>JAUPFV010000002.1:272229979-275211891 GCA_036936605.1 Limnanthes douglasii subsp. nivea
ATGAAGTGACATTTTTCCCAATTAAGAATGAGGTTTGTTTTCACACATCTCTCAAGTACTCTACCCAGATTAGATAGACAACCATCGTATGATTTTCCAAAGACCGTGAAATCGTCCATGAACACCTCCATGTTATCACCAACCATTTCAGAGATTAAATATCCATCATGCACCTTTGAAAAGTAGCGGGTGCATTGCAAAGTCCAAACGAGACACGTCGAAAAGCAAAGGTACCAAAAGGGCATGTGCAGGTCGTCTTCTCCTGATCTTCTAAAGCTATACAAATCTGATTGTATCCTGAATATCCATCGAGCATACAGTAATATTCATGGAACGCCAACCTATCCAACATCTGATCAATAAATAGCAAGGGAAAGTGATCTTTTCTAGTGGCCTTATTCAATTTACGATAATCCATGCAAATTCTCCATCCAGTGACTGTCCGAGTGGGGATGAGTTCATTCTTTTCATTTGTTACTACTGTCATTCCTCCCTTATTTGGTACACATTGCACCGGGCTTACCCACTGACTGTCTGAGATAGGATATATAATGCCTGCATCTAGCCACTTCAGAATTTCTTTCTTCACCACCTCTTCCATGATAGGATTTAGCCTCCTCTGATGCTCAATAGATGGTTTGCTCCCTTCTTCGAGCAGAATCTTGTGCATGCAGTAAGAGGGACTGATTCCCTTGATATCTTCTATGGTCCAACCAATGGCTGATTTGAACTTCCTCAGGACTCTCAATAGCTTTTCTTCCTCACTACCTGAAAGGTTAGATGCTATAATAATAGGTAATGTAGGGTAATGTAGATGACTCTCCTAAGTAAGCATACCTGAGATGATCTGGTAGTGGTTTGAGTTCAAGTTTAGGAGCTTCTTCTAGCAAAGGTTTAAGCCTTTCCTGAGAATCCTTAAGATCACCCAGTCTGAGCGACTCATGTGGAATATTGAGCCTCTTTTGATACGGGCCTGTCTGTAGTAGTTGAACACATTCAGATATCTCTTCGTCTTCTAAGTCAGATTCACCATGTAGAACTCTGCCTAGAACATCTGAACTTGCATACCGATCCACCTCATTGTTGTGCAAAGAATCGATCATATCCAACCTGAAACATTCTTCATCCTCTGTTGGAGATTTCATAGCCTTGAAAACGTTGAAAGTGACATTCTGATCTTGCACTCTCATAGTGAGTTCCCCTTTTTGGACATCGATCAGAGTTTTGCCTGTAGCCAAGAAAGGTCTTCCCATGATTATGGGGATGTTTTTGTCCTTTTCGAAATCCAAGATAATGAAGTCAGCAGGAAAGATGATCTTGTCTACCTTTACTAAGACATCTTCTACGATCCCACGAGGATATGTAATAGAACGATCAGCCAGTTGCAAAGAGATATTAGTCGGTTTTGGCTCAGGTAGCCCAAGTTTCTCAAACACAGACAGGGGCATCAGATTGATGCTCGCTCCCAAATCACATAAACATTTGCTGAAAGTTAGATTACCGATTGAACAAGGAATGGTGAAGCTTCCTGAATCTTTGAGTTTGGGAGGCAATTTTTGTTGTAAGATCGCACTGCATTCCTCAGTGAGCGCCAGTGTCTCAAAATCACCAAGCTTTAGCTTTTTTGAAAGAATTCCCTTCATGAACTTGGCATAACTAGGCATTTTCTCTAATGCTTCAGCAAAAGGTATGTTGATGTGTAGCTTCTTGAACACCTCCAAAAATCTCCCAAACTGAGCATTTAGCTACTGTTTCTGCAACCTTTGCGGAAAAGGTGGGGGAGGGTAGATCGTAGGCTCAAAAACTGACTGAGATGGCTTTTTAGGTGGCTGATCTTGACCAGAATTAACCTCAGATGAGGGCTGATTTTTTAGCAGAATTTTTCAGAATGGGCTGATTTTGAGAAGAATCCACCTCTTGTTCAACTGTAGGGTTCTCAGCAACCTTTCCTGATCGCAAGGTGATAGCTTGGCATTGCTCTTTGCCGTCCCGTTTACCTGGATTATGTTCCGTGTCGCTAGGAAGAACTACCTGAGGTCTAACAATCATGTTACTGGCCATCTGTCCAATCTGATTTTCCAAGGTCTTGTGAGATACCATCAGACTTTTAATCATTAACTTCATCTCTTCGAATTCAGAGTCTCTCACAGAATGTTGAGACGGGTCAGGATGTTGATTCTGAGGTTGTCTTGGGGCATACTGTTGAGATTGATGTTGCTGCCCTTGTTGCTGAAATCCAGGAGGAGCGTATGGCTTAGCACCATAATGCTGATTACCTTGTTGATTAATGCTCCAACTGAAGTTCGGATGATTTCTGTTGCTTGGGTGATAGGTGTTTGAGATTGGTTGTTGATTCTGCCTCTGAAAGTTACTCACAAATTGCACTGACTCAGTAGATATTGGGCATTGTTGAGTGTCATGCCCTCCAGCACAAATCTCGCACACACTAGCTACCTGCTGTACCCTTAGTTTAGTCAAAGAATCCACCTTCATGTTTAGAGCTTCAAGCTGAGCTGCTAAAGCAGTGGCAGTGTCTACGTTAAGAATACCAGCTACTTTATGTTGTGACTGTCTCTGAGAAGGGTTCTGGAATTCATTAGCAGCCATCATCTCAAGGAGCTCATGAGCTTCCTCATAGCTTTTCGTTAATAAGGATCCCCCAGATGCAGCATCGACCATGGGCCTTGTTTGCGCACCCAACCATTATAGAAGCAATTTATTACTAACCATTCAGGCATCCCATGATGAGGACATTTTCTGAGCATCTCCTTGTAACGCTCCCAAGCTTCACTTAAAGATTCACCATATGACTGAGAAAACTGAGTAATAGCATTCCTCAAGGTGGCTGTTCTTGCCATAGGAAAGAATTTTGAGAGAAATTTCTGTGCTAGTATATCCCAAGTAGTGATCGAGCCTGCTGGTAAAGAGTGTAACCAGCTCTTAGCTTTGTCCCTCAGAGAAAATGGGAAGAGTCTCAGTCTTATGGCATCATCTGAAACACCGTTGAACTTGAAAGTATCATAGATTTCAAGGAAGGTCATAATGTGCATATTAGGATCCTCAGATGAAGCTCCCCCAAAGTGACAAGAATTCTGCATCATCTGAATAGTGCTGGGTTTAATCTCAAAATTATTCGTAGCGATATTGGGTCTGACAATGCTAGACTGAATATCCATGATCTTTGGTTGAGAGTACTCCATGAGTGCTTTTGGAGCTGGATCTCCCATTGTATACACGCTCAAGTACCTGAAGCACAAGAAACACTCGAAAAGCAAGTAACCGAATCAAGTCAGTAGTTTTATAACGACCCCTGCTGATAAGAAATAAAACTGTCAAATAACACCGAGTCCCCAGCAACGGCGCCAAAAACTTGTTAGTCCTTTTCTCACGCAAGTATACGCGGTCAAAAGTAGCAAGTAATAAATAAGAAAGATCGTTCCCACGAAGACTAGGTGTATAAGACAAAAATTTACTTATGCAACAACGTATGATTATTAAACTAATGCTTGAACGAGTAATAAAGTATGAATGTAACTAAACAAATCAACTAACGAGATTATCTAATGAGTTTTACTTATGCGAGAGAAACATGGACCCGTAACTTCATTGTTTATTTTACTCAAAGTATTAATATACTTAATCAATATGTAAGATAACTACGATTACTAATCAGATAACACAAAATCAGAATATGCTACCTTTCAGTACACGTAAACCAAACCACTTAAACAACCACAAAAGAGATAGCAGTTAAGCAGACACCGCATGCATGACAATCCTATATGTCTATATGAATTGAGGTATAATTGGTTTTAAGCACAAGTTACCTATTTCGATTACACAGGGTAATATGATATGGTTAATGACATATTACAAATCATGAACAATCACAATATGAATCATTCAAGAACCTATGCTAGCATGATAGGTTCTAAACCCTTAAATCCACTTTCGCATTCATTAAAGATTAACAAACTAGATGTTCGTGACACATCTAAAATTAAGCACAATCATACTAGGTAACCGATAAACGTATCTCACAAATTAATTAAGCAATAAACCCTAAATATTATTCAAACAAATTCGCTAAGGTTCCGTGACAACGATTAGTTCATA
Source organism: Limnanthes douglasii subsp. nivea (assembly GCA_036936605.1). Taxonomy (NCBI): domain Eukaryota; kingdom Viridiplantae; phylum Streptophyta; class Magnoliopsida; order Brassicales; family Limnanthaceae; genus Limnanthes; species Limnanthes douglasii. Next base: position 272,234,096 of record JAUPFV010000002.1, read on the forward strand.
ATCGAACAAATCATCATCATGGGTGCAAAAGTTAACATAGTTGTTTAGGAAGAATATAAATAAACGAATAAAAGCTTAGAAAAAATTAAACCGAACGACTGTTTGCCTCCTGCCGAATGATTGTATGTTGTCACTCTCTCCTGCTCGCGCCGTTCTACGCTTCTCCCTTTTTTCCGTCTCTGTTTTGTATTTTACCGCAAACTCAATCAGCGCCTCCTCTCCCTTCTGTCCGTCTCTGTTATTTAAAACTTTTCTCGGGAAAACCTAAGAAGCCCATTGCCTTTCTTTCTTTCTCTTAGGCTTTTAATTAAATGCTTCTGCTAGACCCACACTCATATAATTATATAGTATAATTATTTAATTCCTTCATTTGTCTATGTTCAGCAGAATAGACCAATAATATTTGTTTTCCTTTTCTCGCTTGTTTTGCACCAAAAAAATCCAAAGCGGTTTTGTATTCCTAAAAAAATCAAAGTACAAATCGTAAAATATTTATGTTAAATAAAATAATATTTTAAACAATATAGCTAAATAAAATATTCGCATTAATCTAATGTTTTTTTCTTAATTCAGCATTAATTTCCTTTTATGCTTTGCTTTAATATTTTTTTCTTAATTTAATATTTTAAACAATATCTTAGAAAATATATTTTCCTTTTTTTTCAACATTAATATATTTTTCAAGCATTAATATATATTTTTTTTAAAATCACTCGTCATAATATATTTCAAGCATTAATATATATTTTGTTTTTGGAAAATCACTCGTCATAATATATTTTCGTAGCATTAATATATTTTTTTTCAACATAAATATTTTTTTTTCAAGCATCAATATATTTTTCTTTGTTTTCAACTGTTCCAAAATTGCCCTCAAGTACATTAATTTCCAGTCTCTTCAATTTCAACCCCAAATTTATTAATATTATCACAATTTACCCGCGGCACAAGCGTCTTTAAGAATACTGGAAAAATACGTTAAAACTCAACGAATATTTGAGAACCGATGACGATTTTAAGAATAATGGAAGCGTAACAAGTGATATGAAATGCACTTATCAATTATGATATTTATTTTGTGCCTCAGACCGCAATCAAGGCTAAAGATATAGTTGATTTCTTGGTAGAATTTCATACTAAAAGGCCTTACAAACAAAAGCAAGAAAACGAGGCTAAGAAAGAGTGGTTAATCCGAACACACGGTGGGTCTAGTAAGATGGGATGTGAGGCTGGAATTTGTTTAACTTCCCCTTATGGTAATACCATGTATCATGCTGTATGTTTTGGTTTCAGTTTATTCAATAACAAATTGGAATATGAAGCGGTCATTGATGGGTTAAGACTAACTAAAATATGTGGACCAAAGAGGGTTTGGTTAGTAAGTGACTCCCAGTTACTTATTAATCAAGCTCAAAGGCTATCTGAAACTAAAAAAAGATAAGTTAATAAAGTATTTGCAAGTACTAAGGAAAGTCTCCATAAGTTTTACACGAATTCGGTATGAGCATGTCCCTAGATCAGAAAATACTATGGCAGATTCTTTAGTCACCATAGCCTATTCTGAAGCCTACCCATGGATTCTTATGCAAGAATGCCCCTCCATAAGTTCAATTCAAGGGAAAGAGGGTGAAACTGAAGAAAGTTTGAACATATTTGGCATACAATCCAAATATTGGAGGTATGAAATACATCAGTCTATTTTTATGGAGTTTTACCTGCAGATAAAGTCTTAGTTCAAAAGATCAAGTACAAGGCTCGTGGTTTCTGTGTGTTAATGAAAATTATTTATAAAAAAGTCTTTCAGCAGGCCTCTTTTACGTTTTTTAAGTTTTGATGAATCCTAAAGTGTTCTATCTGAATTGCACAATGGAGAGGAATCATTACATTATGGCTATAAGGCCTTAACCAGGAGAGTTTTGTTGGTATGATACTACTATAATGGCAGATGCCAAAGATATGGTGAGGAGATGTGATCCTTGCCAGAGATATGGGAATGAAATCCATACGCCAACAGTACCTATGGAGTCAATATCTGAACCCATACCGTTTGATAGATGGGATTTGGACTTAGTTGGTCCTCTTCTAGTGGCGTCTGGAGGTTATCGAACGATAATAGTGGCAATAAACTATTTCTTTAAATGGATGGAAGCTGCTCCACTAGTTAGAACCACTTCTAAGGAGATCATAAAATTTATCATATCCAACATATGTTACCGATTTGGAATCCCTCGGCGAATTACCACAGAAAATGGGCCACAATTTGATAATAAAGATACAGAGATGTTTTGCACTTCTAGAGGAATTTAACATTACTTCTCTTCTCATTTCCACCCTCAAGTTAATGGGCAGGTTGAAGTTGCTAATCGGACAATTTTAACAGGGTTTAAAAAAATCTAAAAGGAGTTGTAGGGAAATAGCCTAGTTATTTGCAAGAAGTATTGTGAGCTTACCAAACCACTCCACAAACAGACACCCAAGTGTCTCCATTTTCCCTTATTTATAGGATTGATGCAATCACACCTATAAAATCTACTTTTCTATCATTCAGGATACGAAACTATTTCGAACAGGCTAATGAAATGGTTGTAAGGAATCAGTTGGATCTGATTCAAAAAACAAGAGTGAAGGAATATTTAAGAACAACACACTATTAGGGTTTAATGAGAAGTAAGTTTGCATCCAAAGTAAAAACAAGATATTTCCATTTAGGGGACAGAGTGTTGAGAGAATTCTTTTTGCATACCAAAGAGAAACAATTCGGGAAACTGGCTCTGAATTGGGAAAGCCCATACATGGTGTGTGAACGGGTCAAGCAAGGAACATACAGACTTCAAGATAAAGAAGGCAACATGTTAAAGCACCCATTGAACATTGAGCATCTCAGGTTGTACTTAGAATGGAATTAACTTGTAAATATTTACTTTATCATACTTCAATGTAAATATTTGAGGGCATACTCTTTCCTACCCTAGTGGCGCGGGAGGTTTTAATGAGGTGTCTGGTTTTAAATCAATGTAATCTTATGCCCTTTTAGATTTTTTTTGGCGATTACGAGGAGATTCAATAAATTAAATATCTATTAAACACCTCCATCCTTCAAATAAAGTATCTTTAAAGTGATCAGATCTATTAAACACCTCCAGCCTTCAAATGAAGTATCTTTGAAGCGATCTGATCTATTAAACACCCCCATCTTTCAATTGAAGTATCTTTGAAGCTTTCAGATCTATTGAACACCTCCATCCTTCAATTGAAGTATCTTTGAAGCGATCAAATCTATTAAATACTTTTATCATTCAAATGAAATATCTTTGAAGTGATTCAATGAATTACATGCTCATTAAAAACATCAGAAAAATTAAATACTCATTAAATATTAGAGATAAGAAGATAAAGAAATATATACAAAGGGAAAATGAACATTAAACATTGATCGAAATATGTCTGATCCACCATCACATAAAATACCTTGGCCATCAAAGGACTTTGGTTCACAAAACAAAGTTTGAAAGAAATTAGCAGAATGCCTTGGTCATCCAAGGACTTTAGTCTTAAACATAAAAAGTAAACACAATAATCTTAGGGCTCGTTCCCTTAGGTTTTTTCCTTACCATCATCTTTCTTGGGACTCTTAGCATTGGTGCTTGAGCTTTCATCAGTTCCCTCATCATAATTACTCTCGCTTGGTGAAAAATAACCATGTTTATCACCATTTGGCATGGTAAGAAAATGTATCTCATCATATGATACGAATTTCCACAAATGGCCAAGGTTCTTCTTTGGAAAAATGTCATGAAATAAGAAAACCATATCCGATTTGATACCTTCATCTCTTTTTTCCAAAATCTCTATAACACCAGCAACAAACTTCTCTATTGCTGCAGCTATCTCTTGAGCTTGATTCTTCTTCAGAGAAATATTTTATTCTTCTTTCTCTTTAAGAAGTTTCTCTAACTTCTCTTTCTCTCCGGATAAGGTACTGATAGTGCTTCCATTGGTGGTTTGTTGTTCATTTAAAGACTTGATCTCATTAGAGGTGGCAGTTTCCAGTTTGGAATACATAATCTAGATGGCCTCTTGGGCAGCCTTGGATTGACGCAGTTTGGTTCTTAGTTCATCTTTCTCTTTACTTAAAGCCTCCACTTTTTGTTGTTCAGACAAAAGAGAACCCTTCAATTTTTGGTTGTCTGTGGTAAGAAAAGTGATATCCTTAGACTGATTCCTGACTTGTCTTTCTAGATCGACGATTGGCCTGATATAGCCCAGAATTGTATGGCCCAAAGTATCATGCTCATTTGATACTGCAAAATATTATCCTTCATAAATCACATCATTAGTCATAGTGGTTGTTTGGGTAAACGTTCGGTCAAATTCCTCCATGTCAAACTCAGTAAAATACATATTACCTAAGTCATCCAGGTTGACGTCACCCTCAGTAGGATGCATATCGACTATAGGAAACACCAGAGAGGGAGGATCAGCATGTACTTCTTTTTGTGGAGGAATATCAGATGGGAGAGTAGGAAGAACTTTTGGAGGTCGGAGTATGATCTATGACCCTATGACATTGTTTTCTTTTTTCTAGCCCTTCGGCCACCTCTCTCATTACACCTTTTATGACCTTTTTTATTCAGGTGGAGTGATGGATCTGACCCCGCAGCGTCACTAACTGTTGCAGCAACTGCCTCTAACAAAACGACATTGATTTCTTCAGGATTCTTCGAACTAGCTGCTTCGGGAAACTGTTGAGATGAATCAACTTCAGCTTTCTTCTTCTTATTATTCTTTTTCAACTTGTCCAGATGGATATGAGCTTTGTTTAGGGCTGGTAAGTAGAGTTTTCCATCCTTCGTCTCAGTCCTTTTAAGGATGACATAAGGTCAAGGGTGAGTAGTCAGTTTTTCCCAAGAAAGATCTCTGCTTCCAGTGGTTCTCCACAAATGAGCCCTCAACATGTTTTCAGAAGTGAAATAATTGTGAAAGCCCATCCCCCAATTATCCAATGCCAATTGATTTAACCTGGCAAATGCAGCCTTTCCATCCTCTGAATTCTTTGAGAACATTTTCGAAAAAAACTGCAAAGAGACGCAATAATCAGTTCGGTATATCAGCATAATGTCTAAATTCTAATAAAAATACAAACAAGAGTCACCTAAACTCTTACAATATCTAGTAAATTGGCTTGAATTTTACTCATAATTGATCTTTTTCCAGTATCTAGTCCTTCATAGTTACTCAGCCTCCAACAAATCATTCACTACTTTGTAGTCGTTTCCGATATTGTAATGATAAAAAGAGAGTTGGTGATTTCTTCACAAACTAACCACGGTAGCGAACTGCTCCATAGACATGAGAATTTTTTATAGTCTAGAAACAATAATGCTGGCTTGAAGAGTATACCAGGCATTCGGGCTCAGCTGGCTTGGGCAAAGCTTGGATATATGAAAATATCTGACTATTTCCTTGGTCTAAGGGGAAACGAAGACCCCAGTATAGCACTTCGGTGTATACGCCATCTTATTAGCTTTACAGTCCATAAGAGTTTCCGGAGTGATAGGGATCGTCACCTTAACAGACACCGAAAAGCCCCATTTGGTTTGTATTCGTTCTAATTCGGCAGTGTTTGTATACACATAATTTTTTGAAACGCTAGTAAGTCTTTCACACTAACCTTACGAAATTTGGTCCCAACTTTCCCTTTCAAGCACTCTGGAAGCGACTCACTATTTGGTTGCCCCACATTTTCTCTATTTGTCCGATCCAACGTGATATTCCCCGTTTGTCTGGATGTTTCCAAGACGGTGACTTCCCGACTACCTTCCATATGTTCTTCCATTATAGTGGGCTGCGGTTCGGTAAATTTAGCACCAGCAGTTTCTTTCTCAATCTGAGTAGTCTTGTTGAGGGGGAGCGATGGATTCAGAATCTAAAGTGGGTAAAAAGGGTGAAATAATTTTTTCTTATCCTTAGAAAAAGTCCTTATGGGTATTTAAACGGAAGACTCAGAATCTAAAGTGGGTAAAGAGGGGGTGAAATAATTTTTTCGTATTACTGAGGTTCTGGATGAGGATGAACTCTTGTCCTGCTCTGGTGTTGTTTGGCTAGTTAGTCCACCAGAAGATGCATGAACTCTAGCAATAGTTCTTGCTTCTTTTCTTGCTTTTTCGAAATCATACAAATTTAACCAACCTTCTTTGATCAAAGAGGTTCTGGCTGTGAACATATAAAGTCTCATATAAGTGGACCATGACTCAGCTGTGTGTTGACCCCTTTTTGGTTTAGACTTTAAGGCCTGACCCGAATCCAAAGTCCAAACCGGATGGCCCATGGTCATAAAAGAGGTATAAATACCCAAACCAAGCTCATTTAATGGGTTGGACTTTTTCTAAGAACATTAAGTACTAGGACACACCTCTTTTATCTATCTACCTTCTACATAGAAATTTAATATCTAGTTAATAAACACCCTAAAATACCCTTTGATCATAAATTATCCACACCATTATGGACGGTTTCAATGCATCTATAAAGTATCTTAATCCTAATCCAGATTGGAGGGTTGTCTTGGTAGTTAATGAACCAAAGCTACTGAGTAAGGTTCAAATTTTATCTTGAAATTTAGAGTCATTAGTTATTTTTGGAGGTGATACAAAAGATACTACTAGTTCTTGGAAAAGGTACATTGAAAGTCTAACAACATAATTGAATGGTAGGATTTCAACTCATCTTTATGGGAAGAGTTCAAGGACTTACAATGAAATTTTTAAAATATCTTTGTTGTCAATAATGGATGTCCTCACTTCGACGATCGACCAGTATTTTAAGTATGTATGTGGATATCGTGTAGGAATGGTTTGAAGTAACCAAAACGTCTCTAGGCCATGTTACACCATAACTTTGCACACCAAAGAGATCAAAAGCGCCAAAAGGATTAGAGAATAGCAATTTGAAGGGTCTTCTTCAGAGTTGGAAAGAGTGGATGACCCAATGGGGACCCATGGATCATTTATAATTGATGATAATATAGAAATATACACATTTCCCAATGGATGAAGTTTGAGAATATGAATTTTGTTATCACCGTAGATGAGAGAATGATTGGTAAATTATGTGTAAAAAACCTTAATGATGTTCGTTTGGAGTACTAAGGATGTGGTAGAAGTTCTATTTACTATATGTTTTCACAACTTAGCTGTAAATCCCAACGTGAGACCTATCCTCACAAAATTAATATCTTTTGTTTTTAAGAAGTCACATGCACTAGTAACAGAGGTGCATCATTATCAAACGTAGGTCATATTACAAAAGCTCATTACCTAATGTGGATGAAAAATTATGTCCTTGTAAAAAAGAATGGAAAGTGGAGGATGTGCATATAATTTTATTGATTTAAACCGAGCATGTCTAAACAATCATTTGCATGTACCACAAATAGATCAATTGGTTGACTCGACATCCAAGTGATCCATTTTGCTCTAAAAAATGCTAGTCCACTTATACGAGGTTAGTAAATAAATATTTTGTCACCCATATCGGAAGAAACATGGAAGCAGATATCGATGATATGTTAGTAAAAATTACCAAAGATGAAGATCATTTCCAAGACTTAGAAAAAAATGTTCTCTAATTTGAGAGTCATTCATTTAATATTAAATCATACGAAGTGCACTTTCGGTGTGCGTTTTGGAAAATTCATGGGCTACAAAGTGAGTGAGAGAGAGAGACTGAAGCTATTCCAAAGTAGTTAAAGGTATTGACAATTATGGATCCCCCTAGGTCAATTACGAAGGTACAAATATAAATGTTCTCTATTTTTACAAGTTTTTAGGCAAGCTAAACAATTTTGTTGGACATCGGAATGTGATGAGGCATTCATTAGTATCAAAGAACACTTGTATTCTCCGGAGATTTTGACCAAACTTATTCGAGGATATTTGTTTTATATTACAGTTTTTTGATTTGAAATACGTGTGGTTTTGGTGAAGAAAATTGATGAATATCCACGAGCGATGTATTATGTGAGTAAACGTTTGCTAAATTCTAAGAAGAGGTATTTGAAATTGGAAAAATTAGTTTTGGCCTTAGTCATAGCTGCTCGGGAAATGCACCTTTATTGTCAGGCTTATTCAATAATAGTTCAAACCTCATTCCCATTGAAGGATATTTATCAAAAGCCAAATATAACAGGTAGGATGAAAAAATGGTGTGTGGAATAGGTAGACTATGATATTGATTTCACTATGTGGAAAACAATCAAAGCCTTAAGTTTTAACTGACTTTCTAGTCAAACTGATGGAGGATCGAGTATTTTGGGATCGGGAGCAGGAATCCAATTGATAGCTTTGACAAAAGACCATATATCAAGCAATCCGTTTTGGGTTCAGAGCATTGAATAATGAGGCAGAGTATGAAGCAACTTTAACTGGGTTACAACGTCCAAGAATTCGTGGGGCTAAAAAAGTGCGTATGGAGAGTGATTCACAACTTTTGGTGAACCACGTGTCTAGATTTGTTTAAGAAAGAAAGGACCATCTGATACGATATTTAAAGTAGTTAAAAGGTATTTGTTGTAATGTTTGATAATTTTAGGTTTGATCATATTAATCGAGGTTAAAATTCTATTATTGATTCTTTATCAAGAATTTGTATATTCTGAGGAGAGGCATGGATTTTAGCACAAGAAATCCCGTTTATAGTAACGAAATTTGAGGAATGTTAAAATTTTGAGGAGCTTTTCATGATATCATAGGAAGAGGAACAAGATTAATGATATACCTTGGAAAACAAACTGGTTAAGTGAAAGTTACCGGTTGACAAAAAATTGGCTAAAAAGTTGAGATTTAAAGTAAATGGGTTTACAATTCTTGGAGATATTTTATACATAAAATAATTAAGCCAACCATTTTTATGACGTCTCGGGAGGAATGAATCTCAAATGATCTTGTCTAAGTTGTATGATGGGGAAGGCTCAGGTCATTGTAGATTTAAAACTTTGATAAAAAGAATATTGTTTTGCATGATATTATTGGCCAACTATCATGATTGATGCAAGATTTTGTTTGAAGTTGTGATACTTGTCAACGGTTTGAGAACACGATACATATACTAGTGGATCTAATGGATTCTATTTTTGAGGAACTTCCATTTGATAGATGGGGAATAGATTTGGTTGGTCTTCTACCAAAGGATTTTGGAGGATATCAGACCATTATTGTTGTAGTTGATTATTTTTTGAAGTGATAATTTACGAAATGCATATGTTTCGAAGTGATAATTTACGAAGTGCCTGTTTTTCAAAGTGATAATTTACAAAGCATCTATTTTTCAAAGTAATATTTACGAAGTGTCTATATTTTGAGGTGATAATTTATGCAGTGTCTATTTTTGGAAGTGATAATTTAGGAAGTGCCTATTTTTTGAAGTGATGATTACGAGGTGACAAATGTTTTCGAAGTAATAATCTATGAACTGATAAAATGATAAAAATAGAGATACAATTGACGTAGTGCTTAAAAATATGATTCAAAAGGTGGCATGTGATGGCGATAAACAAAATATGAGATAAAAAAAGTAAGTATACTATCAAAGATGATGAAAATAGTCTTATGTATTTATTAACTACCTTCGTCATCCTTAAAACTGTCTAAGCTACTGTCTGAAGAATTTTCATTCTATGTGCTCTCATTTTCTGAAGAGTAAGAGTTGTCGTTTTCAAACTCTTCTAATTATGACTCATCAGATTCACTTGGAGTAGGCTCGAAAATATCTTCGGTATATTGATCTTCAGGTACCATGTACCATTAGAATTTCAGGTTGAGCTTCATAAATCTGTTGTGAAATTCAAGAATTATTGAAACTTTAGCCTTTTTGCGAGTTTTGAATACTTTGAGACAATCGTTGGCACATATTTCAACAACAATGGTTACCTGTTTTTTTTCACAATTTGAATCTTAAATGCTTTTAACTCTTTGAGGGATTTATTTTTTCCTTTACTTTATTGGTACAAGATATTGAGCGCCCCGTAGTTGGAATGCTTCTCTTTCAATAATTCTTTCTATTTTGCAGACATATCATTTTGTTGATGAATTCAGATATTATGGAATTCAAATTTGTCTACTTGAAAGAAATGAAATTGTTCAACAAGCATTAGTTGAGCGGTTTTAACCCAATATTTATTAAGATCATCGTCCCTTCAAAGTCAAATGACCTCCTCAACCACCACTTCATATTGTTCACGATCTGACTCGGCTTTATCATCAAATTTATTTGCATCAATTTCAAATTGTTCGGTATTTCTTTTAAGATTTACCATGGGTCAAACCATGTTGTGAATGGTGAATTAGTGTTCATTGGAAGGATGCTGGAAAATATTGGTTCTTGAGATATTGGTGGTTGCGTATTCTTCACTAAAACAACTAGCGAGGGTTTTGTTCTTGATTGGGATTTTCTGTGGAGTTTTCATTTTTATCGAAGTGTGGTTCCGGATCAAAGAATTGATTATCCTGATTTTTTTATCATCTCCAATAAATTATGGTATGTAATTAGGGGAGGAAATGTTCACAACTTGTTCAAGTAAAGAATCTTTAGGATTTTCAGTGTTGCAAGTTTTTTTCTTCTTCTTTGAGGCTAGTATTTTCTTTCTCTTTGAGATTTCAAGAGTAGTGGTTTCAGTGTGAGGAATGATCTCAGCAACAACCTTTGTTTTACTTTTTTTCTTTCATCTTCGGACTAGGCTTTGACTTATTCTTTTTGTATTTGAATTTTTCATCATTCGTCTTCTTTTTCATTTTATGGGTAGGAATTATAGTCATAGCATGGAAAATAACCCGAGCATCCGGGGTAGCTAGCCTCTTCACAACGTCGGCTGGACTAGGAGGTTCAATCTGCTTCTCTTGAAGAATAATAGTCTCGGGAGAGATTTTCTACAAGTTGGTTTGAATTGGGTTTAGTGGGTCGAAGCACTGGTGGAATTCATTTTACCATTCGTCTTTAGCTTGCTGAATTAACTTCAAAAACTTCTCCTCAAAAACGAGAAGGTGTTCTTAGAAAATCTTTGTAATTTATACAATTAACAATTAAGTTAGATGGATATTGTTTACCAAGTAATTATGGCAAGAGTTAAATTTACTTGTACTCTTCCATTTAAGGACAACCTTTGAGGGTTCTCCGTCAAAGTTTTCGTTTTGTTTTCCCAGCACCCACTGATAAAAAATAACTTTTGTTTCCATGTATTTTCTGCCTCAAGAAGGTATTCGATTATCTTTGAATCTTTCCCAATGAGAATATAGTAGAAGGGAATATAGGGACTTCTTGATACTATAACGTTTCTATGAGTTGCTCCATATAAAGCTCTATATAGCCTCAAAGCCATGATGCATGAAAGTAGCGTAAAATATAGGTTGGGGCTAGCCTGGCTTGGATACATCTCGATGAGATTGAAATATTGAACAATTATGGGATCTAGTGGGAATCGAAGACCCCAATTCAGTATTTCAAGATATACAATCAATTCCTCTACTCCGCGGGATAATAGAGTTTATCCGATGGCATACAATCGAATGAAGATAGACTCACGGATCCCCTATTTTTTTCTGAAGTATAGGTGCATCGAATTTTTGGAAGTACTCATATTGCACTTTGCTAAGTGCAATAAGGTATTCTGGAAGTACTTCTTTGAAAGTTTCCCCAAGGTTGCTAGCTAGCTAACTAGTGAGTGTAACAACCTCTTTTGTCTTCTTTTATCTTGCTTTTGGTTGCTCCTTTGAGGTTTCACAATGAGCATTGAAATTGGTGGTGTCCTTGATTATCTCCATTTCTTCAACATCATTGTTAAAACATGAGTATTAATCTCCTCGGAGGCTTCGTTTTGAAGTTGAGGAAGGGTATTTGGCAAATTGCTCTTTACTTTATTAGAAATAATCATTTGAGTCTTTGTTTATTTGAGTTGATCCCTTTTAGGGAGGATTAGTTTTAAACTTTTTGGTTTTGACTTTACCAAAATATTTTTCTTTGGAGCATGGTGTATGAAATATTTTCTTTGAAATAATGTTTTGGTCTTTAGAATCACCCGTATCAAGAAACTGAGATTTTCAAGATGGTTATTTAGACGAATCTTTCGGTTTAAAGAAGATGAGTTATTGGAAGAAGATTCAAGGTCAATTTAATGGGATTGTTATTTTGTAGGAGGCCAACGATCGTAGGTATATATTGAACAACTTGTAATGGTTTATCAGATATTATTCCTGCAACTTTTCTTTCCTTAACTCTCTTAAAAAGGTTAGTAAATCCCACACATTTTTAATCCCAAACATAAATGAAAAAGAATTACCTGGATGGAGCAAAAGTGCATTCAGATATATGTGAAGAGGTAATTACGCTAGAAGATGAGAACGAATTTGCTCTGGTGTTTTCCCAGGTGAAGGGTAGTAGAGAGTTGGGTTTCATGGTGAAACGAGTGCGAGGTTAGTTTCTCTTTCTATCTCTAAGTTTTGGGAAGTAGAAAGTTATGAGACGATGACTAAAATTTATAATAAATGGTTAAGAAGTTCAATTGTTGTTTAAGAGAAGAGTTGAATAATCTGCTCAGTTACCAAAACACGATTGTCCATAAAACTCAACGGCTACTTGATATCACTGCTATGGATTTGACAATTGTCGAAATATGTCAGAGGAAGGATATCATACTACACGTAATGCATAAAATCAATGATATCACTACTACATATTTCAAGGTAGTTTCATTTGAAGATACATTGAAGTTAGTCCTCTCTTAGATTTTTTTGCAAGGACTATGGGGGCTACTCATAAGGATGAAATTAATCTGGGCCAAAATAATTAGACTAAAAGGGTAAAATGATGAACAAATAATATATATGGAAGATTTTAGAAAAATGGAAGCTTAAAGGACTTAAAGTGTAATATATAACAGATATGTTTATACTTAGTATACTAATGAGGTGAAATATTTGATGGGACAAGTGCATATATTTTCAATAGAACTTACTACACTTATAAATAAATGTACTTTTTCTTGGGAAGTAGATTAATCATTATTTTTGTCTTTGACTCTTAATACTTTCTCTCTCTAGAATATTCTTTACACCTTCTCTCTCTATCGATTCAATGACTCTATATAAGGATATTTTGAGGCCAAACTTTTTACTCTGGAGAATATTAGAAGAGATCAATAATTAAATCGAGAGAGATATTTGTAAGGAAGACATATGGAAAATAAGAAGAAGAGTAAGGAAAACGGATAGACAAAGTAGTATATTTTTCGCCAAAATGGTGTAAAATGGGTATTTTATTATTATTTTGATTGTCATTATATTTGATTATTATAGTTTGGTTATAAGTACTACAAATGGTGTTATAGTATAATTTGTTATAGCTTCTTTATATTTATAAGTGGTAAAACAATTATGATAAGTTGTTACATTATAAGATTGAAGGATAAAAAATATTATTTTTATTTAAGTCTTTCGCAGTTTATATTTTAACGGGCCAAGAATTGTACAAGTGTTCTTAAATTGAACTACCATATTACAAACTCATTAATAAACTTCTATTACAAATGTGATTTATCACAAAACGAATCGTTTTCTTTATTCAACTGATTCCTCATCATCACGTCTTACCAGTTTCATCCATAAGATCTTTAATATTTGAAAATGTATCAATGATGTCTTTTTTATTCTCTTCCGTTTTATATTTATTGTCTTGCATCCAATGTTCTGCTGCAGTCCCTTCCTTGAGTCCACCAACTACTTCAAGTGCATTACTAGTCCTTCTTGACCGCTTAATTATGTATTGCACCCTGACTTGACTAAACACACATGAACTTGCCATTATAGACATAGAAATTGAAAAAACCTCCCTCGTTAACCTATAAAGAATAGGAAGTTTTCCCACTTTATTATCAGCTTGAAGAGCTCTTCCTCATATTATTATCCATACCAGCTACATTTCAAGATCTAGCATGTTTATGTCTCTCGTAATACCCATTTGAGTCAACTATTTACAATTTAAGACCAAAAAATACCCTAAATACCCTTACCTTTTGTTTTTACATTTCTCTTTCTATGGTTGGAACAAAACCACATTCCATACTCTCTCTTTTTTCTTGAAAAATGCTATTTTTTTATTTAACTAATACAGACTTTTTCTTCCTACTCGAGTTCCACCGTCGCCGTGAATAATCGTCCGGCCGACAAAAACAAAATGACTGGCCTGCTAGAAAACTAAAAAACTAAAACTGAAATTGTGGGTGCTTAATGTTTTTGATAGTGTTCGGTTTGCGTTCGCTTTATTAATTAGTATTTAGTAGTGTAAAACTGAACATGGCTAAATGTTGTTGGTGCTAATTATAAGTATGATTTTCTTATTGTTTATTGCACGGTATTTGTAGAAGAGGTTGGTGATGAGCTTGTAAGACAGATCTTGAACAATCACTGCACATTTTGAGAAAGACATCGAATGTATTTTTGTGCTATAAATATCATGGTAAAGTTATAATATTATATATATATATATGGGCGCACACACGTGCGAAGAAATAAAAGATTTGAGTATAAATGTTTCTTTTGTTTAAAAGATACGTATGTGAATATAATTTTGAAAGCATTGTGTCGAGTAAAAACTATTTTTAATTTGTTTTTAAAACATATCATTAGTGGTACTAGTTTTGTTCGTCTTACAAAAACAAAACCAACAGTATCTTTGGAATTTTGTTTCCGAGTTACGGTTTAAAAGATACATATTTTTAAAGAAAGTAAATCTAAAGGGTAAACGAAGAAGATGCGAAACCTTCTTTATTTTGATAGATGCGAACCCTTATATATTTTGATAGATGTGAAACCTTCTTTATTTAGGTAAATGTGAAACCTTTTTTATTTTGATAGATGTCAAACCTTCTTTATTTTGATAGACCCGAAACCTTCTTTATTTTGATAAATGCAATTTTTTTTATAGATGTGAAACCTTCTTTATTTTGATAGATGCAAAACCTTCTTTATTTTCATAGATGCGAAACCTTGTTTATCTTGATATATATGAAACCTTCTTTATTTTACTAGATGCAAAACCTTCTTTATTTTCATAGATGCGAAACCTTGTTTATCTTGATATATATGAAACCTTCTTTATTTTACTAGATGAAAAACCTCTTTGTTTTGATAAATATGAAACCTTCTTTATTTTGGTAGATGTAAAACCTTCTTTGTTTTGGCAGATGTGAAACCTTATTTGTTTTGCTAGATGCGAAACTGTCTTTGTTTTGCTAGATGCGAAACCGTCTTTGTTTTGCTAGATGCGAAACCTTATTTATTTTGCTAGATGTGAAACCTTATTTGTTTTGATAGATGCGAAACATGTTTAAATTGTGTACAACTATATGCAAATTCAAGGCCACTATGATAGATGTTAGATGTGAAACCAACCACTAAATATGAAACGATATAATTGAGAAACGTGTGTAAAAAGACACAACCAACGATATAATTGAAAACATATCCTGAGTGGTACTAGTTTTGTTCGTTTTAAAAAGACAAAACCAACGTTATTTTTGGATTAGTTTTCCGAGTTACGGTTTTAAAGATATTGATCTTTAAAAATTAGAATTAAAAAAATGGTTACTAGTATTTTATATAAAAAAATATTTAAAATATAAAATCTCTTAAATTTTTTAGACCTTTATCTATTGGATGGGTCTTAAATAAGTCAAACTTTGAGAGCTCAAAGCAGATTATATATATAATTATAAATAGAAAAACAGCTACTAATTGATAAATAAAATTAATTACAATTGCACGAAACTCATTTGATTGTTTTTGGAATTATAAAAAGTATTTCTACTTTCCATAAACAACCCTTTTCTTTAATATACATTGGGGACAAAATGAAGTAAATAATTAAATACCAAAGGATATAATGGTAAACTAACAATTAATAACACCTTGAAGTTTGAACACCTCATACAAATTGGGACATATATTTTTTGCTAGAACGACTTATGTTTTATGTTTTGGGACGGAGGGAGTAAGAATAAGATTATTAATGTGGATAGTTACATGTCACGAAGATTAGAATAATTTTCGTAAAAGAACGCAAGCTTTTAATTTTATTTTATTTTAATCGAGAACTTTATTATTTTATTATAACGTGGCAAAAGCTTAAAGGGAAAATTTTGGTCCCAAAGCTAAGCGTTAAAATTTAGTCCAAAAATTCAAAACGAAAGAGAAATTACAGTGGATTGAGTCCCTTAGACTTCTATTACTAAAAACAATTACAGATTATCCAAGAATCGACGTTAACTAACATTTAATCTTCAGAAGAACATCCAGCTACTCTGCTTGCATCGAATCATCTGATAAGATCACTTTGAGGCAATCTCAACTATTCTTGTGAATTTAAGACAACAACAAAGGTCCAAGGATTGATGAAATCAGCACTGTTTGCCTTAAGATTGGAGTTCCTGAAATATGAAATAGTAGATGAGTCAAAGACAACAAAACAAAGGTATACAAGATTATATTCTTCGATACTAATGTATCCCATACCCAGTCCTTCAAGCAAGATAATAGCTTGTAATTGAGAAGGAATATTAAAAGGAATAGGTTCATCTTTTTTCTTACATCTCAGAGTCCATATGGCTAGCCAATCGACAACCTCATTTTCAACTCTTGAGATGTGCTTAATGGTCATCTCAGGATGGATTAATTTCCTGCAAATAGTAAGAATTGGGTCGAGGAACCAGGGAACGTTTTCTTTAGCTAGGAAATAATAAGAAGCAATGAATCAGATATATCAATTTTGACTCACTTGTTCTTTTTGCAGATGAGCAAGCTATCAAGAAAGGCTCTAAACTCAGCTATTAAGGGATTTAGCTTGCCATAAGTGTTGCACGATTCAAGATCATCTCACCCATATTGTTCCTGAAGATTATTCCTCCGTTAGATTCTCCGCTGCTTGAGCAAACTGCATCCGTTGGATTCTTGGTTGCTTGCCATAATTTGATGAATATAATTAGTAGACGATAAGTGATTAGTCTTGAACTTAGCTCTGTTCCTATTTTGCAAGATTTCTAAATAGATGGTTTCCAGTATTACATGAGTAATGTGGACCTTGTTTGATGAAAACCAGAACCACTGTCTCATAATATGTGTTACAGACATGTACTTTTCTATTTTGATGTTGAATATCTCAGCAAAGTGCATTCAAATCTTCCAAGCATATCTACAACTTATAAACAAATGATTAGTGCCCTCAATGTGATTGTAAAATTGACACTTTGATGCCATTTGAATATGACTTTTATGAAGAACAATATCTAGAGGGATGTAGTTTTTGACCAACTTCCATAGGAGGAAGGAGAACTTCATAGGAGTAGCATTATTCCACATTTTAAAAAAAAGACTAGACCTATTATTGTGCTTCATAGTATTGTCCCAGGCGCTTCTACTGCTAAAATTCAAGTCTTTAAAGACCATCCATTTGATATTTTCTTCTTTATTTGGATTGATAGACAACTTTTTGATTTTGTTTAATCTTTTAGTAGACAAAAAGGTTAGCATAATGGAGATGTCCCAAGAATTATTGAGCCAAAAACTATTAACCTTTATGGGCAAAAACCAGTTATTCTTTTCATTACCGTTGAGAGATATGATAGGGGGCTGATTGTGCCAATTATCTAACCAGATATCTAAGTCTCATTTGCCAAGCCACTAACTTATGTTAGGTTCAGCAACATCTTTGATGTTAGATAATATTTTCCAAGTGTGAGACCATGAACTGTTATAATAAGGACCAAGAAGATGGGAGTTGTTACAATAGATGATGTGCATGATCCTAGCCCAAAAATGTTTTTTCTCTCTCTAAAAGTCTACCAAAGATTTCGAGAGAAAGAATCCTGAATATCAGAATTTTTTTTGATATTTAGTCCTCCTTCCTCAAACTTTCTGCATAAGTTAGTTAATTTGGTCCAATTGATAGAATTGTCAGAAAAAGTAGCCCTCTAATTTTTTTTGTTAAAAGTGTTTTCTAGCTTCTTGATAATGCAATTAGGGAGGATAGTGTTTTGCATCCAATATACAGGAAGATACATTAGAACATATGAGATTAAAGCTAGCCTGCCCCCATAGGAAATGTTCTTGTTGTCCCGCTCTAAAATTTTGAAGTTAACTCTATCAAGGATGAATCTGAAATTGTTTTATTTGTTGTTCTTATTCAGAGTCACTCCCAAATATTATATAGGCAAATGATCCAAGTGTATCCAGTAAGACTAGAAATCGATTCTATCCTGCTTTGTTGAAGTCTGTTAGAAACCACAATTTTTGTTTTTTTTGTTGATAGGTTATCTTGAAACAATTTGATAATCCTCCAGAAAGCTGCTTAGATTGCAGATGCTAGACACGGGACCAGAATTTTAGCTTTAGAAGCATACTGCATATGCTTGCTAAGGCTAAAGAGATTATGAAGGCCTCTAGCCATAACCTCCTGGCCAATAATAAATAATTTTGGTGACAAAGAATCACCTTGTCTCAAGCCTATGTTTGTTTTAAAATAGCCATTGACGCTACCATTAATAAGCATAAAGACATTAACATTCCCAATTAGAGTATTAATGAGATTGACAAAAGTTTGAGAGAAGCCAAAAGACAATAAAACTTTAAAGATGAAAGGGTGAGACATTCTATCAAAAGCCTTTGACATGTCAAGTTGCACCAGAATGTTACCAGCCTTAGGCTTTCGGTCAAGATCGTGAATAAGTTCTTTGGCAATGAGAATATTCTCATGGATATATTTATTTTTTACATATGCACCATGAGAGTTGGAGAAATATTGGGCATAATATAAGCTTGGACATCAACTTGGTAAACATGGTGCATAAGCCAATAGGTCTGTAGTTAGTCCGGCTTATAGGATTAGTTGTTTTAGGTATTAGACATAAGCCAGTAGCAAACACACCATTAGGAATATTATGGCCACTAATAAACTCATTTACAGCACTACAAAGATCAGATTTAATAATGTTCCAACATAATTTGTAAAAGAAGTTGTTATAATCATCAATACCAACAACAAAATTATTGTTCAAAGAGTTGATTGTATTAAACACCTCATCCTCAGATGTAGGCTTTAAGCAAGTTGTTATTCTCATCAATTTTTACCAACTTTGGAATGTTGTTAAAGATTTCGTTCTCCCTCATCAAAGCCTCATCCTCTGCAATGTCATAAGGATATCTAGTTAGGAGATCTTTAAAATAATAATCAGCAAATTTACCAATAGAAGTAGAATCTGTGATCCAGTTGTTTCCATCCTTAATACTTCTTATGATGTTCTTTCTTCTCTTTTTAGAAACATAAGAATGGAATACTTTAGTATTCCTATCTACATTCTTCAGCCAATTGTTGTAGCATTTATGCCTCCAAAATTCTTCTTCCATTCGAATTGCTTGAATGTAAAGACTATTAGCCTTGTTGAGACTAGTTTTAATGTAATTGTTATTAGTTGATTGGTAGAGAATTTCAAGCTATCCGACATCTTCAAGATGACAGTCCCTCAAAGTTTCATTAAAGTCTTGTATACTATTTTGATATCCAAGCAAACTAAGTAGATGCAATAGGTCTGAGTTGATCCCGCATAACAAGCCTATTAAGTCTATGACATTTAGCGTATATGATAGTAATGAGGAAGCTATAATCAAGGCCATGATAGGTAATGTTCAACGTAAGGTATTGATCATGGTCAATGACTGAAGAGATGCTGATATCATCCATCCGAAAAAACAATATCATATTAGATAGATTAGAGATCTAGTTGGTAAATCCCAAGTTTTTGGCAGTGGTTTATAGCTTATCAACATTTATGATGAGTTCTTGAATAACTGCCAGTTTGATTTTTTTCTTTGAAGATTATGGATTTTAGTCTTCTAACTGTAGCCTTATGTTTGATCCCTCTCATATTCTAATTAAATATCTTTAATTATCAGGGTAAGAGTATTGATGAGTTTTGGCCCCTTGAAACTTCAAAGACTTGATAACTAATTTGTTCTATTTTTTCCATTTCTTTGCAGCTTTTAGTTTTCTTCGCACAATTTCATTGAACTCCATGTAACTGCCTTGAGTTTTAATGGTATGAGAGATTGGTGTGCTTCATATATTTTCCTGGTTTGGATGGCATTCCCAAAGAAGAGGTTAATGTATCCCAGAGATTTCCTATGTTTAAGCCTCAGTTCTAATTTCAGAATGGCTTCAATTATTTCTTTATCACCAGGAGTGTTGTCTACATTGTTCTTAGTCTTTGAAGACTTATTTGAATCTTGTTCTTTAAAGAATTCTGGAGAAGCTTGTAAAGTATTGAATATATCAGTAACTTTCTGCACAGGTTGACTAATGATCAATTTAATCTTAGTGTCATTTTTTATCCAAATTTATTTTCTGTGATGATCTTTGTTGTCTTTGATTGCTTCATTGTTCTAAGTAGTTTCTATCTCTCTTATCTTTTGAATTTATTTACTGCGACTGGAGACTTTCTTGCAGTCTTCATGTTTGTGGGGCAAGTGGTAGCAATGTTTGCAATAATCTGGAAATTTCTTGTAACTTAAGGAAAACTAGTATTCATCACTGTTACTGAAGTCGATCTATGCACTCTACTGAATCTTTCTTGATACATTTAATTTTACCAAAGCAAAACATGAAGTTGAGTACGCTCTGTTTTTATTGGGAATTATATTTTTGTAACGAACTCCTATTGTAGAGATTATATCATTCATAACCGAGTTGTTGTATAGGAATTCTGGAACATTCCCAATTATGACCCAAACTAGAGATAAAGGATTTTTCATATTTAATGTTAAAATCTGGAGACCATCGAAATATTCTCATGGTGGAGTTGCCAACTGTCTAGAAGTTTTTAGACCAAAGAGTAACAATGTCTTCTTTCAGACCGAATTCTATTAAAATATGACGAGAGTCTCATACTTGAATGTTGTAATCGCCTTTGAATTTGAAAGAAGATAGACTCTGATTGAGTAACAAGCGATTTGGCAAGCCACCAGAAAAGTTTCCAATCATAGTAGTTTTAGAATCTTGAACCAAATAATCCTTAACTATCTTATTATACAAGATCGAGACATGGTTAGATTTCAGAATAATTGCTTTATCTTTGAATTTACAGACGTTATTCTCCTGTTTAGAGTTAACAATTTCAGCACAAGACTATTTTGGTAACTCTCTGTTTTTTATTCTGGGATGAAGAACATGGTATTCTTCATCAGGGAAATCAATGCTATTTTTATTCATGAGGTATCGAAAGACGATTAAGGTAAGAAAGGAGGAGACGAATCCATTGAAATAGAAACAGGACGACGAGGTCTCCTGCGAAAGACTACGGCGAGGATTCAGGTGGCGAGTGTTGGAGTCTTCTTGGAGCGTTCACCTAACAAGAATATTACGCGAGCTTTTAATATAAGTTATATTTATTCAGATAAAAGAAAAGAGACATTAATCAAATTAGTCGTTTGCCACTTTCAATTCAGATATTTCATTAACAGATTTGGATATTTGAATCGGATCCGAAAGTCTTTTTTCGTGTGTATCTCTCTTCTATAAGTAGATGAATAACACATTCACAATTCACTCACCTCACACTAATATTTTCAATCTCTTTATTTCTTCTAAAACATTAGTTATTGATTCTAGTTTATTTACTTCTACATTGCAAATAGTTATTCTTTTTGTTTTCGATAAAAACAATTATTCAACAAAATCATCAAATTTGATTATGATAACAATATAGTAGTTGAATGAATATTTTTGTATAATTTTTCCATTTATTTGGTTGTTATATTAGTTTGGATATTAGTTTGTATTACTTTTTATTTGTTAATTAAAAAAACTAAATAATTTATTTTTATTAATGATATTAGTTACTATTAGTTTAAATTTATCGTTTATTAATTGTGATATGTTTTTGGTATTAGTTCTCAGTTATAATATTTACAACCAAACCATAATAATATTCAAAGTGTAATAATAACATTATAATCATATTTCTTATAATATTTTAAACTTATAATATATGATTTTGATTTATTAATCAAAATGTAATAATAAAATTATAATCATATTTTTATTATATTTTAAAATTATTAGATACGATTTTGGTGTATAAAATAATAACAACACTTGTAATAATTATAACCAAATAATCAAAATAATAATCAAAATGTAATAATAAAATTATAATTATATTGAAATAATTTGAACATACAAGAAGTTTGATTTTAATTACTTAAAGAATGAAAAACATAAGTTCAATACTTATAAAAAAATATGATTCCCACTACTCCACTAATATCATTTAGTAGTTAAGAACTGTCTAATTTCTAATATGATTCTCACTACTCCACTAACATCATTTAATAGTTTAGGATCTGTCTGACTTCTAGTATAATTCTCACTAGGCGACTAACATCATTTAGTAGTTTGGGAACTATCTGAGAACGATCTGACTTCTTGTAACTGAAATTACAGGAGTAAAGAGTGCACTAAATCGTTAACTCCTCCTTAGTGCATTCTTTCGATCAGCTAGATCGAGATCTTCTCCGAACTCTTCGAATTTTGATTTGGGGAGAGCTTTAGTAAGTCCATCAACAACTTGCTCATTTGTCCGTATAGATTTCAACTCAATTTCTTGATTAAGTATGTTATCTCAAATAAAATGATGGCGAAGATCAATATGTTTTTGGGAGTATGAAGCACACGATTTCCAGCAAGTTTAATAGCAGTTTGATTGTCACAAAATATGGAAATAGGAAAGTGTAGCACCTGATTAACATCTCCAAGAAGTCTTGTAAGCCAAATACACTCATGGGAAGCTAATGTTGCTGCAGCATATTCAACTTCATCAGTTGATAATACCATTATGTCTTGCTTCTTGCATAACCAAGAGATAGTTGTTGAACCAGTATTGAAACAATAGTCTGAGGTGGGTCGTCTGTCATTCACATTACCTGCCCAATCACCTTCAATAAAACCATATAAAAAGAACATTATATTCTTTTGATACATCAACCCATACTCTACATTTCCTTTCACATATCAAAGAATTTGTTTTGCAGCAACCATATGACCAACACATGGTTGATTCATAAATTAAGATATTATTCCAACAGAAAAAGTTAATGTTCAGACGAGTTACTGTTAAATATAGAAGAGAGCCCACAACTTTGCGATACTTAGTCACATCATCTAATAATGCACCTTCATCCTTGTGTAATTTTAGACCTGGATCCATTAGAGTGGTTGTATAGTTTGTATTTACCATAGCCAACCGTGCTAAAAGCTTAGTAGCATAACTTCTTTGTGACAGAATATAGTCATCTACTTCTTTAACTTCTATACCAAGGAAATAGTGAGCTTCCACAAGTTTTTGATCTCAAAACAAGTAGATAAATCCTCATTTAGTCGTTTGACTTCAGATGAATTATTTCCAGTAATAATCATATCATCAACATAAAAAAGAATCATAATATTTAAAGTTCCATCAATTGTCACAAAAAGACTTGGATCTGAATCATAAGGATAATAACGACAAAATAAGAAGTATTCAGCAATCTTACCATACCACACACGAAGTTTTTGTTCAAGACCGTAGAGTGCTTTTTTAAGTTTGCAGACATGTTCTAGAATTTATTCTGAAATAAAACCAAGTGGTTGTTCCATATATATATCCCGATCCAATTCGTCGTAGAGGAAAACGTTATTTACATCCAATTGCCAAATAGTCCAACCTTTGTTTGCTGCCAAAGAAATAATAGTACGAATTGTTACCATCTTTGCAACTGGGCTGATCATAATCCAAACCATGTTGTTGAGAGAAACCATGAGCAACTAGACGAGATTTGTGTCTAGAAACACTTCTATCAGCTTCATTCTTTAACTTGTAAACTCATGTGCATGTAACAAGTTCAATATCTCTTGGTTCAAGAACCCAAGTAGAATTTTTGTCCAAGGCTGAAATTTCATCTTTCATTGCATTCTCCTATTTAGACTTCTCTTGAGCTTCAATATAGAATGAAGGCTCATTTTCCAACATGTATTCTAACATAAAGTAAGGAGTGATAGTACATTGGTTTGTTTGAACTTTATAATCCTTTAAATAAATAGGTGGCTTCCTAGGTCTTGTAGTTCTTTGCAATATGATTTCTCCTTGTGGTGAATTATTATGACCATACAATTCTGGACTTCTCCTCTTAGTGAGATCGTCTTGAGTAGAGATCAACTCATGATCAGTTTCAACAAACTACATAAATACAGAGGTTTCTTCTGAACCAGTAGTTGGGTAAAAATTAGAAACCTCGTCAAAAACAACATCACGAAAAGTCATGATGTTCTTAGTGATAGACGATGAGGTCAGATTTCTTTGACACAGACTATTGTATATATCCGAAGGGAAGTTTGGACATATCCAGTACCATGCCCCACCGAACAGTATAACCAAGTGGAACGTGACTCAGCTAGTTGCTATTCATTTCATCTATTGGGCTTATGGGTTCTTAAACTTGACCCAAGCCCATGATACGACCCGGAAGGCCCATCATTCATTAAATGAGTATAAATACCCTAACTAATTTCATTTTAAGGGTTATAAAAATTTACTGCTAGCACTTGATGAGTCCGGAATCCATCACCACTTCGGACAGGGTCAGTTCGGACAATGTCTACCAAATCGGACAGGGGCAGTTCGGACACCATCATCCATTGGACTGTTCGAACAGAACTAAAGTATTTAAAACATAATCACTTCTTGACTAAGCAGCCTACTCTCCTACTTAGAACTTATGGGTACTTAAACGCGACCCGGGTCCATTAAACACGACCCGAAAGCCCATACGGCCCAAATATAAGGGTATAAATACCCAACCACCAACATTAAATGAGGGTAATGAAAATTAAATACAACCAGACTGCTTAATTCTCCCTTTACTCCCTACTCAAACATAAAATACTCACAAACTTCCACAAAACTCTAAACAAAAATTACAAACTTACCCTCAGACGAAAATAAACCACACCAGCACTCACCTTACTTATCTCTCTACATTTTACACTAAACAGTAAATTCCCAAAACTTTTTCTCAAACTACCCTTTGATCAGAAATAATTCACACTAAATTGGCGACCACAGTTGGAGGAAACGGTGCCTAAATTCCAAATTCAAAACCAATAATAAAAACCAGTTCAGATGGATCTGAATACACAAAATACTCCACTTATAGAGGTGGAAGGAACAAAAAAAAATAATGAATACACTATTAAGGAGCAAGATCAATTAAGGGTTGAAATTGAGGCTTTGAGGAAATTAAAACAAACAGAGAAAGGATTTAAAGAAAAATCTGGTACGTCGGCGCTTCATTATACTGATAATGGTGGTGAGAACGAGCAGTCCCTGAAGACTCATCTTAGCTCCAAGAAAACGCATCGATCCAAACATATGGAGAGGTCCACTTCGGAATCCTCCAACAGCTCCTCTAATGATGCAGAGCTGTAAGAGTCAGTCTCATCCAACACTGATGAAATACGGTAAAAAAATAAAATAAGTCTTACCAAAAAGCATTCAAGAAAAAAGGATAGGCATGGCAGGCTCAAAAAGTATCAAGGGAAAATGAAGGGTTCAGCTGATCAACATATTGACCCTTTGTTGATTGATCCATTTGCTTTCCAATATGAACCAGGCATTTTTACTACTCTGAATGATGATACCGTGTTTAGTCGTAACCAAAACTTGCGACAATCACCTTTATCCGCAAAAATAATCTCTGGACACCTTCCTAAAAGATTTGACAGTTCCAAGATGGAAAAATACGATGGGAGTAAAGATCCGGACAACCATCTTGAGAAATTTAAGAACTTTATGATGAAATTTGACGATGACGATAAACTGATATGTAAGACTTTCTCTCAAACCTTCAAGGGGAGTGCCCTCAAGTGGTATAATAGTCTCCCTCAGGGATCTCTAAGAAATTTTAACACATTTTAGGTTGCTTTCCGGAGGCAATTCGTTAGAAGCAAAGAGCTTAAAGATAATTGAGATACGATCATCCATTGCACCCACAAGCCAAATGAGTCTTTAAAAGAATATATCAACAGGTTTGTAAATACAAAAAATGGGTTGACAGATTGCTTTGAACAAGTTGAAATTTCCTCTCTCAAGCAAGGCTTGAATCCAGGAAACTTGGCTGATTCCGTGAACCGAAAGAAAACTATGACCTTTGGAGGGTTGTTAAATCAAGTGGGGAAACAAATTTACGTTGAAGAAACTAAGAAGTCCAGAGTTCCTCCCCAGATCAGATCCATAACTACGGCATCAACACCTCAAACATCTAACCAGCCCGGTTACAGATAAAAAGAAACCGGACATGGATCTCATCGACCTAGGAAAAATCAAACTAACCAGATTCAGAACCAACAAATCAGAAATAAAAGGAGCCCTTGGCTTTAACCTGATTGACACTGGTAATTCAGAAAACATGTTATTTTAAGTTCCTATAAACAAATGAGAAACCCCTCGGTTATTCAACATTCGAACAAATCTATTATGGGATTAACAGGCAGTTCGGTAGATGTGATTGGAGAATTCGAGGAAGAAATATTGCAGGGCAAAGGGTTGTTCAAGAAAATGGTAAGAGTTTTGTTTGTGGTGGTGGACTGCCCAACATCTTATAATACGATATTTGGGAGATTTTGGTCCATAAGATGCATGTTATGATGTCTAGTGTCCATCAATTCTTAAAATATGTTGTGGAGAGTTAAGTGGGTGTTGTCTGAAGCAGTCAGAAGGTAGCTAGAGAATGCTATGCAACAGTCCTTCCATCGAAGTCTTTGGAGGCAATCAAGGCTAACAAAGACTAGCAGCTTTGGAGTCTTCCACTCATGAGAATGAAATTTATGATCCAAATGAGGCTCCCAGTATCATAATACCTATAGAGGAAGTTGAAATTCATTCCCTAGTTAAGGGAAAAAGTGTTAAAATTGGTACCAAGTTGTCTCCAAGTTTGAAACAAAAACTACTTTTTTTATCGAGTAATCTACATGTATTTGCATGGTGCAATGATGATGTCACCGGAGTGCCTGCTAATGTAATTTGTCATAAATTTTCGGTACGAGCTTATGTTGGGCTAGTTGTACAAAGATGAAGGTCATTCTCTAAAGAAAAAGCAGATGTAATTGTTCAAGAAGTTGATCGTTTGACCAAAGTGGGCCACATCAAAGAATCTAAGTACCCGTTATGGACTGCCAACCCTGTTTTGGTCAAGAAAAAGAATGGCAAGTGGTGCATGTGTATTGACTTCACTGATCTTAATAGGGCATGTCCAATAGATACTTATCCTATTTCTCGGATAGATCAGTTAGTGGATTCTACCTCTGGAAAGAAGTTACTATCTTTGATGGATGCATTTTCAAGGTACAACCAAATACAAGTAGATCCGAATGACCAAGATCATACAACTTTTATTACAGACATGGGACTTCATTGCTACAAAGTGATGCTCTTCTGATTGAAAAATGATGGGGCCATCTATCCAAGGTTAGTGAATAAAGCCTCTGCTAGTCAAATTGGCAGAAATATGGAAGTTTATATAGATGACATGATGGTGAAGAGCCATGAAGAAGATGCATATATATCTGATCTTCAGAAGATGTTTTCTAACCTAAAGGCTGTCAATTTAAAATTAAACTATGAGAAATATGTTTTTGGGGTCCGATCTAGAAAGTTCTTTGGTTATGTTATAAGCGAAAAAGAGATTCAGCCTGATCTGGATCAGTTAAGTGCTCAATTAGCTATGGCCCTACTCGGAATACTAAAGAAGTACAAAGGTTAACCGGCCGATTGACTGGACTAAATAGGTTTATTTCAAGATCGTCAGACAAATGTGCTCAATTTTTTCAAGTCTTGAGAAATGTTAAATATTTCAATTGGTCTACATGGTGTGATCAAGCTTTTCCTAAAATAAAAAGCATTTATCTTCGCCTAAGAATCCATTCAAACTTGTTCAGGAGGAAAAACTATATATTTAGCTGTATCGGAGTATGCAGTAAGCACTGTGCTAATAAGAGAGGTGGAAAATTATCCCTGTACGGTTTATTATGTTAGCAAAAGTCTTTTTGATGCTGAAATAAGATATTTGAAGTTAGAAAAGTTGGCCTTAGCATTGGTAATTGCAGCAAGAGAAATGATACAATACTTTCAAGCTCATTCCATTTTCGTCCGAACATATTTTCTTCTGAAGAATGTTCTTCAAAAGGCTGATATATCAAGCAGAATGACCAAGTGGTCAGTTGATCTGGGTGATTATGACATTGACTTTGCGCCCCGAACAGCGATAAAAGCACAATCAGTAGCTAATTTCATGGTGGAGTTTCATGTTGATAGACCCCCCAGGAAAATGCAAGAGAAACAGTCTAAAAATAATCGGTAGTCCGAACTGATTGTGGGTATAGTACTATGGGGTGTGGGGTTGGAATTTTTTTAACTTCTCCCTATGATAATACTATGTACCAAGCTATATGTTTTGGTTTCAGGGCCTTCAACAATGAATCTGAATATGAAGCAGCTATAGCTGGTCTCAAGCTAGCCCTTATATGTGGGGCAAAAAGAGTCCGATTAATGAGTGACTCCTAACTACTTATTCACCATGCTCATGGGTAATCTGAGGCAAAGAAGGAACAATTGATAAAATATTTGATCATCTTGAGAAACGTTGCTGTAAATTTCAAAAGTATCCAGTATAAACATATCCCTAGATTGAAGAATACTGTGGCAGACTCTTTAGCAACCATAGCCTACTCATCTTACCCACGGATTCTGATGCTAGAGTTTCCATCAATACAAACAAGACAAGAAATGAGTAAAAAGAATGAATAAAGTATGAGCATATTTGTCATTCAACCCAAAGACTGAAGGTATGATATCTTTCAGTTTATTTCTGATGGGCATGATATCTCGTGGTTTCCTAGTATTGAAAGAAGTTCTTTATAAGAAATCATTTAGCAGACCTCTCTTGCGTTGTTTAGGATTTGAAGAGTCCAAAAATGTTTTATCTAAACTGCACGATGGGGAAGGTTCCGCACATTGTGGCTATAAGGCCTTAACCAAAAGAGTTCTATTAGCAGGGTACTATTGGCCAACGATAATGGTAGATATCAAAGATATGGTCAAGAAGTGTGATCATTGCCAGAAATATAGGAATCAAATCCATGTGCTAGCAGTTCCTGTGGAGTCCATATCTAAACCAATACCTTTTGATAGATGGAGGTTGGATTTGGTTGGGCCTCTTCTCATGGCATCGGGTGGATATTGAATGATCATAGTTGCAATTGACTATTTCTCTAAGGGGATAGAGGCACCTCCCTTAGCTGGAACCACTTCTAAGGCAGTTATAATACAACATATGTTTTAGATTTGGAGTTCCCTAGAAGTTCACTATCGATAATGGGCCACAATTTGATAATAAAGACATGGAAATGTTTTACACTTCTATAGGAATTCAACACTGTTTTTCTTCTCCATTCCACCCTCAAGCTAATGGGAAAGTTGAATTTGCTAATTGAACGATCATGTCCGGGCTAAAAAAGAATCTGGAAAAGGTTGTAGGGAAGTGGCCAAGTTATTTGCAAGAAGTATTGTGGGCCCACCGAACTACTCCTCGAATTGCTACACAAGAATCCCCTTTTTCTCTTGTTTATGGAATTGATGCAATCACACCCATGGAAGCTACTTTACCATCTTTCAGAATCCAAAGCTATTCCGAGCAGACCAATGATATGGTCGTTAGGAACCAGTTGGACTTGATTGAAGAAAGAAGAGTCAAAGCACATTTAAAAACAGCACACTATCAAGGTTTAAAGAGGAAAAAATTTGCATCCAAATTTAAAAGAAGAGATTTTCAACTGGGAGACAAAGTCTTAAGGAAAGTCTTTTTGCACACTAAATCAAAATAATTTGGAAAGCTGACTCCGAACTGGGAAGGTCCTTATGTGGTCTGTGAAAAAGTCAACCTATGGACATATAGAATTTAGGACAAAGAGCGTAGAACATTAAAGCACCCATGAAACGTTGAACACCTCAGATTATATTTAGAATAGAATTCTCTTGTACATATTTACCTTTTAATATCTCAATGTAAATATTAGGGGGGACATACTCTTTCCCACCATGGTGGCGCGAGGAAGTTTTAATAAGGTGTTCGGATTTTTCAATAACATCTGATGCCTTCTTCAAATTTTGTGTGCAAATTTCTTGACCATAGGATGGGGAGATCGGATATATTAAACACTTATTAAACACCCCGACTCTCAAATGAAGCATCTTTGAGCGGACCGAATTTGTTAAACACTTTATCAGATTTACTAAACGATTAATCACATTTATTAAACACTTATGATTGGAGTCATTCAATGTTTATTCAATATTCATTAAACAAATCAGAAATATTGAAAACTATTTAATAAGACTAACTTTAACAAGACAGTGAAATTCATATAAAAGAAAGATGCAATATTTAAATTGGTCGAACAAGTCCGATCCACAATTCATAAAATGCCTTGACCATTTAAGGACTTTGGTTTGTACGATAGGAATTCAGAAACATAATAAAATTCCTTGGCCGTCGAAGGACTTTAGTTTTAAACACAAAATAAAATCAAGACCTTAGGGCTTTTTCCCTTCGGCTTCATCATCATTTTTACCTTTCTTGGGACTTTGGAGTTCAGCGCTTGAACTTTCACCAGTTCCTTCATCAAAATCTTCTTCGCTTGAATAGTTGTACTTGTCACCATCTACCAGGGTATGGAAATAAATCTCCTTATATGGTACGAACCTCCACAAAGGACCAAGGGTTCTCTTCAGAAATGTTTCATGGAACAACAAAACCATGTCCGATTTAACCCCATCGTCTCTTTTCTCCAAAGAATCCACCACTCCAGCATCATACTTTTCTATCCTGTAGATATCTCTTGAGCTTGTTTTCTCACCAAAGAAGCACTCTCATTTTCCTTCTCCTTGAGAAGCTTCTCTAAATTGATTTTGTCTTCAGATAAAGTGTTGATAGTACTGGCATTAGTAGTTTGCTTGTCCTTCAAATATTTGATCTCTGATGAATTAGTAGTTTCCAATCTGGAATACTTGGTCTGGAGGTCCTGTTGAGCATTTTTTTCCTTGTGCAGTTCGGTAGCCAAGTCCTCTTTTCCTTCTTTAAGGTTTCTATACTTTTCTGAGTAGTGGAGATATTATTCTTCGAGCCCTGGTTTTCTGTAGTTAGGGAAGTTATAGTCGTTCTTTGCTCCCTCGCTTTCCTTTCTAGGTCAACTATCAAACAGATGTAATCTAAGAGGGCATGGATCAGAATATATTTCTTGCTTGATATCTCGTACGACTCACCATTGTGGGTAACAACATTGGCTGCAGAGGCACGAGGGAAAGTTTGTTTGAAGTCATCTTTGTCCAAGTCACTAAAGTACATGTTTTAAAACACATCCAAATTAACATCTCCCTCACCAGTTCCTTGTTCGGCGGGTAGGAGTGTTTGAGAAGGAGGATTAGGTGTAATTTCTTCTTATGAAAGAAAATCAACATGAATGGAAGAAGGAAGATCAATAGGAATGGAAGGAGGAAGTTCGGTAGGAAAAATTACCATCTCTGATCCTAGGTTACTTTTCTTCTTCTTCGCACCTTTTCCCCACTGCTCTCTTTGCGCCTCTTATATTTCCTTGTACTCTGGGGCGAATAATCTGATCCGCCAGCTTCTTTGACTGTAACTGCAACTACCTCCAGCAAAGCTGCGTTGATTTCTCCTTGGTCTTCCGAACTGACCCCTTCGGTGACTTGTTGAGATGGGTCAACTTTGGTTTTCTTCTTCTTCTTGATCTTGTCCAGGTGACTATGGGCTTTGTTCCTGGAAAGCAAGTGAAGTTTGTTATCCTTAGCCTCAGTTCTCTTCAAAATATCATCTGCATGAAGAGGAGTGGCTAACTGCTCCCAAGTAAGATCCCTACTCCCCTTAGTATTCCAGAGGTGAGACCTTACGAAGTTTCCAGAAGTAAAACAGTTGTGGAAACCCAATCCCCATCTCTCTGATACCCATTCGTTTAGCCTGGTGCAGGTAGTTTGGCATGCCCTAGGTACTCTCGGAACGTTTTTGAAAATACTACAACAAAACACAATAATCAGTTTGGAATATTAACATAGCATTTGGAAACCAATAAAAATACGAACAAGTATTACTTCAAATTTTCCAGCGGCTAGTCAGTTGGCTTGGATTTTTCGTGGAGTTTATCTTTTTGCCATTCTCCCACACTCCGCTAATAAAAAGAAAATGAGTCCTCCATGGCTTCTCGAACTTCAACAGATCGTTTACCACTTTGTAGTCATTGCCCATGTTGTAATGGTAAAAAGGAATATGGTGGTTTCTGCAATAGACCAGCCACGACAACAAATTGCTTCATGGGTAGAGGAATGTTCGACAGTTTAGATCCCCCCTTTCAGCGCTAACAAAGTATACCATGCGTTTGGGCTCAGTTGACTTGGATATAACTTTATCAGGTGGAAATACCTGACTATTACTGGGTCCAAAGAAAACAGAAGGCCCCAATTGAACACCTCAATATATACCACCAACTCGTGGGATTTACAGTCCATGGGGGTCTCTGAAATGACTGGAATTCTCCATTTAACAGAATCGGGAAAGCCCTATTTTATTCGGATCTGACCCAGCTCAACAGTAAGGGTGTATACATAAGAAATATTTTGAAGAGCTATCAAATAATTCACACTAACGTTTTGAAAGTTTGGCCCAACTTTCCCTTCCAGACACTCCTGAAGTGAATCAAGATTGGATAAGCCCACTTTCACTCTGGTTGTCCAATATGTTGTATTATATTCTGTCTGTCCTGACATCTCGAAGGGATTGCTTTCCAAATTTTCCTCCATGGTCTCATCCATTACATTTGACTGTTGTTCGGACGATTTAGAATATGCTGGGGGCATATTGTCTCCAAACTAGCAGGTTTCGAAAAAGAGGGAGTACTTTTAGCTTTAGACAGACGAGTTACCCTGCGAGGGGTAGATTTCTCAGCATCTGAACCCATGGCCATGAAAGGTGAAGGTTACCTAGCGCTGGAAACTGATTTTTCTTTAGGCATATGGTTTTGGGACTCTTGAACTGAAGACCCTGTATCTAAGGGAGATAGAGTTGGGATAAAAGATGATTTTCTAACTTTCAATGTCTTTGATAATGATGAGCTTTTGTCTATGTTTGGTTTTGATTGACTGTTTTCTCCACCAGGAGAAGTACTTGCATCTATTATGGCTATTTCTAAATCGATTTTTTTTTAACCAACCTACTTTCACCAATGAGTTTCTGGCTGTGAACATATAATCTGCCAATAAAAAAGTTTACGATATTATCAAGCTTTCTCTCTCTGAAAATCTTTGTATTTTCAGAAAGATAAACAGTGAAACTCGTTTAAATAGAGATGAAGATGTGTGAGTTTCACCTAGGGGAAGATGAATCAATCAAAGTAATGATTATGGGCTATGAAGTATGGGTGTTACAACCTAGGATACGTTTTAGCCAAGTAGGTACAAGAATCTAAGAGAAAAAAATAGTTGAGAGGTCAAACGAAAACTCGACACGTGTCCCACTTCAAGAAACTGACTTTTGGAATTCATAACTGCAAGATTAGTCTTTTCGAATCCGATCAAGATTCAGTCCGGATACAAATATCTGATCGGACTTCACCTTGGATACATACTAAGTTTTATTTTTTGGATTAGCTCTTCCAAAGTATCTTTGCAAGACGTAGATGGGCTACTGATGAGGTCAGATTTCTTTGACACGAACTATTGTATATATTCAAAGGGCAGTTCAGACATATCCAGTACCATGCCCCATCGAACAATATAACCAAGTGGAACATGACTCAGCTAATTTCTAGTCATTTCATCTCTTGAGCTTCTGGGTTCTTAAACTTGACTCAAGCCCATGATCCGACCCGGAGGGCACACAGTTTATTAAATGAGTATAAATACCCCAACTAATTTCATTAACAAGGGTGATTAAAATTTACTGCAAGCACACACCTTACTTATCTCTCTATATTTTACGCTAAACATTAAATTCCCAAAACTCTTTCCTAAACTACCCTTTGATCAGAAATAAACCACACTAATAGGATCCATACATCTCCATTTTTTCATGTTCGTGTCATAACCAACAAAAACACTCTTCCTTACTTTCGGATCAATCTTAGTTTGATTTTTCTTAGGTCTATGAATATAACAAAGATACCCAAAGACTCTAAAGTAACTCACATTAGGTTTAATAATATATAGCAGCTCAAAAAGAAATTTTTATGTACCTGTCCATGGAGGCAATCATTTTATCACATGACAAGCACATTGCATAGCTGCTTCCCATAACTCTCGAGGAAGTTTTTTATCGTGCAGTAAAAAAAGTCATTGTTGTAAGATGTGCTAGATTACATTCAGAGACTCCATTCTGTTGTGGGGTATCCGGGCAT
Source organism: Limnanthes douglasii subsp. nivea (assembly GCA_036936605.1). NCBI lineage: Eukaryota > Viridiplantae > Streptophyta > Magnoliopsida > Brassicales > Limnanthaceae > Limnanthes > Limnanthes douglasii. Next base: position 272,268,677 of record JAUPFV010000002.1, read on the forward strand.
ATTAGTTGTCGACGAATACCGTGTTTACGACAGAATTCGGAAAATTTGTGTGCCTGGAATTCACCCTCATTATCAGTTCCTAAACACTTCAAAACAGACCTATATTGTTTCTCTTCCATTTGTTTGAATTGTACAAAGTGTGTGAATGTTTCGCCTTTGTTTTTCAAGTGATACACCCAACTATAGCGAGATAAATCATCAATAATAACCATGATATAGCGGAAACCACTAAAGTTTGGTGTTCTTGTAGGCCTCGTGAGATCAGAATGTACAAGCTCAAACATCTACAATGCACGGTTCTAGGATTTCTGAAAAGGTAGTCGATGTGACTTACCATATTGACAGCCAAAACAAATGTCATCTTAATGTGTTGATATGAAGAAGGTCATTTCTTCAAGTAATATATTAGTTGATATTTGCTGCAACAATTGATTACCAACATGTCTGAGTCGAGCATGCCAAAGTTAAATTGTTGTATTTTCACCTGTATTTTCTACATACGCCTCACTTGCAGATAAAACACATATAAAGAGTTTGTCTTTCTTCCGATGAATAAAAATTAGCATCAACACTTTTATAATCATCAATAATTTGAACATATTTGGTCCAAATAAAACATACATACCGGAATTAGTGATTTGAGAAAAAGAATCAAGATTCTTCTTTAAACCCAGTAATTGGTATACGTTTTCAAGTGTAAGACTTTTATCATCTGAATGTACTTGGTATACATTTTCAAGTGTAAGACTTTTATCTTTTAAACCCAGTACTTGAAATCACATTCTTTCACTACTGGATGTAATGAGCTGTCCGCTGTCATAATTACTCGTTTGCTCAAATAAGGACGAATATCAGAAAGTATAATAGTATTATTGGTAGCATGATGCGAGCAACCCGAATAAACAATCCACTCATTCTTGTAGTCAATACAACTAATATTAACCTCCAATTTCTTTTCAGATCGATGTGTAACAGAAACCATGTTGTCCGTTTGATTAATAACCTCAATTGAGAAATAATTTTCCCACTGTAACTCATTGCTATCATATGCAACATTTACATCTGATTTGACAATTTTTGAATAACAATTTGGTTTAATGTGGCATGGTTTGCCACACTTCTTACAAACAAACTTTGTACGAAATTCTGAGTTTATGTGTCTAGTCCTTCCACATTTAAAACATGTAAGTTTAGAGTGGTTTGCTGACTCTCCTTTATTCATTTTATTCTTACCACCATTTTGAGAATGATTTTGGTTGTTTTTCCACCTTGACTTGTCTTTAGTAAATAATGTATCTTCAACATCAACAGAACTCTTACCAAAAATTTGTTTAACCAATGCTTTCAGGTTAGAGAGTAGGTTCTCTAATTCAACAATTGATGGTTGGTTAACCCGTCCTTGTATTGATGATATAAACGGTATAGAGTGAGGTCATAATCCATGAATCAAGTAACTTCTCAGTCTTGCATCATTAATATGTTCATCATTATCCAAACCTGAAATTTTCGAACATACATTCTTAACTTTAAGAAAGTAATCAAAGATTAACATATTACCTTGGGTTAAAGAAGCAAGCTCATTCTCAAGGTATTGAAGAGGCATAGTATTTTCTGGGTAAATAACATGTCAAGAGTATCCCAAATATCCTTTGGAGAATCCAATGCACGAACATGATCAATAAACTTCTTAATGATCGAAGTTCTCAATGCAAATAAATCCTTTCTGCACCTTACTTTATATTTCCTCCTTAACTCAACATTTTCCGGAGTATTACTAGGAAGTTTCTGAGTACCGGATACAAGATCTCATAAATCTTGTCCTTGAAGGAAAGCCTCCATACACAAGCGCCAATATTGGTAATTGGTTCCAACAAGCTTATCTGTAAGAATATGAGAAGCTGAATTACTTCCATTCATATTGATTTAAAAGTAATAACACTTGACGTGATTTTTTTTTCATTTTACTGGGTAATAAAATCAAACACTTAATATGAAGAGACCTTGCTCTGATACCATGAAACAATTTAGACAAACAAGAAGTTTGATTTTTATTACTTAAAGAATGAAAAATATGAGTTCGATACTTGTAGAAAAATATTATTTCCACTACTCCACTAACATCATTTAGTAGTTGGGAACTGTCTGACTTCTAGTATAATTCCCACTACTCCACTAACATCATTTAGTAGTTTTGGAATTTTCTGACTTCTAGTATAATTCCCACTACTTCACTAACATTATTTAGTAGTTTTGGAATTATCTTGGAATTATCTGACTTCTTGTAACCGAAATTACAGGAGTAAAGAGTGCCCTAACTTGTGACACATATACCTTATAATATTTTAAAATTATAATATATGATTTTGGTTTATAAAATAATAACAACAATTATAATATTTATAACCATGTCATAATCATAATCAAAATATAATAATAAAATTATAATCATATACCTTTCAATATTTTAAAATTAGAAGATATGATTTTAGTTTATAAAATAATAACAATACTTATATTATTTATAACTAAATAAAAATAAAAATAAACGTAATAATAAAATTATAATCATACTTCTTATAATATTTGTAACCAAATAATAATAATAATAATAATAATAATAATAATAATCAAAATGTAATAAAAAAAACTTATCATCATACTTCTAATAATATTTTAAAATTATATAAAATAATTTTTTACTATTAAGTATATTACGAAATTGATTGGCATGTTAGGTGTTTCATTATTATTAACGTGTCTTTGCGAGTGCGTGTTGTTAGCGTATGCGTGCCTGACGTGTCAGAAACTTTTCACATCCCTTGTTTGACATACGGTGTGACTGATATATCATTTTTACATGATCCTATTTATTTTTGGCGTGTCATAACCCATTTACTATCTTTACTTGTGACTTCTCTTTTAAGATACCGTCTACTGTCTTCACTAGACCCTTTAAAACTTCTTCTGTCTTTTAAGGTGATTGTTTTACATGTTTTTCTTCTTTTAGTGTTGTGTTTTTAATATCTAATTAGACTCTTGTATAAACTAATATCTCGTAGTGTTTACATTTATAGTACTCATTTCGTCATATTCTATAAGTCGTTTTAAGGTTATGCACGGATATTCAAGATTCTATAACTCTTTTTTGTTTTTACTAAAAATGTGAAAAGATAACCCATTCAATTGGTGAAAATCAATAAATAATAATAAAATTTGTATTCATATTCTAAAACGACATGTACTTTGGAACAAAAACAATTTCCTAAAAAGACATGTATTTTGGGATGGAGGAAATAAATGTTATTGATAGTTAAAGTTGTCATTGTTATTGGTGATGGTAAATATTGATAATTTTTTTAATAGTTTTAATCTTTTTTGGAACATATCATTTACGCCATTTGTTTGATTTGTCTCGTAAATATAAACACATGTGTGCTTTTGGTTTTAATTTTCAAATTATAATTCAAAATATATAATTTTTTTAAAAAACTCGTTTTTTGTGTCTATATATCCTTTCGAAACCAATATGAAACTGTTCAATGATAATAGATACGAAACCATGTATCATGATAGATGCGCAACCAAATATATGATATAAAATCATTCAAATGATGATAGATGCGCAACCATGTAAATGATGTGAAACCATGATGAGTAGTTTACAAAGTTATTGCGGGACTAGTTACAAAACTAATGCAAAGTTATCTTCTGATGTGGGAAAACATAAAAAGTAGATGAGGGATAAATTTTTTATATATGAAACACTATCGAAAGTAGAGAAAATGACATGTTTTGTATAGATGCATGATTGTACAAAATAGATAAGGGACACATTTTTTGTAGATGCTGGATTGTATAAAGTAGATGAGGAACATATTTTGATAGATGCAGAAATATAAAAATTTAATTCCAAGCCTAGAATTAATCTAAAGCCATGAAGTATATTTTAGGATCCTATTTTGCAGTAACTATTTTGGAACTAGTGAGACTTGAGTAATACACGTCTCATGTCTCGATTTACATAATATATGTTGATAGAAGAGAGACATAAGTAATTATCTTCTCCAAAACCAACAACTAGAAATATTACTCAAACCATATACAAATGAAAAAGAAATCAAATAGGTTCATTTTGAAACCCTAGTTGTATGAAAACGTAAAATTTATGAACAAAAAATTATCATAAATATACTTTCTTACTAGTTTTTAATATAGATGTTGATCTGACCTGATCAAAACTTACTTTGAACTCAACTTTATATAACGGTCCGTTACTTGTTGACTTAGATGATGGAATGAAAAAATGTTTGTGGAAATTGTAAAAAATAATAGGTAAAGTGAAAAAGATACTTAATGTTTACGTTAAATTTTTATCTATAGTTCATAAATTTTTAATTTGAATTAATAATAATGGTGTGAAATGAATTTCTATGTTAAAATATTATTTTAGTATATTACCTGCATACAATACAATAGTCATATCTGGATTGATTTTGGAGAGAACGACGTGTGTTGGCTGGAATTAAGTTACAAAAAATTACTAAGATACTATTATCACTGCAAACACATTGGCCATAGCCACGATTCCTGCAAGAAACTGTCCAAAACTTACCAAAACAAGGTCGATGATCAAACGACAAAAACAAAAAAATATCTAATTCATACATCTTTCGAAAGAATGAAGTATAAAATCAAATCTATAGTCATAATAAAGCCACTGAAAGAGCCTAACATACACAAGACAGTGGAAAAGATTCAAAATCAGGTTCATGATCAAGTCATTGAATCAGATTCTGGATTATTTGATTAACCAGATAACTCAAAAGGTTTAATCAAAGGAAAAGATATCGACACTAGAGAAAAAAGAAAATCAAAGCCACCAAAGTCAACAAAATCAGATGATCAATGATGATGATGTGATAGATTCCATAAAATACTTAGACGGTGACTATAACATATTCTATACATAGTCAATTAATCTTTTATCGGGAAACTATACTTCTAATCAAAGCAATGTTGAAGGTCTCCTAGCAACTCTACAAACAATAAAAACAAGTACCTAGTTGATAGACAAAAATCACTTATAAGCATTAAAAGATGAATCCTCTGATCATCGAACAATGAGAAGTCTTATTTCTTCTTATATCAATGAGAAATACATTATAGAAGACGTCAAATCATTAGACAATGATTTTAATTTATCTTCACAAAAGTCATCTGAAAAACAAAGGTTGATAAAAAATCCAAAACATTACTTAATAAGAAGCTAACAGATGATAAGAGAAGGAAAATGTGGTATGAGTTACGTAAATACCGGATATTTCTCAAGTCTCCCCATGCTTTCGGCTCTATCAATCTCAACAAGATCTTTAACCTATCTAGTCTTTCAAGATCTTGTCATCCATGCTGCATGGAACCTTGCTGCAGGGAACCTGACAAGCTTATGCCAATTTTTGCTTCTTATCTCATTTTTTTAAGTTGCAGGTTCTTATATTAGCCTAAAGAATATCCTATCATCCACATCAACTGCCTTACCTTGTTAGATGTTTTGTCTTTGGGTCTTTGAAGGGTCTTCAAGGCCTGAATTGAAATCATCATCCCCTTCCGCATAGTCTTATATGTTGATTCTAGCAGCAAATTAGAGATCTATCTCTTATGCTTCAGTCGATGAGGTCTTCACAATTTCTCTGGTCTTTGCAATGGTTTTGGCGAAGAGTTTCCAGCTAGTAGGAGCAAGTTCTATTTCGGTTTCAACATCATTTGAATTGCAATTTGGATTTCAAGAGGAGCAAGTTCTATTTCGGTTTCAACATCATTTAAATTGCAATTTGGATTTCAAGAGGACGAACGAAACTAGGCCTGAATTGAAATCTTCATCTCTTTATCTATAGACTTATCTGTTGATTCAACGAATTAAAGTTCTCTCTATAGGTTTTTATAATTTTTGTTTGATAATTACCATTTAAAAAAATATTAAACTTCAAATTTATGATTATGATTATTTTTAAGGAAAAATTTAAATTTAAAGTCTGAATTAATGGTAAAAAATGTAAATTTAAAAATATTAAATAATAACTATTTTTAAAGAAACAATTAATATTTATAAATCGCAGATGCTTGATTTCGTAAGGGTTTTTTATTTTTTCATAATTTATTTGGATTTTATTTTTGGTTTAATCTTTCTACAAAAATTTAATTTTTCCTTATCTCTCTTTGATTTAGAAGAAGATAATGAATCTTTTTTAAATGAACCATACATATATTAAAGAAGATAAAGATATAAGAGGGTGAAGATAAGAAAGAACACGAACCCAGATTCACTAATTCATTTTCTTAAAGTCGTCGCTTTTCAAGATTTGTACTTTGGAGAATTTTATTTTTATTTTGAACTTAAACACTTTAAATAAATAAATAACATTAATAACCCAATTCAAAGCTATATAAATAAAATAATTATTATTCAATGAAGAAAAACTGAATATTTTTCATCTAATTAGTAGCCACTTAGGAAAAAAAAATACTTATTTTTAGTTAAACAATTTTTTATCTGCTCTAACTATATCTTTTAAAATATTATTTAAAGTATATTTTTAAACTAATATTTTTATTATATTCGATTATATTATGTAAAATAATTTTTAGTTACTAATATTAGGATTTGTTTTATAAATAATTGATCTTATTTTGTTATATTTATTCAAATAATATTTTTCAAAATTTATTTAAATATTTAATTTGATTTTGTTATATTTTATTTTTTAAATATTTTTAATAAATAATATATTAAGATTTATTGTTAAAAAATATTTTTATATGTACTTATATATATATTTACTTGTAATCATATTCACATATCATATATTTTCATTATATATGATCTAATGTCGATAGTGTAGAATTTCAAACTATCCTCATATTTTGACCTAATGTATTTTAAATTACCATTTCAATAATATAATGGAATGAATAGGAATCAAAATGTGGGATTAGGTGGTGATACTACTGTCTATACGTTGATGTTGATGTTGATGATCCAAAGGAGATAAGGAAGGAAGACATCGAAAAATTCAATAACAAATATTGAATAGATTACTAATGAGAACAAAAAAAAATTGATAGCTTAGATATTTCATTATTTTAACCTAATTGGATTTTTTTTGTTGATTTCAAACATCAAACCCTTAGACTTTGTAAGTTGTGGGCCTTCTCTTACATTAATAAAAAAGGGAAATGTCACACTAAATACCTTCTCAACAAACTTATTATCATCTAGTATCCCAACTATTTTATATGCTTACTAAATACCCATCTCACCAAACTAATTCTTTTTTAATACCCAGTTAATATTTCTCTTCCTGGAATACCCTCAAATGTGTTAGTCTATTTTCTCTTCGTGTTTAAACTGGTTTCCGAAATTAGAAAAGAGGTGGTAGAAGGGTTTTGTTAGTTCCTCATTTTTTAGTTTTCAAAGATTTCAACTTTAATCTGTTTACATTAAAGTGTTGTTTAGGTTATGTGGAGCAGGAATCTATTTTTTTAAGTTTTTTCATAGTCGAGATTTGGTATAGATTCTTTAATGGCGTTTACCTGCTGTTTTGGTGAAGACGATAGCTGAAGTTATTGTTGCATGTTGTTTTATACTGTATCTCGTGTGTTGTAGCTGTTAGACTATGACGCTAGATGTTCATTGACTATGACGCTAGATGTTCCTCGACTATGACGCTAGATGTTCATTGACTATGACGCTAGATATTCCTTGACTATGACGCTAGATGTTCCTTAACTATGACGCTAGATATTCCTTGACTATGACGCTAGATAAGTTGCACTTGCCAACATCACGCAAGATGTTCATCTAATATGACCCTAGACGAGTTGTACTTCTGATGCTAGACGAGTTGTTCCTTGACTATGACTATGACGCTAGACGATACCTGTACTACAACGCTAGATGTTCCTTGACTATGACGCTAGATATTCATTGACTACGACGCTAGATGTTCCTTGACTAAGACGCTAGATATTCATTGACTATGACGTTAGATGTTCCTTGACTATGACGCTAGATGTTCCTTGACTATGACGCTAGATGAGTTGCACTTGCCAACATCATGCGAGAAACCCGGGTGTGAGTGGAGTAGAGAAACCCGGTCTGTAATGGTGTTTTGTTCTTACATGTGCGGTGGTTGAAGACGATACCTGTACTACGACGCTAGATGTTCTTTGACTACGACACTAGATGTTCCTTGACTATGGCGCTAGATAAGTTGTACTTGCCAACATCACGCGCAATGTTCGTTGACTATGACGCTATACGAGTTGTACTTATGACGCTAGACGAGTTGTTCTTGCCTAACATTTGACTATGACGCTAGACGAGTTGTACTTATGACGTTAGACGAGTTGTACTTGCCTAACATTTGACTATGACGCTAGACAGATTTATTCTAAGTTTCACAGCTTCTATCGACTTATTTGATTGGAGACTAGGCAAACAGAATGCCATGGCAAAAGAAGGATCGATTAGTGATTGAAATCAAAGGAAATGTCATCGATTCCATAAAAAAAACCCTTATTCGGACGATGGATTTGGCGTTGATTTGCAATCTGACCGGTCTATCTCTCGCTTAAAGAAGATTTGGATGTCACTAAAGCTAGAAAGGATCGGTCGGAGAGCTTCAATCGCGATGATTCCAGCAATTTCAACACAATGCAACAAAAAAATCAGTTCGATACTTAAGAAAATCCAAAGCTAGGAGAGAGAGAAAAAAAACACTTATATTTGGGTACTTATTTGGGATTACATACTTGAAAAAGTATTTAGTGGTATTTTTTCCTAAAAAAAATAACTTAATAAAAAATTAGTACTATAGAATCGTCCTTGCTTAAATTACGGTCCTTGCTTAAATTTTAACATCTAAATATTCTCATTAAAGAAAACTAACGATCAATATTCTCGATCGTGATCCAGTCACTTACCTTCTTTTTAGCCAACGTCTGATATAAAATAGGTAAAACTTATGGAAATTTCGTAAATTAAATACAATTATGCTTTAATCCACTAATTAATTATATATTTTATCTACAAAATAAGAAATCATATCCTTAAACCAATATTTTTTTTTTTTTGTGTTTGTAAAAACCAAGTACTATACACCAACACACCAGAATTGAGATTAAGAAAGTGGGAGAGTACATAAAAGAAAATCCCCTTTAAATCTCGCCTTACTCCGTTTCGTATTCCATCAAATCTTGAAGCCGTCTTGATATTTTAGCTGACTCTGATTGAAAACCAAAAGGAGTAAAAAAGCCTACTTCTCTATTCATCCAATCCATTCGATTCAAGTTAAGAATTTGAAGTTGATTTTGAGTTTTGATTTCTTTTGAAGTTATTTTTTTTTTTAATTTTTTCTTCGATTCTTTGCAGATTCGGAGTTTTTGAAGTACTACTGGTCTCTCTAACGTGTAATTTTTTTTTTATTATTATTCACTTATAGCTTGATCTGTGCAGGCGATTATCAATGCGGATTGTCATAACTCTACTGTTTTAATTGAAACTTAATTGTTTTGTAATCTGGGTATGTGAGGAAAATGGATTGCTTTCCGAAAATGGATTAGTATTTACCCTATTTTTAATCGGGCTAACCCGACTGGAGAGTTTACGTGAGCATGAGTTTCTTACTCTTGAATTCTTTTTTTTCTGGGATTCTATTGCTTGTTAAATATCCTTCTACTTATTAACTAAATTAGTATATAAATACAATCTTCATCTTTATTTTAATAAATGTTTATAGATTTTCAGAAATATAGATCTTTGATTATTTATTTTTATTGAAATTGCAGGTTTAGTTCTTAAAATTTGGTGATCAATACTTTACAAACCCAGGTTAGTATATAAATCTGTTTCCAGTTGTTATATGATATACAGTTCCTGTATTATAAATATTCAAGTGTTGTAATTTTTTTGTCCGATTTTTAGAGATGGAAGATAACATTGACACGACCGCAAATTTAGAACGTCTTAACATAGCTGATCAGACAAACACTACCGTACCTCAACTCAATTCTCCTTTGGTGTTTGATCGGATAACACGTCATTCTTTTGGGGACTTGGTCCCAGGAGAATTCCCGTTGGCTAGTAGTCCGTCGATTGTTCTTCATATCCTCACTTCTTGTGAATTGGATCCACAAGACCTAGCCAAACTCGAGGCAAGTATATTTTCCGGCTATAATTCACACCATAAGTCCACTAGTCACGGCCTACTACTCAGCTGTGCCCGTCTCCGTTAAAGGGTTGTTTGTTGTCAAATAGGCCAACCAAACAGTTTTGTTTTACTTATAGAAACCAAAAAACATTGTGACATCAAACACTAAGTTCTTTTACTCACCGGTGTTTGGATACTTCTGTTTTCAGGCATCCTGTTCTTTCTTTAGAAGACCCGCACAATTGCCTCCTTATTTCGAACTATCTTTATCCGAAGTCGCTGCTTTTGACATGTGCCAAAAAAGAGCCGTGTTCAGGCATATGTGCACAGCCGAAAGTCTAGAAATGAAAATTAGATGTGGTGGATCGTGGAAATTGGTTCTTAAATTTTTGTTGGCCGGAGAAGTGTGTTACCGGAGAGAGAAATCGCAAGCGATAGCAGGTGCAGGTCATAGTATTGGTGTGACATCTAAAGGAGTTGCTTACTCTTTTGGCCATAATACTTCAGGACAACTTGGACATGGTATCACCAGCGAAGAAGAATCCCGTCCACGACCAATCAGGTTTTTACGTTTTTGTTTCATTATAACATATTTGGAACACCAGATAGGTTAAGATTATATAAAATAAATGTCATTAAAATGATTGAAATCTATCCAAGTATAATCTTAGAATAACCTTAAATTATTAGTTATTAATTGGAGTAATCAATCTCAAACATATCAAACACTGATTTAGATCAAGTAACTAAGCTAAAAAACACTTTTTGTTTCAGTTCTCTCCAAGGAATCCGTATCATTCAAGTAGCCACAGGTTACGAGCGGACAATGCTAATTAGTGAGGCCGGAAAAGTATACACTTTCGGTAAGGCCGTATTTGGTGAAAGCGGAGAAGATAATGTAGCGAAAAAGATTATTACCACCCCAAGACTAGTCAAAGCTTTACAGGACATATTCATTGTACAAGCCACAATTGGAGGTTTCTACACTGCCGTGCTTTCTAGAGAAGGCAAAGTGTATACATTTTCATGGGGCAAAGATGCAAGACTCGGTCACCGGAACGAGCCAAGTGATGTCCAGCCTGAGCCTTTAATGGGCGCATTAGAGAACCTGCCGGTCGTACAAATTGCTGCCGGATATTGTTACCTTCTAGCTTTGGCTTTTCAACCTACCGGCATGTTAGCTTCTTCACTTTCTTGATTCGTTTCAAAGGCTTTTCAACCTACGACTTTTTAAGGCCATTTTTTTTAAAATTTATTTAGCTTCTTAACCAATACCCTACACTCCAATTAACCCCTTAATCTCTTTTTCTATAAATGTATCAGGTCAGTTTACTCGCTCGGATGTGGATTAGGTGGGAAGCTCGGACACGGGTCAAACACCGACGAAAAATACCCACGGCTGATTGTAGAATTTCAACTTCTAAACTTTCAACCGCGGGTAATTGCAGCTGGTTGTTGGCACGGGGCTGCTGTGGCCCGTGATGGTAGGGTTTGCACTTGGGGTTGGGGTCGGGATGGTTGTTTAGGACATGGAGGTGAAGAAAATGAATCGAAACCTAAAGTTGTTGAAGCATTAAACCATGTCAAAGCAGTTTATGTTGCTTCCGGGGATCACACAAGTTTTGTCATCTCTGATTCCGGTGAAGTTTACTCTTTTGGTTCCGGTGATTCGTCAAGTCTTGGCCATAATTTTGAATCCAATGACCCGGTATGTGTACTATGTTTTGATTCTTTTGTTATTAGGCTTAGTAATAGTTCTAGGATAATATAGCGTCCAGTAAACAAATATTCAAAATCGAACTTGTTTAAAATTTTTACCTATAAATTGTTGTGTTAGTCAAACTTTGTTGATTAGGTTTTCAAACATATAGGAAGTTTTACTTTATGATTTTAATTTTCTTTTTCTGGTCTCTCTGAATGACTTAATTTATGATTTCTAATAAACTGTTTGAATAACTTGCACATCGAAGAGTTTTTTAATAGTGCTACTTTCTTTAATAGATTTTTTCTTGCAATTTGTATGTGTTTCTATTTCTTTGCACTCTATCCGAATTGGTTACGTTCCAATGTCTGAATCCTGACTGCATTGTCTGCATGTACAAAACCAACCTGAGTTTCTAATGGTAAAATATTTGTTTATCCAGCCATGGATTTTAGACATCAAGTTGTTCTCCTTATCTTATTTTAACCAGTTTGGACCATATTTTACCACTTATTAATATATTTTTGTGTAATTTGCAGGCGATTAGCCAGGCACATGTACCATTACCATCGCTTATAACATCTCTACAAGAGAAAATCGTTCATATGAGCACCACCAATTCCACATATTGGACCGGTCACACTTTTGCCTTAACAGAATCCGGAAAAGTTTACGCATTCGGTGCAGGAGACAAAGGACAGCTAGGCGTAGCCTTGTTATCCGGCAAAGCAGAAAGGGGTAAACCTGAGCTTATCGATATCTGTTTAAGTTAGAAAAGTAGTCCTCAGTAGTATTTAATTTGTTTTGTTTTGGTAGTTTAAACATAGACAGGATTATTTGATTTGTTTTGTTTTGGTAGTTTAATCAGGGACAGGATTATGGAAGTTTATAAGTCTAGGTAGAAGATAAAAAAGCCCAAGTTATTAGGTACATGTTGAAATTTAAATGATTAGTGTCTTTTAACTATGGATTTATTTAGTTTAGTAGGATTTAGTCTAGTGTCGTTTTTCTGTTCGGAAATTTCTCAAAACTCAATTTTTTTTAATCTTTCTATTGGCAGCTTGTTTTTTAGGTTCAAAATCTAGCTTGAAATAAAGTTGTATTATTAATTAGTAGGAGTAGTTAAAAATAGAATGAATAATCAGAACAAATAGAATTGAAACTAATAAAAAGAATACGATAGATTTAAACCCGAACTGATATGAAGTTTTTGTAACCATCAAATTGTATTTGAGTCATAGATTATTTTAGATTTAGATATTTTGTCTTTTAAAGTTATTATTATTATTTTTACAATTATTTCGTGTTAATTCTTTTTTATCATCATTCAAGTTTTATTAGAAATTTGAATTATATTTTGAGGTTTTGTAGTCAATTTCAGAATAAAAATGTTTTGGTACTTTTAGCAAAAACTTCAAAACATGAAGAGTATATTTACAAAACTAGAGGATGATTTTCTATTTGTGATTTTCAAAGCAAAACCATGTTTATTATAATTTGATTAAAATTTTCAAACAGACATTTAAACGGTGAACCGCTTGCATGTATGTATCTTAAGAATCGAGTAATTGTTAATGGTTAAAAATCGGTTAAAATATGAAAAATCATATTCAAATAATTTTTCAAGCTAGCAACACCATTCGATAGCCTCTTGGATCCTACAAACGGTTACGTCCCTCGATCTAGTTTGCTACACACGTTAGTTACAATATAATCTAACAAATGTTAATTCCATACTCTTCAACTTGCTCCATAATATATTATAACTACATTGGTAGACTAGTCAATCCAATTACACTAAAATATTTAACAATCTTCCTCCATTTTTTGTGTAATTTATGATTAACTAAAACAAAATCATAACAATAACAAATTTATGCATAAATGAAATATCAACACGATTGCATTTCATATTAGTATATTACACATTTCAAATATTCGAATATCAAGATATCACTAAAGATTAAACCTTTATTATTTATAATTAATACATGAAGACAATATACATATAAATTTACATTGTCAAATGTTCTCACTTGACACTATTCTTACTAGTCTTATGTCTTTATCATTCTTAAACATATTGAAGCCAAACTCTAGCTTCTTTAAGCAGCTAAAGTTCATGCTCAAGCAGGTAGCTCTTTTTTCTCTTGCACTTCCATATGCAATTTTTTTAAATAACTAGTAAAAAGATAAACTCCAACCTCCACAATTTGTAGGTTTGATAATATACCTTCGGATGATACTATAGATGTGTTCCAATCTCTAAATTCTAAGCTTTCCACATTAAATTCAACACCATGTCATATTATTGACTAAATTATATCGAAATTTGACAGACTCCACTCATATAACACAATGTGTGATACGTTTATAAATTAAGCTATGTTTAACACTAAGTGCCAGTATCGAGTACCCAAGAGTTTTGCCCATAGTCTGAACTCACAGACAACACATCTTTTGTACCATATTTGTCAATGTTATTAAAAATAATTCACACCTTCTACGAGGATCGCAAAACTTCTTTTGATTTTTTTACCTTTCAACTTCACATAATCTCTCAAATAGTGACACAATGTTCCCTAACTTTATAACATCATGGATGCTTGGATTTAAACCTGGATCGTCTCAAATTATTCTTCTTTGAAGAACTCACCTTGTTGTTAGATATTCTCTTATGCCTAAAATATTTTTATTTTGCTTGATTGTATGGCTACCATTATCTAATTTTTTTTTATTCTCAAACCCCTTTGACATGTTCCACATCTATATTGACCATAGGATATACAATGGTTCCATGCTATTCTTTTAGAAATTTTGTAACGATCTTAAAACAAACAAGGTTTGATCTTCACCATCGATTGTGATATTAATATTCTCTATATTCATGATAATTGACTTAAAATTATGAAGATGTTCAGTCAAGTATAAATAGTTCACAACTTATTTTTTTAGTAAAGTTGTCTTAACTTATTCCACGTGTACTCATCGGTCTTATCACCACTAATATCGTGAAGAACGTTGTTATATTCATTAAAATAAAAAATAAAGCCCTTTCTTAAATAATATCTTTCTCTATTTTCTTTTATCGTTGTTGGTAACTAATTTTCACAGGCTTCCACATACCTTGTATTGCGAAAGAATATTTCAACATAATATTCCAAGATGCAAAGTTGAATCTCCTATCAAATGTTTTCAGTTTTATAATCTGTTGATGTGAACGTCATTATTAATGCCATTAATCCATTTATCATATTTGATTACACCTTCATATGTATCATACTTTTAACCCTAGAGAGTCTAGCGTCTCAAGAGATATCAAGTTCCTCTTCTCCCAACAAACATGTTAGTACGTCACAATTCTGAAAATATCATCAAACATTATGTCAATGATGTTACCAAACCAACCAATAGGAAACGATTGATTATTCCCCAAATAAAATTATTGCTTACAATGGTTTGTATGTATCAAAACATTTCTTGAACTGACACATGTGGAATATAGCGCAAATATTGAGTATCTAACGTTTTTTCCATAGTATGAACTCATATACAACATCTCTCTTGCATCATAGTTATCATTATGAACACAAATGATTCACACCTTCTACGAGGATCACATTATTTTCATTTCGATTTCTATTCTTACCTTTTATCTTCATAAAATATCTCGTATAGGTACTATGTTCACAATATATATAACATTTTGAATTCTTGGTTGATTGTGATGGTCTCAAATTATTTTTCTGTGAAGAGTTCACCTTGTTATTAGATCTTCTCTTGTTCATATGACTTTCCTATTTCACCTAATTGTAAGGCTACAACTGTCTTATCTCCTTTGATTTCAACACTCTTTGAAATATTTTATAACTATATTGTTCTTAACATACATTATAATATCCATAAAATTCTTATAAGAAGTTGGTAACGTTCTCAAAAAAAAATCTTGATCTTCATCATCGATTGTGATGCCAATATTGTCCAGATCTATGATAATTGACTTAATAATCAAGATATTTAGTCAAGTATAAGCAATTCACAACTGATTTTTTAGTAAAGTTCTTCTAACTTATTTCATGCAGAAGCATCGGTCTTCTCACTACTAATCTCTTAAAGAATATTATTCTTTACACTCATTAAAATTCAACATAAAGCCCTTTCTTGAAGATTATATTTCTATATTTTTTTCATCTCTACCACTAACTTATTCTCCATAGGCTTCCACAGACCTTGTGGTAAAAAATAAGACTTCAATAAAATATTTCACTTGTTTGTATTTTATTGATGTAGAAATCATTTCAAACCTTCAATTACAACAACTTATGCTATGATACCAATGGTTGACAATATGGAAGGTACATATTCTATGTCCTTATACAAGTATGAACAACACGATTTCCAGGTTAGTGTGATATTTTCTGCTTTAGGCCCAAAGGCCCGCACCAATTTTCTTTTGGTTCGCTTATAAAAAACCTCATATTAGTTAATAAGTTCTTACTTATATTACATTTACTTTTCACATGTATAACCGATGTGAGAATTTGATCGAACCTAACAAATTCTTCTCCTGAACCAAGTACTACTTTAGCCTTGTCTCAATCGACTTTAATATCTTCATTTTAATCATGTTGTGCACCACCTAAGCTAAAGAGCTTTACAAAAAACATATATGCTCACTCTAATCAGACAAAACTGAGCAATGGAGTGTTACAATAGATCTTTCACCTTGATTATAATTTATTTATTATATTCGATACCTAAATATTTCACCCACACAACACTCTATATGGGCCTAAGATCTTATACCTATTATTGGGAATATATAAGTCGCACATTCCTTTTTGTAAATAAGTATGAATATTTTGATCTCCACACTAGTATGATATTACCGCTTTACACCCGAAATCCCGCAAGGCGTTGTTTGGTCCAATCCTAATAGGTCTCATACTTGAGCTATGTTCTTAGTTATATACTTTTAATCATTCTCATGTCTAACCGATATGGGGAATGCGGTCGCTTATAGCAAAAACCTTAACACAACAGTGTTACCTTCATCTCTAGCCTAGAATGATGTTTCTTCTCCAATCCTTTCTCTTTTGAACACCACCTTATTCTCTTCGCTTTCTGTTTTTTCATTATTTCTCCCATTCTCACTAGTGATGTTTTTGTTATTTTTGAGTGCCATTGGTGCTATTAGAGCCCCGATAGACTGACAGATGCTATTTATTGGAGCAGATGAGTTGAGGTAGCTCTCGCTCTGATGAAGCTTGTTTTAACTAGGTTTTTTTTGGTACGAGAATCAGCTCCATCACGCAAAAACTCTCATTTTTAAAGTCCTTTATCATAGGATATGGTGCAATTTTATTTGGGAATTTGGTCATTTTTTATGGTCAAGTTGATCCACTCTCGTAAAGTGGTATGAGTGGGATGAATTTTGGTGAGCTGTCCAGCTTATCTATTGGTTCAGTTAATGAAGATACTCTATTTTTTATCTCTCTATGTTAGAATAGTGTTGACCTCCTCTAATTTTTGTGGAAGGTTGTGAATATATTCATAACAAAGTTAATCTTATAATTAAAACCTTTAATCGTAGTATATTTGCCAATCGACTTAAATCATTTTTGGTTGAGTAAAATATTGTCCAACTGCTGACATTTTGACATCCTTTGTTGAATCTTGTTTTATTTCAGGATATTTTTTATTCTCTCTCGTTTATTGAGGTTGACTTTCATTCAATGAATAACCATTTTCTAACACATTAATTTCTGAATATGCACTTTTTTATTATTGAGTGTAACCTTTCGACCCTATGAAAAATTGGGCTTATTGACCCAAAAAATGTCATGATATACTTAAAATATTGAGAGATTATATCAAAGGTTTTACGAGAGAATAAAAAAAATGAGATTTTTTTCTATATTGGGTGTTTAAGTGGTCCACAAACTTCAATCTAAAGAGCGATCTACCCATATGTCAGTTTGGATTAGGCCTTTGGTATGTCGTTGAAATACCTCAACCATAGAATTCTTGCCACGATTGATATGTTGTTGGTAAATTTTTTTACAGTGAATAACATAACTTTAAAAATGACTTTTGTTGTGTACACTTATCATTAAGAAGAAAATATATAAAATTTGGATAGCCACTGGGTAAGATTTAGGTTTCTGTCAAAGGGTTGTTTATCAATTACATTTATTAGAATGTTTACGTTTTTATCTCAACGAGAATAAGCTCTTATGTTGTAGGGGTTTTTTTGCTCATAATTGACAAAACTTCTTCAAAAAATGATTTCACCAACACTAAATGGATTTCAAATCAGGTTAAAGTAATGTGGGTTATGTTAGGGATTGTGTTCACATCCTTGGTACTTCCACCTTTAAAGCTTTGAGAAATTTTGACTCATAAAATCAGTTGATGATCACTGAAATCAATCATAATTTTAAATTATGAACAAATAATAAAACATAAAATTTCCTAAACATAGTCGGTTTTAAAGACTGAATTTTTTCCAAGCACCACAATTCTTGAAGTTAGCTCAATTAGCCATCAACAGGTTTTTTTTAAAGCCCAATAACTTGGGTAACCATGTCAAAAACTTCTCTATAGGGAACCGCTACATCGGTAACATCAATTACCTCAAATTATCAATCATTGTTAGTGGTGGACCCTCTTACGAAGACTTTACATCTCTAACCCAGCAATTGACCACTTAAATTTAACCCTTTTATTCCTATATATGGAAAAACATTGAAGAATTTATTCTTTGTAGAAAAAAAACCTTCGTCCATTCAATATTCTAAAGATTGCGAATCATCTTGTGCGAGATATTGACATACAAATTTACACCACAAAATACCAAAGCAGTCCATAATAGGGATGTAGTAATAACTTAGTGAACTCTCCAAGGTACGAGGAGCTACACGAACCCCCGTAGTTATTACAACTAAGCGTGACACTCGTCTTAAGTCTGATAATGCTTTTCCATATTTATTTCGGTGGTTTTTTACTTTCTAGTAAGTTCTATTTGTTCAAATTGACATTATGTTTTCACGTATCTAGCTCACTCTAAACTATTTTGTTCGTGTCTGGGATATAGTGTTGTCATCGGGGTATGCGTCGTAAATGTAAAACAATTTGTATTTTTAGTTAATATATTATTTGCTAAAAATATATATTTTCATCTTTTATATTTAAAAATATATTATTTAATAAATATATTAATACTAAAAATGCTAAAGTTGTTAATAATAATTACTATTTTCTAAAAAAAAAATATCATTTAACATGAAATCAACATATAACTTTAATTACTAAACATAATTACAACAATATTTATTTTCTAAAACACAGATTCTCGTGAACTGATCTCTATAAACAAACTTAAATCAATATGCAAGATTTGTTCTTTTTAACATGTAAAATTTTATTGTCTTTTTGAAAAGCCTAAATTAAATTTGGGTTTTGTTTTGTAGTTGATAAGGTATGTAATCATTTTTTTGGTATCATAAACGGGTTTCAAACTCATATACAAACCGAATTTGGATTATCAAATCACATTGTAAAAGAACTAAAAAATGTAAAACATCGTATTATTCATCACACCTACAGCATACATAATATATAATTTGCAAAATGCAAAATGCAGAAGATATATATATATATATATTGGAATGCAGTATAGTTCACTTTGTTAAAGTTTTGCAAGTAAATTGATAGATATGTTTATGATATCAAATTTTCTCAAGGTTTTACATTGTATAAAATCATTTTTTATACAAAGTGTATCTTAGTTGCAAAACCTAGGGTATTTGAATTGTGAAATTTTGATAACACACTACTTGTAAAATATAATATATTGTAGTTACGAAGCATAGTCTATTTGATTGTGAAACTTACGTGATAATTTTATTGAGAAGATACATTGTTTTGCAACAAAGGTGTACCACATTTCGAAAATAGCAAAGTGTCTAGCAAACTCATGCACATTTTCCCCCATATTCATGACGAATTATTTTAAAGAATTGCCCGTTCCAAGAGAATTTATACGAGATTTTTCCATATTGCACTAAAAAATTATAGACATATTTCATACCTATTTGGAGAATAAAATTCGGTATTTCACCAAAACCATGACAGAATATTGTTGATCATTTTAACAATTGATCCATTGTTTTTTTTCTTGATCTACTTGTTGTTTTGGGTTATGGTATGAAACATTCTGATAAAATATTAAGTTTATATACTTATTATTATCATTTTGGAACCTAACCTACTAAAATTATAATATATGACAAATGTCGCGATAGCTGGTTTAAACCATATGTGAAACCTTATATAACTAATTGGAAACAAATGTTGTAGATATGATATGAAACATGGAAAACTACAATATGCAAAACTTACACTTGTACACACTTACATAATAATATAGTGGTGTATTTCACCATGTATTTAGAAACTAAAGTATACTATATTGCCAAAGCCTCATTGAATCATTCTTTACCATTCAAATCAATGATATTTTGGTATTTTCCTTATTAATATGTTGATTTTGTGTTATAGTATGATTATTTTAGTGAAATATTAAGATTATATGATTATTCTTATCATTTTCTAGCCTAACGTACGAATAATATAGTTTACGATAGCATTTGCAAAACCTTGTTTAAAACATATATGAAATTGTATATTATTAATTTACAAACTATGAAAAACTACAATTCGTAAAATATATTCGGGTCGGGTCATGTCCAGCCATGTATGTAGTTTGCTAGTTCAATCACGTACAAGAAATTTCACCACTCCCTTCGAGAGATAAGCTCCCAAAAATTAAATTGAGGCCAAAGGGAGTGGTGAAGTCATGTATCTAGTTTCCAAATTTCACCATTTAATGAGGAATCTTGAGACCAAGGCATATGAATTTAAGAAGCTAATTAATTTGATTGATCATATAATTAGTAGTTAAGTTTTATGTTATCTTATTTGTAAAATGTGAAGTATTTGAACTTGTAAATTTTAAACCTTATCTACTTGAAAAATGTGAAATCAACCATTATTTTTTACATTCATACATGATTTTGGTTTATGAAATGTGAATTACTCTTTCTTTCAAAATCTTATCTTTATCTTTAAGATATGTGAAATGTATCTAGCTGAAAAATGGTACCTTTGTAAACTATATGAATTTAAGAAAAAATAGAATATTGGATTTGATTCATTTTATTTTTTTGATAAATTACAATCAATATTTGTTAGTGTACTACAGGTTTTAGAAATATAAAAACATTTTAGTGATTCGAACAGACTGAATTTCACCTTCAATTAATTTTTGAATTTTACTATTCTGGATGAAGTCTTTTGTATAATCATATACAAAAACCCCATTATAAACACATATTTTTTTATGTTATAAGATGTTTCTCGAGCTTCGTATCTTTATTACATATTTTTTTTAACTAGTTTTTTTAAATGTAGTTATACTACAAATTTAATTTCGTAATGTTTTTTAAATTTTTTTCTGAAAAATATGAAAAAATATACAATATTGTTATATTGTAAATCCTTACAAAGTATTTAACTACCTTCTTTGTGGAATTATTTGAAAATGATGGTTGTATTTTTTGATAATACCATTTTTAATTTACATGATAACTAAAGCTCAATGATTCATTTAATGTTTAGTTGTTGATTCTGTATGGAGCAAGACAATGATAAATTTTACTTCTCAATCCTTATTCTTGTAGAATTCATCAATAATTAGGTCTACATATTATTTTATGTAAATATATTTCTACAACAGGAGAAATATAAGCAAATCAATGTTGTTAAGAATATCTTAAATTATTATTTTTACACAATAATTTAACTTATCAGTGAATGGCTCGGTATGTAGATTGCCTCACCAGGAGATGATAACTTACTTGTTTCTTCCTGTGAGATGATAACTTATTTGTTTCTTCCTGTGAATGTGAATGAAGAACTTCAAAATGATTTTTTTTTCAAAATAATAAGGATGCATATATCAATGACCCGCAGATCAGAACAACTTGCAAAATTTTATATATAATTACTTGCAAAAGCACCAAAAGAGATTTTGAATGGCTTACAAAAACTAGTTCAAAATTACATGAACAAATGTAGACATATTTTTTCATTATAAAAATACACTTAAAATGATAGAGACAATATTAAATATCAGAATGTGTAAAAATAAGTACAACAATACTTGCAAACAACAAAAAACATAAAATTAATAACGAGACACCCTGCAAGTGGAGCAGTTAGTATAAAACTTAAAATATGTTACCTTATAGTCTAATTGTTTCTTATTTATTATCTCCAACATATTTGACAGAGTGAAAAAAATAAATATTTTTTAGATTAAAACTTACAACTAGGTTCTCATTGTTGCTCAATTTATTCAGTCAAATTAAGTTTTTGACATCACCAATATTAATTATTATTTATGTTTCATTGTTGATAGGTCATTCCACTTCTACGTCTTCTATTTGTTTCTTGAACGATGTCATATCATATTATGGTCATTCTTCTTGTTCTTGGGTTGGTACATGTTCCAGATCTTTATGATCTTTTTCTTATGTACTTAAAACATTATATTTTTTAACATTATTTACGTATTTCACATGATTTGTTTTGTTTGTATTTGTGACAAATTTGTCCTTCATTTATTTCTATTATTGCATTTCGTCTTACCAACATAACTTTCTTTTTATATTTTTATTATTGTTCTTCTATGTCAATGGCACCTTCATCTCACCCTTATTCTTTGTCTGACGCTCCAATTCGTAAGATCTGAATATTTGACTAACAATTTTTATTGCAAAGTAAGAAACTCATTTGCAATAAGGTCGTAGAATATTGTATTATTACTAAGATATTTATTAATAGAATTTTATCATATTTATAGGAAATACTAAATAAACGATAATAAATATATATTGAGTACATGATATTAATTTTATTTTTGTGCAACTAATCGTGATTAATACGTATCTTTATTCTTTATTTTTTTTCCTTATGATGCATCCAAATAGGCCGTATGCTTTGACAGCCATGGTAATTTGGCTGGACCAATTTCCACCTTATTAGTAGCCCCCTAATATTTATGAAAGAGTCGAGGAATGACTAAGATGTTTTAGAACGCCCAAGTTGTTTGTCTTCTTCACTTTGCTAATGTGGTTGAGTCTATTCTTGTGGTTTGTGGTTTGAAACTAAATATTTTTTATGTTAAACCGTGCTACGAAATAGAAAACGTCGGACTAGTAAGAGTCTTAGGATACTTAGTGTTGTCTTATATGAATTCGAGTTGCCCTAGCCAACTGCCAACCAGGAGGCATCTTTGGATTTATCGTCAAAAACCTTCCCTGGAGAAAAAAGTATATTTTACAAACAGTTAAATAGTACAACTAACATGTAGCATACTACTAGGTTTGTTAAAATATCTTACCAAATGTTAGGGATTTTCTATAATCTTAAAGTTACTTCAGATTGTGCTTAGGTATACGAAAGTATCCCATATTGTCCTTTTTAAAGAATGAACCAAAAGACTAATGAATTATGTTTGAAGCAATATGTGACTCAATAGTGGATGATAGAGGTGTATTCGGGCCCAAATGTTTTCTTGTTCAAGTTTGGATTGGTCGAAGTTTTTGGTTGGTAGTTACACACTGGCCAAATATAGACGCCTATGAAATATGTGTATATGAAAAAAAATAGTATTAGGTGAATACTTGGGAAGACATGATAATTTTTCCTAATTTAGGTATTGACTGCAATAACATAAGAGTGTCCTTGGAGAAACTCTTGTGTGAGGGAACATGAAAAAAAAGGTAGGCATTGAGGTAGAGCTCCATACATGCTGGTTGTTTGTCTCCTATGTATTAGGTCTTACCTGTGGAAGTAGTGAAACTCGTAGTGTATAATTAAATTAAGGTCATACACTTTAAAAAAAAAATTGTCATCATAACTCCATATGAAAGTATATAAAAGAAGACTCTGATAGTCCAAATCCTAGTACAATTGCTTTTTTTGGTTCGTTCTTACCCAACAAATAAGAGGAACAAGGTTCAACGTTGTTGTTTTAGAGAAAAAAATCCTCCAATGTCAGAGGAGTGAAGTGGTTAGGAAGATGTTGTATCTCTTGTTGTTTTTCCTCTCTTAGATCAAGAGAATGTTCTTCTGATGGTCGTGACACTACCCTTAGATCCACCAGTACCATGGTAAGGCGAAACCTAGTAGAATAGTTAGACCAATATATGTGTACAATTTCATAATTCAAGCCGAATTCGAAAGTGTAAAGCTTACCAGCTATAAGTAAGATGATATAGATAATCTGAGATGAAGGTCAGAAGATTATGCCATTCCAGCAGACGTGAGTGTGCAAGTATGAGTAAAGGGTGAGACCCTCTTACACGTGCATGAAGGTGAAGTAGTGTTCTACACATATATCCTGAAGATGGGGGATGACTGCTTTTAAGACCATAATTACTGAGCATTTTCAAAGACACTTAAATACGTTGTAGCCTGGTGAGTTTAATTATTTGTAATCACTTTGGTAAACTAGAGAAGTAAAGTTGGTAGAGAGATAAATAGATTCTAGAGAGAGAAAATCAAAGTACATAAGTCTTCAGACTCAGAAATCTAACCCCTTTATTAGTTCAGCTTTGGTTTTTATATAGAGGCGCAAAGACTTAGCTTACAACTGAAAACAATTACATAAAAATGGTAAATTACACTCTTAATCCTTGACTAAAATACATAATTCTGAATTCTTCCTCTAACTTTATCATCTGTTATATAATGTTTTAATATTTACATTTTAATCCCTAAATTTCTATTTCCTTATAAGTAAGATTATACTCATAATCTGAGATAAAGGTCGGAAGATTATTCCATTCCAGCAGGCGTGAGTGTGCAAGTATCAGTAAAGGGTGAGACCTTCTTACATGCGCATGCATGTGAGGTAGTTTTTCTCACATATATCTTGAAGATAGGGGTTGGCTTCTTTTAAGACCAAAATTACTGAGGTTCTTCAAAGACACTCAAATACGTTGTAGCCAACTCAACTACATGGCCCGCTTAGGAATAAAACCCATTGGGTGGCATCATAGGACCAAAAATAAAAAAAATAGAGATACAAGATTAGTTGCATAACAATGTAACGTATATCACGTACTCAATTTGTATATATTAGTGTCTCTTAAATATTAAAGATTATCTGTAATTATCTTACTGATAACATAATATTATACTACCTTATTGTAAATTACTTTCTTGCTTTGTTATCCAAGTCCATTGCTTAGATATTTGGATCATACGAATGAGACTTCTCCATAGCAATTCGGTTGCATTTGTCGAAAAGTGAACTAATACACTACAAAAAAATTTAAAACAAAAACATTTAGAAACGACGAATGAAATATTTAAATGTATAAATTAATTTGATCATCAATACATATGCAAAACGAGATGTTACAGATGTTCGGCCATCCACTCCAACAACTCCATTAACTTTATCGGTTCTGAAAGCCTTACTATGGATTTCCAATCATTGGTGCAGGATATGCGAGATACAAATATTAAGAATTCTAGGATTTTGTAGGTTATGTTTTCCACTAGGGATCCGCAAGTGAGATCAATGATGCATGATATAGAGGGCCAAAAGAAGGATGAAGGAAATGATGCTACGAGCTCCATGATATGAAAAAGATACCAACAAGTAAATAACATGCGCAAGATCCTCTCTTCATGATCCAAATTCGATAACAGTATGAATGATTAAAGATGTGGATCCTTCGACAAGAATGGAACACATCGGCTTAAGAAAAAAAATCAAAAACAAGAGAAAAACCCATATTTCCAAACCTCGTTATGAAATAACAAGGGAACATATTTGGGAGCATCAACCCTCTAACTATGGGCTAAACGAAAGGCGTGATGGGACAACGAAAAACATTCAGCTCCATCGGAATGGCCAACATCCTTGTCCAGTACAATTGAGACTGCAATAAACATCTGACAGGTTCCGCCATCACTTTAGTTGAAACTCCAATAACATCATGCAACGTCATTCGAATATCTACCTGAACAACCATATAGGGATTTAGAAAAAGCTTCAGCAATATACATCTCATATATTCTAGCAAAGTGTCTAGCACGTTCTCTCGTTGCAAGGAATACAACCGAAGCTCTAGTAGGCCTCCTCTAGATTCTAACCGAGCTATCAACAACGATTTGAACACTTGGGACTGCAGCTATACCTCAACAAATCCTCACAATTACAACATGGAAATTAATATTCCCCAAACCATCACTATGAGTAAAACATGTGTAGTGTCACGCTATTCCAACAATGCACCAACCTCAGCATAACTACACACCCATACACATAAACATGAATCAATGATACACACCGACCCCAACCATTATGGAGGGAAGCCAATAGAATATGTCTACCCAAGCATACATGGTTTACCCAAACCCTATAGTAAGAAACCATACTGTCGTACCAATTCGTTACCACGGTCTATAACCCCAGGGGTATCCACAAGTGTTCTCAAATAAAGTTGGTGCAAAACATTTGGTCAAACAATGACAGGACCAAGACACCAACATGTTTCCCTATTTTTCCGAAAAATAAACAACAACCAAGCTTTAATTATTTTGGATGACAATGGAAATCTGTGAGATGAATATTACCCTCTAGCTCCCCTATTGTACGAATATCTGCCACCAAACTTCTTCAATCACAATATGGACAAGTATAATGCAAAGAGGGGTTTATAGCATCGCATCGAGTAGTTCAGAAGTAAGATGATGTGAGACAAGCAATGAGAGTAAATGATATGTAAAATCATGTGCACTCATCATGTAATTGACAATCCTAGTCTTCTAAGTTAGAGGATGAACTATTCAGGTTCAACTTCTGTTCAAGTTGGTAACAGTCATAAATGTTTGATTTAATATGTTGGCAAATTTATGATTCATACTTTTTTCAATAAATTGAGCCTAAACAATGTTATTTGCGTACCCATTATTTTTAAGAATCTATATTCCATCTTTAAACTTACTTCCAAAAATTAAGTATATGTTGAGTTCTTTAACGATATCTATTTTATGAAGAATTTGGAATCAAGGAAGGTTCTTCAAACAGGGAAGGCTAAAAAGGGTTTGTACTGTATTGACAAGGTCGTAGATGAGTCTCCTAAAGCTTTAAGTTCTAAGTTAGCTCTAAGTACTATCGAAGAACGTGATAGGCTAAAGGGTGAAATAGAAGCTCTGAGGGCTGAAAAGGCTATGATGGGCATAAAAGAAAAGTCCAAAGCATCAGTTGCTCATCACACCGACAACCCCAGAGAGCATGAGTCTTCAAAGACTCATGTGAGCACGAAAAAGACTCATGCCACCTCCAAAAAGTCTCACCGGTCCAAGCCAGTGGAGAGTTCTGACTCAAGCTCAGAATCTTCTGATAGCTCTTCGGACGATGAAGGAGTTAAAAAATCTTTATCCTCAAGCAGCGATGAGGGTCGAACTAGAAAGAAGCAAAAGCAGATTAAAAAATATTCAAGAAAAAGGGATAGACATGGAAGGATGAAGAAGAATATTGGTAAAGGGTCATCTCACAGCCGGAGGCATGTGGACCGTATGCTGATGGATCCCTTCGCTTTTCACGATGAACCAGGTATCTTTGCAACTCCCAATGAAGCTACTGTGTTCAGTCGTGGAAGAAATTGGAGGCAATCTCCATTATCTTCGAAAATTCTCTCCGGAAACCTTCCTAAGAGGTTTGACAGCACCAAAATAGAGAAGTACGATGACACTACTGATCCGGACAACCATCTGGAGCAATTTAAAAACTTCATGATGAACTTTGACGACGATGATAAACTACTGTGTAGGGAATTCTCCCAATCATTTACGGGGAGTGCTCTAAAATGGTACAACAACCTGCCTCAAGGTTGCATTAAAGATTTCGATACTTTTTGGGTAGCCTTTCGAAGGCAGTTTGTAGGGAGTAAAGAGCTAAAGGGCAATGGAGACACAATAATCCATTGTGCCCAGGAACCAAATGAGTCCTTGAAAGAATATATAAGCCGTTTTGTGAACACCAAGAATGGGCTGGCTGATTGCTTCGAACATGTAGCAATAGCATCCCTAAGACAGGGTTTGAACCCAGGCAATCTAGCTGATTCAGTAACAAAAAAGAAGGCCATGACGTGGGGAGGGTTGCTGAATCAGGTTAGAAAACAAATAAACGTTGATGAAACAAAGAAAACCAGGGTGCACAGGCAGGTGAGGTCTACCCCGGTGGCTCCAAATCCTAATCAAAATCAGTCCGGGAACAAAGCAAGAGAAATTGGACAGGGGTCTGGTAGGGCAAAAGCTCAGTCTCAGCCAGCTGCTCCTGCTCAAAGTCAGCAATCCAGAAATAAGAGAGGACCATGGGTCCAACCGGAGTGGTTCGCGGAATTAAAAGAAAGTATGGCCACCATTTTTTATAAAACAAATGAAGAGGTGCATTACCGGAGACCGGCCACATTGCAGTCTCCTAGAGAGCATCGCAATAACGCCTTTTGCCAATATCACAATGATATTGGTCATACCACCGATGACTGCATAGCATTGAAACAAGAAGTTCAGAACTTGATTGAGAGGGGAAACATGGGGGCTTACGTCAAAAGAAGATGAGGTAACAGGCCTGACGAAACTCACTGGGTTGGTCCAAGTAATGCTGCTCCGGAGGGAGCCATGGTTATAATTGAAAGGTTTGATGTGGAATCTGAGTACTTGGATCCTGATCCAACTCGAAACAGAGTGGGTGCAATTGAGGAATGTACTAGGTCGGTTTCCGGACTCATTAAGTTTTTTAAGTCACTTACAATTTTGGAGGGGACACTATGACAGCTCCTACTGCTTCTTCGAGGAAGAGGCACGTGCATACTTTAGCTACTCAGCTAGAAGGAGGCATGACTTCCTATCAGTCACAAAACTCATTCCCCTTTATAGTTTTTGATGAAGATGATTGAAGAGATATTGTTGGCCCTCATGAGGATGCTGTTGTCATAGGAGCATCTATTAGGGGCAACGACATAAGACGAATTCTGGTGGATACTGGAAGCTCAGCCAATATCATTTTCTTAACCACATACAAGAGAATAAAAAATCCAGCTGTAATTCAGAGTTCGGACAGATCAATTGTGGGCTTTACAGGCAGGTCAGCAGATGTGATCGGAGAGTTCGAAGAGGAAGTTCTATTGGGCAGGGGCCCTTTCAAGAAAATGGTCAGAATACTCTTTATTGTGGTGGATTGTCCCACTTGCTATAATGCTATTCTAGGGAGGTCTTGGCTCTCTAGGATGCATGCAGTGGCTTCAACAGTCCACCAGTGCTTGAAATATGCTGTTCAGGGACAGGTTGGAGTCGTCCGGAGCAGTCAAAAGATTGCGAGAGAATGTTATGCTACCGCCCTGGCTCCTCGAACGCTGGGGGCAGTCCGTATTAACGAGCAATAGAAATTTGGGGGCCTTTCTGGGGGTGAGGGTGAAATTGATGACCCCAGAGAGACCCCTGGAGTGTTGATACCAGTCGAAGAGGTAGAGACACACTGTTTGGAAGAATGAAAAAGTGTGAAGATAGGCTCCAAAATGCCACCCGATCTGAAATATGAAATGTTAAAGTTTTTGAAGAATCATCAGCACGTTTTTGCTTGGTGCAATGCTGATGTTACCGGGGTTCCAGCAGAAGTGATATCACATCACCTATCCGCCCGGAGAGACGTGGCACCAGTGGTTCAAAAGAGAAGAATTTTATCTAAGGAGAAGGCTGATGTCATTGTGCAAGAGGTTGACAGGCTCACAAAGATAGGGCACATCAAGGAGTCTCACAGATCTGGTTCTGGTAAAGAAGAAAAATGGCAAGTGGCGCATGTGCATTGACTTCACAGATCTCAATAGAGCTTGCCCAAAAGATTTGTATCTAGTCCCCCGGATTGATCAGTTAGTAGACTCCACCTTTGGGAACAAACTGCTTTCCTTTATGAACGTCTTCTCCGGATACAATCAGATTGAAGTTGATCCGAAGGATCAAGAGCATACCACATTTGTCACTGACATAGGTCTCCATTGCTACAAGGTAATGCCGTTTGGGTTGAAAAATGCTGGGGCTACTTATCAGAGATTAGTAAACAAGGCATTTGGTGATCAGATTAGAAGAAATATGGAAGTGTACATTGATGACATGATGGTGAAGAGTGTGGATGAGCAATTGCACCTATCCGATCTCCAAGAAACTTTTGCCAACTTAGTAAAAGTGAATTTGAAATTAAACCCAGAAAAGTGTGTGTTCGGAGTGCAGTCCGGGAAGTTTCTCGGCTATATTATAAGTGAGCATGGAATACAACCCGATCCGGACCAGCTCAATGCCCTATTTCAAATGGAGCCTCCTCGAAACATTAAAGAAGTACAACGGTTAACGGGGAGATTGGCTGCCTTAAACAGATTCATTTCAAGGTCTTCGGAAAGGTGTGCCCCATTCTTTCAAACCTTGAAAGGTGCAAAGGGATTCGATTAGACCCCACAATGTGATGATGCTTTCGATGAAATCAAGAAGCACCTGTCCTCTCCTAAAACTTTGTTTAAACCAGTTGATGGGGAGACACTCTTCGTATATTTGGCAGTTTCAAGTTATGCCATCAGTGCTGTATTGGTAAGGGAGGTCAATGGTCATCCCCATCCAGTATACTACATCAGCAAAAGTTTGATAGATGCGGAAAGGCGGTACTTGAAACTCGAAAAATTGGCATTAGCCCTGGTGATAGCTGCCAGGAAGATGAGGCCTTATTTTCAGGCCCATCCCATCATCGTCCGGACGTCTTTTCCCCTGAAAAATGTCCTCCAAAAGGCAGACGTTTCAAGCAAGATGACTAAGTGGTCAGTAGAGTTGGGAGACTTCGACATAGACTTTGCTCCTCGAACAGCAGTCAAGGCCCAAGCTGTAGCTGACTTTTTGGTTGAATTTCACTCCACACGGATACGGAGCAAACAACTGATATGAAAGATAAAAAGGTATGGGTCATCCGAACAGATGGTGGATCTAGCACTATGGGATGTGGTGCAGGGGTATGCTTGACTTCTCCATATGGTGACAAAATTTACCAAGTTATTTATTTTGCTTTCAGGGCATCTAATAATGAGTCCGAATACGAAGCAGCTATAGCTGGTTTAAAGTTAGCCTACATTTGTGGGGCTAAGAGGGTCAAGCTACTGAGTGATTCCCAGCTTCTGGTCCACCATGCCCAAGGACAATCTGAGGCTAAAAAGGAGCAGCTTGTGAAATATTTACTCCTCCTTAAGAATGAAGCACTCAAGTTTAAAAGTGTTGTTTATGAGCACATTCCCCGAGCAGAAAATGAGCTAGCAGACTCATTAGCAACCATAGCATATACGGAGTCATATCCATGGATCCATGTGCTGGAAAGTCCCTCCATTCAACTTAGTAAGGATAAAGAAGAGGAAAGTTTTGAAGTGCAAGTGAAACAACCTCAAGACTGGAGGTTTCCTCTCCTGCAATATCTCTCCGATGGTGTCGTGCTTCCGGATAAGTCACTAGCCAGAACATTAAAACACAAAGCTCGTGGTTTCATTATATTAAGAGAAGTGTTGTATAAAAAATCTTACAGTAAACCTCTCCTGCGATGTTTGGGGGATGAAGAGTCTCAAGTAGTCCTCTCCGAATTGCATGATGGTGAGGGATCAGTCCATTGTGGATTCAGAGCTTTAATAAGAAAAGTTTTACTGTCCGGTTACTATTGGCCATCTATCATGAAAGATGCGAAGGAATTGGTAAGAAGGTGTGACCTATGCCAGGGGTACAACAATGAAATTCATGTCCCAGCCATTCCATTAGATTCAATTTCTGAGCCTATTCCTTTTGCTCGATGGGGATTGGATTTAGTAGGGCCTCTCCCTGTGGCGTCCAGAGGACGCAAAACTATAATTGTGGCCATAGACTACTTCTCGAAGTGGATTGAGGCAGCCCCTCTAGCAGGGACAACATCAAAAGTTGTTATAAAATTCATTCTATCCAACATCTGTTGCAGATTTGGTGTCCCACACAAGATAACAACAGACAATGGGCCACAGTTCGACAATAGGGAAATGGAGAGCTTCTGTGCCTCAAGGGGTATACAACATTGCTTCTCTTCACCTTTCCACCCACAAGAAAATGGACAAGTTGAAGTGGCTAATAGAACTATACTGTCCGGTTTAAAGAAAAATTTGGAAGGGGCTGCTGGGAAGTGGCCTACTTATTTATAAGAAGTCTTGTGGGCCTACCGGAAAACACCTGGGGCTGCAACACAAGAGTCACCCTTTGCTTTGGTCTATGGGATGGATGCAGTAGCTCCCTTAGAAGCAACTCTCCCGTCATTTCGTGTTCACAACTTCTCCGAACATGCTAACGAGGTGGCAATCAGAGGTCAACTTGATTTGATAGAAGAAAGACGAGTTAAAGCTCACCTTAGAGTTGCACACTATTAGGGTTTGATGAGAAGCAGGCTTGCTTCCAAAATTAAAAGAAGAGATTTCCAACCGGGGGACAAGGTATTAAGGAAAGTCTTTTTACACACTAAAGAAAAGCTGTGCGGAAAGCTGGCCCGACTTGGGAAGGTCCATATATGGTTGTTGAAAGAATTAAACCTGGAACATATTGGTTGGAGGATAAAGATGGACGAGTTTTGACTCATCCTTGGAATATCGAGCATCTACGGATGTACTTGGAGTAGCATTTGTGTAAATATTTACTTGTTTAAACATCCATGTAAATATTTGGGGGCATACTCTTTCCTCCCTAGTGGCACGGGGAGGTTTTAATGAGGTGTCCGGAATTTTGAATAAAATTTGATGCCTTTCTTAAATTTTTTCCAAGTGTTTTAAGTTTTGTCCTTTATCACACTATCCGGATTGAAATAACTAAGGGCCATTTAAACTCTAGCCGGAGAACTTAAACACTCTCACTATGAAATAACTAAAGGCTGTTTAAACTCTAGCCAACAAAATTGGAACAGACTATGAAAGAAGATGAGAATTGCATGATACAAAGATATTCATTAAAATAACTTAAAATGCCTTGGCCTTCCAAGGAATTTTCAAATTGTCAAAAACAGAACAAAAAACCTATCCGGTCAGTTGTCGGACACGATTACAAAAAAGAATGTCTTGGCCTTTCAAGGACTTTAGTTTGGATAACTAAGTAAAAACTGAATCATGAATTAAGGCTGAGCCTTAGAAGATGGCTCACCTTCATCTGTCTTTTCCTTCCCTTTGAAATCACTCTTCTCTTCGCCAGGTTTCTCCCCGGTGTGTTCTTCGTCATCTGAGGAATCACTAGAGTAGCCATACCTGTCGCCTTCAGCCATCGTATGATACGGGAGGTCTTCAAGCTCAACATGAAGCCATAAACCCCCCAGGTTCTTCTTCGGAAACTTCTCATGGAAGATTAGGACCATGTCAGACTTCACCTTGGCATACATCTCCTCCTGAGTGTCGATCACATTATTGGCATAAGCATCGATCTTGGCTTGAATCTTGGCCTCCTGCTCCTTTAGCAAAGTCGCTTTCTCCTCGGCAGCCTTAGACACTGTATTCTCAAGAGTGATTTTATCATTGGTCAGGTTGGTGATGATTTGATCCTTGGCTTTGGATTCTCCCTTTGAGGTGGTAAGGTCTTTCTCCAGACCGGACAGCTTCTTCTGGAGCTCTCTAATGGTGTCCTCCAAAGTGGAGACTTTTGTGGTGCTTTCCTCTTGCTTCCTCTTCAACTCCTCGGTTTCATCATTTAAAATGTCAGCATTGGAAGTGGCAGTGCGAAGGTCATCGGACAGCCTCTCTTTGTCAGACTTGAGATCTTTGATGATATCAGCCTGGTTTCGGACTTGTTTCTCCAACACAAGTACAGGCTGAACGTTGCTTAACAAAGAATGGGCTATGGGATCCCTTTCACTAGAAACGATAAAAGTCTTACCATTAAAAATGACCGTGTTGGAGGTGCTTGGAGGAAGGTAAGGCCCGACAAAGTCATCTCTGGGAAGATTGATGAAGTATTCGCCAAGCTC
Source organism: Limnanthes douglasii subsp. nivea (assembly GCA_036936605.1). Taxonomy (NCBI): domain Eukaryota; kingdom Viridiplantae; phylum Streptophyta; class Magnoliopsida; order Brassicales; family Limnanthaceae; genus Limnanthes; species Limnanthes douglasii. The sequence goes on from JAUPFV010000002.1 coordinate 272,302,713, forward strand.
ACCAAGACCGGTGATGTCTACTCCATCAATATTGATACCTCCCCCCTCAACCTCATCGGTATGAAAGTCACCCGGAATCTCCTCGGCATGCGTTGGGCCAGTAGGCTCAGCTTGAAGAGAAGGCTCCGGAGACCGGAGATAAAGCTCGTCTCCCTTAGAAGTCTTTTTCTTCTTGACCTCCCGGTCTGTGCTTTCGCTTCCCTGTTTACGATTTCTCTTGGAAGCCTTTGGAGGTTTTGGGAGGTTCGCCTCTTGCTTTTACGTGTCTTGCTCCACCACTTCCAGGAGAGCAGCGTCGATTTGGCTCTGAGCTGGCCCCTCCGGGTCCATTGGAGCATCCTTCTTTGCATCAGCAGGGTTAACACCACCCACCACCTTCTTGCCCTTCTTCTTCTTGCCTTTCATCTTGCTCGGGGCTTTGGCCCGGCCTGGCAGGAAGAGTGTCCCATCTAATTCATGGGTCCTCTTAAGCACAACGTCCGGAGGAGGCTGAGTGGTGAGCTTCTCCCAACTCAAGTCTCTCCGACCTGTGGTGTTCCACAAGTGAGACCTTGCCAAGTTTCCACTGGTAAAAGCAGCATGGAATCGGTTCCCCCACTTCTCCGCAGCCCAAGCATTGATCTTGGAGCAAGTAGCCTACCCGACTTTCTGATAGTCACTGAACTCCTTGGGCAGTACTGCCAAGGAAAAAGTGAGACCCATTAGTTCGAACAACTTTAAAAGAAAAGAGAGAAACAAAAGAATAAAGTGGAAGACTTACAATCACTCCTCCACCTGCTTCTGCGAAGGCTTGGGTTCTCTCCAGACTTGATTTTTCTTCCATTCTCCCAAGCACCACTGACGAATAGGAACTGGGTCCTCCAATTCCTCTCCGCCTCCAACAAATCGTCAACAGCCTTGAAGTCATCCCCCATATTGAAATGGTAAAAGGGGATGTTGGGGTTTCTGCACAGACTGGCCACAGCAGCAAACTCCTCCATTGGCAGAGGAATCCCAGAGAGCCTTGAGGCCATGATGCAGGCCATGTGGGTATACCAGGCGTTGGGGCTCAGCTGTCTCGGACAGAGTTTTATCAGATGGAGGTATCTGACAATCTCTGGGTCTAAAGGGAATCTGAGTCCCCAGTTGAATAGCTCCGTGAACATGATAAATTTGCTCAGTTTGCAGTCCATAGGAGTCTCCGGATGTATGGGGATCCTGATCTTCACATTCTCTGGAATTCCGCATTTTGTACGCATCCGGCCCAGCTCAGCTGTGTGGATGAACGCGTAGTTGATTTTCTGCAGGGCGAGGAGATAATTAACGCTGACCTTGTGAAAACAAGGCCCCACTTTTCCCTCGAGGCTCTCCGGCAGATCCGGATGCCTCAGATACAATTTTTCTTTGCCTTTGTCCTTCTTGGCAACTATTGCACTACTTGTCTGACCGGAGGGCTCAGACTCAAATGGAGCCTCTTCAACAGAGTCCTCCATAACTTCCTCCATAATTGTTGAAGGGATTTCAGCAGCAGTAGTGGGGGGAGGGTTCAAACTTGACTCAGCCTTGTCTCTGGACTGCTGGGCCTCTGTGTTCTTTTGGCTTCTGGCCTCCGGTAGAGTATCCGGAGCAGGTGCTTCTCTTTGACGACTTGGACTGGAGCCCTCCGGACCGGACAGTCTGTCCTTGGGGGCTCTAATTGGTACCTCTGACCCGGTGCTGCTGTCTTTTGCCCCCGACTTTGAGGGAGTGTTTTTAGACCCTTGGCCTCTAACTAACCGGCCTTTCCTCCTATCGACTAGCTTCTCAGGGGAGCGCTCCGTATCCGACCCCATAGCTATGAAGGGTGAGGGTTTTTTGAGGCTAGTAGCTGTTACTCCTGGCTCGACAGTAGGCTCCGATTACTGAACTGGGGAACTAGAGATGATGGGGGAAAGGTTGGTTTGAAATTGTTTTCTAGGCTTAATGCCTTTAGAAGAAGAAGAGCCTTGGTCTGAATCTGTAGCAGAGGTAATTGGTCTATCGACAGGCGAAGTGGGTAACCCTGCCGCAATTCTTCTTTCTCTTTCGACTTTTTGAGCCTTCTCTAACTCAGAAAGATTGAGCCACCCGCCTTTGACCAAAGCGTTCCTCGCTGTAAACATAAACTATTAAACAAAGTTTTTGCTTTAGAGAGAGAGAGCTTTGAGAAATTTTGCAGAGTAAATGTGAAAGAGATGGTAAAACAGTAGAAAGTGAGTTTGTATTCATAGTAAATCTGAAAAAAGAAGTTGATTCCTAGGAGAATTCGAAAAGATTGGTAATGATTAAAGACGGCGCTGATGTCATCACCTTTAATTAAGAGGTTGCTTTTCGAAGAAGGTGGGTTCGAAATTCAAAGTGAAAAAACGGCTGAAGCAACCAATCAGAGAGCGACACGTGTCCCATGAACTCTGGCAAAAACCGTTTTGAGTTCGTGAAGCTTTATCAGTCCGGATTAACCCATAGCCCAAATTGACAAACCTGTCCGGATTAAAACTACCCCTGATGTCGGACTGTTTTTCAGGTCTTTGACAACAGTATTTGCACAAATACCTAAAAAAGGGGCTCCTGATGAGTCCGAATTCTGCATGCTCCCCGGACAGGGACAGATCGGTCCAAGGCCTCCGGACCGGATATATCATTTTGAACCGGACAGATCACTTCGAACACTCAGACCATAGGACTGTTCGAACTATGACAAAACTACTAAAAAACCTAAACACTAGTTGACTAAGCTACTTGCTCTCCTACTTAGAGCTCATGGGTCTTTGAACATGACCCGGGTCCATTTAACATGACCCGAAATCCCATATGGGCCCAAACATGAGGGTATAAATACCCAACCACCTGCATTAAGTGTGGGAAATGAGAATTAACTGCTACCAGCCAGCTTAATTATCTCTCTACTCTCTACACTGAAAATAAAACACTCACATACTACTATTAAACACCAAACAAATTACAAGCCTACCCTCAGGCAATAATTATCATCACCAACATCAAGTAGTCATGCCTTAAATATTTTATATCTTGTACACTCTGATTAATGAGGACCATCCATATTCAAACTAGCAATGGTTTCAAATAATACATTCTTTTCCTAGACGATCATAGCGGGATTTCTTGGGTGTATCCTCTTAAACAAAAGAGTGAAGCTCTATATATTTTCATATAGTTCAAAGTGCTAGTTGAAAACAATTTGAAAGGAAAATTAAAATCTTGCAAAATGATAAAAGGGGGAGAATATAATGTTTTTCTACATTTTACTAAGAGTTATGAAATTAAGTTAAGAATCTGTTGTCCTTATACCTCTGTCCAAATCGGTAGGACAGAAAGGAAGCATATGAACACTGTTAAGACTGACTTTAACATTATGACTCAATCTTATCTGCCCTTCTCCTACTGGTCAGATATTTTCATCATTGTTACGTATCTCATCAATAGACTACCCACTCGTGTCTTAGAAAACCAGTCACTTTATGAGCTAATATACCATAGAAAACATAACTATTATATTCTTAAAGTGTTCGGATCATCCTGCTAGCCTTACATCAGACCTTATCATAATCATAAATTAAGTTATCACTCTCTCAAATATGTCCCCTTATGGTATTCTGCCACACCCAAGGGGTATAAATATGTTATCCTCATATGAAACATCATTATATCAAGAGATACTACCTTTAATAAAGACGAGTTCCCTTGTACTCACAGATTTTTCAACACAACTAAGCATGAGTCTTTAGTCTCTATTTATTACTTAAACTGGTCTAATAATTTTCCTAAGTTTCCTAGTTTTATCCATTCTAGTGATAATTCAATGCAGTGTAAACCTATAAATCTTGCTTCAACTAAAATAGTTATCTTACCTGTACCTTGTTATTCAAAGACGCATCATGCTTCACCCAAATCTATTGCTCCACCCAAGCCTGTATATCACAATCTAGATTTGTCAAACATATTTCAAAAGTCCTAAAATTTTAAATATAACTGAGACAACAGTCCACAAAAAAATAATTATAAGCCAAAAAATATGTTACTTCCTACACAAGCCACAAGTTTTAATCATAAACTTCACATTGATTATGTCTTGCTGAGTAAGTTTACTTCAAAAAAATCTACCCCTTCTATTCCTACCTTACCATTTGACACAAATGTCCATCATCCTATCACAAATAAGCACCTATTAGTACCATGTCCAAGAATGGTATCTAAAACTCTAAACACATTTATAGTGATTTAATTTACACAACCTTGGAGTCACCTAAGGAGCCAACAAGTTTTAAATAGGCTATGTCTAATACAAACTGGACTAAGGAAATTTAAAATGAAGTTCAAACTTTGAAATTCAATTCTACTTAATCTTTAAGTCCATGGCATCCTAACATGAATGATGTAGGAAACAAATGGGTTTATAGGCTAAAGTATGAAGTTAATAGATCTTTACAAAGGTACAAGGAAAGTTTAGTTGCCAAAGGATTTCACCAGTACCCTAGAATTAATTGTGGTCATACTTTTAGTCATGTGCTGAAGTCATCTATCGTCATACTTGTTTTGAGTATTGTTGTGTAAACAACTATGGCATATGCTAGTTGGACATAAACAATAATTTCTTAAATGGTAATTTACATGAGGTTGTGTATATGTCTCAGCCCCAATGCTTTGAGAATCCCCGGAGACCTTATCATGTTTGCAGGCTACATAAATACCTTTATTGACTTAAGCAAGCTCCACGAGCTTGGTTCTCTAAACCCATGGATGTCTTAATTAGTTGAAGATTTCAAAAATCTAAAACTGACAACTCCATGTTTTTTTCATTACAACATAGGTTACTCCAATTATTCTCATATATGTGGATGATATCATTATGACTACAAATAGGACTAAAGATCTACAAAACTCTGTCAATAGACTAAATGACATGTTTCCCGCGAAGGATATATGTAATCTTCATATGTTCTTAGGAATTGAGGTTACTAAAGATAGTACAAGTGTGTACATTTCACAAAGATAGTATGTAAACAACTTACTTGAAACCACTAGAATGAACTGCTCCAAACCATGTGCCACTCCTATGTCTGTTGGGTAGTCCTTATCTATCCATGGTGAAGATCTTATTCCTGATCCTACAATATATCATAGTTTATTAGGTTATTTGAAATACTTGTTGAATACAAGGCTAGACATAGCTTTTGTAGCAAACAAGTTATTGAAATTTCTAAAATCTCATACTAATACACATCTATAAAGTACTAAAAGGATCTTGCGTTACTTATCCGGTAAAAGAAGTCTTGGGATTCATCTGGAACTTTTTCCTTAGTTGCTTCCGACTGGATTTTCTAATGTTGATTGGGCCAGTTCAGTTGATGATAGACGTTTTGTTGGTGGATATTACGTCTTCTTTGGCTCATTATAAATCTCATAGTCTTCTAAAAAGTAATAATTCGTAGCTCGCTCCAATACTAATTCAAATTACAAGGCATTAAATAATTTATCCTCTGAGCTCATCAGGATTAACTCAGTTCTTCAATAAAATAAAATCCTATTGTCTCAACCTTTAGTTGTCTGGTGTGACAACATGAGAGCTGCTTCATTAGCTTCGAAACCAGTTTTTAACGCACAAACGAAACATATTGAGATTGATATCACTTTGTTCGTGACCATGTTCTTAGGTGTGCTTTAGCAATATGCTCTATACCAATAAGTAAAAAACCAATTTAATTCTTCATCAAAGCTCTCGTGAAAGCTATAGCGGTTCAAGAGAAGAATACTGCTTTTGATGTGATAGAAGCGACATAACATGCTTTAAGACTAACTTAACCTATAGTGCTTGAGTTGGTTTTTGCAAGCAATATGGGATCTAGTGCTCACTAAGGTTTAGCCTTTGACCATGATAAGTAAATCTTAAATCAAGAGCTGATCAACCCATATTTTAGTGTTGTTGATATAGTTATCAGAATATAAACACAATTAGTGTAACAAACTAGGAATATTCCAAAATAACAACTTGTAACAAACTCAGCTATACACTATATAAATATAAATCATTGTAACAAAATATATCATCTTGAAAATGAATAGAACAAAAAATTATGAATCTCCATTGTCATTCTTGTTCTTCCTTAGCTTCTAACTTGCTTTTTATCTAAGTTGTAACTTACATTTTATGTCCCTATTTTTATTTTTATTTTTTTTCTTACTTTTTATCATTATGTAATGATTTTTTTTCTATTGTAAATTAGGTTTTGTTTTTAGCTTGTTAGGTTCGTTTTATTTATTCTGTGTATTTTAATTATCATTAGTTGATATCCAAAAATATGTTTTAGTTTATTAGTGGTTGATATTTTCATGCTCTTTATAAATTAAAAACATTTATTCGTTGATCAATTAGTCCTTGTGTAACTAGGTTTTCTAAATTAAGGTTCAGAATGAAGTCATGTTGGGTTATGATTGTAATCATGTACAAGTTACAAAGTTTGGTAATGAAATATTTGCAAAAGAACATCTACATGTGTATGGAAATATAAGCAAAACTCCATAGGTTGTTGAAGACTATTAGGAATATGAGTACCACATATTCCATCTCCCGAAGGCGCGTACAAATTTTATTTTGGTCCACTTCCAAAAGTCCTTATACTAGTTGAGATATTATTCTACCTGCCTCACCTTAACTAACTTCAATTCACCTACTCTAATCATGTTAGACACTACCTGAACTATAAAGGTACTACGGATATTGTTTCTCACTCTTATGAGACAATACTGCCTTGTTCCTTAGCTCCACACTAATCAAGTACCATCGCTTGATAAACCATGAGTACTCGGAACTAGGTCACACTTATGATCTATAGAGTAGATCATTCACCTTGAGCATGGATATTGGTTTTTCATGTTTGACTTTTGAGAATTTTACCTATACCGTGTTCCGTCTGAGCCTTGAGATGTGATATTATTTTTCAGGAATATGGGTACATCATATTCCACCTCCATATATAAGTAACGAACAATCCAATCTCAATACTAGTATAATTTTATCTACTTTGGGCTGGAATGCTCGTACGACTTTGCTTTTAGTCAACTTTCAAAAGGCCTCATTTTAGTTGATATATGTTTTTACTTATCTACCATTGATCCTTCCCTTCTCTAACCGATATGTGATGTATGAATTTTGTTTGGTCTCACCCTAACAAATTCTTCTCTCGAACAAAGTACCACTTTAGCCTCCTCTCAATTGACTTTCATCCGCCCACTTAAATCATGTTAGATACCACCTGAAGCAAAGAGACTTATCGAACCTAATATGGAGGATACGATTTTATACTGATAAAATCATTATTTAGTTTGAAAAAGTCACATAAACAATGGTACTTATTGTTGTGTATGTTAACTGATCGTGACTGTTTAGCATTTCCCCATACCACACAGTCACGATGAGTCCATATAACAGTTGTGTGTATCATTAAAATATATCAGATGATTCTTACGTTTACTTGTTGTTGTATGTGGATGGTATGATTATTGTTGTTTCTAGTATGTCACACATTGTGTAGATAAAAAAAACGGTCTAATGTCGAGTTTGAGATGAAGGATCTGTTAGAGCAAAAATGATTCTTGGTATGGAGATTATCATGACTATAAGTATCAGATCATTACACTTGTCGCAACAAAGCTAAATTCAGAAAGTGCTACAATGGTTCAACATTTTTTATTCTAAGGTAGTTAGGATCCCGTTTGCTATTACAAGTTGTTTGCAGCCGGATCGACCAAGGACGATGTTGAGTTAGAAAAAATATCGAAGGTTTCATATTCATGTGCATTTGGTAGTCTCATGTATGCTATGATATTGACACATCCTAATATTTCACATGCGGTCATACGATAGAAACTGACACAAAGCGAAATATATACTTTGATGCTCAAGATGTAGGTTATTTTTTCGTCCAACCCTTCTTTCCCAAAACATTCAAGATTGTTAACGTAAAAGACAAAACAGAGAAGTATAAATCATTACGTGCCAGTTTAAGCTTTCCGGATGTGCCAATGCCTCGTCATTCTCATGAGTAGATGTCCTAAATTAACAAACTTAATTGTCACTAGTTGTTTATTCAACATTTCAAAAACTAAAAAGTATCCATCGTAGTTTGGAGGGTTACTCTGTTCTGAGCTTTGTTGCATGACTCACAGTCCAATAAACTGCGGGAACGTGCAAAGCACCTTCAAATTATTTTGATTGAGATTTTAAAGTTTCTAAAACATCTAATGAGGACAAGTTTTTTTTTTAAACAGCAAACCTGTAAATAAGAAAATTATTATAAAACAATAAAAATTAAAGGTAGAACAAAGCTTTTATAAATAAATTGACAGGCCAGATATTTAAAAAAAAAATTGAAAAGTCAAATTTTTATAAACAATGGCAATATAGATTTTCTAAAATTCTCCGTGGCATGATATATTTAAAAAAAAATAACATGATAGAATATTTTAATCGATGAACAAACATATAAAAACAAAAAAATTTAAAAGCAACTTAACATGACAATTTTTTTAAACTTGACACGATTTTCTAAAAACAATGCTGGAGCCGATCCAATGTAAAACGGGTGACATGTCAAATTTTCTAAAAACAACTTTTGATATCAAATTTTTTAAGCATGAGCATGAATCATACGTTGAAAATATTATTCAATGAAAACAGTGTTGAGAAGCTACCATTATATTTGAAACATATGATATAAAAGATTTACCTTGACAAAATAAAATTAGATATCTTTAATCTTGTGACCCATATCAAAATTGTTTTACCTTGACAAAATAATCGCATCATCACTTATTACCACTTACCAGTAAAACCTTTTACAATTCAATCAACTATCTTCATTAGATTAACACCTAACTAAAATTAATGTTAAGAAAAGAAGATGTACTAAAAATTTAACACCCAAATATATGAAACTCTAACCTTATTTAGGACATAAGGAGTATCAAGTAATTACTTTCAATTGTGTTTTTTTAGTTTGCACCTTGCTCTGCTATAGCAAGACCGTAAGATAAAATTGACAAAAAAATCCAAAAACTCAATGAATTCAAATTGTAAACTTTAAGATAAACAAAAATCTAGAAAGAAGCAAATTAAAATCCGAAGAAGCACTCACCAGACAACAATCGCCGATTCTTGACATTGTCGTGTTTCGGTGATGGTCTGATTGAATCCATTTTTGCCTCATATAGATTTCAGCTCAAGCGACACAGGTGATGAGTTATTAGTGTCTTGTGAAGAATCTTCGTCACTCTTAATATCTATCGCTTCGATTTTTCGTGCAAAGATCCGATCTGTTTTGGATAAAAACTAATTATTTTCTCGGTAAAAAAATTGAATTGATGGTTGAGAAATCAAGCGTTGATAAGATTTTGAATAAGATTTTTTTTATATCATATAAGACTTTAAATAAGAGCATGTACAACGGTGATGTTAAATTACATGTTAAATATATTGTTTGTTAACACGTTACTAAAATCACTTAAATGAACGTGTTAAATCATGCGTTAACCGAAAAACTTAAAAATAATCTGTGGTCTTGTTAAATAGATAGAGCAACTTAACAAAGCCAAGTAAGCCAAGTTACTAGTTATTTATTTTATTTATTTATTATTTATTTTACTTATTTTCAATTTTATTTTAGTTTTTAGTTTTTAGTGTTTGTTAATAAATGTAAAAAAAATATAATTTTTATAAAAAAAAATTAATATATGATTTTCTAGAGATATTTTGAAAATAGTATATAACCAAATCAAATTTAATATTCCAAATATATTTTTAAAAATAAATAGAAATAAAATTTAATTCGTTATATATAAGATATTGTTATAAAATAGATGGAAATAAAATTAATTTTTTTCAAAAACAAATCTTAACATATTAATAATTAAATTATTAAACTAATCCACTAAATAAAATGAAAGTTGTTATTTAAAAGATACATTAAAAATATTTTAGAAGATATGATCAAACAAAAATATTATTTTTAGTGTATTTTTTTTTATTCTTTTCAATTTACTCATCTAATATATATTGTAAGAAATTATATGTTTAACAAATCCTCATATATTTTGAAATCATATTTTTAACAAATCCTCATATATTTTTTCATTCTTATTTTTACTTCTTCTGGTTTTCGGTTTTAAAAAAAATGTTTTTTTATCTTTTTTATCAACACAAAAATAATGAAACAAAATATTTAAAATCTTATACCATAATAAAATTAAATAAAAATTTCATAGATACTATAAAATAAAATCAAAGATATTAACAAAAGAAATATTTTTTCTCTTTTGTGAGATTTAACATGTTATTTTAAAAGGATATCATTTGACTGAAGTTTGGGTTGCTAACTAGAAAAGGCCGAATGAAAGATTTACAATGCTGGTTATTATGTTGATGTGGATACAACAGATAGAAAGATTCAGAAAAAGGTACGGGAAGCTCAGTTGCCACAGTACAACTTCATACTAGTTGTAGGCGAAGAGGAAGCATGAACTGGACAGGTGAGTGTACAGGTGAGAGATAAGGCAGATCATCTTTTTTTTTGGAGGGAACCCGCAGCCGCTATTCAGAGTGCAATGAGTGCGCACATGGTAAATCCATAGTATGACGCAATAGCCTGCCAACCAACGCAAGAAGGTAAACCACACAAGGTGACAGACTCAGTCGAGAAAGCGTATGTAGAGGGACTCAAACTCATGACCTTTGGTCACAAACATACCTTACTCAACCAACTCGGGTGAGAGATAAGGTTGATTATCCTGTTATGACCCATTGACGACTTATTGAGGCATTTCAAGGATGCAACTACAGGTTTTTATTAAAGTATTATTTAGTTTAAATTTACTTTAAACTAAAATTCTAAAAAATAGAAATATGGACAAAAATTTAGGAATTATTTTAGGGAGAAAGTAATGCTATTTAAAATTTATTTTGATAAAAAATCTATTGAAGGAGATTATAAAGAAAAAAATTTAAAAAACCGAATAAAACTAAATTATATTTCTCTCTCCTCCTCTGTGGCACGCACTAACATATAATTTTAACACCAACGACTATAGATATTCCGAAAGAGATAATATTTCTTTTGAATAAGATAGCGTTGTTCTATAAAAAGTTTCCACATAACGTTTAGCTATAGCATGCTAAATATTCTAAAAAGTCGCCCATTTTACTCTATATTAACTTCTTTCTATGTTATTCAATAAATTCAGTGAAGATTTGAAAATAACTTTAGTTATAGTATCCTAAATATTCTAAACTAGGCATGGGCATCCGGTTTTTCGGTTCGGTTCGGTTCTTTCGGTTCGGTTCGATTCTTTCGGTTCTCGGTTCTTTCGGTTTTTTAAAACTAATACCTATTTAGGAACCGAATAAATTTCGGTTTGGTTCGGTTCTTCTTAATTCGGTTTGGTATGTGTACTTAACTCGGTTCCAATCGGGTAGTTTTGGATACTTTAAATGCTTTGCAATATCAACATATATAAAACTCTTTTTACACTGTGAAACAATAAAACTATGTTAGATTGTAAGAAAAAATACAAAATATAAGAAATATTCGAAATTAATATATTAAATAATAATATTAGTAATATAAAGAAAATGAAGAAATGATATCAAGTTTATTAAATTATATAAAGGTTGATATTTTGTTATTTTGTTTATACGCATAATAGTTTGTAAATATATCGTCATTTTAAATAAAGTATGTTGTCATTTATTAAAGAGAACATAATTAGAGATCAATGATAAAAGATAAGTTTAGAGGAATCTAGCTTTGAAAAAGAAAATATATTTTCAAAACAATTCAAACTTAAAGGTTAATACATAGGTTCGGTTCCTAACGGGTACCCACAGTTCTTCGGTTCGGTTCCGAGAATCGTGGGTAATTAAAAACTGGAACCATTCGGGTATTATGAAAGAACCAATTCTACTTCGGTTCGGTTCTTTCAGTTTGGTTCGGTTCGGTTCTTTCGGTTCCGTTTAAAATGCCCATGCCTATTCTAAACAGTGGCCTCTTTTCTCAATACTTTTATAACTTTTTGTTACGTAAACAATGGTACTTATTGTTGTGTATGTTAACTGATCGTGACTGTTTAGCATTTCCCCATACCACACAGTCACGATGAGTCCATATAACAGTTGTGTGTATCATTAAAATATATCAGATGATTCTTACGTTTACTTGTTGTTGTATGTGGATGGTATGATTATTGTTGTTTCTAGTATGTCACACATTGTGTAGATAAAAAAAACGGTCTAATGTCGAGTTTGAGATGAAGGATCTGTTAGAGCAAAAATGATTCTTGGTATGGAGATTATCATGACTATAAGTATCAGATCATTACACTTGTCGCAACAAAGCTAAATTCAGAAAGTGCTACAATGGTTCAACATTTTTTATTCTAAGGTAGTTAGGATCCCGTTTGCTATTACAAGTTGTTTGCAGCCGGATCGACCAAGGACGATGTTGAGTTAGAAAAAATATCGAAGGTTTCATATTCATGTGCATTTGGTAGTCTCATGTATGCTATGATATTGACACATCCTAATATTTCACATGCGGTCATACGATAGAAACTGACACAAAGCGAAATATATACTTTGATGCTCAAGATGTAGGTTATTTTTTCGTCCAACCCTTCTTTCCCAAAACATTCAAGATTGTTAACGTAAAAGACGAAACAGAGAAGTATAAATCATTACGTGCCAGTTTAAGCTTTCCGGATGTGCCAATGCCTCGTCATTCTCATGAGTAGATGTCCTCAATTAACAAACTTAATTGTCACTAGTTGTTTATTCAACATTTCAAAAACTAAAAAGTATCCATCGTGGTTTGGAAGGTTACTCTGTTCTGAGCTTTGTTGCATGACTCACAGTCCAATAAACTGCGGGAACGTGCAAAGCACCTTCAAATTATTTTGATTGAGATTTTAAAGTTTCTAAAACATCTAATGAGGACAAGTTTTTTTTAAACAGCAAACCTGTAAATAAGAAAATTATTATAAAACAATAAAAATTAAAGGTAGAACAAAGCATTTATAAATAAATTGACAGGCCAGATATTTAAAAAAAAAAATGAAAAGTCAAATTTTTATAAACAATGGCAATATAGATTTTCTAAAATTCTCCGTGGCATGATATATTTAAAAAAAAATAACATGATAGAATATTTTAATCGATGAACAAACATATAAAAACAAAAAAATTTAAAAGCAACTTAACATGACAATTTTTTTAAACTTGACACGATTTTCTAAAAACAATGCTGGAGCCGATCCAATGTAAAACGGGTGACATGTCAAATTTTCTAAAAACAACTTTTGATATCAAATTTTTTAAGCATGAGCATGAATCATACGTTGAAAATATTATTCAATGAAAACAGTGTTGAGAAGCTACCATTATATTTGAAACATATGATATAAAAGATTTACCTTGACAAAATAAAATTAGATATCTTTAATCTTGTGACCCATATCAAAATTGTTTTACCTTGACAAAATAATCGCATCATCACTTATTACCACTTACCAGTAAAACCTTTTACAATTCAATCAACTATCTTCATTAGATTAACACCTAACTAAAATTAATGTTAAGAAAAGAAGATGTACTAAAAATTTAACACCCAAATATATGAAACTCTAACCTTATTTAGGACATAAGGAGTATCAAGTAATTACTTTCAATTGTGTTTTTTTAGTTTGCACCTTGCTCTGCTATAGCAAGACCGTAAGATAAAATTGACAAAAAAATCCAAAAACTCAATGAATTCAAATTGTAAACTTTAAGATAAACAAAAATCTAGAAAGAAGCAAATTAAAATCCGAAGAAGCACTCACCAGACAACAATCGCCGATTCTTGACATTGTCGTGTTTCGGTGATGGTCTGATTGAATCCATTTTTGCCTCATATAGATTTCAGCTCAAGCGACACAGGTGATGAGTTATTAGTGTCTTGTGAAGAATCTTCGTCACTCTTAATATCTATCGCTTCGATTTTTCGTGCAAAGATCCGATCTGTTTTGGATAAAAACTAATTATTTTCTCGGTAAAAAAATTGAATTGATGGTTGAGAAATCAAGCGTTGATAAGATTTTGAATAAGATTTTTTTTATATCATATAAGACTTTAAATAAGAGCATGTACAACGGTGATGTTAAATTACATGTTAAATATATTGTTTGTTAACACGTTACTAAAATCACTTAAATGAACGTGTTAAATCATGCGTTAACCGAAAAACTTAAAAATAATCTGTGGTCTTGTTAAATAGATAGAGCAACTTAACAAAGCCAAGTAAGCCAAGTTACTAGTTATTTATTTTATTTATTTATTATTTATTTTACTTATTTTCAATTTTATTTTAGTTTTTAGTTTTTAGTGTTTGTTAATAAATGTAAAAAAAATATAATTTTTATAAAAAAAAATTAATATATGATTTTCTAGAGATATTTTGAAAATAGTATATAACCAAATCAAATTTAATATTCCAAAAATATTTTTAAAAATAAATAGAAATAAAATTTAATTCGTTATATATAAGATATTGTTATAAAATAGATGGAAATAAAATTAATTTTTTTCAAAAACAAATCTTAACATATTAATAATTAAATTATTAAACTAATCCACTAAATAAAATGAAAGTTGTTATTTAAAAGATACATTAAAAATATTTTAGAAGATATGATCAAACAAAAATATTATTTTTAGTGTATTTTTTTTTATTCTTTTCAATTTACTCATCTAATATATATTTTAAGAAATTATATGTTTAACAAATCCTCATATATTTTGAAATCATATTTTTAACAAATCCTCATATATTTTTTCATTCTTATTTTTACTTCTTCTGGTTTTCGGTTTAAAAAAAATGTTTTTTATCTTTTTTATCAACACAAAAATAATGAAACAAAATATTTAAAATCTTATACCATAATAAAATTAAATAAAAATTTCATAGATACTATAAAATAAAATCAAAGATATTAACAAAAGAAATATTTTTTCTCTTTTGTGAGATTTAACATGTTATTTTAAAAGGATATCATTTGACTGAAGTTTGGGTTGCTAACTAGAAAAGGCCGAATGAAAGATTTACAATGCTGGTTATTATGTTGATGTGGATACAACAGATAGAAAGATTCAGAAAAAGGTACGGGAAGCTCAGTTGCCACAGTACAACTTCATACTAGTTGTAGGCGAAGAGGAAGCATGAACTGGACAGGTGAGTGTACAGGTGAGAGATAAGGCAGATCATCTTTTTTTTTTGGAGGGAACCCGCAGCCGCTATTCAGAGTGCAATGAGTGCGCACATGGTAAATCCATAGTATGACGCAATAGCCTGCCAACCAACGCAAGAAGGTAAACCACACAAGGTAACAGACTCAGTCGAGAAAGCGTATGTAGAGGGACTCAAACTCATGACCTTTGGTCACAAACATACCTTACTCAACCAACTCGGGTGAGAGATAAGGTTGATTATCCTGTTATGACCCATTGACGACTTATTGAGGCATTTCAAGGATGCAACTACAGGTTTTTATTAAAGTATTATTTAGTTTAAATTTACTTTAAACTAAAATTCTAAAAAATAGAAATATGGACAAAAATTTAGGAATTATTTTAGGGAGAAAGTAATGCTATTTAAAATTTATTTTGATAAAAAATCTATTGAAGGAGATTATAAAGAAAAAAATTTAAAAAACCGAATAAAACTAAATTATATTTCTCTCTCCTCCTCTGTGGCACGCACTAACATATAATTTTAACACCAACGACTATAGATATTCCGAAAGAGATAATATTTCTTTTGAATAAGATAGCGTTGTTCTATAAAAAGTTTCCACATAACGTTTAGCTATAGCATGCTAAATATTCTAAAAAGTCGCCCATTTTACTCTATATTAACTTCTTTCTATGTTATTCAATAAATTCAGTGAAGATTTGAAAATAACTTTAGTTATAGTATCCTAAATATTCTAAACTAGGCATGGGCATCCGGTTTTTCGGTTCGGTTCGGTTCTTTCGGTTCGGTTCGATTCTTTCGGTTCTCGGTTCTTTCGGTTTTTTAAAACTAATACCTATTTAGGAACCGAATAAATTTCGGTTTGGTTCGGTTCTTCTTAATTCGGTTTGGTATGTGTACTTAACTCGGTTCCAATCGGGTAGTTTTGGATACTTTAAATGCTTTGCAATATCAACATATATAAAACTCTTTTTACACTGTGAAACAATAAAACTATGTTAGATTGTAAGAAAAAATACAAAATATAAGAAATATTCGAAATTAATATATTAAATAATAATATTAGTAATATAAAGAAAATGAAGAAATGATATCAAGTTTATTAAATTATATAAAGGTTGATATTTTGTTATTTTGTTTATACGCATAATAGTTTGTAAATATATCGTCACTTTAAATAAAGTATGTTGTCATTTATTAAAGAGAACATAATTAGAGATCAATGATAAAAGATAAGTTTAGAGGAATCTAGCTTTGAAAAAGAAAATATATTTTCAAAACAATTCAAACTTAAAGGTTAATACATAGGTTCGGTTCCTAACGGGTACCCACAGTTCTTCGGTTCGGTTCCGAGAATCGTGGGTAATTAAAAACTGGAACCATTCGGGTATTATGAAAGAACCAATTCTACTTCGGTTCGGTTCTTTCAGTTTGGTTCGGTTCGGTTCTTTCGGTTCCGTTTAAAATGCCCATGCCTATTCTAAACAGTGGCCTCTTTTCTCAATACTTTTATAACTTTTTGTTACGTAAACAATGGTACTTATTGTTGTGTATGTTAACTGATCGTGACTGTTTAGCATTTCCCCATACCACACAGTCACGATGAGTCCATATAACAGTTGTGTGTATCATTAAAATATATCAGATGATTCTTACGTTTACTTGTTGTTGTATGTGGATGGTATGATTATTGTTGTTTCTAGTATGTCACACATTGTGTAGATAAAAAAAACGGTCTAATGTCGAGTTTGAGATGAAGGATCTGTTAGAGCAAAAATGATTCTTGGTATGGAGATTATCATGACTATAAGTATCAGATCATTACACTTGTCGCAACAAAGCTAAATTCAGAAAGTGCTACAATGGTTCAACATTTTTTATTCTAAGGTAGTTAGGATCCCGTTTGCTATTACAAGTTGTTTGCAGCCGGATCGACCAAGGACGATGTTGAGTTAGAAAAAATATCGAAGGTTTCATATTCATGTGCATTTGGTAGTCTCATGTATGCTATGATATTGACACATCCTAATATTTCACATGCGGTCATACGATAGAAACTGACACAAAGCGAAATATATACTTTGATGCTCAAGATGTAGGTTATTTTTTCGTCCAACCCTTCTTTCCCAAAACATTCAAGATTGTTAACGTAAAAGACGAAACAGAGAAGTATAAATCATTACGTGCCAGTTTAAGCTTTCCGGATGTGCCAATGCCTCGTCATTCTCATGAGTAGATGTCCTCAATTAACAAACTTAATTGTCACTAGTTGTTTATTCAACATTTCAAAAACTAAAAAGTATCCATCGTGGTTTGGAAGGTTACTCTGTTCTGAGCTTTGTTGCATGACTCACAGTCCAATAAACTGCGGGAACGTGCAAAGCACCTTCAAATTATTTTGATTGAGATTTTAAAGTTTCTAAAACATCTAATGAGGACAAGTTTTTTTTAAACAGCAAACCTGTAAATAAGAAAATTATTATAAAACAATAAAAATTAAAGGTAGAACAAAGCATTTATAAATAAATTGACAGGCCAGATATTTAAAAAAAAAATGAAAAGTCAAATTTTTATAAACAATGGCAATATAGATTTTCTAAAATTCTCCGTGGCATGATATATTTAAAAAAAAATAACATGATAGAATATTTTAATCGATGAACAAACATATAAAAACAAAAAAATTTAAAAGCAACTTAACATGACAATTTTTTTAAACTTGACACGATTTTCTAAAAACAATGCTGGAGCCGATCCAATGTAAAACGGGTGACATGTCAAATTTTCTAAAAACAACTTTTGATATCAAATTTTTTAAGCATGAGCATGAATCATACGTTGAAAATATTATTCAATGAAAACAGTGTTGAGAAGCTACCATTATATTTGAAACATATGATATAAAAGATTTACCTTGACAAAATAAAATTAGATATCTTTAATCTTGTGACCCATATCAAAATTGTTTTACCTTGACAAAATAATCGCATCATCACTTATTACCACTTACCAGTAAAACCTTTTACAATTCAATCAACTATCTTCATTAGATTAACACCTAACTAAAATTAATGTTAAGAAAAGAAGATGTACTAAAAATTTAACACCCAAATATATGAAACTCTAACCTTATTTAGGACATAAGGAGTATCAAGTAATTACTTTCAATTGTGTTTTTTTAGTTTGCACCTTGCTCTGCTATAGCAAGACCGTAAGATAAAATTGACAAAAAAATCCAAAAACTCAATGAATTCAAATTGTAAACTTTAAGATAAACAAAAATCTAGAAAGAAGCAAATTAAAATCCGAAGAAGCACTCACCAGACAACAATCGCCGATTCTTGACATTGTCGTGTTTCGGTGATGGTCTGATTGAATCCATTTTTGCCTCATATAGATTTCAGCTCAAGCGACACAGGTGATGAGTTATTAGTGTCTTGTGAAGAATCTTCGTCACTCTTAATATCTATCGCTTCGATTTTTCGTGCAAAGATCCGATCTGTTTTGGATAAAAACTAATTATTTTCTCGGTAAAAAAATTGAATTGATGGTTGAGAAATCAAGCGTTGATAAGATTTTGAATAAGATTTTTTTTATATCATATAAGACTTTAAATAAGAGCATGTACAACGGTGATGTTAAATTACATGTTAAATATATTGTTTGTTAACACGTTACTAAAATCACTTAAATGAACGTGTTAAATCATGCGTTAACCGAAAAACTTAAAAATAATCTGTGGTCTTGTTAAATAGATAGAGCAACTTAACAAAGCCAAGTAAGCCAAGTTACTAGTTATTTATTTTATTTATTTATTATTTATTTTACTTATTTTCAATTTTATTTTAGTTTTTAGTTTTTAGTGTTTGTTAATAAATGTAAAAAAAATATAATTTTTATAAAAAAAAATTAATATATGATTTTCTAGAGATATTTTGAAAATAGTATATAACCAAATCAAATTTAATATTCCAAAAATATTTTTAAAAATAAATAGAAATAAAATTTAATTCGTTATATATAAGATATTGTTATAAAATAGATGGAAATAAAATTAATTTTTTTCAAAAACAAATCTTAACATATTAATAATTAAATTATTAAACTAATCCACTAAATAAAATGAAAGTTGTTATTTAAAAGATACATTAAAAATATTTTAGAAGATATGATCAAACAAAAATATTATTTTTAGTGTATTTTTTTTTATTCTTTTCAATTTACTCATCTAATATATATTTTAAGAAATTATATGTTTAACAAATCCTCATATATTTTGAAATCATATTTTTAACAAATCCTCATATATTTTTTCATTCTTATTTTTACTTCTTCTGGTTTTCGGTTTAAAAAAAATGTTTTTTATCTTTTTTATCAACACAAAAATAATGAAACAAAATATTTAAAATCTTATACCATAATAAAATTAAATAAAAATTTCATAGATACTATAAAATAAAATCAAAGATATTAACAAAAGAAATATTTTTTCTCTTTTGTGAGATTTAACATGTTATTTTAAAAGGATATCATTTGACTGAAGTTTGGGTTGCTAACTAGAAAAGGCCGAATGAAAGATTTACAATGCTGGTTATTATGTTGATGTGGATACAACAGATAGAAAGATTCAGAAAAAGGTACGGGAAGCTCAGTTGCCACAGTACAACTTCATACTAGTTGTAGGCGAAGAGGAAGCATGAACTGGACAGGTGAGTGTACAGGTGAGAGATAAGGCAGATCATCTTTTTTTTTTGGAGGGAACCCGCAGCCGCTATTCAGAGTGCAATGAGTGCGCACATGGTAAATCCATAGTATGACGCAATAGCCTGCCAACCAACGCAAGAAGGTAAACCACACAAGGTAACAGACTCAGTCGAGAAAGCGTATGTAGAGGGACTCAAACTCATGACCTTTGGTCACAAACATACCTTACTCAACCAACTCGGGTGAGAGATAAGGTTGATTATCCTGTTATGACCCATTGACGACTTATTGAGGCATTTCAAGGATGCAACTACAGGTTTTTATTAAAGTATTATTTAGTTTAAATTTACTTTAAACTAAAATTCTAAAAAATAGAAATATGGACAAAAATTTAGGAATTATTTTAGGGAGAAAGTAATGCTATTTAAAATTTATTTTGATAAAAAATCTATTGAAGGAGATTATAAAGAAAAAAATTTAAAAAACCGAATAAAACTAAATTATATTTCTCTCTCCTCCTCTGTGGCACGCACTAACATATAATTTTAACACCAACGACTATAGATATTCCGAAAGAGATAATATTTCTTTTGAATAAGATAGCGTTGTTCTATAAAAAGTTTCCACATAACGTTTAGCTATAGCATGCTAAATATTCTAAAAAGTCGCCCATTTTACTCTATATTAACTTCTTTCTATGTTATTCAATAAATTCAGTGAAGATTTGAAAATAACTTTAGTTATAGTATCCTAAATATTCTAAACTAGGCATGGGCATCCGGTTTTTCGGTTCGGTTCGGTTCTTTCGGTTCGGTTCGATTCTTTCGGTTCTCGGTTCTTTCGGTTTTTTAAAACTAATACCTATTTAGGAACCGAATAAATTTCGGTTTGGTTCGGTTCTTCTTAATTCGGTTTGGTATGTGTACTTAACTCGGTTCCAATCGGGTAGTTTTGGATACTTTAAATGCTTTGCAATATCAACATATATAAAACTCTTTTTACACTGTGAAACAATAAAACTATGTTAGATTGTAAGAAAAAATACAAAATATAAGAAATATTCGAAATTAATATATTAAATAATAATATTAGTAATATAAAGAAAATGAAGAAATGATATCAAGTTTATTAAATTATATAAAGGTTGATATTTTGTTATTTTGTTTATACGCATAATAGTTTGTAAATATATCGTCACTTTAAATAAAGTATGTTGTCATTTATTAAAGAGAACATAATTAGAGATCAATGATAAAAGATAAGTTTAGAGGAATCTAGCTTTGAAAAAGAAAATATATTTTCAAAACAATTCAAACTTAAAGGTTAATACATAGGTTCGGTTCCTAACGGGTACCCACAGTTCTTCGGTTCGGTTCCGAGAATCGTGGGTAATTAAAAACTGGAACCATTCGGGTATTATGAAAGAACCAATTCTACTTCGGTTCGGTTCTTTCAGTTTGGTTCGGTTCGGTTCTTTCGGTTCCGTTTAAAATGCCCATGCCTATTCTAAACAGTGGCCTCTTTTCTCAATACTTTTATAACTTTTTGTTACGTAAACAATGGTACTTATTGTTGTGTATGTTAACTGATCGTGACTGTTTAGCATTTCCCCATACCACACAGTCACGATGAGTCCATATAACAGTTGTGTGTATCATTAAAATATATCAGATGATTCTTACGTTTACTTGTTGTTGTATGTGGATGGTATGATTATTGTTGTTTCTAGTATGTCACACATTGTGTAGATAAAAAAAACGGTCTAATGTCGAGTTTGAGATGAAGGATCTGTTAGAGCAAAAATGATTCTTGGTATGGAGATTATCATGACTATAAGTATCAGATCATTACACTTGTCGCAACAAAGCTAAATTCAGAAAGTGCTACAATGGTTCAACATTTTTTATTCTAAGGTAGTTAGGATCCCGTTTGCTATTACAAGTTGTTTGCAGCCGGATCGACCAAGGACGATGTTGAGTTAGAAAAAATATCGAAGGTTTCATATTCATGTGCATTTGGTAGTCTCATGTATGCTATGATATTGACACATCCTAATATTTCACATGCGGTCATACGATAGAAACTGACACAAAGCGAAATATATACTTTGATGCTCAAGATGTAGGTTATTTTTTCGTCCAACCCTTCTTTCCCAAAACATTCAAGATTGTTAACGTAAAAGACAAAACAGAGAAGTATAAATCATTACGTGCCAGTTTAAGCTTTCCGGATGTGCCAATGCCTCGTCATTCTCATGAGTAGATGTCCTAAATTAACAAACTTAATTGTCACTAGTTGTTTATTCAACATTTCAAAAACTAAAAAGTATCCATCGTGGTTTGGAGGGTTACTCTGTTCTGAGCTTTGTTGCATGACTCACAGTCCAATAAACTGCGGGAACGTGCAAAGCACCTTCAAATTATTTTGATTGAGATTTTAAAGTTTCTAAAACATCTAATGAGGACAAGTTTTTTTTTAAACAGCAAACTTGTAAATAAGAAAATTATTATAAAACAATAAAAATTAAAGGTAGAACAAAGCATTTATAAATAAATTGACAGGCCAGATATTTAAAAACAAAATTGAAAAGTCAAATTTTTATAAACAATGGCAATATAGATTTTCTAAAATTCTCCGTGGCATGATATATTTAAAAAAAAATAACATGATAGAATATTTTAATCGATGAACAAACATATAAAAACAAAAAAATTTAAAAGCAACTTAACATGACAATTTTTTTAAACTTGACACGATTTTCTAAAAACAATGCTGGAGCCGATCCAATGTAAAACGGGTGACATGTCAAATTTTCTAAAAACAACTTTTGATATCAAATTTTTTAAGCATGAGCATGAATCATACGTTGAAAATATTATTCAATGAAAACAGTGTTGAGAAGCTACCATTATATTTGAAACATATGATATAAAAGATTTACCTTGACAAAATAAAATTAGATATCTTTAATCTTGTGACCCATATCAAAATTGTTTTACCTTGACAAAATAATCGCATCATCACTTATTACCACTTACCAGTAAAACCTTTTACAATTCAATCAACTATCTTCATTAGATTAACACCTAACTAAAATTAATGTTAAGAAAAGAAGATGTACTAAAAATTTAACACCCAAATATATGAAACTCTAACCTTATTTAGGACATAAGGAGTATCAAGTAATTACTTTCAATTGTGTTTTTTTAGTTTGCACCTTGCTCTGCTATAGCAAGACCGTAAGATAAAATTGACAAAAAAATCCAAAAACTCAATGAATTCAAATTGTAAACTTTAAGATAAACAAAAATCTAGAAAGAAGCAAATTAAAATCCGAAGAAGCACTCACCAGACAACAATCGCCGATTCTTGACATTGTCGTGTTTCGGTGATGGTCTGATTGAATCCATTTTTGCCTCATATAGATTTCAGCTCAAGCGACACAGGTGATGAGTTATTAGTGTCTTGTGAAGAATCTTCGTCACTCTTAATATCTATCGCTTCGATTTTTCGTGCAAAGATCCGATCTGTTTTGGATAAAAACTAATTATTTTCTCGGTAAAAAAATTGAATTGATGGTTGAGAAATCAAGCGTTGATAAGATTTTGAATAAGATTTTTTTTATATCATATAAGACTTTAAATAAGAGCATGTACAACGGTGATGTTAAATTACATGTTAAATATATTGTTTGTTAACACGTTACTAAAATCACTTAAATGAACGTGTTAAATCATGCGTTAACCGAAAAACTTAAAAATAATCTGTGGTCTTGTTAAATAGATAGAGCAACTTAACAAAGCCAAGTAAGCCAAGTTACTAGTTATTTATTTTATTTATTTATTATTTATTTTACTTATTTTCAATTTTATTTTAGTTTTTAGTTTTTAGTGTTTGTTAATAAATGTAAAAAAAATATAATTTTTATAAAAAAAATTAATATATGATTTTCTAGAGATATTTTGAAAATAGTATATAACCAAATCAAATTTAATATTCCAAAATATTTTTAAAAATAAATAGAAATAAAATTTAATTCGTTATATATAAGATATTGTTATAAAATAGATGGAAATAAAATTAATTTTTTTCAAAAACAAATCTTAACATATTAATAATTAAATTATTAAACTAATCCACTAAATAAAATGAAAGTTGTTATTTAAAAGATACATTAAAAATATTTTAGAAGATATGATCAAACAAAAATATTATTTTTAGTGTATTTTTTTTTATTCTTTTCAATTTACTCATCTAATATATATTTTAAGAAATTATATGTTTAACAAATCCTCATATATTTTGAAATCATATTTTTAACAAATCCTCATATATTTTTTCATTCTTATTTTTACTTCTTCTGGTTTTCGGTTTAAAAAAAATGTTTTTTTATCTTTTTTATCAACACAAAAATAATGAAACAAAATATTTAAAATCTTATACCATAATAAAATTAAATAAAAATTTCATAGATACTATAAAATAAAATCAAAGATATTAACAAAAGAAATATTTTTTCTCTTTTGTGAGATTTAACATGTTATTTTAAAAGGATATCATTTGACTGAAGTTTGGGTTGCTAACTAGAAAAGGCCGAATGAAAGATTTACAATGCTGGTTATTATGTTGATGTGGATACAACAGATAGAAAGATTCAGAAAAAGGTACGGGAAGCTCAGTTGCCACAGTACAACTTCATACTAGTTGTAGGCGAAGAGGAAGCATGAACTGGACAGGTGAGTGTACAGGTGAGAGATAAGGCAGATCATCTTTTTTTTTTGGAGGGAACCCGCAGCCGCTATTCAGAGTGCAATGAGTGCGCACATGGTAAATCCATAGTATGACGCAATAGCCTGCCAACCAACGCAAGAAGGTAAACCACACAAGGTAACAGACTCAGTCGAGAAAGCGTATGTAGAGGGACTCAAACTCATGACCTTTGGTCACAAACATACCTTACTCAACCAACTCGGGTGAGAGATAAGGTTGATTATCCTGTTATGACCCATTGACGACTTATTGAGGCATTTCAAGGATGCAACTACAGGTTTTTATTAAAGTATTATTTAGTTTAAATTTACTTTAAACTAAAATTCTAAAAAATAGAAATATGGACAAAAATTTAGGAATTATTTTAGGGAGAAAGTAATGCTATTTAAAATTTATTTTGATAAAAAATCTATTGAAGGAGATTATAAAGAAAAAAATTTAAAAAACCGAATAAAACTAAATTATATTTCTCTCTCCTCCTCTGTGGCACGCACTAACATATAATTTTAACACCAACGACTATAGATATTCCGAAAGAGATAATATTTCTTTTGAATAAGATAGCGTTGTTCTATAAAAAGTTTCCACATAACGTTTAGCTATAGCATGCTAAATATTCTAAAAAGTCGCCCATTTTACTCTATATTAACTTCTTTCTATGTTATTCAATAAATTCAGTGAAGATTTGAAAATAACTTTAGTTATAGTATCCTAAATATTCTAAACTAGGCATGGGCATCCGGTTTTTCGGTTCGGTTCGGTTCTTTCGGTTCGGTTCGATTCTTTCGGTTCGCGGTTCTTTCGGTTTTTTAAAACTAATACCTATTTAGGAACCGAATAAATTTCGGTTTGGTTCGGTTCTTCTTAATTCGGTTTGGTATGTGTACTTAACTCGGTTCCAATCGGGTAGTTTTGGATACTTTAAATGCTTTGCAATATCAACATATATAAAACTCTTTTTACACTGTGAAACAATAAAACTATGTTAGATTGTAAGAAAAAATACAAAATATAAGAAATATTCGAAATTAATATATTAAATAATAATATTAGTAATATAAAGAAAATGAAGAAATGATATCAAGTTTATTAAATTATATAAAGGTTGATATTTTGTTATTTTGTTTATACGCATAATAGTTTGTAAATATATCGTCACTTTAAATAAAGTATGTTGTCATTTATTAAAGAGAACATAATTAGAGATCAATGATAAAAGATAAGTTTAGAGGAATCTAGCTTTGAAAAAGAAAATATATTTTCAAAACAATTCAAACTTAAAGGTTAATACATAGGTTCGGTTCCTAACGGGTACCCACAGTTCTTCGGTTCGGTTCCGAGAATCGTGGGTAATTAAAAACTGGAACCATTCGGGTATTATGAAAGAACCAATTCTACTTCGGTTCGGTTCTTTCAGTTTGGTTCGGTTCGGTTCTTTCGGTTCCGTTTAAAATGCACATGCCTATTCTAAACAGTGGCCTCTTTTCTCAATA
Source organism: Limnanthes douglasii subsp. nivea (assembly GCA_036936605.1). Taxonomy (NCBI): domain Eukaryota; kingdom Viridiplantae; phylum Streptophyta; class Magnoliopsida; order Brassicales; family Limnanthaceae; genus Limnanthes; species Limnanthes douglasii. The sequence continues at coordinate 272,328,970 of JAUPFV010000002.1, forward strand.
CTTTTATAACTTTTTGTTACGTTTTCTAGAAATTCAATTAAGATTTTAAAGCAGGTAACAACAATGCAGAAGGAGGAAGTATATGAGGAAAACATGAACAAAAGTTTGTATCTCCATAACAATATCAAATTTGAAATACTAAAATGGCTCCCTTCAAAATCTCTTTTTCGATTTAAAACGGTGTCAAAGAGTGTTTTTGAACCGATGATAACCTCGAAACGTTTTGTGGATTCTCACTTGGCTGCTTCTTCTGCTTGTTCTGGAATTCTACTATCATGTTATGGTAAGATAAAGAAGCATCATATACTGTGTCGTGTAGTAGTTTGTCGTCTTTACGAGGTAAATCTTCAAAAGCTAGATGTTGTTGTTCCCTTGACCAAATTCATCAAGAATTTTAAAAATAGTCTTTTTGGTATAAACAAGGTTTCAAACTGTGTGAATGGTTTTGTCTTGTTTAGAGGAGATGACAACTTGGGTGCCTACAATCTCAGTACGAGGAAATTAATAGTTCTTCCAGATCTTCCATTAGTAAAAGAACCATGCCATTCATGTGAATATGCATTATGTCATTCATCTTAATATGCATTAAGGTTTGATTTATACACCAAGAACTTTAAATCCTTAGCTTTATGTTCTGTTATAAATATATGGAAATATAAGGTTTAGATACTCACACTAGGGGCGAAAAAAATAACTTGGAGAAATATAGAGTCGGATGGCGGCCCTGTATATGATAATGACATGGACGGAAGCTTATACATTAATGGAAGATTATACATTCGAGAGGACATGTCGGAGGAAGTAATTTCCTTCGACTTTAACACTGAGAAATTTCAACGTATACAGTTACCAGCAGTGTCAGTGCCAAGACCATCTATATGGCGTAGTTGTAAAATCAGGTGTTTCAGACTCTTTTAGTTTAAGAAAAGTCTAAGGTTTTCAAACTACAAGCAATCAGATAGAAAAATCATAAATATTAGGATATGGAAACTAAATGAGAACTCTTTATGAATGGAGAAAATAAGTCGTCTCAGTGTTACGTATAAGGGTGGCTATTTGGTTGATAATATATGTGGGTTGATTTCTCCTTGAACCTGTAATGAGCTTTTGGTGTTCATGCGTCCAACGTATCACTGCTTGATATGTTGGAATTTTAACAAAAATACTACAGAGCTTACCAAGACATCCAGATGTCCTCAAAATCTGTGCTCTGTTGAAACCTATGTGCAGAGCTTAGTTTCCCTTAAATATTTATAGCTTTTTTCTCCTTATTTTACGTGTTTTGATGAAGTTACATATACTTTAATATATGGTCTATGTATAGTTTTTTATTCAAGATCAAGAACATTTTTTTATTTGCTAATTCATAGTGTAATGTTTTCAAGCAATACTTGAAGTGGCAGAGTGTTGTTTTGATCATTCTTTAAAGATTTTTTAATCGACACCAGATCATTGTATATACAAACAAACAATAATGCTTAGACTACAACATGAAAAATATCTTAATTTGAGCTTCAATCAGAAAAGCTATCTTTTGAACAAATGACCATATCTATTTTAAGCTGGAATGTGAGAGGAATAGGAAACAATGAATCTATTAAAAGATTAAAGCATATCAAGAAAACTGAAAAGATTTCTTTCTTGGGTTTACAGGAGTCATTAATTTCTAGCTCTAATCTTTCTAAAACTTCTAACAAGCTGGGCTTTGTAGGGTATAATGGTAACAATAACAACACGATTTGGGTTATGTGAGATGCTAACTATGAAGTGGAAATGTTACTGAATGACGATCAAATGCTTCTTCTCAATATAAAGTATCAACATCATTCAAAAAGCTTCAGAGTTTCGGTTGTTTATGGGGAATGCAAGAGGGATCAAAGAACTCACATGTGGCATATCTTAAGGGTTTTGGATGAAAACACAAAGGAACGGCTGCTGATGGAGGACTCCAATGCAATTTTGAAGCATGAAGAGCAGTTTGCTTGCTCCACAATCTACATAAGAAGCATGGAAGATTTCAATAACCTTATCCTTGACTGTCACTTGATTGATGCAGGTTTTACAGGATCAAAATTTATGGCAGGAAGTGGAAGAGGCTTGATAGAGTGTTATATAATAACGCCTGGTTCAACTACTTTGAAAAATATTCTGGTAAACATCTCACGAGGACGTGCTCTGATCACAGTCATATTATCATATTCTTGTATGATAATAAAGGCCAAATGAAGACTGCATTCAGATATATGAACATGTGGATAAGGCATCAAGGGTTTTTTGGATATGGTTAAGAGGAGCTGGTCTGAGGACATTCAGGATAAATCTATCAGTAAAATTATAGGGGAAAATAAACAGACCGAAGATGGACCTGAAGAGTTGGAACATAAATGTTTTTGGGAACATATTTAACTTTATAAAGGAAATTAAAGTTGAAATTCAATACAGAGAAAACAATTTCCAAAGCTCCAAATCCTCAAATGACAGACTTCTACTTGAAAACGCTAAAGACACTCATCTAGAGCTGTTAGCGAGAGAGGAAAGCTTTTGGACGCAAAAGTCCCACTCCAACTGGTTAATGGATGGGGACATAATTACTGAATTCTTCCACAGCTTTATGAAAAAAGAAGAAAAACAAATCAGATATATCGTATTCGTGATGGCACAACTTGGATTGATGAGAAGGATATGATTGGAGTCCTTACTAATAGATACTTCAAAAACATTATATTTAATGATATCAATCCTATTGATGATTATGATCTTATGGATCTTATTCCTAATCTGGTTTTTAATAATCAAAATAACATGCTTACGGCTATGCCTAAAGATGAAGAGATTAAAAATGCTTTTAACAAGCTAAATATTACAAGTGCAGCAGGTCCAAATGGCTTCAATGGGCTCTTTTTTAAAATTTACTGGGAGATCATCATTGCTGATCTTTGTACAGCAGTTAGAGACATCTTTAAATGTTATCCAATTCCCACTAGTGTGCATGCTACTTCCATCTGCCTAATCCTTAAAAATGATGCACCAAAGGAATGGAAAGGCTATAGACCAATTAGCCTTACATTGATTTTCAGTAGAGTTGTCTCAAAGGTAATAAATCAAAGGCTCTCTATGATTCTACCATATCTGAAGAGAAAACTATATTTTTCAAGGAAATGAGCATTCACGATAATATTTTAATAATCAAAGAATTTTGTTATGATCTTAACTGTAAAACTAGAGGGGATAATCTCATGTTCAAGCTGGATATCTCTAAAGCTTTTGACAAGCTTTCTCACAAGTTCTTACTAAAAGTTTTGGCTACTTTTGGCTTTGGTGAGACTTTCTTGAGTTTAATTGAAAACAATATCAACAATAATCATTTCTCAATCATTGTTAATGGTGAGCTGAAGGATTACTTCAAAGCAACCAAGGGTTTAACGCAAAAAGATCCTTTATCTTCAAGCCGATTCATACTTGCTGAAGAGTACTTGATCAGGGGTTTGAAAAATCTCACTACTCATCAACCTGCTATTAGATACAAGAACAGAGGTGGTTGGAATGTACCTTGTTTGGCCTTTACAGATGATCTTACTTTCTTTTGTAATGGTTCTTCTGGATCCGTTAAGAAGATTCAAAGCTTCCTTAATCACTACAATGGCATATCTGGGTAAGAGATAAACAAAGACAAATAAAAAATTCACATCCTCAAAGATAATGAGAAATAAAGTTATCAAACTTGAACAAAATATGGTATTTAAGCTGAGCTATTTGCCTATGAAGCACTTGGAGGTTTCTATCTGTAACAACAAAAAGAATGCTAATTATGATGATATGTTGGGTAAGATAAGATCAAAGATACTTGAGTGGGACAATATTTGTCTTTCATTCTGTGGAAGGCTGGTTTTGGTGCAAAGTGTTTTCAACATCATTCCTATTTATACTATGCAAACTTCTCTTATTCTTAAAGCAACCATTCAAAGAATTAAAACTTTATGTAACAAGTTCCTATGCGGAGCTAAAAAGGCATTCAGGTGATCTTTTGGGCTTCTAAGACTAAGATATGCAAGCTGTACGATGAGGGAGGTTTAAACATTAGAAAAACAGAAGACATTCAAAAATATTTCTCCTATAAGATGTGGTTTAACTTCAGGAAGCAGCAATCATTTTGGTCAAGATTAATGAACTCTATTTACTGCTACAATTTTCATCCTTTAACTGCTCCTAAGATCTGCAAAAGATCTAGTGTTTGGGATAAAATACTGAAGATAAGGAATGAAGCATATAAGATGATATATTGGCAAGTGAGAGAAGGGAACGTGGAGTTCCGGCTCGAGAGATGGTGCACAACTAAGCCATTTATTAACCTCGACTCAATAACTCAGAGAACCTGGTATATCCTTAAAATGGTAAATGATTACTGGGTAAATGGAGGATGGGATTTCAAAAGTTTGAGAAACTGCTTTTCTAGTGCTACGATTCAGAAGATCAGCAACATTACCATTTCTAACCACAAAGACAACATCAAATGGGCTCTTTCAAACTCTTGTTATTTCACTACAAAAGACACCTGGGAATTCTGTAGAAACAAAAACAATAAATCTGATCTCTACAAGAAGATATGGAACAACATTTATCTTAAAAAATGTTCATTTTAACATGGAAAGTCATTCAGCAATGGATTCCTATTGATATTATGTTGCAAAGGAAAGATTTTAAGCTTGTCTCAAAATTCGAGCACTGCCCAAACACAGAATTAGTCAACCATTTCTTTGTGGAATGCTCAAAAGTTTGGGAGACTTGGTCATATTTTGCTGGTTTCTTCAAGATAATAATCAAAAGAAATATGACTTACACCCATATTTTGAGGAACTGGTTTTGGTCAACTACAAAAAACACTCAGATAAGAACCATCATTCCGGTAATTATTACTTGGGTGATTTGGTCTGCTAGAAACTTGAATAAGCATAAGGGTACTTCCACTACATCTAAGTCTATGATCGAGATTTTCTTAGATATCTATCTTCGTTAGACCAAGGTAACCTTCTTAAAATGAAGGTCTCGGGCAGGGATAGTAATAATCTATTCACTTGGGATGTGTCTAAAATCTAAAGAAGCCCAGGTTGGTTCTATCTCTTAAATAGAACTTGCTAAAAAGAACAAGGTATAAGTTGAACACTGACGGGGCCAACAACTTCTAAGGAGAAGGCATCATCGGGGATAAAAAAGGAGATATGATTACCACATTTGGAAATATTTATGGGTATCAAAGTCCATTAATTTGTGAGACTAGAGCATTATTAGACGAGCTCATTTTATGCAAGCAGAAAGGTTTAACTTCCCCGGAGATTGAAACTGATTCTTGAATACTAGCTGAGATCATCCGAAGAGGTAATGCTCCTTGTTTTTTGGAGCCTTTAACTAGATGATGTAAATGACTCATCTCTTCTACAATGTCTCTAACACATATTTTTCGAGAACAAAATATTTTTGCGGATTGGCTAGCTAAATACTCTCTGGAAAAAGGCAAGAATCTAGACTATTGTTCTGAATCTAGTCCTAACGAGCTGAGAGCCATTGTTTTACTAGAGAGCCTCAGGATTGGATACATATGAACTGAAGATTCAGACTAATCTTACCTCGCGGTGTTGGTTTCAACTAGAAATAAGTCTTAGGAATTCTCTGATGTCTGCCTCTCTGGTCCTTCTACCTCGTGGTTCTTTCTGATGCTATTGAAGGTGGTTTTCGCTGGTTTTGGATTTGTCCTGGGTTTCAGTTTCTGGTTCGAAAGATTTTAAAGATGTCTACTGATAGATTGTTGGTAGTTTCTGGTTCGACAGATTTCGAAGATGTCTTTTGATAAATTGTTGGTAAATGGAGGTGTTGAGAGCTCGTTCATATTGGGAATGTAACTAAAGACGAAGAAGTTGGCGTCGAAGCTTAAGTGGATTCCTGGGGTTCTGTTTTGGTCAAAGGTAGAAGATGAAGATTGGAGCCAAATTTTAAAGTGGCACAATTTTTTATTCTAAACTTTCAATTCTCAGTTGTAAAATTTGAATTTCAGACCTTTGGACCTTGTTTTTTTTAATCTCATAATAAAAATCCAAAAATTTGTGGAAAAATAAATAAATAAAAAATACTTATAATCTAAATCGTTACATTTATTTTAGTGAATCATATTTTAAAGGATGCGAAACATATCGGGGTAGAAAGTAAAATTTGGTTAAAAGATGGAAGAGAAGAGAATATGTTTTGGCTTTTAAATGAAATAAATGAAGACGTGGTAAATTAAAATAAATTGAACGAGACATGTATTAGAAATCATATAAAACCGCGAAGTAAAAATAAACTAAACCTAAAACTACGGAAAAAAAATGCGCCTAAATTTATTAAACAAAAAATGAATGACCCAAAATTAATTACAAATTGATTATTGAGTTATAATAAAAAATTAAAGATAAATTGACCAAATTTACGTTTACTAATTTATAAACACAATAAACGTTTTTAGTAAAGTTATAATATTTGAAAGTCCTACCTATGTCCATATAGAACACATAAAACAGCCCCAAAGGGGTAGCCGAGTTGGTTGAGTATGGCATGCTCAGGACTAAAGATCATGAGTTTGAGTCCCTCTACATATGCTTTCTCGGCTGAGCCTGTCACCTTGTGTGGTTTACCTTCTGGTGTTGGTTTGCAGGCTATCGCGTCAGACTGAGGCTTTACCTTGTGCGCACTCATTGCACTCTAAGTAACGGCTGCTAAGTTAATAATATTCTTAATACATTTTCGAAAGCATGACAGCTAGATACTAACAATCTAAAAATGTTTAATCGAAATGAAATTTTATATATTTAACATTTATTTAAATTAGGTATCCTAACCTTTCGAATTTCTTAATAGTTCTATCACATACATAATACGAATTGATTTCTTTATGAGTTTTAGTTATACTAAGACATAGTTAAATAGTTACTTATTTGATAAATTAGATATAGGATACTGATTTGTTCAAATAGAATAGTATGTAATTTTTTTTTACATATTTTCATTAGGTTCCTCCAATATTTTAACACTTAACTAAAAACTGCGAAAGAAAATTTGCTGAGAAAAGTTGAAGGCATAAAATGAAGAAAATTTAGTTGTGTTTTGCATATTTACGCACAAAAGTGGGAGACGAATTTTAGGTAATAATGAAATAATCTTTTATCTAGGTCAATTATATTTAGACGATTAAATTATGGTAAAATTAGTAAATGACAAGTAAATGATATTTATGCTTCATCGTTCATAAATCCCAAATTCAATGTCGTTTCCATACTTATACCTCTATAATGGGTTTTCATCTATAAGTTTAATTCCAGTTTAATTATACATTAGTATGACAATGACCAAATATATCAATTGGACTGGTTTATGACAATGACCAAATATATTATTTACACTTTCAGTATATGAATCTTCATGTTCTTTAAGATATATTATATAGTCCAAAGGTATAGTAATTTAGCCCAGAAAGTCCAACACAAACCTTTTTTATTTTATTTTATTTTTATTCGAATATCTTATATTATTCAAATCAAATCTGTTTGTATAAAGATTTGATTTTATTTGATTTTTTAATTTCTTGTATTCTAATTTAGGGTTTTGAGAAGCTCTTATATAAAGCTTCACATGCCTTAAGTTATTTTAAGTTTTTGGAATAATATATTTTTTATCTCTGAAAATTTCAGTATTTGTTACCCTTAGATTAGGGCTTCATTATGTTACCCTTGAATTAGGGTTTCATCTATCGTTGCTTCTTCTACTATTTCCGCCGCGTCATCATATATCATTCTTTATTTCTCCCATAGACCTTCTGAATGGCCAACATCCTCCACCAGTACAAGTGAAACTGCAACAGAACATCTGACAAGTTTTGCCATATCTTTAGTTGAAACTCCAATATCTACCCGAATATCTAGTGGCACCATATAGGGATTTAGCAAAATCTTCAGCAACAGACATCTCATATTTTCTAGCAAAGTGACCAGCACGTTCTCTCGTTGCAAGGAATACACCCAAACTTCGCTTAAGTCTCCTCTAGATTCTAACTGAGCTATTAACAAGGAGTTGAGCACTATAAACTGCAGCTATACCTCCACAAATCTTCACAATGGATGCAACATGGACATTAATATTTCTCCAAACACTATGAGTAAAACATGTGCAGTGTCACGTTATTCCCATAATACACCAACCTCAGCATAACTACACACCCGTATACATAAACATGAATCAATGATACACACTGGCCCTAACCACTATAGAGGGAAGCCAATAAAATATGTCTGCCCAAGCATACAGGGTTTACACAAACCCTCTATTAAGAAACCATACGATCCCGTCAAATCATTACAACGGTGTATAACCCCAGGGGTATCCATAAGTGTTCTTAAATAGAGTTGGTGCAAAACATATGGTCAAACAATGGCAGGATTAAGACACCAACATGATTCCCCATTTCTCCAAAAATAAACAACAACCAAGCTTTAATTATTTTGGATGATAATGAAAACCTGTGAGAGGAATATTACCCTCTAGCTCCCCATATGTTGTACAAAGATCTGCCACCATACTTACTCAATCACAAGATGGACAAGTATAATAGTAAAAGGGGTTTATAGTATCGTATCGATCAGTTCACAAGTAAGATGATGCGAGACAAGCAATGAGAGTAGATGGTATGTAAACTCGAGTGCACTCATCATATAATTCAGAATCTTAGTCTTCTAAGTTAAAGGATGAACTATTCAGGTACAACTTTTGTTCAAGTTGTTCATAAACCTAAATGTTTGATTAAACATGTTGGCAAATTTATGATTCATAGTTGTTTTAATAAACCATTGAGCCTAAACAATGTTATTCATGTTCCCATTGTTTTTAAGAATCTATTGTCCATCTCTAAACTTACTTCCCAAAATCAAGTATATATTGAGTTCTTTAACGATATCTATTTTATGAAGAATTTGGAAACAAGGAAGGTTTTCTAACAAGGAAGGCTAAAAAGGGTTTGTATTGAATTGACAAGGATGTGGATGAGTCTCATAAAGCTTTAAGTTCTAAGTTAGCTCTAAGTTCTATCTCTTGGTTTACTTAACCTAAAAATGATACCTTATATTGGACCATCTTTTTTCTACTGTGTTATCTAAAGTTTTAATTCATGTATTATACTTTAATCAAAATAAAATTTCATTTTGTATCTTTTGTAAACTATGGAAATCTCAGAGATTACTTTTTCCTACATCAATTTGTCATGCTTTAATTGTTTTATATCTTTACATTCGTATTATGAGGACCATCCCCTATTCAAACTATAAATTATTTTAAATATTACATTCTTTTCATAGACAATCATAACAGGTTTTCTTGGGTGTATCCTCTTAAACAAAAGAGTGAAGCTCTATCTATTTTCCTAGAGTTCAGAAAGCTAGTTGAAAAATAGTTTGAAATAAAAATAATTTTTTTACAAACTGATAAAGGGGGAGAATATAATGTTTTCAACCTTTTACTAAGTGTTGTGGCTCAATCTTTGGTCCATATACCTCTATCCAAAATGGTAGGTCAGAAAGGAAGCATATGAACATTCTTGGCGTTAACCTTGTGGTTCAATCTTATTTGCCCTTCTCATACTGGTTAGATGCTTTCATCACTGGTACCTATCTCATCAATATACTACCCACTCGTGTCTTAGAAAACCAGACACTTTATGAGCTAATATACCATATAAAACCTAACTATTATATTCTTAAAGTGTTTGGATCATCCTGCTAGCCTTACATCAGACCTTATCAAAATCATAAATTAAGTTATCACTCTCTCAAATGTGTACCCTTGTGGTATTATTCAACACCCAAGTGGTATAAATGTGTTATCCCCATAGGAAAACTCATTATATTAAGACATGTTATCTCTAATAAAGACGAGTTCCCTTGTGCTCAGAGATTTTTCAACACAAGTAAACCTAAGTCTTTAGTCTCTATATCTCACATAAACTAGTCTAATACTTTTCCTAAGTTTCTTAGTTTTATTCTTTCTAGAGCTAATTTAATACAGTGTAAATCTAAAACTCTTGCTTCTACTGAAATAACTATCTTAGCGGTAACTTATAATTCAACGGAGCATCATACTTCACCCAAATTCACAGCTCCACCTAAGCCTGCATATCACAATCCAGATTTGTCAAACACATCTCAAAAGTCCTAAACATTTAAATATAACTGAGACAATATTCCACAAACAAATAATTATAAGCTAACAAATATGTTACTTCATATATAAACCACAAGTTTTAACCATAAACTTCACATTGATCATGTTTTGCCGAGTAAGTTTACTTCAAAGAAATCTACCCCTTCTATTCCTACCTTACCAGTTGATACAAGTGTCCATCATCATATCACAAATAAACACCATATTAGTACTGATATGTAAGTAGAAATTTAAGGACAAAAATGTAAATAATGTAAGTTTATGAGAAAAATTGTAATTATGTAACATTATTGAGGACTAAGGGTAAATTACCTTCTTTTGTGTAACCGTTTTCAGATTACAACTAAGTCTTTGCGCCTCTATATAAAGGGCAATGCCGAACTAATAAAGGGGTGGAACACTTTTTGATCTTACCCGATTGTGCTTTGACTTTCTCTCTCTAAAAACTCTCTTTCTTTATTTCTCTCTCTAGAATTCACATAAAACTTCTTCCTAAGACAACATTCTTAATATCTGAACTCATCAAATTGGCGACTCTACTGGGGACAGAATTCGGAATCAGTGACTTGTCTGTTTGTATTTTAATACAATCTTCTTATTTTTTTGTTTGAATTTTATAAAATAAATTCTGAAACAATCAATCACTTTGATCAGCGATGGAAACTTTAAAAGATGACTTGCAAAGAAATAAAAATAGGCTGGATGGATCAACTCCGATCCAAACTCAATCATACATTGAGATGCGTATGAATAAGATTTTTGGACAAAATAAATACGCTAAATGAAAAATATGAACAACGAAAACAAGAAATCCACTCGGCGAAGCTCAAATCCAAGATGAGAGAAGAGAATGAAAAGACTGATATGGGAGATCAATCTGATCGGTCATGTGCTGATCGGCGAGCTAAAAGTAAACATAAAAAAACGCGCTTCGAATCTCTTAAAGAGCATTATTCCTCTCGCAACGAGAAGAAAGACAAGAAAAAGTATGTAACCTCTAGTGATAAGGAGGTAGAAAGCTCTGCTTCAGGCTTTAAAAGATAGAAGAGTTCTTCAAAATAGGAACCGGACATAGAATAGTCGAGGAAGCATAAAAAGAATACAAATCTAAAACAGATAATATTCCTCATTCTACGTGGTGTGAAGAGAACATATCGAATCAGTATGCTGAGACTGATCTCTGTTGACAGGTAAAATTTGATCTATAACGCTTCCATAGCGTTTTGAAATTGCTAAAGTGGAGAAGTTCGATGGGATGCAAGATCCTGATGACCACATCGAACAATTTAAGAACTACATGATGAACTTTGAAGATGACGACCGGCTGGTGTGTCGTGCATTTTGGTAGACTTTTAAAGGAACGATTTTAAAGTGTTACAATCGAATTCCGAGAGGATCCATCTCCAATTTTAGGGATTTTTAAACTATTTTTTGAAGGCTGTTTGTGGAGAGTAAAGAAATGAGAGCGAATGAATATACCATTATCTAGTGCAAGCAAGCAGTTGGGGAGAAATTGAAGGATTATACGAAGAGGTTCGTTTTGACTAAAGAAAGTTTGGACAATTGCGAATTTGATGATTTTAGATTCAAAGGTTGAAGTATTTGTTGTTTCTTTGGAATATGTGGAGAAGGATCCGAACATGTTGCTTTTGATGGAAGTTGAAGAGCCAATAAAAAAGGGGTGTGTGAGAGATTTATTCAATTTTTGTAAGTCATTAGCCATTTTTAGAGGCGATTCGATGACGGATAACTCTGATAGCTCGAGGAAGAGACATGTTGTCAATATGACAACTCAAATTGAAGGGAAAATGTACACACATTTGTATGGAAAAAAGGTTATTCCTTTCATTATGTTCAATGAAGATAATATGCGACGAACAGCATGGCCACATGAAGATGCAGTGGTTATTGGAGCAGAGGTGGTTGGCGTCAAAATTTGGCGTGTGCTTATTGACACTGGCAGTCTTGCTAGTGTCCTTTTTAAGTCAACTCATGATCAAATGACAAATCCACCTCAACTTTTCTCAACCAAATCAGAAAATTATAGGATTTACGGGTGTAACAGCTCGTGTGATTGGGGAATTCGAGGGAGAAGTAACTTTGGAAAAAGGACCGTTCAAGAAGAAGGTCCAGGTGCTTTTTGTGGTGGTGGGCAGCCCCATAAGTTATAATGCAATTTTTGAAGGTCATAGCTTTCTAGAATGTATGAGGTTGTATCAATGGTTCACCAATGCTTCAAGTATGTGGTTGGAGATCAAGTTGGGGTCGTTCAAGGCGACTAGAAGGTACCTAGAGAATGTTATGTCACTGTACTTCGGATCCGGGGATTCATGCATCTGGATTTGATGCATGAATAGCAGTTATAGGGGTTGACCTTGGATCTAGAAGAAATAGTTGACGATTCAAGGAAAAGGGCATGGGGAGTTTACTTTTTCGCAAGGAAAAGTGCTTCGAATAAGAACCATACTGAGCCCACTCTCACGTCAACAACTGCTAGAGTTTTTATCTGTTAATTTGGATATTTTCGCTTGAAAGACAGAGGATGTAACATGAGTCCCAATCGAGGTGATTCTTCATAGCTTGGCTATTGATCCGAAGGTGAAGCCAGTGATTGAGAAAAGAAGGGTATTTTCTTCAGAAAGAGCAGAAGCGATTGTTTCTGAGGTGGACCGGTTATCTAGGGTCGGACATATAAGGGAGTCACATTATCCTTTGTGGACGGCAAATCCGGTAGTGGTCAAAAATAAGAATGGAAAATGGAGAATGTGTGTGGATTTTAAAGACTTGAATCGAGCGTGTCCTAAAGATCCATTACCTATTCCTCGAATAGATTAGCTGATCGATTCTACTTCAGGAAATAAAATACTAACATTCATGGACACTTTTGAAGGATATAATCATATTAAAATGGATCCAAAAGATCAAGAATATAGGTCCTTCATAACTGATAGAGGGTTGAACTACTATAGGGTTATGTCTTTTGGATTGAAAAATGCTAGAGCCAGTTATCAAAAATTGATGAATAAAGCTTTTTCCACTCAGATCGAAATAAATATAGAGGTATATATAGACGATATGGTGGTAAAAATTTTAAAGTATGGTGTGTATCTTGATTATTTAAATGAAGCATTTTTTAATTTAAGAGCAATCAGGTTAAAGCTGAATCTTGAAAAATGTACCTTCAGAGTTCGGTCAGGGAAGTTTTTGGGTTATGTCATCACTGAAAAAGGAATAGAAGCTAACCCAGAAAAATTGAAAGCCTTGATAACAATCAATTCACCTCGCTCTATTAAAGAAGTATAAATTCTGACATGAAGGTTAGCAGCACTTAACCGATTTATTTCTAGATTTTCTGACAAATGCTTTCCTTTCTTTCAAGTTTTACGAGGACCAAACAGATTTGAATGGACATCGGAATGTGAGACAGTATTCACAAATATTAAAAATTTGTTATCATCACCAGAAATATTTTCAAAACCTTGAAGTGGAGAGAAGATCTTTTTGTACATTGCGGTATCGGATTTTGCACTAAGCGCGGTGTTGATCAATGAAGATTCAGGTATTTTGGTGCCAGTGTATTGCATCAGTAAAAGTTTAGTGGCAGCAGAAAAAAGGTATTTGAAGTTGGAAAAGTTTGCATTAGCATTGGTGATTGATGGTAGGAAAATGCACCTTTATTTTCAAACTCACACTATTGAAGTCAAAACTTTATTGTCTTTGAGAAATGTTTTACAACGGCCTGAAATTTCGGGGGGAATGACCAAGTGGTCAATAGAGTTGAGGGATTATGATATTTTGTTCACACCTCGAACTGCAATAAAAGCGAAAGCATTGACAATTTTTTTTTGTTGAATTCCATTCGAGCCGATCAGATGTGGAAGAAAGTAAAGAAGACGCATGGTAAATTTAAGATGGATTGTTCGAATAGATGAAGGGTCTAGTGTTTCAAGGTGCACTGATGGAGTTCAGTTAATAGCCCCAAATGGAGAAACGATGATTCAATCTATTAAATTTGGTTTTCACGCTTCGAACAATGAGGCTGAATATGAAACTGCTTTGGCAGGTTTAAGATTGGAAAACATTTGTGGAGCAACTTCAGTATGCTTAGAAACGGTTTCTCAATTGTTAGCAAATCATGTATCTGGATTTTCCAAAGCAAGAAATAATCGTTTGATTTTATATATTTGGGAACTTCAGAATTTAATGCTTATGTTCGATAATGTTGTTGTTGAATATATTGGTCGTGGGAGTAACATGGTGGCTGATTCTTTACCAAATATTGGTTATAAAGAGGAATATCCTTGGATTTTACTACAAGAAAATCCTTCAATTCTTACTCAATCTAGTCAGTGCGAATAAACAGAGGAGTTCTTTGTCACATCTGAGCAGATATTCTTAATTTTTTGACTCAATGGACATTACCAGATGATGCGATGTTGGCAAAAAAATTGAGAGGTAAAGCCATCAGATATATAGTGTTAGATGGGTTATTGTATAAAAAGGCACTAAGCATGCCATTATCACAGGAGGTGTTATCAGAATTGCATGATGGTGAAGGGTCAACTTATTGCGGGTTTAAATATTTTTTACGTCGAGTTTTACTCGCGGGATTTTATTGGCCTACAATCCTGAATGATGCTAAGAATTTAGTTCGAAGTTGTGATACTTGTCAAAGATTTCCTACTGTTATTCATAGGCCAGTGGTGCCACTCATGTCTATAACCGAGGCTATACCATTTGATAGATGGAGGATTGATCTGGTGGGGCCTTTGCCAATGGCTTCTCCATGAAGGCAGATGATAATTTTAGCAATGAATTATTTTACAAAATGGGCCAAGGCAGAACCATTTTTAGGAACAAAGGTAAAAGATGTGATCAAGTATATTGTGAATAGCATTTGTTGTCGTTTTGGAGTTTCTCGGAGAATAACGACAGATAATGGCGCTCAATTTAATAATAAAGATATGGCTTCATTTTGCACGTCGAAAGGAATTCAACAATATTTTTCGACGCATTTTCATCCTCAAGCTAATGGACAAGCCGAGGTGACAAACAGAACAATTTAAAAGGCTTGAAGAAAAACTTGACAGGGGCAGCAGGAAAATGGCCAAATTATATACAAGAGGTGCTTTGGACTTATCAGACAACTTCCTGGGAGGCTACAAAAGAAACTCCCTTTGCGTTAGCATATGGAATGGATGCAGTCAGCCTCATAAAATCTACGATGTCATCTTTTAGGATAAATCAATATTATGAAAGATCCAATGATGAAGTTAAAATGGCGAATTTAGATTTGATTGAGGAGAAATGAGTTCGAGCTCATTTGAATATAATCCATTATCAAACTCTTATGAGGAATAGATATGATTTGAAGGTGAAAAGAAGAGAATTCAAAGAAGGTGATAAAGTGTTGAGAAAAGTGTTCTTACATACAAATGAGAAAAGCCTTGGAAAAATGGCTCCAATTTGGGAAGGGCCTTATATGGTTGTTGAAAGGATAAAGCCATGATCTTATTGTCTTTATGATTTTGAAGGGAGGATGCTTCAACACCCATAGAATATACATCATTTGAAGGTTTATTGGGAATATATTTGTCTTTGTAATTTGGATTTTTTACTATTGAATGGCATACTCTTTCCTACCCTATTGGCCCATGAAGGTTTTAACGACGCGCTATGTACAAATTTAATATTATCAATAAAGTGCATTGTTTACCAATGGTTGTTTACAAGTTCTTATTAAAAACTATCTAAACAACTTATCAAAGACTGATCATCTTTGAGGTTTGTTAATATTAGAATTTTTTTGAAGTGTTTATTACACTTTTCGAAGAAACAACCATTTTCAAGATAATATGTTCAATGAATACATTATGATTTTTTCGAAGTGCAACGCCCAATAATGCATTGAATTTTTTGAAGTGTAATGTTCACTAGATATGCCATGATTTTTTGTAGTGTAATTACATTGACATACTCGAAGTGGTATATTTATAATTTGTAGTTATATATTGTGTGAATTTCGAAGTGCATTATCATATTTAAGGAGTTATATTTAAAAATTTATCATTCTTATTTTAGGATTGTTAGCATCGAACAATTTATTAAGATTATAAAAAAGAAAAATAAGCAAAACATTTGTCAATTAGATTAATTTTTCGACGTACAATAAGAATTTTTTTAATTTGACAAGTACAAAAAGGGTATGTTTAAAGGGAAATAAAGTTATTCAGACGACTCATCCTCCTCATATGATTCCTCCTCTGATGATGATGAGTCAGGTATAGGATCGAAGGCTTCACTTGGACGCTTTTTAATGAGAATGTCGTTCTAAAAACTTGAGAGGTTAATCTTGGATAAATTGCTTGAAGTTCTCGAAGAAGAGTGATGGTTGTTTCTTCTTTGCTATTGTTAATGGAAGCCAACGTATCCTTAGAACATTCAGCTTCTGTAGCAGCAACAACAGTTTCATTTTCCTTCTCGAAGTCATTCTTCAATTTGGTTATCTCATCGATCAACTCTTTATTTTTTTGTTTCGCTGGAAGTAAGAGAAGTTTGGAGGCCTTCGGATTTGGACTTTTCAGCAGTCAACTCACCAGTGTGTTTAGCTTCAAGCTTATCCATCTTATCTTGATGTGAAGCGATCAGCTTTTCCTTCTCGGAAAATGTATTGTTTGCAGATGGCTTTTCATGAAGAGGGCGCCTCAAATAAGCTCATACGTTGCTAATTCGAACATATGGAATTGCTCGACCACCTTACCTTGAATATTTTCCCCAAGTTGTTTTTCATCTTCGACAAGTCCTTTGTAGCGGACCATGTCTTTGACCAGTTACTTCAGAGGATCTTGTGAAGCCTCTACTTGGGAAGCAAGTAGTTTTGCTGCAGCGTTGAGATTAGAAAATGGTTAGAGTGCGGCAAGGATTTTAGGATTGGGTGGAGGAAGAGGAATATCTGTTGAGCTAGGACGAGGATTCATATCCAAGGTAGTAGTTGGAGCAGAGGGACATATAATTTATGGAGACGCCTCGACTGTCGTTGGTCTCTAGAAGTGGTCCATACGAGTCTGAATGTCTTGGAGGACAGGATCGCCTTCTCTAGCATGCTCGTGTGAGTCGTTGAAATTGATGAAGTTTCCATAGTCGATATGGTCAGTGTTTTGATTCCCATCATCAACATTATCTTCAATAATGATTGGAGCATCATTATTGGTTGTTTACTCTTTGAGTGGAGGATCTTGTTGATTTTCAGTAGTCATGACTTCTTATTCATCGGCTAAAGCATACTCAGTGAGTATGGACTGTTACTTTTTCTTTCCACGAGGACTACTGGAAGCTTTGTTTTTCTTCGAAGAAAACTCTTGTTCTTCTTCTTCGATTAGTGAAAGAGTTTGTTCTCCTGTTTTTCTCTTGTGAGGTTTAGGTTTTGGTTGTGTGGAAGATTTAGCACCAAATGTGTTAGCTACCTTTTTATTCTTCTTTTCGGTTTTTGCTTTTTCTTTTTTCTTCTGAGGCGGGTGACTTTCCGATCTGTTGTGGATAGGGAGGAATACCTTGCAGTCAGGTTGGACTAACCTTTTACAAGCATGGTTAGGATTAGGCTTGCTCATTAAATTTCAAGGAGGCAAGGCTCCCGCTGTGATTGGAAAGAGATGGTTGATGATAAATTTGATCGGTTGGAAGACAGTGTGGAAAGAATTGTTGCATTCTTTTTCAGCCCAAACGGCAAGCTTCTTCAAAATATCTTTGGCTGGTGGCCGACGAATAACATATCGGCTCGAAATTTTTGAAATAAATATACAAATAATTAATAAACAAGGAAGACGAGGAAGATAACAGAGATTCAAAGTACTTACGATCGCTTCTCCAGATAGGATTTAGTTTTGATGGGTTCACTTCAGATATTTCCTTGCCATTCTCCCATGCTCCAGAGATAAAAATGAACTTTTGTTTCCAAAGTTTATCCGTCTCTTGAAGATCATCGATGATCTTTAAATCATCGACTAAAGTAAGGTAGTAGAAGGGGAGCATCAGACCTTTGGATAACTTGGCCAGGGAGATGAAATCCTTGAAGCTGATAGGAATTTTAGACAACCAAGATGCCATAATCACAGACATGAGAGTGAACCATTGATTCGGTGTCAGTTGAGTAGGGAATAGGTTAAGAAGTTCGAAGTACTCCACGATCATATGATCCAGTGGGAACTGAAGACCCCAGTTGATGATTTTGGGGTAGACTACCAATTCATTATCTTTGCAATTCAAATGGGTCTCTCCTTTCTGAGGCAGTCAAATTGTGATGTTTTCTCCCATTCCCCACTACTTCTTTAAGTATGATGCTTGACTTTCTTGGTAATATATATATAGAACATTTTTCAGCGCGATAGGATAGTCAACATCAAGACTCCTCAAATTAAAACCAACAACAACCCTCTCTTCATTAACAATAAAGCCATGATCTTTCTTTTTTCGAGGCTTGCAAACTTTATTTTTTGCATCAGTCTCTGAGTCTCACTCGTCAGATTCAGTTTATTATTAGATCTAGTAGCCTTGGAATCAGCTTCATCGGCTTCAGATACTTCACCTTTTGTTTGAGGAGGATTTTGCTGAGACAAAAGAATTTTAGCTTCTGATGAGGGATCTTTTGTTTGAGTAAGATTTTTGGATGAATTTTGTTGAGATAATGGAACTTCTTCAGTTATTTATCTCCGATAAGGAGACCGAGGGAGCAATAGAAATAAAAACTAAATTATCTCCCATTGCTATGAAAGTTTTTCTCTTTGGTGGATGATGAGTCGAGGATGGGGTATTTGAAATTTGTTTTGAGGAAGATTTGTTTGATTCTTCACTAACCAGACGAGAAACTTTGATTTGAGAAGAAGAGCCTCGAGATGTTTTAGGCGCTTGAACTTTGGAAGAATGGCGTTCTTCGGTTATAGGAGAAGGGAAAAAATGGGTATTATAGTTGGATCAAAATTACCATAATAAGTGGTTTTGGTGGTTGTTCCAACATGAGCGTTGTTGATTAATCCGGCAGCCTTATATTCCTCTCGTCTCTTAGTGATGCAAAAGTAGTCGTATGATCCGAAGACTAAATTGTTGTCAGGCTTTAGAGATTTTGGTTTTTTTTGGTATGTTAACCTTGGATCTTCTGGTTTTTGGATTTTTTTTCTCATAAAATGGATGAAGATTAACCGGGAAATATAGTTTTTGATCGGAAATTTTGAGTTTTCATATGAAGATTCTGAGAAATTTGAAGAACACATTGAAGGTAGCCAAGAATTTAAGTTTTCTCCCAAGGGGATGTTTAAAGGGAAATAAAGTTATTCAGACGACTCATCCTCCTCATATGATTCCTCCTCTGATGATGATGAGTCAGGTATAGGATCGAAGGCTTCACTTGGACGCTTTTTAATGAGAATGTCGTTCTAAAAACTTGAGAGGTTAATCTTGGATAAATTGCTTGAAGTTCTCGAAGAAGAGTGATGGTTGTTTCTTCTTTGCTATTGTTAATGGAAGCCAACGTATCCTTAGAACATTCAGCTTCTGTAGCAGCAACAACAGTTTCATTTTCCTTCTCGAAGTCATTCTTCAATTTGGTTATCTCATCGATCAACTCTTTATTTTTTTGTTTCGCTGGAAGTAAGAGAAGTTTGGAGGCCTTCGGATTTGGACTTTTCAGCAGTCAACTCATCAGTGTGTTTAGCTTCAAGCTTATCCCTCTTATCTTGATGTGAAGCGATCAGCTTTTCCTTCTCGGAAAAACGTATTGTTTGCAGATGGCTTTTCATGAAGAGGGCGCCTCAAAAAAGCTCATACGTTGCTAATTCGAACATATGGAATTGCTCGACCACCTTACCTTGAATATTTTCCCCAAGTTGTTTTTCATCTTCGACAAGTCCTTTGTAGCGGACCATGTCTTTGACCAGTTACTTCAGAGGATCTTGTGAAGCCTCGACTTGGGAAGCAAGTAGTTTTGCTGCAGCGTTGAGATCAGAAAATGGTTAGAGTGCAACAAGCATTTTAGGATTGGGTGGAGGAAGAGGAATATCTGTTGAGCTAGGACGAGGATTCATATCCAAGGTAGTAGTTGGAGCAGAGGGACATATAATTTCTGGAGACGCCTCGACTGTCGTTGTTCTCTAGAAGTGGTCCACACGAGTCTGAATGTCTTGGAGGACAGGATCGTCTTCTCTAGCATGCTCGTGTGAGTCGTTGAAATTGATGAAGTTTCCATGGTCGATATGGTCAGTGTTTTGATTCCCATCATCAACATTATCTTCAATAATGATCGGAGCATCATTATTGGTTGTTTACTCTTTGAGTGGAGGATCTTGTTGATTTTCAGTAGTCATGACTTCTTATTCATCGGCTAAAGCATACTCAGTGAGTATGGACTGTTACTTTTTCTTTCCACGAGGACTACTGGAAGCTTTGTTTTTCTTCGAAGAAAACTCTTGTTCTTCTTCTTCGATTAGTGAAAGAGTTTGTTCTCCTGTTTTTCTCTTGCGAGGTTTAGGTTTTGGTTGTGTGGAAGATTTAGCACCAAATGTGTTAGCTACCTTTTTATTCTTCTTTTCGATTTTCGCTTTTTCTTTTTTCTTCTGAGGTGGGTGACTTTCCGATCTGTTGCGGATAGGGAGGAATACCTTGCAGTCAGGTTGGACTAACCTCTTACAAGCATGGTTAGGATTAGGCTTGCTCATTAAATTTCAAGGAGGCAAGGCTCCCGCTGTGATTGGAAAGAGATGGTTGATGATAAATTTGATCGGTTGGAAGACAGTGTGGAAAGAATTGTTGCATTCTTTTTCAGCCCAAACGGCAAGCTTCTTCAAAATATCTTTGGCTGGTGGCCGACGAATAACATATCGGCTCGAAATTTTTGAAATAAATATACAAATAATTAATAAACAAGGAAGACGAGGAAGACAATAGAGATTCGAAGTACTTACGATCGCTTCTCCAGATATGATTTAGTTTTGATGGGTTCGGTTCGGATATTTCCTTGCCATTCTCCCATGCTCCAGAGATAAAAATGAACTTTTGTTTCCAAAGTTTATCCGTCTCTAGAAGATCATCGATGATCTTTAAATCATCGACTAAAGTAAGTTAGTAGAAGGGGAGCATCAGACCTTTGGATAACTTGGCCACGGAGATGAAATCCTTGAAGCTGATAGGAATTTTGGACAACCGAGATGCCATAATCACAGACATGAGAGTGAACCATTGATTCGGTGTCAGTTGAGTAGGGAATAGGTTAAGAAGTTCGAAGTACTCCACGATCATATGATCCAGTGGGAACTGAAGACCCCAGTTGATGATTTTGGGGTAGACTACCAATTCATTATCTTTGCAATTCAAAGGGGTCTCTCCTTTCTGAGGCAGTCAAATTGTGATGTTTTCTCCCATTCCCCACTGTTTCTTTAAGTATGATGCTTGACTTTCTTGGTAATATATATAGAACATTTTTCAGCACGATAGTATAGTCAACATCAAGACCCCTCAAATTAAAACCAACAACAACCCTCTCTTCATTGACAATAAAGCCATGATCTTTCTTTTTTCGAGGCTTACAAACTTTATTTTTTGCATCAGTCTCTGAGTCTCACTCGTCAGATTCAGTTTATTATTAGATCTAGTAGCCTTGGAATCAGCTTCATCGGCTTCAAATACTTCACCTTTTGTTTGGGGAGGATTTTGCTGAGACAAAAGAATTTTAGCTTCTGTTGAGGGATCTTTTGTTTGAGTAAGATTTTTGGATGAATTTTGTTGAGATAATGGAACTTCTTCAGTTATTTATCTCCGATAAGGAGACCGAGGGAGCAATAGAAATAAAAACTAAATTATCTCCCATTGCTATGAAAGTTTTTCTCTTTGGTGGATGATGAGTCGAGGATGGGGTATTTGAAATTTGTTTTGAGGAAGATTCGTTTGATTCTTCACTAACCAGACGAGAAACTTTGATTTGAGAAGAAGAGCCTCGAGGTGTTTTAGGCGCTTGAACTTTGGAAGAATGACGCTCTTCGGTTATAGGAGAAGGGAAAAAATGGGTATTATAGTTGGATCAAAATTACCATAATAAGTGGTTTTGGTGGTTGTTCCAACATGAGCGTTGTTGATTAATCCGGCAGCCTTATATTCCTCTGGTCTCTTAGTGATACAAAAGTAGTCGTATGATCCGAAGACTAAATTGTTGTCAGGCTTTAGAGATTTTGGTTTTTTTTTGGTATGTTAACCTTGGATCTTCTGGTTTTTGGATTTTTTTTCTCATAAAATGGATGAAGATTGACCGGAGAATATAGTTTTTGATCAGAAATTTTGAGTTTTCTGATGAAGATTCTGAGATATTTGAAGAACACGTTGAAGGTAGCTAAGAATTTAAGTTTTCTCCCAAGGGATTTGTATTGTGAGGATGAAAATGAGGTTACTTTTGAATTTATAGAAAGATAAGAAGACGGGTAAAATTGGAAATGACTCTATGATGGTAGGACATAATACAAAACGGTGAAAAACTTAGGAGTTCGACATCTGTCAAACTAATTAGCTAGCTATGGGTCTAGTAGCTAGGCGATCATGATGAATCTAAACGGTTACATTTGTATATACTTTTGATGAAATTCGAAGCTCATCATTCTCTAGTTTGAATTCGATGATTGTGTTTTGAAGTTGCTTCCATAATGATTAGAGGACTCCAATAGACTTCAAATCTTTGTCTTCTATTGACTTTTGGATTGAGTTTTGTATGAAGTTTTTGGCTTCGAGTTTTCAATAACAACAGCTGATGCGGCCTATTTGAAGATTCGAATACATTTAGTTCTCATTGATTTAAGGACTAAAATGTATATAATGTAAGTTTAGGAGAATAATTGTAAGTATGTAACATTATTGAGGACGAAAGGTAATTTATCCTCTTTTGTGTAACCGTTTTCAGATTAAGGCTAAGTCTTTGCGCCTCTATATAAAGGGCAAGGCTGAACTAATAAACGGGTGGAACACTTTTTGATCTTACTCGATTGTGCTCTGATTTTTTCTCTCTCTAAAAACTCTTTTTATCTATTTCTCTCTCTAGAATTCGCATGTAACTTCTTCCTAAGACAACATTCTTAATATTTGTTGAATTCAGATATTACGAATGTTGTCTTAAGAAGAAGTTATATGTGAATTCTAGAGAGAGAAATATAGAAAGAAAGTTTTTAGAGAGAGAAAGTAAGAGCCATTTCCACTTCAAAAGTTGTTCCACCCCTTTATTAGTTCAGCCTTTCCCTTTATAGAGAGCGCAAAGACTTAGCCTTAATCTGAAAACGGTTACACAAAAGAGGGTAAATTACCCTTAGTCCTCAATAATGTTACATAGTTACAATTGTTCTCATAAACTTACATTATTTACAATTTAGTCCTTAAAATTATACTTCTATATCAAGTACCATGTCCAAGAATGGTATTTAAAACTCTAAACCCATTTATAGTGATTTAATTTACACAACCTTGGAATCACTTAAGGAGCCAACAAGTTTTAAATAGGCTATCTCTAATACAAAATGGACTAAGGAAATTGATGATAAAGTTCAAACTTTAAAATCTCATTCTACTTGGTCTTTAAGTCCATGGCATCCTAACATGAATGATATAGGAAACAAGTGGGTTTATAGGCTAAAATATAAAGTTAATGGATCTTTACAAAGGTACAAGGCAAGTTTAGTGGCCAAAGGCTTTCACCAGTCCCGTAGAATTGATTGTGGTCAGACTTTGTGATCAAGTCATCTACCGTTAGACTTGTTTTGAGTATTATTGTGTAAAATAACTAGGATATACGCCATTTGGACATAAACAATAATTTCTTAAATGGTAATTTACATGACGTTGTGTGCATGTCTAAGCTTCAAGGGTTTTAGGATCCCGAGAGACCTTATCATGTTTGTAGGCTACACAAATACCTTTATTGACTTAATTAGTTGAGAATTTCTAAACTCTAAACCTGATAACTCCATGTTTTTTCTTTCATTACAACATAGGTTACTCCAAATATTCTCATCTACGTGGATGATATAATTGTGAATGCAAATATGACTAAAGATCTATAATAGTTTGTCAATATATAAAATGACATGTTCTTCGTAAAGGACATATGTAATCTTCATATGTTCTTAGGAATGGAGTTTACTAAAGATAGTACAAGTCTGTACATTTCACAAAAATAGTATGTAAACAACTTATTTGAAACCACTAGAATGAGTTGCTCCAAACCATGTGCACCTCCTATGTCTATTGGGTAGTCTTTATCTATCCATGATGGAGATCTTATTCCTGATCCTACAGTACATCATAGTTTATTAGGTTATTTGAAATATTTGTTGAATACAAGGCTAGACATAGCTTTTGCAGTAAACAAGTTATTGCAATTTCTAAAAGATCATACCAATGCACATATATAAAGTACTAAAATGATCTTGCGTTACTTATCTGGTACAAAAAGTCATTCGATTCATTTAAAACCTTTTCACTCAGCTGCTTTCAACTGGATTTTGTAATGTTGACTGGGCCAGTTCAGTTGATGAGAAACGTTTTGTTGGTGGGTATGACATCTTTTTTGGTGCATTATAAATATCATAGTCTTCTAAAAAATAACAAGTTGTACCTCGCTCTAATATTGAGTCAAATAACATGGCATTATCCTCTGAGCTCATCAAGCTTAAGTCAGTTCTTCAATAACATCAATTCCCATTGGCTCAACCTCCAGTTGTCTGGTGTAACTATATGCGAGATGCTTCGTTAGCTTCAAAACTAGTTTTTAACGCACAAATGAAAAATATCGAGATCGGTATCACTTTGTTCGTGACCAGGTTCTTAGACGTGCTTTAGAAATACGCTCCATACCAACAAGTGAATAAACAATCAAATTCTTCACCAAATCTCTAGGGAAAGCTATAGTGGGTCAATAGAAGAATACTTCTTTTGATGTGATAGAAGCGACAAAACATGTTCAAAGAGCAGTTTAACCTACAGTGCTTGAGTCGGGTTTTGCAAGTAATATGGGATCTAGTGCTCATTAAGTATTAGATTTTGAGCATGATAAGTAAATCTCAAATCAAGAGCTGATCAACCCACATTGGAGTGTTGTTGGTATAATTATCAGAATATAAACGCAATGAGTGTAACAAACTAGGAATATTCCAAAAAATAACAACTTGTAACAAGCTCACTTATACACTATATAATATACATCATTATAATAAAATAAATCATCTTGAAAATTGAATACAACAAAAAAGTTATGAATCTCTATTGTAATTTTTCTTCTTCCTAAGCTTCTAACTTGCTTTTCATCCAAGTTGCAATTTACACTATATGTCCCTATTTGTATTTGATTTTTTTTCTTACTTTGTATCGGGTGGTAGTGCATTTTATTTCCATTGTAAATTAGGGTTTATGTTTTAGCTTGTTAGGTTCGTTTGATTTAATGTCCGTATTTTAATTCTCATTAGTTGATATCCAAACATATGTTTTAGTTTATTAGTGGTTGACATTTTCATGCTCTTTATAATTAATAAAATTTATTCTTTGATCAATTAGTCCTAATGTACTTGGATATTCTGAATTAAGGTTCTGAATGAAGTCATGTTGGGTTATAATTGTAATCATGTACAAGGTATAAATTTTGGTAATGCAGTATTTGTAAGAGAACATCCATATGCGTATGGAAATATAAGGAAAGCTACATAGGTTCTTGGAGACTATTAGGAATATGGGTACTGCATCTTCCGTCTCCATATATAAGTAAAAAAAGATCCAATCTCAAAAGTAGTATAAAAAATTGAGTGCTTTGGGCCTGAAGGCGCGTACAAATTTTCTTTTGGTCCACTTCTAAAAGGCCTTATACTAGTTGAGATATGATTCTACTTAGCCTCACCTTAATTAATTTCAATTCACCCACTCTAATCATGTTGGAGACTATCTGAACTATAGAGGTACTACTGATATTGTTACTCACTCTTATCAAACCATATTGTCTTGTTTCTTAGCTCCACACTAATTAAGTACTACTGTAAGATGAGTTGCAAGTACTCGAAACTAGGTCACAATAATGATCTATAGAGCAGATCATTCACCTTGAGCATGGATATTGGTTCATCATGTTCGACTTCTGAGAATTTTACCTGTATCGCGTTCCGTCTGAGCCTGGAGATCTGATACCATTTGTAAAAAATATGGGTACATCATATTGCACCTCTATATATAAGTAACTAAATAATTTTATCTGCTTTAGGCTCGAAATCTCGCACGATTTTGGTTTTGGTCCACTTCCAAAAGGCCTCATTTTAGTTGATCTATGTTCTTACTTATGTACCATCGATCTTTCTCTTATCTAACCAGTATGGGATGTGGGAATTGTTTTTTATCTCACCTTAAATAAGTTTCCTCTTGAACAAAGTACCACTTTAACGTCCTCTCAATTGACTTTCACCCGTTCACTCAAATCATGTTAGATAGTACTTGAACAAAAGGGACTTATCAAACCTAATATGAATGACAAGGTTTTTATACTGATAAAATCATTATATAGTTCGAAGCAGTCATATAAGCAATGGTACTTGTTGTTGTGTATGTGGACTCATCGTGTCTGTTTAACATTTTCCCATACCAAACAGTCACGATGAGTCCATATAACAGTTGTGTGTATCATTAAAATATGTCACATGATTCTTACGTTTACTTGTTGTATGTGGATGATATGATTATTGTTGTTTCTAGCATGTCACACATTGTGCAGATAAAAAAGCATTTTAATGTCGAGTTTGAGATAAAGGATCTGTTAGAGCAAAAAAGATTCTTGGTATCGAGATTATCATGAATATAAGTATCAGATCATTACACTTGTCGCAACAAAGCTAAATTGAGAAAGTGATACAATGGTTCAACATTTTTTATTCTAAGGTAGTTAGGATCCTGTTTGCTATTACAAGTTGTTTGCAGCCGGATCGACCAAGAACGATGTTGAGTTAGAACAAATGTCGAATGTTCCATATTCATGTGCATTTGGTAGTCTCATGTATGTTATGATATGCACAGATCCTAATACTTCACATGCAGTCATAGAAAGAACAATGACAGGAAGCGAAATAGATACTTTGGTGCTCAGTTCAACTTACAATGGGTGGAGACATAATTTGCATGATGGGAACCAAAATTTAAAGTTAAAAAACTATGTAGCTTCTTTTATGACTTGAGCTCTACAGAAGTTGAATTATTTATGCTTCCGGATTGGTATTTGTGCTTATTTTTATATAACATTTTACACTGAAAATGTAAGTTAGTTGTTTCCGCGGAGTCAAATTTAGAGTTATAATAATATTTTGGAGGCTTATATGCCAACAATTTTTATTGGCCCTCCATTAAATTCTTTTGCAAGTTCGATTGAATGTAAAACTTGTTTTGAAGATTTAGAAAAATCGAAGCAATTAGATGAAGAGAATTATATTTTCTCTCATTGCTATTTATCTTATGTAAGCATAATTTGTTGCTGATCGAAGACTTTACACGTACATTAGCAACTAAGACACAACTTTTTTAAACAACAAACCTGCAAACAAGACAATTTTTATAAAATAAAATTAAAGATAAACAATTTTTTAAAAAAATAACTTGGCAAGTCAAATATTTTAAAAGAAAAATTGAAAGTTCAATTTTTTAAAAACAACGACATTATAAAATTTTTACAATTTTATGTGGCATGACATATTTTTAAAAAATAAATTTTCAAAAACAACGTTTTGGAGGCAATCCATTGTAAAAGTGGGTGACATGTCAAATTTTCTAAAAACAATTTTGCAAAAAAAATTCTAAAAACAACCGGTGATATCAAATTTTATAAAAATAAATTAAAACTTCAAATTTTCTAAAAGCAACTTTCGCATGTCAAATTTCCTAATAACAACTTGCATATCAAATTTACTAAATCAATTTAGTGTATCAAATTTTAAAACAATTATGGCATGACAAATCTTCAAAAATAATATAAACATAAAATTAAAGCTGTAAATATTTTTGATACTAACTAACGATTAAGGTTGAGAAACTCTGCTAATAAAATTAGATATCTCTAATCCAGTGACTCGTGTATTCATCCCGTGTTTGATCTCTACT
The DNA here is from genome assembly GCA_036936605.1 of Limnanthes douglasii subsp. nivea. Lineage (NCBI taxonomy): Eukaryota > Viridiplantae > Streptophyta > Magnoliopsida > Brassicales > Limnanthaceae > Limnanthes > Limnanthes douglasii. The sequence continues at coordinate 272,357,341 of JAUPFV010000002.1, forward strand.
GACGAATATCAAACTAGTTTTACGTGGACTAAATAATCGCATCATCACTTATTACCATTTACCACTAAAACTTTTTACAATTCAAACAACTATCTTCATTAGATAAACACTTTTAACTCAAATTTGTGCTAAGAAAATACAAGATGTATAACAAATTTACCACAAAAAAAATATGAAGCTCTAACCTTATTTAGGGCATAACCAGTATCAAATAATTACTTTCAATTGTGTTTTTGCCTTTGCAGCTTCCTCTGCTATAGCAGTAGAGTGAAAGAAAAAAAATTCCAAATACTCAATGATATCATATCTTAAACTTAAACTTTAAATTAACCAAAACCCTAGAAATAAGCAAATTGAAACCCAAAAAGCACTCAGGAGACAACAATCACCTATTCTTGACTTTCTCGTGCTTGTGTGATGACCAAATTGAATTCCTATGTGGGCGACCAAATTGAATTCATTTTTGTCCAAATAGATTCAGTTCGAGCGCCACAATGGATGAGTCATTAATATTCGTGTGAAAAACCATCCTCTAAAAAATGTCAAAAGAAATGAGAGGAATAAGTTTTTATTGAATGTTTTTGTTTTTGTTATTGTTTTTGTTACATTGTATATTCTATATTTATATTTATATATTATTTTGTTTTATTAACAGAAAAATATTTTTATTAATATTATATTATTTTAAATATAAAATCAAATGTGAATAATTTAAATATTTCAACATGTATTGCTCTGATTTTTCCTTCAAAAACCCGATTTTCTTGGATAAAAACAAATATTTTCTCGATAAAATAAATGAATCGATGGTAGGGACATCAAGGACATCAAGCATAATAAGATTTTGAATAAGATATTTTTGATTTCATATAAGATTTTAAATAAGATATCATACATTTTCTTTAGGAAAAGATAATTTTTTCTTAGATAAGATAGCTTTGTTTTAATAATTCACGTAACTTTATCTATAATATTCTAAATAGTTTTAAAAGTCGCTCTTTTTATTCTATATTTTCTAAGTTCTTCCTAGGCTATTTTATAAATTATGTGAAGATTTAAAAATTAATTGTATCCTAAATATTTAATACAGTGGTCTCTTTTGTCAATATTTTTGCAACTTTTTTATGCTTTCCAGAAATTCAATGAAGAATTTAAAGCAGGTAACAACAATGCAGAACAAAGAAGAATCTCAGTAATACATGAACATAAGTTTGTATCTCCACAACAATATCAAATTTGAAGTTCTAAAATGGCTCCCTTCAAAATCTCTTCTTCGATTTAAAACGGTATCAAATAGTGTTTTTAACCCATGATAATTTTAACACGTTTTGTCGATTCTCACTTGGCTGCTTCTTCTGTTCTTCCTAAAATTCTACTCTCCTATTATGGTGAGATTAAAAAAACATCATATAGTTTTTTCGTAAAGTAGTTTGTCATCTTTACGAGGTAAATTCTGAAAAGTTACACGTTGTTCCTTTAACCAAATTCAACAAAAATTTCAAAGATAGTAATAAGGTTTCAAACTACGTCAATAATGTTGTCTTGCTTATGGAGATGACAACTTAGGTAATTATAATCTCAGTACCATTGAATTAATCAATCTTCCAGATCTTCCATTAGTAAAAGAAGCATGTCATTCATATGAATATGCATTAAGGTTTGATCCATATACCAAGAACTTTAAAGCCTTAGCTTTATGTTCTGTTATAAATATATGCAAATATCAGGTTTATGTACTCACACTAGGGGTGAAAAAATATTACTTAGAGAAAAGTAGAGTCGCACGGCTTCCATGTATATGATAATGACATGGACGGAAGCTCATGAATTAATGGAAGATTATACATTCGAGAAGACATTTCAGAAAAAGTAATTTCATTCAATTTTAACAATGAAAATTCTCAACGTATACGACTGCGACTAGTGCCAATGCCATCTATATGGCGTAGTTGTGAAATCATGTGTTTCAGACTCTTCCAGTTTAAAGAGAGTCTAGGGTTAACAAACTACGAGCAATCAGATTGAAAAACCATAAATATTAGGATATAAGAACTAAATGAGAACTCTTTATGGATGGAAAAAAGGAGTAGCCTCACTGTTCCGCATAAGGGTGGCTATTTGGTTGATAATATTTGTGGATTGATTTCTCCTGCAAGCAGGGATGAGCTTTTGGTGTCCATGCGTCCAAAACTTAGTTTCCTTTAAGTATCTGTAGTTTTCTTTTTCCTTATTTTATGTATTTTGATGAAATTACATTTACTTTACTATATGTATAGTTTTTTATTCAAGATCTATAATAATTTTTTATTTGATAATCTATTGTAATTTTTTTAAACGATACTTGTGGTGGAAGAGTCTTGTCTGAATCATTATTTAAAGAGTTTTTAATCGATATTGGATCATTATATATATAAACAAACAATATTGTTGAGACTACAACATAAAAAATCTCTAATTTTTTGCACCAAAAAAACCTAAAGTTTCTTGAATTGAACTTCAATAAGAAAATCTATCTTTTGAATAATCTGAAAAGGCAAATCATTGGCAAACAAAAAAAAGTTCTGCATTAGTCCATCCTTTTAGAAGAAAATGGGAGAGAAATTAAACAAATACACCTTGATCCAAACAAATTTAGTCAACTACACATACATCATATATGTAAGAGAAGAGAAACAAAGACCGTGTAGACAAGCATAAAAAAGAGAAACAAAGACCGTGTAGACAACCATAAAAGTACCTATAACCTCAGCACCGAGCCCAGATCCCTTCGTATAACCGTGGTTCACAAGGTTTGCTCCACCGCCATTAACCTATCACGTATATAGACGAACCATAACCATAAATTTGTGATAAAATACATTTTAGACTAACTTCACAGTAATTATACTGCATATTTTACGAATGAATAATAAAAAATAACTAATGTGATCACTGAACTTCCTCATTGGATGTTTTTAATGTTTTAGTTTAGGGCCGGTTACTAATAAAAACAAAACTTATATAGTATTTAAGCAAAAGTCCAATCACACATTTTAATTATCTATAATCGTTTATAATATATCATATTAATTTATAATGATCGATTAAAATTATTATATAAAAAATTGTCTCTTTAATTTTTTTTTCTAATTTTAATAATATATTTGGGTTTAAATTAGAAATTCAAATAAAGTAATGATCAAGCTAATTTAATGTTAACTTTTATTAATTTAATATCTTTTTAAAATAAAATAAAATAAAAATTCATCAACCACCCGTCTATTGCACTAGCATGCAACCCAAAGAGAGAAGGTAAACCACACAAAATGACAGGCTCAGACGATAAAGCACATGTAGAAAGACTCGAACTCACCACTTCTAGCCAAAAGCATGTTTTACCCAACAAACTCGGCTACCCTTGAAAAAATCAAAGCGTTAATGATAGATCAACCATTTATACACAGTAAATCAGGGTCTTAATGGTTTTGAGAGCCAATAATCTAACCGACAAAATGAGAATTTAATTCAACCTTAATAGTTTGATTAGTGATTTTATTTTTAAAATTCGAAATGGATAAAAAGTTAAATTTTGATAAAAAAAATGACCGATCCAATAAAATCAGTACAACACCAATCTGATACAATGAAATCAGATAAAATAGATGGATAAAAGGAATTACAACCAAACTGACCAAACTAATACATTGATAAACTAGTAAAATATTCCTAGTTATCTTTTATATATATATATATATATTCTTAAATTATTGGGGAAACACCCCTTACAAAGTTAACTTTTAATTTTTAATTTTTATATCATTTATTTAAATAAAAAATATAAAAAAAATACATATTATATTTTTTACTGAACCAACCCGAAATAGGATAAACCAAAACAGATCAAAATGACCGAATTGAAATTGAAACGAATTGGTATCTAATTTGAACCGAACGTAACCCGAATGAGATTAGAATCACAATTAAACTGAAAGTCTAACCGTTCGATGCGATTTTAAAAACCAAAACCAAAAATTTAACCGTTGAATCTGATTCAACCGATAAATTCAATAATTCGATCTGTTTTTACCAAAAGCTGAACCAATTGGGGCCAACAACAGCTCAACATTCATACATTGTGGCTTTGTTCTTTTTAAGGAGGGAACCCGCAGCCGCTATTCAGAGTGCAATGAGTGTGCACAGGGTAAACCCTCAGTCTGACGCGATTGCCTGCAAACCAACGCCAGAAGGTAAACCACACAAGGTGACAGGACCAACGTCAGAAGGTAAACCACACAAGATGACAGGTTCAGCCGAGAAAGCGTATGTAGAGGGACTCGAACTCATGACCTTTTGGTCATAAGAACGCCATACTCAACCAACTCGGCTTTGTAGTTACAAATAATCAGGATTAGTGGCCATATCTTTATATAATTATTTATTGGTAACAATGTTTTTATTTTGTCATCGGATGTAATGTTCAACCATAAGAGTAATTTATAAAATTATAAGATATAACTAAAGTAAAAGAAATTAGAAGTAGAAAGTCGTTTACAGTTGGGCCAAAAATAATTCATCAATTGCTTTTAGATATATAATCAGAGAGTTGATATATTGCCGATGTTACTGGAAAACATTTTGATAATTAATTTTTTTGGGATAATGAGTTTTTTGAAACTCTAAGAAAGCTCTCTCCTCTTCATCAGCTCTCAACTCTTTTTCCTTTGCCAATACTCCACATTTCAAGACTCGATAGAAAAAAAAATTCAAAAGAATTTGAAAAAGCAAGAAAGCAACTATGTATCTTATACTGATATCGTCAAAAAAATCCATTAACATCAGTGACAAATTGGATTTAGAGTCAGAAAATGTAGTCGAAAAACAAGATCACATATCAATTCAATACAATAATGATGTTCTTGAACAACTTAAGTTCACATAAAGACTGCCAAAAAGGAATCTTCTGTTGCAATTTCTTGAATCTATAAAATTGAAAGCAAGCTACAGGTATAAGATATGGGATTCAAGGCATGTTTTCTTTAAATTTGACTCAAAACAGGATCTCTACAAAATATGGAAAATATATGTCTGGACCATTGGCAGCACTGCGATGAGATTGCTTAAATGGAATGGTGACTTCAGTCAGGAAATCCCTATCAGTCTGGTCTTGATAATAATACATAATCTGCCAGAACACTTATACAACAAGAATGCCGTCAAAACCATAGCTACGACTATTGGAGATCCTCTTATTGTCAAAGTACCAGAAGAAAATAGAGCATTTCAATCTTGTACAACATGGATCGAAATAGATATCACCAAAAATCTACTGAATGACGTCAGGATTGGTTTTGGAGAAAACTATGGTTACTGGGCTAGAATCACTTCTCTGAACGTGCCTTTGTACTGTTATCATTGTCAACACATGGGTCACAGTAAGGATCAATGCAGAAAAAAACTAGAAGAATGATACTATTAATTCAAAAAATGATCTGACCAGCAAACAGATTAAATCGGTGGTTAGAAAACATAAAGAAAGCATTACTGATCACGAAAAGAAGGAAGAAAATCAAACAAGTAGTATGGAAAAGAAGGGTAGTGATATAGATGGTTAACAACATTGGGAGTCTTTAAAATTCACCAAAAAAGATTAACTTCAGCAGAAAAATGATATCCCACTTTCCAGAATTCTATAGAGAGGATAGAGACAACAATTTCAGATAAACAATTGAATTAGATAAATCCCCACCAAAGACTAAAAGCAATGATAGCTTAAAGAATAATAAAAGCACATCTACCTCTCCAGAATTCCAAACAGACGAAGAAGAAAGCAATTTCAAAGAAATCTTCGACAAAAAGCTGAAAGTTGCTAACGGAAAGAAGAAATCAAATAGCAAAATCATAAAGGCTCTGCAATTCACAGGAACAAGTAAATCTAAATCTTTAAACTCTAATAATGATTAATATGATTAATTGGAACATAAGATGTATAAAGAATAAGGCTTCTACTAGAAGACTCAATTACTTAACTAAGAAAACCAATGCTAAATTTATAGCTATTCAAGAACCATTGATTAATAGTGATGGTATGGAATACATTGCCAGGAAGCTAAGCTTTACTTACTTTACACATAATATATCTAACAAAATATGGCTCTTCTGACATGATGACCTTACTTTAAGAATCTTAAATGATCATAGCCAATGTATTAATACTGAAGTTAGCTTCACGAATGATTCCAAATCTTTTTTGTTAACTGTGGTATATACTAAATGCAGAGACTCAATAGAATTAAGCCCTAGAACTTTTTGAAAACTATCTTTACAACTACTTCGGATTGGATGATCTGTGGAGACTTCAATGATGTCTGCTCAATTGATGAGAAACTTGGTTGCACTACATTCCGTCATAACAGTGATGAGTCCGGAAATATTTGTCACACACTGTAGAAACCGGACAAGGGCAATCTGGACATTAATCACCCACTGAACCATCCGAACAGGACAAAAGTACTAAATAACTAATCACCTTTTGACTAAGCTAATTGCTAATCTTCTTAATAAACTAATGGGTTTTTGAACTCGAGCCGGTTCCATAAGTTTGACCCGAAAGCCCATATGGCCTATAATTAAGGGTATAAATACCCAACCACTTTCATTAATGAGGGTAATGAACATTTAATACAACCAGGAAGCTTAAATCTCTCACTACAAAACACCCAAACATTTAATACCTTTGAAACACCACAAAACATCTTACCAAATTACCCTAATTCAAAAATAATATACACCAAATTGGCGAACGCAATGGGAGGAGAAGGTGCCTGAATCTAGCATTCGAAACCAGCAAGAAACACAAGTTCAGATGAATCCGGACGAGCAGTCAGTGCCACCAAATTTGGCAGAAGTGGTGGAAAAAAATAATTAATATACGATCGAAGAGCGAAACAGGTTGAAAACTGATATAGAAGCCTTGAGGGCTGCTAAAAGGGTAGAGACGGGCCTGAAAGAAAAATCAAAAGTGTCAGCCATTTACCACACTGAAAATCCAAGGGAGCATGACCAATCAGCAAAGACCCATGTAAGCACTAAAAAGACTCATGCTAGCTCAAAAAAGTCTCACCGACGTCTAAACCGGAGGAGAGCTCAGATTCAGATTCAGAATCTTCTAGTAGCTCCTCGAACGAAGATGGAGTTGAGGAGTCCCTGTCGTCCAACAGTGATGAAGGCAGGTTTAAAAAGAAGCAAAAGTTGGTCAAAACGTATTCAAGAAAGAGGGACAGGCATGGAAGGTTAAAAAGACATTTAGGTAAAGGTTCGTCTCATAGCCACAGCCATGGCCGGAGACATATAGACTAGTTGTTGATGGATCATTTCGCTTTTCATGATGAACCAGGTATCTTTGCAACTCCCAATGAAGATACTGTGTTTAGTCGTGGCCGGAATTGGAGACAATCTCTGTTGTCTTCCAAGATACTGTCCGGAAACCTTCCAAAGAGGTTTGACAGTACTAAGATGGAAAAATACGATGGGAGTAAAGATCCAGATAATCATCTGGAGTAGTTTAAAAACTTTATTATGAATTTTAAAGATGATGATAAGTTACTTTATAGAGCATTCTCCCAATATTTTACGGGGAGTGCTCTGAAGTGGTATAATAGCCTGCCATAGGGCTGCATCAGGAATTTCAATACCTTTTGGGTGGCCTTCCGGAGGCAGTTCGTTGGAAGTAAGGAGGTGAAGGGCAATGGAGACATTATTATCCATTGTGCCCAGGAACCGAATGAATCATTGAAATAATATATAAGTCACTTTATGAACACCAAGAATGGATTAGCTGATTGCTTTGAACAAGTAGAAATAACTTCTCTAAGGAAGGGTTTGAACCCTGGCAATTTGGCGGATTCGGTAACCAAGAAGAAGGCCATGATGTGGGACGGTTTACTGAATCAGGTTGGGAAGCAAATCAATGTGGATGAAACGAAGAATACTAGGGTGCATAGGTAAGTAAGGTCGGCCCCAGCTGCACCAAACCAAAACCAGAATCAGTCCGGGTACAAGGCTAAAGAAGCCGAACAGGGTCCCAACAGGGCCAAGGCTCAATCCCACCCAGGACCAGCTCAAAGCCAGCTATCCAGAAACAAGCGAGGGCCTTGGATTCAACCGGAGTGGTTTGCCAAATTGAAAGAAAATATGGCAACCATCTATGACAAAACAAAAGACGAAGTACATTTTAGGAAGCCGGGTGCGCTTTATTCTCCTAGGTAAAGTCATAATAATTGTTTTTGCCAATATCATCATGATATTGGTCATAACATAGAAGACTGCATTGCTTTGAAACAAGAGGTGCAAAATTTGATTGAAAGAGGAAAATTGGGTGTTTATGTTAAAAGAAGAAGTGGGAATATGCTTGATAATGTTCATCAGACCGGTCCAACAAACAATGCAGGGACGTCGGCTCCGGACGGGGCCATAGTAATTATTGAAAGATTTGATGCGGAGTCAGAATATTTGGATTCTGATCCAGCCCGGAATAAGGTAGGCGTTATCACAGAACACACCAAGTCGGTGTCCGGGCTCATAAGCTTTTATGAGTCACTTACCATATTTGGAGGGGGGAGGGGGACACCAGGACTGCACCAACTACTTCTTCAAGGAAGAGGCATGTTCACACCCTGGCTACTCAGTTGGAAGGAAGCATGACCTCCTATCAATCACAAATTCCTTTTTCCTTCATTTTTTTATGAAGATGATTTGAGAGACATAGTTGGTCCTCATGAAGATGCTGTGGTGATAGGAGCATCCATTGGGGGCAATGACATTAGACGAATTTTGGTGGACACTGGCAGCTCAGCCAATATTCGTTTTCTGACTTCCTACAAACAAATGACGAATCCATCAGTAATTCAACGTTCGAACAGGTCTATTGTGGGTTTCACTAGAAGCTCTGCGGACGTAATTTGGGAATTTGAGGATGAGGTTTTACCGGGCAAGGGCCCTTTTAAAACGATGGTCAGAATACTTTTTGTTGTGGTGGATTGTCCCACATGATACAATGATATTTTTGGAAGGTCTTGGATCTCCAGAATGCATGATGTGGCTTCAACAGTTCACCAATGTTTAAAATACGCTGTGCAAGGATAGGTGGGAGTTGTCCGGAGTAGTCAGAAGATAGCCAGAGAATGTTATGCAACAGCTCTGGCCCCTAAAACGTTGGGTGCAGTTCGGATCAGTGAAGATTAGCAATTGGAGGGGCCCTCTGGGGGAGAGGGTGAAATTGATGACCCTAGAGAGACCCCTGGTGTTTTAATACCAATTGAAGAGGTTAAAACTCACTCTCTGGCTGAATGAAGAAGTGTCAATATCGAATGTAAGATGACATCATAACTGAAGAGAAAAATGTTATCTTTTTTAAGAGACCATCAACATGTTTTTGCTTGGTGCAATGCTGATGTAACCGGAGTGCCAACAGATGTTATATCATATCAGCTATCCATCCGAAGAGATATAACACCTGTTATGTAGAAGAGAAGAGCTTTTTCTAAGGAGAAAGCTGATGTTATAGTTCAAGAGGTTGACCGACTTACCAAGATGGGGCACATAAAGGAATCTCAATACCCTTTATGGACAACCAATCCGGTGTTAGTAAAAAAGAAAAATGGGAAGTGGCGTATGTGCATCAACTTTACAGACCTTAATAGGGCTTGTCTAAAAGACCTATATCCGGTCCCCCGGATCGATCAGTTAGTGGACTCCACATCTGGGAACAAGTTGTTGTCCTTCATGGATGCCTTCTTCGGGTATAATCAGATTCAAATGGATCTGAAGGACCAAGAACACACTACTTTTGTTATTGATAAGGGCCTTCATTGTTACAAGGTGATGACTTTTGGGTTAAAGAATGTCGGGGCTACTTATTAGAGGTTGGTGAACAAAGCTTAAGCTGATCAGATTGGAAGAAACATGGAATTCTACATTGATAACATGATGGTAAAGAGTGTGGAAGAAGAGTTACACTTGGCAGATCTGCAAGAGACTTTTGCCAACTTGGTAAAAGTTATTTTAATGTTGAATCCATAAAAGTATATGTTCGGAGTGCAGTCTGAGAAGTTTTGGGGGTAAGTGATAAGCGAGAAAGGGATACATCCTGATCCAAACCAATTTAGTGCTTTATTGTAGATGGATCCTCCTCAAAATATTAAATAAGTACAAAGATTGACAGGGAGGTTAGTTGCTCTAAACCGTTTTATCTCAAGGTCCTGGGATAGGTGTGCCCCGTTTTTCCAAACTTTAAAGGGTGCTGAAGAATTCAACTGGTCTCCACAGTGCGACCAGGCCTTTGATGAAATAAAAAAGAATTTATCCTCCCCTAAAACTCTGTTTAAACTTGTTGATGGAGAAACATTGTATATATATTTAGTAGTCTCCGAATGTGCCATAAGTGCGGTGCTAGTAAGAAAGATTGACAATTATGCTCGTCCAGTGTACTACATCAGCAAAAGCCTGATGGATGCTGAAAAAAGATATCTAAAACTTGAAAAGCTAGCACAGGCATTAGTAATTGCTGCTAGAAAGATGAGGCCCTACTTTCAGTCTCATTTTATTGTCGTCCGGACATCTTTTCCCTTGAAAAATGTTCTTCAAAAGGTAGACATATTAAGCAGAATGACCAAATGGTCAGTAGAATTGGGAGACTGTGACATTGATTTTGCCCCTCGAACTGCAATCAAAGCTCAGACTGTAGCTGATTTCCTAGTTGAGTTCCATTCAGACAGGAGTACTAAACATGCTACAGATGAAAAGACTAAGAAGTTATGGGTTGTCCGGACTGATGGTGGATCAAGTACCATGGGTTGTGGTGCTGGGATATGTTTAATCTCTCCGTACGACGACAAGTTATATAAGGCTATATGTTTTGCTTTCATGGCCTCTAACAATGAGTCCGAATATGAAGCTGTTATAGCTGGTTTGAAATTATCCCTGATATGTGGAGCCAAAAGGGTCAGGCTAATGTGTGATTCTCAGCTTCTTATCCATCATGCCCAAGGTCAATCTGAGGCCAATAAGGAGCAGTTAATTAAATATTTATTCATTCTTAAAGAGGCGGCAGTTAACTTCAAAGAAATCAACTATGAGAACATACCCAAAACAGAGAATACACTAGCAGACTCCTTGGCAACCATAACATACTCTGAGTCCTACCCATGGATTCATGTGCAGGAGTGCCCATCCATTCAAATTAATCAGGACAAGGAAGAGGAGGAAAGTTTAAATATACATGTGGGTCAACCTAAAGACTGGAGGTATCCTCTTCTTCAATATATTTCGGATGGCATTTTGCCTCCGGAAAAAATAGTAGCACGAAAAATGAAGTATATGGCTCGTGGTGTTTTAATCATAAGAGACGTCATTTACAAGAAGTCTTTTAGTAGACCTCCATTGCGTTGTTTGGGGATGGAAGAATCCCAAGTGGTGCTATCCGAACTGCATGATGGTAAAGGTTCAGCACGCTGTGGTTATAGAGCTTTAACCCGAAGAGTCTTGTTGGCCGGATACTACTGGCCATCCATAATAGAAGATGCCAAAGAATTGTTGAAGAAGTGCGATCCATGCCAAAGGTATGGAAATGAAATTCATATTCCAACAGTCTCTTTGGATTCTATTTCTGAGCCAATACCATTTGCTCGTTAGGGGCTGGATCTAGTGGGACCTCTACCTATGGCGTCCAGAGGGTGCAGAACTATCATTGTTGCCATTGATTATTCCTCGAAGTGGATTGAAGCAGCCCACTGGCAGGAACTACTTCAAAAGTTTTTATAAAATTTATCATATCTAATAGTTGCTGCAGATTTGGGGTTCCACAGAAGATAACCACAGACAATGGGCCACAATTCGATAACAAGGATATGGAGAATTTCTGTGCCTCTAGAGGCATTCAACACTGCTTCTAGTCTCCTTTCCACCCACAAGCGAATGGTCAGGTAGAGGTGGCGAACAGAACCATCATGTCCGGTCTTAAAAATAATCTAGAAGGGACTGCTGGAAAGTGGCCAAGCTATCTACAAGAAGTACTATGGGCCTACCGGACTACTCCTTGGGCTGCTACACAGGAATCCCCGTTTGCCTTGGTATATGGTATGGATGCAATTGCTCCTATAGAGGCAACTCTTCAATCATTCAGAGTCCACAATTTTTCCGAACAGACTAATGAAGTGGCAATCAGAAGTCAACTCGACTTAATAGAAGAAAAAAGAGTTAAGGCTCATCTTAAAGCCACTCATTATCAAGGATTGATGAGAAACAGGTTTGCTTCCAGAGTCAGGAGGGATTTTCAAACAAGGGATAAAGTGTTGAGAAAAGTCTTCCTACATACTAAGGAGAAGCAGTTCGACAAGCTAGCTCTAAATTGGGAAGGACCTTATGTGGTCGTTGAAAAGCTTAAGCCTGGGACGTACAGGCTACAAGATAAAGATGAAAGAATCTTGAATCACCCCTAGAACGTTGAACACCTCTGGTTGTATCTACAATGAAAGCTATGTAAATATTTACTTGTTTAAAGTCCATGTAAATATTAGGGGGCATACTCTTTCCTACCATGGTGGTGCGGGGAGGTTTTAATGAGGTGTCCGAGCTTTTTAATAAAATTTGATGCCTTCTTAAAAAATTCGGAGTGGTTTGATTGATAGTTTCTGTAAAACCTTCTAAGTGTCATTGACAGATCGGATTGATCTCGTGGAAGGATGACCATTTAAATATTTGTCATCGGAGAACTTAAAGACTCTCACTTTAAAATTCTTGTGAAATAACTAGGGGCTATTTAAACATCAGCCATCAAGAGTGGGCAAACATAAAACAAGGCAAGAATTGTGCAAAGTAAAACTGCCCTGCTAGCACTAGGGAATGATATTAAAACATCTAAGGATGCTTTGGTCATCCAAGGACTTTGAAGTTTAAAAAGAAAAGGCTTGTCCGGGCACAAGCCGGACACTATTACAAAAATGCCTTGGCCATCCAAGGACTTTAGTCTGACATGGGGATAAAATAAAAACAAAAGATAATTAATATTTTAGGGCTGAACTCCCTTTGATGTTCCTGCTCAATCTTGTTTCTTCTTTGGATCGTTGGGTTCGTCATCAGGGATCTCTCCGGTCCCCTCCTCTTCATCGGTGGTATCATCATAACCACTGGAATAGTTTTTCTTATCACCATCCACCATCGTGTGTAATGGGATATCTTCATATTCAACGTACTGCCATAAAGTGTCGAGCGTCCTCTTCGGGAATGTTTGGTGGAAAACCAAGACCATATCGGATTTGACTTCGGCATACCTCTCTTCTTGGGAGTTAATCACCTTGGTGGTGTATTCATCGATCTTGGCATGAATTGTCTTCTCCTGCTTCTTTATCAAATCCTCTTTCTCCTTGATTATTGTAGACAGGGTTTGGATGACATTATCTTTGGCCTTCACTTCCTCCTTCGAAGTGGAGAGATCCTTCTCCAAGCCAAAACACTTGGTTTGGACATCTGTGTCAACCACCTCCGAAGCGGCCAGCCTGGTGGCCAAGTCCTCTTTCCCCTTCTTTAACTCCTCGACCTCTCTCCTTCATGCCTCAACACTTTGATTGGCGTTAAGGAGGTTATTAGATAAGCTCTCTTTGTCTGCATTGAGAGGTTGATGAGGGTAGATTGGCTTCGTACTTGCCTGTCCTGGTTGAGCACCGGTTGAATGTTGCTCAGCAAGGACTGAGTCACCATATCATTCTCCTCTGAAACAGAAAAAGACTTACCGTTGAAGGTAACCATGTTTGAGGAGCTTGGAGGAAAGTAGGGGCCAGCAAAGTCGTCTTTTTCAAAGTCTCCAAAGTAAAGGCCGATGTTTTGACGACCACTGATGTCAACCCATCAATATTGATATCCCCTCAGGGACCCTCTCCGGTATGTAAATCACTTGGGATTTTCTCTGCCAATGTGGGGTCTATTGGGTCAACCGGAGGAAGAGACTCCGAAGTCCGGAGAGCGACTTCATATCCTGAGGAGATTTTCTTCTTCTTGGCAGCTCTAACTTCACCATCTGCTCCCCGTTTGCGATCCTTCTTAGTGGCCTTTAAAAGATCTGGAGGTCTGTCTGCCTCCTTGATACTCTCATATTCAACCACTTGAAGTAGAGTAGCATAGAATCCCCCTTGAGCCTGTACTTCCCAGTTTGCTGGAGAAATCTCTTCAACACTACCTTGAGCAACCTTAGTTTTATCTTGTTTCTTCTTTCCCTTCTTGCCCTTCATCTTACTGGGGGCTTTTGCTCTAGCAGGCAAGGCCAGCTTTCCACCCGTATCCTTTGTCCTCTGGAGGATGACACCCGGAGGAGGTGGAGTGGTCAATTCCTCCCAAGTAAGGTCTCTTCGGCCTGTTGTGTTCCAGAGATGGGACCTCACTAAATTCCCGGCAGTGAAACAATTGTGGAATCGATTTCCCTATTTATCAGCAGCCCAAGCATTCAGCTTGACAAACGTAGTTTTCCCCTCCTCCACATAGTCGGAGAATAGTTTGGAAACAGAGTTTTTATAAGGAAAGAAAGACAAACATGGTTAAAGTTTTACCTGAACTTCTACATCCTCTGGTGAGCATGCTAGGGTTGACACCAGCCTTGATTTTCCTCCCGTTCTCCCAAGTCCCACTAATGAACAAGAATTGGGTCTTCCAATTCTTCTCTGATTCAAGCAAATCATCCACCACCGTAAAGTTATCTCCTATATTGTAGTGGTAGAAAGGGATGACGTGGTTCTTACAGAGGTTGGCCACATCAGCGAATTCCTCTATTGGAAGCGGTATTCCGGTGAGCCTAGAGGCCATAGCCATGAGGGTGTGCCAAGCATTGGGACTGAGCTGGCTTAGACAGATCTTTATCAGATGAAAGTATCTAACAATCTCTGGGTCGAAGGGAAATCTGAGCCCCCAGTTGAACAGCTCCATGTATATAACTATCTCGCTCAACTTGCAGTCCATTGGGGTCTCCGGAGTAACCGGAATCCTCATCTTGACAGACTCATGGATCCCCGACTTCGTTCGGATCCGGCCTAACTCAGTTGTGTGAGTGTAGACATAGTTGATGTTCTGCATGGCCAGCAGGTACTTCACGCTCACCTTGTGGAAGCAGGGTCCCACTTTGCCTTCCAGGGACTCGTGTAGGTCCGGATGTTTCAAACACAGCTTCTCTTTACCCTTGCCTTTTTTGTTAGTGGCAGCTTCCCCTGTCTGTCCGGAGACATCAGTCTCATATGGGGCTTCTTCTATGTTGTCCTCCATCACCTCTTCCTTTACCATGGAAGGTTGGTCAGTTGTTGGTGGTGGGGGAGTGTTGGTGGCAGGCTCTGTAAGGTGTCCGGACTGTTGAGCATCACCCTCTCCTGCGGTTCTGTTGTCCGGCTGGGGCTTGGGTCCCGAGGGCTCATTTCAAAGGCTTGTTCCAGTGGCCTCTGGACCGGAGGATTTATCCTTTGGGACTCTGATAGATGCCCCTAATCCAGTAGCTTTGTCCTTGGCCCCAGACTTAGGAGGCCCTGATTTCGGGGACTTAGACTATGAAACAACAGCCTGGCCTTTTACTAAGCGGCCTGTTCGGCGAAGTGTAACCTTTTCTGGGGATTTTTCAGCATCTAACCCCATGGCTATAAATGGAAAGGGTCTCCTTGTGCTTGATACGTCTTTCTCCCGTTCAACAGTGGGCTGTGACTCCTGAACCGAGGAGCCTGATACAATGGGCAAAAAACTTGGTTGAAATAACCTCATGTGTTTTGAACTTCTAGCAGAAGATGAACCTCGATCAGCTTCTGAAGATGGTGTTTCTGGCCTGTCGTTTGGAGAAGATCCGCATCAATGCGCCTCTCTCGTTCAAGCCTTTGCGCCTTTTCTAACTCCGAAAGATTAAGCCACCAGCCTTTTACCAATGCGTTTCTTGCCGTGAACATAAACCTACACCGAAAGAATTTTGAGAAGAGAAGTGAAAACTTTTAGATGAAGAAATAAGAGAGTAACGAAGATGGTAAAACAGTGAAAAGAAGCAATTTATACTAGTAAGATAAAAAGAGTTACCAAATACCTAGGAGAATACGAAAAGACAAAATTAATGATTGAAGGCGGCGTTGACGTCATGGGTATTAAATGAAGAGGTTTCTATTTGGGATTAGTGGGAGCGTCGTTCTAGGAGAAAGACGACTGGTGAGGCAAATCAAAAGATGACACGTGTCTCATGATCCATAGCAGAACTTTTGAACTTCTCAGAAGTATTCTGTCCGGATAAATCCTGAGCAGAACACTTAAACAGTCTAGAGAATGTTACTAGTGCCTAAGAAGATTTTTTATGTCTTACCAAAAGCCTTCGACAAAACCTAAAAAAGGGGCTACTGATGAGTCTAGAAATGTTCGTCACACATTGTAGAAATCGGACAATGGCAATCCGGACAATAATCACCCACTGAACCATCCGAACACGACAAAAGTGCTAAATAATTAGTCACCTTTGGACTAAACTAATTGCTAATCTGCTTAATAAACTAATGGGTTTTTGAACTCGACTCGGTTCCATAACTTTGACCCGAAAGCCCACAACCAGGCAGCTTAAATCTCTCACTACAAAACACCCAAACATTTAATACCTTTGAAACACCACAAAACATCTGACCAAATTACCCTCAGCCGAAAATAATTCACACCAAACAGTACTAATGAATTTAATGAGATGATTAGTGATTACAGAATTAAAGATGCATGTTATGTTCGGTCTAAATAAACTTGATCCAACAATGCTATGTGGAAACGTCTAGACAGAGTTTTCATTTACAGCAAGTGGGCTGACTCTTTTAGTGAAATAAAAAAGCAAACTCATAAAGCAAGAACTTGCTCTAATCACACGTCTTTAATTATATCAATCACTAATGATAATTCTAAGGTTATATCCAGTTTCAAATTTCAGGATATGTGACTACTTGATGAAGATTTCCTTCCTTTTGTGGAAAACAGCTGGAGTCAAGATATAGAGCGTGATCCAATGTTTAAATTCTGGAACAAGCTGGAAAAACTAAAGAAAGGTCTCATCAACTGGAATAAAACATATATAGGTAACATCTTTAATAAAGTGCATGCATTTGAAGACGAATTCCAACTTATAGAGGTAGAAGTGTTACGCTAAATGAGCTATTGATGATGATAAAAACACAAAGTTCTTTCCAATTTATATCAAGAAGAAAATGAAAAGAAACATCATCTATGACATCAAGAATGGAAGTACCTGGATTATTGATAAGCTCTATATTGATCTCTCTACAGTTGACTTATTTAAAGATGCTCTTACTGATCTTCCCTACAACAGCAAGGAGGATAAAAAAACAGCATGCGGGATCCTCTTTTCAATAACATTCCTAATCTCATTACTGATGAAGACAACATGATTCTTTTGAAGCTTCTCGGGGAAGAATATATTTGGAACATTATAAACAACATAAATTCACCTAGTGCCTCAAGTATGGATGGATATAATCAATGCTTTTATAAAATTTGCTAGAATATCATAAAGTATGATCTCATTTATGTTATGCACTCTTTTATCCTTGGTAAACATATCCCCAGTTGTATTCTTGCCACTAGCATTTGCTTAATTCCCAAGAATGTAAATCTATTGAGTTGGAAGGACTATATGCCTATTAACCTCTCCTCCCTATTAAACAGAATTATATCAAAGATTTTGAATAATAGAATCATGCTAATGCTTCCTAAAATCATTTCTTCCAACCAAGGAGGTTTTGTTCCTGGTAACTGCATTCAAGATAATATTCTCATAGCTAAAGAGATACTTTATGATCTTAACATAAATGTTAAAGGCATGGACATTTTGATTCAGTTTGACATGTCTACAGCATTTGACAAGCTGACTCATTTTTTTCATTCTTAAAGTGTTCAGTAAAATTGGATTCTCCAATAGATTCATTTGCGTTATAAAAAAAATAACAACTCATGTTAATGTTTCTATGTTAATCAATAGAGAATTAATTAGATATTTTAAAACCATGAATGGGATGAGGTAAGGAGATCCAATATATTTTAGCCTTTTTATCATAGTTGAGGAGGTCCTTATGAGGGGACTTAATGCTCTGTTTGCTTCCTATAAAACCATGCATTACAAAAATAGAAGCACTCTGCCTATTAAGCGCTTAGCTTTCGCTGATGATATTATGTTATTGACTAACTGTAAGGGTTCTACTTTAGATCATCTCTTTAAGTTTCTTCAAAGGTATCAAGCTATCTCGGGCCAGGAAATTAACAAGGAGAAAACGAAAATTATAACTGTTACTGGGATTCATCCTTCAAATATTAGTATTATAGCTAACAACACTGGTTTTGCTACTAGTTATCTGCCAACTGATTATCCTGGGGTCACTATAAATACTAATAATAGAACTAGCAATTATAATAGTCTATTGTATAAAATTAACACCAGGATTAAAGATTGGGCCTGAGTGCATCTCTCCTTCACTGGAAGGCTAACTCTTGTTACTAATGGCCTTATGAACATCACACTCTATTGGAGGGAGAGTGAGTTACAATTTAGAAACTACTTTTAACAGATTCTTTTAGGGATCTTCAAGTTCTGAGAGAAAAATACACTGGTGCAAGTGGAACACTATCTAAAAATCTTACAATGAAGGACGTTTAAATTTCAGGAAACAAATTAACATTTAAGACTCTATTTCTTGCAAGATGTGGGCTAGTTTCAAAGAAAATAAAACGTTATGGTCTAACTTAATGCATGATATGTATTGTAAAGATTTACATCCCTAGTAGATTTTTTCATCTATGCCAAGCTCTATGATTTGGAAAAGGATGAACAAGATTAAAGGCTATGCTGAACCACAAATCAGTTGGAGATTGGGCTATGGTATCGTAGATTTCTGGTTAGACAATTGCATTAACAATTAACCAAGAATTATATTAGAAGACAAATAAAAAAATTCTTGGTTCACTGGTGAAAAGCTCAGTAGCTACTGGTCCTTAGATGGTTGGAATCTCAATAGACTTTGTGATCTAATTCATCTTACTGACCTTGATAGAATAAAAAACTACTCTGTTAAAATTAACAAGGATGATATCATGATTTGGAATTTATCAAAAACTGACCGGTTCAATCTTAAAGATACTTGGGATACTGTAAGACATAACCGTAGTGAATCTTCTATTTACCAAAAAATCTGGAATCCTTTAACACCTAAAAAGTTTTATTTTCTTCAGTGGAAGCTCATTCATAACTTTATCCATATTGATACAATAATGTAAAAGAGAAAAATCTCATTTGCATCTAATGCCAATTCTGTAGAAACATTAAATCACTTAACCATTTGATTCATATCTTGTGAGTTTTCTTGGTCTATTAGGACTTACTATGCAGAGATATTCAACCTATTCATCTCCAAATATATGACAATTACGCATATGATTAGATTATGGCTTTGGTCAACTAGAAACAACACTCAAGTGAGACAAATTATTCCATCAATTATCTTGGATATCATCTGGAAATCTAGAAACTCTGCCAAGATTAAAGATATCAGTATTTCTTGTAAGATGTTATTGATCAGGTCAATAACGTTCTTCATATTCTAGATCATTTTAAAACTCTTAAAAAGAATCACTAGTTTGGTGACCTTAAAGCTGCTAATACCCTTTGTTGTTTCAATCATACTTTAGACACTAAAAAAAACCTTTATATCTTAAGTGGATCCATCATCTTATAGGCAGACTGACACTAAACTCTGATGCTGCTTGTCAATAAAGTGGAGAAGCTAGTTCTGTAATCAATAAAGACAGTACTCGCAGTCTAATCTATGGCACTAGTTCTCTTTATGGTAAGCCAAACCCTCTTTTCACAGAGGTCAGAGCCCTCATTGATGGACTGCTCATTTGTAAGGCTAATGATTGCAACCAGGTTGATTTAAAAATTGACTCTCAGATTCTTGTTAACTTGCTTGGAAATGGAAATATTCCATGGTCCCTTGAGCCAACTCTTAATTGCATTAGGAAGCTAATTCATCCTTTCATGTCAATTAAGCACACTTTCAAAGACTATACCCAAGCTGCGGACTGGCTTGCGCACTGGACTCTAAAGTGAAAAATAAAAATGGATATTAACATCAACCAAATACCTGTTAATTTAAAATCTATTATCATCATATAAAGTCTTGGTCGAGGATATATATCTAGTTTCTAATCGTGCTCGTTTATGCTATGTATCATATTCAACGCAATTTCTCTCTGATTATCCTATCAGCACTAAGTGTCTTTCAAGCAGGAATTTCCTGACCTAAAATACAGAGTGCAGATTAGAGAAATAATATGACTTACCTCTTAAATGGAATCAAATTAATATCTTCCTACGAGATGATTTTCTCGACTCTCAAAGTTGTCATCTTCCATACTTGTAAATGGAGATGTGCTTCTTAGTTTTCTTAAATGGTGATGTCCTCCATGCTTTTGATGTCAATGTTTCCTCCATGCTTTGCGCTGGATGTGTGCATGTGTTCCTCAAGGAATTATTGAATCCCCGACTTGAAGCTAGCTGACTTACTCGTGCTTCAGCTGCCATTCGAAGCCCTCCTTGTGGGACATTAGTATTACCTTAAGGTTTGAGTGTAATTTCAAATTTTCTTTTTTGCACCGAATATAATTTTGGCGCCAAATGTAACTCTTTGAATTTCTAATCAAATATATTATTTTTCTAAAAAAAACCAAAACTAATACGAGTTTGGGTGGAAGCCCTTGACCACACCCCGTAGGTGAAGTTAGGTCGGTGGGCCCATAACCTACCTGCAATTGCATAATAGCAGGGAAAATCTAGCTGGTAAACAACATGTCTAAAAACCTATAGATCGTTGGGTCGAAAATCATCCGTAAGATTTTTAATATATATATATATATATATATATATATATATAATGTAATCAATGTCATTTTTATTATATAAACAAATTTGAATATTCTGAGAAATGTTTTACTAATTACCCACTCAAGAACTTTATTGTTATCTAGTACCCACACTATTTTATATGCCTACTAAACACCTCTCTCCGCATATTAACTCCATTCCAATACCCAATATTTTATTAATCTCATAACCACCCTTATTTTTTGGTTGATTTTTGTGCTCAAAATTTCAAACAATTTAGTCATAGAAACGAACTTCCTTATATCCTACTATTTGTCTCCAAACTATTCTTATCCTAACAATTCCCGTTTTTAAGAAAAATCATCTTTTCCAGTTTTTTTCTCCGACCATTTTACTGGCATCCTTTCAGGTAACAACCTGATTATAGTTTGTTGTGGAATTTCAGCATCGTGAAATGAAGACTAACAATTGTTTCTCCTCAGTAACTGATTCAAGTAAAAAATTGTTATTTTCTTTTTCACAATGTACCTTAAGTAATTTTTTAGTTGTTTTTATCGTCGAATTTCTTAGTATCTCATGTGGTTTGTTCCTGTTAAAGTTCTGAGTATTTTCATGCTTTACAATCTTTGTTGTATAAAATAAAAAACTACTTAGCTACAAAATTTAAGTTTCTTAAGTTGTTTTTTTAGTTATCTATTTTGATAATGTTTATAGGTTTCTTATTAGTTGATTTCTTAGTTATATGTAGTTGATTTCATATTTTACTAGTTGTACTGGTTTATAGATTTTAGATTTTAAGTTCAGGATCGGGAGTTGAGGTTGACGATGCGTTTTTTTATCATAGTGGTGTCGCGATTTCAATAATTAATCATTATTTAGGTCCTGTATTGTAGGTTCGCTCACTCAATTTTCATGTTTCTGTTTATGCGAGTTATACAAACTAAAATCTCGTGGTTTTCAATGTAAACCTCACGTGTTTGAATAATTGTGTAGTGGTTTGTTCATGCGACATACATATTACGATTCATGCTTTAATTGAAATCATGTTTTTAATATATAATTCATGCGAGGTATATTTATTGTGATTCATGCGACTTGCATAAATCTCAATGTTCTTTAATCAAATTTGTTTACACTGTAGTGCAATAGATGTCTAAACAAAAAGTTTGTATATTCAAATTTCCCCCAGACTTCAATCGTTCCTTTGATCGAGCTTGAAAACTTTCATACTCTTAAAGATTACTTTCAAAGCAGATGGGATGATCTTCTTACGGGTAACTACACTATTACCTACTCATGTGGTGATCAGAATAACTGTCTGTTTAATAATGAGACTGGTTTTTTGGGTTTACTTGTATACCCCCATGTGGAGCGTCTGAAAAGCGTTAGATTTGTTATATAAAAAGAACCAATTGATAAAGGGTCGGTAGAAAAGTGTAAACAGCCTAGCCTAAGTTTGGTAGAACCATGTGACAATCAACTAACTACTGTTGCGAGTAGTAGTTTTTTTTTCTAAATTCCCAACATTAAAATAGACATCTTGCTGCTACCGTTTGGGATGAAGCTATCATAGGTGTTGGCTAGACGTTTGATGATGGTACTGCATCTCTAAGGTTATCGTTATGCCGATATGCGTTAAAGTGTGGTTTTGCTTATAAGTATATGCATAATACATCCACCAAGATCACTGCTTACTATGTCAAGAAATAATCAGGTGGTTGTAGATAGCGTCTGTATGCATCAGTTGATTCCAACACCGGTTTAATAATGATAAAGAAATATGTTCATAGCCATACATGTAGCCTCGTTTCATCCAAACGAAAGAGTAGGCATTTAACATCTGATTTGATTGCGAATGAAATACATTATTCAATTAGGACATGTCATTCCATAATGGCGAAAACTATACAATCAACTATCAAACAAGACTACGGTTTAGACATCTCTTACCGTCTATTATAGAATGCTTTAGAGAATGGAATGAGGGAAGTATTCGGAGATAGCAATATTTCTTTTAGCTTGCTGAATGGTTACTTTAAAGGATTAAAAAGTCAAGATATTACTACTGATTGCCACTTGGACGTTGGTTTTGGTAACGTTTTCGGATGATGCTTTATAGAATTTTGTTTGTGCCTTCACGGCTTTCATTTATGCCGACTATTGTTGTATGTGGACGACACCCATTTAACCGGAAAGCATGGGGGCGGGGGGTTTGCTATCAGTAGTGGCAAATAATGGCAATAGTGGTAACATTTTCCCCAAATTGCGCTTCTTTTCCTACTTTATTTCCAAAAGCATCTTAAATACGCGAGTTATGTGATTCATTAAACCGTTATAATCATATGATTTATAACTTTGCTGAATAAACCGTAGTAAACGTACGATTCATTTTGTAAACGTATTTGAATATGCAATTTTGTTAACCACCTATAACCATTTGGACTTAGCATATAACCTATCATGTGGGATTTATGTGGACTTAGTATACAACCTATCATGCAATTAGTATATGGGATTTATGAGGAGTGATAATAAAATCTATCATGCGATTCTTGTTGTTAGCAACTAGTTGACCTTGAAAACGTTTTTTTTTTATATTACAGGCATTTTCCCCGTTGCTTTCGGTATTTTTGACAGCGAAGATTCTGATAACTGGCTGTGGTTTATAGGAAGTCTTAAACCTCATTTGTTAAACCGTCAGATAACATTTATTTTTGACCGACACTCTAGTATTATTAATATTGTTTCGGTTTTTTACCAAACTCGCTTCCATGCTTATTGTATATTTCATCTAATTAATAATTTGAAGGTTGTTTTAGAACACATTGACAGAGAGTTTAAAAAATGTTGACGTTATTTAACCGTTGTGCAGATGCTCCCATGGTATAACTTTTTAATGAAAGACTTTATGATTTTTTTTTTAAGTCAGGACGGTGGTAAGATAAATAAATTCTTTGAGCATTTACCTCCCGACAAGTACGCTCATGCATTCCTTAAAGGGAAACGGTATAGGGAAATGACATCATATGCCGTCAAATCCTTTAACAATCAAATTGAAAAAGCTACGCAACCTACAGATCGTTGAAAGGATAGACAAAATTAGAGTTATGCTAATGACTCAAATTTCTAGATTTTATTCGGATGGACTCACATGGAACAGTTTCTTATGTCCCGAGTATGATAAATAGTTTAAGGAGAATATTATAATTGGTCGAACTTGGGTAGTACGTAAGTCACTTGCAGCTTCTTTTGAAGTTTTTTTTGAACCCATTATGGTTGTCAACATGCTTGATTTCAAATGTTCGTGTGGCTCATGGCAACAAAAGTATTTTCCATGTTCTCACGCATTAGCGGCAATAACTTTAGTTAACGAAGATCCAATGTCATCGGGAGAGCCATTTTTTACGGTGGGATATTATAGGTGTACTATTCATTTAGCATGCCAGCAATAACAAATTTTGGTGAAAAATCACCCTCTAATGAATTTGAAGAACCATTGGTTCTTCCTCATAACATTAAAAGACGAGCTGGGAGGTCAAAGAAGAAACGTATTCCATCTAGAGGAGAAACAACATCGAGCCAACTATCCTGTGGTCGTTGTTTTAAATCAGGGCTTAACAAAAGGACATATGATTTCTAGGTTTGACTTTGCGATTTATTAAGGAACCAATTTTCAACTAGGCGATTTGTGGGAAATTTACTAACAATTGCGCGACTTATGGGAACATATTGGGAGACATGCAATTTTAGGTAAATTATTAATTATGCGTTTTTAAGTATACAATAAACTTTTAAACTATTATATCACGATTGTCATGGTATATAACTATTAACATACGATTTGGGTAACGTAAGACAAAGCACTTGAATCTAATAGATAATGGCTTTGGTATCTTATACAAATAGCGATTTATGAATTAAATAATCAACTACCTTCATGGTGCCATTGTGCGATTTAATTGTAATAACACATCTTCAACTGTCAACCGTACATCAATAAAGTCATAACATAAACATCCAAATAGTTAACCCTGGCGTGGTTAATTTTCGTCTGAGGGTAATTTTGTAATTTGTTTAGAGTTTGTGAAGGTTGGAATGTGTTTAATGTTTTGAGTAGAGAGTAGAGGGAGAATTAAGTAGCCTGGTTTTATTTAATTTTCATTACCCATATTTAATGCAGGTGGTTGGGTATTTATACCCTTATATTTGGCCTTTTATGGGTTTTCGGGTCATGTTTAATGGACCCGGGTCATGTTCAAAGACCCATGAGCTCTTAGTAGAAGAGCAAGCAGCTTAGGCAAGAAGTGTTTAGGTTCTTAAGTACTTTAGTCATAGTTCGAACAGTCCAATGAGCTAGGTGTTCGAACTGCCCTGTCCGGTCTGGTGATCTTAGTCCGAACTGTCCCCGTCCGGAGAGGTAGCAACATTCAGACTCATCGGGAGCCCCTTTTTTAGGTGTTTGCTCAAATACCTTTGCCAAAAACCTAAAAAACAGTCAGATGTCAGGGGCAGGTTGAACCGGACAGGTCTTCCGACTTGTGCTATGGCTTTATCCAGACTGAAAAAGCTTTGTGAATCCAAACGGTTTTTTGCCAGAGTTCATGGGACATGTGTCACTTTTTGGTTGGTTGCTTCAGCCGTTTTTTCACCTTGAATTCTGCACCCACCTTCTTCGAAAAGCAACCTCTTCATTAATGAGGGTGACATCAGCGTCGTCTTTTAATCATTACCAATCTTTTCGAATTCTCCTAGGAATCAAGACTCTTTTTTTAGATTTACTATAAATTGAAATACTTTCTACTGTTTCACCATCACTTTCGTTTTCACTCTGCAAATCCTCAAAGGTTTTTCTCTCCAAAACAAATTTTTACTCATATTGTTTATATTCACGGCTAGGAACACTCTGATCAAAGGCGGGTGGCTCAACCTCTCTGAATTAGAAAAAGCGCAAAAGGTTGAAAGGGAAAGGCGCATTGCAGCAGGCTTACCCACTTCCCCTATCGACAAACCAGTAACTTCTCCCACAGAGTCAGACCAGGGTTCTTCATCCACAAAGGGTGTCAAACCGAGGAGGTTGTTCCAATCCAGTATTTCCCCTATCATCTCAGGTTCTTCGGTTCAAGAATGGGAACCCGTAGTTGAACCAGGTTTAACGGTCACCAGCCTTAAAAAACCCTCTCCATTTTTAGCCATGGGGTCTGATGCTGAAACCTCTCCTCACAAGCTAGTTGATCGGAGAAAATGCCGACTGGTCAAAGGGCAGGCTTCTAAGGGCACCCCTGTATCAGGTGCCAAGGATAGTAGTACTGGGTCAGAAGTACCCATTAGAACACCCAAGGACAGGCTGTCCGGTCCGGAGGGAACTGGCTCAAGTCCTTGAAGAGAAATGTCTATACCAGAGCCCCAACTGGAGGCCAGGAACCAAGAGAATACTGAAGCGCAGCAGTTCGGAAGTCAGGCTGAGCCAAATCTAAACCTCCCTCTCACCACTACAACTGAAAACCCTTCCTCAATTATGGAGGAAATAATTGAGGACTCTATTGAAGAGGCTCCGTTCGAGTCTGAACCTTCCGGACAGACTAGTGGTGCTGTTGCTGCCCAAAAGGACAAGGGCAAGGAAAAATTATGCTTGAGGCATCCGGATCTGCCGGAGTGTCTTGAAGGAAGGGTAGGGAGTTGTTTTCACAAGTTCAATGTTAAGTATCTCCTTGCCCTGCAAAAGATCAACTACGCTTTCATCCATACAGCTGAATTGGGCCGGATGCGTACGAAGTGGGGAATTCCAGAGAATGTGAAGATAAGAATCCTATCACCCCCGAAACTCCCATGGATTGCAAGCTAAGCGAGATAGTTATCTTTACGGAGCTGTTTAACTGGGGGCTCGGATTCCCCTTGGACCCAGAGATTTTCAGATACTTTCATCTGATAAAGCTCCGTCCGAGCCAGCTGAGTCCCAATGCTTGGTACACCCTCATGGCCTGCATTATGGCTTCTAGGCTCTCTGTGATTCCTCCACCAATGGAGGAGTTTGTTGTTGTGGTCAGTCTCTGCAGAAACAACCACATTTCCTTCTACCACTTCAATATGGGGGATAACTTCAAAGCTGTTGATGACCTGCTAGAGTCGGAGAGGAATTGGAGGACTCAATTCCTATTCGTAAGTGGTACTTGGGAGAACGGGAAGAAAATCAAGGCCGGAGTCAACCCAAGTCTCCTCACCAGCAGATGGAAGAGTGATCGTAAGGCTTCTACTTTATATTTTTATGTCTTCTTTTATCAAATTGGTTAAACTGATTGACTTTGTCTTCTTCTTAGCAGAACTGCCCGAGGACTTCAATGACTATCTAAAGTCCGGGAAGACCACTTGCACCAAGATCAACGCTTGGACTGCTGAAAGGTGGGGAAACCAGTTCCACGATGCCTTCACGGGGGGCAACTTAGCAAGGTCTCACCTCTGGAATACTAATGGCCGGAGGGACTTAACCTGGGAAGAGCTCACCACTCAACCCCCTCTGGATGTAGTGCTCAAGAGGACACACGAACCGGATGGGACACGTTACTTGCCAGGCCGGGCCAAGGCCCCGAGTAAGATGAAAGGCAAAAAGAAGAAGGGCAAGAAAGTGGTAGGTGGAGCGGACCCTGCCGAGGTGGAGGAAGCTGCTTTAACAAATCCGGAGGGGCCAGCCCCAAGCCAGATTGATGCTTCTCTCTTGGAAGTGGTAGAGCAGGAGAGTGTTAGGCAAGAAGTTCACTCCCCAAATCCCCCAAGGGCTTCCAAAAGAGACCGTAAACGGGGAGCTGAAAGCAAGGACAGGGAGGCCAAGAAGAAGAAGACCTCTAAGGGTGATGAACTTTCTCTCCAGCCTCCAGAGCCTCTCCCCCATGTTGATCCCACTGACCCAACACAAGCAGAGGAGATACCTGGTGACTTTCAAACCGATGAGGTCGAAGGGGGAGGTCTTAGCATTGATGGGGTAGACATCACTAGTCTTGGTGAGTACTTTATCAAGCTCCCCAGAGACGATTTTTCTGGGCCTTACCTCCCTCCGAGTACTTCAAACACCGTCACTTTTAATAGTAATAATTTTACTGTTTCAAGTGAAAGGGACATTATAGCTCACTCTTTATTAAGCAATGTCCAGCCGGTGCTTGGGTTGGAGAAGCAAGTTCGAAGTCAGGAAGACATTATCAAAGACCTCAAGTCCGATAAGGAGAGGCGATCTGATGACATTCTTACTGCTACTCAACATGCTAACATTCTAAGGGGGAAAATGAAGAGCTGAAGAAGAGCCAAGAGGGGTGGACCACAAAAGTTTCCACTCTAGAAGACACCATCAAGGATCTCCGGGAGAAGTTATCCGGATTGGAGAAAGATCTCAACTCTTTGAAAGAGGAGACCAAGGCCAAGGATCAAGTTATCCACAACTTGACCAGTGACAAGATTGCACTTGAGAACACAGTGTCCAAGGCTGCCGAGGAGAAAGCTGATCTGCTAAGGGAGCAAGAGGCCAAAATCCAAGCCAAGATCGACGCTTATGCTAACAACGTGATCAACACTCAAGATAAAATGTATGGCAAGGTGAGATCGGACATGGTCATGCTCTTCCATGAGAAGTTCCTGAAGATGAACCTAGGAGATTTGTGGCTTCACGTAGAGTATCCGAACCTTCCATTTCACACAATGGTCAAAGGCGACAGGTTTGACTTCTCCAGTGCATCCTCATCTGATGACGAAGAGAACACCGGGGAGAGCCCAATCGAGGAGAAAGACGATCCCAAAGAGAAGAAAAAGATGGATGATGTTGAGCCATCTTCAAAGGCTCAATCTTAAATTATGAATTATTTCTTACTTTTCATGTTATCTAAACTAAAGTCCTTGGAAGGCCAAGGCACTCTTTTTGTTAGTGTGTCCGGTATCTGACTGGATAGATCCTTTACTTTGTTTGACAATTTAAAAGTCCTTGGAAGGCCAAAGAACTTAAGTTATTTCAATGAATATCCTTGTTTTGCACAATTTTCGCATCCTTTCATAATTTGTTTCAATTTTGGTGGCTAGTGTTTATATAGCCCTTAGTTATTTCATAAATAGTCTAAAATGAGAGTGTTTAAGCTCTCCGATGACAAATGTTTAAGTGGTCATCATTCTTTTACTTCAATCCGGATGGTGTGAAAAAAAACAAAGTAAGAGCACTTCAGAATTTTTTTTAGAAGGCATCAAATTTCATTAAAAAGCCCGGACACCTCATTAAAACCTCCCCGCGCCACCAGGGTAGGAAAGAGTATGCCCCCAAATATTTACATGGATGTTTAAACAAGTAAATATTTACAGAGATGCTACTCCAAGTACATCCGGAGATGTTCGATATTCCAAGGGTGGGTCAAAATTCTTCCATCCTTGTCTTCTAGCCAATACGTTCCAGGTTTAAGCCTTTCAACAACCATATAAGGTCCTTCCCAAGTTGGGGCCATTTTTCCGAGAAACTTCTCTTTAGTGTGTAAGAAGACTTTCCTCAATACCTTGTCCCCCGGCTGGAAATCTCTTCTTTTAACTCTAGAAGCAAATTTACTTCTCATCAAACCTTGATAGTGTGCAGCTCTAAGGTGAGCTTTAACTCGTCTTTCCTCTACCAGGTCAAGCTGTCCTCTGATCGCCACTTCGTTAGCGCATTCGGAGAAGTTGTGGACCCGAAATGATGGGAGAGTTGCTTCTATGGGAGCTACTGCATCCATCCTATAGACCAAGGCAAAGGGTGACTCATGAGTTGCAGCCCAAGTGTTGTCCTGTAGGCCCACAAGACCTCTTGTAAATAGCTAGGCCACTTCCCAGCAACTCCTTCCAGATTCTTCTTTAAACCGGACAGAATAGTTCCGATAGCCACTTCAACCTGACCATTTGCTTGTGGGTGGAAAGGCGAAGAGAAACAATGTTGTATACCCCTTGAGGCACATAAACTCTCCATTTCTCTATTGTCGAACTGTGGCCCATTGTTTGTTGTTATCTTTTGTGGAACACCAAATCTGCAACAGATGTTGGATAAAATGAATTTTATGACAGCTTTTGACGTTTTTCCTGCCAGGGGGGCTGCTTCAATCCACTTCGAAAAGTAATCTATAGCAACAATTATAGTTTTGCGCCCCCCGGACGCCATAGGGAGAGGCCCCACTAAATCCAACCCCCATCGAGCAAAAGGTATAGGCTCAGAAATTGACTCCAAAGGGATGGCTGGGACATGAATTTCATTGTTATATCTCTGGCATGGATCACACCTTCTTACCAGCTCTTTAGCATCCTGCATGATAGATGGCCAATAGTAGCCGACCAGTAAAACTCTCCTTGTTAGAGCCCTGAATCCACAATGAGCTGATCCCTCACCATCATGTAATTCAGAGAGGACTACTTGAGATTCATCATCCCCCAAACAGCACATAAGTGGTTTACTGTAAGACTTTTTATACAAAATGTCTCTTAGTATGATAAAACCACGAGCCTTGTGTTTCAGTTTTCTTGCTAGTGATTTATCCGGAGGCAAGATGCCGTCAGAGAGGTATTGCGGGAGAGGAAATCTCCAATCCTGAGGTTGTTTCATCTGTACTTCAAAAATTTCTTCCTTTTTACCCATATTAAGTTGAATGGAGAGGCTCTCCTAGTACATGGATCCATGGATATGACTCTGTGTAAGCTATAGTTGCCAATGAATCTGCTAATTCATTCTCTGTCCGGGGTATATGCTCATAAACAATGCTTTTAAACTTGAGTGCTTCATTTTTAAGAAGAAGTAAATACTTCACTAATTGTTCTTTTTTAGCCTCAGACTGACCTTGAGCATGGTGGATAAGAAGCTGGGAGTCACTCATTAGCTTGACCCTTTTAGCCCCACAAATATAAGCTAACTTTAAACCAGCTATAGCTGCTTCATATTCAGACTCATTATTGGAAGCCCTGAAAGCAAAACATATAGCCTGGTACATTTTGTCACCATACGGAGAAGTCAAGCACACCTCTGCACCACATCCCATAGTGCTGGATCCACCATCTGTCCGAACGACCTAGACCTTTTTGTCTTTCATCTCAGTAGTCTGCTCCGAATCTCTATCAGAGTGGAATTCAACTAAAAGATCAACCACAGCTTGGGCCTTGACTGTTGTTCGGGGAGCAAAATCTATATCGAAATCCCCCAATTCTACCGACCACTTAGTCATTCTACTTGAAATGTCTACTTTTTGGAGAACATTCTTCAAGGGAAAAGATGTCCGGACGATAATAGGATGAGCCTGGAAATAAGGCCTCATCTTTCTTGCAGCTCTAACTTTTCGAGTTTCAAATAATGCTTTTCTGCATCTATCAAGATCTTGCTGATGTAGTACACTGGATGGGGGTAGCTATCCACCTCCCTCACCAACACAGCACTGATGGCACAACTTGAAACTGCCAAATATACGAATAGTGTCTCTCCATCAATTGGTTTAAATAGGGTTTTGGGGGAGGACAGATGCTTCTTAATCTCATTGAAGGCCTCATCACACTGTGAGGTCCAGTCAAATCCCCTTGCACCCTTAACAGTTTGAAAAAACGGGGCGCATATGTCCGACGACCTTGAGATAAATCGGTTTAAAGCAGCTAACCTCCCCGTCAATCGTTGCACTTCTTTAATATTCGGAGGAGGCTCCATTTCGAATAGAGCATTAAGCTGGTCCGGATCGGGATGTATCCCTTGCTCACTTATTATATAACCTAGGAACTTCCCGGATTGCACTCCGAACACAAATTTTCTACATTTAACTTCAAATTCACTTTTACCAAGTTGGTAAAATTTTCTTGGAGGTCAGCCAAGTGCAATTTCTCATCCACACTTTTCACCATCATGTCATCGATGTATACTTCCACATTCCTTCCAATCTGATCAGCAAAGGCTTTGTTCACCAATCTCTGATAAGTAGCCCCAGCATTTTTCAACCCAAATGGCATTACCTTGTAGCAATGAAGACCCCTGTCAGTGACAAATGTGGTATGCTCTTGATCCTTCAGATCTACTTGGATCTGATTGTATCCGGAGAAAGCATCCATAAAGGATAGCAGCTTATTCCTAGAGGTGGAGTCTACTAGCTAGTCAATCCGGGGAACTGGATACAAATCTTTTGGGCAAGCCCTATTGAGATCTGTGAATTCAATGCACATACGTCACTTGCCATTTTTCTTTTTCACCAGGACCGGATTGGCAATCCAGAAAGGATATTGAGACTCCTTGATATGCCCCATCTTTGTGAGCCTGTCAACCTCTTGCACAATAACATCAGCCTTTTCGTTGGAAAAAAAACCCTTCTCTTTTTAACCACTGGTGCTATGTCTTTCCGGACAGATAGGTGATGTGATATCACATCTGCTGGAACCCCAGTAACATCAGCATTGCACCAAGCAAAAACATGCTGATGGCTTTTCAAAAACTTTAACATCTCATTTTTCAGATCGGGTGGAATTTTAGACCCTATCTTGACACTTTTCCCTTCTTCTAAACAATGTGTTTCTACCTCTTCAACTGGTATTAATACTCCAGGGGTCTCTCTGGGGTAATCAATTTCACCCTCACCCGTAAAGCCAACATTCCTTCCAATCTGATCAGCAAAGGCTTTGTTCACCAATCTCTGATAAGTAGCCCCAGCATTTTTCAACCCAAATGGCATGACCTTGTAGCAATGAAGACCCCTTTCAGTGACAAATATGGTATGCTCTTGATCCTTCAGATCTACTTGGATCTTATTGTATCCGGAGAAAGCATCCATAAAGGATAGCAGCTTATTCCCAGAGGTGGAGTCTACTAGTTGGTCAATCCGAGGAACTGGATACAAATCTTTTGGGCAAGCCCTATTGAGATCTGTGAAGTCAATGCACATACGTCACTTGCCATTTTTCTTTTTCACCAGGACCGGATTGGCAGTCCACAAAGGATATTGAGACTCCTTGATATGCCTCATCTTTGTGAGCCAGTCAACCTCTTGCACAATAACATCAGCCTTTTCTTTGGAAAAAGCCCTTCTCTTTTGAACCACTGGTGCTATGTCTTTCCGGACAGATAGGTGATGTGATATGACATCTGCTGGAACCCCAGTAACATCAGCATTGCACCAAGCAAAAACATGTTGATGGCTTTTCAAAAACTTTAACATCTCATTTTTCAGATCGGGTGGAATTTTAGACCCTATCTTGACACTTTTCCCTTCTTCTAAACAATGTGTTTCTACCTCTTCAACTGGTATTAATACTCCAAGGGTCTCTCTGGGGTCATCAATTTCACCCTCACCCGTAAAGCCCACATTCCTTCCAATCTGATCAGCAAAGGCTTTGTTCACCAATCTCTGATAAGTAGCCCCAGCATTTTTCAACCCAAATGGCATGACCTTGTAGCAATGAAGACCCCTGTCAGTGACAAATATGGTATGCTCTTGATCCTTCAGATCTACTTGGATCTGATTGTATCCGGAGAAAGCATCCATAAAGGATAACAGCTTATTCCCAGAGGTGGAGTCTCCTAGCTGGTTAATCCGGGGAACTGGATACAAATCTTTTGGGCAAGCCCTATTGAGATCTGTGAAGTCAATGCACATATGTCACTTACCATTTTTCTTTTTCACCAGGACCGGATTGGCAGTCCACAAAGGATATTGAGACTCCTTGATATGCCCCATCTTTGTGAGCCAGTCAACCTCTTGCACAATAACATCAGCCTTTTCTTTTGAAAAAGCCCTTCTCTTTTGAACCACTGGTGCTATGTCTTTCCGGACAGATAGGTGATGTGATATCACATCTGCTGTAACCCCAGTAACATCAGCATTGCACCAAGCAAAAACATGCTGATGGCTTTTCAAAAACTTTAACATCTCATTTTTCAGATCGGGTGGAATTTTAGACCATATCTTGACACTTTTCCCTTCTTCTAAACAATGTGTTTCTACCTCTTCAACTGGTATTAATACTCCAGGGGTCTCTCTGGGGTCATCAATGTCACCCTCACCCCCAGAAAGCCCCTCAAATTGCTATTGCTCGTTGATACGAACTGCCCCCAACGTCAGGGGAGCCAGGGCTGTAGCATAACATTCTCTTGCAACCTTTTGACTTCTTCGGACAACTCCCACCTGTCCTTGAACAACATATTTCAAATATTGGTGGACTGTCAAAGCCACTGCATGCATCCTAGAGAGCCAATACCTCCCTATAATAGCATTATAGCAAGTGGGATAATCTACCACAATAAAACGTATCCTGACCATCTTCTTGAAAGGGCCCTTGCCCAACAGA
Source organism: Limnanthes douglasii subsp. nivea (assembly GCA_036936605.1). NCBI lineage: Eukaryota > Viridiplantae > Streptophyta > Magnoliopsida > Brassicales > Limnanthaceae > Limnanthes > Limnanthes douglasii. The sequence goes on from JAUPFV010000002.1 coordinate 272,391,536, forward strand.
ACTTCCTCTTCGAACTCCCTGATCACATCTGCTGAGTTGCCAGTAAAGCCCACAATTGATCTGTCCGAACGCTGAATTACGGCTGGATTTTTCATTTTCTTGTAAGTGTTTAAGAAGAGGATATTAGCTGAGCTTCCAGTATCCACCAAGATTCGTCTTATGTCATTGCCCCCAATGGATGCTCCTATGACAGCAGCATCTTCATGAGGGCCATGTATATCTCTTAAGTCATCTTCATCAAAAACAATGAAGGGGAATGGAATTTACGATTGGTAGGAGGTCATGCTTCCTTCTAGCTGGGTAGCTAAAGTATGAACGTGCCTCTTCCTCGAAGAAGCAGTAGGAGTTGTCATGGTATCCGCTCCGAAAATTGTAAGTGACTCAAAAAATTAATGAGCCCGGAGACTGTTCTAGAACATTCCTATATGGCACCCACTCTATTTCGAGTTGGATCCGGATCCAAGTATTCTGATTCCACATCAAACCTTTCGATTATAACCATGGCTCCCTCCGGAGCAGCATTACTTGGACCAACCCGGTGAGTATTGCCAGGCCTATTACCTCCTCTTCTTTTGACATAAGCCGCCAGCTTTCCCCTTTCAATCAAGTTATGAACTTCTTGTTTCAAGGCTATACAATCATCGGTGGTATGGCCAGTATCATTGTGATACTGGCAGAAATAGTTATTGCGATGTTCTCTAGGAGATTGCAGTGTTGCTGGTCTTCTATAGTGTACCTCTTCCTTTGTTTTATCATAAATGGTGGCCACACTTTCTTTCAATTCTGCAAACCACTCCGGTTGAACCCAAGGCCCTCTCTTATTTCTAGATTATTGACTCTGAGCAGGTGCAGCTGGCTGAGATTGAGCTTTAGCCCTGCCATGCCCCTGTCCGGTCTCCTTTGCCTTGTTCCCGGACTGATTCTGATTGGGGTTTAGTGCCACCGGGGTAGACCTCACCTCCATCTGCACCCTAGTTTTCTTTGTTTCATCAACGTTAATCTGCTTTCCAACCTGATTCAGCAACCCTCCTCAAGTCATGGCTTTCTTTCTGGTCACCGAATCAGCCAAATTCCCAGGGTTTAAGCCATGTCTCAAGGATGCTATTGCTACTTGCTCGAAGCAATCAGCCAACCCATTCTTGGTGTTCACAAAACGACTTATGTATTCTTTCAATGATTAGTTCGGTTCCTGGGCACAATGGATTATTGTGTCCATGTTTCCCTTCAACTCTTTACTCCCAACAAACTGCCTTCGAAAGGCCACCCAAAAATTATCGAAATTCTTGATGCAGCATTGTGGTAGGCTGTTATACCATTTTAGAGCACTCCTCGTAAAAGATTGGGAGAATGCTCTACAAAGTAGCTTGTCATCATCATCAAAGTTCATCATGAAGTTTTTAAATTGCTCCAAATGGTTGTCCGGATCAGTACTGCCATCGTACTTTTCCATTTTAGTGCTATCAAACCTCTTAGGGAGGTTTCCGGACAAAATTTTGGAAGACAATGGAGATTGTCTCCGATTTCGGCCACGACTGAACACACTATCCTCATTGGGAGTTGGAAAGATACCTGGTTCATCGTGGAAGGCAAAAGGATCCATCAGCATCTTATTTACATGCCTCCGGCTGTGAGATGACCCTTTGCCAATATTCTTCTTCAACTTCCCATGTCTATCCCTTTTCCTTGAATATTTTTTGATCAACTTTTGCTTCTTTTTAGTTCGGCCCTCATCGCTGCTAGAGGACAAGGACTCTTCGACTCCTTCCTCATCCGAGGAGCTATCAGAAGACTCTGAGTCTGAGTCCGAACTCTCCACTGGCTTAGACCGGTGAGACTTTTTGGAGCTGGCATGAGTCTTTCTGATACTCACACGAGTCTTTGAAGGCTCATGCTCTCTAGGGTTATCGGTGTGATGAGCAACTGATGCTTTTGACCTTTCTTTCATGCCCATCTTTGCCTTTTCTTCCCTCAGAGCTTCTATCTCGCCTTTTAACCTATCGCGCTCTTCGATAGTGTATTCATCGTTTTCACCCACCACTTCAAGCAAAGCTGGTGGTAGCTCCGGGACGTCCGGATTCATTCGGACTGATTTTTATGGTTGGTTTTGAATGCTCGATTCAGGCACCTTCGTGCTCCCACTGTGTGAATGGGACTAAAAACCATAGTTAGTTACCGGTGTTTGACACATGTTACATTCATGCCACTAAGTTTTAATCGTCTCCAAAACGAGTCACTTGTGTTTTAAATCGTTGCATTTTTATCACTGGCGCGTGCAAATTAACAGGAGGCTGACACATGTCACTCAAATGTACCCATGTTTGTTGCATATACGGTCACCCCTTTAATCCTTCCAAAAACACCCCTGATTACTTGTTTAATCTTTTTACTTGAAATTTTTACTTTTTACTCTAATTTATTATTCAAATAAATTTACCTTCTTTACTTTTTACCCTAACTCCTTTATTTACCCACTGTTAACTCAGCCCTTTAACCTTTAAAGTAAATAAAGGGATTTTAGCTAAGGTTGAACCGAGGATGAACGCATCCTTGTATTTTTCTGTCGCCTTATCTGAAAGGGTGGTGAATGTCAACGCTGGAATTTTCACACTTAAAAGACGAGCAATCCAGTGAGGATTGTGTTGTAATGAAAAGGAAAAAGAAGAGAAAAGAAAGGATCTGTAAGATTTTCATTATTGTTAAGAAAAAGACTTGTTCTGAGGTGAAGGCGTGTGTGTTTTGTTGATAAGTGGGAAAGAGTTTGTTATTTAAAGTTTACAAGTGATAGTGTGATAAAAATAATATTTTGTAAAGTCGAAAAGAATTTTAAAATTTCTATATATATATATATATATATATATATATATCGGTTAACAATTTACTGACCATATATTGTTTTTTCCTTGCATTGTCATATATAAAAGTATGCTTGTTTGAAGGAAATTAAAACTATTATATTACAAGAATAAAGGAAACACACACATTTTCTTTATGGGGCCTTTTATCATACACCTTATGTGCTTACATACAAGAATTAAGGAAACAGACACGTTTATTATACAAGAATTAAACACTTACATTCTTGTAATGTAAGTGCTTGATTTCATGTGAGAAACATATAGAAACGACCAAAATCAACTTTGTTTTTTATCTTCTCTGTAACTTTTACCACCACCACCATCCGCTTCCAAAAAATGCATCCCCTTTGGAGCAACAACTATAGATTTTCTCCTTATGAAAACGATTTCCGCCGTACGATTTGACGAAGAAGATAAGATGAGTTTGCCGCTACTATTTTCTTCTTGTTAGCTAAGATAAAAGGAATTTTTTCCTTACCAGCATCGGGAAACGAAGAAGATGAAGATGTATTGTTAGCCGCAACAGCAACGACAATATTAACAACGTTGTTATGAGTTTTAGATATGAGAGAAGGAGAATAAGAGGAAGATGAAGTTTTTTGTTTGGGTTGTGGGGTAAATGGTTAGAGGGCTGGGTTAATGGTGGGTAAATAAAGGAGTTAGGGCAAATTTATTTGAATAAAAAATTAGAGTAAAAATTAAAAAATTAAAGTACAAAATCAAACAAGTAAATAGGGGTGTTTTTGGAAGGATTAAAGGGGTGACCCTATATGCAACAAACATGGGTACGTTGGAGTGACACGTGTCAGCCTCCTGCTAATTTGCACGCGCCAGTGGCAAGAATGCAACGATTTGAAACACTATTGACTCGTTTTGGGGACAAATGAAGCTTAGTGGCACAAATGTAACATGTTTCAAACACCGGTGACTAACAAGGGTTTTTAGCCGTGTGAATGGTGTTGTCTTGTTTAGAGGACATGACAACTTGGGTGCTTACAATCTCAGTACCAGGGAATTAATAGATCTTCCATTAGTAAACGAAACATGTCATTCATGTGAATATGCATTAAGGTTTGATCCATATACCAAGAACTTTAAAGTCTTAGCTTTATGTTCTGTTATATATATATATATATATATATATATATATATATATATATATATATATATGAAAATATCAAGTTTATGTACTCACACTAGGGGAAAAAACATAACTTGGAGAAAAGTATAGTCGGACGGCAGCCTATATATGATAATAACGTGGACGAAAGTTCATGCATTAATGGAAGATTATACATTCGAGAAGACATGTCATAGGAAGTAATTTCATTCGACTTTAACACTGAAAGTTTCAACGTACACAACTGCCAGAAGTGCCAAGGCCATCTATATGGCGTAGTTGTGAAACCAGGTGTTTCAGACTCTCTCAATTTAAAGAGAGTCTAGGGTTTACAAAATACGAGAAACCAAATAGAAAAACCATAAATATTAGGATATGGGAACTAAATGAGAACTCTTTATGGATGGAGAAAAGAAGTAGCCTTAGTGTTCCATATAAGGGTGGCTATTTGGTTGATAATATATGTGGATTGGTTTCTCCTGGAAACAGTGATGATCTTTTGGTGTTCATGCGTCAATCGTATCACTGTTTGATACGTTGGAATCTTAACAACAATACTACAGAGCTTTTCATGATATCCCGATGTTCTTGGAATCTCCGTTCTGTTGAAATTTATGTGCAAAACTTAGTTTTCCTAAAAAAATTATAGTTTTGTTTCTCTTATTTTATGTGTTCAGATGAAGTTATATGCAAAATATTTGTAGTTTCCTTCTCTTTATTTTATGTGTTTTTATAAAGTTACATGCACTTTACTATATGGTTTGTATCATTTTTGATTTACAATCTAAAATAAGTGTTTGTTTGGTAATCCATATACTAAGATTTAAGAAAGGAAAGAAGAGAGTGATTTGTAACTTGTAAAGAATTTTGATTTGTATTAATTTTCGATTATTTGTATTTGTTACATAAGATTACATTTTATATTCAAATTGATGTGTTGTTACACAAACAAGTTACTGCTACTCTAACCTCCTACAGTTACAATATTTAGCTCATAAGAAAGGGAATAGGGCCTCACTTAAACTCAGCCCTTTATTCAAACCACAATTCGCATCCGACTTGGTCAACTAACTCAACCCGACATATAAAGAGTGACACTTTACTCTTTCACCAAGCCCTAGTCTTGTCTCGACTCAGTAGCTCTTCCTTCACCAAGACCATACATCTCTTTATCATCAGACCTTCCTCCACTTGAGTCAATACAACCATTCCAAACCTGATAGAAACCATTCTTCACTTCCCCCCTCAAACAAAGCATATGGTTACCAAGGTCGAGTTTGTCACGAATGAATAAAAATCGGTTATGCGACAAGGGTTTACTGAGTAAATCTGCGAGTTAATAATACGAGGAAATGTACTTGATATCCAGCAGATGTTGAGCTACTTGGTCCCGCACAAAATGGAGATCAATTTCAATGTGTTAGGTCCGGGTATGCAACACCGAATTGGAGGCTAAGGAGCTGGCTCCAAATTTATCACACTAGATAATTGGAGCCCGTGGTAGAGGAAACCCTACTTCATGAAGAACTGATTGAAGCCAGATTAATTCAGAAGAAAGGTTTACTAAAGATCGGTATTCAGAATCGGTGCTGGAACAGGAGGCGACGCTTTGTTTCTTTCAAGACCACAAGATAATGGAGTCACCAAGAAAAACACAGTAGCCACCAACAAACCTCTGATCATCCAAGGATACTGCCCAATTAGAATCAGTGAACCCAATGATTTTATGTACATCACTGGGTTTAATATGGAGTCCCAGAGAATAAGTTCCAGATAAATATCGAATTATTCTTTTAACATACTGTAAATGGACAGTTGTAGGACATTTTTGGTACTGACTTAGCTTGTTCACTGCAAATGTTATGGTCGTGTGTGAAACAGTTACTGAAGTGACCCTAAAATACTTATGTATTGTGTAGGACACTAAATCTTGTCACCATATGATTGGGAAATGGAGAGACTCACGCGCATAGGAGTAGTGCAAGGATTTGGAGCAAACAAACACACTCTAACAAGTAAGTCATGAATGTATTTTTTGCGTAAGATACAACCTTGTCTCATCTCTGAAAACTTTAATGCCTAAGAATAATTTGAGACAACCCATGTCTTTAAGAGAAAAATCAGAGTGAAGTCTATGAATAAACCTATTGAGAGAAAAGGAAAGAATTCTTATGACTATGATGTCATCAACGTAGACCAGAAGTATGATAGAAACACCTTTATTCATTAGGAAAACATTGAACAATCTGCTCTTGAGTTATGAAATCCCCATGATAGCATAGTATCCTTAATCTTGGAATAACAGGCACGAGGAGCCTGATTTAGACCATAGAGTTCCTTTTGAAGATGACACACATGAGAGGGATACTTAGGATGCACAAATCCCTCAGGTTGCACCATAAACACCTATTCTGAAAGAACACCGTTGAGAAAAGCATTATTAATGTCTAACTAACGTATGTCCCAGTCTTTAGATACAGCTAAGGATAGGACAATTCTAATGGATTAAGCCTTGATTACTGAACTAAATATCTCAGTGAAGTCAATATCAGGCTTCTGATAGAAGCCTTTAGCAACCAATCGAGCTTTACAGTGTTGAACAGACCCATCAGGGTTATATTTCAAATTATACACCCATTTACACCCCACTAAGCTCATGTTACAAGTGTATGGAACTAAGGACCAGGTGTTAATAGCAATTAAGGAATCATATTCAGATTTTATGGCATGAGCCCAGCTTGCAACCTTAATATCTTCGGAAAATTTAGTAGGATCCTTGTTAAAAGTAGTAGAAACAATAGTAAACGCTGAGTATAAAGCCTTAGGTTTAGTAATCTCTGCTTTGGCTCTAGTGGTCATAGGGTGAAAACTAGATAAAGGTTGTGGTTGAGAATCATTTGTTGAGGTGTAAGGAGGAAAATCATTCAATTGATGGTCTGTATTGTTTTTTGTAATAGGGCAGTTTGGCACTGGAAAGGATTGTGGGGATGAATGAAGCAGATTCGATGGACTAGGTTGTAAGGAACTGGAAACATTAGGTAACTTTGGATCTTTGTATAAAGGGTTTGGTCTGTTTGTGTTTTGCTGAGGAAATGTGTTGTGTGAAATGGTGTTGGTAGAGTCTATATTAGATTCAAGTAGAGAGTCTGATAATAGTCCCTGCATAGAAGATTCATCTGTTGAATGAGAACTAAGAAATTTAGGTAGTTGAAGAGGTGGAGGGTCATTGACCAAACCTTTAAAACCTAGGAAACCTGAGAAACATAGAAACTCTTCTTCATTGAAGATGACATCCCTAGAGACATACACTTTAACACTAGAAGTAAGGTATTTGTAGCCTTTGTGAACACTACTATAGCCAGAAAAATACATTTAAAGGAGTGAAACTGAAATTTGCTTGTCTGGTAAGGCCTTAAGCATGGAAAACATGCACCCCCAAAACTAAGTAGAAATCTATAGTCAGGTTGATGACCATACAAAGTCTCAAACGGAGACTTATCTTGTAGGACAGTAGTAGGTAATTTATTGATTAAGTAGACTGCAGTTTGAAAAACATCAGGCCAGTAGGAATGAGATAGGTAAGACTAAGCCAACAGAGTCAGGTCAGTCTCAGTTACATGCATGTGCTTCCTTTCTGCCCTTCCATTTTGGGAAATATTGTACGGTCATGATGTTCATAGTTGGATCCCTAACTCTTTGGCTTTAGTAAGAAAATTCCTAAACTCACCCCAGTCATACTGAAAGCATTTTATTTTTCTGTCAAATTGATTTTCTACTAAAACTTTGAATTCTTTGAAAATATTAACTGGTTCCCGTTTGAGTTTAAGAAGATACAACTAAGTGTACCTAGTACAGTCATCAACAAATACGATGTAGAATCTGCATGATTGAGATATGATAGGAGTAGGGCCCCACAAGTCAGAGTGGATAAGGTCTAAAATATTTAAATAGTGAGAAGAAGAACTAGAGTAAGGGAGAGAATGTGATTTTCCTAATTGGCATTCATCACATAAATTTTCTCATTAATAGAAATAGTAGAAAGTTTACAAGACTTCATGAAAATGGGCAAGATTCTACTAGACGGATGGCCCAACTTTTTGTGCCACCCTTTCTTTAGGGATTCTAGACTCTTAGACTAAAAAGAAGTCTGAGAAACAGATAGATCGTTGATTAGACTTTCAACCTTAGGTGACTTAAAAACAAATGATTCTTCCAACTTGTAGAGATTATTCTCAACCTTCACTGTAAGAAGAGTCCTCCCTAGCCTATTGTCCTTCAGAAAACACCCAGAATTGTCAAATTCAATAAACACATTGTTATGTCGCGTAAGTTGAAAACTGAAATGAGATTTTTACTGATTCGAGGCACATACAAAATGCTATTTAGGTGGATAGGTTTTATCTGTTTTAGTGGTTAGAAAAGAGTTACTTATTTGCTTTATACCCAGTTTATTACCATTATCAACTGCCACTAACTTATTACATGTATAATCACCTTTCTGAGAAAGCATTTTTGATGAGTTGGTGACATGATGACTAGAATCACTATCCATGAACCATCCTTCTTCACCATTCCCAGCATCATGCGATACTGTCAAGGCATTGTGACTCTGACTACCTTTAGCCTGATCACTACACAATTGACCCATAACACTTGGGTCAACCCTCTGGTAGCAATGGGCTGCTCTATGTCCAAACTTCCCACAAATCTAAAAAGTGGGTTTATTATTGTTGTTATGGTATCTGACACCTCTTCATCTGTTAGGGATTCTTCCCTTGTAGTTATTAGGATAGTTGTTAGTGGAGTACCTACCTCTGTTTAAGGACCTTGATTGCGCTCTGTTTTGGTTTCTATTATTAGAAGTATAGTTGTTAAGCCCAGAAGATCCAGAGTTTGACTTGCTAGAAGAAGTCAGATTCATATTGGCTAATGAAACTTGAATTTTTCCCAACTCATCGAGCCTGCTTTCATAGGTTAGCAAGGTTGCTTGCAAGTCAAGCCAGTTCTTGACTTCTTTGTCTGCAAATGAACAGGTATGGGAGTGTATTGATTATCTAGTCCTGCTAAAACTTGAGATACCAAATCATCCAGTGAGACAGGAGACCTTGGTAGGCTTAAACTGTCTCCGATATGTTTCATTTTGGCTAGATATTCTTCCATTGAAGACATTCATTTCCTTGTTCTCTGGAATTCATCCTTAAAGAACGTGATTCTTGATTTTTTTGTGAACCAGACAATCTATTTACTGTTTCCCGAAATTCTTTGGAGGTTTCTGCCTCCAACAATTGAGAAGCTACTTCTGGGTCATGGTACTGTAAAGCCACCCCAGAAGAAACTGGTATTTTGCCAACCAATTGTCGTATTCGACTTTGTTAGTGTTTGTGCCATCAGACCCAACTAAAAGCTTAGGAGGGCATAATTTTTCACCACTAATGAGCCCTCCCAGCTTGTTACCCTTTATAATGGGTAACACCATCGCCTTCTACAAGAGGAAGTTAATCCTATCCAACCTTATTCCATTGAAGGTGTTCATCTGATGTAACTGCATATTTTTGTTGTACAAGAGGCCATTCATGGAAGAAGAGCCAAGATTTGTCGATTTTGAACTGAAGGTTGGTGAATCAAGACCTGCCATCAGACTTCACTGCTCTGATACCAACTTAGATTTAAGATGGAAAGAAGAGAGTGATTTGTAATTTGTAAAGAATTTTGATTTGTATTTTTTTTCAATTACTTGTATTTATTAGACAAGATTACATTTTATATGTAAATTGAAGTGTTGTTACACAAACAACTTATTATTCCTCTAACCTCCTACGGTTACAATATTCAGCTCATAACGAAGGGAATTGGACCTCACTTAAACTCATCCCTTTATTCAAACCACAACTCGCATCTGACCCGGTCCAGTAACTCAACCCGAGTGACACTTTACTCTTTGACCAAACTCTAGCCTTCTCTCGACTCAACAGCTCTTCCTTCATCAATCCCAAACCTCTTTCTTCATTCATAGTGTAATGTTTTCAAGCAATACTTGTAATGGAAAAGTCTTGTTTGGATCACTCTTTAAAGAGTTTTTTAACGACACCGGATCATTGTATATACAAACAAACAATATTTGAGACTACAACATTAATAATCTAATTTTTTGCACCAAAAAGTCTTTAAGTTTTTTTTATTTGAGCTTCATTAAGAAAAACTATATTTTGAACAGTTTGAGCACGCAAATCATTCGCAGACAAAAAAGAGTTCTGCATTAGTCCACCGTATTAGAATAAAATGAGAAAGAAGTTAGGCAATATACACCTTTAGATCCAAACAAATTTAGTCAACTAGACATATATGTAAGAGAAGAGAAAGAAACAATATAGAAGTATTACAACTTACATCCCTTTATTTCAAAACATAAGTCATTCGTGGACCCATAACCTTTTTATACATAAATTCAATCTTCAGACTTGAAACACAAACACAGTAGATTAATGATATAAAAGAAAAAAAAAAAGAAAAAAAAAAACAGGAATGCCATGCAAATAAATAAGTAAACTAAGGGATAGTCTTCCTTTAGTTGGAAGTTTTGGTTTTGAAAGGAATAGCTCGGATGACAAATTGATGGTAGAGAGCAGCAAGTGCAGCACCGATGAAGGGACCAACCCAGAAAATCCAATGGTCATCCCATGAATCTTTCTTATTGTAGATGATCGCAGCTCCGAGGCTTCTAGCCGGGTTGATGCCTGTGCCTGTAATTGGAATTGTAGCCATGTGAACCAAAAACACCGAAAATCCAATGGGAAGTGGTGCCAATACAGATACATGAGCATCTCTAGTTTTTCTTTTGGCATCCGTTGCAGAGAACACCGTGTAGACAAGCACAAAAGTACCAATGATCTCAGCACCAAGCGCAGATCCTTTCGTATAACCGTGGTTCACAAGGTTTGCTCCACCGCCATTAACCTGTCAAGTATATAGACAACCATAACCATAAATTTGTGATAAAATACATTTTAGATTAACTTCACAGTTATTATATTGCATAGTTTACGAATGAATAACAAAAAATAACTAATGTGACCACTGAACTTCCTCCTTGAAATTTTTGAATGTTTTTGTTTAGCGGTGGTTACTAATAAAAGCAAAAAAAATATATAGTATTTAAGCAAAAGCCCAACCACACATTTTAATTATCTATAATGGTTTACAATATATCATATTAATTTATAATTATCAATTATTATTATTTATAATCTTTAAAAATATAATTAACCAAAATATTCAATAAATTTCTTTATTCCAGCATAGTATCTAAAATTAGATACCAAGAACAACTACCTCCACGGGATGAAAAACTACCGGTAGTCCTTTCTCTCTTTTTAACCAAATTTATATTATTATTATTTTCTTTTCATTTTTATTTTAAAGGGGTTGTACCTTTCAAATCGTAGTTCTGGATAATAATTCTGAAAATATTATCAGCAGAATAAAAATAAATCCATTAACGGTATTTTTGTAAATTATATATTTGTTGTTTAAATAACTCGCATGATTTATTTTTCAAAGAAATCGCATGATCGATTTTTTAAAAAACTCGCGTTGTTGATTTTTCAAACAAAAATAGCATTGTTAATTTTTCAAAGAACTCACATGTTTGATTTTTCGAAGAACTCTCATGATTGGTTTTTCAAAGAACTCTCATGATTGATTTTTCAAAGAACTCGCATGTTTATTTTTTTTTAAACTCGCATGTTTAATTTTTCAAATAACTTTCATGATTGATTTTTCAAAAAACTCACATGTTTAATTTTTTTAAAAATTCGTATGGTTGATTTTTCAAACAAAATATTACTAGTATTTTTTCAAAGAACTCGCATGTTTAATTTTTCAAAGAACCCACATGATCGATTTTCAAAAAACTCTCATAATTAATTTTTAAATAACTCACGTGCTAATGGTGAAATTTTATTTTTTTAAAAAAAATCAAAAATACCATTAGTAGATCTAGTTTTGGGTTTACATTATAATTCAATCTAATTTATTAATCTAATTTATTAATCTAATTTAATAATAATTTTTTATAATCTGATATTTTCTTAAAAATATATATATGTAAATATTATCTATTATCACACAAGTCCTATAGATTTTAGTTCCAAACCATTGATTATACTCTTAATAAGTTTATGAGACAATAACTTAACGGGTAAAAGTTTGATAAAAAATTGACCCAATTTTAATAGTTAGATGTGATTGTATTTTTATTCGAAATGGATAAAAAATCAAAATTAATTGAATATCAATTTAATAAAATAAGTTCAAAATCGATTTAATAAAATAAACTTCTAAAACAGATTTGAAACCGAACCGATAAGGCAATAGACTAATATAATCGATAGGAAGAGGAACCAATTATTAAAATTGGTTGTTTTTTTAATATATTATATTATATTATATTATATCGGGAAACACCAATTTAAAAATTAACTTGTAATCTTTGGTTTTTTTTATTATCTATTTAAATAAAATGTTTAAAAAAAAATCATAATTAGATTTTTTTTCTCAATAGACTTAACCAAACTGAAACAAAAATAAATCAAAACTGTATCGAAAAGAACCGGTTTTAAATCGGAGTGAACTGGAATTTGATCTAAATTGAACATAAACCTCTGATATGAGTCGAACCGAACCGGACATAAACGAATTGGTTTTAAATAGAACTAGAATCGCAATCAAACTGAATCGGACCGGACCGAATCATACTGAAAATTTAAAGATCCAATCCGACTTCTAAAATTAAAACCGAAAACTTAACCGTCTAATTTGGTTTGACTGCTCCTATTTGGTTTCATCAAAACTCGAACACATCCAGACCAATAATAATTCTATCGGGGTTGTAATGCATTATGGGCTTAGTAATTATAAATAATCAGGATCATTGAACTTATCTTTATATAATATTATCCGATTTGTTCTATTTATTTATTGGTAACAATTTTTTTTATTTTGTCATTGGATGGAATGTTCAACCATGAAAAATAATTTATAATATTAGAAGTAGAAAGTGGTTTATCGGTTGCACCAAAAATAATTCATCATCAATTTTTTTAAGATATATAATCGAGAGTTGATGTGTTTGATATGATTGTAGATATTACTTGAAAACATTTTAAGTCAATGAGTTTTAGGCCAGTCCTTGGAGTCTTTGAATTTAACCTGATACGAGTTTGGGTGGAAGCCCTTGACCACACCCGCGCCGCAGATTGCACCAAGGCATTGCATGATCATGTAGAAAACAGTTTTGGGGAGAGACAACTTTCGCGCTAAGAAGAAACCAAATGTTACAGCCGGATTGATATGACCACCTGAAATTCCAGCAGTACAGTAAACAAGAGCAAAGATCATGCCACCAAAAGCCCATGAAATCCCTTGAATACCAACAGAAGCACACAAGTTTGGTTCCTTTTTAACACCCATCACAGTAAGCAATGTGACGTACAAAAACAAAAAAGTAGCTACGAACTCTGCGATCCCAGCTCTATAAAATGACCACGACTTTAACTCGTCCCGGTTGAATAGTGGTGCCGGTGGTGATTCCTTGTAGTCCTTGTAGCTAGAGGAGGATATTCCAGTGGGTATTTGATCTGGGTGCTGGTTTGCTCCAACCCTAACATCTTCTGTTTTGCCCATTGCTTATTTTTCTTAATGACTTCTTATGCAAGCTTGTATGAAATGTTATATGCATGTAAGAAATAGATATTATGATTGTTGGAACTAATATAGAAAGCCAAACGGAGTTATATAATGGCTATTCATACGGCCAGATCATTTAGTGTGGTTTTTAAGCCATTCCTACAATTATTGACGCTGTCAGATCATATCGTACCCAGTCTTGTACTGGTTCTATCGGCCTGTCAAATGAATCGGTTTCTTTATATATCTATGGGACCCGATAGTTCTTTCAATAACGATGAAAACAAGTTATTTTAACCTTATTCTAAGTCGGGCACCAACCATAGGATCTTGCTATATTATTTTAACCTTTTGACGTAATTTACTGATTTGTAAGTTTAATTTTACGGTACCCAACCATAGAATCTTGCTATATTAATAAAGGGTTATGCCAGCCGGTGTCTATGGCACCGGTTAGCAAGCTTTAGTACTCATTTGTGAAAATCGTCTTCCTTTAGTAATATATTAATAATGCAGAGAGATTAGAATATTTTCAGGACAGTATTACCTTTTTATGCATGTTTTTTTTATTTAAAATTATAATTATAATATATTTTTGTTTAAATTATGGTCATAAAAATAAAAACTTAAATTAATTTATAACTATTAAATAATATATCTAAATTTTATATTTTAAAAGTTATTTATTTTAAAATTTTAAATCAAAATATAAAGAAAAGTTATCAGTTTTGAAATAAATGTTATTTTTTGAAATTCTTAATCAAAAGTAGCTTTTAAATAATTTTAAAATTTATGTTTTTAAAATTATATATTTTAAAACATCTAACAAATTAAACAAACTTTTGAATTAAAAACTTAAATAATATTAATTATATTTTTTATTTGAAATTAATTCTTTTGAACAAGTGGATTTTGTCTGTAAAATAAATAAAGTTATAAGTTTTTTCAAATAAAATAAAGTTAATGTTTTTCGAACAAACAAAACCTGCTCGTTTAAAAAAACTATTTTCAACGTAATTATGAAAACTTCAACGTTTTAAATAGCCAAAATGTTTTAAAAAATAAATTTGCTAATTGTTATAGTTTTAATTTACTATATTTAACAATAACACAATAGTATAGAAAGAACAATTTAGTTGAAAAAGTTGGTTACATTTCTCTCCAAGAAATGGAGCTAAATCAAGAAACTAAATCCTAAGCTTTAGTTCTTCTCTGCTATTATAATTAAAGAAGGAGAATGCTCAGTTCCTATTGGTAGATCGGTTGATCTCAATCTGAGTTTTCCTCCATTGCCATCGGCGCACATTGATCTTCCTAAGATCAAGATAACCCAGCCTTTGAGCCTGTAACAAGTGGGAAATCAGAGACTATTCAACAGAGTTATGTATCTCCCTTTAAACAGCAAACTACAAAGATTCATCATGATAATGTTATAAGGAACAACAGCAAAGAATTTCCTGAGATTATCTTATGGCTGAAGATTGTGAAAAATTGAAAGCAGCTTCTAATCATACTCTTGTGGGCAAATTTACTACAGGCAAACCAAATTACAGTTTAATAAAGTCTTTCTTGGAAGGATTCAATTTCAAAGGAGAATTTAATACTAGTTTTGATTTTTGTCACATTTTTATTGAATTTCTTTGAAGGATTATCTCAAGAAGTTGTGGAGAAGAAAGGTTTGGGTCATAGGAAACAAAACTATGCGTTTATTAAAGTGGGCTCCTAATTTTAACCCTAACTTTAAAAACCATGTTACTCATGTGTTCATCAACCTTCCTAACATTCCTGAGTTCATGTTTCATGAGGAAACAATCTTGGAAATTGCTTAAAGTTTGGGATCTCCTTTAAATATTTGGGTTCCTCCTAGAGATCGGGCTAGAATCAACTATTGCAGGATTTAGGTTGAAGTTGATGTCTCTATTGCCTCTACCTAAGAAAATATGGATTGCTTTTGGGAAAAATAGATTTTGGCAGGAGTTAAACTAAAGTAACTATCCTAGCTACTGTAAACATTGTTATCATCTTGGGCATTCTGGGAGGTATGTAAGAAGATGCAAAAGCCTATATCTACTGAAGAAGTAATGGTACGTGTTAATGTGGCTGAGTAAACTGACTTGTCTCTGGTGAATCCTGTTCAAATAATGAAGTGAGTTGTTACGGTGGGTGAGAAGAACAATATAAATAAGAGTGCAGTTGATGTTTATAATGTTAGCCTATCTGATACAAATGAAAACATTCAGAGCAGCGTTGTATGTGATAATCCCTTACCTCTATGTGTTGAGAAGGAGGAGATTATAGAAGCCTTGCACTTGATTGATTTGGGCCCCTCAAATCATATCAGTTCTGAGTCTTTGGACAACAGAAATGGAAATGTTTCTCCACAAATGGAAAATGCTGGTAGTCTGCCTTCTTCTCCTGCAAAGATTAAAGAGCATAAGAAAAACGAGAAAGTAAAGAAAGTTAAATTTCTAACTTCAAGAAATCTGATGAATCCTAAACTAATGCAACACAGAGGTGTTGTTAGGAACCCAAAGCCATCCAAATGACCATTTCAATTTTAAATTGGAATGTTCGTGGCTTGGTGAACAAATAAACTATAGCAAGACTCAAGTCCTTGAAAAGATCGGTGAGGCCAGATTTTCTATCTATTCAAGAAACAATGGTCAATCCTTCTAAAATTTATTCTATCCTTAAGAAACTTGGATATCAACATTATATTCAGAACATAAATAACAAGATTTGGGTGCTATGGAAGGATAATTTTGTGACTGATGATGAGAAATTTATACATTTGAATGTTAAGCTCAAGGATTCTAACAAGGACTTCGGGGTCACTGTGATTTATGCTAAGTGCTCTAAATGTTTAAGAAAAGTCTTTTGGGAGAAGCTAAAGGCTCTAGAATATGGTGTTATGGATTGGATGGTCTTGGGTGATTTCAACACTATATCTAGCCCTGATGAACAAATCTACTGCACTACCAACTGTAACTCTAGTATGGATGATTTTAATAACTTCATTTTTTATTCTAACCTAACTGATGCAGGGTTCTCTTATAATAAATACACTTGGACTAATGGCAGACAATGGAGACGTCTTGATAGGGTTTTATATAATCAAAAGTGGCTACTAATGTCACTCATCATTCTAAAACTTGCTCAGATCACTGCCCTATTGTGGTCACTATAACTACTGAACCTTCTAAAATGAAGTCCTCTTTTAGATTTTTGAATATGTGGGTTCTTCACTCTGGAATTAATAAAGTGGTGGAGGATAGTTGGGTTGGGTTCTATCAGGCTTCAAGCTAAAGAGCTTAAAGGCTAATTTAAGGAGGTGGAACATGGAGGATTTTGGGAATGTGTCTGAGTCTATTCAGCAAATGGAGGAGGAAATTACGTGTAAAGAATTAAACTACCAAAGTTCTAGGTCTGTTGAGGATAAATTCCTTCTAGATAATGCTAGAGATACTCACCTAAAGCTTCTAGAAAGAGAGGAGGAATTCTGGGTTCAGAAATCTCACACTAATTGGGTCCGGGATGGTGAAAGGAATACTTCATTTTTTCACAATTTTGTAAGGAAAAGAATGAAGAAAAATAAAATCACCAGGATTTGGGACGGCACCAGATGGTTGGAAGACAAGGAAGCTATTGAGGTTTCTGCTATAAATTACTTCAAGGACCTTCTATATGATCAACCTAAAGCTTGGAATTCGAATATAATTTTAAATTTTATCCCTAAGTTGGTTAAGGATGAGGAAAACAATTTTTTGTTACCTATTCCTAAAGAGGAGGAAATATTTGAGATTGTTAAGAATATCAATCCTACTTCTGCAGCTGGCCCAGATAGATACAGTGGAAGGTTTTATAGAGACTGCTGGTCTATTATAAAGGTAGACCTTTGTGAAGCTATTGTTGAAGTTTTCAAATGTGGTCTTATTCATGATGGGGTTTTGCTACTACTCTATGTCTAATTCCTAAGAATCCCAATCCTAAGTCTTGGAAAGAATTTAGTCATATAAGCCTTACTACCTTCTTTAACAGAATTGTTTCAAAGATTATTAATAAAATGCTATTTAATATCCTACCTAGTCTTATTTCTGAAGATCAAAGGGCGTTTATTTCTGGGAGATCTATCCATGAAAATATCATGGTTACTCATGAATTAGTGCATGATATTGATCTTAAAACTAAGAGAGGAAACATTATCCTAAAGGTGGAGATAGACAAGGCCTTTGGCAGGCTTGACCACACATTTCTTCTATGTGTTTTGGTTGTTTTTTGCTTTGACAAAGATTTCATTACCTTAATTGAGAAATGAGTGACCAACTGTCATTTCTCAGTTCTAGTCAATGGTGAGGTCACGGGCTATTTTAAATCTAATAAGGGGCTAAGGCAGGGTGAACCACTGTCACCCAGCCTGTTTATTTTGGCTGAGGAATATCTGTTGAGGAGTATCAAGGATCCATCTACGAATGCTTTTAATATAAGATATAAGAATAAAGGGAAGATGGACTTAGCATGCTTGGGTTATGTTGATGACTTGTTTATATTCTGCAATGGCTCCACTGACTCTAATAGAAACATTTGCAGGCTCCTGTATCATTATGAGGATAAATCTGGTCAAATTATGAATAAAGGTAAGTCTAAATTTATCATTAATAATAATATCTTACCTAGAAGAATCAATGAGCTTGAGCAGCTATTATTATTCAAGAAAGCTGACCTTCCTTTCAACTACATGGGTGCAATCATCAACAAAAAGTTAAGAGTTAGTAACTTTGATGATCTAATTATGAAAATTAGAAATAAAGTAGTTGATTGGGACCATACTCTCCTTTCCTTTGGAGACAGGCTTACTTTGGTACAATTTGTCCTATGTTCTTATCCTATTTACAATATTCAACACTCTTGTATCTCTAAGACTTTTGCTAAAAGACTAGAAGTTATCTACAACAAATTTCTATGGGGTAACAAGGATGACAAAACAGCCATAAACTGGGTTTTGTGGTCTAAAGTCTGCAAGTCATGTGGTGAAGGTGGTTTGAGAGTTAGAAAGATCAAAGATTGGGAATTTTTATTTTCTCACATGCTCTGTTTTTCTTTCAAAAGGCATAAATCTATCTGGTCTAAGCTTATGAAGGAAACCTATTGTAAAAATGTTCATCAATTAACTGCTACTAAGCGTATCAAATGTTCTTAAATCTGGTCTAGACTGTTGGATGTCAGGGACATTACAGAAAAGTTTATTTCTTGGCATGCTAAGTCTGGTAATATGGACTTCCTTATTGATAAGTGGTGTTCTCCTTCTCCTTTTGTAAACATAATGAATATGGATGAAAGGTCAAGATTTATTGGGATGAAAGTGAAAGAGTTTTGGATTAATGGAGCTTGGGACTTGACTAGAATTGAGAGTATTGTGAATTCATATGATATTCATAATATACTCAAAATTTCTCTAGTGACTGGTGAAGAGGATTCTGTCTATTGGTTTATCAGTCAAGGTTGCAATTTTAACTCTAAGTTAACCTGAGAGGGTAGAGGAGACTATTGCGTTTGAGGAGAGAGAGAAGCGGCTGCGTTTGGAGGGAGATAGAGATAGGATTTGCTGCGTTTGGGGAGAGAGACAAAAGAGGGCTGCTGCGTATTTTATATTTGTGTAGATTTAGGGTTTAGTTGGGGGAAATAAGGAAGGAAAGAAAAAAATAAAAAAAATTAAGAAAAAAAAAAGAAAAAGAAAGAGAAAGAGAGAAGCGAATTACACTGCTTCAGTGTTGTGTTTTTTATGTTTGTAAAAGAAAATATGTGATTTTGATTGAGGAGGAGAGGATAGAGGAGACCGTTGTGTTTGAGGAGAGAGAACTGGCTGCGCTTGTAGGGATAATAATCCTATTCTTGACCGGACAGGAGCATGTATAATCTTTGGGTGCGGTCCGGTCTTCAAAGAAGACAAAATCTCGGATTAGAAGTTTGAAACAGGATGAGCATGTGATAGTCGAAAGAGTAGAGACAATATTATTTGTTAGGTTCAATTTGTCACACAAAACATGAATTGCATATAAGACACAATAGTTGTATCACAAGATCTTCAAACTAATATATCTAGTAAATTGGAAATGACACAGCACTAGTATTAGTGACGAAACAACAATTCAATTTAAATTATGAAATCTAAATTTAAATACAAATCTAAATTAAATAGCAAAATTTTGTTTTTAATATCGGAGACTACTCAACTATAAGAATATTTTAGTATTTAAAATAGAATAAAATATCTAATTTAAATTTGAATCAAATTCAATTTTCATAAATTTTATAATATTTTACTGATTTGTAAGTTTAATTTTATAATTTTCACCCAACCATAAAATCTTGCTATATTATTAAAGGGTTATCCCAGCCGGTGTCTGTGGCACCGGTTAGCAAGCTTTAATACTCATGTGTGAAAATCGTCTTCCTTTATTAATATATTAATAATCAGAGAGATTAGAATATTTTCAGGACAGTATTACCTTTTTATCTATGCTTTTTTTATTTTAAATTATAATTATAATAATTTTTTGTTTAAATTATGGTAATAAAAATAAAAACTTCAATTAATTTATAACTATTAAATAATATTTATAAATTTTATATTTTAAAATTTTAAATCAAAATATAAAGAAAAGTTATCAGTTTTGAAATAAATGTTATTTTTTGATATTCTTAATTAAAAGTAGCTTTTAAATAATATTAAAATTTGTGTTTGTAAAATTAAATATTTTAAAACATCTAACAAATTAAACAAACTTTTGACTTAAAAAGCCGAAAGTTTGTTAATTATATTTTTTATTTGAAATTAATTTTCTTGAACAAGTGGATTTTGTCAGTAAAATAAATAAAGTTATAAGTGTTTTTCAAATAAAATAAATTTAATGTTTCTTCGAACAAACAAAGCCTGCTTGTTTAATAAAACTATTTTCAACGTAATTATAAACTTCAACGTTTTAAATAGCCAAAAGGTTTTAAAAAATAAATTTGCTAATTGTTATAGTTTTAATTTACTATAATTAACAATAACACTATAATATAGAAAAAAGAATTTAGTTGAAAAAGTTGGTTACATTTCTCTCCAAGAAATGGATCTAAATCAAGAAATTAAATCCTAAGCTTTAGTTCTTCTCTGCTATTGCAATAGAAGAAGGAGAATGCTCAGTTCCTATTGGTAGATCGGTTTATCTCAATCTGAATTTTCTTCCATTGTCGTCGGCGCACATTGATCTTCCTAAGATCAGGATAACCCAGTTTTTGAGCCTGTAACAAGTGGAAAATCTGAGACTATTCAAAAGAGTTATGTATCTCCCTTTAAAGAGCAAACTACAAAGATTCATCATGATAATGTTATAAGGAACAACAGCAAAGAATTTCCTGAGATGATCTTATGGCTGAAGATTGTGAAAAAATTGAAAGCAGCTTCTAAGCATACTGTTGTGGGCAAGTTTACTACAGGTAAACCTGATAAGGAAGAATAAAAGACAAGGAGAAAAGTGTGAAGAAGAAACATTACTGGAGAAAATAACAAAGAAAAAGTATAATAGGAGGAAAATGCAGAGAGAAAACTGTGTAAGGACTGAATTGTATAAGCTATCTAAAGAAATAGCCAGAATAGGAGGAAAATAAAATATAGGGACTAAAGATGTAATTAACAGTAGTTAAAGAGTGTGGGATCCGTAACTGTACTATAAAAGGACCACACACGCTTCACAAATCCCGAGATGAATAATATGATACTTTCTCTCTCTACTTAACCTAATAACTCTCGCTTTCTCTCTCTAAAATTGACACTAAGAGATTTCTGTATCACCGAATTGTCACTAAGTAATCCTCGTATCGCATAATTACCCCTGGACTTTCTTGAAACTCTTCAGTGGCGCCGTCTGTGGGAAGCGAGGATTGCTCTGACGGTAATCGCTTCCTGGAAATAATTCATGTTCCGAGGAGAACTATGGAAGAGCAAGGGGACGATTTGGTTAACAATTGCGAGGAGAACCTGATAGGCGATGACTACCGGAACGATATGGAATACGATGGACCAGGGGCCAGCGAGTTGAAAACGCTTTCGACGACTCAGATCTGCTGGCTCGAAAGAATGAATTGCTGCTAGAGATTGAACGATTGAAAACAGAAAAGGAAACCGTACAGGAAAATCTTCGATCCGAGATAAGGAGAGAGGCAGTTATTGAAAAGGAGGAGCGCGAAAATGAATTTCGTCCCAAAAATAGGGACAACAGATATCGGGGACGCGAGCGGTGATCGCCAAGGAGAAGAGAGAGGCGACGTTCGAATTCGGCTGACTCAAGTGATTACTCTCAATACAGCTCCTCGGAGTCGTCCCCTCGGAAATACCACAGAAAGAAAAAACGTGATCGCAGGCGCACCGATTTCCGAAGAGGAAGAAGCTCGGAGAGGAAATCCTCGAGGGAAAAGAGTCACCATGCCCGAGGTGGTGATCAGTCTCATGAATAGGCAAAGTATCCTGATAAGAAAGAGGACATGGGCCCGCGGAATTCGGAGTGGCAGCAACAATACACTCTACCTTCCGAGTAGGGGTTGTACTTTTCGAATAACGACAATTTACGATCCAACATTTATCGTACGGGACACAATTGGAGAGCCTCTCCTCTGTCCTCGGAGATTTTAGTGGGGAACCTTCCAAAGCACTTTGATATTTCAAAGTTAGAAAAATTCGATGGGACGCAGGACCCGGATAATCACATCGAACAATTCAAAAAATTTATGATCAATTTCGACGATGATGATAAGTTGTTGCGCAGAGCTTTTTCTTAGACTTTCAAGGGGGTAGCTTCTAAATGGTACAATAGACTTCCGTAGGGATCCATAAAGAATTTTGATATGTTTTGGAACATCTTCAGACAACACTTCGTGGGGAGCAAGAAGTTCAGAGTTAACGGAGACACGATCATCTATTGTCGACAGAAAGTTGGGGAGAGCCTCAAGGATTACACAAATCGTTTTGTCAAAACGAAAACAGACATGGAATATTGTAAAGATTCGGTGGCACTTGCAGCTTTTAGGATGGGCCTACTCCCCGGATTGTTGAAGGATACGGTGGCAGAGAGCCAAGCAATGACCTTCAGACCGTTACTAGATCAGGTTGAGAAGAGGATCTTGGTGGAAGAGACTCAGGCGTCGGAAAAGGGATCTGGGGACCAGTTGGATAAGAATCAATTTCAAAGATCAGAGTCGAGTAACCATGGCCTCCGTTCTAATGTTCAGGCCAAGAATGTGGGTCAATATCCGCCGAGGCAGAAATCAAACCCACAATACTATGGCACCCAGCACAATTACAACCAAGGAACGAGACCCATGTCGAATAAGTGGGTTCGACCCGACTATTTTGCGGAGTTAACAGAAAGTGTTGCTACAATATTTGACAAAGCGAAATCTACGGTACCGTTCAGAAAGCCTTTTCCCATACAGACTCTGAGGGAAAGCATAAGCGTTAATAAGTACTGTAAGTATCATGAGGATATTGGACACGATACCAAGGATTGCATAGCTTTAAAGAAAGAAGTGCAAGCCTTGGTCGAGAATAGAATGTTGCTAGAGTTTGTCAAAAAGAATTCCCAGAAAAATGTCGTGGTAAAAGCTGTCACGAAGAACACTGATACAGCCATGGTGATTTCCGAAGGAATTGACAACTTTGACATTGAACATGAATATCTAGACCTCAATGAGGGGCGGAACAACGTCAATATGGTGGAAGATATTATTCCGAATGGGAGGGTGGATAGCCTCTGCGCTTTCTTCGAATCTTTGGCAATTTTCGGAGGAGACACTATTGCGGGAAATTCCAACAGCTCCCGCAAGAGGCACATGGTCAACCTAACTACCCAGATCGAGGCAGGGGTGTCAGCACAAATGCACCGGTCGCCTTCCCCCATCATTTGTTTTGATGACAATGATATGCGCAATGTCGCAGGCCCCCACGGAGATGCGGTGGTGATCGCTGCGGGCATCGCTGGGGATCAAATTCAGAAAATACTTATTGATACAGGGAGTTCAGCAAATATATTGTTTATGAGCACTTACCGGAGAATTTCTGACCCACCAGTTATCCGAAGATCCGACAGGACTATAGTGGGCTTCACTAGTGCTACAGCAATAGTGGTAGGAGAATTTCAGTGTGTGGTCGAATTGGGCCGAGGGCCATTCAAGAAGGAGGTGGAAGTACTGTTCATTGTCGTTGACGCACCGACGTCGTATAACGCTATCCTAGGCCGCTCTTGGTTATCTCGGATGCATGGCGTAATCTCAACAGTGCATCAATGCTTAAAGTACGTGGTAGGAAACAATATTGGGATAATCCGAAGTAGCCAGAAGATGGCACGTGAATGTTACCAGATAGCCCTATCCTCGAAGGGGATTCGGGGAGAAACTTCAGACAAAGCATAGCAATTAAAGGGGCCTCCCCTCGAAATCATCCCATGCGATGATCCGAGGGAGGCCCCCGGATTTCAGGCCCCAGAAGAAGATTTTGCGACACATGAATTTGCGAGTGGCAAATTTCTGAAGATTGGAGTCAACCTCTCTCCAGAATTTAAGGAGAAGTTAATTGATTTTTTATCTGATAAACTTGATATGTTTGCTTGGTGTGAACAGGATGTCACTGGAGTGCCGTCGGAAATCATGTGTCATAAACTTGCGATACGACTTGATGTCCGACCCATAGTCCAGAAAAGAAGACCTGTCTCCCCGGAAAAGGCCACGGCAATTCGGTTGGAGGTCGAGAGGCTACTGAGCATAGGCCATATTCGCGAGTCGCAATATCCCGTGTGGGCGTCGAATCCAGTGTTGGTACGAAAGAAGAATGGTAAGTGGAGAATGTGTGTTGATTTCACGGATTTAAACAGAGCTTGTCCTAAAGATCCATTCCCTGTGCCTCGCATCGATCAGTTAGTGGATTCGACCTCCGGAAATCGACTGTTTTCATTTATGGACACTTACTCAGGATACAACCAAAACCGATTAGCCTCTAACGATGAGGAAAGCACTTTTTTTATTACCGGGCAAGGGTTATACTGCTACAGGGTCATGCCGTTCGGATTAAAAAACGTGGGGGAAACTTATCAGCGCCTGGTCAATAAAACCTTTGAGGGTCGGATTGGGCGGAACATGGAGGCCTATATCGATGATATGATAGTCAAAAGTGCACGGGACGAAGACCATTTCGCCGACTTAGAAGAGACATTCCGTAATTTAAGCATAGTCAATCTAAAACTCAATCCGGAGAAGTGCATTTTCGGGGTGAGGTCGGGTAAATTTCTCGGTTACATGATCAACGAAAAAGGCATTGAGGAAGATCCGGAACAGATAAAATATCTGATCACAATGACACCCCCCCAAAATATCAAGGAAGTACAAGTTCTGACAGGGATATTGGCCGCTCTAAATATATTCATTTCTAGATCTTCAGATAAATGTGCACCCTTTTTCAAGGTACTGCGAAATGCGAGACATTTTTGTTGGACCGAGGAATGTTCGACCGCTTTTTATCAAATCCAAGAGTATCTTACGTCCCCTGAGGTATTGTCTAAACCATTGGTAGAGGAGACATTAATTATCTATGTAGCAGTATCAGGATGTGCGGTCAGTGTCGTTTTACTCCGCGAAGATGAGTCTCTCTTGAAGCCTATCTATTATGTCAGTAAGAGTCTGTTGGATGCGGAGAAACGATATCTCATGTTGGAGAAGGTAGCTCTAGCTGTGGTAACGGCGGCTCGAAAGATGAGACCGTACTTCCAGGCCCACCCTATAATTGTTCGGACGACTTTTCCCCTGAAGAGTTTATTACAAAGGCCTGATATCTCTGGTCGGATGACTAAATGGTCGGTGGAACTGGGAGACTTTGACATAACATTTGAGCCTCGAACGGCGATAAAAGCCCAAGTTTTATCTGATTTCTTGGTCGAGTTCCATTCGGATAGAGAGGAAAAAGAAATCCATGACTTTGTTGATGAAGCGGAATGGGTGGTACGGACAGATGGGGGGTCGAACATCTCGGGAAGTGGGGCCGGTGTTCAATTGATCTCCCCCAAAGGGATAGCTATGTTCCAAGCCATTCGTTTCGGTTTTAAGGCTACTAATAATGAAGGTGAGTATGAAGCTGCACTAGCAGGCTTGCGTTTGGCTCAGATATGTGGGGCCCTAAAGATTAAACTGGTCAGCGATTCACAATTGGTGATAAACCAAGCTTTGGGAGAGTCCGAAGCCAGGAAGGATAAGCTGATACAGTATCTGAAGATATTGAAAGGTTTAGCATCTGACTTTGAGGAAGTCAAGTATGAGTATGTTCGAAGAAAGTTAAATGCTGTCCCAGATTCTCTCGCCTCCGCTTCACGAATGGAGGGTTACGCTTGGGTTTTGGTTCAGGAGCGCCCCTCGATCTTGGTTGATGAGGAGCATACAATAAGTATCCCGGAGGAAAGTAATGTGATTACGGATGATTGGAGGTCGGCCATTATCGATTTTCTGGTCCATGATACTTTACCCGCCGAAAAGCACGAGGTTAGGAAAATCAGGTTCAAGTCTCATGGCTATATTTCGCTGGGAGGAGTGCTGTATAAGAAATCTCTGAGTTGCCCATTATTGAGGTGTTTGAATAAACCTGAGTCACAAATCGTCCTGTCTGAACTACATGATGGGGAAGGTTCAGCCCATTGTGGGTATAAGGCATTAATTCGAAGAGTGTTCATGGCTGGCTACTATTGGCCTACTGTTGCTGCAGATGCAAAAGAATTAGTAAGACGATGTGACACATGCCAACGCTATGCGAATGTAATCCACAACCCTGGGGTGTTACTGGAAAGTATTTCAGAGGCAGTCCCATTTGACAGATGGGGCATTAATCTAGTTGGGCCCCTACCAATAGCGTCTGGGGGCAGACAGACTATAATCGTAGCAGTCGATTATTTGTCTAAGTGGGTAGAGGCTGAGCCGCTAGCAGGAACAAGGGCCAAAAGATGTGATCAAGTTTGTCGTGTCTAACATTTGTTGTCGTTTTGGTGTACCATTGCAGATCACAACGGACCTCAGTATGATAACAAGGAGTTCCAAAGTTTCTTTGTATCGAGGGGTATACGACAATGTTTTTCTGCACCATTTCACCCTCATGCTAATGGGAAAGTGGAGGTGACTAATCGCACGATTCTCGATGGTTTGAAGAAGAACTTGGAAGGGAAAGCGGGAAAATGGCCCGACTATTTGCAGGAAGTGTTGTGGGCATACCGGACGACTCCGTGAACGGCCACTGCTGTGTCTCCATTTGCCTTAGTCTATGGAATGAATGTCGGTGTCCCTCCAGAGACTCTTTTTCCCTCACATCGTGTAGCAACATATGCCTCCGACACGAATGACCAGAGTAGAGCACTGGCTTTAGACTTGGTTGAAGAAAAGAGACAGCAGGCACAATTGACATCCCTCCATTATCAAACTCTCATGACGAGTCGATGCGCGTCTAAGGTAAAGCACAGAGATTTTAAGGTGGGGGACAAATTCCTACATAAATTTTTCTTGCACACCAAAGACAAGAGTTTGGGAAAGTTGGGACCGAATTGGGAAGGTCCCTATGAGGTCACAGAGAAGATAAAACCAGGAACATACCGGTTAAAAGACAAGGAAGGGCGATATCTCCGTCTACCTTGGAACATTGTGCATTTAAAATTGTATCTTGATTGACGAGCTAGCTAGCAAGTAGTGTTTGTATTTTCTTCTTCTTCTTTGTATCCCATAGAACGAAATTTAGCGAGGGCACACTCTTTCCTACCCTGTTAGGCACAGAAAGGTTTTAATGAGGTGTTTCGATGAGCTGCTTCAATACAAAGAATTCTTTGCCTTAACTATTTTTGGGTCACAGTAACATGTGCCTCGAATTCGTGTCTCTTCGAACTATTTTTGGGTCACAGTTACATGTGCCTCGAATTCGTGTCTCTTCGAACTATTTTTGGGTCACAGTAACATGTGCCTCGAATTATTGCCTCTTGAAAATGTTATTTGGGTCACACTAATGTGTGCCTCGAATTTTATTTGACTTTATTATCATTTGGGTCACACTAATGTGTGCCTCGAATTTTATTTGACTTTATTATCATTTGGGTCACATTAAGGTGTGCCTCGAATTTTATCTGACTTTATTATTATTTGGGTCACATTAAGGTGTGCCTCGAATTTTATCTGACTTTATTATTATTTGGGTCGCATTAATGTGTGCCTCGAATCTTATTCGCTTATATCAATATTAGGGTCACATCAATATAACTCAAGTTATTGTCTCTCGGATGATCATTTGGATCACAATAATGTGCTGCTCGAATTCCATCTTTCTGACACATTATTAGGCTAAGTATCTACGTTTGGTTCGAAGGATTTGCCTCTTCGGATCATTGACAAGAACATAACATTTGGGGCCTTGGACTGAACTTATATATAAAAATAAAATTTGGTTACTTGCCTTACAAAGTCAAAACATGCCTTATAAAATCAGCGCATTACAACATGCCTTAGTCACATTACAAAAAGAAGCCATATAGGTCCATACACAAAACATTAACACCTTATACATCTTCCCTCGGTCTGAATTTTTCGAGAAGACACTCCCCTCAGCCTCAGAGTCTTCCCTATCACTTACTACTATATGGGGAGGACGAAGCTCCGAGGGGACAAGTTTCCAAAAACTCCCCAAGTTATATTCGGGATGCTCAGCATGGATTTGGGTAAGCAAACCAGCTCGAGTAGTGGCATCCCGTGCCTTTAGCTTACTTGTGCACGTAGCTGCATAAGCATCCACAGCTTTATCTTTCTCTTCCTCGACCTGTCTAGGAAAGTTCTCAACCCGTTTAAGTAACTGATCTCGATCCTCATTCACATTTTTGAAGCTCTCAATACATTCTGTGAATCCATCGCAGGCCAGACGATGCCCTCTCTTGTATTCAGCTATCAATAGCTCTTGAGCATCAGTCGTTTTCTTATACAAATCTCTCTCTTCTTGACAGCACCTCTCCAGCATTATCACATAGTTTTCAGAGGCAGATAAGCGCTCATACAAGGCATTGGCTTGACCCTCGATCACTGCGTGTTGCTTCTTGGCCTCTTCAAGCTGAGAGGCAGTTAACAGCGATTTAAACTTATAATGATTTTTGCGCTTCTGAAGGTGCCGCATCTTTTTTTCCCTATTAACTGAGGTATTCAGCAATTTTCGAAGAGACAGTGAGAACTCATCGTCTAAAGGAACTTCGAAGGAGCTCGATGGAGACCCTAATGCTGCAGAATCAAACTCAGAAAACCCACCACCAAGAGTGTCTGGATCGATGTGCTGAGGAGGGTTGCTCCGAGGGATGGGGAGAGGTGCTAACCTTGGACTATTTTCGAAGGGGACCGGGTGAGAAGCTTCAGTAAGAGGCAAATGCGGGGATTGATGAGAACTTTCCTCGGGTGAGTGGCCACCTCTGTTCTCAGGCTCACTTGAAATTTCTTGGGTCTCTTTGCCTAGAGCGGCCTCCTGATTGTCATCAGGTGTTTCACCATCCTCGGATAATTCTTGGATGGGTTCGAGGACAGCTTTACCTTTCCTATCTTTTGCCTTGGCATCCTTCTTCGATGGAAGGATGGGAGCAGGGGGAGGAGGAATGGAGTTCAACGACCCAACATTGTTTGGGGGAGGAGGAATGAAATTCGATGACCCAACATTGTTTGGGGGAGGAGACCCTTGGGTGTTGACCGTTCCTTCAGGGTTCAGTTGTTGATTCAGGGAAGCATCTTCTTCTGGAGGATCCCCAAGATGACTCTGCGAACGAGAGCGCTTGGGAAGATATACCACTATATCTTTTTGACTCACACGCTCCATCACTTCTCGCTCCGAGGGAGGAGCCATCAATCCTCTCATGCTAATTCGGTCGAGGGGATTAAGCCTCCACAACCGACTCATGGCGAGGTTGTTATCCTTGAAGCAGAGGCGAAATTGATTATCCCAGTGTTCTTTTGCCCACAAGCGAAGTTTCGTGAACACATTCGTGCCACCCTCAACGTAGTCAGAATAGGGCTTTGATATCCCAGTAATAGCTGCAACAAGTAGCCATTATCAAGTCCAGTCACAAACTAAAATTCGATGAACAATAAGTAATTTCGAAGGATAGACACTTACATTTATTGGTCCACATCAAAGATAGCTTGTGAGGGTTCGAAGGAGTGGCCTCTGACCCGGTCTCCCAGCAACCGGAGAAAAACACGAACTGCTGCCTCCATTTTTTATCAGCTTCTAGTAGATCTCTCAGGACTTTTTGTCCTCGGTTGAAAGTCAATGAGTAAAAGGGAAAGAAAGGATTCCTGGCTAAACCAGCAAGACCAATGAGTTGCTCTAACGAAAATTTGTGACCTAAGAGCCTCAAGGCCATGATGCAGGCCATCAGAGTAAACCACATGTTGGGGCCAACCTGTGAAGGACAAAGGTCTATCTTCGCCAAATATTCGATAAAGAAGGGGTCTAAGGGATACCTTAGCCCCCAGTTCATGATCTCCGTATATACCACCAGCTTGTTGTCCCTCACTGACAGAGGCATCTCTCCTTCCGAGGGAAATCGGATGGTAATGTAGGAGGGGATGCACCATCGATTCCTCAGCATCGCCTCTTCGTCTTTCGAAAAATACTTGTATCTGATGTTGGAAAGCACCACCATATGTTTATTTTCGATGCCCCGAATATTGTGACCAACAATATTGTCTAGTTCCAAGGGCAGCACGATGTCCCCTTTGGATTCTCGAGCAATCCGACGGGCTCGCTCCTTGGATATTGTTTGGGATGAGGAGGTTGCATTATTCGAGGAACCTAAGGAAGGGATTGCAGGCACTTTTGGTTCGAGGGGCATTGTGGTAGGTTTTTTCCTTTTGGTATTTAGACTCTCACTTCGCCTATTTTGCATATCCTCTTCGGTGATGAGCGTTTTCAAAGGCGAAAATCAAGTCCCATGGATGGTCATGGATGGAGTAGAAGGCAGACTCGACTCATCTAATTCCTTTCTTCGGGGAGGACTTTTAGAGGTCCGATGAGGGCTTGTGGATATTCGTGGAGGACTAACAGATGTCCGAGGAGGCCTGGTAGACGTTCGAAGATGGCTAGCAGATGTTTGGGGAAGCTTTTCGAGGGCTGTTGGGGAAGTAGGCTCTCGGATGACCAGGGGCGTCTCTTTGGCACGTTTTCGATCATGCGAGCCTTTCCTGTCCTTGTGAGATTTCTTTCTCTTCCCAGACGAGTGTTTGTGCTGCCTGTCTTTACCCATGTCTCCGAGGGGGTTAGATTCACTATGAAGGCTTCGTCGAGCAACTTCGAGGGGGATAATCGCAGTCGGATCTGCTGAAGGAGGCCAGGTATTAAAGAAAGTAGTAATCGATGGTGGAGGGTGAGGCCTCACGTCTTCTCCAGCAGCAACTCTCTCCTCGAACCTCTTGCTGATCAACAACCAATCAGGAATTCGACGGGGTTTTCTTGCCAGCTTTCTCTCTCTAGAAGTGTTTGAAAAAAAGTTGCATTAATGAGGAGATAAGCTCGGTATTTATAAGTGAAGTTGGGCTTTCCTGATAGACCAGGCCCGGGGACTTTTTCTACTGTTTGCCTAGGGGCATTATGGTCCATATAGGCGTGAATTATCCTGACACAAGCTACAGAAGAAGATGTAGAGTTTTCCTAGTCAGAAAATGTCAGGGGAATAGGGAACATTTTGAAAAAAGATATGCTGACAGATATGGTTGCTTAATGACGTCATGATAAAGTTTAATCCTAGCACCCCTTCTAGCCTTGATTTGAATTCATTCGGGGCACTGATACAGTCAAAGTCGAGGGGCTTATATGGCTAAAATAGTGCAAGGATTGGGGGGCTACTCAGTTATCAGGAGAAGTTCGAAGAAAAGAGATCTTCGAAGAGTGATTCATGGCTTCGATATCTCGAGGCAAAGGGTGGAGATTCGAAGAAAGAAGATGTTCAAGGAAGATGTTTTGATTTTTGAGATTCGAGGAGAATGGTTTTTGCCTTTCAAAGGTAATTATTTGAAGGTGTGTGAAGCCAGCAATCAGAGAATTATTCAGTCCGAGTAAAAAAACCTTTTACTAGGACTGGGAGGCTACTGATAAGGAATAATAAAAGACAAGGAGAAAAGTGTGAAGAAGAAACATGACTGGAGAAAATAGCAAAGAAAAAGTATGATAGGAGGAAAATGCAGAGAGAAAACTGTGTAAGGACTGAATTGTATAAGCTATCTAAAGAAATAGCCAGAATAGGAGGAAAATAAAATATAGGGACTAAAGATGTAATTAACAGGACTTAAAGCGTGTGGGGTTCGCAATTGTACTATAAAAGGACCACACACGCTTCACAAATCTCGAGATGAATAATATGATACTTTCTCTCTCTACTTAACCTAATAACTCTCGCTTTCTCTCTCTAAAATTGACACTAAGAGATTTCCGTATCACGGAATTGTCACTAAGTAATCCTCGTATCGCATAATCACCCCTGGACTTTCTTGAAATTCTTCAAAACCAAATTATAGTTTAATAAAGTCTTTCTTGGAAGGATTCAATTTCAAAGGAGAATTTAATATAACTAGTTTTGATTTTTGTCACATTTTTATTGAATTTCTTTGACAGATTATCTCAAGAAGTTGTGGAGAAGAAAGGTTTGGGTCATAGGAAACAAAACTATGCGTTTATTAAAGTGGGCTCCTAATTTTAACCCTAACTTTGAAAACCATGTTACTCATGTGTTCATCAACCTTCCTAACATTCCTGAGTTCATGTTTCATGAGGAAACAATCTTTGAAATTGTAGAAGTGTGGGATCTCCTTTAAATATTTGGGTTCCTCCTAGAAATCGGGCTAGAATCAACTATTGCAGGATTTGGGTTGAATTTGATGCTCTATTGCCTCTACGTAAGAAAATATGGATTGCTTTCGGGAAAAATGGATTTTGGCAGGAATTAAACTATAGTAACTATCCTAGCTACTGTAAACATTGTTATCATCTTGGGAATTCTGGGGAGGTATGTAAGAAGATGCAAAATCCTATATCTATTGAAGAAGTAATGGTACGTGTTAATGTGGCTGAGCAACTGACTTGTCTCTGGTGAATCCCGTTCAAAGAATGAAGTCAGATGTTACGATGGGTGAGAAGAACAATATAAATGGGAGTGCATTTGATGTTTATAATGTTAGCCTATCTGATACAAATGACAGCATTCAGAACAGAGTTGTATGTGATAATCCCTTACCTCTATGTGTTGAGAAGGAGGATATTATAGAAGCCTTGCACTTTATTGATTTGGGCCCCTCAAATCATATCAGTTCTGAGTCTTTGGACAATAGAAATGGGAATGTTTCTCCACAAATGGAAAATGTTGATAGTCTGTCTTCTTCTCTTGCAAAGATTAAAGAGCATAAGAAAAAGGAGAAAGTAAAGAAAGTTAAATTTCTAACTTCAAGAATTCTGATGAATCCTAAACTAATGCAACACAGAGGTGTTGTTAGGAACCCAAAGCCATCCAAATGACCATTTCAATTTTAAATTGGAATGTTCGTGGCTTGGGGAACAAAGAAACTATTGCAAGATTTAAGTCCTTGAAAATATGGGTGAGGCCAGATTTTCTATCTATTCAAGAACCAATGGTCAATCCTTCTAAAATTTATTCTATCCTTAAGAAACTTGCATATCAATATTATATTCAGAACATAAATAACAAGATTTGGGTGCTATGGAAGGATAATTTTGTGACTGATGATGAGCAATTTATACATTTGAATATTAAGCTCAAGGATTCTAACAAGGACTTCGGGGTCACTGTAATTTATGATAAGTTCTCTAAAGTTTTAAGAAAATTCTTATGAGAGAAGCTAAAGGCTCTAGAAGATGGTGTTATGGATTGGATGGTATTGGGTGATTTCAACACTATATCTAGCCCCGATGAACAAATCTACTGCACTACCAACTGTAACTCTAGTATGGATGATTTTAATAACTTCATTTTTTATTCTAACCTAACTGATGCAGGGTTCTCTTGTAAAAAATACACTTGGACTAATGGCAGACAATGGAGACGTCTTGATAGGGTTTTATATAATCAGAAGTGGCTCCGTTATTTTGAAGTTACTAATGTCACTCATCATTCTAAAACTTGCTCAGATCACTGCCCTTTTGTGGTCACTATAACTACTAAACCTTCTAAAATGAAGTCCTCTTTTAGATTTTTGAATATGTGGGTTCTTCACTCTTGATTTAATAAAGTGGTGGACGATACTTGGGCTGGGTTCTATCAGGCTTCTCATATTGTTAAGTTTTGTTTCAAGCTAAAGAGCTTAAAGGCTAATTTAAGGAGGTGGAACATGGAGGATTTTGGGAATGTGTTTGACTCTATTCATCAAATGGAGGAGGAAATTATGTGTAAGGAATTAAACTACCAAAGGTCTAGGTCTGTTGAGGATAAAGTCCTTCTACATAATGCTAGAGAGACTCACCTAAAGCTTCTAGAAAGAGAGGAGGAATTCTGGGTTCAGAAATCTCACACTAACTGGGTCAGGGATAGTGAAAGGAATACTTCATTTTTTCACAATTTTGTAAGGAAAAGAATAAAGAAAATTAAAATCACCAGGATTTGGGATGGCACCAGATGGTTGGAAAACAAGAAAGCTATTGAGGTTTCCGTTATAAATCACTTCAAGGACCTTCTATATGATCAACCTAATCCTTAGAATTCGAACATAATTTTAAATTGTATCCCTAAGTTGGTTAAAGATGAGGAAAACAATTTGTTGTTAGTTATTCCTAAGGAGGAGGAAATATTTGAGATTGTTAAGAATCTCAATCCTACTTCTGCAGCTGGCCCAGATAGATACAATGGAAGGTTTTATAGAGACTGCTGGTCTATTATAAAGGTAGACCTTTGTGAAGCTATTGTTAAAGTTTTCAAAGGTGGTGTGATTCCTGATGGGGTTTTTGCTACTACTCTATGTCTAATTCCTAAGAATCCCAATCCTAAGTCTTGGAAATAATTTAGTCATATAAGCTTTACTACCTTCTTTAATAGAATTGTTTCTAAGATTATTAATAAAATTCTATTTAATATCCTACCTGGTCTTATTTCTGAAGATCAAGGGGCGTTTGTTTCTGGGAGATCTATCCATGAAAATATCATGGTTACTCAAGAATTAGTGCATGATATTGATCTTAAAACTAGGGGAGGAAACATTATCCTAAAGGTGGACATGGATAAGGCCTTTGGCAGGCTTGACCACACATTTCTTCTATGTGTTTTGGTTGTTTTAGGCTTTAACAAAGATTTCATTACCTATATTAAGAAATGTGTGACCAACTGTCATTTCTCAATTCTAGTCAACGGTGAGGTCACGAGCTATTTTAAATCTAATAAGGGGCTAAGGCAGGGTGAACCACTGTCACCCAACCTGTTTATTTTGGCTGAGGAATATCTGTTGAGGAGTATTAAGGATTTATCTACGAATGCTTCCAATATAAGATATAAGAATAGAGGGAAGATGGACTTAGCTTGCTTGGGTTATGCTGATGACTTGCTTATATTCTGCAATGGCTTCACTGACTCTATTAGAAACATTTGCAGGCTCTTGTATCATTATGAGGATAAATCTGGTCAAATTATGAATAAAGGTAAGTCTAAATTTATCACTAATAAGAATATCTTACCTAGAAGAATCAATGAGCTTGAGCAGCTGTTGGGATTCAAGAAAGCTGACCTTCCTTTCAACTACATGGGTGTAATCATCAACAAAAAGTTAAGAGTTAGTAACTTTGATGATCTAATTATGAAAATTAGAAATAAAGTAGCTGATTGGGACCGTACTCTCCTTTCCTTTGGAGGCAGGCTTACTTTGGTACAATCTGTCATATGTTCTTATCATATTTACCATATTCAACACTCTTGTATCTCTAAGACTTTTGCTAAGAGACTAGAAGTTATCTACAACAAATTTCTATGGGGTAACAAGGATAATAAAACAGCTATAAACTGGGTTTTGTGGTCTAAAGTCTGCAAGTCATGTGGTGAAGGTGGTTTGGGAGTTTGAAAGATCAAAGATTGGGAATTTTTATTTTCTCACAAGCACTATTTCTTTCAGAATGCATAAATTTATCTGGTCTAAGCTTATGAGGGAAACCTATTGTAAAAATGTTCATCAATTAACTGCTACTAAGCCTATCAAATGTTCTAAAATCTGGTCTAGACTGTTGGATGTCAGGGACATTGCAAAAACTTTTATTTCTTGGCATGCTAAGTCTGGTAATATAGACTTCATTATTGATAAATGGTGTTCTCCTTCTCCTTTTGTAAACATAATGAATATGGATGAAAGCTCAAGATTTGTTGGGATGAAAGTGAAAGATTTATGGATTAATGGAGCTTGGGACTTGACTAGAATTGAGAGTATTGTGAACTCATATGATATTCACAATAGACTCAAAATTTCCCTAGTGACTGGTGAGGAGGATTCTGTCTATTGATCTATCAGTCAAGATGGCAGTTTTAACTCTAAGTTAACCTGGGAATCTATAAAAACGAAGAGAAATAATTCTAACCTTTTTAAAAGAACTTGGAACTCTGTTACTCCTCGCAAATACTCTTTTCTGTTTTGGAGGGTCCTTTTGAATTTTTTTCCGGTTGACTCTGCAATGTAAAAGAAGCAAATTAGTCTTGCTTCACGATGCCATCACTGTGAAAATAGTGAAATCCTAAAACATGTTTTTGTGAACTGTCAAGTTGCTTGGAAAGTTTGGAATTATTTTGCTGCTATATTCAAAATTCATATTTTTCGAAACATGACTCAAGTACACATTATCAGGTCGTGGTATTGGTCTACACAGAAAGAGGTCCATATTCAAACTATGCTGCATGCTATTATTATGTGGGTGTTCTGGCATGCAAGAAATAAAAGAAAGCCTGATGGCAAGGTATTCAATCCTACGGATTTAATAAACCTCATTATTCATATTACTACAAACATGGATAGAGCTATCTTTCTAAAGAAAGCTCATTTGGGAAAAGATGTTGTTATTGGCCCTCAAATTGGTTGTATAAATCAATTCAGAACTCAACAGGTTCCTATTGTCCTAAATTGGAAAAACCCTAAACTAGGGAGGTTCAAACTTAATACAGATGGATCGAATAGTCTTTCTGGGGAAGCTAGTGGTGGCAGTAGTATCAGAGATAGTAAGGAAAATATTGTATTTGGCTTTAGTAGGCTGTATGGAAAGGGTTATCCGCTTATTGCAGAATTCAGAGCTTTGCTGGATGGACTTAATCTATGACATTCTAAGGGGATCAATGAACTGGATGTTGAGACAAATTCGAAGATCATCATTGAAATATTCCTTAAAGGTAAGTCCCCCTGGTTTTTACAACTGGTGTCGTAATCTGCTCTCTTCAAGCATGAGTTTGATCCATGTCTTTAGAGAGCAGAACGAAGCAGTTAGCAAAGACTTCTTTGAAGCTCAGAAAAGAAATGTATTTTGAAGAACTTCAAGCTCCAGCAAAGCTTAAAGTTATTGCTTTCCTTGAAGAATTGGGGACCAGATACGTTAGGGTTCCCCAAACTCACTAATCTAAAAGCATTTCAAGGGGCTTTTACTTGGTTTTTGCTGATCCTTCATCTTCAGCACTCCCTGGTTTCTGCATGGTCGTCTTTGTGCCTAATCTTAGAGTAATTCAAGGGTTTTTAAGTCAGTGGAGCTTCCTTAGTTTGGTTTCGAAAGAAGGTGGGTTGATTTCTCGGTGAAGCTGAGTTTTTTGTAACTTGCTGAGGGTAAAGACGCAATAATTTAGTATGGTAAATGGTTTTTTCAGCGATGGAGGCTACGAAGGTCAAGAATAGGTGATTTCTAATTAGGGTTATCGTACAGATTGATAGATTGAAGACAAATGTGGGTTTAGTTTATGATTTTATCAAATGTATAAAGCCTATTTCATGTTCTAGGCCTTGTTGGGCCTTTGATATAGGTCTTTTTCATGTTCTAGAGCTTTTGGGTCTTTTTTTGTATTTGAATTCAAAGTTTAATAAAGTAATCAATTTGAAAAAAAAAACAATAACAGTATAATATTGATATTTTTATTTTTATCATAATTAAACTTTATTTAATTAATTAATACAATAATTTATAATATATAATTAATTAATTATTACCGTTAATTATAAATGAACATAGAATAAAAGAATGAAGGATAGTAATGTTTTTAAAATTGTTGTTCATTACTATTTTTTTTTTTTTTTAGCAAAAAAATAGAACTTTTATTTATAGAGAAAGGATTTTACAACTTTTTAAGCCCATCCAATCCATATCAAGTATGAATGGGCCTAAGTAAATGATAGTCCGGCCAAAGCCCAAGACTTATTAAGCAACAAAACAAAGGGGACAGAAATCCCTAATTGAAATCAGAGAAACCCTAAATTCCTCAATCTTCTCCCTTCTCTCTCTCGAAAGCTCATTCTTCAAATCAGTAAACCCTAGCCTGGGTCAATGTACCCTACCCCAATGCTATCAAGCACCATGATAGCTAGTAAGGGGTTTGGGATTTCTCTACCTTCGAAAGCCTGATTCTTTTTCTCATTCAAAGCCCATCTTGATACCCAGTCTGCAGCCACATTCTCCGATCTGGAAATGTGGCTGATCTTCATCGTAGGGAGTATCAGAGCTTTGCAAATGTCCATTCCTACGATGTGAGATTCACCATTACAAAGACTTCGAGTCAAAGCCATGCAATCGGACTCCAAGTCCACGTTTTCCCAACCCCGCTTTCTGCAAAG
This sequence comes from Limnanthes douglasii subsp. nivea, assembly GCA_036936605.1. Taxonomy (NCBI): domain Eukaryota; kingdom Viridiplantae; phylum Streptophyta; class Magnoliopsida; order Brassicales; family Limnanthaceae; genus Limnanthes; species Limnanthes douglasii. The sequence continues at coordinate 272,430,053 of JAUPFV010000002.1, forward strand.
CAACAGAGCCTCCACAAGCGCTCTTCTTTCTGCTTGCAATGGCGACAGTTTGCCAAACAAGAAGCTTGCACCTTCAACACAGCTACCCAGGTGGTCCCGAACGACATATCCGCCTGAAGCCTCACCGGTGAAGCTACATGCTCCATCGGTGTTGATTTTGAACCTCCCCTGCACCGGCGCTTTCCATGACCTGTAAGTCACCCTTCTTTTGTTTATTGACTGTACACCTAACTTTGCACCTGCATGTTCAACATTAGACCAGTGCTTAGAGCTAAGTTTAGAGTCTATAGCTGTTATCATTCTATTTATTCTTTTTACAGCATTGTTAAAATTATCAAAAGGTTTTTGAAATTTGGAATGATTCCTGTTTAACCAAACTGTCCAAACAATCAGTTGTGGAACAACTTGGTTAATATGGAATTTACTTCTAAATGATTTAAACCAGACAAACAGCATGTGACGTAAATTCATGTATCTCCTGACTGAAACTTTAAACAAAATCCCGTAATAATTCCATAACTGCCAAGCATAGTCACAATTTATAAACAAGTGAGTTATATCCTCACAGTTAGCACAGAATTGGCACTTTGAAACAATATAAAAGTGTCTCTTAGTTAGTATATCATCAGTAGGCACAAAACTTTTCATTAATCTCCAGCACAGAAAAGATATTTTTGTAGGAATGAAACTGTGCCATATTTTTTTGTAAAAGAAAGAATTGGGATTTTTAATTCTGACTTCTTCCCATGTTTTTTTTGTACTGAACTTCTTATCCCTGGATAAGCACCACTCAATAATATCCTCCTTGTCATGGCTGACTTCAACACGATTTATGTGTTGTTGTCTCTCATGAGAAAGGAGAGATATTACACTGGTGTCCCATGTTCCATTATGCCAAAAAGTATTAATCTTTGCTGGTAAAAACCAAGAGTTTTGATCTGTTATTATAGGAGACATCTTGTGCCAAGAGTCTCTCCAAAAGTCTATATGTCCACTGCCCACTTTCCAATGAATATATTTATCAGCCCTTTCCCTAATTGAACAGAGCCCCTTCCACACTATAGAGTCACTACTACCACATTTAGCATTTAGAGGGTGTCTGTCATTATAGTATATCTTAGATATTAGATCAGTCCAAAGAGAACCCCCTTTTCTAAGATAGAACCACAGTTTGTAGGCAAAGCATAACTGAATATCAGATAGTAGTTTTACGTTTAAACCACCCTCTGAAAAAGGTTTACAGAGGCCACTCCACCCAGACCAGTGTATGGCACATTCATTTACTTTTGACCTCCATAAAAACTTATTAAAACAAAGGTCAATTTTATGAAGTATGTTTTTAGGTATTATACTGTTTTGCATTGTAAAATAGATGATAGGGTGAAGAACATTTCTTATAAGTGACAATCTGCCACTATAAGATAAGTTCTTCAAGTCCCACTCATTTATTTTGTTATAAACTTTAGATAAAAGAGAAGATAAATGCATTCCTTTATTGTTTGCTGCAATGGTTGTGCCTAAATAAGTGAACGGGGCATTTTCTGTTTTGAATCCCAAAGTAGCATTTATCCTAGCTGCATTTGTTCTTGAACATCTAGTTGAGGTGATCACTTTAGTCTTCTCAACACTAATCAACTGACCAGATTCTTGTTGGTATTTGTTGAGCAGGCAACTGAGCTCTTTTATTGCTGTAGCAGAGCTATTAGTGAAGACTACAATGTCATCTGCAAAAGCAATACTAGGTAAGATGAAACCAGACTTTATATAGAATTGCATATTAGTATTTGAAGCATATAGATTTTCCAGGCCCCTTAATAAAGCTTCTTGAGCAAGTATAAAAAGACAAGGAGATAAAGGATCTCCTTGTCTTAACCCTGTTTTTTGTGGAAAATAACCTGTGCAAGATCCATTTATAAGAACAGATAACATAACATTTGAGATCAATCTGTAAATAATTGAAACAACAGCTTCTGAAAAACCAAAACTTCTTAAAACTTTTATGACAAAGGTGTGTGACATTCTGTCAAACGCCTTTGTCATGTCAAATTGAATAATAATATTGCCTTTTGAAGGCTTTCTTCTTATATGATGAAGCATCTCCTTTATAATAAGTATATTGTCATGGATAACCCTCTCTTTTACAAAAGCACCCTGACCTCTAGATATAATTCTAGGAAGTAAACAAGATATTCTTCTATTTATAAGGGCAGATATCAGTCTGTTTAAAATAGTACACATGCTCAGAGGTCTGTAGTTGTTCCATGTAGTAGGATTAGCCATTTTAGGCACCAGGACAATTCCAGTCGAAAACACTCCTTTAGGAATGTTTCTACCATTAAGATAAGCATTAAGTGCTTTGCATAGATCATAGCTTATAATACTCCAACAATGCTTTAGAAAGAAAAGGTTAAACCCATCTGTGCCTGGTGCACTGTCTTGCTTCATACAGCCTATAGTAGCCCTAATTTCCTCACAGGTTGTATGCTTGGTTATATCAGCATTATCCCTGTCCAAGACCAACTTAGGTATATTATTTAATATAGAGTTATGCTCACTATTAACATTTTCGATGACAGGCTCATGAGAAAGGATCTTTCTAAAATAATTAACAGCAGAGGATGCAATCTCCACTTGATCTGTAAGCCAAGTTTCATTTTCTTTTATACCAACAATGAAATTTTTCTTTCTTTTTTTAGATACATAGTTATGATACAATTTTGTGTTTCCATCACAGTCATTTAACCATGAATTGTAACATTTTTGTTTCCAATAACTTTCCTCGTCCTTTAATGCAAGCATCAAAACACTGTTAGTCTTAGAAAGCTTAGCTTTAGAAATACTACTTTTAAGTGACTGATGAAGCAATTCACAGTTTTCTACCTCAATGTATGCCTCCTTAACCTTGTTAAAGATATTTCCAAAAGTTGTTAAATTCCATCTTTTCAAATGTTTTTTCAATCTTTTAAGTTTAAACCAAAATATGTTGCTATCCTCTCCATTACAATGCTTGGACCAGTTCTGATTCACAGTATTCATGAAATCAGAATGATTAGTCCAAGCATTTATAAACTTGAAAGATCCTTTTTTTCTAATAGTAATAGCATTATTGATATTACAAAGAGATATCAGCAAAGGTGCATGGTCAGAGCAGGTTCTGACCATGTGACAAACCTGTATGCTTAGTTGGTTAAGCATAGTCTGGTTAGCCAGCACCCAATCTAACCTCTTCCAGTTGTTGTTATTACTCCAGGTGTACCGGGATCCTGTGTGGCCAGGGACTTCAAGATTGCAGTCTCTTAAGAACTGATTGAAATCATCAGCACTGGCACCATCAAAATTTACACAATGAAGCTGATCATCTGGGCAACTGGTGGTGTTAAAGTCACCTGCCAATAACCAAGGAGCATCACAGGTAATAGAACTTAGCTCATTCCAAAGTATTTTCCTCTGTAGTCTCTGATTCTTTGCATAAACTGATGTAAAAAAACAAGTAAAGTTAGTATAGTTTATTTGAACATGCAAAAACTGATCATGGTCAGTAACCACCCCAATGTTAATGTCTTTAGGCCAGAACAGCCAGACTTTATTAGATGAATTAACCAAATAATTCTCAAATCCAAGTCTTCTAGCTATCCTTTCCACCTTGTCAACCATAGCCATAGGTTCCTGTATTGCTATCAACTTAATATTCTCACTATTAATAATATACTTTAATCTTGCAATCGTAGGATTGTTGTGTATTCCTCTTGCATTCCAACTTAATACCTTAATCATTATCAGATAATGAGTGCTTTAGAACCCTTTCTCTCTTGTTAAGAGAGTTTATAGACAACCTCTTAGAATTACATAACCTATTAGCAGATTTAACTTTGCTTGAGATAACTGTTTCAAAGTCTTGTTCAGGGATATTTGAACTCATTCTTGGTGAAGTATTTTGACTGCCAGCCTTTCCACCTTGAGGGGAACTCTGCAATTTGGTCAGACAATTCTCTTCTTCTTCTAAATCTTGTAGTGCACTTATAATATCAAGGTCATTTTTTGAAGAAACATACTCCTTTACTGGACTACCCACACCTGTAGCAGGACAAGAAACACTAGAAATAGGTTTATCATTGTTTGTAATTATAGATTTTAGCTTTCTCCTGTATACATGAGTGAATGATTGAACCTTTGTAGGCTTTGATTCACAGTTATCAGATTCTTGTAATGATTCTTGTATAGTTCATTACTATTGTATAAAAAGAAGGTATTTCACTCAAAGTGAGAATTGAATACTTGATAATCGGTGCGAATCGGCACAGGCTAACATTATAACGGATTGAATTATCTATACGTTCTGGTTGGGTATATTCGACCGAACATAGAAAATTTACCTTTGGGATTAAGTGAAATTTTATCAGTCGATATTATCGATCTTAAACTGATTCGGCAATGATATAGGATAATTTTAGGTTTTATAAATATTATAATAAAGAAGTAGAGCAGCGACTATTTGAACGATACAAGCTTGAAAGTTTTTTTCGGCAAAATAATGTTATAATAATTTTATATCTATTGAGTTAAATCCACAAATTCATAATAGGACCTTAGAGATTGTTCCCTCAAACCGAATGTTGATGGTGGTAAAGAATTATAACTTATAGTGTACTGTCTCGACAGTAGATTTAATTCGTATATGAGTTTCTTCAATAAAATGTATCTCATTTTTTTATTTCTTCAAATTTTTGGGGTTGGCTCATTTAATTAATCTCATCTAGTTTTATATACAAAAATGAAGTAGTAACATAGATTTAATCTAATTCAAGATCAAATCTAGTAAAAATGGATAGCAAAATCTTTAGAGAGGTTTGTTTTACAACTAGTGAGAAATTTTCATTGAAATCGAGATGCTCTTTTTCGTAAATTCATTAGTAACCATCTTAGCTATGTACATGGAACTCAAGCCCATGAGTGATTTCCTTTATTTTTAATATTCATTTACTCCAAAAAAAAAAAGATTCTAACACTTCGGTTGATTCACAAGAATCCAGATGTACATCTTGTTTAACGATCTCAATGATTGCCTCATGGCGTTCAACCATTTTGGTTTATCATTGCTCTTCATAACATTGTGATAACTCTCGGGTCCAAGAACATCTCATTTCAATTAAATTGAAAAAGCATAACCTATAATACCAGCAAAGTCGTACATTTCTGTAGATGTTTTAGGTTTGTGTTTTTCCCATCATTAACTGATAAATGTCAATATCATCGTTCTCATTAGTACGAACGCCTGAAAGTTGTGGAACATCAAACTCTCACTTATATTCTATCGTATGTAATGGGTGAACTTCATCTATATGAGTCAAATTTGTACATATGAACTTCATCTCATGACCAATAATCAACTCCAAATCTCTTTTCGCTTATAGGAATCATTATTTTCACTCTATTCTTCACACCCATCGTCAACTACACATCTCTTTTCAACAGTCCTAAGGTTTGGTCTTTATCGTCTTAACCAATGGCATAACATCCTCATTTAATAGCACGTATTTGCTAATATAATATTTTTTACTTCTAGGTTCTTTACACCAAAAACTATACACTTTTACTCCTTTTGAATAGTTGCAAAACAAACACTTTAGGTCTCTCAATTTTATCTTATCTTTCTTCATATGTGCATCAAAAACTTTCAAATTTCCATCATAGGTTTATTTTTAATCCATACTTCTTGTTGACAATTAAAATTTTGTGTCGTATATGGACTCTTGTTTATGATATGTGCAGTTATCGTTATAGTTTCTACGTTAAAACTTTAGCCTATTACAATTTTCAAAAGCATATAACTTACCCTTTCTATCAAGTATTTACTTATCATCTCATCAAGCCCATTATATCTGAGACTTTCTTTCACGGTCTGGTGTTTTAGATATGCCAAGTTTAGTAGTAGTTAATGAATGTCTCTCATTCACATATTATAAACTCTTGTCATGGTCATCAAAAATAGTACCCTTACTTTTCTAGAGTAATCAACAATCAAAAGACATGAAGTACATTGCATCTCCCATGATGAGTTTCTCTGTAGGATCCCGATTATTTGAATGAACATATTCAAGGACATCACTGGTTTATGGTTGTTAGGCATGAATTTAACCTGTTTTCTTTTACTTAACAAAACGATTTCATAAAAGCTCAACTTATGAACTATATTACCATCCAAAAACCTTTGTATATTATGCTTAATATAGGTTTTTCTCACTCATATGCGCTAATCTCATATGTTACAACTTGGTTGAATCTCTTAATCTATACATTAGACACACCTTCGACCACTACAAATTTTTAAGAACTAATACATTATTAGTTCTATAGGATTTCATGAAAACTAGTGAGCCTTACAGGACCATAAGTCTGACATCTCCGTCCTTATATGTAAACTTCCTTATCTAGCATGTCAATAGAAAGAATGTTTTGTTTAACATTCGGAAAATGTCACAATTGTTATCACTCCCACAAGTCATGTAGACAACTTGAGATGAACGCTCCTCATCCCTTTTACAGTACATGGTTTATCATTCCTTAGTATGAACTTGTCATCATCAAACAATATTAGATTTTCAGAATAATATTTGTTTCTTGTCATGTGGAATGAAGATCCTGAGTCCAAGATCTACTTTTCATTTTACCTACAAGTATAAGTCATTAAATCATCATTATATTCATAATGATCAGAGATTAATTATTCGCATCTCCAATATCATGCTTCTGATAACTATATTTGTTTCTCCTCTTTGGGTAGTTCATACTAGTATGGCCTTATTTCTTGCAAGACTAACATTTCACCCTATAACCACTCATAAATATTCTTGATTTGGACCAAAGGTTTCATATCTTCTTGATTGAATATCTCATTTCAGACCTATATCAAACTAATTTTGGGAGTTTTAGAGTCACTCTTAATAATTATCTTTGTGTGATGATTCTTTGAGTTCAAAGCACTCTTCACTTTGGTCATCATATGCAAATCTTAAAGTCGCCATAAGAAAATCTTAATGGTGTCAACAAAGTGCTCATACAACTTTGATACAAAACTTAAGATGAATATTATTAGATCCTGATTTCTACCTTGACTCTAATTGCATTCTAATAAATAATAATTTTACTGAAATCATACAAGTGCCTTCAGATCTCCTTACTAGTTTCTATTTTCAGTATATACAGCCATTTATTGAGATATAGTTTGTTATCTAGGAATTTTTTCATGTAAACAACCTAAAGCCAATTTCATATCCCCAACATCGTACGCTTTTCGGGCACCTCTCAAAGTATATTGTCCCCTAAACTCAGTATCAGAGTATTATAGGCCTTTAACAATACTTCGACATCTGATGTAACACAGAAAGTCCAAACAGAAACCTTTTTAATTTAATTTTATTGTATTCAAATATCTTATGTTATTTAAATCAAATCTAATTATATAAAGATTTTATTTTATTTTATTTTGAAAGATTTATTTTATTTCCATGTATTATAATTTAGGGTTTGAGCAACTATTATATAAAGCCTCATCTGCCTTAAGTTATTTTAAATTTTTGAAATAATATATATTTTTATCTCTGAAAATTTTAATCTTTGTTACCCTTAGATTAGGTTTTCATCACCCTTGAACTAGGGTTTCATCTATTGTTGCTTCTTCTTCTATTTCCGCAGCGTTATCAATTTGGTATCAGAGCCTCAGTTCCTGCTATGGGGAAGCATGTTTCTAAAGCCTGACTATTCTGATTCAAAGTTTAAAGAAGAGAACAACACACATGGTCATGAAGATCGGGAAGATCGTTTGAGTATGAGGGGACATACCAACTCTTTCAATAACGATCGTATTGACTGGTTACTGAAAGAGTTTAAATTAGCTACCAATCGTCGAATCAAGGTAAAACTTTATTATCAAGATGTTGTCTCAGGTTATGAAGAAGTTTTCAAAACCATTTTTTTCCATCAACTGGACATGGGGATGTTGTCTTCAGGCCATGAAAAGGTTTTCGAAACCAATTTTTTTTCATAAATCGGATGGTTTCAATGTGACTTTGAATAAGGAACACTCGAGAAGAATTTATTGTATTCCGATAAGGTCAACAATTATAATTCCCAATGTAACAATTGGAAAAAAAATAATAATTTTGGTTGTTGATGGTGATGGTGCTATGAATTCGAGGACGAATTATTCTCAACCAAGAGAGGATGATGTAGCCTAGAAAGTTTCAAACAAAGACCTTTTTAATTTTATTTTATTCAAATATCTTATGTTATTTAAATCAAATCTAATAATATAAAGATTTTATTTTATTTTATTTTGAAAGATTTATTTTATTTCCTTGTATTATAATTTAGGGTTTTGAGCAGCTATTATATAAAGCCTCATATGCCTTAAGTTATTTTAGGTTTTTGGAATAATATATATTTTTATCTGTGAAAATTTCAATCTTTGTTACCCTTAGATTAGGGTTTCATCATGTTACCCTTGAACTAGGGTTTCATCTATCGTTGCTTCTTCTTCTATTTCTGTCGCGTCATCAACATCAATCTCTGATTAAACTCTCTCATCAATGACAATTAGTAACCATTTTTTATACTAGAAAATCCCAAATATTAATTCTGTAGATGTTAAAATCATTATCTTCGTTGAATCCATTAAGATCAAACTTCATATAGCTCATCTTTCTAACTTAAATTTGGTTTTCTGGTGAGATCCAAATCTCTAACATCAACATCTAAAATTATCTTCATATTTTGTTTTTGTATACCACCTACAAAACAATGCTTTTTACATATTTTCCACGTTGACCATACCACTTGTTATGAATATTCGGACAAATGAGATAAAATTATATTTGAGAATCAGTAGAAATCACAATTAGAGGAAAAACTTAGTATCCTAGACTACATGTCTAATGCTATATGATTGAGAAGTATGTCATATTTTTAAGCCTTAAAAGATTTAATATTGACAAGTGTGGCAAGAAGAGTGTAGCGCAACGGCTCTATGTACATTCTTACACAATGTTTATAAGACAAACATTCAAATAAAACCAATTAAAAACGATAGATTTAGAGTAGTTTGGAGTGTTTAGAAATCCTATTTCTATAAGAAATGAACATATATTATATATAGAAAGGTCACAAGAACACTTTATCAAACACTGGTGTGGATAATTTGTGGTCTGAGGGTATTTTGGGTGGTTTGTAGATTAGATTAAGTTTTAGTAGAGTATAGTGAGAGAAGAGTGGTGTGTGCTTGTATTTAATATCTCTAGTCAAAAGTCATCCCTCTTAAATGAAGTTGGTTGGGTATTTCTACTAATTTTGTGACCCATGGGCCTTTCGGGTCGGACTATGGATTTTGATCAAGTTTAAAGACCCCTAAGGCCAAGATAGGGAATGGTCAGCATCCTGCTGAGTCATTCTACTTGATCGTACCGTTCAGTGTGGTATGGTATTGAATATGTCTGAATTACTCTTCGGATGATGCAGTAAGTCGGTATTAAAGAAATCTGACCCTATCAGTAGCCCCTTTAGGTCTTGCAAAGATACTTTGGAATAACTAACTCGTATAGAAAAGAATCGGTTCGTATCTAAAATTATTTGGTTTGTATTCGAAGTGAATCCTGACCGGATCCAAAGAGGCTTCATTTACAGTTGGGAATTCCAAAAGTCAAATTTTTTAAGTATGACACGTGTCACGTTTTGGTTCGACCTTTCAACCATTTTTATCCTAGGTACTTGTACTTGCTTTTCAAAAAGTAATTATGGTGTACTTAATAGCCCCTAATCATTACTTTTGATCGATTTATCTCCCCTAGGTGAAACCCTCACACCTCTCACCTCTATATAAACCATTTTTACTGTTTTATCTCTTTGAAACTAGAAAAAAATTCTAGAGAGAGAAAGCTTGATTTCAAAATTTGAAATTGAATATGGGTAATTTATATGTTCACAGCCAGAAACACTTTGGTGAAAGGAGGTTGGTTAAACTTATCCGATTTGTAAAAAGCAAAAAACGAGGCAATTATCATAGTCGGACTCCCTGCATCTCCTGGTGGAGAGATTAGCCAAACAAGACCAAATACAAACAAAAGTTATAATCATCAAGAACATCGGTAATTCGAACCCATCTTTTATCCCAATATTATCTCATTTAGAGTCTAAGTCTTCGGTTCAAGAGTCCCAAAAACCTTTACTTAAGGGAAAAGTAGTTTCTAGTGTTAGGAAACCTTCACCTTTTCTTGTTATGGGATCAGACGCTGATAATGTCATCCCGAAAGGGTCACACGCCTTTCAAATGCCAAAAGAACTCCTACACCCTAAAAAACTATCAGTTCGGACACAATAAAGCCTCTTGTAGATCCTAAACTGTGTAAACAATAATCAAACATAATGGGGGAAGTTATGGAGGACAGTGGGGAAGATACCCTGATGACGCAACGAAAATAGAAGAGGAAGCAATGATAAATGAAACCTTAATTCAAGGGTAACATTATGAAACCCTAATCTAAGGGTAACAAAGACTGAAATTTTTGGAGATAAAAAAATATATTATTCCAAAAACTTCAAATAACTTAAGGAATTTGAGGATTTATATAAGAGCTTCTCAAAACCTTAAATTAGAATAGAAGGAAATAAAATAAATATTCTAAAATAAAATAAAATAAAATCTTAATACATTTAGATTTGATTTGAATAATATAAAATATTTGAACAAAATTAAATTAATGTAAAAAAAAGTTTATGTTTGGACTTTCTGGGCTACATCATCCTCTCCGGGTTAACAAGAATTTGTCCTCGAATTCACAGCACCATCACCATCACCATCAACAACCAAAATTATTTTTATTTTTATTTTTTCAATTGTTACATTGGGAATTAATATTGCTGACCTTATGAGAATAAGATAAATTATTCTCGAGTGTTGCTTATTCGAAGTCACATTGAAGCCATCCGGTTGATGAAATAAAATTGGTTTCGAAAATCTTTTCATATCCTGAAGACAACATCCCCATGTCCAGTTGATGGAAAAAAATGGTTTTGAAAACTTCTTCATAACTTGAGACAGCATCTCGATAAGAAAGTTTTACCTTGATCTAATGATCGACAGCCAATTTAAACTCCTTCTGTAACTGGTCAATATGATTGTCTATCGGAACGCATGGTGTGTCCCCTCATACCAAACGATCTTCGAGATCTTCATGACCATAGATGTTGTTCTCTCTATTAGACCTTGAATCAGATGAAATCAGAATTCAGAAACATGCTTGCCCCATAACAGGAACTGAGGCTCTGATACCAAACTGATGGAAAAACACAACGATAGATGAAACCCTAATCCAAGGGTAACATTATGAAACCCTAATCTAAGGGTAACAAAGACTGAAATTTTCGGAGATCAAAAATATATTATTCCAAAAACTTCAAATAACTTAAGGCATTTGAGGCTTTATATAAAAGCTTCTCAAAACCTTAAATTGGAATACGCGAAAATAAAATAAATATTCTAAAATTAAATTAAATCAAATCTTAATAAAATTAGATTTAATTTGAATAATATAAGATATTTGAATAAAATAATATAAAATAAAAAAGGTTTATGTTTAGATCCTAAACTGTCTGAAAAATAATCAAACATAATGGGGGGAAGTTATAGAGGATAGTGGGGAAGATACCCCTTCGAGACGTCCGGACAAACAGAAGATATTGCACTAGATCGGACAAACATAGGTAAAGTGGAGTTGCCCAATACTGAGTCACTTCCAAAGGGCCTAGAGAGGAAAGTGGGGCCCAACTTTTGCAAGCTTAGTGTGAAATACCTAAGAGCTCTTCATATAATTTCTTATGTGTATACCCACGCTGCAGAACTGGGTCGGATAAGAACAAAATAGGCTTTCCGGAGTCTATTAAGGTGAGAATCCCAATTACTCCGGAATCTCCCATGGACTGCAATGCCAATGAGTTGGTGGTGTATACCGAAGTGCTCAACTGGGGCCTTCGGTTCCCTTTGGATCCAGAAACAATTAGGTATTTCCACCTGATAAAACTGTGCCCAAGTTAGTTAAGTTTGAACGCCATGTATACTTTGTTGGTTAGTATTATGGCATCTAGGCTGTCGAAAATTCCCATACCCATGGAGCAATATGCTAATGTGGTCGGTCTATGCAAGAACCATCACATTCCTTTTTATCATTATAACATGGGAAATGACTACAAAGTGGTGAAGGATCTGTTAGATTCTGAGAAGACATGAATGACTCAATTCATCTTCATTAGTGGAGTGTGGGAGAATGGAAAAAAGATAAACTCCAAGGACAATTCAAGTTGACTGACTAGTCGCTGGAAAAGTTCAGGTAATTTCCATTCGGGTTTTTATTAGTCTCCACATTTTATGTTAATATTCCAAACTGATTGTTGTGTCTTTGTGTAGTGTTTTCAAAAATATTTTCAGAGTACTGGGGACTCACTTTCCAAAACTATTTCACCTCTGGAAACTTTTTGAGGGCTCACTTATGCAATACCACGGGGAGAAGAGACCATTCTTTGGAACAGCTTACTGCTCCTCCTCCATCAGATGTCATATTAAAGAGAGCGGAGGCTAAGGATGGAAAACTCCACTTGCTAGCCCGGAACAAAGCCCCTAGTCAACTCGACAAAATCAAGAACAAAAAGAAGAAAAAAGCTGAAGTTAACTCATCTCATTAAATCTCCAAAGGCGTTGGTTTGGGGGATCTAGAAGGAATCAACGTCCTTTTGTTAGAGACAGTTGCATCCACAGTAGGGGAAACCGGTGAGTCGGATCATTTACCCCAAATTAAGAAGAAAAGTCACAAGAGGCGCAAAGAAGGAAGCGACCGAAGAGCTGGAAAGAAAAATAAAAGTAGCTTGGGGACAGAGATAATACTTTTTCCTTCGGTAGCTCCTTCTCCCCTTCCTACTAACATTCCTCCACAAGAAGAGGTTCTACGTAACCCCCCTTCTCTGATATTTTCAACAACCGAACAGCCAGCTACCAAAGGAGAGGTTAACCTAGATGAATTTTTAATATGTATTTTAGTGACCTTGATAAAGATGACTTTGAACGGACCTTTCCTCAAACCACCAAAGCCAATGTTGTAACATATAATGGTGAGCCATACGAGGTATCAAGTGCGCATGATACGTTGAGTCGTGTTATCTTGGGCTATATCAAGCCGATAGTTGATCTAGAGATGAAGTTAAGGATCATGTTAAGGACATAACTTCTCTCACCAAAGATAATCGGAATTTGAATAATTCCCTTTCTTCCAAACAGATGAGAGTCGAAACTTTACTTAAAGAGAAAGAGGAACTGAGCTCTAAACTAACCCAGGCCAAGGCTGCCCATGAGGACATCAAGAACAAGTACTCTAGACTGGAAACTGCCACCTCAACTGAGATCAAATCTTTGAAGGAACAACAACTTACCACTGCCAGCACTATCAATACTTTATCCGAAGAGAAAGCTAGGTTACAGAAGCTTATCAACGAGAAAGAAGATGAAAATTATTCCTTAATAAGGAAACAAGCCCAAGAGATAACTACAACAGTAGAGAAGTATGCCGCTAATGTGGCGAATTCTTTGGAGAAAAGGGATGAAAGCATTAAGTCGGATATGGTTCTGCTATTTCATTAAACCTTTCCAAAGGAAAACCTGGGGCCTTTATAGAAATACGTACCATACAAGGAGATACCTTTTCACGCCATGCCAGATAGAGATAAACATGGTTGTTCTTCACTAAGTGAGAGTGACTTTGATGAAGGAACAGATGAAAGTTCCAGCATTGACACCAAGATTCCCACCAAAGATGTAAGTAAGGAAAAGATCGAAGGGAATGAGCCCTAAGGTTATTATGTTTGATTTTTATATTTAAAACTAAATTCCTTGGATGGCCAATAAATTATGTATATTTTAAAACTAAAATCCTTGGATGGCTAAGGCGTTTTGTTTAATGGTAGATCGGACTTCTTTCGATCAGTGTTTAATATAAAATTTCTTTTCGTACATATCTCTTCTTCTTATGCTTAATATTTGACCAGTATTTAATTCTTCCGAGGTGTTTAATCATGGTTTAATTCATCGGATTTCTTAAAAAACAAAAGTGTTTAATAAATCCAATCACTTCAAAGATGTTTTATTTGAATGATAAAGTTGTTTAATAAATTCGGGAGGTTTTTAATAGACCCGATCGATGTTTAATAAATTTGATCACTTCAAAGATATTTCATATGAATGATTGAGGGTGTTGAATAAATCTGGTCACTTCAAAGATATTTCATTTAAATGATAGAAGGTGTTGAATAAATCTCATCACTTCAAAAATATTTCATTTGAATGATGGAAGGTGTTTAATAGACCTGATCACTTTGTGCTCAACACAGTTCTTGAAAGAAGGCATAAATTATTTACTGATTTAAAACCCGACACCTCATTAAAACCTCTCCGCGCCACTAGGGTAGGAAAGAGTATGCGCCCAAATATTTACATTGATATATGACAAAGTAAATATGTACAAGATAATTCTATTCTAAGTCTTGAGATGTTCGATGTTCCAAGGGTGCTCAAGCATGTTACTCTCTTTATCCAAAAGCTTATACATCCCTTGCTTAATTCTCTCACTTATGATGTATTTCCCTTCCCAGTTTGGAGCCAGTTTACCAAACTGTTTTTCCTTAGTGTGTTAGAAAACGTCTCTTAACTTTTATTGCCTATTTGAAAATATTTTTTTTACTTTAGACGCATACATGCTTCTCATTAAGCCCTGATAATGCACAACTCTTAAATGTAAATTTACTCTTCTTTCTCCAATCAAATCTAATTGATTCCTTACCGCCATTTCATTAGCTTGTTTGGCATAATTTTGTATTCTGAAGGATAGTAGTATCTCTTCTATAGGCATGATTGCATCCATCCCATAGACAAAGGCAAAGGGAGACTCTTAAGTAGTTGTTCGCGGAGTAGTTCGGTAGGCCCACAATATTTCTTGCAAATAGTTTGGCCATTTTCCTGCAGATCCTTCCAGATTATTTTAAACCATGTTAAAATGGTTCGATTAGAAACTTCAATCTGCCCATTAGCCTGAGGATGGAAGAGGGAGAAGAAAAATAATGTTTAATTACTCTGGAAGTGCAAAATATCTTCATAACTTTATTGTCAAACTCTGGCCCATTGTCCGTAGTAATCCGTTGGGGAATTTCAAATTGGACACAAATAATAGATAAGATAAATTTTACGACTGCCTTTGACGTGGTTCCAATTAGTGGTGCAGCTTCTATCCATTTAGAGAAGTAATCTATCACCACTATTATTGTTTGGAATCCTTCAGATGCCATGGGAAGAGGTCCAACCAAGTTCAAACCTCATTTGGCAAAAGGTATTGGTTCGAATATTAATTCCATAATAACTGCTGGCACATGGATTTTGTTTCCATACCTTTTATAGGGATCACACCTTCTGACCATATCTTTACCATCTGTTATTATTGTAGGTAAATAGTACCCTTCTAACAACACCTTCTGGTTAATTCCTTAAATCCACAACGTGCAGATCCCTCTCGATCGTGCAGTTCAGATAGAACGTATTGGGATTCTTCAAATCCTAAGAAACGCATGAGTGGTCTGCTGAAAGATTTTTTATAAAGAACTTCTCTTAATACCAGGAACCCACGAGCTTTATACTTAATCACCCAGCTCAACTGACCACTTGGTCATTCTGCTTAATATATCAGTCTTTTGTAGAACATTCTTCAAAGGAAAAGTTGTTCGGACAAAAATTGAATGTGTTTGGGAGTAAAGCCTCATTTTTCTGGTTGTTATTAACAATGCCAAGGTTAACTTTTCTAACTTCAAATATCTATTTTATGCTTCTAATAGAATATTTCTTATGTAATACACCGGACAAGGGTAATTATCCACTTCTCTTACTAACACAACACTTAATGCGTACTCCGATATAACTAAGTACATATAAAGTTTCTCCCCCTGAACAGGTTTAAACAACATCTTAAGTGAAGGAAAATGTTTTTTTTAATTTCAATGAAGGCTTGATCACATTGTCGAGACAAATAAAACTTAGAAAATGTTTCTAGACGATTGGATATGTTTTCATCTTCCTCGAGGATTTTTACCATCATGCCATCTATATATAATTCCATATTCCTTCCAATTTGACTAGCAAAGGCTTTATTTACTAGCCTTTGATAAGTGGCCCCAGAATTTTTCAGTCCAAATGGCATCACTTTGTAGCAATGGAGCCCTCTATCAGTGATGAATGTAGTATGATCCTGATCATTTGGATCCACTTGAATCTGATTATATCCTGAAAAGACATCCATAAAGGACAAAAGTTTGTTGCCCGATGTAGAATCCACCAACTGATCTATCTGGGGTACTGCAAACAGATCTTTGAGACACGCTCTGTTAAGATCGGTGAAGCCAATGCACATACGCCATTTTGCATTCTTTTTCTTGACCAAAACGGGAACCGCCATCCATAGAGGATATTGGGATTCTTTGATATGACCCATCTTGGTTAACTGATCGACTTCTTGTACAATCACATCAAATTTTTCTTTAGAAAATGTCATTCTTCTCTGAACTACTGGTCTAGCATCATATCGGACCAATAACTTGTGGCATATCATGTCGGCTAGAACTCCAGTTACATCATCATTGCTCCATGCAAACACATGTAAATTTTTAGATTAAAAGGTAATAATTTTTTTTTCAAATCTGATGGTAACTTAGTTCCAATTTTGACACTCTTGCCTTCAGCAAAGGAATGAATCTCAACCTCCTCAATATGTATTATAATACTAGGAGCCTCCCTTGGATGATCTATCTCTTCTGATGAATAGAAGGCTCGAGTAGTTGTTATTCCTTGTTAACTTTGGCTGCCTCCAATGGATTTGAAGTAAGGGCAGTAACATGACATTATCTGGTCACCTTATGGCTGCTTCGGACAACACCCACTTGTCCTCCTACAACGTACTTTAGACATTGATGGACTGTGGATGCCACAACATGCACCCTAGAGATCCAAAACCTTCCAAATATGACGTTATACGATGTGGGACAATCAACTACCACAAATAACACCCTTACCAACATTTCAAAAAGCCCTTTACCCAATAATACTTCTTCTTCAAAGTCACCAATGACCTTAGCCAAACTGCCAGTAAACCCCACAATAGTTTTGTTTATTCGATGAATGACTGAAGGATTCGCCATTTTCTTGTATGAAGTTAAAAACAATACGTTTGCCGAACTACTAGTGTCAATCAGGATCGTTCGGACGTCATTACCCCCAATCAATGAACCTATTACCATAGCATCTTCAAGTGGGCCAGCAATATCTCTTAAGTCATCCTCATCAAGGACTATGAAAAGAGTAGGGCTCTGGTAAAGATGTGTAGACATTTTTCCTTCTAATTGGGTAGTCAAACTGTTGACATGCCTTTTTCTTGAACAACTCGAAGGTGATGTTACAGTGTCTCCCCCAAATATAGTAAGAGATTCAAAAAATTACACCAACTCGGAAACAGTAGCAAATTTATCCACTATTACCCCCACCTGATTCCGGTCTGGATCAGGATCAATATTTTCATTATCGACATCAAATCTTTCAACAATCATCATAGTGTCTTCCTGTTTGGAAGACCCTGGAACAGCTGATGGAGGTGTTCGGGGTGCATTCGTACTTGGTATATCGCCTCCTTTCTTTTTAATGAAGGCACCCAATTTACCCCTTTCGATGAGATTATGCACTTAATGTTTCAGTACTATACAATCATTTGTGTCATGACCCACATCATTATGGTACTTACAGTAGCGAGTACTTCGGGTGTCTCTAGGAGACTGTAATGGGGCTGGGGCTCTAAAATAAACCTCATTTGGTTTAACCCATGGGCTCCTTTTATTTTTGTCGTGCTGGTTTGGTTGGACTGCTTTTGCTTGGGCGGGTGAGATCGTTGTACAAACTCCTTTGGTTTATAAACGGACTGGGTTTTTGGTTGTAGAGCTGGTAGGGCAGCAACCGATTTGTTCTGACGAGAGACTCTGGACTTTATAATTTTTTCAACCGTGATTTGTTTCCCAACTTGGTTTAATAGCCCCTTAAAAGTCATCGATTTTTTGTGTTCACTGAATCGGCAAAGTCGCCTAGATTCAGACCTTATCTCAAACAGGAAATAGCCACTTGTTTAAAGCAATCAACCAATCCATTATTTGTATTCACAAACCTACTTATGTATTCTTTTAAAGACGCGTTCGGTTCCTTGGAACAATGAATGATGGTGTCCCCATTCCTTTAACCTCTTTGCTTCCAACAAATTTCCTTCCGAAAACCGAGAACATATCAAAGTTCTTTATAGATCCCAGGGGGATGCTATTGTACCACTTGAGGGCGCTTCCTTTAAAAGGTTTGTGAGAAATCTCGGTAGAGCAACGTGTCATCATCATAAAAGTTTTCAATTTCTCAAGATGGTTGTCTGGGTCTTTACTCTCATCGCATTTTTCCATCTTAGAGCTACCAAACCTTTTGGGAAGATGTCCGGACATAATATTTTAAGACAAAGTCGATTGGCTCCAATTATGACTACGACTAAAAACTGAATATTCATTAGGGGTGGCGAAAATACCTAGTTCGGATTGACATGCAAATGGGTCAATCAACATATGGTCAATGTTCTGATCAGCCGAATCCTTTACTTTTCTTTGACACTTATTAATTCTGGTTCTTCTATCCCTTTTTCTCGAATGTCTTTTAGTCAATCTCAACTTTTTCTTCACCTGGTCTTCATCACTACTAGATGAGAGTGATTCTTCGAGGTCCGGATCATTGGAATAACTATTTGAGGACTCTGATGTCGTACTTACAGGACGTTTAGACCGATGTATTTCTTAGAGCTAACTTGAGTCTTTGTAGACTGCTTATTTTTAGTAGGCTCATAGGTAGCATGGAGTCCGGACCCATCGGACTTTTCTTTTATTCCTTTCTTATCCTGTTTTTGAGCCCTCAAAGCCTCAATTTTAGCCCTCAACTGGTCACATTCTTCTTGCATGAATTATCTTGCATCTGTGTTGTGGTTGACATGAGACGCAATAGTGTGCTCACTAATTTCTCTCGCCCCTTCCACCTTCAAAGGAGGAGGAACTTCTTGCACATTGGGATCCATCTACTTTGATGACATTCAAACTATTTTTTCTTTCGTTGGTTTTGAATCTGGAATTTAGGCACCGTCGTCTCCCACTGTGGTCGCCAATTTGGTGTGGATAATTTGTGGTCTGAGGGTGTTTTGGCTAGTTTGTAGATTGGATTAAGTTTTAGTAAAGTGTAGTGAGAGAAGAATGGTGTGTGCTTGTATTTAATATCTCTAGTCAAATGTTCTCCTCTTAAATGAAGTTAGTTGGGGTAGTTATACTAACTTTGTGACTCATGGGCCTTCCGGGTTGGACCATGGATTTCAGTCAAGTTTAAGGACCCCTAAGCCCAAGATAGGGAATGGTCAACAGCCTGTTGAGTCACAATCCACTTGATTGTACTGTTCAGTGTGGTATGGTATTGAATATGTCCGAACTGTCCTTCAGATGATGCAATAAGTCGGCATCAAAGAAATCTGACCCTATCAAACATAACTAACACAAGTACTTTTCTTAGTGTTTATCTTAGTGTTTATCTTCTATATTGCTTCTCTCATTCTTTTATATATATATATATATATAACCAATAATGAGTAAATTAAACTCCTAAAGATTAGGATAAAAACATATAGATTATTCATCCAAGCAGCTGAACATACAAATTATTATATTGTTAAATATATAGTGCCAATCACATTATCATGTAAGGAAATAGTCATCTGATTATATTTAGACATCTTGGAGGCGTCTATCAAAATATTGATTTCCTATTTATATCATTCATATACAATAAATGTTCACTAGAAAGAAACAATTGAAAATCATAAATAGCATACACTAAGTACCAATTTCTCTTTACTTGATGGGTAGATCTTTCAGCATCACCGAGGATTCAGCTTCTCATCATATCCTTAATAGAAATATAAACATGGGTGGTCATAGTCGGACCAACCTTACCATTAAAATTAAATTGAATTTTGAGCAAACCAGAATTGTGAGATTATCGTTATATTTTATTGAAGTTTGGTACTTTTCACACTCTCATTTTGAGAATCTCATTTCTTTCTTAAAAGAAACATTAACCTGCAGCAAGTGATTCCTTTTGATTTTGTTTTTCCAAAATCGGAAACCTTATAAAATGGAACATTATTATTTCAGTCTCTTCTCCTCCTAAGTAGCGTTCCAAGCTAATTACAAACTATCAAATTCTCATACTAAAGAAAAGATAAAATGCAAACCTTATTAGAACTACTTTGTTAATGTCAATATTAAAGTGCCTTCAACTTTGACGCGGTCATTATATCCCAAACGGGTTGTTTAATTGTCCTTTTATTTTTAACTTTCATGGTGGAGAATTGCAACAACAACATCTTCATATCATCCTTATACCTTGGTAAAAAAAATCTAAGTTACTTTGAGAGACTCAATTGCATAGGTAAACTTAGTTGGGACATACCCATTGAATTCCAAAAATTTTCATTGATTCATGATTACCAAACTCAGCCTATGTGACTTCTCACACCTCATATTCTATATTTTACATATAGTAACCAACAAAGGCACACTTCATTAACATACAACATTTAGACGTGGTATATATATATATATATATATAGAACATACGATACAAAATCATCATTAATCTATTATTTTAGTTTTTTCAAGTACCGATGAAACCATCCTTTTGACCAATTACACCTACTTTAATTAAAATATACAACTTAATTTATCAAGTGCCAATGAAATCCTTCTTTGGGTTGGTTCCACATACTTTAATTAAAATAAACTCATTAATTAATTTTAAGTAAATTTTATTCAATTCATGATTAACCACTCCAAGCATTGATATTTTTTTGGGCCTATTATACTTGAAAATAAACTGATACTTTGGACATTTTGAATCATATGATCCTTAATCCATCAATTAACCTTATTTTATACTCATTAATTAATTTTATAACGCACCTACCTGAATCTGAAATGTTATTCATGCATATAAACATTTAAACACATAATATATTAAGACCACATATAAATATAAATCCAACATGTTGAAACACAAATATGTGGTCACATGTTATAACATGAAGAAAAACCTTCAAATATTAAAAAATAAAATAGTAATTTTTTATTTTAAAAAAAAACTATGGGTTAAGAGTAATTTTTTTTTAATTTTAAATCTATATATAAATAAATAATATTCTTTAGTATCAGTATTTTTTTATGTAATTTTTTTTATCAGAAAGTAAATTTTATGTTTTTGTTTTGTTTTTTTCAATATAGTTATAGTGAAATATTTTGTGAGAGGTATATCCATAACACTTCACATTGTTTTTTTTTTATCTTTTTTTTAGATATGATTTTCTAAATAGCAGCAATCCGATTTTTTTAGTGAATGTCATCAAGAAGTAAATAATATTTTCTCTTCTTTAAGCTTGAAATTATTATTTCAATTTGCGTCAAGCTGTTTTCATCGAAATCAGAGTTAACCCCGCCCATTTATAAGTTCATCCAAAAGTGCTTTAATCTGATATATTTTTGGACAAAAATATCCTTATTGGAGTGTATAAGGAACTTTTTTCCTTAAACAACATCCACTTTGTTTCTTTAACAAATAAATATCTTCCTTATTTCTCTCCATTTTTCTCTCATTCTCTCTTTACAATCTAATTTTGAGTCACATTCCTCCATCTCCAGCGACTGAGATTTTCCTCTGACAAGATCCTTATTCTCCATGGTGAAGAGATCCAATTTTCTTCTTCATCTACCAAAGTAAGTTCTCTTTATTTTATTTATTAAATTTATGAATTTGAGGATGCTCTTTATTTTATTTTTCTTGAAGTTATTGTTTGATTTGTTCTTGATCGATGAATCGTTGGGTTAAAATTCTTGAATTTGTTATTGAATTTTTATTCTTCAATATATTGTTTTTGAACTAATTCCTTGAATTGTTTAGTTTATAGTTATCATATTATTCTCGATATATTTGTTTTGTTTGTAGAATTAACAGGTTAGGTTAGGTTTTATGCATTTATGGTTTTGTTAGGATGAATTTGGGGGGGGGGGGGTTGGAGGTTTTGGGGTTAATTGGGTAATGTATGAGGTCATGCACCAATGGTGCAAGTGTTATGCACCATAAGTGCCCCTTGTAAACGTAATAAAACATACATAAGCAATAAACACTACCAAATATGTGAAACCTGGCTAAATATACGTATGGGAAACCTTACCAAATATGATAGAGGAAACTCGACTATATTTGCAAAATATTATATATACATATATTTTTAGGTGGCAGCTCGCTTTCATTATGTTCCTTCCCATTTTGATTAGTTTTTCAATATCTCGTTGATTCCCCTAGAATAGAAAACGTTTATTCACTTAGAATGTTGCAAAACTAAGGGAAATATGCCTAAAAATTAGTAAAATCTAGATAAATGATCATTTGTAAAACCTAACAAAAAATTACCTACGAAATATAGGCTTGTTAAATTTAATTAATGAGATAACTCATCTAGCGGCTAGACCTTATCTCCATCCAGCAATTCAGTTTCCAAAGTATGTGAGTTTGCATGCGAAACAATATAATTTCTTGAAGTATATATTTGTGAAGCATATGAAAAATAGCCATTTGCAAAACTTGACTACAAATGACTTAGAAAAATTACATTTGATAATTATTTATTAAC
The DNA here is from genome assembly GCA_036936605.1 of Limnanthes douglasii subsp. nivea. Taxonomy (NCBI): domain Eukaryota; kingdom Viridiplantae; phylum Streptophyta; class Magnoliopsida; order Brassicales; family Limnanthaceae; genus Limnanthes; species Limnanthes douglasii. Next base: position 272,452,921 of record JAUPFV010000002.1, read on the forward strand.
TACCTAATCTACAATCTCAACCTACTCAAGGACTAGCACTTTGCTTCTGATATGTTCTTCCATATCTCCTTCTAATTTGTTCATATGTTGTGTATTTTACTCCAAAAAATATATATATTTGTTCATTGTCGTGAACAAAGTCCATTAGTGTTAAAGATGATAATTTATGAAATCTGAGTACAAATGATTTGGAAATTGTACATTTGATAAATATTTATCAATTATTTACCTCATCCATAGTATGAGACTTATCCATGAATGACACCTCCTTTTCGATCTTCCACATTTTTTTAGTTTTAGCCAAATTATGTGTGGTTGCCTTAAAAAACAAATACTTACTTGAATTATAATAATTTTGAAACATCTTCCAAAGAAGTATTTGTGAAATCTGACTACATAAGACTTATAAAATGTGCATCCTCTAAATATTTACTAATTATGTACCTCATTGATAATATAAAACTTATCTCCTGTTGTGAGCTCAGTTACATTTTGTATTTTCCCATCATTTGTAGTTTTTCAACAACCTGATGCTTTCCATGCAGAAAAAAATATAGTTACTCGATTAACATGTTTCGGAACGTATGGGCTAAATCCTGAACAATACTTGCAAAACCTGACTAAAAATGACACTTGCAAAATATACATTTTCTAAATTAAATTAACTAGATGCCTCATCAAACATCTAGACATTTTCTCAAGTTGATAGCTTGGTTTTCTTATATACCTCTATATTTACTAGAGAATCTTCCTCCATTACTTCCCTTATCCTCGTATTTACATGCGAGGGCATCATTTACCTCCATATATGCATGATAAGCATCTTAATCTACCCTAAACTTTTCTTCCCAAACTACATTGAATTTATCCGTATTTATAAAATGATCATTTTGATCTACCCTAAAAATTTCTTGAGGAACTACCTCATCTTCCCCCATAATTACAGAAATGAGTTTCTTCTTTACCTCATATTTTCCACCTCATTGGATACCTTCATGAGAGATCTTTTTGGTGAATGTCGAGGCAAAGGTTCCTCGATGTTTTTTTCTCTTACAACATATGAATTATGCAAACCCTTCTTCACATGTTACACTTTTTCATTAGGTTACTTTATATCCAGTTGCATAGTTGAGTTTAATTGAGGTTTCTTTAGCTCTGCAGAGTATTCTAGGCTTTTGATCTTTTAATTCAGATTTTTACGTTTTTTTAAAATCTAAATTCTCTATCAAAAGCCTAATATTTTCATCATTTCAAAAATTTAAAGGTTTTGATGAGCCTCGTGTTTTTTGAAAATATCCTTCAAATGACTCTTTTAAGACTCTATTTTGTTGGTTCATTTTGTGGATTCACAATAAAGTTATCATTATATCAATTGAAACTATACTCATTGTCACAGTCTTATTCTACTATGTACTTATCCTTGTTCTTCTAATGGTTTTTCGTCATCTTTTCTTCTTCAACATTCTAACTTTCTTCCATTGTTCTTGATATGGTTTATTTCTGTCTGAGGATAATTTTGTAAATTTTATATTTTGTGGAATTTAATGCTTAGAGTAGTGAGTAGTGAGATAATTAAGATGTGTGGTAGTAATAAATTCTGATTACCCTCGTTAATGAAAGTGGTTGGGGTATTTATACTTAATTACTGACTCATGGGCTTATTGGGTCGGATCGTGAAGTCGGGTCAAGTTTAAGGACCCATTAGTAATCTTGTTTGAAGTGACCAGCAACTAGCTTAGTCAACATTTATTAAATTTGTCATGTTCGGAGTTTTATAATAGTGGTCATGGTCTGAACTTCCCTTCGAATTAAGTCAACACTCGGTAGCTAAAGAATCGGATCTCATCAGTTCTAAATTGGTATTGATTAGAATATGGAGTTCACGAGAAACCTAAAAATAAAATATGATATTATCTGATATTTGCAAAACTAAAGTTATAAGATATGCAAAATAGTCCATGTAAACATTTGCATGATCAGAGGAAATAATATGTGAAACTTAATAGTAACAGGGGAATTGCTAAAAAAACTGTGAGAATTACTCCATGAAGTTTAATGTTTTAATTTTTCAATAGGAAATTTCTAAAAAAAAGTTTATGATATTCAGAAAATAAAAAAATATGAATTCACATAGAATAGTAATTCTGGCTATATATAAAATCTTAATTTGTCTTACGATACAGTGGTTGTACCTATTTACGTAATATATATGTATAATATAATATTTTGGTAATTAGAGTTGAGTACCTTGCGAAATAATGCATAATAATAATTTGTGAAACTTTAGGTATATTAGTTGTGAAACTAGGCTTTTAACATATATGCGATCTTCTAACCTTTTTAATAGAACAATTAAGTTATCCTTGTAAAAAAATTCGATTGTCGACCATTTCAGAAAACGGCACATAACTTTATGTCAGTTAGCTTCACTGATATTATTGTGTAATCTAAAATAAATTCAACACCTTAATGTTGTAAACAATAAATAACACTATTAATGTTTTTATAAAAAAAATGGTTTTATAGGAAAAAAAGACGAGTTACTAACCATTGACACATCCTACGGTTTTGAACGACTTCTCAGTTAAACATTCATTATAGAACTTACCAGTTTCTTCCTAATTTTTTCATCCTATGGTAGGCGTTTATTTTGTCAAATTCTTTGGCGTAGTGAACCATTGTTGTGCCCTTCACGTCTCTTGAAGTTATAAAAATAAGGTAGATTATGTATATAGTATAAGGAGAATAATTACATCACGTATAAATTTATCTTCTTTTGTTATTACTTCTCTAATAATTAAGTTCTAAACAAAATTCCAGTCATTAAGTTAAGTGATAGAAATTCAGAAATTACAAAACCTCAACACATGAGTTGCGAGATATATATATACAAAACCTTCCATATACAAAATGTACACATTGTTGCGAAACATATTGTTGCATATGCTTAATAATACATTGTGAAACATTGGATGGATTTCTTATCTTTATCTTCTTGTTTGTTATTTGAGGGGAGCATTTATTTCCAACTTACATTGTCTTCGGAAAGCATGTACTATCTATTCTAGAATTCTTCTCTTCATGTCCATGATCTTGATCTCAAAAATATTGTTGGTAAATGTTATAACTTATATGCCACATTTGATACCAAAAACGGTTTTTACATTATTGTTTGTGATCTTTACATATCTGTCACTGAACTTAAGCATTGCTCGGCGAACGTCGTAAAGCTTTATAACATGGTCTATTAACTTTTAATGTGTCTTATGAATGTTTTTTGTTTTCTCCAATCAAACAATAATTTGAAGAGAATGTATAAGGATGGATTTTTAAACCCTCAATATGCACATCCATTATTGGGAAATAATTCATTATTTTCTAAAAAATATAGTTCATATCAGAAGAAGACTGCAAAGTAAATCCTATAAAAAAACTAAAATATTATTTGTGAAACTAAAACATTACATCATGTGGGAACATAATATGTTAAAAATTGTAAAACCAAGTTGTTGCATTATTTGAGAAACTTTTATGTTGTATTATACACAAAACCAATTTGTTATATTGTTTGTAAAGCCAAACGGTTGTATTATTTGAGAAAGTTTACAAATATGTATTGATTTGAAGTTGTCGAACATCAAACTATTATAAATTTTAAGCAATACTAATTTATAAAACAAAAAACTTGTGAAATCTTAATCAACACCGATATGATAAACCTGCATACATAAACTACCATTTACAAAATCAAGAAAATTTCATGCATACTCAATTCAATTTAAGAACTAAAAATAAAAAAGTATTAATTAAGTTTCTCTAAAAAAAATTGTTTAAATGAGGGTTGTATCGGTAGACTATCATCGCATAGTGAAATATGAGATATATGAACATGTGAAATATGAGATATATGAACATGTGAAAAACTTGAAATCGTGAAGGTTTGATATGTGGCGAAGGTCCCCATGTCCGAAAAAAATGTATGAAGAGATGTGATGTCCAAATATAGAAATTGTCGGGCTTTTGTTTTTTATATTAATATTTTTAATTTAAATTAATGCTTTAAGAGATGGGAAAATCTGTTTTTAACATTATAAGTTTGATTTTGCAACAACTAATAATTTGATTTTCCCAACGATATACAAATAAGATTTCATATGTATATCGTATTTCGCAAATGTCGATTAAAATATTGAATACAATTTGTTTCATAAATGTAATATAATAAACAAAATTTTCAAATCTGATATGGTACAATATATATTCCAACTATAATATGGTACAATTGGTTTTCCAACCAAGATGCAAATAGAGTTTCTGTTAAGAGAAACAATCAAACAAGATGCATAATGATTAGGGACTGAACATGGAATTGTACATTCCCAGGAAGCAGCTAGGGTTTTGTGTTTTATTTAGAAAGTGTTCCTTTTTGTATTGAACTCTTTTTTATAATGCAAACCCAAGTAAGGCTCTCAATATATAGAGAACTTAGAGGCATATACAAGGAAACTTAATACACTGAATATTCTAACATTAATACACTGAATATTCTAACACTCCCTCTCAAGTTGTGTAGTGGGATCACCAATACCCAACTTGGATAAAACTGATTCGAATGTTCTTGCAGCAACCGCTTTCGTCAGGATGTCTGCCAGTTGGTCTTCGGATCTAACAAACGGAAGTTCGACTGTCCCGTCTTCAATCTTTTCTTTTATAAAGTGCATATTTATTTCAACGTGCTTTGTTCTATCGTGATGTACCGGGTTATCTGAAATCTTAGTCGCAGCTTTATTATCGCGCATTAACTGAGTTTGACACTTCAGGGGGATCCGATTTCTTACATTATCTTCTTTGACCAAAGTATCTCGGTAATCCCCTTAACGATTTCTCTAAATTCTGATTCAGCACTTGACAGTGATACTACTTTCTGTTTTTTACTCCTCCAAGTCACCAAGTTACCTCCAAGAAGAGTAAAGTAGCCAGTAGTTGATCGCTTGTCGTTAGGATTCCCTCTCCAATCAGCATCTGTGAATACTTCAACATCAAGGTGTCCATTTTTCTTAAAAACTATGCCTCTTCCTGGTGTGCCTTTGAGATATCGAATAATCCTCATTACTGCCTCCATATGGTGTTCCTGAGGATGATGCATTAACTGGCTAACTACTCCCACTGTGTATGCAATGTCAGGTCGAGTGTGAGCTAGGTAAATCAATTTTCCCACCAACCTTTGGTACATTTCTTTACTCGCTGGTCTGGCCCCTTCAATTATCTTTAGTTTGTGATTCACAACCATAGGAGTGTCATTTGGTTTGCAATCCACCATGCCTACTTCAGCTAATAAATCCAATATATATTTCCCTTGGGAGATATAAATCCCTCCTCTTGACCTAAGAACCTCGATTCCTAAGAAATACTTCAATCTCCTAAGGTCTTTCATTTCGAACTCCTTGAAGAGGTTTTTCCTAAGAGAGCTAATTTCTTCTTCGGCATTCCCCGTTATAATCATATCGTCAATATATATTATAATACAAGTGACTAATTCTTCTCTCTTTTTGTAAAACAAGGTATGATCCCCATTACTCTGTTTGTAGCTATACTGCTTCATTGCCATTGTAAATCTCCCAAACCAAGCACGAGGAGACTGTTTGAGCCCATATAATTCTTTTTTTCAATTTACATACCTCATTTTCTTGAAAACCATCAGAGAACCCTGGTGGGGGTTCCATATATACCTCTTCTTCCAAGTCTCCATGTAAGAAAGCATTCTTTACATAAAATTGATGAAGAGGCCAATCTTTATTCGCGGCTATTGAAATTAAAACTCTGATAGTGTCAATCTTTACAACCGGAGAGAACATTTTAGAGAAGTCTATACCATATGTTTGTGTATATCCTTTGGCAACCAATCTTTCCTTATGTCGCTCAATGGTTCCATCGGATTTATATTTTATATTAAACACCCATCTACACCCGACTGCTTTCTTCCCTTGTGGTAACACACAATTCTCCCATGTACCATTCCTTTTTAGAGCTTCTATTTCAGTATTCATTTTCTCATGCCATTCAGTCATCTTCTTAGCTTCTTGAGTTGTTTTAGGGATTTGTTCAGAGAGAATAGTAGCTGAAAACGCCTTTTCAGTCTTCGTCATTCCTTTCCTGTCCGTTTTACCGGATATATAAAAGCACGAGGAACGTGTTCCGGTGAATCCCGGTCAGGAGGAACCCCTCTATTTTTTCTTGGGGGAAGAACTAGAGTTTGAGTTTCAACAAATGAACTTCCTCAAATGTCATGGTCAGTAGCATTTTATGAATTATGACATTGTAAATTGTTTACCTCTTGATGGACATTTTCTTTGGCTGATTCACAGGTAGTATCCATGGAATTTATTTCTTGTTGGACATTCTTCGGGAGAATCATTGGTGGTAAGAACTACCTCGTCAGTCTCCTTTATGTTGGAAGAGGCATGTTCGGTGGCGCCATCTACCGACTATGTCGGTACATCCTCAAAGTAACTTGCATATAGCAACCAGTCGAGTGATTCACTTACTTTTTTCCCCTGAGCACGAGATTGGTGGTCAAAACAATAATCGGATTCTAATAAGTCACAGTCCATGGTGACATGGATTCGACAAGTAACCGGATTGTAACACCGATATCCCATTTGATGAATACCGTACCCAATGAATACACACTTTTCAACACATGGATTAAGTTTGTTTCGACTAGTTTTAGGGATATGAACAAACACCGAACAACCAAAAACATGAGGTGGTAAGTTCATAACATATGGAATTGTACCTTGGGTGGCAAGCACTTGTAATGGAGTTTTATTTCCTAGACATCGGGTTGGTAGACGATTTGCAAGATAAGTGGCTGTAGCAAGAGCTTCTGGCCAAAGAGAATGAGGAACTCTAGATTCAATCATAATAGCACGAGTTTTTTCAAGTAAAGTACGATTTTTTCGTTCTGAAGTACCGTTTTGTTGAGGTGTGTTTGGACAAGTGGTTTGATGGATACGACCATTTGTTTTGAAACAATTATGCATTGTTTGGTTGACAAACTCTGTTCCATTATGAGAACGGAGAATTTGTATTTTTTTTCAAATTGAGTCAAAATCATTTTGTAAAAACAAACAAATATTTCTAGTACTTCTGATTTATGTTTCATGAAGTATATCCAAGTCATTGTTGAGAAATCATCCACAAATAAAACAAAGTATCTGATTTGATTGTTAGTGGAATTTGGTGCTGGACCCCAAACATCAGAATGAATTAGCGAAAAAGCATAATCAACTCTAGTATTACTTTGATTAAATGAGACCCTATAATTTTTTGCAAGAATGCAGGTTTCACATTTCTCATGAATGGAATTATTCAAAAAAAAGATTAAGAAACAAACTTTTAAGATAGCTAAAAGAAGGATGACCAAGTCGTCGGTGCCATAACCAAAGTTGCCTTTCGGTTGTTCCGTGGGCAAGCATGGCATGTCCCTTATGAACTACCTCATCAAAATAATAGAGACCTCCTTGTTCAGTATCACACCCAATGATCTCCTTCGTACGAATGTCCTGTAAAATTCCAAAAGATGGATACATAAGAACCACACAGTTGAGTTGTTTTGTGACTTGACTAACTAGATAATAACTTTAAGGATAGTGGAGGAATGTAGAGGCAGTTTTTAATTTCCATTTTTTCCGAAAAAATAATTGAACCTCCCCCTTTGACTTCACAAATTTCTCCACTAGTAGTCTCAATATGGGACTTCTTTGGAGATGACATGTCACCAAAGTCTTTAGGATCATAAGACATGGTGTTTGTAGCCCCGCAATCAAAGATCCAATTCATTTATTTCTCAAACCCTTTACCTCCAAGTTTTCATAGGCGTTCGTCGTCATTCCTCCGAAACCAGTGCCACTTCCTTGCTCATTTTTATTTGGATCTTCACCGCTACTTGTAGACGAATCCCGTTTGACATTAGATCTGAAACACTGGTTATTTTTCTCCTTATGACCGTCCTCCCACCATTCTGGATAGCCAACCAGCTGGAATAATGTCTCTTTAGTGTGTTTCTTCATCCCACAATGAGTGCAATACAACTTGGATTTATCTTCTTTCTCTTTGGATTGGAATTTAAACCTCTGTGCAGAATATTTAGCAGCCAAACCCATTCCGATTTCAAAGGAGTCACTATCAGAAGAACTTTATTTTAGTATATTAAGCCTGACCACTTCCCTTCATATTGTAGCATATGTTGTTTCCACGGAAGGAAGATGATCCTTTTTCAGGATATCTCTCTTGACTGGTTCCAACTTGTCATTAATCGCCATTAGCAATTGATATAGTCTTTGCTCTTGAGTCTTCTTATTGTAGATCTGAATGTCTTCTGGGTCTTTCATAGGGTTCGGATCTCGCCTATCTATAGACATCCATATGTTCTGCAGTTTGTTCCACAAGTCTTCTAGTGTATCGGACCCTTGCCTTAATGAATTAGCCCTCTTATGAAGGTCAAACACCTGTAACGAATCTGTACCAGAACCGTATGTGGTGGATAACCCATCCCAGAGGGATTTTGCAGTGGGATATTGCGAGACATTATTCACCAAGCTGGATTCAAGATTCTGGATAATCCATGTGAAAACACATTGATCATCTTGTTCCCACCGTGAATATGTTTTGTCAGTTTTGGATGAGGTGTCGGCTCCCCTGTAATATGAGAACCTCTCCCCCTTCCCCCAATTGCTTTCTTCATCAGGTTTTCCCATAAGGCATAGTTGTCACCACCGAGTTTAATCCCTAGGTATAAATTCTTGGGGTTAGTTGTTTGTTGTTGTGTTCTGAGACCATTTCTCAGAATGGCAGCAATCTGCATTGTTAATTCATTAGGGATTTGACTGACCACGACTTTATTGCCAGCCATCTTTATTGAGGATGTTCAGAATTCCCAGAATCACACGTGCTTTGATACCATGTTAAGAGAAACAATCAAACAAGATGCAGAATGATTAGGGACTGAACATGGAATTGTACATTCCCAGGAAGCAGCTAGGGTTTTGTGTTTTATTTAGAAAGTGTTCCTTTTTGTTTTGAACTCTTTTTTTATAATGCAAACCCAAGTAAGGCTCTCAATATATAGAGAACTTAGAGGCATATACAAAGAAACTTAGTACACTGAATATTCTAATATTAATACACTGAATATTCTAACAGTTTCACACATTAGGTACACTATGTTTCACAAACATCTAGTAAAATCTTGAATACGATATGTTTTTTAAATACAATGTGGTACAATAGGCTTCGAAAATGAGATAAAAGTATGTTTTTATACTTTACATTCTTCGTGTTACATAAACTTTGAGGAAAATAATGAATATATTATATTTTGTAAAGGCGTAAGATTACAATAGGTTTCTAAAATCTTAATACAATATAAACATAAAAGTATTACTTTATAGTTGAAGAATATATATAGTGGATTGCATTATCCATCGAACATGTGAAACTTAAACATTAAAACATGTTAGTAAAATTGCAAACATTTACAACTTCAAAAATGAGTTTCATCAGTTGGATATTGTACGTGTGATATTGCACTTCATCCAAAAATTGTGTCATACACAAAAATTTAAAGAAGGAGATTCACACATATATTGGCCAATTAAAAAAAATTGGGAGGGTAAATAAAAAATGATTATAAATATCATGATAAAGATTGGCCAAAGTTTACTAGCCTTTTGAAATCTTTTAGATTTCTGATGCGAATGTGATGGTTTTTCTCAAGTAATTGTATTTGACAAAAATATGTTTGAACTACAATATTCATATTTTGTATCAATATATTTAAAGTCACGAGATAAGAAATGTATATGTGGGTGCTTATACAGCTCCTGAAGAGAAATTTAGAAATAAACTGCTAAAAGATAGTTTTATGTAAAAAGAAATTGAGGATATAAAAAATTTGCAAAGCGTTTGCGAATATATAACTTATATTTAATGATTAACTTCACCTTGAAGTGTTGAAATCAATAATTATTATATAAAAATCAAGGTATATATAATGTTTTGCAACATGTTATGGGTATGTTTTGTAAATAGGGTACAAAAACAATCAGTTTTGCAAATAGAAAAGAAAAATAATCAGTTCTACAAATATGCTATACGTTATAACATGTTTACCAAATATTTAGTAAATTAAGTTTTGCATGGGATATAATACCTATTGGTTTTATAAATATCATATAATAAAGGTTCACGATATATGAAAATGTAAGTGCATTTCTGAAAAGAATGAAACATGCTTCGCAAAATTAAAATACAACAACAAAATTGTTTTGAAGTTTGTATAAAATAAAATATAATAACAAACAATTTAGTAATATACGCACACTTGATCCGTCTTTTTTTAAATGTTTGATGCAAACAATTGATCATTACCGATAAAAAATGTAATGTTACCATCTTTAGGAATAATGGTAACAACCGACCAATGATTCATCTTTCTCCATTTATACCATTGAGTACATATCGTTGGTAAAGGCTCACCACTACAAATTTATACATATAAAACAAATTATCGTTAAAAATTAAATAAAACATGTGAAAGTGAATAATAAAATAAATATAATATAATTGATATAAATACGTACATTAAAGGAATGATCTCACATAACGCATGAAACTTTGATCTCTTTTGGTTTTTCAACCGATGGGGTTCTCCTTGAGTGGTAAATACATAGCACGTCCTATTTTATGGTTACATAACAAAAAAATTATTAGAAAATAGTCGTCATAAGTATATTACTTATCGAAAAATAATCCAGTATTTTGGTGCATCAATTATTCGATAGTATGTAACAAGTGTATATTTATTATCAATTACAAATTTGCTACCATAAAGTTTTAATATAACTCTCTATCATTTTGAAGTTCGAAGCTAAGTTTGTCCCTAACACCATACAATCCATTATCGTTTCCAAAAATATTGATTTCTATAAATTTACATTCATCATTTCTTTCGGAAAAAACTGTGCTCACCTTAGTAATATAAGGATACATATACAGTGGTATCTACAATTCGTATAATATTTTTAGCTTTACGCAGTCTATAAGCTCTTTGTAACTGATATTCACTACCGTTATTGATGGTATAGGCAATGCTCGACCTTTAGATCTGACTAGCGACCGTTTTGTTATAGTTGGTTTCTCAATGTAGTTAGTGTGGATTTTTTAGTCCATGTAACAATACTGCCAAATTTAGTAATTTATTCGCTACCATCATTGATATTACAAATGATGCTTGACTTTTAGATACGACATGTGTCCGTTTTCGTATAGGTGGTTTCCGAGCGGAGTTAGTATGGATTTTTTTCGATGTTCTAATGGTGCTGCCAAATATGGTAACTGATATTTCAAGTGTGTCATCCTGTATACTGAACTCTAAAGTGTTTGGAGTATCTATATGAGATTCAACAAACTCTTATTTACATGTTCAAAATAAAAAATATAATTTTATGTAGAATTATCTACGTAAGTTTTCTTTCTTTTACCACGTTTTCGACTGGGAGTACAACCTTATATGTTAGTGAATTAAGGAATAAATATGTTTAGTATTAGCGAATTAAATATCGAGTATATTTTATGTAATAAAGAATAAATATGTTTAATATTAGTGAATTAAATGGTGGAATAGCCAAAAATAGGTTAACCATGTATGCATAAGGGTCGACCGTCCTTATGATATAAAGTAATGTACCTATTTGGAGAGGGAGAATATTTAATTGATTTTAACTACTTTTGACAACCTTTCTCTCTCTAGCATTCACGTGTTAAATTCTTTTTCTAATATTTTTGTGATTCAACTCAAAATATATTTGACAAAGTTTCCCATTAGGTATTTGTGGAGTCATCAATATATAGAACGAATCAACCCTTTATGTTTCAGTTCTACCAAAACAAGAGTGGAATCATTTACTTGTAAATTGCTCATCTTAGCAACAATTAATTCTAGTATATTTGTAGAGGTGGATTTCCTGACACACTTCTTGACTCTTCTCTGTTTATACGTTTCTTTAATCTTTTAAAAATGGTATGTTAGTCTGAAAGGACACTGTTTTTGCCGACACAAAGAACAAACATGGAAAATAGAAAAGAGAAAGATAACAAAAAAATTAGGGTTTTATTTTTGTGGCTAACCTAATCACAAAGACGATAGATGATTTGTAGGCACAATAAAGGAATTTAAAACTTATATCTCTTATTTATAGACAATATAATTAAGGTTAAAGTCCAAACCCAATTGCATAATACCCCTATATACCGCTACGTGAGCAGAAACCGCAATCCACTAATTTGATTTCTATCGGTTTAGTCCTTGAACTTATTAGTTCAATCTTAACTGTTGATATTTTTTGTTATCATTCACGGAGCCCAAATTCAACGTGACTTTTACACTTATACCTTTATAATCCAATTCTTATTTGATTACATATTAACATAATTAATTTGACTACTTATTGATTAGAGCGACTTTTGACAATGTCCAAATATATTATTAGCATACTAATCCATAATTTTCTAAAAATCTCACACTTAGATCTCATATGCTGCTCAAGGATATATTTAGTTTAATGGACATCCTAATTCCATTGTCAATAGAAAACTAAAAAATCTCGTACATGATCATTAATGCTAAATGACTAAAGACATCTTCATTGTAATACGAACAATTGGACGCAACAATAATCATGTTATCATCATCAATCAAGTACATGGATCACATATAATGTTTAACATAAGAATAATATGAAATATAATCACACATATTAATTCTTAATTGCTCATACCTTTATGTAAATCTACTCAAATGAGTTACACATGTTAATAAACTTTAACTGAGCCCTATATTGCAACAAACCAAAATGCGTAAAATCAAATTTCAAATATAAACCGGTTCTTATTATAAAACTATTGCTGAAATTAGAAATCCTCTAAATTAAATACATCAATTATAATAGTATGTTCCAAGAAAACCTTTTAGGTTATACTTCCTCTGTAAGAAGATCTGCCACCATAGGGTCCATTTTGATGTACTTTACACTTAATTGAAATCTCTGAACACTCTCTTTAACATATATCAAATCTATGTAAATGAGTTTTGAATTAGACAAACTATTGTTATTGTTAGAGTATTATAATACAGAATTATCGTCACAATATAATTTCTAGGACCTTTTATCCCTTGTACAACACATAATCCAATGATAAGATTTCACAGCCATAATTCCTGGTTTGATTCCTCAAATCATGTTTCCATAGCGAATGATACAATTAATGTTTTCTTTACACTTTACCATGATATTCCCCTTATCTAATAAGAATATAATGCTTGAAGTTCTTTTCAGTGTGTTTATGCATCCATTAATATATGAGTCAAAATAGCCAATGATTTATAGCTTATTTGACTTCTTATATGTCAACATGTACCCTTTTGTTCCTTGCAGATATTGAAATACTATTTAGATTTCCTCACATTGGTCCATACATAGGTTGCTTACACACCTTCCCAACATATTGACATCGAAGGAAAGGTTCAACCTTATACAAACTTGATCATACATTAAACTCCGAACTTTTGATGCATAGGGTTTTCATTTCCTCAATCTCAATTATTTTCTTTGGAAATTGATGGAGGCTTAATCTGTTGACTTTTGCTATAAGGGTACTCAAGGGTCTGCAATTTTCCAGTCCGTAATATTACAACACGTTTTATATATATGCTTTTTATGATAATCAAAAAGTTCCATGAGAGTGATCTTAGTAGAACTAGATTCCTAAAACAAAAGTTACATCACCAAGATCTTTCATATCGAATATTTTGGATAGAAATTTATTTATAGTGTGTAATAATTCTTTATTATTTGAGAAAAATAGTATGTCATCGACATATAATACCATAAATATGAAATCACTGCCACTAAAATTATACATACAATACTTAATTGTGTTGATCTCAAATCTAAAAATGATTATTATCTCAATGAACTTGTGCTACCACTAATGAGAAGCATATTTTATCCCATAAATGAGTTTTTTGCGTTTGCATACCATAGAATTTGAGTTACCTATTCAAAAGTGTTATGGTTGCACCATATAAATCTTGAATATTACCATTGAAAAATGATCTTTACATTGTTCAAAAATAAAATGTGTAAGTAATGTCATGATTATCCTAAAGGATTCATTCGTGGATACTGAAGAGAAGCTATATTTAAAATCAAGCCCTTCATGGTGAGTATAATCTTATGCTACATGACCTGCTTTATGTTTTTCCACATTACCTAGAGAATTACGTTTGGTTTTGTAAAACCACTTACAAGCAATTGACTTTTTCCTTTCATGTAATAGGACAAGCTTCTATATTTTATTTTTTTGTACCAATTTATACTATTTGTTCATAGTGTCAGTCCACATATAAGAGTTAGAGCCTTCCATGACTTGTTTTTAATAAAATATATTGTTTACAGTTGCAGCACATGAATCTTCTTGTTCTTTAGATCAACTATATAGTCTGAAGGTATAGCATTATTTATTTCTCTTACAGACCTTCTTAAGTGAACTATTACTTTTTGTTTCACTTCTTGAGGATGTAGAGTTTGATCATCGTGAATAAATTTATTTTGCTTGTGAAATATTGACATTCTTTTGACTGTTTTATTGTACTAAGCGGACCATACATGTATCCTGGTTAGACCCATCAACTTGAACATCCATGTGATTTTGAGTATTCATTTTTTTAACATGGCCAAAATAATTGACAATGAATTTTAATCTTTTGATACTTCAGTATCTCTATTAAAAGCTTCATGAATCTTTACATATTATTTCTCACAATGAACAGATGTTCTTGAATTCTTCCCTCGAAACTCAACATCCTCAAAAACTTTGTTATTCGCGTTTCAAAAATACTACCGAGCGGAAAGATTACAAAACTTATAATTTTTCAAAAACTCAGAATAACTAATGAAGAAGCAGCTAACTGTTTTTTATCCAATTTATTTTCTTAGGGCCTATAAGCCTTTGCCTTAGATGGACATTACCATATATAAATGCTTTAAACTAGGTTTTTGCCCAGTCCAGAGCTCATATAAGGTCTTAACAGTTTCCTTATTGGAACCTCTATTGAATATATAAGTTGCATATTTGATTCCTTCTCCCCATAGTGATAGTGGTAGTGGTTAGTTACTTATCATATTTCTAACCATATTTTTAATGTATGAGTTTGCCTCTCAAATACACTATTTATACTGGGTGAACCTGGATCTTATACTAACGGACTATGAAACACTTCATTAAGTATCTTAGAAATAGTCCTTGATGCTGTTTGCCTCTTCAATCATATCTGCCATAGTATTAACCATCATAATCACATTTAACATTATTAATGCTCTTACCTAGTTGTTTATCAACTTCGGTCTTAAAAGCTATGAACTTTTCCATAGCCTCTTATTTATCATAAAAGAGTTAAAGGTATCTAATTAATCTCTTTAATTTAACATTTATTTTATGCAAAAATTGGTAGAATAATATGTTTCCAATAATAAACTAACCCTAAATTAAAAGGAAAAATCCTAATTTCCAAATGCAATTTATATATTATTTCAAAAAAAAAACATTATAATCTTTATTTATGAATTAATCAATCAAAACATATTTTTTTTCATAAAATCTTAAATTGATATTCAAACAGTGTTAATGAACCACATAATCGTAATTGTATGGATTTTTTATGTGAAAAAAAAACATAATTTTTCAATTGAACGATAATCCTAATATTTGAATCACAATTGATATGACTTCGATAGTAATTGATAGATCCTATTTAATTTCCTAATAGTTCTATAATATACATAAAATGAATCGACCCTTTGTGTTTCAGTTATACTAGAATCATAGTGGAATCACTTACTTATTAGGTTGATCATTTTAGCAATAATTAATTCAATTAAATTTGTAGATGCAGATTTCCTCATATACTTTCTAAATTTTCATTGTTCATGTGTTTCTCCAATCTTGAAGAAATTGTATGATATTCTCAAAGGACACTATGTTTGCCAATATAAAGAATAAATTTGTAAAGACAAGGAAGACAAATATAACATAACATCTAGGATTTTCGTTTTGTCGTTAATCTAATCGTGAAAGTTGTAGATAATTTTTAGGAATAGTGAAGTAATCCAAGACCTATGTCATTTATTTATAAACAATCCAATTAGGTTAAAGCCCAAACTCAACTACATCATATCTTTATATATCACTTTGCAATGAGGGATCACAACCCAATAAATTGATTTCTATCAATTCAGTTCATGAACTTTTTTTCTACTCAATGAGTGCGCACAGGGTAAAGCCTCAGTCTGACGCAATAGCCTACAAAACAACACTAGAAGGTAAACCACAAAAAGGTGTGAGGCTCAGCGAAGAAAGTGTTTGTAGAAGGGCTTGAACTCATGACCTTTGGTCACAAGCATGCCTTACTCCACTAACTCGGCTAGCCCTTTTGGGGCATTTAGTTCATGAACTTATTAGTTCATTATGTTGATATTTTGGTCAATTCGTTAAGAGAGCCCAAATTCAACCCAGTGTCTACATTTATATCTACCTAACGAGTTTTCCTCTATAATTCTAATTCTTATTTAATTATATATTAATATAATTAATCTGACTACTTATTAATTGGAACAGGTTATAGCCCTAGTATATCATCGGTATACATAATAATTTTCCAACAACTTCATCATCTTCGCCAATTATCGGACGATATATTTTTTTGTACGAGCTTATATATTTTTAAAAAAATCAATATATATATATATAAGCAATTATACATTTATGAAAAATATTCTTATCTGAATATACATTGATTTCTCATTTGTTTCAGCCATGTAGTTGATTTTGAAAATGAAAAAAAAACTTTAGATTTAATAATAGTAGTTTTTTCTTACTTTGTGAACTTTTAAATGAGTTTTGAATTGGAGGGTTAATACTTCCATGATTTTGAAAAAATGAATTGCTTAGTTGAATTAAAAATATTTAAAATTAATAATATAAATTTTAGAAAGTCTATTAAATTTATATAATTATTATTAATATATAAATATGTTTTATTTTTATTTATTTTTACTTAAAGAACTTATATTAAATTGATTTTAGGGTACATTAGACCCAGCCTTTTGGTTACATATGATTTATTAATTTTAGTATTAAAAAGGGGTTCTATTTTAATTTTTGATTCCCTCCAATAGCCTCTATTTTAGTTTTTTTTATTCCTTCTTATATTTTTCAATTCTTTTATTACACATAGACTTATCATTCGAAAGACTTTTTAAGGTTATTATTATGTTTTATAAATAATGACAATAAGGTTATAATATAAATAAAAAATTAAAGTTTTATACAATAACTTTTTTATAATTTAAAAAACAACAAATTTGTATAGAATCATCTCCCCTCTCTTTAGAATTTCTAACATTAACTTAGTTTCATCACCTATTCTAGTTTTTTGAAAAGCTATCATGGCTTCATGGCCAGAGAATCCCTGGTCTAATGGAAGTCATTACTAGTTTTTTCTCGTCCTTGGCTGTCAAGTCAGACTCTCTTTTCAGCCCCTATATTCCTCTCTCCCTCTCTTTCATTTTCTCAAATTCGTGGACCCTTATGTGTTGTCCCAGCAAAACCTTCACCTTCTAGACCTCATCACCCCTTTGTAAAATTTGTTGGACATCTTGCTGCTTGCTGGATTTCTTCTGATTTTGATATAAAAGGCGCAAAGACCTCTCCACCTTCATTCCATCTAATTTCACCTATTAAGCATCATTTTAGTCTCATCTCATCTCTCCCCTATTGACCATGTTATCCTGGAATCACACCTTTCACATCATCACCTCTGTTAAACCTCTAAATTCCATCCATTATAATCCCTTCTTGCATAGTCCCTGGTTTGACAGCCCCCAAACTCTGGCATCCTTTTTTTCCTCCTTCCTCATTTTTCACTGTGGTAAGTTTGATACTTACAGCGCCCTCTGTAACTATTTAGTTACCCCAATAAGCTTAGTTAGCCTAACTAGTTTCTTAGACGAAGTTTTTCTTTTCTGGTTTCATCTCTGTAACTCCCTTCAAAAGCTCAATCATCTATCGGCCTCACCCTCTCTCCTCCTTAGGGTAATTCTCAGTACCCCTTTCCCTTACCCCCTGCACCCTTTAATCTCAGGTAACCAGTTCAAGCATTACTGGTAACGTTTTTCCCAAAGGCTAATCCTCTCTTCTCACCCCATATCTATCCCTATACTAACCCATCTTCTCTCTCTTTTTTCTATGTTTAGTAATAGACTCCCCTTCTATCCCCAATCTACTCTCCCCTGGCTTAACACCAAAACCTTGCTAGCACTTTCCTGTTTCTTCTACCCTATTCATGGTAATAGCTACCCTACTTCATCCAATCCTGCATCCAAATATCACCCTTATTTACTATCAGCTATCCTTCCCAGCTCATTTAAAAAAACTAACCTTAAGTTTCTATCAACCAAAATCAAATTCTTTCAATCATACCTCTCTCTGCTCCAAATGGTCTCCACTTGCTCCCTTCACCCAGCCAATGCCTCTGACTTTGTGGATTCATTCTCCCCTGTGAGAACTCAGGTCATCTCCTCCTCTTTGGCCTCCTATCCGATCAGCTCTTCTGAACCTCTAGCTGTCACTGTCGCTCCCTCAATCACTCTCTCCTGTCTGGACTTCACCCTTCCCACTCCTATCACCTCCCGCCATGAAGAGTTCGTCAGGAACGTGCTTGCCATAGCAAGGTTCCATATGGAATCGGGCCACTCTTTTTTCCTCTCTGGCCCCTCGTCTGATTAGCCAAGTATGCCTCTCTCCTCTGTTAACACTCGAAACCTTTATTGTGTGGTGTTTTCTTATGCTACTGAGTTTGGAGCCCAAACCCACACCGATTACCTCTCCCCTGGTGACTCTGAAGCCCCGGTGCTTGCTCTGTGATTCTACGAGAACTTGGTCTCCTCCATCAACGAGCCCTCACCCACTCCCAAATCCCTGATTTGTGACTCTTTCTCAGGAAATCCTCTCTGCCCCCATTCTGCTAGCTTGACCCCCTCAGGATTTCAACCTCAACCGATTCCGGTAACTTCAAATGATTCGAGTTGTTGCGGATTTTGGATTGGACATGCCTCTCCCTCTTCTTCGAAAATAAGATTCTGGATGTTTGGCCTCTCACCCGGTTTCTGGATCCCCTGGAATCACTGTCGAGCGCGAGCCCTCTACCTTCTCTGCACCTCTGGAATTAATTTTGGGAGTGGCTGATGGTTTGAAGACGGATTCATCCTCTAGATTCTCTAAATAGAACTCTCCTAGGGAAGAAAATAGTATCGAGTCTCAAGGCGTATGCGACTCTTCTAGATTCTGCCCTATCATCTCTCTAGGCCCCATCAGTCCAATGGGCTTAATAACTGGGCTGACAAAAGTAACTAGAACTGTTCTACTTTCAAAGGTCGGTCCTCGAAATTTATCGGGCCTACTCAAGTCCTTACTATTGATAATCCAATAAGAAACAAGGGTCAAGGCTTGATGGGTGGACCCTCCTCTTATGTCCCATATTCTTTAATCGGGAATTTGAGGAATGCTGGAAAATGCCCTAAAGGAATGAGGTTTTTAGATAAACTGGCCCACATTCCTTCAAAGTTATCTAAATCTTCATCCCTTAAATCTAATTTATTGGGCATTGTTAACTCGAACTCTCGCATCCAATCTACTTATCCCTCTTCTTATGCGATTCATTATATCAGGTCATAGCGACAATCGTTCCCCTTTGGTGATTGGAATTAACCATATGGAACTTGTGCGAAATGAATTCATCATGCAAGAATCCGCTATGGGTTCTCCAGATTCTTGGAAATCATGTCTTTCAGGTTATTTTCTAACTCAACCAAATAACCTAAGTTTCCTCAAAGAAAATGTGGAGTCTTTATGGAAGAAGTATGGCCTCCTATAATTTAAACCTCTTCCAGAAGGCTACTTTCTTTTCAAATTCGGCTCTGAGATCATGGTTAAAAAGGTATTGGAGGGAGCCCCTTGGCATTTTGGACGTACCTTGATGATCTTGAAACTATGGGAACCCCTTTCCCCTCTTATCAAAGATCGTCACACGGAAATTCCTATTTAGGTTAAGGTATTTAATTTTCCTTTTGAACTTTGGACGGTGGAGGGGTTTAGTAACATTGGCTGGGTCATAAGGACTCCTTTATATGTGGACCACCAAACGGAACGGAAAGAAAAACTACGATTTTCTCATATCTTTATTATGATTGTTGTGGGATCACATATCCGCTCTGAGATCACTTTCAAGATAAGGGGAAAATCCATTACGGTCTCCTTTGAATATCAGGTTCTACCACCCCAATGCGCTAATGGTAAGGTTTTTGGCCACCCAACTCGCATCTGTAAAAAAAGTCCCATTAAGCTTTCTTATTTTCCTATTCTGACTTCGTCTTCTGACGAAGATCTTCTGAGATCAATCCAGAGATGGATCTTTGGCATCATCTATCATCCATTAATGAGGGCAAGGAAGTGGAAAGTGGAGAAGAGGCGGACTCTCCTCCAAAAATACTTCGCACTGTTGATCCCAATGGGAAGGGTAAAATGGAAATATCCTCCGACAGGACCATCGTGTGACACACTGTAAGTCATTCTCTTTATGAACATTGCCTCCTGGAATGTTAGGGGTCTCAATGACCCTGTTAGACAAAAAGATGTCACTGATTTTAGTAATAGTATTTCATTGTTTATCCTAGTAGAAACTAAAGTTCATCAATCTAAGGTTGACTCTATTATTTGTAAGATGGTTTCCTTTTGGCATGTAATTACTAATCATTCCTCCCATCCCCTTGGTAGAATTTGGATAACCCGGAACCCTAGTGTGATTACCATCACTAAGATATCAAAGTCATCCCAGTACATTCATTGTAGAGCCAAATGCCATAATTTTAATTCCTCATTCAGGCTCACATCCATCTATGCTTTTAACGAAGCACATGATCGTACCCATCGTTGGAATGACTTAATTTCCATCTCCAAATTGGACAACCACATCCATTGGGTCTCCCTCGGAGATTTCAATGTTATCCATTACCCGGATGAGAGAATTGGCGCCTCTCACAATTGGTCATCAGCAATTGATGAGTTTAATAATAGTTGTAATTTAAGTGAACTTAGTGATCTCCGATCCAATGGGTTTCATTTCACTTGGATTAATAAACAACCTTCTCACCCTATCCTTTCCAAGATTGACCGTGTCCTGGTCAGTCCCGATTAGAACGATCTCTTCCCTATGTCATATGCCCATTTTGGTTTTCTTCGATCCTCAGACCATACCACTGTAACTCTCAACCTAGGTTTGCCTCGGCCTCGACATAAAAAACCCTTCCATTTCTTCAACATGTGGCAATCTCACCCGGCTTTCAAGGACATAGTCTCCAAATGCTGGAACTCTCCCATTTCTTCCTTTGGGATAAGGTTAGTCACTGACAAACTAAATTGCCTTCAGTCAGAGCTTTCAAAGCTCAATCGTAAGGAATATAGAGACATCAGTAATAGAGTCCGGAAAGCCCAAATCACTTTGTTTGATGCCCAATCAAACCTCGCTTTAGACCCCCTGAATCGCAGTCTAATATTAGATGAAATTGAGGCTTCCAAATATTACATATTTTTCAGTCGTGCTGAAGAGTCATTTCTTAAGCAAAAATCTAGAGAGAACGGGATTAAGCTTGGTGATAAGAATACTAAATTCTTCCATAACTGTATTAAGACCCGGCTCTTCCGTAATAAAATCGTATCGATTAACAATGACTCTGGAATTACTGTTTCTACCCCTGCCGGTGTCTTTAAAGTCATTATTAATTACTTTGAGAATTCCCTTGGTACTAAGTATTCTTCTGCCTACCCTGGTCTGGATAAAGTCTTCTCTCTTCTAACCTCTAAATTTACTAATACTGATAGAGACTTAATGATTCGCGAGATCATTTGTGAAAAAATTAAGTCTGCATTATTCAGTATCGATAGTAACAAATCTTCTGGTCCAGATGGGTACAACTCTTCTTTCTTTAAGTCTACTTGGAATACTGTCAGTCCTGACATCTGCAATGGTGTTCTTGAATTTTTTTCATTCGGGAACTATGGACAAGTCTTGGAACTCAACATCCATTGCCCTCATCCCAAAATTGACTCTCCCTCTGTGCCAGCTGACTTTAGACCTATTTCTCTCTCCAATGTTGTCTACAAAATCATCTCTAAAATTCTGGCCAATAGAATTAAGGATACTTTTCCTTACCTTATTGATCCTTCCCAATCGGCTTTCATTACGGGAAGAAATACCTCTGATAACATTTTACTGTCCCAAAAGCTCTTGAGAGGATATCATAACAATACTGCGGGCAAAAGGATAACTCTTAAAATTGATATCATAAAAGCCTTTGATAATGTCCGATGGCACCTCGTCCTTGACATCCTTGTGGCGATGCATTTTCCAGAACAAATGATTACTTGGATAATCAAATGTATCTCAACTCTCTCCTATTTCATCAACATTAATGGAGATCCTTATGGTGACTTTAGTGGGAAAAGGAGTCTTAGACAAGGAGACCCCCTATCTCCTTTCATTTTGTCCTCATAATTCAAGTTATTTCCGCTTTACTCAAAGAGAAGAGCCAGGATAAAAACTTCAGGTTTCATTGGAAGTGCCAAAAGCTTAAAATCATCAATCTCTGTTTTGCAGTTGATGTGATGATCTTCAGCCATGGTGACTCTAACTCCCTCTTACTAATCAAAGAGGCTTTTGATGATTTTTATCTGTTTTCTGGCCTCAAGGTCAACCCTACAAAAAGTCATATATTCCTCTCTCGTATTGAGGATTCTCTAAGGTCTAACCTGCTGCCTATTATGGGCTTCCCGGAAGGTTCTCTCCCAATTAAGTATCTGGGATTTCCCCTTCTAACTGGTAGGCTAACTCACTCTGACTGTCGACCTCTTCTTCACAAGATCACAAAACGCATTGATTCTTGGACCTCCAAACATCTCTCTTATGCTAGTAGGCTTCAACTGATTAAGTCTGTTTTATTTGCTGGTAAGGTTTATTGGTCCTCTATCTTTATTCTTCCCTCTATAATCATCAAAGAGCTAACCCAATACCTTCGTCGTTTCCTCTGGTCGGGAACGATCATGAAACTTCATGGGGCAAAATTTGTTTGGACCTCTGTAACATCTCCTTACAAAGAGGGTGGCCTTGGGATTTTAGATCTAAAAATCTGGAATCAGACAGATGTCCTTAAGCATCTTTGGTCTATTGTTAGTAATAAAAATCACTCCATATGGTGTGATTGGATTAAAAATGAAAAAATTAAAAACAATAGTTTCTGGAATATCCCTACTAGCTCCTCCCCCTCGTGGATTTGGAGGAAAATTCTTCGGCTTCGTCCTTTGGCTAGTAACTTGTACAGGGTGGCTATTGGTAACGGCTTGAGTACCTCCTTTTGGCACGACCCTTGGCTCCTTTCTAATTCACTAGCATCTCATTACGGTGACAACATCATTCGCGACTCTCGTCTGGGAAACAACCTCAAGGTTTCGGACATCATCCACAACGGTAACTGGAACTGGCCTGCTGATATCAGACCGGCGAGAGCTAGAAGTCGGTCGCATCTATTGGAGATTCATAACCTTATCATCACTTTTCCTCCTCCAAACATCGGCTCTATCGATGTTCCATACTGGACTGCAAAATTTGGAAGCACCTCATTCACAATCAAGGACACGTACAACGTTATTCGTATGCCCGCCCCTGACGCGGGGTGGGGCAGGTTAGTTTGGAACAAATATAATATTCCTCGTCACTCATTTATTCTATGGCTTGGAATTTTAGGCAAGCTTGCTACCAGGGACAAACTGCTCAGCTGGGGTCTCAACACCCCAACTGACTATGTCCTTTGCAATTCTGATTCTGAATCTATCTCGCATATTCTCTATGAATGTAGTTTCACACATAATATTTGGACATTCGCTAGTACTAAATTTAGCTTCCCCTTTTCAGCTTCGTGCTGGCAATCTTGGATTAACGAGGCGTCAAAATGGTCTAACTCTCGTAACCATCTTCGTTGGCGGACTTACTTTGGCGCGGTCATTTACCACGTCTGGAAAGAGCGGAATTCAATAATTTTTTGTTCCGGTCCAGTCCTGGAATCTTTAATCAACCACCGTATAGTAGCGGATTTCGCTATAGGATCCAGGGTACCAAGATCAGCTGGCCCTCGTAATTATTATGATTTATCATCTTACTCTACTTTTATCTATGCAGGATTCTACTCTCGCTCGATGTGTACTAGGGACTCCCAGATGGCCTCACTCCAATAGAAGGGTCGAGTTTCGATTAAGTCGAGTTTATCACTGAGAGTTGCTAGCGACTCCCTATGTTTACGTTACATTTCTTTATCATTTTGTTTATCTTTTGTTTGTAAAATGTAAATCGACTTACCTCAGTCGAAAGTATCTCCTCGCGGTATGCCTTAAATTTCTTGTATGAACTATTTACATTTATTTAATGTTTCTTTACATAAAAAAAAATTATAAACAGATGTGTAACCCAACTTTAATACTTTTATTAAAATTGTATTCGTTCGCAATTTTTAAAACAAAAAGGGCAAATTGAAACAGTTTAGTGTGGGTCTTTAATTGTGGGCCTCCTAAATTAGGCGTTCCTACCGAAGGCTAATTTATTCTGCATTTGAACTGGCTTCTTATATACTTCATGTCAAAGGATAACTTAACAGAAACCAAATGATTGATATGAAGAATTAAATTAGTGACCAAAAAGAATTGCATTCTCCGTCTATAAGCTTTTAATATTCTCACACTATTGTTCGAATAATTATTTATTAAGTCAACTGAATATAAAAATAATTATTTGGAGGTTGATAAATTTGCATTATCGGTTGTCCATTGGGGCTGACTTCATTCAGTATTGTACTATTGGCAATAGTCTATTGCCAACCTAGCCATGTTATAGAATCATACGTAGGTAGAGAGCAAATAAATTTTAAATCGAAGAAATATACAAAAACAATAAATAAAGAAAGTCAAATACAAACTCCACCAACTAAGGAGCAACTCCCTATGCTCTAGTAATGATTAAGCGTGTGTTAAAACTTGTAATTATACTTAAGTGCTTAGCTAAAATGTCAATACTAATAATTATTTCTAATTATTAGTATTACTATCTCATGCTTTAAACATATTCTCTATGTCCCAAAATACATGTTGTTTTAAGGTTATGTACGGGTTTTAAAGAATATTATAATTACACTTTTTTTTTAAAAGTAGAAAAAAAAAAGAATCTAATTGGCAGATGAATATAAATAATATTAAAATTTGCAGAACGACATGTATTGTGGGACAAAAAATATTTCCTAGAACGACAAGTATTTTGGGACGGAGGCAGTAAATGCTAATTCGCACTTTTGTTAGTTTTACTTAGGATCATGCTAGAAATATTACACATTTTGATAGATCTCTCACCCTACTCCCTTATTTTTCCAAACTCAAAGTTGAAATTCCAAAATTGCCCTTCCTCTCTCTAGATTTTTACATTGATGTCATTTAGTCTCCAAATCGGCCGAAACACTGAAATCTATCTGTTATTACACTAGATCTACAAGCTTTGTACTAACATCTACTACTCTAAACCCATTAAATCGAAAAACTTAGCGTTTTTTACCCAAACCCATCAAATCCACTTCGAAAAATCTTGAATCGGAGTATCTATGGACAATGAAGAGATGGGCGTGTCTCTGGAAGACTTACTGGACGAGGAGGAAGCTTACCGGATGGAGGTAAGAACCGAAACTCTTCTATTCGGATTTCAGTCGTGTCGCACGACGTTCGTGCGATGAACAACATCGTCATCGCACGATCGTGCGACACGGAACTATATCAGTCGCATGAGACGGATACAGAAGAACGTCTTATGCGACCGAATAGAGTCATGTCTCGTGCAACGGCACTTGAGACATGTCTCGTGCGACAACAGGTATATATAAACTCATACTTTTTTATTGTATATTTTGCAGGAGGAACCTGTCCAGCCTCCATTTATGGATGCCGATTACAATAAAATATTCAACACGGATATATTATTCACTAAAGATGAATTAGATGCTTTCGTGGACATTGAATCAAAGAAGATCAAGTTTGTCACAATAAGAAAACTCTACGATAGCAGGAAATGGAGAAGGACTCCTAGGTTAGAGTACGTTTGCGAGCGATACGGTGTATACGTATCAAAGGCAAAGCCGGAAACTTTGAAAAAGAGGAAGACATCCACAAAGAAATGTAATTGTCTGTTTGCACTAAAGGGTCATCCGATCGACGTACTAGCCATGAAATGGCGTTTGGAGGTGATAAACGGTACTCACAATTGGTGTGAATTAAAGTTGTAGTGCGTGAATTAAGAACAGAAAGTTTGCAGAGAGAATTTAAAGTAGTGAAAAGTACCTCTGAATATATCATAGGTCAAAATAACTCCTTCAGCCTCTTTAAATAGGCAAGGTGAGTTAGTTAGAGAAACGGTTACATATTGACATATTTATAATTTTAACCCTTCGGTTTCTCCTAAAGCTTAATTTAATCCTATAATTACAGAACTTATCACTTTAGTCCCTAAGGAATATCTTTCCTTATCAGTAGCCCCCCTAGTTCTTATACATTAATGTATAAGAACTATTAGCTCTTCGAAGTCTTCCTCGGATCAGCATCATTTTACATCTTTATTCCCTAATTCTTATACATTAATGTATAAGAACTATTAGCTCTTCGAAGTTGTGGGTAAGTGCAAACGAATTTCTCAACTGCCTCGAATTTAACTCCTCATCGAATTTGGCTTCTTGTGGTATGGCTTTGCCTTTTCTTCGGACTTTATTACCTCAAACGTAATTTAATAACACTTCGAAATCTCTGAACCCTACCTGATGGATTGATTAGACTTCTAGTAGTAGACCTGTGACATCACTAGTTTCCTTTTCGTTTCATATTCCACCCAATAAAAACAGATTACTTGTTCCACACTTTCACATTATCGACGTTATTCTTTACCCTATAAATACTCAGCTATTCATTCAGTAAGAACTTTTTAGAGAATCTGCCTTTTGAACCATCTCCAAACTGTTCTTCATCTTCAACCTCTTCATCTTCAACCTGTTCATCTTCAACTTGTTCTTCTTTTCTTGTCTACCCAAGCAATCTCTCATACCAAAACCCATTGTATGAGAAGATACCCTAGATACAATAGATTTAAACCCAGAAGACCAGTAAGATCAAAGAAAAATCTTTTTCCTGGTTCCAGTAACCAAGTATTCGGGGCCTACGATTATCTTTGTATTTCTCGAAGAGCCAAAGAATACAAAGCTGCTGGGTTGATCTATAACGGTCCTCACTCTTCCTGCACCACTTTTAAATACGGCAACTTCAATCCTAACCTTGCCACTTCGTCTTCACCTCTAGCTTCTAACCCAGAAAATAGCTCAACAGCCTCTCTTCTCCAAAATCCAGCCAAATCTTCATTGCTAAGACCTCATCGAAAATCTAAAGTAGTTACTTTAGACAAGCCACCCACTGATAATAAACCACAACCCAAATCACCTGTCTTTCAAGTCGAAGAGACAAAAAACCCTCAATCCAAAACACCTCCTCCTCAACTCGAGGCTATCAGAGCTAAACGTGCCAATAAATCACCTTTCTTAGTAATGGGTGAAGAATAAAAAAACTCTTCTCCTCCTCAACACTCTCCTCCTCCCCCACAAGAAGTGGATGATACTACACCAGAGTGTAGTCAGCCAATTCCTGTAACTCAACAAGAGACTCAAATTCGAAGTCACTCCGATGAAGGTCACAAAAAAGACGATTCAGAAGCTACTGAGTCTGATGCCGAGGAGGAATCCGAGGCTGATGGTGTAGCTCCTCCAAAGAAAACTCGAGGAGGGAAAAAAGGTCTCATTACACTGCCTGAAAACGTTGCCTCCTTAGTTCAGGAAAATCTCAAGCCTCTTTCTGCTTGGTACATTCTTGCCTTGAAGAATGTATCTTACAGCTACTACCTCGAATCAGAGAAAGAGCACCTCAGAAAGCTATGGGGGTTAACCGACAATATGACGCTTCGACTACCAGTTGAAGGAGAGACACCCTTGAACTGTCAAAAAGATGAGCTGGTAGTGTACCCTGAGCTATACAACTGGGGACTTCGGTTTCCACTTGATCCGATGATAGTAAAATTCTTCGAAATCCACAGACTGTGCCCAACACAAGTTACTCCCAACTTGCTCTTCACTTTGTTCTCAGCAATTATGGTATCAAGGCTTGGAGGTATTCCCCTCGAAATCGAGGACTTCATCTCAGTAACTAAAGTCTCAAATGGCCCTGTTCTGCCATTTTACTACTTAACCCTTGAAGATGATTTGAAAATTATCGACGACCTCCTCGAAGCCGATAAGTTCTGGAAACAAAGGTTCGTCTTTCTGTCAGGCGCCTGGGAAAATGGCAAAGAAATTTCTGATGCCAATCCTTCCAGACTCACCCTTACTTGGAGAGACAGTAGTAAGTGATACCTTCCCTTGTTTATCTAGTTGTTTTTGAATCAATCTACTTAGCTAACTATTTTTCTCTCTTTAGAAATTCCGAGGCGGTTTAAGGGTCGTCGAAAAGAAGCCAAGCTTATCTTCCAAAAGATGGCTGAGTGGGCTGAAAAATCTTGGGGAAATGGCTTTCATTCAGCATTCGAGCCCATTAACTTCGTTAATAGCCATCTCTGGCGTATATCTTTAGGGGCTGACTTCCCTCAAGATCCGATGACACCACCAGATCCCCTTCTAGCAGTTGAGAGGATACTTGCACCAGATGAGAAATGCTATCTTCCGCTTCGGAATCGAAGTGACAGCCATCTTCCCTTGAAGAAGAAAAGAAAACTGACCCAGAAGAAAGCCAGCACAAGCAGGGCTAAGTCTTCCAAGACTTCGAAGAGTGCAAGGAAAAGAAAAACATCAGCACCTTTACTTCCCACTATATCCGAAGAGGATCAACCTGCCCTGAAAAAGAAGAAAGACACTTCTCCAAAAAAGAAAAAGAATAAGTCTAGCAAGCCAAAAGAAAAGAACGAAGCTGATATGCTAGAGGCTGTACTAGCTTCCGAGGCGCAGGGTAAAACTTTTGTTGAGGAAAACCCCGAAGGAGAAATAACACTTGGAGATAAACAGATAGATGATTACTTGAACTTCGACGACTTCAACTCAAGTGGAGATTTTGTGCTTTCTGGTTCTCAGACTACCAAAGTTGTTCCACCAATTTTTACTGGGGCTGGAACAGCTTCGACATCTAACACTACCGCTCCTATTCATCAGCCATTAGTCTTTCCTCACTCAGAAAAATCCGATGAGGTAATTTCAATTCTCCAACCTTTTCCAAATTTAATTGTTGCAGTCTCAAAGTTACACGAAGAGGTGAGCAAATCTCAAACCCAATTGGAGCGTCTTGCCCAAGAGTTAGTTAGAAGCAGAAAAGAAACAGAGTCTGAAAAGACTTCGAAAAATGAAGCACTCCAAAAATTCGAAGCTGAGAAAGAACAGCTTCTTAAAAAACACAAGGAGGAAGTCGAAGCTCTTAAAACTACTCATCTGCAAGCTCTTGAAAGTCTGAAGGCTGAACATTCTACTGCCATCTCCGATGCTACGGAGCTTATTAAGGAAACTAAAGAAAAACTGGCAAAAAGCCAGACTGAGATTACTACACTTCGAACAGGATTCGAAGAGGAAAAGAAAGTTGCAGTCAAACAAGCTGAAACCAAAGTTAGTTCTGTGATGCTCAAAGGCATGAAGAAAACTGAAATTGACACATCTATTCAGCTTCTTCGAGAAGTTCATGCTGCTTGTCCAAGACTAGACTTATCAAACCTTTGGAAACGAGTTCCAGAAGATCAGCGCCCAAAAGAAGCTTTCGAAGCGCCACCAAGCTCCTCTTCAGAAGAAGGAAATAGTTCCGAAGAGGAGTCATCAGAAGGAGAAGAAGATGATGCTTAATAGGCTAGGCAACTTATTTTTGTTTTTTGTGTATGTGATTAAGTACTCCCCCCTTTTCTTTTTGTAAACTTCGTATTTTATTCCACGAGGAAATCACTTATCTTTTTTTTTTATATCTTGAATTTCTGGTATACTTGTTTGAACTGGTTATTCTTAAACATAAATGCATAAGTCATAGTACCTCGAAAAATAGATGCACTCATAAGACGCAGCACCTCGAAAAATAGATGCACTCATAAGACGTGGCACCTCGAAAAATAGATGCACTCATAAGACGTGGCACCTCGAAAAATAGATACACTCATAAGACGTGGCACCTCGAAAAATAGATGCACTCATAAGACGTGGCACCTCGAAAAATAGATGCACTCATAAGACGTGGCACCTCGAAAAATTTGGTTGTTTCTTCAAAGCTATCGCTTCGGAAAATTATTCTTGGTCAACTTTCAAAGATGATCAATCCTTTCCAAATTACCAAAATAATAAATCACACATCATAACAAACAACCAATGGCCAAAAGAAATTTTATTAAAAAATTCAATATTAATCAGACACCTCGTTAAAACCTTTCTGGGCCAACAGATAAGGAAAGAGTATGTCTGTTTTACAAAAATTCGAAGTTCAGTTTTACTCACAGTACAATTTCAAGTGCTCTATGTTCCAAGGGTGCTTGAGCATTCTCCCTTCTCGATCTGATAACCTGTAAGAACCTGGTTTGACCCTCATTTTAACTTCGTAAGGACCTTCCCAATTCGGAGCCAATTTTCCGAGGTGTTTATCCTTAGTGTGAAGAAACACTTTTCGTAACACTAGATCGCCAATTTTGAATTCCCTTCTCTTAACTTTAGCATCGTACCTGCTTCTCATTAATGTTTGATAATGGATCACATTCAAATGTGCCTTGACCCTTTTTTCTTCCAACAAATCAAGCTCCACTCTTCTAGCCTCATCGTTATCTGCATCGGAATATTGTAGTAGTCTATAGGAGGGCAATGTAGATTCAGCAGGGCACACAGCGTCCATCCCATATACTAATGAAAAAGGAGTTTCTTTTGTAGCCTCTCTAGGGGTTGTTCTATATGCCCATAATACTTCTTGAAGAAAATTTGGCCATTTCCCTGCTGCTCCTGCCAAATTTTTCTTCAAACCATCCAAAATAGATCTATTTGTAACTTCTACCTGTCCATTTGCCTGGGGGTGAAAAGGAGTGGAAAAACATTGTTGTATCCCCTTCGAAGAACAAAAAGAGTCCATTTCTTTGTTATTAAATTGAGGACCATTATCAGTTGTTATTTTCCGAGGTACTCCAAAACGGTAGCAAATGTTACTTTGAATAAATTTGATTACATCCTTAGCTTTTGTCCCAGCTAAGGGTTCTGCTTCTGCCCACTTCGAAAAATAATCAACCGCAACAATAATCATTTGTCTTCCACCAGAAGCCATAGGTAATGGTCCCACTAAATCAATTCCCCACCTGTCGAAAGGAACCGCCTCTGAAATTGTCATTAGGGGTACAGCTGGTTTGTGTATTAAATTTGCATACCTTTGGCAAGTGTCACAACTTCGAACTAACGACTTGGCATCTTGCAAAATGGTAGGCCAATAATACCCTGCCAACAATACCCTACGCGTTAAAGCTCTAAACCCACAATGAGCTGACCCATCTCCATCATGCAGTTCGGACAGAACATTCTGAGACTCATCCTTACTTAAACATCGTAGTAAAGGTTTCGAAGCAGACCTTTTGTACAATACCCCATCCAGTACCACATAGCCAAGGGATTTGTACTTTATTTTCTTGAGCAAGTGTTTATCCATAGGCAATATTCCATTCGAAATAAAGTTTAACGAGTCAAACCTCCAATCTCCTCGAGCGCACGTCGGATTATTTACCACCTCATCAACAACTTCACATTGCTCAGAATTCGATATGATCGAAGGCGATGGTTGTGTTACAATCCATGGGTATTCTTCTGAATAAGCCATCGTTGCCAAAGAATCAGCCATAGTGTTGTTTCCTCTTCGAATATGTTCCACTTCGACATTTTCAAACTGCGCCATCATCCCCCGAAGCTCTTGTAGGTACAAAACCAAACGCTCCTTTTTAGCTTCTGATACCCCTTTAACGTGGTTAACTACCAACTGTGAATCTGTTTCCAAGCGTACAAACATTGCTCCACAAATCTTCGCCAACCGCAACCCTGCTAGCACAGCCTCATATTCAGCTTCGTTATTTGAAGCATGAAAGCCAAATTTTATAGCTTGAAACATAAATTCCCCCGTTGGTGCCACCAATTCAACTCCTGCACTTGACCCTTTACTACTGGATCCCCCATCAGTTCGTATTGTCCACGTCGGATTCTCATTCACCTTTTCAGCATCTTTCTCTTCGGATCTGCTTGAGTGAAACTCCACCAAAAAATCTGCTAAAGCTTGAGCTTTGATAGCTGTTCGAGGAGAAAATAGCACATCGAAATCTCCCAATTCCACAGACCACTTGGTCATTCTCCCTGAAATATCTGGTTTTTGTAAAACATTTTTTAATGGATATGAAGTTCGAACTACAATCGTATGTGCCTGGAAGTAAGGGCGCATTTTTCTTGCTGCCACTACTATACACAGTGCCAATTTTTCGAGCTTCAAGTAGCGTTTCTCAGCATCAACCAAACTTTTGCTGACATAGTAAACAGGCTTCGAAATTTTTGTGTCCTCACTGATCAAAACTGCGCTCACTGCATAATCTGACACTGCTATATACAAAAATAACTGCTCACCTTTCCGAGGCTTCGATAATATTTCAGGAGAGGACAAAAGATTTTTTATCTTCAAAAAGGCTTCTTCACAATCCGAAGTCCACTCGAAATTATTGGGTTTACGCAGCACCTGGAAAAAAGGCAAGCACTTATCTGAAAAACGAGAAATGAATCTGTTCAGAGCTGCTAACCTGCCCGTTAGCATTTGCACTTCTTTGATATTCCGAGGTGAAGACATCGATATCAAAGCCCTCAACTGTTCTGGATCCACCTCGATTCCTCTTTCACTAATCATATATCCCAAAAATTTGCCAGATCGGACTCCAAATGTGCATTTTTCTGGGTTCAACTTCAATTGAATGGCTCTAAGATTCAAAAACGTTTCTTCTAAATCATCAATATGTTCATCATCACCTTTGCTTTTAACAAGCATGTCATCGATGTACACTTCAATATTTCTCCCAATCTGTGAAGCAAACGCCTTATTCATCAGCCTCTGATATGTTGACCCAACATTTTTCAATCCAAAAGGCATTACCTTATAGCAATGCAAACCTCTATCAGTAATAAAAGTCGTGCTTTCTTCATCATCTGGATTCATTCGAATTTGATTATACCCCGAAAATGCATCCATGAAAGTCAAAATTTTATTTCCCGAAGTGGAATCCACTAACTGATCTATTCGAGGCACCAGAAAAGGATCTTTTGGACAGGCTCTATTCAAATCTGTGAAGTCCACACACATTCGCCATTTTCCATTCTTCTTTTTTACTACCACCGGATTAGCCGTCCACCTCGGATAATTGGCCTCCCTAATGTGCCCCATCTTGTATAACCGATCCACTTCGGCAACTATAGCCTCAGACTTCTCCACTGAAAAAGCCCTTCTTTTTTGGATAATTGGTTTGACCTTCGGATCAACCGCTAGGCTATGACATATGATGTTGCTTGGGACCCCTACTACATCTTCGGATCTCCAGGCAAACACATCCAAGTTTTCAGACAAGAAATTCAACAACTTTTCTCGCATCGACAAAGATAACAGAGTGCCAATTCGAAGTACCCTGCCATTATTGAAAATATATTCCTCTATTTCTTCATTGACCACTACAGAACTCGGGGTTGACCTCGGATCATCAATTCCCTCGTCTGTTTCACCACAAGACAACCCCCCAAACTGCTAACTCTCCATGAGATCATCAGAACTTTTACCACGTAACCTAAATGCAGCAGCATAACATTCTCTTGCCACCTTTTGGTCACTTCGGACTACGCCGACTATGTCCTCAACCACATACTTCAGACACTGATGGACTGTAGAAACTACAGCGTACATTTTGGCCAACCATGACCTCCCAAGAATAGCGTTGTAACTTGATGGACAATCCACCACCACAAAAAGTACCTGTACTTTCTTCTTGAAAGGCCCTTTTCCCAAGGAAATTTCACCTTCGAATTCACCTATCACAATTGCTGATGCGCCGGTAAACCCAATGATAGTCCTCTCTGATTTTTCTATTCGAGGAGGTGCAGTCAACCTATCATATGTTGACTTAAAAAGCACATTAGCAGAGCTTCCTGTGTCGATCAGCACTCGTCGAATCTCCACCCCGCATACTTCTGCTCCAATGACCACCGCATCCTCATGTGGCCCAGTAATCCCCCTCAAATCATCTCCGTCGAATATTATAAAGGGCACATCCTTTCTGCTGCTTAGATGTGCCGATGCGCCTCCCTCAATTTGTCGCGTTAAGTTTACTATATGCCTCTTCCTCGAATTATTGGTGTTGTTCGTCATCGAATCCCCTCCAAATATGGTTAGTGATTCGAAAAAGGCGCACAAATCTCGAACACGTCCCTGACGCATCGGCTCATCTATCGACATTAACAAAAGTCGACTGGGGTCTGGTTCAACATATTCCGAGGCTACATCGAAACCATCTGCCTCACCTGCAACATCTAAAATCATTAACGCAGTTTCCTGCTTGGAATTAGGATTACCTCCTTTAGGAGCTGTTGCCTTGGCATTCTTCCTGACATATTCCAACAACTTTCCATTTTCGATCAGAATTTGCATCTCCTTTTTCAGAGCAATGCAATCATTTGTATCATGGCCGATGTCCTCATGATACCTACAAAATTTATTATTGCGCTCCTCTCTTGGCCTGTTGATAGCTGGTGGCTTTCTAAAATTGATTGTTCCCCTTGTTTTTTCATATATTGAAGCCACGCTCTCAGTTAAATCTGCATAGTAATCCGACCTTACCCACACATTCGACCTGGACCTAAATTGCTGCTGATTGTTAGAATTATGCTGATTATATCCCCCTTGATACGAGTTCGAGGCTCCTCGGTTAGAAACATTTTGATTGTTCTTCGGACGCGAGGGATTGTTGTTTGAGACGTTAGATTGTCCACTCCCCTTCTGAAGAGTACTAGCACCTCCTCGAACCCTCGTTGATTCTTCGACCTTAATCTGGTCCTCAACCTGGGCCATAAGAGCTCCAAACGTTAACGCCCTGCGCCTCGTAGTCTCATCGGCTAAATCCCCAGGCAACAGCCCTTGCCTGAACGCTGCCATAGCCACACTTTCTTCACAGTCATCCAATTCAGCCTTTGTTGACACAAACCTCTTGGTATAATCCTTCAACTTCTCTCCCACAGCCTGCTTGCACTGTATAATTGTGTCTCCATTGGCTCTCATTTCCTTGCTTCCTACAAACTGCCTCCGAAAAGCAGTGTAGAAACTTCTAAAATTTGCAATCGATTCCTTAGGAATCTTATTGAACCATTTTAGCGCAGTTCCCTTAAACGTTTGGGAAAAAGCTCTACACACCAATCTATCATCATCTTCGAAATTAGTCATGTAGTTTTTAAATTGTTCTATGTGGTCATCGGGATCTTGAGTCCCATCAAACTTTTCAACTTTGGAAATATCAAACAGCCTCGGTAGCGGCACAGATCTGATCTCCCTGACCAGTGGTGAGTCCCTCCAATCAACCCCCTGGACATACTGGTCCTCATTTCTCATCCCCACAGTTGCATATAAGCTGGACTCACCTTCATATTTCCGAGGCGAACACCTCCGAGGCGAGTATTTCCGAGGTGAGTATACTCGCCTCTCTTTCTTCTTCCTTCCCTCCTTATACACCTTAGCTGGCCGGAACTCACGCTCTGTTCCTCTTGAACGGCCTCGAGAACGTTCGTACCTCGGTGTTTCATCAGATTCAGAATCTTCAAAATCCTCCTCATCACTAGAGTTTTCATACAGTCGCCTTTGTAACTTTTCCTTCCTCTTCTTTATCCCGCTATACTCTTTTTTTTGCTCAGAACGTGCCCTACGCTGCTCATAGTGATCATCGCCCTCATCCATCGACTGATCAGACTGATCATTACGATCGCCTCCTGCTATTTTAGACCTAAGTCTAGCACCGTTATCATCTCCTTTCTTTTTTACCAATTCGTCAAGCTCAGCCACCTTCCTAATCATTTCATTCATTTTTCCTTCAAAGTCAAATTGGACTGATTGAATTGGAACAGATTTACCTGCCTCTTGCAGATCGGATTTCAGCGTCTCTATCGCCTTGCGAACAGATGGATTGTCACCTTCCTCTGGATTCATCTTCAAACAGCGAAAAATCAAACGAAATATGAAAATTCGAACGAAAAACTTAAAAACGAGAACTCGAACGTTGATTTTTGATCTGTTGATCAAGGTATCCTCGCCCCCTCTTTCTAGCGCCAATTTGGTGTGAATTAAAGTTGTAGTGCGTGAATTAAGAACAGAAAGTTTGCAGAGAGAATTTAAAGTAGTGAAAAGTACCTCTGAATATATCATAGGTCAAAATAACTCCTTCAGCCTCTTTAAATAGGCAAGGTGAGTTAGTTAGAGAAACGGTTACATATTGACATATTTACAATTTTAACCCTTCGGTTTCTCCTAAAGCTTAATTTAATCCTATAATTACAGAACTTATCACTTTAGTCCCTAAGGAATATCTTTCCTTATCAACAATCATGAACCCTACGTTCGTCTAGACGGTCATTCCCGCGCTTGTAGGCTAAAACTGGATGAAGAGGAACTAGTTCGTAGTTTGTCTCACCTCGGTTCACGCCCTAGGGAGATATATAGTGGTTTGAAGTACCAATATCCAGAGAACATTTCGAACATGCGTGCAATCTACAATTGCCGCCAAAAACATCGGGATGCTGAGCATGGGGGACAAACCCAAATGCAATATCTTTTGACGAAGTTGAAGGAGAATGGATACTCGACGTGGGAGCGTTTGAAAGATGATTCAAAGGTGATCACTGACTTTTTCTTCGCACATCCTACTAGCATAGACTTATTACGTACATTCCCGAACGTGTTATTCATGGATTGTACGTACAAGACGACTAGGTATAAGATGTCGTTGTTAGAGGTTGTCGGTTTAACGTCCACTTCCATCACATTTACCGTTGCGTACGTATTTATGAGCGGAGAGAAGATTGGAAACTACGTATGGGCTTTGG
Source organism: Limnanthes douglasii subsp. nivea (assembly GCA_036936605.1). Classification (NCBI taxonomy): domain Eukaryota; kingdom Viridiplantae; phylum Streptophyta; class Magnoliopsida; order Brassicales; family Limnanthaceae; genus Limnanthes; species Limnanthes douglasii. The sequence goes on from JAUPFV010000002.1 coordinate 272,490,357, forward strand.
AAACTCTTCGTGGTTTGATGATGGATAGCGATTGCGCATTTCCATCCATTATTGTTACCGATCGGGAGTTAGCTCTCATGCGTGCGGTGGATAGGATTTTTCCCGGAACGCACCACTTGTTATGCACGTGGCACATTAGTAAGAACATTCTTGGGGCGGTTCGGAAGATATTGCACGATGATGCAGTAGCTAAAAAATTTGTTGAATTTTACGGCTACGTTGCGGAGGCAAACACGTTTGAGAGTTACCAAAAGAATCGGGATACACTTAAGGAGATGTTTGCATCTAAACCGGAGTGTTTTGCGTACGTTATGGACTCGTGGATAACAAAATATGCTGACAAGTTCCTTGCGTACAAAACGAACACGATTAAGCATTATGGCCAAACAACTACAAATAGGTTAGTCCGTGTATCCTACTTTTCGTTGAGTTATTTTATTTAAGTTCAAATAAGTTGATAATTTATTACTTGTACTATGTAGGGCGGAGGGTGCTCACTCGTCCCTAAAAAAATATATTGGGACGAATCAATGCAACTTTGAGACTTTTTGGGAAAAAGTGCATAACTTGTTAACGAAGCAGCATGCGGGTATTGTCGAATCATTCGCGCGAAGTAAGTTTAGATCAATTCCCAGCTTCGATGGTGTTTGGACCAAAAATCTTAAAGGCCATGTGTCACATGCGGGGCTAAAGATAATGATGGTTGTTATTGTACGTGCTCGGAATATAGGAGTAGATCGGGTGGCATGTGGAGGTTTTTTCCTTAGGAAAACGCATGGTTTACCTTGTGCATTTGAAATTGCGTTTATAGCTAGAGAAGGTAGGTGCATCCCTTCAGAAGATGTGGATATTTTTTGGAAAAGATTAGATATTGTGCACAGGGATCCTACCTCTCGCGAAGAGGAATTGCAAAAAAAGATTTCCTTAATTGACAACTCCATTCGTAGTTTCCGCCCCGACCAACAAGACCACATTATCAATAGGGTAATGCAAATATTGAGGCCCGAGGCAAGTCATATTCAAGATCCTAAAGAAGCGGTTATAGCTAAGGGTAGACCAAAGGGAGGCGTTGATAAATTGACTAAACGGAACCCTAGTTCGTGGGAATATCCCATTGAACAAACCGCTAGTGCTAGTACTCCGGCTAACTCGGTAGGTAGTACACCCGTAAACACATTAGGGAGCACGGCCGCATCCAAAGTGGTTCCCATCGTACCACCCAAACCTCCATTAGCAAAAAAGAAAGTTGGAAGGCCTAAGAAAATTGTTAAGGATGGGAAGTTAACGTTATATCCGGATTGCATCCCGGCCTTTCTACACACTTACATTTTAAAATTAGTTGACGTTCTTCCGGACGGACAATGCGGATATCGTTCCGTAGCGCATTCCATATACAACGACGAAGATAGATGGGAGGATGTTAGACACGAGTTGTTAAAGGAGTTGCGGGACAACCGTGCATGTTGGTTGGATGTATATGGTTCGGAGAAGGTGTTTGACGATTTGATACAAAGGTTAGATTACTTCAAGCCCAATCCTAGTAGCCACTATTGGATGACATTTCCGGACATTGGACTATTCATCGCGACAAGGTATCAATGCATGGTATACCATGTATCGCAAGTAGCCTCGTTAACGTATCTACCAATCCGTGGAAAGCCACTCGTCAACAATTCGACGATCATAGAAGTTGGGATAGCTTTCGTGCATGGATGTCACTTTGTTAATGTAAGTATATTTCCTTTCCAATCAAAATTTCTAACGCTATCATTACTAATGCATTCGTTTATTTTATTTCCTTGTAGATTACTACTCCACTCGATGGACCGTTGCCTCCATTATACCCTTGTTGGGCCGCTTATGCAACCGAAGAAGCGAATCAATGGGCGCATCCATACTACCGGCGGTTGAACAAATTTACACAGATAATGCCCGCAAGGAAAATCAACTTGAACGAAAAACCACATGTAACAGATTTGACTAGAGACGACGACGTTTCAAATGTTTGAAATGTTTTTGTGCAACATTTGTAGTTTAAGTTAGTTAATTTGCCTAACATCTACTGTAACATAGTTATGTAATTTTGATGTAATTTTAATATAATGTAGTTTACGGTGTTTGACTATTTGATACAAAGGTGTTTGACGATTTTACGTTTAATGTAATTTTCATAACAAACACATATCACATATCTACTGTCAAAATTTGGCCGGGTTTTTCAAACATAATGCAGTTGTCGCAGGCCCAAAATGAGACGCCCTTTGGGCCTCGTCTCATGCGACGCTAGGCCAAAAATTTGGCCTAGTTTTTCAGACAGAATGAAGTTGTCGCATGCCCAAAATGAGACGCCCTTTGGGCCTCGTCTCATGCGACGCTAGGCCAAAAATTTGGCCTAGTTTTTCAAACAGAATGCATTTGTCGCAAGCCCAAAACGTGATGCCCTTTGGGCCTCGTCTCATGCGACGCTAGGCCAAAAAATTGGCCTAGTTTTTCAAACAGAATGCATTTGTCGCAGGCCCAAAATGAGACGCCCTTTGGGCCTCGTCTCATGCGACGCTAGGCCAAAAATTTGGCCGAAAACAACAAGTACACTTGAAGTGGTTACATAAAGAGGAAAACATTAAGTTAACACTTTTAACTTAACGAAACATAAGAAAATAATTAAACACCGAAATGCCAACAACCAAAATGCTCAATCATCGAAGTCATATCCCAAGTTTTCGTCAGAATCAACCCCCTTCTCCCTTTCCGTAATCCTATCCTGAAGATACGCCACCATATCCCTACTGATATAGTCTACCACAGTCATGTTGAAGACGGCGACCGCTTCTTGCTTAATTTTATACGGCAAAAACAACAAATGCTGGAGCGATTGACAAAAAAGATACCTTTGCTTGCTTTGCTCACGGTTGCGCACGAGGAGACCTCCGGTTTGTAAACGGCCGTAGCCGTAGTACATCTTACAAAGCACCCGATCAAAAAAAGCATCACTAGTATCTTCCCCCATCTCTCGGCGGGCAATCCTCCCCGCCTGAAGCAAATGGTAGTCTTCATGGGGAGTAAACTCCATTTGTTGAACTTTCTAAGTTTGAGAAGATTATATGAATGTAAACGGATTTGTAGTCCCTTTATATAGTGAAGTGAATTTAGGTGGGACTTTATTTTAGAGAATGAGAGGGAGTTTTAGAATTTTGAGAATGGGAGGGAGTTTTGATTTTTTAGAATGAGCGGGATTTTTTGAATTTTCGAGAATGAGAGGGAGTTTTAGAATTTTGAGAATGGGAGGGAGTTTTGATATTTTAGAATGAGCGGGATATTTTTAATTTTCGAGAATGAGAGGGAGTTTTAGAATTTTGAGAATGGGAGGGAGTTTTGATATTTTAGAATGAGCGGGATATTTTGAATCTTTGAGAATGAGAGGGAGTTTTGGAATTTTGAGAATGGGAGGGAGTTTTGATATTTTAGAATGAGCGGGATTTTTTGAATTTTCGAGAATGAGAGGGAGTTTTGGGTTTCTTACTTTACACGTGTAACGTTTTCATTTGAATGTTTTTCTTACCGGTCCGTCTATAAATAGAAGCTTCATGCACATTAAATTGTAAATTAGTTGATAAATCAAGCTGAAAAATGTGTTCATGGACTGAGTTGGAAGATCAGTATTTGATGAGGGCATCAGTTGAAGTTGGTAATATGCACATTCCAGAGGGTGGTAAAAGGTACTGCGAGGCATTAGTATGCCAGATGTACTTCCTGTACGGAAGGGATGGTGTTCAGCCGCCTTACATTTCAAGGCGTGTTGATGAAGTGCGAGCTAGGTGGTCGGTCTTGGTCACATCCCGTCAACATCTAGTTTCTGGCCTCACCGAATTGGAACGTCGTGTTGCGGGTAACCGCTTCAACTGTCAACTGACGGATTATATAACAGAGGACCAGCTGGATACGGTCCGCTCTAACATTATTGACATCCGACTACAGGAAATCAGTGACTACAAAGATGCGAAAGAAGAAAGGAAGTTGATGAAATGGAACTGGCCTAATAGATAAGTATGAGTGTGTGCTTCCGTTTTAATATCAGTGTGTGCTTCCGTTTTAGTATGAGTGTGTATTTTAGTTTAAGTATGAGTGTGTGTTTCAGTTTATATATGAGTGTGTGTTTCAATTTAGTGTGAGTTTTGTATTTGTGTTTGAGTGTGAGGTTGTATTTGTGTTTCAGTTTTGTGTTTGAGTTTGTATTTGTGTTTTAGTGGGAGTTTGTATGAGTGTGTGTTTTAATGGTACAAGCTCTAACTCTAATTCAAATGGAATCGAACCCATAAACATGATAAATTCAAAGCAAGCATACAATAAATTAAAATACAAAAAATAAAAGCAGCCATACAATAAACCGATTACAAAATATAGTGTTGATGTCCAAAAATCTAACAAAGTTATGGTGAGAGTAATAATCAGTGTCGTCGGTACCTCTCAGCAATCCTACACATCATGAGGGCGGTCTCTACAAGATCCTCGTGATCCATAGTAGGTATCGATGGAGCAAACCTAGCAATCTGCTCGTATCCTGAATAGTCAGCACCACCCTGCGGCTCTCTCCGAGGACCTCTCTCCGGCGCAGAACGACTGACGATGTACCACAGCCTCTTCTTCACTCAAATGTAGTACATCGGGTCAGCACTCGCTCCACTACCACGGTACGCCGTGCCAGCAGGAGTGAACACGTGGTTTTCCCAATGCTGCCACAAGTGTCCGTCCCATTTTAAGCTGCTGACCATCTTCTTCCTTGATTTTTTCGACTTAGGAGGGCGTATATCCTTAGGAATCAGCTGTACATACCCCATCTGTCGAGTGACACGGTCTGGGTAGTACGCTACAACCACGTCGAACGACCTAAGGGTCAACTCAACATAAGTCACCTGCTGGAACGGAAAATGGTCCTGTAAATGTATGAAGGGAAGGAACATGACCTGTAAATAAAAAAATTAACAACTTAGCCATTTATATTAGTAAAAGTACTCATAATTAAAATGAACGAATATGACTTACATCTATCTCGGTGCACGTCGAAAGTGCGTGTCTCATCTGTCTGCGCACATCATGGGAGACACCAATATTCTGCGGCGCATGTCGGCACATATGCGGCATGGATACGTCGTAATCGCAAAATAGTGGAGCTCGAAGCTGAACAAAGTGTGCAAAAATCCACGACTCGAGCAACCCTATAAACCCGCAAATGCCTCCCGTACCATGGAGAGATCCCTGACTAAGGGCGTGGTACAGCTGCGCTAAAACCAACTGACCCCAGTTGTACATATGCATACTCTGGTACTGGTTCACGAACTGGAGGTAATCTAAAGGAATGTTGTTGCCGGTTTTGTTCGCACATATAGTGGTACCTAACAAATATAGTATGTAGGCACGGGTGGCATGATCTAAACCCTCCTCAGTGATCCTCCTATCACTATAGTGAGAACCACTAAAAGTACTACGCAGCCACCCTAGGTTCACACTACTAGCATTCCTAAGGTTTTTACTCAACTCCGATGATCGCACACCTAGCATGCCAGCATAAGTATCAAGCCTCTCAACGTCAGAGTCAAATGGTAGAGCATCGAAGGACCTACCTACAACCGGTAGTCCAGTGATGACGTGGACATCGTCCAAGGTGCTGTCATCTCCCCGAACGAGAAATGGAATGAAGAAGTCTCCTCATGCCACCGCTCTAAGAATGCCTCCACCAAATGGAGGTTCGTATGCCAACGGGTGAGTGCATCGACGAGTGGGCCAAATATAGTCTCCATCACCATTGCCCGTACCCTGCTCTGCTTTGTAAGGTCCCATCTCCGGAGACTTTCGTACATAGCGAAGCATCGCAGGGTGACCCTATCCTGCAATATGTAAAAAATACGTAAATTCGTAAAAAAATAATAATTATAAACATATGTATCGAAAACGTAAGAAAATGATAAAACAGTATAATGATATAAGACTTACATCTCCGTGATAGACGCTAAAAGCCTCGTGCAGGGTGTAATCCGGGAAAAGTGCCGGAACATGCGACATCACGGACAAAAAATCAAGATCCTCGCCCTCAGCTGAGTGGGATGCTGCCTCTGCTGCGTGAGGTGCATCGGCCTCCGTATAATCCGGTGCGTGAGGTGCATCGGCCTCCATATCATCTGCATCGTCATCGTAATCATAGTCAGGTGGCTGCGACGTAGAAGCTGCCCCTGTGCTACCATCAGCAGGAGTAGGAATATAATCGCCGTGACGACGGAGACGTCGTCTACTACGTGAACCAGGAACATATCCCTCGCTGGGAGCACCCTGTACATCCTCGGCCTGGGACAAAGCTCTAGCCGCTGCTGCCTCCTCGTCCGCCCTAAGTTTCTTGAACGGATTTTTAACTTTAGTCTTGAACCGTACCATCCTGTAAAGACAACGTAAGAAAATATGTATTAGTCACACAAAAAACACCAAAAAAAATTTAAAAAAAAATGAAACAACTTAAGCTGTCTCATGAGACAGTTTAAGCTGTCGTCTCATGAGACAGCTTAGCCTTTGGTCGCATGAGACGGATGTACATTGCCGTCTCATGCGACCAAGGGCTGTCTTGGTCGCACGATCGTGCGACCAGATCCCATCTGGTAGCACGCTTGTGCGACCAACAACAAACTCGACCCATAAACATAAGAAAACCAAAACAGCCTCATTTCTAACAAAATCAAGCACCAAAACATAGATCCGAGCAATACTAACAACAATGCAACACTAATCTAACAAAACAACACTTAAAATCATGCAAAAATCGAACTTTTGAAATCGAAACCTAAAAAACTAAAAAACCTAGATTCGACAGTTTAGACCGAATGAAATCTAAAACAAATTACGCCATGATGTTTGTATCGTTTACCTTTAAGTTTTCTTCACTTCAGATTCTTCAAAAATCGAGTTTTTGAAATGGATCCTACGGGTGCTTGAGAGTTTTGTAGAGAGAGAGAGAGAGAGAAAGAGAGGAAAAAAAGTGGTGAGAGATCTATCAAACGCTTTTATACCTAGGTTTTCTGAAAAGGGTAAAATGGTCAAAAATTAGGTGCGAGATCTATCAATTAGGTATAAGATCTAGCGGTTTAAGATCTATAAAAATGTGTAATATTTCTAGCGTGACCCTTTTACTTATCATTATCACTTTTGATTATTTAATATTATTTTTATATTTATTTCTAAATTAATAGTTAATTTTTTAATAATATCTTAAATATTCATAATTTATAAAATTTCAGTTTTTTGTAACTTTTTTAAAAAAAATTAAAATATGTATATTTTAAATTGGAGTACGGATTTTTTTTAAAAATATCATCGGCTTTCTTTATTAAGACGAACGAAACTAGATTCATTGATGATACGTTTAAAAATATATCTTTTTCTCTGAAACCAGTAATTTTAGTCTCGCATTAAACTAATCTGATCTCGCATCTCGAACTTCGTCTTATCTTGGTCTAACATGATGTAATAGGGAAATACGAGATCATACATGATGAAGTAAAAAATGTAAAATATGCACTATTTCATGATAAAGATGTGATACCAGATATGACAAAATGGATAAACCATGCAAAATTAAATCATGAGACCATAAATGATAGAAGTGGATAAAAAATAGACTAGGTATGAAATCTGACATAAAATGAAGAGATGTGGACATGTACTTGACGATAAACATGTGAAACATATACTACTTGTTGATAAAGATGCAAGACTAAAATTGTTGGATCTAACGAAAAAAAAACCAAAACATTTGATCTAGTTTTTTGTCCGTTTCAAAAGAATAAAGCCAATGATATTTTCAATTTTTTTTCGAACTACACTATGAAATATATAAATTTTAAAATAAATAAAAAATTAAAAAAATGATTGTTTATAGTTTTTCCGTTGATGCTAACGAAAGTTTATGAGTTTCGAACATTTGATGATAACAATAAAACTTAATAGTATTAAGGTATTTAGTGTTAGTTTTTTAATTTGAACCCTTATTGTTATCGATGTAGTTTTTTTTTGACAGATTGTATTTAAACATATTGTAGTATTGTGTGTTTATATATGTTTTTCAAAAATTTATTATATTTGTATTTTCTATTTATTTTCACTGATTAAATTATAAATTTTATTTTTTATATTAAAATATTGTTGAATATAAACCTTAAATTGTATATTTTCAAAATAAAAATAATCTAAAAATAATATTTTATATGTAACAAGACCACATATAATTTTTTTAAATATCTTCTAATAAGTAGCTGACTAAACAATCAAATTTGTAACAGTTGAAAAATTATAATTATCTACTAATAAATTAAATATTTGTAAAATAAAAATCTAATGATAACAGAATATTGAACAGTTAAAAGTGATTTAAAACTTAGGGAAATTATTCATATGAATATGATTCCACACAAAACCCGCCACTTTGGGTTATGCCGGGTCCACTTCTCTCTCGCTCGAGTTCGTTATTTTCCCTTCACATTTTCTCAGACTTTCTCGCACAAGAAACAGAGAAAGAAAGAGCGAGAAAATTTCTCCATATCGCTGATCGATACAATAAAAATGAAACAAGCACAAACACAAACCCAAGCAAAACAAGTCATCGTAATTAAATACTTCATCTTCTCTCTCTTTCTCCTGCTCTCTCTCCCTATACTCTTCTTCTTCTTCAGATTTCAACCACAAAAACCAACCACCACCGCCATCACAATTCCGGTACCCAACCCGGACATCAAAATCCGACCCGGATACACCACATACCAATCCTACATCGATCGTCAGCTCAACAAAACCCTTAATCCCAAACTCCGTCAGATATGGAAAACTCGAGATTGGGATAGAAAAATCCAAGTTTTTTCCAAATTCTTCCAAGATTTAAAACACGAAAATTTATTAAAATTGGATTCGAAATGTCTCTGTATTGGAGCTCGGGTCGGGCAAGAAGTGGAGGCTTTGAAACGGGTCGGGGTGGTTGATTCTGTTGGTATGGATCTTGTTCCGTATCCACCGTTGGTTGTGAAAGGTGACTTTCATCACCAGCCGTTCGATGATGAGACATTCGATTTCGAGTTTTCGAATGTGTTTGATCATGCGCTTTACCCGGAAAAATTCGTAGGGGAGATCGAACGGACGTTGAAGAAAGATGGAGTTTGTGTTTTACACGTGGCACTAACTCGGCGGGCCGATAAATATTCGGCTAATGATTTGTTAAACGTTGAAGGGTTAGTGAAATTATTTAAGAGATCGGAAATGGTTCGGGTTAGGAAAGTCGATGGATTCGGTTTGGATACTGAGGTAATTTTTAGAAAAAATTAACTGAGGTAATGTGATGTGGTAAAATGTTGTTAAATTACTTATACGACGGTAAATTTTTTGTATTTGGTGTGTGTATGAGATTATATTATTAGGTGTCACGTCTGCATGAGGTTTCCATTTACTGACAAATATGTAGTGATGTTAAAAGATATCTGGTCTCGTATAAATATTATTCATGCTAAGAAAGTACTCCTATTTTACTACACAAATCTTGGGGACATGTGCTTTAGTTAGGAGATGAGTAAAGTTAATAATATAGTCGTGAAGTTACGGTTTCAGAAATGCTAAATAAGCTTTATATCAATAGAATTATATATATTTTTAAATTATTTTGGAAGTTCATTATGTATTTTGATTTAGAACATTTAAATATTAATTTAATGGTAGTAAATGTTTATGAATTTTGTATTCTTTTTGTTATATTCTTTTAATAGTTATTGAAATGGTTGAATATGGCTACAAATTTTTTTTTTTTTTTATGTTAATTAAAAACGTTTAAATACAGATGTCAAAATATATGATATATTTATATAGGACACCAATAATAATATATTTTATATCACCGTATTGTTAAAAATGTTGAAATTTTAATTATATACGAATTAAGAAAATATTAAGTTCATGAATCTATATTGTAAAAATTATAATTTAGTTTCAAATTTTAAAAATACTATACTAAAAACTATTGGAAAAAAATAATAAAAGAGCGTTGACAATACCAATTTAAAAAATAACAATGTGTTATATTCTAAGTTTTTTCTGTAAAATGGGATGAACAAACACAAATACAGCAATTTAAAATTTATAAATTTAGTAAAACGATGATTAAGTTATTTCTGGCCCTAGCTTGAAGATTCGGTCTTTATTGGTGGTTCAATCCTTGCCTTCTTCTCTCTAATTTCGAAGCTTGTGTATGATTAGATTAGAGTTGAGAACCGGAGATAGTAGCGACTGGGAGAAGGATAGTTCCTAACCGGATCGGATTTTTGTCCCCTCGTTGCCATATCTCTTTGTTTTGGCATTTAGGCCTTTTTATCTTATTGAAATAAAAGGTTTTGTTTGAAAAAATGTTTTAAGTTTTGTTTTAAGAAAAATCAAAATAATCTATTAATAATTCTCTAATATCAAAATTATTTATGAAAAATTATCGGAAGTTTAATAAAAATATGGATAATCATTTTATTTTAAAACTAGAATACTCATAACCACTTAGACTTTCTCGTAATACCAATATATCATTTAACTATTTTATTTTGTTTTTCAAAAATTATATTTTTCAAACCATGGTTCTAAAAAATCTAAAAATATCATTGGTTTTGTTTTTCTAACACAAGCAAAACTAGATTCATTCAAGAATTTTTTATTTTTTTGTTGCGTAATTATGTGTAATTGGGTTGCGAAACAAGTCTGGAAAAAGTAACTGTGTTCAGTTACGTAATTACGTGAAAATGTGTTGCAAAAATACAAAAGGAAATGGTTGCATAAATAGGATTTTTTGTTGCGAAATAAGTATGATTGTGTGAATATACAAAATACCATTTTTTGTGGTAATAAGTATTAATGAGTGTGAAACAACTACTTTTTTATAGTTTTAAAATATGTGTTTTTTTATGTTGAAAAAATATTTTTTAATAAAACAAAATTGAAATCTGTTATGGGAGTGAAAATATGTGTAATTTGGTTGCGAAAAAAATTGTTGTCAAGTTGCGTAATTACGTGCAAATATGTTGCGAAAATTAAAAAAAATGGTTGCATAAATATGATTTTTGGTGCGAAATAAGTCTGGTTGTGTGAAAAAACAAAATACAATTATTTTTGTGAAATAAGTATTAATTGAGATGTGTTTCGGGTGCCAAAACAATGTGTAATTAGGTTGTGAAAACAGTTATGGTCTAGTTTTGTAATTACGTGCGAATGTGTTACGAAAACAAAAGAAAAATAGTTGTATAAATATGATTTTTGTTGCGAAATAAGTTTGATTGTGTGAAAAAAAAAATACAACTTATTTTTGTGAACATAAATTTTAATTAAGATGTGTTCCGGGTGCAAAAATATGTGTCATTTGGTTGCGATAAAACGAATATGGTTCAGCTGCGTAATTACATGCAAATATGTTGCGAAAATAAAAGGAAAATAGTTGCATAAATAAGAATTTTGGTTGTGAAATAAGTCTGATTGCATGAAAAAACAACAGTTGTTTTTTTGACAAAAAGTGTTAATGGGGTACAAAATAACTATTTTTTACTTGTGAAAATATGTGCAATTTTACATTGAAAAATATTTTTTAATAAAAAAATTAGAATGTGTTCCGGGTGAGAAAATATGTGTAATTTGATTGTGATAAAAAGAGTTGCGTAATTATGTGCAAATGTGTTACGAAAATAAAAAGAAATAGTTGTGTAAATATGTTTTTTATGGTGAAATAAGTCTGATGGTGTGAAAAAATAAAATACAACTTACTTTTATGAAAATAATTGTTACTAAAGATGTGTTTTGGGTGTGAAAATATGTGTAATTTGGTTTTTAAAATAATTATGGTCCACTCGCGTAATTATTTGCAAGTGTGTTGCAAAAATAAAAATAAAAAATTACGTAAATATGATGGTTGGTTGCGAAATAAGTCTTATTGTGAGAAAAAAAAATATAAATTATTTTTGTGAAAGTAAGTGTTAATTGAATGTGAAACAACTAACTTTTTTTTATAGTTGTGAAAATAGTATGCATGTTTACGCTGAAACAATGTTTTTTAACCCGGATGCAAAAATACGTGTAATTTGGTTACAAAAGTAACTATAGTCCACTAGTGTGATTATGTACAAATGTAATGGGAAAATAAATAGGAATTCGGTTGTGAATAAGTCTAATCGTGTAAAAAAACAAAATACAACTTGTGTTCTTTAAATAAGTGTTATTTGAGTACGAAATAACTAAAACTTTTGTAGTCTTCAAAAAGTACGTGTATTTTTATGTTTAATTTTTTCTTAAATAAAAATTAGATTATGTTATAAATGCAAAAATACGTATAATTTGGTTACAAAAATAAAATCAAATAAAAATTTAATTCACCATAATAAGATAAAGGGGCACGCTAGAAAAGTTACACATTTTTATGGATCTTACACCGCTCGATCATATACCTATTTGATAGATCTCTCACCAAATTTTCGACAAATTTGCCCCTCTTTAGAAAACCTAGGTATAAAAGCATTTTATAAATCTCTCACCATTTTTTTCTTCTTTTTCTTTCAATCTCTCTCAAAACCTCTCAAGCACAAAAATTTTATCGAAAATCAAAGCGTAATTTTTGAAAAATATGAATCCATAACAACATTAAGATAAACCATACAAGCCTTCCACTATAAAAAAATTTCAAGATTCGTTGTGTTTAAGTGGTACAATATTAGGTTTTTTGATTCTGTTTTTAAAAGTATGATTTTGGCATGATTTTAGGCTTTGTTTTCATGAATTAATGTTGTAGAGTTGTTTGTTACACGCGGATTCGTCGATTTGGCTTCGAGTTTGTTGGAAATGGTGGTGTTTAGATAGATCTAGGGTTTGGCTCTATGCAAGTGTTCGTCGCACGAGATCGTGCTACCAGATTTGTTTTGGTCGCACGAAATTGCGACCACGATGGGTATTTGTCGCATGGGACAATTATTTGTCCCATTTTAAAATAATGGAATAGAATTATTTGTTTCCATTTTTTTCTTTATATTTATTATCAATTAGATTTTATTTTTTTAATTAAATGGCCTTTGTCGCATGGGACAAGTACCCATCATGGTCGCAATTTCGTGCGATCAAAACAAATCTGGTAGCACGATATCGTGCGACGAACACATGCACACAGCCAAACCCTAGATCTATCTAAACACCACCATTTCCAACAAACTCGAAGCCAAATCGACGAATCCGCGTGTAACAAACAACTCTACAACATTAATTCATGAAAACAAAACCTAAAATCATGCCAAAATCATACTTTTAAAAACAGAATCGGTTTTTATGGATTTTGGTTGTAAAATTTGTTTTAGGGTATTAAATAGTTAGGGTTTAGGGTAATTTTTGGGGGTTTTCAGATTCTAGACAATTTTAGAGAGTAAATGACATGATTGTAATTAGTTATGGTGAAAATGATAAATTAGAGAATTTAAGTTTGAGTTAAAAAAAAGGAGTAGGGTGAGAGATCTATCAAAATGTGGCTTTTTTCTAGCCTGACCCTAAGATAAAACCTTAATCAAACATCAAAATTGTGTAAAAAGGAAAAATAAGAGATATAAAAGAGAAAATAATATAATCAAGAATAAAATAGAATAATAGTATTTATGTATAAAATATGGCTCGTCTCTAATTAGAGTTTATACTCATATTTATACATATTATATAAGACCTTTGACTTTCTCCTTATTTATATGTGTATGTTACATATATATTTCATTATCTCCTTATATATCTATGTTCGTTACATAATTATCACGTCTAATTAAATTATAAATACACTTTATTATTATTGTGATATTATATACGGAATATAGCCTTATGACACGAAATATCAGTCATAGATTTTGTTTCGTTCTTTTTCAGAAAGTAGTAATATATTTGTTTTTAGAAGTTAGGGTTTGAAATATGTGGTTTTTTTTAGGTTGAAAATCATTAATTGCTAAGGGTGTACGCATTTTGTATGTTCAATGGTATTCTTGGGGCGGATTTAGAGGGGATATGGGTATGCCCAGGACAACTCTAAACAAAAAAATGAACTTAGTATAGTGGTAAAGAACTCTACTAGAATGCCTCTAGATACCAAAATTTAGGTCTCTTTACTCTTTCCTTTTACATTTCTTTATTTTTTTCTTTTTTACTTTAGTAAGTCGATTTGGTTTCCTCTCTCTTTCCTAACTTCTTTCAAAGAAATTTCACTTCTTTTTTACATTGTTTTATAATTTTTCTTTTTACGATTTTTATTCAATAAAGCAGTAAAAAAATTCATTGGGCTTTATTTCAATTATAATTCAACAAAATACTAAAAAATTATGGATTTTTCTTAGCCTAATTAGATTCCATCAAGGTTTGCTTTATATGCTTGGATGGATTTTGATTGCTTATTTCATTGCAGATCAATATACGAATGAACACAAAAGCTTGCACAAACTTGTAAATTTCCAAAATTAAGGAGGTAATATTATTTTACTAGAATAATTTAAAGGGTTTGGTTGAGAAAATTAGTGTCATTATGATATTTTAGGATATTTTGTATCTATTTATTTGTAATATTTTGTATGTATACAATATTTTTATTTAAACAAATTATTGTATTGATTTTTTAAAAAGAAAATGAACTTGAAATACAAATTAATGTACTTATATTTTTTATTGAATATTTTCATTGAATTCTTATATGGAAATAATATTTTGTATATGAGAATAATTAAGTAAATTACTAATTTGTATTTGCAAATATGAGAATAATTAACAAATTATTGAAAATTACAGATTCTTTAACACTTATAATATTTTTATATCTTATTTATATTAATTGATTTATGATTCTTTCAATATTACTTATTTTTTATTTTTTATTAATTGATTTATGATTCTTTAGCGAGTTTTGTAATATTTTGTATGAAAACAATATTTTATATTTAAGAAAATTATTGTACTAATCCTTTTTAAGCAAATTACTTTCTTGATTATAAGACTCTTGTTCATAAAAAAATACAAGATATTTGGATTTATGTACCCACTTTTCAAGCTAGTTTTATCATTACCGATTGTTATCGCAAGTGTTGAGCGAGTATTTTCTTTTATGAAATATGTGAAGAATGAATTGAGAAATAGAATGATCAATCTATGACTTAATGGTTGTTTAGTGACATTTGTAGAGATAGAAGTGTTTTCAACGGTTGATGACTTCCTTAGTATCTTAATCGTGTTTCCTATAACTCTTTTCAAGACATGAATAAGAGGAGAATTCATTTTCGCTTGGGCTATACTATATTTTAATTTTAAGTTGTAATAAAAATATTTATATATTTTTATTATGATATATTTAAATAGTTATCTTTTATCGAAAAAATTTACATAATATTTTTTCGGCATACCCTAACTTTTAGTCCTGGATCCGCCACTTATTGGAAGAAGCATTTATATTTTTGGTGGTTATTGGTAAACTTCAAAATCCAAATAGTTATTGCTATTGTTAATATGCCATGGATGGTTATCGGTAACTTACTCGATATTTAAATGTAGATGAATAGATTAACAAGTAAGAACACGACAATCCTTTGACACCATACATAACCTTAGTGTATATATATTATTAAAGGCAGGCTAGAAGTAAATTGTCAACAAAAATATTGTTGTAAGACTACATGGGTATTGGATTTGTCTTTATATATATATATAGGCAAGAACCGCTGAAACTCTTTATTTCTTGAGCCCTATCTTAGTTGTATAGACGTCTGATGATCCTAAGGGCTGAAACAAGTTATTTAAGACTAATGATCATTGGATAAAATAAAATATATGTTAAGCCGCAGTAGGCTGGTTCGAAGTAGGGTAGTTCGTGGGTTGATGTGAATCATTTTAATCTGAAATGAGATGAACTGTAGCACCACAGTTGGTTCGAAGCGTAGTATTCTATTTGTTAGGTCTCATATATTAATTAGGTCTCTGATTTTAGACTTTCTATATTAATTATATTTTTGTATATTAATTAGGATTTTCTATATATGAGGTTTCCTATATTAATCGAGTATGAGTTAATTCACAGATTCATTAACGGGCTTTAATTTGGAGCCTCTGATGAAGAATTATAGTTTTTTTATAAACTTATAAATCGAACAAGATATTTTTATGTAATGTGCGGTGTGATGCAATTGAATTGTAGAAATAATATTATTCGAGCTGCATATTTCCTAAAATATCATTATGGTTTCATCTACGGAAGTTGAATACATGGCTACTACGAAATGCATAAAGGAAATTATCTAGTTGAAAATTTTGTTAACTGAACTCAATAGTGTGGAGAAATATGTGGTTTTATTTTTTGATAATGCAAGTGCTCTTCATTTGATGTGAAATCTATAACTATTTGAGAAAACTAAACATGTAAACATTAAGATCCACTTAATCTGAGACGTGATGTTGAAAAAGCAAATGAAGGTGACTAAGATTATTAGCAAGGAAAATCCTTCGGATACTCTAACCAATGTATTGCCGATTTAGAAGCTCACGAAATGCATGAGACTGGTGCAAGTCTAGGATGAGGTCAGTTGATCTCTAAAGAGTAAAAAATTGCATGCAACGGATACTAGAGTTACTATAAGCCCAGGTGGATAATTATTATGTGTAGTCTAGAAGTAATTGGTCAATATAAGTTTTATTGTAGGACTACGTAGGTGTTGGATATGTCGTTATATGTGTAGACAAGAATTATTAAAACTCTTAATTGCTTGAGTTTTAACTTAATTATAGAGACGTTTTCTTATTCTAAGGGTTGAGACAAGTTGTTGAAGACTGGTGAATATTGGGTCAAAGGAAATGTATGTTGAGTACATACAGGTTGGTCTGAAGCAAGATGGTTCGAAGTGAGTTGATCTGAAGTATATTAATCTTAAACAAGCTGCATCGTAGAAACATATTAATTAGGTCTCCCATATAAATTAGATCTCGTATATTCATTGGAGACCCTATATTCATTGATTCTCATATATTAGTTTGGTCTCTTATATTAGTTGAAGATCTTATATTAAGTCCAAACTTATAGACATAAAGTTTCTATTTGGTTAAAATAGAGTTTATAGGGGTCATATAATATAAAAAACATCGATACAAACTCCATAATAACAGATTCTCTTACAAATGAGGTATTGTCCAAGGTTTTCTAAAAACACACCATCAAATTGGGTGTATGTGATTTAGAGAATTGTTAGATTCAGTGTGAGCTTTGTAATAGGATCCGATTAATATTTACAATATTATATACATAAAGGTTTATTGCAACATATGGCTTGGTTAAATTTATTGATATTTGTTGTTATATTAGATCTCCAAAAGTATGATTATTTAAGAGTATATATGTACAATTATAATTCATATTACTCTTAAAGTATAAACCATAATTGGTTAAAGTAATTGATTTATTACAATAATATGATTAACGTTGCATTATATTGTTCATGTTACAAACAAAAAGTCTTTAGTCATTTATTATTTATCGATCATGTATAGAGTTATATTGTTCACCTATTGACAATAGATTTAGTACCTTACTGAAGCTAAATATATTATTGAGTAGCATATGACGGCCAAAGTGGAAAATTGTTGGAATATTTATGGCGAGGTATGCTAAATATATACTTGGTCATTGTTATAAAGTAGTCGTATAATAATAGTAATCGAATTTATTATATTATATATAATTAATTAGGTTTTCGGCCAATAGGTGAAAAGACGTTGTGGATTTATAAGTTTGGTAACCGGGTCGAAATTTGGTACGGTGAATGATTGGACCTAAATTTCAACCCTTAACTTGAACTGATAATTTAGGGACTAAATTTAATAAGTGGTTGTGTTCCCCGATCACAAAGCGGTATAAGTTAATGGACTTTATACAACTAGGGTTTCTAGTTGTATGTTCCTATATAAAAAAATGACTCGAGCTCACACATTTCTTCAACTTAAACTTAAAAGACCAGTCTTCGCTTTGTTGAAAAGAAGATGAACACTTGTTCTGCATGAAGAGTTTTCAAAAACTTCAAAAAAGATTGAAACAATCAGAATCTTGAAATAAAAATTTAAATATAATTATGAATAAAAACAGGTAAAACCGCAAGTCTACAATTTATTTTCAGAATGTAGTTAATAACTATACTCGAAGATTCAATATATTTTCGTATGTTTGATACACTAACCTAATCTAGTGCAATTTAATTGGTTCTATTATTTAAAGAAAATATTAATGCCTAATTTTCGCATGTTTGATAACAAATCGGTTTCTACATACTACCCGATTAGTTATAATTGTGTTTATTTGCTATTTTAATTTTAAAAAGCTATTAAATCATCCCGAATAGATTATAACACTACCATTATAGACTATTATTAGTATTTTAGAAGTGACTTGCCAAAAACACATATAACATTACTAATACCGTTAATATTAAAGAAGCAATAAAAAGATATTGCACAATATTTATCATTATCCTGAGATCAGGAATTTGATCCCAAAGATCGATATCTGATGTTGTTAAAAGAAGTGATAGATATAGCAAATGGGTCAGTAGTTGAGCAAGAAGCCCATATTTATCCAAAACTAAATTAAAACTGAGCGGTCCTAACTCCTAAGCATGAAGAGGTCTAAACGACGTCGTATGAAAAATATTCAATAAAAGGTGGCAAAAAGTTGGAGATGCGGGGTATCGATCCCCGTACCTCTCGCATGCTAAGCGAGCGCTCTACCATCTGAGCTACATCCCCGTTTTTATTATTCAATGATAACTACAGAGACAAAATAAAGTAAATTTACGAGTTGACCATGCATGTAGTTTGTAGTTGTTGCACTTTTGAAATATTAATAATGAAACCTTCTCCTTTTGAAATCTTATGGATTTTAGTCATGTAGTATTTGTTATGCCTTCGTCACCAGTCAAATTTATATTATTGTTTTAAAAATCTGTATTCGGCAACTTTTTTTAAGAGTGCAAGAAACAAACCCCACCCATAATCCAATATATCTACTATTCTATGTCATCGGATTATTTATCGTCTACGTGTCATTTCAGATATGATGGGAAAAAATTATATTCGTTAATATATATAAATATTAAAATCTACAGAAATTGTCTTTTTTAAAACCACGTCAAGTTAATAGTATTCGTATTTATTTTAGATTTAATCATTTTCTTTTCATCATGGTATAAAAATTGAAATGCATCCCATCCTACGATATGTTATTTTGTATAAAGAGCATTGCATCATAATGGGACGATGCAATCTTTTTTATCCTTTTTAAATTATGGTTTGAGAATTTTAATATCGGGTAAAAATCATGTAAAAGTCAGGTAAGGTAATGTATGATTTGTTAATTTCTAAATATTTCAGTAGAGCATTTGGAAATCATATAAATCGAGTTTTCTCATGTAATTATGCAAATATTTTATTCGTTACGATCCACATCGAAGTATTTTTTATTTTTTGTCTCTCGGATAATGTTATTATTCATCGTTTTTGGTCCATTGTTTATTGCCACAACTTGTGCTACATGCCTTGTTTGATGATCACATTGAGCCGCAACATGTCTCGACTTATTTATTGATTTTTCTTTTAATAAAGTTTAAAAATTTGTCATCAACAATCATATTTTGGAATTCATATTTTAAATCCTAACAATCTCTTGTGTAACACCGATTATCATTATAAAAAATTTAAAATTTGTTTTTGTTTGTACATATGATCCTCCGAAAAGAACATCGTCTACGGTCGGGTTCATAGATCATTCCCGAGTTTGTTGTTAAATTTTTTAGAAACCTTTATTAGCGCATTTCGGCTTTAAGCTTGCATTGTAATTGTTATTATAGTCCTCTCTTTGCTTTCCTCTTGAATTCTGACGTCGATCATAATGTTTTGGTTGAGACTTTTTATTGTGCTTGAAAGTTAAAGCTTCATATTAGATCTGGAGTTAACTTGATAAACTAAAGTAGGTTAATTAGTTTTAGCCACATGATCGTAATAAGGGTATGTGTTTGGTTAAAATTAATATAGTGCATTACCAACTACTATGTCACCTCAAATAATCAATACACTCGAGAATAATAATAAAATAAATAAATGAATATTTTATTGATGGTAATTATGTCTTATTTTATAAATTGTATAGTTATATAATATATATTCAATATATTAGGCAAATTTGATACTTTTTTATTATAACTACCTAAATATCGTATCTTTTACCAAGTATACCAAACTTTTAAGTACTTAAATAGTTGATGGATCAATGTTGATTGGTCATACTATTTACAACCTTATTAGTAGCCTCATAGTCCTTGCGCGACTAACAAAGAACGACTAGTTCTGATTCTCTAAAGCATTTACTGTCATTTGACGAATCAACTTTTAATGTTGGTTGAAGATTGTACCCTTAAATTTGATGCTTGCCGAAGTTCTGTCTTTACATCAAAAGCAATTATATATTATATAAATTACATTTTGAAAAGTTTATACTAGCCATCTTGGCTATATTCTTAAGTGCCTAAGGCTAATTTATTCTAATTGACCATAACTGAACCGTTACTAGAGACATCTTCAATTTGGTTCGCACTAAACTAATCATGCCTTATTAGAATTATTTGTGTGTTGAAACCTACCTTGATGATGAAAATATCTATTTTCTCAAAGTTAAAGAGTACAACTAACAGTTAGAAGGTTGCTAGGGTACATTTTTATTATTTACTAACTTATTTCTTCTTACTAGCTTCAGAAGAAAATTCTTCACTGACTATAGTTGAGTATCTCTCTTAGTACTTGATGAAGGATGAGGTAAAGATTGTTGATGAACCAAAATATTGATATATTCTTTGATAGCTTTGGGTAGGTGGGAATGTTCTTTTATCGAACTTCTTCAAAAGGTATTCCAGCAGCCCCCTAAGCCTTTGAGAATGATGAGGGAAGGATTGTATTAATTAATTTTCATTTTTTTGAATTTTAGAATGCCGAATATGTTGATATATATATTTTTTTTAAACTTATTTTTGAAATTATTTGAACTGAGGTAAGGGTTGAACATTACACGGGAACATCTCCGGCTTTTTTAATCAGACAAAGTTTGCATATTTTGTTTATGATTCTGGCGGAAGATATACAGTGGTAAATGTTTTTAAGGATACTTTTTCTTACATGAAATTTGTAGTTATTTGTAGTTTTTAATGGTAACACTTTTGAAGTTGGAGGGCTTATAGTTGTATTTTGGTGAATAAAAAATAACTGCAAGAAACTTACACGTATATAAAAGCCTCTTCTTTTAGGCAGACGTGTGTACTATCTTCGTCTTCTTCAATGTTAAACCTTCACACTCTTTTAAATCTGAACCGTTTATCATGTAAGTTAAGCGAGACCACAAGAAATATAAGTTAAAAAATTTCATATATCATTGAGTATAAATACTCATTCATGTCTTTCCTTTATTTTCTTTCTTCACTTTATTACGCGATATTATTTTCATCTTCTTCTACCATTTTCTTAATTTTCTTGAATTATTTATTTTCTTGTTCTTATTGTTACACAAAATTATTATTTGTTCTTATAAATGAGAAACATATGTGAAGATTATGACTACTCAAATAGTCAGAATAATCACAATAGTAGTTCATTTATAGATTAATCTTCTGGTTAATAATATTTTTTCATACAACCTAAACGAAGATGAAAATTGCGGTGAAGAATAAGAAACCTCTTAAAGTTTATATTGCACTTAAGATTGTTTCTCTTACTCATTTTATTCTTGAGGGTATGAGCCTATTTACATTAAGAGGTAGTCGCAAAGGAGATGTTTGTAATCGCGAGTTAATTCATAGGTATAAGGTGATTTCTTTGAATGATCTTCAGATAAAAAGTATTATGGATCATTCATATCATTATCAAACTGATGATGAATGTGTAAAAATGATCATTGATTTGGAAATTCCTCTTGATGTCAAAATTAAGTTTCCTATAATGGGGAAAATAAATTGGACGCTCGTGAAGGTGATGATATTTTCTTCAGTTACTGTTTTGATCATGGCCTTCAGTTTCCTTTCGCTCTAGATTTTGTCAAATATTTTCAAGTTGTAAACATTTGCCCTAACTACTTGGTTCCCAATTCATGTAGCCTTTTGCTTTTGGTTATAATTTTATCAAAAAAATGTTTTGAACATTTTTCAACATATAAATTTCTTAATATCGTTAAGGTTTCCCGCTAAAATATCAACGTATTTCTCTACTTCTTGATGGAACCATATGGAAAAATTGTCACTAACCTTCTAACATATAACAAAATATGCAAGGAAAAGTTTTTTTGTCTATGATAATTAGAAATCCAACTATGGAGGAAACAATCCTCATATTAGCCAAACTTGGTCTCAAAATATAACTTTCCATCTTCTCAACCAACTTTTCTCTTTGATTTCATTTTTTTATGTATTTGATTGTGGTATCTTATTTTCTCATTCTCAACTCATGTTGTTAAAATATCATTTAACAGAAATAGGAAATATCATACTCGCAAGAAGTATACTCATTCTTTGGAAATCTTCCAAGTTTTCTCATTCTTACTATTCCATTATTGTATCCCAAGAATTTGTACGTATCAGGTTATGGTATGTTATTATTGTGCAATGTGGATTTTATGATTTTACCTTTCTTCTTTTATGTTTTCTTCTATGTCGAATTTACTTAATAATATCTTTTATCTTTTCATAGATTACCACCAGAGTTTTTGTTAACTCTGTAAACGGTCCTATTGTGGGCAGTCAATTTTCTTCTTACTGGTTTATCTTAACTACATTTTTATTTCCTTTTGTAGTCGTCAATTCTTTTTATTTTGAGGTTTGGATAAATTTGAATCAATGTTGCTCCTTGGTGTATAGTTCTTTGTTTTAATCTGAGCAATTATGTTAATTTGATGTAGGCACGGAAACGACTTGGTTGTATAAGTTGTTGTTCAAAGAACACTCACAACTTTAACTTTATCAAATAATATGTATGGCGGTGGATGGAGTGTTGTTTTTGTAAGAGAAATACGCTAATTTCATGGAAAATCACTTCTAAATTTGCTTGAGGTAAAGAGAGGTTTTGGGAAAATACACAATTTGCAATCAAATCAAAAGAAAAGAAACACAAAACAAAAGTGAAATCAAACACACAATTGTTAACGGAGTTCAACAAATTATGCCTACGTCTCCGGATCTGCTGCAGATCGATTTTATTAGAAAGACACAGTGATTCTGTCATTTTTTATGCATACACAAAAGCCCTAACTCTAGGTTTTGTAGAGACTGTAACATTTAAAAAGGAAAAAACATTTACAGTCCTTAATGTGTAATTTATGACTCACTAAATTACACTGTCTTTTCAATTCACTCCATGTCTCTTCAATGTGTTTAACACTTGCATCATCTTCATTGTCTTTTCATCTAGCATCTCTTCCATCCATTAACACGAATGTTGAGTAAGGCTGGACTATTATGTCAAAATAACAATCTCTCATTTGAAGACTGGTTTCAAGTTTTTTTCACACCTTGATCTATGCAGCAGATCTTTCTGGCCTTGTTACTCTTGCAGACCAACTGAAGTTGAACACAACTTCAGTTTTTCAATGGCTACTGTCTTTGTCAACATATCAACTGGATTCTTGCTTTATTGGATCTTTTCCAGTATTAGCACCTCATCCTCCAATAAAGATCTAATGAAATGATAACAAAGACTGATGTGTTTGGTTCTCGAATGGAATGTTGAATTCTTCGCCAATTGAATTGCACGTTGACTATCACTATGCAAAATGTTGTTCTTCTGTTTGAATCCCAACTCGGTTAACGAACCTTGAAGCCATATCATCTCTTTACTGGCTTCGGTCACTGCTACATACTCAGCCTCTGTAGTTGATAGAGTGACAATTTTCTATAACTTGGACATCCAACTAACAGTTGTAGTTCCGACAGTAAATATATAACCGGTTGTGCTTTTCCGGTGATCAACTTCACCTCCAAAATCTGCATCTATGTAGCCTTGTACCTTCAACTCACCCTTATCATAGTACAAACATTTTTTTTGTGGTACCTAGTAGGTACCTTAAAATCGATTTGACAGCTTCTCAATGAATTTTCCCTGGGTTTGACATGAACCTACTCACAACTCCCACTGCATGACTAATGTCTGGTCTCGTACAGACCAATGCATACATCAAACTTCCAATAGCTAAGCCGTAAGGAACCTTAGCCATGAATTCTTTTTCTTCATCCGTCTTAGGTGATTGATCCTTTGATAAAAGAAAGTGACCTGCCAATGGTGTACTAACTGGCTTTGCATCACACATGTTAAATCTCTTCAAAACGCGATCGCTGTACTCTGAATGAGATATCTTCAGAACTTTTCTATGCTTATCTCTTCTGATTTGCATTCCAATAATCTTCTTCGTCGGACCCAAGTCCTTCATGTCAAATTCTTTGACAGTTGTTGCTTCAATCTTCTAATATCATCCATATCTGAACCTGCTACTAACATATCATCAACATAGAGTAGTAAAATGATATAACTGGACTTACATCTTTTAAAATAAGAACAGTGGTCCACATTACACTTCTGAAAACTCTTTTTGTGCATAAAACTGTCAAATTTCTTGTACCATTGTCTTGGAGCTTGTATTAGACCATACAAACTTTTCTTGAGTCTGCATACCATGTTTTCTTTCCCTTATTTTAAGAAACCTTCTGGTTGATACATGTATATCTCCTCATCCAAGTCCCCGTGAAGAAATGCAGTCTTCACATCTAACTGTTCAAGATAAAGGTCTTCAATGAAAACAATACTCAACACTGATCTAATAGTATTGAGCTTCACAACAGGAGCAAAAATATCGGTGTAATCAATTCCTTCATTTTGTTGGAACCCTTTGACAACTAGTGAGGCTTTGAATCTCTTAGAGCCATCATGATCATCTTTCACCTGATACACCCATTTGTTATGAAGTTCCTTCTTACTCATTGGTAACTCAGCTAGTTCCCATGTATCATTTGAGATTAAAGACTTCATCTCATTTTTCATGGCAAGCTCTCACTTACTAGCATCACTGGCCTGACAAGCTTCATCATAGCTTTCAGGTTCCCATCCATCGGTAAGTAATAGATAGTTCAAGTATCTCATGTTGGGAACATGAGGTGGGGAAGATCTTCTGAAAACAGGAAGTGCCTAGGCCGGCTGTAGGATGTCGGATTGCTGTCGATCAGTTTGTCCAACAGACTCTTCTTGTTAAGAGGTTAATCCGATCGGATCTATTTCTTAACTATATGGGACTCCATCGATATATGCAAATATTGATTTATACGGCTTTGAGTCATTTGCTTCAGTTTTATATTTGTCCTTGTACATCACTGTTTTATTGAATATCACATCTCTGCTTCGTATCATCTTCCTGGTTTCTTCATCCCAAACACGATAGCCGAACTCATCTTCGCCATAGCCGATCAGAAAACATTTCTTCGATTTCGGATCAAGCCTGTTCCTGCCTTGATCACTTATATGTACATATATAGTACAACCAAAAACTCTTAGATGTGATAATTTTATATTCTTACCACTCCATACCTCATTGGGTATTCTATATTCTAAGGGAACCGATGGGCCTCGGTTATCCTTAGCCCAGAACTGCTTCGGTAAACCAGACTCTATTCGAATGCTTCTGGCTATTTCTGTCAACATTTTGTTCATATGTTCGGCAATACCATTATGTTGAGACGTACCTGGCACGGTTCTCTCCATCATGATCTCATGCTCATAGCAAAACTTCTTGAATTTGGTGTCCTCATATTCACCACCATTATCAGTTCTCAACTTTTTAATCTTCAGACCTGTCTCATTCTCAACCATAGATTTCCATCTCCTAAAAACATCAAACACTTCAGATTTATGCTTTAGAAAATAAACCCATACCTTTCGAGAATGATCATCAGTAAAGGTCATGAAATAGTGTTTCCCTCCTATAGATGAAACAGTTGTTGGCCCCCAAACGTCAGAGTGAACAAGCTCCATCCTTTCGTTCTTTAGGGTTCTGCCACTCGTCTGAAAACTGACCCTTTTCTGTTTTCCAAGTATGCAATCTTCGCACGTGTCTATATCGACTGACTTAAGATCTGGAAGCTTCCCCTTTGAGTACATAATTTTCATACCCTTCACACTCGTGTGATCAAGCCTCTGGTGCCAAGCATTTTGACTTTCGTTTCCTGCTGCTATTGCAATTAAACAACTCATCTCTATTATCTTGTAAAGAGTACCACTCTTCTTTCCGTGAGCAACCGTCATTGCTCCCTTTGAAATCTTCCAATTGTCACCATGGAAGATCGTATTGTAGCCTTCGCTAGCCAACTGCCCTACTGAGATTAAGTTCTTTCTTAGCTCGGGGATATGTCTGACATATTTCAGTTCTCATACAGACCCATTCAACTTAATATTCACAATACCTTTACCAATAATATCACAAGGTTGATCATCACCAAGATATACTTTTTCTAAGGTTACCAGGGACATACCTCTCGAAGAATTCTTTCTTCGAAGTCGCATGAAACGATGCTCCAGAGTCTAACACCCAAGTCTATTACCTGCTTTCTAAGGAGCATATTAACGCATCGTCTCTTTTTGAAGTGATATTTTCCTCTGTCTTCTTCTCATGGTCATTTGGTTCTCTCTTGCATTGAAATTTATAGTGCCCGGTCTTCCTACAATTCCAACATTCGATGTTTCTCAACCCGTGGGAATTTTTAGGATTCATAGGCCTAGACCTCCAGTTTCTTGATTTTCCTCGATAGTTCGATTTACCGCGTCCATATACTCTGGTTGAATTTCTTCCTCTCGACTCCGTATGTAAGATTGAGGAGATTGATGACTCGTCTGATTCTCTCCTTCGAATCTCGTCACTAAGAACTAGGTCACGCATATCATCTAATTTTAACTTATTGCTTCCTGACGAGCTACTCACCGCCGTGATAGTAGTATTCCAACTATCTGGTAGTGAAGACAATAGTATCAGTGCTCGTATTTCTTCATCAAAATCAATTTCAACTGAACTCAATTGGGTTGTGATTGTATTGAGTTCATTGAGGTGTTGAGCTACCGACGCGCCTTCCGTCATTCGTAAATTGAATAAACGCCTCATCAAGTGAACTCTGTTAGACGCTGATGGCTTCTCATCCATACATACTGGAGAGAGCCTTCATAAGACCCACTATGGTTGTTTCCTTTACGATGTTAAAAGCAACATTGCGGGATAACGTCAATCGGATGAATCCAAGAGCTTGTTTTTCAAGAAGGGTCCATTCTTCATCTTTCATACTCTCTGGTTTCTTCATTGATAGGGGTTGATAGAGTTTTTTCTGGTATAGATAATTTTCAATCTGCATCTTCCAGAACCCAAAATCTGCACCATCGAATTTTTCGAGTCTCACCTTTCCTTCGTCTGTAGCCATTGCTCCCACTCAAATCTAACCTATTTTGGATCGCTACCATTCTAGCTTTGATACCAGCTGTAAGGGAAATACACTAATTTCCTGGAAATCACTTCTAAATTTGCTTGAGGTAAAGAGGGGTTTTGGGAAAATACACAGTTTTCGTGAAGTCAAATCAAAAGAAAAAAAACACAAAACAAAAGTGAAATCAAACACACAATTGTTAACGGAGTTCAGCAAATTATGACTACATCTCTGGACCTGCTGCAGATCGATTTTATTAGAAAGACACAGTGATTCTTCCGTTTTTGATCCATACACAAAAACCATTGATCTAGGTTTTGTGGAGACTGTAGCACTTAAAAAGGAAAAAACATTTACAGTCCTTAATGTGTAATTTATGACCCACTAAATTACATTGTCTTTTCAATTCACTCAATGTCTCTTTAATGTGTTTAACACTTGCATCATCTTCATTGTCTTTTCATCTAGCATCTCTTCTATCTATTAACATGAATGTTGAATAAGGTTGGACTATTATGTCAAAATAACATGTTTGGCTCGTTGTTTTTCATTAAGCACTCACAAACAAAATCAGATGGAATATGATGACAGATAGATGATGGATCGAGCTACACCACAAAGGTGATGAAAATCCTTTGATAAATACAACTCCAAACTGAATTTATCCCGGATAAATGACATGGGCTCGATTAACAGAAAAAATGTAATTTGGATCATGCTTTATTTGGCTTATAAGGTTCTCTACAACCTTGTGAAACTCTCGATGAACTCCCTTGCTCTTGCGCGTGTTATAAGACCAATTCCAATAGTTGGTACTTTGACGGTCTTATGCTGGTCTTCAATTGGATCTGTTTGGATGTCTTCATCATTCCCTCCTTCTTGAGAATATTATATCTTCAAACTGGTTCATATGTTTTAAATAAGACAAACTAGAAACATAAAAACTTACATATATGTTAATATCTCCCGGAAGCTCCACTTTGTAGGCGTTATCATTGATTCGCTCCAAAACTTTGAATGGACCATCTCCACGAGGAAGAATATTATAACTTTTTTTTTGGGCGAATATTTCTGGTATCATGCGTATACAAACCCAGTCTCTCGGTTCAAAGGTTAACTTTTTTGTCCTTTATCTCATTGATGCTTATACTACTTTGTTTTCTACTCTAAGTTTTTCTTAGCGTTCTGGTGTATTTTCTTGACAAGTTCAGCCTTGTGTATTCCATTTTGGATTAAATACTATGATGGTTGTCGTGGGGCTAAGTTTAATCATGTCAAAGGCTTAAATCCATACACAACTTCAAAATGAGACAATTTAGAAGCCGAATGGGTAGCATGGTTATAAGAAAACTCAATGAATGGAAAATATTCCACCAAGATATTTGGATTTTTACCCACATTAGCTCTAATTAAAGTAGACAGTGTATGATTTACTATTTCAGTTTGACTATCTGTTTGGGGATGGAAAGTTGTTGAAAACAATAGTTTAGTCATCATCTTCTTCTAAAGTGTTTTCTAAAAGTGGCTGAGGAATTTGGTATCTTGACATTCCACCAAGTTGTTTGGATTTTTACCCACAGTAGATCTAATTAAAGTAGATAATGTATGATTTACCATTTCAATTTGACCATCTATTTAGGGATGGAAAGTTGTTGAAAACAGTAGTTTAGTCATCATCTTCTTCTAAAGCGTTTTCTAAAAGTGGCTGAGGAATTTGGTGTATTGGTTTGAGATAATAGTCTTTGACGTTCCACATAAGCGCTCTACTTCTTTGAAGAACAACTATGCTATTTGAGAAACATCATTAGCCTTAGCACATGGTATAAAATGTGTCATCTTCGAAAACCTGTCCACCATAACAATGTTGGAGTCTTTGTATTTGATATTGAAAAGTCCCAAAAAAATGCATAGATATATCAAACCATGGTACAATAGGAATTGGAAATGGTAGATAAATGACATTAGGATGTGATATAGATTTTTCTTTTAAGTAAATAATACAACGTTTGCAGAACTTCTCCACATATTTCAGAACTTCTCCACATATTTCTATAAGTGAGGCCAAAAGAAATGCTCACCAACAACAGCTAAGGTTTCATCTCTTCCAAAGTGACCCATAAGACCTCATCCATGTGAAATCTCTTAAGATGAGATCACACATAGAACCTTGTGCAATGTACACACGTTTGTGTCTAAATAAAAACTCAACATATCTTTAGAACAAGCCAATTCCCCCTTTAGAACACTTTTTGTAAATATTTCCAAAGTCTAGATCATCTTCATACAACCCTTTGATGTGTTCAAATCCTAGAATCTTTACCGCCATTTTAGAAATTAATGCATGTATCATAGATAAGGTGTATGCTATAATGTTATCTTTTCCCTTTTTTGTATTTGATGATGTAAATGAATGTCTCAATAAACTCTCTTGAGTTTGGTCTGGCCTCTTAGATGCTTAAGAGTCTCATGATCTGTATGGATAACAAAATATTTAAATAATATATAATGTTGCCATGTTTCCAACGATCTCACAAATGCATAGAGCTTCTTATCGTAAATTGGATAGTTGAGTGCAACTCCACTGAATTTTTTACTAAAATAAGTTATAAGACTTATTCCTTGAATCAATACACCTTTAATACATAAACCTGAAGCATCATACTCTACTTCAAATGTTTTTCCAAAATTTGGAAGAACCAAAGCCGGCTCTTGAGTGAGGCTATCTTTAAGGGATTGAAAATCCTTCTCTTGTACTTCTCCCCACTTGAAAGCCACGTCTTTCTTAATAACAATAGTGAGATAAGCTGCTAAGGCACTGAAATATTTCAAAAATCTCCTATAAATACTAGCCAATCCATGGAAACTTCGCACATGTCCAATTGTCATTGGTGTTGGCCATTCTTGGATTTCTTTTATATTTTCTTGATCAACTTATATGCCTTGAGAATTCACAATAAATCCAAGGAACACAAGCTGATCTATACATAATGTACACTTTTTGAGATTAGTATAAATCCCTTATTGCCAAAGAGTTTGCAAAACCAGCTTAAGGTGCTCTAGATGTTCTCCAAACTCTTGTTGTAAATCAATATATCATAAAAGTTTACCACATCAAACTTACCCATATCTACTCTTAGAACTTAATTCATCAGCCACATAAACGTACTTTAAGCATCAGTAAGCCCAAATGACATAACTAGCCATTCCTACAATTCTTTCTTGGTGATAAATACTCCTCAACTAAATCTTAGAAAACATGATTACCCCACTAATTTTGTCCAGCATGTCATCAAGTCTTGGAATTTGATAGTGGTATTTGGTGGTGATATTATTAATGGTACGACAACCCACACACATTCTTCAACTGCCATCTTTCTTAGGTACTAATAGAACTGGTATAGGACACATGCTAAGGCTCTCTCTGGTATACTCTTTACCCATTCCTGCACTTGTTTCTCCAACTCTTTAGTTTCTTCTTGGTTCATGCAGTACGCTGGTTTGTTTGGTAATGCAAAACCGTGAATAAGCTCAATTTGATGTTCAATGCCTCGAAGAGAGGGTAAACCAGGGGGTATCTTATCTCGAAAAATATCTTCATACTTTTGCAAAAAAAATTAATTTCATTTGGTAATTCTAGCATGCTAACTCCAAAATTTAAGCACTTTTTGAATAAAATTACTAGTACGGTTCTTCCAACACTCATGGACTTGTATACAAAATTAGAAGATAAATATAGGTTTATTTTACTTATCTCGACCTCCTTAGTCATTCATATTTACATCTCATGAACTTCAGATGGGCTAAGAGGTGCTAAGTTGATCTTCTTAATATTATGCACAAATGAGTAGATATTTGTCCGTCCATTATGATACACTTCATGATCAAACTGTCATGTTCTACCTAACAGTAGGTGTCCAGCTTGCATATGCACTACTTCACATAAAACTTCATCTTGATATTTTCCTATGTTGAAGGGAATAATGACTTAATCTGTGATGCGTAATTCAGCGTGATCATTGAGCCATCATAGCTTGTAAGGACTTGGATGTTTAGTCTTTGCAAGACCTTAACCTGTCCACTATAAATTTGCTAGCCGTATTAGTACAAGAACCTTCATCTATCATCAGATTACATACCTTTTAGTTGATAGTGCATATTGATGAGTTCGGGTCTTGTAGACACAGGCTACCCATTAATCCGAATAGGGGTAATTCATACCATATCACACCATTATAAATCCGAATAGGACAAATGTAAAACTAACTTTTGACTAAGTTATTTGCTAATCTACTTAAAAACTAATGGGTCTTTGAACTCGACCCGGTTTCATAACTTGACCTGGTAAGACCATGGGTCATTAATTAAAGTATAAATACCCCAACCACTCTCATTAATGAGGGTGATCAACATTTAATACAAGCATGCTGATTAATTATCTCACTACTCCTCACACTAAACGCAAAACACCCCAAACTTACTAAAAAACTTTACAAAACTACCCTCAGCCCAAAATAAACCAAACCAAATTGGCGACCAAAGTAGGAGCACGAAGGTGCCTGAATTTACATTCAAAAATAGTAAGAAAAACAATTCGAATCGATCCAAACGAGCAAGGTACTCCACCTCCAGTGGTGGAAACGGTGATGGAGAATAAGGAATACACTGTTGAGGAGCGAGATCAGTTGAGAGCAGAATAGAGGCACTAAGGGCCATAAAACAAGCAGAGAAAGGTATCAGGGAGAAATCAGGGACGTTATTCACCATACTGACAATCCTAGGGAGAATGAGCAATAGCTAAAGTCTCATCTTAGTTAAAAAAAGACTCATCTCAGCTCTAAGAAGACACATTGATCCAAGCTTGTTGAAAGTTCAGAGCCTGAGTCTTCCAGTATCTCTTCGAATGAGGCTGATCTTGAGGAATCTTTGTCATCAAGCAGTGAAGAGGGGAGATCTAGAAAAAAAATAAAGTTAACCAAAAAACATTCAAAAAATAGGGATAGGCATGGTAGGCTTAAAAGACATCTGGGTAGAGGGTCATCCCACAGGAATGTTGATCAATTGCTAATAGATATTTTTTTCTTTTCAGACCGAACTATGTATTTTTGCACCACCTAATGAAGATACAGTCTTTAGTCGTAGTAAAAACTGGAGGCATTCACCTTTGTCTGCAAAAATATTGTCCGGAAATCTACCCAAAAGATTTTATAGCTCCAAAATATAAAAGTATGATGGAAGTCGAGATCCGGACAACCATCTGGAGCAATTCAAGAACTTCATGATAAATTTTGATGACGATGACAAACTCTTGTGTAGAGCCTTCTCCCAAACTTTTACGGGGAGTGCTCTTAAATGGTATAATACCTTACCTCATAGGTGTATTAGAAACTTTGATACATTCTGGGTTGCCTTCCGAAGATAATTCCTTGGAAGTAAAGAAATGAAGGGTAATGAGGATACCACTATCCATCGTGCCCAAGAGCCAAACGAGTCTTTGAAAGACTACATAAGTCGGTTTGTGAATACAAAGAACGGATTAGCAGATTGATTTGAGCAGGTGGAAATTGCTTCTCTGAGATAGGGGTTAAATCCTGGGAACCTAGCTGATTCTGTAACCAGGAAGAAAGCTATAACCTAGGGTGGCTTGTTGAATGAAGTGGGAAAGTAGATTAATATGGAGAAAACAAAGAAAACCAGAGTGCACCATCAAGTGAGGTCCACCATAACAACTTCTCCAGCCGCTAACCAGTCCGGTTACACGGCTAAGAAGACGGGACAAGGGTCTAACCGGTCTAAACAAACTCAGTCCAACCAGAACCAGACCCAGAGCCAACAATCAAAAGGTAAAAGGGGTCCTTGAGTTCATCCTGAGTGGTTTGCAGAGTTAAGGGAAAATGTAGACACAATCTATGACAAGACTAAGGAGGAAGTCTATTTTCAAAATCCGACGGCATTACAGTCCCCTAGAGAAAACCAAAATACTTGTTTTTGTCAGTATCACAACGATATAGGCCATAACACTCAAGACTGTATAACATTAAAACATGAAGTTCAGAACCTTATTGAGAGAGGCAAACTGAGAGTATATGTTAAAAGAAGAAGTGGAAACATACTTGACAATGCTCCTCGGACAGGTCCTACAAACAATCGGGGAACATCCGCTCAAGAATGGGCAATGGTCATTCTTAAAAGGTTCGACGTAGACTCTGAGTATCTAGATCCTGATCCAACTTGGAATAAGGTGGGAGTAATAATAGAACAAACCAAGATGGTATCCGGACTGATCAATTTCTTTGAGTTATTAACTATCTTTAAAGAAGAAGTGTTGTTGGGCAAGAGGCCTTTTAAAAAGACAGTGAGGGTGCTATTTGTTGTGGTAGACTGCCCCACATCATACAATGCAAATTTAGGGAGGTCTTGGCTTTCCAGAATGCATGTTGTAGCCTCAACAGTCCATCAATGTTTAAAGTATGCAGTTCAAGGACAAGTAGGTGTTGTCTGAAGTAGTCAGAAGATAGCCAAAAGGTGCTATGCAACAACTCTTGCTCCTAAGACTCTGGGGGCAGTTCGGATTAATGAAGATTAACAGTTACTAGAGCCTTCTGTTGGGGAAAGTGAGATCGATGACCCCAGAGAGGCTCCCAGTGTTATAATAACCATTGAAGAAGTTGAGACTCACTCCCTTGCAGAGGGTAAGAATATCAAGATTGGTTCCAAGAGGACACCAGAATTAAAAAAGAAGTTGTTGTCTTTTTTGCTAAACAATCAGCATGTGTTTCCTTGGTGCAATAGTGATGTAACTGGGTACCCGAAAACGTTATTTCACACAAGTTTTCCATCCGGAGTGATGTTGCACCTATTCTACAGAAAAGAAGAGCTTTTTCTAAAGAAAAAGCAGATGTAATAGTTCAAGAGGTTGATCGGCTGACCAAGATAGGACACATTACAGAATTCCAATATCCTTTATGGACTGCCAATCCGGTGTTAGTCAAGAAAAAGAACGAGAAATGGCGTATGTGCATTGATTTCACTTTACTTTTACCTTTTTTGTTTGAGGCGGCATCCCCTGTCTGACCGGACGCTTCGATCTCAAAAGGGGACTCTTCGATGCTGTCCTCCATATTCTCTTCCATCACTGTGGAAGGTTTTTCGGTTGACTTTGAAGAAGGTTGCTCCTTTTCTTTCATCGGAAGTTGTTCTGGTGGTTGTGCACTTGTTGCCTCTAAGGGCCTGATATCTGGTAAAGGTTGTGATCCGAAGGGCTTGCCCTGCGGAGCCGCTTTAGCTACCTCTGATCCGGAGGGTTTTGAAGTTGATGGTGTGGACTAAGTTTTGGTTTGGCGATTTGTCTGGCGAGGAGTTATCTAATCCGGTGACTTTTTTGTGTCAGAACCCATTGCTATGAATGGTGAGGGTTTTCTGATGCTTGAAACAGTTTTTCCCTTAGAAACAAGGTGTTGAGATTCTTGTACGGAAGAACTAGAAGGGAGGGGTGAAAGGTTTGGTCTAAAGGGGAGCTTTCTGGGTCTAGGGTTTCTTTAGGAAGATGACCCTTGATCAACGTCCTGGTTTGGCTCACTGTTTTTTTCTTGTCTGGAGAAACGGGAAGACCGGCGGCGATACGATTTTCTCTCTCTACTTTACTTGCTCTCTTTAACTCCACTAAATTCAACTAGTGACCTTTAACTAAATCGTTTCTGACTGTGAACATATAATCTCTCAAGAACAGTTTGAAGATGAAGATGATTTTCTCTCTAAGAAAATTTTGAGTGTGAAAGATAATGGAACAGTAAAAAACAACAGTTACTAAGGAGAAGTTGAACAAGGTTTTTTGCAATGATTAAGGGCTGTGCAACGTGTGAAAAATCAAAACCTAGGTAACTTTCGAGACCTAGTGGGTGCGGCGATCTAGGAAAAATAACGATTGGGAGGTCAAACCATATATTGACATGTGTCCCATGATTCATGAAAAAACTCTTAGAATTTAGGAAAGAAAAACCAGTCCTGATGAAATTCGAACTGAGTTGTTCGTGAGAGAAAGGCTTTTCAGTTCAGACAACGCAAGCAGATCGGACGCAATTGATGTTGACTTGGTAAATTTTTTTAACCCTTCCAAAGATACTTTGTAAGGCCTAAAAAAAGGGCCACTGATGAGTTCGGATCTTGCAGACACAACCTACCCATTAATCCAAACAAGGGTAATTCAGGCCATATCACACCACTATTAATCTGAACATGACAAATGTAAACAACTTTTGACTAAGTTATTTGCTAATCTACTTAAAAACTAATAAGTTTTTGAACTCGACCCAGTTTCACAACTTGACCCGGTAAGCCCATGAGTCATTAATTAAAGTATAAATACCCCAACCACTCTCATTAATGAGGGTGATCAACATTTAATACAAGCTGTCAGCTTAATTATCTTACTACTCCTCACACTAAATGCAAAACACCCCAAACTTACTAAAACACTTTACAAAACTACCCTCGGCCTAAAATAAACCAAACCACATATGGTGTAAACAATATTCTCCCATTGGATGGTTTCTTTTTGTTAGACATTACACTTAGAACTATTCTTGCTACCATCTGGATACTCGGTTTCCTTCTCATGATCTGATTTTTCATCTTCACATTCATCTTGTGACTCATATTCCGCGCTTAAAGTAATAAACATGATGCCCTAATTTGGAAAATCTTTAGCATAATGCCCACGTCCTTGACATTTAATATATTTAACTTCACGACATCTAATTGGAATAACTCCTGTTTTTCCATCTTCAGAACTTCAATACTTTTTCCCTGGCTTTTTGCATTTGTCTCAATTGATTTACTTTATCAAATGGTTTGTTATTATTTGGAGTTCATGTTTGTGTTGTTCTGGTCTGATTGGTTGTAGTATTTTTGCGCTTGAGTTGTTGTTCAATCTGGACAACAATGTGAAATATTTCATACAACTCATTATATTGTTCCTTTCTACATATCTTGTAATTTGTTCTTGCAAACCATCTATAAAGTGAGCCATTAGCGCATTCTCGAACTCGATCTAGTTCCAAACAACTTTTAAGTTATTCGAACACATCAAAATACTCATCAACAGATCTAGTTCATTGAGATAGTTTTCTAAAACATTTTTATAAATCACAATGGTAATGAGCAGGTAAATAATTTATCCTTAATATAAACTTCATGTTCTCCCAACGCTCTAAGGGTCTGTAGCGTTACCTTCTTCTCTATGCTACTTCTCTGTCCCACCAAATGAGAGCAATCTCTAAAAATTGTGCAACAACTAAAGCAAGCTTCTTTTGATCAGTATATTCATAACAATCAAAGATATACTCCAGACGCCTTTCCCAATCCATGTAGTAATTTTGATATGATTTTCCAAAAATATAGGAGGTTATATCTTTACCTCTACAATATTAAGCCTTGTTGGTCGTTTCTCTCTTACTATTCCTCTCTTAAGAGTATATTTTCTCTGATTTTGATGACACAAATGATCTGGAGGTTTATCTTCCCAATTAGGCATGTCGTGGGAGGTTTTTGATGGCTTTAAATCTCATTGGGGGTCGCTCAATTCGCCTAATACGCTCTCCAAATTTGTTCCTCATAGTACAAACTTCTTCACTTTGTATTCGTATCTACTCTTGCATAAAAGTTATTAATTAAACAAGAGTCAATATTATTTTCTTCCATTATAAAAAGTTGTGTGTAAGGATGATACGACCTTGATAACAGACCTTCCAAGTCTGATACCAGGTGACGGTGGCGCAAAATAGATTTGGTTGTAGCATTGTTGTTCAGAGAATACCCCACAACTTTAACAAATCAAATGATATGTATGACGGTGGATAGAGTGTTGGTTTGACTCGTTACTGTTCGAAGAACACTTACAAATGAAATCAGATGGAAAATGATGATAGATAGATGATGGATCAAGCTGAGCCCATAAAGGTGATGGAAAGCCTTTGATAAATAGAACTCGAAAATGAATTTATCTTGGATAAAATCAGAATGAAATATCAACTAAACTCGCTTCTCACAAGAATAGTTTAGATATAAATTTATCCCGGATAAATATTTGAGCAAAAACTCGTTTTTTATTGATATTTTCACTTGATTGATTCTAATTTCTCAAATG
The DNA here is from genome assembly GCA_036936605.1 of Limnanthes douglasii subsp. nivea. Lineage (NCBI taxonomy): Eukaryota > Viridiplantae > Streptophyta > Magnoliopsida > Brassicales > Limnanthaceae > Limnanthes > Limnanthes douglasii. The sequence goes on from JAUPFV010000002.1 coordinate 272,528,061, forward strand.
GAGATTCCAACTATTTAAAAGAAAAATAAAGTTGAAAATCCTAAAAAGTAAACTAAAAATGGTAAATAAAAAAAAATCATAACAACTAATAAATCAAAAATATATCCTAACAAACTAGCTAAAAGATAGCAAATTAAGATAGATATTAACAAACTAAAAATAATAGCTAGTAAATTTAAAGATATTTTAACAAACTACCTAAAAAATATCTTAACAAACAAAGTATTTTAAAGTTCTATAGCTTCATTTTCGTATTCCCTTTTGACTATATCTTCTAGAAGCATTTTAAATTCTTTCTTGATCTTTTATCATGTAAAAAATGGGCTTAGCCTGATTAGGAGCTAAAATATATTTTGGATCATGCTTTATTTGGTTTATAAGGATCCCCACAACCTTGTTGAACTCTCGACGTGCTATATGACCAATTTTAATTATTGGCACTTTGAGGGTCTTATGTTGGTCTTCTATTGAATCTGTTTGGATGTCATCATCATTAATTCAAATACTTGGTACTTTGACGGTCTTATGTTGGTCTTCAATTGGATCCTTTTGGATTTTCTCATCACAATCTTGTTGACCGAAAGTCATGTCGACGAAGTTTTGGTATCACATGCTTTTTTTTTCTTTCGAAAATTCATCTACTTTAATATATCGCTCCACTTGAGTTACTAAATATCCAAAGTTCAACGTTTTTTTTAATTATTGTATTGAAAAGAGAATTTTTTTTAAATATTTGCCTGAATGCAGCTACGACCACCAGATCATGGCAATATTTTAATTCAGCTTATGTAGTCCAAATCTTCTTTAATCATATTTTCACCTATGACATGATTCATGAATACTGTTTGAAACATCTTATAATTTTTTGTATCAACTTTGGAGACTGTTGAACCATTGTATGATGCTTCCTCGGAGTTTCATGGAAAATTTTGGAAATTTATCATGTCATCAACCTCACGTTGAAGTATCTCACTGTTGAACTACTAAATGTGATGCTTTGGGTTTTTTTTGAATTACTTATACATATTTTTCTTGTCGAATAGTGGTAACATAATGTTGTTTAAGATCTTCGGGGTCACTAGGGACTTCTTCATCATGCAAATATTATTTATTCATATAGAAAATATTCATGAGCAAGTATGCCTACTGGTATCCAAGTCCCTGTCATTATTTTGGCTGACAGATTTGTATTATATTTCGACATGGCTAACTCGTTTCGTCGGAAGTGCTGGTTTGGTTATGTCTGGTACTACCCTTGTAAGTTTGGCTAGTTATATCCTGTTAGGGCTTGTGGATAGCCTTGATTTATATTTTTGGTACGAAGGTACACCATTCAGCTGTTGTGGCTGTCTTTATACAAAGTTCGATGGAAGACCTGCATACACTACAAGGTTGTTCAAAGGCATCCACGGTTAGGAGGATGCGATTGAATGGGAGAATTTCCGATTGGGCTGCTTGAACCAGCTGGGATCTCGACTAATGGCTAAGGAACTGGTAGTACCTCAGCTGAGGTGGCAGGTATCCCAGTTCTGTTCAAGTCGGTGGTGGTGCAACTTGAGCAATTGTGGTTCCAACTTTTTAATTTTATGATCCAGCCAAAGTCCTTAACCTTCTCATCTATTTGGTTATGCCTTGAAGTAGGAGTTTGGCTTCTTCTTTTGCTTTAATGACGTTGTCGTTACTTTATGTTATGTCTTGAGGACCTTTGGTACGAGTTTTCTCTACTTTATTTAAAAGGAAGCTTCTTCTCTCTGAGTTTTGTTCAGCAATCATTCCCTTAATATTCCTGGAATTGCGCCATCTCCTTTCGCTTCATCTACATGTTGAAATAAAAAACTGTTAGCTTATTCATCTCTCAGATGCTGAGCTAGTCGTTCAAATTTGGAGAGAAGACCGGAGCCAGAGGTTGTCCAACAAGAACCTTCATCTCCAACTCTTAATCCATAGGCGAATCAGATATTTCCCCAAAATTCGATACGAGCTGATTTGACCTTTCTTTCCTTTGAATGTTTAGGAAAATAATTTTTTTTGCACAGGTTATATATCAATTAAATTTAAAGTGACTAATTAGATGAGAAGCCTATATTATCCTCATATAATTAAAAACAAATGAAAATTGTTCCAATATAATAATTATATATATTAATATTCATTAAATCTGTATTCTTTTGTAAAATTTACGGTTGGAGAATATAATTATATTTGACATTATCACATTCTAACCGTCTGGATATAGTATTGTTTTTTATTAAACCTTTTAACTTTCAAGTGTTTAAATAGTTGAATGACCAATGTTAAAAGACCGGATTTTTCACTCTTATGAAAAATAATAAGGCATTCTAACTAACTTTTTTTAATTATTTTTTTAATCAAGGGCTTTTATTGAATAAAAGAAAACTACAAGCCAAATAAGGCAATTTTACACAAAATCAAAACATAGAAATCGCGCGAAATCAATCTTCATCTTCAACCTTCAGAACCCCCCTTCTAACCCTAATCTCTCAGCCTCAAATAACCTAGATTGATACTTTCTAAGAAAACAATCGCTCTCAATTTCACTGGAGCATTGAATTTATCAAATTCTAAGTTCGATTTCTTATCTAGAACTTCCTTTGCTATCCAATCAGCACCCAGATTTTGTTCTCTAAAAATCTGATTCACCACCATATCAGAGTTAAGAAGATTTCTACAACAACATAACAATGGCTCAAGGTACCAAGGAGAATTACCAAATAGAAGTAAGTTAACCAAAATCGCAGAATCAATCTCTATATCAACACTTCTTAACTGTAACCTTTTGCAGATTTTCAGGCCTTCAAACAATGCTCTACATTCTGCAGTCAAGGGAGATCCTTTACCAAACAAACAACCAATACCAACCACCATTTCGCCATTTCTATCTCGAACCAAAGCTCCACCAGCAGACTCCCCAGACCAGGTACAAGCCCCGTCGACATTCATCTTATATCTCCCCTGTTTGGGGTTTTTCCATTTCAAGTGTAGAGCTTTAAACCCATAATTGGTTTGAGTAACACAACCTAAGATTAAAGCTTCACGATAGAATCTGCCCCAGTGTTTTCTGTTTAAGACTTTACTTCGATCCAGACTAGATAAAACGTACAAAACATGACTGATTATGGAAGAAGAACTAGTCGAAACATTCTGCATTTTCTTCTTATTTCTGGCTGACCATATACACCAAGCTATAATTGCAGGTAGAATCGTGAAAATATTGCAATCTTTCTGAGCAGACCAATACCACTTCATTACGATATGAGAGATAGTCATAAAGGGCTGAATTCGAACTCTGAGGATGTCACTGAAGTGCTTCCAAACAATCCAAACCTGCTGACACTGAACAAAAGCATGGTGAGTAGTTTCATTACTTTCACAATGAACACATTTCGAAACCAACTGAACCTTTCTAGACTGCATGACTTCATCTGTAGGAACCCAATTATGAAAAACTCTCCAAAGCAAAAACGAACACTTTCTAGGAGAGACAGAATTCCAAGTTTTATCATACAGCTTTGAGACACTGCCTTTAGATCTAATGTAGTTCAAAGTGTCTTTAGTACTAAAGGAACCATTCTGAGACAAAGACCAAAGCATAACATCTTGTTTATTAGAAAGAGTAACTTCTTTTATTTTGGCAATATCAGTTGATGTTACCATAGTTCTAAGACTTTCCAAGTGCCACGAACCATTCAACCAGAACTGACTAACATGATTATCAACAGACTCCCACAAGTTTCTTCTATCATTATCAGTATTAACTTTTATAAATGGTCTCTCAGAGCACCATCTATCATACCAGAAGCTAATGTGCCCTTGACCAGGCAACCAAAATATGAAGCTCTCAGTTTCATCCCTAACCTTCATAATAGTTGTCCAAGTTTTAGATCTTTTATAAGGGGAAATTGCAAGAACGGGATGAATATGATTTCTACAGTATATAGATAGCATAAACCTGGCCCAAAGAGATGTTTGCCTCCTGAAAATAAACCAGTTCTTCATTGCATATACATGCTGCACATCTTTCAAACTGTTGACGTTTAGGCCACCTTCTTTAAAAGGTTTACACAGATTTCTCCATCTAGTCCAACTAACACTTCTTTTGTCGTCATTACTGCCCCACAGGAACTTATTAAAAATAATTTCCAACCTGTTGATGACACCAATTGGTAAAGCAGAATGTTGTAGATGATAAATGGGGAAAGCCAACAGCACAGACTGGATAAGCAGAAGACGACCAGCAAAAGATAAATGGAACTTATCCCAATCCAAGATCTTGCTCCTGACCTTAGATACAACAGATTCAAAGTGAGCCACTCTTGTATTGTTTGAAATAGTTGTACCTAAGTAATTAAAAGGCAAACATGAATGACTAATCTGCCAATTTTCTTTAATCAATCTAAGCTTCTGATTATCTATTTTATTTGAGACAATAATCTTAGACTTTTCATTGTTGATTTGCTGTCCAGAAACCAACTGATAATGTCCCAAAATGTCTTTAATAGCATTCATAGTAGCAGCATCCCCAGTAGTAAAAACCATGAAATCATCAGCATAAGCCAAGCAATCAATGTTCAAGTCACTCCTTGTCTTGTATCTGACCATAGAATGATCTTCAGCTTTAAACTTTATAGATCTAATAAGATACTCCTCTGCCAATATAAACAGACTAGGGGAGAGTGGATCCCCTTGTCTCAGGCCTTGAGAGTTAGGAAAGAAACATGTAATCTCACCATTAACAATGACAGAAGAGAAGACATCCTTAATACAATTCTGAATTAGACCAACAGCTGAGTTATTAAAACCAAAACCTTTGAGCACACAAAGGAGAAAACTATGATTAATTTCATCGAAAGCCTTTGTCATGTCTGTCTTTACAATGACATTACCATGTCTCTTATTACCATCAATGTCATTACACAATTCCTGCACAAGAAGAATTGACTCATGAATATTCCTGCCCTTAACAAATCCTCCTTGCTCTTCAGAGATCAACTTAGGAAGCAACTTAGCCAGCCTATTATTAACAAGCTTCCCCAAAATCCTAGAGAACACAATGGTGAGACTAATTGGTCTAAAGTCCCTCCACTTATTAGGATTTTCGATCTTAGGGATCAAACAAATAATAGTAGACTTCACCCCTTTAGGCAGCTTATAACCAGTAAAGAATCCCTTAACAGCCTTACATAAATCAGCACCCACAATCTTCCAACAAGTCTTATAAAACACAGCATTGAATCCATCAGGCCCAGAAGCAGAATCAGACTTTAAACTCTTCACCACCCCATAAATTTCAACATCATCAGGTATTCTTGTCAAATCATTATTATCATCATTTGTAACAAGACTGGGAATAACATTCAACAAATCTTCTTCATTAACAGTACTAGTAACAAGAGAAAGGAGATCCTTAAAGAATTCAATAGTTGACTCCCCAATTTCTTTTTTACCATCCAGCCAACTATCACCATCTTTAATTCGATCAATTCTGTTTCTCTTAACTCTTTTCTTAACAAAACTATGGTATGCAGCAGTATTTTTATCTGAGTCTTTTAGCAACGAACAGTGAGCTTTCTGCTTCCAATATAACTCTTCCCTTTCAAGCAAAATCAAATGCATCTGTTTAGCTTTGTCCAACTCCAGTCTATTAGTCTCATTAGAATCATTAATACACAAAGTTTCCTTACTAATAATACTCTCCTCAGACAGTTTAATAGCATCAAAAATATTACCAAACGTATCCTTATTCCACCTCTTCAATTCAGCCTTCAAACGAAACTGCTTAAGCCAAAAAGCCATAATAGGATTACCAACCACAGAACTATCATTATCAGCCCAAGTATCTTCAACCTTCTTCAAGAACTGAGGATGAGTAACCCACATGTTCAAAAATTTAAAAGATGATTTCGATCTTTCCAGCTTAGAAGTAACTTTAATGAGTATAGGACAGTGGTCTGAGCAACTTCTAGCCAAATGTGAGACAGAAGTTCTATCAAAACAATCTAACCAAGCAGAGTTATATAACACCCGATCCAATCTTCTCCACTTAAGTCCATTAGACCATGTAAAAGGACAGCCTGTAAAACCAGCATCCATCAAATTACAATCCATAATACAACCATTAAAATCATCCATACCTTTCTGATTAATTGTTGAACAAACAGCCTGCTCTTGAAGATTAGATATAATGTTGAAATCACCAAATAAAATCCATTCATGAGAAAGAACATTCAAAGCTCTAATCTCATCCCAAAGCACAGATCTCAACTCAGTCCTGCACTTTGCATAAATGATCGAAACGTAAAAAACTTTATTCAAAGTAGGATGAACAACTTTCAGGTGCAACAATTGCTCACTATCAAAAATAATATCAACACCATAATCTTGAATCCAGAAAACCCAGATCTTATTACTCAGATTACAACAAAAACCACTCATCTTCAACTTCTTGGCCAACCCCTCCATCTTTTCAGTTTTAACAAACGGCTCCTGAACAGAAATAAAACTAACTTTTAACGACTTAACCATAGACTTTAATCTTTGAATAGTTTCTTTGTTAGCAACACCTCTAGCGTTCCAACTTAGAATCGATATAGTCATGTAATAGAAGAAGTTTTCTGGGTCCTTTTCAACTTCAAGATCTTGGAAGAAGTAGGACCTTTAGTATTCCAAACATTCGTTATCTTTTTAGATTTTTTAGGATCATGCCTTCTTTGTTTGATTTCAGCAAGACTTCCTTTCACAGGAGAACTATCAAGGCTTCCATCATGAATCAAAGAATCGTGAATATCTTCATTGAGAGGCTCAAACATATTTTTCCTTTCCAGAGTCTTTAGAGCGTCTATCAACTCATCATCATTAACTAAGTCAAGAGAATCCTCTTCAACCAGGACACGTTGGACAGAATTATCTTCTCTAAACTTAGAACTATAACTACCAGACTCCTCAATGTTTTGAATGTCTTGATCAACACCAGAAGAAATTTTATTAACAACAACAGATTTTAAGAATCTACCAGCCTTTCCACACTTTTGAAGATCATCAGAAACATTTTTATCAGAAAGAACCTGAGGCTGACAACAACCAGAATCACTTTTAACCTGAAGCTTATCCATATCATTATCATTTACTTGATTTTGATTCAAAGAACAAGACCCTTGATCTGGAACCTCAAGACTATCTTTCACCAGAACAATATTCCCCGTATCCTTTCCTTGAGCCAACAACATTTTCTTACAATTATCAATAGAGTGGCCAATGTGTGCACATTGTTTACAGTAAAGAGGAATCTTGTCATAAACAAGTTGAAGCCAATAGCTTTCAGATTCTCCAAACCTTACCTGAACTTTATGCACTAATGGCTTTGAAATATCAATTTCAACCCAAAATCTACAACAGTTTTGACGGGCTCTATTGATCGAAGGAACCCATATCTTCAAAGGCGTACCCAGAATCTTTGCTATTTCCGAAATCGTAGATCTGTTGAACAAGAACTCCGGCAGATTTGGCAAAGTAACCCAAACCGGCGTGAAAGGAGATTCAAGGCTTGGATCAAAATCAGGAGACCACTTCAACAGCCTCATTGTCTTATCTCCCAAAACCCACACATTCTTAGACCATAATCTTTTTAAATCATCTAACTCAGTAAATTCAACAAAGACATGCCTGAAATCCCATATTGAGAGACTGAAACTGCATTTGAAGTTGAATTTCAACAAGAATTTCCTCAAACTCTCCATTGATGGTTTTCCTGAAGCGAATTTTGCCACCAAAGTATGCTTTGAAATCTCAAACAGACAATCTTTATCCTCAGCATTGAAAGTGATAACCGGAAATTCTTCATTTCGCGAAACAAAGACTTTGGAATGAAAAAAATCCTTTCTAGTTGGCTTTAACAGATCAGCATATGAATCCTTCTTGTTTACCAAATTATCAGCAACTTTCTCTTTGATTACTTCCTCAAAAACTGGATTTAGAATAACATTACATTCATGATCCTTGCATTCACCAACAACTTCTCTGTTCTTGGCAGAGACTTCTTCAATATTAACATCCTTTGATTTCCTAAGAATAGGAAAATCTTCACTCGAGATATTGTTGAAATTAGTAGCCATCTTCACAAAGAAAGAGAAGAATCACTACAGAAAAGATGATAAGAATTCAAAAATTATTTACTTTCAAGAACAGAGTTTCTTGGAGCATTTTCCTTCATCGATCACCAATACCAGCCATACTAATATTCAGTTAACTAACTTTTTTTTATTAAGAATCATTTTCAAAGATATTTTTAAAAAATACCATGTATATATCAGTAAATCATCTCCATATTAATAGCTTTTAAAAATATTTTTGAAATTTGATCTGTGAAAAAGGTAAAACAGTACTTTTCCAAGTTTTATTAGATGTACTGTTTTTACAAGTAAATAACTAAAACATTTTTCATAAGTGATTAAAATCGCAAAAACATGCCTCCTAGAAAAACCCAGGACACATGCACTTAAAAATTCAACGGTACTCTTTGATACGAATATAAATAACTAAAGCTTATAAGAAATAAAGGGCATAAGAAATATGGATAAACAAACAACAAAAAACAAACTCCAATAACCACGACATTACAGAACCATACAAGTACTAAGAAGTAAAAAAGTGAAGGAACAACAAACACATAAACTAGAGGCATATACTCTTTTCAACTTCATCTATTCACTCTTCTTTGAGTCTTTAAGTTGTCCTCTTTTCCGTATCCCGAGACAAAACCCGAGCCGCCATGAGTCCACCAGACTTTCTGGCAATGACCGAGCCAATGTCCAAAGGATAGAATGCGGCCAATAAGGAGTGCAACGTGGTTCATAACCTATCCAACGGATACCGGCCTTAGCATAACCATCGGTCGATGGTACAAAGAAGGAAGATCTCTTGATGGATGCCATCTTCGTTGCTACATATAGAGGAACCTACAAATGAGAATATAAATCAAGTATCATTTGTTAAAATTTTAGCCAGGATTCAAGGGTTTTGTAATTTGCGAATCCTGTTATCTACTTAACAAAAATAATATTAAGATACGTATGTATTTTGAAAACTCACCAGCTATACAGTACCTATGCTTGGATAAGCAATATTAAGGGGTTGTTTGGTGTGTTAAGATTTTCAAGTTACCAGGTGGAAAGCTTTTTAAGTTTACAACATCAAGCCGGCTAAAGAGTTCAACAAAATGTTTTTGTTTTGGCCTTTTGTAAATTTTGACTTTTCGTGTGAACAGAAGAAATTGCAAACACAATATCAATATTCTAGTCAATTCCGTCATAAAACTTCTGATACATGCTTTTTTCTGATAGACTAGTTAAACAAACAGGATAGATCTACTTAGATTGCCAAATAGATTTAAAGACGTGTAAAAAACAGTGGCCATATCACTAGTGTAGTGTCTATTAAGAAGTCATGACTATGGCATGTTATATGCAGCCACTGGTTTAGGTATCTTAAGCAACACAATAATTCAATGTTCAAGAGATATAGACGTGAAGGAGTTGTTTGGTACCATAGTGCTAATCAACCGAACAATATTTTTGCTTATAAGTCTAACACCAAGAATTCTAATAGTAGTGAAGTTACTAAACTAGCCAGTTCATCATAATCAAGTTTTTGGTACCTAAAAAGCTATGCAACAAAATAACTTGAGGCTTAAAATCTAATCTACAAGAGATAAAAGAAAATCCATTCAAAATACTACATACATTGGAACCCATATTTGGTTATAAATAACTTTTCACGAACTCAACTTTGCTCTCGTAGTTTTCAGTAATTCATTCGAGATAGAGCTTTTCCATTAAAAACATCAAATAGTCACGCTAAATCAAACAAGATCTTAAGTTCCCTGATCGAACAAAGAAAATATGCAGCCACGGCAAAAGAAAAGAATAGAATACCTGACACTGCACATCGATCCCACTTTTCTTGTATTCGACGTAGAGACACCTGGAGAACTGATCAATATACCTGCAAAAACAACAGACAGTAACAAAACATTTAAAAACTCTACTTTTATTTATATTTGCAAATCACTTTGTACATCAAAAACCAAATCTTTCATAAATAATCCTATAACAGAAGGCACCACTATACATCAAGTTCAAACAATCCAACAACAAGGAACCAAATCTTATCCACCACCAATTGCATAAGAAACAGATCTTTGTGAAGTATCATATAACAAAAAAACACTATTATAAATCAAGAAAATTTAATCACACAACAACAGTCAAAATCCTATGCACCACCAATTGCATAAAAGCAACCAAAACATTCAATCCAACGAAGACCACAATCAATAGAAGCATAATAAAACCAATGGAAAGAGTTTCTTACGCTTTGGTGGCGGCATAAACAGCATAAAGTGGATCAGAAGGGATAACAATGGCAGCACCAGATCCAATATTAACAATAGCACCTTTCTTCCTCTCCACCATACCTTTCAGAACAACATGAGTTACTTTACTAGTAGCTTCCACATTAACCCTAATCAAATTTCTCAACAAATTCTCATCAACTTCGTGGAAAAAACGAGCATAAGGATACGAAAGGCCGACATTGTTAATCAAAACACCGACATCCAAGCCCTCAATAGCTTCTCCGATGCTTTTAATACCCTCGTCGAGATTGTCGCTGGCGAAGTCAACGACAACCGTTTTTATTTGGGTTTTGCTGTTTTTCAATAAAATTGAATCGGATACATCTTTCAGCTTTGTCGGACTCCGACCGACTAATACCAAATTGAGACCCTTTTTAGCAAGTTGAAAAGCGAAAGCTTTTCCGATTCCGTCTGTAGGTCCGGTGACCACCGCCCACGACCCGTATTTCTTTAAATTCTTACCGGGTCGGAGGAAATTGACGTAAACCCAGTTTAGATATTTGAAAAAACATTTCAGAACGAAAAAGGAAACCAAACCGAGCAACGCGAGAATCCAGTTAGGCTGGCTTTTGAGAAACTCCATTGAACAGCAATCCATTTAGGGGTTTTATTTGAATCTGAAGAAACGGAGAATGACCCGGAAGAGAAAATGAGGAAGACAAGATTTTGGGTTCTGGGTTTTGTTAAAGTTGGTGGATAGTATCGGTTATTATAGTAAAGATCGGCGATTTCGTCGAGGTAGGTTATATTTGACGACACGGAGTCAATAGCAAAGGAGACATGTGGATTAAGGAAGAAGGAAGAGTGACAGATTTAATTAAGCAAATGGGAGACTGTGATTAGTCGAATCGGGGTGGTGAAGTAGATGAGCAGATAACAAACCACCGCATTTAATTGTTAATACGGCAATGCCCCTAGGTCACTAGATGGCTAAAATTCCATTTACAACTCCAAAAGAAAAACATATATATTTGATACCTCCTTACTTTTTACTATTTTTTTAACCTATCATATTTTTTTTAGATTTGTTAATTTCACATATAATTGATTTTTCGATTTTAAGGTACATTATATTGATTTTTTTATTTGTCAACAAGTTAGATAATTTTAAAAATAAATAAGTTGTGCAAATGTTCATTCTTGACCAATAATAAAAAAATGCTACAGAAAAAACAACAACGTTTCAACAAAAGACCCTTTTGCTAATCAAGAACCTAGACGTTATTTATAGACGCATTAAAGATATATTCACATAGTGGAGACCAGATAAGTTGCAAGAACCTAAAGAGCTACAAGTCCACGTTGGGTAAGTTCAATAATAACATCGAATGGTGTACCATGGATTGCTCGGTATTGCAGGATAAAGCATAACATATAATTAATGAAGACAAACTCTCGGAGTTAGTTAAGAAAAAACAAATAAACGAACTAATATATGCATCAACTGATCGAGATTCTTCACCAACACATTAGAGACAGATTTTGGAAGCACCATATTAGCCTAGATATTTGGATACCAATGCAATCTTTGAGATAGAAAAAATTAAGATATTGGCATGGATCCCAACAAACAAACTATACGAGTCAATGTCAAAAGGGATCCATTCTCAGTAATAATTTAAGACTAAAGAAAATGACATGTGGAAAATCTGAAGGTCCAACTTCAAGTGTACACTTCACTACACTTATAACTTAATCCACATCATATATTGGCGTTCATCGACAATGATCTACATGGTGCAACAGTGTCCAACAATCATGTCATGCTAATCACAATATAATCAGAAGGATTAGCGCTCAAGCGAGTGATGATAAACACTGAAAGCTCTTCCAACATTCTCTATAAGATTACATATTATAAGATGAGGAATCATCTAGTATTGATTCCCTCTCAATAGATCTTGACTGAGTTCACTTGTGCAGATGCCAATGTATTGATAAATCTCACTTTAGATGTCTCTATTGGAAGAGTGTAACTCCAAAATAAGGTCTGATGATTCATGGTAGTGGACATTTCATCATCGTACAACATAATCTTGGGAAAATCATTATTTTGCCAAATACATGTTGTAGTCTCTACAGTTCATCAATGCATTTGATACCAGATCATCGACAAAAGGGAAACAGAAGGGGGAATCATGATAATTATAGATAATTCTATGGGGCAAGCTATGTATACCCAAAACTGGTTTAAGTTGACCCAAATTTAGATGAAAATACCCTTTTGGGGGTATATAAGCCTTTTTTTACTAACTCTCCTTCGTCTCATTTTTTTCTTTATCTCTCTCTCTCTCTCACTTCTCTCTACAACCCTAACCCTCACTTCTCTCTAAAACCTCCAACCTCTCTCTAATTTTTCCGGTAAACAACAACACTTTTTCCTTTTCCTCCCTTTCTCCTCCTCCGTCATGGTGATGAAAAAAGATCCACCACCAACAAAGTAAGTTTTCTAATGTCAATATCTAGGCTATTTAGGATATATTTTTTGTGATTTTTGTTAGGATTTTGTGTTAGTATCATAGGTTTAAGTTGGTGTTTAGAAATTAGGGTAAGATTAGGGTAGAAATTAGGAATTTTTAAAGAGTTTGGAGGCCATTTTCCATCCCGGAGCCGGCTGGAAAATGGCCGGCAACATCACCGGTGGGGTGCGCCAGACACCTCATCGGTGCCTAAGGTCTGTACTGCTTGGTAAAGGGGTTGTGCACCTTTGGCGCGCAACCATGGATTTTTTTTAAAATTCTTTTAAGTAAAAAATGTTTTCAAAATGTTTTTTTTAGTTTGAGTAAGGATTTTTATGTTTAATTTGTTGTAATGTTTTTATGCTTTATGCGAATATTAACGTTTTTTTTTATTTGTTTATTTGAGGTCCGATTTTGTAGATCCACGACCTAGTGGCCTTCCTCGGTCAAGGGTAGTTCACCTGGGATCAAGGGTGATTCACCTGGGGAAGAATTTGAAGACGGTAAGGGCCATTGAAGATGAAAGAATCCGTGAAAATAAACGCGGACGATCATCAACAGAGGAGACGGAGAATGATCGCTTGAAAGAGGAAGATGCAGAGATGATTCGTAGCGATTGGTCGTTGCGCCGCATTAACCATGAGAAGAGAAAATAAATAAACTGTTGAAAAAAGTTACTGAAACTCATGGAGGCACATCACGACGAGATGCAGCACCTGTCCACTCACGCACAGTCCGTCGATCCCCATCGCCCGCTACTCATTCACCATCACATGTGCATACTAGTACTTCACAACCACTACCAGTTAGTGATAGGGTGGATGCTACTGGAGATCCCGAGCAAAATGTCCTGGACGCGGAGCATATAGATGCCATACACACCGAGGAGCAGAGAAAGACGTTTGCATTTTTAAAATGCAATAAGGCACCCATATTTCTTGACTATAAAGAACATGATGTCCGACTTAGGCATACATGCACATTATAATGTGCTACGTATGTGGGACCTTAATGCTCAGCCGGAGGTGCAGCGCCACTTGGCACAAACTTATTTTGGATCTCTCATTGGTCACTTGCCTCACTACTTCACGCATTCTATACTGGATGAGGTATTTATCGAGCATTGGCATTAGGAGACCAACATGTTTCATTTCAGCTTTAGGGAGATGACTATTACTCTCAATGATGTCAGCTGCATTACATGTCTCCCTATAGTTGGTCGGACTTTAGACGTTGTCACGGTTCCATATGATGAGGCGTATAACTATTATGCCACTATGTTGGAGTTGAGCGTTGAGGAGGTCTGCGCAGAGATCCAGTCCACTAGAGTCGTTGGGTTCAAGATAAAGTGGTTGCGAGAGACGTTTACAAAAGACCGCTACATCAAGAAGACTGATCCAGACATTATCTATCAGGTATCACGAGCATACGTGATGTTTATATTTGGTTGTACATTTGCGGATACTAGTCAGAAAAGTATCAAGGCTAATTACCTATATGAATTGGAAACGTGGACTCCGGGTTGTGGGATATCGAATGGGGTACGAGTGCATTGACCTTTTTGTTCCGTGGTTTGGGTGATGCTTTGAAAGCATCAAAGCATAACCTTTACGGATTTGTCGCTATATTATACTTGGTATAGATAATTTCTGATTGAAGAGTATTTTGGGGATTTTTTTTAAGAATTTAGTATCTGGAGTGAGATGTAAAGAGATGAAAAAGGTGTGTACTAGCAGTAAATTTCATCACCGTCATAAATGAAAATAGTTGGGGTATTTATACTTATTTAATAAATTGTGGGCCTTCCGGGTCGGATCATAGGCTTGGGTCAAGCTTAAAAGCTCATAAATCCAATACATGAAATAACTAGCAACTAACTGAGTCACGATCCATTTGGTTGTACTGTTCGGTGGGGCATGGTATTGGATATGTCCAAATTGCCCTTCAAATATGTACAATAGTCAGTGTCAAAGAGATATGACCTCATTAGTATCCCAGTTAGGTCTTGCAAAGAACTTCTTTTAATACCAGGAAACTGCAAGCTTTATATTTAATTTCCTTAGCCAAGGCTTTATCCGGAGGTAAAATTCTATCGGAAATAAACTGAAAAATATCATATCTCCAGTCTTTGGGTTAAATGACAAATATACTCACACTCTCTTAATTCTTTTTACCATTTTATTGGCTTGAATCTATTGATGGACATTGTAATATCAGAATCCATGGGTAAGATTTAGATTAAGATATGGTTGCTAAAGAGTCAGCCACAATATTCTCTGATCTAGAGATATGTACATATTGGATATTTTTTAAATTTGAAGCAAATTCTCTCAATATGAGCAAATATTTTATCAATTTTTTCTTCTTTGTGTCAGATTACCCCTGAACATGGTGAATAAGCAGTTAGGATTCACTCATCAATCGAACTATTTTTGCCCCACATATAAGGGCTAGTCTGAGACCGACTATAACTGCTTCATATTCATATTCATTGTTGGAGGCCCTTGAACCAAAACATATAGCTTGATACATAGTATCACTATAAGGAGAAGTTAAACAAATTACGGCCCCACATCCTTTAGTACTAGACCCGCCATCAGTTTGGACTACCCATTTCTTTTTAGGCTGGCTCTTTGGTATTTGCCCTAGGGGTCTATCAGCATGAAACTCTACTAGGAAATCATCCACTGATTTGGGCCTTGATTTCACGAAATGCTTGATCATACTGCAGAGATCAATTAAAGTCTTTGGCATTCCTCAATACTTGGAAAAATTGAGCACACTTGTCTGATGATCTCGAAATAAACCTGTTTAACACAGCCAAGTGTCCGGTTAATCTTTGAACTTCCTTAGTGCTCCGAGGAGGGTCTATAGCTAATAGAGCATTTAGCTGATCCAGATCAGGCTGAATTCCTTTTTCTCTTATGATATAACCGAAGAACTTTCCAGATCGGACCCGGAAAACACATTTATCAGGGTTTAATTTTAAATTAATAGCCTCTAGATTAGAAAAAGTTTCCTGAATATTGGATGTATGTGCATATTCTTTGAAACTCTTCACCATCTGTCATCAATATATACCTCCATATTCCTGCCAATTTGACTAGCGAAGGCTTTATTTACTAACCTTTGATAAGTGGCCTCAGCATTTTTCAATCTAAATGGCATCACTTTGTAACAATGAAGTCATCTATTAGTAATAAAAGTTGTGCGATCTTGATTATTGAAATCTACTTGTATTTGATTGTACCCTGAAAACGCATCCATAAAGGACAATAGCTTGTTCCTAGAGATGGAGTCCACCAATTGATCTATCCGAGGAACATGATAAGGATATTTGGGGTATGCTTTATTAAGATCAGTGAAGTTGATACACATACGACACTTGCCATTCGTTTTCTTGACCAAGACAGGATTCACAATCCATAATGGGTACTGAGATTCTTTGATGTGGCCCATTTTGATCAGACGATCAACTTCTTGGACAATCACATCTGTTTTTTCTTGGTCCAGCATCAGTTCGTACTGACAACTTATGATAAATTACTTCAGCAGGCACCCCGGTTAAATCATCATTGCACCATGCAAATACATGTAGATTATCCGATAAGAAAGACAGTAGCGTTTGTTTCAAACTTGGTGTCAACTTATTACCAATTTTAACACATTTACCCTTGGCCATGATGGATTTCAACTTCTTCTATAAGTACTATAATACTAGGAGACTCCCTTGGATCATCAATTTCATTCTCATCGGTGGAAGGCTCCAATAGTTGTTATTTTTTTGTTAAGCTTAGCTACCTCCAAAGTTTTTAATGCAAGAGTTATTACATAACATTCTTTAGCTACCTTCTAACTACTTCGGACAACACCCACTTGTGTCCCCACAACATATTTTAAGCACTGATGGACATTAGAGGCTATAATATGCATCCTGGAGAGCCAAGATCTCCCAAATATAACATTATAAGATGTTGGGCAGTCAACCACAACAAACAATACGTTTACTATTTTCTTGAAAGGCCTTCTGCCCAGTAATACATCTTCCTCAAATTCTCCGATGACCTCTATTGAACTCCCAATGAACCTCACAATAGTTATGTTCGATCGTTGAATAACTGATGGATTTTTCATCCGTCTATAGGTATTCAAAAATAATATGTTCGCTGAACTGCCCGTATCAATCAAGATTTAACGTACATCATTTCCTCATATTGAAGCCCCTATCACCACAACGTCTTCATGAGGCCCAACAATATCACTTAGGTCATCCTCATCAAAAACTATAAAAGGAGCTGGATTTTAGTATAAATGTGTGGACATTTTCCCATCTAATTGAGTAGTCAAGCTATTGACATGCCTTTTTATTGAACAATTAGAGGATGCATTCATTGTATCTCCTCTGAATATGGTTAATGACTCAAAATATTTAATCATATCTGAAACAACTGGAGTATTATCCACTATCACCCAACCTGATTCTGAGTTGGATACAGATCCAGGTACTCATGATCCACATCAAATCTTTCAATAATCATCACAGCATCCTCATGTTTAGACGTACCAAGAAGAACCGAAAGAGTAGTTCGGGGAGTATTGACACTGGATGTTGTATTATCTGGCCTTCTCCCCCCTTGTTTCTTAACATATACGCCGAATTCACCCCTTTTAATGAGATTCTGCACCTCTTGTTTCAAGGCTATGCAATCATGGGTATAGGCCTCGAATCGACCTATTTATAAAGTGTACAACATTTTTAGTTTTGTCATATATCGTAGCCACACTTTCTCCCAACTCAACAAACCACTCAGGTTAAGTCCAAGGTTCCATTTTATATCTAAGTTGTTGGTTCTGGTTCTGGTTGGATTGATTTTGCCTGGGCCGGTGAGATCTTTGTCCAGTTTCCTTCGATCTGTAACCAGACTGGGTAGTTGTTTGAGGTGTTGACGCTGTAGTTGTGGATCTGATCGGGCAAAGTAATTTGGAGTTCTTGGTTTCTTCAACATTAATTTATTTCCCGACTTGATTTAACAGTCCTCCAAAGGTCATAGTTTTTTTCCGGGTCACAGAAGCAACCAAGTTACCTGGACTCAATCTCTGCCTGAGAGAGGAAATTGTAACTTGTTCAAAGCAATCAGCCAGCCCATTCTTCATATTTACAAATCTGTTAGCGTATTTTTTTAACAACTCGTTTGGTTCCTGAGCACAATGGATAATTGTATCACTGTTACCTTTTAGCTCATTGCTTCCAACAAATTGCCTAAAAAAACAACCCAAAAAATATCAATTTTTTTATAGATCCCCGAAAGAGACTATTATACCATTCGAGGGCACTTCCCTTAAACGTTTGAGAGAAAGCCCTGCATAGCAGCTTGTCATCATCATCAAAGTTCATCATAAAGTTTTTAAAATTCTCAAGATGATTGTCTGGATCCTTACTCCCATCATACTTTTCTATCCTGGAACTATCAAATCTTTTAGGAAGATGTCCGGAAAGTATTTTTGAGGACAGAGGTTATTGTCTCCAGGTTTGACTACGACTAAACACAGTATCCTCATTCGGAGTAGCAAAAATACCTGGTTCAGATTGGAAAGCAAGTGGATCAATCAGGAATCGATCAATATGCTGATCAACCGAACTCTTCATTTTATTTTGATACTTTTTGAGCCTGTAATGCCTATCTCTTTTTCTTGAGTGCTTCTTGGACAACCTTATTTTCTTCTTCATCCATCATTCATCACTACTAGATGAGGCTTATTTTTCAAGCTCCGCAACGTTAGAGGAACTGTTAGAAGATTCCGATGTGGAACTCTCCATTGGTTTGGATCGATGCGTTTTCTTGGAGCTGAGAGGAGTTTTCAAGGAATGCTCATTTTCACCGGGATTATCGATATGGTGGAGTGTTGACGCACCATATTTTTCTTTAAATATTTTTTATGCTTGTTTTTGTGCTCTCAACACCTTAATTTCAGCCCTTAATTGATCGCGCTCCTCAATAGAATATTCATTATTTGTTTTGTTCCTTCCACCTATAGAGGTGAAGTATTCTGTGCATTTGGATCCATCAGAAATGGTTTTTTATTATTGGTTTTGAATTCGTAATTCAGGTACCGTCGCCTCCCATTGTGGTCGCCAATTTGGTGTGGATAATTTATGATCGAAAGGTATATTAGGGAAAAAGTTATAAGAATTTAGTATTTAGAGTGAAATATAGAGAGATGAAAGAGGTGTGTACTAAAAGTAAACTTTATCACCCTCATAAATGAAAGTAGTTGGAGTATTTTATACTTATTTAATGAATTGTGGGCCTTCCGGGTCGAATCATGGGCTTGGGTCAAGTTTATAAACCCATAAGCCCAAGACTGGAAATGACTAGCAACCAGTTGAGTCACGATCCACTTTTTTGTATTGTTCGGAGGGGCATGGTACTGGATATGTCTGAAATGCCCTTAAAATATGTACAATAGTCGGTATCAAAGAAGTCCGACCTCATCAAGACTACTGGATTTACGATCACTTCCCCAAAATAAGAGCCCCTGAGAATACAGATCACGTAGCGAGACAGCCGAAGATTGCAAACTGGCTACCTAAGAGGATTGTGGGAACAAACATCCTCCCGAAATCGATAATGCGTTCTATTCTTTCGGATCAGAAAGAGGCAGATGTAAGTGATTTTATTTATTAATAAGTTATATAATTATTACTTAGCATATTCTATTCATTATTAAACGTTTTATTATATTTTTTTAACAGGTTATGTTTGAGCCATATGAGGGTATCGGGCTTCAGTTCCCCGTGCAGGAGATCTGCACTATCGTTTATCTTTTGCGAATGATGAGCACTTTGGATGGATATATGTTTGATCGCGTTATACGCCAGTTTGGACGAGTTCAGGATGAACCCGAACTCCCACTTGTACTTAGACCTGGGTACAAGAAGGGAGATTTGGCTCGATACACATGGCATGAGAGTGCGTGATGAGATTGGCGTCAGTATTTACTTCCATAGGATCGGTTGTCAGTTACCGTTGGTACTTACATACAATCGGCGAAGAAGATGTACTGGAGATACTTGGCTGAGTATGGTTGGCATACGATCAGCCCACCCCCGCGCACCGCGGATGATAGAACGTTTGAGGTAATTCAATCTTTGAACATATTGCCTATACGTCGAGATTTAAAGGGTGCACTTCAGTGAATAGAACAAGTGTTGCAGTTTTTTTTCTTTGGCTAGTGATACTTCTTATTGGACTTTTTTTAGTTATGTTAGATTTATCTTTGTTTGTTTTCATGTTTATGTTTTTTTTATCGCATTGGATGATTGATTGCTGAATTGTACTAAGAACTTTGCTATCTTGATTTGAATGTTAGTCTGTTTTTCTTTCATCTTTGTATTTGCTTATTTCATTCAACTATTAACATCCACTTCAAACTATAAATTAGATTGAAAATAAAAGCTACGTAAACTACGAGAACTAGACACAGATATTACATATGTGTATTGAAACAACGTATTGATAACCAATGTATTGATAGTCTGTCGATTAGCTTTAGATATAATATATAAACTACGGGAAAACCCAATTTGTAGAAAATCAACACTAAACGGTCAAAGATATACTTTAGAAAACATGAACAAAAAATATTACCAACAACAAAAAAACTACAACTACCGTGCACCATTGTTGCATAGTCATGAGAACCAATAGTGCACACTACTATGCCCTAATGGTGCAATTAGGTGTGCACCATGGGTTCTCTCTTTTGTGCACCAATGGTGCACAATACCGGTTGCACAGGGTGCATGTACCCAACGGTGCAGGCACCTAGTGCCGATGGTACCATGCACCAATCATCGCATAGTGTACCGACCAGTGCTTAGCACCATCGGTGCCTAGTCGTGGGCACCAATGGTGCGTCACCTTATGCACCATTGGCGATGTCGACTAGGCACCATCGGTATAGCCTACTGTGCACTATAGGTACATAATAGGCGGAACCAATATTGATATGTTTTTTCGGCATTTTTCTTTCCTGCTTTACACTTCCCGCTAAAATTCATTCCCGCTGAATAATTCCCGTCAATCTAAACTTCTACTCTTCTATATAAGGACCACTAATTTCGATATACCAAACACACAAATTTAAACTATCATATTTTTCAGTTGTTTCACTATGGGGTGGAGCGTATTTGATGATGCTCATATACTCAACGCTGTAAAACATATGAAGTTTACTAGGCTGTATGATAATACCGATTGGTTTTTCGATGAGGACTTGTGTATGATGTATTTCATGTACGGTGGCATGCCTACGGTCACGAATGCCTCCCCCTCGTATTCGTGAAGATGTAGCGACTAGGTACATGCATATCACTAGTTGACCAATGTTTTTGGTGTTTAACCACCCACCAGATACTAGGAATGAGGCATTCGAATCATTTGGTTTAATAGTAATGGACTACTTGTCTAAAGAAATGATGCAATATGTTCAAGATCAAATCATCATGAAGGAAGAAACACTGCGTATCGTCAACGACAACGTGGGCTACAATTTTAATTGATTTTGTGTTTTATCTTAAGTTATGTAGTGTTACTTTGTCTTCTATGTATCGATTATTTTCAATCATAAGTTGTTGTTGTTTCTTTTATGATATTATATGAGTTTATGAAATTATAAGTTTTACTTTGTTCGTTCAACAATTAATTGATTTATCATGAATATAAAAACAAAGTACTAAACCACATAACTCTTAAAACTAAAGTACGAAACAACATAAACCAACTAAACAACATAAACTGACTAAATAACATAAACCAACTAAACAAAATTCATCTATATTAGTTACTTTTGGGTAGGAACAAACTAGCTTTCGACCTTCAAGTTCCTTATATGGCTTGTAGCGACTAACTATTGGTAGCTCCCAAGTTGAAGCATTACCGCTCTTCAATGCATACCACGTAGGATATATACCTGCGCAAGGACATAGAGGTCAACTTGGGAGCTACCAATAGTTAGTCGCTTTTTCACTTGGAAAACAATACTAGTATGGTGTTTGATCGAGTAAAGAGTTGTGTGTTTTTTGGGTTTATATAGCCATATATAATATTTTCTGAATTAGGGCTACCTAGGATATACTTGGTGTTTTTTTACTTAGTCAAAGAAAAGTCAATTGCGTTTTTGGATAAACTTAAACAACATTTGGGTATATATAACCATAGACTATTTCTATACAACTTGCCTCACCTTTAAGAAATATCAACTAGTGGGGGATCATGTCGTCCTTGATGGCATGGATGATCTAAGAGAGTCTTCCTATATTATAGTGGGAGGGAGAAAGTAAAAAATATATGCATGGAAGGAAAAACAAAATATTATGAGTTGTCATTGACTTAATAATAAAACTAAGTACAAATTACTTTAACTTTTCTCATCGTAATTTAAACAAGATCTCATGGAATTCCCAGGATGTCACCGGAGTCCCAGGTGAGGTTATATGCCATAAGTTTTCCATCAATAAAAACTTTTGGTCGATCAAATAAATTCGACAATCTTACTCTCAATAAAAGACATCATCTGTTGCTAACAATGTGAAAACGTTATTTCCCTATGCCATGTTTGGGATTCCCATTATTTATTCTAGATAGTCAACCCAGTACTCGTAATAAAGAATAATAGTAAGTGACGGATGTGCATCGACTTCAAGGACCTCAACAAATCTTGTCAGAATTAGTGTGAATTATTTCTGATCGAAGGGTAGTTTATGAAAGAGTTTTAGGAATTTTAATGTTAAGTGTAAAATGTAGAGAGATAAGTAAGGTGTTTGCTAGCAGTAAATTTTTATCACCCTCATAAATGAAAGTAGTTGGGATTTTTATACTTTTTTAATGGGTGTGGGCCTTCCGGGTCGGATCATGGGCTTGAGTCAAGTTTAAAAACCCATAGGCCTAAGATAAGAAGTGACTAGCAACCAGCTGAGTCACAATCCACTTGTTTGTCCTGTTCGTCGGGCATGGTATTGGATATGTCCGAACTGCCCTCCGAATATATACAATAGTCAGTGTCAAAGAAATTCAACCTTATTAGTAGCCCCTTTAGGTCTTGCAAAGATACTTTGAAAGAGCTTCAAAAAATAAAACTTAGTTTGTATCTAGGGTGAAGTCTGATGTGAATGTAGACTGGATTCGAAGAGACTAATCTTGCAGTTATGAATTCTGAAAGTCAGTTTTTCTGAAGTGGGACACGTGTCGAGTTTTGGTTTGACCTCCCAACTATTGTTTCTCATAGATTTCTTTACCTACCTGGCTAAAAAGTAACTTGAGGTGTAATCCCCATACTTCCTAGCCCCTAATCATTACTTTGATTGATTCAATTTCCCTTAGGTGAAACTCCCACTAATTTATCTTTGTTTAAACGAGTTTTACTGTTTTTCTCTCTAGACATACAAAAATTTCCAGAGGGAGAAATCTGATAGATTATATGTTCACAGCCAGAAACAAATTGGTGAAAGGAGGTTGGCTAAACTTGTTTGATTTAGAAAGAGCTGGAAGAGATGCAAGAGTTGCAGCTGGGCTCCTTGCCTCTCTTGGTGGAGAAATCAATCATTAAAAAACAAACACAGACAAAAGTTCCTCATCATCAAAGACCCTCTGCCTAAAGAAAAAACAGTTTCCAATGTTATGAAACTTTCATCTTTCTTAGTCATGGGCTCAGATGCTGAGAAATCCACCCCTCGCAGGGTCAATCATTTGTCGAAAGCCAAAAGCACGCCCTCTTCTTCGAAACCTGCTAGTTCGGAGACAATAAAGCCCCTAGCAGATACTAAACCGTTCGAACAACAATCAAACATAATGGAGGAGACTATAGAGGACAATATGGAAGACACTCCATTCGAGACGTCCGGTCAGACAGAAGATGCAGCAGATCGGACAACTAGCATGAAAGTGGGCTTATCCATTCTCGATTCACTTCTCGAGTATCTTGAAGGGAAAGTTGGGCCAAACTTTCAAAAGTTCAGTGTGAAGTATTTGATAGATCTCCAAAATATTTCTTATGTATACACTCATATACTGTTGAGTTGGGTTGAATCTGAACAAAGTGGGGCTTCCCTGATTCTGTTAAAGTGAGAATTCTGGTCACTCTAGAGAATCCCATGAAATGTGAATCCCACGAGTTGGTGGTATATACTGAGGTGCTCAATTGGGGCCTTCGGTTTCCTTTGGATCCAGAAATTGTCAGGTATTTCCACGTGATAAAGTTATGTCAAAGTTAACTGATCCTAAACGCATGGTATACGTTGCTGGCCGGTATAATTGCGTCTAAATTTTTAAAAATCCCTCTACCCATGGAGCAATTTCCTGGCGTAGATGGTCTATGCAGAAACCATAATATTCTTTTCTACCATTACAACATTGATAATGATTTTAAGGTGGTAAACGATCTGTTGGGGTCCGAGAAGCCATGGATGACTCAATTCTTTTTTATTAGCGGGGCGTGGGAGAATGGCAGGAAAATAAACTCTACCACAAATCCAAGCCAACTGACGAGTCGGTGGAAAATTTCAAGTAATACATGTTCATATTTTTATTGGTATCTAAATTCTATGTTAATATTTCGAACTAATTATTTTGTTTTGTTATAGGATTGGAAAAACATTTCCCAGAGCACCTAGAGGCAGGCCAAACTACCTGTGCCAAGCTAAAAAAATAGGCACCAAAGAGATGGGGATTGGGTTTCCACAATTGCTTTATTTTGGAAACTTCGCAAGGTCTCACATTTGGAATACTACGAGGAGTAGAGATCTTACATGGGAGCAGCTGAACAAAGGATGGAAAAATTCACTTTTCTTCTCCTGCAGATGTTATTTTAAAGAGAACTAAGGCTAAGTATGGCAAACTTCACTTGCCTTCGCGGAACAAAGCACCTAGCAACCTGGACAAGATTAAGAACAAGAAGAAAAAGAAAACCAAAATTGACCCATCTCAACAAGTCACCAAAAGGGTCAGTTTAGAAAACCAAGAAGGAATCAACGTCGCTTTGCTGAAGGCAATTGAAGTTACAGTTAAGGAAGCTGGCGGATCAGATTATCTGCCCCAGATTACAAGGAATGGTCATAAGAGGCGCAATGAGAGCAGTGACGAAAGAGCTGGAAAGAAAAAGAAAAGTAGCTTAGGGTCATAGATAATTATGTATCCTTCCAAACTTCCTCATTCCATTCCTACTGATCCTCCTCCACAAGAAGACATCTCACCTAACCATTCTTGCTCAACCTTCTTGCCAATCGGACATGCAACTGCTGAAGGAGATGTCAATCAAGATGAATTCCAGAACATGTACTTTAGCGATCTTGACAAAAACGATTTCGAACAATATTTTCCTCATGCCTGTACAGCCAACGATGTTACCCATAATGGTGAGTCGTACGAGATATCAAGTGAGCAAGATACTCTGAGTCATGCCCTCTTGGGTTATATCCGTCTGGTATTTGACTTAGAAAGGCAAGTGAGGGAACAAACAATGAGTGTAACCTTCCTAACCACAGAAAACAGGGCTTGATGAATGATGTATCCACTGCTCAACAAAGTATAGAGGCATTAAAGAAGGAAAAAAAGGACTTGGCTACCGAACTGCACCAGTTAAAAGATGCTCAAAAAGATCTTCAGACCAAGTATTCCGGACATGAAACTTTTGCCTCTATCGAGATCAAAACTTTGAAGGAGCAACTAGCTGGTAGTGCCAGACTATCACAACTTTATCTGAAGAAAAAACTAATTTGGGAAAGCTTCTCAAAGAGAAGACAGTTGAAAATGCTTATTTAATAAGCAAGCAAGCCCATGAGATAGCTGCAGGAATAGAGAAGTATGCTACTGGAATAGTGGGTTCTTTGGAGAAAAGAGACGATAGGGTTAAGTAAGACATGGTTTTGCTATTCCATGAGACTTTTCCGAAGAGGAACCTTTGTCCTTTATGAAAATATGTACCTTACGAGGAGATCTCTTTCCATACCATGACGGATGATGACAAACATGGTTATTCAAGTAGGGAAGATTATGATGAAGGAACTGGTGAGATTTTGAGCCCTGAACTCAAAAGTCCCAAGAAAGGTAAAAGTGATGAAGAAGCCAAAGGGAAAAAACCCTAAGGTCTTGATGTTATTTTGTGTTTAAAATTGAAGTCTTTGGATTGCCTAGACATTTTGAATTCATGTCTTATGAACCAAATTCCTTGAATGTTCAAGGCATTTTGTGAATTGTGGATCGTACTTGTTCCGATCAAGTTTTAATATTGCATCTTTCTTTGTATGAATCTCATTATCTTCTCACAATCAATGTTTTAAATAGCACTTAATATTTCCAATTTGTTAAATAAACGTTTAATAATCATTGAATGACTTCAATCACAAGTTTTTAATAAATGTGATCAAGTATTTTAACAAATCCGATCAACTCAAAGATACTTCATTTGAGAGCCGGGGTGTTTAATGAGTTTTTAATTTATCTGATCACCTTATACTATGGTTAAGAATTTTGCACCAGAATTTTGAAGAAGGCATAAGATATTATTGAAAAACCCGGACACCTCGTGAAAACCTCCCCACGCCACCAGGGTAGGAAAGAGTATGACCCCTTAATATTTACATTGAAGTATAAAAAAGGTAAATATTTACAAGAGAATTTTAATCTAAGTATAACCTGAGATGTTCAATTTTCCATAGGTGCGTCTACTCTCTTTATCACGAAGTCTATATGTCCATGGCTTGATGTTTTCACATACCACATAAGGACCTTCCCAGTTCGGAGCCAATTTTCCAAACTGTTTTTCTTTAGTGTGAAAAAAGAATTTCTTTAAGACTTTGTCTCCTAATTGAAAATCTCTTCTTTTAACTTTGGATGCAAATCTGCTCCTCATTAAATCCTGATAGTGTGCTGTTCTCAAATGTGCTTTGACTCTTCTTTCTTCAATCAAGTCCAAATGGTTCCTAACTGCCATATCATTGGTCTGTTTCGAATAGCTTTGGATTCTAAAGGATGTTAAAGTAGCTTCTATGGGTGTGATTGCATTCATCCCATAAACGAGAGCAAAAGGGGATTCTTGTGTAGCAATCTAAGGAGTAGTTCGGTAAGCCCACAATACTTCTTGCAGATAACTTGTCAATTTCTCTACAACTCCTTCCAGATTCGTTTTTAGCCTAGACAGGATCGTTCGATTAGAAACTTCAACTTGTCCATTAGCTTGAGGGTGGAATAGATAAGAAAAACAGTGTTGAATCCTTCTCGAAGCACAAAACTTCTATGTATTTATTATCAAATTGTGGCCCATTATCTGTAGTGATCTTCCCGAGGAACGCCAAATCTGCAACATATGGTGGATATAATGAATTTTATAATTGCCTTATAAGTGGTTCCAACTAAAGGAGCTACCTCTATCCACTTAAAGAAATAGTTAATATCAACTATTATCATTTGATATCCACCGGATGCCATGGGAAGAGGCCCAACCAAATCCAATCCCCATCTATCAAAAGGTATTAGTTCAGATATGGACTCCATGAGAACTGCTGGTACATGGATTTCATTCCCATATTTCTGGCAAGGATCACACTTCTTGACCATATCTTCGGCATCTGCCATTATTGTTGGCCAATAGTACCCTGCTAATAAGACTATTTTGGTTAAGTCCTTATAGCCACAATGTGCAGAACCTTCTCTATCGTGCAGTGAAGATAAAACGTTTTTAGACTCTTCAAATCCTAAGCAACGCAAGAGAGGTCTATTAAATGATTTCTTATAAAGAACTTCTTTCAATACCAGGAAACCAAGAGCTTTGTATTTAATTTTCTTAGCCAAGACTTTATCCGGAGGTAAAATCCCATCGGAAATAAACTGAAAGATATCATACCTCCAATGTTTGGGTTGAATGACAAATATGCTCGTACTCTCTTCATTCTCTTTGCCCTTTTCTTGGATTGTTTGTATTGATGAACACTCTAGCATCAAAATCCATGGGTAAGATTCAGAATAGGCTATGGTTGCTAAAGAGTCTGCCACAATATAATCCGATCTAGGGATATGTTCATTATGGATACTTTTGAAATTTGTCGCAACTTCTCTCACCATGAGAAAATATTTTATAAATTGTTCATGTTTTGCTTCAGATTTCCCCTGAGCATGGGAAATAAGTAGTTGGTAGTCACTCATTAATCAAACTATTTTCGACCCACATATAAGGGCTAGCTTGAGACCAACTATAGCTGCTTCATATTCAAATTCATTGTTGGAGGCTCTGAAACCAAAACTATAACATGGTACATAGTATCACCATAGGGAGAATTTAAAAAAATTCCATCACCACACCCCATATTACTAGACCCACCATCAGTTCAGACTACCAATTCTTTTTTAGACTAGTTTTTTTTTTTCATTTTCCCGGGGGGTCTATCAACATGGAATTCTACCAGGAAATCAACCACTGATTGGGCTTTAATCGTTGTTCGGGATGCAAAACCAATATCATAATCACCCAGCTCAACTGACCACTTGGTCATTCTGCGTGATATATCAGCCTTTTACAGAACTTCTTCAGGGGAAAATACGTTTGGACGACAATGGAATGAGCTTGGAAGTATGGTCTCATTTTTCTTGCAGCAATTACCAATGCCAAGGCCAAATTTTGTAACTTCAGATATCTTTTTTCAGCATCCAGCAAACTTTTCCTAATATAATAAACCTGACGGGGGTAATTATCCATTTCTCTTACTAGGACAACACTTACTGCATATTCTGATACAACTAAGTATATGTAAAGCTTGTCCGCCTGAACTGGTTTAAAAAGCCTTTTAGGTGAAGCTAAATGCTTATTGATTTCAATAAATGCTTGATTATATTGCGGAGACAAATTAAAGTCTTTGGAATTCCTTAACACTTGGAAAAATAGAGCACATTTGTCCGATGATCTTAAAATAAATTTATTCAATGCAGCCAAGCGTCCGGTCAATCTTTGAAATTATTTAGTGCTCCAAGGAGGATGCGTAGCTAATAGAGCATTGAGTTGATCCAGATCAGGTTGAATTCCTTTTTCACTTATTACATAACCCAAGAACCGGATCCCAAAAATATATTTCTCAGGGTTTAATTTTAAATTTACAGCCTCTAAGTTGGAAAACGTTTCTTGAAGATCAGATATGTGCACATCTTTTTCAAGGCTATTCACCATCATGTCATCTATATAAACTTCCATATTTCTGCCAATCTAATAGGTGGCCCCAACATTTTAAAATCCGAATGACATCATTTTATAACAATGAAGACCTCTATTCGTAATAAAAGTGGTGTGATCTTGATCTTTCAGATCTACTTGTATTAGGTTGTACCCTGAAAATGCATCCATGAAATACAATAGTTTGTTCCCATAAGTAGAGTCCACTAACTGATCTATCCGAGGAACATGATAATGATCTTTGGCATATGCCTTATTAAGATCAGTGAAGTCAATACACATGCAACATTTGCCATAATTTTCTTGACTAAAACATGATTGGCAGTCCATAATGGGTACTGAGATTCTTTGATGTGGCCTATTTTGGTCAATCGATCAACTGCTTGAACAATTACATCTACATTTTCTTTCGAGAAGGACCTTCTTCTTTGTACAACTAGTCCAACATCAGCTGGTACCGACATCGTATGACAAATTACATCAGCAGGCACTCTGATGACATCATCATTGCACCATGCAAATACATGTACATTATCTGATAAAAACGATAGTAGCCTTTGTTTCAAACTTGGTACCAATTTTAACACTTTTTCCTTCAACTAGGGAATCAATTTCAACTTCCTCTATATGTATTATGACACTAGGAGCCTCCCTTTTATCATTAATTTCATTTTCATCGGTGGAAATATCCAATAGTTGCTAATCTTTGTTAACCTTGACTGCCTCCAAAGATTCTGAGGCAAGGGTTGTTGCATAGCTTTCCCTAGCTATCTTTTGACTGCTTCGAACAACACATACTTTTCCCTGCACAACATATTTTAAGCACTGATGGACAATAGAAGCCACAACATGCATTCTGGAGAGCCAAGATCTCCCAAATATCACATTATAAGATGTTGGGAAATCCACCACAACAAATAATACCCTCACCATTTTTTTGAAAGGCCTTTTGCCCAACAATACTTCTTCCTCGAATTCTCCAATCACATATGTCGAACTCCCTGTGAAGCCCACAGTAGTTTTGTTCAAACATTGAATGACAAAAGGGTTTCTCATCTGTTTGTAGAAGCTTAAGAATAATATGTTTGACGAACTACCTGTGTCAATTGGGATTCTACGTATACCATTACCTCCTACTGATGCCCATATCACCACGAGGTCTTCACGAGGTCTTACAATTTCTCTTAGGTCATCATCATAAAAAACTATAAAATGAGTTGGAGTTTGGTACATATGTGTGGACATCATTCCATCCAAATAGATATTTAGACTGTTGACGTACCTCTTCCTTGAAGAACTAGAAGGTGCAGTCACAGTGTCCCCCCCCCCAAAATGGCTAAAGACTCAAAATATTTAACCAAAACAGAAACAGTAGCAGTCTTGTCCATTATCACCCCGACCTGATTCCGAGTTGAATCCGGATCAAGGTACTCAGAACCCACATCAAATCTTTCAATAATTACCATAGTGTCCTCTTGCTTAGACATTCTAGAAAGGATTCAAGGGGTAATTCAGAGAGTATTAACATTGGATGGTGTATTATCCGGCCTGCTCCCCCCTTATTTCTTAACATAGGCCCATATTTTCCCCTTTCAATGAGATTCTGCACCTCTTGTTTCAAAGCTATGCAATCATGGGTATCATGCCCAATGTCATTATGGTATTTGCATAATCGGGTACTTCGATTTTTTCTGGGAGATTGCAACGCATCTGGGTTTCTAAACTATACTTCATTTTTAGTTTTGTCGTATATCGTAGCCACACTTTCTCCCAGCTCAGCAAACTACTCAGGTTGAACCCAAGATCCTCTTTTATTTCTAACCTGCTCGTTCTGGTTTTGGTTGGACTGACTCTTCCTGGACCGGTGAGATCCGTGTCCAGTTTCCTTCAATCTATAACCGGACTAGCTAGTTGTTTGAGGTGTTAATGTTGTGGTCGTGGATCTGATCTGGCGAGACACTCTAGATTTCTTGGTCTCCTCAACATTAATTTGTTTCCCCACTTGGTTCAACAACCCCCCCAAAGGTCATATCTTTCTTACGGGTCACAGAATCAGCTAAGTTTCCCGGATTCAATCCCTGCCTAAGAGAGGCAATTGCCACTTGGTCTAAGCAATCTCCTAACCCATATTTTTGTATTTACAAAACTACTGATGTATTCTTTTAAATAATCATTTGGCTCCTGGGGGCAATGGATGATCATATATCCAGATCCTCACTTCCAATTAATTGCCACCGAAAAGCAACCCAGAGTATGTCAAAAAAGTTTATAGATCCCTGAGGGAGACTATTATACCATTTGAAGGAAATTCCTTTGAAGATTTAAGAGAAAGCCCTACACAACACTCTATCGTCATCTTCAAAGTTCATCATAAAGTTCTTAAATTGCTCAAGATGGTTGTACAGATCTTTACTCCCATAGTATTTTCCATCTTGGAACTGTCAAATCTTTTAGGAAGATGTCCGAAGAGTATTTTTGCGGATAAAGGTGATTGTGTCCAGTTTTAACTACGACTAAACATAGTATCTTCATTTGGAGTAGCAAAAATACATGGTTGGGATTGGAAAGCAAAGGGATCAATCAGCAAACGGTCAATATGTTGATCAACGGAACCCTTTATTTTTCTCTGATACTTCTTGAGCCTGCCATGTCTATCCCTATTTCTTGAATGCTTTTTGGTAAGCCTTATTTTTGTTTTTGATCGTCCTGCATCACTGCTGGATGAGACTAACTCTTCAAGCTCTGCATTACTAGATGAGCTGTTAGAGGATTCCAAAGTGGAACTTTCCACACGTTTGGATCAATGCGTTTTCTTGGAACTGAGATAAGTCTTCAGAGACTACTCGTTCTCACCAGGATTATCAGTATGGTGAAGCACCGACGCACCAAATTTTTCTTTAACTCTTTTCTCTGCTTGTTTTAATGCCCTTAAATCCTCGATTTCAGCCATTAATTGATCTCGCTCCTCAATATTGTATTCATTATTTTCTTTTCCTCCTTCCACCTCTGGAGGTGGAGTATTCTGTGTATTCGGATCCATCTGAATTGGTTGTTATTACTGGTTTTGAATTTGTGATTCAGGCACCGTCGTTTTCCAGGATAATTTCTGATCATAAGGTAGTTTGGGGAAGAATTTTCGGAATTTAATGTTAAATTTAAAATGTAAAGAGATAAGTAAGGTGTGTGCTAGCTGGTAAATTTTTATCACCCTCATAAATGAAAGTAGTTGGGGTATTTATACTTGTTTAATGGGTTGTGGGCCTTCACGGTCGGATCATGGACTTTGGTCAAGTTTAAATACCCATATGCCTAAGATAAAAAGTGACTAGCAACCAGTTGAGTCACATTCCACTTGTTTGTCCTGTTCGGTAGGGTATGGTACTGGATATGTCCAAACTTCCCTCCAGATATATACAATAATTAGTGTAAAAGAAATCTGACCTCATCAAGAATGACCATTTCCCTCTACCGCGAATTGATCAACTTGTATATGCAAATTTCAGGAATAAGATGATTTTGTTCATGTATTTTTATTTTGGATACAACTAGATAAATGTGCATGAAGATGATCAAGAGTATACAATGTTTATGACAAAAATGGTATTGTATTGCTACAAAGTAATTTATTTGAAGCTGAAGAATACAAGATCTACGTACCAACGATTTAGCAACAAAGTTGTTGCAACACATATTGTCTAAAAATTCCAAGCTTATACTGAAGACATAGTCGTTACCATCATTCAAGAAGATGATTGTGTTACTCATTTATCTGAAACCTTCGAAAACCTCAAGCTAGTCAATCTCAAGATCAACCCAAAAGTGTACTTTTGGCGTTTGGTTAGTAAAATTCCTTAGGTTAATGATCAACACGAACATAATTAGATATGATCCAAATAAATTCTCAAACTTGGCCTCCATTGATCCCTTATGCAACATAAAATAAGTATAAAAACTGGAAGTTAAATTGGTAATGTTAAACCAATTCATTTCCAAATCTTTAAACAAATGCCAACCTTTCTTTGAAGTCTCGTGAGAACAATGAAAGTTCCATTAGAATTTGACATGTGAGGAAATCATTTCACAACATCAAAAAGTTCTTCGTCTTAGTAGAGGTGTTAACAAAGCCAAATCTGAAAGAGCCATTGTATTTTTACTTGCTGATCTCATACTATATTGTAAGCGTTGTGCTGAACTAAGAGAAAGTAAACGAGTCCAACGAAATATACTATGTAAATAAATCATTACTCGATACGGAAACACGATATTTTCAGCTGGAGAAGTTATCTTTAACATTGGTGCTCATAACTTAAAATATGAGACCGTACTTCTAGGCTCACACAATTATTATATGTATGTCATTCCCTTTCAGGATTTTTTTCGTAAACCAGATGTATCCAACTAACTAACCATGTGGTCCATAAAGTTGTGCGACTATGATATTCAGTTCGAGCCACGAACAAAAATTAAAGCCCAAACTTTGACAAACTTTCTAACCGAATTATAGTTTGAAAGACCAATACTTACCAAAGAATACGATGAATCAACATTATAAGTTCCGAATGGATGTTGGAACTAATATATAAGGATTGGGGGTATAAATCCAGTTTACATCCCCCACAAGACACATTCTGACACAATTTATCAAGCTTATTTTGTCAGCTTCCAATAATAAAGCAAAGTATGAAACTAAATTGTAAGACTTTGGTTGGCTAATATCTGTAGAACAAGGCATGTAAAAATGCTTATAGACTCACATTTAATGGTTTATCACGCACCCGGTCTGGACAAAGCTAAAAATTATTCAATCATTAAGTACTTAAAAAATCTTAGTGAGATGCAACCCTATTTAATGACGTCACTTTTGAGCAAGCCTTAAGATCATAGATTGCAGTCGTTGATGCATTGGGAACTTCGACATGTACAACATTAGTGCCAAGAACCATCTTTTAACACAAACCTTCCATTATTCTTCCCAATAATCTTTTATTAACATTCTCAAGTTTAGGAGTCATGGTAATTGAGGGGGTGAATTAGAAGAAGAGGATTAACGAACTGATATAATCAAATACTAGAAATATGAATTACTTCCTGAAAACAAGGTTGAAGCCCAAAAACTTAAAATAAAATCGGGAAGATTTGTATGGGTCTCAAAGACACATTACAAGCAAGGTCTCACCAAAGGGTTGCTCAATTTGTTTTTGCCCTGTTGAAGTGGCAGCGGTGTTCATGTTAGATGAGCTCCAAGATAGAGAAGTGACTATTGCGGATACAAGGTTCTTCATATAATAATACTTCCACAAGGTTACTATTGGCCAAGAATGATGAAGGATTCCAAAAACAAAGTCAAGCATTATGATACATATCAACGCTTCTCCAACTCTATCAATGTCCAAACCGTTCAAATCGAGATGAAATCTGAATTATTTCCTTTAACATATGGGGCATGAACTTAGTATAGCCTCTTCCGAGGGCTTAACTTTTAAAAAAACATAATCACAACTTAATGAAAATTGTACATAATAACATGTACTATATTTAATATACTACAATAATTTAACCCATCTATGATATTTTTCTCAACAAAAATTACCCCAACAATAAGAATTGTAGTCATCAATATTACCTGAAGGTCTACAACAATGCACAAAAAAAAACAAATTTACTAGGAGACTATTAAGGGTTCAATCTTCAATGCACGACGAAACCTCCACATTCAGTTGATCTTAGACTAATATCATCTCTAACAACCACATTTCCGACTCTATTTGAGGATGGTGGCAAAATGGACCGAACATGAGGCACAATTACTCGATCCACCATATAACTTTGGACATCATATTTTTCTTACAATTAGATCAAATATTGTCTCTTAACCTCCATGATTTGCTCACACACTATATAAATTCATTTTATGGCATTTATAAGAGGCTCGTTTTTAGGGGATTAACCTACTTACATCTCGTGTATCTATTTTTAGGTACATATTTCCACAATGAGTGGAGATTGATCTCGGGATACTTCGCATGAAACTGCAACACAGGTCTCTTATCGACCTTGCGCATCATATCCTCGGTTGCTTTAAGAATTTCATCTCCAAAGTTAGCAACCAATACAACTTGTTCAACACTTTTGGCAACCAAGGCTTCTTCAAAATTATTCTTTTGGGCCAAGTTATCCTCCAACTGTACTTGTATCTCTTCTTTTTCATATTGGGCTATGACATGTTTATCTTCAAGATCCTCTTACACTTTGGCTAGTTAAACATATATCATATAACATCTAATGAGCCGATGAGATGGATTTGTCATGGACCATGTGTAAGAACCATCATAATTCATTGAATGACAAATATTGTTGGGTCATACCCTTATATATACCATGGACATGGAGGCCTTAGGAGAAACTTACTCTTCAAGATGAGTCATAGCTTCAGCTTTTTATTGAAGCTCGGGCTTTAATATCATTTTACAACCCATGTTTGCTCTATCTTTTCCTTTAGCTCCTTGTTAGCCTTTCTCTTCCCGAAGAGTCATCTACTACTCTTTTCTATCACCAAATGGCATATGAAGTTTTCCACGACACAAGTCTCTTATCGACCTTGCGCATCATATCCTCGGTTGATTTAAGAATTTCATCTCCAAAGTTAGCAACCAATACAACTTGTTCAACACTTTTGGCAACCAAGGCTTCTTCAAAATTATTCTTTTGGGCCAAGTTATCCTCCAACTGTACTTGTATCTCTTCTTTTTCATATTGGGCTACGACATGTTTATCTTCAAGATCCTCTTACACTTTGGCTAGTTAAACATATATCATATAACATCTAATGAGCCGATGAGATGGATTTGTCATGGACCATGTGTAAGAACCATCATAATTCATTGAATGACAAATATTGTTGGGTCATAGGCCTTACTCTTCAATTTGAGTCATAGCTTCAGCTTTTTATTGAAGCTCGGGCTTTAATATCATTTTACAACCCATGTTTGCTCTATCTTTTCCTTTAGCTCCTTGTTAGCCTTTCTCTTCCCGAAGAGTCATCTACTACTCTTTTCTATCACCAAATGGCATATGAAGTTTTCCACGAGTCACAAAACATTCAATAATTATTTGAAAAATGGTATAAATTATATCAAGCCCCTCAAGTCTTTTAGATGTCAAGATGCAACATTAATCACTGGTCCACAAACATCTAGGTTTGCAACATCTTGAGCTCTAAACTTCTTAGCTTCAATAATTAGATGACAAATATGATTCATCTCTCCTCATTCATTAATGACAAGATCTACGTCATTGGTTTATTCAGCCACTATCACATTGGTAGAACCTTTGCTCTAATTTTTAAGAATACATGTGGCTTTCGACTTGATATGAGAAATAATTACAACCTCTTGGTGGACTGTAAATACTTAGTATCTTTAGCCACTGCCACATTGGTATAATCCTCATTCTGATCTTCAACAATATATGCGGCTTTGAATTTCACACGAGTCACACTATTAACCTCTTGATGGACTAACTAATTGCTATCCATTACTTCCATTATCAGT
Source organism: Limnanthes douglasii subsp. nivea (assembly GCA_036936605.1). Lineage (NCBI taxonomy): Eukaryota > Viridiplantae > Streptophyta > Magnoliopsida > Brassicales > Limnanthaceae > Limnanthes > Limnanthes douglasii. The sequence continues at coordinate 272,564,714 of JAUPFV010000002.1, forward strand.
TTTAGAATTTTGGTAGTGAAGGATCCATCGCCCAGTGTTCTGTTATGTTTTTTACTAAAAATAAGCTCCAATAAGCGAGCATCCTCGCACGTGCAGCTTCTATTTTCCACATAACTTTGAGGTTGATTTTGGGATTCAACTTATCTAGTGAGGGATTTCTTTTTACCTTGACATATCTGAACTTGACCCATTGGTTCGGGACCTTCTTTATCAATCACAACCCATTTTCTAAGGGCACAAGACACTTTATAAATCAGGGACATGTGCTCTTTTTGTATATATATACTCGGACGAAACGACGCCTCCGTTTTCATCCAAGTGACGATGAGATTCGTATGGTTGCCGGTAGCACCGGTGCAGGTTCGTCTTCGCAGACACTTGACCTTTCGTACATTGACGATGAAGAAAATGCATTGGATGTACCAGAGGATATGGAGGGGGCAGAGTAGCGGAGGCACCGGATGGATCATATGCACGTTATGAGGACGATGCACCCGATGCACCCGAGGCCGAGGATCACGAGTTCTTTTCGGCGATGCCACATGTCCCGCCTCTTTATCCCGATTACGCCCAACACGAGGCGTTTAGTGTCTACCATAGAGATGTAAGTATTAATTCTCTAACTATAATATATAATTTATTTATTATTTTATCAGGCACTTACATCTTTGATACATATTGTTGGATAAGGTCTCGCTGCAATGCTTTGCCATGTACAATAGTCTCCATAGATGGGACTTCAAAAAACAGAGCAGGGTACGGGCGAAGGTGATGGAGACTATCTTTGGCCCTCTCGTCGACGCACTCTCCCGCTGGCATACTAACTTCCATTTGGTTGAGGCATTCCTCGAGCGATGGCATGATGAGACTTTTTCATTTCATTTCTCGTTCAGAGATATGACTGGGAGTTTGGATGACGTCCACGTCATCACTGGATTACCGGTCACAGATATACCTTTTGATGTATTAGCATTCGACTCCGAGGTTGAGCGTAGCAAGACTTATGCTAGCATGCTAGGTGTACGACCAGTAGATTTGAATAAAAATCTTAGGAATTCTAGTAGTGTGAATCTTGGTTGGTTGCAACACGTTTATGGGTGACAAATATAGTGATAGTAAGATCATAGATGAGAGAGTAGATCATACCACCCGTGCCTACATAATTTTCTTGTTAGGTACCACCATTTGTGCCAACAAAACCGGCAACAACATTCCTTTAGATTACCTCCAGTTCGTGAACCAGTACCAGGGTATAAATAGGTTCAATTGGGGTCAGTTGGTATTAGCACAGTTGTACATCTCCCTTAGTCAGGGATCTTTGCATGGTACGATGGGCATTTTCGGGTTTGTAGGGATGCTCGAGGCGTGGATATTTGCCTACTTCATTCAATTTTGGGATCCACTGTTTAGCGATTTTCAGCTATCTATGCCCCATATGTGTCGACATGCGCCACAGAAGATCGAAGTTTCACAGGATGTGCGCAGAGAGTTGAGACATGCACTCTCAATGTGAACAGAGTCAGATGTAAGTAATATTTGTTCATTTTAATGTTACGTATTTTTACTAATATAATTGCCTAGCTTATTGACTTACTTATTTACAGGTCATTTTCCTTCCCTACACGTACGTACGAGACTATCATCCATTCGAGAATGTTAGTTTGGTTGAGTTAAGACGTTCAACATCATTGTGCCATACTACCCCAATCGTGTCACTCGACAGATGGGCTTCGTACATCTGATTCTGAAAGATATACACCCTATTGCATCCAAAAAAGCAGGAAAGAAGACTGCTAGTAGATACCTTTGGGATGATCACTTGTGGCGGGATTGGGAGTACCATCGTTACACTCCTGTCGGACTGGGGTACCATGGTGGGGGGGAGAGTAGCAATGAAATGTATTACGTTTGGTTCAAGAAGAAGCTATGGTATATCGTTAGTAGCTCTGGTCCAGCTGGAGCTCCTTAGTTGCAGCCACAAGGTGGTGTTGACTACGCAGGATATGACCAGATCGCATAGTATGCTCCATCCATACCGACGCTGGAGTATGACGATCTGGTATAGACTTCCCTTCACATGTGCAGGATTGCTAAGCGGTACATTATCATTAGATTTTGTAACCAGATAAGTTTATGACTGCATTTATTTATTGTATTTTTTATATCAAAATTCATCTTTATTACCAAATTAAAAAGTTACAAAAGTTAGAGAGCCAAATTAGGCTATAATACAAAAACAAAGGTCTTAAAGTTAGTAAGACCAAAACCTAAATCTAATTACAGATATTATTCGATCGCGATATTCTCTCTCTCACTATAGCCCTCTCTAGCTAAATATTTTACCTTCTCTCTACTTTCAGAACCCTGGAAAACCAGAGCAAGAACCAAAACCAGCCTCCATTAGCAATTCTTCATTAAAAAGCCTTCCAAAAACTCAAAGCAAACAAAAGCCCCAAATATTTTTCACAAACCCTAGAATTGCTTATTCTGATTCCATATTTATGTAGCCCAAACCTAAAGCCTCGAGGAAAACAATTGATTGAAGTTAAATTGGAGAATTTGATCGATTAATTTCGATCTTTTGTTTACATCGGAGGGTCCATTTTGCCAACCAGTCGGCCAAGCGATTCTGAATTCAGGAGATAGATTTTAAAGTTATACTTGGGTGAATCAATCTCCTGCAAATGGAAAGCAGATGAGACAAATACCCAAGGCTTTTGCCATTAGCTAAGAACTCGATTAAGACTTGATTATCAGATTCAATATCAACCCTAGTCCAGTTCTTTTCTCTACACAGTGGCAGACCCTCAAGCAGAGCTAGCGTCTCAACTAAGATGGGAGTCATCTTCCCAACAGTTTTACCTAGATCCGCTTCAATATCGCCGTTCTAGTTTCTGACTATAATACCTCCAGATGATTCGCTAGTTCTCGAGCAAGCTCCATCCACATTGAGCTTCTGTCTATCATCAATCGGGTGGATCCACTTCAGATAAGTTTGTTTTCTTTTCTTATCATAAACCGAATTGCATCCAATAGCAATACCTGCATTCCTCACTTTAGACGAGTATTTTTTAGTTAGTTTAGTGTCCAGACTGTAAATGACCCTGTAAATATAAGTTATAGCAGATTGATTAGTAATGAACTTTTTTTAAATTTACCATCATTACGAGACTTCCAGATAGTCCATCAGATAATAGACGGTATTACATGCGTAATATGAATCTTTAGGTTAGAAGACCATAACCACTCTCTAATTAGGTGAGTTAGACTCATGAATTCTCAATTTTAACATTAAAAAGAGAGCTTAAATGAGTCCAAATATACCAAGAAAAATTAGAATTCACAAAAATGTGGTTTCTACTTTCACAATTAGGGCAGAAAATGCATTTAGATGCCAAGCTGACACATCTAAGCTGCATAGTAGTATCAATAGGTAAAAAGAACCTTATAAGTTTCCATAGGAAGAAAGAAAACTTCCAGGGAGTTAGATGATTCCATATCTTCTTAAAAAGTGAGGACTTGTTGAAATGTTGCCTATTGTTATTCCATGTGTAGATAGTCTTGAAATCCAGATTAAAAGAATTTTCCCAGATCATTCTGTCATCTTTGGATTGATCGATTTTGAACATAGATATTTGGTTGACTTTGTTTTCACTAAGAAAACTTCTCAACAGATTAATATCCCAATTGTTTCCTTTCCAAAAGTAGTTCACCTTCTGATCCAAATACCAAGGATTAACCTCATGACTATTGGGATTCATAATTGGAGGTTAATTATGCTAATTCTCCAACCAAAAATCCATCTCACCCCTGCCAAGTAACCAACAAATATTAGGTTTAGCAGTATCTTTAATATTGACCAAACGCTTCCATGTGATTGAACTAGTGTTTTTAAAGTTAGATTGTAGTGGATGATTTCCTTTATTATATATGTTATTCATAATTTTTTCCCAGAAACTAGTTTGTTTTCTATAATTAAACCATAGTTTTTGAGATAAGGTAGTCTGAATATCAATGAGTATTCTGATATTCAGACCACCCTCATCAAAAGGTCTACATATATTTTTCCAAGCAGTCCAGTTTATAGCTTTAACATCAAACTTAGATCTCTATAAAAATCTATTAAATTTTTTTTCAATTATGTTAATCACACAATTAGGAATAATGGTAATATGCATCCAATAATACGGAATAGACATTAGGATATTAGAGATTAGAAAAACTCTTCCCCCAAATGAAAAAAAGATTACTGTCCCAAATAGCAACTTTTCATTGATGTTGTCCAACAACTTACTAAAATTCTATGATTTATTGTTGCAGGTCAAGTTCAGACCAAGATAGTTGATTGGGAGATGATCAGTCTTGAAACCAGTGTTGGCTACCAAGGCTTGGATTCTACTTTAAGGCATTCTTCTTGAGGTAAGTATCTGATTCTTCTCTTTATTAATGACTTGCCCAGATATTAATTGATATAATTATTATTGTTATAAAGAATAACAAGAACCCTAAGAAGAACCTCTTCACTGATTATAAAAAGGATAGAGGATAAAGGGTCCCATTGCCTCAATCCTCTAACAGTTTTAAAAAAACCATAGGTCTTCCCATTAATCAGAATAGAAATTCTTATATTCTTAATTATGTCATTAATAAGATTAATAAACTAATTAGAGAAACCAAAAAGAGCCAAAACCTTTAGAATAAAAGGCATAGATAACATGTCAAAAGCCCTATACATATCAAGCTTAACCATAATATTCCCTCTAACAGGTTTTCTCTTTAAAGCATAAGCAAGCTCTTTTGTAATAAGAATGTTTTCATGAATAGAACGATGCTTAACAAAAGCACCTTGAGTGCAAGAGATTATCTTAGGAAGAATAGTATTAATAAGCTTAGATAATATTTTGTTAGTTTAAGAGCACATGCTAATATGACGATAATGAGTCCAAAATGTAGGGTTAGTGGTTTTAGGAATTAGACATAATCCAGTAGCAAAAATCCCATTAGGGATCATATTACAAGAAAAGTAAGAATTAAAAGCCTTAAGCATGTCATCCTTAATAATCTTCTAACAAGTTTTATAGAAAATAACACTATACCCATCAATACCACGAGCACTTTCAGGATTCACTAAATTTAAAACTTCCCAAACTCATCAATAGTAGCATCTTTCATTAAATGAATATTATCATAAACAGTTACCAATTTAGGAATTGAAGATAGTAGCTCATCCTGCATGCACATATCCTCTTCATCATTAGTGGTGAGGATAATAACAGCGTGAGGGTAGGCTAGTAATTTGGTTGGTATTTTATAATAGTGTGTGGGTGTTATGTGTTTAGAGTAGAGAGTAGAGAGATAATTAAGCAGCCTGGTAGCAGTTAATTCTTATTACCTACACTTAATGCAGGTGGTTGGGTATTTATATCCTGATGTTTGGGCCCTTATGGGATTTCGGGTCATGTTTAATGGACCCGGGTCATGTTCAAAGACCCATGAGCTCTAAGTAGGAGAGCAAGTAGCTTAGTCAAGAAGTGTTTAGGTTTTTTAGTACTTTTGTCATAGTTCGAACAGTCCTATGGTCATTGTGCTCAAAGTGATATGTCCGGTCCGTGTGATCTGTCCGGTCCGGAGGCCTTGGACCGATCTGTCCTTGTCCGGGGAGCGTGCAGAACTCGGACTCATCAGGAGCCCCTTTTTTAGGTGTTTGTGCAAATACTCTTGCCAAAGACCTGAAAAACAGTCCGACGTCAAGGGCAGTTTTAATCTGGACAGGTCTATGGGTTTATCCGGACAGATAAAGCTTCACGAATTCAAAACAGTTTTTGCCAGAGTTCGTGGGACACGTGTCGCTTTCTGATTGATTGCTTTAGCGGTTTTTTCACCTTGAATTTCGAACCCACCTTCTTCGAAAAGCAACCTCTTTGATTACAGGTGGTGACATCAGCGTCGTCTTTTAATCATTGCCAAACTGTTCGAATTCTCCTAGGAATCAACTTCTCTTTTCAGATTTACTATAAATATAAACTCATTTCTACTGTTTTACCATCTCCTTCAAATTTACTTCTGCAAAAACTCTCAAAGCTTTCTCTCTCTAAAGCAAAAGTTTAGTTCAATAGTTTATGTTTACAGCGAGGAATGCTCTTGTCAAAGGCCGGTGACTCAACCTTTCTGAGTTAGAGAAAGCTCAAAAAGTTGAAAGAGAAAGACGGATTGCAGCAGGGTTATCCACCTCTCCTGTTGAGAGACTAAACACTTCTGCTACCGAGTCAGATCGAGGCTCGTCCTCTTCCAAAGGTACTAAGCATAGGAAACTATTTCAAACCAACCTCTCCCCCATAATCTCTGGTTTCTCAGTTCAGGAATCGGTACCTGCTGTCGAGCTAGGAATTACAGTCACTAGCCTTAGAAAACCTTCTCCCTTTATTGCCATGGGATCGGATACGGAGCACTCTCCTGAGAAGCTGGTTGACAAGAGGAAAGGCCTGGGGACCAAAAATACTCCCTCTAGGTCGGGGGAAAAGGACAGCAGCACCGGATCAGAGGTGCCTATTAAAACCCCTAAGGACAGGCTGTCTGGACCGGAGGGCTCCAATCCAAACCTTCAACCAGAAACTTCTGTTCCAAACACTCTGCCGGAGAGCCGAAATCAAAGGGGCACTGAGGCCCATCAGTCCGGAGATAAGGCTGAGTCAAGTTTGAACCCCCCCCCCACTACAACTACTGAAATCCCTTCAACAATCATGGAGGAAGTGATGGAGGACTCTGTTGAAGAGGCCCCGTTTGAGTCTGAGCCCTCCGGTCAGACCAGCAAAGAAATAGTTTCCAAGAAGGACAAGGGCAAGGAGAAGTTGTACTTGAGGCATCCGGATCTGCCGGAGAGCCTAGAAGGAAAAGTAGGGCCTTGTTTTCACAAGGTCAGCGTTAATTATCTACTTTCCTTACAAAAAATCAACTATGCATTCATCCACACTGCTGAGTTGGGCAGGATGCGTTCGAAATGGGGCATTCCAGAGAATGTAAAGATCAGGATTCCTATACATCCGGAGACCCCCATGGACTGCAAGTTGAGTGAGGTGGTCATGTTCACGGAGCTGTTCAACTGGGGGCTCAGGCTCCCACTAGACCCAGAGATTGTCAGATATTTCCATCTGATCAAACTCTGTCCGAGCCAGCTGAGCCCCAACGCTTGGTATACCCTTGTGTCATGCATCATGGCATCAAGGCTGTCCGGGATTCCTCTGCCAATGGAGGAGTTCGCTGCAGTGGCCAGCCTGTGCAAAAACCACCACATCCCCTTTTACCATTACAATATGGGGGATGGCTTCAAGGCTGTGGACGATCTGCTGGAGGCGGAGAGGAACTGGAGGACCCAGTTCCTATTTGTCAGTGGTGCTTGGGAGAATGGCAAGAGGATAAAATCCGGAGAGAACCCAAGCCTCCTCAGAAGCAGATGGAGGAGTGACCGTAAGCATCTTGCCTTTATTTTTTTGTCTCTCTTGTCTTTTCTTTTTGGACTTAGTTTATACTAATTTTTCTTACTTTTGTCTTAGCAGAACTGCCCAAGGAGTTTAGTGACCACTTGAAAGCCGGGCAGGTCACTTGTGACAAGATTAATGCCTGGGATGCTGAGAACTGGGGGAACCGATTCCACGATGCTTTCACTTGTGGAAATTTGGCAAGGTCTCACCTGTGGAACACCACAGGTCGGAGAGACTTGACCTGGGAGGAGCTCACCACCCAGCCTTCTCCAGATATTGTGCTCAAGAGGACCCATGAACCAGATGGGACACTCTTCCTGCCAGGCCGGGACAAAGCCCCGAGCAAGATGAAAGGCAAGAAGAAGAAGGGAAAAAGGGTGGTGGGTGATGCCAACCCTGCTGATGCTGAAAAGGATGCTCCAACAGTCCCGAAGGGGCCAGCCCAGAGCCAAATCGATGCCGCTCTCTTGCAAGTAGTGGAGCAAGAGACTGAAAGGCAGGAAACGAATCTCCCAAAACCTCCAAGGGCTTCAAAAAGAAATCGCAAACAGGGAAGCGAAGGCGCAGGCCGGGAGGCGAAGAAGAAAAAGACTTCTAAGGGAAACGAGCTTTCTATCCGGGCTCCAGAGCCTTCTTTCCAAGCTGAGCCTTCTGACCCAACGCATGCCGAAGAGATTCCGGGGGACTTTCATACTAATGAGGTTGAGGGAGGAGATCTCAACATTGATGGAGTAGACATCACCGGTCTTGGTGAGCTTGGTGAATACTTCCTCAATCTCCCCAGAGATGACTTTGCAGGGCCTTACATTCCTCCGAGCAGCTCCAATACAGTCAATTTTAATGGTAAGACTTTTATTGTCTCTAGTGAAATGGATACTATAGCCCACTCATTGTTAAGCAACGTGCAGACTGTACTTACGTTGGAGAGACAAGTTCGGAGTCAGGCAGACATCATTAAAGACCTTAAGTCTGACAAGGAGAAGCTGTCCGAAGACCTCCGCACTGCCACTTCCAATGCTGACATGTTAAAAGAAGCAAACGAGGAGTTGAAGAGAAATCAGGAGGAAAGCACCACAAAAGTCGCCACTTTAGAGGAAACCATCAGAGATCTCCGGGATAAGCTGTCCGGTGTGGAGAAAGACCTTACTGCCTCAAAGGAAGAAACTAAGGCAAAGGACAAAATTATCACCAACTTAACTACTGACAAGGTTGCTCTTGAGAATGCAGCATCCAAGGCTGCCGAGGAGAAAAACACTTTGTTAAGGAGCAAGAGGCCAAGATCCAAGCTAAGATCAATGCCTATGCCAACCAGATGATCAAAAGCGAAGAGCAACTCCTTGAGAAAGTAAGGTCTGACATGGTTCTACTTTTCCATGAAAAGTTTCCGAAGAAGAACCTAGGGGACTTATGGCTTTATGTTGAGCCTGAAGACCTCCCATACCATACGATGGCCGAAGGTGATAGGTATGGCTACTCTAGTGATTCCTCGGGTGATGAAGAAAAGACTGGGGAGAGCCCAAATGAAGAGAAAGACGATCCTAAGGGAAAGAAGGTAGATGAAGGTGAGCCATCTTCAAAGGCTCAACCTTAACTTATGATCTACTTTGTTTATTTTCTATCCAGACTAAAGTCCTTGGAAGGCCAAGGCACTCTTTTTTGTAATGGTGTCCGGTATCTGACCGGATAGGTTTTTTGTGTTCTACTTTGATCATTTAAAAGTCCTTGGAAGGCCAATGCAATTTTAAGTTATTTAATTCAATGAATATTTCTGTTTTGTGCAACTATCATCTTCTTTCATTGTTTGTTTTAATTTTGATAGCCATAGTCTAAGTAGCCTTTAGTTGTTTCATAGTGAGAGTGTTTAAGCTCTTCGGCTAGAGTTTAAATAGCCCTTAGTTATTTCATAGTAAGAGTGTTTAAGTTCTCCAGCTAGAGTTTAAATAGCCCTTAGTTATTTCAATCCGGATAGTATGACAAGGGACAAAACTTTAAAAATACTTAGAAATTTTTAAGAAGACATCAAATTTCATTCAAAAGCCCAGACACCTCATTAAAACCTCCCCGTGCCACCAGGGAGGGAAGAGTATGCCCCCAAATATTTACATGGCTGTTTAAACAAGTAAATATTTACACAAATGTTACTCCAAGTACATCCGGAGATGCTCGATATTCCAAGGATGAGTTAAGACTCTGCCATCTTTGTCTTCCAACCAATATGTTCCAGGTTTAATTCTTTCAACAACCATATACGAACCCTCCCAAGTTGGGGCCAGCTTCCCGAACAGCTTTTCTTTAGTGTGTAATAATAACAGCTTTTCTTTAGCTGTGGTCGCCAATTTGGTGAGGATAATAACAGCCTGACGGTAGGCTGTTGTGCCATTTTAGAGCACTCCCCGTGAATGATTGGGAGAATGCCCTACAGAGTAGTTTATTTTTGTCGTCAAAGTTCATCATGAAGTTCTTAAATTGCTCCAGATGGTTGTCCGGATCAGCTGCCATTGTACTTCTCTATTTTGGTGCTATCAAACCTCTTAGGGAGGTTTCCGGACAGAATTTTAGAAGACAATGGAGATTGCCTCCAATTCCTTCCACGACTGAACACAGTACCCTCATTGGGAGTTGCAAAGATACCTGGGTCATCGTGAAAAGCGAAGGGATCCATCATCATCCGGTCTACATGCTTCCGGCTATGAGATGATCCCTTACCAATATGCCTTTTCATCTTTCCTTGTCTATCCCTTTTTCTTGAGTATTTTTTAATCTGCTTTTGCTTCTTTCTAGTTCGACCCTCATCGCTGCTAGAGGATAAGGATTTTTCAACTCCCTCACTGTCCGAAGAGCTATCAGAAGACTCTGAGCTTGAGTCAGAACTCTCCACTGGCTTAGACCGGTGAGATTTTTTAGAACTGGCATGAGTCTTTTTAGTGCTCACATGAGTCTTTTTAGTGCTCACATGAGTCTTTGAAGACTCATGCTCTCTGGGGTTATCAGTGTAATGAGAAACTGATGCTTTGGACTTTTCTTTCACGCCCATCTTGGCCTTTTCTGCCCTCAGAGCTTCTATTTCACCCTTGAGCCTATCACGCTCTTCGATAGTGTACTCATCGTTTTCTCCCACCACTTCGAGCAGAGCTGGTGGTACTTCTGGATTATCCGGATTCATACAGACGGATTTTCTTAGCTGGTTTTGAATGCTTGTTTCAGGCACCTTCGTGCTCCCATTGTGGTCGCCAATTTGGTGAGGATAATAACAGCCTGAGGGTAGGCTAGTAATTTGGTTGGTGTTTTATAATAGTGTGTGGGTGTTATGTGTTTAGAGTAGAGAGTAGAGAGATAATTAAGCAGCCTGGTAGCAATTAATTCTCATTACCTACACTTAATGCAGGTGGTTGGGTATTTATATCCTGATGTTTGGGCCCTTATGGGCTTTCGGGTCATGTTTAATGGACCCGGGTCATGTTCAAAGACCCATGAGCTCTAAGTAGGAGAGCAAGTAGCTTAGTCAAGAAGTGTTTAGGTTTTTTAGTACTTTTGTCATAGTTCGAACAGTCCTATGGTCATTGTGCTCATAGTGATCTGTCCGGTCCGTGTGATCTGTCCGGTCCGGAGGCCTTGGACCGGTCTGTCCTTGTCCGGGGAGCGTGCATAATTCGGACTCATCAATTAGAATTATAGGGTTTCTTAGAATAGGCCTTTTTGTAACATTTTTTCAGCAGAAGCACCAATGTCATCCACATTATAGAGCCAGCTATCACCATCCTTTATTCCTGTAATAACATTTTTTCTCTTCTTAGACACATAAATTTGAAACATTTTAGTATTATTATCACCCTCAATTAACCAAGAACTATAAGCTTTTTGCTTCCAAAAATTCTCCTCATTTCTAAGAGCATGTTCATGAACTTGAAGTTTTTATAATTAGGGTTAGAGCCACTAGAGATATCAGATTTAACAGTACATAAAATAGGGGCATGGTCAGAACATGTATCGACCATGTGAAGGACCTGAGTATTATTGAACATAGTAGTCCAATTAGAGTTTAATAAGGCTCTGTCGAGTCGCTTCCACTTTAAAATTTTGTTCCAAGTAAACTTAGGCCCTAAGTAACATGCATCCTCCAATTGACACTCATTGATTGTATGAACGAAATCATCCATGCTATTCTGATCAATTTTCTTGCAGCCAATCTGTTCCTCAGAAGTCGTAATAACATTAAAATCACCGACTACAAGCCAACAAAAATTAGTCTTTGAAATCAACTTCAATTGATCCCAACGATCTAACCTAAGTAACCTAACGTTAATTCAACACCCATCATTTGGGCCAAAACCAACCCACAATTGATTGTGAACCTTTACTGACAAATCCAATTTAATCAAAGCATAAACTGAATTTTTGATAACTTTGTTTTCTCGTAGCACTTCCATTTTGTAGATCTTGCCAAGAGTTGAAGCTATTTCACGCAAGAAATCTTCATTATACAGATACTTCGGGATTTTATCAAACCGAGTCCAGACCAGAACCAAAAGATTCTCGTACTTGGGATGAAAATCCGGCGACCACCGCAAGATTCTCATCGTAGAATTACCAACTTTCCAAACAGACCTAGACCACATTTTGCAAACGTCTTCGTTCAGTTCAAATTCCATAAAGATATGATGCGATTCCCAGTTCAAAACTCTAAATGTTCCTTTAAACTTTAGCGATTTAAAGATATCATCCAGGACAGTTTTCTTTCGTAAACCCAGGGAGAATATTCTGATAAGGGTACTTTTAGCATTCAAAAGAAGGGAGTCTTTGATTTCTTTGGAGAACTGTACCGAAGTGTGATTTGATTTTCTGTCGATTCTCTCAGGTTTGAAATCCATATCCTGATTGTTTGAATTCTGATATTTAAACAAATCAACAAACGATTTCTTCTCTAATCGTTGCTCTATCTTCCCCTGTTTTTTATTTTGAAACAGGGATGGAAATTCATCTTCAAACAATTCATTATTCTTTATTTCCATGATAGAGATATGCAGAAAAGAAAAGAATTGAAGAAGAAAGAAAAGACAGCAAGGCCACCGGAGGTTACTTCGCTGGAAAAATCATCGGGAACTTAGAGAGAGAGCTTGTAATTTCTCGTTTTTACGAAATGCCAAACATCATTGATCTTGTATTTATTTCTTTGTTTTTACACCTTATTCCCAATTTTATTTGAACAACCTAGTTAAAAAACGTATGTGAAAAACATAGTATAAAATTGTTCGAAATTTTAAGTCTAAAAATAACATCAAAGTAGCACAAACTCAAACATAAATTGAAACACAAACTCCAACATAAACTCAAACACACACTCAAACATAAACTGAAACAAAAACTCCAACATAAACTGAAACACACACTCAAACATAAACTAAAACACAAACTCAAACACAAACTCAAATCATAATTTATCTATCTGGCCAGTTCCATTTCATCAACTTCCTTTTTTCTTTCACAATCTGGTAGTCATGCATTTCCTCTACCTGGATGTCAATAATGTCAGAACGGACTTGATCTAGCTGCTTCTCTATTAAAGAATCTGTGACCTGACAGTTAAACCGATTACACGCAACACGACGTTCCAATTCGTTGAGGTCAGAAACCAGATGTATACGGTATTGGACTAGGACTGACCACCTAGATTTTACCTCATCTCCGCTCGCAAACGTACTCTAACCTAGGAGTCCTTCCCCATTTACCGCTATCGTAGAGCTTTGTAATCGTGACAAACTTAATCTTCTTCGATCAATGTCCACAAAAGCATCTAATTCGTCTTTCGTATATAACCTATCCGTTTTGAATATTCTACTATAGTCGGCATCCATAAATGGAGGCTGGGCAGGTTCCTCCTACAAAATATAACATTGGAATCTATAAGTTTGCTAACAGTGAAGTCGCATGAGACATGTCTTCAAAGTTGTTGCATGAGACATGTCTCTTAAACTGCAGCACGCGACATCATTGGAAGACAATCGCATATCTTCATGCGACGCATATGGCATTATTGTTGCACATTCTTGCGATGATGACGATGTTCATCGCGCGATGTTCGTGCGATGAGGCCAAAAAATGAAAAATAAAGTTTAGCTTCTTACCTCCATGCGATAAGCTTCTTCCTCGTCTAGCAAGTCTTCCAAAGAGATGCCCATTTCATCATTGTCCATGGATACTCTGATTTTTTGTTCTTTGTGGTGGAATTTATGGGTTTGGGTAAAAAAAGGTAACTTTTAGGGTTTAATGGGTTTAGGGTAATAAATATTGATGGAAAGTTTGTGGATTTAGGGTAACAATGGATGAATTTCAGATTTTGGGTTGATTTTGAGAGTAAATGGCATTAGTGTAATTATTTAGAAGGAGAAGGATAGTTTAGGAATTTCAAATTTGAGATTGAAATAAAAAGGATAGGATGAGGGGCCAGGCTAGAAATAAGACACATCTTGATAGATCTTAAACCGCTAGATCTTATACCCATTTGATATATCTCTCACCTAATTTTGGACAAATTTGCCCTTTTCAGAAAACCTAGGTATAAAAGGGTTTGATAAATCTCTCACCATTCTTTTCTTCTCTTTTTTTCTCTCTCTCTCTCTAGAAACCTCTCAATCACTCAATAATCGACCCAATTCAAACTCCATTTTTTCAAGAATCTAAAGTCAACAAAAGATAAAGGTAAGTAATACAAACCTGATGCTATAATTGTTTTTAGATTTCGTTGAGTATAAACTGTTGAAAATTAGGTTTTTTGGTATCGATTTCAAAAGTTTGATTTTGCATGATTTTAGGTGTTGTTTTGTTAGATTAGTGTTGTATTATTGTTAGTTTGCTCGGATCTATGTTTTTGTGTTTGATTTTTTAGTGAAATGAGGCTGCTTTGGTGGGTTTTGGGATTTGGGTTTTCGCTCCTGTTGGTAGCACGATCGTGCGACCAAGACAACACCTCGTCGCATGAGACAGGGTGTGTATTGTCGTCTCATATGACAGACAGCTTAAGCTGTCTCATGCGACAGACAGCTTAAGCTGTCTCATGCGACAGTAGCTTAAGTTGTCTCATGCGACCACTCACACTTACAAGCTACTTTTTTTGTCTTGTTTCACTAATACATATTACTTTATGTTGTTTTTACAGGATGGGGCAGACCAAGATGAAAGTCAAAAATCCGTTTAAGAAAGCGAGGGCACGCGAAGCGTGTTTGGCGCGTGAGGCAACATAAGCTAGAGTTTCACCAGATCATGTAGAGGCATGTCCTAGTGAGGGAGAGACTCCTGGTACGCGGAGGAAACGACGTGTCTGTCGTCATCGAAATGACGATGACTTTCATACTGCTCCCGATAGCACAGGGGGAGGTTCTTCTTCGCTGGCACCTGACCTTTCTTACGTTGACGATGCAGATGCACCGGAGTTACCGGAGGATATAGAGGGGGTGGAGCGGGGGGGGGGGGGCACCTGATGGAGCAGATTCACAGTATGAGGACGTTGCACCCCACGCACCCAAGGTGGCACCGCACGCATCCCACACACCCGAGGCTGAGGATCATGAGTTCTTGGTGGTGATGCCGCACGTCCCGGATCTCTATCCTGATTACACCCAGCACGAGGCGTTCAACGTCTATCACAGAGATGTAAGTATTAATTCTCTAACTATAATATATGTTTATATTGATTGTTTTATCACTTTCCTACATGTTTGATACAATATTGCATGATAGCGTCTCCCTGCGATGCTTCGCTATGTACGATAGTCTCCGCAGATGGGACTTCAAAAAGTAGAGCAGGGTACGGGAAAGGGTGATGGAGACTATTTTTGGCCCTCTCGTCGAGGCACTCTCCCGCTGGCATACAAACCTCCATTTGGTCGATGCATTCCTTGAGCGATGGCATGAGGAGACTTCTTTGTCATCACTGGATTACCGGTTATAGGTAGGTCTTTTGATGTATCATCTTTTAACTCGGAGGTTGAGCGAATTAGGACTTATGCTAGCATGCTAGGTGTACGACCAGCTGATTTGAGTAAAAATTTAAGGAATGCTAGTAGTGTGAACCTTGGGTGGCTGCGCACTACATTTACAGGTGATAGGTATAGTGATAGTAGGATCACAGATGAGAGGGTAGATCATGCCACCCGTGCCTACATACTGTTCTTGTTAGGTACCACCATCTGTGACAACAAAACCGGCAACAACATTCCTTTAGATTACCTCCAGTTCGTGAACCAATACCAGGGTATGCATAGGTTCAACTGGGGTCAGTTGGTTTTAGCACAGTTGTACCAATCCCTTAGTCAGGGATCTATGCATGGTACGGGAGGCATTTGCGGGTTCATAGGGATGCTTGATTCGTGGATACTTTCCCACTTCGTTCAGCTCCGGTCTCTACTGTTTTGCGATTACGACCTATCAATGCCCCATATGTGCCGTCATGCGCCGCAGAAGATTGGCGTTTCTCACGATGTGCGCAGGCAGTTCAGACATGTACTTTCACCGTGCACGGATTCAGATGTAAGTCATATTTTTTCATTTTAATTTTAAGTATTTTTACTAATATAAATGGCTAACTTGTTCATTTATTTATTTACAGGTTATTTTCATTCCCTTCGTACACTTACAGGACCATCATCTGTTCCAGCTGATTACTTGGGTTGAGTTGACGCTTAAGGCATTCGACCTGATTGTGTCGTATTACCCTGATCCTGTTACTCGACAGATGGGCTTTGTACAGCTGATTCCTAAAGATATACGCCCTCCTGCATCGAGAAAAGAAGGGAAGAAGATGGTCAGCAGATACATTTTGGACGCTTACTTGTGGAGGGATTTGGAGTACCATGTGTACGCTCTGGATGGACCGTTGTACATTGGGAGTGGAGAGAGTGCCGACCCGATGTACTACGTTTGGGTGAAGAAGAAGCTATGGTACATCCTTAGTAGCTCTGGTGCAGCTGGAGGTCCTCGGTTGGAGCCGCAGGGTGCTGCTGACTATGCAGGATACGAGCAGATTTCTCGGTTTGCTCAATCGATACCGACGCTGGAGTACGACGATCTGGTATAGACCGCCCTTCACATGTGCAGGATCGTTGAGAGGTATAGACGTCACTGATTATTACTCACATCATACTTTTTTTCAGACTTTTCGACGTTAGCATTATATTTTGTAACCGAAAATTCTTATGACTACTTTTATTTATTGTACTTTAATTTATTGTATGCTTTCAATTTATCAATTTTATGGGTTCGATTCCAACTCAATTTTATTCGTTTAGAATTTTAGAATGGAATTTTCGATCGGGTTATCTGAATCATTAACTGCACTAACCACCACTCCACCGAGTTCAATAGTAATATGAAAAGACTAAAATCTACTTTCATATATCACTTAGCTCTAACCCCCACCCCGTACAAATAAAATAAAAAATATATTATCATATTAACAGATAAACATCCAAAAATAGATAAAAAAGCACAGGTTTTTTTGTTCGAACATAAGTAACATAAGAATGGCGGTTCTGTCTTATTCAAGAAGATGTTATGCTCCCACTAAACCTCATTTCATCCAGCCTTGTATCCCTGGTTTTACCCAAGTCTTCATATTTTTTTAGAATATATACAAGACCTCGTAACTATAGTATCTCTCTATTTTCCTTATCATGTTTGATTGTTCCTACTCTCCACAACATTCTTATGTGTTCTTTAAGAAGAAGGTAAGTTCTTGAACAGTTGAATGCTCAAGTTGTGTAGTAAGAGTTAGAGCTTCTACGATTGAAAACTATTATATGGTAAGTTTTACCTTTATTTTTTATAGTATTTCATTTGATAGTATATCATTTTATTATTACTCGCATCATACCTTTAGTACGAAATATAAGGTCAACATAAACTGAAACACAAATTTAAACACACACTCAAACACAAATTCAAACACACACTAAAACAAAAACTGAAACGCACACTTAAACTAAAACTGAAACACACACACACACACACACACACACACACACACACTCAAACTTAAACTGAAACACAAACTCAATAACAAACTAAAACTTACACTCAAACATAAATTGAAACTCACAGTCAAACACATACTCAAATCATAGTTTATCTATCAGGTTAGTTCCATTTCATCAACCTCCTTTCTTCTTTCTCATCTTGGTAATCACGCATTTCCTCTAAGTGGATGTCGATAATATCAGAACGGACCTGATCCAGTTGCTCATTTGTTATCGAATCCGTGACATGACAGTTGAACTGGTTACACACAACACGACGTTCCAATTCGATCAGGCCAGAAACTGGATGTTGATGGAATGTGACTAGGACTGACCACCTAGCTTTCACCTCATCAACACGCCTTGAAATTCTAGGCGGCTTAACAACCATCCCTTCCGTATAGGAAGTACATCTAGCATAGTAATCCCTCCCAGTACCTTTTACCCCCCTCTATCATGTTCGTGTTACCAACTTCAACTGATGCCCTCATCAAATATTGATCTTCTAACTTAGTCCATGGACATATTTTTTGCTTAATTTATCAACTAATTTACCCTTTAATATGAATACAACATCTATTTATAGACAATTTCGTTTTCAGATAACATAATTCAGTTAGACGAACGAAAACGTGACACATGTAAAGTGATTAGGACGATGTAGATAGATAAGGTCAGACAATTATTAAAAATTCCCGCCAATTCTCAGTAACAAAAAAGTCCCGCTCATTCTTAAAAATTGAAAACTCCCGCTGATTCTCAAAAATTGATAAGTCCCGTTCATTCTCAAAAATTGAAAAGTATCGCCCTAAAAACCCATATATAAAGGGACTCAAAACAACATCAACATGAGAACTATCTAACATTCTGAAACACTCATCAAACATAAACACTTCAACAAATAGAGTTTACTTCTCATGAAGACTACCATTTGCTTGAGGCGGTGAAGATTGCCCGCCGAGAGATGGGGGAAGATACTAGTGATGCGTTTTTTGAGCGAGTCATTTGTAAGATGTACTACAACTACGACCATTTAGGAACTGGAGGTCTAGTCGTGCGCAACCGTGAACAAATCTAGCAGAGGTACCTTTTTTGCAAACTGATGGATCGTTTGTTGTTTTTTCCATATAAAATTAAGCAAGAAGCGATGAGGGGATTGATTCTGACGACAACTTGGGATATGACTTCGACGATTGAGCATTTTGGTTGTTAGCATGTCGTAGTTTAATTATTTTCTTATGTTTGTTTAAGTTAAGGTGTTAACTTGTTGTTTTCGTCTTTATGTATTTCCTTCAAGTGTCTTGTTTGGTGTACTGTTGAACTCTAAAATTAAAATTTCCCCTTTTTAATATTCTTTTACTCCAACAACTGTATAAACTACGTTATTTAGGCCGTAATATATTAGAACTTGCGTCGCATGCGACAGGGACCAAAGACCATCACATTTACGCCATGCGACGCAAGCCCTTTGTCTGAAAAACATGGCCAATATATTGGCCTTGCGTCACATGAGACCGGGCCAAAACACCATCGCATTTCGGCCATGCGACGCAAGAACTCAGTCTGAAAACAGAGCCAATATATTGGCCTTGCGTCGCATGAGACCGGGCCCAAACACCTTCGCATTTTAGCCATGCGACGCAAGCCCTCTGTCTGAAAAACAGAGCCAGTATATTGGCCTTGCGT
Organism: Limnanthes douglasii subsp. nivea; assembly: GCA_036936605.1. Taxonomy (NCBI): domain Eukaryota; kingdom Viridiplantae; phylum Streptophyta; class Magnoliopsida; order Brassicales; family Limnanthaceae; genus Limnanthes; species Limnanthes douglasii. The sequence goes on from JAUPFV010000002.1 coordinate 272,583,885, forward strand.
CGCATGAGACTGGGCCTAAGATAAGAGTTACACTTCACTTCAAGTTTTTGTGTCCTTTAAGTGTGTTTCCGTTTTTTTTATATTGTCCTTTCAGTTTATATTCTTAGCTGTCGTTTTATTTTGTGTAATCAATCTTTGACTATTTAATAGTCATTTCTATTACCTAATCAAATTATCGAAGCCTTTCATAGCTTTTGTGTGAGATTTATTCATCTGAAATCAAATATGGTATCAGAGCCATTAAATTAAAAGAGAAAGAGAGCAAACACATGGAAAAGATGAGAGAATCGAGTAATTTTGGGCAACCTTGTATACCAAAATTCGATGGAGATTATGACAATTGGAGTCTCCTTATGGAAAATCTTCTTCAGTCAAATGAGTATTTTGATGTTGTGGAAGATGGAATTGATGAACCAATTAACAAAGAAGGATTTACCGAAGCAGAGAAAAAGATCCTTGCCGATGCAAGGTTAAAGAATTTAAAGGCAAAGAATTATTTGTTCAATGCGATTGACAAATCAATTGTTAAGACGATAACTTTGAAAGAGACGTCAAAGCAGTTGTAGGATTCTATGAAGACCAAATATCACGGAAATGCAAGAGTGAAGCGTGCGCAGTTACAAACCTCGAGGAGAACGTTTGAATTGCTGGAGATGAAAAATAGAGAATCCATCTCCGATTACTTCACAAGGGTGATAGTGGTAGCAAACGACATGAGAAACTGTGGGCATGATATGCAAAATGTCAAAATTGTGGAAAAGATCTTGCGAACTCTGACTGAAAACTTCAATTACATTGTGTGTTCAATTGAAAAATCGAAAGATATTGACAGTTTATCAGTCGATGCCTTGTAAAGCTCATTACTTGTTCATGAGCAGAAAATGAGAAAGCCACGAATAGTAGAAAAAGAACAGGTACTCAAAGTTTCATACAAGTATCGAAATTGAAGAGGCAGAGGAAGATAATTTGGCTGAGGAAGAGGAAGAGGTAGATTTAACAAGGAAACTGTGGAATTCTTTCGTTGTCACAGACTTGGACATTTTGCATACGAATGTCCTATGGAAGAGAAGGCGAACTATGCAGAGATTGGAGAAGAGGAAGGTGATGTTTTGTTTTTGGCGTACACACCAGTTCCAGAAGAAAGAAAATTTGTATGGTATCTTGATTCAGGTTGTTCCAACCACATGACAGGAGACAAATCATGGTTTTCAAAGCTTGATGAAGAGTTTCAATCCTCAGTAAAACTCGGTAACAATTCTATTCTTTCTGTAATTGGAAAAGGTGATGTAACTTTACGTGCCAATGGAAGGACTCATGTCATTTCAGATGTATATCTAGTACTAGAGTTAACGAGTAACTTGGTAAGCTTGGGACAACTTGTACAAAAGGGCTGCGAGATTTTGATACATCATGAACTATGCAAGCTTTATCATCCGGAGTTAGGGCTGGTTATGCAAGCAAAAATGACGGAAAATAAATTGTTCAAGATTTTGGCCTCAAAAGGTAACTTGTTTACGGCTGAGAAATGTTTGAAAATAACAGCAATGGATGAGCTTAAACTTTGGCATCGAAGGTATGGGCATTTAAGTTACAAGGGTTTAAGAACTCTCAAATATCAGAATATGGTCAAAGGGATACCACATCTGAGCACCAACGAAGCTGAGAAATGTGTTAGCTGTTTTGTTGGTAAACAACATCGTGAGAGTATCCCTAAGAAAAGTTTGTGGCGTTCGTCAAGGAGGTTGCAACTGGTACATTCTGATATCTGTGCGCCAATTTCTCCAGTATCGGACTCCGACAAGAGATATATTCTTACTTTCATCGATGACTTTAGCAGAAAGGTATGGATATATTTTTCGTCATTAAAGTCGGAAGCTTTTATATTCTGTACTCGATTCAAGATCCAGGTAGAGAAAGAGAGTATAGAAACGTTAGCATGTCTACGAACGGCTAGAGGCGGTGAATTCACATCAAACGAGTTCATTGAGTTTTGTAAGGAAACCGGAATTAGTAGACAACTCACTACAGCTTTCACTCCGCAACAAAACGGAATTGCTGAGTGCAAGAACCAGACAATAATGAATATGGTGCGGTGTATTCTGAATGATAAAGGAGTTCCTAAACATTTTTGGGCGGAAGCATCAAAATGGGCTATACATGTCTTGAATCGAAGTCCAACTTCCGTGACACAATAAAAAACACCTGGAGAGATGTGGAGTGGAATAAAGCCTAGAGTTGATTACTTTAGAATTTTTGGTTGTATCGCTCATGTCCATGTTCCAGATCAGAGAAGAAAAAAACTTGATGATAAAAGCAACATATGTGTGCTTATTGGAGTAAGCAGCGAATCCAAGGGTTATCGCCTATACAACCCAAAAACAAAAAAGGTCATTACAAGTAGGGATGTGATTTTCGAAGAAGAGAAAAGCTGGGATTGGGGACATAAAACAAAAGAATTAGAGGCTGAGCAATTAATTTGGGAGGATAGAGAAACCAAAGCTGAGGATAATGTTGAAGAAGTGACTCATGAGCATGAAACAGAGTAAATAAATGAAGAAGAAGAACTTTTGAATCCAGCAGAATCTCTTAGGCCTCAGAGAATCAGAGGAAGACCAGCTTATTTGCAGGATTACGAGACCGAATGGGAGGAAGAAGAAGAAGTTTCGGCTCTTGTAATGTTTGTGTCAAGCGAAGATCCTGTAACATTCAACGAAGCTATTAAGGAAGAACAATGGGTTAATGCTATGAAGACAAAGTTGGAGTCAATAGAAAAGAACGGAACTTGGTTTCTCACAAATCTTCTAAGTGGAGGAAAGAGAATTGGTGTTAAATGGCTTTATAAAACCAAGCTCAACGAGAAGGGAGAGGTTGAAAAATACAAAGCTCGATTGGTGGTGAAAGGCTATGCGTAAGAAGAAGGAGTAGATTACAGTGAAGTCTTTGCTCCTGTGGCGCGTTGGGATACTATTCGTACGATCCTAGCTGTAGCAGCTCAAAAGAATTGGTGTGTTTATCAGTTAGACGTAAAGAATGTGTTTCTTTACGGAAAACTAACACAGGATGTATTTGTAGATCAACCGCCATGATACATAAAGGAAGGAGAAGAACACAAGGTTTACAAGTTGGTGAAGGCTTTATATGGTTTACAACAAGCCCCAAGAGCTTGGTACAGTAAAATTGAGACATACTTTGTTAGAGAAGGATTTCAAAGGTGTGAGCATGAGTACATACTATTCGTGAAAAATGATGGAGGTAACAAGATTATTATTGTTAGTCTTTATGTAGATGATTTAATCTTCACAGGAAATGATGAAAATATGCTTGAGCAGTTTAAATTATTGATGAAAAAGGATTTTGAGATGACTGATTTGGGGAAAATAAAGTATTTTTTGGGTGTTGAGGTAACACAGGATGGTGATGGAATCTTTCATCCATCAAAAGAAATATGCTGGAGAGATTCTTGAAAGGTTTAATCTACATAACGAGATGTCAAGAATCCTATTGTGCCCGGAGTGAAGCTATCAAAAGATAGTAATTCTAAGAGAGTTGATTGCACAATATATAAACAGCTCATTGGAAGTTTAATGTATATCACGACGACAAGGCCTGATCTGATGTTTGTGGTTTTTCTATTGAGCAGATACATGTTCGATCCTACAGAGGAACATATTCAAGCAACAAAGCGTGTGCTAAGGTACGTAAAAGGAACGACTGGATTCAGTGTGTTTTACAAAAAAGGAATGTTGGAGGAGTTGATTGTCTATACTGATAGTGATTATGCTGGAGACATTGATAATAGACGCAACACAAGTGGATATGCTTTCTTATTGAGTGTAAGAGCAGTTTCTTGGGCGTCAAAGAAACAACCGGTAGTCACTCTATCCACCACTGAAGCTGAGTTCATAGCTGCATAATTTTGTGATTGTCAATGTATTTGGATGAGAAGGATTTTAGAGGAAATTGGTATGATGCAGTCAGGTTGCACTATGATTATGTGTGATAACAGCTCAACAATTAAACTATCAAAGAACCCTGTTCCTCACGGCCGTAGCAAGCATATTGATGTTAGGTTCCATTTTCTGAGGGATCTTGTCAAAGATGAAGTTGTGAAATTCATTTATTGTGGTACCAATGATCAGGTTGCAGACATATTGACTAAACCATTGAAGTTAGAAGCTTTTGTTCGATTAAGAGAGAAGCTTGGAGTTTGCGAGAAGATAAACTGAAGCTATTGCTTTCAGTTTAGGGGAAGCAATGTTAGGACTTTAATGTTTTATTTGAGGGATCCAATAGTGCATCTACTAGTAAAGGACACAGCACAGATGCATCTACCAACAGAGGTATCTAATAAGTGTTAGGACTTTAATGCCTGCAACCTGATAAAATTATCGAAGCTTTTCATAGCTTTTGTCGGAGATTTATTCATCTGAAATCAACAAGTATTGTTTCAAAGTTTCTTGAGCATGCCTCCATTTGTTTGACATGAAGTTCTGCGTTATTTGCATCATCGCGGGACAAACTAAATAAGTTACGCAATCATGGTTTTGGTACACAAGCAGCATCACTTGAAAAGATCATCTCTGGGTAGTTTTAAAAAATCTTTCGTGCGATTAAAAATCGTAGAACAGTTCGATAGTAAAAATAGAAAATATAGGTTATACGCGAAGAATATCGCCTATAATTTTGGGTGACTGTAGTTGTTGTCAAAGCGGTGAGATCGATATCACCGTTATTATTGATGCAAACATGAGGTAAGCTTGGAGGCGGTGGCTTTTCAAAATTAAACATACTAAGAAACCAATGTTACGTGCATCAAATGACAAACTGCACCCTTCTCGATTGGATTTTGTTAGAGAGTCGACATCATTTCCAGAAATCGGCTGCCTAATAGCACCAACCTAAGAAAAATCAGTTCCTGTTTTCTTATGATCCTTCTCTTCCATCAATCCCGCATAGTTTTTAACTTAGGAACTTGTCGCTCTACTTCTGTCAGCCATCGTTGGAGATACTTGTGGAACATATTTATTTAATATATTTACGGACCGACAATAATTTTGACCTTACATGTTAAATAAACTTATTCGGTTATTGTTCTAAGAAAGTATAAATAAAAATAATTGAGTTAATTATTTAATAAATTAAATTGGACTTGTAGATGAAAAAGACGTTATGGGCTCAAGTATGGTAACCGTGTTGGATTTAGACATTGTGATGAAGAGGGTCAAAATATCAACACTTAAGTCTGAATTAATAAATCAGAAATATAAACTGAATAATCAATTTATCGGGTTATGGTCTTTGGACACAAGGAAGTAATAAAGGATGTGCTTTACAATGTTGGGCTTCACGTTGTAAAGACTATAAGTAAGGGGTTAGGTTTAAGAATTTCATCATAATCAAACACATGACCGTTTCTTTTAGTGTCTGGAAATCTTTCCCTCCTAGTAACTCGTTCTGCATGTTTCTCAAGGAAATATACAGAATCACTAAAGAACGAAAAGGAACAAAATAGAATACTAAATGGAAAGCAACACGTAATCCCGTAAATGTTCTTGGTTTTCTGTTTATTCATTAAGTGAATCCACACAATGGTTTCTATTAAAAATTATGCGATTTGTTATATATTACTTGATACAAATGCGAATAGTATATAACATTTGGTATCAAAGCTAGGTTAACGATTCTTGGATTCAGTAGAATAATCGACTTGTGTATTGATAGATAAATATGCATGTTTTTCTTCATCGTAAAGAATATATGTCATTGGGATTATGTGTTAATTGAGTTGGTTAGGGCGTGTACTTATGAATTGTATGAAAAGCATGTTATGTGATTTATTCGTATTAAAAAATATGTATTTTTTTCACGTTTTATATGAATAAATTGTAATTTTGATAGTTTGAGGATTTTTTTGGGTTCAATTAGCGTTGATTGATGTCTGGAATTTCTTCTCCCAAAATTAGAATCAAATCAACCCTAATATAATGAATAAAATCAAAACTATTGGGATAATGGCTCATCGACGACTTAACCCTTGATGTTAATGTTGATCGCAGGCTATCCGACGATGTTCACAATGGCCAGCGAACTGTTGACACTGTGGAAACACCGCAACTTGCGAGGTAATTTGCAATACACTGGTGTCGCGATGACAGAAGTAAGAGTAATCTGAACAATGTTTTTTCGGAATATGAATAGTGTGTGAACAATATTTTCGAGGATGAATAATAATATTTTAAAAAAATCATTATTTATCAAAAAAACTATTCATCGAAAGCACTATTCATCAGGTTATGAAATCTGTTTTTTCGGACAATGAACAATAATTTTCGGATGATGACCAGTGTTTTCTTTAAAATACTATTTATCGAAAAAAAATTAATTAATTATTTTAATTAAAATATATAACATGGTTTATTTCACAAGTATGGTGTGTTTGGCATGCTAATTGTTGTATGCTTATTTGTGAATTAAATTGTATATGCTTGAATGATTAAATGGTGATGCATGACTAAGGTTTCGTAGTCTGGTAGGTGAAACTAAGAAATTAATTTGATCGGTCCTTGGGAAGGTCAAAATTTAATTTTCTTATGGATTCTAAGCTTTGAAAGGTTCGGGGATTAATTTATATTCAAATATTACCCGCCCTCTGGAAGGTTCACGTTTGTGTTTAAATTAATCATGAACAAGAGAAAATTAATCAAAATGGTCCTTGTGTTGATTTTAATTTTAACTAAATGAAATAGGTCCTCCAGAAGATTTTATCAGTACTTGTTTTATTTTAAGTAAGTGAAATCGGTGCTCCGGAAGGTTTCACAGGTTCTTAAGAAAATCAAATTAGAGTTATTTTAATCTAAGTAAATGACACCGGCCCTCCGGAAGGTCTCATTAGTACTTAGGAAATTAAAATAATGATCATAGTATTTTCTCGAACTCATAAAATTGCATGTTAGTATGATTTGCCCTCTGATATCAATTATCAGAGAATTTTATATTTTACATGTATTTGCCATGTTCATGCATATGTTTTTGGTTATATTTCAAGATGTTAAATGTGCTTTGTGTTGTTTGTTTTTATTATAGTATACACTGGTTACGATCTATTGGGTAATCGTCCACCCATGTTGGATTGTTCGGACTTCCAATTGTGGAAGGAAGATATGTTGTTGTTTTTATCTGTACATAATTATGACCAGGCATTGCCAGTCCCAAACCATCCCCCTTTAGTACGGAAAGTACACCAGAGGAAACTAAGGTCGATGAAAGGTGAGAGAAATCAAATAAGTTACGTATGGCGCTCTTGTTACAAGTGATACCAATAGCATTGCGTGGGGTTGTCCCTAAAGATGTTACCACTGCCTCGGTCTTTTTCGTGGAGGTCGAGAGCCCCTTTGCAAAAAATGAGAAGGTAGAGATGTAGTGTTTGCTCATCGAGCTAGCTACTAAAAAGTAGAATGGCAAAGGTAAAATCCAGGAGCACATTTTGGGAGTGTCGATGATTGGTCAAAAGTTAAAGGAAATCGATTTAGACTTACCTGAGGAATGCATTGTGCGGTTCACATTTCATTTGTTCTCAGTCCAGTTTAAGTATTTCCAGTCCACCTATAACAGCATGCGGGAAATATGGAATATCAATGAATTGATTTCCCACGCTGCACAGGAGGAGGATAAACTTAAAGGCACAGTAACTAAGGTTAATATGATTACATCTGCAAGTGGTATGTCCGTCCTTTAGATAGTCATTGAAGTCTTTGGGCAGCTCTGTTAAGAAAAAAGACAAGACCAGTCATTTTAAGCAAATTCGATAAAAGTAAAAATAAGAATGTAAGGTAGGATCCTTACGATCACTCCTCCATCTGTTGGTGAGGAAACTCAGATTGACTCCAGCTTTGATTTTCCTCTCATTCTCCCAAGCGCCGCTTACGAACAGGAATTGAGTCCTCCAATTTCTCTCCGACTCAAGCAGGTCATCCACTGCTTTATAATAATCACCCATGTTGAAGTGATATAAGGGAATGTGGTGGTTTCTGCAGAGACTGGCCACAACTACGAATTCCTCCATTGGTAAAGGAATCCCGGAGAGCCTGGAGGCCATGATGCAGGCCATAAGTGTGTACCAGGCATTGGGGCTCAGTTGACTAGGGCAGAGCTTGATTAGGTGGAAATACCTGACTATCTCCGGATCTAAGGGGAACCTTAAACCCCAGTTAAAAAGCTCAGTGAAGATGACTATTTCACTGAGTTTGCAGTCCATTGGGGTTTTGGGGTCTATGGGGATTCTTATATTTACGTTCTCCGGAATCCCCCACTTCGTACGCATTTGGCCCAACTCGGCTGTATGGATGAAATCATAGTTTATTTTTTGTAAGGCAAGAAGATATTTAACGTTTACCTTGTGGAAACAAGGTCCCACTTTTCCTTCGAGAATTTCTGGTAATTCTGGATGCCTAAGGCATAGTTTCTCTTTGCCCTTATCTTTCTTAGCAACAGCAGCATCAGAAGTTTATCCGGAGGGTTCGGACTCGAATGGAGCCTCTTCGATGGAGTCCTCCATTACTTCCTCCATTACCGAGGAGGGATTCTCAGTTGTTTTTGGTACGGGGAGTTTGAAGTTGGTTCAGTCAGGCCTCCGGACTGTTGAGCCTCAATACTCTCCTGGACTCTGGCTGGGGCTCTGATGTGGAGGTTTCTCTTCGGGGGCTTGAGCCAGTGGCCTCCGGTCCGGACAGTCTGTCCTTGGGTACTTTTATGGGTGCCTCTGACCCTGTATTTCTATCCTTGGCACCTGATTTTGAAGGGATGCCTTGGGCAGCCTGCCCCTTAACCAGCCGGCCTCTTCTTCGATCGACCAGTTTGTTGGGAGAAGTATCTGTATTGGGAAGGCTTCTTCTTCGATCGACCCCATAGCTATGAATTAGGAAGGCTTCTTTAAGCTAGTAACTGCTGGCCCTGGCTCAACGGTGGGTTCTGATTCTTGAAACGATGAGCCTGAGACAATGGGGGAAAGGTTGCTTTGAAATAATCTCCTCGGTTTAACACTTTTTGTTGAGGAGGAACCCTGGTCAGGCTCTGAGTTTGAGGTTACTGGTTTGTCGATAGGGGAGGTAGGTAAGCCTGCTGCAATGCACCTTTCCCTTTCAACTTTTTGTGCCTTTTCTAATTCTCATAGATTGAGCCACTCGCCTCTGATTAAAGCGTTCCTAGCCGTGAACATAAACAACCAAAGTGAAGAACTTGTGTTTGAGAGAGAAATCTCTGAAAATTAGCAAAGTGAAAATGAAGGTGATAGTAAAACAGTGGAAAAGTGTTTTAATTTATAGTATACCCCAAAAAAGTGTTTTGATTCCTAGGAGAATTCAAAAGGATTAGCAATGATTAAGAAACGGCGCTGATGTCACCTTCATTTAATTAAGAGGTTGCTTTTTAGAGAAGGTGGGAGCGAAAATCAAGGTTAAAAAACGGTTGAAGTGACGAACCAGAGAGAGACACGTGTCCCACGAACTCTGGCAAAAAACCGTTTAGATTCAAAGAACCTTTTTCAGTCCGGATAAAACTATAATCCAAATCGGAGGACTTGTCCGGATGTAACTGCCACTAGCAGCGGACTGTTTTTCAGGTTTTGGCAAAGGTTTTTGAACAAACATCTAAAAAGGGGCTACTGATGAGTCCGGATTCCGTTACCACTTCGGACAGGGTCAGTTCGGACAATGTCTACCTAACTGGACGGTGACAATTCGGACACCATCATCCATTGGACTGTTCGAACAGAACTAAAGTACTTAAAACCTAATAACTTCTTGACTAAGCTGCCTGCTCTCCTACTAAGAGCTCATGGGTCCTTGAACTTGACCCGGGTCCATTAAACATGACCCGAAAGCCCATAAGGCCCAAATGTAAGGGTATAAATACCCAACCACCAACATTAAATGAGGGTAATGAAAATTAAATACAACCAGGCTGCTTAATTCTCCCTCTACTCTCTACCCAAATATTAAATACTCACAAACTTCCACATAACTCTAAACAAAAATTACAAATTTATCCTCAGACGAAACCACACCAGGTATAGTATTTCCCTTCATTGATTTGGCCTGATCATCTTCCTCGGGGGGAATAGTTTTGACGTGGTCCATAACTGAACATAAATCATGGATTTCTCTACTAAGGTTAGCATTGTCCTCCAAAAAAAGGTTAGATTACATTTGCATTCTTCTAATTTATTGTCTGTGTTTTCTAACTCTTCACGTAAAAAATGTTTTCCTTGCTAATACTTACATAGCTGTGAATTTCCTCGCCACCTCTTAGACAACATTCTAGAGAACAAGACTCGCGTACCCTTATAGCTCGAAAGCTTCACGATACAATCCATTATTAAAAAAACCTCTCATCATAACATTCCATATTTAAGTATCTGATTGTTTTATTTTTCCGAACAGGTAAAAATCGAACGCAATGTACATTAACTTTGGTTGTCTGGAGCACAAGGTTATGCACACCTGTTGATGGACCCTCATTTTCCAGATGGTTATCATTTTTCTCATGCGTATCAGATTTCTGCAGATCATGCCCACCCAATATTACTTCAGTAACAATAGTTTGAGTAATCACATTCTCAGTAACTACAATAACAATCTCCTGCGTAATTTCTTGGACCACCTCCTTCTCTACCACAACAGTGCTTGTTTCACTTGAGACTACTCCCTCGTGGACTTAAATTCCAGTATCATCTGCCTCTGCAACTTTTGTTATCACCAATTCTTCTGCTGTATCAGTAGCAATCAGACATGTTTCGCCAGCAACAAGAGTTTTCTCAGTAACATGTGGAGATGCTTCATCAAGAGTTGGAGTTTTGTATGTCACACGTTATAACGTGAACTCTTTACTCATGTACTCTCAGTTACAAGAAGCACACAGACAGTTCCCAATTAGTTCACAACTATTAAATGACGCTAGTGGAGTAGTGGGAATTTTACTAGAAGTTAAAAAATCCTCAATTACTAAATGATGTTACTGGAGTAATAGGAATCATATTATTCTATAAGTATTGAACTTGTTTGTTTCATTCTTTAAGTAATAAAATCAAACTTCTTATCTATTCAAATTGTTTCATAGTATCAGAGCAAAGTCTTTGCATATCAAGTGTTTGATTTTCTTACCTAGAGAAATCTTGCAAAGTGTTATTACTTTTAAATCAATATGAATGGAAGTAATTCAGCTTCTCATATGTCTACAAAGAAGCTTGTTGGAACCAATTACCGATATTGATGGTTGGATATAGAGGCTTTCCTTCAAGGAAAATATTTGTAGGATCTTGTTTCCAGTACTGAGACACTTCCTACTGATACTCCGGAAAACGCTCAGTTAATGAGGAAATGTAAAGTAAGGCGCGGAAAGGATTTATTCGCATTGAGAAATTCAAATGGTAAAGAGTTTATTGATCATGTTCGTGCATTGTATTCTCCAATGGATATGTGGGATAATCTTGACATGTTATTTACCCTGAGAAAATACTATGCGTCTTCAATACCTTGAGAATGAGCTTGCTTCTTTAACCCAATGTAATATGTCAATCTTCGATTACTTTTTTAAATTCAAGAGTGTATCTTCGTAAATTTCAGGTTTGGATAATAATGCAAGGCTAAGACGTTTTACTTGATTCGTGAATTAAGACCCAACTTCATGTCTTTTGTATCATCAATACAAGGTTGGGTTAACCAACCATCAATTGTTGAGTTAGAGAACCTACTCTCTAACCATGAAGCATTGGTTAAATAAATTCTTGGTAAGTATTCTGCTGATTTTGAAGGTACACTTTTTACTAAAGACATGTCAAGGTGGAAAAATATACAAAGCCATTTTCAAAATGGTGGTAAGCATAAAATAATTATGGGGGAGTCAGCAAACCACTCTAAACTAACATGTTTTAGATGTGGAAGCACTGAACACATGAATTCGGATTGTCGTGAAAAGCTTGTTTGTAAGAAGTGTGACAAACCAGGCCACATTAAACCAAATTGCTATTAAAAAATCGTCAAATCAGATGCAAATGTTGCACATGATGACGAAGATAGCAATGAGCTACAATGGGAAAATTTTCTCTCAATTGGGGTTATTAATCAACCAAAAAACATGGCTTCTGTTACACATCAATTTGAAAAGAAATCGGAAGTTAATTCTTGTTGTATTGACTACAAAAATGAGTAGATCGTTGATTCGGGTTGCTCACATCATGTTACCGATAATGCTTCTATACTTTCTGATATACGTCCTCATTTGAGCAAACGAGTAATTGTGACAGCAGACAACTCATTACATCCATTAGTGAGAGAAGGTGATTTCAAAGTGAAGGGTACCAATTCAGATGATGAAAGTCTTACACTTGAAAATGTATACCAAGTACCGGGTTTAAAGAAGAACCTTGCTTCTGTTTCTCAAATCGTTAATTCCGGTAATTATGTTTTATTCGGACCAAATGATATTCAAATTCTTGATGATTATAAAAGTGTTGACGCTAATATGTTATTCACTGAAAGAAAGGCAAACTCTTTATATGTTTTATCTGCAAGTGAGGCCTATGTAGAAAAGGCAAGTCAAAATACAACAATTTCACTTTGGCATGCTCGACTCGGACATGTTGGTAATCAACTATTACAACAAATATCAACTAAAATATTACTTGAAGTAGTTCCATTCCTCAAATCAACACATCACGATGTCATTTGTGTTGGATGCCAATATCGTAAGTCAGATCGAATCCCTTTTTAAAAATATTTGAACCGTGCATTGTCGGTGTTTGAGCTTGTACATTATGATCTCATGGATCCTATAAGAACACCAAGTTTTAGTGGTTTCCACTATATAATAGTTATTGTTGATAATTTATCTTGCTATAATTGGGTGTATCTCTTGAAAAACAAAGGCGAAGCTTTTACACACTTTGTTGAATTCAAACAAATGATAGAGAAGAAATTTAGGTCTGCTTTGAAGTGTTTGCGAACCGATAATGGGGGTGAATTCCAACCAAACTATTTTGCTGAATTATGTCGCAAAATATAATGGAGTTGTCTAACATAAGTTAGCACATCTTACAACAATGACTTTATATTGGCTACACGATAAAAACCTTCCTCGGGAATTGTGGGCAACAACTATGAAATGTTCCTGTCATGTGATAAACTAATTGCCTCCATGACCAGGTACATCAAAATCTATTTTTGAGAAGCTATATACTATCAAAACTAATGTGAGTTACTTTAGAGTTTTTAGGTCTCTTTGTTATGTTCATATAACTAAGAAAAATTGAACTAAGCTTGATCCGAAAGCAAGAAAGTGTGTGTATGTTGCTTATGACAGGAACATGAAATGATAGAGATGTATGGATCATATCACTAAGAAGATTCTGACTTCTCTTGATGTTGTTTTCAAAGAGGTTTTTAACTTTTACCCAACTGCTGGTCCGGAAGAAACCTCTGTATTTATGCCATTTGTTAAACTGATCTTGAGCTGATCCCTACTCAAGACGATCTCAGCGAGAGGGTAAGTTCAAAATTTTCTGGTCATAATAATTCACGAGAATCATAAATCATACTGCGAAGAACTACAAGACCTAGGAAGCCACCTATTTATTTAAAGGAATATGAAGTTCAAGCAAATCAAAGTACTATCACTTCTTACTTTATGTTAGAAGAAATGATGGAAGATGAGCCTTCATCCTATATTGAAGCCCAAAGGAAGCCAGAATAGAAAAATGCAATGAAAGATGAAATTACAGCCTTGGGCAGAAATTCTACTCCGGTTCTTGTATCGAGATCGAAAGATGTTGAACTTGTTACACACAAATGGGTTTAGAAGTTAAAGAAGACACCTGATGGAAGCGTTTCTAGACATAAAGCTCATCTAGTTGCTCGTGGGTTCTCTCAACAACATGGTTTCGATTATAAAGAAAATTTCAGCCCAATTGCAAATATGGTAACAATCCGTACTATTATTTATTAAGTAGCAAACAAAGGTTGGATTCTTTGGAAATTCGATATAAAGAATGGTTTCCTCTATGACGAATTGGATTGAGATATATATGGAACAACCATTCGGTTTTATTTGAGAATAATTTCCAGAATGTGTCTGCAAACTTAAGAAATCACTCTACAGTCTCAAACAAGAACCTCGTGCGTGGTATGGTAAGATTGTTAAATACTTCTTATTCTGTGGTTATTATCCTTCCGATTCAGATCCAAGCCTCTTTGTGAAAATTGATGGAACTTTAAATACTATGATTCTTCTTTACGTTGATGATATGATTATTACGGGTAATAATTTAACTAAAATCAAACGACTAAAGGAGTTGAGATGAAAAACTTGGGGAAAGCTCAATGTTTCCTCTGTTTAGAATTTGAAGAAGTAGATGGCTATTTTATGTCACAAAGAAGTTATGCTACTAAGCTTTTAGCACGTTTTGTATGGAAAATGAAAACCATACAACCCCTCAAATGGATCCTGGTATAAAATTACACAAGGATGAAGGTGAGTTATTAGATGATGTGATTCAGTATCGCAAACTTGTGGGTTGTCTTCTATACTTAACAGTAACTCGTCTGGACATTACGTTTTCGGTTGGAATAATATCTCAATTTATGAATCAACCATGTGTTGGTCATATGGCTACTGAAAAACGAATTCTTCGATATGTGAAAGGAACTTTAGAATATGGGTTTATGTATCAAAAGAATACAAAGTTCTGTTTGCATGGGTTTGTTGATACTGATTGGGCAGGCAATGTGAATGACAGACAGTCCACTTCAGGCTATTGTTTCAATACTGGTTCAACAACTATCTCTTGGTGCAGCAAGAAGCAAGACAAGTGGCATTATCAACTGTTGAAGCTGAATATGTTGCAGCCACATTAGCTTTTTAGGAGTGTATTTGGCTTACAAGACTTCTTCGAGATGTCAATCAGGTACTACACCTTCCTATTTCCATCTTTTGTGACAACGAAAGTGCTATTAAATTTAATGAAAATCATGTGCTTCATGCTCGCACAAAACACATTGATACTCGCCATCATTTTATTCGAGAGAAGGTACTTAATCAAAAAATTGAGTTGAAATCTATACGGACAATTGAGCAGGTTGTTGACGGCCTTACTAAGGCTCTTCCCAAATCGAAGTTTGAATATTTCAGATGAGCTCTCGCTCTAGCTGATCGAAAGAATGCACTAAAGAGGAGTGTCACAAGTTAGTGCACTCTTTACTCATGTAATCTCAGTTACAAGAAGCAGACAGACAGACAGACAAACAATTCTCAAATAGTTCCCAAAGAAGCAGACAGCTCCCAAATAGTTCCAAACTATTAAATGACGTTAGTGGAGTAGTGAGAATTTTACTAGAAGTCCGAAAGTCTCCAATTACTAAATGATGTTAGTAGAGCAGTGAGAATCATATTTTTCTATAAGTATTGAACTTGTTTGTTTCATTCTTTAAATTAATAAAATCAAAACTTCTTGTTTGTTCAAATTAGTTTATTGTAAGCAGTATGAGGAGTTGTTTTGCCAATAATTGTTCGAGTTTCCGGATCATCTTATAGCCATTAACTATTTCGACCTTTTCAACTTCAACGGATTCATTCTCTAGAAGAATAGATTCTTTCACATGTTTAATCAAGTCTCGTAATCAATTTCAAATTAAAAATATTTTGATGGTTCTTCTAAAAAGTTCAACCTAATAAAATCATATTATTTTTCATGATTACATAAAATAATTTATCTTCCGCGATTTTCTAAACATAACTATATATTTGTAATTTTACCAAAACTACCAAACAAACATGCAAACGGTCAACAAAACCGGCTAAAAAAAAAAGTCAAATTCAAATGAATCTCAAAATGGAAACACCAACTCGACTCGAGCCGGAAGCTCCACACATAATACATATAGGTATTATAGGTTCAGGCAATATAAAACCGATTTAGGCCACAACTTGTGTGGAGTTGTCCAACCAAGGGCGAGATCAACTTGACTCTTAACAATAAGACTTTACTTCTTCACTTCGGCTATGCGAATAGAGTGATTAATCGGATTTCCAATTTTTTAGAAAAGCGAAATGAAAGAGGAAACATACTTTTATAAAAATTAGTATTGTGTATATACTTATTAAATACATTTAAGCTATTATAAAAATATGAAATAATAGTTGGCAACTAAACAATAATTTGAGTTTTGGATATCATCTTTCCCTCTATCCTAAATCAAACTATTAAATAAAATAAAATAAAAATCATAATTTCACGAATACTGAAACAAATGCAAAAAGTATATCTAATAAAACTAATAGGAGATATAGTAGGATTAAAATCTTTTATTGGTCACCGAAATTGGTGATGTATATAAAAAAAAGCTGTTGATGTTATTTTTTATCAAAACAGTCATATTTAAATTAGTTTCATTTTGTATATGCAGTCACTCTCGAATCGCCAGAAATACAAGTCGAAACCAGCAAAAACTTTTTTGCCAGGTGTGATAAAAAAATAATACATATAACACATGTGATTTGTTTGATCCATGTGATCGATTCCGACGATTATAGCCTTTGGCGGATATAGTAGTTTTTTTGTATAAGAATATAAATACAAAACATAATAAGAATAGGAGTCGATACCACTCGTTAGAAGGCCATTTATTTACTCTATCTCGAAAGTCTTTACAACTTCATTCTAGAAAAGAAGTAGAAGACAAATTTTCAACAGTCTTTGGTGTATAGATATGTCATGATTAACGATTAGTTCGGTTACCCATACGCTCGATGTTAATCAAGGCATCGTAGCAATTTAATGACAATTTAAAGCAGCAGGGCACATTTATCAAACATATAAAACACAGAAGCTTTATCATTTTCTAAAAAGTGAAACCATACTATTATTAACACACAGAAGGCCCCTTGAACCCTCTTTAGCTCGCTTTGGTTTGCCTTGTGTCCTTAGCTAATGCTCTCTTTCGCATGCCAAGGAAGTACTCCAAAATCATACGATCCAATAATGAAACTGGTATTGCTTTCATTAAGAACCACTGAAGTGAATGCATCCAATAAGGTATACAAAATGGATCCAACCCGATGAATTTGACACTGGCTTTGCTGTATGTTTCTGCTGATGGAATGAATAAAGATGGCTTTAGTTTTGTCATTTTTGTGGCCACCTGCAATGGAATCTGAACAGAAAGATTGTAATGAATCAAGGCAGGGTTTGGAGTTTTCTGAGACTATTAGTTACTCTCTCCATTCCAGTAATATGGACGTGTAACGAGGAGTACGGATATTAAGAGAAACCATAATTATATCTTTTTCCATACAATCTAAAAAAGAAATGTGATTGGTCTTAAATAATAAAGATTGCGTCTGATTTATAAAAAATTGAAAATGAAATGAATTTAATTGAGTATAGCTTATTCAACGTTAATTAATGATACATTGGAAAAAAGGAATGACAATTAATTTGAAAATAATACATTTCTCTAAAACTTTATTTACTTATTTAGGAATGGAGGGAGTACTTAAAATGTTCTCTCTCACTCGTAACTGGACTTTCTCGCACATTGGTTCGACTATTGAAATTTGATTAATTTGATTCGATAGTAAGGATCAAGTGCAAATAAAAAAAATACTTTAAAAGATCAAAACTTATACTTTAGTGAAATGTGGCTATTCAAGTTGCCTGAATCAAAACCGGGTAAGGATATAGACATTTTTGAGATCTTTGCCTTCTTTATGCAGATTATTATTTATTACCATGTTTTGTTCGATCCATTCTTATCTGTGGGGTATGGCTGTATAGAAAATATTGTGAGGACGGTGTTCATGATTAATGAGGTTCCAAGTCTCTATAATGCTATTTTGGGTCGTCCATGGTTGCATAGAATAAAATTTGTTACATCAGCATTTTGTTAATGTCTTAAGTATCTTATTGGAAGTTTTTCCGGGTAATTAAAGGAAGTCAAAGAGAAATAAAGGATTGTTATACAATATCTTTAGATTTTCCTAAGTCATTATCCTATCAATTAGACAGTCATCAATCAGGTGAGGAAGTTCACTTTGGAAAGGAGGTTAACGACCCTAGAGAAGAAATGCAAGATGATAGCTTCTTTGATAAAATTGACGAGATTGAAGTGTAAAGTGGGAAAGTGGTTAAAGTTGGAAGTCATTTGATTCAAGATTTTAAACATAGACTGGTAAAGTTATTAAGCAATAGTAATGATGTTTTTTCTTGGGTTGTTGATGATGCTATCGATGTAAAATCCTTAGTTATCTGTCATGAGTTAGCTGTTGAATAAATATTAATACCAATTCGTTAAAAGATAATGGTTTTTTCATAACAGAAGGCTGAGGTTATTCTTCAAGCGGTTGAAGAATTCCTAAGGTTAAGTCATATACGTGAATCAAAGTACCCTACTCGGGTAGCTAAACTAGTGATGATTAAGAAAAAAATGGTCAATGGCGGATGTGCATGGATTTTACATACCTTAATAAGACATGTCATAAGGATGCATTCCTTTTGCCTCGAATGGACCAATTGGTTGATGCGACTTCTGGTTATGAATTTTTATCATTTATGGATGCGTATTTGGGGCATAATCAAATTCAAATGCATTCAAAAGATTAAGAGCATACAACTTTTCAAACAAAAAGAGGGTTGTATTGTTACCAAGTAATGTCATTCAGTTTTAAAAATGTTTGATCAACGTATCAAAGATTGGTTAATCGGATCTCTGATAAGCAATTGGGAAATAATGTGGAAGCGTATAAAGATGATATGATTGTTAAAAGTAATTCAGAGGATTGGTGAGTAAAAGTCTTAAGTAAAAATTTTCAAAAATTTTCAAAAGTTTAATATTAAGCTGAATCATTTAAAGTGTTATTTTGAGGTTAAAATTAGTAAGTTAGTGGGGTATATTGTTAGAAATAATGGAATTGAGGCTGATTCGGTGAATTTTAAAGGCGTTGTTGAATATAGAGCTCCCAAGAAATATTAAAGAGGTGCAAAGGTTGATTTGACATTTGGCGGCTTTATCTTGGTTTATTTTCAAGAGCATCAGATAAAAGTAATGTTTTCTTTGAAATCCTTAAAAGAGCTAAGAAATTATGTTGGAATAAGGATTGCAATGATGTGTTTAAGGTGTTAAAAGATTATTTGGTTTCGCGAGAGATATTATTATCGCCAACAAAAGGTGAATATTTATTTTTATCTTTTTGTTTCCGATCATGCAGCTAGTTTGGCGTTGGTTAGGGAAATGGATAAACTACAACGACCGGTTTACTATGTGAGTACACGTTTAATTGATGTTAAAAAAACATTTGAATTTGGAAAAAATAGTGTCATATTTGGTCATATATGCAAGAAAGATGAGGCCTTATTTTCAGAATTATAATATCATTGTGTCGAGTTTGTTTCATGTGAGAGGTGTGTTATAGAATTCTGATGTTTCGGGAAGGCTCACGAGGTAATCAATTCAATTAATATAGCGTGAGATCGATTTCGACCCTCGAGTTGCGCTTAAGGCTCAAGCAATAATTTTATAAACGAATTTGTTGGTGAAAGGTTGAATAGTGACGAGGGTGAGCACTCAGATTTAGCAATTGAGTTTGAATGGGTAGTTGAGATGGATAGAGCATCAGGAATTGGTACATGTACAGCATCGTTTATTTTGAAACACCTTTTGGGGGAGGAGATGGAGCAATCTATTAAACTTAGTTTTGATGTGACTAAAAAAATTGAATATAAAGATGTCTTATGATGGTTGAGATTAGCTCATATGTGTGGGGCAAAAGTGATTCAGATTAAGTTAGATTCACAATTGGTTGTAACTCAAGCTAATAGTGTTTATGATGTTAAGTATTAAAGTATGAGGGAATATCTAGAGGTTTTGAAAGATTGGGTGAAGATATTTAAGAAAGTGGGTTTCGAGAAAGTACCTCGTTTTGTCAATTCAGATACTGATTTATTGGTAAACATAGATGTGAAGGAAGATAATTATTTAGTAATTTTTTAAAAGAGGTCATCTGTTTCTAGGGTAGATGAAGAATTAATTGTTTTCTTGGTTGATGTGGCTAATGATTTTTGACAAGAATATTTATTATTTTTTAGAGATCAATTACTTTTCGAGGGTAAAGATGAGGGTCGTACTTTAAAAATTCGTGCGACAAATTATTTGATGACTGATAATGGACCTCATTTCCAAAATGAAATAATGACAATATTTTACAAAACATATACAATTGAGGAACATTTTTTAAAACCTTATTATCCACGGGCTAATGGGCGAGTTGATGTATCAAAAAGAGAAACTGTTGATGGGATCAAAAATAAAATTAAAGGGGCAAATGACAAATGACCAGATAAAACTATGTGAGGTATTGTGGGCCTATAGAACGACTCCAAAAGTCATCACATAAGAAACACCCTTTTGTTGGTATATGGAATGGATGTTGTTATTCAAGAAAAGGTGATTATTCCTACTCATATGAGTTAGTATTATTCAAAGGAAGATAATCTTGAAGGAAAGTAGATTTTAGTGGATTTGATTGAGGAATGTCATGATCAAGCTCGAGTTAGAGAACAATACTATAAGAGTTCGATAAAATGTAGGTTTGAATCGAATTGAGGCTGAAAATTTTCAAAGAGGGTGATTTGGTTCTGGAGACACTTTTCCATAGAGAAAATGATAAAAATTCAAGAAAGTTAGCTCCAAATTAGGAGGGTCTGTATAATTTTTTTAAGGGTTGTCACGGGGGAGATAGATTACAAAATTTTACTGATAACATGTTGAAGCATCCCTGGAATATTCAATACTTGAAGTTGTATAAAGAAAATCTGTAAAATTGGATGTGTGCTCTTTTTCCTTTCCATTAGGGCGAGAAGATTTTTTAATGACAAACATTGTAAAGTTGTGTCATCAATAAAATTTCATTTTTCCATTTGATTTAAATTTTTTGAATTGATCGGGAACGTCACAAAGTTAAGAAGAAGAAGTAAATACATAAAAAGAAGAATTATGACAAGTAATGAATAAGTGATGATGGTTAAATAATCAAGCCTAAGGTTGAAAAATCGAACGGTTATGTAAGAAGGTCATATTGTGTCTTGACTTAATTATCAAATTAACAATTATGGTTAAATAACCAAGCCTAAGGTTAAAAAATGGAATGGTTACGCAAGAATTTCATATTGTATCTTGACTTAATTGTCAAATTAGTGATTATGGTTGAAAAACATAGTTTAAGGTTAAAAAACTGAATGGTAACGCAAAAAACCATAATATGCCATAACTTAATTGTCAAATTAGCGGTTTTGGTTGAAAAACCCAGCCTAAGTTTGAACACCGGAATGCTTAGGAAAAAAGATCATATTGTGCCCTATTTTAAATGTCAAATTTGTAATTATGGTTAAAAAATCAAGTCTAAGGTTGTAAAGCTAAACGGTTAAGTAATTGATCACATTGAGTATTGATATTAAGTGTTAATAATATGTATCAACCTCATAAGAGAATATATAAAGACATTAGCATTGATAATATGCATTAAGCTAAACGTATATTTTCTTAGTTATGAAAGATGATAATTTTATATATGAGAAAAAGATTATTTAGCATTGAAGAATAACCTCTAGTTTATTATTGTGTTGAACCATGTTGGGGCAGTACGAAAGTTGATGAGAGATGAACAAAGTTGGAGAAGGGACTGATACATATATATTGGAGATCATGTGTTTGGTTAGGTGGATACTCGACAAATGTTGGGATTCCTAGTGTAAGCAAAAGTTTCTTTCGAGATCAGAGTTGATGGTTATCCGGTAAGCTGCGTGTGGCTTTGTGTCAATGGAGGGGTTATGTCTTTTATAGTTGTTTCCTATTTTCTTGCTTCTTTGTTAGTCGAACGAAATAGAGAAGGTAAGGCTTTGTTCGCATTCTTGAGATTTTCATTTTTGGAATTTGAGGTTAAAGCTAAAACACAATGAAAATACAACTAACAGCCATGCCAGACACCTGTTTTAAACAGGTGACATTTCACTATATGCAATCAAGAAAATTTGTTAAACTACCACAGATAAATTAGTAATCGAATACATTTGTGATTAAGTAATTGATAAAACATTGTTGTAAACTTTATAAATAATTTTTTTTTAAAAACTAATCATATTTTTTGAATAAAACAAAATTTCCACCTTATTTTGTTTTTTCAATTCATTATTTTGGCACCATCCTTTTCGGGGAAAAAATATCCCTATCAGAAATAGTCTTTTATAAGCAGAAATAGTAGTGCCATTGCCTACACGTACCTGGCATTGAATATCTATTCCTTGTCGCTTATATTCCACGGCCATGCTTTGCGAAAAAGTTGCAACATACCTGCAAAGAATGCAAAAAGAAAAACAAGAAACGTATTACCAAAACGTAGTATGCTTAAGAAGGGCGGAAATCAAGTTCATTCGTAACTCATAGTAATAACTGCTAAGTTATTTTGTTCAACAAACATGAAACATCCATACGGTGTGTAGGTGAGCTAAGATAAGACCAGATTCATAAACACACATTTCGCATTTATTACACATTACAACCCAACTTCTTTGTCTCCATTCAAATCACCCACCAGCTCTTAATTTGATTTCAAAATTGGCCGGAATCTATAGGCTTTAGAGAAATTCTAATCTTCGTTTCACGTTATAAATGTTTTCAATCAAAGGTATTTGAAATAACTTAAGAAATTAAAAACTACAAAACACCACTTTAAACATTTCCATTTTTTTCATATTACAAATCTTTTGGCAAAAATATGCTGCTCATATTACAACTCTTTTGGCAATAGAAGGAATGCCATTTATTGCTAAATTTGTAGTTTTTTATCATCCGTAATTGTGTACGACACTAATATATGTTTGTTGTGAAATGATTAATTATGAAATATATTTATTATGATTTTTTTTATTTAATTTATAGAAATGTATTTATTATGATTTTGTATTAAAATAGTATTTTAATAGTTTCGTTTACAGTTTTATTTTAAAAATAAAAAATCGTTAAAAAACGAAACAATAAAAAATTTAATTAATAAAACTGTTAAATCGGATAAAAGTGATTAGAAATAGAACCGATAAAATTGATAAACCAATAGAACTTATACGGAACCACCGAAACCGAACCAATGAATCCGTAGAATCAAATAAAACAATATAAAATTTAAATAATAAAATCGATAAATCTGTAGAATTGATTAGGAATTGAACCAATAAAATCGATAAAACTTATACGGATCTTAACCGACCAAATAACCGCCCTAGTGAACAAAGATAAAGTATGAATGGGACTGTTCTAAAATCGATAAGAATCTCACCCTTTAGTGGCAGCATAAGCAGAGTACAAAGGAAAACCAAGTGTAGAACCCGACCCGATATTTACGATAGCTCCTTTCTTCTTCTTCAACATCAATGGGATTACAGATCGAGTCACCAAACTCATAGCATCAACGTTAACCCTAATTAAGCTTTCTAATACCTTCAAATCAACCTCATGATGAAACTTGGCATGAGGGTAAGACACTCCAGCATTATTTATCAAGATACCGATATCTAAACCTTTGATTCCTTCTTCTACAGCTTCCGATATCTCGTTGACGCTCGAGTTAGCGAAATCGATAACGATTGATTTGATTTCGATTTTATCGTTTTCTTTTTGCCGGATTTCGGCCGTTGTGGACTCGAGTTTTGAAGGGTTTCTGCCGATAAGTACCAGGTTGAGACCTTTGGAGGCGATTTCGAAAGCAAGAGATTTACCGATTCCGTCTGTTGAACCGGTTATGATTGCCCAAGAACCGTATTGGTGTAGATCCTTTGATGGTCTTAAGAATGTGGAGTAAAACCATTTTAGGAGAGAAAAGCTTAGTTGATAGAGCGAATAAAAACCTACAAAACTTAATGCTAGTCTCGAGTTGGTCATTGACTCCATTTCCGGAGAAGTTGAGAGAGAGAACAGAATCTTTTCAGTTTTTCTTCTTTGTTTCCAAAGAAGTGCATGGGTGACTCCCATATAATCAATAAAAGAATAAAATATAGTAAAAATTATTATGAGGTTGTATTTTTTAACTTTTTAAATATTTTTTAAAAAATAGTTATTGAAAACAATTTAAATTTTTTGAATTTTATTTACTCTATTTATTTATGATATTTGTATGAAATCTTTATTCATTAAGACTCTCTGAAAAATTTAAATTTTATTTATATTTTATACTACTCCACAAAATTTGACTATCTTTTTCAACGTCTAAAATATTTAGCACTAAAAAAACTATCGGAACGAATATCCCATTCACTCTGTGTATCACGATACAAAATATCATGAAATTTATAACTATTCTGTGAAGTCGTATTTTTTTTTTTTTTCAATATTAACAAAATTGACGCTAAGCAAAAAAACCTTAAAAGTCAAATTAATTACAAATCAAACCATTGAAGACTCCAAACTACTCCATAAAGTTACAAACACAATTTCAAACACCAACCTTAATTCATCTTCTTCAAATTACTAAAAATAGAAAGTCAACAACCAACAAAACTCATTTTCTCAAAAACTTCAAAAACTTTATATCATGGCCGGAAAAGAGTCGGAACCATTTCCTATGCAAAGCAGCATGGTCGCTGAGGAGGTACATTGCATTTCCCTCACTCATTTTCGCGAAAAAAATAGATTTTTGTAAAAAAAAACACCCGTTTTTGCTGTTCTTCACCATCCTGTGTCGTGGTCGACATTGTGTACGCCAATGTAAAGGCATAGAACAGCATCGCCACGCTGTCTGTTGGTGTGAGAACCTTGCAGATGCCACACGTGTGGCGTATGATGGGTGCTCTACGCTAGAAAATGGTGTGGTGATGCTGTTCTGCGTCTTTACATTCGTGGAATGGGCTTAACTTATCTGGAATGTCAGTTTAATTGATTTATCTACTTCTTACACATTGCAGGAGGTGACCCAATGCGATATTTCACTTGTTTCAGACTACGCTCACCATTTCACCACTCATGACGAGTATAGCTTAGACTCGATAACCGAGTGGGTAAAAAGTACGAGGAATTCGTTAGGTTTTCCGATAAACGTAGCATCCAATGAGATAGGGAAAAAGGAAGAACACAGAGAGTATATTATCGGTGTGAGCGATCCGAAATTTTTAAGTGGGCCGTTAAAGAATGTGACCGTAAGCGTAAGACTATTGGTAGCAAAAACAAATATTGCCCTTTTCATTTGGTAGACAATCCGCTAAAAGAAGACGATAAGTGGGCTCTTAGTGTCCTTTCCGGGATGCACAACCACAAACCGATTAAGTATTCCCAATGACATTTGCAATGGTCCAAGTTAAAACGGAAGAAAAAAGAGCTCGTTGATCTTTTGACGGTGAACGGGACAAGTTCGCGACAAATATTTGGTGCTTTGGAAAAGGATAAGGACAAAGGCCTAAATTACTCAGCGCAGTTGCATAGATGATTAAATTTAACCGGGACCAAATAATAACTACAACCGACATAATAACTCCCGCCAACATAATAACTCCCGCAAAAAAAATCTCGCCAACATAATAACTCCCTCCAACTCTCATTAACTAAAAAACTCACGCAAAAAACGATTCTCATTAACAAAAAAAATCCTGCCAACATAATAACTCCTGCCAAGAGTAACTATACTATATAAACATGACACGAAATCCAATCTGAGAAAATAGAAACCAAGTGTCTACTTACAAAAAAACACACACACTTTAACAAATGGAGTTTACGGCTGATGAAGACTACCATATGCTTAAGGCGGTGAGGGTTGTCCGCCGAGAGATGCGGGAAGATATAGTGATGCGTTCTTTGATTCTGTCCTATGTATGATGTATTTCAAATACGGCCATTAACCTGATTTTGGTCAGTACAAAAAATCAACATATCATCCACATATAGACAAATCATAACTCCTTTACCAGAATTATCAAATTTGCTATATACACACTTGTCTGCTTGGTTAAGAATAAATCCATTAGACAATATCACATTATCAAATTTTTGATGCCAATCTTTTGGTGCTTGTTTCAAACCATACAAAGACTTTTTCAACTTGCATACCTTGTTTTCACAACCAGGCATCACAAACCCTTCCGGTTGTTTCATATAAATCTCCTCATCCAAATCACCATTCAAGAATGCTGTTTTAACATCCATTTGATGAATTACAAGATTGTATACAGATGCAAGTGCAATCAACAATCTAATAGTGGAAATCCTAGCAACCGGAGCATAAGTATCAAAGAAGTCAATGCCTTCTCTTTGTCTAAATCCCTGGATAACCAATCTAGCTTTATACCTTTCAATAGTACCATCTACTTTCATTTTTCGTTTAAATATCCATCTATTTCCCAATGATTTGCACCCCGGAGGTAAATCAGCCAACTCCCATGTATTATTATGCATGATAGACTCTATTTCATCCTGGATAGCTTCTTTCCAGAATGCAGCATCCCTTGATGCCATAGCATCACTAAAAGTCCTTGGATCATCTTCAATAACAAAACAGTATTGATATTGATAGTCAATCTTATCTCTTGACCCTTCAACTAAATATAGTTGAAAATCAGATCCGTACGACTTAGCTTTTCTGGCTCTAGTACTTCTCCTTGGTTCAGAAGGTCCAGGTACACAATTGGTACCACTTGATATATTTTCAATTTCACTTGAGTTCCTATTCAAAGAGTTTTGAATCAAATCTCTAGGTCTAGGTATAGAAGTAAATCTCTCTTCATCAAATATTGCATCTCTTGACTCGATAACGGTGTTCACCGACACATAGTCATTAGATTCTAACACATAGAACCTATATGCAATGGAATGCTCAGCATACCCAATGAAGATACAATCTATACCTCTTTAACCCAAATTTTTCCTTTTAGGTTCAGTGAGTCTTACAACAGCTCTACAACCCCAAACTCTCAGATAATTTAGTGCTGGAGGCTTCTTAAACCAAAGCTCATACGAGGTCATCTTATTCCTTTTAGTAGGAACACGATTCAATAAATAACAGGCTGTTAACATAGCCTCACCCCAGAATCCTTCACTCAAACCCGAATAGGACAACATGGAATTAACCATTTCTTTCAAAGTCCTATTCTTCCTTTCAGCTATACCATTTTGTTGTGGTGTATAAGGAGCCGTGGTTTGATGAATTATACCCGTAGACTGAAAATATATAGGATCATAATATTCACCTCCTCTATCCTTACGTAGATTTTTAATCAAATCATTCTTATGTAGCTCAACTTCTTCCTTATAGATTTTAAACTTATCAAGAGCTTCATTTTTAGCATGCAACAAATAAATGTAGCAATATCTAGATGCATCATTAATAAAAGTAATAACATACTTTTTATTTCCTAATGAAGGCGTACCATGGAAATCACATAAATCACTATGTACTAGTTCCAATATTTTGGAAACTCGGTTAACATTATTGAAAGGTTTTCTAGTTATCTTAGTTAACATGCAAGTTTTACATTTTTCATTATTTGCATCAACAGGAGGAATAAGGCTCATTTTAGACATGTATTTTATTCTTTCATAATGAACATGTCCTAATCTAGCATGCCATAATTCTGTTTTATTTATATTTCTACACACACTAGTAGAAGTCATGCAAACAGAATCATTTTCGAACGAAACATTAATATTTAACATAAACATACCATTACATAAATATCCGAATCCCATAAATACACCATGTTTTGACAAAACATATTTGCCACTTTCGTACACTTGTTTGAAACCACAATTGTTTAAAACAACACCAGACAAAAGATTATTTCGAATCCCAGGAACATACAATACATTGTTCAATAATATGTACTTTCCAGAAGTAAATAGTAATTTAACATTTCCTAGTCCTTTGATTGGTTCGGTAGCAACATTTCCCATCTTAAGTGAAGGTCCATCTTCAATCGGTTGAAAATTACTAAACCATTGAAGATCTTTACATACATGACTTGTTGCTCCCGAATCAACCCACCAAGCAACATCATCATCCTGCACATAAAATGCTTCAGATATTAGAGATATATAATTTTGACCAGAATTAGAATTCTGAAATAAAATCTGACCTTGTTGCTTTTGAGGATCCTTAGATCCACTTGAACCACTATTGTGTCCACTTGAACCAACATTGTTCCCACTTGGACCAACATTATTTTTGCCTTTTCCAACTCGACAATACCTTCTAAAGTGACCAGGTTTGCCACATTTCCAGCATGCTATTTTAGGCTTTTTGCTGTTAAAATTACTGTTTTTGTTGTTTCCTTTAAACTTTCGTTTATTCCCCTTATCTGTATTTCCATTATTAAAGAATCCGCTGCTTTCAGCCATATTTACAGATGAGTTTCCCACTTGGTTTTTACCCTTGGGATTACTTAATTCATCTTGAGCCCTTAGAGACTCTTCAATCTTAAAATGACTACCAAGTTCGACTAGAGTCATTTCTTCCTTGTTGTGTTTCAGTGTGTGTTTAAAATCCTTCCACGAAGGAGGCAATTTGTCAATAACAGAAGAAACCGAAATACATTCGTCCATTTTCATATTGTGTTGAACAAATTGACCCAGAATTCTTAGTAGTTCATTATCCTGTTCCATTACAGGTCTAGAGTCAACCATTTTGTAATTTATAAAATTACTAACCAGGAACTTCCTACTAGAAGCATCTTCTGCCATGTATTTTGATTCTATAGAATCCCATAATTCTTTTGCAGATTCGACATTTTGGTATACATCAAACAAAGTATCAGACATACCGTTTAATATATGGCCTCGGCAAATGTAGTCGTCATTCTCCCACTTGCTGCGCCTCCTCGTTTGTTCCAATGTTTCATTCTCAGTGATCTCTGGCCATGGGGTACTCAAGACATACACAACCTTGAGTGTAGTCAACAGAAAATGCATCTTTTTCTGCCATCGTCTGAAATCATGTCCTTCGAACTTGTCCAACTTAGCGAATTTACTTGTCATCTCCTTCGCAGATTCTCCTCCGTTCGTCATCTCTATCTTCATCAACAAGACCAGAATATTTCAATAAAATGTAGAAAATAGTGTTTCGTTTCCGGATAATCTCTGAAGTCTTGTAAACAATTTCTTATTGAAATATTTTTGGGGTTCTCCAAAAATTTCAATTGGATAAAATCAGAGATATGTACTTTGAACAGAGAGGATGATAAATGATATGATTTCCTTTTCAACAGAACCCATATTTATAAATTTGACCAACCAAAATACAGTTTGGAAGTTAGGGCAGTTAGGGTCTCTCAACCGGTTTTGTGTTAAAACGGTCAAATTTTCAAATTTGAATAAAACGGTCAAATTTTCAATTTTGAAATTTTGTTGACTTGCAACAGTAGCCGATTTAACCAAAATAAAATTTTTCCAAGCTGACCTGTCAGCTCGACCCCAGCAAACAAAAAAAGTTGAAAATCTGATTCTATGGCCTTACAAGAACCAATGCTTTTGTTGAAAAATTAGATAACGTAGTGAGGCAAATTGTTTTCATGTCAATTATGCAAACATCAACGACAATGTATGCATTTAAAAATAAAGCATTTGGGTTTGGATAAAGAACTCATGGTAACTGTGGTCTATGCTAAATTCATAAGAGATCGGAGAACTATAGTTTGGGATTCTCTAAGAGAATATGCAGACTACTTTAAAGAATGGATAGTTATGGGAGATTTTGATGCTATTTTAAACTCTCAAGAAAAACTATCATGTTCTACACTTTGTTAAAGGATTATTAATAAATTCAATAACACTATATTAGACTGTCAACTTGAGAATGCAGGATTCTTGGGCTCAAATTTTACTTGGCTTAATAACATAAAATGGAAAAGTATTGATAGAGTACTATACAATCCAGCCTGGTTGGATTATTTTGAGAACACTAAAGATAAACATCTATCCAAAATTGAATCAAATCATTAACTTCTGATTATATTTATCACAATTGATAACAACCAAGTCAAGTCATCTTTCAAGTTTCAAAACATGTAGACAATGCATCCAGAATTTCTAAATATGGTTGAACTAAACTAGAAGGAAGATATGGTTGGTTCTGTTATACAAGTATTCTAAAGAATACTAAAAAGGTGAAACTCAATCTTATAAAGTGGAATTTGGAAATTTTGGCAATGTTTTGTGTGTTATAGCTTGAGTTGAAGATGAAGTTAAATTTTGGGAAAATATTTTGAGGAATCTAAAAGTCTTGGAAGTTAAAATAACTATACCTAAAGCTCAAGCCAACCAACTTCGATTTTTGGCAAGAGAACAAGCCTAATGGGAATAAAAAAAAGTGGTAACAATTGGTTAAATAATAGAGATAAAAGAAGAAGGAAAATAAATTTAAAGGAATCTTGGATGGAGACACTTGGTTAAGTGAACAAACAGAACTAGAAAATTCTGCATGAACATATTTTAAATATTTTTAGCAAGTCAAACAAATCCTAATAAATTATAAGATCTATATAGCATCATCCCAAATCTTATTTCGGAGGATGATAACAAAAATCTCTTAGAGTTACCTACGAAATAAGAGATATATACGACAATCAAATCCTTAAGCCTTAATATTACTGTAGGTGTGGATGAATTTAGTGGAAAAATTTATCAAATATGTTGGCATATAATCTTAAAGGATCTCTGTGTTGCTATAGTTGTAATCCTTCTAGGTCGAACTGTTCTGCAAGGAATTTATTCTACTACAATTTTTCTAATCCCAAAGATTGAGTCTCATCCAATCTGGAACAACTTTCAACCTATCAACCTATGTACTATCTTTAATGGAATCATTTAAAAATGTTAAATAAAAGAATAACTACTCTTGTTCGTAAGATAATATTAAAGAAACAAGAAGGCTTTGTCAATTGTAGAAACATTCAAGATGATATATTGCTGACTCAAGAGTTAGGTCATGACTTAAAGAGAAAAGTCATAGAATACAATATTCTAATAAAAGTGGATATGTCCAAAGCATTTGATATGCTTTCATCTTATATCATTATAAGGATCATGAAAGCCTTTGGATTTGAAAGTAGGTTCTTCGATGTAATTAAGAAAATCATCAACTCAACATGTTTTTCCATAATAGTTAATGGTCAATTAAATGGTTATTCTAGTCCACACAAGGAGTTAGACAAGAGGATCATATATCCCTTAGCCTCTTTATAATAATTGCTATCGTATTAGGGGACTCAGAAACATATTTGAAGATAACAGAGAAATGAAGTACAAAATGGTAGTTATATGGTCTTACCTTATTTAGCTTTTATTGATAATTTTGTTATCTTTATAATTGGTATTCCTCAAATATGAAAAGGATCAGCTTATTCGTACAATAATATCAAGAAATATATGGTCACTTGACCAACAAGGATAAAACCATATAAGTAATTATTCAAGTATGACTCAAGCAATACTTAAAGTGATAGAAACAATAATTGGTTGCAAGCATTTTCCCCTACCCATCAAATATCTTGGTGTTCTTATTCAAGCTAGTTCTAAATTCAGCCACTATGATGAACTCGTGAAAAAAATCAGAAATAAGATTCTCGAATGGGATTGCAAGATTCTATCTTTTGGAGGCATGTTAATCACAATTAAGACTAAAGAAACTTAAGTCAATGGTCCTTACATTAAATAATAAAAAATTAAAAGATGCCCAATAGAAGAAACTGAAGAAGATTCTCTAAAATGGACTTTATCAACGAATAGGAACGTTAATATAAATGATACACAGAATAGTACAAGGAATAATGAATCCAAATCCAACTTTCTAAAGAAAATACTGAATAATATAACACCTAAAAAGTTTCTTTCCTTTGTGGATGTTAATTAATTATTGGATATCAGCTCACATCATAATAAAGAATAAGAAAATTAGCATTTCTTCTAAATGTCAATTTTATGATAATATAGAAAAAATTAATCATTTATTTATACATTGTACCATAGCTTGGGAAGTTTGGCCATATTTTGCAGGTTTATTTGGAATTCTTATTGGGAGTCACATGTCAATCTCACACCTTATAAGAATTTGGTTATGGTTTGTATAGAAAATTAATTATATTATAACCATTCTTCTTCCACTAATATGGTGGTTTCCATAAAGTTCCAAAAAATAAAGCTAAGTTACAAGAATATAATATTATTGTTAAATCTATAAGAGACTATACTAAACACCTAATCTCAAGCGTAGATTGTTCTCATCTTCTTAAGAGATCTTATTGGTTTAAAAATGAAAAAGTAACTTTTAAATTATAGTGTTTCCAACACTTAAACAAGCCTAGAAAACTTATCTCTCAAATAGAATCTTCCTCTATGTATCAGATTTAAGCTTAATTCCGGTGGCTTTTGTACTATGTCAGGTGAATCAGGATACTATGGTCTTATCAAGGATAATAAGGGTGATATAATATCTGTTTACGGTAGAATATATAGTAAACAAGCTTATATCATTGCAGAATGTGTGGTCCTTTTTTATCGGTTACTTATTTGCAAGAAAAAAGATATCAGAAATATGGATATCGCATCAGATTTTTCTTATCCTCATTAAACATTTTAAGGATAACAAAGCACATTGGTTCATAGTTTGTCTTATTAAATATTGTAGGACGTTGATAACTGTTACTATGACTGTGAGGCATAAATAAACATGGAACATAATCAAGCAGCTCATTGTTTGCTAAATGATCTTTAACATGTAACAAGCGATTTGATTTCACTTAAAACCAATCTCTTGCTCAACTTAGGGTTATTATTTTAGTTAAAAGCCTTGAGGTTGGTTATCTAACGATATAAGATTGATTGTTTCAATCAGCTATTAAAAAGTAAGGATAATTTAGAAATATATATCGGTGTAGACATCTTATTTGGGTTTCTCGGCTTTAAACTCAAACTGGCTTCGGAAATGATCATCTTTTACATCAAACCTTATTTATCTTCCTCGGTTTCTAACCTTCAATTAAATGTTGATTGATTATTATGTTTAATGTTTCCTAGTTCTTTATTATTCATATTTTATTTATTCCATTGACAACTAACATTTATCGAAGCATGTATTTCGATCTGATTTGCTTTTTATCAGGATTTAGAAATTTTGCATGTTATTAATCCACTACAAACGAAAATGTTGAAAAATATAAAAGCAGAGTCAGAAGTAAAAAAATCGGTCCAAATTTCTAAAAGAAGAATAAGTACATTCAAAAAATGAACTTAATCATTTTTATTTATGGAGTGAATTATTACAAATCAAAACTAGATTCAATGAAGAGCAATCAACGAGAGAAGAAATTTTCTAGGAATCATACAAAAAATTTCTCTTAAAAATTTCAAGCGATGGGTTCTCTTTCAAGCTTTGATTGAATCTCAGATATCTGTTTTGCCAGAATCAAACTATCATGGCGAATACCCAAAATAGTTTTATGAGTCATCAAAACAAGTGAATATCACTCAAATTGTTGTTACTTATGGATTTTATAAGCAAACTATTCATTATTGATGAACCATAAACTGACAGCACTAGCAAAACATTAACTTCTTACGTGAAAGATTCCAATGACACTGGAATCCTTGAAATTCTTAAAAAGCGATACTATCTTGATAAATGCTCTTCGGACGTCACTTTCAAAAGACCAATGAATTGAAGTCTTATATTTAGCAAATTAAAGGCAGGCTCATTGAAAATGAAAATCAATTTCGCATTCCAATTTTCAGAAATCAAGATTATTCTGTAACAATATATTATGATATTAAATGTTTTACCACTCGGTTTTTAATAAAAGTGGTTACTTTATTGAAAAAAAAAATGCTAAAGTATTTAAGATATATTATATTATACTCCCTCTATTCCAAAATACATGTGTTTTAAGGTTATGCACGAGTTTTAAAGAAGATCATAATTACACTTTTTTTTCATAAAAAAATAGAAAAAAGAAAGAGTCTTAATTAGTAGGTAATTATAAATAATATTAAAATTTGCATCGGTAAATGAGAACATGTATTGTGGGACAAAAAATATTTCCTAGAACGACAAGTATTTTGGGACGGAGAAAGTATATATCACGACTACCGATTTATTCGTTACCCATACGTCGATGTTAAACAAGGACCGTACCAATTTGATGACAATTCAAAGAAACAAGGCAACATTTTCAAACATATAAAATACAGAAGCTTTATCATTTTCTAAAAAGTGAAACCATACTATTACAAACACACAGGAGGCCGCTTAAACCCTTGTTAGTTCGCTTTAGTTTGCCTTGCGTCCTTAGCTAATCCTCTCTTTCGCATGCCAAGGAAGTACTCCAAAATGAAATGATCGTATAACCAAGCTGGCATTGCTTCCGTTAACCACCACTGAACGGAATGCACCCAGTAAGGTATACAAAAAGGATCCAACCCAATGCATTTTACACTTACTTTGCTGTATGCTTCCGACGATGGAACGAAAAAGGATGGCCTTAGTTTCGTCATTTTTGAGGCCACCAGCATTGGGATCTGAACACAAAGATTGCAATGAATCAAAGCAGGGTTTGGAGTCCCATAGTCCGGATCAGGTGCTAATAAATTTAAAAAATCAAAACTTATACTCAAGTCAAATGTGGCTATTCGAGTTGCATGAATCAAAACCGGGTTAAGATATAGACATGCCTGAAATCTTTTCACAGATTATTATTTATTACCATGCTTTGTCCTTACACATATAGTCTTTTATAAGCGCAAATAGTAGTGCCTTTGGCTACATGTACCTGGCATTGAATATCTATTCCTTGTCGCTTATATTCCACGGCCATGCTTTGTGAAAAAGATGCAACATACCTGCAAAGAATACCAAAGTAAAACAAGAAACGTGTATGCTTAGAAAGGGCGGAAAATAAGTTCATTCGTCCCTCATAGTAATAAGTTATTTTGTTCAACAAACATGAAACATCCATACTATGTGTAGGTGAGCTAAGATAAGACCAGATTCATAAACACCCATTCCGTATTTATTACACATTACAACCCAACTTCTTTGTCTCCGGTCAAACCACCCACCACCTCCAAATTTGACTTCAAAATTGCTTGGAATCTATATGGTTTATATCAGATCTGAACTTCTTTCCACATTACAAAAGTTTCAATTTAAAGGTATTTGGAAAAAACTTAAGAAATTATTACAAAACACATCCATCCTCAAATATTGCCATTGTTTTCCTATTACAACTCTTTTGGCAAAAGAACAGAAGTATGGCTATTATGTATTTCCCAAATGTTATTTTCATCTAGCAAAATACTATTTTTACTGTTATATAATGAAGATTAACCCCAAAAAAATACAAAATGTTGTCAAAATTAGTGAAAGTTAAATGGTATCATTGGAAAGTTCTGGGGTATGAAAAAATAATAAACATTAGTGAACAAAGACAAATTATGACTGGGACGGTTCTAAAATCGATAAAAAAAAGCATAAGAGATAGGAATCTCACCCTTTAGAGCCAGCATAAGCAGAAAACAGAGGAAAACCAAGTGTAGCACCCGACCCGATATTTACGATAGCTCCTTTCTTCTTCTTCAACATCAATGGGATTACAGATCGAGTCACCACACTCATCGCATCAACATTAACCCTAATTAAGCTTTCTAATACCTCCAAATCAACCTCATGATGAAACTTGGCATGAGGGTAAGACACTCCAGCATTATTTATCAAGATACCGATATCTAAACCCTTGATTCCTTCTTCTACAGCTTCCGATATCTCGTTAGCGCTCGACTTTGCGAAATCGATAACGATTGATTTGATTTCGATTTTATCGTTTTCTTTTTGCCGGATTTCGGCCGTTGTGGACTCGAGTTTAGAAGGGTTTCGGCCGATAAGTACCAAGTTGAGACCTTTGGAGGCGATTTCGAAAGCGAGAGATTTACCGATTCCGTCTGTTGAACCGGTTATGATTGCCCAAGAACCGTATTGGTGAAGATCCTTTGATGGTCTTAAGAATGTGGAGTAAATCCACTTTAGGAGAGAAAAGCTTACTTTAGAGAGCGAAAAGAAACCTACAAAACTTAATGCTAGCGTCGAGTTGCTCATTGCCTCCATTTCCTGAGAGAAGTGGAGAGAGAGAGTGTGTTTTCAGTTTTGTATTCTTATTAGTTTCACAATAAGTATATGGGTGGGGTGACCCATATAAATACGAAGAAGGAAGACGTATAAAATGTACATTAGTCCAATTAAAGGACATCAAATAATCTTCTAAATCGGACATAGATAAATCAAATTCTACGTATAAAATGTATACTAATTACATTCTATTTTTTTAGTCAAAATAATACCGTTTATTAATAAAAAAAACATTAAGCCCACAAATAGAGCCCAACAATTAAACTCGATTCAGTCAAAATGGACAAGGGTCAACAACCTAACTCCATGGCCAACTTCATTGGTCGACGCCGCCTTTAGTACGCTTTCTTTCAATCTTGAAGAGAAAGAAGGAACAAGATGAGTGCACTTTTGAAGAGCCAAAAACCATTAACATGCAATCAACCATCTTTCAACCGAAACCCTAAATCCTCCCTACAAGCAGCCATCTCTTCAAACCCAACAAAGCTTCTTCTGCGATCCAATTAGAATCCATTAAAGCCCCAAACACCAGCTCAGAAACCTGATGTTACGAAGCCAAGTAACCCAGATCAAGACTCTCCAAAAAAGTTATTGCGAGCAAGCCAGGAGGAGCGCTTTGATGCTGATTGGAAAACTTTTTGCTTACACTTAAGGGTCCACTTGGCGAGCCAGTCGGCCGCTTGGTTTTGGACCCTTGAGATATAATTAATGGACATGCCTGGACTCAGAGCCTTTCTGCAATAGCTCAAGATACGATCCATCCAGAAGCAGTGGAAAGCTGATCGATAAGAATAAGAGAATCCGACTTTACATCAACGCAATTCCACCCTTTCTTGAAGCAAATAACGAGGCCCTGAAGCAAAGCTAGGGTTTCAGCCTGAACCGGGGATGCTTTTCCCAGAAGAAAGCCATACGCAGCCAAGATGACGCCTTCAACATCTCTGAAAACGATTCGTGCAGCCGACTCCCCATTATTGATGCAGGATGCGTCAACGTTCAACTTGATGCGATCAGTGCTCGGGCGAAATAGTATTATCATAGAATGTAAATAGTATTATTTTCTGCTCTTATTAATACTATTTACATTCTATGATTTATATCATTTTTCACTTCTTTTTTCCTTTTGGATAAACGTCTATATTATCTAGACATACTATTTACAATTTTACGTTCGACAAAATTATTAATTAGTAGTGGGATGTTTTGGACGTAGATGAACTTAGCAGAGTACATATTGGGTTTATCCTATTCCACTCGGGTGAACATCGGTACTTATTGGGTTTATCATATTCCACTCGGAACGTGAATGTCATCGTCGAGCAATGTTAATTTAGTTTTCCGATATTGTCATTCGAATATATTTATATTTGTACGTTCATGTTGATTCTTTTATTATAGTTTTCGATTTAGATGTTCTGCTGCTGTATGTTTCAGTATTTAACTTGAACTTGAACATAATCGTGTTTGATAGAAAATTTGCAAGAGTAGTTTGAGAATTTATTTGGTTTGAAAAAAGCGTCCGTTTTGTATAGTTGATGCACGTTTGTTCGAACTGCTACATCTGGCCAGCCGCTAGGGCAACCGGGCATCCATTTGCCAAAAAAATAGCCTACAACGAGTTTGATTAGTCATTGCACACCAAACAGGTGTTCATTGGTGCGGCTGACGCCCGTTTGCTCTAACGACCAGTTATGTCGTTGGCTAGTCGTTGTTAAAATGGACCTATGATACCATAAAAAGACGCATGTTTGTTAGCAATAACTAGCCAAGGACTACATTTGGCTAGCCATTTTCCATACTCGAAGTCTTCAGAGTGTAATAGACGCATGTTTGTTCCAATTTTAGCAATAACTAGCCAAGGACGTTCTTTACGCAGTTGTTTTTAAAAAAAAAGTTGTTATAGTGAAATAAATGTCTGTTTGGGTAAGAATACTATTTTGTTTAGTTTTTCTTTATAAACATAGAAAAACTCTTTCATTTCTCATTCACCATTTCTCAAACAAACTTCTTTTTCTAAAACTTCTCGGACCAACTTTTATAATCTTTCAGACCAACCACTTCTTTTATAATCTTTTATATTCTCGAGCAAATTTCAAATTTTATACACTCAAGTTTTTTTGGTGGCGGATCATTGGTGATTATAAGTGCTTGGTATACTTTATCTAGTCATTTATTTGTGTTATTGTTTGATCTGTTTCATATAACTAGTCTCGACCTCGGTTTCTAAATTACGTGAATTTAAAAATCTAGTTAAGGATAATGGGAAGAAATTCAAACAAATAATTTTAGATGTCGAAACTAGATGAAACTTTACATATAATATTCTTCCAAGTGCTTATACGGTTAGGGAATATATATTACATTGATTTATAATAACTTTAGCGTGTCTCATCCTTTTTTGGGATTAAATTGGTCATATTATCTTGAACTGATACATTTTTTGTAACTATTTAAATATTTTACTCATACTTTTTGTACGCAATATTGAACAAGATCTTGAGGATAAAGTTGTTGAGGTCCATGAGGATGAAAAATGACTTGAATCATAAGATGAAATTACGATTGAAGAACATGTGTAATGTAAATTTATTAACGATTTGGTATAGGATAATCAAAAGTGAGAACATTTGTACAACTCATGTCCGACAACAATAGAAAATATGAAAGGTTTAAATCAATAAAATTTGTTTTTCTTTTCTTCAATCTCATAATATAACAACACTTACTTATACATTTACTCCCTCCGTCCCAAAATATTTGTCTTTCTAAAAAATTGTTTTTTGTCCAAAAATACATGTCGTTTTAGAATTCCAATGCAAGATTTATTATTTTTTATTGATTTCCACCAATTGGGTGGGTTTCTTTTTCACTTTTTATAAAAACGAGATGTAATTATAGCATTTCTTAATACCCGTGCATAACCTTAAAACGACAAATATAATGGGACGGAGGGAATATATTGCAAATAGATGCTTATCACATTCTTTTTTACCACTTATAAAATAATCAAACTATAATAACGTATACAATAATCAAACGATGATAACTATTTTAACACTAATGATCAAAATATAACTATATTTGTAGTATTTATAATAAAACCATAATGATCAAATTCTAATAATCAAAATATAATAACCTTATACTATTTTTAAATTATAATATAAAAACTATGTAATCAAACTATAAAGTATATAACAATTTTTTTATCAAACAGTAACAACAGATGTATTCTATATATTACAAAATAATAGAAATTTGAACTTTTATCTAATATTACAAAGTCGGTTTTTAAAAGCTCTATACAATATAAAAATGTAAAATGAAAAATATTATGAGTTTCGGACAAGAAAAAAAATCATATATTTTATGTTACCGTGTTTTTATCATTTTCGTAACAGAACGTGAATCATGTCATGTTTTATTGTTCTCATGACAAGACGAGCTGGTGATCTTACCGTGATAGTACAAAATATAACCCATTGTGCTTTAGTGTTTCATTGTCAGTACCATAACCGTAATACCGTGACAGAACAATGTGACGCCGCTCGTGACCAAACACATTTATCAGTACCATACTTCCCTAAATGATATTTTACTACTACAATTAGAAAATAAATTTGACCATTAGCATCGTTAGTTTAAATGATATGTAATGCATCTTAAGATATTTCTCATTCCGTCCATCATCGTAAGGTTAATGATGATGGTGTATCTTAATCCGTGACCTACATGTTGAACCTATGTGATCACCTCAATTTTAGTATAATGCTCGTGTGTGGAAAACAAATGTATAATCTGCTCGCAAACATGTTGTCTCCTTACATTCTCACTAAATTCAATAATCGTTCATAATTACTTCTAAACACTACGTAAAATGTAACAAAATATTTCTCAAGAAATTGGTAGGCTTCATGCACAATACATCTGACTCACTGCCTATATAACATGTGATAATGCATAAAAACTTCGAACGAACCAAACAAAGTCGTGTGTTAATATAATATGGTTTAGTTTAGGGTTTTTTCGTGTTAGTTTAAATTTTAGAATTCAGGATTTTTTAAGTTTATTATAGTTGAATAACACAAAAATAATTAGTCTAGTGAGTTAAATATAAATGTAAATTTTAATTTTTTTTCATTATGTAAAGTTTTTAGTAAAAAAATAAAAATAATCGAAAAATAGTTAAGTTCTTAATTTATATATTTAATCCAAATTCAAAAATAAAATAAAAATTTATTTGAATCAAAAAAATTATTCAAATTTAATTTTACTTTTACTTGTTTTCGTAATTATGATCTTGTAACCACGCTCACCGCAACATAATTTTATCCTGGTCCATTATGGTACAACGTTGAATCACAATTGGACTATCACTTTTAATGAGTCCAGAATTATTCACCACCACCCACTCTGAAAACCGGACAGGGGTAATCTGGATAATAATTACCCACTAAAGTATCCGGACATGACAAAAGTATTAAAACACTAAACACCT
Organism: Limnanthes douglasii subsp. nivea; assembly: GCA_036936605.1. Taxonomy (NCBI): domain Eukaryota; kingdom Viridiplantae; phylum Streptophyta; class Magnoliopsida; order Brassicales; family Limnanthaceae; genus Limnanthes; species Limnanthes douglasii. The sequence goes on from JAUPFV010000002.1 coordinate 272,624,566, forward strand.
TTTGACTAAGCTAGTTGCTAATCTACTTAATAACTAATGGGTCTTTAAACTCAACCCGATTTCATAACTTGACCCGAAAGCTCCTGGGTCCATAATTAAGGGTATAAATACTCAACCACTTTTATTAATGAGGGTAATGAACATTTAATACAACCATGCAGCTTAAATCTCTCACTACAAAACACCCAAACATTTAATACCTTTAAAACTCTCTGAAACGTTTGACAAAATTACCCTCAGTACAAAATAAACCACATCAACTTTTAATATAGAAAAAGAATTATCGGTACTTTCTTTTTGAATTACAATATGAGGTTCTACCGGACTTTCTTGGACTTCTCTCCAAAAACTCTCGTGGTCAAAATTAAGGTTGGGAATTTCTCAAGAGAGACCCCCTCCCTCTTGATCCTTAACCATCGTTTCAGATTGTTTCTCTTGGGTTATACCCAGATCAAAGAAATCATCAATTAACCAAGCTCAACAGATTTATCATCATTTCTTCTCATAAATAAACCAAATTAACGTTGATCGCAAAGCTTATCAGCTAGCAAATGAAGTGTCTGGTGGTTACAAAGAAGCTCAATTTTATTTGGAATGAAAAAATGGAAAACCAACTACAAAATTTAATAGAAAACCTAAATAAAAGTCAGATGAATGAGACTCTTTATCACCAAACGTAAATAAATATAGAAGAATTACCTAAATCAAAAGTTTACCAAGGGGAAATGAATCAAGACAATGATTATAAACAAGATGGTGCTGTAAATTATCATCATCAAAGTCGGCAAATACAGGAGAGCAAATTCAGTTCGAGACTACGAATAAGAACCATTTGTTATATAAGGAACTAGTCAGACCTCAAACAAGCAAAAAGGAAGTTCTTCATCGACTAGTTCAATATTCAAACAAAATGGAAGTCACGGCAGTCCAATTCTCTAAGCAAGATAAGTACCTTCTAATTAATAATCCTAGGTTTACATTGATATGTAAATTTTCCTTAGGTAGACCTAGGTTACAAATTATACAAACATTTCTAGAAAAAATAAAACTTTATGGAAATTTTAATTTATTTGTCTTTGATAAAAGACATGTATTTATTGAACTTGAAAAAACTAAAAATTTAATGATTATATGGAAACGAAACGTTTGGGCTGTTGACAATCACTCCATGAGGATCCTCGAATTAGGGCATCATTTTAATTCCAATAGATAATCTCGTGGAATCCCAATGTGGGTTATATTTTCAAAAATACCTGAATTTTATATAATAAAAACATAACCAGTGCTATAGAGAAAACCATAGGAAGACCTTTGGAAATGTGGATACCCAGAAATAGGAAAATATTTAAATACTGTCAGGCTTGGATAAAGCTAGACGTATCTCAGCCTCTTAGTAAAAGAATATGGATTGAATTTGGAAGCCAAGATGGATTTTGACTAGACATTATATATGGAGCAACACCATTATATTGTCTGAAATGCCACCATCTTGGACATGATGTTAATAAATGTAACAAAAACAGCAAAACAATGACTTAAAGAACCAAAGTGATTATGGTAATTAAGTTTACTTACCACAATCATTACAACCTTATAATGAAATAGATTTCAAGAAATCCAAAGTTAAATCTATAATAATTTGTGAAACCAGTGAAAACAGAGAAAAAACTCTTGAAAAACAGGTTTCTAAGGCTTTAAGGAAGATTAAAAATAACTTATCATCAATTAAAACACACTCAAAAAATCAAACAACCCCAGATAACTCCTCAATCACTATTTATGAGTTAAATCCTGAAATAATTGAAGCTTTGAATTCAATTGATCTTGGGAACAAATTTAATGCCTTACAAGATCATGAGAGAATGAAAAAATATGATATCTCTCCTAAAGCTACTCTATCAGTTAGCCTTCCGGTAACTCCAACATATGAACACAATAATAAAGCCATTGAGTTTAAAGATGTTACCAAAAATTAAATAAATAAGAAGAAAAAAAAAACAAGAGCTAAACAGACATAACAATGAGCCTCAAAGGAGCAAACAAACTCTCCTCTTCTAATATAAGATGACTATTAATATTTTAAATTGGAATATGAGAAGAGTATGAAACAAATCTACAATACAAAGGCTTAAAACATTAATTAAAACTAGAAAAAATATGAGTTCTTAGTCTTACAAGAACCTATGGTAACTAAAAATAAACTTGAACCACTAATAAAAACTCTTGGCTTTAGTAATGGTGTATTTAATCCATCAAATAAAATATGGCTCACGTGGAGGGACAATTCCATTATGAATATGATCTGCCAACATGAGCAGCTCATTCATATCAAAGTCCATCATACAACTGAAAATAAATAGATATAACTACTATAATATATATGCAAAATGCAGTATAATAAGCAGAATTCCATTGTGGGATAAACTCAAAGATCTATCAAACAATACACTTGAGTGGATTACTTTGGGAGATTTCAATTGTATATCATCTGCATCTGATAGTTTTCACGTTCCACGTTGTGTTTAAGAAGTCTAGATGACTTCAACAATACGATGCTGGATTGTGCATTAGAAGACCCGAGCTATATTGGATCTTCATACACTTGGACAAACAAAAGACGTTGGAAAATATTATATATGGTATTAATAAATGAGAGAATGAAAAATCATTTTGATAAAATGCAAGTGAAATATTTAGTTAAAACCAGCTCAAACCATTCACTAATAAGCATAACTTCAGAAAACAACTATTTTAAGCCAAAACATTCACTTGAATTTCTCAATATGTGACTCTGCATCATGATTTTAATCAAACAATCAAGAACTCTTGGAACATCCCAATTACTGGTCAACCTCTAATAACCTTTTGTAAAAACTAGAAAGGCTTAAAGCTAGCCTTAAAATTTGGAACAAGGAAACCTTTGGAAATATCGTTAGTGATATTGCCAAAGCTGAGGAGGAGGTCTCATAATATGAGAGTCTTTTCCAAACTAATCAGTCATTAAAAAATAAAAATAAATTGGCTAAAGCTTATTGGGAGCAAATATAAAATATCAACTGGATTAAACAATGTGACAAAAATACTGCTTTATTTCACACATTTGTGAAGAAAAGACAAAGAAAACATATAATTAAGGGCATATACCATGATGGTATATGGTTTGAAGATCAAAACTAAATAAGTGAGAAGGAAGTCAACTACTCTAAAACCGTACTGGCATCCAACAATATTGTTGACTAATATTATGGTCCAATGAACATTATCCTTAAGTTAATTTACGATAATAAGAACCAATTACTCCTTAACATTCCAACAAAAGATGAAATTCATAAGGCTATTCAAAATTTGTCTTCAAACAGTGTTGTTGGCCCTGATGGGTTGAATGCAGGATTTTATCAAACATATTGTCCAATTATCCAAAATGACTTAGTTCTAGCTGTTATTGATTACTTTAATGATAAACATGCCTCAAGTGGCATATTCTCCAGTACCATTTATCTTATACCTAAATCCTCAAACCCCAAACAACTAGAAGACTTCAAGACAATTAGCTTATGTTATGTCCTAAATAGAATTCTATCCAGAATTTTAAATGATATGTTATCAATTATTCTCCTTAAGATAATTTTTGAAGAGCGAGAGGGATTTGTTCATGGAAGAAATATCCATAAAAATATCCTTCTCTCTCGATAAATTATCTATAATATAAACAAAAACTTAAGTGGCAGTAACATCATCATTGAAATAGACATGACCAAGCTTTTGACGTGATGTCTTATTTTTTTATATTTAATGTAATGGATGCATTTAGGTCTAATCCCAAATTCATTAAGATTATTAGAAAAGGAATTGAATCTGTCTTTTTATCCATCATTTTGAATGGTGAATTAAAAGACTATTTCAAATGATCCAATGACATAAGCCAGAGGGATCCGATATCCCTCAACCTTTTTATAATTTCTCAGGAATACCTCATAAGATGTATAGATCAACTCACCAACCTAAATCTTTCAATGAAATACAGAAGCAAAAGTGATATGAATATCAATTGCTTAGCATTTGCAGATGATTTCGTCATCTTCAGAAATGGTTCACTTAATAACATTAACAAATTGACCAATTTATTGAACATATACTAAGAAATCTATGACCAGTCCATAAACACTAAAAAGTCTAGCTCATTATTCCCAAAAACATTAACAACTCCAGAATTTAAAGTAGTGAAAACCTTATTGGTTTCAAAAGAAAATCTCTTACAATGCCATACATTGGTGTCCAAATCCATAATAGCAATAAATCAAAGTTATATGATGACTTAGTCAATAAAATCAGAGTTAAAATTCAGGATTATGATTGTAAATCCCTCTCCTTTGATGGTAGATTAGTACTGATCCAATCAATAATAATGACCATTCTAACCTATTACATTTAATGTTATGCCCTTCCAAAGATTGTAATCAAATAATATATAGACTTCTAAACAAATTCATTTAAGGATCAAAAGAATTTTCTCAAACAATTATATGGACTGACTGGAACTCCATAAGCAAACCCTCAATGAAGGTGGCTTAAACATCAGAAAACTGTATGATCTTCATGACACTTATTCTTGTAAATTATGGTTTAAATATATAGAAAACAACATTATTTGGGCCAGATACATGCAAAATATCTATTGTAAAAACTTTTATTCCCTATTCAAATCAAATTCTAAAGGCTCTAGAACTTGGAAGAGATTAATAAATATAAAAAACATTGTTGAACCATACATTAGCTACAAACTAAAATATGGTAATGTTGAATTCTTGATTGATAAATGGTTTATGAATAAACCATTAATTGATATCTCTGATGAAAACAATTGCGACTGGTACCCTATATAAAAAGTAAATGAATTATGGTAATATAATACTTGACGTTTAAGTAAACTTACGCCAACCTTATTTGGTAATAGTGTTCCTGACTGTAAATATACAAACCCATAAAGTATCTAGAAACGCAATTAACACTTAACGAAATTGAAAGAGAAGGAAAAATATCATCAGAAAACTTAAGTAAATTTCTTTCTCTCTCTAGAAAGTTAAAAATGACTACCTTCATGTTCTCAAATTAGGAACAGTAAAAAATAAAAGAACTTTTTATAAAGGTTGGAAAAACACTTGAGTACTCCACTAAAGAATGGGAGTCAACATGGTAGGTAGGGGGCTACAACAGAGTGTAACCGTTTCTCTCATTTGATTAAATGGTTTTACCTAGAACAAAACCAGTTCGTAGGTCCAGTCAGAATTTGACACGTGTATCCAGAAGTAACTGATATAAAAGTTTCGAGTCTTGAATGGTAACTTCTTTTAATAAAATCATCGGGCGATATTAAATTCGGTTCGAATATGTTTAGCTATTCCAAAAGCTTCTGAAAGAGCTAAATGGGCTAGAAGATAGGGTCGGATTATATTGGAGGTCCAACGAGTAAAGTGGTTCTGATTTCTCTTAGAGGGCAGTTTAGACTTAAAACAAAAACAATGGAAAGTAAGTTGTATGTCTATTATAGTAAGCTGAGTACTTACTTCACTTAATCTTGATCCTCCAAAGCCTACAAAACTAATATGAATCCATGGCCCTACCCAATTGGCTAATATATCTAACATTAATCTATAAATACTTAAAAGGACCGCATTTAAGGGAGGGGTGTTATATTCTCTCTCTACATATTAAAAACAAGCACCTTTAATTATATTTATATGATTAATACCTAATCATCCAAATAATTATCAATAACCTTCAATCAATAATTATCTACACCATGTTTCATCTCATACGAATGGTATATCTAAGAGACATAACCGAACACTAAATTATGGTAAGAAGTATGAGAAGTCATTCATTGCTACTATTATCTCTCTAAGGGGAGCCATCAAATGTGTTGCTTACATACTCAAAACAATACCCACTAAGGCTACTGTTAGGATCCCATATTAGCTTTGGAATGAGTGCATACTCATTTTAAAGAATCTGCATGTATGGGGTTTTAAAGAAATACAACAAGAGAAAATAATGCTCTTAATAATGTCTACAAAGTAAAAGAAGAGTGTTATAAGTCTAGAATTCATTGTATATATTTAGTAGCATGATGAGTCATGTGTTGGAATATTAGATGATCCCTCATTCTACAAACAAGCTGTGAAAATCTCTTACTCTCGAGAGTGGATCGACACTATAAAGTAAAAGTATAAATCGATGCAAAATAATACGGTATGGGAACTTATCCCATTGCCTGAAAAGAAAATAAAATTAGTTGTAAGTGGGTTTACAAAACCAAACACAATTTCCAAGATAATGTGGAAAGCTATAAATCACGTCTTGTAGTAAAAGATTATACTCAACATGAAGGGGTTGATTTTTAAACAACCTTATATCCGGTATCAACGAAGGATTCCTGTTGAACATCACGACATTAGTTGCACATTTTGACATTAAGCTCTATTAGATATTAAGATCGCTTATAATATTGAGAAAATGATCTATATGGTTCAACCATAATAGTTTATAGTATGCAACTAAAAATATTTGGTTTACAGGGTTAAGAAATCCATTTGTGGACTTAAATAGGCCTCGTGTTAGTGGTATCATAAATTTCTTGAAGTCATAGTCTCTTTTGACTTTAAAGTCACCTCGATTAAGGATTTTATATATCTCAAGTTTATAGTAGGAAACTTAAAGGATTTGGTTTCCAGGGTTAAGAAATCCATTTGTGGACTTAAATATGTCTCGTGTTAGTGGTATCATAAATTTCTTGAAGTGATTAGTCTCTTTTGACTTTAAAGTCACCTCGATTGAGGATTGTGTATATCTCAAGTTTAGTTGGAATAATTTTATATTTATTATATTATATGCGGATATCATATTATTTGTCTCGAACAATATAGAATTATCATATACTACAAAAAAAATTATAACAGACAAGTTTGATATAAAAGATCTTGGTGATGCGAGTATGGTCTCATGATATTCTTGGATTATCAAAAAATACATATATTGAAAGTGTGTTGTAATGTTATGGATTAGAAAATAACAAACCATTGAGTACCCTTATAGTAAAGGGTGACAGACTTAGTCTATGCCAATATCTTACGACAAAACTTGATATTGAGGCAGTGAAAATGGTCCCTTATACTTTGGTAGTTGGAAGTTTAATGTATGCTCAAATTTGTACTAGGTCGAACATTACCTTTCTGTAAATATGTTGAGAGATATATAAATAACCCAAGCATGGATCCCTAAAAACTAGTTAAAAGGGTACTCTAATATCTATAAGGAACAAAGGGCTACATGTTGATATATAGAATGTCAGAAAGGTTGGAGATCATTATGTATACTTGCTCGGATTTTGGTGGATGTATAGACACATTGAAAAGAATTTTGGGCATCATATTCTTATTGCATGGAGTTACAATATCCTGGAAAATTATAAAGCAAACACTTTTTGTATTATTCACCATGACAACATAATTTGATGCAAACTTTAAGGCATCAAACCATGCATTATGGATGTGGAATTTGCCATCGTATTGTATATCGTACAAGGGATAGAAGGTCCCATGAGGTAGTATTATAATAACAGTTCCATGGTATAGTATTCTAGCAATAATATGAGCTTGTTTAAATCCAAATATATATAAATAAAGTTCATTTTTTGTTAAAGGGAGAATTGAAATGGGTTACATAAATATAAAGCACATACGTACAAACTCCATGATATCAGATCTGTAATAAATACGGTTTTGACTAAGGTTTTCCAAGGATACCCCATTTCTATAGGTATATTTGATTTAAATGATTGTTAGTTTCAGTGGGAGAGTTTGTAATAGAATTTTATGATAACACCTACGAGACGACGATGTATAAAATTAAATTGCTTAATTTTTTTTTATGTAACTTCAATAAAATTGACATTTTGTGCTGGTTACATTTTTATGAGTTTGAAGAAGCAAGCAAACCATGCATGGGCTTTATGTCTTATACGTTCGGCGATATATGATAATATTTGTACATTTCTGATTATTATTGTGACAGACAGTGAGTTGGCATTGATATCGAGCTATCAAAGACATATTTTCCGATTCAATCGACATACTATGAAATGGTACATAAGCAAAAACATTATTGCAAAAAAAATGATGGTCAAAATGGATGATGTATGAGAATTTATGGATTTTTATAACATCGTGGTTGAAGTAAAGACCATCAAAGAGTTTCACATAAAACTAGCTTCAATAAATGAAGTATTCATTTTTTACTCAAATGTTGTAGATTATGCTATAAATTCTTGGACAACACCATACAGGGAAATATTGTTACTTTCTTGACAAACGATATTCAATATTTTGGCAAAACAACAAACAATAGTAAGTGATTTCTATTTTTAAACTTATATTTTTTTAAGCGTCTATGTTATAATCATATTATTTCATTTGTATTTTGTAGGGCCGAGAGTGCTCAAACGAGCCTAAAATACTACATTAGTCGAATTAATTAAATTTTAAGCTTTTCTGGGTCAAAGTTCAAGCATTGTTTGATCTTTAAAAAACAAATTTATTTGAATCATTGGAGAGAAGTAAGTTTGGTATTAAACATACGCATATAATTTATATATTTAAAATTAAAAAAGTTCGTTATCTACTTCAGCCTTGGATCTGATGTTCATTATTTATCAATGAGCTAGAGATATAAGCGACAGTAAGGTATATGTGATTGTATTGTTTGAAAACAAAACGCTGGTTATATTGCGCATGTGAATAGCCATGATAAAGAGAACATATTCCTATTCCAAATATTGAATTTGAAATATTTTCGAAATATATTAGACATCGTTCCTCGATATAAAAATACATCTAAGGATGCTCTAACAAAGAAAAAGAATAATAGACAATTATATCCACAATTTTAGGCAAAAAATTCAGGATCATATTTACCAATATAGTGATACAAATCTTTGATCATGAAATGAGTCACGTGGTTGAGCGTAAAATACTTGTTACTATTGAAGGTAGAAAAATGTTGACCCATACTAATAAACTAAACATAAAAAACTAAACATAAAGATTATTACTTCAAACATGTCATTGAACAAACACAAAATGCTAATACACTCTATCGATATGTATCACGACAGTTAAACCAAGTATATTCCTGGTATCTAAAGTTCCCACCAATATAAATAACACGTATGAATAACAAATAGTACGTAAACCTAGTAAGTTGAGGTGTATCATACAAAAAAAATTAAACGAGTTAGCTTGGCTCAAAAATCATCTAACATAAATATTGGATGACATTGCTAAACATTCCGTGTGTTTTGCCATTCCGTGTGTTTTGTCATTTGTTATTAATGTATAATGTCATTTTTTCACAAAAAAAACAATCAACAACATATTTACCTTTACATGGTAGTCCATCGTAATAAAAAAAAACTATAAAAAACATGAAATTACTTCTATACATAATTACTATTAGAAAGTCAGTTATTTTATATTATATTATGCTTAAAATATTTTCTTGCTTTTTACATTATTTTGTATTAGATCTTACGGAAAATAATAAATCAATGTTCGAAATTTTACCCCAATTCCATTAATATTAAACAAATACATAAAATAAAATCCAAACTAACTATTACTCATTCTGTCCTTTGTTTGACGTTATAACTCTTGACACATTAACTAAGGAAACTCATTATTGTTTTTGAAATGGTAAAAGGTATTCCTACTTTCCATAACCAACTCTTTCGTTTATACACATTTGAGAATAAAATAAAATAAATAATTAAATATTAAAAATATAATAATAAACTAACCATTAATACTTTAAAATTTGAAACATCTAATAAATTGAGACAAATATTTTTTTTGCTAAAACCACTTACATTTTAAAACGGAGTAATGCTCATCGAATATTTACAAATCGAAGTCATTTGTTTTATTTTGACCAAGACCTAAAGATAACGAATTTTACCAAATTATGAGCGAATCTATATTCCAAATAGGATGTTTGAATTTATTAGACAATGACGAATGAAACATTAATTACTACTCCAAGTGGCGGTGAGTAAACCTATAGCCTACAGGGCACAAGAATAGAGAGACCACATGCAAGGTATGAATATGTGATTACTTATTGGGAGGCAGGCAGCCACTTGTAATTCCAGCTGTGGTTCATAACTTTCGACCGACTGATCAGCCAGTAGTCGTCGGTTCCCCTCGTCAGGAACTGTGACCATATTTAATTACATTTTCACCGGACTAGAACCGCGAACCATCGGAACTATTTAACAGAGAATCACGATTTACGGTTTTGGTGGATTGCGGTACTGGCGGGTTGCGGTCCTATCGGTTTATTTCTTATGCAGTCCTGTCGGTTTGCGGTTCTGCCGGTTTGCACTCTAATGGATCAGTTTCGCAGTTAAACCATAAGTTCAAACCATAAGTTCAAACCATCAGACAAATCATTTAGGAGCAGTGTATCAAAATATTTTATAATGTTATTTAAAATTAATTTGTAAGTGTTAATTGAATCTAATTTCAATAATTGAGATATGTACCATATAAATATAAACGAGTTAATTATGCTATTTCATGTATTTTAATTTAAATATGTTATCATTTTAATCAAAATTTTATAATCAAGCAATTAAATTCTAAAAAATAATTGTAATTTGATTTTGATATGTTTGATTATATTTATGTATTTAAGATGTAGATATTAAATAAAATATATACATCTAATTGTATTTTGATTACAACTTTCAATATTTGTAAAAATATAAAAATAAAAATTTGATGGTCTTAAACAAGATATCGTAAACAATATAATTGTAAAATGATTTGTATATTGTTTGAACATACTATATATTGAAGATGTTATATTTAATATTAGGTACATATTAAATAATATATATACCTATTAGACATATAATTGTATTCTGATTTTAAATTATTAGGTGATTCTTTAGATGCTTTCAAGCTTGAAGTGTTTATGGTTAGATGAATTATATAGTTTATTGTATTTTCGAACTATTCTATATTAGAAGTTTAAATTTAAAATTTTTAGAATTGTATAATTATATGCATAAACTTAAATTACTTGTAAATAACAAAATAAAAATTGAAAGCGAAAGTGATTTAAATAACATTTAATAAAAGAAGCAAAACAAACATTCATTAAGAATAAAAACCAAACAAGTAACATAGTTGTTCAATCAAATAAAAAAGAAAAACATTACAACGATAATGCTTAAGACAATCAAATGCAAAAAACTAAGGAGCTTCATCGTTGTTGTTGTTGTTAGGTGGTGGACCTTGCAAATGCATGTTCTCCATCATCTGTCGCATATACTCCGACTGTTCGGCTTGAGAGTTTGCAAATCACTCATTCCATTGATCTTGTCCATGATGCCACTGCTCGTATTGACCATGTCACTGCTCATATTGACCATGCCACTGCTGGAGGTGACCAAGTTGATCATTCACCCCTACTTGCCCCTGTTGTATCTGGCTAGGCTGGTCATTTACCCCCCCTGCCAATTTTGAAATTCAGTTTGCCATTTTGTAAAATCATCATGCCATTCCGTTTGTTGAGTATGCACAAAGTGTATATAATCCATATGCTGCTCATGCGAATACTCAGCAAATTCGCGATCGGTTCGTCTTTCTTGTCGCGGTAGTCCAGAAGAACCACCAATAGCATTTGGATTGAAAGGCGCCTGAGCCTGAACTCGATACTGAGTAGGTGGATTTGGCGGTTTTGTAAGACCGTTCGTAGTCCATATTTAATTCAACTCGGGCCTATAGTGGTTCTATGCCTCCAATTTCGACATCAACTCTCCATCCCAAGATTATATTTCCTGCAAACGCAAAGAGTTTCTACCTATAGCACTAGTCGGCCTCACCTTCATCGGAGTGTACATACTCGCATCAACTCCTTTCGAAATAAGCAAGTAACTCACTATCATCCCATAAGGTAGTTTATCCGTACCACACCTCTTAGCCATATTTTGAATCATCAAGCTAGGTAAACTAATTATTCCCTGATTTCGGACGATAAAAGTAGTTACAAATGTTTGAATATATGAAAGCTGCGAATCATTGTTACTAGGGGAAAGAAATATACTATTTACCAATTTCAAAGCTAATTTCCCATTAGCATCTAAATTACTTCGCATGGCTCAAAATTCACCGCTAATTTTCGGAGCATCCGCACCAGGACAAGTAAGAAGCTCTACTGCTTCTTCGTAAGACATAGGCCAATCAGCACCCCAGCCTGAAGGGCGATAACTAATGGAAGGTAATTTATTACCGGTATATATATCATTGGTTGGAACGAAAAAAAGATCTTCGAAATCAGTTTCAAAAAAACTATAGGGTTTACCATCAATCAAACAATTCATTCCTAAACCTCTACCATTTAGATCATTCTCAATTAATTGTGCAGTGGCATAAAACTTGCGTACTAGTTCTAGATACCAATCACAATTGAATTTAGTTAGTGTCATCCAACCTAGGCCATTAGTAGGTTCAATAAGTTTGAATTTTTTTGCATACCGTCTACTTCGATCAGTTCATCGTAATCCAAATACATACCCGCCTAAATTTTGGTTACACCTCGTCCTCCTTCCGTATTACGGATGCGAAGCTCCCCTTCGTCGCGATGTTCGATAGTCGCGCTCTCCGTTACCTCCATCTCTTCATACAAAAAATCTTCGGCATCTCTCCTTCGTCTCGAAGATGATTCAACTCCTCCACCTTGACGGGCTTGCTTTGATCTTCTCGAAGAAATTTAGCGAAACCTAAAATTTAAAATAGTGTTTGAAAATTATAAAAATAATTTAGAGAAGTGTAGTGGAGAAGAGATAGATTTGTAGTGGAGAAGAGATAGATTTGTAGTGGAGAAGAGATAGATTAGTAGTGGTTGTGTGAAAAATAAAATAGGAAATAGGTAGTATTTATAGGTTTTTTTTCTTTTCAAAATAGTCGTTAGATAACGTCATGGATGACGTCATCCATGGCGTCATCGTGCGGACCATCCGGCCAGGCGTGCGGATGGTCCGCACGTTCGAAAAGTTAACGACCAGTAGTGTTGATTTTAATATTACAAACCAAAACTAAATCTTATCATGTTAAAATATTACAAATTCTATGGTTATAATTTTAATATTACATTTTGATTACTATTGTGATTTGGTTTTAAATATTACAAGTGTTTGTTATTATTTTTTAAACCAAAATCAGATCTTATGAAGTTATAAGTATTTCATAATACAGTTGTTGTTATTATAATAAAAGGTAAAGTTTTTTTTGGTTAATTTAGCCGTTCACAGTTTATACTCTTGCGGGCCATGAGTTGTACAAATGTTTTCAAATTACAATACAAAATAGTAGATAATTATTACAAATATCATTCATCTCCAGCTTCGTCTTCTTCGTAAGTAAAATCTTCGTCCTCACTTGATTCACCTTCAGCTTTGTTTTCTTCCGCAATTTCTTGTTCAAGTGTATCTTCGTAATCATCCGGATAATCTTCGAATATGTCGTCTACATTCACTTCGTCTCTAAACTCTCTGTCTTGCATCCTTTTATCCACCGCTGTCCAATCCTTGACTGCCACAAGCACTCCAAGTGCTTTGCCCGTCAATCTTGTTCTCTTAGTCGTGTATTGTAACCTCGCTTGGCTGAAAGCACACTCACTTGCAACTGTAGACATAGGTATTGCATAAATCTCTTTAACAACCCTGCAAAGAATAGGAAACTCTTCAGTTTTGGTATCCCACCATCTTATGATATCTTCAATACCATGGTCGGGGAAATTCGTAAAATCAAACATAGTGCTCAAATATCTAGACAGCTCATTATCAGATTGAGGGGTTTCTTTAAATTCATTGTTTCGTAACATTGTCATTTGAACATAGTTAGTAGAAAATCTCCCTCTACCCCTATTGTTACTACTCCTTACATTTGTAGTTGTATTTAATCTATATCTTTCAGCATACTTATCATAGATATTATGCATACAGTCATATACGCTGACAATATACCCTTCAGGGTTAATTGGTTCCTTCGGTGGTCTAGTTACAGAAAATTGTATAGATCGATAAAACCATCTAACTAGCCATTCAAATTTATCTTTTCGTGAAAAAGGATCTAAAATGCAAGAAAGTGAATAAGTCACATGGATTGGATGAAAATACTTTGTGAGCTTGAATTATATTTCGGGCACCATGTCTACGCATACAAAATTTATTCTAAATTCATTCATATGCATGGCAAGATTAGTAATCGTGAAAATGGCCAAATGAGCATTAGGTTGATTTTGTGAAGAAAAGGTTTGAGTGTTATCTTTAAAAAGTTTTAAAAATCTTAACATGTGTGCACAATATTTCCAATGATTTTTTTCAATTGGTGTTTCAAGATAAAATGCATTATAAAGCGTCATAATCTCTTCTTTTAAAATATGCGCACGTGCAAGCATTGCATAAGTAGAATTCCATCTAGTTTCGACATCTAATATAAGTTTCTTATATTGTTTCCCATTTAAAATAACAAGTGTTTTAAAAGCTCTTTTTTTAACAGCGGAGGTCGTGCAAAATAGGATCCCATTTTTAATAGGGGCAATATAATCACCCATAACCTTAAGTATTCCCTCTTTCACAATTAACTGAAGTACGTGGCATAAACATTTGGTGTGAAACAATCTAGGAAAAATGGGATTGCAATCTTGTGTAAGCAATTCTTATAGCACTAATATTAGAAGATGCATTATCCAATGAAATAGACATAATCTTATTTCTAATTCCATAAATATCCATGCATTCAACCATATTCTCCCTAATTAATTGTGCGTTATGCTTCCCAATAGATTCAAACCATATAATTCTCCTTTGGAGTACTCATTCGGGATCCATCCAATGAATGGTGACACATAACATATCAAAATCAGTAAAAGAAGCTATGTCACTAGTAATCGAAACATTCCATGGCAAAGTTAGCATAGTTTGAATAATGTTTTTTTTTTCTTTTTAAAAAATATTTAAAGGCTAGCTATCGCAAAGAGCTACGTGGAATGCGTTTTGCCTGTGGGTTTACCCCAGCTTGCATCCAATTTTCGTATATAAAAGAATCCCCAAAACTGAATGGTTGTAAACTACCGACTGCATAAATCATTGTTTCTTCCCTATACGTATCGTGGTTAAACTAAAAAAGAAGACCTGTTTGAGGGTTTATGCAAATATTATTTGGGTTAGGTTTTGTAGGATCATATATTTCATGTTTCAGTAAATGTTTTACCATAGTGCTAGTGCCCATATTTCTATTTCCACTTACGTGAAGATAACATCTATTGCACTTTTTACAAATACTAGATACAACATCATTTGATGGAGTAAAGTGTTTCCAAATCCAAGATTTTTTCTTACGAGATCTCGATCCACCACTAGTACTTCCACCACCACTTTTGTGGGAGGAGAGTGTGTCAACGTGAGGGGAGTCTGTAGGAAACTTATCTACGGTATTGAGATCTACATTAGCGGGTGGGTGAGCCTGAGTATTTCTACGTTTTGAAGCCATTTTAAAACTAATAACAACGTTTTAATTTAAATATGCAATAAAATATTAATCGAAAATAATTAATATTGCAAATAATAAAAACTAAATTTAGACTAATAACAACTAATAACAACTAACAGCAACTAATAACAACTAATAAAATTAGAATTAAAAGAACTAATTTAAATAACTAAAACAAGTAAATAACTTGATAAATTATACGAATCTCTTAATTGAGCTATTATAATGTTATCCCAACGCTATTTAAGTATTTTTATCAAATTGAAACAATTTGCGGAAAAAAAATCAAACAATTTCGAAAGTAGAACTACAATATGTAAAATAAGAAATTTGAGTTTTCTAGGATATTTAGAACAAGTAGAGAGATTTAGAGAGAAGTAGAGATGAGTTTTTGAGTTTGTGAGTATTGAGTTGGGGTGTCCTCTATTTATAGGGGAGACCCATCAAATTGTTTTTAAAAAATTCTGGAAAAAAATGTCTGGACGCCCGGACGGTAAATTTGGGCCATCCGGATGGCCCAGACGCCTATGGCTAGTTTAATTCAAACTAGCCATTTCACTTTGGACCATGCGGACCATCCGCACGTCTAACCGGTCCGCACGAGTGGCGTCATCCAACGGTTACTTGAAAAAAAAGCCTATAAATACTACTCATTCCCCCTACAATTTTTCACACTACTACCAATCTCTCTCTAATTACCTACACTTCTCTCTCTAATTTTTTTTTTATAATTTTCAAACACAATGTTTTAATACAGGTTACGGAGAATGTCTAGGAGAAGATCAAAGCAAGCCCGTAAGAGTGGAGGAGATGATTCAACATCCTCGAGACGAAGAACGAATGCCGAAATATATTCGGGGTATGAAGAGGTGGAGGTAACGGAGAGCGCGACTTACGAACATCACGGCGAAGGGGAGGTTCGCCTCCGTAATCCGCTAGCACGACGAGGTGTAACCAAATTTTGGTCGGGTATGTATTTGGATTACGATGAACTGATTGAAGTAGAGGGTATGCAAAAAAATTCAGACTTCTTGAACCTAATAATGGCCTAGGTTGGATGATGATAGCTAGATTCAAGTGTGAATGATATATAGAATTAATATGCGAGTTTTATGCCACAGCACATTTAATTGAGAATGATCCAAATGGTAGAGGTTTAGGAATGAGTTGTTTGATTGATGGTGAACCCTATAGTTTTTTTGAAACTGATTTCGAAGAACTTTTTTTCGTTCCAACCCGTGATATATATATACCGGTGATAAATTACCTTCCATCATTTATCCTCGTTCGGGCTGGGCTGCTGATTGGCCTATGTCCTACGAAGAAGCAGTAGAGCTTCTTCTGGTTCAGAGGCTCTAAAAATTAGCGGTAAATTTCGAGCCATGCGAAGTAATTTGGATGCTAATGGGAAGTTATCTTTGAAATTGGTAAATAGTATATTTCTTCCCCCTGGTAACAATGATTCGCAGCTTTCATATATTCAAACATTTTTAACTGCTTTTATCGTACGAAATGAGGGAAAAATTCATTTACCTAACTTGATGATTTGAAATATGGCTACGAGGTGTGGTACAGATAAACTACCTTATGGGATGATAGTTAGTCATTTGCGTGTTTTGAAAGGAGTTGATGTGAGTATGTACACTCCGATGAAGGTTAGGCCAACTAGTGCTATAGGTAGAAACTCTTTGAAATTGCAAGAGATATACTCTTGGGATGGAGAGTTGATGTCAAAATTGGAGGCATGGAATAACCATAGGCCCGAGTTGAATCAGATATGGGTTGTGAACGGTCTTAGAAAACCGCCAAATCCACCACATGAGCATCAATTTCAGCCGCCTTTCGATTGAAATACTATTGGTGGTTTTTTTGGACTACCGCGACAAAAAAGACGAACCGACCGCGAATTTGCTGAGCATTCGCAATCCACTGGGCGCATTCTCAACAAACGGACTGGCATGATCAATTTACGAGTTGGTAAACTCAATTTCAGTAGTGGCAGGAGGGGGGGAGGAGGGTAAATGACCAGCTTAGCCAGATACAACAGTGGCAGGTAGGGGTGAATGATCAACTTGGTCACCTCCAGCAGCGGTATGGTCAATACGAGCAGTGACATGGTCAATACGAGCAATGGCATTACAGACAAGATCAATGGAATGAGCGATTTGCAAACTCTCAAGCCGAACAGTCGGAGTATATGCAACAGATGATGAAGAACATGCATTTGCGAGGTCCACCGCCTAACAACAACAACAATGAAGATCCTTAGTTTTTTACATTTGATTGTCTTAAGCATTGTCGTTGTAATGTTTTTCTTTTTTATTTGATTGAACAACTATGTTACTTGTTTGGTTTTTTATTTTTAATGAATTGTTTGTTTTGCTTCTATTTTTTATTAAATGTTATTTAAATCACTTTCAGTTTCAATTTTTATTTTGTTATTTACAAGTAATTTAAGTTTATGCATATAATTATACAATTCTAAAAAAATTAAATTTAAACTTCAAATATTGAATAGTTCGAATATACAATAAACTATTTAAATCATCTAAACATATACACTTCAAGCTTGAAAGATTTAAAGAACTACCTAATAATTTAAAATCAGAATACAATTATATATTTAATAGGTATATATTATTTAATATGTAACTAATATTAAATAAAACATCTTAAATATCTAGTATGTTCAAACAATATACAAATCATTTTACAATTATATTTTTTACGATACATTCTTTAAGACAATCAAATTATTATTTTTATAATCGAAAAAATATTTTGAATAATATTGAAAGTTGTAATCAAAATATAATCAGATGTATATATTTTATTTAATATCTACCTAATATTAAATAAAATATCTTAAATACATAAATATAACCAAACATATCAAAATCATATTATAATTAATTTTTTAGAATCTAATTGCTTGATTATAGAATTTCGAGTAAAATGATATAGTATTTAAAGTAAAATACATTAAATAGCATAATTAACTCGTTTATATTGTATTTATCTCAATTATTGAAATTAGATTCAATTAACATTTACAAATTAATTTTAAATAATATTATAAAATATTTTGCTAACGGTGCCTAAATGGTTTTTCTAGTGGGTAAACTGCGAAACTGACCCATTAGAACTGCAAACCGCAAACCGCCAGAACCGCATAAGGAGTAAACCGCGAGGACCGCAAACCGCTAGGACCGCAAACCGCGATTCTTTGTTAAACTGTTCTGACGGTTCGCGGTTAGAACCGTTTGACACCTCTACGATAACAGTGTCGTTTTGGCTAAAATGGAGGTAAAAAATGTTAACCATTTTTAAAATTTGAACGTTTTTAGACTTTTACCATTTTATTTTTGAACCCCTTTCTTCACCCACTGGTTTAGACTTTTTCAACAGGGAAACTCCCCGGCGGGTGAAACCTTTTCATCCGTCGAGTGAGACCTTCTCACCCGCCGAACCACCTATATTCATCCGGCGGAAAGCTTGCCCCGTTAGCTCAACTGACGGAAGATTAAAAAATATTTTTGGTAATCTTTAAAATTTGTCAAAATTTTAAAGCTCGTTATCCTTTTAGACAATTTAGCCAAAACCTAACAATATTTGTCAAATGTTTTCTATAAATATTACTCTCGATTTGAAAATATCAAAGTGTTTTAGGATATTATATGACTATTAAAAATTATAATGATTGATTTTTATTTTTTAATATATAATAATTAATTTGACATTAAATGATGTGGTTGTATGAATAAATATAGTTAGTGAAATCTATTTAACAAATATAAAGGTCATACTATTAATATATCTAAAATTAATTTTTATTGTAGCATTCAAATATTTTAAATATTATTATTATTATTTAGTTAATATCTTTTTATATGACTCAAATTCAAAATCTAATTTTTTAAATAATTAATAATAAATATCCTCAACCATTTATATAAATTCTTTTATTTTTAAAAAATGAATTTCTCTTTTTCACAATTCAAAATATTAAAGTAGAGTGAAAGATATGTCACTTTTTTTCTCTACGGTATCCTTTAAGAACTAGAACTAGCTCACCAGCATAGTCACCAAAATCAGACATGTAGTGTTTCAAAATAATACCTAAACGTTATAGCTACATAATTGCACAAATTTTACACAGACCAGAATTTTTACAGTTTAAGTAAGTCGAACCAGATTCATAGGAATGTCGTTGGTGTATGTCAGGACCAGATTTTACAGTCTTAATTGGTTAGATTCGTGGATGTATTGTTGCGGCATTATAACATATTTAAAAAATGACATAGGCGGAGATTTCTTAGTTAGGATACAGATTCAGACAAATAGTGTAAAAAATGTTTTCCACAAACAGATTTTATAGATTGATTTCATGAACGTAAGTTTTCATCTCTTTTTTTGTAATAAACTATAAAGTGATTGTAATATGTATTTATTTGAGTTAGTAGTTCTTTTTAGGTTGTGAAATATTTGAGGGGTCGATTTTAGAGCTTGTAGATATTTTTGTAGAAAATACGATACAATATGGTAAAAATATGCAAGACATCTGAGCATTTAATTGCGATACGCTTAGAAAATATCACACGTCTTGTATGCGAGATGTAATACTAAAACATTCAAGATGTATAAAGATTTAACGTGCGAGTCATTTAGAAAATTTCACACGTTTCGCATGCGCTAGATTGTAATTTTTTTCATATGAAATATGCGAGACTTTAACATGTTATATATGTGAGATTAGACATGTATATTATGCGAGACATATTGATCATTCCTAACTGTTTTTGAAATGTTCAATGCAAGCAAGAAATGTCTAAAGCTCGAGTGTGCATTTTCAAACATAATGGTTAAACTGCAATCATTCCTCTTAGCGAGTTTAAACACTTTGAAAGGTTAGATTGAAAGTATATGAGATGTGTTGTTTAGAGGTAATTACAGTATGGCCTATTGTTGCAATGATAATAAGAATTGTTTACTTACGAGTGAGACGAAATTTGCGGGTTTGCTAATACTGTTTGACGTTGAGCGTTTCAAAAGTGTTAGTTTTCTTATAGAATAATATACGGTTGACAAGGTTGCTAAATAAATGAGTAAAAAATATATCTTATATATATATTTAAAGCCTCAAATAATCAATTAATTAATAGGGAGAGTAGCACTGGTTTAAGTTCTTCTTATCATAAAAAAATATCATATAAAATACAACTTGCTACTACGGGTTGGGTTGATGTTATTACATGTGTTGGTCAAGTTTTTTTATCAATATATTGCAGCTCCAAGGTTAGCTGTGTGTTGTTATGCCTTAGAGCATGGTTTTTGTTTCAAATACATGCATAATACAAAATCTAATATAATTTCTTATTGTGAAAATAAAGTCTAAACTGGATATAAATGAAGACTTTATGCACCACTTGACTCCACCACTGCTTCATATAATCGAGCGATTTGTTGACCTGCATACTTGCAGTCCCATTTTCACCAAAGAACGTTGAAAACATTTGACATCCGAGTTGATTGATACATAAATTCATGTTTATATTAGGTCACGAAAATTTTGTGACAAAAAAATGTAAAACCGTTTGTTAAATAAGACTATGGTTTAAACATTTCTTACTGTCTCTTATCAAATGCTTTAAAGAAATCTTGAAGGGTATTTATTGGAGATAGTGCTACTTCATTCAATTAACTTAAGATATACTCAAAAAGATTTATGAGTTGTGATATTATGACCAACTTTCATTTGGATTATAATCCATGAAACAACTTCAAGCGGTCTTTAATAGCATTCAACTCTTGTCTTTAAAGTTTTCATTCTTGTTGTCCGCTGTTTGTCAATAGAATGTTTTTAACCGGCAAACATTAAAGAGTATTGTTTTTTTCCATATAAAAATATGGTAAAAATGGTAGGTTTCATGCTTTTTTGTTTCTTATTATTTAATCATGCATGACCAGTTCTGTATAGGATAAATGCGAGACTCGAAGTATCCTTTATATGAGACCGACATATTATATACATGAAACATGTGAGACTTTAGTATGTCAGAAATAATTCATGCAAGACCTGTATGTAATAGTCATACTTACCAACATGCAAGATATGGTATATAAAACATATGAGTAGTGACTAGATGAATTTGTGAAATCTGCAAAAGGATTGTTACGAGGCTATATATACATATAATACCAATTTAATTTATTTTTCAGGTATCTTTTATATTGTATTTGGTATTATTGGATGCGAATATGTTGATAATTTTTTTGTGGTTTATGAAGAGTTTGAAACCTCATTTGTTGGAATGTCAAATTATACTTATTTCGGACTGTCATTTAGGTATCATTATTGTTGTTTCTGTCTTGTATCTAAACTGCTATCATGCCTACTATATTTTGCATATTTTTTAAAATTTGATGCATGCTCTCAGTCATTTTAAATAAAATTTTAAGTTTATGATGATTTTTAGGTATAAGAAATGTGCTTATGCTCCAACAGTACACATGTTGAATGAAAGTCTTTGAGGGTTTATTAGTGAAAGTCTTGGGGGATTTAATCGAAGTGGTTACCGCTGGACAAATATACTCACACATTTGTTCAAAGTAAATAATATGATTATACGACATTTTCTCTAACGGAATATATTAACCATCAAATTTAATTTTTTTGTATTTAACCTATTGTTGAATTAATTGATAAGATTCATGTCTTACTTATCACTCAAATTTCACAACGTTATTCAGATAAGCTAAGTTGGAGCATTAAATTGTTCCATGAGTATGAAAATAAGTTAAAGGTTAACATTGAAGAAGGTCGTATGTGGTTAGTTCGTAAGTCTTCGTCAACCATATTTGAAATTTTTGCTGAACCTGTTATGGTTGTTAATTTAATGGATTTCAAAAGTTCTTATGATGCTTTGAAAAAATATTATTTCGCATGTTCTAATGCTTTTACTGCAATACATTCGAC
Source organism: Limnanthes douglasii subsp. nivea (assembly GCA_036936605.1). NCBI lineage: Eukaryota > Viridiplantae > Streptophyta > Magnoliopsida > Brassicales > Limnanthaceae > Limnanthes > Limnanthes douglasii. The sequence continues at coordinate 272,647,153 of JAUPFV010000002.1, forward strand.
TCAAAAAGAGCCTATAACATTAATAAAGTCATTCTTCACTGTTAGAAATTATAGGCCATCCTACTCTTTTAGCTACATGCTTCAACCGATTTCAGTGAATGATCAAGCTCTAATGTATCACTGAAAATTCACCTCATAACTTGAAAATACGATCTAAAAGGCCTAAGAAGAAGTTTATTCCATCTAGAGGAGAAATAACAATAAGGAAAATAAAGTGTGGCCGCTATTCAATTTTAGGGCATAATAAAAGGACTTGCGAGGAACTTTTTTAAATGTTTTAGGATTCGATTTCCATGTTTTGTATTTTTAATTTCAAAATATTTATTTTGATACATTTTGGCATACTAAAAATTTTCATGTTACAAAATATTTCTTTGTTTACTTATATTCGAGACTGATAACATGCAAGACTCACTTAGAGTTTGGAAATATGTTATTCTACTTAAACTAAACATGAGACTCTACTCTAACTAAACATGCGATTCTATTGTAACCAAAACATGCAAGACTACTTTAACCAAACATGAAATTTTACTTCAATTTAACATGTAATTATACAACAACTAAAACACGCGAGACTATTGCAACTAAACATTCAATTCTACTTCAATATATCATATGTTTCTATTGTAACTAAACATGCGTATCTACTTAAACTAAACGTGAAATTCTACTGTAATTAAAATGTGCAGTACTAATACAAATAAAACTACTGCATTTCCAAATATACCAACTCTAAATTCAAATTAAAGAACAATTCAAAAGTAGAAAGTAAAGTATAATTCAAAAATAGATAATAATGAACAATTCACCGACTGAAGAACCAAGTAAACAACAGAAGAAATATATATATATATATATATATATATATATATATATATATATATATATATATATATATATATATATATATATATATAAAGTTGGTTTACGACGTTGGGTTCTTACACATTGACGTTGTGACGTCTGGCTTCTTATAGAGAGGGTCACGTCTTTAGCATTTTCATCATTGTTGGTTCCAGATTGTTATTTGTTTTTAGATTTCTTAGAGGATCATTGGGATGGAAGAAATTCTAGATCTTTTTAGGAAGATTAAGTTTTGCCTCTACGAACTGGGGGTTGGCTAATTTTTGAGGGATTATCGGTAATTTGAGGATGTAGCCCTTGTATAAATTCAATAATATTTGGGTTTTTGTCACTATTTATTAGCCGTAATGAGCCTAGAAGTGTCTTGTAACTAGGGTTAGTTTCAAGGGAGGAGTTGTCATAGTTGTTTGGGTGTTCAACCATTAGGTTTATGTGTAAACAGATAGAAATTAAATATACAAAGAAACAACTATTGAATCTAGATGGTAAAGCATAAGCCTTATATAGTTAGTAAAGAGTTCTTTTAGAATTTTATGTATTTTATTCGTCTCGAATATTGCAGTTATCCTCTCGAAAATTGAATTTTATCATAACTAAGTACAATCTACATGCGATTATACTGCAACTTCAACACATGAAAACATGTGATTCCACTTCAACTGAACATGCGATTCAGATGCAATTAAATTGTTTGAGACTAATGCAACTAAATATACGATTTTATTTCACGCAAACATGTGATTTTACTTTAATTAAACATGCGATTTTACTTCAACCAAATATGCGATTCTAATACAAATTAACGTATGATTTTTCTTCAATTAAACATGTGATTATACTTCAACCAAACATTTGATTCTACTTCAACCAAACATTTGATTCTACTGTAACTAAAACATGTCTAACTACACTAGACCAGGCATACTTGACATGTAAGTCTCTCTATAAAGGTATTGGAGACTCTATCAAATACAAAGTACTAAATAATTTGCAACGTTAGAACTGCTAGATCACTAGACATGTAAAACAAAGTGAGATGAGATCAAATATTTTGTTGTATTTATGAAGTCCAAACTGAAAACATATAAAGTTTAAAATTTCAATCCTAATAACAAAAACAAAATATTTTAGGGTTGAATAAGTCACCGTGCAAGAAACAACAAAAATATTACAATAAAAACTTTTAATCACCAGAAAAAGAGTCTCATCAGTCACACTTTTCGTTTCATCTTACTCCTTATAAGACTAAGAAAAGTCTAATTCGTCAGACTATTTATCTTCATCTTCATCCTTATCAGAATATTTATCTTCATCTTCATCCTTATCAGACTATTTATCTTCATCTGCTTCCCCTGTATCTTCTTCCCATCTTCTCTTCTAAGTCTTCTCGTTCACTAAACGTTGGTGGAATAACGTAAAAAGGTAAGTTATACAGGCCCTCCTCATCTATAGAATAAAAAACAGATTTTAGAGAATAACATTTGACATCAAACGAGAAGATCTCCTCAGAATGAGAACTAGAGGAGTATTCCTCTATTGTCTTCATTTGGTTTGGTGAGTATCTTTCTTCATTGGATAACCCATGGTTGGAGGCGCTTGAGTAGCGATTCTCATCATTGAAGGAGATGTTAATGAAATGAGCCATTCATGAGTTTATTTATGATCAGTTTGTGAGTTATTTTTGTATGGAACTCTACTAAAGTTGTAAACTTAATTTATAAGCAAACAAATTAATGAAATTAGCCATTTTTATTGGTGTTCTATCCCATAATCGATAGCCGTTTTGTAGTTATTACTTTAGTTATCATTAGCTATCTACTTTTATCAAATCAAACAATAAGTTACCCAATGGAAAATTATTAACAAGCTTAAATATTAATATGAAAAAATTGGTTGGAAGTTAGGGATTTATATCAATTACACGCGAGACCACTGTATTTTTTATTTAAAAAAAGAGTAAGACCCGATGAATAATATGCAAGCCTGCATGGATTTAAACATGTGATTTGTGAAGAGACTAATTAAGTAATAAATGAAACAAACATGTGAGACTACAATAATTAAAACTTGCAATATCATATCAAAATAAGTTGTGAGACTACTATAACTAAACTTGCGACTTTATTGTAACTAAACATGGGAGACTACCACAAAAAAATATGCGAGATTCGCAGTAGGTTATTAAAATACAATTATATTTGTTTACTTACAAAATAGGTAACATTATAAAATACTCTATCAATAGAGCTTCCAATGAACGTTTGTGTTTATATCATTTTAAAAATAATAAAACAATTGTTCTCTCGTCAACGGTAACATTTCATCACTGTATCCTTTACGAGTACACCCATTATAAATCAAGTGTTTGTCGTATTCCCAAACAAAAACACCGCAATCGAGGCTTCCTAATTTTTGTTGTGGGATATGTCTTTGTGTTTTTACTTTATATGGCTTCTTATTCATAGTTATGAATTTTATTTTGTGAAGGTACGCCACCTGTTAAGAAGAGGCAACATCAGTTTAAAGGTTATATGCAAGACCAGTAGAAAATAAGAAGCATGCATGACTTTAAATAGTTACTAGTGGCTCAACGGTTTTTCTTATTTTTTTCACATGTGTATTTAATGGGAGGCAATAATGAGTTATAGTTTATTGTTACTCATGATTTAATATTAATAATCACCAATGTTCAATGGTTCATTGTATTTTTTGAGTTGGTGCATACTCGAACTAACACATAATACATGTCTGAAGGCTTACTGAGAAATACCTCGTCAACCATTCTTGTTAGATCTTCCTTCATGGCAGTGAAGTCTGTAATTAAAACAAGCGATTAAAAATAGGTTTTAAATGATAATGGATATCTAATTTTAGGTATACTTACCGTTTTATGAGAATAAAGTGCTATCACGTGGCATATATATGAGTATTTCCCGTCAAAACCTATGGTTGGTACTTCCCACTTATTTTCTTTAGATATCTTATAAATCCAAGCATCAATAATCAACCAAATGACAAGTGAGGAACATGTTGTATAAAAAGTGAGACTGAGCAGTGTTATAAATAACTTATGCAATACTTGATCATTGTTATAATGCGAGACTTGTATATTTTACCTTAAAGTCCAGGTCCCGTTCATTAGGTAGCGTCATCAATTACTTACATAGACATTCATTCGATAGGTCCCTTTCGATGATGGTAAATACCATACTTTTGAATCTTCATATTTTCTACCTTTTGTAATTTACACACTTAATGGTATTCACGAACGTCAATTATTTGCTTTGTTTTCGTATTAATTTCCCAAATAGGAAAAGTTACCTCATTTACTTGTATCTTACAATATGGTTCTTCAAAAAAATGACCATTCAGGCTACTTATTTTCCTCATGCACAGGTGCTTTGCTTGTCTGAAAGATGGGAGACAGTATGCCAAATAATATAAAAGACATGTAAAAAACAATAGATGAGACCAGATATACATGGATTAGACACGCGAGACCAATTATACATGAAGTAATATGGAATACCATCTATACATGAAGTAAACGTGTGAGACCATCTATCCATGAATAAACATACGAGACTATCTATACATGAAGTAAATGTGCGAGACATCGACATGTCTCATCAAGAAGCGTGCAAGACTAAATATACATACATGATTCATGCGAGACATCGACACATCTCATTTATTTAAAACAAACATGTGATGTAAATGGAAGAAAACACATGCGCGACCAAGTTAAATAAATAGACGAGACCAAGTATAATATGAAATATTAGTATATGATAAAATATATTGAAACTTGAATCTTAATAGTTAAAACAACATTTATGACAAATCTAGTGTTTTAGATTCCTACAAAATATATATATATTATTTTCTTTGGCGTTTTCTTCTTCTTCTCTTTGTTGCTGATTTTCTAGTTGTTCTTCTAAGACTGGGTGGTTTAGTTGGTTTGGTTGGTTGACTTGTTAGACTGATGGGTTCACTTTTTGTTCTTGTGATACCGATGTGATTTCTTCGTTGACTGGTGATGGTGGTAATTGTACCGATTCAATTGGTTTTGGGTCACTCGGCTATCGTTTTTTCTCGCTCTTCAACTTGTAACAACAATGCGAGATATATTGGTAGGAGATATACGAGACTGCAAGAAATATAATAGATATAACAATCACGGCTAGAAGAGAAATATATACTAACCTTATTCTTCTGTTTTTCAAGTGAACACTCTATATGGTAGAACTCAACATACGACATGTACGTATTACTTCAGTTCCAGTTTCTGACATAAAAGAGATTCCTCTTGAAGGTGGTCATATTTTTTGTTTTGGAGGTGGTTCGACTTTTATTTGATGTCATTGTAGTGTTCTTGGAGTTTGTTGCATTATTTTTAGAGGTGGTTGTAGTGTTATTTGAAAGGGGGGGGGGGGGTTAAAGTATTTTTTAAGGATGTTTAATTCTTTCTTATTTGTTGGATGCATCCAAGGGTGCAACCAACATCAAATTCATCTGTGAACCCCTCGGTTTGAGTTGCGGGTCTTCGGATTTGTATTTCTCTAGTTGTGGGCTGGTATGTTCGCATTGGGGTGGTTGGGTTTGTACTAGTTGTTATGGTTGGTGGCTGTTTGAGGTGTGAATGATTTATTATTGGTTTTATTCTTATGGATTTAGTCCTCTTCTTGGGCCTTGGATCTGATACGTGATGTGGGTTCCCAACTGGATCATCTTCCAGATCATGCCCACTCGCTTTATCCCCATAACATGCTTTTATTTGAGCCATTGTTAGTGTTAATTCACCCTCCATAACATGTGAAATGATAAACAACTCAGTAAACATACGTGACTAGTTCAACTCAATATGCGGGATTAATTCAAGAAAAACCATGCGAGACTAATGCTACGAACATGCGATTCTACTGAAACTAAACGTGTGATTCTACTGAAACTAAACGTGTGATTCTACTTCAACTATATATATGAGACTAAAACATTTGATACCTCATCATCTATGAGTTGGTTTATCTTTTAAATTATATTTAAATTTGATGATTTTGACGCTACTCCCAACTATTTGTAGCATCTTGGAATCATGTTGGCCCTTACTTATGCTTGTGCAACGGTTGTGTGCTCCGTAATGAATGACAAAATTAACAAATATTTAGTATGATTAAAATTATTTTTTACTTGTTTAATATGTAGCAATATGCTTACCTTTAATAGTACAACACATCTAATAAATCTATCTGGTTTTTCGGAGACATGAGTTCGAATTGACCAAAGTAGCTTCTGATTGCTCCGACAACTCTTAGTTATTTATTTTTTGAAAGTTCTTCGACATGAAAGACTATTGATGTACCCAGTATATCTTCTGATACTGAATAGAACCGGGTAGAGTACATAAACATGATCAACAAAATAACCACAATTTTCAAGGATTGACCCCTCCTCCTGATGCACTAATGGATTTATCTATTACTTCCGGTAAGACACGACACAATTAAACATGCGACCTTGTTAAAAAAATGAAAATCTAGATCAAATAAACCATGTGAGACTAGTGGAATTAAACATACGATCGTGATGAATAAACCACTTTCCAGTCTTGATCAAATGAACCATGCTAGATTATCACATTTAAACATACAATACTGTTGAAACAATATATATGTCAAAGTAGTGCAAATAAATCATGTGAGACTAGTGCATCTAAGCATGCGATCTTGGGGAAAACCCCACATACAAGTCTAAATGAAAAAGACCATGTGACCTTAATGCAATAAAACATGTGATCTTGATAAGCCAATCCAAGCCAAATTAATGTAGATTAACCATGTGAGACTGGAGCTTGTAAACATGTGATCTTGGTGAAAACAATACATGCCAGTCTTGAAACTTGCGCTACCGATGATGAACTCATACCTTTATCAAATTATTTGATATTGGTTTTTTTTTTGCCAGCGTTTCTTGAATCTTCGTCCGTAAAGCATGTTTTCATGATCCTTGACTCTGTTTCTTGATCACCAGTGTAGTGAATTTTGAATCCTCATTTTGAGTTTAAAATTATTTCATCATCATTATGTTTCAACCTAAAATAGTCTTTATGTCATTGGTGGTTAGTTTTACAAGTTTGGACCCAATACGGAAATCATCTTCTTCTATAGAGTATGTATTTATGATCTCGGTTATAAACTCATAATGCTTTTTCATTAAAAGACTCTTATTGAGAAGATAAAAAAGCCTTCAACATTATATCAGAAGGATTTCCTTTGTAGTTTCCATATGTTCATTGATAATATTGTGACTTTTGTCTTTCATTAAATTTAGTATGCTAACTAAACCCAATCTAAAAAAGCATGTTTTAAAAGACATTTTATCCCGTAAGAAAATCATGCAAAACAGGTTGATGAAACAAGCAAGATTGCAGCCTAGATAGCAAAATCATGCGAGACTAGACATAATATATATATATATATATATATATATATATATATATATATATATATAAACTTGTATGACTTCTTAATAATAAACATACCATGCATAAGCACACGTACGAATATGTAATTAACGTGTATAATGAATCAAAACATGCAAACCAATGCGAGACATGTGCAGGACATATAAAGAATATGCGAGACATGATTCTTTTTCACCTTTATATTGAATGAAAACGAAAGTAAAATCTCAAAACATCAAACAATAGGACACCAGATAATATATTAGAACCTAATTATTAAAATATAACACATCACATGCAACTAATACGACCTTATCATAATCTGAAACCCTGTGTTTACCCAAAATTACACTACGAAGGTGAGATTCGCTGATGAATCCTAACTAACAACCTATTTCATGTTAGTTCTAGACCTCCAGACTAAACCTAAACCATCAAAATACAGAAAAGAAAAGAAAATAAGCAGTACCTAGGTCTTACCTGTTAATATTATAATTCTAGAGTCACGCGCTATGAATATACGTCCAATAGAGAACATACTGAGTTAATCATGCTCCATATATTGTAGTTTACAATCAGTCTTCCGCAACAACAAACCGCACTTCAAATCGGAGTTCGCCGACGGTTATTTTAGGTATATGGTTTCTAGGTTTAAAAGGTAAGGATGGATAGAGAGAGAAGAAGTATATGAAACGTGTTGGTTCAAATGAGAGGGAAAACCTTTTTCAGCCTAAAATAGGTTATTTATACTAATAGAGGTATTTTTATCCAATTTTATGGGCAAGGTATCCATTGGTAGTTTATCATTTTTGAGTATTAGATGGTAATGAGATATTTGGTTGTGTATTTATGGGTAGTTCACCATAAATTTAATATTAGAATATTTAAACGTGAATTAATTTGAAATAAAAACCCTTTTAAAATATTTATTATTTTAAAACGAGAAAATATGTTTTTGTAATAAATTCATTTTTTAACTAATGGACATTACCGTATAATTAATAATAAATGTAGTATGTTTAGAAATAAAAAAATATGAAATAATTTTATAATAAAATCAATATAATCTTAAAGTTTTTTTAAAATAAAATACATAAATGATTATAGTTTATGTAATGTAGGCAAAGAACCGCTAATAAAATCAGTTAAGAAGTATTATAAAATCTCTCCTGAAAAGACGGTTGGTTGTGTATCGATGCTTGTGGTTAATATACTAAAAATATTAACCTGAATAAAGTTTAATTAACGTACACATTTCTTATGAAACACACACTTATTGGATTATAAACATCCAACGCAACATGGAGATTACCACTAACACGAGACATAGTCCGTACTTATCCACGATTCTTCAACTATAGTTATACAAAAAGTGATACGGTGTTAGATATAATTAAACTTTCAAAAGAGATGAGGTACGTTTATTAAGCAACACTATAATATTACATTACATAACATATACAAGCCACTATTTTGCAACATGTGTTTCTAAGTTTGATTAAATTTCAAGATTCTATTATGAATATAGGTTTCTGTTAGAGATATAGTCCTTAGTGATGCCAAAAAAGTGGCATTTAGAGATAAAAAAAGATCGGTTTTAGATGATCCTGACACTGGAGAAGCTCAAGTAAGAAAAAATTAACATTGACACTGAACCTCGTCATAGGTTTTTTCATGAGGCATAACGATGTACCTTTTGCATTAGGCTTATAACAGATATGTTGGCACTCTTAAAGTAGAAAAATTTTATATTTCAAGGGAACACTTCATATTTCCCACTAAACGAATGTAATATTCCACAATCAAGTGCGAGTACTTCTTATTTCCTAAGCAATCAGTGTAATATTTCATATGGATGTCCAGTTACTTATTTTACTTAGCAATATAATGTATCAATTCTACATGCGATGAATATGTTTATATTTTAAAAGTATAATTATTTTACATTTCGCATGTACACAAAAATAAATTTAACGTCCAATGAATAAGTTTACATTTTGCAAATACAATTAATTAGGATTTCAAAAATATGATTACAAACAACCTAAGTACTAATTGAAGCATATATGTTATCCTCTTCATTGATGATTCATATGTCCTACTCTCACGATGACTGACTTTTTTCAAGTAACACAATTGTAGTAACAAACATCTTGACGCTTTCCAAAGCTCGATTCTAATTTACCAAAAAGGTATTGTTAAATTCTACCAGAAATCTTGAAATAAACACATTCAATAACCATGTTACAAAACAAAAGAACTCGTAAATTATATTGTTGTTTTAAAGAAAACCATTAAACATATATTATCTCTCTTCTTCTTTTTCCAACGACATAATATGAAAACCATTTTCCATTGTTTCGTGTTCTAAAATCTATTATGTTGATTGAATGGGATCATCGATACAAAAGTTGAAGAAAGGGGAAATGATATTTATTGTTTTGATTTGGAGAGAAAGAATAAAAGTAATAAGTTAGTGCAATGAAAATAACCCGGAACATTAGCCTTATATAGTACGAACGATATTTGGGGTTAACTTTACATCTAAAAAGTGATTTTTTTGCAAGATATATAACTGAGATGGTTTCACATATACATATATAGGAAATGTTAGGACAAAATAGTATTAGGTTATATACATATATAGGAAATTTTAGGACAAAATAGTATTAGGTTACTAAAGTGTATATCTGGAAACGGTATATTTTGCGAATTGTATTCGAGACGGTTTCACAAACATATTACAATCATATAAGATGAAATTTGAAAAATAAATAAATAATATTAGGAACATGTGCAGCAACAACATGCATAATAAAAAAACATGCTTAAAATTTTATTTAGAGAATGAATAAAACCAACCAAACAACACATGGATAAACTAAATATATCAAATTACTAGTCGGAGTCCGACTATCACCAGCCTTCTTTGTTGGATACTTTCTTCACCGCGAACTCATGCATCAAGGATTCAGAATCTAGTTGATAGAACACCTTTATACAGTTAGCATTATTGTCAGATGAATATGATAATTCATAATGTGATGAATCTTAAAAGTAAACTTTATCCTCGGATTCATTGAAAGGAAAATCAAATGGTAATCAAAAATAGAATCTTTGTTTGATGGGTTATCCATAAGATTTGTATTCTTCAAAAAACTAGTATGGATCTCCGTCAACTCTTAGATACTTTTATCTCATACTCATATATTATTTTTTAGTTTATCCGTGGGATTGGAAGAGACTTTATATTTAAATATATAAAATGAATTTAGGATTTTTTATTCCCTCATCATATATAAATATATGAATGACGATAGGATTGTTTCTGCTAGCAATACTACATCCGTCCCATATACTATAATGAAGGATGTTTCAACGGCTGCAGCTTTTAGAATGGTCATGTATGACTATATAACGTGTTGTATGAAGTATTTTACTTTTGTCTTCAAAAAGATTCTTCACTAATCAATGGAGAAATGTTACTTTGAGATGAAGAGGCTCGAGGTGTTTTAGGACCTAGGATTTTGGACGAGGAATGTTCTTCGAATATAGGAGAAGGAGAAATAACAGGAGCTTTGGTTTGATCAAAATTATCGTAATAAATTGTTTTGGTGGTTGCTCCAAATTGAGCGCTATTGAAAAATCCTGCAGCTCTATATTCTTCTGCTTTTTGAGTAATGCAGAAGTAGTCGTACCACCCGAAGACTAAGTTGTTATCAGGTTCTCGAGATTTCGGTTTCTTGGACATGTTAGCCATAGATTTTCTGGTTCTTGGGTTTTTTCTCATAAACCAGATGAAGGTTGATCGGAGAGTTTGGTTTTTTCTGAGTAAGATACTGGGAAAACGAGGAACACGATGAAGGTATCCAAGCGCTTTAAATTTTCTCTGAAATGATTTGTATTATGAGAATGAAAAAATGAGTCTACTGATTGAGTTTATAGAAAGAAAAGGATACGTGGGAAGTTTAAAGGACTTTGATAGTGATAGGGTAGAATACAAAACGGTGAGGGGATTAAGAACTCAATATCTGTCAGGATGGATATCTACCTATGGTCTAAAAGCTATAAAGTCGTGATGGATTCGAACGGTAATATGAAACGGTTACTTTTCTACATTGTTTGGATAAAATTCGATGAGTATATTTTAAAGTTTTACTTCCAGAATGATTCGAGGAGTTTTATTTTTATAATGTTTCGAGGAGACTTATTGGCTTTGAGAATTTATTAGATTTTAGTTAATTCTAATTGGTATTTACTTTTTACCCCGCTTCGAATGGTTGCTTCTAGTGGTCTCTTTGAATGGTTGCTTCTAATTATTTCTTCCAGTGGTTGCTTCGAATGATTGCTTCGAGTTTATTTTACAACAACTGACATGGCATATGTAAGAATTCGAAGACATTTTAGTTCTTATTCATTTACTGACATGAGAACTAGGGGGCTTTTGATATGGAAGTAGGATTTGGAGGATTAAATTACAAATAATATAAATTTAAAGAGTAAACTGTAAATAATATAAATTTAGTCTTTAAATTACATGTAATACAAGTTTTAGAGAAAATTTGTGATTATGTATAATTATTAATGACTAAATAGCAATTTGTCCTCTTTTGTAACAGATTTACTTTTGAGGCTAAGTCTTGACTCCTCTATATAAAGGGAAATGCTAACCTAATAAAAGGGTTGACCAGTTTTTCTATTGAACTCATTTGTGCTTAAACTTTCTCTTTCTATAAAACTCTCTAACTTTTTCTCTCTCTAGAAAACTCTTATAACAATTTACTAAGGTGAAATCTTAACTCATCAAATTGGCGACTCCACTGGGGACTGAATAAAAGAAATCAGTGACTTATTCTTTTCGAAATTGGTACAATCTTGTTGTATATTCTGTTGAAAATTAATACGATGAATTCCGAGAACAATCCTACGCTTCGATCAACGATTGAAACCCTAAAAGATGATTTAGAGAGAGACAAAATTAGGTCTAATGGATCATCTACGATCCAAACTCAATTTGATATTGAGGTTCGAATGAACCAGCTTTTAGACAAGATTAATGCATTAAATGAGAAATATGAACGAAGGGAACAACAGATCCACTCGGCAAAGCTTAAATCTGAGGTTAGACAAGAAACATAAAAGATTGCGATGGGAGACCAATCTGATCGATCTTTTGATGATCGACGAGCTAAAACTAAACAAAAAAAATTGCGTTTTGTGTCTCCTAAAGAGAGATATTCATCTCGTAAAGGGAAAAAAAGATAAGCAGAAGTACGTAACCTCAAGTGACAAGGAGGTAAAAAGCTAAGTTTCGGGTTTGAAGAGATACAGGGGTTCTTCGAATGAGGAATCAGACAGAGATCAGTCGAGGAAACATAAAAAAGAGAGTAAATCTAAAAAGGATAATGTTCCTCGTTCTACATGGTGGAAAGGAAACACTTCGAATCAGTATGCTGAGACTGATTGAAATTTATATGTTACAATGGGAACGGATGATCAATTTGTTCAAGGTGTCGATTGGAGAAACTCTCTGTTGACAAGTGAAATTTTCTCCATAACACTTCAGAAGCATTTTGACATTTCCATGGTTGAGAAGTTTGATGGGATGCAGGATCCCGATAATCACATCGAACATTTCAAGAACCTTATGATGAACTTTGAAGATGACGACCAGCTGGTGTGTCGTGCATTTTCACAGACTTTTAAGGGAACAACTCTAGTGGTATAACCGGATTCCGAGGGGGTCCATTTCAAATTTTAGGGTTTTTTATACTACATTTCGAAGGCAGTTTGTGGGGAGCAAAGAAATGAGAGCAAATGGGGATATTATTATTCAGTGCAAGCAGGCACCTGGAGAAAAGTTGAAGGATTATACAAAGAGATTTGTTTTGACCAAAGCTAGTTTGGACAACTGTGAAGAGAATGTGGCGATGGCAGCTTTCGCCAAGGATTATTGCCAGGGGATCTGGCCAATGAGACGAGGAAGAGAAGAGTCTTAACTTTTGGAGCTTTGATGGCGGAAATTGAGGATCAGATTAAAGTCGAGGAGTCGACTAGAGTCCGAGGCGGATCATTTAGCACTCCGAAGAATTTGGGACAGACGGCCAATAATCAAGGGCATCCCTCGAATGGAAATGGAAATGGTAATCAGCAGTCAAGACAAAATAATAACAATTTGCCTCCTCATAGTGGTGGATATTCAAATCACGCTCGATCTAACACTTATAACAGGCCTCGACCAAATCAATGGGTCAACCATAATATTTTGTTGATCTGATAGAGAATGTATATGTGATTTGGGATAAGACTAAGAGCTTCGTAAATTTTAGGAAGCTAGCCCCAATTAGTAAGCCAATGAAGGAAACAAATAACAAGTTTTGCGGATATCATGAGGATATTGGACATGATACAAATGACTTCATTTCTTTGAAGAAAAAGATTCAATTTTTGATTGAAAATGGAAAGCTCCTGACTTATGTAAAGTCGCAAGGGAGCGGATCGAAAACTAATGTTGCATCAACTTCGAAGGCTGCACCAGCCAAGAATTAGATGATTTTAGATTCAAAGGCTGAGCCATCTGATGTTTCTTCTGAGTATATGGAGAAAGATCCAAACAGATTGCTTCTGATGGCAGTCGAGGAGCCATAGATAAGGGGCATGTGCGGGATTTATGCAAGTTCTTTGAATCGTTGGCTATTTTTGGAGGCGATTCGATGACTGATAATTTGGATAGTTCAAGGAAGAGGCATGCTGTCAACTTGACAACTCAAATTGAAGAAAAAATATCCACACATTTGTATGGAAATAAAGTTATTCCTTTTATTTTGTTTGATGAAGATGATCTACGAGGTACTGCAGGACCACATGACGATGTTGTGGTTATTGGAGCAGAGGTGGCTAGTGTCGAAATTTGACATGTGCTGATTGACACTGGCAGTTATGCTAATGTTCTTTTTAAATTCACATATGATAGAATGACGAATACACCTCAGATTTCTCAATTAGACGGGTGTAACAGCTCGTGTTGTTAAAAAATTTGAGGGTGAAGTGAGTTTGGGAAAAGGACCATTCAAGAAAAAGTTCTAGGTACTTTTTGTGGTGGTGGACTGTCCCACAAGTTACAATGCTATTTTTGGAAGATCATGGCTTTCAAGAATGTATGGGGTTGTGTCCATAATTCATCAGTGTTTTAAGTATGTGGTAGGAGATCGAATTGGGGTCGTTCGAGGCGACCATAAAGTAGCAAGGGAATGCTATGCCACTGCACTTCGGATTCGAGGATCCAACGGTGGAGACTTAATACATTAATAGCAGTTAGAAAGGGTGCCCTCAGATTTAGAAGAAAAGGTTGACGATCCGAGGGAAACCCTAGGGTCTTTAACGGTAAGTGAAGAGATTGAAAAGTTTACTTTTTTGGAAGGAAAAGTACTTCGAATTGGAACCTTATTGACACCACTTCTACGTCAACAGCTGGTGGATTTTTTATCTTTTAATTTGGATGTCTTCGCTTGGAGAACAGAGGATGTAACTGGAGTAGAAATTGAGGTAATTCGTCACTGCTTGGCTATTGATCCGCAGGTTAAACCGGTTATTCATAAAAGAATAGCGTTTTCCTCGGAAAAAGTAGAAGCAATTATTGCCGAGGTGGATCGATTATCTAAGGTCGGACACATAATGGAGTCACAATATTCTTTGTGGACGGCAAATCCGGTTGTGGTTAAAAAGAAGAATGAGAAATGGAGAATGTGTGTGGATTTTACAAATTTGAATCGAGCATGTCCCAAAGATCCATTTCCTGTTCCTCGAATAGATCAGTTGATTGATTCTACCTCAGGCAATAAAATTTTAACTTTCATGGACGCTTTTGCAGGATATAATCAAATTCAAATGGATCCAAAAGATCAAGAATACACAACTTTCATAACTGATCGGGGCTTGTATTGTTATAGGGTTATGCGTTTTCGGTTGAAAAATGCTGGAGCCACTTATCAGAGGTTGATGAACAAAGATTTTGCTACTCAGATCGGAAGGAATATGGAAGTATATATAGATGACACGGTGGTAAAAAGTCCAAAGGATGAAGTGCATCTTGATGATTTAAAGGAAGCTTTTTTGAATTTACGGGCGATCAGGTTAAAGTTAAATCCTGAAAAATGCACCTTCGGAGTTCAATCGGGGAAGTTTTTGGGTTTTTTCATCAGTGAAAAAGGAATAGAAGCTGACCCAGAACAGTTGAAAGCCTTGATAACAATGAATTCACCTTGGTCTATCAAAGAAGTGCAAATTCTGACACGAAGGTTATCAGCACTTAAAAATTTGTTGTCATCACTAGAGATTTTGTCAAAGCTTCGAAATGAGGAGAAGTTATTTTTGTACATCGCTGTATCGGATTTTGTACTGAGTGTAGTGTTAATTAGTGAGGATTCAGGAATTCCAAAACCGGTGTATTACATTAATAAAAGTTTGATGGTAGCAAAAAAGAGATATATGATATTAGAAAAATTAGCATTAGCATTGGTGATTACTGCTAGTAAGATGCGTCCATATTTTCAAGGACATACTATTGAAGTCCGAACTTCATTTCCTTTGAAAAATGTTTTACATTGACCTGCTATTTCGGGGAGAATGACCAAGTGGTCAGTGGAGTTGGGGGACTATGACATTTTGTTTACACCCCGAACAACAATAAAGACACAAGCATTGGGAGATTGTTTTGTTGAATTCCATTTGAGCCGATCAGATGAGGAAGAAAGTAAAGAGGATATTCTAGTAAATTCGAGGTGGGTTGTCCAAACAAATGAAGGATCTAGTATTTTAGGGTGCAGTGTTGAGGTTCAGTTAATAGCTCTAACTGGAGAGACAATGATTCAATCTATTAAATTTGGTTTTCATGCTTCAAACAGTGAAGCTGAATACGAAGTTGCTTTGGCAGGTTTAAGATTGAAAAAAATTTGTGGAGCAACTTCAGTACGCTTAGAATCGGATTCTCAATTGTTAGCAAATCAAATATCTGGATTTCTGAAGCAAGAAAGGATCGTTTGATTTTATATCTTCGGGAAATTCGGAATTTAATGCTTCTGTTTGACAATGTTGTTGTGGAATATATTGGTCGAATAAGTAATATGGCTGTTGATTCTTTGGCAAATATCACTTACAAGGAAGAATATCCTTGGATTTTGTTACAAGAAAATCCTTCAATTGTTACCCAATCTAACCAATATGAATGTATAGAGGAATGTTTTGTTATGTCTGATGTAATCTGAGGCGATTGGTGATCAAATATTCTCAGTTTTTTTTTACTCAAGGAACATTATCAGATGTTTCACGATTGGCAAAAAAATTGAGAAGTAAAGCCTTCGGATATATAGTACTGGATGAAATATTATATAAAAAGGCATTGAGCAGGCCATTATTACGATGTTTAAGCAAGCAAGAATCACAAGAAGTGTTATCACAATTGCATGATGGTGAAAGGTTAACTCATTGTAGGTTTAAATCTCTGTCGCGTCGAGTTTTACTTGCAGGATTCTATTGGCCTACAATCATGGATGATGCTAAGAATTTAGTTCGAAGTTGTGATACTTGTCAGAGATTTTCTAATGCTATTCACAGGCCAGCGGTGCCACTTATGTCTATATCTGAGGCGATACTATTTGATTGATGGGGGATTGATCTGGTCGGTCCTTTGTCGATGGCTTCTAGAGGAAGACAGATGATAATTGTAGCGGTGGATTATTTAACAAAGTGGGCAGAGGCAGAGCCGCTATCAGGGACAATAGCGAAGGATGTGATCAAATTTATTGTGAACAACATTTGTTGTCGTTTTGGAGTTCCTCGGAGGATTACAATAGATAATGGCCCTCAGTTTAATAATAAGGAGATGGCTTTATTTTGTACTTCTAAAGGAATTCAACAATATTTTTCGACGCCTTTTCATCCTCAAGCTAATGGGCAAGTGGAGGTAACAAACAGAACGATTTTAGATGGCTTGAAGAATAATTTGACGGGGGCAACATGAAAATAGCCAAACATTTTCAAGAGGTTCTTTGGGCTTATCAGACAACTCCTAAAGAGGCTACAAAGGAGACTCCTTTTGCTTTGGCATATGGAATGAATGTAGTCAGCCCCATAGAATCTACGATGTCATTTTTTAGAATACCTCAATATTCTGAAAAATCTAATGATGAAGTTCGAAGGGAGAATTTAGATTTGACTGAGGAGAAAAGAGTTCGAGCTCATTTGAATATAATTTTCTATCAAAATCTTATGAGGAATAGATATATTTCGAAGGTGAAATATAATCATGCAAGAAGAAAATTAATGCTTACGAAATTAAGGAAAGAGAAAGGAAAAAAATATAATTTATTTCAGAATTTAAAAATTTCAAAGTGCTTACGATTGCTTCTCCAGATGAGATTTAGCTTTCAAGGATTAGCATCGTAAATTTCTTTGCCATTCTCCCATGCTCCTGATATAAAAATGAATTTCTGCTTTCAAAATTTATCAGCTTCTAAGAGATCATCGATGATTTTGAGGTCATCCACGAGGGTGAGATAGTAAAAGGGAAGCTTCAGAACTTTCGATAGTTGAGTAAAAAAGATGAAGTCTTTGATGCTGATTGGAATCTGAGATAGTCGAGATGCCATTATCACTGACATAAGGGTGAACCACTGATTCGGTTTCACTTAAGTAGGGCATAAGTAAAAAAGTTTGAAGTATTCCAGGATCATGAGATCCAGCGGAAACTGAAGACCCCAATTGATGATTTCGGGGTAGACTACTAGCTCGACATCCTTGCAGTCTAAGGGAGTTTCTCCTTCTTTAGACATTCGAAGAGTTATATTATCTCCCATTCCCTATTTCTTTTTTAGAGCCGAAGCTTGGCTATCCTTGTAATAAATATACCAAACTTTTTTCAGAGCAATGATATACTTAGCTTCGAGACCCCTTAAATGTTTTCCAATTGTAGCTCTTTCTTCTTCGGAAAAAAACAAGTATCTGTTTCTTCCTGAGGCTTATAGGTATTTGCTGAGTTCCCATCATCGTATTCAGCTTCGAGATCGGTTTTGGTAGCCTCAGAATCAGCTTCCTTGGCCCTTGATGATTCTTCTCGAGGTTGTTGAGGTAATGGATTAACAGTTTCTGGTAAAGGCTTATTTGTTCGGTCCTCTTCCTCAGTTACTTCTCTCTGAGGAGGAGCTTCAGTATCTGGATTCGAAGGGGAGGAGTTGGGATAATTTCTGATTTGTCTCCCATGGCAATAAAAGTTCTTCTTCTTCTGATTATTGAAGAATGATTCGAAAAGGGAGTATTTAACTTTTGCCTTAAAATAGATTCTTCACTAATCAAAAGAGAAATGTTACTTTGAGATGAAGAGACTCGAGGTGTTTTAGGACCCAGTATTTTGGACAAGGAATGTTCTTCGAATATAAGAGAAGGAGAAATAGCAGGAGCTTTGGTTGGATCAAAATTACCGTAATAAATTGTTTTTATGGTTGTTCCAACATGAGCGCTATTGATTAATCCTGCAACTCTATATTCTTCCACTTTTTGAGTATGACCAATAGTTGTTTACACATACTTGAATAAAACTATGTTAACAACTTATCAAAGACTGATCATCTTTAAGGTTGGTTAAGAGTATAATGTTCAGAAGTGTTTATAACACTTTTTAAAGAAACAACCATGTTTAATAATCACATTATAATTTTCGAAGTGAAAGCTTAACAGCACACTGAGAATTTTTCGAAGAGCTACCATGTTCACCTATTTTGTTAAAGTATTTGAGGTGGTAAGTTTACAGTTTATAATTATATGTTGAAAGTTCAAAGTACTTTAAGTCATATTCGTTTTTAAAATTTAGCATCGAATAATATGTGAAGAGAATAATAAAACAAGGAAATCGTTTGTCGATTAGATTAATTCTTTGAAGTTTAATAAGCAAATTCCTAATCTGACAAATACAAAAAAATGATAAAGTTACTAAGACGATTCTTCATCTTCGGATGATTCTTCTTCATCTTTATCTTGAGATGATGGATCGGGTATAGGATCCAAAGCTTCACTTGGACGCTTGTCGATGGGAATGTCGTTCCAGAAACTTGTAAGATTGATTTTAGGATAAGTAGCGTGAAGTTCTCGAAGAAGGAGAATGATTGTTTCTTCTTTTCCATTGTTAATAGCATCTACCACGTCTTTTCAAAGTTCGGCTTCGATAGCAGCAACAACAATTGCTTTTTCCATTTCAAAATCTTTCTTTGGGTTAGCTATTTCCGCGGTCAGTTCTTTATTTTTTGTCTCACAAAGAGTAAGAGAATTTTGTAAACTTTTGGAGTTGGATATTTCGGTAACCAGTTCAGTAGCATGATCGGTCTTGAGCTTATTCATATTTGTTTCATGAAAAACCTTCAGCGCTTCTTTGTCAGCAATATGCGTGGTTCACATATGATTTTTCATGAAGAGAGCGCCTTTTATAAGTTCGGACCTTGCTACTTCATACAAGTGAAATTGATCAACCACTTTCAAATCTTCTCTTAATTTTTTCTCAGTTTTGTAAGATTCTTTGTAATAGACCATATGTTTAGCCAATTGATTTAGATGGTTTTAACAAGCTTTGACTTGGGAAGCAAGTGCTTTTGCTACAATGTCGAGATCGGTAAATGGTTGAAGTGAAATAGCAATTGCAAGATTTGGAGGAGGAAGAGGAAATTATGTCTCTGCTGAACTAGAACGTTGAATCATATCTAAAGTTGTGGTAGGAGCATGAGGACAGATAATTTATGGAGACACCTAGACATGTGTTGGTCTTCCAAAGTTAAGCATGTGATTTCGGATGCCTTGAAAAACAGGATCGTTTTCACCAGTAAGCGCTTCGGTGTTCTCAAAATTAATTCAGGATCGAAGTTTTCAGCAGCCTGATTTTCATTAGTAGCATTGTCTTTGATGATGATCACAATGTTGTCTTTGGTTGTTTGTTTTTCGATCAAAGGGTTTTGTTGGTTTTCAACAGTGTTTTCATCTTCATCACCCAGTGTATACGAAGTGATTCTCGCCTGTTTTTTTTTCTTTCCATAGGAACTGGAAGAAGTTTTATTTTCTTTGAAAACGGTTCTTGATATTTCCCTCTTTGATGGGTGATTGAACTTGTTCAACACCTTTTCTTTTTCGAGGCTTTGGCTTCGATGAAGTTGAAGGGCTAGCACCAGATGTGCTAGCTGTCGTTTTACCTTTTTTTCTCTTTGATAGCTTTTTTTTCTTCTTTTTTAGTAAATGACTCTGTAATCTATTGCGAATATAAAGGAAGACTTTACAATCGGGATGAACTAACCTTTGTACAGATTATCTTCGAATCGGCCTCTGACATCAAATTTCGATGTGGCAAGGCACCCTCTGAGATTGGGAATATGTGGAAGTTATGGAAAGTGATGGGCTGGAAGGCAGTGTAAAACACATTATTCCACTCTTTCTCAGCCCAAACAGCAATTTTTTGGAAAATATCCTTAGCAGCTGGTCGACGAGCTGAATAATGCCTCGAAATTTATGGAATAATCATGCAAGAAGAAAATTAAGAAAAGAGAAAGGAAAAAAATATAATTTATTTCAGAATTTAAAAATTTCAAAGTGCTTACGATTGCTTCTCCAGATGAGATTTAGCTTTCAAGGATTAGCATCGTAAATTTCTTTGCCATTCTCCCATGCTCCTGATATAAAAATGAATTTCTGCTTCCAAAATTTATCAGCTTCTAAGAGATCATCGATGATTTTGAGGTCATCCACCAGGATGAGATAGTAAAAGGGAAGCTTCAGAACTTTCGATAATTGAGTAAAAAAGATGAAGTCTTTGATGCTGATTGGAATCTGAGATAGTCGAGATGCCATTATCACTGACATAAGGGTGAACCACTGATTCGGTTTCACTTAAGTAGGGCATAAGTAAAAAAGTTTGAAGTATTCAAGGATCATGAGATCCAGCGGAAACTGAAGACCCCAATTGATGATTTCGGGGTAGACTACTAGCTCGACATCCTTGCAGTCTAAGGGAGTTTCTCCTTCTTTAGACATTCGAAGAGTTATATTATCTCCCATTCTCTATTTCTTTTTTAGAGCCGAAGCTTGGCTATCCTTGTAATAAATATACCAAACTTTTTTCAGAGCAATGATATACTTAGCTTCGAGACCCCTTAAATGTTTTCCAATTGTAGCTCTTTCTTCTTCGGAAAAAAACAAGTATCTGTTTCTTCCTGAGGCTTATGGGTATTTGTTGAGTTCCCATCATCGTATTCAGCTTCGGATCGGTTTTGGTAGCCTCAGAATCAGCTTCCTTGGCCCTTGATGTTTCTTCTCGAGGTTGTTGAGGTAATGGATTAACAGTTTCTGGTAAAGGCTTCTTTGTTCGGTCCTCTTCCTCAGTTACTTCTCTCTAAGGAGGAGCTTCAGTATCTGGATTCGAAGGGGAGGAGTTGGGATAATTTCTGATTTGTCTCCCATGGCAATAAAAGTTCTTCTTCTTCTGATTATTGAAGAATGATTCGAAAAGGGAGTATTTAACTTTTGCCTTAAAGGAGATTCTTCACTAATCAAAAGAGAAATGTTACTTTGAGATGAAGAGACTCGAGGTGTTTTAGGACCCAGGATTTTGGACAAGGAATGTTCTTCGAATATAAGAGAAGGAGAAATAGCAGGAGCTTTGGTTGGATCAAAATTACCGTAATAAATTGTTTTGATGGTTGTTCCAACATGAGCGCTATTGATTAATCCTGCAACTCTATATTCTTCCACTTTTTGAGTAATGCAGAAGTAGTCGTACGATCCGAAGACAAAGCTGTTATCAGTGTCTGGAAATTTCAGTTTCTTGGGTATGTTGGGCTTGGACTTTCTGGTTCTTGAGTTTTTTCTCATAAACCAGAATAAGGTTGATACGGAGAAGATGAAGGTTGATAGGAGGGTTTGGTTTTTCTGATGAAGATACTGGAAAAAAGAGAGGAACACGATGAAGGTAGCCAAATGCTTTAAATTTTCTCTGAAATGATTTGTGTTATGAGAATGAAAAAATGAGTCTACTGATTGAATTTATAGAAACAAAAAAAAGACGTGTGAAGTTTAAAAGACTTTGATAGTGATAGGGTAAAATACAAAGCAGTGAGGAGCTTAAGAGTTCGACATCTGTCAGGCTAGTCACAGTGGCGGATCGAGGAATCAAAGTAAGGGAGGGCTAATTTGTTTTTTATACAATTCATTCTATACGATTCTTTCGTCGTATAATTGTTTCATTATCAATTTTAAATTATCATTTAAAAAACAAGTTTCTCTAATTGTATACAACTACTTTAAGTTATTTCCAATATATCTTAATATATTATGTTTTACATATAAAAATAATATTTGACAATAAATCTTAATATTTCTTAATATACTATTTAAAAATATATTTAAAAAATATATATAACAAAATCAAATTTATTATGTAAAAGATATTTATGAAAATAGATGAAATAAAATAAAATTTGTTAATTAAAAATATATGGAAATAATATCGTTTTTTATATAAAAATATATGGAAATAAAATCAAATTTGTATTAAACATAATTTATAATATAAATAAATTATTTTATTGAAAAAAATATATGTGTAATCATATTAAAAGTAAAATTAATTATTTTATAAATGAAAATCATAATATAGTGCTAATTAAAAAATATTTTAATAAATTACAATAATAGAATGATAACTGTTATTTAAAATATACTTAATTTTTTTTTAAATATACGATGGAAGTGGATACAATTTAGAAAACTAAAAAAATAAGTAAATGTACATCACTAATATGTAAGTTTTCTATATATCTAACTTTGAATTTTGGTTATAAATGTTATTTATTTATTTATTTAATATCATGTTCCTCCTTTTTCTATATGATTTAATAAAATCTCCCTATTTTATAATTTATTTTATTAAAATTTTATCTTCTTTCACGTTCTTCAATTTATCGCTCATTTTTAATTTATTTAATTACAATCTCTCATTGACAAACAATGATCCATTAAATTTTAAATCAAATCGATAATATAGACAATAAAATAAGACAAAGATAAAAAAAAATCAATTTTGAGAGAGAAATATTAAACCAAATAAAATCAAAACAAATTATTGAAAAAAAACTATTTTGAATAAAAAAAATAAAAAACGTAATAAAATCTTAAAATTAATAAATATTTTTACTTAAAGTTTCCTTAAAAACCGCTATTATCCAAGATTTTAATTTAGAATTTTTCTTAAAAAATAACAATTATTTCATATTTTTAAATTTAAAATTTATTTAAAAATAATCTCTATTTCAGATTTTAAATTAAACTTTTCCTTAAAAATACATAATATCCTAAAATTAACTATATAAATTAACATATATTTTATGGTAAGCGGGGGCCAGCGCTCCTCTATGCTATCGGTCTAAAAGCTATAAAGTCATGATGGATTCGAACGGTAATATGAAACGTTTACTTTTGTATATTGTTTGGATAAAAGTCGATAAGTATATTTTAAAGTTTTACTTCCACAATGATTCGAGGAGTTTTATTTTTATAACGTTTCGAGGAGACTTATTGGCTTTGAGAATTTATCATATTTTAGTTACTTCTAATTGGTATTTGTTTTTTACCCCCCTTCGAATGGTTGCTTCTAGTGGTCTCTTCGAAGTTGTTTCAAATGATTTCTTCTAGTGGTTGCTTCGAATGATTGCTTCTAATGGTTGCTTCAAATGATTGCTTCGGGTTTATTTTACAACAACTGACATGACATATGGAAGAATTTGAAGACATTTTAGTTCTCATTCATTTACTGACATGAGAACTAGGGGGCTTCTAATATGGAAGTAGGATTTTGAGGATTATATTGTAAATAATATAAATTTAAGGATTAATCTGTAAATAATATAAGTTTAGTATTTAAATTACATGTAATACAAGTTTTAGAGAACATTTGTGATTATGTATAATTATTAAGGACTAAATAGCAATTTGTTCTCTTTTGTAATAGATTTTACTTTTGAGGCTAAGTTTTGGCTCCTCTATATAAAGGGCAAGGCTAACCTAATAAAGGGGTTGAACACTTTTTCTATTGAACTCATTTGTGCTTAAAATTTCTCTATCTGAAAAACTCTCTAACTCTTTCTCTCTTTAGAAAACTCTTATAACAATTTACTAAGATGAAATCTTAACTCATCAACTTAGTATTAAAAAAGATCTTCCAGTGAGCTCAAGATAAGAATACAGGAAAACTAGCCTCATATTGAGATGCCCCATTTAAAGTTATTTTCAAAGGACATCACGAGGCATACAGGCTGGAAGATATAGATGGGAATGCTTTAAACATACATGGAATATAAATCATTTGAAAATGTATCGCCATGCTACTTAAGAGCGGTTGTGCACTCTTTTCCCTTTTGGTGGCGCTAAAGGCTTTTTAATAAGGTACATTGTAAGGAAAAATTATTAAAAATTCACCATTTTTTCCAAATTATTATTGTAATTCAATAAAGGTACGAAATCAAAATCTTCATAATAAATAAGTAAAAAATGAAGGAGTTTCCAATTATCCTAAAAGTGAAAGGGCTAAGATTGGGCACGCCTATTTGGCTAGGCAGTGGGCCATACTGAGCCCTGACTATGAAGATTCAAAAAAATCGAAATGGTGTTTAACACAAGCCTTGAAAGCTGTGTTAGGGGCCTTACTGAGCCCGAGCTATATAGCTCAGAAACACGAAATGACTAAATAATTCAGTTCTATAAGACCACACTACCAGGTTGTACTGAGCCTAGATCATTAAAGCCCACAAAGCGAAACAACCTATAAGAAATTTATATGGCCACGCAACAAGCAATACTATGCTTAAATAAATTAGCATTAACACCAACTTCCCCATCAACTTCAATTGCATTAAAATGTATTAAAAACAAGTATCATGCATATAAGAAAAATTAAACAATGTTCATAAATCTGAACTATGATTAATATAGAAAAAACACAAAATGGAGGTAAGTTCAATATTAAAATAAATTAAGCACACTATTCACCGGTAGCACATTATTTATCAACTTTCATCAATCATTCTTGTATCTGAAGGTGCCGCTGCTTCACATGTGAGAGTGAGAACAATAACCAACCAGTGGCGTAGCCAGGATTTAGACCCTATGGTGTCCTGGTTATTGTCCAAAAAATATTTCTTTTGCGGTGGAGGTTGTAAAATGGTGTTGTAATATATCTTTATTTTTCATCTACATAAAAGTTGTTTATTTGTTTAAGTGAGTCTTACATATTATTTTTGTCAACATTTTGAAGTACTATTATAATATATAAAAATAGAAATTGACTAATAGATATATTAATTAGGACATCTATTATTAGTGAACTCGAGAGGATATGTTGTTACGGTTTGATCGAGTTTTAGTTTGAGCTTTTCCAAAGTATACAAAGAATAATAGATTTATTGATTAGGACATGTATTGTTAGTGAACTCGAAAACCTATATTGTTACGGTTTTATCCGTTAAGTAAAATAAAAAATTATAATTTATGCAGGTCTATTTTGTTTCGAAATTGAACTCTGCAGCTTTTTATCTTCCCAAAAAATATAGATCAACCAATGTTAATCTTTGTAACTAAGTTAATAGTAATATAAGTTGCAAAGCTTCAATTTTGAGATTTGATAACATAGAACCATAATAAATACCTTAATTTTTGAAGTTTGTAGTTAGAGTTTTCTAATTGATAGTAAAAAAACAATGGTAAAACATTCTATCTTAACCCGCTTGTTGATCAAATTTATATAAATTTATATTATTTTTTGATTAAGATATTTATTTATAGTAAAATAATATAGATGTGTATTTTATATATAATAAAAAATAAAAAATATATCAATATTATAATATTATTGATATGTTATTATATCTATATAGTAATAAAATCTATAAAAACATAATGATGTAAAATAAATAATAAAAATTTAACTCAAGAGAACCCACAGCTGGGTATCGTACTCAAGGCTGTGGGTTCCTACACGTGTATCTCTACCAACTAGCCTAACTAACATACTAAACATATTATTTATTTCAGCTAGGTGGGTTCCTGGGACCCCACAGGACCCCACCTAGCTCCGCCTATGTAACCAACCCCCCAACAAGTAAATGAGCAACATCAACATTTGGGGTAACCCATTATGTTCTTTCTTGACAACTTCTTCCTCATCTTCATCATCAGTTACCCATGACTTTTTATCCTCTGGAACAATCCCCTTAAATTAACCTAACTCTAACTCGACATGTGAAGCAACATGTGATGGAATAATATGAGGTCATAATGGTAATCTGGTGACTGGGTATGAAAGATCTTATGGGAAACAATCCCTAATTGTGGCTGAGTGTAGAGCATTACTCAAAGGCCTGCTTCCATGTAGATCGAAATGCATCTATTCTCTGGACATAGGAAATAGACTCCAATGTTCTAACATACATGGTTATATGTGGTAAGTCTCCTTAGTTTCTTAAGCCAATAATCAAATGTTGCATGGCTTTAATCACTCATACAATGACCATCCTTGACATTTATCGAGAACAAAATGTTGCAGCAGACTGGATAGCTATAAATGCTCTTAACAGAGACGGTAACACAGATTATGGTCACGACAATATCCCTAATGGCCCCAAAGCCATTAATCTGCTCGAAATCATCGGTAATGGATACATAAAAATAGACAAAGATGACTTACCTCCATCCCTTTTTAAATGGCTTCTTCGGTAAGTTTGATTTCGTTCATAAACAAAGAATAATAGACATTAATCTTCTGGAGAATGTCAGGGAATCACTCATCTCTAACCTAAAGTCATATCGCATAACAAAGTTTGGCTTTGGCGCCATTTGAGATTTTAGGTTTCAAATAAATGAAAAGTAAAGATTCGGGCTCTCATTTTTTTTTAATTTGGGATTTTAACCTTGATGAAATTTGAATTATTAATAAAATTTCAAGTTTTTACCAAACAATAATAATATAATTTGATAATTTTTAATAAGAGCTAGTTTAATGGGTGAATTACACAAAGATTTCTAGTTATCCAAAAAATTGACAACTATAAAATAGAAAACATTTTTATACTAACGCAAAAAAACCAAAGTAACTTTTTTGTATTTCTTTTAACTAATCCTTCTATTTCTTTTTTAAAAACAAAAATCGTATCTTTCAAATCGTAGTATGGAAAATAATCCGAAAGTATCGTCGACTTTCTGTTTATTATATTTTTTTCACAAAACCCAGTTATGCTGGTGTCACACTATGTTTGTCTGATCTCGCATCTTATATTTTGCTTTACCCGCTCTCATATATAACAATTTATTTTCCCCCGTCTTGCATCTCAAACTTTGTTTTTCTTTGGTGTCACACTTAATTTTTAACCTTAGTCTCGCATCTTCCATATTGCATCTCACATATTGCATCTCACATTTTATGTATGTATGGTCTCACGCCTCGCACTTAGGAAAAAATATCAATTTATCCCTAGTCTCGCACTTGTGGTAAGAAAATAAAATTTAATTATGGTCTCGTATCTCATATTTATTGTAAATTTAATCTTTCAAACCATAGCTCAAAAAAATACGAATATAACATTGACTTTATTTTTAGTAATTTGGTTCTGAAACTGTGTTCCAATTGTGAAATTAAGAGTAATTTGGTTGTGAAAAAATAATTGTGTTTCAGTTGCATAATTATCACTTATTTGGTTACAAAAAAGTAATTATTTTCAGTTGTGGAATTAAATGCAAATGAGTTGCGTAAATAAGAAAAAAGGAGTTGCCTAAATACAAAAAAGTAATGAGTTGTGTACAATTGTGTTACAATTTTTGTCATGTTAAATAAAAAAAAGTGAAAATACCATTGGTTTTGTTTTTTAAGGCTAACAAAACTATTTTCATGAAATATATATGTATTTTACTATATGTAGTTGCAAAAATAGGATTAATATGGTTGCAAAATCAGTCTGGAAAAAGAAATTGTGTTATATTTGCGTAATTAAAAGTAATTTGGTTCCGAAAAAAAAATCAAAACTATTAACCATAGATTTGGTTTTGTTCATTTAAAAAAAATATAATTATATGTGTAATATGAGTTAAAAATATAATTTTAGAAAAATAATTGAGTTATGGTTTGAAAAATATGGAGTTTTAAAGGTTAAAAATAATTAATAACACAATAATTGAAAAATTAAAGATGACACAAAGTAATTTCTTAATGAAATCCTGATTTTGTAGTATATTTATGTTGTAATACTTGAGTATTCATTCAAATTTGTTGGAGAAATCTTTAATTTGAGATATTTATGCATTTCGATTTGAGAGAGAGAGAGAGAGAGATAGTTAGTTCGCGAGCTAAAGAAAAAAATATTTCTTGGTTTTGATGTTTTTATACCCGACGGGTATTGTTGGTAGATTTTATATTGCATGTGGTTATTAGTAAACTTGAAAATTTGGATAGTTATTGGTACTTTTAAGCTTTCTCGTGTGGTTATAGGTAAGTTACTCATTAATAAATTTGATAATATTAAAAAAGTAAGTTACTCATAATCACTTGAGAAAATTAAAGTTATTGATAACCATCTGGACTTTGAAGTTCACCAAAATCACATGCAACAATACTGCTCCCAACAAAACTACTAAACATACAAAACACGTACAACTTCAACAATTAGCTATTTGTAATCCTCAAAACTCCATATCTTTCAGACCATAACTTAAAAAATATATAAATGATAGAATAAAAAATATTTATATATATTTCGTAACCTAATTTATAGCCGGATTGGTAGCAAATGTATATATATATATATATATATATATATATATATATATATATATATATATATATATATATATATATATATATACATATTGCCTTTTGTTAATGCGAAAGACACAAAATTATATTTTTTCATGGTATTAGACTAGGGTTAGGGTTTATCTCTTCTCGCTTTTGTCATCCTGCTACGTACCATCTTCTCCTTTCTTGCTCTGTTTTAGTCTCTCTTCACCTCTGCTCCCGAAAACTGAGAACGGGAAAGAAAAATATATGGATCTTCTTACCGATAATAAACAAGAAATGTCGGATACCTTGGATATTGTTGTGGTTCAGTAAATTTATTCCACCATCTCCACCGATCTCTTGATCATTGTTATTGAAGGGCACATTTTGTCCATGACTCTTTGGAATCTTCTTTGCGATTTATTTCAATACAATGAGAATTCTTGTGCGGTTTCTTTTGAACACGAGTTCAATAACACTTATTTGTGGGATTTCTCATCGATATCTTCTTATTTCCAATACTTCAAAACTCTCTCCGACCAACTCAAGAATGTGGGGGCTCTGGTATCAAACAATCGTCTGGTTCTTTGTATGGTGGGTGGTCTTACCCCCACTTATACAAGTGTAGCTTCTGTAATTCGACACAAGAAGAATCTACTACCATTTTCTAAAGTTCAATCCATGTTGCCTGTGGAGAAAACTAGCATGAATGAGGCAGTAGTTGGGGTGATGATGAGATGATGGTGGCTACTCGTGAATCAGATGACACCCCTAATCATCGTCCTCCAAGTCAAGGTCAATGACGCAACAAACAGTCTAAGAACCATAACAACAACAAACATCGGAATCACATGAAATCTAGTGGTGGTTCAAGACAGATTCCGACTGAGAGTAAGGAAAGTACTGGACCTAGAGGCCACCGTGGAGGTGGTTAAAATTCAACAGGTGATTCGTCTTTAGGTGATACCTCAGTGGTAGGCTTGGATGCAACCACCCTGGACCGTACCCGCTTCCCATACCCGACACAATTTTAGGGAAGGCATACTAGACCATGGCAGTCCATAATTTTAGGCTCCGGACTGTAACAACAACAACAACAGGCATATGCAGCCTCTTAGTGGACTCCGACGGATATTAAATCGGTATTGCACATTATGTATTTGTCACAACAGGATCCTAACTCGTATATTGACACTAGGATGACTTCTCATATAGCATCGTCATAAGGTAATTTCACGTCTTATATTTGATGAAGATAAAACCTGATCATAGGATATTTTAGGTAAGTGTTTAGATGATATATTAAATCCAGGGTAGAGATTAGAGAGATAATCAAGGTGTTTGTATTTAATATGTAGAGAGAGAATGTTCAAGCCCTCTTTCATGTTGTTTTTTTAAGTTTTTATAGGAAAATTTTACATCCATGGGCCAACTGGGTTGGGTCACATATATGGGCCTCCAAGCCCACAAACCATTATTCATTATAATTAAATATATAGCTAGCACAAAGCTTAATCAATATGGATTTTATTATGGGTCTAAAAGGACCCCTAAGATGAATCTGACCCACTTTCTGTCTATTTCCCTTAAGGATTTTTGACCCCATCATCTAGCCCACTTAGCTCTCTCAAATTTATTTTGATGAGCTAACCGAAATCTAACCGCCACATACCCGAACCACTTTTGATGAATTCAGTATGGTTAGTATTCAAAGGTTATAGCTTTAACCAATTATTTTTTGGGATACGTGTCAGTTCTTTATTAGAGCCACGAACTCGTTTTACCCTAGCTAAAACTATCCAACTAAAAGAGAGAAACAATTACACTCCATTATAGCCCCCTATCTACTACTACTGATTACAATCCCCTATTAGGGCACTCAAACATTTTCAATCTCTATATAAACTTATTTTTTATTCTTTCACTGTAGGTATTTCTAGAAATAGAAAGAGTTTGAATTCTAATTCTAGACGGAGAAAATTTTCTCCATTAATATCAAATTTATTTTTGGAGACATTTCTCTTTCCCCACCATATTAGTCACCGTATATCATTTTTCTGGTATCATTTTAGAGTTTTTTACGTTTACTGTTAAAAACGCACTAACCAAAGGCGGTTGACTAAACTTTTCTGAGCTAGAGGAAGAAAAAAAGAAAGCAAGGGTTGATGCTAGGTTTCCTGCCTCCTCAGGTACGATTTTTGTTACACAATATACTAAGTACGAAGAGCTTTACCCTTACAACAAGTGCAACTTTCCCTCCGAACCTTTGTGTCTGCCCAGTTGTTTACGTCACCAAGTCATTCACCTCATCCACTTAGGTTATCCCAATCCCAACGGGCCACCAGCAGTAGAAATTCTTCTACTTTCAAAGTTGTGGTATCGAATATTAATGAGAATAATCCGCGCAGAGTTACTAGGTTATCTAAGGCAAAAAAACAAACCTTTTATAAAAAACGAGCCAACCGAACAACCAAAACCTATTAGTAACCCCTCAACACAAGTTTCAACTAAGGAAGCAGAAACTGCTGCTCTCGCAACTGAACTCCCATCAAGATTAAATATGGAAGAAAACTCTACAACGTTAGTAGCTGAGTCCTCTTGACCTAAGGAAGAAAACCTTTGTGCTGAGCCCACTGGGCCTTTCAAATTTAGGTTACAGGTTATGAAAGATAAAAAAATAAGGATAACTACAAATATTACCCTCTTGAGACATCTTGTCATACTTGGGAAACTTTGAGGCCATCGAAGAAGAAAAATTGGAAGGCATCTGAAGGTTGTGATAGCCAGGGTAAAGGCAAAGCCCAAGAAGTAGAAACCGAATTTCCTCCGACGTCTTTCGTTGGGCATGTTGGACCTAACTTTACCCAGGTTAGTGTTAAGTACCTTTTAGCCTTGGATAAAATATTTTACATTTCTTTACATGAATCTGAATTAGAGGGCATCCTAGCCAAATAGGGATTCCCTGATACAGTTAGAGTTACGCTACCCCAAACCGAAGAGACTCTGATGAATTGTGGGGCTAGGGAGTTGGTAGATTACACCGATGTGCTCAACCGGGGCCTTCAGTTTTCCTTGGACCCCGAGATAGTGAGGTTTTTAGCTTGTCTGCATCACAACTTCCAGGCTATCTAAGATTTTGATGCCAATGGAGCAGCTGGCTACTGTGGCGGGTCTATCTTGCAATGCCTACGTTCCCTTTTGTTATTTCAATATGGGAATAACTAAAAAGTGGTGGATGACCTTTTAGAGGTAGGGAAAAAATTGGAAAACCCAATTCCTTTTCATCAGTAGTCATTGGGAAAACGACAAGAATATCACCTCCAAGAGGAATCCAAGCTAGCTCACTAAACACTAGAAGAATACACGTAATTCTCTGCATATTTGTTTTATAATTCTCTTACTTTATATAACATTTGTCATTTATCCCTAACTTATTTTGTACCAGCCATTTCGAAGCCCTACCTACAACATTATAACGATAAAAAAGTGAGCTTCAGGAATTTGAATCAATAGGACAATGAAAATTGGTCCAATGAGTTCCATAATTGTTTCACTCCAAGCAATTTTTGCAGATCCCATCTCTTGAGGATCAACCCTATCCAGGAACTGATGTGAGAGAAGTTCATCACCCATCCTCGAGATACCGAAATTCTTAAGAGAAGTGAGGCAACCAATGGAAAATTTCCTTCCAAGAAATCATAATTAGAACAAGACGAACAAGGAAAGCTCGACACAGTTTATTGCTGAAACGGGAAATGAAGAGCATCTAAATGAAATTGACTCAGCTGTTTTGGATGTTGTTGCTTCCACTATTAAGGAAGACAAGGTGCCTTTAGAATATCCTGTGCCCAAAAGAAAGAAAGGACACAAGAAAATAAAGGCTTCAACCGATTTAAAGATAATACTTCGTTTAGAAGTTCCCCCTCCAACTATACTAGTTGCTGTTCTTCCTACAAACAGGGTATCCAATCCTCATTCTTCATTACTTCCCCCATCTGAAAGGTAAATTTTTGGAGATGGTGATCCAATTGAAGATACGGGGTCTTTTGACTTTCAAGCCTTCGAGACCGACTTTCCCGAGTCTCCAAGCACCGCAACTACTGTTGTATTCGATGAGGTTCCGTTTGAACTATCAGAGCAGAACGATGTGTTAGGGTATTTAGTCATATGTTATGCAATGCCAATAGTCAAATTGGAGAGACAAGTAAGGTCTCAAATTGAAGACATCACTTCTTTTTGGGATAAAAATTAGAATTTGAAGAATTCAATTGAGGAAGAAAATATCAAGGTCAGAAGTCTAACCGGAGAGGTGAAATATGTTAAAGATGAGCTAGTCCATGTAAAATCTGATCGTGGAAAGTTACAAGCTGATTATAAAACTCCATAGTCATCCAGTTTCGAGGAGATTACCTCATTAAAGAACCAGCAAACTGATGACAGAGCTACCATTAAGCATTTGTCAGATGAAAATAAAAACCAAGATGCTCTTATCAAGAAGTAAGATGATGAGATTACCTCTCTCAAATTTAAATTTACCCAAGAGATAATCAATGTTATAGACAACTATGATGAAATGGTGATAGACTCCTTACAAGGGAGGGGTGACTCAATCAAATCGGATATGGTGCTGCTATTTTTATAAGAAATTCCCTAAATTAGCCCTTAGACCTTTGTGGGGACATGTGCCAGTGGACTTGCTGCCTCATGACATACTTTTAACCGATCAGCTTGGTATATCTGACGATTCATCTGATAACGGTTATGATAATAACAGTGAATAGGGTTCTGATGGTGAGAGTTTGGAAGTGAAAGAAGAAGGAAAAACCCATGGGAACGAGCCATAGGGCCAATATATTTCGATGTAATTATTTATATGCAAGCCCTTGATGCGTACAAGAAATTTTGTATTTTAATCGAATATGTTTGTGCAAGTCCTTGGCATGGCTTAGGAATTTTGTAATTTTCTCCTCAGATTTCATTAAGTCATTGGATCACTCAATGCACTATATATTATCTATCCTATTTATATGTTCTTAAATCTATTTCTTAGTATTAGTTTATCCGAATATGACTAAACTTAAGACATGATTCATTTGAGGGTAATCAAAACTTGGTACATATGAGCCATTCAAAGGTAATCCATTTGAGTGCAATAAAAAATTAACACACATGAGCCATTTGAAGGAAATTCATTCGGAGTTAATAACATTTTTGATACACATGATCCATTTAAAGTTAATCCATTCGAAGGTAATAAAAAATTGATACACATGAGACATTCGAAGGTAATCTATTCGAATGCAATAAAAACTTGATACACATGAGTCATTCGAAGGTAATCCATTTGAAGGAAATAAAAACTTGATACACATGAGCCATTTGAAGGTATTTCATTTGAAGGCAATAAAAACTTGATGCCCATGAGCCATTCAGTAATCCATTCGAAGGAAATAAAAACTCGATACACACTTATAAACATATATCTAAAGGCGGAGACGATAGATTAATAATGATTCAGATAACTCATTAAAAACTCCTCGCCCCATTAAGGTAGGAAAGAGTATGCCCCAAAATATTTACATTGAACGGAAATACTAGTAAATATTTAACATATAAGTTTACTCAAGATATAACCTTAGGTGTTCGACATTCCACGGGTACCTTAAAGTATTTACTTTTTGGTCAACAAGCGGATATTCCCTTGTTTAATATTCTCACACATAATATATGGCCCTCCCCAGTTTAGAGCCAAATTTCTGAACTTCCTATCTTTGGTGTGCATAAATAGTTTCTTCGAAACTTTATCCCCCACTTAGGAGTGTCTTCTTCGTACTCTCGAAGCATACATATTCCTCATTAAACCTTGGTAATGTTTGATTCTTAAATAAGATTTTATTATCTTTTCTTTAATCAAATCCAACTAAGTTCTTATTGCAACTTCATTTTGCTCTTCAAAATAATATTGAACCCTGAAAGAAGGAAGTATAGCTTCTATTGGTGTGATTGCATCCATTCCATCAATCAATGAAAATGAGATTCTTATGTAACACTATGTAAAGTTGTTCGATAAGCCCATAACACTTATTATACGTAATTAGGCCATTTACCAATCGCTCATTCTAAGTTTTATTTAAGACCCATTACGATAGTTCTATTTGCCACATCTATCTGTCCATTGGCTCGGGGATGAAAATGCATGAAAAAACAATGGTGAACTCATCTTAATGCACAAAACATCTTCATGTCCTTCTTATCGGATTGAGGTTAATTGTCTATTGCAATGCATCAAAGAATTCTAAACCTATCGAAATATTGGATAGAAAAATTTAATTACCGCTTTGGAAGACATTCCGGAGAGGGGGGCGACTTCTGTCCACTTTGAAAAATAATCAATTACCAAAATAATAGTTCGAAACCCTCCAGAAGCCATAAAAAGGGTCTAACCAAGTCAAGTCCCCATCAGAAATGATCACATCTTCTAACTAACTCTTTAGAATATGTCATAATAGAAAGGTAAAAAATACCCTGCCAATAAGACCCTCCTAGTCAAAGCCTTGTAGCCACAATGGGTCGATCTTTCCCCATCATGTAACTCAGACAAAACTGTATAGGACTCATCATATCCAAGTTAGTGTAATAAAGGATTACTGAAATATCTTTTATATATGATCCCTCTCGAAACCAAAAAAACCGTGTGCTTTGAACTTTAACTTCTTGGTAGGCTTTTGTCTTTAGGTAGAGTTGATTCAGTAATAAAATCTTGGATACCATACCTCTAGTCTTGACTAACTATAGCTGATATTTGGAAACTCTCTTCAGTGCTAAATTTTATTTCAAGAGTTGCTGTTATCGAAAGATATTCACGTACTAAAATCCAAGGGTAAGCTTCCGAATATGCAATAGTGGCTAGAGAATTAGGCATTTGATATTTTTTTCTTGGCATATGTTCATATTTTAAATATTTAAAGCAAGCATAAATTTATTTCAACACTCGTAAGCATAAATATCATCATGATATTGGTCATAATACAGAAGATTGCATCGCTTTGAAACATGAGGTGAAAAATTTGATTCAAAGAGGAAAGTTGGGTGCTTATGTTAAAAGTAGAAGTAGAAATAGGCCTGATAATGCTCATCGGACTGGCCCAACAAACAACGCAGGGACATCGGCTCTGGATGGGGCTATGGTGATAGTTGAAAGACTTGATGTGGAGTCAGAGTATTGGGATCCTGATCCAACCCTGAATAAGGTGGGGGTTATCACAGAACACAGCAAGACGGTGTCCGGACTCATCAGATTTTTTGAGTCACTTACCATATTTGAGGGGGACACCATGACTGCACCGATTGCTTCTTCGAGGAAGAGGCATGTTCATACCCTGGCTACTCAACTGGAAGGAGGCATGACATCCTATCAATCGCAAATTCCTTTTCCTTTCATTGTTTTTGATGAAGATGATTTGAGGGACATAGCTGGTCCCCATGAAGATGTTGTGGTGATAGGAGCATCCATTGGGGGCAATGACATTAGACGCATTTTGGTGAACATCGGTAGTTCGGCCAATATCCTCTTTTTAACTTCCTATAAATAAATGAAGAATCCAGCAGTGATTCAGCGTTCGAACAGGTCAATTGCGGGTTTTACTGGAAGTTGAGCGGACGTAATCGGGGAGTTTGAGGATGAGGTTTTGTTGGGCAAGGGCCCTTTTAAGAAGATGGTCAGAGTACTTTTCATTGTGGTGGATTATCCCACATGCTACAATGCCATTTTGGGAAGGTCTTGGCTCTCTAGGATGCATGTTGTGGCTTCAACAGTCCACCAATGTTTAAAATACGTTGTGCAAGGACAAGT
The DNA here is from genome assembly GCA_036936605.1 of Limnanthes douglasii subsp. nivea. Taxonomy (NCBI): domain Eukaryota; kingdom Viridiplantae; phylum Streptophyta; class Magnoliopsida; order Brassicales; family Limnanthaceae; genus Limnanthes; species Limnanthes douglasii. The sequence goes on from JAUPFV010000002.1 coordinate 272,684,179, forward strand.
GGGAGTTGTCCGAAGTAGTCAAAAAGTAGAAAGGGAGTGTTATGCAACAGCAATGGCCCCTCGAACTTTGGGGGCAGTTCGGATCAGTGAGGATTAGCAGTTGGAGGGGCCCTCTGGGGAGAGGGTGAAATTGATGACCCCAGAGAGACCCCTGGTGTTTTAATACCAATTGAAGAGGATGAAACTCACTCTCTGGCTGAAAGAAGAAACGTCAAGATCGGATCTAAGATGACATCACAACTGAAGAGTAAAATGCTATATTTTTTAACAGACCATCAGCATGTTTTTGCTTGGTGCAATGCTGATATAACCGGAGTACCAGCAGATGTTATATCACATCAACTATCCATCCAAAGAGATATTGCACTTGTTGTACAAAATAGGAGAGATTTTTCTAAGGAGAAAGCTGATGTCATAGTTCAAGAGGTTGACCAGCTTACTAAGATGGGGCACATAAAAAATCACAGTACCCTTTATGGACAGCCAATCCGGTATTAGTAAAAAAGAAAAATAGGAACTGGCGAATGTGCATCGACTTTAGAGACCTTAATAGGGCTTTCCCAAAATACCTATATTCGGTTCCTCAGATCGATCAGTTAGTGGAGTCCACGTCTGGGAACAAGTTGTTGTCTTTTATGGATTCCTTCTCCGAGTATAATCCGATTCAAGTGGATCTGAAGGATCAAGAACACATTACTTTTGTTATTGATAGGGGCGTTCATTGTTATAAGGTAATGCCTTTTGGGTTAAAGAATGCTGGGGCTACCTATCAGAGGTTGGTGAACAAAGCTTTCGCTAATCAGATTGTAAAAAACATGGAAGTCTACATTGATGACATGATGGTAAAGAGTGTGGAAGAAGAACTACACTTGGCAGATCTGCAAGAAACTTTTGCCAACTTGGAAAAGTTAATTTAAATTTGAACCCAGAGAAGTGTGTTTTTGGAGTGCAGTCCGAGAAGTTTTTAGGGTAGTGATAAGTGAGAAAGGGATACAGCCTGATCCAGACCAGCTTAGTGCTTTATTGCAGATGGAGCCTCCTCAGAATATTAAAGAAGTACAAAGATTGACAGGGAGGTTAGCTGCTCTAAACCGTTTTATCTCAAGGTCTTCGGATAGGTGTGCCCCGTTTTTCTAAACTTTAAAGGGTGCAAAAGAATTCAACTGGTCTCCACAGTGCGACCGGGTTTTCAATGAAATTAAAAAACACTTATCCTTCCCCAAAACCTTGTTTAAACCTGTTGATGGAGAAACACTATATATATATTTAGCAGTCTCCGATTGTGCCATAAGTGTAGTGCTAGTAAGGGAGGTCGATAATTATCCTCGTCCGGTGTACTACATCAGCAAAAGCTTGATAGATGCTGAAAAGAGGTATTTAAAACTTGAAAAACTAGCACTGGCTTTAGTAATTGCTGCTAGGAAAATGAGACCCTACTTTTAGTCTCATTCTATCATTGTCCGGACATCTTTTCCCTTGAAAAACGTTCTCTAGAAGGCAGATGTATCAATCAGAATGACCAAATGGTCAGTGGAGTTGGGGGACTATGATATTGATTTTTCCCCTCGAACTGCAGTCAAGGCTCAGTATGTTGCTGACTTCCTAGTTGAATTCCATTCGGATAGGGACAATATGCAAGCAACAGGTGAAAAGGCTAAGAAAGTATGGGTTGTCCGGACTGACGGTGGATCAAGTACCATGGGTTGTGGTGATGGGATATGTTTAACCTCTCCGTACGGAGACAAGATGTACCAGGCTATATGTTTTGCTTTCAGGGCTTCTAACAATGAGTCCGAATATGAAGCTGCCATAGCTAGTTTAAAGTTAGCCCTAATTTGTTGAGCCAAAAGGGCCAGGTTAATGAGTGATTCTCAGCTTCTTATCCATCATGCACAAGGTCAATCCGAGGAAAAAAAGGAGCAGTTGATTAAATATTTGTTCATTCTTAAAGAAGTAGCACTTAACTTCAAAGACATCATCTATGAACACATACCCCGAACAGAAAATACGTTAGCAGACTCTTTGGAAACCATAGCACATTATGAGTCATACCCATGGATTCATGTGCAAGAGTTCCCATCCATTAAACTCAATCAGAGAAAGGAAGGGGAGGAAAGTTTAAACATACAAATGAGTCAACCTCAAGACTGGAGGTATCCTCTTTTTCAATACATTTCAGATGGCATCTTGCCTCCGGAAAAGACGGTTGCAAGAAAAGTGAAGTATAAGGCTCGTGGATTTGTAATCCTAAGAGAATTTCTTTACAAGAAGTCTTTTAGTAGACCTCTCTTGCGATGTTTGGGGATTGAAGAGTCCCAGGTAGTGTTGTCTGAACTACATGATGGTCAGGGATCAACGCACTATGGTTATAGAGCTTTAACCAGAAGAGTCTTGTTGGTCGGATACTACTGGCCCTCTATAATGAAAGATGCCAAGAAATTGGTGAAGAAGTGTGATCCATGCCAAAGATACGGTAATGAAATTCATATCCCAACTGTCCGTTTAGAGTCAATTTCTGATCCAATACCTTTTGCTCGTTGGGGGCTGGATCTGGTAGGACCTCTACCGATGGCATCCGGAGGGTGCAGAACTATCATTGTTGCCATCGATTATTTCTCAAAATGGATAGAAGAAGCCCCATTGGCAGGAACTACTTCAAAATCTGTTATAAAATTTATCTAATCTAATATTTTCTGCAGATTTGGGGTTCCACAAAAGATAACCACAGACTATGGGCCACAATTCGATAATAAGGATATGGAGATCTTTTGTGCCTCTAGAGGCATTCAGCATTGCTTCTCTTCTCCTTTTCACCCACAGGCGAATGGTCAGGTTGAAGTGGCGAACAGGACCATTATGTCCGGTCTTAAAAAGAATCTAGAAGGGGCTGCTGGAAAGTGGTCAAGCTATCTACAAGAAGTACTATGGGCCTACTGGACTACTCATGGGGCTGCTACACAGGAATCTCCATTTGCCTTGGTATATGGTATGGATGCAATAGCTCCTATAGGATAAACTCTTCCTTTATTTAGAGTCCACAATTTTTCCGAACAGGCTAATGAAGTGGCAATCAGAAGCCAACTCGACTTGATAGAATAAAAACGAGTTAAGGCTCATCTCGGAGCCACACACTATCAGGGTTTGATGAGAAGCAGGTTTGCTTCTAGAGTCAGAAGGAGGGATTTTCAACTAGGGGATAAAGTGTTGAGAAAAGTCTTCCTACATACTAAGGAGAAGCAGTTCGGCAAGCTAGCTCTAAATTATGAAGGACCCTATGTGGTCATTGAAAAGCTTAAGCCTGGGACACACAGGTTTCAAGATAAAGATGGAAGGATCTTGAATCACCCCTGGAATATTGAACACCTCCGGTTGTATCTAGAATGAAAGTTATGTAAATATTTACTTGTTTAAAGTCCATGTAAATATTATGGGGCATACTCTTTCCTACACTAGTGGCGCGGGGAGGTTTTAATGAGGTGTCGAGGTTTTTTAATGAAATTTGATGCCTTTTTAAAAAATTCAGAGTGGTTTGATTGATAGATTATTTAAAAATTTCTAAGTGTCACTAACAGACCGGATTTACCTGGTGAAGGGATAACCATTTAAACATTTGTCATCGGAGAATTTAAACACTCTCACCTTAAAATACTTGTAAAATTACTAGGGGCTATTTAAACATTAGCCATAAAAATTGGGCAAACATAAGACAATGCAAGAATTGTGTAAGGTAAAACTAACCGGCTAAACACCAGGAAATGATATTAAAACACATAAAATGCCTTGGCCATCCAAGGACTTTGAAGTTTTAAAAGGAAAGATTTATCCGGACAAGAGCCGGACACGGTTACAAAAATTCCTTGGCCATCCAAGGACTTTAGTCTAACACAAAAATTAAATGAAAATAAAAAGATAGTTAAAATTTCAAGGCTGGGCTCCCTTAGATGTTCCAGCCTCATCTGGTTTCTTCTTGGCTTCTTTGGGTTCCTCATTAAGGTTCTCTCCGGTCCCTTCATCTTTGTCAGTGGTATCATCATAACCACTGGAGTAGTTGTGCCTATCACCATCAACCATAGTGTGGAACGGGAGGTCTTCGTATTCCACATATCCCCATAAATCTCCAAGCGTCCTCTTCGGAAATGTTCAGTGAAAGAGCAAGACCATATCAGATTTGACTTCAGCATACCTCTCCTCTTGGGAATCTATCAGTTCGTTTGTGTATGCATCAATCTTGGCTTCGATTGTCTTCTCCTGCTCCTTTAACAAATCATATTTCTCCTGGTTAACTATAGACACAACATCTTCGAGCGGAATTTTGTCATTGGTTAGGGTCTGGATGACATTGTCTTTGGCCTTCACCTCCTCTTTCGAAGTGGAGATATCCTTCTCCAAACCAGAACACTTAGATTGGAGTTCTTTGTTAACCCCCTCCGAAGTGGCCAGCCTGGTGGCCAAGTCCTCTTTCCCCTTCTTCAACTCCTCGATCTCTCTCCTTAATGCCTCAACAATATGATTGGCGTTCAGGAGGTTGTTAGATAAAGTCTTTTTGTATGTATTGAGTGTGTTGATAAGGGTAGATTGACTTTGCACGTGTCTCTCCAGGTTGAGCACCGGTTGATTGTTTCTCAGCAAGGAGTGAGTCACCATGTCATTCTCCCCTGAAACAGAAAAGGACTTACCGTTGAAAGTGACCATATTCGAGGAGCTTGGAGGGAGGTAAGGGCCAGCAAATTCGTCTTTCTCGAGGTCTCCAAAGTAAAGACCAATCCCTTGAAGGCCACTGATGTCTACTCCATCAATGTTGATATCCCCTCCGGTACCCTCTCCGGTGTGGAGATCACTTGGGATTTTCTCTGCTTGTGTGGGGTCTGTTGGGTCAACCGGAGGAAGTGATTCCAGAGGCCGGAGAGCTACTTCATCCCCCTTGGAGATTTTCTTCTTCTTGGATTCCCTGTCTCCACCATCTGCCCCTCGTTTTCGATCCTTCTTGGGAGCCTTTTAGGGGTTTGGAGGTCCACCTAACTCTTTGGTACTTTTATTTTCAACCACTTGAAGAAGAGCATCATCGATTCCCCCTTGATCCTGCCCTCCCTGATTTACTGGGATGATTTCCTCAGCATCACCTTGAGCAACCTCAATTGCATCTTGTTTCTTCTTGACTTTCTTGCCCTTTATCTTACTTGGGGCTTTAGCCCTGGCAGGCAAGGCCAGCTTCCCATCCTTCGCCTCTGTCCTCCGCAGGATGACACCCAGAGGAGGTGGTGTGGTCAGTTCTTCCCAAGTCAGGTCTCTTCGGCCGGTTGTGTTCCAGAGGTGGGACCTCACTAAATTTCCAGCAGTAAAACAATTATGGAAGCGTTTTCCCCATTTGTCAGCAGCCCAGGCGTTCAGCTTGACACAGGTTTCCTGCCCCTCTTCCAAGTAGTCGGAGAACTCCTTTGGCAGCACTACCCAAAGAAAAAGAAGAGCAATTAAGTAAATAGACTTTTTATAAGGAAAAAAGAACAAACATGATGAAATATATACCTGTGCTTTTCCATATGCTGGTGAGCATGCTTGGGTTGACACCAGCTTTAATCTTCCTCACATTTTCCCAAGCTCCACTAATGAACAAGAATTGGGTCTTCCAATTCTTCTCTGATTCGAGCAGATCATCCACCACTTTAAAATTGCCACCCATATTGTAATAGTAGAAGGGGATGATGTGATTCATGCAAAGGCTGGCCACAGCAGCAAATTGCTCCATCGGAAGCGGTATTCCGGAGAGCCTAGAGGCCATGATGCAAGCCATGAGGGTGTATCAAGCATTGGGACTGAGTTGGATTGGATAAAGCTTTATCAGATGAAAATATCTGACGATCTCTGGGTCCAAGAGAAATCTGAGCCCCCAGTTGAACAATTTTGTGTAGATAACTATCTCACTCAGCTTGCAGTCCATTGGCGTCTCCGGATCGACCGGTATCCTCACTTTGACAGATTCTGGGATCCCTCACTTCGTTCGGATCTGACCTAATTCAGCAGTATGAATGAAGGTGTAGTTAATGTTCTGCATGGCTAGCAGATACTTTACGCTCACCTTGTGGAAGCAAGGTCCCAGTCTGCCTTCAAGGGACTCCAGAAGGTCCGGATGTTTCAAACACAGCTTCTCTTTACCCTTGCCCTTCTTGTCAGTGGAAGCTTCCCCCGTCTGCCCAGAGACGTCAGTCTCAAAAGGGGCTTCTTCAACGCTGTCCTCCATCACCTCTTCCATCACCATGGAAGATTTATCAGTTGTCATTGGTGAAGGAGTGCTGGTGGCCAGCTCGGTAAGTTGTCCGGATGGCTGAGCATCACTTTCTCTGAGTGGTTTGGTGTCCGGCTGGAGCTCAGATCCGGAGGGTTCATTTCGAAGGCTTGTTCTAGTAGCCTACAGACCAGATGATTTATCCTTAGGGACTTTGATGGATGCCTTAGACCCTATAGTTTTGTCCTTGGCCCCAGACTTAGGGGGCCCTGATTTCGGAGACTTAGACTGTGGCACAATAGCCTGGCCTTTTACTAAGCGGCCTCTTCGACGAAGTGTCAGTGTTTCTAGGGAATTTTAAGCATCTGATCCCATATCTATGAATGAAGAGGGTCTCCTTGTGCTTGTAACAGCTTTTTCTCGTTCAACAGTAGGCTGTGACTCCTGAACCGAGGAGCCTGATACGATGGGTGAAAGACTTGATTGAAATAACCTCCTGGTTTTGGAGCTTCTAGCAGAAGATGAACCTCGATCAGGCTCTGAAGATGGTATTTCAGACTTGTCGATTGGAGAAACTGGAAGACCAACAGCAATGCGCCTTTCTCGCTCAACTCTTTGTGCTTTTTCTAACTCCGAAAGATTAAGCCACCCGCCTTTTACCAGTGCGTTTCTTGCTGTGAACATAAACTCACACCAAAAGAATTTTGAGAAGAGAGGTGAAAGTTTGAGATAAAGGAATGCTTGAGTAAAGAAGATGGTAAAATGGTGAAAAATGAAGTAGTTTATACTAATGAGACAAAAAGATGCCAAAAACCTAGGAGAATACAAAAAGACAAAAGTAATGATTGAAGGTGGCCCTGACGTCATGGGTATTAAATGAAGAGGTTACTTTTTCGGACTAGTTGGAGCGCCGCTCTAGGAGAAAAACAGCCGGTGAGGCAAATCAGAAGATGACACGTGTCCCACAATCCATGGCAAAACCTTTGAACTTCTGGAAAGTTTTCAGTCCGGATAAATCCTTCACTAAAACACTCAATCGGTCCGGGAAATGTTACAAGTGCCCAAAAATATTTTTTAGGTCTTGCCAAAGGCCTTCGAATAAAACCTAAAAAAGGGGTTACTGATGAGTCCGGAACTTTTCACCACTAACTATGGAAACCGGACAGGGGAAATTCAGACAAAAGCCACCCACTAAACCATCCGAACTGGACAAAATTACTAAAAACTAATCACCTCTTGACTAGGCTAATTGTTAATCTGCTTAATAAACTAATGGGTTTTTAAACTCGACCCAGTTTCATAAGTTTGACCTGGAAGCCGACGTGGCCCATAATTAAGGGTATAAATACCCAACCACTTTCATTAATGAGGGTAATGAACATTTAATACAACCAGGCAGCTTAAATCTCTCACTACAAAACACAAAAACATTAAATACCTTTGAAACACCACAAAACACCTGACCAAATTACCCTCAGTCGAAAATAATCCACACCACCACTGAGGTTGCTAATTTGATGAAGATAAAACCTGAGCATAAGGTGTATTAGGTAAGTGTTTAGGTGGTGTACTTAATTCAGGGTATAAAGTAGAGAGATGCGCTTGTATTTAATGTGTAGAGAGAGAATATTCCAACCATCTTAAATGTTGTTCGTTTGAGTCTTTATAGGATAATTTTGGATCCATGGGCCAACCAGGTCGGGTCACAAATATGAATCAAACCCATAAGCTTAGTCCGTGTGACTTATATTATTGGTGTAAAATGCCCCCTAAGATAAATCTGACCCACTTTATGTCTTTTACCTTCAAGGATTTCTGCCCCATCAGTATTAATATGTCAATAATAATGATGTTAATTTTAGTGGTGGTCATTCAATTCTCATTCGTGGTAACGGTCATACTTCATTACCTTCCGTAAACCTACCTTTGTCACTCAATCATATCTTGCATACATATTAACTTATTAAAAACTTGGTGTTAGTTAGAAAGTTTACGACTGAAAATCATGTATCGATGGTACTTAGTACTTTTGGTTTTCATGCGCATGATTTACATACGAAAACACTTATAATGAGATTTGATAGTACAAGCCCCATCTCCCCTATCGCTCATTCCAGTCCAACTTTGACCGCTTCCTCCACTACATGCATTGTATACACTCTTTTGCGTTTGAGTCACCCGGGAGAATCAGGTTTCGCTATTCTTTGGCAAAATAAATTGATTGATTGTAATAATCCATTTAAGTATACTACTTGTCAGTTATGTGTTCATGGGAAACTTATAAAGTTTCCTTTTGTTCCCTCAACTTATATTACTTGTATATTTTTTTATACTATTTATAATGATCTTTACTTCTCCACGTTTGAGTTCTTTGGAACATTGATATTATGTGTTTTTCTTGGATTATTATTTGAAATTCTTGTTGACTTTTCCTATTTCTAATAAATTAGAAAATTAGAAGCTCATATTCATACCCAGTTTGAACGAGATATTAAAACCTTACGGTTACGGGAGAGAGTTTGATAATCATTATTTTCAGTAATTTTGTGAGTCTTATTGATTTTTTTGTTTTTCATGACCCCATACCTCCTCACAAAACCGAATGGCCGAAAGAAAAACACGATCCATTAATAATATCATGCACACACTTATCATCCATGCATATTTGCCACTTTCTTTTTGGCATCATGTTCTTCACATGTAAATACACTTACTTAATATTTTTCATAGTAAACTGCTTACCAATGAGTCCCCTCTCCAAATTCTCTATATTGTGTTCCATCATACTCCCACACTTGGGTTTTTTGGTTCTTGTGTTTCCCCTTGTTTCTATCCACTACCATTCAAAAATTACAAGCTCGTTCTACTCCTTGCGTTTTCATGGGTTATCACAAAAATCTTAGAGACTATAAGTGTTTTGATTTATCAACTAATAAATCATTCTTTGTCGTCATGTTCAATTTGATGAAATAATTTTCCCTTTGCCAAAGTTCATCCGTCTCATACAGGGGATTATGATTTTTTGGGTAATAGTGTGTCTCTCTATCTCATACTCTTCCTCCTTTTGCGGTCCAGTTGGTGTGGCTGATTCCACCATAACACAACACATCCCAATTTCCTCACCATCTTCATCATCATCTCCTTCTTGGTGTCATTCGACACCATTTTTTCCCACACGTCCCTCTCGGCGTGCGATACATTAGGTATAACGTCATATTACCCGCAACTAACATGGTATTTTCAATCCAAAAACTATCTTTGACCCATCTCAAGCTCATACCATCATGGTTACGTTGTTACCTCTACCCTATAATCATGTGGATTCCCTTCATAACCCAAATTAGAAATCGGCTATGACTGATAAATTTGATGCTCGTATTAAAAATAAGACGTATGATTTTGGTGTCTCGCCCCCAAATATTAATGTTATTCGTAAGGGAAAGAACATAAGGTTATTTCACGGGAAATTGGATGAGGAGATGTACATGTATCAACCATAAGGTTTCTTAAAATAAGAGAAAAAAACATGCTATGTAGACTCAAGAAAAGTTTGTATGATCTGAAACAAGCTCTAAGAGAGTGGTACAACAAATTTGGCAGTTTTATGCACAAAGAGAGTTTTTAGAAGTGTAATATTGACCAATGCTGCTATTTCAAAAGATGTAAGTCTAGTTATATCATTTTGCTACTCTATGTTGATGATATGTTAGTAGCAGGTTCGGAGATAGATGATATTGGGAGATTGAATCATCAATTATCAAAAGATTTTACATGAAGGACTTGGGTCTGGCGAAAAAAATGCTTGGAATGCAAATCACAATAGATAAACATTTTTTTTACAGTCATCTCAGTCATAGTACATCGATCATGTTTTATAGAGTTTTAACATGGGTGATGCCAAGCCAGTTAATACACCACTGGCAGGTCACTTTCTTTTATCCAATGATCAATCCCCTCAGACTGAGAAAGGGAAAGAATTTATGGCTAAGTTTTCTTACGCCTCAGTATTGGGAGTTTGATATATGCAATGGTCTCTACAAGACCAGATATTAGTCAAGCAATGGGAGTTGTGAGCAGGTCTATGTCAAACCTAGGAAAAATTCATTGGGAAGTTATAAAGTGGATTATGAGGTACCTACTAGGCACAGTAGAAAAGTGTTTGTACTTTAGTAAGGGTGAATTAAAGGTACAAGGCTACATAGATGCAAATTTTGGAGGTGAAGTTGATCACTGGAAAATCATAACTGGTTATATATTTACTGTTGGAACTACAACTATTAGTTGGATGTCAAAGTTACAGACTAGTGTCACTCTATCGACTACAGCTGGAATGAGTTCTTGCAAGCCGACTCCCATTCTTGTTGATACAAAGCCAGAAGTTAGTGCCACTAAAATTGAGTTGTTTGTAGATCTGATACTATATCGCAGACTCTCTGGTGTCCAACAGATAATTCTATATATGCATGATCCTCGAGTCGAACATATGAATGCTTTAAGTCAAATCATACGGTATACCCGAGAAACTTTACATCTTGGACTATATCTCTTTCGTTCTTCCATTACATATTTTGTCTTGTATACTGATATTCCACGTCTAGATACTATGTCTTATGGGGTGACAACTTGATCTCGTAGTCATCAAAATGTCAACATACTCTCACTCTCTCAATCTAGTGCTGAACTTGAATATAGAGGGGTATCAAATGTTGCATCTGAGTCTTGTTGGCTTCGTAATATTCTTCTTGAATTATATTCTCTCATCTGTAAAGCTACATTGGTGAATTGTGTTAACGTAATGGCTATTTATCTTTCCGGAAATCCCGTCCAACACCAAGGCACTAAGCATATTGAAATGGATGTCCATTTTGTTAGAGAAACCGTGGCACAAGGTGAGGTTCGAGTTCGCCATGTGCCTTCTAGGTACCATGTTGTCGATATTTTCACGAAAGGGCTGCCTCTTGCATAGTTCGACGATTTCCAGACCAGTCTCAATGTTCGTGAACCTCTAGTTTTGACTCTGTTGGACTGATAGAATATAAAATATTTGTATAAATTTAAGATATCTTATTGCATATTCAGTAGCCTAAATTATAGCCTAATTGGTATTTAATGATTATATATATATATATATATTACCTTTTGTTAATGAGAAAGACACATAATTATATTCTTTCACTAAACAACATATATTTAGTTTTTAGAAAACGAACAACATGAAATCCATGAGTCATATGTTTGAAGGTTTGTTTTTATATTTTCACAACCAATTTCGACGCAATATTGCAATTAATATTTTTTCAAAAAATAACTTTCATGAATGTATTTTTGTTCGTCTTAAAAAAACAAAACCAATAATATTTTTGGATTTTTTTATAGTTAATTTGAAAGTTATGGAATTTATAAAACAAATCACATAATCAGATTTATTACGCAACTAAATTTCTATTTCCGTAACTATTTTTTTTTATTTACACAATCAATTACATGTAAATACGCAATTAGAACACAGTTGTTATTTCAGACTCATTACACAACCTATATACACATATATATATATGTAATTCACAAAATAAAAAATGTATATTTTATACATCTAGTTTGTTCGCTTTAAAAAACAAAACCAATGGTATTTTTATATTTTTAGCTATGGTTTGAAAAATATAGCACATAAAAATTAAAAAACGCGAGAAAGAAAATCGCACAATCAAATTTATTATCCAACTAAATTTCTATCTCCGTAACTATGTTATTGTCTATGCAACAAATTATATTTAATTAGTTAACTGAAACGAGATTGTATTTTCAAATTATTACGGAATCCAATTTACACATTACTCTACAACTAGAAAATAAAATAAAAAATATCCTTCATGAATGTAATTTTATTCGTTTTAAAAAATAAAATTAATTATAATTTTGATTTTTTAGCTATGATTTGAAAATATGATATTTAAAAAACACAAAAAATAGTTAAAGGATAGATTTATATTAACAATAATTTTTTTATTGATAAGTACATTTGATATTAATTTTTACTCAAAAGCTTTATCAGTAAAGAGAAATAGAAATTAAAACCAGTATAAAAACAAAAACTTTACCTCATAGATCGTATATGAAGTTTTAGATTACTTAATGATGAAAAAGGCTATGAAAACGTATGTAAATGATTAATATATATGCTTAGCAACAACTACTCCACAAAGTTGATGATTAACAATTTTCTTCTAAAAACCTTCTGACCATAATACCGTTATTAATTAATATATATATATATATATATATATATATATATATATATATATAAAATAGTGGAGAACTCAAATTATATATATATATATATATATATATATATATATATATATATATATATATAATATTTCACATACATTAGAAATTCACAATCACTTAAAAACAAATTGAAAACATGATACAATAACAAAAGAACAATAGAAAAAAAAACTTTTATTTTTGCCATTAAATTCAAGACAAATATTTCATTTAAGTGTACATCAGCAAATATTATGGATGGTGAGGGACAGGGCTCAGAAGTTTATTATGTGGCAGGCTAAATCTGTAATTTTGATCTTCAAATAGATAGACGGTGTTCAACGGAAGCTTTTATGAGTTTTTCTAGTGATAAAGACGGATCATTTTATGAAGGCTCTTTGGTTAAACACGATTGAGAAGATGGAAGGTGGAATATCACAAAGCCGGAGACTGGTTTGAATCCAGAACAAATCCAAAAAATTCTCAAGGTTTTTCTAGACTTTTCTAATGCTGACTCAGTCAGTTGGACTCTCAGTGACAATGGGTTGTTCCATTCCTAAGGCTACATGGAAGGAAATATGCAAAAAATGGAAACAATTCTAATCTCTATGGAAAGACATGGAATAATATAACTCCTCGAAAGTTTTCTTTCCTCCTCTGGAGAGTGCTCAAGTACTAGTTTCCTATTGACTTTGTTCTGCAAAGAAGAAACATCCAATTAGCATCAAAATGTCAAAATTGTAATGATGCATAAACTGTCAAACATGTCTTTGTTGATTGTCAGAAGGTTTGGCAAGTGTTGCTCTATTTTGCTGCATATTTCAACATATACATCACCAAAAATATGTCCTTCACTTACTTAGTGAGAATATGGTACTGGTCTTCTAGCAAGGAAATTCACTTGCGTTCTATCTTACCATCTATTATAGTATGGGTGATCTGGTTTGCCAGAAATAAAATGAAGATGGAAGGCAAGATCTTAAAGTCAGAGGATATGATTGGGCACATTATATATATCCTCTCTGGTCTAGATAAAGCTCATTTATTGAAAAGGAATTACGAGGACAGAGATAGCAAGATTGGACCATCTATTGGGTGTGTAAAACACCTAAAAATGCTGCATGCTCCAGTATCACTCAGTTGGGTTTGTCCTAAGTTAGGCCGCTTTAAACTCAATACAAATGGTACCTGTAGTGAATCTGGAGAATGTTATGGTGGTGGTTTAGTCAGAGACAACTCAAGAAAGATCATTTTTGGGTATGGTCAAGCCTATGGTAAATGAATCTCTATTATTGCTGAAACCATGGTTATGTTGGACGACCTTCAAATTTGATTTGCTAAAGGTATCAATATGCTCGATATTGAAACTGATTCTCGAATCCTGGCTGAAATGATATTCTCTGGAAGATCTCTGTGGTGTACCTTAAAGCTTCAATAAGCTGTTGTTACAAACTGATCTTATCAAATATGAAACTAATCCATATTTTCATAGAACATAATGAAGCAACGGATTGGTTAGTTAAAACTACTATCAAATCTAACAAAAACTTGGATTTTGAAGAAAATAGAGCTCTTGTTTAACTGACAGAAATTTCTTTTCTCGAAGGATTAGGGTTGTGTCATCTGAGAATCAACCCCAATTCTTAGCGATTGACGCTTTCTAAATAGGTGGAAAATAAATATTACCTATATTGAAGATTCTTCTGCAAATTGTGAAGTCTTGTTGGAGCTGATTTGCTCTCGAGGCTGAGTATCGATTTTTTGGGTTATATGCAAATGACTTTTGGTTGATTGAAGAGACTTTATGTAGAATATGGGATGGAAGATTGAATAAGTTAAAGGTTTTTTAGGATTTGGCCGAAGCTTGTATTGGGTCTTCACAAATAAGAGAGGATGAGGTAGACTGAAGAGAAGAAGCGAAATTAAGATTTTCTATATTTGGGGATTTTCATATAGTCGTGTATCGAGCTGTTTCACAAGGTGTATTTTGTTTTAATTGGATAATAAAAATCTCAACATTGAAGAAAAAAAAGTGAACATCAATAAACATATTCCATAACTCATTTGTTCCGAAATATAACTAATTCATTCCAAACTCTAAAACTCAAAATCAATTGAGAAGTCCAATCATTAGATTGAAAAAATAAGGACGAAAAAACCAATTCGGACTCATGTGGTGAAAAGATCATTTAGTTTCTTCACACTAGATAAATTTACTGGCTTAGTCAGAAAATCATATGCTCCTCCCTCCATACACCTGTTCCAATTATAACAAGAAAAAACAATAGTATTAAAAGATTTTAAAAAATGAACAGTAAAAATTGGGTTTTAAATAATAATTTGTATATGTAACAAATAATATGTCGATTAAAAAATATTCAAACTTCTTAATATCTATTTCTATAAAACAGTTTTTTTATAAACAAACATACCTAATAATTAATTTTATCTAAAATGGATAAGCAATCCGCAATAATCGAACAATTTTTATTCGAAAGGTTGAAACTGAATATTTTTTAATTAAAAATTCAATTTCTTCTGCATATCCCCATACAATTTCGAATATATTTATTAAATATAATATTTGTATTAACACTAACTAGTTTATTTTATATAAATTAAAAATGACAACATATTCATTACATAATTTATCCATAAATATCAGTATAAAATAGAATGTTAAAATAGATTAAAATACATAATACATGAGGAATAACATTAGGATTTACATAGCTGAGTTTGGAAATTATATGCTATATTATTTTCAACTATTTTAATTGTTAGGGTAATTTTATGATTTTTATTCTCATATTAAAAAATTATTAAAAAATGTACCTTTCAATTCGAGTAGGACTGTTATCGTCTGAAATAATTACCATTGGTATATGCTGGAATTTAGATGAACCCTTATTTCAAAAACACAAATTTAATACTAAATTAGTAAATTAAAATAATATCAACTAACAAAATAAAAAATTAACACAAAAACGAAAAAAAATCAAACCTTGATTTTCTTCATAAGTTCGTACCCAGTCATTTCCGGCATATCATAGTCACTAACAATTAGATCAATCTTCAAATCCTAAATAGAATTCAAAATAAACAAATTAATTAAAAACAACAACAACAACAACATAATAATAATAATAATAATAATAATAATAATAATAATAATAATAATAATAATAATAATAATAATAATAATAAAATCTAAACATTAGTTTTGCTTACATCCACCGTAGAACCGGATTTCTCATCATTTAGGTTTAAAAATTCGAGTGCTTTCATTCCGCTATCCATCGTGATAACTGTAAGGTAATTAACAAACATATAAATAACATTTATAAAAAATATAAAATGAAAATTTTAAAATACAAAATGAAAAAACGGTAAATGGTAGAAATCAACCTTCCCATGAAAGTTTTTTAAAACACATTTCGATAATTTTACGTTCGACTCGACTATCATCGACAAGCAAAACACGAAACACATTTTTCAAACCGAAACCCGAATCTGTTTTGTCTAATTTGCTCTCGCTCTGCATTTCACTAAGTTTCAAGTTAAGTTTTCTATTTGGTATTTCTGACAAGTCTCTGGTAGGGCTTCTATAGCTATTAATCCATCCGAATATTTATTGATGCTATAACAATATTATTTAATTTAACATATTATTTTTTGTTAAAATATCAATGATTACTTAATAATGAATATATGCTTTATTTATTATCTTAATTATTATCTACTATTAATTCGAACCTAATTAATTTTACTAATTATTAATTATTAACTATTGTTTTTATACAAAAATTATTAAAATATATCTATATAAAAATATAATAAACAGAAATACATTAATAATAATTGTAAATTTTTATGCCAACAAAATAAAATTATATACATTTGTGTTTAAATATATTTAACATTTATTTATTTTTATATAAAAGTTGTCAAATTTTCATCATTTCTATATGAGGTTGTTTTTTGTTATATCAGTTTTTATTTATTTTGTTTTATATGGTTTCATTTTTTGAAAAAAAGACTATAATATTTCATATTTATTTTAATTAATAAAATATATATAACAATGAAAGTTTGGTGGTACACACAATCCAACTCTCTAACCACAAATATATTATAAAAATTTATTTTCCATGATTTTATTTAAGTATCCAACAATAATATACAAATAAAACACATATAAATATAAAAACAAAAAGTAGGATTCAAACGCAATATTATAATATATATATATATATATATATTAATAAATAATAATTAAAAAAATTCTTAGATAAATACGTCACGGATGACGTTATGCAGTTATTGTCACGGATGATGTTATGCGATCGTGTCAAGTTTATCGTAATTTTTATAATTAATGGTTTGATTCTTTTTAATAAATATTTTGTTTTATTTTAATTATAAAAAATATCAAAATTATTTATATATTTACAATATTATATGAAATTTTAATTCGTTATTGAGCGTTTATCTACTTATTTTTTTATTAGATTAAATTTGGTCTTGACATATATTCCTTCATAGTTAGAGATTTAAAACAAAGGTATTTTTATTATTTTAGGAGTTTAATTTTTATTTCATTGATAAGAGAGTAAAGTGTTTCGACAGTGATACTGCATGCGGCAGTTCGGTATGATCACATAAATTTTCTAAGGAAAAGTTCGATCATTTTTTTGTTGCATTTTATATGATATATTTGATACATCCAAGATGGTTATGTTAATCAAATCCACTTGTCCATTCATCTGAACTCGAAGGACGATGAGAAGTGTTATATGTTAGTTCGGCTTCAACAAAAAACACTAAGGGAACATTTTAGAATTGCAAACCAATATCAGTGGTGATTATTCAAAGTAATCCATGTATCTAGTAGATAGGAAGATGTTGACTCACTTTCCCTGTATTTTGGCCAAATGATCCACTTCCACCAATTTAGAGAGGTATTCTGATGCTACTATGAGGTATTATTGACCTTCATAAGCTTTCAGAAAATGTCATATTATATCGAAACTATACCTGCCAGATGGAATGACTTTAAGATCGACTAAAAAACAATTGTTGCAATCTGAATAGTGTTAGCAAAACGCAAACATGTGTCGCAATGTTTGACCAAAACTATTCGATTTGCTAAGATGATTGGCCAAACATATCTTAATAAAATGACTTGTCTATATAGTAGTAGTGTGAGCAAGATTCTCCTTCGTTAAGCTCTTCCAAGTGAAGAATGATTTGTACAATTCGAAATAGCAGAGAACGTTTCTGATGAGACCCTGCTTGTGCAATGATTTTACTAACTACACGTATCTTGTTGCCCAAACATTGATACTTAAGACTTCAACCTTGTCCTCAGAAAATATCCATTGTGTTAAGTGCGCTTGAATATCATATCACCAATATGTTTCTTCCTCAATTGCCATTATTTCAGACGTTTTCCTTGCAGATACGGTTCTTTATGTTGTACATTGTTGGCTTCTAATGCAAGACCACACATGATATTGAACTGGCACAACCCAAAGTGATAATCACATCTACCACTTGTTCATATGTGATTTTTCTATAAAAGTTGTCTCACGACAGATTTCTCGTAAATACTGAAGAAAGTTGTCTTTTTTGTTTATACTTGACTTAAGGTGAAGTTGATTATGAAATGTGAATCCTTCAAAAGCTTCATTCTATGAGCTCCAAATATGTGAGCGAGTTACAAAAATGTTATAGATGCTTCATATATGACCTCATTATTGGAAGCGGCGATAAAACAATAACAATATGAGATAATTATAAAAAATTAGGGCAACAAAATTTATGATACCTGGGTGTCGTTCAAATGTAAAGATTACTATACGATCATTCAAATATGAATTCAGTAATTCAAAAATCATGACCAACTGCTTTTATCTTCAAAACAAACAATAAGAAAACAGACATGAAATATACATGTAAAATAGAGAAGTAATAAGACAATTAGATCTTAAAATTAGTTGTACACATATTTAACTGTAAAATAACATTTATGTGAAACCAAAAAACATTTAGATCTATAAAATAAACATTTACATGTTAAGACCATATATAATGTTAGAAAATATTTTACTATAAAATATATGGATTAACTATTGTGTAATTATTAAGAATAATTCAAATATTTAGTTGTAAGAACAAAAACATATATTGATTCTTATCTTTCAAAATTACAGCAAGTAATTGATATTTATACTTTTCGTATAAATACAGACCACCAAACAACAACAGACAATGAGAATATTAAAAAGCTTGTAAACAAAAACCAACCCTAACAAAACATCATGTAAACTCGTTGGTTATGGGATTAGACTGTAAAATTAAATGACATTCAAGATCAAAATCCTCAATTTTATCAAAACACTTAATTAGATAATTATAAGACATTCTAACATCCTTAAAACATTCCTTTTTAGCTTGTTAGACCAGTGCGTTGTAGAGATGTCTTGTCTGGTACCCCAAAGAAAATCTGTTGAACAACTTTTCAATTTTGTTGATGATAGTGTTGGAAATTGTGCAACTTTGGATCTAGTAGTTAGGAAGATCCATAAGGAACAAGGAGATTAGAGTCAGCCTGCACCATAAAGAGGAGCTTGCCATCCTAGTTAGAAATATTCTATCTAATAACATTAATGAGAGGCTCATAGTTTGATGCTTTCTTTTGTCGTTGATGGTGATACCAATATATGATGTAAGGAGAAACTTAGAACTAAAACCAGTTATGCTAGTTATGGAAGAAATTCTATCAGATGAAGCATTGTAAGCAGAGATGATCATTTTTTCTGCTTGTTAATAGTTTTCCATGAGATATCTTGGTATTTCTGCAGAAAGCTACTAAGAGAAGTAATTATAGATGGTAAAATATTAGTAAAAATAAGCAGACCATCTGCAAAGGCAAGATAGCGAATGGTGATATGAATTCTGGTTACATATTTTAATGTCTTGTTTTGATTAAATAGGTTACTCTGTCCTCTAAGAAGGACTTATTTAGCTATTATAAAGAGACTAGGGGATAAGGGGTCCCCTTATCTAAGACCTTTTTTTTAATTTAAAGTAACCAGTAGTTTCACCATTGATAAGGATATAAACATATATATGGCGGATGATGCTTTCATGGGCCCTCCATAGAAATCCACTTAGCTTCGCCTATATGACCAACAAAAGTTAGAAGACCTCACAGGTCAAAAGTTAAAAAATAGATAGATGTTGACCAACCAAAGTTGGAAGACCTCTAAGGTCCAAAGTTAAAAATAGATAGATGGTTGCCAACCGAAGTTGGAAGACCCTTAAGGTCCAATATTAGAATAGATAGATGTTGACCAGCCAAATTTAGAAGACCTCTCCGTTCCAAAATTAGAATAGATAGATGTAAGCTTCAAATCCCATAATACATGTAAGAATGCAGTGACTTATATTGAAAAATTGACAAAGTAAGCACCTCGTCAAAACCTTCATGAGCCACTAGGGTGGGATATAGTGTGATACCGATTGATACATATAATATAAAGAGAGAATTGTACAACGTGATATCATTTATACTAGGTATAATTTCAAATGTTCGATGTTCCACGAGTGTCGAAGTGGTATTTCCTCTTTATCGCTTAACGAGTATGTTCCAGGCTTCACCCTTTCAACCATAGTAAACGGGCCTTTGCAGTTCGAAGCTAACTTCCCCAACCTTTTTTCTTTAGTATATAAGAATAATGTACTCATAATTTTATCTCCCACTCTAAACTCTCGTCTTCTGACCTTCTACGCATACCTACTTCTTATTAGAGTATGATAATGTAAAGAATTTATTTATGCTCACCTCTTATTTTCTTCAATCAAATCGAGCTCGGCTCGTCTACCCTCATCATTATCCTCTTCGAAATAATTTTTAACAAGATACGAATGGAGCATAGCCTCAGATGGAATTACAACATCTATCTCGTAGACCAATGCGTAAGGCGACTCTTGAGTTACGGGACAAGGAGTTGCATGATACGCCCATAATACCTCTTGCAACTAACTTAGCCCATTCCCAGGTTTTCCTTCCAATTTTTTCTTAAGGTTGTCAAGAATAGTTCCATTTGTCACTTCCACCGGCCTGTTAGTCTGTGGGTAAAAAAGTGTCGAACATAATTATTGTATTCCTCGGGTAGAACAAAAATCTTTCATATCCTTATATTTTAATTGCGGGCCATTATCCATGGTCAATCTCCTCGGGATACCAAAACGATAACATATAGTTAACAAAATAAATTTTATCACATCTTTCACCCTTGTTCCGGACAATGGTTCTACTTTAACCTACTTGGAGAAATAATCCACTGCGATCATTATTATCTGCCTTCCTCTTGATGCCATCGGCAAATGACCCACTAAATATATGCCTAATTGGTCGAATGGGAGGGCCTCAGAAATGTGTTCGAGTGGTACCACTAGCATGTATATAGAGTTGGTAGACCATTAACAATTATAACACATTCTCACTAAAAACATTTATGTCGGTCATAATCATCGGCCAATAATAGCCTGCTATGAGGACTCTTCTTATCAAAGTCTAGGACCTGCAATTGGTTGACCCTTCCCCATCATAGAGCTTAGGAAATAACATTTATGATTTATTATCTATGAGGCAACGCAACAACGATATGCTTAAAGACTTCTTGTAAAGTATTCATCTGAGGACCATGAACCAATGTGGTTTAAGTCGCACATTATTAGCCCTTATCCTATCATCACGTAAAATGTTATTAACCAAGACCGCTTTCATATAGGACTCTGAGTCCTTATCGCTGATCGTTAAGATCTGAAAAGCCTCTCTGAATTAATGGCTTGCTCGAAACATTTCATTGTGGATGGGTTCTCCTGCATGAGTATCCATGAGTAACCGTCAAAATACACTACGTTGCAAAGGACTCAGCCACTGCATTATCGGCCCTACCGACGTGCTCATACTCAACACTTTCAGACGTTGCTTCCAAAACTTTCAGTTCTTTCAATTATTTTACCAAATGGTCTTTTCTAGCCTCAGACTGACCTGACGCAAGATTGATTAAAAGTTTCGAGTCACTAATCAACCGAAATATTTTGGCATTACAAATATGTGCGAGGGGTAGCCCCGTCAAAGTGGCCTCATATTCTATTTCATTATTCAATGTTGGAAACCTGAAGCATACAAACTGATACATCGCCAATCCCGTCAGAGTGATTAACTTAATTCATGCCCTAAAACCTGAAGCAATTGACCCTCCATCGATATGGATAATCCATTCAACCTTGACCTCTTCGTGATCTATCTTCATATATCTTCTCTTATAGTGAAACTTGACCAGAAAATCTGCCAACGCATGTCCCTTAATTGTAATTTGACGCCCAAAGTTGATGGCAAAATTACATAGTTTGATTGACCATTAGTCATCCGCTCCAGAATATCAGGCCTTTGCAATACATACTTTTAGAAGAAATGACATTCATACTATTATAAATATTCTTTGAAATAGGGTCATGTTTTTCGCGTTGTGGTCACCAATGCAAGAGCCAGCTTTTCTAACTTTAAACAACCTATTTTCAGCATCGAGAAGGGTTTTACTCATATAGTAAATCGAATGAAGATAATTATTGGTCTCACAAATTAACACTTCATTGATTGCGTATCGGATCCCGCTATATAAACAAATAAATTTTCTCCCAGGTTCGACTTGTTAAGATTTTTGGAGAAGAAATATATTCTTTGATTTAGATAAAATCGTTGGTACATTCCGGAGTCCAATTGAAACATTTTTCTTGCCTGAACATTTGGAAAAATAGAGTATATTTGTTTGATGACCTAGATATGAATTTGTTGAGTGCAACCAATCGTCCAGTCAATATTTGTACCTCATCGATTGACCGAAAGGGGTTTATGGTATTCAAATCATTTAGTTGTACTGGGTCGACTTCTATCGCTCACTAATCATGTAGTGCAAATATTTCTCAAATCAAACTACAAACGTACTTATCTCCAAATTCAAATTTAAGTTTATCATTTTCAAGTTACTAAACGTCTTCTCCAAGTCCGAGAAATGATCTTTGTCCTTAACACTTTTCACTAGCATGTCATCAATGTATACCTCAATATGAGTAAAAGCCTTCTAGATGCTGAAGACTATTGGATCTGGTCTTGTTAAGCCATAGAAGTCAATTCCGACGTTTGCGTCTCCTTTACTAAAATCCGCTTTTCGACTTGAACTAACAATGCCCCAAAGTCATGGCTTATTTCTTTGCAACATTATAATTTAAAGTACTTAGCAAAGTCTCATCCTGAATTTTGTCAACGCTACTTTATCTTCACAACCTTCTAGCTCGGTTTTTTGTATTAGTAAACCTCTTGTTATACTCCCTCAAGCTTTCTTGCCTTTCTACCTACAAAAAATAATTGTGTCCCAATTTGTACGGAAATTCTAACTATGCTTTACATATTTTCAAAAAATGTTCCAGAACATAGCAAAATTCTTGATGCTACCCTATGGAAAACGATTGTACCAGTTTCAAGCACCATCCTTGCACATTTTGGATAATTCCCTACATAACAGCTTATCCTCATAATTATTGAAGTTTACTGAACCAAGAAATATATAACCACTTCGGCATATGCTTGGAAATGATCTCAACAAACAAAGGAGGCGATCTCGAGTTATGCCCAATTTTATATAGACTTCCTTTGGATTTTTCGTTCGTGACCGTCTATAGACCCTCGTTGGAAAGGTTCGGGAATTGATTACTTACACGACAGCCAAAACTCTTACTCCCATATAGAAACTGGACGTGAGGTACTGCTTGCTCCCCTTTACCGATGGTTACTGTTGTATCATTATCCTCGGACCCATCAGAATTACTTCTTTTCTTCTTTAAATTCTTGGCTCCGTAAGATGCTCGACAAATTTCTGTGCATCTTTTCAAACTTATTTTCTTATTGTTCCTTTCGCATCGGTTATCCCTCTCCGGGGAGGAAGATTCCTTTGACTCGTAGACAGAGGAATCAATGGATTTTTTAAAATCATACCGATACTTGGATTTTATACCTCTCTTCGAAGAGTAATAACCTTGACATTTTCTTCGGACCTCCAACTTTAGCCTCTTAGGTGCGTCTTTCTTAGAGTTCAGTTTAGCAATTTCTTCTAACAATTATTTTCTTAATGCCACAAAAACAGATTTTTTGTGTTATTCCTCAACGCACAAATCATTATAATTTTGTTCCTCAATTTGTTGTTCTTTGGAACAGTGATCGTTGGATGTATCTCTGATCAACAAACCCTATAACCCAACATCTGTTTCCTCTTGTATCTCCATGTCATCTCTAGCAAAAATATTGAAACTAAAATAACGGATATGGAGAACAAATCCATGGAGCAAACGTTTTCCACTATGGCTGCCAATGATAGTTCCAGAAATATTTGATGTGGATTTAGCTGCTAGATGTCTTCGGTATCATTTTTAGAGAGATAAAAACGGGATGCATCGAGAGAAAATACCGAAAATAATAATTTTATATTTAATTGTTCACCATTCCCCAGAAGGAAATGTTGCTTTATATAGTAAAGGTTGTCGGTCCAAATCCACATGGTTGACCCATTTAAGTTTATTCCACTTATTATTATACTAATCTTACATCTATACATTTATTACATCATATGCCCTCAATATTATACATTTGTGTTATTTTATATTACAAGATTTATATTTGAACATACCTATTTTATATTCGATCGACCTGAGTCCGGTCCGGATAAATCACGCCATTATCAAGCATCACCACATAAAATTTATGTAACATCAACTATCCATTTAGTCCAATATGAACTAGCAAGAGCATAAACTGTGTATCTTAAATAACTAAGAACAATCTCACTTTCAGTATTACTACCTCGTATAGAGTTTATATCTACTAATGCATCAACATCAAACATACACGAAGCTTTAACATATTCCAAATATTTCTTAGTATTTTCAACAAACAATTCCATAAAGTTGAATGTAGAATAGTTAAACAACACATACACACATGCAAAATCAGACTTATTTAGTAAAGTGAAACTGTATAGTCACTGGAGATGGTCACTTGTTTCAAAACAGTCACTTATCTAATTTTTGTATCTAAATAGTCATTTTGTTGTAATAGGGGTCACTATTGTTGATATTTTTTACACTTTTTAATCACCGCTAGTGACTATAAATTAAAAGAAAACCAACAAAAGTGGAAATTTTGATACAAATATTGCTTGAGTGACAATTTTGAAACAAGTGACTAACTTCGGTGACTAAGCATTATTCTTAGCCAGTGAAACTACTAACAGCACCTAAAATATATAATAATTTCATATGTGGCATATCTAAAACATTTCATCTATGTAAAATTAATTCAACGTAAAATATTTACATGTAAAAGTTGTAAAATAACTTTAATTGGTATAAACAATTAGTTGTTTCTAAAATATTACAACGTAAGTAGTTAAAATATGTATATACATTTACATATTAGTCCAATTATTTTAGTTAAAAAAATATAACTAACAAAAAGAAACACATCATATAAAAATATTTAGTTGTTGATATAAACTTCTAGCTGTAAATTTTATTTGTAAAATGTAACTTCTTTATAAACATACTATGTAAAACTAATATATATATATATTAATAATCATATTTCTAAACAACAGCGTACGTGTATAATCAAAAATTAATATTAAGTTGTTTTTATATACGTCTAGCTCTAAATCTTATTTATAGACATTTACCTAAACACTCGACAAACACACAGTAAAACAAGTATAAAAATATATACATTTAACTATTATCAATCATATTTTTAAACAACAAAATAAGTATTTAACCAAAATAAGTATTTAGTTATTGACATAGGAAAAAAAACAAAATAAAAACAAACAAAATAAAGGATAAAAAAAATAAGACAACTTATATACATTTGACTATTTACGATCTTATTTCTGAACAATAAAATAAATATCATTAACAGGAACACCATAAAACAAGTCTGATATGTATACATTTAGTTGTTAGAATTTCTCTATTGAGGTGGACCGTCACATGTTTTATCGATGTATCAGATTATTAGTCAAATACAAATAATCATAAATAAAGGAACATACTAGTAGATAAAATATATACGATGGAGGTAACTTTATAGATAACATGTTTAGTTCTGAATACTATGAAGGATTAGATTAAAAAATAAACAACTTAAGCAAAACATAAAGTTTTAGGGTTATTTTGTAAGACATAATAATACCAAGTTATGGTTCTTAAGAGTCGCAATTTAATAAGATGTGGTCTTCATTTAGTTTATAGGTTTGAATTTGAATTCAAAATTTGAAATTCAAATCTATAATATTTAGTAACTGTTTTTTAAATTACTAAAAGGAAGAAGCGTTTTTCTCTCGATTTTAATATAAATGTGAGCTTCTCACTTTTAAAATAATATGGTCTACAAGATATACATTAAAAGGTTTTAAAGAAAATAAATTGATTCTTCATTCGAAATCAAACGCAGTAAGAGTTTTGGTTGTCATTTTCTAAAAACTCGATAACCACGATCAATGACCAAATGATCAACTTTAACAACTTTGAAATCTAAATATCAATGAATGTATACATCTTGTAAATTTGTTTCCATATTTTTACAAGATGAATTAAATTTATGGGTTCTTAAGTTGAATGATAAATGATAATTTCTAACAAGTAGTGTCAGAGTTACCCATGCTGTTAATTTTTGTTTTACATATTATAAATTGATGATATTTCACGATATAATTTTTTTTGGCAAATAAGAGGCTTTATTGATTAATAGCAATTACAAAGCCCAAATAGTGGCCCAAGAAGAAATATACTCATGAAGTTTAATTTGACTTCCATCCCTCCACATATTTTTCTCCCAATATTTAGAAACATTGTCTTGTTTGTACCAACTATTATCCCATGTATTTTATGAACCAATTTTCAAGCCATAAGTCAATTTTGCCACATCCTACATTCCATTTTATAAGAGGCTCGGTGACATTCTTAATAGCTGTCATTCTTTTCCATATGTGAGAGCCTTTTTTAGTAGAGAAATTAGCTTGCAATAGATGCCTGTTGTTGCAGTAAATGTAATGAATGAATCTAGCCCAGAGAGTCTTTTTGTTTCTGAGAGTAATACATAGTTTGTAAGAGTAGGAATCATGAATGTCTTTAATGGATTTGATGTTGAGGCCACCTTCCATAAAAGGGCAGATTTTAGGCCATTTAGACCAGTGCGTTTTAGAGATGTCTTGTCTGGTACCCCAACGAAATCTGTTGAACAACTTTTCAATTTTGTTGATGATAGTGTTGGAAATTGTGCAACTTTGGATCTAGTAGTTAGGAAGATCCATAAGGACCGAGGAGATTAGAGTCAGTCTGCCACCATAAAGAGGAGCTTGCCATCCTAGTTAGAAATATTCTATCTAATAACATTAATGAGAGGCTCATAGTTTGATGCTTTCTTTTGTCGTTGATGGTGATACCAATATATGATGTAAGGAGAGACTTAGAATTAAAACAAGTTATGCTAGTTATGGAAGAAATTCTATCAGATGAAGCATTGTAAGCATAGATGATCATTGTTTCTGCTTGTTAATAGTTTTCCATGAGATATCTTGGTATTTCTGCAGAAAGCTACTAAGAGAAGTAATTATAGATGGTAAAATATTAGTAAAAATAATCAGATCATCTGCAAAGGCAAGATACCGAATGGTGATATGACTTCTGGCTACATATTTTAATGTCTTGTTTTGATTAAATAGGTTACTCTGTCCTCTAAAAAGGACTTATTTAGCTATTATAAAGAGACTATGGGATAAGGGGTCCCCTTATCTAAGACATTTTTTTAATTGAAAGTAACCAGTAGTTTCACCATTGATAAGGATATAAACATATATATGGTGGATGATGCTTTCTATTAGGTAAACAAACTTAGAATCAAAACCAAAATAGAATAAGACTTTGAGGATGAAACTATGGGACATTATATCAAAGGCTTTGACCATGTTAACCTTGATAAGAATGTTCCCAGCCTTCACCTTTCTATTTATATAAAAAATCATTTCTTTGGCTATAAGTATATTTTCGTGAAT
The DNA here is from genome assembly GCA_036936605.1 of Limnanthes douglasii subsp. nivea. NCBI lineage: Eukaryota > Viridiplantae > Streptophyta > Magnoliopsida > Brassicales > Limnanthaceae > Limnanthes > Limnanthes douglasii. Next base: position 272,711,839 of record JAUPFV010000002.1, read on the forward strand.
AAACTTATCTTTGACATAAACTCATTGAAATTCTCATATAATTTTAGGAAGGAGAGTGGATAGTCATGTGTTGATGATTTTGGTCATGATTCTGTTGATGTAGGTGTAAAGGTTAATCGGTATGTACTGGTTCTAGGTTGTTGGGTTATTAGCTTTGGGGATAAGTCAGATGCCAGTGGATAGAATTCGTAGGGGAATTACTTGAACCTGAAAGAAGGAGCAGATGACAACACAAAGGTCTATCTTGATTATCTTGCATGAGGTAATAAAAAATAATGGTTAAAACCATTGATGGTAGCAACACTTGTAGGGTTGAGACTTTTGATAGTAGTGTAGATTTCTTCCTCATTATGAGTCATCATAAGCATACGGTTATCTTTGTTGGTTATCTTTGTTGGTTATGAACTTATGAACATTCTTAAACAATGAGCTATTGATAATATTGCAATGGTTCCTGAGGTTATAATCATAATTATTGGTCAAAATGAGCAGAGTTACCAATTAGTTTATTGTTAGTGATCCAAGTTGAATTGGCTTTGATACAAGATATCAAGTTTCTCCTTCATTTCTTCTTCACATAAAAATGATAAACCTTCGTATTTCTGTCCCCATCCTTGATCAAGCTAGTATAAGTCTTTTAGTACCAGTAGGACTCTTCCATCGTGAGAGCATGTAGAAGCATGGAATTAGCTTTAGACAAGTTATTTATGTTTTCTTGGGTATCGTTGACTTGTAAATCTTTATCCATTATGTGAACATGGTCTTCAACTTTGGTGATGTTATCAAATATGTTACCAAAATGTTGCTTATTCAAATTCTTTAGCTCCACTTTGAGTCTTTTGATTTTGTTCTTGAATATAAAGAGAGGATAACCCTGCATTTCAAGATTCTAATTAGCCTCAACAATAGGTAACAATTCCTCATTTAAGTTTGTAATATTTTGAAATTTAAAACTAGATTTAATCAGATTAGTAGCATTAAAAATGTAAAAACTAAGAGGGAAGTGGCATGAGCAGGTTCTTGCTAGGTGAGTCACTTTAGTTTGGTTAAAATACTCAGACCAATCGGAGTTAAATAAGTCACGGTCAAGTCTCTTCCATTTAGCTTTGTTGAACCAAGTATACTTAGTTCTAATATAACATGCATCCTCCAGAGAGCATTCTCTGATTATATCACTGAAGTCTTCAACACTTTCAAGACAATAAGTAGAGAATCCTATCTATTCATTGGCAGAAACAATAACTTTAATGTCCCCAATTAAAAACCATTCTTTTACATTAATAGATATAGACTTAAGAGAGTTCTAAAGATCAAATTTGTTTAGTCATTGACACTTTGCATAGACAGTTGTAAGGGTGAAGCTCTTGTTGATAGATTTGTGAGATATTGTGCAGAAACTGAGAATGATTGATGACAATGTTGATATTGAAGTCCTCAGACCAGACCAGATCTTGTTTATATGTAATTTTTTTAGTGTGCTCCTATTTTGATTGTTCGCACTCTATTATAAGTAGTAATTAAGTATGAGCAGTTAAGAATAGATATGTAAGATCACATTCCATATTATTTGTATCCTATGCAGAGTGATAGATTCATGTAATTGATTATTGCAATATCGTGATTACTGATGGATCTGTTGCGGCTTTTATCTTATTAACGATGATTTTAGTCATATGTTGTTAATGGTCATTTATGAGATTTGTAAAGGTTATCAATGTGACGATATAAATTAAGAATGTTCATTAAGTGGATACATCCTATAATAGCATATGATGATCCAAGTAGGAGATTGTTGGAATTTATTCATTGAGTTGGACAGTCACATGTTTTATCGTCAATATTACTTTAATAAAAGTAATCATAAATAAAGGATCAGACTAGTAGATAAAATATGTATCATTGAAGTAATTATATAGATATCAGGTTTCATTCCGAATATGTGAATGATTGGATTTAAAAATATTCAACTTCAGTAAAACGTAAAGTCTTGAGATTATTTTGTAAGACAAAATAATGTCGAGTTGTGGTCCCTAAAAGTGACAATTTAATAAGGTGCGCACTTCATTGAGTATATAGATTTGGATTTGAATTCAAAATTCAAATCTATAATATTTAGTAACTGTATTTTTTGAAGTTACTTAAAAGAATAACCATTTCTCTTGGTTTTAATATTTAGTAAAAAAATTGAAGTTACTTAAAAGAAGAACCATTTCTCTTGGTTTTAATATATATTGATTGAGAATATATACAGAGAAATTCATTCAAAAAATAATAATTGATTCTTCATTCAAAATCGACACAATAAGTGTTTTGGTTGTCATCTCTTAACTCGTTAACCATAATCAACTTCAACAATTTTGAAATCTGAATAGAATGCCTACATCTTATAAGTCTTTTTCACATTGTTACATGTTGAATTAACTTGATAAATGAACTAGAAATCGGAATGATTCCTAAAAAATCATATTAATAAACTCAATAAATATCTAATTATCGATATAAATTTCATATTTGTAATCGTTTACATTTATAAACGACAAAATAAAAGTAGACAAAATTAAGTGTATTGATTAATATTTAGCTTTTGCATTTAACTTATTTCTAAGAAGCTAAATAAAGTGGACAAAACACAAACATTTGATTTCTAAAGCCATCTCTATTAGATCTCGGTTCAGCCTTAGGATCGAATATGGTTTCTAAAATGCGGTGTCGATCTCCTATTTACTGTTTGGATTCTAACGAGCACGAGATCGAGACCTGATGAGGGAGAAAATAAGAGGAAATCGCCTACTATAGAAAAGAGAGGAGTGATGTCTCAGACGGACGAAAGAGAAATGGATAAAGGGAGGAGAGAAATATTAAATAGATTGGTACGTTTTTATATTGTAAAGTGAATTATACTGTAAGATATATTCAATAAAAACTTAATTTATACTTAATTAATTTATATTATAAAAGTAATATTCAATAAAAACTTAATTTATACTTAATTAATTTATATTATAAAAGTAATAGCATAAAAACTTAATTTATAATATAAAAGTAATTTAGTTATAACAGCATTAAAGTTTAATTTGTAAAATATATTTATAATCAAATTTTGTTTATAATATAATTTAAACTTGGATTATAACAAAAAAAACTTAAGTCAATATCTAATATACGTGAACAATTCTACAACACATGTATTAGTTTATCGTACATAGATAATTAAACAAATAAATTTATAACATAAATTTAAAATAAATAATTTTGTAAAAAAATTTAAAAAATATTAATATTAATTATTAATTATTAATATATGTTATATTATTTATTATAGAATTAGTGAATGTAAGATAATAATGTAAATACTGAGAGAGTCGGGTAGAGATGGCCTAACAATCCTCATACTAACACATCAAAGTAAGCCTATAAGGCCATCTCTGACCCTCGGTCTCGGTCTAGACCGAAGGTTGAAAACGGTTTCTAGACGTGGGTTTTGGTCTTCAAAACTAGAGACCGATCTCGAGTTCTGGCGAGCTCGGTCTCGAAACCAGAGAAAAAAGAAAATGGGTGGAAAAAAAAAGAAAGAGAAAAGAGGAAAGAGGGGAAAGTGATGAAATAATTTAAAGTTAATATTATGGTATTGAATAAAATACAATTAATATAATTAATGTTATGTAACATTATAAAATACAATTTTATTTTAAGTTAATAGAGATGGCCTTAATGGTATTATAAAATAAAATTTTATTTTTAATAAAAACTTAAAATTAATTTATAAATTTAATTTAATTTATAATATATTTAATTTATTTGTGTTCATTTATAATAAAAACTTAATTCATAAATTGTGGAAAACAAATATATAGGTATTAAGTTTTTCGATAATAAATTTTTGAAAAAATAGCAACCAAAATTTAAAAATACACATTCAAAATAAATAAAAATACAATAAAACACAAATAAAAAGAAACAATTACGATAAGTTACATAGAGAATTATTGAATCTGGAACTTCCACTTGTTCCACTATTTTCATAATCCGTTTCGTCGTTAAATGAAGGTCGATATCTAGCGCGCTCGTTGCTTCACGTATAGTTTTCTTTTTTGTGGTCCAAAATCTTTTCGAGTCCGGAGTCATATTTGATGAGTCCGAATATTGCTACCTCTCCGGACAGGGACAGTTCGGACCAAGATCACCAAACCGGACAGGGCAGTTCGAACACCTCATCCATTGAACTGTTCGAACAAGGACTAAAGTACTTAAAAACCTAAACACTTCTTGACTAAGCTGCTTGCTCTCCTACTAAGAGCTCATGGGTCTTTGAACATGACCCGGGTCCACTAAACATGACCCGAAAACCCATAAAGCCCAAATGTAAGGGTATAAATACCCAACCACCTGCATTAAATATGGGTAATAAAAATTAAATACAACCAGGCTGTTTAATTCTCCCTCTACTCTCTACTCAAATATTAAATACTTGCAAACTTCCACAAAGCTCAAAATAAAAGTTACAATCTTACCCTCAGACAAGAATTAACCACACCAAATTGGCGACCACAGTGGGAGCACGACGGTGCTTGAATCGAGCATTCGAAACCAACAAGAAAAATCAATCAGAATGAATCCGGACGTCCTGGAAGTACCACCAGCTTTTCTTGAAGTGGTGGGTGAAAACGATGAGTACACTATCGAAGAGCGTGATAGATTAAAGGGCGAGATAGAAGCTCTAAGGGCAGAAAAGGCTAAGATGGACATGAAAAAAAAATCAAAAGCATCAGTTGCTCATCATACCGATAACCCTAGAGAGCATGAGCCTTCAAAGACTCATGTGAGTACCAAAAAGACTCATGCCAGCTCCAAAAAGTCTCACCGGTCTAAGCTAGTGGAGAGTTCTGACTCAGGCTCAGAGTCTTCTGATAGCTCTTCGGACGAGGAGGGAGTTGAAGAATCCTTGTCCTCTAGCAGCGATGAGGGCCGAACTAAAAAAAAGCAAAAGCTGATCAAAAAATATTCAAGGAAAAGGGATATGCATAGAAAGTTAAAGAAAATATTGGCAAAGGGTCATCTCACAGCCGGAGGCATGTAGACCGGATGCTGATGGATCCTTTCGCTTTCCACGATGAACCAGGTATCTTTGCAACTCCCAATGAAGATACTGTGTTCAGTCGTGGCTGAAATTGGAGGCAATCTCCATTGTCTTCCAAAATTTTGTCCGGAAACCTCCCTAAGAGGTTTGATAGTACTAAAATGGAAAAGTACGATGGCAGTACTGATCCGGACAACCATTTGGAGCAATTTAAAAACTTCATGATGAACTTTGACGATGACGACAAGCTACTTTGTAGAGCATTCTCCCAATCCTTTACGGGGAGTGCTCTAAAATGGTATAACAGCCTACCACAAGCCTGCATCAAGAATTTTGATACCTTTTGGGTTGCCTTTCGAAGGCAGTTTGTTGGGAGTAAAGAGTTGAAGGGCAACGGGGACACTATAATCCAGTGTGCCCAAGAACCGAATGAATCATTGAAAGAATACATAAGTCGTTTTGTAAACACCAAGAATGGGTTGGCTGATTGCTTTGAGCAAGTAGCAATAGCATCCTTGAGACATGGCCTAAACCCTGGGAATTTGGCTGATTCGGTGACCAGAAAGAAAGCCATGACTTGGGGAGGTTTGCTAAATCAGGTTGGAAAGCAGATCAACGTTGATGAAACAAAGAAAACTAGGGTACACAGACAGGTGAGGTCTGCCCCAGTTGCACCAAACCCCAATCAGAATCAGTCCGGGAACAAGGCAAATGAGACCGGACAGGGGCATAGCAGGGCTAAAGCTCAATCACAGCCAGTTGCACCTGCTCAGAGTCAACAATCCAGAAATAAAAGAGGACCTTGGGTCCAACCGGAGTGGTTTGTAGAATTGAAAGAAAGTGTGGCCACCATTTATGATAAAACAAAGGAAGATGTACACTATAGGAGACCGGCTACACTACAATCTCCTAGGGAACATTGTAATAACTCCTCCTGCCAGTACCACAATGATACTGGCCATACCACCGATGATTGTATAGCCTTGAAACAAGAAGTTCAGAACTTGATTGAAAGAGGAAATCTGGGGGCATATGTCAAAAGAAGAGGAGGTAATAGACCTGACAATACTCACCGGGTTGGTCCAAGAAATGCTGCTCCAGAGGGAGCTATGGTTATAATTGAAAGATTTGATGTAGAATCAGAATACTTGGATCCTGACCCAACTCGAAATAGAGTGGGTGCAATTGAGGAATGTTCTAGAACAGTCTCCGGGCTCATCAAGTTTTTGAGTCACTTACAATTTTCGGAGGGGATACTATGACAGCTCCTACTGCTTCTTCGAGGAAGAGGCACATTCATACTTTAGCTACCCAGCTAGAAGGAGGCATGACCTCCTATAAATCACAAATTCTGTTCCCCTTCATTGTTTTCGATGAAGATGACTTAAGAGATATAGCTGGCCCTCATGAAGATGCTGTTGTCATAGGAGCATCTATTGGGGGCAATGACATAAGACGAATCTTGGTGGATACTGGAAGCTCAGCCAATATCCTCTTCTTAACCACTTACAAGAAAATGAAAAATCCAGCCGTAATTCAGCGTTCGGACAGATCAATTGTGGGCTTTACTGGAAGCTCAGCAGATGTGATCGGAGAGTTCAAAGAGGAAGTTTTGCTGGGCAAGGGCCCTTTCAAGAAGATGGTCAGGATACTTTTTATTGTGGTAGATTGTCCCACTTGCTATAATTCTATTTTGGGGAGGTCTTAGCTCTCTAGGATGCATGCAGTGGCCTCGACAGTCCACCAATGTTTGAAACATGCTGTTCAAGGACAAGTAGGAGTTATCTGAAGCAGTCAGAAGGTTGCAAGAGAATGTTATGCTACAGCCCTGGCTCCCGGGACGTTGGGGGCAGTTCGTATCAACGAGCAATAGCAGTTTGAGGGGCTTTCTAGGGGTGAGGGTGAAATTGATGACCCCAGAGAGACCCCTGGAGTATTGATACCAGCTGAAGAGGTTGAAACACATTCTTTAGAAGAAGGGAAAAGTGTCAAGATAGGGTCTAAAATGCCACCCGACCTGAAAGATAAGATGTTAAAGTTTTTTAAGAACCATCAGCATGTTTTTGCTTGGTGCAATGCTGATGTTACTGGGGTTCCAGCATATGTTATATCACATCACCTATCTGTACGGAGAGACATAGCACCAGTGGTACAAAAGAGAAGGGCTTTTTCCAAGGAGAAGGCTGATTTTATTGTACAAGAGGTTGACAGGCTCACAAAGATGGGGCATATCAAGGAGCCTCAATATCCTTTGTGGACTGCCAATCCGATCTTGGTGAAAAAGAAAAATGGCAAGTGGCGCATGTGTATTGACTTCACAGATCTCAATAGGGCTTGCCCAAAAGATTTGTACCCAGTTCCCCGGATTGACCAGCTAGTAGACTCCACCTCTGGGAATAAGCTGATATCCTTTATGGATGCTTTCTCCGGATACAATCAGATCCAAGTAGATTCGAAGGATCAGGAGCATACCACATTTGTCACTGACAGGGGTCTCCATTGCTATAAGGTGATTCCATTTGGGTTGAAAAATGCTGGGGCTACTTATCAGAGATTGGTGAACAAAGCCTTTGCTAATCAAATTGGAAGGAATATGGAAGTGTACATTGATGACATGATGGTGAAAAGTGTGGATGAGCAACTGCACTTGGCTGACCTCCAAGAAACTTTTGCCAACTTGGTAAAAGTAAATTTGAAGTTAAATCTAGAAAAATGTGTGTTCGGAGTGCAATCCGGGAAGTTCCTAGGTTATATTATAAGTGAGCAAGGGATACAGCCCGATCCGGACCAACTTAATGCTCTATTCCAAATGGAGCCTCCTCGGAATATTAAAGAAGTACAACGATTAACGGGGAGGTTAGCTGCTTTAAACCGATTTATCTCAAGGTCTTCGGACAGATGCGCCCCCTTTTTTCAAACTTTGAAGGGTGCAAAGGGATTTGACTGGACCTCACAGTGTGATAAGGCCTTCAATGAGATCAAGAAGCACCTGTCCTCCCCCAAAACCTTATTTAAACCAGTTGATGAAGAGACACTCTTCGTATATTTGGAAGTTTCAAGTTGTGCCATCAGTGCTGTGTTGGTGAGAGAGGTGGATAACTACCCCCATCCAGTATACTACATCAGCAAGAGCTTGATAGATACAGAAATACTTTATTTGAAACTCGAAAAATTAGCGTTGGCCCTGGTAATAGCTGCAAGAAAGATGAGGCCTTATTTCCAGGCTCATCCTATTATCGTTCGGACATCTTTTCCCTTGAAGAATGTTCTCCAAAAGGCAGACATTTCAAGTAGAATGACTAAGTGGTCAGTGGAGTTGGGGGACTTTGATATTGATTTTCCTCCTCGAACAGCAGTCAAGGCCCAAGCTGTGGCTGATTTTTTAGTTGAATTCCACTCTGACAGAGATTCAGAGCAGGCTACTGAGATGAAAGACTAAAAGGTCTGGGTCGTTCGGACGGATGGTGGATCCAGCACTATGGGGTGTGGTGCAGGGGTGTGCTTGACTTCTCTGTATGGTGACAAAATGTACCAGGCTATATGTTTTGCTTTCAGGGCTTCCAATAATGAGTCTGAGTACGAGGCAGCTATAGCTGGTTTAAAGTTAGCTTATATTTGTGGGGCTAAGAGGGTCAAGCTATTGAGTGACCCCCAGCTTCTTATCCACCATGCCCAAGGTCAATCTGAGGCTAAAAAGGAGCAGCTAGTGAAGTATTTACTTCTTCTTAAAAATGAAGCACTCAAGTTTAAAAGCATTGTTTATGAACATATACCCCGGACAGAAAATGAGTTGGCAGATTCATTGGCAACCATAGCTTACACAGAGTGATATCCATGGATCCATGTACTGGAGAACCCCTCCATTCAGCTTAATGTGGGTAAAGAGGAAGAAATTTTTGAAGTACAGGTGAAGCAACCTCAAGATTGGAGATTTCCTCTCCTACAATACCTCTCCGATGGCATCTTGCCTCCGGATAAATCACTAGCAAGAAAACTGAAACACAAGGCTCGTGGTTTTATCATACTAAGAGACATTTTGTATAAAAAGTCTTACAGTAAACCTCTTCTGCGCTGTTTGGGGGATGATGAATCTCAAGTAGTCCTCTCCTAATTGCATGATGGTGAGGGATCAGCTCATTGTAGATTCAGGGCTCTAACAAGGAGAGTTTTACTAGCCGGCTACTATTGGCCATCTATCATGCAGGATGCTAAAGAGCTGGTAAGAAGGTGTGATCCATGCCAGAGATATAGCAATGAAATTTATGTCCCAGCCATCCCTTTAGAGTCAATTTCTGAGCCTATACCATTTGCTCGATGGGGTTGGATTTAGTGGGCCCTCTCCCTATGGCGTCCGGAGGGCGCAGAACTATAATTGTTGCTATAGATTACTTTTCGAAATGGATTGAAACAGCCCCTCTGGCAGGAACAACATCAAAAGCTGTCATAAAATTCATTTTATCCAACATCTGTTGCAGATTTGGTGTTCCACAAAAGATAACGACAGACAATGGGTCACAGTTCGACAATAGGGAAATGGAGAGTTTATGTGCCTCAAGGGGTATACAACATTGTTTCTCTTCACCTTTCCACCCACAAGCAAATGGTCAGGTTGAAGTGGCTAACAGAACTATACTGTCCGGTTTAAAGAAGAATCTGGAAGGGGCTGCTCGGAAGTGGCCTAGCTATTTACAAGAGGTCTTGTGGGCCAACCGGACAACACCTGGGCTGCAACGCAGGAGTCACCCTTTGCTTTGGTCTATGGGATAGATGCAATAGCTCCCATAGAAGCAAATCTCCCATCATTTCATGTTCACAACTTCTCCGAATGCGCTAACGAAGTGGCAATCAGAGGTCAGCTTGATCTAGTAGAGGAAAGACGAGTTAAAGCTCACCTTAGAGCTGCACACTATCAGGGTTTGATGAGAAGCAGATTTTCTTCTAGAGTTAAAAGAAGAGATTTCCATCCAGGGGACAAGGTATTGAGGAAAGTCTTCTTACATACTAAAGAGAATCTGCTCGGCAAACTGGCCCCAACTTGAGAAGGACCTTATATGGTTGTTGAAAGGCTTAAACCTGGAACATATTGGCTAGAAAACAAGGATGGAAGAATTTTGACCCACCCTTGGAATATTGAACATCTCCGGATGTACTTGGAGTAGCATTTGTGTAAATATTTACTTGTTTAAACATCCATGTAAATATTTGGGGGCATACTCTTTCCTACCCTGGTGGCGCGGGGAGGTTTTAATGAGGTGTCCGGGCTTTTAAGTAAATTTGATGCCTTCTTAAAAAATTTCCAAAGTGTTCTTACTTTGTTTTTTGTCACACCATCCAGATTGAAATAAAAGGATGATGACCACTTAAACATTCGTCATCGGAGAATTTAAACACTCTCACTTTAGACTATTTATGAAATAACTAAGGGCTATTTAAACACTAGCCACCAAAATTGAAACAAACTATGAAAGGATGTGAGAATTGTGCAAAGCAAGGATATTCATTAAAATAACTTAAGTGCCTTGGCCTTCCAAGGACTTTCAAATTGTCAAACAGAGTAAAGGATCTATCCAGTCAGATACCGGACACACTAACAAAAAGAGTACATTGGCCTTCCAAGGACTTTAGTTTAGATAACATGAAAAGTAAAAAATAATTCATAATTTAAGACTGAGCCTTTGAAGATGGCTCAGCTTCATCCATCTTCTTATTCCCCTTGGGATCGTCTTTCTCCTCGTTTGGGCTCTCCCCGGTGTTCTCTTCGTCATCAGATGAGGATGCACTGGAAAAGTCAAACTTGTCGCCTTCGGCCATTGTGTGAAATGGGAGGTCTGGATACTCTACATGAAGCCACAAATCCCCCAGGTTCCTCTTCGGGAACTTCTCATGGAAGAGCAGGACCATGTCCGATCTCACCTTGGCATACATTTGCTCTTGAGTGTCTATCACGTTGTTGGCATAAGCGTCGATCTTGGCCTGGATTTTGGCCTTCTGCTCCCTTAGCAGATCAGCTTTCTCCTCTGCAGCTTTGGACACTGTGTTTTCAAGCACAATCTTGTCACTTGTCAAGTTGTGGATAACTTGATCTTTGGCCTTGGTCTCCTCTTTTGAAGAGTTGAGATCTTTCTCCAATCCGGACAACTTCTCCCGGAGCTCCTTGATAGTGTCTTTTAGAGTGGCAAATTTTATGGTCCACACCTCTTGGTTTTTCTTCAACTCTTCGTTTTCCCCCTTTAGAATGTCAGCATGTTGAGTGGCAGTAAAAAGGTCATCGGACAGCCTATCCTTATCAGACTTGAGGTCTCTGATAGTATTTTCCTGACTTCGAACTTGCTTCTCCAACACAAGCACCGGCTGAACACTACTTAATATAGAGTGAGCTATAATGTCCCTTTCACTTGAAACAGTAAAAGTATTACCGTTAAAAGTGACGGTGTTTGAAGTACTCAGAGGGAGGTAGGGCCCAGCAAAATCATCTCTAGGCAGGTTGGCAAAATAGTCACCTATTCCATCGAGCCCGGTGATGTCAACCCCATCAATGCTAAGGTCTCCCCCTCCGACCTCGTCGGTTCGAAAATCACCAGGGATCTCCTCTGCTTGTGTTGGATCAGTGGGATCAACATGGGGAAGAGGCTCCGGAGGCCAGAGAGAAAGTTCATCCCCCTTAGAGGTCTTTTTCTTTTTAGCCTCCCTGTCCTTGTCTTCAGCTCCCCGTTTTCGGTCTCTTTTGGGAGCCCTTGGGGGTTTGGGGGATTGAACTTCTTGCCTAACACTCTCCTGCTCTACCACTTCTAAGAGAGCATCATCAATTTGGCTAGGGGCTGGCCCCTCCGGATGCGTTGAAACATCCTCCTCTACCTCAGCAGGGTTAGCTCCACCTACCACTTTCTTTCCCTTCTTCTTTTTACCTTTCATCTTACTCGGGGTCTTGGCCTGGCCTGGCAAGTAAAGTGTCCCATCCGGTTCATGTGTCCTCTTAAGCACTACATCCGGAGGGGGCTGAGTGGTGAGCTCTTCCCAGGTTAAGTCCCTCCGGCCTGTAGTGTTCCAAAGGTGAGACCTTGCTAAGTTGCCCCCTATAAAAGCATCGTGAAACCGGTTCCCCCACTTTTCAGCAGTCCAAGTGTTGATCTTGGTGCAACTGGTCTGCCCGGATTTTAAGTGGTCATTGAAGTCGTTGGGCAGTTCTGCTAAGAAAAAGATAAGGCCAATCAGTTTAAACAAATTTGATAAAAAAAGAGAGATAAGAATATAAGGTAGGTGCCTTACGATCACTCCTCCATCTGCTGGTGAGGAGACATGGGTTGACTCCGGCCTTGATTTTCTTCCCGTTCTCCCAAGCGCCACTTACGAACAGGAATTGAGTCCTCCAATTCCTCTCCGACTCTAGCAGGTCATCAACAGCTTTGAAGTTATCCCCCATATTGAATTGGTAGAAGGGAATGTGGTGGTTTCTGCAGAGACTGGCCACAGCAGCAAACTCCTCCATTGGTAGAGGAATCCCGGAGAGCCTATAGGCCATAATGCAAGCCATGAGGGTGTACCAAGCATTGGGACTCAGCTGGCTCGGACAAAGCTTTATCAGATGAAAGTATCTGACAATCTCTGGGTCCAAGGGGAATCTGATCCCCAGTTAAACAGCTCCGTGAAGATAACTATCTCGCTCAGCTTGCAATCCATGGGGGTTTCGGGGGTTATATGGATTCTTATCTTCACATTCTCTGGAATTCCTCACTTCGTACGCATCCGGCCCAATTCAGCTGTATGGATGAAAGCGTAGTTGATCTTCTGCAAGGCGAGGATATATTTAACGTTGACCTTGTGGAAACAAGGCCCCATCCTTCCTTCAAGACACTCCGGCAGATCCGGATGCCTCAAGCATAATTTTTCCTTGCCCTTGTCCTTTTGGGCAGCAACAGCACCACTAGTCTGTCCGGAAGGTTCAGACTCGAACGGAGCCTCTTCAATAGAGTCCTCCATAATTGAGGAATGATTTTCAGTTGTAGTGGTGAGAGGGAGGTTTAGATTTGGCTCAGCCTGACTTCCGGACTGCTGCGCTTCAGTATTCTCTTGGTTCCTGGTCTCCGGTTGGGGCTCTGGTATAGACGTTTCTCTTCGAGGACTTGAGCCAATGCCCTCCGGACCGGACAGCCTGTCCTTGGGTGCTCTAATGGGTACTTCTGACCCAGTACTACTGTCCTTGGCACCCGATTTTGAAAGGGTGCCCTTAGAAGCCTGCCCTTTGACCAGCCGACCTTTTCTTCGATCAACTAGCTTGTGAGGAGAGGTTTCAGCATCTGACCCCGTGGCTAAGAATGGGGAGGTTTTTTTTTAAAGCTGGTGACTGTTAAACCTGGTTCGACGACGGGTTCCGATTCTTGAACCGAAGAACCTGAGATAATAGGTGAAAGATTGGTTTGAAATAACCTCTTCGGTTTGATTCCCTTTGTGGAGGAAGAACCCTGGTCTGACTCTGTGGCTGAAGTTGCTGGTTTGTCGATGGGGGAAGTGGGTAAGCCTGCTGCAATGCGCCTTTCCCTTTCAACCTTTTGCGCTTTTTCTAACTCTGAAAGATTGAGCCACCCGCCTTTGATCAGAGCGTTCCTAGCCGTGAACATAAACGACCTAAGTAAGAATTTGTTTTTGAGAGAGAAAGCTTTGAAGATTTGCAGAGTGAAAGTGAAAGTGATAGTAAAACAGTAGAAAAGTATTTCAATTTATAGTAAATCTCAAAGGGAAGTCTTGATTCCTAGGAGAATTCGAAAAGATTAGTAATGATTAGAAGACGGCGCTGATGTCACCTTCATTAATGAAGAGGTTGCTTTTCGAAGAAGATGGGTGCGAAATTCAAGGTGAAAAAACGGCTGAAGCGACCAACCAAAGGATGACACGTGTCCCATGAACTTTGACAGAAAACCATTTAGATTCGCAAAGCTTTTTCAGACCGGATAAAGCCATAGCACAATTCGAAAACCTGTCCGGATAAAACTGCCACTAACATCAGACTGTTTTTCATGTTTTTGACAAAGATATTTGAACAAATACCTAAAAAAGGGGCTCCTGATGAGTCCGAATATTGCTACCTCTCCGGACAGGGACAGTTCGGACCAAGATCACCAAACCGGACAGGGCAGTTCGAACACTTCGTCCATTGAACTGTTCGAACAAGGACTAAAGTACTTAAAAACCTAAACACTTCTTGACTAAGCTTTTTGCTCTCCTACTAAGAGCTCATGGGTCTTTGAACATGACCCGGGTCCACTAAACATGACCCAAAAACCCATAAAGCCCAAATGTAAGGGTATAAATACCCAACCACCTGCATTAAATATGGGTAATGAAAATTAAATACAACCAGGCTGCTTAATTCTCCCTCTACTCTCTACTCAAATATTAAATACTTGCAAACTTCCACAAAGCTCAAAATAAAAGTTACAATCTTACCCTCAGACAAGAATTAACCACACCTATATTGGTGGTATCGACATTCATAATGTTAAAATCATAACTATCTTTCATATATCGTATCTTAGCCTGATTAAGATCATTCGCCTCTTTCAAGAGTGCGTTAGCTTCAGCTTGCATTGCTAGAATCTTATCCAAGCCTTCAGTCCTTTCCGTTGATGCATCGCTATCACTTATCTTATGTTTATTTTTGTTCCGACAAGCATGATTTCTACCCATCGGCCTATTAATAAATGTAGTGGGTGGATCGGTATCAACTTCAAGATCACAAGAAGTTTGTGATTCTGTAAACTGTTCTTCGGAATCCATATCAATAGGACGAGACTGGTTGGTTTGAGAAGTATGATAATTTGATGTTGTCGATTGAAACTTCACAGAATCCCTTAAAATTTCCCAACAATGATAAAATTAAAATTGTTTTCCATTGGCAAGATTTGAATATAAGTCTTGTTTGAGAATTTCCTAAATTAAAAATAATAAATAAATTAGTTAATATTAATATATATATATATACACACGAACATTAACAGTTGTTAAATGTTGAAATAATTTATATAGAAATACTTACTTGATCAGCTATGTTAGTTCCACTAACCGGTTATTTTCAACTTGCTTGATCGTTTGGTTCCATTTGTTAACCAAACGAAAAATATGTTTTACCCAACGATTGTTAATACCTTCTTTTGTTCGTTATACATGGTTGAAGTTGTTATCAACATCTCCTAAATATTCATACATTGAATCTTTGATTTTTTTTCCAAAAACTACTTTCGGTTTGTTGCACTCCTACATTTGGATCTTCGGAAATTTTCATATACGCTTTTCATAGAGTTATGTCTTCGTTCGAAGTTCATTTTTTTACATTTTTTTGGTAGAAGAGAGAAGGTTTTTTAGAGAGAGACTATTATTTTCCTTTGAGATAAATGTTTCTGAAATGTTATGAATTAGTTTGGTTCCAAACTTGTCTATTTATACCATTCAAGATAAAAGAAAAGACACCAACTAACTTCCACCCATCTATCCAAACTTTATTTCTGATTTGACACCCACTAATTTTTACCCATCTTTCCAAACTTTATTTCTGATTTTATAAAAAGCTTACTCAATTATCTTCAAGATAATAAAGACACCCACTAATTTCCACCTATCTTTCCAAACTTTATTTCTGATTTGACAAAAAGCTTACTCAATTATCTTCAAGATAAAAAATACCCCCACTAACGTCCACCAATCTTTCTAAACTTTATTCTTGATTTGACAAAAATCTTACTCAATTATCTTCAAGATAAAAAAATACACCCACTAACTTTCACCCATCTTTCCAAACTTTATTTCTGAGTTGACAAAAAGTTTAATCAATTATCTTCAAGATAAAAAATACACCCACTAACTTCTACCCATCTTTCCAAACTTTATTTCTGATTTGACAAAAAGCTTACTAAATTATCTTCAAGATAAAAAACACACCCACTAACTTCTACCAATATTTCCAAACTTTATTTCTGATTTGACAAAAAACTTACTCAATTATCTTCAAGATAAAAAAGACACCCACTAACTTCTACCCATCTTTCCAAACTTTATTTCTGATTTGACAAAAAACGTACTCAATTATCTTCAAGATAATAAAAACACCCAATAACTTCTACCCATCTTTCCAAAATTTATTTTTTATTTGACAAAAAGCTTACTCAATTATCTTCAAGATAAAAAATACACCCACTAACTTCAACTCACCCACAAATTTTCTATAAATACATGAAATCATTAACTTCTTCCAATTCAAAGCACTTGTCACAATTTTTCCAATTCGAAACACTTCCCACAACCCTTTTTCCAATTCAAATCACTTCTCATAACATTTTCCAATTCTAAATCTTTACACAACTTCTTCCAATTCGAAACACTTCTCACAACTTCTTCCAGTAAAAACACTTCTCTGATATTTTTTCAACAAAATGAGTTTCAATAACCCAGATTTTTCTCGTATATTTTCGGAATGGGAAGCAGATTTCGAATAGTCTCAGAGTGATACTCAAAATTTTGTTAACGTTAGTAACTTATTTCGAAGTCAGAGTATGACATATCTTGCAGAAATGTATACAGAAACTGGTATGGGAAATTCTAGCGGTGAAGCTTCAAAACCTCGTGGCTCTATGAATGGTCGTAAGTACAAACGTCGTTACCGTGAAGGTGGGCATGCAATACTAATGGCAGATTATTTTATTGAGAATCCAACATTCTACGATGATGATTTTCGAAAGCATTATCGTATGCATCGTAGATTATTTTTACGTATTATGGAAGATGTTCAACAAGCAAATTCATACTTTCAAGAAGTGGAAATATTTCACTTGAGAACTATATGATTCGCCATAGGTCAATCCGCAGCGAAAGATTAAACAAATGACTCCAGGATGATCTTGTCAAACATGTGTGGTCCGAACGTGGTCGATATGAGTAATATTCAATGTTGTTTAAGTTAATCTTTTTTCTTTAAAGTTTTTTCCAATGTTGTTTTAGTGAAATATTTTTAATTTAAGCTTTTCCAGTGTTGTTTAAGTGAATTATTTTTAATTTAATATTGTAGTATGATGTGTAAGTTTGATGTTGTTTAATTTAAGTTTGTACTTATTTTTCATTCGATTTCTAGTTTTTTTATTAGACGTTTTGCACTTGT
Organism: Limnanthes douglasii subsp. nivea; assembly: GCA_036936605.1. NCBI lineage: Eukaryota > Viridiplantae > Streptophyta > Magnoliopsida > Brassicales > Limnanthaceae > Limnanthes > Limnanthes douglasii. The sequence continues at coordinate 272,729,058 of JAUPFV010000002.1, forward strand.
TTTTTTTTACAATTGTTAACTGTGTTAAAAATCTGGATACATAAATATTAACTCGATAATACAACATTAAACATGAACATAAACAAATACAATAAATTAGAGGACGCAACTGAACATAACCTCACAAACTGAACATAAACAAATATAATCTCCAACAGTACTCAAAGGAACATAAAACAACGGAGAACACATATAAGAGTAGACTCTTTACTAGCAAATCCAAGGAAATGCGGATGTTCCACCTTACTTCCAGCGAGGTCCAACTCAATATCGCGAAGTATATGTTCTTTAATTAAATCATTAATCCTCATACCAAGTACATTATGCACCTCTTGCCTCACATCGTGCGGGAGGTCACAAACCGGAATATTCGGAATCCAGAAAAGATATTGTAATCTGATAGATACATAAGTAAACATTTAAACACAAACTAAAGAACACAAAACTAATATAACACAACATTAAAAGTGAATGTAAAACAAATACAGTAACTGAAAGCACTAAATAGAGCATAAAACAAATACAATAACGTGAAATGATCAAAGAACATAAAATAACAAAAAGTTTAGTCAAATTCAGGCTTAAATCGCTGCTTCGTCCCTCGACTATCACGTTTTGTGTCATTTAGTCCCTCGACAAAAAAATCACGGTTGAGGGTCCCTCGTCTATCAAAAGTCTATAAATTCAGTCCCCGCGCGTGGTTTTTGCTGTAATGTTGCCACGTGTCACTATAGTTAAATGGGTTGCGTTCCACAGATAGTCCTTCGACTTTTAATTCCATTTTTACCCTTCGAATTTAATATTTTTTTAATATTTAATATTTTTTATTTTTTTATTATTCCGAAAACAGAGTATCCCAAAATTTCAAATACTCTGTTTTTCTGTTTTCTCTCTTTGCTACCTTAACTACGCTTAGTTGCCGAATCACTTCTCTACTTAAGTTGGTGCTCTTGCAACCCCATTCTCTACTTAAGATCATGCTGCCGGTGTCATTACAAGGGATTCTGTCATGCTTTTCGTCTTGAATGGTCACTGCTTAAGGAGTACTGGTGGTGCATGGAGCGTGCTCTTGATTGGTCTACACTAAGATTTATTCTATGAAGCCCATTTAGATTTAACTTTCCAAGCAAAACAAGGCTACAATTCCCGATTTCAGAGCAAAGCAACTTGAAAATCGAAAATCATGACCCTCGTACTGAATTTCTTTTTGCCGAAAACATGTTTTCTTCTCGAAACGAGAACCGGATCGATCAGAGAAGGTCTAGCCCCTGTTTTTTTATACGCTTCTTTTTTTTAAATCTCCTAATAGTAAAACGACTTCTTCTTTACTACCGACAGCCACGTAGTAATCCGGGTTCGGCTCTGTTTCTCCGTTGAATTTCGCGTTCTTTAAATCCAAGAAAACATCGATGGCTTTATTACCGTCTACGAAAAACCGCTTCCATCCCTGTTTTCTCCAAAAACACCATGGCTTTAGCTCTACTTTGCATATATACTGATTATCCGTGTCTGAATCTGAAATCGTGACTGATAAAGCGTGGACGAGGACGTTCTTGCACCACGTGACCGTGATCAGATAGCTCTGGTTTGCGATTTTTGATCGGTAGACTGACATCAACACACTCTGTCCTGCTCTTGTAACCGAAGATCGATCGTCGATTAATTTAGATGTTGATGAAAAACACGCAGGAATATTAATTGGGTCTTGCATTTTTTTCAGAACCTTGATTGGATTCAAATGAAATGATGATGTTTTCAATTTTTTCAGAAATTTGAGAGAGAGAGAGAGAGAGAGAGAGAGAGAGAGAGAGAGAAAGGTAAAAGAAGATGACAGAGGTGTTCTTGGCGAATAGTATCAAATGAACTAAAGTAATGGAGAATAATTTGAAGGATTTGAGTGAGGGAGTGATGAATGAAGAAGAGTAGAGAGTAATAGTTTATAGTATATCAGTTGTATGTACAACTGGCTTGGCTTTGCTTTCTCCTACCTGGATTCCTCTGTTTTTACTCTTTTCTCTCTCTACCTACTTGCCTCTGTTTCACTTGATCATAAGCTGGAAAAAGTGTTTTCAAAATACTATTCATAGACTGGATGGTTTGGATTTATTCATTTATGTATGAAATTTCCTCCTTTAAGATAGAGTATGTACACAAAGATGCATTTCATAATGCAAAGGATGTGATCGTTTGAGTGGGCTTCATAGAATAAATCTGAGTGTAGACCAATCAAGAGCACGCTCCATGCACCACCAGTACTCCTTAAGCAGTGACCATTCCAGACGAAAACCATGACAGAATCCCTTGTAATGGCACCGGCAACATGATCTTAAGTAGAGAATGGGGTTGCAGGAGCACCAACTTAAGTAGAGAAGTGATTCGGCAACTAAGCGTATTTAAAGTAGCAAAGAGAGAAAACAGAAAAACAGAGTATTCCAAATTTTGGGATACTCTGTTTTCGGAATAATAAAAAAATAAAAAAATTAAATATTAAAAAAATATTAAATTCGAAGGGTAAAAATGGAATTAAAATCGAAGGACTATCTGTGGAACGCAACCCATTTAACTATAGTGACACGTGGCAGCATTACAGCAAAAACCACGCGCGGGGACTGAATTTATAGAATTTTGATAGACGAGGGACCCTCAACCGTGATTTTTTTGTCGAGGGACTAAATGACACAAAACGTGATAGTCGAGGGACGAAGCAGCGATTTAAACCGTCAAATTCATATCATTCGTCAAAAGTGCAACTTCTCAATGCTTCCTCTTTTTCAACGATTTGTTCCTCCACATAACGTAGCATATCTTTTGTCAAAATATCATTTCTATCCAAAAGGAATGAGTTATACGCCTCGTTTTGGATTTCCCATGGGAAGTCGGACACACGATACACTGGTTCGCTTTTAAGATAAGTGTACCTTGTAGATACTTCTTCACGAGTGTGTGGACACAGCATCAGTTTTCGTCCTATATCCCCGTACATGTAGTACATTGTACATAACACTTCATTGATAAAACCATCAGTAGTCTTATCCGACCTCGTTGTCTTCACACGTTTGACGGCTGGAGGAGATGAAAGTCTTCCCTGCTAGACCATTCCATATCGGACAAAAGTATGAGTTTTTTATAGACTATATTTAAGTAGATTGAGGGTGTGTTGAGATTTATGTAGTTGGGGACCTTTATATATATATGAAGCGAATGGGCGGGTAACATTTTAGCGGGACTTATTATTGGCGGGTTACGTTTTGGCGGATAACATTATGGCGGGACGTATTATTGGCGGGTAACATATGGCATTGGTCTAAATATTAGCAGTAACATTTAGGCGGGACTTATTAGGTATCCATTTCAATAATCATTGATTTTCGCACTAAAGTTTATCAATTCGTAAGTGCGTTTAACCAATTGTTAATTGTTACAATTACATGTCAATTTTTCACATCTGACCTTCTCGGTCTTTTCAAGATAATTATTGTATATTATTGTTAACGCGATTGGTGATACGTCACCCGGTAGTGATTTGAAAGGTTTAAATTTTTAGAATTTATGAATAAGACAACGTTTACTTAACTTCATAGACTCTTGTATAGATCGAAAATGGACTAACATAATAAATTATTAAATTAGATTTAAAAGTTATAGATTCATTACAAACTTAATTTTTTTAAATAAACCATGTTGTTGATTTACTTACATTTACGAAATGTTTATCATCCACGAACAATTCTACAACATACATATTAATTTATCGTAAATAAGAATTAAACAAATAAATTTATAATATAAATTTAAAATAAATAATATTGTAAAAAATATAAAAAATATTAATGTTAATTATTAATTAATAATATAGGTTATATATTTATTATAAAGTTAGTATATATAAATTGAGAAAGTGAGATAGAGTGAGAAATAAAAAGAGTAAGATGAATAGCTAAAAGATAGTGAAATTGTTTGGATTGAATTGTTTATATTAAAAGTCTCTACAATAGTAAAGTAACGATTAGAAGCTTAAGTGTGTAAATTAATAGAGGTTTCCGGAACTAGACCAAATCTCCAAAAAAACCTACGATTACAGATGGCCTTAGACATTCAATTGTTGACAATAAATATAACAAGTATAATCTGTATAAAATAACACGTAACATCAAACTAAATGTTCTAAAACAAATAAATCAGTGTATAAACACGGCAAGATTATTTATTTTACATGAACTTTTAACAATAGTCACTTCTAATAATAAAAGCAACAAAAATAATGTAACGAAAATCAAATTATAATAATAAATACTAATAAACATATAAAACAAATATAATCCATGTTTGTTAAGAAGCTTAAACCTAAATCGGTTTCGAACTAAATAGAATACAATAATGAAACAAGACGACCATAAACATAACAACATTCGTACAAAATAATAAAAGAAAGAAAAGAAAATTGATTCAATTTTAGAATTTGAGAAAAGAAAAAAAATGTTGGAAAAATAAAACATTATCTCAAAATTTGATAACAACCGATGAAGTTTAATATGAAAAAAAAATCAAACTCAAACAAAGGTACGAACACTTAAATCGGTGAATAATTTTTCGATTATTCGGTTTTTTTTTTTAGTCTTCCGATTTCAAAATTAATTTTATAGATCTTTCGATTTAACAAAATCTATAAATTTAATCAATGTTAGAAAAAAAATAATTCACTAGAGACTAATAGATTTTGGTAGTTTAATAACAAAATTTATAGATTTTACCAAGTAATCCAAAATAATATTTTAAAGTAAAAAAACTAAATAAATAAAAAATAGTCGAATAATTATTCCGCGATTTAAATCAAGGTGAAGGGATTCAATTCATTTTTATTTTAAAAATTAAATAATAATAACAATAATTAGAAAATATAGAAAATATAAAAAAAAATGCTCCAAACAAGAATATTAAAATGAATAAGAGTTATCAAACTCTTGAAATAACCCAAATGATCAAATTCACATAAAATTTGGAAAAGAATGCTTGAGAATAGAAAAGAGGCTGAAAAACATATTTGATGGAAACTTGGTCAGGGTAATGTAGACTTTTGGTTAGATCAATGGAATGATTTAAAACCCTTAATCTTATTAACAGAAGCTAATTCACAATACTATCAGCAAACAAAAGTTAAAGAATACATCTATAATAATACCTGGAACTTATCTAAGCTTCAAAGTAGTTTACCTTTACAATATGTTAATGCAATCATTAAGACACATAAAATATAATCTAAAGGATTCCATCATTTGGAAATTGTCCTCGGATGGCTCTTTGAAGTTAAAGGATACAATTAAAGAAATAAGACAGAAAAATCCAACATCCATAATTAAAGATAAAATTTGGAATAACCTATCTCCTAAGAAATGCTCTTTCACTCTTTGGAGAGTGTTAAATAATCTTATTAGTGTAGATACTGTCCTTCAAACTAAAGGCTTTCAGTTAGCATCTAGATGTGTACATTGTCAAAACATTGAATCTTTGCATCATGTGTTTGTATATTGTGATACTACCTGGTTTGTATGGTGTTTTTTTGCTGATAAATTTAACATCAACATAAGAAAACATATGACCATTAATCATATTGTTAATCTTTGGTTTCTATCTACCCCCAAAAGAATCCACATTAGAACAATTTTACCATCTATGATAGTTTGGAACATTTGGAAGGCTAGAAATAAATATAAGCACAACAACATTTCCACATCTCATAAGCCAATAGTGAATCAGGTCTTATGCATGCTTACATCATTAGATCTAGTATCAGCCCTTTCTAGAAAGCATTGGTCTCATGATTCTCATATAGCTAAACAATTAGGCTGTTATAATCATACAAAACTATTTAAACCTTTCATATATGTTAAATGGATTAAGCCTTTGAACAATCATTTCAAACTAAACTGTGATGGTTCTACGTTAGCTAATGGTGAATCTAGTTTTGGTTTCATAATAAGAAATGATTCTAGTAACTTAGTAATGGCTAAAGGAGGTTTGATAGGCAAAAGTTCTTCAATATGTGTTGAACTATTTGGTTTGTTAAGTGGTTTAACTTTCTGTAAAGATGCACAACTTCATTTTGTAGATATTGAAATCGATTGTCTAGTTTTATTCAATATGTTAGCATCTGGTCATTATCCTTGGTATTTAGAAAACACTCTACAATGTTGTAGGAAGCTGATCACACCTCAAATGACAATCAAGCATGTATATAGAGAACAAAATTTGGCTGCGGATTGGATAGCAAAACATGCTTTCGAAATAAAAAATAGCTTTATAATTGATACTAATCATCCTTGTAATGATCTATCTGCCATATTAATGTTAGATTCCATGGGTTTAGGTCATATTAGATATACTTAAGTTAATCTAATCTTTTAGCAAGTTGAAAAACTTGACTACAAATGTCTTTTGATTGCAGGAATAATCTATGAGGTACACTAAGGAGGGAGAAGTAGACTCGGACACAAGAAGGGTGATATGGAGCTACACGAAGATGAAGATACATTATGGAAGGAGAAGCTGTCTTTTCGAACACAAGTAGGAAGATAGGGTGCTGCAAGAAGATGAAGATACTTAGCAAAATGAAGAACTTAATGTATCTTCTTTATTTGTATCTTACAATGAGCTATCAGCTCATAAACAAAACATCAAAGCACTTGTAAAACATTTCTTCAACATTAATATATATGTTCTTTCTTGGGGAAAAAAATAAATTAAATTTGTGAGTCTCCGATGTACAATTGAAACCAAAATAAACTAAAACCCCAAAACAAAATCTGAAGTACAAAAACGCGAACTAAAAGTACGGATGATTTCGGGAATTTTTTCAAAAAATATCTTTTCCAAAATCTTTAATGCATTTTAGAAATAATATTCAAATTTCTGTAAAGAAAGACGCATACTTTCAAAATAAGGTTTTCAAAAAATGATAAGGTTTTGTGAACAAGAATACAACATTTATGTTGTACTTTACACCCATATAATGCTAACAAACATTGAAGAAGCAAAATATTATTTCAGTCACCTGGTATCGTATATATGTCATGAAGCATAAACTTAATATCCCAATCTACAGACACTTAAATATTATTTATAGATTGGTTATCAAGAACACCTTAGTTCACACTATAAACAAGCATTGATCTATAACAGAATATTCTGTCGGATCAGAAAAATGCTCATAATCAAACCTCAATGCGTCGTACAAGTGAAACGGAACCGGATCGTTGAACTCGAGGTTGTCCACCGCCACATCAGAAAACAAGAAATCATTTGGAAATGAAGGTTCATGTATTCTTTGAATAGGTTCGGAAACTTCTTCGACAAGGCTAAAGATATTATTGTCTTCAAATGGAATTTTTGGTTTAACTTCTTCTGTCCGTGCATATGGTGTTGGGATCGTATCGGATTCAAGCGAAACAAGGGAATTATCGAAACATATTTTACCACTACTACTTGCCTTGACGACATTAGGTGTAGTAATTCCCTTTCGCTTATTATTCTGAAGGTCGTTCATGTCTTTCTTTGAAGATGAATCTGAATTCTTTATCGGACCGAGAGATGATTTTTGCTCGTTTTCTTTTTGTAGCCTTCCTAAGTAAAGCCTATACTTCTGCGCAAGATAATTTTGCTCAGTACTTAAATCTGAACATACAAAAATGGAGGTTGCGCATTTTACCTGAAGGTGGCTAGCGACATTTTCTCGTGTCAACCAAGGTACATTCATTAAATCGAGTATTTTTTTCGGACCAACTTCTGCCAAACATTGAAATTTAGAGGGGATGATCAAAATCAGCAGCTATATCAAAAGGCAAAAATGACTAATAAAGATGGGTAATAAAAGTTTGGTTACGGACTAGAATAGAGTCAGACAAAGCATTGCAGTTAATAATAGTCTATTAGATCAAGATGTCAAACACATATGTTTGTCTGAATCCAAACCTTGTTTCAATTTTTACTACTCCGGAACCAACCATGTTAGCAGGATCTCACCTGGTTTCAACCTTACTTTTATTTCAAATTATGAATGTTATTCATTTGTATCTAATTGGGATCGTTTGACCCGAATTATGATCTAGATTGATTACTTTTTCAATGCCAAAATCTTTCCGACAATATTTTGGCACCACGACTAACAAATAATAAGGTGTAGTAACCATAAGGCTGAACTTACTATCAAATCCAATCTGATTTACAGCATTGACGAACTTCTGGTGCAACTCCACGGACCAGACGACTCGAGCCTTTTTTGTCGAACAAGGATCATCTTGATCTTTCTCATCGTGCTTAAAATCAAATTCTTTTCTCTTTTTTCCAAAACTCATTTCTTCGCCACAATACGAGCTTCCGTCATCAAAGAAACTTCGACTCATTTGCATACTATCCAACCCTTCAAAACTCTCGATCCCTCTAACTTCGTGTATCTTTTTCCGAAGAACATGTTGCCATATATTGCGTAATTCCTTCATTCTTATTGGTTTGAGAAGGTAATCACAAGCTCCGTGTTGAACACCTTTCATTACCCGGCTCGTCTCTCCATCGACCGACATCACTATATTAATAAAACATTAAAGTCAAGTACATATCGTTGTCGTGTAGTATGAACACTAGAATCCCATTTTGATCTCGATTCACGAAACAAGAACGGGTCTAAAGCAAAAAAACACATTACTGGGTAGTAAGAAAGTAAAAGGCATATGTAGTCCCTGGGATCTCTCGTTGTAGAGTGTATTGGTCGGACAAATCTTTCTAGTAACTGATAGTTTTTTGTAATTGAATCAGCCATGGATATAGATTTCCAGACATACAAGCCGGAGCCCAGTTGACCAAATCTAACCTGGTTTAAAGCTATTTTATAGATTCTTTTACCTGTCTTAGATTCTCCAATCCAAACTATGACCCAAATTGATCACTTTCCAGTGTCGAAACTGACCACTTCACCCGAATTCCCAAACTCCGAGAGACCCGGATTTTCAAATCGGAAGATAGATTGGTATGTACCCAAATTTAAAACATAAAATTGGCTTTTTGGGAAGTCTAAAATACCTTTCAATCCGTTCGGACAATATTTTACTATCCACGGAGCAATTCGTTAAGAATCAAATTTATACCATACACATGGATATAAGCTTAATCTGCCGAATTTAAAAGAAGAAAGAAAATTACTTGTGGTGCAAGAAACTTGCATATAAGCCACAAGAGACTTACTTATAACGGGAAGATCCATCTCAAGTCCGACATGTTCGAGAAGTTTAAAGCCGTCCATATCTGGCATGTTAACGTCACTGATAACAATGTCGTACCCATCTTTCCTCTCTCGAAGCAGTCTCAACGCGTCTCTAGCTAAACCGCACGTAGTCACTGACAACTTCAAAAGAGTGAGTGAACTGACAAATGTATACACTTATTTTAGCTTATCTATAGAACTCTTTTCAGACCAATGGTATTGAAAGTACTTGAAATGTGATCAAGAACATCTATTAGTACCACTCGATAGCTAACAAGATACTAAACTAATTACTATAATGTTATCACTCTAATGACAAAATTAGTATTTTATGACTGCAACTTCAAAAAAGTTTGGTTTAATGTAATCAAGCAAGAAGACTAATAAGGTCAAGTTGCTTGATCATCAAGTAACTACTTAAATCAAATGAGCCTATTCCAAACTCTTATAAGAACCCAAGACTCATAAGAACAAGAAACTAAAGTTAGATCTAGTTTACTTTTAAGTCCCACCATGCACTATAGACTAATTCTACATAGATGTGATCATATGAACCAAAAAAATATTTTAGATCTAATCATTGATGAACTAATTAATTTTTTTTATTAGAGCTTGATCTATATATCCTAATTGAATTTATTATTTAATAATTAACTATCATCCTTTAAATGTTTATCCAAGTGGCATTACTTGGTGAGACTATGTTGGCATCTAATAATCTTCCACCGAATTAAAACATGAATTTTGGACTTTTTAGAGTGATAAATATTAAAAAGGCGATCTTTATCAAGATATACATGATTTCGAGTTTCGGATGAACATAAATTCTATAGATTTTTTATATAAAAAAGAAAAAAAATAAGCAAGAAATTTCCAAACTTTGAAAAAAAAAATGAATAAACCTTCGTAGGAGCACTTTTTTAACATCTTCTCTAGGATTTTCAACCACGTCGGGTCATCGTCGACGACGAGAACACGAAGACCGACCGGAAAAGCGTCGCTTCGAGGGGAAGAGAAACCGGTTTCAATCATGGTACAAATCCGACGGCTAAGATTCGATCTCAGTCAAGACAGAGAAACAGTGGTTTCTAAAATAGGTTTTGTATATATATCAAAAGCTTAGAGAGAGAAAGTGGTGAAGGTATGGGGGAGAAAACAGAGAGATGAACTTTAAGAGAGTAATTATATACGGGAATGTAGAGAGAGAAAGCTCATGTCCGAGAGAGTGGTGTCTGCTTTGTGGGTTTTAAAGAAGGAGAGAGAAACATTTGGCGCCGTCAGATTAACGGTCCCTGTGAAAGCACAATGAGACCCTTTCTAGATGTCTTTTCTAGCTCTTTTATTTTTCCTTTCCAATTAATTAGGAAAAGAAGAATTATAGAATTTAATTTCATAATATATATTTCAAAACAGATAATATATGCGTATGTATATGATATCCATAAAAATTATTAATCACAACATAATTCTATTGGATAACTAAGTTTTTGACAACATAAAACAAATTTAATAAAAAATTATGTATTTATAAAATTTGTTGCTATAATATAAAAGAATATTAAATAAAAAATTATTATTCGATTTTGCGAGTTTTGTACTCTAAAAAGTTAGTTTTTTTAAAAAAAATCTCATGATCCAGTTTGAATAAATCTAATCTTTATAAGTAGCGTCGTCTATAAAAAAGAGAAATCATTTGCCTGTAGTTGCAAGCTCCTTTTTGTATGTTTCATATATATAGATTTTTAAAACATAGTTGAATATTTGGTTATTCTTAAATATGATTTATTTATCAAGATTAGGGAAGTTTCACCGATCCCGCGGTGTTTTTAGTTCAGGTTGAGAAATAACTTCAAGCATTTATCACTGAATTAGCGGAATATTAGGATACGAAGACAACTTGACTTCTAAAACTCCAGTTTTGAGGTCCGCAGTGAGGGGTTTGAAGTATAAATGGAAATTATCCAAATATGTGACGGAGTTTCAGAATCTTTGCAATAGTTTTACCCTCATATAAGTTATAGTTTTATTAGGAGAGAGCATCAGATTCGTCATCGTTGTCATTCTCCTTATACGAGTGAGGATCATCATATTAATATTGAGGAAGCTTCTTCGTCCCAGTAAATGAGACGTCATCTTCGAAGAAGTCATATGAGGCATCGGTACCCCCACATGAGCATGAATACACAACGAACCTTCGACGGTGTAAGGGTGGTCAACCAACCGGAACAGTTGTACCCCGAAGGGCGCCCGAGCCTGCCTAAACAACAATTCCCAAACCTCGGGCCAAAATTCAGCAGCTAGTCCAACCACCTGCCCCACAGACCTAGTTTCAACCGTCATGCATTAATCTGAACATTTTTTCTCATTCGGCTCATGACCCGGGTCAAAGACTTTCGAGCACATGCATCCAGCTAGTTTAGTAATAATCTGTTTGCTCCTTATAGATATCACCCATACTTCAATCCTCTCTATCAAAATCTAAAAATATTTCAAGTTTCGAATTAGTATCTGAGATAGGATACTTGTGTTGAGAGACTGTTTTATAGTCAAAGATATAACACAGGTCATCAATGGCTTCTACGATCTTGATTAGGGAATAACCATCAACGTTTTATCTATATGGTATGGATAAGTATAATAACTCGGGTGATCTGAACAATTATATTTACCAATTTAGAAATTTAATGTTGAGTTTGGAAAGAGATAACAGACTCATATATCGGGCATTTTTAATGTCTTTCAGTTTTCTTCGGTTTCAATATGAAGCTTTGACACGTTATGGAACCTGTTCAGAAACCAATTTATTTGAATTAAAAAAAAATTAAAGGGTAATGGTGACTTCATAATGCATTGCAAGTAAGAGCCTAGCAAGAGCTAACGATATTATACCCGACGTTTTGTTTAAACAAATAATAGCCTAGATGATCGCCACGAGGTTGTTGGTTGTACTTCATTTAGACAAAGGATCATCCCAATTAATTTTTTAATGAAATTATAAAGATAAAAGTTGTATCCTTCGGGATGTTCTTGACTCAAGTTGATTTATATCAAAGTTAATAAAACAATAAGGTTGAGGTTGGTGTCAACCCGACAATCTAGATAGAACAGCAAAAAATCAAATCAAATTCATATTTTAAATACAACTGTTTATCAAGCACCTCATGTGAAACAAATGTAACATTTCCCTCTAAATACCCCAAATAACGTAGCCATGTCTTTTTTAGGTCTTTTTTTCTCTTTCCAATTAATTAGGAAAATAAGAAAAATAAAATAAATTTTATAATATTTTAAAAAAACAATTATTAAACACGCAATAATTCGATAGGATAATTAAGCTATTGAAATATAAAACAAATTATGTAAAATTTATAAGTTATAATATAAGTTGTTAAATAAGAAATTATTATCCAATTTGTAGAGTTTTGTACTAAAAAAACTTCGTTTTTTTATAATAAAAAATTGTAGACTTTTTATGATCAAGTTTGAATAGAGATGGTCCTTATTAGTTGCATTGGTCAGTGGAAAGAGAAATCATTTGCTAATAGTTGTAAGCTCTTCTTTGTATCAAAAATATGGACTTTTAAAGTATAGTTATATGTTTGGTTATTTTTTAAAGGGCTCATTTATAAAAAATTGGAAGGTTTCACTAATCTGACGGTGCTTTAAGCTCAAGTTGAAAAATAGCGTCAAATATCTTCCACCCAACTAACGGAGTATCGGGAAGCGAGGACAACTTGGTTTGTAGATCTCAAGCTCTGAGGTCCGAAGTGAGGGGGTCAAAGTAGAAATGGAAACTATCGAATGAGGTGACGCGGTTTCAGAATCTTTTGTAATATTTTCGCCAACATATAAGTTATATATGTATTAAGAGAGAGCATCAGACTCGTCATCGTTGTCATTCTCCTTATACTATTGAGGATCATCATACCGATATTGAGGAGGTTTCTTCCTCCCAGAAATGAGACGTCATCGTTGAAGCAAAATTCATATTAGACGTTGGTACGCCCATATAAATATGAATACACAACAAACATTCCCCGTCGTGAGGGTGACCAACCAACCCGAACAGTTGTACCCCGAAGGGCGCCCGAGCCTGCCTGAACGACAGTTCACGAACCTTAGGCCAAACTTCACCAGTCAGTCCATCCACCTACTGCACAGACCTAGATTTAATCGTCATGCATTAATCTCAACATCTTTCCTCATTTGGCTTATTACCAAAGTTAAGACTTTTGAGCACATGCATCCAACTAATCTGGTAGTAACCCGTTTTCTCTTTATGGATCTTACTCCCACTTCAATCTTCTCTATTAAAATCCAAAAATATTTTAAGGTTCGAATTAATATCCGAGATATAATAATTATGCTGAGAGACTACCTTATAGTCAAATATATAACATGGTCAGGTGATCATTGGCTTCTAAGATCTTGGTTGGTGAATTACCATCAAAGTTTTATCAATATAATATGGATAAGTATAATAACTAGGGTGATATGGAGCATCATATTACCAATTTAGAAATTTAATTTTGAGTTCTGTAAAAGATGACAGACTTATGTGTCGGGCCTTCTTAATGACTTTCAGTTTCCCTTGGGTTCAATATGAAGCTTTGACATGTTTTGGACCCTGTTCGGAGACTAAATTATTATAAGTAAAAATATTAGGGTGATGGTGACTTCATAATGCATTTCAAGTAAGAGCCTAACAAGATCTTTCGAGATTATATTTGTCGCTTTGTTCAAACAAATAATAGCCTAGGCAATCAACATGAAGTTGTTGATTGTACTTCAATTAGACAAAGGATGATCCTAATTAATTTACGGAAAACATTATAAAGATAAAAGTTGTATCCTTCGGGGCACTCTTGACTCAAATTGAATTTATATCAAAGTTAAGGAAACAATAAGGTTGAGGTTGGTATCAAACTGACAAACTCAATAGAATAACCAACAACCAAACAAAACATATATTTCACGTACAATGGTTTATCGAGCACCTCATGTGTAACAAAAACATAATTACCCCCAAACCAAGGTATTACCACACTCGAGCTAGGCCAAGGAAATATGAGACTACCTAAGAGTGGGCTTATCCTTCAAGTAAAAGCCGAGATTATTGAAAAAATAAATGGATTCATCATGATAACTATACGTGTTTAACTGAGAATGTGGAAACAATTTAAGAGAGAACCAAAAACTTTATGCCACTCCATTTATTGTTCATAATAACAAAGCCTTAAAAATAAAAAAGAACTTGATTATGCAAGTATCATAATTGCATCGGTCACTAAACCAGATATTACATAGCATTAAAAGAAAAGGTTAAAAGTTTGATTGATAATCGAAATTTAATTGATATGTTCAAGGTTTGGGTAGATCATGCTAAGGTCATTCTAGATCTAAACCAAATCCATCTGATGCAAGAGCCAAGAACCTCAACTTTAAAGCTCCAATAATACTCCCTCCGAAAGAAAGACATATAGTGACTGTGATCATGCTATTGCACTTCCTGATATGTCTGATAAGTACTTGGACCTGGTTCATAACCTACACACCATATGAACCATTGCTAGCGGTAAATATTTGTTTTGAGTGACCAATACCACAAGGAAGAAACATATTAGAATTCTTGACTTTGTATACTAAAGGCAGCCATCCACCCACTTTTACCAAACCCCTTATCCCTATATCATCTTTAAAAATAATGATTTTATACAACTAGAAAGTACTCATGTGGAATATTTACTGATTATTGCTAGTATAATCAAGGACGAGATCAAGATAATCCTAATAGATATCGGTAGTTCGACCACCATTATTTTTAAAATCAATTCATAACAAGCTGAAGAAACCCTCATCCATTTAACCCTCTGGTAGAATAGTATTTGGGTTCACATACATAAAAACTTGGGTAACAGAGGAGTTTGAGGTTAGAATAATTTTGGGTAAATGCGATTATAAGAAGGTTTTTCGAGTTTTGTTCATGGTTATTAATAATATAACCTCTTACAATATAATATTTGGTAGGTTGGGGTTCGATATGATGTATGCCATGGCCTTTATATACACCATTTTCTTTGCTATATTGTTGGTTATATGATGAAGGAAAAATTTTGAAGATTGGTATTTTATTTTGAGTTAATCTTAAAAGCGAAGTAATACTTTCTTATGTGAAAACTTGGATATTTTTTCTTAGAAAATAAGAGATGTGAAAGGGGTTCCCCTTATTTTAGTTGCCAAAAATTATATGTTAACCTCAATATTAGGCATATCAAGAGAAATAGATGAGCTTTCTCATTTAAAAAGTTTGAATCGACAGTGGTTGAGGTCGAACGACTCTCCAAAATGGGGTACATCAGAGAATATCAATCCCTCATATGAATGGCGTACCCATTGTTCGTTAAAAAAGAATATGAAGTGGATAATGTGTGTAGACTTCACGTACTTGAACAAAGAATGTCCTAAGCACCCATTAACAATCCTAAGGGTCGATTAGTTAGTATATTACAACTTCTTTACTAGCTTTTGTCCTTCACGGATTCCTACTCAAGTTATAAGAAAATTCAGATTCACTCGGATGATAAAGAGAATATTACATTCATCATCGATCGAGGCTTGCATTGTTACAAAGTGATGTCATTTGGATTAGAAAATGTATGAGCGACCTACTATAGGTTAGTTAACAAGTTTTTTCCTAATAAAATAGGGCGTAACATGGAGGTTTATATTGATGACGTGTTGGTCAAGAACCCTAATGACTCAGATCACATGATTCAATTGGTTGAAACTTTCAAGAACCTAACGACTATCAACCTGAAGCTTAATCCAGAAAAATCTGCTTTCAGGGTCGTCTCAAAAGTTCTTCGGTTATAAAGTTGGGGAGAAAATATTACAAGGTGATCAATCACAGTTAAGACCTCCGCCTAGATCTATCAAAGAAGTTCAAGTTTAGACAAGAATATTGATAGCCATCAATATGTTAATGTATATCTATTTCTCTATCTCTCTATCTCTCTCTCTATTTATCAATTCAGAGAAATGCTTTCATTTATTTAACGTATTAAACCAACCAATTCCATAGCACAGAGGAGTGTGATCGCAATTTTGATAAGATTAATGAGAATTTATCCTCTTTGTAAGTTCTATCTAAGCCCCTCCCGAGTGAGAACTTGTGCATCTATCTAGATGTTTAGTTATGTTGTAAGCGTCGACTTGATAAGTGAGATGGATAAATGTATGAAGCATGTATACTATATGAGAAAAATCTTACTTGATACATAGACTATATATATACAGTAGTCCAAATATTAGCACTTGTATTGGTCATTGTAACACCCATTTTATTATTGTTTGAACCTCCTTCCTTCTCGAAATCATACTTTGGAAGCCTAACATTTCCGGACGTCTAACGAGATGGTCAATTGAGCTATGAGACTTTGACATAACCTTCAAAAAACTCAAATCTTAGCAGATTTCTTAACAACAATCCATGTTGAATGACCATCACATTTATTTGGAGTCTGATCCCCGAGTAGGTAGTCCGGACCGATGGTGGATTTAATGCTTCAGTTTATAAGGGTATGGGTTTGATTGATATCCCCTTAGTATGATGCAATGCATCATGTCATTTTTATCGGTTTACAAGCTTCCAATAATGAGTCTGACTATGAGGTTGTTATTTTTGAGCTTCGACAGCCATTTTGAGGTAAAACTAGTATGATGAGTTTGATTAATGACTCATGACTTCTGATTAACCATGCTCTTGGTCAGGAAAAGTGTGAAAGGAACACATGATTACCTCAAAGTATTGAAACAACAAGCCGAAGCTGAAAATGTCCATTATGAATAAGTCTCGAGGCCCGAGATTTCATTGGCTAACTTTTTAGCTTCCATGGCATGTTCTAAAGCCTTCCATTAGGTTGTTCCCAAAAAAATATCTTCATTTGAAATAAGGCATGAGCCTATGAAATAAGAATCCTTGGTGATGTATAACATATAATCATATGATTGGAGGTTTAAGATAAGAGACTTCATTTTTAATGTACGTCATTTTCGATAAAATCTTTGTCCCGTAGCTTGAATACAAAGTCTGCTCGTACGTTTTGATAAAATGGATCTATACAAGCAAGTCATGAGTCATGCTTTCCTTGGCCGTGATGAGTCTTAAGTCTTGAATAGCTTCATTATAGAGTATGATTAATATATTGTGGGTATAAGACTTTGACAAGAATAGTGTTGCTAATAGGGTATTATTGGCCTAAGATCATGGTCGATGTTAAAGAGTTAGTCAAAAGGTGTGACACTTGTAATCAATTTACAAGTATCATCCACCTCCCAGCAGTACTTTTGGAATCTATATCAAACTCTTTTTCTTTTCAGAGATGGGGTCTATATCATGTTAGACCATTTCCAAAATTCACCGGGGGACTCCAATATATCGTTGTAACAATTGGTGACTTCTCAAAATGGGTAGAGGTAGAACCTCTTGCAAGAATAAAAATAAGAGAAATTATAACCTTTATTAAAACCCACATATGTTATAGTTTCAACATGCCCAAGGAAATTACCACTGACAATGGTATTCAGTTTCAAATGAAAACAGAATTTTTTATTACCTAAGAGGTATTCTGGAAACTTTCTCAATGTTTTTCCAGCCTTGGACTACTAGAGGTTACCAAATGAATTTTTTTGAAGGGTTGAGAAAAATTTAGAAGGAACAGCAGCCAAATGGCCTAAATTTCTTCATGAAGTCCTTTACGCCTACTGAACCACACCTCGAACTACTACCGAGGAAACGTTTTTTGCTTTAGTATATGGGATGGATTTATTTTTTTATGTTGAGACCATTTTTACTTCATTCCGATTCAATAAATATTCAAAAGCATATAATAATTCTCATTGAATATTTAAGTAGATGTAATAAAAGAAAAAAGAACTAAGGCCCACCTCATGGTTCAATACTACCAAAATTTTATAAGGAGTATATACGCTTCTCGGGTACGATCCTGTGAGTTCAAAGTATGGGAAAATGTACTTATAAATGTGATCATACATATAAAATAACCTAATGCTGGTAAGAACGGGCAAAATTAAGAGGAACTTTACATAATTTCAGAGAAGGTTAATGTAGGAACTTATAAGCTTGCTTATGAATAAGGAAATAATATCTCACCCTCACCATCAGAATATTGAACATCTGCAATTTTATTTGTCTTACTTCTATGAATACTTTACTATATTTTGTTTTCCTTTTTATTTAAATTCGATGTAATGATCGGTGAGGCACTTTTTCTTACCTTAGTGGCACATGAAGGTTTAATGAGGTATTTACAGAACCGACTAGTTAGTACATTGTTGTATTATATCTTGTGATTGTTGTTTATCTAAAATTTCATCAGTGCATGTTTGAGGGACGTTCTTTCAAGTCTTTTGTGAAAAAATGTCAAACTCATGTTGTTCAGAGGTATCTCAAGCTCTTAAGTGAATAGTTGATCTCATCCAGCCAAAGTGTGTAAAAAAAGTCCAACGTATAATTTTTAAAGTTGTCGAGCAGTTTTAAGTGAATGTTTGGTCTAATCTAATCGAAGTGTGAAAAAAGGTCCAACTTATGTTGGTCAGATTTATCTGAAACTCTTAAGTGAAGGCTTTGTCTAACCTATCAGAAGTATAAAAACGATCCAACTCATATTGGTCAGATTTTTCTGAAGCTCTTAGGTTAAGTCTTAGTTTCATCCATATGAAGTGTTGAAAATGATCCAACTAATGTTGGTCATAATTGTTTGAAGCTCTTAAATTAAGGTTTGGTCTAATCCAACCGAAGTTTAAAATAGGGTTCAAGTCATGTTGGTTAGAGATGTACAAAGTTCTTAAGTGAAAGCTTGGTCTAATCCAAACATAGTATAAAAGATTGGTCCAACTCATGTTGGTTAGAGATTTATGAAGCTTTTAAGCAAATGTTTTATATGATCCATTAAAAGTGTTAAAAAAGATCCAACTAATGTTGGTCAGAGCTATCTAAAGCTCTAAGTAATGGTTGGGTCTGATCTAGTCGAAGTATGAAATATGATCCAACTTATGTTGGCCATAGTTGCTCAAAGCTAAGAGAGATTTTAAAATACTAAGTGTGACAATAACCAACTCACGCAACTAGTGAAGTATCATGAAGGAAACCATCCAACCATAGACTGATAATCTATTGATAGGAGAAAGATATGGTTTCATCCTTTGCTGTAAAGTTATAACAAACAAGAAGGAATACGAGAAAAGTAAACGATTTAAATTGAGAGGTGAAAGCCAATCAAATTTAATAGAAGTTCTTTAAATTTCAAATGGATTGAGTTTTTGAAGCAAAATAACTTAAATGATTACAAAATAGAAAATATTTTGTCATCCAAAGGAATAAAAGTCCAATAGAGTGACAATAAAGTGCAAGTTGAAATAACATTTTTAATAATAAAAGTCACATGTCTAAATTTGTATCATTTTTTCTAATGTTGGGATGTTGGATGGTAGGGAGAGGATGGGTAGCAGTATTGTCTAAATTTTCCAGATATTTTGAATCGGGATGGTCCAGTCAGTTGTTATCCTCTATCACTTTGTCTAATGGTTCTTCCTCATCTTCATAATCTTCTTCGAACTTTACGATCATTCCTTTTAGTCTCTCTGCTTCAAGAATTATCTTCAAAAAAAGTCTTAATTCCAAATCGGAGAACATCTTGTGAAGCCCAATAACCATACATGACTTGAGGGACTACCCTTCGTCCAAATTGGTTTTTAAAAGGTTATCTATTTGATCCTTCAAATTATGGGTCTTATAAACCTCTACAATCTTCAAGGCGTATTCCTTAGACCTCTCATCTTCAAACATCTTGTGGTTCAACTCTTCCTTCTCCACTTTTAGGTCGACTATTTTGTTAGCTTTGGATTTAAAGTTAGTAATTTCTTTCGAAGGCTTTCAATCTTCTTCAAAATAAACTCGCAGCTTTTCTTGTTGAATTTTTGTATGGTTAAGGTAAGTGAATTTCCAGTTCTTAAACTATGCCTTGAAATCGTCAGTGTATTTGAGATGCTTTATTGGAGTCCTCATTAAGCTCGAGAAGTCTGGAATGACCAAATTTTATTTTTAAGTTATGTCTCAGATGATTCTAAATATGTTGCTCAAAGAATATACATGTCAATCGAGTAAGATATGAGTTTCTTTATCAAGCAACATGACATCTTTGGATTAGTTAAATCTCCATATTGTTTGAAGCTCATAGAAGGGTATGACTAAAGGAGGGGAATGAATTTCACCTCAAGGTTTAGAGTAATCTATCATGTGCATGCTTTGTTCAAGGACTTCTTGGTGGTAGCGGTAATTATTTGCACATCATTAGCATAATGAGAAACAACCTTGCTTAAGTTGTATGCCTCTATATGAAGATGGTTCCATTTTCCCTTGGTCCTATTGCCATCCAAGTTCTCATGAGACCCATGGATAGTTATGGATCAGTGCAATGATCTTTTAGGAGAACATAACTATCAACTTGGGTAGACCCAACATGCCAACAAAATCATATACCCATCCTCCCTCCGCCCACCACATTAACAATACTCAAATCCTTGACCTTTCCATTTGGGCCTTTCACTCCAATCTTTTTCTTATCATAACCATTAATCTTCGAAGTGACTTATTGTCTAGCTTTTCTTTTGGGACTTCTAAATTATTTTACATTCACATGTTTTCTTGGCACCCCACGTCGGTCTTGTAGGAAAGGTTCAATAAATGGTATCCCAATGACAACCACTACATATATTTATCAGTAAACAACTTGAGGAAATTTATCGTTGGGTTAACAGGCTTCTCCATATTCCAATACTTGAAAAACAAACAATTATTCACAACGCAGATGTGGAACCATTTATTGCAATGCTTAGAAACCCACTTTCTTATCTTCAAAAGCTGTTTTAGCCCCTTTTCGTGGTTGAGCTAAAAACTTTCATGTACTCTGCAAACGAAACAAGGGTATGCTTGCATCAAAATCAAAATAAGAAAAAAAACAGGAGCTTATTAAAAGAAGAGGGTGTTTCGACATGGTTTGTACCCTTACTTGATTTCTCCAACGAGCTACGGGTAAGGCGAGGGTTTTCCCTACTCATAAGCACTTCATTATCCCTTTTTACTCTTTCTTTGAATCTGGTAGATCATCCAGTGTCTTAAGGTCTGATGTAGCGAAGAATGCAGATAAACTGGTTTCTCGCTTAGGTATTGGAATTGGGTCAAACAGGTACTTAAATCGAAAATTTCGACGAGCCCGTCAGGTTTCAAAAATTTAACTTTGTCGCAAAGTTTGATACCCAAACTTGACTCATAAATCCTTAAAACCCACTATTTATATTTATATTTACGCGTTATTTTTATTTGTTTATTTTATTTCAAGACATCTATGTAATTTTCTTTATTTGGGATTAGGGTTCTGGGTAGTTGCTATATAAAGCATCTTATACCCTATTTTGTCGTCAGACTTTGATGAATAAAAATTCAGAATCTTTCGGAGTCTCTGAGTCTTTTTTTCACTCTAGTCGTCAATTTTATTTCAACTGTCCTCTCTATTAAGTTCATTCGACAAGAAGAGGTAATAAAATGGATGATACCGATTAATAGATATAGTGTATGAGGATATAATTGCTTCGATATCAAACTTAACCTTTGACAAGTCCAAAGGAAATGATGTAAAACAACATTATTCTACATATATTGGGACTAGTTTGGCTTAGACACAAGTCCAACAAAGTAAATAAATCAATCATGTTGGAGTTGAATGGGGACATGAACCCCCGACTCGAAGATATCAGTGTATAACACAAACTCATTAAAGTCTCCCTAGGGATCGGATTCCAAACCTTGATGTTACCCGAAATACAAATTTGAAGCGAGCCTAAAGCTTTGGGCTTAAAATAAATACACTTAATCCTCTACAACGAAACAAGATGATTCTTATTCACATTCAAAATAATAAAGAGGGTGGTCTCCGCAGCTGGAACTCTCTCATCTATATACATTGTTTCGGCCTTAGCCTGCTTTTCAATACCTTTTGTCAATGGAGACCCTTCATCAGCTTGTTCCCACTTCGGTTAAGTTTGCACTTTTTATTATATGGCTCGTGGGCTGAAGAATCCCTGTGAGAAAGGGCTTCTATACAAGGACTAAAGCCACATATAAGCTCAGATATAGTGGGGGAATGAACTAATCGGGTGTCCAATGATTCATTATTGGGGTTTTATAAGGTACCATCTCCATATTTTGGATTTGGTTGGAAAACTTTGTACGGTTTGCTCGATTATGGATTTATATGTGTCTGAACGTCTTTCCACCTTATGCACCTACTCATTTTCCTCATATTTTCCCTTGAAATTGGGGATGTCACAATATGGGAAGATGATGAATCACTAGAAGAGGATCTCTCACTACCATCGCCTTCAACCTCGATAGGGGCATTAAACCCCATAAGTTTTTTCAGTTTGTCTATATTGTTATTTTTACCCATAAGTGGTTAAAAAGGAAAATTAAAAGGAATAGATTACCTTGAGTGTTTGGGGGTTTGCCGAACTAGGAAAAATTAATCCGAATATCGAATATACGAAGCGGGTGAGCTATCTAGTAAGAAATTTTTTGAACACGTAAAAAATTGGCGAGCTTCAAACTAAATGACGAAGAAATCATGGAAGACATTTTATAACTTTTGCATCTCAAGTGAAATTTATGTGGTCGCTTAGATCGTTAGAAATAATTTTTTGGTTGCCTGAGCTGTTTTAATAAAACCCTCTATTGTATATATATATATTTTTTCTTCTAAACAGATGAAGTAAGAAAAAAAAGAACTCCTTATTTATGGAGTGAATACTTTCTTTTTCTTTTTCTCTATTTCTTTACGGATTGTAGGCATTTTGAAAAATGTAAAAAATACAACTTTTAATGCACGCGTGAGAAGCCGTCAATAATAAGACATATAATATGGTGGCACCAAAAAAACAAACTTGAAAATATGAAAATCTACAATAACTCAATATTTTGCAAATTTCTTAAACAACTCTAGCATCCAAAACTAATGTTTCGGGTCATGTTCAAGTCTGAATCGTACTTTGAATCCAAGATTTAAGTTTTCGTTAGAAATATTTTCCAAATCAGACTTAAAAATATGAAACGTATTCAATAAAATTTGATAGCTTGATTTATTTTTGACTCTTTATATATTTATCACTCGTCATTGTTGTCGATTATTAGTCGGACCTCAACACGACTTGAATATCAATCATTAACCACGTAAAATGTAAAAACAAACTCATTAGTGGTTTTATGTATTTATAACAATAGAACTCATAAACATCCCTATAAATATAGGGCGTCATATTTCTAAAAACAATTCTTTTTTAACAATTTTATATTATTTTGAGAAAAAAAAACCACTAGCTATCGTTATAGATTAAACCATATTATATATAATACTTTTGTTAGATGCATATTCAAGCAATTAAAAAATATATTTTTCGAATTTGGTATCCATTAAAGCGACGATTATTAGTCTTTAAACTATTTAATTTTTCAAGTTATTTTGAATTCGAATGGTCAAGAAACCGAAATTTATTGGTTTTCTTACATAAAATGTGAGATGAAAATGTAGTGAAATGTTGCTAGAAAGTTTATTAATGTGTCACAACTTGCATGTAATATAAAATCCAATACGTGGCTTGTCATATAATAAAGACCTTAATAAGAACTTTGTATTAAGAAAATAAGTTCTATAAACTAAAAGCTAATAAGAAAAAGTGAAAATACACATTATTTTATTATGAAATGTTATTAAATTATTGTGGGAACGTGACTGTTGCTAATGCAGGCACGCGATTACCACATGAGCAAAACACATGAAATTGCACAAATTATATTAAAATAAAATAAGTGACTAAATCTTTAGTAAATATTTACACAAATTTCAAACCAATAAAAAATTATAACTCGTTTGATGTTCTAGATCGCGGCTAAAAGTTAGTATACGATAATGCTATACTCAGAATTTTGCGAGTAAGAGTTATAAATAAAGACGGAATTACTTTACAGGAGGAAGCAGTCACTTTTAATTTTCAAATTCTTATTAATATTATTAATAATGATGTTGTTGCTTTTTTTTATTATAAAAAACTGTAAAATTTAACAATATAAAAAATGTTTATATGGGGTTCGGGTAGTTTTGGGATCAGATTACATCGATGAATAAAACCTTTGAAAAAGGTAACCGAATAATAACATACATATTACATTAGATGAAAATTAATGACATAGGAAAGGTGATCTTCGTTTTGTGAAAGCGATTACGGAGGTCAGAAAGCACATGATGAGCAACACTGGAGTTTAGTGTATGTTTGTTTGTTGAAGATGCGAGCGTTTCTTTCACTCAAAATGTGGTAAATGGTCGAGCAATAAGCAGTCCGCCAGATGAAAACTTTTCAATAGTTAGAAGGAGTCCAACCACAAGCCTCCTCAAGCTAAGGAGCCCAGGATGTGGGACTTGAAGGGATAAGGAGCTTACGAGAGATGATCTCCCAGATGGAGGAGGAATATGGACATAGTATGAGGAGGTGTTCTAGAGTTTCCAGGCAGTTTGAACAAAGAACGCATTCAGCTGGGGAGTCAAGTCCCCAGATAATGAGCTTATCTCGAGTAGTGAGCTTGTTATGGATGGTCATCCATTTGACAAAAGAGTATCTCGGGATAAAGTATTTGTTCCAGACGAGGGAAGCCCAAGTTACCTTGATTCTTGTAGTTCGGAGAGCGGAGTAGGTGCTACTGATGGTGAATTGCGCTTTGGACTTGTTAGGGATCCAAGGAAAGACGTCGTCAGTCTCAGTGGCGGGAGGAAGGGCACCGAGGGTGCTTCTGATTTCGGTTAAGTGAGAAAGATGCGCCTATTTGGAGCCCTAACAAGAGGGACATCCCCAAAATCCATTGCAAAAGAGGTCCGAGACTCAAGAGATATTACGCAGTCAAGCCAGATTTGTGATGTTGGGGCCGAAATGGTCAATGATGGAAGATGGAAAAAGCCATGGATCATGCCATATGGAGGTGTTATTTCCATTTCCAACATTAACTTTATATAAGCCAGCAGCCTAATTCTGAAGTTTTATAATTTTCCGTCATCCCCAACTAGCGTTGGAAGGAAGGGTAAGAGTCCAAAAGCTTTTATTTTTTTATTATTTTCGTAAGAGTCCATTCGGTCCATATAGAATATTTTTTTAATTAATTTGGACCAGAAAATCTTAAGTGTGGCCTCTTGATTCAAAAAGTTTAGGTTTGGGATCCCATGGCCACCCTCATCTGTGGGCAAAGTGAGCTTATCTCAGGCGACCTTAGCCTCCGAAATCTTCATCTCTGAACCCGACCAAAGAAATCTTCTAAGCAGTTGCGATAACTCATTTAAAAATCCGACCGGGAGAATGAAGATGGAAGACCAGTAGACCTGGCTAGCGAAGAGGACTCAGTTGATAAGCTAGAGCCGACCCGCATACTAGAGGTGTTTAGCAGTCAATGAGTTTATGCGATTTGTAACTTTGGTAAAAAGGGGTCTGCAGTCGTTGTACGTAATTCTGGAAGTGATTAGCATGACACCTAGGTATCTGACCGGTAGCATGCCTTCATTGAACCCAAGGTAGTTCAGATGGACGATCCTCGTGCTTTCCGAGGTCACTGAGAGGTAAACTTTGCTTTTATTCAGGTTAAGCTGGAGACTCGAAAGAAGAGCGAATTCGTCGAGACCCTTTTTATGATGTTGTTGCTCAGATTTTGATATTTTGATCACTAGTTAAATACTTTCCAAAAGTAACAATTGATTTTTGTATTTATTTTTAAGAACGATGATCATATCGATTTTTAAAATATGTATTTCATTTTCTAGTGTTTTCCTCTCAACGAGTGCGCATAAGGTAAACCTTTAGTCTGACGTAGTAGCCTGCAAACCAAAGCCAGAAGGTAAACCACGCAAGGTGGCAGGCTAAACCAAAAAAAAACATTTGCAGAGGAACTGAAACTTATTACCTTTGGTCCTAAGCATGTCTTACTCCACCAACTCGGCTACCCAAAATGGGTATCTTGTTTTCTAGTTGTAAACTCAACATTGGGATTTTCACAATGATAGAAATTGGAGTTACAACATCAAGTATATATAACACTCATCTTTAATATTAATTTTTTTTCCAAGAAACTAATTTTATTGATGTTGAAGAAAATATTACAACTATTGTTTTGTAATTACATGACGTTGAATGTAATTACATGTTGTTCATATTACAATTGTTGTTTTATCTTCTTTGCGAAGGCTTCTTTCTTCTTGTTATTGGATTCGTTTCTATTGCTTCCTCTAGTATCTTTCCCTCTTGTCTTATAGCGTTTATAGTGCTTCTTCTTAATGCTCCATTGCTATCTTACTTCACCTACAAAACAGAGATCATAATGTCAAGTTTTTCAACTTGCCAAGTTGTTAGTCTTCTTCAAAGAATCTAAAGTGTCCCATGTTTAAAGATTCTAGCAGTATAATGGCATGTAATTCACGCAAAGAATGGTTTGGTTCAATTGTGAATTCAGAGTGAATCTTAAGAGCATGTTTGGCTATCCAGTCAGCAGCTGAATTTTGTTCTCTATATATGTGTCTAAGTGACTCATCTTTAATATTAATTTATTTATTAATGAACTAATAATATGGAAAGTGACGTTTGTATCAATTTATAATAACTAATTATATTATATATTTAAATATTAAATTATTAATTCATGTTTGAATTTATAAGTAGATGAAAATTATAATTTATTAAATTGTCATTTAAAAAAATTACAATTCAGATCTATTTTATATTTATACAATGCAAAACTTTAATCCAAATCATTGACAATATTCGGAATAAAATTAGTATTTATATAATCACTTCATGATACATATTTTGTCTACTAGCATGTTACTTTATATATTATTTATATTGGACTAATATGAACAATAATCCGATAAATCAATAAAATATGTGACGGTCCAACCCAATTGAGAAACTTTAACAATCTCCCACTTGAATCATCATATGCTACTATATTATGTATTCACTTAATAAACTTTCTTAATTTTTTATCGTCACATAGATAACATTAACAATCTCATATGTGGCCATTAGCGACTTATGACTAAATTCATCTTCAATGTATTAAAAACCGCAAATAGATGCATTAGTAATTATGACATTGCAACAATCAATTACATGAGTCTATCATGGTGCATAGGATAAAAATTATATGGAAGATTATCTTACATATTTATTAATAATTGGTCATTCTTAATTGAATATTTACTTATAACTGAATACGAACAATCAAAATAGGAGCACATTAAATACATATTTATATTAATGAACTTAATTGTACAGTTATCATAATACAAACATATCTAATAACTTAATATAAGCTCTTACTAAAACTAATAATCCTTCATATACATAACACCCATGTTAATGGTGTGTTCAATAAAATTCTTAGGTATCAATGCATTTGTAAGAGGGTCCGCTAACATTGATTTTATCCCAATGTATTCCATACTAATTTGATCACTTTAAAGTTACTATTTAGTATACTAGAATTTGATATTTATATGTTTGGACTTAACCGAGCTCTTATTATTGTTTCAATACTTAACTGCTCAATTTTGTCACAATAATCTAAAATGTTTCTATGTCCCCTCCATAATTTGCAATCCCGTGATAAAATTGCGATGCTTAAAACAAACAACAAATTATGCAACCATATTTGAAGATATAATGAATGTTTGTTTGATAATTTTCCATAATATTTGACCTCATGTTAAAAATAATATGATGCATGAAGTTGAACGACGAGAAGCTTCACATCCAGCGAAATCCAAGTTAAAATACCTTATGATCTCTAGTTTATCTAACTTCATATTAACTTGTGATGTTTTGTTTGTTGCAAATACTGGAGAAATCTTTTGACAACATTCTAATATTCCATCATTGGATTATTTACATATATTCTTAATATAGCGACAACAAAAGTAATACATGGTCGTGTACAAATTTGAGCATGCATAAAGCTTCCAGTATCCAAAGCATATGGAACCTTTTGCATTTTCTCAGTCTTAAGTTTTATTTTTGTGCATTGTTTATGGCTACAATTTTTCATCTTTTGATATATATATATATATATTTCCTTTCCTTTGATGTTATTCATCTCATAAAATTTTAATATAGTCTCAATATACGTTTTTGTGATAAACTAAAAATTTATAAGGGATCAATTCTTATGAATTTAAAACCTTATATAAAATACGCATCACCAAGATTTTTCATATCGAATTTGTCCGAAAGAAGTTTCTTAGTCATATGTAACAAATATTTATCGTCCGTGCCAATAATATTTCATCAACATAAAACACTATAAATATGAATATGCTACCACTAAACTTTTGATACATACAATCCCTTACTAAATTTATTTTGAAACCAAATGAGACAATAAATTCAAGAAATTTGTTGTACCATCGTCGAGATGCTTGCTTAATTCTATAAATATATTATTTTAGTTTGTATACCTTCGCCTTTGGATCACTAGATACAAAGTTTTTAAGTCGCACCATATAGATCATTTTCTCAATGCCTCCATTAAGAAAAACAGTTTTTTCATCCATTTGATGGAGCTCAAGATCATAATGTACAACTAATGTTATGATTGTCAGAAAAGAATCTTTTTTATGAGACTAGAGATAATCTTGTTTCAAAGTTAATCCCTTCATTGTTACGTAAAAACCTTGGATACAAGACATTTTTACGCCTCTCTATATTACCCTTAGAATCTCGTTCGGTTTTAAAAATTCATTTACAACCAATCACATTTTTTTTCCTTCAAGTAATGGAACAAGCTGTTATATCTTGATATTTTGCATTGATTTAAACTCTTCATTTATTGCGTTAATCCATAGTTTAAAATAAAAACTTTTCATGGTTTCACTAACACTTAAGGGATTCATTTCTATTGTACCACAAAATTGTTCATGCTCTTGACGATATTCTATATAATATGAAGATATAATGCTATATTTTCTCTAGTAGATCTCTGCAAAGGCATAAATTTTAAGTTTTCCCTTGAACTTCTCGAAGAGATAGAGTTTGATATTCTTGAATAATGTTATTTTGATTTATTGGAATAAATTTATTTTATTCAATTTGGACAATATCTGCAGGTGGAAAATCAACACCATATTGAGTATCTGTATATTCTAACAAATTTGAAGTGATAATTGGCCTCCTAAATACCATATCATCATATGATATCAAAGTATCATTGTTAGAACCTTAACAAATCTCTCCCGATTCTTCATCAAAATAAATGTTTGTTACTAAATTCTCCCTCCTAGACTATATATCCTCAAATAAATTCATTTTTCTCGTCTCAAATATATTCTTAATGAAAGGATCATAAAACTTAAAACCCTTATTGTTCTCAGGATATTTAATGAAATAACTAATAACGGTTTTGGAGTACAAATTATTCTCATTTAGCATATAGGACTTCGCTTCAATTGGACATCCCCAAATAGGTCAATACTTTATATTAGGCTTACGCCCAGTCTAAAATTCATACAATGTCTTAGTAGTTTCTTTTATTGGAACTTTATTAAGAAGGTATGTTGTATATTTTATTGATTCTCTCCCAAAGTGATATAGTTATTATCGAATGACTAATAATACCCTTGCTATATCATTCATTATACAATTTCATTTCTCGGATACTATGTTCATATTAGACGACTCCCATTGTATACTAAAGGATTATCTTGCACTCCTCTAGAAACTTTGCAAATGGCGCATGATGGTTTTCACTCAAACCATCTTATCTCTCGTAGCATTCACCATTATGTTCCGATCAGACGCACCTAATGTCTTTACCAACCTATTTTTCAACCTTGGTATTAAAGACTTTGAGCTTGTCAATGGCCATTAATTTTTCATGAATATGATATAGATACGTGCAACGCTAAAAGTCTTCAATGAACGATACAAAATATACTTTGTTGTTTCATGATGCTAGGGAACATAACATATATGTTTGTATGCATCAAGTCGAAGACTCATTTCGTTCTATATGAATCTAACCATTTCACCTTAGTATGCTTACCTTTTATATATTCAATGAAAATATTGAAGTTCGGAAAGTATAGCCCACTTAATAAACCTTCTCAAACAAGCTTTTCAATCCTATATCAATGTGAACTAATCTCTTGTGACAAAGTTTTGGTAATTTTTTTATTTTAAAATTTAGTTTCTAGATGCATTAACATTCATTATATCTTTGTGATCCGTATAAAATAAACATAACCTTTCATTTCCAACTAGATAAGAATAACCGAGTTTGTCCAGCAATTAAAAAAATCAGATTCTTTCTAAAAAGGTACATATAATATGTCATTTAGATACAAAAAATTGCATTAGTAAGAAATAAACAAAAATCACAAATAAATTCAACTAAGCACAAACTGTTATTAACTATATAGATGGATATTTTACCATCACTCATGATTCAGTTTCTGATCGGACCATGCAAAGAAATACAACCGCGAGTGGCTGCAGTTGTATCAACCCACCAAGTATTTCTTGACACGATACTAAGTTGATCTCATAACAGACAATAGATGTGAAAATACGTTTAACTTTTCATCATAGCTTTATAAATTTAATATTTTTTCTTAAAGTGCCCAGTGTCTTACAATGGAAGCAACATCCTTTTTTTGGCGAACCCTTGTCCCGAACCGGATGCATGTGTCTGAACCTTATTTATTTCTATTTTTTACCTTATCAATCTGAGAATTCACCATCTACACCTCTAGACGTTCATGCTTTATTTTTTCCTCTTTTTACGATGTATGAGAAATTAGTTCATAAAATGTCCATTTTTTGCGTTAATAGTTATAAGCAGTTTCAAAGTTCTTATACTAAGGAGGAAAAACATTAAATAAAAACTTACTATAACATATTCCGGAAGGTGAATCTCAAGTTCTTTCAACTTATAAGCGATGTTTTCCATTTCCAAGATATGTTCACGAACATTCTCTTTTACCACAATACTTCATAGAGGCTAACTTGATAAGTAATGTATTTATCTTCACTTTATCGTTCTTGGAAAAGCATTTCAATACCTCATCGAGAATGTTTTTTGCATTAGTGACTGCACCACGATATATTAATGTAATTATTTGTTTCATGATCGTCAAGCTTAACTTGTTGGACTTTTTCCAAGCCTCCAACTATTTCTTTTCCAAAGGAGAACTCTTCTCATTCGGATATTTAGGCTCATTAACCCTTAAATCTAAGTCATAATCATGACACATCAAGTACAACAACATCTCTTCTTTCGATATCTCAAATTTTCTCCCATCAAAAGTGGGTGTTTTTTTGCGTTTCGGGTTGTGGAGAACCAAATTTGCTAACATAAAAAATAGCAAACAACACATAGCCAGAACATCATTATAACATATAATCCATATAGTATTTAACAATAAAACAAAACATAAAAAAATACTCTTATTACATTAATATAATATATTTTTGCAAGTATATGAATTTGTATATGTCTAAGCATAATTAATGTCGATCCTACCAACTGACTTAATTAAGAAAACCTTCATTGGAATAGGTTTTCCTACTTGAATTCTTAATGACCATTTCACAATTAATAACCTTATGTTCAAGATTAACTATGTCAGACATTAAACTTCTTTTGGGTCGATTAAAGTTTGTATACTTGTCAATAAAAACTTGTCAAAACTCTAAAATAATTCAATTCACCAATAGGGTTCAGTTTAAAAAATTATATATGATCCTTAATTATCTATCCAAGTTCAAAAAACTTAAAACATGCCAAACATAGTCTTAAATACCACATAACCATATGTACACTCTAGATCCAAAAAATCATGTAGTCCTTTAAGGCTTAAATATAAATTAAACCAAATATTTTCATAACAGTTCTCTGGTTCACTGTGATCAGGCTAGTTGCGGTTGCGGAAAATTAATATGTTAGACAATATGTCGCATGATTGCTGCAATAAGTCTAGTAATGGTTGTGATGAACTATAATAGTAAGAAATATGTAAAAAATTCCATACCTTATTACGATTGTAAGGGTGTTATTCCTGGTAAGAAACGCACACCCTTATCCGTAAGAAGCAAGATTTTTTATTAGTTTGAGGTGATCACGAGGGTGATGGTTGTGCCAAACAATATGTTTCTTCAGTTTACCGCGGCCATCACTTCTTTAGTCGCAGCAAGCAAGCTTTAAATCGGGTTTCTTACCATAATACGAGTGATTATCGTAATCAAACACTTCATGGTCACAACAAAGACTAATTAGAGACCCAAAACTCTACCAAACTCCATAAATAAACATGTTTCCTTCATCCTAAAGTTTGGAACTAAAGGCCTAAACATGTTTTCTACATAAAATTCCATCAAAACATGCATCAATATCCCCTATATACACATTTGTAATCAACCAAAATAACAACCAATCCCAAAAGTGTGTACCTTTTACAGAATTTATATCAAACATACTTTATCATCATTCTAAAATCTAAAAACTAATAACTGTAATGTAAGGGGTGGCTCTTATAACACTTCTATACTAATAAATTTTCTAAATTATACTTAAGACCTCATAAGTAAAGTTAATCCTATAAACAAATGCTGGCTAAACTTACAAGATGTACTATCATTCTTAGTTTTCATATTTGTGTTCATGGATAATGATGTTCATTTCTTAATCTTGATGCATTACGAATTGGTTATGAATACTTCAACGATCTCACAATCAATCTATGTATTTGATCTTGAAAGACGATGATCAAATCGATTTCTCAAATGTGTAACTTGTTTTCTCTATCTAAACTCAATATTGTGATTCTCGTAATGATGGAAACCATAGTTACCCCATCAACTGTAAGTAGCTCCCATACTTACTATTATTTCACTTATTAATGAATTAATAAGACTAAAAGTAATGTCCCTTTACCATATCAATTCATAATAATGAATTATATTAAAGTATTTAAGTATTAAATTATTAATTCATATTTAAACCTATAAGTTAAATGAAAATCATACTGTAACCAGAACCCAGATTTATTTTTTCCTTAAAAAATAATCTCAAAACTTTATGTTTTGTTTAAATTGTTAATTTCTGAATCCAATCATTCATAATATTAAAAATAAACATGGTACC
Source organism: Limnanthes douglasii subsp. nivea (assembly GCA_036936605.1). Lineage (NCBI taxonomy): Eukaryota > Viridiplantae > Streptophyta > Magnoliopsida > Brassicales > Limnanthaceae > Limnanthes > Limnanthes douglasii. Next base: position 272,762,606 of record JAUPFV010000002.1, read on the forward strand.
TATACAATTACCTTTATGTTAGATATTATATCTAATGGTATGTTATTTTATTTATGATTGCTTTTATTTGACTAGTATTAATGATAGTCTGACACATCGATAAAACATGTGGTGACCAAACTTAATATATAAATTCAAACACTATAGTTTAAATATTAAAAAAAGTTGGAAAAAATTGTAACTAATAACGGTTTTAGGAAAGTATAAGTTATAAATACTAAAGGTGAAAGACTTGAATGATTTTACTAAAAACATAAAAAAATCTCAAATGAGTTCAATAAAAAAGAGTTAATCTTATTCATAAATTATATCCAAAAGCTAAACATCATTATATACTTTAAATATGAAGTTTAAAGTCTCGGGGTTAAGATATACTTCGTAAGTCAACTGCAGCCTTAGACTTTATATTTGAAGTTTATAATTGTTTATAATGATTTTTACTTTAGGATATCATCAATGAATGAGATTAAATTCTTTAAGCTTTTATGTTTATAGTATTTTCGTTCAATATTTTTGTAATATTTTTATTTCTAGTTTTAATTCCACGATTTTATTTTTTAAATTTTTAGAAGACATGATTGCCATTTTTCCAATAATTGTTTTTTTTCATTTTTAACATGTTCATGCATCTATTTTGTTACTTCCTCAACTCTAATCCATTTTTGAACTAATCTTCAACATCGTTTCCATTTCATAACATTACTCACCAGTTTTTCTCAAACAATTCAAACAATTCAACAACCTTACATAACCTTATTTCATGTAGCATGTAACATTTTGGCCACTCATATTTGTCCGAATTAAACCTTCTACAAAAACAAATCACCAAATTGGGGTTGTAGGTGGAAAACTGAGGTCTCGATAAGAGCATATGTTTCAAAACTATAATAAATAATGACATCCACAACTTATACTAGTTTTCAAAAAACCATAAAACAGTATTTTTCACTTCCGTAGGCTCCAATTTTCCTCGATGTGGACTTCTAGCAACAACTAAATAATATAAAAGAGTCTTAGTTGACTAAGATAAGGAGATATGCGACATGGTTTCATATACTGTCCTGACACGTTTGTCATTTATCGCCCAAGAAAAACCAATAATTTCAAAAATAAGAAGATATCACATCTTCATTAATCATGCATCATATGCATGACTATTTCAGAGATGATTTTATCTCTCATCGTTATCATTTCGAGCATTCAAAGGTAGAAAATTATAAGCATCATATCGATTGTGAGTCTGTTCATCGTGATCATTCCAGGTTTGGCCGAATGAGCAAGATAAATTATTCTTATTATCTTAGAGAAAATAAAATAGGATCGCTCGCATCTAAGTCTCAGTTGTGAGTCGAAAGAGGTTTTCAGAGTATACACTCGGTGTTTCAACCAAACAAAGAACAATATGGAGGATTTCAAAAACTTTGAGGCGACTTGTTATAAAAACTATAAATAAGAAATCCTAAACTTCGGAGATTTACTGCTCAAGTGGGAGAAAAGATCAAGATCGATGAGACAATGAGAGTAAGGCTCCCGAGAGTTCGAAACGCTTACTTCATTTACCACTCTCAAAAAATGTCAATAATCCATTCACATTAGCTCCAATCATAGTACCCAAACCATTAGGCTGAGACTCCCAAGAATCATAGGTAGCAAAAATAATGGCTTAGAGGTAAAACTGGGAACAAATACACTAACAACTATATTAAAAGAAATAGAAAACCAGAGCGCGACAGAAAAGAGCCTTACGCAGAACTAATATAGAATTTATGGATGATTTACAAAATACAAAAGATATAGTTAAATTCCACCGACTTAAGAATATGTGCAGCTCTATGGAAATTAAATACAAAAATAAGTTATATAAATTTCTGAATGATATGAGATAATATAGCCAATATTGCATTATTTTAAAGAATGAGATAATTAAATACAAAAATAAGTTATATAAATTTCTGAATGATATGAGATAATATAGCCAATATTGCATTATTTTAAAGAATGAGATGCAAAACCTAGTTGGTGACAGAAACCTGGTGAAGTTAAAAAAAAATCACAAGGTCGAGCCGAAACAGGCAATGACCAAGCCTCAACAACCAACAAGGGTGGATCAACAATAGGTGGAATTCGTTGCTAACCTCGAGAGCACTGTAAATAATGGTTATCGTGGATTTATATGACGAATAAGTCTACCCGGATCTAAATCGGCATGCCCTACTTACCATAGCAGGAAGTGACACATTCTTATATATTATTAAATCTTATAAGAACGAACATGTAAAAGACGTAGAGATCCAATACTTGGGTCAAACCTCGGTGCAATTTTATTAGAATAAATACCATGTTATTAATTTTGATGGTATTGATACTTACACTATTAGAAAAAATTAATTGGAACCACTAGGTTAGACACCACAATCTTGGGTGAGGTGAATGTGGATGTGGTTCTAGACCAACGGGAGGATAAAAAACATGTACAATGAATGTTTATAATGTTAGATGCTCTTTTATATTTATACAAACTTATGCAGATCATGGCTAAATTAAAGTCATGCAATAGTTTCAACTGTACACTAGTGCCTTCGCTACATATTCAATGACCGATTAGGTGTGATCTGTAGCTATCAAAGAAATGCAAAGGAATGATATGTTTCCCTTATAGCTCTCAAGAAATAGCAACTACCAGATGTTATGATCATCCTTGAATCTGGATGAGTCAAGAGATCTTCCCCTCCTACCTAGTCGAGACATGAAAGGAAGTGGAAATCATAACATAGAATAAAATAAAATCCTTCATTGACACCGATACATGTTAGGTAATTATCGAGCTGAAATTCTTTGACTAAAGTAATATCTTCATTTATGATGATCAAGATTTCATTTTCTCCCTACTAAAATGATATGTTACAAGTACTACATAAGCGGTAGGTTTTTTCATATTGAGAAAAAGCACCGACCATTCTCTTAGGATAATGTTGAAGTAATAGTAGTCAATGTAGATAGGATTAGGGCTGTTATTGGTGCAGTTTGGTCCAGCTTTAAATAAACTGAACTGGACCACTAAAGTTGTCGGTTTGGACCAAACCGAACCAACAAACGTTCAGTTTTGTAAAACAAAACCAAACTGAAACCGATATGAATCGATTTGGTTCGGTCCTGTCCAATTTAACAGAACCCCATGCACCCCAAAAAAATTTAAACTAATTAGGGAAAAAGATAAAAGAAAAATTCATCTCTTTAATTGTTTAAACCAAACACGCACCTTCTCTTATATATTTACTTTTCTATTGTGTTTTTATTACAACCTCCCGATGTGGGAAATTTTTATTTTATATCTTCGTTTCTTCGCATTTTTTTATATGTCTTGACGTGGGATACATTGTAATAGTTGTAGCTTTATTTATAGATACAATGTGGGATACAAGCCACGAGATTTTAAATTCCTGGTGTAATAATTTACATTATTGAGAGAGATTTCACTTCCTGAACTTTTTATACCATGAAACTTCTTCAACCTAGTTAAAATACAAGTGAGTGATTCCAACGAATTCAAACCTTTTGCCATATTCTCTAGAATATGGCTCATTCAAATGCATTACTTCCTCAAGTTTCATCTTTACTAGCTTAAGATTCTCTAATAAAAGAGAAAACCCCTTCGAGTTTGGTTAAACTGTACACTTATTCAACAAAGAAGAAACTTTGATGAATACCTTCGATTTCAGGATGAAAGGTTATAGTTACTTTCAACAAGTGAAATCTTCAGGATACATAGTATTGATTTTATATGCACTTTAGTGACTATTAAAATCATTGTCAATCAAATGTTGTGTTGGTAACAAAACCAATTATTTGTAGGTTTTGTGCTATAAAGTGTTTTAGTCAAGAAAACTTACAAAAACATTATTTTCCTAAGTAAACTATAATGTTTATCTGTAGATACGTTTATAGTAAATTTTTGTTCTTTTTACAATGTGGGATAAGTAATATATATATATATATACCTTCGGTTACGAATCAGTTTATCAGTTTGGTTCCTTACTCGTTTTACTACTTTGGTTCCTTATCGGTTTCGGTTTTTAAAATGGAACCATGAACCGAACCATTATAGTTCGGTCCAGTTCTCGGTCTGGTCCTTACCGGTTCGGTTCTCAGGAACCGTAAAAAACACTATATATGATAAATTAAGTAAAGGATATCACATAAGTTTTTTTTATCTAGTATGGATAACCAGCCAGTTTTAGTCAATAAAAATAACAATTAGAGAATATGCGTGGACTTCACAGGTCTCAATAAAGCATGTCTAAAGGATCATTTTCATTTTCCATGTATTGATCGGCTAGCAGATTCAACCATAGAGAATCGAATGTTATCTTCCAATGATGAATACTTTAGTTATAATTATATCTTAATGTATGAGTAAGATCATGAGCATACTACATTCATCATATAGCGTGTATTGTTAGTTACATTGTTATGTTATTCAGGCTTAAAATTTCCAGTGTCACATATGAAAGTTTGGTTAATAAGACCATTTTCAAGCCAAATTCAGATGCAATATGCAGGTCTATATCAATGATAGATTGGTAATAAGTAACAGATGCAGATCATATGGCATATTATTTTGAGAAATTCCATGACTTCCGAAGTGTCAACATGAAGCTGGATCCCGAGAAGTGTACCTTCGGTTTTCAGTCCAAGAAGATTTTTTATACTTTGTGAGAGAAACAATTATATATGCACATCTTTTATACAACCAATAAAAATGATTATAATGAATTCAATGCGCAATATCAAAGAAGTTTTGATCTTGGCATTAAGGTTAGTTTCCATAAACTAGTTCATCTTTCACTCTTTGGAAAAATGTTAACCTTTCTTCCAAACATTGAAAAGGGTTGGCTGATTCAGTTGTAATCCTCTATACGATGAAGAATTCAACAAGATTAATAAATTCTTAGCTTCAACCAAGATGCTTGCAAAGTCGAAGATCGAATGAGTTTTACTTTTATACTTAATTGTGTCTGATTACGCGATTAACGCAGTACTAGTTAGAGAAGAGAAGAATACCGTATGAGTTATATATTACGTTAGTAATTACTAGAAACTAATATATGGTATTTAAATTTAGAAAAACTTTCATGGCTTTGGTTGTAGAAGTTAAGAAGATGCTACCTCGTTTTCCTAAACAATGTATTGCAAATGCTAGACATATTTGGTAGACGGGCCATATGATCAGTATAGGTGTAATACTTTGACATCAGGTTCGATTCATGTACTGATTCTTGTGACTCAATAAGTCTTCATATGAAGCTATCAAAAATGAATTACCCATCTTCCCCACTGAGGATCGTTCGAGCTCTTAAATCTATAAGACTCTTATATAAATATCGATCTTTAGACAAAGACTGTTACTAAGTATCTAACTTAAAGGTGTTCAAGTTCAAAAAAAATCAAGAAAATCAAAGGAACAAAAGTGAAACTTGAAGCTTACACTTAATAGATTTTTAAACATAAATATGAATTTGAATACAAAGGATCATTCAAAAGTCAAACAAAGCAGAAATGTAGAGGCAAATAAAGATATTTATAAAATATTCTCAAGCTACGCGGATACTGTAGTTCAAATAATCATTTCTTTATGGACTCCCAAACATAATAATTAAAAATATATACATAACAACTAATTTAAGTGATATGTTCCTTTGAATAGAACAAAAACTTTAGGAGCCTCAACATTAACTGCATATGGAAGATCAATAACAAACTTGACATTAGTTGCATGAGGAAGATAATGAAAATTTCGGTCTCGACTGTAGAAATGGTATCATTAAAATCCTCAACCTGAATTTGAGGAAAGGAATAATACATTTTATCCTCTTCATCCTCATTTTCATCTTCCACTTTTGCATTAGTAACTTCATCTACATGACCCCATACATGTCTTCAAGCCTATATTCATTGGGACATAATTTCGAAAATAGTTCAGATCCAATTCTAGGAATTCCTTATAGCCTCAAAGAATTTAATCGTGTTCCCAATATCGTTGGGCCTAACAAATTTCATATCTAGCAGCTCGTTCTTATGGCTCAATAGATTAGTCCTGTTATCGGGTCGGGTCGGTCCGGGTTTGGATGGGACCCAGACCGACTCATTAAGCTATCGGGCGGGTCGAGCCGGACCGCTAAGCGAAGGGAGCCAAATATGATGGACCGGGACCGGCTCGTTAAGAGTCGAGTCAGTCCGGTCTGACTCTTAACGGGCGGGTTTGTTAGTTTATCATAATTTTTTAGAGTTTTAGTTAAAAATATACATAGATTAGGAAAATAAATTATATATCTCCCTTACCGGGCTGGTTACCGGGCGGACCGGTCCAGACCGGTAAGAGATTCGTTCTAAAATTTTGACTCCAAACCCGCTCCCTAAGCTATCCGGACGGGTCTCGGGCGGGCCTTACCGGTCCGGTCCCGGACGGGCTAACGGGTTGGGAGGCCTCCTAACAGCTCTACAATAGATTAGCTTCCCTCATATATTTTTTCCTCCTAAAGAGTGGCATCAAATCATCGTGGAATAAAGTGTTGTTTGCAAGAGTTATGGTGTGAATATACCAAGAATACTCCTAGATTCTCGCAAGATTTTGATATAATTACAAACAATTTTGCATGTTAGCAATATATTTTTTAACAAAATCAAAGTCTCAGAATGAGAAGTCTCAACAAGATTCATCTTTTTTGGGGGACACATAAAGACTTTAGAAGACGAAGGCTAAGTAGGAGCTACATTAACCTTTGGTTCACCAATCTTGGGTTTCAGCTTTAAACCGTTTGTCTTTATCTTGGTAGTCTTGACTTTGGTAATTTTGGAGGAGGAAAGCCCAATAACATTGTATTTTGCCTCACTAACTTTGGTCGCGAAAGTTTTTTATGAAGGAAGACCAATAAAATTTATCTTTATCTTGACACGACAGTATTAGCATTAAAAATATTCAAAGAAGAAATCCTAGTAGTGGATATATCCGCATTTGGATCTGTAACTTTGCATTGCGAAGATTTGGAAGACTGCATGATACGAATTCTTTTTGTTTTAGGCCATGCAGCCTTGGTCAATTTGCGTCATGTTCGTCGGTTTGGTTGGCACTTCAAATTGTTTACAGCTGTGGAAAAATACTGTTAGCCATAAAGTTATTTCGAGTTAGAAGAAGTTAGTGCTGCTTTGACCAATTCTTCTTATAGTAATTTGCGAGCTCAATATAGTTGACCCTCGTACATAGCAAACGCTCATTGACCAGATAAGTGAATTTTGCATGAGAAGCACGGGTTTTTCATACAAAATCTAGCCAACATCGAGTTTCAAAAATCACTCATATCTCAATCAAATGGAAGATTAAAACTAGGAATAAGTTTACTTACTCTGAGACCTACAACGTTGGAGTACCACTTCATCTGGTTCATCTCTTCATGTTTCTCAATTATTGATGATGTAAACAACTCCAACTTCTACATTTAATTGGAATCATACATATTTGAAACAACATTATGATCATCATGTAATATCATGTAAAAGTAAATATTTTTACTTTCGTATAAATAGTTGTTAGAGAGATAAACTCCTCTACACTGAGATCCCTCAATGATAAGCTGGACGAAATTATATATGTCGTTACGAGCCTGCACATCTCCGTATTAATTATTTAGGTTACATGTGAAGGGTTCTAAAATACTCTATCAAGTTAGTGTACAACGATAAACGAACACATATGTCAAAACAAATGATAAAGAACACTAATTCATCAATCATGCATTAATAGGATTTTCTCCATCTTTTGGCAAACAAAAATAGCTAGTTCAACCATAATTTCCCATTCGGCTTGAATCCTTGCCACATTTTTTGGATTAATATACACATAACGTTCAGAATTTAGCCTATTAAGCACAATATGACCAAAAATCATTTAGTAGGGCCCGACATGAGGTTTGTTGGGATTTTTAAACCCTAAAATCTTCACTCTTTATGGAGCATAGGAAAATTTAACACATACACTTAGTACAAGAGTAATCCGCTTTAAACTCGATCCAATGCCTACTATGCCAAATATCCTAGACATAAAGGTAATTATCTGTCATATGTGAATGGTTGGAACAGAGACCAATAAGTCAACGGTTGAGATGTGATGGTGGTGGATCCATGAAACTCTACTTATTCTTGTACCTTCATATTAAATTAATTATCTTTGCTAGGAGGCCTGGAAGAAGATTTTACATATAATTTGTTGAGTATTTAGGTCTTGTTGGCAAAATCTTCATCACCTATATCGCAAAATTGTTTACCTATATGTTTTGAAGATGTGTGGTTGAGATTCTATCAACTATAAAAGTTATAACAGTCAAAGTTTAAGCAAAAATAAAACGTACTGTTAGGTTAATGTTAACGTTACGTATCTAATCAGTATTCCATTCTTTGGTGTATGGAAATCCTGCATGACAAAAATATTTGGCATTTTTTTGTCACATCAAGCCTTATTTCCGCTCTTCAAAGGTATACATGACCAGTCATGCTTCGACAAATGCATTGCAAAACCATTCTCCGCTCTGGCTTTACATAAACAACAACTCACGGATTATACATTTAGAAGTTTGACTTTCAACATTAGTAATTTTTTCATGCCTCTAGAGGACTAGGTTGATTACTCAATATCTAAACATGCAAGACATAACTACTTTCAAAGCAACAAAAAAATCAACTTCATGCAAATCCAAACGTGGTTGTAATGTATGAGATAAAAAGCTACCATGGAATAAATTTTTTTAGAAAAAATACTATTCATGTCTGTCTTTTTTCTTTCGATAGAATAAAAAAATCTCAAGAGATATTTGACTAACTAAATTTTTTTGATAGGTACGAAGTCAGCATACCTCAAGACTCTCACGAATTCAGCCATAATCAATTTGGTACCTCTGCTCGGTAGATAACGAGCTCGGCACGAGCAATATTTTTCAAGATACCAACTTACCAGAACTGCGACGAGGAAGATCACTATGAACATCAAAAGTAGACTCAATAATGATTGGGTTTAGGACGATTATCGGTCCGATCTGATTCGAGTTTATATTTTTGTCTTCGGAATCGAACTGTAAAATTATCAGTCTTACGGATCCAAATCTAATCGGAGCGGATTTTAAAACATAAATGAATTAAAGCTTATATTCATATTATTTATTTATTTACTGTGGCTCGAAAATTTTGATTTTCGGCTACAATAGACCATTAAAGCTTGACGACCCTCGTGCTCTATTTCCTGGGGTTTTTCAAACCTTTGATAATATTGTTGCTTTTATGAGCATTACAGCTTTTGAAGTCTATAGATTCTGAGTTTTATAATACATTTTTCCTCCTTTTAAATTAAACCCTTAAAAGTTTAAACCCATCTTTTCAATAAAGCTGGAAAGCAAGAAAAGCTTAACTATCTTTATCCAATCAAAGATGGGCAAAACATCCTTATCTAGTCAAAATCATAAACCCTAAACAAATTTATATGCTCTCAGTTTCATTTGGGTGCCATTTAATTTCACTATATGCTTTGATTAATATTAATTTTTAAGAGCATAATTATACTCTTCAAGGAAGGTTCCATACGTCAATTAAAAAAATGGTTGGTTTAATTGGTGCCCTAGTCAATTTTCCGGATCGAATATATTTGAATTTGATAAAATAAAAGTTATATGAATTAGATTTAAATATTAATAACTATATCCTAGAAAAACTAATAATCCAACAAAACTAAAAAAATTGTAATAAAGAAAAATATAACATCAACCAAGTTCAAAACATTGATTAGGTAAAAAAAGATATAGAGCAATTTAAGAAAAAAACCCTATTTCTAATTGAATATCCAAATATTTGAACCAAAGCTAATATATAAGTTAAATATAAATTTAGATTAAAAAAGATTAATTTATCTTATTCCGTAGAAATGTTTCAATTGAATCCAACATTAGCGGATCATTATATATTATTGAAATTGGAAAAAAAAATCACTCATACTAGAAAGGTTAGAAAGGTTAGCCGAGTTGGTAGAGTAAGGTATGTTTGGGACTAAAGATAATGAGTTTGAATTCTTCTATACACGATTTTTTTGTTAACCTGTCATCTTGTGTGGTTTGCAGACGTTTATTCTCTGCACACTCGTTGAGTAACGGCTGTGGGTTCTCCCAAAAAAAAACAAAAGCAATTATTTTTGTTGATGTATTTTGTGTATCCGTAACAAGGGCCGATAACAAATAATAAAATAATACTCGAGAAAGATATTTATAAATGCAACTAAAATAACTATTTCAATATAAAAATAACATAGCTAATTATTTTGAGACAAATAACTGACTTCCTTGGCTAATCATGGTTTTTGTTAACCCAAATTGATACCACCAAACTCAAAAGGATAATGCGACTTGTAGACCAATTATACAACCCTACTTGATGCCACTAAAAGGATAATGTGACTTGCACACCAATTATACAATGACTCTTGTCTCAAGAAAAATAAAGTTTGCAAATGTAAAAGATAAATAAAAACGACACGAGTTATTCTGTTTAATTCTGATTGGAAGAATGAATTAAGAAGTTCTTTTGCTCAATATGATGATTCGAAAAAGAAAGAAGGAATTTAAACACCATCAGATCCATTCATATAGGCTTTACTTCTACTTGATCAATATTTTTTTCCTTGGAACCAACTAAAGAAGAGCATGTCTTATTCACACTAACTTAGTGCTAATACTATTATATAAGATTAATATTGAAGGAGTAGGGTAAGTAAAGAGAGTAATTCATTAACACCAAGTTCTTCGTCAAACAAGAATATAGGATGTCTACTAATAAAATGTTAACTTTTTCATGTTTTTTATAGAAAATAATTTTAAACCATGTAGTTTTTAAAAAAAAACACATTAAATAAATTTTAAAATAAATTTTATAAATATATAAATATATTCTGAAAAATAACATGAAAACTGTAAAAAAGAATAATTTTATGAACGATTGATCTTAACAAAACTGAACTAATAATAAAAAATAATAAAAAAATTAATAATCAGGGGACTAATCATTAGAATCCAAAATCAAACAGATAAAACAAAAACCACGATCCAGCTAAAAAGAGGTAACTAAAAAAAATATTAGACGGCTAGAAATATGGGTACAACATGTTCCGTCTCTATATAAATAAGAACAACTCGAGCTTCACCCTAATATGATATTATCTGTTTTGGATCAAAAAATCCGTACGATTTTTGGTTTTGGTTCACTTCTAAAAACCATCATACTAGTAATATACCACTGATATTTTCCATATTTAACCGATGAACACCACCTTAACAAGAACAATATTATAAATATTAAAACGTCTAAACAAAAATAGACTTCACAACAAAAATCAAAAAATGAATGAATATCGACAATTTTCATAAAAATAAATACGAGACCAATCGACTATCACATTTTTTTTACCAAATAAAAAAAAACACGATCAAACCGATAACATGGATCAACGAGGGAAGAGCTCATTCAAACAAAATCTCAAACACCACAAAATTAGAAGAGATCATAGAAAAACAAAATAAACCATTTTAGATTAAAAAATTTAAACTGAAAATTATACAACCGAAAATTCTAATGTTATTTTCCTACCAAACATGATTACTACCGTACTAAAATAAATATGTAAACAATAGTAAAATCGTAAACGAAGGAAGTTTTTTTAAGTTATATTTATTTTGTTAGTTTCATAAAGCTTTTTAAAAAATTTCCTTAAAACTAGATCATTTTGTTTAAAATGTATTTAATACTTTAAAAACCAAAAGAAATATATAGTATATAGTAGTAGTAAGGAGGAATTGAAGGGTATACTTTTGGAAAATGGAAGACATTATTCAAGAAAGAACAATAAAAACTGAATGGCTTTAAAAGGAAATGCCCACTAAAAACTACTTTATCTCAAAAGACTGAATTATTTAGTAAAAGAAAATTAAATAAATGGCAAGCATGATTGGTGACTAACAATTTTCTCTCTTAAGTGGGTTTCGCTTTTTATTAAATTAATTATAAAGTTAAATAGAATATAGTTATGGCCTTATATTTTTATTCTTATAATACTTAACTTCATTTTTATTCTTTACGTGTTTAATCCTACTTTTAACATGATTAATTTAGAATTATTATGTTAACATTTAAATATAATAATACAATATGGTGGATTTTTGATATAGTAGTGTCATTTTTCTTACAATGTTCTTTTTACCGCAAAAGTAATATTCTCCTTAAAGTAAAATTGCATAAAGATAATACGAATAAAGTAATTTTGTTCTCTCTTCTTATCCTATGTTACCATGATTAGTAGGCACTTGCTTAGGTTGGGGAGAAGAATTTTCTGAAATGTTCTAAAATATTTACAAATTTTATCTTAATAAATAATATTTTTAAGTTTAAAATATGGTCATGATATTTATAAATCTATTTAAGAAAACATCTTTTTAAATATGGAATAAACATTTATACGGTGGTTTAAATATTCTGCAATCCTTATAAATCAGGTTTTAAATTGAATGTGGGTTTATAATTTTAAGTTTTATGACAAAGATAAAAAAATATGATGAGCTATGAAGTTGTTTACCTATATAAAAGAATTATAGTTATATTAAAACGGTTATTTTTGTTGGAATTTTTTTATCCGTATTATTTGTGAGAATCATATTATTAAAAAAAATCTAATAAAAAAAGACTATAATACAATAAGAATAACTTATACAGAGTAAACGCAGAGAAGCCAATATAGGGAAACCCTAATTTTTTTTTATCAAAATTCAACTTCCTTACATCGTAAATAAAGTCTGTTTAAATAAGGGTTTGAATGAAAACCCTAATACAAAAATACGAAAAATGCCCGAAAGTAATAAAAATTCGAAATAAAATAGTAAATGACTCCGAATGCCCAAAAACGACATATGTCACGAGCGTAGGTGGTGAGTTCAACTCGTAGTGTCGTTCCCTTCGAAATAAGATGCTGTGGGTCAAAATCGGACACTGGGAGCTCCGAAACTGTCAATTCGCTGCATTCTTCGAATGATCGTCTGTCTTCATAAATTCTAGCGCTAATCTGTCTGCATCATCCCCTCCGGGGTAGAGAAGATTCGCCCTCGAATCAGAACCAGTCTCCTCGTCAGAAGCGTCACCTGCATAAGGAATCAGATGCTTAACATTAAAGACATCAGATGTACGGACATGGCTAGGCAAGCGCAGCCGATAAGCATTCGGGTTGATCCTCTCCACAATCTCCACAAGGCCAATCTTCCGGACGGCCAGTTTGTTGTACTCACTGGCAGGGTACCGAGCCTTGGTTAGAACTGCCCACACATAGTCACCAACTTCGAACTGTACAGGATGACGATGATAATCCGCCTGAGACTTATACTTGGCGGTGCTCAAGACAAGCTGATCGTATGTCTTTTGGTGGGTTTGGCGAATCTGCGATACAAGCTCCTCAGCAGTTGTGTGAACACGAATTTTACTGGGCAGGGCTAGCAAGTCCACAGGACCCCGGGGCACAACACCATACACCACCTGGAAAGGACAAAGACCCGTCGAGCGGTTAAGGGCATGGTTGTGGGCAAACTCTGTCTGCGGTAGGCGTTGGTTCCACGCCTTCAGGTGATCTCCCACCAGCCTGCGCAACAAGTTACCGAGGGAACGGTTAACCACATTTGTCTGACCATCAGTCTGGGGGTGGTAGGCACTACTGAAACTGAACTACGTATTCACCATGCGCCATAAGCTGTGCCAGAAATTACTCACAAACCTGATGTCACGGTCAGAAACAATGACACTAGGGAGGCCATGAATGCGGTAAATCTCTCGAAAGAAAAGTTGCGTGACACACACTACATCAGATGTCTTTCTACATGGGATAAAGTGTACCATCTTAGAAAAATGATCAACCACCACAAAAATATAGTCAAATCCATGCTGAGTCCGGGGTAATCCAAGAACAAAATCCATACTGATGTTGGTCCAGGGCTGAGTAGATATTGGCAACGAAAAATAAAGACCCGTATTCGTTGATGTTTCCTAGGCCAACTGACAAACTCGATAACGGGAGACATAACGACCAACTTTCTTACGCATCGAAGGCCAAAAATATGATGAGGACATCAACTGGTATGTCCTATCACGACCCACATGACCCTCGGCATGCAGCTCATTGATCAACTAAAGACGCAAGCTGTAGTCAGGGATACACAACTGTACCCTGTGAAAGAGAAATTCATCATCCATTAAAAAATCAGATTGTGTCCCCTGCCGAATCAGTTCAATAACCTGGGAGAAGAACGAGTTAGTAGCATAAAGGTCAACAAAAGAATCAAAGCCAGGAACCTGAACTTGCATTTCAGTCAGCAGATTGTGACGACGGCTCAGAGCATCAGCAACCCGATTCGTAATACCGGCCTTGTGCTTGATGACAAAAATGAATTGCTGCAAGTAAGTTATCCAAGAAGCGTGTCTATGAGAGACCTTGTCCTGGCTGCCAAGATACTTCAAAGACTCATGATCATTATATAGCACAAATTAAACAAATAATGACGCCAATGATTGATAGCCTGAACCACAGCATAAAATTCAATGCCATATCTACTTAATCGCAGCTTAGCACTCGCTAGTTTCTCACTAAAGAAAGTCACAGGACGTCCTGACTGGGAAAGAACTGCCCCAATACCAAATTTAGACACATCATAATGAAGCTCAAATGGCTGGGAAAAATCAGGCAGCACCAAAATAGGTGGAGTGGTGAGACGTCGTTTAATCTCTGCAAACGCCGCATCAGCATCCTCGGACCATTCAAATTTTGTGCCCTTCATGCAGTCTTTAATCGGGGCTATAACACTGCTGAAATGGGGAATGAAACGCCGATAAAAAGAAGCTAAACCATGAAAACTACGAACCTCGTTGATGGAAGTAGGTCAAGGCCACTGGTCCACTACAGCAACTTTGCTCGGATCAGCTCGTAACCCTTCAACAGAGACAATATACCCCAAAAATTGGACAGATGAGGACATAAACGAGCATTTGCCAGCAGCACCATAAAACTTGTCCCGACGCAACACCAATAACACCTCACGTAAGTGGGACAAGTGCACGGAAGGGTTAGCGCTATAGATCATAATATCATCGAAGTAAACAACAACAAATTTACCGATGAAATTCCTCAATGCCCGATTCATGATACGCTAAAAAGTGTTTGGCGCGTTAGACAGGCCAAACTGCATCACCAGCCACTCGAATAGTCCCTCACGCGTCTTAAACGTCGTCTTCCACTCATCACCAGGACGAATCCGAATCTGATGGTATCCACTCTTCAAATCAAGCTTGCTGAACACAGAAGCACCACCCAACTGGTCTAAAAGATCATCCAGACGAGGTATAGGAAACATGTAGCAAACAATGATCTTGTTAATAGCTCGACTGTCCACACACATACGCCAAAAACCATCCTTCTTCGGTGTCAGCAACGCCGGAACTGCACATGGACTGAGACTTTCTCGAACATGCCCCTTATCCAACAAATCCTCCACTTGTCGACGTAATTCCTCATGCTCCTTCGGGCTCATTCAATAGTGAGGCCGATTTGGGAGAGCAGCACCAGGAACCAGGTCGATTTGATGTTAAATTTCCCTCAGAGGAGGTAATTGGGGGGGAGGGGTGGCAAAGTCTCAGGAAACACATCTGCAAACTCCTACAAAAGAGACTGAATTGCAGGGCTAGGGTCCGCACGAGAATCAGTCACAACAGGATCATAAAACAACAAGAAGACCACACCAGCTTCTTCCATGGCTGCCTGAAAAGGAACACGGGGCAGCAAGGTCGTTGTGGAAGGACCAGAGCCAATGCTGAGGGACCGAGGCTTTGGCGGCACTAGAACAATATTCTTACCCCAAAAGAAGAATGAATAAGTATTCGCACGACCATCATGCACAACAGACAAATCATACTGCCAAGGGCGGCCAAGCAATAAGTGGCAAGCGTACATAGGCCAGTACATCACAAAACACCTCATCCCGGTATGTCTGCCCCACAGAAAATGATACAAGCACACGTTTAGACATAGTGATATCAGTACCTTTACTCAGCCAGGCCAGCTTGTATGGCTTGGGGTGCGACTCTGATTTCAGCCTGAGCTTCGAAATCACTGTCTCGGAAATTACATTCTCACAACTACCAGCATCAATAATGAAGGTGCACACCTTACCGTCAATCGTACAAGTGGACTGAAACACATTATTCAGCAGCCAGTCACTCTGATCAGGAGCACGAGGGGAAAGAAAAGGGCACCGTACCATCAAAATTGCACCAACATCACCAGTCACAACCTCCTCCACGACCTCAGTCACATCATCATCATATGTATCAAACTTCGGGAGACCATCAGGAACAATGGGGGCCGGTTCAAATGCCTCGTGAGAGAAAAGACCCCTAGCACCCGTAGCATTTCGGACACTCTACTTGACGATGCCCTAACTCACCACAGCCAAAGCAACGTAACTTACCAGAAGAACGGCTGGTCACACCGTGCCCAGGGGGGCCTGATCAGGGGTTGGACGTGGAACTGGTGCGGGCGCTGAGGTCCATGTAGGAGCACCAATCTGTACGCCAATCTGGGTCCGTCAAGCCAACTGTTTCTCTGCCTAGAGGGCACGTCGATGATCTTCCAAAATAGACAACGGGTCGAACATGTTCAACACATCCTAGAGTTGAGGGTGCAACCCACCAATATAGCGGGATACCCGCTGATGTGTTGACTCGTTCACATCCGTACGAACAAGCAACTGAAAGAACTCCTCTGTATACTCATCCACAAAGCGTGGCCCCTGACGAAGATACTGGAAACGCTGGAATAATTCTCGCTCAAAATTGTAAGGCAAGAATACCTTGCAGATTTTCTTCTTGAACTTTTCCCAACTACGTACTTTCTCCTTGCCTTTACGCGCACTGATCGTTTTCACCTGCTGCCACCAAGCTTGTGCCCTGCCGCGCAGGTGGATGGTAACCAAAGTTACCCGTCTCTCATCAGGAACTTCCTTGAAGTCCAGCACCTCCTCAACCTGGGATAACCAATCAACAAACTCCTCTGCCCAAAGGTCACCATCAAAGTCAGGAATGTCGACCTTAAATCCAAGCTCCCAGCGGCGGTCTTGAGACGCATTCCGTTCTGACCCTTCTCCAAAAGGGTTATCGGTACATTCAACCTCCACACCATGTTGCCTGGTAGTAAGTTCAGCCACCTGACAGGTAAGATACTCGACCTGACGGCGCAGGTCAGTATTCTCGTGATCTCCGAAATCACTCGCATCTTTTTCCACACCAACGCCGCCGCAACCTCTGGGTCTTACTCGCACCATCTCGTAGGACTGCCTATGTCTGATACCAATATAATACAGAGTAAACGCAGAGAAGCCAATATAGCGAAACCCTAATTTTCTTTATCAAAACTCAACTCCCTTACATCGTAAATAAAGTCTGTTTAAATAAGGGTTCGAATGAAAACCCTAATACGAAAATACGAAAAAGGCCTGAAAGTAATAAAAATTCGAAATAAAATAGTAAACGACTCTGAATACCCAAAAAACGTCATATGTCACGAGCATAGCTGGTGAGTTCAACTTGTGGCGTCGTTCCCTTCGAAATAAGGTTTTGTGGGTCAAATTCGAACCCCGGGAGCTCCGAAACTTACAATTCGCTACATTCTTCTGGTGATCGCCTGTCTTCATAAATTCTAGCGTTAATCTGTCTGCATCAATAATTGTTTTGATATAAAAGTTACACCACCAACTGGTTTGAGACAAGTAACCAACTACAATGGTAACATGTTTTTAGCGTGTTTTACGGTTATGGATCGTCGTTTGATTAAATAAAAAAATTATGAATAAATCCTAATTTTTTATTTTAAAATTATTTATATTAATATTTAGATATAATCATTTTTTAAATTTTAAAATTAATTTTATCTTACAAAATTATTTTTATAATTAATATTCATTCTAATTTTTAATTTGGATTAAATATTATTTAAGACCAAAAGCAATACTATTATCCATAAAATCCATATTTTCATGCAATTATGAGAAAGATCCATTTTACTCAAATAATTACGATTCAAAACCTAATATTACTATAGTTACCCTTACTTAACCTTTTATGTTTTTACTTGACTTTTTCTGTCACCAATTGTTTTTCTTACTAGTATTTGTTTGGGATGATGGTAAGATATTATGATTATTATTATTAGTTTTTATATATTTGTATTTTAGAATTTCGGATATAACATCATTAAACTCAGAATTGTAAGGATTGAATTTATTGTTAGGATTGAATTTGTTGTTGTAATGTAGAAATCGCCCCATGCCGCCGTAAACTGGATCTCATAGTCTCACATTAGCTTCGTATACAAGATTATTTGTTGTGTCTGCTCTTAAATTCTCAGATATTTAATGAATGTTACATAGTAACAACAAACAGTGTTATTAAAGCGTTGTTGATAAAAAAAACTAAAATTAAAACCAGAGTTCGATAAGACATGACTAAACGCAAGATTTTTGTTTGTGTCACGAGTTAATGATTAAACAATAACACTATGTTGAAGATTATAATTGATCCTGAATCCTAGAGATAGAAAATATCTTCAGAGGTATATAAATATGGATATGTCTAGTTGTTTAAAATATATTTTTTTGTAAGAAAAAGTCAAAACATATCATGAGTGGTATTAGTTTTGTTTGCTTAAAAACAAAACTAATGGTATTTTCTGATTTGTTTTCCGAGTTACGGTTTAAAAGATACATGGTTTGAATTATTATTTTTAATTTATAGTGTAAATGCATAAGATGAAACCTTCTTTGTTTTGCTAAATGCAAAACTTGTTTAAATTTTATACTACTAGATGTGAAATTCAGGCCAATTATGATAGATATTAGATGCGAAATCAACCCACTAGATGTGACACCCTATAATGAGAAACTTGTGTAAAAAAATATATTTAAAAAAAAAATCAAAATATATTATTAGTGGTACTAGTTTTGTTCGTCTTAAAAAAACAATAGTTTTTTCAGCTTTTTTTTTCGAGTTACGGTTTAAAAGATACGAATTTTTGATTTTTTTAAATTTATAGTGTAGAGGAAGAATATGTGAAACCTTCTATGTTTTGCTAGATGCGAAACCTTCTTTGTTTTGCTGGATGTGAAACTTGTTTAAATTTTGTATTGCTAGATGCGAATTCAAGCCCACTATGATAGATGTTAGATGCGAAATCATATAATGAGAAACATGTGTATTTTTTTTTTAAATTTAAAACATATCATGAGTGGTATTAGTTTTGTTCGTCTTAAAAACAAAACTAATGGATTTTTCAAAAAAAAATCAAGTTACGGTTTAAAATATATGAACTTTTAAAATTAAAAATTAAAAAAAATAAAAAAAAGAATGTGTAAAGTTGTTTGTTGGATTTTATATGGAATGATATTTTAAGTATAAAATATCTTAATTTTTTTAGTTTTTGTCTTTGATAGGTTTGTTGGATGGGTGTATTTTTTTCATTAATCTAACTATTTACTAATTATACCATTTCTCAAATATAAACATACTTATAATATAAGTATTCAACCATCGCAAAAAAAAAGAATTTTTTTAAATGTTTCTCTTTTAACGAAATTTATTATAATAAATAAAATTTTAAATTCAAATCATCCAAATAAATTATTATGAATTCAATCCTTTAGCTGAATATGTAAGTTAGAGCACTACTCAAAATCTACATGAAAAATTGTTAAATTTTGTTACATTAAAATTTATTTTATTTGTATATGTAATAATTCGATTGTTGGGTGTATTTTATTTAACTTATTTTTAATAAATGTTTTTTTATAAATGAAAATATATTTTATGTTGTGATATTGACAGTTTTCCAAAGATTTGTCATTACAGCCCATAAAACCAAAATCATAACTCAATCAAAGAGCTTGTCGATGGGCCTTCAATATGTGATTAGGCCACTTACACATTTGGGTCCGTTTGTTAATTATCCGACTATGAAAATAATTTTAGATTTTTTTTTAAATATAAATTTTAAATGTTTGATAAAATCAATTTTAACCTTGGTTTTAGTTATATTTTATCAACTCTTTTTTAATTTATTATTTTATTTTAAAAAAACTACATTATTTTCTTTTATAAATTATATTTCGTCATGTTGGATCTCGTCAAAAAATTGTTAAACTTTTTATTTTATATAAAAGTTAAGTTTTTAATATTAAATTGTTTGATTTTTGTTTGATTAATTGTATAATATAGAATTGATACTTGTATACGTTGCCGGTGTTTTTTATTAGTTGAATTTGGGATAAAATTGAAAAAGCTAAATTTTAGATTTAAAATTATTATCGCAAAATATTTTTTGATATCATCCTTTTTAGTTCGTTTTTATCAATTCTCGTTTAAATAACCACTTGTTATCAAGCAAACATAATAATGAAACATCGTTAAATTTTAATACGCATATTAATATTTTATATTATATTATTAAATGTTTTTAAAACAGTTTTATAATTTATCGCCTTATCCTAAGTAATTAGGATTTAAAATACATTACATTATTGATTCAATTACATCTAGTTAACTCATTTTGCTTAGTTTTGTAAAGTTAATAATTTTATTAAATTAAATTTAAAAGGTGAGTAATATCTTCAATAAATTTATAACCATTATTAAACTAATCCGTGGATTATTCTAAATTAAATATATAGATCGTGTTAAAGAAGTTCAATTTCAAACAACTAATTAAATTTAAAGAACAAGTAGTTCAATTTCAAACAACTAATTTAATTTAAAGAACAAGTTAGATTTATAATTAAGTTATGTGGTTTTAGACATCGATCGATTGAAATGAACCTCTAAAAGGACCTTAAAAGGCTATGGAGGAGAAGTGTATGGACTGTGGCTTAGCTTACTATGAGAGTCTTAAAATGTCATATTTTCAACCAAAAGAACCAATTACCCATCTCTCACACTTGGATAACATTTCCAAAAAGTTCAACTTATACGTATCAAGAATAAACTATTAATGTTATTGCAAAGATAATTGGAAATCCTCTTCAGATTTGTGTTCTTAAGGAAAATAAGGGAATGTATAACTCATATATGGCTCTAATAGAACTGGGTGTCTTTATGGACCATATTACAAAAGTATGGGTC
This sequence comes from Limnanthes douglasii subsp. nivea, assembly GCA_036936605.1. Lineage (NCBI taxonomy): Eukaryota > Viridiplantae > Streptophyta > Magnoliopsida > Brassicales > Limnanthaceae > Limnanthes > Limnanthes douglasii. Next base: position 272,783,882 of record JAUPFV010000002.1, read on the forward strand.
AACTTTGGCAATGAATCAGGTTTTCGGCAGCCTATTCCTATGTTGCTAGGCCTCATTATTGTAAGGAATGCTGGCATATTGGGCATAAATCCACAGAATATAGGAAACTCTCCAAGGCTAATCCAATTGAACCCTCAGAAGTTCTTCAACCTACCTTTAATCATCCCTTAGAAGACTATCAACCTAGCCTTTTACCCAAGATCAAATCCATCATTGTGAAGGCTACTCCTCAAGAATCCTCAGTTCCTGGGGGACCATACTATTATAGATGGTAAAACAGTTCTCATATGGGTATTTTTAGTTACTAAACATTACTACTCTAACCTTAATTGTTTATGTTAAATGTAACATGATCTTAAGTACTGAGTTATGAAACAACCTTAGAGGAGTCATGGACAACTCTTAAGCTTGGATTGTTATGGGTGACTTCAACACTATTTCAATCTGAATTGAACAACTTTCTTGCTCTTTGCACTCAAACTATGGACCAATTCAATGACATGATAACTGATTGTAATCTAATAGATGCTAACTTTATTGGCTCAACCTACACCTTAAAAAATTCTCATAAATGGAATAGGTTAGATTGTGTTTTATACAACAACAAATGGTCCAACACCTCATAATCAACTAGTGTCAAACATCTTGCTAGAACAAGCTGAGACCATTATCTATTACTTCTCTCTCTCTCTCTCTCTCTCTCTCTCTCTCTCTCTCTCTCTCTCTCTCTCTCTCTCTCTCTCTCTCTCTCTCTCTCTCTCTCTCTCTCAATTCAAACCTTCATTCAACCTACCTAAATACTTTTAAAAAAACTAGAATGAGCCCATGAAGGGTCCTCTTCTAATCCTTTTTTTGCACAAATAAAAAAGGCTCAAAATTTTCTTAAATATTGAAACAAAAATACATTTACTAATATGTTTAGTGCTCTAACTCAATCTGATGATGAAGTTTGTATTTTGAAAAACTTCTTTGCGTATTTTAAGAAGCCTGAGGATAATCAAGACCTAAATAAATCTCAAGCTTATCACATGCAACTCTTGGCCAGGGAAGACAGTTACTAGCAATAAAAGGCTAACACTCACTCGGCTCTAAATTGTGATCGTAGAATTTAACAGCTTTTCAGAATTATGTCAAACAAAAAAGAAGGAAAAATTACATTCACAAGACTGAAGTGAATAATACCTGAATTGAAGACCCTAATTTTTTTATTGAATATATTGTTGACCAGTTTAGAGTTCTCCTATAGACCACGGAGACTCTAGGATGATTCTCAACCTGGAAAACATAATACCTAGCATTATTCCTCCTCAGGATAACACTTTATTGATGTTAACCCTTACTCATATGAAATTTGTATCTCTATCCAATCCTTTAACTCAAGAAGTATGATTAGATTTGATGGCTTTAATACAAAAAAATCAATACAAGTGGTCGATTATTTCCAAAGGTCTCTATAATTCTGTCAGAGCTTTCTTTATAGGCAAATTTTCTCGTAAAATGTATTTTTGCTACAATTATTAGCCTCATCCTTAAGAAAGAAAACCCTCAAATAAGAATTATAAATGACAGGAATTCTGGTATTCTCTATAAGATCATTTCAAAAAAAGTAGCGTGGCTTCGTAAAAGGTAGACATATTCAAAATAAAATTCTCCTAATGCAAGAATGATCCATGACTTAAATAAGAAAAATAAAGGAGGCAACCTCATTTTAAAGGTAGACATTGATAAAGAAATAGAATATTAGGGATCAAAATATAAATAAATAAACCCTTATATGATAAATTGCATAGTTGTGTGAGAGATTTAGATTTTTATGTAAAGATAAAGGGTTGGTATGTAATTAGACCTTTTGTGTAACAACTTCTGTTACACTTAAGTCTTTGCGCCTATATATAAAGGCCATGGTTGAACTGAATATAGAATTTTGACTTCTGATCAAACTAATTTTCACTTCTTGATTTTCTCTCTCTAAAAACTACTACTCTCTACTTCTCTCTACGAACCACACTAATTCCATATCAGACATGATAAAATCTTTTGATAAGCTATCGCTTCCCTTTCTATATCAGTTCCTAAATGCATTTGGGTTTAGTCAAGACTTCATTAACATTATCAAAAGTCTTATGAACAATACTACATTATCAGTTATTATCAATGGTAAGAGTAAAAGTTTCTTTAACTCTACTAATGGATTAAGACAATAGGATCATTTATCCCCAAGTATCTTTATCTTTTCTGAAGAGGTTTTAGTCAGAAGCTTAAACCCATATACTCTCAAGAATATATTATTATATTCAACAATACTGGTTTCACCTAGATATTTTGCTTAGCCTATGCTGATGATATTGCAATCTCTACCAGTGGATATATATCCAGCCTTCGAAGCTTCATAACATCCTGAAATAATATAAAAAAAGGCTTTGGTCTGGTCATCAATAAATAAAAGTCTACCCTTATCCCTTATAAAATAATTTATTTTTCAAGAATTAACAATCTCAAGATCAACATTAAGTTCAATATGAAAAGGTTGCCTTTAAACTACTTGGGTTTCAATATCAACACCATAATCAAGATTAGCCAACTTGAGGATTATTTCAAATATCAGACATAAAACAAATGACTGGAACAAGCTTATTATTATATGGGGGAATGATGACTCTCATTGAATTTGTTCTTAATGTCGTTCTTTACTACCATATGCAAAGTCTCCCTCTCCTTAAAGCTGTAATTAATAGAATTGAAAGAATTTGTAGCAACCACATATGAGGTACTACTGAAGATCATAAAGTTATTCACTGGTCTACTTGGAAAAAAGTATGTATGCCTTATGATGAAGGAGAATTAAACCTAAGAAATCTCGATGATATGCAACTTGCCTTCTCTTGCAAACTTTGGCATAAATTCATAGAATATAACTCTATATGGGTTAACTACATGCACATTAAATATTGCAGAAATAAGAATCTCATGCAATCTAAAGCTACTCCTAAAAGTTCTTACACTTGGAAAAGGCTTATGAATATAAAAACAATTGCTGAGAATTTTATTTTTTGACAACTTGGGAAAGGAAATGTGAAGTTTTAGTTGGATAGATGGTGTTGTTAAAGAAAATAAATCAGATTAATATCTAATTTATTTTAGTCAAAATTTTAGTTAATATATATATTGCAGTATAATATCTATGCTAATCAATTATAATCAATAGTTTACGCCAACTTTAGGAAAATAAATATTTTAGTATTAATTTTTATAACACGTGTAAATTATTATAAAACATAAACGATAACGAGAAATATGACACACTTTTCCAGAAAGAAAATACTTTTGACATGACATTAGAGCCAAAGTGAATTTTGTTTCTCGTAGATTTTTTGGGTGCTAAGTTTTTTTAGTATTTTGGGTGGTGAGATTTTTCTGAATTTCGAGAGTATTTGGGGATTTTAGTTTCAGATATTTTTTCTTTTTTCGTTGAATATTTGGGTAGTGAGATTTTTTCTTTGGAAAATTTGGGGATTTTTTTTATTTCAGATTTTTTTCTCGTGGATCTTTTTTTCTTGGTTACATCATGTCACTGGATAAATTCGACTCGTTTCATATTAAATTTATGGGGAAAATTATTCTTCTTGGGAATTTCACTTTCAATTGTATGTGAAAGTAAAAGAATTATGGGGTCATATTGATGGAAGTGATCATGCCCGTCTAGATGTTAATTTTTTGTCTAAGTGGGAAATAAAATATGCTACAATTATGACTTGGATTCTTGGTTTGCTCGAACCGCATCTTGTTCTCACCTTGAATCCTTATAAAACCGTTGTGGATATGTGGAATTATCTGAAGACAATTTATAATCAAGACAACTCTATTAGGAGATTTCAATTAGAGTATGAGACGGCTAATATACTTAAGGAAGCCTTTCCATTGAAAAATATTAGTCTAGTTTTCAAAATCTTTAGGAAGATTATTCATATATTATTTATGCTGATATTCCTGCTTCATCTCTTTTTGTTATCCAGACAATGCATGCAACCAGCAGACGAGATCATGTCTTGATGAAGCTACGACCGGATTTTGACATCGCACGGTCTAATCTGATGAATCTTCATCCCGTACCATCTCTAGATTCATGTTTGGGTGAACTTCTTTGTGAGGAGCAGCAAATGATAACTCAGGCATCTATTAGACATCAAGCTAGTATTAGTACACCAGTTCAGGTAGCTTATGCAACACAAACAAGAAATAAAAAATAGAGACATACGTGCTATCCAATGCTATAGTTGTAATTCTTTTGGTCATATTGCTCGAGATTGTCCCACAAATGTCTATAACTACTGCAAGAAACGAGGGAACATCATCTCTTCTTGTCCCACTCAACCTGAACAACGATAAGATACTATTTATCATGCCTCTATTGGTTCTTCTTGTTCTACTACATTGCCTACTGCATCACCGATTGTCCATATCCATTCTCCAACAACAAATCCAAACACATTCACTCCTGAGTTCGACAAGTGATAATTTATGTTTTTCTGCTTTTGGACTCTCAGGTTATTCAAAACATTATTACACATCATGGTATTTTGATTATGGAGCCTCGAACCATATGACAAATACCGTTGTTCCTTTGTCTAATGTTAGAAATTATGATGGAGATCTGAAAATTAACAATGTTGATGGTAAATTTATGCCTATTAGTGATGTTGGTGATCTTTCTTCCACATTCACTAATATTTTTGTGTCTCTTGACCTCTCCACAAATCTTATTTATATTGGTCAATTGGTCGATAATAATTGTCATGTCATTTTCTCACGTTCTGGTTGTGTTGTGCAGGATCAAGTGTCAGGAAATATGATTGGAAATGGTTCTGAAGTGGGAGGACTCTTTCCATTATATAAGTCTCCTTCCACTTATATTCCTAGTTTTTCTCTTTCGTTTGTATGTAATGTTATTGGTTTTCGAAACCAAATGTGGCATAGACGTCTAGGTCATCCACATTCTGATGTACTTTGTACTTTGGTTCATTCTGGATTATTGAGAAATGAAACAAGTTCTTCTCATTATCTTTCTTTTGATAGTACATCATGCAAAGTTGGTAAAAGTAAGGTTTTAGCTTTTCCTCATCATGCATCTCGTGCTTCACAATGCTTTGATGTTATTCATAGTGATGTTTTGGGGATTGCACCCGTTGTTTCTCATGCACACTACAAGTATTTTGCTACATTATTGATGATTTAAGTCGTTTTACTTGGGTCTACTTCCTTCGGGCTAAAGCTGAAGTTTTTTCAGTTTTTAACCGTTTTCTTGCATATATTGAAACTCAATTTTCTGCCAATATAAAAGCTCTACAATCTGATTCTGGAGGGGAATATATGTCATATGAGTTTCAAAACTTTCTTCAAAATAAAGGGATTCTCTCTCATCATTTTTGTCCTTCAACACCACAATAAAACGGTGTTGTTGAGAGGAAACATTGTCACATTTTTTAATCATCTTTCCTCCTCGTTTTTGGTGTAAAGCATTTTTTACGGGTGTTTTTTTATTAATCACTAACCTTATCCTACGTTAAATCACGTTTCTCATTTTTTTTTTAAGTTGTTTGGTTATTCTCCTTCATATTATGATCTTCGTAATTTTGGATGTGTTTGTTTTGTACATCTCCCTACTCATGAACGTCATAAACTTATTGCTCAATTTGTAAAATGTACTTTTCTTGGTTATGTTATTCCTCATGAGGGTTATGTTTGTTATGATCCTTATGCTCGTCATCTTCGGGTGTCTAGGAATGTGATTTTTTTATAAATCAATATATGTTTCCATCTCATGTTGATCCACCTCCTGCATCTTTATCTCTCATGCCTAGTTTTTCTAATATTCCAAAATCTACAGAAAGATTTAAACCTGGTTTTGTGTATCGATGACGTAATCGAGATGAGTCTAGTCTTACTTCTTCTGTGATACCTTCTAATATTGTCTCGACACCTGATCATGCTCTTGATTCCACGACTCTTCATCGATCTACTCGTCCTTCTCGACCACCTGATAGGTATGGTTTTTCTTCCCATGTTTCTTTTGTAACTAATTTATCCAGTATTTCAATTCCCATTAGCTACAAACAAGCCATGGAATATGAGCGTTGTCAAAACGCAATGCAAGTAGAACTTCAAGCACTTGAGGAGAATCATACATGAGATATTGTTTATTGTCCTCCTATAGTTAAACCAATTGGGTGTAAGTGGGTTTTCTCTGTGAAACTTCATTCTGATGGCTCTTTGGAGCGGTATAAAGCTCATCTTGTAGTTCTGGGTAATAAACAAGAATATGAGATTTATTATGAGGAGACATTTTCTCTTATTGCCAAAATGACCACATTTCGAAGCATTTTGGCTATTGTTGCTTCACAATCGTGGTTGTTGCATCAAATGGATGTTATGAATGCTTTTTTTCATGGTGATCTTCAAGAAGAGACATACATGAAGCTTCTATTTGGTATGCTTACTTGTTCTCCTCATTATGTCTGTAAATCAAAGCGTTCTTTGTATACTCGAGCTTGGTTTGAGAAGTTTTGTCGTACACTTCTTTCTTTTAGTTTTACCCAAAGTCAGTATGATTCTTCTTTATTTTTCCACACGTCTACATCAGGTATAGTCCTTCTCTTGGTTTATGTGGATGATATTATCATCACTGGTACTTATTGTAGTTTGGTTACGAAGCTTCAAAAACAGTTACATGCAACTTTCCATATGAAATATCTTGGCCAACTTACATATTTCTTAGGATTAGAAGTTCATCATTGGGATAATGGAATGTTTTTGAACCAACAAAAATATATTCAAGATCCTATCACTTTGGTTGGTTTGGAGGATGCTTCTTCTATTGATACTCATATGGAGGTAAATGTCAAATTTAGGAAAAATAAAAGGAACCTTTTAAATGATCGTACTGTTTTGAAACGCTTGGTTGGAAGTCTTATCTACTTGAAAACTACGTGTCAGGATATATCCTCTGTTGTTCATCAATTCAGCCATTTTATGTTATCTCCTCCATATCTACACCTTACTGTACTTTGACACATTATTCGTTATCTTCAAGGCTCGCCTACTCGTGGTTTATTCTTTCTTACTTGCTTATCTCTTCAACTTGTTTCTTATAGTGATATTGATTGGGTTGGATGTCCACATACACGTTGATCTACTACGGGTTGGTGTATGTTTTTAAGTGATGCTCTAATTTTTTACAGGTGTAAGAAACAAGATTGTATTTCTAAATCCTCTACCGAAGCCGAGTATCGTGCCATGTCTAGTGCTTGTTCTGAAATTATATGGCTACGCGGTCTTCTTGAGGAGCATAGATTTCCTCAAACAACTTTTACCCCTCTTCATGCTGATAACACTTGTGCCATTCAGATTACCACCAATCCTATTTTTCATGAGCGCACCAAACACATTGAATTTTGTTGTGAATGAGTCGAATAGTGCCTTGACAGTGTACTGTGTCCGGCAATACAGTTTTGTGTCTGTGGTACTGATATTGTGCCTTGGCAGTGTGCTGTGTTCAGAAGTACAAATAAGTGTTGTGACGGGATCATTGTTAGTCTTGTGGTGTGAGCCCATTAGGCCCATTATCTAGTAAGTTTTATTTAATACCTATAAATAGACTAATATGACTACATAAAACACAAGTTGAAATTTGTAATACTTTTCTATCGTTGTGAAACACTTCCTCTGGTGGTGCCCGTGGACGTAGACAATTTTCGGACTACGTTAAATCTTGTGTTTTATCTTTATTGTTATTTCTTTCATTTGTGTTTTGTGCTTGAGCTATTTTGTGAAAAATTGCATAGTGATCTAATAAAAAAATTGATACCATAGCCACGTGGTGAAATTAGGGCTTCTGTAATTAGGGTTTCACAATGGTGTCTACAACAACAAAATACAAGATTGAAAAATTTGAAAGGGGGATCCAGCTTTGCGTTGTGGAAAATTAAACTGAAATCTTCATTGGTACTACAATGGTTGTGGAAGACTGTGGAGAATAAGTTACCAGAAAAGATGAAAGAAGAGGAAAAACAAGATCTTCAAGAAAGGGCTTTGTGCTGGATTTTAATTAGTATGAAAGACAATGTGCTTCGCGAGACTAGTGGTGAGAAGACTGTTGTGTGCGCATGGAAGAAGCTAGGAGATATTTACATAGAGAAATCAGTAGTACCCCGATTATACTTGAAGAAACGTTTGTACGATTTCAGATTGAAAGAAGGTATGTCCATAACTGAGCACTTAGATAATTTTAAATCAATTATAATGGACTTGGAGAACATAAATATCAACATTGAGGATGAGGATTAAGCTTTGTTTATATTGATATTGTTACCAACTCCCTATGAAAATTTCATAGATACCATTATGTTTGGTAATTTATCGCTAGCAGATGTCAAAGGAGCACTGAAATCAAAGGAGTTGAGATAGTTGCAGCCAGAAAATCAGGTTGAATGGGAAAGTCTTATGACTAGGGGAAGATCTAGAAGCAAAGCAAGCTCTTTAAAAAGGAAGAATTGGAGGTCCAAATTAAAGGTAAATAACTCAAACTGTTATGAATGCGGTGAGCATGGTTATTATAAGAGAGATTGTCCGAAACTAAATGGTAAGAAGGGAAATAAAAAAAAATGCAACAAACATTGTTGAAGGTGTGAACGATTCTGACGAAAGTGAAAACAGTGGTAGAGGAAATGTACTGTCCGTAAGTTCAGACTTTAGGAAAAGCTCTTGGGTACTCGATACTGGAGCTACATATCACATGTATCAGTTCAAGCAGTGGTTCGATACTTACAAGCCAATGCATGGAACTGTCTATTTAGGGAACAATCATGCGTTGACTGTTGGTGGTATCGGTAATGTCAGAATTAGAATGTTTGACGAGGTTGTTAGAATCTTGATGTGCTGGTATGTTCCTGGGTTAAAGAGAAACCTGATTTTTCTTGGGACTCTAGACTCTCGGGGTTACAAGTACCGTGCAGAAGACGGTGTAATCAAAGTGACAAAAGGCTCAATGGTATGCATGAAGGGCAGTTTGCAGAAGGGTCTTTACATTCTCCAGGGAAGTGTTACTATGCGCGGTGCTGCAGTAGCATCATCCGGGAGTCATAGCCAAAGTATGCAGGATAAAAATAAGTTGTAGCATTGGCATTTTGGTCATATGAGTGACAAAGTATGGGAAAGAGAGATTTGTTGAAAGGGTATAAAGTAGAACCATTGGGATTTTAAGAGCACTGTGTGTTTGGTAAACAAACTAGAGTCAAATTTAGCAAATTGGTTGTAAGAAAAACTAAAGGGACAATGAACTACATTCACTCAGATCTTTGGGGTCCAAATAGAATTCCATCAAAGAGCGGAGCCAGATACTACATGAGTTTGATTGATGATTATTTAAGGATGGTGTGGGTTTACTTTCTGAAAACGAAAGATGAGGCATATTCAACCTTTGTCAAATGGAAGACGATTATTGAGAAGCAAACATGAAGAAAAATCAAACGTTTTAGGACAAATAATGGGTTAGAATATTGCAATTGTGAGTTCAACGAGTTCCGTAAAACTGAGGGAATAATGTGTCATCACACTTATTCTAGAACACCACAACAGAATGGAGTCGCAGAAAGAATGAACATAACACTTTGTGACAAGTCACAAAGTATGCTCTCGCATTCTGGCGTGGGAAAGAATTTTTGGGCTGAAGCTATCAATACGGCGTGTTACTTGGTGAATCAGTCTCCATCAATGGCTAATGATTGTAAAACTTTTTGTTAGATTTGGTCTGGATCGTCAACTGATTATGAATATTTGAGGGTGTTTGGTTGTCCTGCGTATGCTCATGTGAGATATGGTCAGCTTGAGCTGCGGGCAAAGATTTCCATACTTCTAGGATATACTATTGGAGTAAAATGATATAGGTTATGGTGTACCTATCCAAAGTCTCTAGGTTTTCTAGATTAGTAGGGACGTTACTTTTAACAAGTTTGCTTTGATAGATAGTCAGAAGAAAGTAGGAGAAATGGTCGAATCAGGATCGGTTGTGAGTAAACAGGTAGAGCTTGAAGTAGAATCAGTTCCTAGCAGGTCCAGTAATTCAAGTGGTTCTGAGGTGAATCCAGAATCAGGAGGTGAAGCGTCAATATCGGATGATAGTGACGATGATGTGCTTGAACCAGAACAACAACCTTATAGCATAGCATTGGGCAGAAAAAGAAGAGTTATTAGACTTCCAAAAAGGTATGCGAATCTAGTTGCATATGATCTGTCGGTTGTATAAGAAGTTGAGATGCAAGAACCTAGTAGCTACAGAGAAGCTATAGCGAGTTCAGAGGCAGATCAATAGATTGGTGCTATATCGGAAGAGATTGAATCTCTTCATAATAATCAAACATGAAAGCTTGTTGACTTGCCTAAATGAGAGAAGGTAATAGGAAGTAATTGGGTGTTCAAGAAAAAGAAAAGTAATCCAGGGGTTGAGGCATCTCGATTTAAGGCAAGACTGGTCGCTAATGGTTTTAGTCAAAGGGAATGAATCGACTTCAATTAAGTGTTTTCTCCAGTGGTGACATAGTTCGATTCGAGTTTTGTTACCCATGGTAGTTTTGCAAGATTTAGAGCTTAAGCAATTGGATGTGAATACTGTGTTTCTACATGTTGAATTGGAGGATCAAATCTACATGAGACAACTAGAGGGATATATCGAACCTAATATGGAGGATAAAGTCTGTCTGTTGAGAAACTCATTGTATGGTTTGAAACAGTCACCTGGGAAATGGTACAAACATTTTGATACATTCATGGTATCAAAACGGTTCACGAGGAGACCATATGATAGTTGTGTGTATCATCAAAAGACGTCAAATTATTCTTATGTTTACTTGTTGTATGTGGATGATATGCTTATCGCTGCTTCTAATATGTCATACATTGTGCAGATAAAGAAGCAACTTAGTATCGAGATTGAAATGAAGGATCTAGGTAGAGCAAAGAAGATTCTTGGTATGGATATTATCTGGAACAGAAGTGTAGGATCATTATACTTGTCTCAACGAAGCTATATTGAGAAAGTGCTACAGCGATTCAACATGTTTGATGCTAATGCAGTTAGCATCTTGTTTGCTACTCATTTTAAGTTGTATGTAGTAGGAGCGCTGAAGGACGCTTCTAAGTTGGAAAAAATGTCAAAGGTTCCATATGCAAGTGCATTTGGTAGTATCATGTATGCTATGGTATGCACACATCCTGATATTTCACATGCGTTTTAGTGTAATTAGCAGGTACATGGGATGTCCTGGGAAAGAACACTGTCATGCAGTGAAATGGATACTTTTGTATCTTAAGAATACTGCAAACATTGGCTTAACTTTTAACAAGACCGATATTGGTGGATCACTGAATTATGTTGCAGGATCAATGGTTGATTTTGTTGATTCTGATTTTGTAGGTGATATGGATAAAAGGAGATCTCTGACAGGATATGTATTTACTCTAGCTGGGAGTGCGATCAGGTGGAAAGAACAATTGCAAGCTATTGTAGCTTTGTCTACAACAGAGGCAGAGTACATGGCGGTAACATAAGTAGTTAAATAGGAAATATGGTTGCAAGGTTTGGTGTCTGATTTGGGCTTGGATATGACTACTACAAAAGTGGTTTGTGACAGTTAAAGCGTCATACACCTTACAGGGAACCAGATGTACCATGAGCGTATAAAGCACATAGATGTCAGGTATCATTTTATTCATGATATAATATCAAAGGGAATGTTGATGTGAATAAAGTGTCTACACATGATAATCTAGCAAATATAAGGACCAAGGCAGTATCAGTTCGAAAGTTTAGGGAGTGCCTAAACTGGATCGGTGTTCGCAGTATAGAGTGAATGCCTTAGGTGAATTTAGTGAGTCATAAAAAGAGAAGTTTCTTTGTAGATAGTGAAGAAAGGATATTCGCTTCAAGGGGAAGATTTGTTGTGGATGAGCCGAATAGTGCATTGACAGTTTACTGTGGGGGAATGGTGACTCTCATTGAATTTGTTCTTCATGTCGCTTTTTACTACCATATACAAAGTCTTCCTCTCCCTAAAGCTGTAATTAATATAATTGAAAGAATTTGTAGCAACTACCTATGAGGTACTACTGAAGATCATATTCACTAGTCTACCTGGAAAAACGTATGTATGCCTTATGATGAAGGAGAATTGAACCTAAGAAATCTCAATGATATGCAACTTGCCTTCTTTTGCAAGCTTTGGCATAAATTCAGAGAATATAACTCCAAATGGGCTAACTACATGCATATTAAATATGGCAGAAATAAGAATCCTATGCAATCTAAACCTACTTCTAACAGTTCGCACACTTGGAAAAGGCTTATGAATATAAGAACAATTGTTGAGAATTTTATTTTTGGAAATTTGGGAAAGCAAATGTGAAGTTTTAGTTGGATAGTTGGTGTTGTTAAATGAAATAGATTAGATTAATATCTAATTTATTTTAGTCAAAGATTTAGTTAATATATATTGAAGTATAATATCTATGATAATAAATTATAGTCAATAATCTACGCCAACTTTAGGAAAATAAATATTGTTGTATTAATTATTGTAATAGTTGTAAATTATTATAAAAGGTGAACGAAAACGAGAAATAATACACATTTTTCAGAAAGAAAATACTTTTGACAGGTGTAACCCTAGACCTTTCATATCTCTTAATTTGATGTGAACAACTCATGGTACACCCAATATTTGGTCAATGATTTCTTCTCTAATGGTACTTTGAATATCAACAAGCTTTAAGACCTGGTTTTTCCCACTGTCGTAGAAAGGATTCAAAGGTTTGCAATTAAATAAAACATTGAAGACAAACCGCAACGGACGCTATCTAAAGAGCGATCCTTTAACACTAATGCAACCTGGTACAATATCAGACCAAAAAGAGAAAAATCTAAACTTTACAAAGACTCTGGAACAACATAATCTTTAAAAAATGTTCTTCATTTCAATGGAGGCTCCTCCACAATTTGATTCAAACTGATAATATCATGAAAAACAAACATATCGTATTAACATCTAAATGCCAACACTTTAAAAATCTAGAAACTATTAATCATGTTTTCATTAATTGTAAAATATCTTGGCAAGTATGGATACACTTTAGATGTTTTTTCAAACTCAGAATTGGCCAACACATGACAATCCAAATCCATTACATGATCAATAGCTAGTTTGATTCTTCTTATACTGATATTTATTTACGTACAATTCTACCTTTTATTATTACCCGAAGTATCTAGAAAGCTAGAAATCAAACTAAATTCAACCATGACAAAATTTCTGCTAGCTACATTATTACCCAAGTCAATAGAGTTCTTATAACTTTATATCAATATGATCTTCTTAAAAGAGATCAATGGGTCAATGATAAATAATATTTCCTTAGAAATTAGTTGTTTTACTCACCTAATGTCTCCTAGAAAGATTATTTCTACTAGCTGGACTCCTTCTACTGGTGATAGATATAAGCTTAATACAGATGCTAGTTGTCTATCTAATGGTGAATCTTCTAGTGGTGCAATTATAAGAAATCATAAAGGTGATATAATTTTTGTTATTAGCAAAACCTATGGGAAACATATTCATATCTATGTTGAATGTATAACCCTATCAGATGGCCTTATTTTATGTTTTAAAATGCATATTCATGCTGATGAGGTCGAATTTCTTTAATACTAAGCATTGTATATATCTAAGGGGCAGTTCGGACATAACCAGTACCATGCCCCACCGAGGTTATCCAACTGGCAGAAAGGTTCGGCAAGGAGGGTTAGGTGGAATATCTTCTTGTGGAGGAGGATTAATAAGAATGAGATGAGGAAGTTTGGAAGGACACAAAATTATCTCTAACCCTAAGCTGTGTTTTTTTTCTTTGCAACTCTTTCGTCATTCCTCTCCTTGCGCCTCTTATGATCCTTACTTGTAATTTGGGGTGAGTGATCTGATCCGCCAGCTTTATTGACTATAACTTCGACTGCCTCTAGCAAAGCGGCATTAATTACTCCTTGGTTTTCCGAACTGACCCCTTCGGTGACTTGTTGAGATGTGTCAACTTTGGTTTTCTTCTTCTTGTTGTTCTTAATCTTGTCCAGGTGGCTAGGGGATTTGTTCTGGGAAGGAAAGTGAAGTTTTCCATCATTAGCCTTAGTCCTCTTCAAAATGACATCTACATGAGGAGGACTGGCCAACTGCTCCCAAGTAAGATGTGTACTCTCATTAGTATTCCAGAGGTGAGACCTTACAAATTTTTCAGAAGTAAAGCAATTTCGGAAACTGTTTTCCCATCTCTTTGATGCTCATTCGTTTGACTTGGTACATGTAGCCTGACCTGCTTCTAGCTACTCCAGAAAACGTTTTGCCAATACTACAACAAAACATAATAATCAGTTCGGAATATTAACATAGCATTTAAGAAATCAATAAAAATAAGACCAGGTATTACTTCAACTTTTCCAACGGCTGGTCAAATAGCTTGGGTTTGTGGTGGAGTTTATCTTTTTGCCATTCTCTCATCCCCTGCTTATAAAAAAGGAATTGAGTCATCCATCGCTTCTCAGACTCCAACAGATCGTTTACCACATTGAATTCATTGCTCATGTTGTAGTGGTAAAAATGAATATAGTGGTTTCTGCATAGACCAACCACATTAGCAAATTTCTTTATGGATAGAGCAATTTTTGACAATCTAGATGCCATTATACCAACTAGAAACGTATACCATGCATTTGGGCTCAGTTGACTTGGACATAATTTAACCAGGTGGAAATAATTGACGATTTCTGGGTCGAGAGGAAACCGAAGGCCCCAGTTGAGCACTTCAGTGTGCACCACCAACTTATGGGATTTACAGTCCATGGAGGTCTCCGGAGTGACTGGAATTCTCACTTTAATAGATTCAGAGAAGCCCCATTTTGTTCAGATTCGACCCAACTCGGCAGTATGAGTATATACATAAGCAATATTTTGAAGGGCTATGAGATACTTCACACTAACCTTTTGAAAGTTTGGCCCAGCTTTCCTTTCCAGACATTCCAGAAGTAACTCATTGTTAAGGGGAACTACTTTTAATTAGTCCTTCTGATCTGCTGCAGTGTCCCATGTCTGTCTGGAAGTCTCGAAGGGAGTGCCTTCCATACTATCATCCATGGTCTCCTCCATTACGCTTGACTACTGTTCGAACGGTTTAGTATCTGTTGAGGGCTTTACTGTCTCCAAACTAGAACGTTTCAAAAAAGAAGGAGTACTTTTGGCTTTAGACATACGAATTACCCTGCGTGGGGTGGACTTCTCAGCATCCGAACCCTTGGCTAGAAAAAGTGAAGGTTTCCTAACATTGGAAACTGCCTTTTCTTTAGGCAGGTGATTTTGGGCTTCTTGAACTGAAGACCCTGACTGTAAGGGAGATAGGGTTGGGAAAAAAGGTGATTTCTAACTTTTGATGTCTTTGATGATGATGAGCTTAGGTCTGTGCTTGTTTTTGGTAGACTGATTTCTCCACCAAGAGAGGCAGGGAGTCCAGCTGCAACTCGTGCGTCTCTTCTTGCTCTTTCCAAATTAGATAAATTTAGCCAACCTCCTTTCACCAATGCGTTTCTGGCTGTGAACATCAATCTACCCAGCCATAATTTAAGAAAATTATCAAGATTTCTCTCTTTAGAAATTTTTGTGTTCTCATATACAATAAAACATTGAAACTGATTTATATAGAGATGAAGATGTAGAAGTTTACCTAGGGGAAGACAAATCGATCAAAGTAATGATTAGGGGCTATGAAGTATGGGGGTTACACCCTAAGTTACTTTTTATCCAAGTAAGTACATGAACCTAGGAGCAAAAACGCCTCAGAGGTCAAACCAAAACTAGACACGTGCCCCATTTAAAAAACTGACTTTTGGAATTCTTAACTGTAAAGTTAATCTCTTCAAGTCCGATCAAGACTCAGTTCAGATACGAACGACAGATCGGACGATCACCTTAAATATATACTGAGATTTATTTCTTCGAATTAGCTCTTCCAAAGATTCTTTGCAACACCTAAAGGGGCTACTAATGAGGTCGGATTTCTTTGACACTGACCATTGTATATATCTGAGGGGCACGTCCTACCGAACATTATAATTTAGTGGAACCTGACTCAGCTAGTTGCTAGTCATTTCATCTCTTGGGTTAATGGGTTTTTAAACTTAACCCAAGCCCATAATCCGACCCAGAAGGCCCATGGATCATTAAATCATGATAAATACCCAACTACTTTCATTAATGAGGGTGATAAAAATTTACAGCTAGCACACACCTCTTTTATCTCTCTACTTCTCACTCAAAATATTAAATTTCCAAAATTCTTTCCCAAACTACCCTTCGATCAGAAATAAACCACACTACATGTTATTGATATAGAGACATATTAAAAAATCCTATATATTATGTTTTCAAGTTGTAAATCTCCTTGGTTTCTTGCTGCTCTTATATATTGTTGGAGGAATCTAATTACTATTACTTCAACAATTACTCACATTTACATATAGAGAGAGCATAATAGAGTTGATGGCTGGTTAGCAAAGTGGATCTTGAAATACAAAAAAAAAGCTTGATATGAACCCAACAAATTTTCCAAGTCATCTCAAAGATATTGCTTTGCGAGATAGTTTGGAATTAGCCTCAGTCAGAGACTGCATAAATTACTAAAGATGTCTGCTTCTATTGTATATTTCATATTGTTTTATTTTAATTATCTACTATGGATTAACTTTCATTTTGTTAAGCAGAATGTTCCTTCTGGCTTATTTTTTTTTCCAGTAAATCCTTCATTTTATCCACTACAACAAATGACTCTCATAAACTCTATTTTTTGTCTTATATGCTATTCTTCATTCGGGAATCTAGTTCTCTCTCTATTGATGGAAACTATAGTATATTTTAGGCACATATTTGATGATAAGGTTATAACATACAAACACAGTAGTATTTTGTATAACAATAACATTATAGAATAGCACGTGTGGCTCCTAGTGGATAAGTGTTAATAAATTCGAATCATTGATTTAAACAACGTGAAAAATATTGAAGGATATAGTATATATATTAATATGAGATGACAATATTGGTTGGGATATAAAGCACCATAGTATTCATGCATACATGTGTCAAAAGCAAGGAAATATAATATTGTTAGTCGTATATTTGTATTTGTATTTTCTATGTGCACCCACATTGTTCTACATGTAAAACAATTTACACACTTGGTAATTCACATAAACAACATGGTGAAATATACAATAATCGACACAGCATTTATATAAGTCAAATGCACTCATTTTCCGTGCTAGAATGTCCAGTGATCTCCAAAATAGAATGTCAAATAGTCTTCATCTCTATTTTCGAAAAGGTTATAGGCCAAGTAATCTTCATCTCCATGCTTAAAAAGGCTATAAGCCGAGTAATGTCCATCATGATCAACAAAGATTTAAGTCAAGCAATCTCCATCTCTATGATAAAAAAAAGGCTATAAGCCAAATGGTCTCCTGTTTTCTCCTTTTATGTGTTTGTTGCATACTTTTCCTCATCCTTACAACTCCTGCGATAGGGTCACTGACCACGCCTAAAAGGATATGCAAGGGACCACACCGAGTCCAGACTAAGTGTCTATAAACACGATGGGGATAATTGACTACGTCTACGGGCTATGTAAATGCCATACTGTGCCTCATACCTTGTACTGGGTATATTGGCGAACTGGTTACAAACCAAGTCTATAGCAGACTACACAATATGGTCTTCACGACATCACCACAAAACAACTAGAAAGATATTATTCGTCTTAAGATACGCAATGAGCCTATTGAGCTCGATCTTATAAGGATATGCTCGGACATCTCAAAAGTTGAACAAACACATAAATATTCACTCATATCAACTAATTACACCAATTGTGACCAAGCATATTATCGTCCAAACACGGCTATGTTTCTTACGTGCTTACCATCTACGCCAAGTTGTCTACGAAAATAGATAATTTCTCCATCACAAGGTCCACGATATCTACAACATGCTTACATAAATAAATAAATAAAGTACATCCATATATAGTCTTCATTTCATCTTTCACCAAAGACTAGGGGGCTACACATCCATATCAACCATATCCAAGGAAAAGCAAAACATGTCGAAGAAGCAGGTAACATCCTAGCAGACTACTAATTGTTAGTTGTACTCTTTTCCTTTGGCAAAATAGAGCTTTTTTATCCTCAAGGGAGGTTTCGGTCGACAAAGGTTTTTAACGAGGCAGGAACAATTTAGTACGAACCAAGTTGGAGTCGTCTCTGACAACAGTTCAGCTAGGAAAGTTAATATAACCAAGCTCTATGAATTTTCGGAGTCTAGTCGACTTGGCCGGCATAGTTTGTTCGACATGATTAGCGACGCCTTAGCAAAAGAAAGATGAATGAAGACAGAGCTACGACAACTGATAAAATAAAACCAAACAAGCTCCCTCAAAAGCAAAGAGGATTACATTATCCGAATATTATGTTCGATTATTACATAGTCCTTAAGTCTCACTACGCTCCAACTCAAGGACTATGGCGACTCCTGATAAGGATATAATATTCTTGATTAATTATAGTAAATTTGGAATTATAACGGCATGTTAGCACGTTTCAATATCTAATAAATAAGTGATATATTTATATTTTAAATTAAACATTACATTTATTCTTTATATTTATATTATGCAACGGATATAAATAATAAATGTAACATTAAAACGTCTTGTACAACTCTTATAAATAGGAGCTCAGTTCGATATGTAAAGCATCTCAAATTCTATACAGTAATACAATTACATATTCTTCTTCATTTTCTCTCTATATTTCTTTCTCATTCTCTCTCCTTTTAAACCAAAATGATTTAGGTAATTTGTTAGGAAATTTATCCTTAACATCTCTATCTACGTTTCCAAAACCTTAACAGTATTTCTCTTTCTTTGTTTGCATATGCTTACGTATATATGTATCAACAAATCATAATATGAATAAATATCTTCAAATAGACTACCTTCTATGACAAGCGATTGCAGGCCACATGGGTTGATGATAACTCAGCCAAAAAACAAGACTTTATGTTGTACATATTTCGTCTTAATTTATAGAGATATACTAATGTGATTCACTTAATTATATGATGAGATTACTGATAAATAATAATTTACTTTGTCTTCGTGTGTCATATTTGAACAATCAAACAGAGGGAGAAACTTAAAATGAACTTGATAAAATAAAATAAAAATAAGATTTAAAGGGTGAGAAACTTAAAACTAAAGCTTACTAACTAAATGAAACGTTATGAAGGACACTTTAGAATGAAGAGTATTGTTGTATGCTACTCTTTATGAAATTTAAAATATTTCAAAGCGAATTGATGTTATCGGGTGAGAATCACAACATGTTAATAAGAAATAAATTATATGGTTGGTAAGAGTAAGCCAAAGTCGTTGATTTCTTAATTAAAATCGACATGTTTTCTTTATGCAATAGTAAAACAAATATTCAAATAGTGAATTTAGTTGTCATGGTAGACATCTAGCTGTCATGTTTAAGTATTTAGTTGTCAAGTTACAAATTTAGGGGTAGATGTAAAGATAAACATTTAGACGTCATGCTACGAATTAAGTTGTCAAGATAAGCATTTAGTTATCAAGGTAAACATTTAGATGCCAAAGTAGTCAAGATAAACATTTAGTTGTTAATATAAACATTTAGCTGTCATGCCAGATATTTAACTGTCATGTTTAGATATTTCATTGTCAAGTTACAAATTTAGTTGTCAAGATAAATATTTAGTTGTCAATGTAAAATATGTATTTCTCATGTTATAAATTTAAATGTCAATGTAAATATTTCGTTGTTAAGATAAACATTTAGTTGTCAAGATAAACAAATTATAGGTTCGATAAAAAAAATGAGAATTTTGGTACTATTATAACTTTTATATGGTCTTTATTTTTGGTTAATTGTTACATGATTTTGACTATATATATATCACAAATGCACACAAAACTATTAGTGAAACTTTAGTAAGTTAAAGGTACGAGTTATAGTTAGTAGCACTGACATCTATTCTTTTATAATTCCTTAATGTTAAATACCATAAATCATTTTAAATATGAATTATGTGTTTCTTTTATAATAGATACATTTGAATGTACAGACCTTATATTAGAAACGATAAATCGGAGTACGAGTTAGAGTATAGACTGAATTTATGTTAATTTTGTTTGTAAAATCAGAATCCAAATACCTTGAACATTATGCATAACAGTTGGAATTATTAAAGAACATTGTTATGGATATAACCACCTTCAATGAATTTGAACTCAAATTCAAAAAGCTCTTTCGGATATTCAAATATGGTATTCCAATTTTCTAATAATATTAATTCAAATTCATTTGGCAGTTGTTATGAAGAAAGTTAAAATATTTTTTGTGGTCAATTTAAAAAAAGGGATTATTTTATGCTGAGTTTTTTTTAAAAACAAATTGTATCTATTTTATTTTTAAAAAGTATCAAAATATATTAGACTAGCCGTTTATTTGATTTGTATACTGAATACGAACAACATCATGGTCTTGAATTGTTTTGTCTACTTTTAAATATCAAAATACGATCATTTAAAAAATATTAAAACTAAAATTAAAATTAAAACTAGTACAAAATTATTAAAAAATAAAAAAAATGATTCGAACAAAAATATTAAAATTTAATATCAATCATACATAATTATCAAATTGTAAGAATAATATAAATATTTAATTTATAAAATATTAGCAATCGACCCAATAAACAATACACAAAATAAAATTTTATATCTAAAATCAAAATAGCAATTTCAAATATTATTATTATTATTAATAATATTATTATTTTATACACCAACAAAAGTAATGATGTGATATGATAAAACAATGATGTAATATAATATTACAACCACGCAATAAAATATGAATGTAGGAGTCAACCGATAAACAATATCCAATGTGTTAGCGTTTCTATCGTAATTAATCATTAATTTGTTTTAATATTATAATTACTTCGTTCTTTTTGACTCATTCCATTTTCCGCCATCAAATTTTATTTGGGTTCTTTTGTAAATTTGCCATCAAATTTTAATTTCTATAAGCTAATAAAAAAATTATTAACTTATTCTAATATTTATTTTGAATAATAAGTCAAACGTCACGACCTAGCTCGAATCAGGCTGTATGATGGTCTGTAAAATTTGTAAGCGAACTATAAAATTCCATCTTAATTTATATTTATATTTGAATAACATTATATATTCAAAAAAAGAAGATTATATATCATAGTCATTCTGACGTGGCATCTAAAACTTTGGTTATATGTTTCTTCGCCCGCCGTTGGTCCCAATCATAAGTTTAAGTTAGTTGACCTATATAGATTATATGGACTACATTAGGAGACAACTGTATCAAAGTAACCAAACACAATCTTAAAGCAATTTTTTTGTTTTTCTGTTTTTTTTTTCTTTAATCCGTAAACCTAATAGCTAAACCAAAATTTTAAACAATAACTCGTCTATAAATTATCGATTTAATTTTTTTAAAATTTCGATGTTGATAGTGTAAGTAATATCTATTTTTATGACATATAGTTTATGGATTTTTTATTTTGGTTAAATGTTTTAACAAAACGATTAATTTTATCAAAAATAAAAAGTCAAATAACTAATTTACCAGAAATGGTTAGTTGGGGAACTATATGTTGCAAAAATTAATAATCAACGCACACGAAATGATTAACTTTATCAAAACTGGAGAGTTCAAAGATTAACCACGAATTTTTGATAGTTCAAAATTATTTGTCACAAAAATTTATAATCCCGAGACGCATTTCTGTTCCAAACTGCTAAACCAAATTTTTGAGAATGGTCTAATCCAATTTGGTATTAAAAAAATTAATTACAAAATTAAAAAATATGTAACTATCGCGAAAAGCATTGGAACCATTTTCGTTATATATATTTTTAATTTGTTCGTTAAGCGTAATCTAGTTTTATAAATCACTTTTACTAAATTGTTTTTATTGCGTATTTTGATTGTAAAGGATTAGTACAATTTTAGTTTTATGGTAGGAAATTGGAAGAAGTTTTAATCAGTCACAAGCTTGTCCACATTACGGTTAACTTCGGTGAAAATAGTCATAATTGATTCACAAAAAAAAAATAGTCATAATTGTAATAAAATATTATGTATGTCAAATTGAAGCTTACGTAGTTTGATGGTATATTTGAACTGATTTATTTATTTATTGAGATTTGCTATAACGGATGTCCAACAAAAAACTATCAAAGAAGTACGCAACAAAATAGTTTTTATAAAAAAAATTAAGAATTTTGACTACATTCAATTTATTATTTTAAAATCCTTTTGAAAAATATAAAAAGCTATCGGTGAATAATTTATTAAATAATTTTTTTAAGAATGCATTTTTAGCTTTTATTATAAAACTTATATTCATTTGCTATAGGGATGGCAATGGATCGGGCATAGCTAAACCCGTAACCCATCCCGTCTATATTTTTTCAAAACCCATTTTGCCATCATCATACAAATAAATATAAAGCATGTTTATTATGTTCTTAACAAAATTTAAAAAAAAAAACATATTAATCAATAGTTTCAAAATAAACTAATATGCTCTTTTATAAAAAAAAATGAAATTTTGATTTTATAAAATAAAATCATTAGAGCTCGTATATATGTTTAAATCTTATAAAATGGGTTCATTAAATTAAAAATTAATTTTTAAAACAAAAATAGTTTTTAAATCTTTTGATAATCTAAAACAAAAATACACCAAACTAGTCTTTAAATCTTATAAAAACGAGTCAATTAAATTAAAAATTAATTTTTATTTTTTTTAAAATATTTATATTTATATATCCAACTAGCTAAATAATGGTAGTACTAAATAGTTATAGCTATATACAGTTCGATCTTCACGCTAGTAGTGATATTGTTCGTTTTGGACCCGAAAACTCGCACGACTTTACTTTTGGTCTACTTCCAAAACAGGCTTAAATCGCTGCTTCGTCCATCGACTATCACGTTTTGTGTCATTTAGTCTCTCGACAAAAAAATCACGGTTGAGGGTCCCTCGTCTATCAAAAATCTATAAATTCAGTCTCCGCGCGTGGTTTTTGCAGTAATGCTGCCACGTGTCACTATAGTTAAATGGTTTGCGTTCTACAGATAGTTCTTCGACTTTTAATTCCATTTTTACTCTTCGAATTTAATATTTTTTAAATATATATTTTTATTTCTATTTTTTAGTTTTTCTCAAAACAGAGTATAGCAAAATTTGCTATACTCTGTTTTTTTCCGACTACTTTAGTTGGGTTGGTCCTTAGACCTAAGATAATTCTCATGGTTTCTTAGGTGAGGAATGGAAACCCCGATCAGAAGCAGAAGTACGTGCCTAAGGTTCGATTCAATTTAACTACTGTTTTGTGTAGTATTATACTTCCTTTTATGTTTTGTATAGTATTTCGCTGGCGAGAGAAAGTGCGGCGGCGCTTGTTACGATTTGTAGAAAAGGCGGATCGGAGATGGTGGCGAGTGTGGCAACAGTAGCGGGGATTGAGAAGGGACCAATCCACGATGTCCACAAGAAAGGACCAACCCAACTAAAGTAGTCGGAAAAAACAGAGTATAGCAAATTTTCCTATACTCTGTTTTGAGAAAAACTAAAAAATAATATATATATATATATATATATATATATATATATATATTTAAAAAATATTAAATTTGAAGGGTAAAATGGAATTAAAAGTCGAAGGACTATATGTAGAACGCAAACCATTTAACTATAGTGACACGTGGCAGCATTACAGCAAAAACCACGCGCGGGGACTGAATTTATAGATTTTTGATAGACGAGGGACCCTCAACCGTGATTTTTTTGTCGAGGGACTAAATGACACAAAACGTGATAGTCGAGGGATGAAGCAGCGATTTAGGCCTCCAAAATGTCTTATACTAGTTGATATATTTTCTTACTTATATATCATTGATTATTTCATGTTTAAACGATGTGAGATGTGGAGCTTTTGTCGCACCCGAACAAATCCTCATCTTGAATAAAGTACCACATTAGCCTCCTCTCAATTGACTTACATTCGCTCACTCTCATTAGGTTACTCCCATATTCTACACCTGAGCCATATAACTTTACATTAGATCTATATGATCACTCATATCACAACACTGCTTAGTTCTTCAGCGTCACTTCAATCAAGTATTACCGTATTGGACTTCAATCAACTCACACCGCTTGATGAGCCACGTGCACTCCAAATTAGATCACAGATCTAATATAGTAGGTCATTCACCCACATCGCGTTTCATCTGAGCCTAGATCTTTGATACCGTTTTTTAAGAATACAAGTATCGGATATTCCGCAACCGTATATAAGTAAAAATAATTTGATCTTAACATTAGTATGATATTATCCGTTTTAGGCCAGAAGACCCGCATTGCTTTATTTTTGGTATAATTCTGAAAGGTCTCATATTAATTAAGATCTGTTTTTACGGAGCTATCATTGATCTTCTCGATTGGTGGATTAAGTATATTTAGTATTACGTTTTATTCAATTAATGACTAAATTAGTATTTATCAAATTATCAGAAGAATTATAGTATAATCCATAGTAGCAAGTTTGACAAAATTCCATATAATAACTTGTTTTTCATAATTTTTTTATTTTTTTTATTAATTTTATTATTATAGGCAAAAACTTAACAATGTGTTTGTTTTGAAGCATATATGCATTATAGAATATATATATATATATATATATATATATATATATATATAGTAATAAATCTTATTTTATTTATCAAAACTAAACCAAATTTTGTACTACAATATGTCGGTTTGAGACAAATAAAAATAATAAAATTTGTCTATATACTAAAATAAAATCAGCATACATTATTTTCTATAAATATATTTTTTCAAATTATTGTGGTATTTTTTATTTTCTTCATGTATTTTATTTTACATAAATTTCGTATAACATTATATATTAATAGATTAAACTAGTAGAAAACCATATAACTATTATTTCATAAACATAAGAAAAACAAAAAAGAGCTAATATAATATGTATTTTCTAGAAATGTATTATGTGCAATGAATTTATAGCTCGATTGAAATTCTTTTATTCCATCTTATGAGATTATAAGAATGACGTCCTGGCTCTAATTTAATAATTAATGTTAATGAAACGTTATAAACAAGTATTATACATGTATATATATGGAAAATAAAGACATCAATCCTTAAGTCATACATATACTTAATACTTGAAGAGTTTGGACATTCAACGTTAATTGTACAAAACCACAAGCAAAAAAAATTGTATAAAAAAAACATTTCTATATAAATTTAATTTATAATTAAAACACCTTGTACTAACAAATTGAACAGCCAACAAAACAAAATAGTGTGATATCTTTAAAGTTCATCACAGACCAGCCGATCTGTGAATGACACATACATAAAATTATTTGTGCGTGAGCATCACTTTTTATAACGGATAAATTATACCATATAAATAACATGAACATATTTATTGAACATACAAATAGCATTTATGTATAATTTGTATATTTTAGTTTCAACATTCAATATCAGTAAAATATAAAATAAGATCATGTGTACATTGATTTATAAATCAAATCATATTATTTTTTCACATGATATCATCATACATTACTCACACATAACCTTATCCACCCCTCAACCATATATGATGTCGTCCCACATTTCATTTACACAAAATGTCATTCATACTTCGTCCAAACATGACCACACATCATCCATACAGGACCAAACATTATCTATACAATTCATCATTAATAAAATTTATACTTTATGCACACATGACATCATTTAGATCTCCACATAATATAATTAGCCCATATAGTTTATCTATAAATAAGACTTCTATACTCTTTGTAATTGATACGCTTTCTATATAATAAAACCCTAGTCGTCTTTTTGTTTATCTTGTCGTCTTTCTTTCTTTTATCTTTTTTACATGGTATCAGAGCGTCGGTTTAGATCTTGAAGTCTTCATGTCTTCCTCTGTGCCAGCGGGGAGTTGTTTTAGCTGTCCGTCGGAAGAAAAAAAGAGTGAAAAGTTTCGGTTTTCGGATCTGGTGTGCGCAATCATAATCAACAGACCTGATTGAGAGGTAACCGGTGTTGATTTTTTCTGAATTTTAGATCGTGGATTTGAGACATCTAATCCTTTAATATGACAGTTTGGATTATGATTCAGTATTACAGTTCGGGAGAAATCACAACTTGAACAATGAAGATTTTTGTTGGTAAAATCGTAGATTTAATTTTGATTTTGATTGGGAATTAGATTTGAATTTGGGTTTGGTATTTGGATTTAATATTGAAATTAGTTTTAAATCTGGATTTGGTATTTGAATTTTGCATTCAGATTTTGTTTGAGTATTTGGCGTTGAGTATTCATTTGGATTTCGTTTGGTGTTTAGATTTTGTTTGATGTTTGGAATTTGTTTGATGTTTGCTTAGATTGACGTTTGTCGTTTTGATTTTGTTTTGGTGTTTAGATATTGTTTGACATTTGGATTATAGCTGTAGTTTTCTTAGATCAGCATATTTTATTTTGATTCGTTTTGGTTTGTTTGGTGTTTAGATTTTATTCTTCGTTTGGATTTGAATTTGGTATAGATTTAGTTTGGACTTGTTTGGATTCGTTTGGATTCGTTTGGCTTTGTTTGGATTCGTTTGGCTTTGTTTGGATTCGTTTTGATTTGTTTTGAATTGTTTGGTGTTTAGATTTCGTTTGGATTAGTTTGGAGTTTGGATTTTGAAGAATGGAGAATGATGATTGGATATTGGAGTTTGGATATTGGAGATTAGAGACTGAACATTAGATATTGGATATTAGATATTGGAGTTTGAAGATTGGAGTTTGGCGATTGGAGTTCGATTTTGGGTTTTGACGTTTTGATTTTGATTTTGGTGTTTTGTTTTGATTTTGGTTTTCGATTATGGTTTTTAAGTTTGGTGTTTCATTTTTGCTGCAATTTTGGTTTTTTATTTTGTGTAACAAACTCACAATGAAATAATAATCATTGTGAGTTTAAAAGAGGGCATATATAATGCTTATGCCCATTAGCCCATATAGTTTATCTATAAATAAGAGTTTTATACTCTTTGTAATTGGTACGCTTTCTAAATAATAAAACCATAATCGTCTTTTTGTTTTTCTAGTCGTCTTTCTTTGTTTAATTTTTTTCTACACACATATCGTACAAACAAGATATTCTCCATAAGGGACCATACATTATCTATAAAAGAATATACATTATATACACATGATCATGCTTTGTATACACATGACATAATTCATTTTTGTTGCACACATGACCACACCTCATCTACATACAAAATTGTTCATATAATATCACATATCATCCATACATGAGAACATCTCATCTACATATGATTATACGTCCACATATGACACCATTCACACATTATTCACAAAAATAAATATAAAAATTAAATACAAGACATCATCATACATGACCATATACCTTTCACACTTGATATATTTTATGTAGGATCACACCTCGTTTGTATAAAAGTACACATTATCTATATATGACATCATTCACACATCGTCTACACTTTAGTTACACAAGACATCATCCATATAGGAGTATACATTGTTCATATAAGATCGTATTATATTATTATCCATACATGACAGACGTGAAACCTGAATTGTAAATTTAAAAGTAACATATATTAAATCAAGATATATTTTATTATATTAAGATCATTTTAAATTTTAAAATGTCTAATAATTATATTAAAATAAAATAAAATTATATGAGATACTTATTTTATAATTTAATTTATACCAAGTTGTGACTTCATAGTTGCTTAAAATTTTAATAAAAATAACAATTCGTTATGTAACTTAAAAAATACTATAATTTTTTATGTAACTGCCCGGTAAGATATTTTGAGTATGGTGTGACTATATTCCCTCTAAAAGGTAAACAACAAAAACTTTTGAAACCTTTATCCTAGTTCTTCTCCTAGCTTGAGAGAAACACGCAAATCTTCACAAATATTTATTCACGCGCGTCTATGATATCTCATCACATCGTTTCTAACCTCTATTACAGATGTCATGGCACAAATATCACATGTCTAGTTTAACTACTTAACTACCGAAATTCGACCTTATTATTTTCATATGATAGATTCTTTATAATTTGATTGGTATGGTTTTTATCCCGTGTCATGGGTTTAGCATATACTTATGCAACATAAATATCCAAAGCACATTATCTAATCTTGACAACTCCGTCAATAAAACGTTATGTTATTATACCAATTTAACTATCTCATGTAGACAATATACCATGATACCAATTTATTCTCTTACTTAATCTTAAAACTCTTGCACATAGTGATACTTTTTAAAACATAAATTCTCAAACATTAAATTCCAATATACAGTGATAAAAATCAGTCTTACTCTTTTGACAAATTTGAAACATTTTTTTATTTTCTCACGTATAATGTATAGATTCACAGTGGTTTCTTATATTAAATTTAAGTTATACAAATGATTTATGATTTTTGTTACTCACCTCACTCTAACATACCGGTGTACGATACTTCTTCTCATATAAATCTCCAACTCATACAATATTTATACAACTATAAAGTTGTTATTATATGAGAACTCAATCAGTGGTAAATATACTTCATCTATCAATAAATTTAATCGCATATGCTCTCAACATATTCTCTAACATTTATATCATCCAATCTAATTTAGAATTTATTTATGGTTGAAAATTTTGTACTAAATTTTATTTTCATATCCCAATTGTTTACATATGATTCTACAATCTTGATGTAAAATTCAGAATTCGATCTGCATATTAATCATGGTCAACTATAATGGAAAATTTAATAAGTAAAAGATAATATATTTTTATTAATATGTTCATGATAACTTAAATCAAATTATATCAATTTTGAGTTTGGGACAACCGCCAAATATAGTCCTTTTATACATGATCTAATTTCATCTCACGAGTATGTAAATGTTGAAGTAAGGCGCCATACTTTTGATATTAAAATTTTAATTTTTGATATATCAATCATGTATAAACATATTTAATCTCTCTTTTTTCGACCAACAATAATGGCATTTTAAAGTCTTATATATTTTTCTACCCCTTATGATGTATATATGTTCAATATTGAATTCATTAAATGTTTATTTCTTCAAATTATTATGATTCAAAATATATATTTTTCTATCATAACATAGTATACAACTATTTCTAATAACATATTCAGTAACATTTTTTTTATTGTACCCTATTATATAATTATATTATATTTATGTTACTCTTATGATAGTCTCAAATTATATACATCATAAAAAACATATATGGAAATATTCTAGCATTGTTGATTTTTTTGTCGTAGGTTTATTAATTTTAAACGATGTTTGAAGGCTAATCTTTCTAGTTGTAAAGATGAGCAACAATAAAAATAGTGTGCTTATTACTTTGCACCGTCAATTATTGATACATCTTGCTTCTGATTCATTGATGGAGAATCGACTATGGCGATTCTCATAATTTTCTAGGTTCTTGTAAATTTATATTTAAAGGTTAAAGACAACAACCTTTATCGAGTAGCAACTCAAGAAACACTCATAAAAATGAAGATATAGTTGGAAGAAGCGACAAACCTGAAGTATTTATAATATACGGAATTAGGATTATTAGACGACTATTTATGTTTAGTGAATTGATTCCACTAAATTAGCTAGTATTCCCTTTGTCCCAAAATATATGTCATTTTAAGGTTATGGACAGATATAAAGGAACGTAATAATTACTTCTTTTTTTTATAAAAAGCACAAAAAGAAACAGATCTAGTTGGTAGAACATAATAAATAATATTAAATCTTACATTGATATGCGAGAACGACATGTACTATATGACCAAAATTATTTCATAAAATGACTTATATTTTTGGAAAGAGTAGTCCATAAATAAACCCAAACATATTAATTAAGTTATTTAACTCTCATCTCTTATTAAATTGATATTTTACTTAATCTTTAAGTTGATATGGTCTAATAAACTAGCTTCTCCAAGAGACGATAGCTTTATTGGGCTTTTAAGTCCAATAACTAAAGTGTTTGATTAATGTTCCTCCATCAAGATCCATAATTAACCCAACTTGTATTTATATTATATACTTCCATGATTTTTTTATCATTTTTAATGTATAACTAAATGTTGATTATTTTAATTTAATTAGACAATTGACAACAAACATGGATACTCTGAATTTACATGTGATGGGACATTCCAGATTCAAAATGTCCTTACAATCTCTTACTAAGAGACCTACTTTTAATTGATCCTTGCAAAGAAACACATATGCGAGTTGTGGTTGTTGTATCAACCCACCATGTGTTATTAAACATTGAAATTAAATTTATTTATGTAGTTACAACTGAAAAGAGCTGGCCTTTCTTAGTCGTTCACGTCTTTCATTTAAAGCAATCTTTCTTTTAATGACCCGAATTCTTGTACATGTTGGTGTGGTTAATTTTCGTCTGAGGGTAAATTTGTAATTTGTTTAGAGTTTGTGGAGGTATGTAAGTGTTTAATGTTCGAGTAGAGAGTAAAGGGAGAATTAAGCAGCCTGATTGTATTTAATTTTCATTACCCATATTTAATGCGGGTGGTTGGGTATTTATACCCTTGTATTTGGGCTTTATGGGCTTTCGGGTCATGTTTAATGGACCCGGGTCATGTTCAATGACCCATGAGCTCTTAGTAGGAGAGCAAGCAGCTTAGTCAAGAAGTGTTTAGGTTTTTAAGTATTTTAGTCCTTGTTCGAACAGTCCAATGGGTAAGGTGTTCGAACTACCTTGTCCGGTCTGGTGATCTTAGTCCGAACTGTCCCCGTCTAGAGAGGTAGCAATATTCGGACTCATCAGGAGTCCCTTTTTTAGGTGTTTGTTCAAATACCTTTGTCAAAAACCTGAAAAACAGTCCGATGTCAGGGGCAGTTTTACCCGGACAGGTTTTTGAATTATGTTATGGCTTTATCCGGACTAAAAAAGCTCTGTGAATCTAAACGGTTTTCTGCCAAAGTTTATGGGACACGTGTCACTTCTTGGTTGGTTGTTTCAGCCGTTTTTTCACCTTGAATTTCGCACCCACCTTCTTCGAAAAGCAACCTCTTCATTAATGAAGGTGACATCAGCGTCGTCTTTTAATCATTACTAATCTTTTCGAATTCTCCTAGGAATCAAGACTCTTTTTTGAGATTTACTATAAATTGAAATAATTTTCTATTGTTTCACTATCACTTTCGTTTTCACTCTGCAAATCTTCAAAGTTTTCTCTCTCAAAAAACAAATTCTTACTTAGGTTGTTTATGTTCACGGCTAGGAACGCTCTGAACAAAGGCGGGTGGCTCAACTTACCTGAATTAGAAAAAGCGCAAAAAGTCGAAAGGGAAAGGTGCATTGCAGCAGGCTTACCCACTTCCCCCATCGACAAACCAGCAACCTCAGCCACAGAGTCAGACCAAGGTTCTTCCTCCACAAAGGGTGTTAAACCGAAGAAATTGTTTCAAACCAGTCTTTCCCCTATCATCTAAGGTTCTTCGGTTCAAGAGTCGGAACCCGTCGTTGAGCCAGGTTTAACAGTCACCAGCCTTAAAAAACCCTCCCCATTTTTAGCCATAGGGTCTGATGCTGAAACCTCTCCTCACAAGCTAGTTGATCGGAGAAAAGGCCGGTTGGTCAAAGGGCATGCTTCTAAGGGCACCCCTGTATCAGGTGCCAAGAACAGTAGTATTGGGTCAGAAGTACCCATTAGGGTACCCATTAGGGCACCCAGGGACAGGTTGTCCAGCCCGGAGGGCACTGGCTCAAGTCCCCGAAGAGAAACGTCTATATTAGAGCCCCAACCGGAGGCCAGGAACCAAGAGAATACTGAAGCTCATCAGTCCGGAAGTCAGGCTGAGCCAAAATCCAAACCTCCCTCTTACCACTGCGACTGAAAACCCTTCCTCAATTATGGAGGAAATAATAGAGGACTCTATCAAAGAGGCTCCATTTGAGTCCGAACCTTCTGGACAGACTACTAGTGCTGTTGCTGCCCAAAAGGATAAAGGCAAGGAAAAGTTGTGCTTGAGGCATCCGGATCTGCCGGAGTGTCTTGAAGGAAGGGTGGGACCTTGTTTCCACAAGGTCAATGTTAAGTATCTGCTTGCCCTGAAAAAGATCAACTACGCCTTCATCCACACAGCTGAGCTGGGCCGAATGCGTACAAAGTGGGGAATTCCGGAGAACGTGAAGATAAAAATCCCCATAAACCCCGAAACACCCATGGACTGCAAGCTGAGCGAGATAGTTATTTTCACGGAGCTGTTTAACTGGGGGCTCAGATTTCCCTTGGACCCAGAGATTGTCAGATAATTTCATCTGATAAAGCTCTGTCCAAGCCAGCTGAGTCCCAATGCTTGGTACACCCTCATGGCCTGCATTATGGCCTCTAGGCTCTCCGGGATTCCTCTACCAATGGAGGAGTTTGCTGTTGTGGCCAATCTTTACAGAAATCACCACATCCCCTTCTATCACTTCAACATGGGGGATAACTTCAAAGCAGTGGATGACGTGCTAGAGTCAAAGAGGAATTGGAGGACTCAATTCCTGTTCGTAAGTGGTGCTTGGGAGAACGGGAGGAAAATCAAAGCCGGAGTCAACCCAAGTCTCCTCACCAGCAGATGAATGAGTGATCGTAAGGCTCCTACTTTATATTCTTATCTCTTCTTTTATCAAATTTGCTTAAACTGATTGATCTCGTCTTTTTCTTAGCAGAACTGCCCAAGGAATTCAATGACTACCTAAAGTCCGGGCAGACCACTTGCACCAAGATCAACACTTGAGCTGCTGAAAGGTGGGGAAACTGGTTCCATGATGCTTTCACAGGAGGCAACTTAGCAAGGTCTCACCTCTGGAACACTACTGGCCGGAGGGACTTGTCCTGGGAAGAACTCACCACTTCTCCCCCTCCGGATGTCGTCCTTAAGAGAGCACACGAACCAGATGGGACACTTTACTTGCCAGGCCGGGCCAAGGCCCCGAGTAAGATGAAGGGCAAGAAGAAGAGGGGCAAGAAAGTGGTAGGTGGAGCGGACCCTGCTGAGGTGGAGGAAGCTATTTCAACACATCCGGAGGGGCCAGCCCCAAGCTTGATTGATGCTGCTCTCTTAGAAGTGGTAGAGCAGGAGAGTGTTAGGCAAGAGGTTCACTCCCCAAAACCCCCAAGGGCTCCCAAAAGAGACCGAAAACGGGGAGCTGAAAGCAAGGAGAGGGAGGCCAAGAAGAAGAAGACCTCTAAAGGTGATGAACTTTCTCTCCGGCCTCCGGAGCCTCTTCCCCATGTTGATCCCACTGATCCAACATAAGCAGAGGAGATCCCTGGTGACTTTCAAACCGACGTGGTCGAAGGGGGAGGCCTTAGCATTGATGGGGTTGACATCACTGGTTTTGGTGGGCTTGGTGACTACTTTGTCAACCTCCCCAGAGACGATTTTGCTGGGCCTTACCTCCCTCCGAGTACTTCAAACACCGTCACTTTTAATGGTAAGAATTTTACTGTTTCAAGTGAAAGGGACATTATAGCTCACTCTATATTAAGTAGTGTTCAGCCGGTGCTTGTGTTGGAGAAGTAAGTTCGAAATCAGGCAGATATTATCAAAGACCTCAAGTCTCATAAGGAGAGGTTGTCCGATGACCTTCTTACTGCCACTCAACATGCTGACATTCTAAAGGGGGAGAACGAGGAGCTGAAAAAGAACCAAGAGGGGTGGACCACCAAAGTTGCTACTCTGGAAGATACTATCAATGAGCTCCGGGAGAAGTTGTCCAGAGTAGAGAAAGATCTCACTTCTTCAAAAGAGGAGGTCAAGGCCAAGGATCAAGTCATTCACAACTTGACAAATGACAAGATTGCACTTGAGAACACAGTGTCCGAGGCTGTAGAGGAGAAAGCTAATCTGCTAAGGGAGCAAGAGGCCAAAATCCAGGCCAAGATTGATGCTTATGCCAACAACGTAATAGATACTCAAGAGCAAATGTATGCCAAGGTGAAATCAGACATAGTCCTGCTCTTCCATGAGAAGTTCCCGAAGAGGAACTTGGGAGATTTGTGGCTTCACGTAGAGTACGAAGACCTTCCCTTCCACACCATGGCTGACGGAGACTTGCATGACTATTCCAGTGTTTCCTCTTCTGACGAGGCAGAAGAAAATGTCGGGGAGGGCCCTCCTGAAGAGAAAGACGATCCCAAGGGGAAGAAGAAGATAAGTGAGGCTGAGCCATCTTCAAAGGCTCAGTCTTAAATTATGAATTATCTTTTTACTTTAATGTTATCTAAACTAAAGTCCTTGGAAGGCCAAGGAATTCTTCTTGTTATTGTGTCCGGTATCTTACCGGATAGATCTTTTGCTTTGTTTGACAATTTAAAAGTCCTTGGAAGGCCAAGGCACTTAAGTTATTTTAATGAATACTTTTATTTTGCACAATTATCGCATCCTTTCATAGTTTGTTTCAATTTTGGTGGCTAGTGTTTAAATAGCCCTTAGTTATTTCATGAACAATATAAAGTGAGAGAGTTTAAGTTCTCCGATGACAAATGTTTAAGTGGTCATCATTCTTTTACTTCAATCCGGATGGTGTGACAAAAAACAAAGTAAGCACACTTCGGAATTTTTTTTAAGAAGGCATCAAATTTCATTAAAAAGCCCGGACACCTCATTAAAACCTCCCCGTGCCACCAGGGTAGGAAAGAGTATGCCCCCAAATATTTACATGAATGTTTAAACAAGTAAATATTTACACAGATGCTACTCCAAGTACATCCGGAGATGTTCAATATTCCAAGGGTGGGTCAAAATTCTTCCATCTTTGTCTTCTAGTCAATATGTTCCAGGTTTAAGCCTTTCAACAACCATATACGGTCCTTCCCAAGTTGGGGCCAGTTTGCCGAGCAGCTTCTCTTTAGTGTGTAAGAAGACTTTCCTCAATACCTTGTCCCCCTGCAAGAAATCTCTTCTTTTAACTCTAGAAGCAAATCTTCTTCTCATCAAACCCTGATAGTGTGCAGCTCTAAGGTGACCTTTGACTCGTCTTTCCTCTATCAGGTCGAGCTGACCTCTGATTGCTACTTCGTTAGCGCATTTGGAGAAGTTGTGAACTCGAAATGATGGGAGAGTTGCTTCTATGGGAGGTATTGCATCCATTCCATAGACCAAAGCAAAAGGTGACTCCTGTGTTGCAGCTCCAGGTGTTGTCCGGTAGGCCCACAAGACCTCTTGTAAATAGCTAGGCCACTTCCCAACAGCTCCTTCCAGATTCTTCTTTAAACCGGACAGTATAGTTCTGTTAGCCACTTCAACCTAAACATTTGCTTGTGGGTGGAAAGGTGAAGAGAAACAATGTTGTATACCCCTTGAGGCACAGAAACTCTCAATTTCCCTATTGTCGAACGGTGGCCCATTGTCTGTCGTTATCTTTTGTGGAACACCAAATCTGCAACAGATGTTGGATAAAATGAATTTTATGACAGCTTTTGATGTTGTTCCTGCCAGAGGGGCTGCTTCAATCCACTTCGAAAAGTAATCTATATCAATAATTATAGTTCTGCGCCCTCCGGACGCCATAGGGAGAGGGTCCACTAAATCCAACCCCCATCGAGCAAAAGGTATAGGCTCAGAAATTGACTCTAAAGGGATAGCTGGGACATGAATTTCATTGCTATATCTCTGGAATGGATCACACCTTCTTACCAGCTCTTTAGCATCCTGCATGATAGATGGCCAATAGTAGCCGACCAGTAAAACTCTCCTTGTTAGAGCCCTAAATCCACAGTGAGCTGATCCCTCACCATCATGCAATTCGAAGAGGACTACTTGAGACTCATCATCCCCCAAACACCGCAGAAGAGTTTTACTGTAAGATTTTTTATAGAGAATGTCTCTTAGTATGATAAAACCACGAGCCTTGTGTTTCATTTTTCTCGCTAGCAATTTATCCGGAGGCAAGATGCCATCAGAAGCTATTTCAACAATTCCATTCCCCTTCATTGTGTTCGATGAAGATGACTTAAGAGATAAATCGGGTTAAAGCAGCTAACCTCCCCGTCAATCGTTGCACTTCTTTAATATTCCGAGGAGGCTCCATTTGGAATAGAGCATTAAGCTTGTCCGGATCGGGCTGCATCCCTTGCTCACTTATTATATAACCTAGGAACTTTCCAGATTGTACTCCGAACACACATTTTTCTGGATTTAGCTTCAAATTCACTTTTACCAAGTTGGTAAAAGTTTCTTGGAGGTCAGCCAAGTGCAATTGCTCATCCATACTTTTCACCATCATGTCATTTGATGTATACTTCCATATTCCTTCCAATTTGATCAGAAAAGGCCTTGTTCACCAACCTCTAATAAGTAGCCCCAGCATTTTTCAACCCAAATGACATTACCTTGTAGCAATGAAGACCCCTGTTAGTGACAAATGTGGTATGCTCCTGATCCTTCGGATCTACTTGGATCTGATTGTATCCGGAGAAAGCATCCATAAAGGATAGTAGCTTATTTCCAGAGGTGGAGTCTACTAGCTGGTCAATCCGGGGAACTGGATACAAATCTTTTGGGCAAGCCCTATTGAGATCTGTGAAGTCAATGCACATACGCCACTTGCCATTTTTCTTTTTCACCAAGACCGGATTGGCAGTCCACAAAGGATATTGAGATTCCTTGATATGCCCCATCTTTGTGAGCCTGTCAACCTCTTGCACAATAACATCAGCTTTTTCCTTGGAAAAAGCCCTTCTCTTTTGTACCACTGGTGCTATGTCTCTCCAGACAGATAGGTGATGTGATATAACATCTGCTGGAACCCCAGTAACATCAGCATTGCACCAAGCAAAAACATGCGGATGGTTTTTCAAAAACTTTAACATCTTATTTTTCAGGTCGGGTGGCATTTTAGACCCTATCTTGACACTTTTCCCTTCTTCTAAAGAATGTGTTTTAACCTCTTCAACTGGTATCAATACTCCAGGGGTCTCTCTGGGGTCATCAATTTCACCCTCACCCCCATAAAGCCCCTCAAACTGCTATTGCTCGTTGATACGAACTGCCCCCAACGTCCGGGGAGCCAGGGCTGTAGCATAACATTCTCTTGCAACCTTTTGACTGCTTCGGACAACACCCACTTGTCCTTGAACAGCATATTTCAAATATTGGTGGACTGTCGAAGCCACTGCATGCATCCTAGAGAGCCAAGACCTCCATAAAATAGCATTATAGCAAGTGGGACAATCTACCACAATAAAAAGTATCCTGACCATCTTCTTGAAAGGGCCCTTGCCCAACAAAACTTCCTCTTCGAACTCCCCGATCACATCTGCTGAGCTGCCAGTAAAGCCCACAATTGATCTGTCCGAATGCTGAATTACAGCTGGATTTTTCATTTTCTTGTAAGTGGTTAAGAAGAGGATATTGGCTGAGCTTCCAGTATCCACCAAGATTCGTCTTATGTAATTCCCCCTAATGGATGCTCCTATGACAACAACATCTTCATGAGGTCCAGCTATATCTCTTAAGTCATCTTCATCGAAAACAATGAAGGGGAATGGAATTTGGGATTGATAGGAGGTCATGCCTCCCTCTAGCTGGGTAGCTAAAGTATGAACGTGCCTCTTCCTCGAAGAAGCAGTAGGAGCTGTCATAGTATCCTCTTCGAAAATTGTAAGCGACTCAAAAAACTTAATGAGCCCGGAGACTGTTCTAGAAAATTCCTCAATGGCACCCACTCTATTTCGAGTTGGATCCGGATCCAGGTATTCTGATTCCACATCTAACCTTTTGATTATAACCATAGCTCCCTCCTGAGCAGCATTGCTCGGACCAACCCGATGAGCATTATCAGGCCTATTTCCTCCTCTTTTTTTGACATATGCCCCCAGCTTTACCCTTTCAATCAAGTTCTGAACTTCTTATTTCAAGGCTATACAATCATCGGTGGTATGGTCAGTATCATTGTGATACTGGCAGAAAGAGTTATTACGATGTTCTCTAGGAGATTGCAGTGTGGCCGGTCTTCTATAGTGTACTTCTTCCTTTGTTTTATCATAAATGGCGGCCACACTTTCTTTCAATTCTGCAAACCACTCCGGTTGAACCCAAGGCCCTCTCTTATTTCTGGATTGTTGACTCTGAGCAGGTGCAGCTGGCTGAGATTGAGCTTTAGCCCTGCTATGCCCCTGTCCGGTCTCCTTTTCCTTGTTCCCGGACTGATTCTGATTGGGGTTTGGTGCAACCGGGGCAGACCTCACCTGCCTATGCACCCTAGTTTTCTTTGTTTCATCAACGTTAATCTGCTTTCCAACCTGATTCAGCAAACCTCCCCAAGTCATGGCATTCTTTCTGGTCACCGAATCAGCCAAATTCTCAGGGTTTAAGCCCTGTCTCAAGGATGCTATTGCTACTTGCTCGAAGCAATCAACCAACCCATTCTTGGTGTTTACAAAACGAATTATGTATTCTTTCAATGATTCGTTCGGTTCTTGGGCAAAATGGATTATTGTGTCCCCGTTGCCTTTCAACTCTTTACTCCCAACAAACTGCCTTCGAAAGGCCACCCAAAAGGTATCAAAATTCTTGATGCAGCCTTGTGGTAGGCTGTTATACCATTTTAGAGCACTCCCCGTAAAGGATTGGGAGAATGCTCTACAAAGTAGCTTGTCGTCATCATAAAATTTCATCATGAAGTTTTTAAATTGCTCCAAATGGTTGTCCGCATCAGTACTGCCATCGTACTTTTCCATTTTAGTGCTATCAAACCTCTTAGGGAGGTTTCCGGACAGCATTTTGGAAGACAATGGAGATTGTCTCCAATTTTGGCCACGACTGAACACAGTATCCTCATTGGAAGTTGCAAAGATACCTGGTTCATCGTGGAAGACAAAAGGATCCATCAGCATCCGGTCTACATGCCTCCGGCTGTGAGATGACCCTTTGCTAATATTCTTCTTCAATTTCCCATGTCTATCCCTTTTTCTTGAATATTTTTTGATCAACTTTTGCTTCTTTTTAGTTCGGCCCTCATCACTGCTAGAGGACAAGGACTCTTCAACTCCCTCCTCATCCGAGGAGCTATTAGAAGACTCTGAGTCTGAGTCAGAACTCTCCACTGGCTTAGACCGGTGAGACTTTTTAGAGCTGGCATGAGTCTTTTTGGTACTCACATGAGTCTTTGAAGGCTCATGCTCTCTAGGGTTATCGGTATGATGAGCAACTGATGCTTTTGATTTTTCTTTCATGCCCATCTTAGCCTTTTCTGCCCTCAGAGCTTCTATCTCCCCCTTTAATCTATCACGCTCTTCGATGGTGTATTCATCGTTTTCACCCACCACTTCAAGCAAAGCTTGTGGTACTTCCGGGGAGTCCGGATTCATTCGGACTGACTTTTCTTGTTGGTTTCGAATGCTCGATTCAGGCACCTTCCTCTCCCACTGTGGTAGCCAATTTGGTGTGGTTAATTTTCGTCTGAGGGTAAATTTGTAATTTGTTTAGAGTTTGTGGAGGTATGTAGGTGTTTAATGTTCGAGTAGAGAGTAGAGGGAGAATTAAGCAGCCTGGTTGTATTTAATTTTCATTACCCATATTTAATGCGGGTGGTTGGGTATTTATACCCTTGTATTTGAGCTTTATGGGCTTTCGGGTCATGTTTAATGAACCCGGGTCATGTTCAAGGACCCATGAGCTCTTAGTAGGAGAGCAAGCAGCTTAGTCAAGAAGTGTTTAGGTTTTTAAGTATTTTAGTCCTTGTTCGAACAGTCCAATGGGTAAGGTGTTCGAACTACCCTGTCCGGTCTGGTGATCTTAGTCCGAACTGGACCCGTCCGGAGAGGTAGCAATATTCGGACTCATCACATGTGATAGTCTTGTCTTTATCTTTTGCATTATTATGGTTACCTCTTTCTTTTCTAGAATTAGAAGCTTAAGTTTGTGCAACTGAAACCAAAGAGTGTTTCTTCTTCTTTTGAGAACCATTTTTGCGGATATGGACCATATTGGGTTCCTTGCTCCCTTGGGCATACTTTTTATCTTCATGCACA
Organism: Limnanthes douglasii subsp. nivea; assembly: GCA_036936605.1. Taxonomy (NCBI): domain Eukaryota; kingdom Viridiplantae; phylum Streptophyta; class Magnoliopsida; order Brassicales; family Limnanthaceae; genus Limnanthes; species Limnanthes douglasii. Next base: position 272,824,282 of record JAUPFV010000002.1, read on the forward strand.
AGGTTTGAAATGAGAGTGTCCATGTTCCACTAATTTTCAATATAATCATAGGTTTTCATTAAGACGCTTAATTATAAGGGGAGTGAAAAGATATGTAATATATTTTAATTAATTATAGCACCTCACTATTTGGCGTGTATGAATATTAACCATTTCAAAAATATACTTTTGGACTTTTCTCTTTCCCTTTTTATTTTAGCGTCGAGAGTTTACCAATCAGTTTCTTAGTGTTAACTTATGGTAATTTAAGAAAACTTCTTTCGAGATAGTCAAACATGTCCTTAACGTTATCCATATTAGTGGTTTGAGAGCTCAAGACTTCCCATGGCTCTCAATTCTGTAGGACATATGGGCGTAGGTAATTATGACGTTCCCACATATCTGAGTGAATCTTTTGACTATGAGTACTCGTATTTGTAATATATGGAGTTTTGTCCTTTCTACAAAAATGGTCAATATAATTCATACCTAACATGAGTAACATCATTTTACTACTTCTTAAATTTACACTCAAACAATATGGGGACCTGAATGATGTTTCTTAGCTCAGATTCATTCACTAAACAATCAAAAACAAAATATTTAACTAATGAAACAATTTTTGAAAGATACATAAACTAGATTATCAGAAGTGTTCACATTAAAATACATACAAGGGAAAATTAATTGTACAACTAAATTATCAGACTTTAGTGCATACTATTTCATTATGCTATGAACATCTAAAGCATATATGGGATGCGAAATATCTTGTCAAGTGCTCAGATGTTGAATGGATTTTAATGCAAATTTAAACCATAAACCTAAAATAAAAAATCCTTGGGCATTCATCATGTCACTGTGTACATCCTAAAGTTCAAGTGCCAACAAAAAAAGTAATTACATCCCGTCCCAAAGGTCATACATTCTCAATCACTATATTTTTATCAATGCTTAAATAGATTAGGCTACATAACTGTAAACTCTTAGACATTTAAGATTACACCAAAACATGGTAAAATAATTGAATTTGACATTATTGATGACATTAAAATATTATAGAAAAGAAACATAAGAACAATAAGACAATATTCCTTTATAATTCTTAAATGGTCACCAAATTTCAACCATAGATTGCAGGACTCTACTTAAAATTCCAAAATTTCCTTATAATCAAGATTATATAACCCATATTGCTAAGGTAATTGGATTTTCCTTGGCAATATGGATTTCATATAAAAATAGAGCAAGCTTTAACTATTTTAAAGCTTGGCTCATTGTTTATGCATCCAAACCTCTTCCCAAAAAAAATGGATTAGTTTTAGGGAAATATATGGCTTTTGGCAGGATATCACCTATGGTAATATGTTTGTCTACTGCAAATCCTGTAAACATCTTGGTCACGATTAAAACCACTGAAATAAAGATAGTAAAGGAAAAAAACAATTGTAGTCTAGAAAATCATACTTTATCTAAAACTATCAACCATTCAATCAAACCCACAATTCTACCAAACGAAATTTGGGTTCAAAAAATAAAATCTTTTATTGTTGACCCAAAACAATAACAGACAAATGAAAAACAATAAAACTTCAAACATCAATGAAAAACAAGACTAAAAAAATACTGAAAATGAAATTTCTCAACATTCAAAAATTAAATCATCCTAAACAAAATCAAAATCAATTCTTAATAAGATCAAAATAGGGAAAGTAGATGTCACTATAAAAAATAATATACAGAATCAATACAAAGAGGATAAACAACTACCCTTAACTCAAAATTGTAAACCCCCTGAAGTTTCTGATATATAAGTTATTGAGGCTCTTCAATCAATCAACTTAGGAAACATTATCTCAATCTTCAAAGATTTAGAAAACTCTGAATCTGAAACTGACATACCCAAAATAAGGCCTACTGAAAGTTTACCCCGTTCACCAGAAATGAAAAGGGTATATGTCATAAAGGAGATAAAGAAACAAACAAATAAAAGAACCAACAAACCAAAAATTAAAATCCTTAAATAAAACTTAATCAATAAAACAATGAATTTCAAAAGATCAACTAGATTCTCAAACTCAAATTTTGAATGACTATAGCCATTCAAAACTAGAATGCCAGGGAAATTGGTAATAAAGAAACTCTCAGAAGGATTAAATAAATAGTAAAATTAGAAAACATAGATTGCATTGCTCTTCAAGAGTCAATAATCTCTAATGAAAATATTGAAAAAATAACTAAAAACTTGGATTTGACTATAATTTTACGAATAAAAATAACAAAATTTGGCTCTTCTGAATAGAGGAGTTCCAAATTCAAAGTCTTAACAACAATAAGAAATTTCTTCATAAAATGGTGATATAACCCTTCTTCAAACAAAGAAGTTCTTGTCACCATTTTATATGCCAAATGCACGAGATCCTAAAGACTTGACCTTTGGGATTATTTAAGACATATTTCTACTATCAATCATTTTTTGCTCATAGTAAGTGGCTTTAACATAATCTCAAAAGCCACTGAACAACTTGCTTGCTCCAGCCTTTTCTTGAGTGGAATGGATGAATTTAACAGCATGATAATTGACTGTAACTTAAAGGATCCTGACTACTCAAGATCCAATTATGCATGGTCTAACAATAACTGGAAGCGCCTTGACATGGTATTGCACAATGTTGCATGGAAGGACAATTTTAAAATCATAAGGGTGAAGCATCTGGCCAGAAAAGGCTCAAATCACTCGCCCTTATGTATGGAAACCACATACATGTTTTCTGGTCAAAATTAAAAAAACTAAAAACTAAATTAAAAAATTGGAACAAAGAGGTCAATGCCAATATCTTTGATAGTATTGCCAAATCTGAAAAGGATGTCAAAACTGCTGAAAATAGTCCGCAAGACTCTAATAGTAAAACAAACAAAATAAATATCTCAAAAGTAAGAGCGACACATTTGAACTTACTTTCTAGAGAAGAAATCTACTGGGAGAAAACAAAAGTGTCACTCTTTGGGTCAAAATGAGTAAAAAATACTCAATGATTTCATAATGTTGCTAAAAATGAAAAATAATAGAATAAATTGAATAACAATAAACGATACATTGATTGAGGATCAAAATCAAATTGGTAAATCTGCAGTTAACCACTTTAAGTCACTCTTAAACTCTCAACCAAACCAATCAAACTTAGATAACATTCATGAAATCATTCCTAAATTAATAACAGACCAAGAAAATCAATATTTAATGTAAAATTGTACTATTAATGAGATCCATGATGCTATTAAGACCCTATACCCCAATAGTATCTCTGAAGTTGATGGGTTCAACTCCAAATTCTTTCGAACCTGTTGGCCAATCCGTAAACATGACTTATGTGATGCAATGCTTACTTACTTTAATAATACAACAGCCCTAAAAGCATTTTTTTAACTACAATTTGGCTCATTTCTAAAACAAACTCCGCAAAGACCTAGCAAATATTTACTCCTATCAACCTCTGCATAATATTCAATATAATTTTATCCAAGCTTATAAACAACGGAATTGCCAAACTACTCCCTAAAATTATTTTAGATGAACATGATGGCTTTGTTGAAAGCAAAAATATTCATGAAAACATCCTAATTACTCAAGAACTAACACATGATTTAAACAAAAAACAAAGGGTGGTAATATAATTATATGTTTAGACATAGCAAAAGGTTTTGATAGGATAGACTTCAACTTTATATATGATATAATGCAGACCTTTGGATTTAGCAACCAGTTAATTGATCTAATCAAAGGAGGAATAATATATATATATATATATATATATATATATATATATAATTATAATTATAAATGAAAATTCATTTTTTTATTTCAATTTTAGAAATGGTTTCAGGCACGGTGATCCTATATCACCCAGTATGTTCATCATTGCTGACGAATTTTTATTATGAGGAATTAAAAAACTATCTCAACACTACATCTCTATGTGATATAACTCAAGATGGTCAATTAATAGTCATTGTCTGGATTTTGCAGACGATGTAATAATATTTATGAATGGATCCATCAATAATTTCAAGAAAATCTATGGTTATCTTGAATTCTACCAAACTGTCTCAGGACAACAAATTAACAAACAGAAAACAACCTTCACCTCTCTAACTGAAATGAGTAGAGATATAATCAAATTCCTTGAAAACACCTTTGGTTTCAAACACGGTTTCCTCCCCATCTAATATCTTGCCATTATAGTTCATTTTAGTACAATACAAATTAATTTGATGAACTAGTTTCCAAAATAAGAAGTAAAATATTAGATTGGGATAATAAGACTTTGTCAGTTGGTGGAAGGTTGATTCTTATCAAATTTTTCATTTTCGTGTAATTCCAACCTATTATATGCAAAGAACTCAACTTCTTAACAATGTCATATCCAAAATAAATAATCTACTAAACAAATTTCTTTCGGTTTATAAAGAAAACTCCAAAACCGTTATATGGTCAAACTGGTCTAAACTTTGTTAACTATTTAATAAAAATGTTCTTTTTTTAGCAAAAAAAATACACTATATTAAAAAAGGACCAAAGCGTAGCAATTTTACAAACTAGAGGTCTTAAGAAAAAAAACCAAAATTTAACTAAGGATTAGGGTCAAAATTGACGACAGAAGTCAATCCAAACCCTAATCGAATCGATCCTAACACACATAGGGCTCAAGCCTCCTCAGCTTCCTTCTCACGACTCCGATCTCCTCTCTTCAGCTTCTCCATCCCATAACTCCCAAAATCGAAACCACCAATCTTCAAAAAGATCGTCTGATTCAAGGTCGACGCCGCTTTCAGGACCCTACCTCTTTAGACTGTATCGATAGGTTGAACTGAGTGAGTGCACCAAGGAATCAAACAAATCTTCTACCAAGATCGTCTGATTCAAGGTCGACACCACTTTCAGGACCTTATCACTACAGTCTTGCAGAGATAGTTTTAGAACTGGGTGATTGCACCAAGGAGTCAGACGATTCAACCACTACAAAAGCCAAGCCCCAAATCGAAACCTAGCACAAAATCGAAATCTTGAACCAACAGCCCCCACCGAGCCTTCAATCCAACCAGATTCGAAACAACGAAGCTGAACTACAGCCTTCAACACACCCCTGCCTTTTTATCGACCAAAATCGACTAACCGGGATCGATATATCCCACTCCAAGACTCTCAAGAGTTAAAATCGCCAGCAGAGGGTTAGGAACATCAGTGTTAGTGAACTTCTTGTCAGAGCGCTCCTCCAAAGCCCAGCTCGCAGTCCAGTCAGCTGCAGCATTTTGAGTGCGAGATATATATAGCGAAGAGTCATAGAAGGGTGAATCAGGCTTCGACCTATCGAAGCAATCGGGTTATTCAAAGTTTCAGAAGCAATGGAGGCTATAAGCGTTAAGCAGTCCGACTCGACATCAACCTCTTTCCAGTCGTTAGCCTTACACAGAAGAAGAGCTTCAAGCAAGACCCTGCTCTCAGCCTGAAGAGAATCCACCTTGCCAAAGACGAAGCCAACACCAACAACTATGTTGCCCATAGAGTTTCTGACCACCAGACCACCAGAGGCCTCACCAACACATCTACAAGCTCCATCAACATTGACATTCAGTCTACCAGCAATCGGAGGGCGCCATTCCAGGTACTTAGGCTTGATCTTACCAATAGTTAGGCAACCCAAATAGGCACCTGCATTAGTAACAACATTCCAGTGCTTAGTTTTGAGCATATTTTTAGAATCAATCCCTAGAATTATTTTCTGAATTCTAGTAATAACAGAAGAGAAATTATCATAGGAATTATTAAACTTGTTGTGATTCCGATTTGACCAAATAGCCCAAAGAATAACTTGAGGAACCAAATGAGTAATATGAAATTTACTCTTGTAATACCAAAACCAGCAAAACAGCATGTGACTAAGAGACATGTATTGTCTCACAGGCACCTTGAATAATAAGCCAAAATAATTCCATAAAGACCAAAAGCTGCAACTGATAAAGAGGTGGTTTTTATCCTCACAGTTGCAGCAAAATTGACATTTAGACACCAGAACCAGATGCCTTTTGGAGAGAACACTATCAATAGGAGCGAAATTTTTTAAGTAACTTCCAAGTTAAAAAAGAAAGCTTGGAAGGAATAAACTGATGCCAAACCTTCTTAAAAATAGAAAGATTAAGATAACTAGACCTGATTCTTTGCCAAGTATCCTTAGTATTAAATAGGTTATTATTAGAAATCTTCCACTCTATAGCATCCTCTTGCTCATGACTGATTTTAACACAACATATATGGTTTAATCTTTCATGAGAAATAAAGGTGCTTAGAGTGGGAATATCCCAGCTATCATTTTTCCAAAAAGTGTTTACTTTAGCAGGAAGTAACCAACTATTACAACCAAAATCATTAGCAATAGGCTCCAATCCATGCCAAAAGTCTCTCCAAAAGTCAATATTACCATTTCCCAGATTCCAGTGAATAAACTGATCAGCCTGATCTCTAACAGAGCAGTCTTTTCTAGTTAATAGAATCAGTGACTTTACACTTAGCATTAGAAGGATGAGTATTGCAACAATAAGAATTGTAAGTAAGGTCATCCCACAAGGACTTTCTTTTCCTAAAAAGAAACCAAAGTTTATAAGAAAAAACAAGCTGAATTTCAGATAAAAGCTTAGCATTCAAACCACCCTCATTATAAGGCTTGCACAGCTTGTGCCAGGCAGACCAGTGAATAGCATTGTCATTATAGTTAGATCTCCAAAGAAATTTATTAAAGCAATGCTCAATTCTGCTAATAATACTGTTAGGAATTAGGCTATTTTGCATCCAAAAGAAAATAATAGGATAAAGAACGTTCTTTATGAGAGATAATCTTCCCCCAAAAGAAAGGTTCTTCATATCCCACTCATAAATTTTATTATGAATCTTAGTAATGAGAGGAAGAAAATGCTTCCCTTTATTATTAGGAGCTATGGTAACACTCAAGTAGGTGAAAGGAGCAGTATATGTATTGAACCCAATTGTAGATTTGATCCTGGCTGATTTAGCGTAAGAGCAATTAGAAGCAACAATGATCTTGGACTTCTCTTTATTAATAAACTGACCAGACTCCTTTTGGTATTTCTCAAGCAGGGCATTAATGCAGGCAATAGAGGCATGAGAGCTATTGGAAAAGATTACTATATCATCTGCGAAAGCCAAGCAAGGTAAGATAAAACCAGATTTTAGATAATATCTCAAAGTGTTGTTACTGATAAACAAATTAGACAATCCTCTAATTAAGGCTTCTTCATCAAGAATGAATAGACAATGAGACAAAGGGTCTCCTTGTCTTAAGCCATTCTTCTGATGGAAGTAGCCAATGCTACTACCATTGATCAAAATCGAGATCATGACATTAGAAATAAGCTTGTTAATTAGAACTAAAAAACCATCCGAAAAACCAAAGGACTTTAAGGAATTGATGACAAAAGCATGAGACATTCTGTCAAATGCTTTTGTCATATCCAACTGAAGGATCATATTGCCTTTAGAAGGCATTCTCTTAATGTTGTGAAGCATTTCTTTAGAAATCAGAATGTTATCATGTATACTTCTGTTCTTGACAAAATCACTCTACCCACTAGAGATAATGTTAGGCAGAATATAAGAAAGCCTCTTCATAAAAAGACCAGAAATAAGCCTATTAAAAATGGTACATAGACTAATAGGGCGAAAATTATTCCAATTTATGGGATTAGAACACTTAGGTATTAGACAAATCCCAGTGGCAAAGACACCACCAGGAATGCTACAACCCTTAAGATACGAATTTAAGGCAGCACAAAGATCATTACTAATAATGTCCCAACAAGACTTCAGAAAAAACAATTAAACCCATCAGTGCCAAGGGCACTCTCATTTTTCATGCCTTTGACGATAGACCAAATCTCATCTTTAGTGGTTAACTTCAGAAGCTCCTCATTGTCTCCATCCCCAATTAGCTTAGGAATATTGTGTAGAATGGAATCCTGAGAAATAACAGCATTACAACTAAAAGAATTATCAGATAATATCCCTTTGAAGTAAGACACAGCAGAGTTAGCAATGTCATCCTGAGCAGTAAGCCAAGAACCCTCATCTTTAATACTAGTCACCATATTCTTCTTCCTTTTCTTATTAACATAACTATAATATAATTTGGTGCTTCCATCACTATCATTAAGCCAATTATTATAACATTTTTGACGCCAGTAGCATTCTTCATTTTTTAAAGCAAGAATAAGCAAGCTATTAGCCTTAGAAAGATTGGCCTTAGAGATATTACTATTAACCTGAAGATGAATGCTCTCACAGTAGTCCACCTCTTTAGAAGCCTCCCTGACTTTGTTGAAAATGTTACCAAAGATAGAAGAATTCCACTTCTTAAGACACTTTCTCAAGCGCTTAAGCTTATACCAGAAAAGAACATTAGGATTGCCATTACATTTCTTGTCCCAATTCTGCTTTACACAACTCAAGAAATCAGGGTGATTAGTCCAAGCATTTAAGAATTTGAAAAACCCTTTATTATAATTAGCGCCTCTATTATGAATATTAGAGATAGTAATCAGGAGGGGAGCATGATCAGAATACGTTCTGATCATGTGACAGACCTGAACATTCCAAATATTACTAATGTTTTGATTCACTAAAACCCTGTCTAACCTTTTCCAAATCTTATTGTTACTCCAGGTATACCTTGATCCAACATAGCTAGGATCTTCAAGACTACACTGTCTGATGCAATCGTTGAATTCCTCGACACTACCATCATCAAAAGAAGAGAAACAGAGCTGATCATCAGGACAAGAAATGGTGTTGAAATCACCAGCCACCATCCAGGCCTTGTCAGTTCCAGCTAGCAGCTTAATTTGATTCTAGAGCAGTCTCCTCGGCACTCTTTGATTCTTGGCATACACATAGGTAAATAAACAAGTAAAAGTAGCATAATTGATTTCTAAGTGAAGAAATTTCTCATGATTTAATAGAACAGAAATATTAATGTCATCAGTCCAAAACATCCAAACTTTGTTAGAGACATTAGCAGTATAATTAGTTAAACTAATCCTACTAGCAATACGATCAATTTTATCATACCTCGCCATAGGCTCTTGAATAGAAATCACTTTAACATTGTCATTTTTTATTATAAACTTAATTCTAGCCATAGTAGCATTATTACTAATTCCACGAGCATTCCAGCTTAGAACTCTTATCATTCAGATAGAGATTTATTGTAGGATTTCTCTCTTTTACGCAGAGAGTTAATAGTCAACTTTTTAACACTTTTGTTTTTCATTGCAGATGTAACTTTTTTATTAATGACAGCATCAAAGCCCTAGTCAGAATCACTATCTTTAGGAGAGGAATTGTAGCTGCCTGGATTCTTAGCAGTAGATTCTTGCATCAGGCTTTGAGAGTTAGCATCTTGATCCCAATCCTGAAGAGCTTCAATGATTTCAGGCTCTTTGTTAGAGACAACGACAACGTCTTCAATGGATTTGAAGGAAGTATCAGTTTTTGGACTACAAACATTTGTAGACTGGCTTTCAACAGGAACAACATCTTTAGCAGTTATAATAGATTTCAACTTTCTCTTGTAAACCTTAATGAAGGGAACCTTAGGAGATTTAGGTTGAATATTCTCCTTTGATGTAACAACATTTTGAACAGAATCTGAATGAATATCCTCCTTAGAGACATTACCAGATTTACTTTCTTCATGAATTTTGTCATTATTTCGCACACCATTCTTTTTACAGCAGAATCTTTATGCCCAAAGTGAAAACAAGTGAAGCAATAATCAGGAACACGTCTGTAACTCACACCCACCCAACACCCTTCGTTTTCTCTAAACCCAATCCATAACTTTCTTTTTAACACTTTGGAAACATCTATCTCAACAAGAGCGTAGGAAGCATTGGCACTAACACAGTTATACTTAGGCACAGAGGTTCGATGAACTTTACCCAAAGAAGCAGCAAGATCACCCACTATCCATTCGTTATAAAGATATTCCGACATGTTTTCAAAACGCACCCAGAGCAACACAATCAGACTTTCTTTGTTCTTATTAGCTTCAGAAGAACACTTCAAAACCCTCATTTGTTTCCCATCAACAATCCAGACCGATTTCGACCACAACTTAGTAACATCTTCCAGCAAGTTAAACTCTATCAAGATCTGTCTTGAGTCTAACGTTATGAACAAAAACTGACCCTTAAACTTAAACGAATCCATAAAAGATTGGTTAGCTAATCTTTTAGGGATCCATTGGCTAAATTTGCCGATTAAAGTAGATTTCGATTGCTTTAGTAGCATGTCCTGGGTCTGCTTATCAAACTGTATAATATCATGATCAGTTGCTTGCTTGATAAACTGAGGTTTTGGAACAGAGCGTTCTTGAACAGAGGATAACACATCAACAAACGATTTCTTAATGCTTAGATTTCCTTTACTACAATCTTGAAGAAGAGTAGGAAACTCTTCATTATCAAGAATATTGAACGACATGGAACAACGGGAAATAACCAATCAGACCACGAACTCAATACTCTGTTTCGAAGAAAGAAACAGAGATCAGTGAAAAATCATGAGAAGCCAAAGGACTTCTCCAAAGATCACAAAACCGGACAGATTCAACAAACAATTCCCAGAACAGCCTTCCAGCAAACATGAGAACTTCCAAAAAGAATCAGAGAAACAAACTCTGAAGAACAGAGCTTTATAAACCAGAAAACCGAGACCTTAGCCTGCAGGGAAACACCGGCAAAGAAGAAGAGGCAGGAATGAAACTCGAAAGAGCCCAGAGAATCAAGCAGAGAAGGAAGACTTCTGAGAAAAAACGGGATTCTTGGAGCGAAATCTTGGAGCCTCGTTTTCCAGCTTAGTCCAAATCTATTAATTCTTCAAAATCGTTTGTGTCTCAATTAACCTATTTAATAAAAATGTTCTAAACATTAGAAAGATTAAAGAAAACCAAACTTCATTCACCCACAATTGACCTTTAGAGCATACAAAACCATTTGGGATAACCTCATTTACTCTATATACTACCCAAATAATCATCCTTTCAACCCAATATAGTTTCAAAAGACTCAAAAGTCTGGAAAAGAATAAACAAATAAGAGACATAGTAGAAAATACATATTTTGGAAAGTTAACAATGAGAAAAAGTGTTTTTTCTAGTAAAATGGAATCACGTATATCCCATGATCTTTCTATCCTCAGATGAGGACAATTCTTGGTATGAACAAGTTAAAATATATGAATTTTGGCAAAATAATTCATGGAATATTGCAAAAGTAAGAGACATTGTAATACAATATGATACTAACAGAATCTTAAAAATCACACCTAGTGATGCCACATAAGATACATTTCTATAGATGTATGTCCTGATGGTAAATTCTCATTTAAAGATACATGGAATGAAATTAGGGACAAAGATCAAAAGTCTTGAAGTCTTAAAAAAATGGAATAACATCACACCGGAGAGGTGTTCATTCACACTTTGGAGTTTTCTAAATAAAATAATATCTGTTGATTCAGTTCTTTAAAAGAAACGATTCAGTTTAGCTTCAACATGTCAAAATTTTCAAAACTCTAAACACATTAATCATTTTTTTATATCCTGTAATATATCTTGGGTAGTACGGAAACACCTTACATGATTATTTGGATACTTATAGTTATAAAAAACTGTATAACAATCAATCATATTATAAATTTGTGGTTCTTATCAACTATAAAAAAAACACTCATGTTGGAACCATTTTTCCTCCCATAATAGTATGGTTTATATGGATTGATAGGAATAAAGCCAAATATAATGGTATTAAGTTATCTTCCAAAAATATAATTGATAATATCATATATATTAACTAATTTTGACAGTTCAAACCTTATTAAATCAAAGCATTGGTCGGGTGACTTGAAAGAAACTAACACTCTTGGTTGTTTTAATCATCTATCTAATCCTAGGTTAATATCATATGTCAAATGGCACCCTCTATTACCAAGTAGACTAAAACTTAATTGTGATGGTTCTTGTTTAAGCAATGGAGAATCTAGTAGTGGATTTGTAATTAGAAATGACAATGGTGAGTTATTATATGTTGGATGCAATTTAATAGGTAAAACTTCACCTCTAATTGCATAAACCAATGCATTATTTGATTTCTTCCTGTTTTGTAAAAATAATGATAAAAATGATAAAAAAAATGTGGATATTGAAATTGATTCCTTAATGTTGTTTGATAATCTAAGTTATGGTAACGCTTTATGGTACTTAGAATATATAATCAATTATTATAAGAATAAAAAAATCATATGGTTGTTAGACATATATTTAGGAAACAAAATTATGCAGCTCATTAGGTTGCCAAATATGCTATAAATTAGAAATCTAATTTTCATTTAACTACAAATCAAAATCATGCTTCCTTAATTGCTATTATGTTTCTTGAAAGTATTTGATTGGTTACTTGAGACTTCCAACATGACCAAATTTTACATGATGTAACTAACTTTTAAGTAGGGCTATCCCTGACCTAACAAATTTATATGTTTTACAAGAACGAGTCTACACGAACGATGATAAAGTCTAAACACAAATAAATTAGGGAAAGGTACTAGTCAGTACCTTTTCAAGTATGATATTCCATTTCAGTACCCAAATATGATCTGTTTTTACACATAAATCTCATGATCTGTTACACACAAATCGCATGATCTATTTTTACACATAAATCTCATGATCTGTTACACACAAATCTCATGATATGTTACACACAAATGTCATGATTTGTTACACACAAATGTCATGATCTGTTACACATAAATCTCATGATTTATTACACATAAATCGCATGATCTGTTGATGGTACTTCACGAATGAAAATATAAGTTGGGTATTAAAAATGAATTAGTTTGATGAGATGGGTGTTTAGTAGGCATAGAAAATAGTTGGGATATTAGATGATAATAAGTTTAATGAGAAGATATTTAGTGTGACATTTTCCAATAAATTATAAGTCTCAAACTCAAGATTAAAAAACCAACTCTTCACTAAATAATACACCATACAACATGTCAAAAGGTAATTTAATAAGAAAAACTCCAAATACACTAAAAAATAAATTCAACATATGCAATTACTAGGTTAAGTAAGTTATACGCTTCTGATACATTCATCTAACTCATATTAACTTTAAGTTACAATCTTATAATTTTATAATCAAAACAATAGTTTTTTTTATTTAAGAAAAGAGAGATCAGTATAGAAACAATAAAACCAAAAATACCACGAATAAAATACTTCAATAGAAAAAACGATGTCAAATATTGAATTCCTAATGGCTTCTTTGAAATGAAACCCCTAAACTAAACCATTCCTTGCTTCACCATATTCAAAGGAATAACCTGACCTAATCCACTTGATGTTTTCAATAAAACTGATTAATGCATTAAATTAAACAAAACCCGTACTCAAGAATAGTCTTAAGATAAGACAACTAATATTTATTTATTTATATTGAATTTGAACGGAAGATCGTTCGTCAACCTATTATATAATAGCATTAGAATATATTATTAAAGACTTGCATGATATATAATCAAATATATATAACAATTCATTTTTTCAATTAAAAATATTATCATAATAATTGTTTTAGAGTTCCGTTCCGTGCCAAATAAACCATGTAATTAGTTAGGGACAAAAACTATAATATAATACTAATATTAGCAATCAGCAAACCACCAACAAAAGCAAGATTAAAATAAGAACACACGGTCATATTCATCTATGTACCCTTTCATTTCTTTTTCATATTGAATTTACCACTAAGCCTTTTTTTTTCTCCCTTTTCTATCAAATGACCTTTCTATGTAATTTTCTTTATAGCTAAAAGCCATAAAAGCAACCATAATTTCGGACCCCATCTGACGTGTGCGATTTATAAACACGGTTAAACTAATGTTTTGGCTAAATTAGAGAAATGAATAACAACCCTCAAGTTTTTTTTGATCAAATTTAGAATTTACCAAAAATATTCTTTAATCCCTGCCCGGGTGAATATAGATGGTCCGGTGGGTGAGAGGGTCTCATCTAGGGGTGAGATTCGGTCGGTTCGATCGGTTTTTTTATAAATTTTTAAATCGAACCGAAATAATTCGATTTGTATATTATTAAACCGATTTAGTAATAAAAAAATCGGTATTTTTTCGGTTTCGGTTTTTTCGGTTTCGGTCGGTTTTTTGGTTTTAACAGAGGTGCGGTTCGGTTCGTTCGGTCGGTGCGGTTCGGTTCGGTCGGTTTGGTTCAGTTTGGTTTGGTTTGGTTCGGTGCGGTTCGGTCCGGTTTTTTTTCGAATTATTTATTTAGTCGAAGAATTTTTAAAAAAAATTGCAATTTTTTTTTATAATGAACTAATTATTAATTTTTTATATTTATAATAATAAATTTATAGTTATAATTTTAATATAATAAATACTATAATAATATTGCTATTTAAGTGTAACAAATAAAATACAAAAAAGAAGAGGTCTATCTTCACCTTCTTCGCATCGAATCTCTTTTGCTCTCGTCTTCTTCGGAGCCCTAGATTCTCTCTATTTCCTTCATCATCTATCATCTGGACTAAATGGCGAACGCCGCTTCTGGTATGGCTGTGCACGATGACTGCAAGCTGAGGTTTATGGAGTTAAAGGCAAAAAGGACTCACCGCTTCATAATTTACAAAATCGAAGAGAAGCAAAAGCAAGTTGTTGTTGAAAAGCTTGGTGAACCGGCTGAAGATTACGAGGCTTTTAGTGCCAGCCTTCCTGCTGATGAATGCCGATATGCTGTCTATGACTTTGATTTTATGACCGAGGAGAATGTCCCTAAAAGCAGGATTATTTTCGTTGCCTGGTCGCCTGACGCTTCCAAAGTCAGAAACAAGATGATTTATGCTAGCTCGAAGGATAGATTTAAGAGGGAACTCGATGGCATTCAGATAGAGCTTCAAGCTATCGATCCAACTGAGATGGGTCTTGATGTGATAAAGAGTCGTTCTGCTTAAATGCAGATTGGAAAGAAAACAAATAATATCTTCTCTGGTTCGCCGATTGTAATGTCCATAGAAATTCGAGACTTCGAAACTGTGTTTGAAATTGTCTTCTTGTGTTGGAGCTGTTATGTTCAAGTGTTGCTTTTATTTGATATAAAAAAAAGTGTCCAAAAAGATACTTGTGGGGTTCGAACCTATGTCCCCCATGCCACAAGTAGTTTAAATATTCATATAGGACCACTAGGATAAATGATCAATTAGTTGTAAAAGTGGTATAAAACTATATATAACTTCGGTCGGTTTCGGTTTTATTCGGTTCCTCTTTCCGAAAAACCGAAAACCGACCGAATTTATTTTGGTTTGAAATTTTGAGACCGAAACCGAATATTAATATTTTTAGACCGACCAAACCGACAAATTTCGGTTTGGTTTGTTCGGTCGGTTTTTTTCGGTTTTCGCTCACCCCTAGTCTCATCCGACGGATGAGAAGGTTTCGTCCGCCGGAGAGTTCTTCGCCGGTTGAGAAAGTCTCACTCGGCGGGTGAACAAACGGATCCAAGAACAAAATGGTAAAAGTTCAAAAATGCTCAAATTTTAAAAATGATTAACATTTTTTAGACTTCATTTTAGCCAAAACCTTAAATAAATTTAGTTCCGACTGTTCGAATTCAAATAAGATACAAATCAAACAGATTTATCCGATCCGAAAACGACGTATCGCATCTTCAGCTATTTATGACAATTTTTAAGATTTATTAGGATGAATGTTACTATTAATTTTTTTTTATTTCAATAATAATTATGTGATACGGTAAGGGTATGGAGGAAAAAATTGGTTTATTTATCTTTATAAAATAAAGTTTTTTTTTATCTTAAGTTTTTATATATGATTTGTTGGGAATATGGGCACCGCATATTCCGTCTTCGTATATATAAAGGAACAACCCGATCTTCACACTAGTATGATATTGTCCACTTTGGCACTAGAAGGGTGGCACGACTTTGCTTTTGGTCCCCTTCCAAAAGGCCTCATACTAATTAAGGTATGTTCTTACTTATATACCATTGATCATTCTCATGTTTAACGGATGTGAGATGTGAGACTTTGGTCGCCACCCTAACAAATCCTTTTCTCGAACAAAATTCCATTTTAGCCTCCTCTCAAGTGACTTCCTTCCGCCCACTCTAATCAGGTTGGGGTTACCTAACATCAAGAGCGTTTACAACGGATCTATCTGCTCACTTGACCATCCTGCATATTCCTTTACCTAGGATCGAAACTAGGTCTTACCATTGATCACACCCCATATCCATTAGCGTCACTTCATTCAAGTCTCGCGTCGTCTTGATCCAATGAGTCATTGGCACTCTGAACTAGGTTGTATAGAGCAGATCATTCACCTTGAGCATGACTGCTGGTTCTTCATGTTCGACTTCCGAGAATTTCACCACCATCGCGTTCTGTCTAGGTCTGGCTCCGTTACCATTTGTTGGATCTCCAAAAATTATTATTCTTTCTCAACTTAGGACAAAATTTCTTAGTGTGCCCGATCTCATGACACGAGTAGCACTCCCAATCTGCAAATTTATTAGATTTGTTATAACTATTGCTTCTACTTTTACCTCTAGTTTTCCAACCGCGATTTTCATTTCTACCACGTTTCTCAGCGACTAGAGTTTCTAATGTGAAGAGAAGCCAAGTGTTTTTCTTCTCATATTTTCATTCATCACACTATTTTTAGCCAATGCCATTGGAATATTACCCTCAGGAGCTGAATTAGAAAGAGACATTCTGAAAGTATCCCACGAGTCTGACAACAAACCAAGCAACTATGACACTAAAACCTCATCATCAAATCTGATACCATAGCATCCAACTGATTAATATAGCCTATTCAAGTAATCTGTAAGAGGTGATCCATCCTGATACCTCAAATACATCAACTGTTTGAACAAAAGTAATTTATTGTTTCCTGTCTTCCGAGCATATAACTCCTCAAGTTTACTCCACAAAGTCCTTGCATCTTTTTCGTCTACAACATGATTCAACACATTATCATCAACCCATTATCGAATAAAGCCACAAACCTATCAATGAATACTTACCCATTTTGCATTAGACTTATCTTTAGGTTTTTCATCACCGGACACTGGTAAATGAAAACCTTTAACGTAAAGAATATCTTGCATCTTCGATTTCCATATATGATAATTCGAACCATTCATTGTCACAATTATAATTGTATTCACCTCCATATTTGATACAAGACAAGTACACAACCAATCGCTTTGATACCACTTTCTCAGAGCTTGCTTCAAACATATATAGTTTTTTTTTCAATCTGCACACAAAGTCTTATTTTCCTTCAACCACAAAACCTTCAGGCTATTTCATAAAAATATCTTCTTCCACGTCATCATGAAATAATGTTTTTACATCAATTTGCTCAATTTCCAAGTCTAAACTAGCTGCAATGCCTGTAACCACACAAATAGATGATATTTTTACAACTTGAGAAAATATTTCATCAAAATCAATACTTTTTTCTGACCAAAGCCTTTGACTACCAATCTTGTTTTGTACCGAGGTTGCAGAGAACTATCATCTTGCTTCAACCTATACACCTACTTGTTACTCAAGGCTTTTCTCCCTTCAGGTAGCTTCATTAACTTAAATGTATGATTCTCATGAAGTGATTACATCTTTTCATTCATTGCTTCAATCCACTGATTTTTACATGCACCACTAACAGCCTCATCATGACACTCATGCTCACCTGCATCGGTTAGCAAAATATATTGATCAAAAGGATATCTAGTAGAGGGTTGTCTATCTCTATTAGATCTCCGAGTTAAACCTTCAGGTTGTTCAACCTCTTCTTCATTATCTTTTTTATCAATGAAATCATTATCATGATCACTAGTATAAAAAATATATGAAGCTCTTGAAGCAAATAACTCACCATCTGAATTTTCTTTAACTTCTGTATGAGTATGTGCAAGCGGAATATGCCCTAAATCTACCAAGTCATTTTCAGATATAAGAACTGAATTCTGACTATTATCAATATTATGAACTATATAATCTTCCATAAACACAATACCTTTGCTCCTAATAAGCTTCGTATTAATTAGATCATGAAATCTGTAGCCGAACTCATCAAGACTATAACCAATGAATATACATTGTCTTGTCTTCAAAATAAGTTTAAACCTCTCATCTTTAGGAATATGCACATAATATTTGCACCCGAAGACACACAAATGATCATAAGAAACATCTTTACATGTCCAAACTCTATTTGGGATATCTTCATCTAAAGGTACAGAAGGACTAATATTCAAGACATGTACCAATGTATTCAAAGATTCACCCCAAATGTATTTAAGGAGTTGTGATTGTGAAATAAGAAATCTTACCTTTTCAATTAATGTTCGGTTTAGTCTCTCTGCTACGTCATTCAACTGAAGGGTCTTGGGAGGTATCTTTTGATGCTGAATACCTTGTTGTCTACAATAATCATCAAAATGACCAATGTATTCTCCCTTATTATAACTTCTAACACACTTCAATTATTTCCCAGTCTGTCTCTCGACTGAAGCTTGAAACTGCTTAAAGACATCTAACACTTGATCTTTTGTTTTCAAAGTGTAAGTCCAAACTTTCCTGGAATGATCATCAATAAAATTAACAAAGTAGGTTTTAAAAGGATCACAAAAAGAAAACTTGGTTTTCTTGAAGAAACCAAGCTCTTGAAAGACGCTCTATTCTGCTTTCCAACCAAACAATGTACGCAATTCTTTAAATGAGCTTTATGTATCCCGCGAATGTACTGTTTCTTTCTCAGAATATCTAATCATGTTTTGCTAATGTGAATGAGTCTTTTATGCCACAAATCATCCATTGCTTCATCATTAACAATATTGATTTTCTCAGTAGGCACCCTTGCAGACATGATGTATATGGAATAAATTTTTTATCCTTTTGCCACAACCAACAAGCCCTTAGTAAGTTTCCACTGCCCATTCGCAAAAATACTGCAATAGCGTTCATCATCCAGCTTCCCTGTAAAGATCGAATTCGATCGAAGATCGGGTATATGTTTGACACCCTTCAAAATTAATCTTGCGCCCATGCTTGTTTCTAGATAAACATCAACAATACTAACCACTTTAGACAAATTATTATTTCCCATCTTTGCAGAACCAAAGTCACCAGAGGTGTAAGATGAGAAAAAATCTCTACAAGAAGTGGCATGAATTGTAGCACCGCTGTTAACTACCCAACCATTTCATCAGATACAGAATTCACAACAGCATCATCAATAACAACAAAGTAACTCTCTGAAACTGCAGCAACATGTTTGTCGTCACCAATTTCATCATAATTTTTCTCCTTGTTCACCAATCTGCAGCAACATCAAGTATTTCGTGTATAAAAAATTAAAACTAAAGATTAAAGATGGATGATTTTTTTAAAAGTTTTAAATTCGTGATTCTTTTTTACTATTTTATTAATGTAACTTTTTATTTTAAAACATCACGCGATTTGTAGATTTTAATGAATGTAATCATTTAATTTCAAAATATTTGGTGAGTGTTGTTCGATTATGACAATTTCTCGAGTGAGCGTCTTTCGATTATGACAATTCGATAAATGATTCTTTATGCGTTAGAGGCTAAATTAATCAAAATCTTCATAATAGATGGACGTTCACCAGACATTTTGAAAACAAAAGACTATGTGATAGTAATCGTCATAGTCAGTAGACCTTCACTAGACGTTTTAAAATCAAACGACTATATGAAAGAAATCGTCATAGTCAAAAGACCAATCACGAATTTAAGTATAATTTAAATTGTAAGTACATAAAGACTTCAAACCAAAAACCATGTGATTTAGAATGTAAGTATAAAGACTTCAAACCAAAAGTCTATTAAATTTTTTAAGTTCTATAATTATAAATACAATAAAATTTTCATTTTGAGAATCGATTCTTAAGAAAAATATTATATTATATTTAATCAAATCTTTATTTTTTTTTCTCTCTACTCAAATACTCTTATATCTTCTACCTAACTAACTTCTTTTTTTTCCAGCAAACTTCATTTTTATACTATATATCAATAAAATCACAGTCGTTTTCCACCCATGTGAAACTTTCAACTACCTCTACAAACTTTATTCTTCAATCATCTTCATTAAAAAATTGTTCATATACTACAAAATTTCTTACCACAATTTATCTCACTAAACTGGTGTCGTATGTGGGAAACTAAGATCCATAAAGATGAGTTCTTGAAAACCTTGATCAAATTTCCACTAATGTCTCTTATTAATTTTCCACAAAGTCCAAAACCTTAAAATTAAAAAAATAGGGTGTCACTTTTCTCAGTAAGCTAGGAACCAACAATTCTTCCAAAAAACTAATATCTGAGACGTACATGATGCTCATAATATAGATCGTTAATGGAATTTGTATGAGATAAGAAGGGAAATATGGTGCCCATGTCAGGATTTTGTGCAATATAACGCTTCAAATGACCCAGGTATGTATTTTGAAATTCAACGACCATAAAAGAACAATGGCGATGAGAGAAATTATGGAACTTTCTCTATGAAAATGAACAATGTCGATACATCACTAGGTATACAACCGTTCACTATTCGAATTTCTCAAATACTGATGATCGTGATATGCATTCTGATCAACAGTCCTTCGGTGAGGCTAGAAAGTGCCACAATCATTGTCACTATCTCGATATACTAATAATAGCATAACATTTGCTTCCCGTCACCATAATGAAAAAGAAAAAGAAGATACATATGAATCCGAGCATCTCCTGACACGATGTGAGAAAAATGTTGTTCAAGCTCTACAAGTGTACCAATTGTATCAATTTCATGCATGTTTGTCCAATGCAAGAAGAAAACAAGAAGAACTACCATCAAGATCCACCACTGCACCTAGCAAGTCGACATAACTTCCCTAAGGTTACACCAGTGTAACAAATAAATAAATAAAACTTTTTATATGTTCCACCCATAATCCATCATTACTCATGAGCGGTTCCTCCAATAGGTCAGTCCAATATTGATTATGCAAGTCCAATATCATCACCATTATCCTAAGGTTACTAGCCAACAAACCTACACAATTACACTTTTACGGTTTTGGCTCCATAATAGCATGGTTAGAAATAACATTTAACATATCCATTATTCGGGAAAGGGAACCATAGTCATTTTGATTCATTTCATGTTGACCAGGTTTATTGCTTTACTAAATCCCCGCTTGCACCATATATTTTGTATGAAAACTTACTACCGAGGTTCAAACACTATAAGATGGATAAATATTATAGTGTATGGGATCCAAAACACCATATAAAGCGATTCAATAATGAGATGTTATATTTTGGAGAAGACGATAAGTTGATGTGTATGAAATTTTCCGTTACCTTCAGAGGTAGTGCATTAATTTGGTTCGGTCAGCTTCTTTCTTGCAGTATCTAAGCTTCTGTATATTAGGGAATACCTTTAAAAACTAATTTATTGGTTCTAAAGTCATCAAGAGATATGTTGACTACATAATTCGTTACAAAAAACAATCCAAAGAGTCTTTGAGACTACATTCAGTTTTTTGTCCAAACAAATAATGGACTGCATGAGACTGTGATAAATAATAATAGAAGTTACAAACACCCGCTATTCTTACCTTAGTTTATAAAATCAAAATAGAAGTCATAACCATATGCCATTGTTACCCTAATTCAAAAAATATTAACGAGCCTTTCATATTGGCTTAAATTCTAACAACAAAACTTGGGTAAGAGGTTTTAAATCACAAACATCACAAAATTAAAGTATCAGTAAAACTAAAATATTATAACAACAAAAGTCAATGTTTTAAAGGAAATCTAAGAGAAAACTTCTACAAAAACTACATCAATAGTCGGAAACCATAACGCTTTAACTGAGGAATCTATGCATAACTTAATGAAAATTTATAAGTAATCTATGAAAAAAACTAAGCATATGGTAATTTTATAGAGTTTTGGATATATATATATATATATATACATACTTATATGAATACGTTTTACAAAATCCATAATGATGTGGGTCACTATACCTAAGACTGTTATGCCTTGAATGATGGAGTTTAAAAGTTGATTAACGACATTGTAAAGAAGAGGCCTAAGACACAATACCTAAGAGGATTTGCCGACCATACTATGATGTGGTAATAATTGTAGTAAAGATAACAAAAATAAAAGTTAAAAGAGTTATGATTGACAGTGAAAGTTTGAAGAATATATGATATATGATTACATATGATAATATGCATGATGTTTCAGCTCTAATACCATCTTACAAGATTTTGACTGGGTTTATTGGGACATACACAAAAATGTGGGAGAGTTAAATTTACATGTATCTCTAAGACATCAAGAATTCAAAAAGAAGTTCAGTTTTTGTCCATGATAGTGAATACGTCTTCTTCGTATAACATAATTTTTAGAAGGTATTAATTAGACTAGATGCATGTTATAGTGTAAACAAAGCATCAATTCTTTTGGTAAATAGTGAATGAGAAGGTTTGTGTGATAAAAGGAAAACATAATATCAAATGAATGGTATACATCCTTCTATCTGGTATGATCTATGGCTTTTTCCAACATCCATTATTGACCGTTATGGCCCCAACATTACAAACTTGGCTCGCATACACAATATCTCTTGAGTTGTTGACTTTCTCTATCTGGTATGATCTATGGCTTTACTCACGACCTCTATATGAGAGGCCATTTCTCAAAGCTTCTCATGAACAATCTCCCGACCTTCTGGGCCTCTTGGCTAGAGGAGGAGAGTGCTTGGACTACGTCGCACGACGGAAAAGGTTACCTCTGGCGATCTGTTTTTTGTTTGATCATATACTACATTTGGATCAAAACAAACGCTTGTATTTAGAAAAACAAACATGCTTTAAACTCAACTATAGTGCATCATGTTATTTTTTACCTTCTCTACTGTTACAACGGAACGAATGTCACTTTCTCAATGTAATAGGTTTCCTTAAAGTATGATATGTATCGCTACATTCTCGAAGGTCTAGCCCGTCTCTGTACTCTGGCCCTCCAGACCCAAACTATATGTAAACATTTTCTTATTTTATATATTTTATATCTTTTTATACCAAAAATAAATAAAAATGAATAAAGACCTACGTTGATTCTTGATAATATGAAGATCTTAAAGAGACATTTCACTTAACTGAGCCATGGGAGGAGGTGAACATCATAGTAATGAAGGGGGAAGCTATTCGATTTGTTTGATACATACCAACCCACCTTAAATATAAACTAATTGATTTTTGTCAAAAAATGGATATGTTTACGGATTTCCCCATATGTGACATGATGCCCTACTAGAGTTACGTGGCATCAACCATCTGTAGATATCGGGATCCGGTCAATTAATCAAAAGAGAAGACTATTCTTCCAATAAAAAATTGAAGTAATATTGGTTGAGGTAGACAAACTTAATGAAGTAGACCACATCACAGAAGCATTCAATCATGTATAAACACTCAACCTAATCATGTATAGATAGTCAACCCAATGTTGGTAAATAAAGAATAACAAGTGAATGATATATGTTCACTTCACATATTTAAACAATACATGCCTAAATGATCTATTTTCTCTTCTGAAAATTGATCAATTGGTAAATTCAACTTCTGAGAATAA
Source organism: Limnanthes douglasii subsp. nivea (assembly GCA_036936605.1). Classification (NCBI taxonomy): domain Eukaryota; kingdom Viridiplantae; phylum Streptophyta; class Magnoliopsida; order Brassicales; family Limnanthaceae; genus Limnanthes; species Limnanthes douglasii. The sequence goes on from JAUPFV010000002.1 coordinate 272,848,108, forward strand.
GATGTTATCATTCTTGGATGCTTATTCAAGCTACAACCAAATCCAATGCATGATGATGATCAATATAATATACTTTCATCAGATGGAGGAAACTACATTGTTATGAGGTTTTAGGCATTTATTGGCTCAATAATGCGGGATCACATACTAATCAACAAACTTTTCTCAACCCAACTTGGCTGAAATGTAAAGTTATATATTGATGACATGTTGGTTATTGCTATCCAATATAAAGATTATTTAAGAGAACTTTTCGAATATTTTTCCAATTTAAGAAGGGTCAACTTAAAGGTTGATCCAAAAAAATTCACATCAATGTGAGATCATTATAGTTTAAGTGATATATGGTCAGCAAAAAGGGAATAAATACAGATCCTACACAACTTTGAAATTTGACTACAATAAAGCTCATCAAAGTATTAAAGAAGTTTATATACTATCAGAAAGATCATCTATTTTATATATATTCATTTCATATTCTTCAGAAAAATGTGAGCCATTATTCCAAATATTAAAATGATATGGTAGATTCAGATAACCTTTTGAGAAATATTAATAAAATAAAATTAAGTGAGTCCTTATTTTTATATTTGACAGTTTCAAATTATGTTGTTCGTGTGGTTGCAATTGCATAATAAGAAAATGTAAATATGGAAATTTATTATACTGGTAAGTCTTTATTGAATTCCAAGACTCACTACCTACATTTAGATAAACTTGCTTTAGCTTTAGTAGTTGGGACAAAAAATATGAGACATAACTTTCAAGCTCATCCTATCATAGTCAGAACATATTCCTCTTTATGAAATGTATTAAAAAAGCTTAATATATATGGAATAATTACCAGGAGGTGAGTATAGTTAAAGGATTACCATATTAAATTTGAGCCCAAAATGAGAATAAAGGCTCGGGTCTTAGCCCATATTTCTTAACTGAGTTCAAGTCAAAAAAATATGTGCATTCGACAAACCAGCCAAAATCAACTTGACATGTTTAGACAAACAAATGAATCAATTAAATGGTTTATGAAACATGAGTTTAATCAATATATCTCATATATTAAACTATGAACCAAACCATAAACTTTAACTTTTATACTTCTAACAATGAGATATAATATGGGGTTGTTGTAGCTAGACTTAAGATATGTAATATTTGTAGGTCTGGAAGGGGAAAATAAATAATTGGACAATGAGAAGCTAAAAAGAAGCCTAATCTAGTACCTAAAAAAACTGCGTCACCATGAGACATTGTTTGATTAAGAAAAAATTGATAAATATTTCAAGAGTAGTGAACCCGACACTCAATGCTCTAGCATCTTTAGCATGTTTAGATTCAACAAAAGTGGTGATATTCCAAAAGAGCATTTAATAATTTTACCAAACATATTATTATTAATGGTTTTGGAATCCGAGGTTATTCTTATTGAAGTAGATGAAGAAAATGAAGATCAGAGATCCTATGTCAAAGCATACCTTGTAGAAAGTAAATTTCCAGAAAATAAGATTGAAACCATGTATAGAAAGAAAATATCACCACGATATGTATAGGTAGCTGAAACTTTGAATAAATATGGACTACCGAAACCATTGATTTGATATCTAAAACTGAATTAGTATTTTTTTATTATAAAAAAATCATAAAAAAAATAAAGTGGCCATTATGGCCATTAATAACTACATAGAATAATTCTAATGTAAGGATACTACCAACATACCATGATGGAAGATGAAAAGAAATTTATAAAAAATTGTGACACATGTCAATTATTTACTAATAAAATACAAGTATCATACATCCTCTCATAAACTATTTAAAAGGTTATTACATTCGATAGATGAGGCCTTTAAATTGTAAGGGCCCTTCCAAATGCCTTGGGGGAAATAAAATTCTTATTGGTGGTTATAAAATAGTTTTTGAAATGAGTGAAAAAACTTTAGCAAGTATCTCAACATAATGAAGTTATCAACTTTCTAAAGGGAAACATGTGATATATATAGGATTCCAAGGATCATGACAACTCCAGAATAATTGTTTATCACGGTTTTACAAAATAAGAGATATATAATTAAAATTTTCATTTCTCATTTCCATACATGAAAAAATGGTCAGGTAGATGTCACAAACAGAATAATGGTATGTGGTATAAGAAGATGTTGGAAGATACAATATGGAAATAACCTGATTTCTGCAATGAAATCTTATTGTCATATCGAACCACTCCAAGAACTACAACAACCAAAACATATTTTACCTTGGTATACAGAATGGAATTAGTAATTTCAGCCAAAACTGGTATGCCTTCATACAAAATATCAACATATAATGAACGAAGGAATACTAAATTTATAAGATTTTAGCTTAATGTTATTGAATAAAATACAATAAAGGCTCCTCTAAGATCATAACATTAGAAACTCTTATGACGAACATATATAATTAATAGGCTTGCTTAAGAAGCTTTAAAGTTGGAAACAAAGACCTCAGAAGATGTTCCTCCATAATAAAGACAGATCTCTTAACAAGCTTGGACCAAACTGAAAATGGGCATACACTATGAATGCAAAATTCAAGCTTGTAAAGTACATGTTATTAGATGAAGAAGGACATCATCTTCAACATCCCTTGAGCATAAAACATATCGATCTCTACAACTCATAAGCATGTCATAACTTCGACTATTACTTCCATTATTTCAATTATATTTGTTATTTAGTTTTATTTTAAACTTTCAGTTTTGTGATATACTATTTCTAACGTCAGTGGCCCGTCAGAATTTTAATGAGATATTCATATAAGTAAAATATTTTTTTATTTTCATCTTAAGGTTTATAAGATTGGAAATATATCGCCAAATATTTAGGGAGTCTTCGCACACATCAAGAAAATAAAAATTAAACGTGGGATGTAACTAAATGTAGTCTTAAACACTTCAAGGAGTCTCTAAACCCCCCCCCCCCCCTTTAAAGAAAAAACTAAGTGTAAATGATTATAAACGTAATCCTAAACATTTTAGGGAGTCATGAATCTTCTAAGAAAAATATGGACGATTTTAGATCCAATCCTATGGAAAAAAGAGCTAATGAGTTTCAATAATAAAACAAAAATAAAGTCTATGCCTTTAAAATTGATCATTCTGTTTGGGATAAAAAAAATAGCAATATGTTATCGTCTTCCAAACTAAAGATTGCCCAAGTTTTTAATACATTAGGGACTTTTGTGTCTTAACAAACCTTCAATAATAAAGTAACGATAATATATTGAATTCTTTTTAAAAATCAATTAACACCTTTAGAAATCCCAAGGTTTCATTTTCCCAACAAATATATATTCATAGTTTGAGATTATTCATAGAGATGAAAAGTAAAATTCATGTATTAAAAAAAAGTAAAAAAAAAACATAGTAACACAACATGGAGACTAGGTTCAAAGTATTTTCCTCATGGAAAATGAAGTACAATGATATAAAAGATAAAAAAAACTAAAGTTATCGATGGAGGACCTTTGTTTGGCATACACAATGGATAAAAAAGAAATAACAACATTAAATTCATTAGAAAAATGATGATCACTTACACATTCAGTTACAAATCAAATAATATCTTTATTTACAAAACCTAAAGAATAATCTCCCATAGTATTAGTAGCGGCTTCAAATAGAATATTACAGATATTTTGAGCCTCAATTTCAATCATAAAAGGGGAAATATTATACCCACCTTTCAAATAAATAAAAATGCATATATCCTTGTTACGGAGACTTGTACATCCAATATATTTTGATTTATATTATATAGGGAAATATGATAAAAATAATCTTAGTTCAATTCTGAAACTTCTCTATGGATTGAAAGCATCAATTTCGCTTCAGTAGTATCTATACATTCTCAATTTCAAGCATAAGTGAGAAAATATTATACCCACCTTTCACATAATCCACAAAGCGTCTATCCTTGTTATGGGAACATTCCCATTCGAAATATTTTGGTCTACGATCTACCATGAAATATGATAAAAAATCTAAGTCTACTTTTGGAAATTCTTCATGGATTGAAAATATTAACTTATCTCTAGTATAAACTTTCTCAATAGTTAATTACCAACATTTTTCCAACTTCTTTAGAAAGTTAGCATGTTAAAGATGCTCTAGTTCCATTTATTTCACCAATTCTTTCTTTCCTTTACCGTATTATCTACTTTCTTCAATAGTTGTTTTTTTTACTTACTCTTAGTTTCTATAATTTTTAACAATTCTTTATTTCTTTTATGCTCGATATCTCTTACATTATTCTCTTTTTAAACTCAACAACATACTTTACTGACTTATTAAAAAGTAAAACAAGTTTATATAGATTTTAACTTACTTTTTAGTTGTATTTAGACTTGAAATTTAATATGAACATCATCTTGCAAACATTTTTTTTCCAGCATAAGTAAGTTTCAGTATCGTCCGCTTTCAAATGGCTCTACTAAAACCTCAAGCAAAAAACAAAGGTTAAAAATAGTTGGAGCATGACTTTCATGAGACTGACGTAGAAGCACAAAAGCACTAGACAAAAACTTTAAAGACAAAGTAGAGTCAGTAAAACACATATATAGTAAAACACATATATACAAAAGCTATATTAAAAACCAAAAAATAAAACTTACCTGCGTACCGAGTTTCATTTCCTTCATGACCAACTCCAATGAAGAAAAATGATTTAGGAACACACTTAAGCCTTTGAAGTAGCAAAATAGTTAAAGACATCTGCACTTTATTTTCGGAAAAATACATTAATTGAAAAAAAATAAAAATTATCGGTTAATTAACCATCAATAGTCACATGATCATGACTTACAACCATAAGATTTGTTGAATCTATAACTTTATGAGTGGTCGAGACATTAACTATTTTCCCACGAAGAATGCTAGCAACACCAACACATTTAGTAACAATAATTGATACCAAAAATAATTTCATTAGCAGCATAACAACGTGAACTATGATTTTAGTCGTTGGTTCGCTATTAAGGATGTTATCGGTCTCGTTTTAGTCTGATTTTGGAATACATCAAACCAGAACAATAAAACTAATTGTTCCGACTAAGATGACCCAAAAAATATTTGGTTCAATCTTACGTAACGGAACTGAAAGCGGTTGGAACGTGTAAAAATTAAAACCCATAATAATATATATTTATAAAATAAAACTTTTAACCAAAACTTCAAATATATAATGTTAAAACCCATCTAATTCAAATCGTAAATACACAAACTTAAAACTAGAAATTCATTAAAGTTTTTAGCTCAAATTTATGTTTAGAATTGGACACCTAAACAAATTATTGCCTTCTACTAAATATTCGGACACTTCCTTCTAATATGAATATTAAATACTTTCTTCAACAAAATTTATTCTGCTTCAGTATTTTAAAACTAAGTTTCGATCACATTCCATCACCATAAAACCTTTAATAAACATCGTTTTTCAATCACATTTATCCAAAAAAACTTATTCATTTATTAAAAGTTTATTAACCACAATATATCTTAGTATCATATATATATATATATACTATAAATGTATTAATGTATAGATAAGATGAGAGTAAATCAAAATCATTTCATATCAAAATCAAACTTAGATATTAAACAAGTAATAAATCGGACCATATTATCCAAAAACCATTAATTATAGCAACATTTTATTATATATTAAAATACTTTATCCAAAACTTATTACATAGATTCTCTAAATTATATTTAGCAAGTTAAAATGGACCGAGTATTAAATGGTAGACATTAATAGCTAAGGGACCGGTTTAATAAACACAAAAAGAATAAGGGCGGTTTAGACAAACATATAAAATAGAGGAGGCTTCAAGTTATGTTCTTATCTGAAAATATTAGTAGTAATTCAAAGCATCTTCTTCAACCAACACTTAATTGTAACATAATTGAAGAAGAAACGCATTTTTCTTTCTCTCTCTAACTCCTATCCATCTCTTTCCCTTTCCCTTACCATAAACCCAAAAGCAGTCCTTCTCAATAAAGCACTCCTCCATTAAGCTCTTGTGTATATAAAAAGATTAAGAACAAAAGCCAAAACCAAAACTCGGATTTTCTCTCTCTTACTTTCTATCGTCTTTAGGTGGATTAGGTTTTATTTCGAACCAAACCCAGCTCCTTTCTGAAAAAACCATCTTTACTAACAAGGGTTTTCTTGCTTTTTGATGTTCCTTTGATATTTCTCTGTTAGAGAGAGAAACTGAGGGTTAGAGAGAGAGAGGATGTATTATCAGTTGAGCAAGAGTTCTTATCATGAGTCTATGAAGGTCTTGGAGACTGATATCCAGCACGCTAATTCTTTGTAAGTATAATTTTTGGGTTTGTTTTTAATTTGTTTGAAATTTTTGGTGAAATATAGTAATCAACTAAGAGAGAGATAGTCACTTTAGGGTTTTGGGATGATTAGCGATTAATAAATACCCAATTTCAAAAGCTGGGTTTGATTCGGATATGATTGAGGTGAATAAAAAAAGAAAAAAAATACCCAACTTGGAAAAATATCGTCTTGATTTTTAGAAATTTGAAAAAGATTGATATTGTCTTGTTTGCAGATGTTTCCATACGATTTGTGATGCTTTAGTGATAAATTAGCTTATTGAAGTTCCATAAATTGAAGAAGGAACTGTTTTTGTTTGTTGGGGTTTTCTTAGAAAGGTTTGATTTTTTTGGTTGTGATTGTGGACATTGTGATACCGGGCATTGTTTTATCGTTAAGTGATGAAGAATATAATGTGTCATAGGCTATCTATCAGTCTTATGTTTGATGCAGATGGTTAAAGTGAAGAGATGGAATAAGTATGGCACTTTTTTCTTTTGTTAAAACCTCTATGTTTTCTAAATTTATGAAGAAAAACAGTTGATCTTTTCTCCATCCGTGTGTTTTCGATACAAATGCTGGTTTTTCCTAAGTTAAATTAGACATTTTGGGGGTTTTTCTTCAGGGCTGCGGAAATTCCAACAAGAAAAAGCAATGCAAGGCTTCAAATGAAGTTGGTTTACAATAACTTGGCTCCTCTTTATCTGTTTTTGCTACAATGGATTGATTGTTCTTGCACATGTTTACTCCCAAGATACCTAGACCTCTTTCATGTTCTAGTTTACAAGGTAGGTTCAGCTCCGTTTAGTCCTTATGGAATCATGATTTCTTTCAGTGTTTCTAATCGGTGCTTTTGTCTTGTTTGATTCATAGGTATACACCGATGGGAGACCTAACTTGTCAACTCATGGAAGAAAAGCAACAATTAGGGATTTCTATGGTAAGTGCAATCTCTTGTAATAGCTCTAGATTCGACGAATGATGTTTGCGAAGTTTGACTAGATCTCGAAGGACCAATAATATTTATATACGATATATAGTATTTTCATAAGAACCATAGCGGTGTAAGGATTATAAGGCTGGATTTGGACATAGGACTCTCTCAAAATTCCCCTTAAGCAAAAAGTCGGATTTATTTTTGTCTTTTTTCTTCAACATTTTATTCTAGGCTCCTCTCTATTTACTTTTTGGTTATATGACTTTATACCCTCACAATGCCCTTAGCTTGCTGCACATGAAATAGGGTTAGGCACTTTTCCAATAATCGGTCGGTTTTTTCGGCTTCTAGGTCTATCATAAAATAGCTTGTTTATTTGCTTTAGCTTTCTAAGCTAATAAAAACAAAAAGCCTAAAGAAACCTAATATTCTTAGCTTTTAATTTTCTTTACTCCTTTTTACCACCATATTTTGTTGGCTCTCTCTATCAAACTTCTCCAGGCACAATCTTGGCATTTTCAATTTATATCCTATTGTGTGCAGTCTTTTTTACGTACATTAGTTTCGAAGTAGTTATTAGCTAATAAGTAAATGCACCAAACAATCCCTTGAGTAGGTTTGTATCCAATCATTCGATCAACTAAATGTTTGAATGTTGCAGGTGTAATATTACCATCTTTACAAAGGCTTCATCATAGCAACTTAGATGACTTAGATGATGCTGATATTGCGAAATTTAAGGTGAAAAAACTTAACAAGAAGCAAATAGAAGGAGACAACCGGCTCATGAATATCGATTTGGAGAGAGAAGATGAATGCGGAATATGCTTAGAACCTTGCACCAAAATGGTTTTACCTAATTGCTGCCATGAAATGTGCATCAAATGCTACCGTAATTGGTAAACCTCGTTCTCTTTTTCAACTTCAAATAATAAAAGTCAGTACTTTCACCATTTCACTTATACCCAACTCGTAAAAAATAATCCGGACTCTTAACTTTAAGAATATATACTTCTTAGGGAAACTTAATTTGTTTGAAATTTTACAAATTGAAGTACTACAAGCTGGCTTATTTTAAATGCAGATAATTTGTTTATCCCTTGTTTGTTCGTAAGTACTATAAATTGGTCCTTATGTTCTATATAGCTAAACAAATTTACTTTTCAAACTATTTTTTAACTTAAAAGTTGTAGCAAACAATGCATTATTATAATTGAATGCTACCGAAATCGGCGTAGCCATCTCTTCTTTTTTTCAATTACAAACATATTAATTACTACTTTTGTTTATTGTTTAGCTTATACATTCTTTGCGGAAAATGCAGGAACATGAAATCAGAGTCATGTCCATTTTGCCGCGGCAGTATAAAGAGGGTAAATTCTGAGGATTTATGGGTTCTTACATGTAACGACGACGTGGTGGATACGGAAACTATATTGAAAGAAGAGTTGTTGCAATTCTACCTCTATATTAACAGTCTGCCTAAAGATTACCCAGATGAACTTTTCTTTTTGTATTATGAGTACCTTCTTTAGATTATGGAAACCCTCCAATTATGCCAATGTACAGATGGAAAAGGAAGAGAAATCCGACCAATCTTTAAGTGTATATAGAGTTGGGTAAATAATTATTTTCTCAGATTTTTGCAGAAAATAATTGGTGGTACCATTTGTATGTGCTCTTGGAATTCATGAATATAAGGTGATGACATGATATATATTATATATACATCAATGGTGTAGTTTTAATAAAGGAGAATGTGAAATTTAATGTTTGTTTTGTTGTAGAAAAGTTTTTTGATTTCATTTTCATTATTGATAAAAAGGTTCAAGTCTTTTGAGGTTTGTTTTGGGATTTATTTTAAAAAGTAGTAGTACTTAGTAAATATGGTGGTTTCTAAGAGAGAAAAATTCAAACTAATTTTTCAACAAATAATTTTCTAGTACATGTGGATCTATATTTTATAGAAAATATATATAGTCTAACAACCATTCGGAGGTAGGTATTACCTTGCTCCTGAAGCCTTAGGGGTTTTACGAGGTCAAGGCCCTAACCTCCGAATGAAATTGTTTATGATATAGGAGTATTATTTTACGAGGTCAAGGAACCAACCTGCGTATGAAATTGTTTATGATATAGTTTTTAAGAGAACAATTGGAATATGAATTGTTTATAATATAGTATTTAAGAGAACAGTTGGAATTTAAATTGAGTTGGTGAAGTGTTAGAGATGTCACACTGTTTGATAAAGTTGCGTATGTTGATTATGATAGTCCAGTAAAAAAATTAATTTTCTTTTCGGTGCAGCGTCTTGTAGAGTCTTGTAGTCACCTGTACGTCTTTTCCCATCTAACTCATCATAGATTTTTTTTAGTAATGAAGGCCGTTTTGTTAGACCACCACGGAGTAAGATTCATATTAGTGAGAATTTTTTTAAGCTAATTTTCTTTATTACAATGAAAGACCCAATAAAAGGTTTAATGAAGATAAATTACCCACCAAAAAAAAAATGACTAAAATCTAAACAAATGGATTTTAGTTGAAGCGGCCTAAGAGATATATTCATTTTCCTCCATCTAAAGCCAGACTAAAGAGAATACTAGAGAGACGCTATAGAAACGACGATCTTCAGTTTTAATTTCGATGGGTATTTTTGAAGAGATTTTAATTTTTTGATTGATTTGGAAAAGTCTAGAAAACTATGTCTGAGGAGCTTCAGATTGTGCTTCATCCGATATCGACGGTCATCTACATCTTTCTTGAATCTGGTTCCAACTAGCATGAAGCATTCATCTCGTGTTTTTTGGAAGCATAATTTTTTAGAATAAACAAGTCTTCAACAACTTCTACTTCTAATACTTGGTCTTCCGTTATACTTTCATCCTCAAAGAAACAGAGAGTAACAAACACTTATTGATCCAACTCTGGTTCAAGAGTTCTTGAAAATCAGAGAATGTAAGTCATTACTCGATTCTAATATAGCCTATTTGAAGGCTTTCTAAGAATGTGATTGCTTCTAACAGAGGTGGAGCTTTGAATGTTTTGTAATCGATTTTCATTTTACATCTTAGAGTCCATCGAGCTAGCCAGTTTGCTGCTCGATTTTGCTCTTTGAAGATGTGATGAAGAATCATGTTATTAGTTAATAAGGATCTTATGCCATAAAGAATTGATTCTAAATGATTAAGATAATGTCTAGTCGAAATGAGAGAAACTAAGATTTCAGAGTCTGTTTCAATGTCTACTTCCCTTAATCCTTTGATCTTGCATATTTGTAGGCCATCATGGAGAGCTCGAGCTTCTGCTTTGGTAAGAGAGAGCACTCCATAGTTGTTCCCATAACCATAAACGATATTCCCCTGACTATCTCGAATGACAACTGCTCCGCTTGGTTCACTGGATGCGAGCCAGCAAGCATCAAAATTTAGCTTGTATCTACCAGGAAGTGGAGGAATCCAGGAGAGATAAGTTACTTTCTTCCTCAACTTCAGATGATTGGTGCATCATAACGTAATTGTAGTTTTTTCATTTTGTTTCCAGTGCTTGTTCTTAAGGAGATTTGCTTGATCCAGACTGATTAACATGTTGATGATGTATTTGATTGCTGAGATTGATGAGAATGAATCCCCTTTCATCTTACCTTTGTTTCTTTGCCGCCATATTTCCCAACTAATAATTGTAGGGAGGATAGTTTTAATGTGAGTCTTGTTAGGTGAAGACCAGAACTAGACCCTGAGCATGTGTTTTGCTGTCATAAAATTGCGAATGTTTACTTTAAGAACACCTGCAAAATGGGACCAAATACTCTAAGCGAATATACATGAGATAAAGAGATGATCTTTAGTTTCCAATTTTTGACAAAACTGGTATTTAGATACCATTATTATGTGTGTTCTCTGCATAATCAAGTTAATAGGTAACTTGTTTTGAATACGTCTCCAAGTAAGAAAATAACCTTTTCTTTGAGAGATCTGATTCCATATTTTTTTCATAGAGAGAAGATTTGTTGTAGTTAGGCCTCATACTCTGCAGTGTGTCTTTGATGTTAATTTTTACATCTTTCGAAGGAATCCAGTGAATGACATCCTTAACCTGCTCATTAATAATAAATTTGGAAATAAGGTTAATGTTAAAGTTAGTAAGTAGAGGTTTTAGTTTATTCACATTCCAAGAGTTGTTTTCCCACAAAGACCTGACCATAGTGCCTTTAAACCAATTTTTGTTAGAGTTTGAGTTTAGACTAATAAGGAGAGGTCTACCATATTACTTGTCCAACCATAGATCCACATTACCTTTACCCAGTATCCACCTGATATTTTCTTCACCAAATTTCTTTATATTAGTCAGCCTCTTCTATGTTTGTGAGCCTTTTTTGGAGTAGTTAATTTAGAGTGGGTGATTTTGTTTACAGTAGATGCTGTGGAGAAGGTTTTCCCAGAGAGAATTGTTTTCTCTGAATCTTATCCACAATTTACAAGAGAATACTTTTTGAATATCTTGAAGGCTTCGAACATTTAGCCCACCTTCACTAAATGTTTTGCAAATAGCTGGCCAAGAAAACCAATATAGTTTATTTTCTTCATTACTAGAGCCCGAAAGGAACCTGTTCAATAATCATTCTATCTTTGAGATGATAAAAGTAGGCGACCAACAACTCTGAATCCAATACAGAGGAATAAACATTAGTACTGAATTAATTAGAGTTATTCTGCCTCTGTACGATAATTGTTTGCCATCCCAGTTTGATATAAATCGTCTGCAAATGCTAAATTTGGGATGATTATTTTGCTTATGCTAGAGAACTTTAAACTTTTATCAGATTCATACAATACACTAAGCCCCCTTAGAAAGATTTCTTATGCTAGAATGAATAAACTCGGGGATAAGGGGTCCCCTTGTATAACCCCTCTTTTAGCTTTAAATAAGCCATTTGCTTTCCCATTTATAAGTATTGAGAGAAAGACATACTTTATTAGATTTCCAACTAAGTCGATAACCTTGTTCTTGAATCCAAAGCTCTATAAAACTTTGAGAATGCAATTGTGAGAAAATTTGTAAAATGCCTTGGACATGTCAACCTTAATGACAATGTTTCCTGCCTTTTTTTTCTTCCTATGTCATGAATGAGTTTCTTTGCGACAATATGTTATCATAGATTAATCTTTCCTTGACGTAGGCTCCCTGCACCTCAGAGATCATTTTAGGCAAAAGTATAGACAGTCTATTATTGAGCAATTTAGACATTATTCTATTTATCATTGTACATAAGGATGTCCTGACCTTGAATGAAAGATGACAAAGCTCTACATAGGTCACTTTTGATGATTTTTGCAACAAGTGGTGAAAAAACACTTGTTTAAACCATTCATACCAGCAGCACCTGCTGGATTTAGGCTTTGAATAATGTTCCATAGTTCCTGCTCTGTAGGTGTAGCTAGAAGAAGATTATTATATGAGTCATTTATAAATATAGGAATGACACTGAATATACTATTATTCATGTATTCAAGTTCTTGATTTATATTAGAATAAGATGGAATAAAAAAAGGTTATCTTTAATGTAGGATTTCGCAGATGAGTTGATAGTCTCTTCATTAGTGAACCATTTGTTATTGAGTTTTATACCAGATATCATTTATTTCATTCTTTTTTTCATAACATAGTTGTGGTAAACTCTAGTATTCATGTCCCCATCTTGTATCCAGTTAGCGTAACACTTCTGTTTCCAATATTCTTCTTCCATTGTAAGAGCAAAAAGGTGTTCTGTTGTGGCTTTCAAAATAGAAATTTTGTCTTATAGGCTATTAGATAGATTATATATTGTTCCACATGTTGTAACATTGTCTTTAGTTTGTATTACCTTTTTCAAATATGTTTCCAAAGTAGTTCTTGTTCTACTCTTTCAAAGTATTTCTCAATGTTTTCATTTTGTTTTAAAAAACAAATAGTGGGTAACCATCCATGACTTCATTCCAGCTTGATTATACAATGGTGATAATTCATTGTCCATGGTCCATATGTTAAGAAATTTGAAGCTTTTGATGTGTTTAGTTCTATCCTTGATGATAGATATGCATAATAGTGTCTGATCTGAACAAGTACGAGCCATATGGACTACTTTGGTTTCATATTGATGAGCTTGGTTAGTATATTTTTACGATATATGTTTTGGCAAGTAATTTTCATCCATTTTTTATTTTCATTGTGCAATATTTATATACCAAAACATTGGGTAGGAATATGTTTGGTAAACTGAAACATCTGATTTGTAAATTGACGAAAGGTTATGGTATTGAATTTATATAGGTTAAAAAAGTAAAAACATCGACCATTTCATTTTTTGTTTTGGATGCTTTTTTAGATGTAATTTGATCAAATAGTGTCGTTTGTAAAGGTTTTTTTTTTTATAGTGGATCTTATTATTTTTTCTAACTTATGTTATATCCATAACCTGATTGACTGCTACCTGAAAATCTGTTAAAAACTTCATTTTTTTAGTATCGCAGATATTTGTAAGTCTCAGTCCTGCGATTGCATCTTCACATCCCACCTCATTGGTTCTCCATAAAGAGATATTAGTTGCACCCTAAGTTCGAATTCATATTGTTGCTTCATCCGTTTGTATGAACTTGATATGTTAGTTTGCGATAGTCTGCTAAAGGTAGATGTGTTTCATACTAGAACTTTGTTAGGAAATTTGCTAATGCTCGAGCTTTAATTATTGTTCGTGCCTCAAAACTGAAGTCAAAGTATCCTATATTTAGTCAACCTATCACATATGCTTGGTTTCCATAATACATTCCCGAAAGGGAAGGAAGTCCTGACCCCTATTGGTATGTGTCTGAAAGTGAGGCCTCTTCTTCTTAACCGCTACTACTATAGCCATGAAAATCTTTTTGTAGTTGTAGTTATCGTGTCTCGGAGCCTAGTAGAGAATTACTAAACTAATATATAGCTTGGGATATATTTCCCTCTCATCTAACTAGAACTGTTGTAACCACGTAATTAGACACAACCCAATACAGAAATAAAAACTCACCTCACTTCGGTTTTGTCAACACTTCTGACGAGGTTATAAGCCCTTTGATTTTGTTGAAAGTTACATCACATGCATGAGTCCAATTGAATATGCCAGTCTCTTTGAGTCTATGGAAGAAGGGTGACATAAGGATCATAAATGAATATATTATAACAGTTAATCTTTTAGGCGTGATATGTATGTTTTTTGATGTTTAGCGGTGGCTCCATTGCAACCAAGTTTAAACGTTGTATGGATATGCTCCTATCAATTTCTCACTGACCATATACCTCTAAAATTTTCTTGATCTAACACCAAACATACACTTCTCGAGATTTATCTTCAAGTTGATCTTTTGCAGGTTGATAAAAGTCTTGGGCAAGGTTTGTAATGTGATATGCATTTTGGTTGCTTGTGATCAACATGTCATCAATATAGGATTGTAGATTACGCCTTAAATGGTTTGAGATTTTCTTGTTAACCAATCTTTGGTAAGCAACCTCAACATTCTTGAGCCCAAAGGTTATATGAACGTGTAGTAATGTAATCATCACTCTATGATGAAGGTAGTAGATTTCTGATATGATTCATGTATTGAATATAACATGAATACACATCCATGAATGATAACATTGTGTTCCTGGAAGATACATGCACTGCCTGGTCCATACATAGAAAGGGAAAATATATTTCAGATATGTTTTATTCTGATTAATGAAGTCAACACACATTTTTAATTTTCCATTCTTCTTCTTGACCAACACTAGGTAATATGCTTCTACGATATGTCCTACTTCGCGAAACGTGTCCACCACAACTATTATTGTTTTGTCTTTCTCTTTAGAGAATGGTCTTCTCTTATGCTTGATTGACTGAAACCTGATATCTATTGATATTTTATGGAATATTACTTTATTTTCTTCTATTGCAATGGATTTCACTTCTTCCCCCAAATCGAACAAGTGAATGGTCTCTCTCGGGTCATCCATATCACCAAGGATGACTAGGTCTTTGGTATTTTCTATTTTTAGTGATATAGAGGTAGAATAACACTCATTTAGTGTTCTTTGGTTACTATAGATGACACCAACTCGAATGTTGACTATGTAATGAGTGGAACTATAACATACATTTGAACCAACCAGGGTTTGTCAAAGATGGAATTGTATGTAGATGATGAATATAGTACCATCAGTATGAATTATGCATGCTTTATGAATTCCTACTTTCCTAAAATCACACCGAGCTTCAGCTCCCCCAATACTGGGGTATTTGTCCCAGTGAATCCAGTGAACATTCGTTTAGATAATTTAAGTAGTAGTGCACCACACATCTTATCATGAGTATTCTTAAACACACATTGACCAAACTACAGTGTCTACCATAATCTTCATCACTTATGTTCTTTCTATCTCAGCTACATTTATCACCACATCTTTATGCAGTGCTGAAATTCCACGAAGGTAATCACCATTAACAGTAATTTCATGGTAAAGGTTTATATATATATATATATGTTAAGGTTTGAACCTCATACTGTATTTCTATGTATTTTATATGTATTTTCCTAGAATATTTAATAATATATGGTAATGTGTCACCTCCTAATATCGTAAGCAAGACATGTTGGACCTATTGGTTCATGAAGGAATACAAATACTCATTTAGTCTATCAAATATGGCCATAATTTTTAGGGCCCTTAGTAGTTCAGAAACTACCGCAACTTGCTGTTGTTTATGCCTTGCTGAATGTCGAGGTTCATCTGTAATTTTTTTGGCCTGGATCTTGGTTTCTTTCTCACATACTTTACATGTTTCCTTCATCAATCAAGTTATGTGCCTTATCATTAAAACAAATACAAGATCGGGTATAGTACCTTGTATCATTATGGAACTTGTTCTTGTCTTGCATATCCATAAAAGTCCACATATTCCCAGGCCTTTGGAATTTGACGATACAGTTATCCCTTGAATAAATTACATCAAAGTTCATGGTAAGTTTTGTGTATTTTCCTCATCCAAACTACTCAACTTTCAGGTGCTGCTATAATTACCATTGTAGTTGTTATTAGCTTGTCGCGGAAGCCTTGACCTTAACTACATTGTCTCAACCTTGTAGGTGCTTTGAGAAAAAGATTTTTCATTTGTACTTGAGTAACTATTGATAAGGGTGAGAATTATCCAAACTATGGGTCGGTAAAATGTAAGGCTAATTTGGTTTTATATAAGTCTTGTAAAATAACCCTAATAAATGTGTAACATTTAGGATAATTTGTGTGACAAGTAGTAACTATGGTTGAGATTAGTGAAATAATTGAGGAAAATAGCCTTAAATAGACCATTAATGTGGTCTTTAGGTCCGCCTCCACTACTATATAAAATGACCCACCTTAATGAGAAATGATGAACATTTATTACTTTATTCCTACTTTTGTCAGCTTCATTCTCTAGTTTTCATATGTTTCTCTCTCTAGATTATTACTTCAAAAAATATCTTAGTCATAATATCCCCCGAAAATCTTTGGAACTATCAATTATAAGGGGAACGTTGGCATTCACAATGGATGGTAAATAAGGTAAAATGTTTGATACCCACATGAGCCTTACTCGTATAATCTCATTTACCTTGATCCGCTACACCACTTATTCTAGAAAATCCCCCAACTACATGACCTTATTCTTCATGATACTTTCTAAAGTTACATGCATAATTCCTTTGTTTCTAGGATATATGTACTCCAAAAGGCTCTCATTCGGTTGTTGTTTGCAATTAATAATATAATCACCATCTCTCTTGATGACCTTAGATCCAATGATGGTTCCTCAACGCAATCCATTTCAAGTTGATGTTTTGGATGTTTTCGGGAGAGAAATGGTTAAACTATGTCAGAGTAGCGGGTCTAAAATTCATAGAGAACGCTCATCATATTAGCCTATCATCTAGTCTGAAACCTAATATTTCATTTTTGAACTAATCTATGTGGTGCTATGAGTCTATGTTTCCATTATACTTATCCATATTATATTTATTAAACTTCGATGGTAAGTCTTCATGTAAGATTTTTAGAGCCAGTGAAGAAGATGCAAGGCCGAATCTTGGTTCAATAAAAAATGAACGATGGTAGTTTTGACTTGTTGATCCAGAAACAAGATTCACCATTTTTGGTGATTTTATTGGTCATTAATGGGCCATAGGAAGAAATCAACTAATAATTTTTTCTCTTAATTTGTAGAGTATCATAATCTAATTAACTCGCCTCTCGCCACCAAAATCTATCCCTCAACACTCTGCCTAAAAAACCCACCAAACTAAAAAAAACCCAGCTCACCAGCCACAGCCTCCAACCACCACAGTCGACTCACCAACTTCCAACCGCCACAGTTGACTCACCAACCTCCAACCAAAGCCTCCACCCACCACTCGAATGCAACAGTCGCCTCTGATAAGGGAAGGAAAATATAGGTGATCACTATGCAATTTATACAAAGGATAAGGCCTAGACTTGTATATTTAGTGGTTAAGGACTAAAGTAAAGCAAATATAAGATGTAGAGGTGTCAAATGATATACCCCAAGAACTTGTTTGTATAAAGTCAAATAATGGGGTGAAAAATCCACTTTAGTGATGGTAATTATATAATTTTGCTACCTACCTTATTTACTATATAAAAGACATTCCCTTTCGGGGAAAAAAGCCAATGATTCGTCAATTATTAATACATTTATTCATTTTGTCTCTCTTCTTTTCTACCAACCATTGATTTAATTATTAACTGTCACTTCATACGGATATTCTCTCATCCGATCCTCTCCCATGAATATTTCCGCTTCTGAGCTACACTAAAGATTCTCTGAGTTCATCAGTGGTGCCGTCTGTGGGAACCGATTGGTACCCAGAATCAATTTTCTAAAACATTGAAAATTATATTTAAAAAAATGGATACTGAAGCTTGTGGAGAGATCGAGTCCAATCCAGCCAGGGATCTGATTGGCATTGAGTCTGGAGACCATCTGATAGAAGAACAAGTCACAAACGAAGGAAATGGTCCGAACCGATATACCAAGAAGCTACTTGAGAAATCCGTCATGGTCGCCAGATGAAAATAATTGTTAGAAGATATCGAAAGGTTGAATGCGAAAAAAGAAGCCAGAGTGAGTTCTAAGAAGGCCAGATATGAGGTTTGACAAGAGATAATCGAGGCTAATCAGATCCAAAATTCCATTTAACCCGGAGAAAAAAAACGAAGGAGGAGCCATCGACATTCCAAAAGGCGTGCCAGATCGGAATAAAGATACGAACCGTCGGAGTCTAGCGAATATACCTCCTTAAGTTCTGATAAATCTTCGTCTTCAGACATCGATGCTAGATACAAAGCAAATCACAGGAAAAAATATTCGAAGACGCGTAAACATGCCCATCAGACTAGTCGGGAAAGGAAGGAGTCTAGAAAGAAAGTTGATCCTGGTAAAAGAAAATTGTACTCCGAGGAGCAAGATAAGATAGGAAATGTTCGAGTCAAACATGTCACTACTCGGAGACAGCCTCAATCCGATAGTTATCACCAAGATTACCGAGTCAGTAATCAGTTTACTTTTCCGACTGAAGAAATATTGTATACGCCAACCAATGATGGTCCGGGGGGGGGGGGAGCTCTTAAAAAGTCGGACACAACTGGAGGTCATCCCCCTTCTCCCCATAGATCCTTTCCGGGAATCTTCCAAAGTGGTTCGATATTTCCAAGCTGGAAAAGTTTGACGGAACTCAGGATCCGGATAACCATATTGAGCAGTTCAAGAACTTTATGATCAATTACGATGATGAAGACAAGTTGTTATGTAGAGAATTCTCCCAAACCTTTAAGAACGCTGCATCCAAATGGTACAATTGTCTACCACAAGGGTGCATAAAGAAATTCGACATATTTTGGAGCATGTTCCGACAACACTTCATCGGAAGCAAGAAATACCATCATTTATTGTAGACAGAAAGTTGGAGAAATCTTGAAAGAGTACATGAAACGCTTCATTCAGGTCAAGACGAACATGGAATTTTGTGAAGATAAGGTAGTATTGGCTGCTTTCCGAATGGATCTTCTTGCGGGGGTAATGAAAGAAAATGTCGTGGAGACACATGCCATGACATTTAGACGTCTGTTGGATCAGATAGAGAAAATGATCTTAGTTGCAGAAAGTAGGGCCTCAAAGACAGAGTCCATGTCTCAATTCTATCAGGATCTGACCTTAGTAAGGGCCAGTACAACGACGGTGAGTGTCCGACCACAAGCTTCACAGTCGGTTGCAACTGTCCGACCACGAGCCCAAGTACAAGCAACAAACCAAACTCCTCAGCGGGCAGTACAAAACCAACAGTACGTACCAGCAAGACAAGCAATTCAGCAATATGTTAGACCTGTGTTCAATAGGTGGGTCCGATCAGCTCATTACACTGAGTTGACCGAGTGCGTGTTAACCATTTTTGAGAGGCACACGCAAATGTGCATTTTTGCAAGCCTTTCCCATTGTAGATTCCGAGGGAGCACGGGAAGAATAAGTACTGTCAGTTTCACGACGACATCGGGCATCACACGAAAGATTGTGTGGCATTAAAGTAAGAAGTCTAGTATCTGATAGAGAATGGAAAGTTAGTTGATTTTGTTAAAGAAATACCGCGATTGCACCAAAGCAAGAAGTTTCTCCAAAACAAGAAGACACCATCATGATATCCGAAGCGGTTGACGAAGAATTTATTGATGCGTTCGATATAGCCGTAGAGTACCTTGGTCCGAAGCCGGGCAGGAATAGTGTGAACATAGTAGAAGAACCAATCACTAGAGGAAAAGTTAGTGAAATATGTGTGTTTTTTGAATCACTAACCATCTTTGGTGGGGTTACAGTAGCAAGTATATCAAACTATTCTCGGAAAAGACACATTGTGAGTCTGGCCACACATTTAGAAGCAGGAGCCTCATCACACCTATACAGAAACCCATCACTAATTCTTTGCTTCGAGGATGATGACATGAGATATGTAGCTAGTCCGCATGAGGACGGAGTGGTGATCGGAGTAGAGATAGCTGGAAATGAGATATGAATTTTTTTGATAGATACAGGGAGATCTAATACAATATTTATGACAACCTACAACCAGATAAAAAACCTACCAACAATCCTACTATCTGACCGAACGATAGTAGGATTCAACGGTGTAACCGCTGACGTAGTCGGAGAATTCTAGGAAATGGTAGAGTTGGGCAGAGGGCCATTCAAGAAGATAGTCACAGTACTATTCGTAGTGGTAGATTCCCCCACGTCATACAATGCCATCTTCGGAAGGTCAGGGTTGTCTAAGATGCATGTTGTGTCATCTATTGTTCACCAGTGTTTGAAATATGTGGTGGGCATCAATGTTGGAACGGTAAGACGTAGTCAAAATATGGCTAGGGAATGCTACAAAGTGGCACTGTCCTCCAAGCAGGTGAAGGGGGTCGAACCGAAAAAAGAATAGCAATCAGAGGGGTCTCTCACAAATTCTGATCCTGGTGATGATCCGAGGGAGTCCCCTGAGTTTATGGTCCCTGATGAATGCTTCAAGGATCATGCTTTTTGCCCCGGTAAAAGTCTCAAGATTGGAACAAAGCTATCTCAAGAGGTAAAATAAAGTTTACTCAAATTTCTTTCAACCAAATTACATTTGTTTGCTTGGTGCACAGAAGATGTCACATGGGTCCCAACAGATATCATCTGTCACAGGTTAGCTATACGGAACACTGTTCGTCTGATCATTCAAAAGAGAAGATATATTTCTCAGGAGAATGAATCGATAATGGCAGAGGTGGACCGTTTGACAAAAATGGGCCACATCTGTGAATCACAGTACCCGTTGCGGACGGCCAACCCGGTCTTAGTGAAGAAGAAAAATGGCAAGTGACGGATGTGTGTAGACTTTAATGATCTGAACAAGGATTTCCCTAAAGATCCTTTCCCGGTCCCCAGAGTAGATCAATTGGTTGACTCGACATCTGAAAATCGTTACTGTCCTTTATGGATGCGTACACTGGTTGCAATCAAATCCAGATGGAGCCAAGGGATCTAGAGAGCACAACTTTCATTACCGGAAGGGGTCTACATTGCTACAAGGTGATGCCGTTCGGACTAAAAAACACGGGGGTAACATATGAGCGCTTAGTAAACAAAGCTTTTGAGAGTCAGATTGGTAGAAATGTGGAATTTTATATCAATGACATGCTAGTTAAAAGACTTAGGGATGAGGATCACTTAGTTGACTTGGAAGAAACCTTCGCCAATTTGGCCAAGATAAATTTAAATTTGAACCCATAAAAGTGTACATTCAGGGTAAGATCCAGAAAAATCTTAGACTACATAGTCAGTGAACAGGGTATCGAAGCTGATTCGATGCATTTAAATGCTTTGTGTACCATGGATACACCAAGAACGATCAAGGAGGTGCAAATTATGACTGAAAGGCTGGTTGCATTAAACAGGTTCATATTGAGGTCATCGGATAAATGCGCCCCTTTCTTCCAGGTACTGAGAAAAGCAAACTGTTTCGATTGGACACAAGATTTCTCGGACGCCTTTAAACACATAAAAAAACATCTTTCATCCTCGGAAATCTTGACAAAGCCACATACGGGGGAGAAGTTGTTCATTTATCTGGCATTGTCCAATTTCGCGGTCAACACGGTCTTAATCCGAGAAGAAGCAAATATCCCGAGGCTGATCTACTATGTGAGTAAGATTCTTTTGGATGCGAAAAAACGGTACCTCAAATTAGAAAAGTTAGCACTTGCACTAGTAGCATCTGCGCAAAAAATGAGGCCTTACTTCCAAGCTCATTCGGTTGTGGTACGACCATCTTTTCCCTTGAAGAATATGTTACAAAGGCCCGATGTGTTGAGAAGAATAACAAAGTGGTCGGTAGGGCTTGAAGACTATGACATTGAATTTGAAGCATGAACCGTAATCAAAGTGCAAAAACTAGCTGATTTCTTGGTTGAATTCCATCCTAATCGAGATAACATGGATATTGAGGAAGAAAAGTCCAACCCAAAATGGTTAGTTCGAACCGATGGAGGATCCATCTCATCTGGCTGCGGTACTGGAGTATAATTGACTTCCATGGAAGGTATTGCGATGAAACAAGCCATTCGACTCGGATTCCAAGCATTAAACAATGAAACATAGTATAAAGCGGCTTTGGCTGGATTAAGACTTGCAAAAATTTACAGAGCCAAATAAGTCAAGTTGATAAGTGACTCCCAACTCTTGGTGAACCATGCTCTGGGGCGGTCAGAAGCAAGAAAAAATCATTTAGTGAAGTACTTGGGGGTCTTTAAGGCTTTGATCTTATAGTTTTAAGACGCCAGGTTCGAACATGCTCATAGAGCAGGGAATTCAGTGGATGATTCTTTGGCTAAGACATCTTATTCAGAGGAACACCCATGAATAGTTACCCAAGAAATTCCATCAATCATTAAGTGGTCCGAACTAGTTGAAGGAGGCATCGAAGCTTTCCAAATTTCCACAGCTCTACTGAAAAATTGGAGAAGTGAGATACAAGAGTTTTTAGTCCATGACATATTGCCAATTGACAAATTAATGGCAAAAAGAATACGATTCAAAGCATACGGATACGTGGTAATTGGTGATGTACTGTATAAGAAATCTTTTAGGCGACCTTTACTCCGCTTTTTAGGGAATGATCAGTCACAGTTGATACTTTTAGAGCTGCGCGACGGGGAAGGATCCGCACACTCTGGGTACAAAACACTAATACGAAGGGTACTTCTGGCTGGTTATTATTAACCGACCATCTTAGCGGACGCCAAGGAGTTGGTACAAAAATACGACACTTACCAGCGATTTGCTAACTCAATCCATATGCTCGGGGTTCCCCTCAAGTCAATATCAAAATCTTTTCCTTTCGATCGATGTGGAATCGACCTAGTTGGACCACTTCCTATAGCCACAGGAGGGCGCCATACGATCATCGTCGTTGTGGATTACTTCTCTAAATGGGTAAAGGCTGAAAGATTACCAGGAACGAGAGCGAAATATATGATCAAATTTATCATCTCCAATATTTGTTGTTGTTTTGGTGTACCAAGGAAGATTACGATGGACAACGTCCCGCAGTTCGATAACAACAAAATGAGAGCTTTTTGCGCTTCTAAAGGAATACAACAGTTTTCTCAGCGCCTTTCCACCCTCAAGCGAATGGCCAGGTCAAAGTAACCAATCAGACAATTTTAGATGGGTTGAGGAAGAATCTAGAGGATAAAGCCGGGAAATGGCCAGACTACATACAAGAAGTGTCATGGGCTTACATGACTACTCATAGGACCGCAACGCATGAGTCACCCTTCGCACTTGTTTATGGAATGGACATAGTAGTGCCATCAGAAACCATGTTCTCATCTTACAGGCTAAGCGAGTATTCCGAGGAGGGAAATGAAAAAAGAAAACACACCGAGCTGGATCTAATAGAAGAAAAAAGAAGAAGGGCACAATTAAACTCTTTACACTATCAGACTCTAACGAGAAGCCGGTATGCTTCAAAAGTTAGAAGAAGAGAATTCGAGGTTGGGGACAAGGTCCTAAGAAAAGTCTTCCTTCATACGAAAGAAAAGAGTTTCAGAAAGCTAGCTCCAAATTGGGAAGGTCCGTACTCGGTAACGAAGAAGGTAAAACCA
Organism: Limnanthes douglasii subsp. nivea; assembly: GCA_036936605.1. NCBI lineage: Eukaryota > Viridiplantae > Streptophyta > Magnoliopsida > Brassicales > Limnanthaceae > Limnanthes > Limnanthes douglasii. Next base: position 272,872,144 of record JAUPFV010000002.1, read on the forward strand.
TGGACATACATGCTAAAGGATAAAGAAGGGAGAGATCTTCCCTACCCCTGGAACATTGAGAACCTTAAAGTCTACTTAGAGTGATTGTGCGACATGTAAATATTTTCTTTATCAGTTTATGTAAGTATCGGTGGCACACTCTTTCCTACCCTGGTGGAGCAGGAAGGTTTTAATGAGGTGACCAAATAGCTGACTTATATATTAAATTCCGTTACCTTCTTAAAATAACTCGCAGAAAGTTTATCTTTTTGAACTCAAAACATACTCCAAAGATGTTTGGACAAGAAAGTTCATATTTTTGAACTCAAAACATACTCCAAATATGTTTCGACAAGAAAGTTCATCTTTTTTAACTCAAAAGATACTCCAAAAATGTTTGGACAATAAAGTTCATCTTTATGAACTCACAACACACTCCAAAACGTTTGGACAAAGAATTCATTTTTGAATCATAAGTAAATAAATAAAAGAAAAATTAAGTCAAGGAAAAAATGTTTAAATATAAACATCACATCAAAATTCTTCCATCATAAACCCTCACAACATGAGGAAAATTATGCACAAAAGTTGGGGTTCTTAGCAGGTTCCAGACACAAACAGTCAAAAAATAAAGAAAGAAATATTTAACACTTGCTAGTCGGATGCAGAGTTCTCTTTAGTACCTTCAGGGGAATCCGAATCCGTCGACGAACTCTCCGAGTAATCACTGGATTCCAAATCCTCCATGGATACGCCGATAGGGCGATGCCTTTCTACGACCCGTGTCCAAAGACTACCAAGGTGCAGATCCGGAAACTTCTCGTGCATCTCCATCACCATAGCAGACCTCATATTGGCATGTGTTTCCTCAAGACGGGTGCCGATACCAACTGCATATTTGTCAAGGCGTTATTTCTGCTCAGCCGCAAAGTTTTTCTTCAAAGATTCATTTTCTGCTGCTAGCTTCTCAATGTCTTCGACGACATTCTGAAAGTACACCTTGGTTTTGGCACACGACACAGTGAGACCATCCACCAGCGTGTCCCGTTCAAGGTTTTGGTGATAAATCTTTCTCGTTCATGTCGAATTGTTTCTTCTCCTCAGAGAGTTCGGTCTCAAGGGAAGTAATGACAGCTAAGCGATCTTCAGAAGTCTTATTCTCCTTAGCAAGTTCACCATCGACCCATTTTGATTGGGTGGATACTTCTGATGTCCTGGCTAGCTCATAGGTCAGCTCTTTCACTTTCATTTTCAATTCAGCTTCCTTGAAGGTCAAGGTCTCCACTTGAGAAGATGTTTGGAAAACTTATTGGTTAAATCTTTTACCTTGATCTTCAACTCAGCCACCTCGGAGGTCAATGTCTTCACCTCAGTCCTTTTTTGAAGGACCTCACTTTTATAACGGTTTTTGCGGTTAACTTTGCATTCGAGGAGGGCAACAACGCGAAGCATATTGTTCAACTTGTTTGCAACATAGTCGTTCTCATAGACATCAAAGTAAACTGAGGCAGGGGAGGATACCTTTCTTCATCAGAATCATCTTCTTGCGTTTACCGTCACTGAAGAACAAACTCCCCTCCAGAATTTGAGTCGACCACTATGACTTTCTTTACCGGAGACAAGCTTGTACAAGTTGTATCATCACACTCTCCCCCAATTTCAACCACCTTTTTCTGTTTTTCGTCAATAGTAAGTCTTCTTGGCCTCACAGCACCAGCCCGACCACGTGGCATCACCTCAACGATATGATCAGCCTCATTCAATCTGTTTTCTTGGTGATGGGCTGGAGAAACGGTGGGGGCCTGCTGGTGACCTTTCATCTTCTTGGGGGGGGGGGGGCACCTGAATTACATCTTGGGGGTCATCCTGAACATCCTCTGGAGGACCACCTTGCATCTCACCTTGGGGACCGCCCTTAGCCTCATTTTGAGAACCCCCTTGAGTGCTAACTCCTCGATCCTTGGGAGCATCACCCTCTGATTCAACATCCTCCTCTAAGCGTTTGAGGATGTCATCATTCGGAGGAGGCACCATAAGCTCGGATATGGATTTTTTCTCGCTTAGGTTGCACCTCCATAGGTTACTTTTGACAAAGTTCATTGGAAGGAAGCTCTGATGAAACGTGTGATCCCAATGCTCACCTGCCTAAACACTTAACTTCTTGAAAATATCTTTGGGCACTTAGTCATGACATTTTAAGGGTTGAGCAATTTCTTTCATGGCTGTAAAATTAAGAAGTCTTAGAACCATCCGACTATGACAAGTAAAATAGAAGAACAGACAAAAATACTTACCCTGCCTAGACCATTTTAGTGTTAACCGATGCGGAAGGTCCTTGGAGTCTTCGAAGCTAGTCTCCCACAACCAGGATATAAAAAAAAATGGTTGCTTCCACTTCTTGTCCGCCTTTAAGAAATATTTGATTACTTTGAGCTGCTTGGCAAAACCAAGAGAGTAGAACGGATAGTGGGAATTTTTAGCCACACCTGAGATGGAGATAAGCTGCTCCATGGTAAAGGCAATCTCAGAGATCCTGGAGGGTCAAGGGGCAGACGAAGAACCATATGATACAAGCCATAAGCGTGTACCACATGTTGGCTCCAACTTGAGAGGGACACAATCCGATCAGGTGAAAGTACTCAACCAGAGCAGGTTCAAGGGGCAGACGAAGAACCCAATTCATGAGCTCGATATAAAAGACTAGCTCATTGTTTCGAGCAAACATTGGAGTCTCTCTGACGATGGGGAACCGAATTGTGATATTGTCCGGAATCACCAGCGATCTATCAGCTTGACTTCATCCGTCGGATGAAAATACATATACTTCACTTTGTATAGCTCCAAAAGATGCTTAGACTCGATACCACGAAGGTTATTTCCTAGAATATCCTCTATGTTTGAGGGAAAATTTGTTGTGCGTTTCTTTTTTTTCTTACTTTTTACTAAGGAAGTTTCACCACTTTGAGGGGGCGGACCAGTGGTAGGCTCTGAGGGAGGAGATGAATCACCTTGACTCGGCTCGGATAGTCTGGGGGGAGGAATGGTAGCACGAACGACTTGAAGAGGTTACACTTCGACCACCACCATATTAGGTCGCTCTTGATCGTCGTCGGGCTCATCAGTTAGATTCATTTCCTGGAGTTTAGGGATGAACGTTAATACTGGCTCAGATCAGACTCCCATCATTGAAGGTCTTTTATGACTCACTTCTGGAGTCGTTTGCGGCTATCCCTATGGAGTTACTTGGGGAGTCGCAGTTGAAGAAGAAATATTTGTTCGAACAGACTTTGTCACCGGATCGGGAGACCTTTTCCTTTTAACCCTATCCCTGGTATCCTTGGCAGTTAGTCTTCCTCTTTCCTCACCTATAACTATGAAGGGAGAATGTCTTGAAGGGAACTCAGAAGGCGTTACAGATGCAGATGGATCAACCCCGGTATCACGAGGACGAGTTTGACCGGGGGACGAAGTAGTAAGATTGAGAGAACGTTCGCGGATGATGAGTCCGAATTCGAAGTGCTCCCCGGAAGGGCAGCCTAATGCAAATCTCTCCGTAAACCGGACATGACATTTAAACCGGACAGTTGACTTCGAAGACTGTGAGCCTAAGGCCGTTCGAACTATGACTAAAGTACTAAAAAACCTAAACACTTCTTGACTAAGCTACCTGTCCTCCTGCTTAGAACTCATGGGTCTTTAAACATGACCCGGGTCCATTAACCTTGACCCGAAAGCCCATAAGGGCCCAAATTTCATACTATAAATACCCAACCACCAGCATTAACTCTGGGTAACAAAATTTACTGCTGCCAAGCTGCTCAATTCTCTCTCCACCTTAAAACACCTTGAAACACCTTCACACCACCTTGAAACACCCTTACTCCGTTTTGAAACTCCACTTGAAATTACCAGCCTACCCTCAGGCTACTTTTATCCACACCAAATTGGTGACCACAGTGGGAGGCGACGGTGCCTGAATCAAGTATTCAAAACCAAGTAAAGAATTTCTGTCCGAATGAATCTGGATAATCCAGAGCTTCCACCAGCTTTGCTCGAAGTGGTGGAAGAGAACGATGGGTATACTGTCCAAGAGCCCGACAGGTTAAAACTTGAAATAGAAGCTCTGAGGGCTGAAAAGGCCAAGATGGGCGTGAAAGAGAAATCCAAAGCATCAGCTGCTCACCACACCGATAACCCAAGAGAGCATGAGGTTTCCAAAACTCATGTGAGCACTAAAAAGACACATGCCAGTTCTAAAAAGTCTCACCGGTCCAAGCCTGTGGAGAGTTTTGATTCAAGTTCAGAGTCTTCGGACAGCTCTTCGGACAGTGAGGGAAATGAAAAATCCTTGTCCTCCAGCAGTGATGAGGGACGAAACAGGAAAAAGCAAAAACAAGTTAAGAAGTATTCCAGAAAAAGAGATCACCATGGAAGAATGAAGAGGCATATTGGAAAAGGGTCATCTCACAACCGGAGGCATGTAGACCGGATGTTGATGGATCCTTTTGCCTTCCATGATGAGCCAGGTATCTTTGCAACTCCTAATGAGGATACTGCGTTCAGTCGTGGGAGGAATTGGAGGCAATCACCATTGTCCTCTAAAATACTGTCCGGAAACCTCCCCAAGAGGTTTGACAACACCAAGATGGAGAAGTACGATGGCAGTACTGATCCGGACAATCATCTGGAGCAATTCAAGAACTTCATGATGAACTTTGATGATGATGATAAACTACTCTGTAGGGAATTCTCCCAATCCTTCACGGGGAGTGCTCTGAAGTGGTACAACAGCCTGCCTCAGGGTTGTATTAGAGACTTTGATACTTTTTGGGTGGCCTTTCGAAGGCAATTTGTGGGGAGTAAGGAGCTAAAGGGTAATGGAGATACCATAATCCATTGTGCCCAGGAACCAAACGAATCGTTAAAGGAGTACATAAGTCGCTTTGTAAACACAAAAAACGGGTTGGCTGATTGCTTTGAACAGGTGGCAATAGCATCCCTGAGACAAGGTTTGAACCCAGGCAACCTGGCCGATTCGGTGACCAGGAAGAAAGCCATGACCTGGGGAGGATTGCTAAACCAAGTTGGCAAGCAAATAAATGTTGATGAAACAAAGAAGACCAGGGTGCACAGACAGGTGAGATCCACCCCGGTGGCACCAACTCCAAATCAAAACCAGTCCGGGAACAAAGCAAGAGAAACCGGACAGGGGCATGGAAGGGGAAAAGCTCAGTCTCAACCAGCTGCTCCTGCACAAAGCCAACAGTCTAGAAACAAAAGAGGGCCATGGGTCCAACCGGAGTGGTTTGCAGAGCTCAAAGAAAGCGTGGCAACCATTTTCGATAAAACAAAAGATGAAGTACACTATCGGAGACCGGCAACCTTGCAGTCTCCCAGAGAACATCGAAACAATTATTTTTGCCAATACCACAATGATATTGGCCATACTACCGATGATTGCATAGCGTTGAAACAAGAGGTACAAAACTTGATTGAAAGAGGGAAGTTGGGTGCATACGTTAAAAGGAGAGGAGGCAACAGGCCTGACAACACTCATAGGGTTGGTCCAACCAACGCTGCCCCGGAGGGGGCTATGGTAATAGTTGAAAGGTTTGATGTGGAGTCTGAGTACTTGGATCCTGATCCAACAAGGAACAGAGTGGGAGCTATAGAGGAGCGTTCTAGATCGGTCTCCGGGCTCATTAAATTCTTTGAATCACTGACAATTTTCGGAGGGGACACTGTAACGGCTCCTACCATTTCATCAAGAAAAAGGCATGTTCATAATTTGGCTTCCCAGCTAGAAGGAGGCATGACATCCTATCAATCTCCAAACTCGTTCCCATTCATAGTCTTCGATGAGGATAATTTGAGAGATATTGCTGGCCCTCATGAGGATGCTGTTGTCATAGGAGCATCTATAGGGGGCAATGAAATAAGGCGAATTTTAGTGGATACTGGAAGCTCTGCCAATATCCTTTTTCTAAATACTTACAAGAAAATGAAAAATCCAGCTGTGATTCAAAAGTCGGACAGGTCGATCGTGGGCTTCACGGGCAGCTCAGCTGATGTAATCGGAGAGTTTGAAGAAGAAGTATTGTTGGGCAGGGGCCCTTTCAAGAAAACGGTCAGAATACTCTTCATTGTGGTGGATTGTCCCACTTGCTACAATGCTATTCTAGGGAGATCTTGGCTCTCTAGGATGCATGCAGTGGCTTCGACAGTCCACCAGTGTCTAAAATATGCTGTTCAGGGGCAGGTTGGGGTTGTCCGGAGCAGCCAAAAAGTTGCAAGAGAATGCTATGCCACTGCCTTGGCTCCACGAACGCTGGGGGCAGTCCGTATAAACGATCAATAGCAGTTTGAGGGCCTTTCTGGGGGTGAGGGTGAAACTGATGACCCCAGGGAGACCCCCGGAGTGTTAATTCCGATTGAGGAGGTTGAAACACACTGCTTGGAAGGGGGAAAAATGTCAAGATAGGGTCCAGAATGCCACCAATGCTGAAAGAAGGAATGTTGAAATTCTTGAAAGACCATCAGCATGTTTTTGCTTGGTGCAACTCTGATGTTACTGGAGTTCCATCAGAGGTGATTTCCCATCACCTATCAGTCCGGAGAGATGTGGCACCAGTGGTACAAAAAAGGAGAGCTTTCTCAAAAGAAAAGGCTGATGTCATTGTACAAGAGGTTGACAGACTCACAAAGATGGGGCACATTAAAGAATCTCAGTACCCTTTGTGGACTGCCAATCCTGTCTTGGTAAAAAAGAAGAATGGTAAATGGCGTATGTGCATTGACTTCACAGACCTCAATCGAGCTTGCCCAAAAGACTTGTATCCAGTTCCCCGGATAGATCAGTTAGTAGACTCTACTTCTGGGAACAAGCTACTCTCCTTCATGGATGCCTTCTCCGGGTATAATCAGATCCAGGTGGATCCAAAAGATCAAGAGCATACCACTTTTGTCACTGATAGAGGTTTACACTGCTACAAGGTCATGCCCTTTGGTTTGAAAAATGCTGGGGCTACTTATCAAAGGTTAGTCAATAAGGCTTTTGCTGATCAAATTGGAAGAAATATGGAGGTTTACATTGACGATATGATGGTGAAAAGCATGGATGAGCAGTTGCACCTGTCCGACCTCCAAGAGACTTTTGCCAACTTGGCCAAAGTGAATTTGAAATTAAACCCTGAAAAGTGTGTGTTCGGAGTGCGATCCGGGAAGTTCTTAGGGTATATCATAAGTGAGCATGGAATACAGCCCGACCCGGACCAGCTCAATGCTTTGCTCCAAATGGAGCCTCCTCGAAACATTAAAGAAGTACAGCGATTAACGGGGAGGTTGGCAGCCTTGAACAGATTCATCTCCAGGTCTTCGGACAGATGTGCTCCTTTCTTTCAAACCCTGAAGGGTGCAAAGGGGTTTGAATGGACACCACAGTGTGATGAGGCATTCAATGAAATCAAGAAGCATCTGTCCTCTCCCAAGACTTTGTTCAAACCGATCGATGGGGAGACTCTCTTTGTATATCTGGCTGTTTCAAGTTGTGCCATCAGTGCTGTGTTAGTAGGGGAGGTTGATGGGTATCCTCACCCAGTGTACTACATCAGCAAAATCTTGATTGATGCTGAGAGGCGTTACTTGAAACTTGAAAAACTAGCATTGGCTTTGGTGATAGCTGCAAGAAAAATGAGGCCTTACTTTCAGGCTCATCCTATCGTTGTCCGGACGTCTTTCCCTTTAAAGAATGTCCTTCAAAAAGCAGACATTTCAAGCAAAATGACGAAGTGGTCAGTAGAGTTGGGGGACTTCGACATAGACTTTGCTCCTCGGACAGCAGTAAAAGCTCAGGCTGTGGCTGATTTTCTGGTCGAATTCCATTCTGATAGGGGTTCAGAACAACCTGCTGATTCAAAAGACAAAAAAGTGTGGATTGTCCGAACAGACGGAGGATCCAGTACCATGGGATCTGGGGCAGGAATATGTCTCACTTCCCCCTATGGGGACAACATGTTCCAAGCTATTTGTTTTGCTTTCAGGGCATCCAATAATGAGTCCGAATACGAAGCAGCTATAGCTGGGTTGAAATTGGCCTACATCTGTGGAGCTAAAAGGGTCAAGCTACTAAGTGATTCCCAGTTGCTAGTCCACCATGCCTTGGGCCTATCAGAAGCAAGAAAAGAACAATTGATCAAATACTTGCTCCTCCTTAAAAATGAGGCGTTGAAATTTAAAGCTGTTGTCTATGAGCACATCCCCCGGGCAGAGAATGAGTTAGCAGATTCATTGGCAACGATAGCATATACGGAGTCCTACCCATGGATCCATGTGCTTGAAAGCCCTTCTATTCAACTAGAAGGTGAAAAAGAGGAAGTCTTTGAAATACAAGTAAACCGGCCTCAAGACTGGAGGTCTCCTCTTATGCAATATCTGTCCGATGGCATCGTGCCCTTGGATAAATCACAAGCCAGAACGTTGAAACACAGGGCTCGTGGTTTCATTATGATTAGAGAAGTCTTGTACAAAAAGTCCTATAGCAAACCTCTCCTACGCTGTTTAGGGGATCATGAGTCACAAATGGTTCTCTCCGAATTGCATGATGGTGAGGGATCAGCCCATTGTGGATTTAGAGCTTTAACAAGAAGAGTGCTTCTCTCCGGATATTATTGGCCATCAATAATGAAAGATGCTAAGGAGCTGGTAAGGAGGTGTGACCCATGCCAGAGGTACAGCAATGAAATTCATGTACCAGCCATTCCTTTGGAATCAATTTCTGAGCCCATCCCTTTTGCTCGATGGGGATTGGACTTAGTTGGGCCTCTCCCTATGGCATCCGGAGGGCGTAAGACCATAATTGTAGCCATTGACTACTTTTCAAAGTGGGTAGAAGCAGCTCTCTTGGCAGGGAAAACCTCGAAAGCTGTCATAAAATTCATTCTGTCCAACATATGTTGCAGATTTGGTGTCCCCCAGAAAATAACAACAGACAATGGGCCACAGTTTGATAATAGAGAGATGGAGAGCTTCTGTGCCTCAAGGGGTATTCAACACTGCTTTTCTTCACCTTTCCACCCACAGGCCAATGGGCAAGTTGAGGTGGCTAATAGAACAATACTGTCCGGTTTAAAGAAAAACTTAGAAGGGGCTGCTGGGAAGTGGCCTAGTTATCTACAAGAAGTCCTGTGGGCCTACCGGACAACACCTGGGGCTGCAACACAAGAATCCCCCTTTGCCTTGGTCTATGGGATGGATGCAGTAGCTCCCATAGAGAAGACACTCCCCTCCTTTCGAGTCCACAACTTCTCCGGACAGGCTAATGAGATGACAATTAGAAATCAACTTGATTTAATTGAAGAAAGGCGAGTAAAAGCTCATCTTAGAATGGCACACTATCAGGGCTTGATGAGAAGCAGGTTTGCTTCTAAAGTTAAAAGAAGGGATTTTCAGCCAGGAGATAAAGTATTAAGAAAAGTTTTCTTGCATACTAAGGAAAAGCTCTTCGGAAAGCTGGCCCCAACTTGGGAGGGTCCGTATACTGTGGTTGAAAGAATCAAGCCTGGGACATACTGGTTGGAAGACAAAGATGGCAGGGTTTTAACTCACCCTTGGAATATTGAACACCTTCGAATGTACTTGGAATAAAGCTTATGTAAATATTTACTTGTTTAAACATCCATGTAAATATTTGGGGGCATACCACTTCCTCTCTTCGGCGCCACGGAGAGCTTTCAATAAAACTTGATGCCATCTTCAATAATTTTCTAAGTTTTTGCAAAATTCTGTTGCTTGTCATACTATCCGGACTGAAAGGTTTAAAGGCTACTTAAATTCTAGCCAGAGAAACTAAACACTCTCACAATACAATAACTCAAAGTTACTTAAATTCTAGCTGTCTAAAGTAAGACAAATAATAAAAGAAGAAGATGGTTGAGTAAAATAAAAGCATACATTCAACAACTTAAAGTTGCCTTGGCCTTCCAAGGACTTTTTGAACAAGTTTGGGCACAGTACAAAAATCTGTCCGAATAATACGGACACCATCACAAAAAAGGTGCCTTGGCCTTCCAAGGACTTTAGTTCAAACAAAAGATAAACAAAACAAATTATAAATTAAGGTTGAGCCTTTGAAGATGGCTCACCCTCATCTGCTTTCTTGCCTTTGATGTCGCTCTTCTCCTCGACAATCTTCTTACCCTTGGGGTCAATCTCTTCCTCACCTGGGCTCTCTCCGGTTTCCTCTTCATCACCAGACGAGGACACATCAGTGTACCCTTCATCAACCATGGTCCAGTATGGGAGATCATCGTCATCCACATAGCGCCATAAGTCCCCTAGTCTCCTCTTCGGGAACTTCTCGTGAAACAGGAGGACCATATCGGACTTCACCTTTTCAATCATTAATTCTTCACTCCGTATCATCTCCCTGGCATAAGCGTTGATTTTGGCCTTGATCATGGCCTCTTGATCCTTCACTAAAGCAGCTTTCTCTTGAACAACCTGATTCACTGCATTCTCTAAAGCAAGTTTGTCAGTGGTCAGATTGGTGACAAGCTTCTCCTTTGCTGCAGTCTCTCCTCTTGAGGCTGTCAAGTCCTTCTCCAGTCCGGACAGCTTAGCCCGGAGATCTTTTACGGTCTCTTCTAAAGAAGCAACTTTTGTGTTGCTTTCATTTTGATTCTTCTTTAGCTGTTCGTTCGACTCCTTAAGCAAATCAACCTTAGTAGCAGCAGTCATGAGGTCATCGGACAGCTTCTCCTTCTCAGACTTGAGGTATTTGATGGTGGTTGCCTGACTTCGGACTTGCCTTTCCAAAGTAAGTACTGGCTGCACGTTGCTAAGGAGAGAATGAGCTATGATGTCCCTCTCACTGGAAACCATAAAAGTCCTACCATTGAAATTCACTGTGTTGGAACTACTTGGGGGAACATATGGCCCTGCGAACTCATCTCTAGACAGGCCAAGGAAATAATCACCTAGAGCACCTAGACCGGTGACGTCCACTTCATCCATGTTGATCTCTCCCCTTTCAACCTCATCAGTATGGAATTCCATTGGAATCCCTTCATTAAGATTCCCTGGGATCTCTTCGGCTAACGTCGGATCTGTTGGGAAAGTGGGCTCCGGATCCCGGAGAGCGAGCTCTTCTCCTTGGGAAGTCTTTTTCTTTTTGACTTCCCTGTCAGCACTGTCACTTGCCTGCTTACGAGCCCGTTTGGAAGCCCTTGAAGGTTTTGGGGGATTCACTCCTTGTTTCTCGCTCTCCTGTTCTACCACTTGTAGAAGGTTTGCATCAACTTGAGCCTGGGCTGGCACCTCTAAATCCATTGGGGCCTCTTTCTCAGTATCCTCTACCGCTTTCCTGCCTTTCTTCTTCTTGTCCTTCATTTTACTTGGGGCTTTGGCCCGGGCAGGAAGGAAAAGGGTCCCATCCAGTTCATGAGACCTTCTCAGCACGACGTCTTCATCAGGTGGGGTGGAGAACTCCTCCCAGGTTAAGTCTCTTTGACCTGTGGTGTTCCACAGGTGAGACCTCGCTAGGTTCCCAGGAGTAAAGGCTTTATGAAACCGGTTCTCCCAGTTCTCTGCGGCCCAAGCGTTGATTTTGCCACAGGTGACCTGTCCGGCCTTCAGATAGTCCCCGAACTCCTTTGGCAGCTCTGATAAAACAAAAGAAAAACCGATTAGTATAAACTTAAAGGAAAAAGAGATTCGAACAGAAACTTAGAATAAAAACTTACGATCGCTCCTCCATCTACTTCGAAAAAGGCTAGGATTCTCCCCGGCTTTGATCTTCTTGCCATTTTCCCATGAGCCACTGACGAATAAGAATTGGATCCTCCATTTGCTCTCCGACTCCAGGAGATCATCGACAGCTTTAAGATCGTTCCCCATGTTGAAATGATAAAAAGGGAACTGATGATGCTTGCACAAATTAGCCACAGCTGCAAACTCTTCCATAGGAAGAGGGATTCCAGATAGCCTAGACGCCATAATACATGACATCAAGGTGTACCAACCGTTAGGGCTTAGCTGTGATGGACATAGCTTGACCAAGTGAAAATAGCGTACTATCTCCGGGTCCAGTGGGAACCTAAGTCCCCAATTGAATAGCTCCGTAAAGAAGACTATCTCATTTCTTTTGCAATCCATCGGGGTCTCTGGATCGATGGGAATTCGAATCTTTACATTCTCAGGGATCCCCCACTTAGTACGCAGTCGTCCCAGATCTTTAGTATGGATGAACGCATACTTGGTCTTTAACAGAGATGAAAGATACTTGAACTCCACCTTGTGAAAGCAGGGCCCCACTCTCCCTTCGAGGCTCTCCGGCAGGTCCGGACGCCTCAGATACAAGTCCTCTTTGCCCTTCTTGGCAACAACGATAGCAGTTTCAGCCTGTCCGGAGGACTCGGACTCAAATCTAACCTCCTCGGTGGAGTCCTCCATCCTCTCCTCCATTATTGTTGGGGGAGCTTCTGTAGAAACGGCCCGGGGAAGGTTGAAGCTTGGCACAGCTAACCCACCGGACTGTTGGCTCTCTGAATGTTTTCGACTTACCACCTCAGTTTGAGTTTCTGAGGTTGAGGTTTCTTTGGGAGGTAGAGGACTGCTAGCCCCCGGACCGGCCGGCCTTTCTCGGAGAGTCCTAATAGTTGCCCCGGACCCTGATTCGCTAGTATTTTTGGAAGAAAGCCCTTTAACCAACCTACTTGGCCTTTTCATGATTAATTTGTCTGGGGAGTGGTCAGAATCAGACCCCATAGCAATGAAAGAGGATTTTTTCCTAACACTTGTGGCAGTGACCCCCGGTTCAATAATAGGGATCGACTCTTGAACAGAAGAACCAGATACTATGGGGGAGAGTGTTGATTGAAAGAGTTTTCTAGGTTTTGTACCTTTAGAAGAAGATGAACCTCTGTCAGATTCCTCGATTGAAGGGGCTGGTTTCTCGACAGGCGACGCTGGAAGCCCTGCTGCAAGTCTTTTTTCTTTTTCAACTCTTTGAGCTTTCTCCAATTCTGAGAGGTTAAGCCAACCGCCCTTGATCAGTGCTGTTCTTGCTGTGAACATAAATAGCTAAGGAAATTTTGAAGTTTTAGAGAGATAAAGCTTTGGGTAAAATGGCAGAGTGAAAGAGATAATGAGGCTGTGAAAGGTGAATAGAATTTATAGTAAATGTTAAAAAAGGGGTTGATTCCTAGGAGAATCCGAAAAGTTGGGCAATGATTAAAAGACGGCGCTGATGTCATTTATGGTATTTAAAAAAGGTAACTTGTTCGAGAAAGTGGTGCAACTTTCAAGAAGAAAAAACGGCTAAAGTGACCAACCAGAGGGTGACACGTGTCCCACTAACTCTGACAAGAACCGTTTGGAATTCGTGACGATTGGTCTGTCCGGGTCCGTCCTCAACTCTCTTCGAATTGAAAAACCACTTCCTGTATTCGGACTGTTTTTCAGTTCTTTGACAAGGACACTTGTTCAAACATCTAAAAAAGGGGCTCCTGATGAGTCCGAATTCGAAGTGCTCCCCGGAAGGGCAGCCTAATGCAAATCTCTCCGTAAACCGGACAGGACATTTAAACCGGACAGTTGACTTCGAACACTGTGAGCCTAAGGCCGTTCGAACTATGACTAAAGTACTAAAAAACCTAAACACTTCTTGACTAAGCTACATGTCCTCCTGCTTAGAACTCATGGGTCTTTAAACATGACCCGGGTCCATTAACCTTGACCCGAAAGCCCATAAGGGCCCAAATTTCATACTATAAATACCGAACCACCAGCATTAACTATGGGTAACAAAATTTACTGCTGCCAAGCTGCTCAATTCTCTCTCCACCTTAAAACACCTTGAAACACCTTCACACCACCTTGAAACACCCTTACTCCGTTTTGAAACTCCACTTGAAATTACCAGCCTACCCTCAGGCTACTTTTATCCACACCAGCGGATAAGGGACCAATTATCACGAAAGGATGACTCCCAAATTTCTGCAGGTGAGTGATACTCTCTTGTACTAGGGGATCTGCGAGCACCGATTCGGTTGGAAATATTAAACCACCTCCAAAGCTTATAACGTTCAAGGTTGACAAACTCTTCAGGCATGTAAATGCAGAGCGAGAAGTTGGTTTTAAAACTTTCTCTTTATAGAACAAAGGCTTTCGAATCAAAGATAGGTAGAAATCAAAATGGGAAACCTATACTCAGAGAAAGAAGTAATTATTTATAGTAAAAGAATCAGGAGGTGAAAGGTTAAAGAATAAAGGGTTTTTGACACGTTACCTAGTCACGAACCGCTTTGAAATACGCATTGTCAAGTCGGGTGAAAGCGTGACACGTGTCCAAATGTGACTCCGCCACCTAATTTTTTTATTCAATAACGTCGAAGCAAGAGCACGCGAGCCTAAGGGAAATGATTGTTTAGGTGAGGTCATCATGACTAAAGATAAGGTCATCGTTACAAAAGGTTCCGATTCGAGTAGACGATCACCGAGAAGCTAAGGCTTCCGACCCAAGTAGACAAGTATTGAGGAGCAAAGACATCTGATCCGACCAAGGTCAAAAGGAAACTGTAGTCCACACTCAGACATCTTCACATGGACTGGGGGGTTACTGATAAAGGAAGGAAATTTAGGTGATCACTATAAAATTTATACCAAGGATAAGGCCTAGACTTGTATATTTAGTGGTTAATGACTAAAGTCAAAGCAAACATAAGATGTAGAGGGGTCAAATGATATACCCCAAGAACTTGTATGTAAATAGTCAAATATTGGGGGTGAGAAATCCACTTTAGTGATGGTAATTATGTAATTTTGCTACCTACCTCATTTACTATATAAAGGACATTACCTTTTGGGGAAAATGGCCAATGATTAGCCAATTATTGTTACATTTATTCCTTTTATCTCTCTTCCTTCTACCAACCACTAATTTAATTATTAATTGTCACTTCATACGAATATTCTCCCCTCCGATCCTCTCCCACGAACATTTCCGCTTCTAAGCTACACTAAAGATTCTGAGTTCATTAGCCCGCCAAATTTGAATTACCACACCTAACACACTCGAATCAGCATTACCATGAGCCTTCCACTCGTCTGCAAACTCGAATTAGCTGGTATGTATTTTGAACTTAGGGTAGGTTTCAATTTTAGATTATAGGATAAGCTTTTATTTTAGGGTTTCAGTGTGAATTTAATTGTTTCGATGTCGATTATATAGTGTCGTGTAAGGGTAGTTGCCTTCGATTAATTATAGTTGCTGATTTCTGAAGGGTTTTGGTATACTGGTATTCTTAGCCAGCGATTGGCAAAGAACACCTGGTTTATGCCAAACACGGGCGGAAACCAGGTGCCCCACGCCATATGTTTGTCGTGGAAGTTAAGTCATGCGCCATACATATGGGGTGTACAGTAGGCTTGACGTCACCTAAATGGCAGAATGGTGGCCTTAAAAATGGTGAAGAGCTCAATAGTTAATCAACGAATGGTGATGAAAAAACAAAAATGACATAACACTCGAGTTTAGTTGTATTTTTATTGATGTATTAGTATTTATTTTATGTTCATGTTCATCTTCTCGAATGATAACCTTCGCACCGACCATACAACATTATAGTATGACTATTGTCACTGGATTGTGTTTACAGGTCAAGCTTAAAGAGTAATTTTCTCCACAGTATAAGGTGAATCAAGAATATATTATTTCAATGTCGGTGTTATCTTTTCATGCGTAATTTATAGGTCGATGTAACTGTATCCTCAGGATCTCATGCCCAGGGAAAAGCAGGTATATCCTCAGACAATGTGGCTTATACTTGTTTGTTTTGTATAATTTTTAAAAATTTATAATGTTATTGTTTAAGATTCTAGACTTAGAGTAAGATCTAAAAGTATTGTTTTTGTTTTCAATTTTTTTTTGTATATTTTCCATTTTACTCTTTTTTTTTATCTTTTGCTTCAGGAGTTGATAAGTAGTTAAATGATAAAGAAAGAGTTGCAACTGCTCTTGAGAATCCTAATCTCCGTCAGCTCGTGGAAGAATGAATCCACTCAAGTAGCTTTAAATTGAGCAACATGAAACCTCAACCGCAAATAAACTTAATTTGTGTTAATAGCTATCAAGGTTTAATTCTGTTAAGAAACTCAATTCTTTCGATATTAGTATGCTGGTTTTGAATGGTAATTCGTCCATGGACTATCGATTTTAGTGACAGATAGTCCTTGAACTTTTAAAAGTATGCTGATAGTCTCTAGACTATCTAGTTTGGATAAAGTTAGTCGCTCAAATATGTTAATTAATGTAAAGCTGCCACATGACATCATACTTAACAGAAACTTCTATCACCAATGGTCATCGACTTTAACCTTGACTACATTTGAAATTCGATATAAAATAAAAGGACCATTGATGATATAAGTTTTTCTTGAATATATTGACACGTCACAGCTCTCTATTAATCAACATATGCGGAGGACTAACTTTATCCAACTGGATAGTTCATAAACTACCAATGAACTTTTGAAATTTCAGGGACAACCTGTCACTAATGGTGGCAAACAGGTTGACCCACGACCCACGAGACCCATTTAACAATTTTAAACAGGTTGCAGATCTGACAGATTACTACTTATACAAGTCTAACAGGTAAACAGGTCTGGCAGGTTGCAGGTCTAGCAAGTTACAGGTCTGGCAGATAAACTCACTCAGGTTACCCACCATAAGACTCATTTAAGGCACTGCTTATCAAGTATTTTATAATATTATTTAAAATTAATTTGAATGTGTAAATTAAATTGAATTTCAATAATGGAGATATGTACAATATAAACGAAATAATTATGCTATTTATTGTATTTTAATTTAAATATTATATTATTTAAATCGAAATTCTATAATGAAGACATGTATATCGCAAACATGATTTGTAATATGATTTTGATATTATTTGATTATATTTAGATATTTTATTTAATATTATGTAGATATTAAATAATATATACTTATTAGACATCTAATTGTATTTTAATTTTACATTATTGTATTATCGAAAATATTTTTACGATTATAAAATTAATAATTTGATTGTCTTAACTAAATCAAAATTTTATAATCAAGATATGTATATCGTAAACAAGATAATTGATTTGAATAAAAAAATATCCATTTATATTATATGTCTAATTTTATAGTTGTATATTTAAATAAAATTTCATAATTTTATAAATTGATTTATTAACAGTAAAAAATAATTCGAAGAGAGAATCAAAGAGCAATAATTTATAGGGAAATGTCACACTAGATACATTTTCATCAAACTTATTACCATCTAGTACCCAAACTTTCTTTTATACCTACTAAATACCTATCTCAGTAAACTAATTCATATTTAGTACCCAGCTAATATTTCCCTTCTTGAAATACCCTCAAATGTGTCAGTCTATTTTCGAACCACAATTAAAATTTTGAATTTTTAATAGTACAACCTAGTCTGTTATTTTGAAAAGTTGTAATGAACCTATATCTTTTTCAAAAGAAACCATTTTCAATCAATCTCTTTGTTTAAACTGGTTCCCGAAATCAGAAAAGAGGTAAGCTTGTATCAACTTTTGTTCTGTTTTTCACGAGTAGAAGATTTGGTTTTTTTGTTTTTTTCAACTTTTGTTAGTTCCTAGGTTTTGTTAGTTCTTGGGTTTTTTTAGTTTTCAAAAATTAAAAATTTATTCTGTTTACATCAAAGTCTTGTATAGGTTCTTGAAAACTGGGTTTTAGTTTTTTAAAGTTTTTTCATAGTCGAGATTTGGTACAGGTTCTTTAATGGCGTTGATATCTTAAATGTTGTGTTGTTGAAGACGACAGCTGCAGTTGACTGTTCCATTTTACTTTATACCGTGTCTCGCGTTGTTTTATGTTTTAGTAGTGTACGCGAGTTGTAGCGTACAACATCCTACAACTCGCGTGAAGTGTTTTTTTAATTGAATTTAAATATGAAGCGATATAGGTTTGCCACTGGAGGAGCTAATCGAAGTGTATAGTATTTCACGTTTCGCGCGAGTCAATTAGGCAATTCACTACATGAGTCACCTAGAAGGTAAAAAGGATATATCTCACGCCTTCGCTATTGTATTATATTATTCATTTTTATGTAACACGAGTTACCTATCGGGGTCGCGCGAGTTACAGGACGTACAATAACGCGAGTCACTCCAGCAGTTAACATCACAACTCACGATTGTACTGACGTGATTTAGGGCAACTCCCTCACCTAGCCTAATTCTGTTTATCATTTGCAGCGTACTGGATGTCTAAGCAAAAAGTTTTTTATTTTTAAATATTTGAAGCAGACCTCAATCGTTCCTGTTAGCGCGTTTGAAAACTTTGAATCTGTTGAAAAATATATTGAAGGTAGATGGGATGATCTGGTTAAGGGTTGCTACATTATTTCATACTCCTGTGGCGGTGAAAATTACTGCTTGTTTACTAACGATACTGATTTCATTGGTTTAACTGTTTATCTCGATGTGGAGCGTCTGAAAAGCGTTAGCTTCTTTATAGAACTACGGGTAGTTGAAATAGATGCGCATGACATTGGTAAACAGCCTACCGTAAGATTTGTAGAACCCTGTGATGATCATTTATTAAGCGGGAAGAGTAGTAATGGTTTAATCGGTTCACAACATAAAAAAAGACATCTTGCCACTACGGGTTGGGTTGATGCTATCACAGGAGTTGGTAAGACATTCACTGATGGTGCCTCCGGTTTAAGGTTATCTTTATGCCGATATGCTTTAGAGATTGGTTTTGCTTTCAAGTATATGCATAATACATCCACTAAGATCACTGCTTACTGTGTCAACAAAAAGTCAGGTTGTAAATGGCGATTGTATGCATCAATAGATTCTAGCACTGGTTTCATGATGATCAAACGCTTTTCCAACACCCATTCATGTAGCCAGGTATTTTCAAATAAAAAAAGTAGGCATTTGACGTCTGATTTAATCGTGGATGAAATACATGAATCAATCAGGACAAGTCATTCTTTAACAGCAAAAACTATTCAGTCTTCTGTCAAACAAGACTATGGTTTAGATATTTCCTACCGCTTATCGTGGAATGCGTTAGAGAAGGCGAGAAAGGAAGTTTTTGGAGACAGTAATACTTCGTTTGGGTTGCTGAATGCATATTTTAGAAGATTAAAAAGTCGAGGTATTACTACTGATTGTCATTTGGAGGTTGGTTTTGGAAATGTCTTCAGAAGGTGTTTTGTGGCTTTCGGATCATGCATTCAAGGCTTTCACTCATGTCGACCATTGCCGTATGTGGAAGGTACCCATTTAAACGGCAAGCATGGTGGTGTTTTGTTGTTTGCAGTGGCCAATGATGCCAATAACGGTGTGTTTTAGACCTTCTTGTAAATGTAGATCTCTATGCGTGGTAATAAGATAGAATAATGTGTATCTCGGAAACCCGATAAATAGCGTACATATAACGCGAGTTGGCCTCACCCAATGTTAATGATTCACGATGTACCAACTTTACCATCCTAAGCAATCGCGCGATGCGTAGTTTGATTATAGTTACACAACGCGCGATACGTTATATATTATATACAACATCACGCGAGATAGTAGCTGCATCATAGAAATCGCGCCTTAATCAATTCATATATCCTTATATTATAGACTCTCTGAACCTATTTTCATATTCCAGGCATTTTTCCAGTTGCTTTTGGTATTTTCGGTGGTGAAGATTCCGATAACTGGATGTGGTTCATGGAATGTCTTAAACCTCATTTGTTAAACCGTCAAATCACTTTTATTTCCGACAAACATTCTGGTATTATTAATGTTGTTTCCGTTGTTTACTCAAACTGCTTTCATGCTTACTGTATATATCATCTTCTTAATAATTTGAAGACAGCTCATGAAAACACCAACCGCGATTTTAAGAAGAAAATGTTGAAGCGATTCAAAAGTTGTGCTTACGCCCCAACAGTTGAACTTTTTAATGAGAGACTTTCCAAGTTTTTAAGTAGAGCTGGTAAAAATGTTAAGACTTAAATCGAGAATTTACCTCCCGATAAGTACGCCCAGCCATTCGTCATTGGCAAACGTTACGGGGCAATGGCATCATCTGCTGCCGAATCCTTTAATAATCATATTAAAAAGCTTTACAATCTACTGATTGTTGAAATGATAGACAAGATTAGAGTTATGCTAATGACTCAGATTTCTAGACGTTATTCAGAAGGGCTAAGCTGGAACAGTTATTTATGCCCCGAATATAAGAAACAATTTAAGGAGAATGTTCAAATGGGTCGAACATGGGTGGTATCTAAGTCTTCTGCAGGTTCATTCGAATTTTATTCTGAACCAGTTATGGTTGTCAACATACTTGATTTTAAGTGTTCATGTGGTTCATGGGAGCAAAAGTGTTTTCCATGTGCTCACTCATTGGCTGCAATAACATCCGTGAACGAAGATCTTATGATGTTGGTAGAACCATTCTACACTGTAAGTAATTATAGATCCACCTATTCGTTTAGCACACCTGCAATAACAGACTATGGTAAAAGTTCATCATCTAACGAATCCGAAGGACCTATTGTTCTACCTCCTAACGTAAAAAGGAGAGCTGGAAGGCCAAGGAAGAAGAGGATTCCATCTAGAGGAGAAGTATCATCTACGCACTTGCGTTGTGGCCGTTGCTTTAAAGTTGGACACAACCGAAGGACTTGTGATATCACATTCGAAATCTTATTTTGTTTTCATTTGTTTTATTTAGTATGTATTAACTGGATTCCACTTGTTCTGTATCTTTCTCCCGTCTTTCGCCCAAACTTTTTCAGTTGATACACTCTAATAACATAAAAGTTTTCATCTGATATGCTAGATTAGTTGAAATTTGTTTGAATCACGCTAGACGTTATTGTACTATGACGCTAGACGCTTTGAACGTAGTACTTAACACGAGATGTTAGTATGATTGACGCTAGATCAGTTGTGCCTGGCCATCATCGCGCGAGATGCTTGCGTAATATGACACTAGACACGTTGCACTTCCACATAGTGCGCGGGATTATATTGTGCTATGACGCTAGACGCGCTGCCGTTGTGTAAGGCATGCTAGAATTACGTGCACTATTATAGATGTAACTATGCTATGACGCGAGATGTAGCTATGCCATGGCGCGAGATGTAGCTATGCTATGACGCTAGACATGATGCACTTGCCTCAGACACCCGAGATGTTCGTCTGCTATCAAGCTAGATTAGTTTCACTTCTACTTTCACGTGACGTATGTCTTACATATCCTATTAACGACGCGATATCAGTATTACAATATCAACGTGATATGCGCAAAATGAGGCGACAAACGGTACCAAATAACACTACGATACAATATGAGTATGCATCTTTCTGATCATGGATTGGGTGATCAACATTATGGTGTCAATATTACGCGATTCATTAAGGATATATACTGCGAGACACGTCACCTGCCTATTCATCTCTACTATTTTATGTGATAAGTATTTTTACAATCCATCCGCGCGAGTCATGTAGGCTTTACAACGCGTGACAAGTGAATTTACTATGCATCTCTACTGTACTCAGTTTTTCAATTTGAGGCTGTCACATACACTATCAAACTAACAAAACAGACAATCAAATCCATTCATAATTTTAACATTGCAAAAGGAAGGAACGAAGACATACTTAATGCATATGGATAACAAAGGGCCTACCCATGCCTAGATACTAAACCCTAATAAAAAAACAACCAAATGCTACAGGGTTTACTAATTAAAAGCACAAAAAACAACTACAGTTTGAAACAACATAAGCATATTTTAATAATATGAAGAGTTACCCTCCTCTTCAATGTCCTCCTCATCCTCAGACTCCTCGTCTGTCTCTTCATCCTCCTCCTCTTCATCCTCCTCGTCGGTTTCCTCCCCTAGTAAGAATCGTCCGATGAGTCCTTTGAAGACTTCTTAGGAGTTATCTGCCTCCTGGCCGTCTTCGTCTTCTTGTTCTTCAGTATCCTTCATCGTTTGGGATACCATTCGATGTCGGAATCCTCGCCCGACCACGATAGGTAGTATTCAGAGTCATACTCAGTCGTAGGTGAAAGCGAGGCAGAGAAAGGATCTGACTCAGCATCGGAAGAGTACTCGGTGGTTGTCTCCCGCTTGTAGTCCGAGTACCCCTGATTGTCGTAGGATTCGTCTGAACCGTTCATGGTCGAGTTTTGCTTTTCTATAGAATATGAACAGTTTTTTGAAGTTTAGTAGTCTGATGGATAACCATACAAGAAAACGCTAGACGCCTATTTATATAATTTCGAAAACCACAAGTACCCTAGTGAGCATTTAATGCACATGTAATGAGTGATTTAACTACCTAATTCACATCCTTCATTAATAAACCCAATGCAATTAGTGAAAAGACATCCAATAGTCTTTTCACTAGCCATTAATATGACGCGGTATAAATTTGAATCACGATAACCAACGCGTACTACTACACAAGTATTTTACAGCTCTCGTCTTATTGATTGATTCTAATTAATTTTTATTTTAAGTTTATTATTATTTAATTTATGATTAACCAAATAATATATAGTTAAGTACATTATAAACAAATTAATATTTGAACTTGGTTAGCTGGAAAATTTAACTGGTTCCAGTTTATTATTTAAATTAAATATACATAAATGTGTCCATTACCCCGCTGGTTCCATTCTATAAGTTGTAAACCCACGAATAACCCCCAACAAATACACGCGAGATGTTCAGTCCATGTAACGCTAGGTAGATGAAAATGGACACAACGCGAGATATTGACGGTGTGTAACGCGTGGTAGATGAATATCACGTGCGATGTTCAATTCATGTGACGCTAGATAGATGAAAATTGACATAACGCGAGAGCTTCGTTTTGTATAACGCTAGATAGCTAACTAGCACGCGAGTTATTCATTTCATGTGACGCTAGATAGCTTAAAAAGGATACAACGCGAGAGGTTAATGGTAATTAACATCAGATGGCTGTATATAACGCGAGATGTTCAGTTCTTCTGCCAGTCGATAGAAAAAATGGACAGAGCGCGAGAGATTCATGGACACGCCGCTGGATCAGTTCAACTTGTCACGGTAACGCGAGATGTAATTGGCACGAAATTGATAACATAACGCGAGATATACATATAATACGACGCATGCTGTGCGCTTATTATGACTCTATAACATTCCCGTAATATGACGCTAGATGAGCCCGTACTATGACGCTAGATGAGCCCGTAATATGATGCTATATGAGTTTTTTTGGCCCTAGTCACGAGAGAACTACTACCCCTATGACGTACGAGACTAGCAACGTTCGTAATGGCGGAGAAACATTTAGGGAATCACGAATTGTAACCATTTGATGAAAATTACACTAACCAAAAATTCAAACATTCTTATCATTGCCAAATCTATTCCATTACATCCAATTTAAAAACTACTT
Organism: Limnanthes douglasii subsp. nivea; assembly: GCA_036936605.1. NCBI lineage: Eukaryota > Viridiplantae > Streptophyta > Magnoliopsida > Brassicales > Limnanthaceae > Limnanthes > Limnanthes douglasii. Next base: position 272,895,641 of record JAUPFV010000002.1, read on the forward strand.
TGTTCTTCGAATAAAGTTACATTTTTGACGTCGTGAAAAATAAAGCCTTAATTCAACAACCACGGTTATCATCAACCGGTGAACAATTAACAATAACATCTTCTCTCTCTGCGATCGATTCCTTTAGGTACATAATCATATCTCTTGATATCCAATCATTAAGTTCCCACTCTCATAAGTTTGCTGCCTCTAAGCGCAAAGCTAGATAAAGATCAGAAACACGTAGCAAGGGTTCAGATTTTAGTTCGTTGTACCTCGCAACGACTTCAAACCTCCCATAGTCAAAGTACATCCTCCATAACACTTGATCAAAAAAAACGTTGGCCGTTTCATCCTAGCTTGTTGTCTTCACGTACTTCACGGCTTGAAGCAAGTGTTGGTCTTCATCGACGCACCAAATCATACTTATTTCCTATTTGGAGTGTGTTAATTGTTTTAGTGTATACTATATTGTATACTATATGTAGTTTTGTGGAGGTATATATATGGGCGAAATACTTGGTGGGTAACTAGGCGGGTAATATTTAGTAGGTCAGTTTCTAGCGGGACAATATCATTTACTAAATAATGTTTTGTGGGAGTTGAATATATAGTTCATCACGTGTATTAGGTAATGAGCAAGCTGTTAGTATTATATGACGCTAGACGTTGTTGTACGATGACGCTAGACGCTTTTTACATTCATACTTAACGCAAGCTGTTAGTATTATATGGCGCTAGACTAGTTGTGCCTGGTCATCATCATAGCGCGCGATGCTCTCGTAATATGACGCTAGACACGTTTCACTTCCACATAGTGCGCAATATACTATTGTGATATGACGCTAGATGCGTTGAATACTTGGTGGGTAACTAGGCGGGTAATATTTAGTAGGTCAGTTTCTGGGGGGACAATATCATTAACTAAATCATTTTTGGCGGGAGCTGAATATATAGTTAATCACACGTATTAGGTAATGAGAAAGCATTTGTACATCGCGTCATAACACATAAAACGAAGATTTGATACAAACGTAACACGCGTGATACGCCGAGAAGCATACACATAGTATCACGCGTGATAGGAGACAAAAAAGGAAACCGTTGCGCGAGTCACTTACAACACACAGTGCTAGTTAACTTACAACTTTCGATACAAAATGGTTCATGTGTTACCCAATAACCAATCCAAATGAAATTAGATACGAAGAATTGCCTCTGGCGATTTGAACTTAAGAATTAGGAATCCGACGCCCTGATATTAGTATTCTTATCATTCAGGAAGTGGTTAAAAGTTTCTGCGTGTGCTTCAACTGACATACACTTGCTATATTTCTTATCTACAAACCCGTGCTGAATAATGTCTTTGACGTACTGGCAGACGAACACTCCACAGTCAAGCGAATCTTTATCTTGCTGTTGAATCTCTCTAGCAGCTTTAACTTTGTATCCATTCTTCACACGTGGTACGTATCTCTTCTTCATACAATAGTTCAGATTGTTAAATAAGATAAATGTATATTTTTGAATTAAAATTTGAACTCGTAATGTTACGAATCACTTTACAGTAGGACGCGAGTTCCATCCTTTTACACGTGATTCACACACACACTGACACGAGACGTATGCAATGCCCATTACGGTGCGAGTCACCATCACGCGTAATGGATAATTTTCCTGCAAACAATGAACATACATCATCGTCCAATAAGGTTTCATACTACTTACCAAGGCGTCGCCCGTTTTCCTAGTGTCGTCTGGAGTGAATTTGCTAGGAGGGAACAGGGGATTGTAGTTTTTTGCCGAACCATTCTTCATATCTATTACCAACAACGTCCAGTGGTTAGTAACTTTTTCATTTATGGTGCATACTGGAATGAATGCGATAAATGTGTCTTTCCCGTTTTCAAAAACTGCGTCAATAACGTTTGTAACATCTCCTTTGTTGGCTAGTAATGTCTGTAATAAAACCAGTGCACACCATAACAATATCAAACTTCTGGTTCGCTTTAAATGGCTATTTATTAATTAGATACTAACCGTTGCAACACCTGAAATCTGAATAACTTTATATCTACAGTTGTACTCGTCATCGAGCCCTTTAAAAGGTACAGTCCAGTTTGATTCTTGAAGCAGCTTATATATCCAGGCATCGATGATCTACAGCACGTAAAATATATAGCTATATCTAGAGTAGTTGTCAATTATTTGTGTTATATCAAGTTTCTAAACTTTACCTTGAAATCTAACTCCCCTTCGTATGCTACGGCCATTAGCTCTGTCACACTAACACTTAGTCGGTATGTAAATTCGTGTTCTGACAAATACCATACTTCAGAGTCTAATTGATCTTCGTTTTCTTGTATTCGAAGGACCTTGCGGTACTGACTAACGTCTATTAACTTTATAGTTTGTTTCTGTTTCCCAAGTTTGTTCAATAGCTCCCGCCTGTTGCGACTGTGTAAGTAAATCCCAATTTGGATTTATATTATCTACTAACCGTAAAACGACATAAATCGTGTTAAATAACCATCACCAAGTTACAACTGAGTATATGACTGTTAGCATAGTTTAGAACTTACCATTGTATGTGCATCTTGTAACAAACTTTTCGACGCACTACTGCCACCCGACTTTCCTCCACTCGAGTGTATAGCCGCCACCTTATCAGCTTCGTCAAAAAATGATTGTGTACACAATAGGAATGCATCATCAAGGTTTGGAAGATCAAAACAACCTGGTTCCACTTCCACTGCTAGTTGTAGTTGTCCTGTTATCTCAGGCTGTGTTAGTACTTCCACCTTTGCTTTGCGTTGCACTTCCAACTTCGGTTGTAACTCATTTGTTGATTTCACAGGAGCTCCTAATTACACTGTGGTTTCAGTTTTTGCTTATTGATTAATAGTTCCTTGTGCGCATTGATGTATTCATTTCTTTAACCATGATTTTTTCACATTACATACCTGAAAAAATGTAACCAACGATGCGCGTTATATTATCAAGTGGCGTGTGACATGTTTCATATGGTTGACGACGCGAGGTACGCAATATATAGGAGTCTTAATATACTGGCTCACAACGCGTGTTATGTAATAAAATTAGTCTTAGTAGACTTTCATGATGCGCGAGTTACGTCATGATGTTCAAACTTACTAAATTTTGACACCACGCGATTCAGGAAAGCAAGTGTACGACTGACGCGACTTACACCACATGATTTAGACATCGATGAAATAGTAAATTCAGCCAAAGTTACTTTTACAACACGAGTTAGACAACAAATATTACACTTGCGCGACTTAGAAGACGCTGGGTTTTAGTTAGACAGTAAATAATAATTTAACTGCTTTGTTTCACATAAGTACAACATGCGATTCGCATAGAACATACAATTATATAGCTGGGGTTTTGATCTTCTACTACAAAGGTATATAAAAAAGAGATATCGTATAACATTCCGCTTGCTTAATGCGAGTTAGGAAGATGTCAAGTTTTGAAACTGCAAAACTACTCACATTCCCTAAAGTAATAGACAACCGTTAAAACACCCTATTAAAATCTAAAGTTTCAAAAACAACAGTCTGGCCAAATTAAAAACAAAGCAACTATTAGATAGCTATAAGAAGTTGAATCTTAATAATTTAAGATCCACTTACATCTTCATGTCCTTGCTCCATGGGCTTGGGTATGCTAGGAGTTTCATGTGGGCCAGTTGTATTCATTTCCGTCCCACTTGGTTGCTCACCAACATTTGCAATCGCCAAATATGCCTTAGTGTTTTTTGAAGCAACCTCACCACAAACTGTATCAATTGCAGCCTCTTTGGGATTCTGTTCTCCTGCAATCTCATTCGTACTCCGTTTTTCTACAATATCTGGCTGTAACTCTTGTAAAGTTTCAGCTACGACCTCAAGAGGTTCTGCTTCTATTGGTATTGGTTCAGGTGCTGCTGCCATAATAGCATGTTGCTCAGCTTGGTCTTGAAACTCTTGAGCAGTTTCGGCTACGACAACATTTTCTTCTGCTTCCATGGGTTTTGGCTCATGCTGCTCAACTTGGTCTTCAAAATCTTGTGCAGTTACAGCTACGACAACATTCGGTTCTTTTTCTTAGGGTACAATAGCAATTTGCACCTCAGCATCTGCGCCTACTGCACCCCCACCAATATCTGCTTCATCCGTGGTCGCAACAAGCCTGTATCTGTCAACTCCCAAAACATACGAAGTTTTTTCATTTACCTGCCCCTCCCCCAATGTCTCAGTAACATCATTCGGTCCATCAGCAGCTCTAGATTCATTATTCTCCTCATCCGTTTCACCTCCATCTTCTACCCCCTCGTGTGTGTCTTCTTTATTGTCGTCAGGTGTAGAACCCTCTACAACTTCTTCTTCTTTATCATGTTTTTCCTGTCTTGCTTCTAACTTTTTGAACCCATGTTTTCTTGAGACATAAACTATGGTTTTAGGAACCTCATTGACTGTTACTGATACATCTCCTCTTTTCTCTGGTGACTCCTTTTCTACCGAACAGAAAGGGAGTACACAAACCTTCTCTAGTGCTCCATTAACCCCAACATCTTCATCATCTTCGTTACTTTTATCAACTTGTTCTTGAAGCTTCATAGTCAACAAAGCAACCTCCCTTTGAAGTTCTTCAATCTGTGTTGAACTTCAACAAGTATTAGCCAAAGTAATGAAAATGCATCATTAAAATTGATAACCTATTAAACGACTTACTTGTCGATTCTTTCGTGCAAGAGAAATCTTAAGCCTTTTGTTTTCTACCGAGTATCTGTATTTTCCACTGGTTCTCTTCTTAACAAATTCCATCCTCTTAAATAAAATATTACAAGCGCTTGCCTTGTAAACTTTCATCCTCTTCGTCCGAGTACTTGAGCTGCCCTCTTTCTCGGGTGTATTTTTATTCAGATCCATCCACCCGTGCAGCTGTTGCCCGTAATCCTCTTCCACTCCCCGGTAATCAACTGTTCCAGATCCCTGCCCAATCTCCATGTTATTTGTTTCCCCTCTACTACAATATTTGGTCTGCTTCCCTCTTCTACCGATCATCGTATTTTTCCTTTTGCTTGTCAACTTCCTACCAGACCCTGCCCTAGTCTCTCCCGACCCGAAGGCCATTTCTTCAGTTTTTGTTAAATTTACCTCTCCTTCCAATACATGCAACATGTAAGTTCAAGCAAACAACGCACACACACGGATACGATGCGTATTTTTCAAATTAAGCCTCACTATGAACGCGAAACATGTAATGCTTGAGTTCTCATCTTGCGATGCGAGTCATATAACCGTTTGCTCCACGCGTGAGTCACTTTCTACCTTAAATGCGATTCGATCTCCCATCAACACCATCAGACGCGATACATGCAGTGTAGACGTTGTTGTTGGTTTCTTTACCTGTTGACACATATGGCGCGAGTCTCTTAAACGAATCGCGCACCAAAAACGCGATTGGATGCAAATACCACTCGAGCGATAGAGCACTTAATATTCAATACACATCGCGATACGTCACTTATGCCTCACGCGATTCATTACATAAATAACATGAAACGGCCACATATTACCGCATCATCTGCCAGCTTCCTCAGCCTTTTAACAAGCGCAATAGTGGACTCCTTGCACTCGATCCCCCACCATTTGCAGCATATAGGTATCATGTTTGGCCTTACCAAATCTTCCCCTAGCGTGGTGTGCTCCATTATGAAGGTCTGGGAAAAAACAGGTCACACTCGTATCAATTTTATAAGAGAACAAAATAATACAAACAACGAGTTCAATACTCACCAATAACACAGTTACGCACCCGATAACGTGATCTGGGGTCCCTTTCTCCAAACAATTAACCATAGACTTCGTCAGCTTCTCAACAATTTCTCCCGACCAATCATAGTCATTAACTTTGAGCATGTCTTCTACGTAGAAAACCATTGTCCAACCCATGATATCTCCAGATACAGAGTAGAATAGGGTAGAACAAATGAAGAGTATCAAAAGCTTCGCAACGTCGGTTACTGATTCCTCACTCCCATCGTTTGCTGCTATTTTATTGCTTCATGTATCAAAACAGATAGCAGTTATTTAATTGTATATGCTAAAACATCCATACGTTTCATAATCTGTTATTTCTACCTTTATCATCGCATTTGAAACAACCTTTTGGTTTGACGGTCCACTTTTCCTCGCCCTTGGACGCAAGAAATATTTCTGCATCAGTGGAGACTTGTTCTCCGCACCATCGACAAATCTTCCAGTGAAAGCCCCTGTTATGTTCATCGACATTTCCTCTGTTCCGTGTTTAAGACCTAAGATGGCTTTAACATCGTTCGTTGTCAGTTTAACCCGCTTCGAACCTATTCTAAAACACCCATTCTTTACATAATATCTCTTTATAATCTCCTCTATAACTTTGTTAAACTTCTTCTTCGGTAGATCTTCGTTCCTTAGCATGAAGGAAGTTTTCAGCAACGTATAGAATGACGTGTTCTTCGTAGCCTCGATATGGTCCTCAGTCACTATGTCTTTCTGCAGCAAATTTAATATGGTGACCAAACCAGACCTGTAAAAAGTACCTTTGCCCATAGCAGATTCTGTACACACAAAAGAACACCAATGTCGGATTTTAGCTATGCATATCTCCTTGTAGAACTGATTATAAACCTAACACAAATGAGCCAACATACACAACGCGTGATAGACCATATTTGTTGCGCGAGATACACGCATATCTTATTCTATCACTACATGTCGTGCGTATTACCCTAACCTGATTTGTCTAGTTACAACTCCCATCACCCACCACGCGAGACACGACTACGACTCAAGCGTGATGCAAAATTTTCAAAACATATCCCGACGTGAGGTATATCTTACAGACCCTATTACCGACGCGAGATTAGTTTAACAATACAAACGGTACTAAAACAGAACACCCATCATCCAATCTAGCACCCATCATACGCGAGACGCACGCCACAACTAGTGCCATTATGATGCTTTAAAATACCAGACACGATTCACACACAAAAACTACTGCAAACCTCCTAAAAACTACCCACACTTCATTCGCAGACGTGCGACGCACACCACAACTACTGCCAATATGATGTATTACAACAATAGACGAGATACACATCAACCAAACTACTGTAAACCACCTAAAAACTACCCACAGTTCAGTCCCTGACGCGATACACACCAACCAAACTACTGTAAACCACCTAAAAACTATTGACATTTCAGTCCCTGACGCGATACAAACCAACCAACCTACTGCAAACCCCCTAAAAACTACCCACAGTTCAGTCCCTGACGCGAGACACGAATCTTCCCACTGTAAACCACATCTGAAATACCCAGCTTTCAGTTATTAAACAACATACATGCACCTTTTTAAAACAACGCACCGTACAATCCATGACCGGAAAATGTTAACATAGTAATGAGCCGATAAGTCAGTTATCGAACACAGTACGGTTAATAGGAATTCGACTAAACACGATTAAGAAAAAATGTAAGCCCGAACCTTAACAGTACTTCCAACAGTACGAAGTTCGCCGACACTGGTGGTTCTTGTTTCAAACGACGAAAAAACGAGACAGTTGTCACGACGATTATGGAGTTGTCCGACCGCTTCGCACGACAGTTCTGCTACACTCGCCGGAGTTTGTTCGGTCAAAACGAGTCGGTGTACAGAGTTCTTTTAGGGTTGGACTTCTTCTCTGACTTTCTCCTTGTCTTTTTGGTTTCCAAAAGTTATTGGGATTTGGGGGGAAAGTTAAAATTAAAATAATAATAACCTACTTTCTCTTTCTTCTAGTATTAGAACTAATTTGGTAAAAATATTGGCTTCTTACTACTAGTGTAAGGGTCTCATATTTGAGTACTTATTTGGGATTACATACTTGAAAAGATATTTAGGGGTACTTTTCTCTAATGTATATACATTATAAATTAAATTAAATTAAATATAGTTTTTTTAATTAAACTTAATTTAATTTTAGTTTTTTTATGAATAGCCGTTATCGAAAAACGTCATCGCTGACGTCATCGATTCGGATATCCGGATATCCAGATTCGTAACGGCTGGTTTAAAAAACTAGCCGTTACAAATTCAGATATGCGGGCTCCTTGTCCGGGTATCCGAACTTGGCTTCCGGATATCCAGATTTCGGATCCAGATATCCGATTTTGTTTTTCGAATTTTTAATTTATTAAACTTCAAACTCACCATCTCTCAAATCCACTTTACATCTCTCTAAATCTCTCTACTAGTTTTAGAATTTCTATAAAACTCTACTTTCTTAATTTACATAATATAATTCTACTTTCGGAATAGTTCAATTTTTTTTCGATATTAGTTGTTATTAGGTGTTATTAATTGTTATTTGCGATCATCCCAATGACGTTTTCTGGCTTCAACAGGTTAGGACAAGCAACCAAAGCTTTTGGAATTTTCTTCCTTTATGATCTCTCCTCCACTCGAGAGGGATCCGGTCACACGACGCGTCAAATCTGCCACTGCACCTACGAATGTGAGTAAGACTGTCAAAAAAACTTTTAGTTCTAAGATGGTCGATAAGGTGACACAAAGAGTCAAACCTTCCACTACACCTACGACTTTGAGTAAGACCGCCAAACAAACTTTTAGTTCCAAAATGGTCGATAAGGTGACACAAAGCGTCAGACAGGCGACTATAACTAAGAGTAAGACCGGTGCTCCTGAACAAAGTTTTAGTAGGAAGACGAAGATGGCCGAGTTGATTGCTGCTGCGTTAAGTAAGGTTAGTGGTGAGACTGAAGGACAAGTTTTCGCAGATCCTTTACAAATTGCCGTTACCGTTGAGAAAGTGTTGCGTCATAACAAATGGCTAGCGACAAGAGACTAAAAAAAGTATTTTAGATTTTGTATTTTAATTTGAAAACATTTGTACAACTCCTTGCCCGCAAGAGTATAAACTGTGAACGGCTAAATAAAAAAACATTACCTTTTATTATAATAACAACAATTGTACTATCAAATAATTTATAAGATATGATTTTTGTAAAAAATAATAATAACAACGCTTGTAATATTTTAAACAAAATCACAATAATAATCAAAATATAATATTAAAATTATAACAATATAACTTGTAATATTTTCCCATGATAAAAATATGATTTTGGTTTAAAAAAATAATAACAAACACTTGTAATATTTATAACCAACTTACAATTCTAATAATCAAAATGTAATAATAAAATGACAACCATATAACTTTTTATTTTACCATCATAAGATATAATATTGGTTGAAAAAATAATAACAACACTACTAATATGTATAACCAAGTCATAATAATAATATTCAAAATGTAATAATAAAATTATAACCATAATAAAACTTGTAATATTTTTAACATAATAAAATATGATTTTGGTTTAAAAAATAATAACAAAAACTTGTAATATTTATAACCAAATCACAACAATAATAATAATAATAATCAAAATGTAATAATAAAATGACAACCATATAACTTGTAATATTTTACCATCATAAGGTATAATGTTGGTTTAAAAAATAATAACAACGCTACTACTATTTATAACCAAGTCATAATAATAATATTCAAAATGTAATATTAAAATTATAACCATAAAACTTATAATATTTTAACATGATAATATATGGTATTGGTTTATAACATAATATCAACAATTTTAATATTTAAAACCAAAACATAATAATAATATTGAGGATGTAATAATAACATTATAACCTCAAAATTAATATTTAAAGTTTTAGTTTATAAAATAATATTGAGGATGTAATAATAATAATATTAACCAAAATGTAATAATAAATTTATAATCATATACATTATAAGTTATATTTTTAAGGTATGATTTTGGTTTATAAAATAGTTACAACACTTATAATATTTAAACATGTATGGCAGGTTGCAAGTTGCAAATTTGGTAAGTTACCGTTTATGCAGGTCTAAAATTTAACAGGTCTGGAAAATTACGAATCTAACATATATAACAAGTGAGGTCTGCAGATACCCATTTAAACTCTACTAGATATCCATTTATTTCTGACCGATCCAAATCCTTGTCACTCACTAAATTTGATAGTCACGAAAAGATTATTGTTCAAACCTTAATATGCTTTTATCTTTACTGTTTGTCTTTGTTTGCCGATTGAAATACAAAACAATCCATGTGTTCTTATAGATTTTGATTGCTGTCACTTATATTTATTCTCAAACAGGATAACGAGTATAAGACTACCCGCATCAGCGCATAACAGTGCATTATTTGTACACGCTGACATTAATAGATGAAGCGGGGTTCAAAAGATAAATCTAGATTCATCTTTCAACGCTCCAATTGCAGCATGCCATTTGACATGCTGCAGGTGTACTTTTAAAAAAAACATTTTTTAAAAGAAATGGTTGGTAAAAAATTAAAAAAAGTATACCATTATTTTTTATTTTTTATATCTACAAATAGAGACTTGGTTAGTAAGTTGAAAAAAATATGTACCATGATTTATAATTTCTTGAGATCTATAAAAGAGACTTGGTTTGTTTAATTCGGAGACCGAAAAGTTTTAAGTTTTTTTATTAAGTTTTTTTAAAACAATTTTTGGAATATTTTAGTAAGTACAAAAAAATTATATCATAATTTATAATTTTTTGAGATCTATAAATAGAGACTTGGTTTGTTTGATTCGGACACCAAACGTTTTTTTAGTTTTTTTTATCAAATATTTTCGAAACAATTTTCGAAACATTTTAGTAAGTAACAAAAATAAAAAGAATTATACCATGAATTATAGTTTTGTGAGATCTATCTATAGGGAGTTGATAGACTTAATTCAGACATCAAAATTCATTGAGCTTTATTTTATTAAGTTTTTTGGAAACAATATTTGGATCATTTTAGTAGGTAAAAGACAACAATTATACCATTCTCATTAAACGAAAATAAGTGAAAACAACAATCAGAATAATTGAGATGAGCACACAACAACAATTGAAAACATCACACACAACAACAATTGAAAACAACACACACAACAACAATTGAAAACAACACACACGAAAACAATTGAAAACAAGTAACATAACTAACATGTTACTCCGAATTTATACTTTTCGTCAAGTCTTGAAACATCTTCTCTTGAATAGGATTACGAACTTTATTCTGCAATTCCATATACAACTTCATTATCTCAAGTTTATTTTGTTGTTGGAATATTTGTTTGTATCCATTAATCGTATCAGTTTGATATTGTATTACTTTAATCTTCTCTTTTTGTAAAGTAATTGCTGCATCCTGAGTAGTTTGCAATATCTCCCACCGGTCCGTAGCTACAACTTTTTTACCTCTTTTTTTTTATTCCTACCTCGGGACGTAAATATGAGGAATCAACCGAGTCACCATCACTCTTTCTCTTGGATCCACTACCACCAGATTCAGGGGCTCCTGTCATATATATCGGTTGGTCACGAACTAACTTCCACTCTTCAAGTAGCTGAAACTTCTTACCATTCGACTCTTGGTACATATTAACAGCCTCATTGATGTATTCATCCTCAGACCAACCGCTATGTCTATTTCTATATGCAGCACCGTAAAGACCAACAAAAATACTAATTTCTTTATTGATCGCTTGATAATGACTTTTGGCTTGTCCTTGGGTTCTTGGAATTCCCGTCTCTTCAGTTACAAAGTCTGAAACTTTTTACCAAAATGTTCCACCCGATTGGTTTGTCCTAATCACACTATCTTTACTATGGTGGAAAAAACACATAGTAAAGATTTATTATCCGCTGTAACACACACCCCATACTGTTTTTTAGTAGTGGATTTTTTAGTATGAGGTACATTACTAGTAGGGGTATCCCCTTCACTTCCTCCAAGAGATATCTGGGTTGAAAATTCTGGCATTTCTAGGATATAAGTGTTTGGGTAGTTCATATGACCGGGAACATAACTATTTCCGGCCATATGTGGGTATCCAAATGGCATGTAAGGTTGGTTGTAGGGATTTTGAATGGAGAAATTATGAGGCATGCCATATTGAGCGGCAACATTAGGATTCCACTCATTAGGTTGAAGATTTTCAAGACGTTGAGGTCTAGGGTAAGGTCGTCGGGAATTTGAATTCTTGGATTGGTTAGTTAAACCATATTGTGATGGATAGAAATTATAGTTACTTGAAGGATCCACGAATATAACAAGAAAAGACTAAGAAATAGTGATACAATAGGACACGAAGCTCAAAATATTGGTGTGTCCAAATACAAAAATACAAGCCTCTATTTATAGATCTCAATAGACAAATGGTGTCCAAACTCAAATTCAAATTCAAATTCAAATTCAGATGTAACTCACCGACTTATTAACCTCTGACATGAGATGACACTTAATTGGTCACAAGACATGTTTTGAATTATTTGCACACACAAGATCCAATAGCTACCACTCAAGTAGTTTTTAATTGTTATCCTTGAAATCCGGAAATAGACAAATGGTGTCCAAACTCAAACTCAAATTCAAATTCAAATTCAGATGCAACTCACTTACTTATAAACTTATAACATGAGATGACAATTCAATGGTCACAAGACATGTTTTGAATTATTTGCACACACAATATCCACTAGCTACAACTCAAGTAATTTTTAATTGTTATCCTTGGAATCCGGAAATAGACAAATGGTGTCCAAAATCAAATTCAAATTCAAATTCAGATGCAACTCACCCACTTATTAACTTCTGACATGAGATGACAATTCACTGGTCACAAGACATGTTTTGAATTATTTGCACACACAACATCTACTAGCTACAACTCAAGTAGTTTTTAATTGTTATCCTTGGAATCCGGAAATAGATAAATGGTGTCCAAACTCAAATTCAAATTCAGATGCAACTCACCCACTTATTAACTTCTGACATGAGATGACAATTCATTGATCACAAGACATGTTTTGAATTATTTGCACACACAACATCCACTAGCTACAACTCAAGTAGTTTTTAATTGTTATCCTTAGAATCCGGATATAGACAAATGGTGCCCCTTGGACCTCGCAAAGGGCTTCGCCCCCTTGACCCAACCAGGGGCTCTGCCCCTTGGACCCCGCAACTGGCTTCGCCCTTTGACACCAACTTTACTAGCCTAATTCTAGAACAATAATACAGTGCATTGTCTGAAATTTTACAACAACTCACCCATGAATTTTTAAGACAAGTCACCCACCAACTTTAGCATGATAAGACAAGTCACCCACCAAATTTAGCAAGAGTCGTGCATGAAGGATGTGGAACGTGCATTTGGAGTTCTGCAAGCAAGATTTGCCATTATTCGACATTTATCATTGATATGGGACCTCAAAAATATGGGTATAATAATGAAGGCATGCATTATTTTGCATAACATGATAGTTGATAATGAACGACATTTATATTCACGAAGTTGGAAAAATATCGATTTCGAACCGGCGAGAAGGGCTGGACCAAGCACATTGTTCAATGTCCTCTAAGTTTTTAAGTCCTCTAAGCAAATAAATTTTTAAGTCCAAATTTTTAAGTTTTGTTAAACATTATGCATCCTCTAATTTATAGGTTATTATCTTAAGCTCATAGTTATTGTTTAAAAATAGATAATAACATAATAACCTATAAATTTGGATTTAAAAGTTTTAAATTCATTACAAAACTTAAAAAATTAAAATTCATAATGTTATTGATACAGTTACATTTAAGAAATTTTAATCATCGACAATTTAAGTAATAATTTGGTAAATAAAAATTAAACAAATAAATTTAGGTGATCAATAATATATTTTATTAAATTGTAAATTATTTATTCTATTAAAGATTTAAGCTTTTTCGGAAATAAAACCAATTTTATTTTTAAATTTAAAATTTAAATATACTATATATATTATGTATTATATTTTTAATTATTTCAATTTTATAGTTTATATTTGTAAAGAAAATATATTATGTTAATTTATGAAAATTATTTATTTTAATATATATAATTTTAATGTAAACATATTGGTAAAGAATAAGAAACATAAATAAAAATAAATGGTAGGATATTGTATGGTAGAATGGTATGGAAAAGAGATAAATATGGTGGGGTATGCTGAAAGATGAAATATGCGTGGAGTGAGAATTTTTACAGAATTATTTAGGGGATTATGCTGATGTGGCGCGCTTTTGGGAGATGAAATATTCACACTGCTGCGTATGGTCTAAGAAATAATAGAAGAAAATAGATTATGGAGTTGAGTTCACGGAAAATAAATAGAAGAAATAGAATAGTTTATTATGAATATTAAAAAACATAAATAGATAAGCAACAACCAACTTTTAATATATCAAATCACCAGTAAACAATTAAATTCATTTTAATACTTGCACGAAAACTTTATTTGATTTTTTCTTTTGAATTTTTATGGATTAAATAAGAGCATTGAAATATAAATAAATAAATAGAGTTTTAAAAGTTTTTTTATAAATTTTTTTAAAAAACAATTTTATAAATACTGAAAATTAAAAATATACTACTTCGACGAGATAGTTTTGGTTGTCTATAAGATTAAATGACAATTACCATGTGTTAGGTTTTGGGAGGACAATTATCGACATCCATTTTACAAATATTTGAATTTTATAGATAATCGATAAATTCAAAATAATATGATTGCGTTTATCAAAATGGTTGTCCAGCAGTAACTCTCTATTTTTCTTTTAGTTTACTTAAAACAACTATATAAACATTAAAAAAGCTCCTACAAGAGAAACTAACTAGAAAGCATTAGACTAAGGGCATTGGTGCATGTTTATTTTTCGGATGTATTAACAGAAACAAGAAGGAGACTTACCTAAAGTGGATTGCTCCTGTCAGTGAAAGAATGAGGCTCAATGTTGACGCTGCTTGCACTCCCAATGGTGAATCTAGTGGTGGTATAATTATCAGAAACAATAGAAATATTGTAAAGGGCTTGGGCAAAACTTTTGGAAACCTGTCTCCTATTATGGCCGAAACTCGCGCCCTGTTCGAAGGTTTGCTGATTTGCAGAGATAATAGCTGGTCCCAATTCGACAATGAATCTGATTGCCAGACTCTAATTGATATCCTTGGTAAAGGGAAAACCCATGGTATTTGCACTCTATAACTCCGATCTGCAGAAGGTTAATCCTTCCTTCAATGACCATCAAATTTATCCATAGAACGCAGAACAAAGCTGCAGATTGGTTCGCTAAGTGGACGTTGAATTGCAAACATAAAGTTGATTTTTTTTCCAGTTCATGCTCCTACGGATCATCTATCTATTTTTCTTCTGGAGAGCATGGGTACATGGTATATAAACTAGAGTATTAATCTTCAAGATTTAAGCTTCGTCTGGCTTCTCTGATGGATTAATCAGATTTGTTTAAATTGATTGATTCTTCTTTGGAGTTTGGATCGAAGATTGAAACCGAATTTCGCTGTTGAGGATGATGGCTCTGATTTGATTGTAACTACTATTTTCGTTAAAATGTCAATAATGTTTGAGTTTAAATTGGGTAAACAATTTCAAATCTTTGTAATTTGATCAGTGGTTCAAATTGGTCTTTTTAAGTAATAAAGTTTCAATTTTTTTCAAAAGAAAAACATAAAAAAGCTAAAAAAAAGATCGGATATCCACGTATGAAAAGTTAAAATAAGCCATTTACATTATATATAGTGGCTCAATTTTATTTTATTTTTTGGCAAAAATTAAACTATATTACTAAATTGGTAGAAATACAAAGTACAAGGGCTACAATAGAAACAAAAGAAAATACAAGGGACATAAACCCCAAATCAGAACCCTAAATCGATCAGATCGCTCACTTTCCCAAAACCTTTCCATTCCCAAACTTCTTCTTCTCCTCTCAAACCCTAGATCAGCTCCGAGAACCAAAATCCATCTCCCAAAGCTTCAAACCCAACAACCAACATCACCAAATCGATCCATAAAGCCTAACCAGGATCAATATACCCAACCCCTAAACTCTCAAGCACAATAATAGCAAGGAGGGGGTTGGGTATATCACTGACCGAGAAAACACGATTCTTCCTTTCAGATAGCACCCATTTCGATATCCAATCGGCCGCCACATTTTCCGATCTGGAAATGTGGCTAAGCCTCATCGAAGGAAGAATCAAATTTCTCAAAGGATCATCACCATTGGAGTTCTTCAGACTGTTAACGAGAACCAAACAGTCAGAATCAAGATCGACGTTCATCCAACGCCTTCTGTGGCAGAGAATCAAAGCTTCCTTCAACGCACATCTCTCTGCTTGAAGAGGGGAGATTTTGCCTAGTAAGAAGCCAGCTCCACCAATACAGTTTCCAGATTCATCTCTCACAATGTAGCCTCCTGAAGCTTCGCCATTGAAGCCACAAGCTCCGTCAGAGTTAATCTTGACTCTCCCAGCATCAGGTAACCTCCATTTCCTATACACAGCTTTTCTCATACATATAGACATAGCTCCCATCGAAACGCCTGCATCAATAGCACGAACCCAGTGTTTGGGTTTAAGCTTAAAGTCAATAGCTAGAATGAACCTTTTAATTCGACCAATAGCATTAGTGAAGGAGTCCACTGGTTTATCATACTTGCAGTGGTTTCTATTAATCCATATTGTCCACACAATCAATTGAGGGACAATATGGGTGACATGAAATTTACTGCAAGTGTGCTTAAACCAGACAAAAAACATATGACGAACATTCATACAGCGTTTAACAGGAACATTGAACATGAGACCATAGTATGTCCATAATGACCAAGCAAAATTACATCTAATAAAAAGATGTGTAACATCTTCATAATCACAGCAAAATTGGCATTTTGAGACAAGGCAAATGTGCTTTTTAGAGAGAATGTTGTCAGTAGGAACATAATTATGTAGTATCCTCCAGCTAAGAAAAGAAAATTTTGAAGGGATAAAACTGTGCCAGATTTTTTGAAAAAAGAAAGATTTATTGTTTTTTAACCTGATACAATCCCAAGTAGTTTTACTGTCAAATTTTTTATCTTTAGTTAGATTCCACTCAATGGAATCCTCCATCTCATGATTGATTTTTATACAACTTATAAGCTGATATCTATCATGAGAAAGAAAGGAAGCCAGAGTGGGATCCCAATTTCCATTTTTCCAAAATGAATTTATTTTAGCTGGAAGGTACCATGTATTATGATCAGAAATAATAGGTTTCATATTGTGCCAAGCATCTCTCCAAAAATCTTTCTCACCACAACCAACCTTCCAGTTAACATACTGATCAGCTCTGTCTTTGACCAAGCAAAGTCTCCTCCAAATCATAGAGTAAGTAACTCTACATCTAGCTGACATAGGATGACTATCCTTGCAATAAGTATTAGCAATCATGTCAGCCCACAAAGACTTGCCTTTTCTGAATAAAAACCATAGTTTATAGGAGAATGTAAGTTGAATATCAGATAACAATTTGATATTCAACCCACCCTCATCAAAAGGCTTGCAAAGCTTAGACCAGCAAGCCCAATGAATAGCATGCTCATTATATTTAGGACTCCACAGGAATTTGTTAAAACATAACTCAAGTTTATTTAGAATGCTATTAGGAATTAAACAATTTTGCATCCAAAAGTACACAATGGGATGAAGAACATGTCTTATCAGTGAAAGCCTTCCACTGTAAGACAGGTTCTTCAAGTCCCAATCATTAATCTTATTGTAAACTTTAGAGAGTAAAGGAGTATAGTGCATCCCTTTATTATTAGCTGCTATTGTGACTCCCAGATAATTGAATGGTGCATGCTCAGACTGGAAACCCAGGCTTGACTTGATCTTTGCAGCATTAGCCCTAGAACTTCTGGCAGAGGTAATCACCTTAGTCTTATCTCTATTTATTAACTGACCAGATTCTAACTGGTAACTGTCAAGCAGGTGGCTCAGCTTACTAATGGAAGAGGTAGCACAGTTGGTGAAGATGATTATGTCATCTGCAAATGCAAGGCAAGGTAAGATGTAGCTAGATTTTACATAAAATTGCATGTCCTTATTTGCATTATAGAGATTTTGCAAGCCTCTCAAAAGGGCTTCCTCAGCAAGGATAAAAAGGCAAGGAGACAATGGGTCTCCTTGTCTTAATCCTGTCTTTTGAGGAAAGTAACCAGAACACATCCCATTAATAAGTACAGAAACCATGACCTTAGATATAAGATTGTGAACAAGAGAGACAATGCTGTTAGAAAAGCCAAAACATTTCAAAGTGTTTATAACAAATGAATGAGACATCCTATCGAAAGCCTTAGTCATGTCTAGCTGTAAAATGAGATTGCCTTTAGAAGGCTTTCTACCAATGTTATGGAGCATCTCCTTAGCAACTAATATATTATCATGAATGAGTCTCTCTTTAACAAAGGCACTCTGCCCTCTAGAGACAATTCTAGGTAAAATAGTAGCAATTCTCTTATTAATTAGGGCAGAGAGCAACCTATTCAAAATGGTACACATACTAAGAGGCCTGTAGTTGTTCCAAGTTATGGGGTTAGCTGTTTTAGGAACAAGAACAATCCCTGTGGCAAACACACCACAAGGGATATCCCTACCATCAATATAAGCATTAAGGGCCTTGCATAAATCATAACAAATAATACTCCAACAATTCTTAAGAAAGAAAGAGTTATATCCATCAACACCAGGGAAACTGTCCCTTTTCATTTCATTAATGACAGAATAAACCTCCTCCATAGTAGCAGCTTTACTAATCTCTTCATTATCCCTGTCCAAAACAAGACTTGGAATATTGTTAAGAATGGTTTCATTAGTGCTAACATTATTATTAATTGCAGGATCACTAGAAATAAGCTGCTTAAAGAAAGAAACAGCAGAAGAAGCAATGTCCTCCTGATTAGTAAGCCAGGTATCATTCTCTTTAATACCAACAATATGATTTCTACTTCTTTTCTTGGCTACATAATTGTGATACAACTTTGTGTTCCCATCACAATCGTTTAGCCAAGAATTGAAGCATTTCTGCTTCCAATAGCATTCTTCATCCTTTAAAGCAAGGATAAGAATACTATTTGCCTTGGAAAGCAGAGATTTAGAGGTATTGTTATTAGAAATCTGGTGATTAATCTCACACTTCTCAACCTTACTAGCAGCATCCTTTACTTTACTGAAAATATTTCCAAAAACCATAGAATTCCAGTTTCTCAAACTCTTCTTAAGTCTTTTGAGTTTATACCAAAAAATACTGCTGTTATTACCATTGCAATGCTTGGACCAGCTCTGACTAACACAGTTCATGAAGTCAGGGTGGTTGGCCCAAGCATTAATAAATTTAAAAGAACTCTTTCTATTGTAAGCATTGTTGATAGAAACATTACTAATAGATATAAGGATAGGGGCATGGTCAGAGCAAGTTCTGACCATGTTGCAAACCTGAATAGCCAAACTATTAAGCAACTTCTGATTTACAATCACCCAATCTAACCTCTTCCAAGCCTTATTATTGCTCCAGGTGTAACGCGATCCAGTGTGACCAGGCACATCCAGGTTGCTGGTACGAATAAAATCATTAAAATCCTCTGCACCAGCATCATCGTAATTCAGACAATGCAACTGATCATCAGGACATCTAGAAGAGTTGAAGTCACCAGCAATAACCAAAGCCTTCAAATCACAAGTTAGATTCTCTAATTGATTCCATAGCAATCTTCTTTGAGTTCTCTGATTCTTAGCATACACCGAAGTGAAATAGCAGTTAAAAGTAGCATAGGAAATATCAAGATGAAGAAACTGATCCTGATCACTAATAACAGTCACTTTAGTATCATTAGGCCAAAAGCACCAAATTTTATTAGAAGAGTTAGCCAAGTAGTTTTCAAATCCAATTCTTCTAGCAATCAAATCTATCTTATCTAATCTAGTCATAGGCTCCTGAATGGTGACAAACTTAACATTTTCACTATTTATTATGAATTTAAGCCTAGCAATGGTAGGATCATTATGTAAACCACGAGCATTCCAACTGACCATTCTAAACATTATCAGACAGAGACCTTGAGTGACCATTTTCTCTCTTTCTTAGAGAGTTTATAGATAATCTTCTAGAATTACTTTGTTTATTAGCAGATTTTATTTTATCAGATATTACAGATTCAAACCCATGTTCTTGCTCATTGCAGCTGCTCCTTGGAGAAGGGTTGTAGCTTCCAGTATTTTCATTACGAGGAGAATCCTGGATGTTAGCCTTGCCTAAAGAATTGTCCTCCTCTTCAAGGCTCTGAAGAGCACTTATGATAACCAGGTCATTATCAGCTATCCTCTCTTTAACATGACTAGTCACACTTGTTGAAGGGCAAGAAACAGACTTATCCTTAGCTGTTATTACAGATTTAAGTTTGCGTCTGTAGACTTGAGTAAAATACTGAATCTTAGATACTTTAGGAATTTGAACTGGCTTTTCATGTATCTTTTCCATTTGATTAGACTCAGTATTAATAATACTTGCATCTTTCTTTTCATTCTTGGAATTTACTGTAGTGTTCTTTTTGCAACTTTCAAATCCATGCCCTAAATGATAACATGCATTACAATAATCAGGCACATTCTTGTAGCTCACACCCAGCCAAACACCATCAAATTCTCCAAAACCCACCCAAAGTCTCCTTTTTAGAAACTTCGAAACATCAATTTCCACCAATGCAAAGCAAGCATTGATGTTAGCACGGTTCTTCTCAGGCACTGCCACCTGGTGAACTAACCCAAGAGTAGAGACAACCTCATGTATAACACTCTTGTTATACATATACTCAGGGACCTTCTCAATCCTAACCCAAAGCAAAGCCACCGGTGACTCGTAATTTCTGCTACTGCTAGGGCACCACTTTATAACACGCATCACTTTTCCCTCAACACTCCAAAAACGCCGCACCCAAAACCTATCTGCATCTTCTGTCAAAGAGAATTCCACCAAGATTTGCCTTGAGTCGATAGATACATAGGTGAAACTGCCTTTGAATTTGAACGAATCCAGAAACTGCTGAAACACAAGCCTCTTTGGGATACCCATACTGAATTTTGCGATTACCGTTATTCTTGATTTGGACAGAAGGTTTGTCTTGATTTGCCTGTCAAATTGGATCACATTATGATCATCACAAAACACCACTTTTTCAGCCCTGATCTCCGTATTCACCACCTTGTTCTCCACTGCCTCCATGTAAGAACGTCTCGATGGTACAGCGTTAGAACTGATAGTAGGCTCATTCTTACTTATCAAAGGAGGAAACTCACAATCTTGCAAAGAGTTATTGGCCATAACTCAATCCAAGCAACAGCCAAGATCACCAAAGATCAAATGAAGACGAGAAACAGAAGCCTATCCATGATTCCAAAGAGAGAATCAAACAAAGGAGGGAAAACTTGAGGCTCAAGAAACCAAAACTGAATCTTGGAGCTTTTTTTAAGTTTTACTCTAGATTATCCAACTTTTTTCCATATATAGTGGCTCAATTGAAAAACATAAAAAATGGTGCCTCTGATATAAATTAGCTTTCATCCTCTCCTATGCTCATCTCCTCCGCTTGCTGAAAAACAAAAGAAGACTACCCCGCTCTATTTACTCTACGTCAATCAATCTCTGAAGTTCTTATTTCTCTTAATTACCCTCAAATAACACTTCTCTTCTAATAGATACTATAAAGGTCAAAGATACCATTTGGAATCAGTCAATCCAAGTTCTGTATTCTAGAAATCATATTCTTTAATGGGTTTGCTTGCTATTGACGGTTGGTATAGCAGAGCTATCAGCGGCGTAGGTTAGTCTCTCTCTACAAATAACTACTCTATTTTTTCTATAGCTTTGAATTATGTGTTAAGAATTGGCAAATGGGTATTCAATTGATTACTTGTGTAATTAGGTACCAATTTTATGGGCTTCGATGATGCTCGTAAAGTTTTACCTGCCAATTTATGCAATGTGAGAACTTTAGATTCTGCCCTTTGTGTTAAGAATTAGCATATGGGTTTTCTGTTTTAAATACATTTGTTTTCGATCCTTGGTGATTTGCTCTCAGGGTTCTAAATTCGACTTACGCACAAGTGCCACTCGTAAACCATTAAAGAAATCAAGAAAAAATGAGAAAGAAGCTATAAGTTTGGATAATGAAAGTAAGCAGATAATTAAAGAAAACAACTTTGTTGCAGAAAGATCTTATTTGAGTGATCAAAGTGCTATGGATAATGAGACTGAAGTGCCGGTGGCTTCAAGAAGTAATGTGCTGAAGGCATGTTTTATCACTTCTGGCCTCATAGCTGCATTAGGTCTTATAATCCGGCAGGTAAATGCATATTTGATCAGAAAAAAATCTTATTTTACATAGATTACTAAAAAAATTGGATCTTGAATTGGAAATTAGCCTTTGTTAGCTTTTTATTTGGCAGGTCTCTCATGTTGCATCACTTGAAGGATTATCAATCCTTGATTGTTCCGCGGAAGTGTCATGTATGGATATTACTTTTACATGTTTGCTTTTGTCTGTAGTTGTCCTCGTAAATGTTAAGTAAAGTTTGAGACCAAGCATGTTTCTTTTCAGTTTTTACGAAGGAAGACGAAAGGTAAGTGTTGTTGGGTGCTGCCCAGCTTATAAGCTAAGAACCTTGTTTAAATTAAGCAAGTGATAAAGCAGTTTTACTTTATTTCGTAACAAGTTAGATCCGGACTCTGCTTTGTTTTATGTTGTAGGTTCTTGTAAAGGGAATAAGTCTTTCCTATTTTGTGCAGTTGGTTTCGAGGCATGGCATCTTGAGTTGATTATTGGGTCGGTCATCCTTGTATCCTCATGTAGATATTTCCTACTAAAAACATGGCCTGATTTTGCTGAATCTAGCGAAGCTGCCAATAGACAGGTGATATAAAAGTTTGTCAAGCTGTGTGAAAATAGAGTAGTAATACATTGAGAGGTCGCAGAGTCCATTACGAGTTGGGTAAGCTGTGTTGATCCAGATTCCGAATACATATATGTCCACATCCAACTCATTAGCCCGATCCGACTGGTTTCAACCTACTTTTTAAAATCTTTAATATAAATATTGAATAGTTTTACGTACTTCTATCTTATTAGTAATCCTCCCAGATTGTCCGACCCAAGTTATGTCCACATTCAATGCCGAAATATGACAAATTTGTCCGAATGTCAAAACCCAAACCTGACTGGATTACAGTTTGGACAATATTTCTATGTCGAACACAGATTTCAGACATGAATTGCGTGTACATACCCATTTCTTGCCGGATGCGACAAAGCCAGTAAGTCAGAGGGACAAGGTTTTGCCACCCTGAAATACAATAGCTGCCTTATATATTGCTTTATGCAACTCAAAGTCTCTTTCTCTTATGTATGCAGGTTCTTACTTCGCTTGAACCTGTGGATTACTTAGTTGTTGCGTTTTTTCCTGGGATAAGCGAGGTGAGAATAGAGAATTACTTTCATTTTGTATGATTTATATTCTTTTGCTGGTGTACTAGAAGGTATTCTGTTCTTGGTGGTTGTTTGGTGTCATTAGGTATACCTTTTGGCTTCTAGGCTTTCAAACAAAATATTCAGTTGGTCTGACAGTTTTCGACTAAAATACTAGTTTCTTAAACTTATAAGCAAAAATAATATGCGTTTGCGTGACTGTTTAGACTTCAAAAACTAGCTTAATTAGTTATTAGTTCATTTTCACTTTAGATGACTTTTTAACCATATAAGTTGCGTTTTATTTAATTACGCACAAAACAACCCTCGAGTTTTACTGTAGAAGTAACTTCTTTTTAATTGTTCATATTAAGCTAGTCTTTTAGCTCAAACAACTAAATATAGATATGTGAGTTTTTCAGGAGATCCTCTTTCGAGGCGCATTGCTACCGCTGTTTGGCTTTAATTTAACAAGTGTCTTGGCTGTAGCTGCAATATTCGGCATTCTACACTTGGGCAGCGGGCGGAAGTATTCTTACGTAATCTGGTACTCATTCTTGATTTTAATAAGTCGGTTTCACGAGTTTTTATGTGATGTTAAAGTGAAAATTACAACCAAACTCCCACCATACAAGAATACAAAGAGAGTAGTTTATGCGTCCTTAGAGAGAACTCAGATGCCTAAAAGCGTTGAACATAAAGTATTGGAAAAAATGCGGATTAATTGCAGATTAAAAACCAACTATATATTACTGAAAAGATGCATCGTTCTGGCAGAAACAAGGAGTTCATGAGAAATCAAAATGAACCCAAATGGCTTAACAAATAAGAAAGTTGGATGAAGTTATTGAAGCAACTCATGCTTTTGAAATGGGTTGCTGAGAAAAAAACAAGACTATATGGACATAGAGAGGGGTATAGATAAATGAACTCAAAGATTTCAACATATGAAGTCGTAACTACTAATCTCTTAGTTTGGCTTGGTCAAATGCTAGTTAGTGATCCAAAAATTAGTCCCAATTTATTAAATGCCACACTAACACTTAGAATGTTGTTCAATTTTGTGTCATGGGTCATATTCGTGCTTTGGGGGGCGATTCCGGTAGGACCCTTAAATTTTGCATGCCGTGTTGTTGCCGACCCTTAATGTATTGAAGGCTCTCTTCCAAGTAGCTAAAATCACAAACGGCTGGTCCTTTTAACATTAAGAAATTAACCCTCGCCTCAGGTTATCAGAATCACGCATGATTAGTCCTTTGGAAATCATGCATGATTAGTCCTTTGGAAACTTAATGACGTACGTTTGATGTTCGCTGGACTAAACTACTTGAAACCCTCATAGCTGGAGGACTATCGATAATTGTAAATCGTATTTCTATCTCAGAATTTGTCTTTATAATCTCACAACTTTTTACTATGGCAGGTCGACTTTTGTCGGGTGTGTTTATGGATATGCAACGATTTTATCTTCTAGCGTTGTTGTGCCAATGGCCTCTCATGCCTTGAACAATCTAGTTGGAGGAGTATTATGGCGCAATAAATAAAGTAGATAGATATAGTTTTCATATAGACAGTCTTCTGACTTGCCTTACAAGTTACGATGAAGCGGCCCTTGCATATTCATTAAGGACATAAATTAGATACATTTTGCTATCACATGTATGGTGTATATATAGTTATGTTGTAATTTGTAAAGATACAGAGAAACATTAATGCGCAAGTTGTAGTTTTTGCGAAAGGGACATCACCAGTTCGCCATGCAACTTTTATGAGTATTGAAAATTTTATTTCACTTTTAAATTATATGCAACTATTTCTTTATTTTTCAAGTCAATAAATATAGTCGATAAGCTTAAAGCTATGAATAGTAGAGGGTTTTAAACAATTCAGGATCAA
The DNA here is from genome assembly GCA_036936605.1 of Limnanthes douglasii subsp. nivea. Lineage (NCBI taxonomy): Eukaryota > Viridiplantae > Streptophyta > Magnoliopsida > Brassicales > Limnanthaceae > Limnanthes > Limnanthes douglasii. The sequence continues at coordinate 272,921,035 of JAUPFV010000002.1, forward strand.
TTTTATACTAAAATTAATTTAGATTTAAAGCTAAACATAAAACAGAAAACTGAATAAAGTATATAAACAAAACCAAAATTAGAACTTATTGAAACAAAAGTGAAAATTTACATTTTGTTTCGGATTTGGATATTTAGTGTTTGGTCTACCAGTTGAAACGTATCTAGTAAGTATTTTGTTTATACTAAGGAAAGTGTTCAATAATTGATAGGTTTTGAATTGTTTTTTAAAATTATATTTTCCACTCGTTTTTTATTATATGGTTTTACATCTATTGTATGTCTGGTTTCACATCTAACATGTATTGTAGTTGGTCTCGTTTCTCCTCTATAAGAATTGGTATGGTTCCACATCTAGCATTTATCATAGTGGTCTGGTTACGCATCTAACGATATAAAACTTAAAAAAGTTTCGCATCTAGCAATAAAAAAGGTTTCACATCTTTTTCGTAATAGTTGTCTTCTTCGTTTACACGGTAAAACTTAAAAATTTAAAAGTTCGTATATTTTAAATCGTAACTCGTAAACAAAAATCCGAAAATGCACTTTTTGTTTTTTTAAAAACAATTGTTTCTTACACTTATTTCTCATTATATGGTTTCGCTATTATCATATGTCTGGTTTCGCATCTAGCCTCTAGCATCTATCATAGTTGGGCTGGTTTCTCATCTAGCAGTACAAAACTTAAAGAAGTTTCGCATCTTCTCATTATCATGTTTCATATCTATCAGTACTTAAAGTAAAAAGGTTCCGCATCTTCCAAACTTCATTTTCTTCGTTTATGTTGTAAACCCTTTCTCCAACTAAATTTTTTAGAAACACAAAATACACTAAAAAAGATCAAAACCTTACTCCAATATAACATTTAAACTACAAAATCAAAGTAATACCAGATGAAAATGAAAAATCACGAATAAAACAGAAATCGAGTTACCTAAACATAAATAAAAGCACAATAAAAAATGGAGTTACCTAAACAGAAAAATCAACTTACCTAAACATAAATCCAAAATCAAATGTTAAAATCAAATAAAAACACAATCAAAATCATACGAAAAAAAAAACAAGGAACCGAAAGGAAGTTGAATCGTCACTTGTTATTGTTATACTACTGTAGATGACCGAAAAACTAGAGAGAGAAAGAAACACGAGAAAAAAGTTAAGTAAAAAATAAAAAATGTTTTATATATTTAACTGAGAGTATTTGGGATATTATTGGGTCTTAGATGGTAAATAGTTGAATTAAAGTGTCTTCCTCATAGTTTCATAGAAATATGGTAGTAAATGGATAATACTTTTACTATTGGGTCTTAAATGGTAGCAAACCATAAATTTTATTTTACATTTTATTTTATGTTTCCCCTTTATTTCATATTTACAAAATATGGAAAAACAAAATCATAATAGATAACGAACAAAGTTTTTTACTATAAAAAAAACTTATTAATAAATATTGGGAGAGTTACTATTTAAGACCCAACCTAAAAACCTATTACGGATAAAGGTCCAACAAAAGTAACAAATTTTGTACATAAAATACCCTTACATATAATATCAGCAAACACATGTACACATTCGCTTTCATTTATTTAATTAAATTTAAAATTTTAAAGCTTCATATCTTTTAAACCGTAACTCAGATTTTTTTTCCAAACATACCATTGGTTTTGTTTTGTTAAGACGAACAAAAGTAGATCCATTCATGATATGTTTTGAATTTTTTAAAAAACATTATACTTTTCACTCGTTTCTCATTATATGGTTTCACATCTAGCATATAGCATCTAGCATCTAACATTTAGCATCGTTTCTCATCTATCATAGTTGGTATGGTTTCACTTCTAACATCTATCATAGTTGTTTGGTTTCGCATCTAGCATCTATCATAGTTGTATGGTCTCACAACTAGTAGTATACACATTAAAAAGGTTTCGCATCTTCATCGTAACAGTCGTCTTCTTCGTTTATATCCTGTAAAAATTAAAAATTTAAAAGTTCGTATTATTTAAATCATAAATCATAAAAAAAATCCAAATATACCTTTGGTTTTATATTTTTAAGACGAACAAAACTAGATCCATTCGTGATATGTTTTGAAGTTTTTAAAGTATATATATATATATATATATATATTATACACTGTTCCTCATTACATGGTTTCACCTCTATTATATGCCTCGTTCTGCATCTAGCATCTAACATCTATCATAGTTAATCTGATTTCTCATGTATCATAGTTAGTCTGGTTTCACATCTAGCTACTATTATAGTTTAGTGGTTTCGCATCTAGCAATATAAAGATTAAGAAGGTTTTGCATCTAGCAAAAAAAAAGGTTTCACATCTTCTTCGTAATAATTATCTTTTTCGTAACAATTGTCTTCTTCGTTTACAATGTAAAAATTAAAAATTAAAAAGTTATGTATTTTTTAAACCGTAACTCGGAAAAAATAATAATCTGAAAATACCATTAGTTTTGTTTTTTTAAGACGAACAAAACTAGATCCATTCATGATATGTTTTGAATTTGTTTCAAAAAAATTATATTTTACACTCGTTTCTCATTATATGGTTTCACATCTAGCATCTATCATAGTTGACTTGGTTTTTCATTTATCATAGTTGGTATGGTTTTGTATTTAACATCTATTATAGTTTCCTAGTTTTGCATTTAGCATCTATCATAGTTTCTTGGTTTCGCACCTAGTAAATAAAAAGTTTTGCATCTTCTTCGTAACACTCATCTTCTTCGTTTACACTATAAAAATAAAAAATTTAAAAGTTCGTATCTTTTAAACCGTAGCTAGGAATTGTTTTGAAAATTCAATTGGTTTTGTTGTTTTAAGAGGAACACAATTAGATTAGTTCATGATATGTTTTGAATTTGTTTAATATATATTACATTGGTTTTCAATTGTATGGTTTCATATCTATCATATGTCTGGTTTCGCAACTCACATATAGGATCCATCATATCTGCTTTCTCATCTATCATAGTTAGTATGGTTTCACATCTAGCATCTATTATAGTTTCCTGGTTTCGCATCTAGTAGTATAAAAATTAAGGTACTTTTATATCTAGCAAAAAAAAAAGGTTTTGTATCTTCTTCGCAACAGTCATGTTTTTCGTTTACACTGTAAAAATTAAAAATTAATAACTTCGTACCTTTTAAACTGTAACTCGGAAAAAAATCCGAAAATATCATTAGTTTTGTTTTTTAAGAGGAATAAAACAAGATCCATTCATGATATGTTTTGATTTTTTTAAAAAAAATGATATTTTACATTGGTTTATTATTATATGGTTTTGCATTTATCATATGTTTGGTTTCGCATCTAGCATCTAGCATCTAGCATCTAACATCTAGCATTTAGCATCTAGCATCTAGCATCCATCATAGTTGACATGGTTTCTCATCTAGCAGTACAAAATTAAAGAGGTTTTTCATCTTCTCATTATCATGTTTTGCATCTATCAATACTTAAAGTAAAAAAGTTTCGCACCTGGCAAACTTCGTTTTCTTTGTTTACGCTGTTTACCCTTTCTCGAACCAAATTTTCTAGAAACACAAAATACACTAAAAACGATCAAAACCTTACTTCAATACAACATTTAAACTACAAAATAAAAATAATACCATATAAAAACAAAATATCACGAATAAAACAGAAATCGAGTTACCTAAATAGAAATGAAAAACACAATAAAAATCGAGTTACCTATATAGAAAAATCAACTTACCTAAAACAGAAAAAACAACTTACCTAAACATAAATCCAAAATCAAACGTCAAATAAAATAAAAATACAATAAAAATAATATGAAAACAAAATATAAATAAGGAGCCGAAAGAAAGTTGAATCGTCACTTGTTATTGTTATGAACTGTAGATGATCGTAAAACTAGAAAGAGAAAAAAACATGAGAATGTTTTTAAGTAAAAAGTAGAAACTATAAGTAGTAAAAAGGATACTTTTTCTTTTGGGTCTTAAATGGTACTAGACCCATAAATATTGATAATACATTTTTTTTCTTCAAATTATCACTTTAAATAACAAAAATGTGATACCATAGAAACAAACACATGTGAGTTTTTGAACCAACTATTAAGATCATTTTTTTATTTGTTGTATCTTGAATTTTAAGATTTGGTATCATAACTCACAAAAATCTGAAAACACTAATGTTTCTGTTTTTTAGATGAACAAGCAATGATTATGAGTGATATATATTAAAAAAAATTCTAGCTAATTTTTACGATTAAAATACACTCATTTTTATAGATGATGAACACCATGTTTTTTTTCACAACTAAAATACTTATATTTTCGCAAGTCATGAACATCATGTTTTTCACAAATAAAATACTCAAGTTTTCACAAGTGATAAACAACAAGTTTTCACAAGTAAAGTACTCATATTCTCGTAAGGGATGAACGACATATGTTTTCACAAGTGATGAAAAACATGTTTTTTCACAAGTGAAATGTATTTTTTCAAAGGTAAAGTACTCATATTTTTATAAGCGATGAACAACATGTTTTGACAAGTAAAATACCCATATTTTCAAAAATGGTGAACAACATGTGTTTCATAAGTGAATTGTTTATTTTCATTAGTAATGTTTTTTCGCAAGTAAAATATTCATGTTTTCACAAATGATGAACCACATAGCTTTATGCAAGAAAAAATTCATTTTTTGAAAGTAAATAATCATATTTTTACAAATAATGAGCAACATATTTTTTACAGGTGCAAAAACATCTTTTTCACAAAAATATTTTATTAAAAGTAAAATACACATATTTTCGCAAGTGAGAAACAACATATTTTTTCACAAATATAATTACAGTATTTTTATAAGTCGAATGCACAAAATAAAACACGTCGTTTCACGAGTATATAATATTATTTCGGTGACATAAAAACTTGCATGTTGTCAAGCCACTATAGTTTTCTTTCACAAAATTTATCATGAATGTATAAATAAAATTATATCTAAATCGTGAAAAATAAAAACAACATAAAAAATAAATCACAAATAAAAAACCCCATAATATATTTAATGTATTCGTACAAATAAAAGATTTTCAATCTATTAGCATTTATAAACAAGATATCCAAAATAATTTTAGGACTCTGACTAAAATATTCATTGTTTTATAAGATTCGAGATCCATTCGAATGTGTATTGAAAAAATGGGTTGAATTTTTATTGATCTGTAGAAACTAGACTTAACTACAAAAATACAAAATATTTAAGTATTTACAAAGTTATTGGATCTAGTAAGTGTTGGAAGACTATTTTGAGTTATAATATTTTATCCATTGAGATTCGGGGTTTCTAAACTATTCTAATTTGTAATTGTAAGTTCAGTTAATTTTAAAAAATATACTGTAAAATATCAATATTGTGAACGTAGTCACCTCAAAAAATAAAATAGTATTTATTTAATATAAATTTCGTTCCGAATAAAAAACGTTGAAAAAAATAAAAATGTAACTACGTTTAGTAATTTTTGGACTTTTTATAGTCGCTCCCTTAAATGTAATCAATAATCAAAACATTGAACCGAAAATTAATTAAAAAAGCTTCATTGGACATATATAATATGGATACTAGTTAGATTGATGTTATTCTATGAGTGATATGTCCGTCAATTTAGTGTTATAGATTTTGGGTTTAAATGTCCAATTTGGTTATGATCCTCAATCGACACCGAGATTATAAGGTTGAAGTATGTACTAAGCCAGTAAAAGAGAGATTATATTATAACCTTAAGATTGAAAATATACACTATTAAGTCTAGATACACTCACGAGTGTATGGATATAAATAGGGATAAGAAAAAAAGATAAACCATTGTATATTTATATATATTCTCCCTCTCTCAATCTAAATATAAAACCTAAAATTAAAGTTTTTGTCGGTCTACCACTGCAATCCACTGATTTCTATTAGCTCTCCTCCTTCAAGGGTTAAACAAAAGGTTTAGCAGGCACGAAAAAATTGTAAAAAATACTCAAACCAAAAAAGAAATATAAATCTAACACCAACACTTCTTTTACCAGCTTCAACAGTTTCAGTGCCGACAACAAAATTTTTGTTCACAAGTTGGATCTACAAGATTAAGATGACAATGAGTAAGGTTTACAAACTTAGTGCGTTCTTAAGCATTCATATTCGCAAGTAATCCTGATTTTATGCTTAGGTAAGTCCAGGAACAAAACTCTCTATAATTGGAATTAAAGCCTTTTTATGGAAATTATGATCTTTTAAATAATCTACATACGTATTTATCCCAAATTAATTTAGTTAACTCATTAAGTTTTTGGTAGGAAATGAAACCATTATATATATATATACGGGATTGAATATTATAAATAAATATATTTTAACTTTTTAAATCGATTATATATATATATATATATATATATATATATATATATATATATATATATTTTAATCGATTATATATATATATATATTATAAAACATGAATACAATATATATACTTGAATATTAGAAATTTGGTAGATAACCCCGAGTTTTTGAATTATGGAATTTGAAAAAAAAATTGCGACAAAAGGGTTTATTATAGCGACAATAGCCACAACACCCCATCACTAATTTAATTTGCCATAAAAGAAACATTATAAAATTTGTAATGCTCTCACACTCGTGTGAGTTCTATAGCAACACGTATATAGTAACCACAATACTGCAATGAGCACATAGGTTATTACAACGACAGTTCCCGAAATAGACTCATATCAACGAGTATGTAGTAACCACAATAACGTAGTGAGCACATAGGTTACTACGGTGATAATTTCCGAAATATACTCGGTGCCTAGTTTGGCAAGACCGTAATTCTGCGCTTTATTGAGCACTTGAACTCTATAATTTACTGGGTCACGTCCTGCATGGTTTGTTTTTTTTTTTCATGTTTAGATTTTGAATGTGATTCATCTCTCTTAAGATATATGAACACTAAAATAGATATTTCAGATCCTCTAGACTTTTTTATATGTTCACGGTGCAACAATAAACAATGCAAATGTATTTTATGTTAGAAAGACAATTGTATGGAACAATTTGTATATGAACACTTCATAAGTTCATTCTCTGGAATTATATGACAATTCAAATACAATTACCAAATTGATCGCTATTAGGGATTCATACATGAAAGAAGTTTGCATACCAAAGAAAAGTAGTTGTGTGTGCAGGCATACCAAAATAAGACTATGCACATATTTGTTTGAAGGCAAGCAAACTGATGCATAATGTTGTTACCGCATATACACGCCACATATTCATACACAACCGAGCTTTCACGTTCAAAAGTTTCAAATAAGTATGCCATAAAATAGTTATAATCAGCCCGAAGGAGGCTTGGCTAGTTACAAGTATGGTTGTGAACTAACATTGTTTCCCTTAAATAGTTTTTCTCTAGAAGATAACTTATGGTTTGCTTTCCGAAATGCCTCTCTAGGGATTACAACAACTCAACTCATATGGATGTATTTTAGAACTTAAAAATTGCGAAATTAAACATTTTATGTTATGTATGCAATGATTAATGTGGGATGCTTTATGTTTATGTTGTAGTTTTCTTTAGGTAACCGTATTCCAAATTATTGAAATATAATATGTTTGTTCATTAAAATACCATGGTATTTATAGACCTACAACACTGGACAATCATTTCTTCTTAATATGAGATTTAAGCATAAGATAAGAAGACTACTATAAGGAGGCTAATGACCAATCTCATAAGTATATTGAAAGTTTATGAGACATTCTTTAAGCATATCATAACATGTTTTCTAATGAAATACTTATAATACTTATAAATTTCAGTGCTAAAAATCAATATTTTAGATTTTTAGTGTTTTAATTTTTTTTCTTCAGATTTATCTAACTTTGTTAAATCTAAAAGAACATTGATGTTGACTCAAATTGTTAACACTAGATTTTAATAAAGATAAGGACAATGAGCAAATAAGTTTTAATTTTATTTGCAGGGTCATGTTTAAGAGTTTCTTTTTTTACTGACCTCTTGTAAGGTCGTCAATATTAACTACACACTTTATATTTTCTTATTTTAGTCAAATTGTGATGAGATTATCAATTTTTTGTCAATATTAAAGTTGAGAAATTCATAATAAAATTTTCGAAAAAATATTAAGTAACTAGGAAGGATAAATCAGTTGTACTAAGTTACAGATCATAAGAAGGTTAATATAATTTAGCATAAATGCTGAATTTCTACTTAAAAACGTGGGAAACAAAATTGAAAAAGTTCGTGAGAGGTTTGAGACTTGGATCAGACAAGAATGTTGCATTTATATTTTTGGTATGGTCTTCATTTCAATTTACTTTTAGCTCTTGTATGGTGTGGATAAAAGTAGCCTGAGGGTAGGCTGGTAATTTTAAGTGGAGTTTTAAGGCGGTGTAAGGGTGTTTCACGGTAGTATGGTGGTGTTTAAAGGTGTTCCAAAGTATTTCAGGGTGTTTCAAGGGTGGAGAGAGAATTAAGCAGCCTGGCAGCAGTTAATTTTTCTTACCCATAGTTAATGCTGGTGGTTGGGTATTTATAGTGTGAAACTTGGGCCCTTATGGGCTTTCGGGTCAAGTTTAATGGACCCGGGTCATGTTTAAAGACCCACAAGTTTTAAGCAGATGTGCAGGTAGCTTAGTCAGATAGTCTTTAGGTTTTTTAGTACTTTAGTCATAGTTCGAACTGCCTTAGGTTTATAGTGTTCGAATTTATCTGTCCGGTGAAAAAGTCCTGTTCGAATTAATATGCTTGGAGTCTGTCCGAATTTTACGGGGAGATTTACCTTGGACTACCCATCCGGGGAGCGCTTCGAATTCGGACTCATCAGGAGCCCCTTTTTTAGATTTTTGAACAAGTATCTTTGTCAAAGAACTGAAAAACAGTCCGATTGAGGAAGTGGTCTTCCAATTCGGAGAGTTGAAGACGGACCCAGACAGAGCAATCGTTACAAATTCCAAACGGTTCTTTGCCAGAGTTAGTGGGACACGTGTCACTCCCTGGTTGGTTACTTTTAGCCGTTTTTTCACCTCGAAAGTTGCACCACTTTCTCGAACAAGTTACCTCTTTAAATGCTATTGATGACGTCAGCGCCGTTTTTTAATCATTGCCCAACTTTTCGGATTCTCCTAGGAATCAAACCCTTTTTTACATTTACTATAAATTTCATTCATCTTTCACAGTCTCACTATTACTTTCACTCTGTCATTTTACTCAAAGCTTCATCTCTCTAAAATCTCAAGATTTCCTTAGTTGTTTTATGTTCACAGCAAGAACAGCTCTAATCAAGGGTGGCTGGCTTAATCTCTCAGAATTAGAGAAAGCTCAAAGGGTTGAAAAAGAGAAAAGGCTTGCAGCAGGGCTTCCAGCGTCGCCTGTCGAGAAACCAGCCCCTTCAATCGAAGAGTCTGATAGAGGTTCGTCTTCTTCGAAAGGTACAAAACCTAGAAAACTCTTTCGATCAACACTTTCTCCCATCGTATCTGACTCTTCAGTTCAAGAGTCGATCCCTATCGTTGAACCGGGGGTCACTGTCACAAGTGTCAGGAAGAAATCCACTTTCCTTGCTATGGGGTCCGATTCCGATCATTCTCCAGACAAACTAATCATGAAAAGACCAAGCAGATTGGTTAAGGGACTCTCTTCAAAAAATACCAGCGAGTCAGGGTCCGGGGCAGCTGTTAGGACTCTCCGGGAAAGGCCGGTTGGTCCGGAGGCTAGCAGTCCACTACCTCCCAAGGAAACCTCGACCTCAGAAACTCAAACTGAGGTGAGAACTCAAAAACATACATCGAGCCAACAGTCCGGAGGATCAGCTGTGCCAAGCTTCATCCCTCCCCGGGCTGTTTCTGCAGAAGCTCCCCCAACAGTAATGGAGGAGAGGATGGAAGACTCCACTGAGGAGGTTAGGTTTGAGTCCGAGTCTTCCGGACAAGCTGAAACTGCTGTAGTTGTTGCCAAGAAGGGCAAAGAGGACTTGTATCTGAGGCGTCCGGATCTGCCGGAGAGCCTTGAAGGGAGAGTAGGGCCCTGCTTTCATAAGGTAGAGTTCAAGTACCTTTTATCTCTGTTAAAGACCAAGTATGCATTTATCCATACTAGAGATTTGGGACGGTTTCGCACTAAGTGGGGGATCCCTGAAAACGTTAAAATCCGAATTCCCATCGATCCAAAGACCCCAATGGATTGTAAAAGGAACGAGATAGTCTTCTTTACGGAGCTATTCAACTGGGGACTTAGGTTCCCACTGGATCCAGAGATAGTGCGCTATTTCCACCTAGTCAAGTTATGTCCATCACAGCTAAGCCCTAACGGATGGTACACCTTGATGTCATGCATTATGGCATCTAGGTTGTCCGGAATTCCTCTTCCAATGGAAGAGTTCGCTGCTGTAGCTAGTTTGTGCAAACACCATCAGTTCCCTTTCTATCACTTTAACATGGGGAACGATCTTAAAGCTGTGGATGATCTCCTGGAGTCGGAGAGCAAGTGGAGGAGCCAGTTCTTGTTTGTAAGTGGCTCATGGGAGAATGGTAAGAAAATCAAGATCGGGGAGAATCCTAGCCTTCTTCGAAGTAGATGGAGGAGCGATCGTAAGTTTTCCTTTAAGTTTCTGTTCGAATTTCTCTTTTCATTAAATTTATGCTAACTAGCTACTTTCTTGTTTCATTAGAGCTGCCAAAGGAATTTGGAGACTACCTAAAAGCCGGACAGGTCACCTGTGGCAAGATAAATGCATGGGCCGCAGAGAACTGGGAGAACCGGTTTCACAAGGCTTTTACCCCTGGGAATTTAGCGAGATCCCATCTGTGGAACACCACAGGTCGGAGGGATCTATCCTGGGAGGAGTTCTCTACCCCACCTGATGAGGATGTAGTTCTGAGAAGGTCTCATGAGTTAGATGGGACCCTCTTCCTTCCTATCCGGGCCAAAGCCCCAAGTAAAATGAAGGGCAAGAAGAAGAAAGGCAGGAGAGCAGTAGAGGATACGGAGAAAGAGGCTCCCACAGGCTCAGAGGTGCCAGCCCGGGATCAAGTTGATGCAAACCTTCTACAAGTAGTAGAATTGGAGAGTGAGAAGCAAGGGGTGAACTCCCCAAAACCCAAAAGGGCTTCTAAACGGACTCGCAAACAAGCGAGCGACAGTGCTGACAGGGAAGTCAAAAAGAAAAAGACTTCTCAAAGTGAAGAGCTTACTCTCCGGGATCCGGAGCCCATCTTCCCAACCGATCCAACCTTAGCTGAAGAGATCCCCGGGAATCTTAATGAAGGGATTCCAAGGGAATTCCACACTGATGAGATTGAACGGGGAGAGATTAACATGGATGAAGTGGATGTCACCGGTCTGGGTCCTCTAGGTGACTACTTCCTTGGCCTGTCTAGAGATGAGTTCGCAGGGCCATATGTTCCCCCCAGTAGCTCTAACACAGTAAACTTCAATGGTAAGACTTTCTTGGTTTCTAGTGAGAGGGATGTTATAGCCCATTCCCTCCTTAGCAACGTGCAACCAGTACTCACCCTGGAAAGGCAAGTCCGGAGTCAGGCAGAAACCATCAAAGACCTCAAGTCTGAGAAGGAGAAGTTGTCCGATGACCTCAGGACTGCTACTACTGTGGTTGACCTGCTTAAGGAGTCGAACGAACAGCTAAAGAAGAGTCAAAATAAAAGCAACACAAAAGTTTCTTCTTTAGAAGAGACCGTAAAAGATCTCCGGGCTAAGCTATCCGGATTGGAGAAGGACTTGACAACCTCAAGGGGAGAAACTGCAGCAAAGGAGAAGATTGTCACCAACCTGACCACTGACAAACTTGCTTTAGAGAATGCAGTGACTCAGGCTGTTGAGGAGAAAGCTGCTTTGGTGAAGGATCAAGAGGCCATGATCAAGGCCAAAATCAACGCTTATGCCAGGGAGATGATACGGAGTGAAGAATTAATGGTTGAGAAAGTGAAGTCCGACATGGTCCTCTTGTTTCACGAGAAGTTCCCGAAGAGGAGACTAGGGGACTTATGGCGTTATGTGGATGACGATGACCTCCCCTACTGGACCATGGTTTATGAAGGGTACACTGATATATCCTCGTCTGGTGATGAAGAGGAAACCGGAGAGAGTCCGGGTGAGGAAGAGGTTGACCCCAAAGGAAAGAAGGTCATTGAGGAAAAAAGCGACATCAAGGGCAAGAAAACAGATGAGGGTGAGCCATCTTCAAAGGCTCCTCCTTAATTTATAATCTGTTTTGTTTATCTTTTACTTGAACCAAAGTCCTTGGAAGGCCAAGGCGCCTTTTTTGTGATGTTGTCCGAATTATTCAGACAGATTTTTGTTCTGCACCCAAACTTATATAAAAAGTCCTTGGAAGGCCAAGGCAATTTTACGTTGTTGAATGAATGTTTTGTTTTGCTCAACCATTCTCTTCTTTCATAATCTGTTTAAATAGTTGGAGTTTAAGTAGTCTTGAGTTATTGTGTTGTGAGAGTGTTTAGTTTCTCTGGCTAGAATTTAAGTAGCCCTTAGACCTTTCAGTCCGGATAGTATGACAATCAACAGAATTTTGCAAAAACTTAGAAAATTATTCAAGAAGGCTCCAAGTTTCATTTAAAGCTCTTCGTGGCGCCGGAGAGAGGTAGTAGTATGCCCCCAAATATTTACATGGATGTTTTATACAAGTAAATATTTATATAAGTTCTATTCTAAGTACATTCGAAGGTGTTCAATATTCCAAGGGTGAGTTAAAACCCTGCCATCTTTGTCTTCTAACCAGTATGTACCAGGCTTGATTCTTTCAACCACAGTATAGGGACCCTCCCAAGTTGGGGCCAGCTTTCCGAAAAGCTTTTCCTTGGTATGTAAGAAAACTTTCCTCAACACCTTATCTCCTGGTTGAAAGTCCCTTCTTTTGACTTTAGAAGCAAACCTGCTTCTCATCAAGCCCTGATAGTGTGCCACTCTAAGATGAGCTTTTACTCGCCTTTCTTCAATTAAATCAAGTTGATTTCTAACTGCCATTTCATTAGCCTGTCCGGAGAAGTTGTGAACTCGAAAGGAGGGGAGTGTCTTCTCTATGGGGGCTACTGCATCCATCCCATAGACCAAGGCAAAAGGTGATTCTTGTGTTGCAGCCCCAGGCGTTGTCCGGTAGGCCCACAAGACTTCTTGTAAATAACTAGGCCACTTCCCAGCAGCCCCTTCCAAATTTTTCTTTAAACCGGACAGTATTGTCCTGTTAGCTACTTCAACTTGCCCATTGGCTTGTGGGTGGAAAGGTGAAGAAAAGCAGTGCTGAATACCCCTCGAGGCACAGAAGCGTTCCATTTCTCTGTTTTCAAACTGTGGCCCATTGTCTGTTGTTATTCTCTGGGGGACACCAAATCTGCAACATATGTTGGATATAATGAATTTTATAACAGCCTTTGATGTTGTCCCTGCCAAGGGGGCTGCTTCTATCCACTTCGAAAAGTAGTCAATGACTACGATTATGGTTTTACGCCCTCCGGACGCCACAGGTAGAGGCCCAACCAAGTCCAATCCCCATCGAGCAAAAGGGATGGGTTCAGAAATTGATTCCAAAGGAATAGCTGGTACATGAATTTCATTGCTGTACCTCTGGCATGGGTCACATCTTCTTACCAGCTCCTTAGCATCTTTCATTATTGATGGCCAATAGTATCCGGAGAGAAGCACTCTTCTCGTTAATGCTCTAAACCCATAATGGGCTGACCCCTCACCATCGTGCAATTCGGAGAGAACCATTTGTGACTCATGATCCCCTAAACAGCGTAGGAGAGGTTTACTATAAGATTTCTTGTACAAGACTTCTCTAATCATGATGAAACCACGAGCCCTGTGTTTTAACGTTCTGGCTTGTGGTTTATCTAAAGGTACGATGCCATCAGACAGATATTGCATAAGAGGAGACCTCCAATCCTGAGGCCGGTTTACTTGTATTTCAAAGACTCCCTCTTTCTCCCCTTCATCAAGTTGAATAGAAGGACTTTCAAGCACATGGATCCATGGATAGGACTCCGTGTATGCTATTGTTGCCAACGAGTCTGCTAGCTCATTCTCTGCCCGGGGAATATGCTCATAGACAACAGCTTTAAACTTTATTGCCTCATTTTTCAAGAGAAGTAAATATTTGATCAATTGTTCATTTCTAGCTTCTGATAGACCCAAGGCATGGTGGACAAGCAATTGGGAGTCACTTAGCAGCTTGACCCTTTTTGCTCCACAAATGTAAGCCAACTTCAACCCAGCTATAGCTGCTTCGTATTCGGACTCATTATTGGACGCCCTGAAAGCAAAACAAATAGCTTGGAACATGTTGTCTCCATAGGGGGAAGTGAGACATATTCCTGCCCCAGATCCTATGGCACTGGATCCTCCGTCTGTTCGGACAATCCACACTTTTTTGTCTTTTGAATCAGCAGGTTGTTCTGATGAGTCCCTATCAGAATGGAATTCGACCAGAAAATCAGCCACAGCTTGAGCTTTTACTGCTGTTCGAGGAGCAAAGTCTATGTCGAAGTCCCCCAACTCTACTGACCACTTTGTCATTCTGCTTGAAATGTCTGCTTTTTGAAGGAAATTCTTTAAAGGGAAAGATGTCCGGACAATAATAGGATGAGCCTGAAAATAAGGCCTCATCTTTCTTGCAGCTATCACCAAGGCCAACGCTAGTTTTTCAAGTTTCAATTAACGCTTCTCAGCATCAATCAAGCTTTTGCTGATATAGTACACTGGGTGAGGATACCCATCAACCTCCCTTACTAACACAGCACTAATGGCACAACTTGAAACAGCCAGATATACGAAGAGAGTCTCCCCATCAATTGGTTTGAACAAAGTCTTGGGAGAGGACAGATGCTTCTTAATTTCATTGAATGCCTCATCACACTGTGGTGTCCACTCAAACCCTTTTGCACCCTTCAAGGTTTGAAAAAATGGAGCACATCTGTCCGAAGACCTGGAGATAAATCTGTTCAAAGCTGCTAACCTCCCCGTTAATCGCTGTACTTCTTTAATATTTCGTGGAGGCTCCATTTGGAACAATGCATTGAGTTGGTCCGGGTCGGGCTGTATTCCATGCTCACTTATAATATACCCCAAGAACTTCCCGGACTGTACTCCGAACACACATTTTTCAGGATTTAACTTTAAATTCACCTTAGCCAGGTTGGCAAAAGTCTCATGGAGGTCGGACAAGTGCAGCTGCTCATCCATACTTTTCACCATCATATCATCAATGTAGACCTCCATATTTCTTCCAATCTGATCAGCAAATGCTTTATTGACTAACCTTTGATAAGTAGCCCCAGCATTTTTCAAGCCAAAGGGCATCACCTTATAGCAGTGCAGACCTCTATCAGTAACAAAAGTGGTATGCTCTTGATCTTTTGGATCCACCTGGATTTGATTGTACCCAGAGAAGGCATCCATGAAGGAGAGTAATTTGTTTCCAGAAGTAGAATCTACTAACTGGTCTATCCGGGGAACTGGATACAGGTCTTTTGGGCAAGCTCGGTTGAGGTCTGTGAAGTCAATACACATTCGCCATTTACCGTTTTTCTTTTTTACCAAGACTGGATTGGCAGTCCACAAAGGGTACTGAGATTCTTTAATGTGCCCCATCTTTGTGAGTCTATCAACCTCTTGTACAATGACATCAGCCTTTTCTTTTGAAAAAGCTCTTCTCTTTTGCACCACTGGTGCCACATCTCTCCGGATAGATAGGTGATGGGAAATCACCTCTGATGGAACTCCAGTAACATCAGCGTTGCACCAAGCAAAAACATGCTGATGGTCTTTTAAGAATTTTAACACCTCTTCTTTCAATACTTGTGGCATTTTGGACCCTATCTTGACAATTTTCCCTTCTTCCAAGCAATGTGTTTCAACCTCCTCAACTGGGATCAACACTCCGGGGGTCTCTCTGGGGTCATCAATTTCACCCTCACCCCCAGAAAGGCCCTCAAACTGCTATTGGTCATTTATTCGGACTGCCCCTAGCGTTCGTGGAGCCAAGGCAGTGGCATAGCATTCTCTTGCAACTTTTTGACTGCTCCGGACAACCCCAACCTGCCCCTGAACAGCGTATTTTAGACACTGATGGACTGTCGAAGCCACTGCATGCATCCTAGAGAGCCACGATCTCCCTAGAATAGCATTGTAGCAAGTGGGACAATCCACCACAATGAAAAGTATTCTGACTGTTTTCTTGAAAGGGCCTCTGCCCAACAATACTTCTTCGTCGAACTCACCGATTACATCGGCTGAGCTGCCTGTGAAGCCTACGATCGATCTGTCTGACTTTTGAATCACAGCTGGATTCTTCATTTTCTTGTAAGTATCGAGGAAAAGGATATTGGCCGAGCTCCCAGTATCTATAAAGATTCGCCTTATCTCATTGCCCCCTATCGATGCTCCTATAACAACAGCATCTTCATGAGGGCCAGCAATGTCTCTCAAATCATCCCCATCAAAGACAATGAATGGGAATAAACTTGACGATTGATAAGAGGTCATGCCCCCTTCTAGCTGGGTAGCCAGATTATGAACATGCCTCTTTCTTGAAGAAGTGGTAGGAGCCGTTACAGTGTCCCCTCCGAAAATTGTCAAGGACTCAAAGAATTTAATGAGGCCGGAGACCGACCTGGAACGCTCCTCTATCGCTCCCACTCTGTTTCTCGTTGGGTCAGGATCCAAGTATTCGGATTCCACATCAAACCTTTCAATGATTACCATAGCCCCTTCTGGGGCAGCATTAACCGGACCAGCCCGGTGAGTGTTATCAGGCCTGTTGCCTCCTCTTCTTTTAACGTATGCACCCAATTTCCCTCTTTCGATCAGGTTTTGAACCTCTTGTTTCAGTGCTATGCAATCATCAGTAGTATGGCCAATATCATTGTGATATTGACAAAAAGAACTGTTTCGATGTTCTCTGGGAGACTGCAAGGTCGCTGGTCTCCGGTAGTGTACTTCATCTTTTGTTTTATCGAAAATAGTTGCCACACTTTCTTTGAGTTCTGCAAACCACTCCAGTTGGACCCATGGTCCCCTTTTGTTTCTAGACTGTTGGCTTTGTGCAGGAGCAGCTGGTTGAGACTGAGCTTTTCCCCTTCCATGCCCCTGTCCGGTTTCTCTAGCTTTGTTTCCGGACTGGTTTTGATTTGGAGTTGGTGCCACCGGGGTGGATCTCACCTGTCTGTGCACCCTGGTCTTCTTTGTTTCATCAACATTTATTTGCTTGCCAACTTGATTTAGCAATCCTCCCCAGGTCATGGCCTTCTTCCTGGTTACTGAATCGGCCAGGTTGCCCGGGTTCAAACCTTGTCTCAGGGAGGCTATCGCCACTTGTTCAAAGCAATCAGCCAGCCCGTTTTTTGTGTTCACAAAACGACTTATGTACTCCTTTAACGATTCGTTTGGTTCTTGGGCACAATGGATTATAGTATCTCCATTACCCTTTAACTCCTTACTTCCCACAAATTGCCTTCGAAAGGCTACCCAAAAAGTATCAAAGTCTCTGATACAACCCTGAGGAAGGCTGTTGTACCACTTCAGCGCACTCCCCGTGAAGGACTGGGAGAATGCCATGCAGAGTAGTTTATCATCATCATCAAAGTTCATCATGAAGTTCTTGAATTGCTCCAGATGATTGTCTGGATCAGTACTGCCATCGTACTTCTCCATCTTGGTGCTATCAAACCTCTTGGGGAGGTTTCCGGACAGTATTTTGGAAGACAATGGCGATTGCCTCCAATTCCTCCCACGACTGAACGCAGTATCCTCATTAGGTGTTGCAAAGATACCTGGCTCATCATGGAAGGCAAAAGGATCCACCAGCATCCGGTCTACATGCCTCCGGTTGTGAGATGATCCTTTCCCAATGTGCCTTTTCATTCTTCCATGGTGATCTTTTTTTCTGGAATACTTTTTAACTTGCTTCTGTTTTTTCCTGGTTCGCCCCTCATCACTACTGGAGGACAAGGATTTTTCATTTCCCTCACTATCCGAAGAGCTGTCCGAAGATTCTGAGCTTGAGTCAGAACTCTCCACAGGCTTGGACCGGTGAGACTTTTTAGAACTGGCATGTGTCTTTTTAGTGCTCACATGAGTTTTTGAAGCCTCATGCTCTCGAGGGTTATCAGAGCGATGAGCAACTGACGCTTTGGATTTCTCCTTCATGCCCATCTTGGCCTTTTCAGCCCTCAGAGCTTCTATTTCAACCCTCAACCTGTCACGCTCTTGGACAGTATATTCATCGTTCTCTTCCACCACTTCGAGCAAAGCTGGTGGAAGCTCTGGATTATCCGGATTCATTCGGACAGAATTTCTTTACTTGGTTTTGAATGCTTGATTCAGGCACAGTCGCCTCCCACTGTGGTCGCCAATTCGGTGTGGATAAAAGTAGCCTGAGGGTAGGCTGGTAATTTTAAGTGGAGTTTTAAGGCGGTGTAAGGGTGTTTCACGGTAGTATGGTGGTGTTTAAAGGTGTTCCAAAGTATTTCAGGGTGTTTCAAGGGTGAAGAGAGAATTAAGCAGCCTGGCAGCAGTTAATTTTTCTTACCCATAGTTAATGCTGGTGGTTGGGTATTTATAGTGTGAAATTTGGGCCCTTATGGGCTTTCGGGTCAAGTTTAATGGACCCGGGTCATGTTTAAAGACCCACAAGTTTTAAGCAGATGTGCAGGTAGCTTAGTCAGATAGTGTTTAGGTTTTTTAGTACTTTAGTCATAGTTCGAACTGCCTTAGGTTTATAGTGTTCGAATTTATCTGTCCGGTGAAAAAGTCCTGTTCGAATTAATATGCTTGGAATCTGTCCGAATTTTACGGGGAGATTTACCTTGGACTACCCATCCGGGGAGCGCTTAAAATTCGGACTCATTATTGTAGACCCTTGATGGATTGATACAACTGTAACCATCACCATTTCTTTTCATTCACAAGATACGTTAAACTATCAGTACTAGGTGATAATAAAACATCTGAAATCGATGATTCTTGCATAGAGAAGCTACAAAATGAAAATTTTATATATAATATAGTAACTACATTTCACAATAATGGTATACATATTCATGCATTATACAGTAAAATAAATGGAAACCATGAGATAGTTAAGTATACCTTTGTCACATATGTTCATGCTACATCTCTTATAAGAAGATTGACGAACTAGTTTATTGAGGTATGAGATATCCTCCTGACTATACTAATTATTCGTTTATATGTTGGATACATCAAGAGTGAATAGACCAAGTAAAAGAAACTAGGTGTATACAGAGCAATGAACATCCTATAACAAATTCAGAAACTGATATGTTAATTATTCATATATAGGTATGTTCAAGATAAAATATAATGTTCATAACTATTTGTTAGCTCTATTATGCCTATATTTTATAATATTGAGAGTTATTGACAATTCAAATCTCTTAAAACCGGATTATAATAGAAAAATCAACTTGATCATATCTAGCCCTAGTGGCTGCCACAATCCATTTTGTTTAGTTATATGTGTACAATTTCATTCTTAGACCAATACATTTGGATGTAGTTATTAAAAATGATACACTAATCTTAAATCCAACAAATTCTTTGTAAGATTATGTTAGGAACCTACTACCAAGATTTAGATTTGAGATGGTACATTAATTTTTTGAGGATATTTAGGGAGAAGTAATCAATGAATAACTTTGATTATGAGGAATAATAATACATATTCGTTCAAATTCAAACAATAAATATTTTATCTTTCATATGCAATCATCTACTAATCGTAAGATCATTTCCTCCAAAAATTGATGTTCAAATCCGCACTTAAAATAATAGTTGTAACTATTAATGAAGAGAAAACTCAACATCCTCAAGAATTACAAAAACTTAAGTTAGTATAGTAGTTTACACAAATCCACAAACAAGAGAAATGAAACATTGCGTGTTTAGGTTATGTTAAGAATTGAACTTTAGTATATGTAATATCATAAAGGGTTCTAAAAACATTAAGATTTTTATGATGCAGTAGAATAATTAAGTTATATATTCTCTAACGTCATAACAAAATCTTACAAGAATATTAAGATTCATTGTGGTGCAACAGAAGAAGCCAGTTTCAGCTTTTGTACCACTATTAAGAGTTATATAAATAGATTAAAAAATTGATGATGTAAATTGGGAGTTTAGTTTAAATCGCATATCATCACATAAAACTCTACTTCTTAATTATGAATTAGTATACCAAAAATGAAATATTTGTATAAGATAATTTAGTTTAAGTATTTATCCGTTATTTAAAAAAACAACTAGCTGGTTGTATTATATTTGAACCATAAACTCAAAAGAAATATGGTAAGACATATGTAAGGTGTTATACCGAATAGGCTTAATTCAATATGAAAAATTTACCTCTTAAGAAAACCTTTATTTTAGTCAAACAAATGTTTTAAAAAAAAATTATAGTACAAATTTCACACTTCGTCATTAAGTTTCATTAGATGAAAACTAAGATTATATATATATTACAACTCGCTGAATATATTAATTGAGTATAATAGGTTACAAAATTTAATCGGCCCAAAGAAATATTAACAAGTTTGTAACAATAATATGTATATTTCATAGAGTCTATAGTATGCAATCATTAGAAATTCATTTATGATATTTCAGTTTAAGTGTCTCATTAATAATATCACGATCTCACAAAATTTTAATCTTTTTTTTAATTTTGAGATTAAGTTAGTTGAGTTTTATAAACTTCACAAGGTCATAGATAGTTGGATTCATATATATAATTATTTGTCGATAATAATCATTTCCAAAAATTATAGTGACATATTAACTGCCAACAATAAATTTATAATAATTAAATTGATGAAACATTGTCTCGTCAAAATAGTGCTAATGATCAAATTAACTTAAATGAAGGAGCATGTCCTCATTTATCATGTAATCAACCTAAAATATAAGGGTGAGTGACATATCTTACTTAGGATACATGACATTCATCTACTAAAAATATTATTAAAGTACCCTCTAACCATTTATGACGGTGTGTAATATCAAATGAGAAACTGTAAGCTTCTTGTTTAAGCCATATAAACCATGATTCTTCTTTATTCACAACTATTTAAGCTCGTCTTGTTGGTCCTATTTTAGGTTGGCAAACTCATAAAATTCTATTTCCTATTAGTCATGTTTCCGTACCTCATCCATTCTTTTTTATTTCCTTAACTTGTTTACTTCATCCATTCTACTTAGCTTTTTTAGGTTTCTCGTCCATTATTCTTATTTTCCTTAAATCATTTACCTTTTATATTATGCTTAAATTTCTTAGGTTCTCTACCTCGTCCATTATGCTTAACTTCTTTAACTTTTTTTATCTAACTTAACCGATCTTGTAGCTCATTTATCCTGCTTCGAACACGCTTCACTCATTTAATTTAAAATCAATACTATATTTCACTTATGTTATGAAACCTTACCTCTTAATAAGGGTATAACCCCTAGTGAAATATGTCTATATTAGGACTCCCATAAGTCATTGAATCAAATGATGTATGTTTAAGAACCTTCAATTTACACGAGTTGAGGTTCATTAGTTATACGCTCTCTTATATATACCATTTGCTATGGTAAAACCAATATCAGTTTAACACCATTGGATTGCATCTTGTATCAAACTATTGACAAATAATATCTACCCTTGATGTGAATACAAAACGGATCACATTCTTTCCTAGCTATTTGTACTAGACAACTTACACAGCATTCATCTACCTTTGAATTTATGGTCGAGATTAATCACGAATTCCTATACAAAGGAAAATCTAAGTATGGTAACTTTTTCTTAAAATTAATTTTTTGAGACTATCTCTCTCTAAGAATTCCTCTCTCCAAGTTTGTATTGAAGACGAAATATGGCAAGGGAATTGTTTGTTGGGCATAAGGACTTATTTTGGGCCGCTTTACGCTCTTATTAGTTGTATGCTAAATACAATCCCTAGAAGAGACTCTTTGTATTAATGGGACAATATAGCTCAACTCCCACATTGGTCACTATACATATGACTTGTCACTCTCTTAGAAATGAGTGAACAATCACTATTTTATTTGAGCATTTACTATGATTTATCTCTCGATACATTTATTATCTAACAACTTATGGTGAGTGAGCCAAATCCGGACTAAACAATATGTATGTAACATGCCTCTGATGACCTGTCATCTTGCCTCAATTATCAAATCTAAATTTTATCCATCTACGTTCCTTGTTTTTTTAAAAGTTACATACTTAGTAATAGTTTATGAGTGGTTAAAGTTATAAAACTTAATCTATTATTTGTTCATCTTATAATATGTTAGTTTCTCAATCAAATACTAAGATAACAGCTCAGATATCTTATCCAACAATAGCATTGGGTATTCTTTATCATCGGAGAACACCTGTGCCAATAGCATTCTTACCAATCTTAATTCAATAAATAAAGGGAACATAAACCTTAACTTTAACAAACAAATGAAACTCGATCATGATGATCAAGATTAAGTCCATCCTTCTCCTCTTGATTAGACCCGACACAACTTCCTCATTCAAAAAACATAATACATATTATCCACCAACTACAACTATTGAATATGTGGCAGAATAGCATGGCACGAACATCAATTTGAAAATTTATTCTTATCCTAAACGCAACCACATGTATACCCTATAGCCTTGAAAAAATAAAATGACATACAAATAGTAGATTCCCGATAAATTAGTAATTCATTTGCCAAATGAAGAATATATTCCACATCATGAAGAGAAAGACGAGGTTTTATTTCCATAAACTTCTCAATTGGGGTATTAGATTCCCTCTTCATCCGGTGATAACCGAATTCTTCCAGTTCGTTAGGATTTTCCCTTTACAATTAACTTTAAACGGGTAAAGAACGTTGATTAGTGTTATAGTTACCTCAAATATCTTCGGGATTCCTTTTAGCGTTCCAAAAATAATCTCTAAATGAAAATCCATAGAGTAACAAAAACACCGTTTTACTATATTTCTTTTTGAAGAAATCTGTGTACTGTTAGAATTCATGATTATGACCATGAGTGGAAAAATAATATTTTCAATATTAGTGGCATATATAAATTTATCTCGTCTCATATGTTTGGAAGTGAAAAAAATACATAAGGTATGGACTTGTTGGTTCCAACAAAAAAGAAACAATCTTCTAAAAAATGATGTGCTGATGATACAAGTGATTGCTTGTAAAACAATCCCTGAACAAAATTTCAAAAAAAAATAATCTTTAACTCACACCTTAAAAACTTATCCATAAAGACGAAACTCTTATTTCTTATGCTACCAATGATTCTACTACTAGTGACTTTACAAAAAAATCCAACGCTAACGAAAAAGAAAACAACCAACAAAATGACCAAAAATTATAAATTACTTGATATTCATGCTCCTTAATTTGGTCTATCTAAGAGAATATCTTCTCCACAAGACTCTATCGGGTCACACATGTTCTTATATCCTAAATGTTCTTATGATTCTTCATATGTCTATGTGTCCTAGTGTATCATACTTTTTTCTGCAAATGTTGGCGAATTCTTAAAAAGGAAAATTGAAATTACTTTTGAGGTATTTTTTATTCTTCCTATTTTTTGTTTATCTGATATCAGCATTACATTTTTAAAATACTTATATCATCTTTATTTATTTTAGAGCTAGTAATAATATATGCTTCTTACTGGTAAAACCATGTCTCATGCAGATACCAACTCGCTAAATTCATGACTTACTTCACCAATTACATTTGCTGAAAGATTAGGTTCTTTAAAACAAAAATAAATTAAGGATTAAATAAATACTCATCTTTAAAGAATGTTTATGAACAACTAAGTAAATAAAAAAATGCTATTAAAACTATATTTTCCACCAACAAAAAACAACTCTTGAAGTCACTCACTTGAAACTTTGAAATTTTTAAAAAATGTCTTGAGTACAAATACCATGTAAAGAAATAATTTGTTTGTCAAGCTAAAATTGGTATGGAAAATGAATCATTAAAATTTGAAACAAACCTACTTCGAAGAGAAACGAAAAAAAATATCATCCTCATTCTTTTGAGGGCCACTTATAATATCAACTTAGGACTTTTAAATTAAAAAATCTTGTTAAAGAATATCATACGTTCAAATTAGAGAGTGACTATTTAAAGTGATAAGAGAATTTCTTCTCAAATATAGAGCTAAAACGATCGAGAAAGAAAATGATTGTGAATATAATAATTTTTCACCATAAAATAATCAAATATTTTCAGCTAGGGTTTTCCCCTATTTATACAACATATACAATTTTCTCTCTCTTACTATTTACTCTGTAAATGTTACTACTTTAAACATGTGGTCGTGCCTTAAATATTAGTCACGTTCTGTAATCAATGTGAAAGCATGTTTTCTAATAACGTTTAACGTTGTAGTATGTATCGTCCCATCATATCTATTTGAATGTCCTCTTCATGTGCTTGGCTAGTATTCTTATATTCTTTGTCTAGGGGATTCTTATTATACCGCTTGTCACCCTCGTCTTGTATATGATCGTCTTAATATTTGGTTATCTTGTGTTGTTTTCATAGCCCTCGTCTGAAAGTTTCCTTGTGGACCTCATCTTTCACAGTATGTTAACCTTGTCTTTTGTTCACCCCGTCCTTTGGTTGCCTTTTACTGTCTCATCCTTTCGTTCTCATTATCCTTTAATTGTCCCATATTACCTGCAACTTACCCTTTTGTTAGTATTTAGTATAATCTTACCTCGTCATTATAAAAAATATATGCTATTTATAAGATATAGCCTTATCAGGATTTTCCCTTAGTCCTTTAAGTAATTTTTACAAATATAATTTCTTTAAAGACTACCAAAACTATGATGACGAGATAGTCCATCCATAATTCTTATTAGATTTTTATAGACTAATGGTATATATTAATTCTTGGTTGTGCTAAAAATGTCTTGTGCACTAGAGTCTTGTTAAGACAGACTCTCGTCGACACGTGGAAGTTGTGGGGCCACTAATGACTCCCAACATCTGACATGTTGTGAAATGTTTTTTTCATTCTCGAAAGTGAGGAACCATCATTTTCTATATAGTGATATATGTATGTTTTATAACACTTAATTGGGGTCGTTGATCCGTGTAAATCCAACAACCCATATATGATGTCAACAAAATCCTTATATCTATACAAGAAAACCCATCGTCTGCTTCATTGGCTTTATTGGTGCTAGCTTATGAGTTGTTGATTTGGAACACTAATATTGGAAATCTAATTTCTGTGAATCTATTTTCGTTTTATCGTATTTAATAGGTATTTTGTCTATTGATTATCCCTTTACGGTTGTAGCATATATGTTGCAAGCGTAGATAAAAATTGATTAGGTAATAAGTCGTAATAACCTAGTTTATCAAAATCCTAAACTATAGAAAGGGCAATATTTTTTCGAATTTTATTGTTGGGACTGTAGTAGTAGTTGTATTTCTGTTGTCCCCAGATATCGTGAGCGAACCCAAATTGTGATCTTGATCGTGGTTGAACATAAGTACAAAATCTTGCGTTAATTTAAAATTATACTGAAATGCTTTCTTCGCTTGTCATAGATATGGCTCCCAACTAAACAAAACTGCAAAAACATATGGTCGAGCACTTCCTGTTGTAGAAGTAAACGAGAAAAATAAATTTTTAGACCAATTCTTTGGTCAGTTAGCGGGTATCCATGATCATATGTCGGAAGAATAAATCAGTTGTTTAAGGAAGAGTATGATATTCCTGATGGTATTATGACTCGTGTGGCCGATCCAGGTGAATTGCACCATCAAAACCGTGAAGATGAGACTTGCTTCTTGACTGGGGTCTACGATTTCGCCTACTTTCATTTATTCAAGAGTTATTTATATACATTCGTATATGCCCCACCCAACTAACTACAAATGGGTGGCGTATGATGCTCAGTCTGTTGCTATTTCCAAGATTTTGAACATCCCACTGTCTTTGCCGGATTTCCAAACGAATATTGATGTGTAAAAATTACCAAATACGTTTTTTTTACTATATACTTATTCTATGTGGGAATAAGATTCTCAATTTACCCTCCTCTAACCATTACTAGAAAAGCTCGTTTGTGTTTGTGATCAGGAAGTGGGAGTATCAGATTGAAAGGGAATATAGTCAGATCTAATGGAGGTGGATGAGTACATGTAAGATATGATTTGTTTGTACCTCTAGTTTGGTTTACTGATTTGTTATGTGCTTCATTGATTGTTTGTTCATGTTTTGTTACGTGACAGATTCAAGTAAATATCAAAACCTATTTAGGACAATTTGCGTGGGGAGTAATAAAATCCCTTGTCTAAATTAGCCGTCGCCAACTATTTAGTTTGGTCGTTGGAGTTTCACTCATTTTTACAGAGGCCAATTTCTTATTAGTAGGGATTTGGCTAATTTCAAAACTTACAATGAATAATAATGGTAAATTGACCCTTATGATGACCGGGAAGGAAACTACTCCCGAAGATTTGAAAATTTATAGGATTGTTATGAATGTGCCTAAAAAGAAACTAAAAAGATGGTGAGGAGGCCTCCTTTAGCAAAATTACTAGCAAAAAAAGATAAAAATTTGGTGAAACAACATTGTCTCTCGAGAATAATGAACGCAAAAGTTTTTAAGATAACTGAGACCGTTAGATTAAAGAGAGTGGGAGTCTGGTAAAGCCTGCACACCCGGGAGAGAATTTTGAGATTAATTAAGGCAAAACTGTACGACCAAAGATCATTTGTAGAAGAAAGTACAAACGCTCAAGAAGTAGGGTATCCCTGCTTCCCAAAGAAAAGTATTTTCGTGGTTGATAAGGCCCCCGCGGTGAAGAAAAATGAGTCAACCTCCAAACTGGACCCTGTTAGTGTGAATAAAAATGAACCTGTTTTTGATAAAATAATTGTTATTGGTGAGAAAAATGCCCCTGCTTCTGATGAAATCATTATTATTGACTAAGAAAAATGCCTCCATCATTGGTGAGAAAAATTCACCCCCGTCTGAAAAAAATCCTATTATTAAGAAGGTGCGGGTACCAACTGTTTTTGGTAAGCAAACAAATAATGAATGGTGTGATGATCTGAATGCAGAGGCTTCCTTGGGGTCTGCGCAAATAAAATGGAAATTATGGTCACGGTAGGTACCTCATAAGAAAACACCAATCAAGATGATACGCATAATGCGGTGTCTTCAACTATCAACCAACCATGTTTCCTAAATGAGAACGAATAACCTTCCATCATAAAATTTCAAACTTTATCATTATGGATGTATCATTCTCTCAACCACTTTTTTTATCTGTTATTTTACAATACTATGACGATGGTAGATATCTTGCAAATATAGTAAGAACTAGGAATATAGGTTTGTATTTAGTGTTATGCTTTTCTCAATCATATTTAACGAGCGTTGTAATTGACCCTTTTGGTGTTCGTAATTTTGCAGAGTTATCATAATTCAATGGTATTGACATATGAATGAATAACCCCCGCAAATTTCGAAACGATTGAGAATTTCAATCCGAAGCCTATAGTATTATATTAGTTAAAGAACTCAACAAGGAGCTAGGAAAACATAAGAAAGCTCATGTTGCTTCAAAGCGGTGAAGGAAAATTTTAAAAGTAAATAGGGGGGTTGCGAAGGTATGTGCCGAAAAGGATGCCTTAAAGATTCAAAATGCAAAATTAATGGTAAGGAATAAACTGCACATAATGAAAAGTTGATTGTGTAAACTGTCGATCTACAATCAAAACGTGAGTCTGTCAAGCAAAATTAAGACGATATCTACCATTTTTAGTATAATGATGATTGAAAATAAAATCTTGAAGGATGAGACGATAGATAGTTATAGAAGATATGAAGAAATATGTGGTGTAAGAGGTCGCGAAGAAGATAAAAGAGGGAGAAAACAAATCCATGGTAGTTGCACATGGTCTATTGGAGAAGGTCTAAAAGAATACCATCTTGGAAGTTTGGAGAAAAATTCCAAACATTGTGTTGGGTAAGCTTAGGTATTTAGTACTTGGAACGAGCGCCCATTCTTTTCTTGCGAGGAAAAGAAACACTTGGTTCGGTTGAGCTTCATAGTTTGTTTTCATAATAGAGCAAACGTTTCCATTAGGTTAGCCATGTGAAAGTCTATTTATACGCTCTGAACGAGCATGTTAGCAATGTATACGTCCATATTCCACCGAGCTAGTCTTTGAATATTTTGTTGACCATTAACTGATATGTGGCTCCATTATTATTTAACCAACAAAATCACTAGATATCAATAAAAACCTCGATTGGTAATGAATATTTTTTATCTTAATCGCCCGATTCATTGTTATTTGAGTTTATCTCGAGTATGCGTCCATAAAGAATAGTAGTTCGTGACCTGTGGTAGCATCCACCAATTGTTCGATTCGTTGTAAAGGAACAAATCTTTTGAGAATTCCTGATTAATCCATATGAAATTATTCAACATCCTTCATTTTGAGCAAGACAAAGTTTTCCACCTATTATCTATACCCCACCTCACTTATGTATCCTATTTCTAACAACATATTGACCTCTTCTTTCATGATTTTACACCAATCCGGAGCTAAATGATTATTTTTTGTGTTGTACTGATTTTGTATGTGGATCAGTCATAAGACGATGATTATCAAATAATTTAGATATACCTTCATCGATGTGATGTCCCATACAAAGATGCCATAATATTCTATCGAGAGGTTGATAATATTTGACGTAAGCTCTTTCTATATGTTCATTCTGATGCTTATTACCCGATCAATCATTCCTCATATGTGTAGTTCTTTGAGTTTTTTTGTGGCCCAAAATTTGGAATGCTGCTCGCGTGCGTTCTCTATGTAGAGCAGGGCATCAGTCTTCAATGATGCAGATATTCCAATCAGAACTAGCATATGTAATTTCTATGTATTGGTGGATTTCTTTAAGGTCTCGACCATACCTTCTCATGTAGCTTTTTTTTATTTTTGGAATTATCCCAAAATATTCACCTACTATATAGTTTAAACACTCATAGTATATATATGATACCACTTTCAAACAATAGAGCCAAGGGATAAGGTTGTACGATGTTGGCGTATCCAACAAAACAAACTTAATGATTTTGGTATTATTCCATCGTTCGGTTCTGATTGACACTTCAAGAATCATCGTGTCCTACGACATTATGGAATGACCATTCAAACCAACCACTAAATGAAACGACAATTGGAGAATGGTATTAAATGGGAATTAATTCATAACCAAGCTGAAAAATACATTCACAACTGCCTTAGTACCAGAATGCGTTGATCCTCACAGATCGCGATGTTTACTGTTACTAATAATGCATTATCATGCATGATAAAAACGTCCTATAAATCTTTATTTGTAAAAAATATTGTTGGGGTCACCGACCCTCACAATCAGGTTCGTATGAAGTCCACTATAGGCAGATCACTACAACTCTCGGTTATACTTTTTACATGAGTTGTGGGTATACCCACCCCATGTGGAGCTTCTAGCTATAAGTTGTATGTTTACCCCCTCCCCCCCCCCCTTCAGGCATGTCCACCTCGTCTCTCGTTCACTTGAATCGACATTGTGGCTGTTTTGGAGGGGGGAAGGGAGGAAGCTCTCTTGAGGTGTTTGTCAATTATTCAGGCTATTGTATGTACTTCCATAAGTGTTTTTTTAATGAGGTGCTGAATCTAAAGTTTGAATACTCTAGCGATTGTGTGACTGTGGTCTCAGTTTCATTCACTTTTATTTCTTTTATTTATAACGCTCGGATGTTAGGTCATCGTACATGGATTGGCTAAAAAATTAAAATCCTTTATTTAGTAGAATATATTAATGTTCGATACGATAAATGATAGTAGGTTTTAAAGATTGTTTGTGTTTGACCAAAAGTGGTGGCACTCTGGCCTATAAGACGGGGATTCTTTCGATTATTTTTTCATTTATACTTTGCGATTATCATCCTTTTCCCCGTATTATAAACTTGTGCATTGGTCCCCTCGAGCCTAATAATTTTTAAGCTCTTGAAATTAAGTCAACCATCATAAAGGGCTTTACCTTTCTCACCAATTTATGGAATGGATACTTCTGCAGTGATAGGCCGCTGATGCCTTTAGGTGGTCATGGAAATTGATAAGTTTTACAATTTAATTTACATATAGTGACACATAATCTTGCAATGACCCGACCTAGTTATGTTTTACCGTTTACAAGTAACTCATCCCCCTATTTATTTCTTTGTTAAAAGAGAAGCGCTCTATGAATAATTTCCTCAACTGAGGGAATGTGCGGATCAAGCCTTGGGAATTCGGTAGATCCACATAAATGCGTCTTATTTCAAGCTCAAAGAGAACATAACTCATTATATTTAAGTTTTTTAGCTCAAAAAGTAAACTATATGGTGATTAATGAACCGACCTCTATATCTTTGGAGGTTCTGTCTTACAGAATAATATATATAGGTTGGTTCATTAACCGACCTATCTATGTTTGGTTATTTTGGGATCAAAGCATGAGAAGAGAGATCGGTTAGTGATTGACCTCCCTATATTTGTTTATATTGCCTCAAGTGAAAAAAGAGATCTTGGTTAGTTAACCAACCTGTCTATACTTGTTTATTTTAGCTCAAACAATGATGAAGAGGCCGATTAGTGAATCAATTTTCCTATATGTAATATTATAGGCTTAAGGGGAAAGTAGAGTTTGGCTAAAACCGACCTATTTATTTTGGTTCTTTGAGCTTAAGGAGAAAGAAGAGGTCGGTTAGTAAACCAACCTTCTAATATTTTGTGTTTTGGGCTTAAAGAGAAGACAAAGGCCGATTTGTAAACCAACCTTCTTATATTTTGATATTGGGGCTTAAGGAGAACGTACAGGGTCGCTTAGGAAACCTAAGTCAATTTTTTGCGAGTTTTGTCTAAAGATGAGGAAGAGTTGGGTTAGTAAACCGACATTCTAATATTTGACATTTTGGGCTTTAAAATAAGGTATATGCCGGTTACCAAATGTACCTCCATTTGTTTGACAACTTTGATCATAGGAAGATGTAGAGGTTGGTTAGTAAACTAATCTCCTTATATTTGATGCTTTGAGTTTAAGGTAAAGGTAAAGTTTGGTCACCAAACTGGCCACCATTTATTTAGTAAGTTGGGTTCGAAGAAAAGATACTCACTTCTCATCGGCTTCTATGTCTGGCCATAACGGGCTCAATATGTGATTGGTTATCCTTGCGTTTACTTATTTTTTTGGAATTTTTACGCCCAACAAAGCAAAGGTCATCTCGAAGACATTTAACATGTCAACCATTCTTCATATTTATCAGGCCTCTGATTTTTTTCTTAGCAAACTTCCGTGTTGTATCAATAAATATTTAACATATTACCCTATAACCGTTTAAGGCTGCTATGTAGTATCAAATAAAGACATAGCACTTTCTTGAATACTATTTAAACAACATAAATGTTGATTATCATTTAGTCACATACATTTTACCTCATTTTATTTACTTATGGTCACCAAACTCATAACATCATGTTTGTTATTAGCATTATCTTCTTATCTCATCCATTCTGGTTAGCTCTCTTAATTTGTTTACCTTATTCATTAGTATGATCTTTCGTAGGGTGTTTACCTCGTCCATTCTGCTCAGCTTCTTAAGTTCGTCTACCTCGTCACTCTGACCAATTTTCTTAGGTGATCTACCTCATATATTATACTTAACTTCCTTAACTCATTTTATCCAACTTAACCAACAATTTAGCTCGTTTATTTTGCTTCTAAATTCTTAAGTCATTTAGTTTCATTATTAATAATATATTACACTCGTGTTTAGAATTCTTACATTTTAATAAGGGCATTAAACCCCTATTGGGATAGGCCTTTACACTCCTGTTATGAATCATTACCTCTTAATAAGGGTATATATCTCATAGTTTGGATATGCCCTTATCATAAATTGTGATGTAAAATTCTTGTGTGAAGCATCTCGTGTGCCATGAGCCAAAATTCATTAGAATTAATTATGATACTATATGGGTTTATCACAAAAAATATATTGTTGACATGCTAAAATGTTATGGTATGGAAATGTTAAGCCTATGATTTTTTTGAAGTAAATTAGAATAAGTTCTCTTAATCAACATTTCAAGAATAATTTAAAATTTTAGAAAATACCAAACAAAAATCTTATATTTGACTAATTAATTATCTGATGTATGTTCATATTGATTTATCATATAGTATAACGTTCATGATAAACATCTTAAGTAAATACTCGAGTATTCTAGGGTTAGATCATATAGTAAGGCAACGTTACATGGTGACGTAAAGAAATTTAAGCACCGTGATTTTATGGGTAAAGAATATTTTACATCAAATTGTGTAATCTATCTTTGCATATTGAATGATAATAAAATTTATAGAAAACTAATAAATAAATATGTTTAGTTCCTTATAGTCAAGAAAATTAAGATAAAAAATCAGGAAAAACTCTACCATTCAGTTAAAATTACATGCAAGTCGAAATAATCATTTTTCTATTTTCCATCTCATCCTACTAAGATTTCAACATCAGAGTCTTGCATGAACACAAGATTAATACGGGTGTACTTAATCTAGGGGATATTCATATTCAATGTGAGTTTATTTATAATTCAGCACTTAGTTTAAGTTCATATAATAGTTTGTTTAGTTTCATTTTGTATACGATTAAATCATAAGAATACAATACTTGCTTAGCTCTTATATCTCTTATACATTTTTCATAATTTAACAATCTCAATTCAGTACATTAGGACCAATTGGAAACTGACACATATTGATTATAGGATCATATCATTTCCAAGATGCACTTTATGAGAAGTGAAATTTTATTTAGGTGGTAGTTGACAATGTAATTATGAATTAACTCTTGCACGTATATAAGGCGTGAATATACCTCTTTAGTTATTTGTTGACAACCATCTAAAATTATAAAATATGGTAAGTTATATGTAAAACAACACTATCATTGAACGCACGATTTGGTGGATACACTTCTTTACATGTGATGATCCAAGTGAGAGATTGTAAGGATATCTTACATTGAAGTGTCTCATCTATTGGGATTCAGAGTATCCAAACTATTGTAATTGTAAGTTCAATTAATTAATTATAAGTTCAATTAATTAATTGTAATCAACAATATGTAAATTGGACTGACATGTAATTAAGAGAGCATCTTGGAACTAGTTAGATTGGTTTTGTATTATGTGGAACATGCCCTTCAATTCAGCGTTATAAATATTGGGACCTAAGGGTCCAGTATTGTTATCGTTCCCAACCGACACGAGATTATCAAATTGAATTTATATGAGATTTATGGTTTAAGGCAATAGATGACATATTATATTTAGAGATTTACGATTGAATATATTTACTACTAAGTCCAAATAGATTAATATATATATATATATATATATATATATATATATATAAAAGAAAATATAAATAGTTGTATCCTTCTTTGTTACACATTTTGATTCTTTCATTTATGTTACTCTATCACTATAATTCATTAAGTATTATTTGCTCTCTTTTTTCTAAATCCAACATCCACGTTTTTTTGTCGACTTAAATACTTTTGTCTGCTTGCGTGAAAAGTTATACTGCCAAATTAAATCTATGCAATTAAAATTGTCTACGAATATATTTTATGATCATTTTACGTTTGTAGTCATTCATATCTGCAAACAATTATGTTGTTATATTTAAATATATTTATGAATTTTTTTTTATTTTTTTATTCAACAAGATTTAGTGTTTAAATGAACTTTTCATAATTAATAAAGGTTTTGGTTTTGGGGTTTAATTTAGTTTTTTTTAAATACGAATTTACCAAGTTATCCAAATTTAATTTGTTGTGAATGAGTCGAATAGTGCCTTGACAGTGTACTGTGTCTGGCAATACAGTTTTGTGTTTGTGATAGTGTTATTGTGTCTTGACAATGTATTGTGATGGGCAGTACAAATAAGTGTTGTGACATTATATTGTGTTTTTATTTATGGTATGAGCCCATTAGACCCATTATCTAGTAAGTTCTATTTATTCTCTATAAATAGACTACTAGTCTACACAAAACATAATTTGAAATCTGTAACCATTTTCTATCACAACGAAACTATTTTTCCGGCGGCACCCGTTGACGTAGACAATTGTCGAACCCCGTTAAATCCTGTGTTCTATTTTACTGTTCTTTGTTTCATTTGTGTTTTGTGTTAAACCATTTTGTGATAAATTGCGAAGTAATTTCATAACATAGTTGATCATCAATTTTTTAAATTTATATAATTTCCAATCGAATATGTCAAATAAATATATTACAAGTTTTTAATTAAATCAAATTTGTATTCAAACAAATCACTATTTTTTTAAAAAAAATTACGCTAGATTTGTATCGGCAATTGTTTGTTTCTACTGGATCCTAAAAGTGATACCAAGTTATGAGTCTATTTCAAGGTTGTACTTTGTACGAATATATTTAGTAATAATAGTACCAAATTATGAGCCTTTTTAAAGGTTGTATTATTAATAAAATATACTAGTTGCATTGCCTTAAAGCAGCGGTTGTATAATAATTGCAAAAGCTGTTGCAGTTACTGTATGGTAGTTTGGTTGGTGTGGAGAGTAACTTAATAAATATGGTAGGGGGTTTGGCTAAATTAGGGCCCTTGATGATAACCATATCCAAAAAATTTCAGCCGTCTTTTACCCCGCCGGTTGAGACCCTCTCAACCGGCGGGGAAGCTTACCCCGGCGGGTGAAACAGCTTTTCCGCCGGGTGAGAGGGTCTCAACCGGCGGTTGAGATAGGTTCAACCGCAGGGGTAAGGGTAAAATTGTAAAACTTCAAAAATGCTTGTTTTTTGGGACTGGTTAACATATTTTGGCCCCGAATTTAACCGGACCCATATGGTAGGTAGGTCACTGGTCCAAGAGTAAAAATACGTGTTAGACTTATTTTCTTCTACTGTTTTTTAGTTTAAATATGTATTAGATGATCTATTCCAGCAATATTCTTTGGAAACAGATCCTCTGATTTGGTGAAATAATAAGAACTTAAAATTAAAGACGAGTCGTTGATAGATATTCGATATAGTTTTTTAGTTACTATTCGATATTAAAATAATATTAATTATCAATAAACGATTTAAATAACATTTACGTGAAAAAAATATTCCTTTAATAGTTATTTTACAAGCTAATGTTTATAATTATATACACTTTATAAGGATATGAAAAAAAATATATTTCTTTTTTATACTAACGTAATTGTTTTAATTTAACTTTATTTTATTTCAATATCTTATATTATTTAAATCGAACTCTAACTATATTAAGATTTGATTTTGTTTTATTTTAATACATTTATTTTATTTTTTTGTATTTTAATTTAGGATTTTGAGCATCTATTCTATAAAGTGTCGAATGTTTTAATTTATTTTAAGTTTTTGGAATAATATATTTTTTATCGTTGAAAATTTCAGTCATTGTTACCTTTAGATTAGTGTTTTATCACGTTACCTTTTGAATTACGGTGTCATCTCTCGGTGCTACTTCTTCTATTTCAGCTGTGTTATCAGTTTGGTATCAGAGCCTTAGTTCCTTTTATGGGGAAACATATTTCTAAAACTTGACTGTTCTAATTCAAGGTTTAAAAAAGAGAACAACATCTATAGTCGTGAAGATCTCGAAGATCGTTTGGTATGAGGGGACACACTACCCATTTTGATGACAATCGTATTGAAAGATTACTAGATGAGTTTAAATTGGCTACCAATCGTCGTATCAAAGTAAAATTTACTTATCGAGATGTTGTCTCGGGCTATGAAGAGATTTTCGAAACCATTTTTTTTCATCAACTGGACATGGGGTTTTGTTTTTCAGGCTATGAAAAGACGATCGAGGCCAATTTTTTTCATCAACTTGATGACTTCAATGTGACTTCGAATAATGAATACTTGAGAAGAATTTATCTTATTCTGATAAGGTGGACGATTATAATTCACAATGTAATAATTGAATAAAATAAAATAAAATAAAATAAAATAAATTTGGTTGTTGATGGTGATGATGCTGTGATTTCGAGGACGAATTCTTGTCAACCGGACGATAAGCTACAGATAGTCCAAACAAAAACCTTTTAAATTTTATTTTACTTTATTCAAATATCTTATATTATTTAAATCAAATCTAATTGAATTAAGATTTGAGTTTATTTTATTTTGACACATTTAAATTATTTTGCCATTTAGAATGTTTAGATATCACTAGAATGTTTAGATATCACTAGATGAAATTTCCGCCGTGGCTGGTGGGGTAGTGTTAAACTTAATAGTTTAAACATAAATTAAATTAATAATAAAATTATAAAAATATATATTGTTATTTACATAAATATAAATATAAAAAAATCTTACAAACATATTTTAAAATATTATTTTTATACGATAAAAAATTATATATAAAATAAATAAACTCAAATCTTAATACAATTAGATTTGATTTAACTAATATAAGATAATTGAATAAAATAAAATAAAATTTAAAAGGTTTTTGTTTTGACTTTTTGGGCTACATCAGTTTCGCTTTTCACAAAAGATATAAGAAATATGGCCAAAACCGTAATTTTAGATCAGGTCTATATACCCTAATTAAAATCATGAAGGCAACAAAAATAACCTCATTCCACACTCTATTCAAGGCTATATGTGATTTGTAGGACGATAAAACTACTTTTAAGAAACATTGAGACCTGATAGTAACAAAAATCAAAACCTACGAAAATGATAAGTAAGCTTTCAAGTTGGGCTCAAAACTCGTACAATTTACAATAAAAGATGTAAAAACAATATTTGTGATGGAGTATTATGAAAAGACAATTCCATTTACAAACATAACCTTCTAGCCTAATTGTCGGAATAAGAAGAAAAAACAAGAATAATAAGAATATATTTATCCGAAATGTTTTAAGGAGGATAAATATGAGGGAAGCAACCACAGAAAATTAAGAATATGAAACTCAAGTTATGAATTTTGCATTTCGTAAGCCATTTATCACTTGTTTCGCAATTCACAATCCATGTACTATAGTATTGCATTTTGTAGCTCAGTATGTTTCATGTTTTGCAACATATTTTATACTTATTTTGCATTTCATTTATTATTTAATTCATGTTTTTCATTTGGCATCTTATTTAAGAGCAAGTTGTAACTAATGTGACTATATTGCTGATTTTATTAGCCTACTTGACGTTGTATCTCTCAACATCCGGTGATTTTATGAATTTAGTGATGGTTTACTACGTCGAAAACATGGAAAAAATTAATAACTGCGATTGGGCATGAGAAATCAGGGAGAAGCTTATGAATTTAACAACAAATTATTGCAGCAACAGTCCTGAAGATATTATAGGATGTGTTACTATGTTCGTGGTTAATATCTAAATCTTTTGTTCTACATATATATAGGTTTATATATTCATTTATAAATACATGATCAAATGACATGTATCTATTTCTAGAATGGAACACGCAATAATTGGAACACCAACAATCAGTGAAAGATCGGTGGCAAGATATTTCAGATAGTTTGGCATTGAAAAATGAGAGTTGACTTTCATTGAATTTTAATATCACAAATGATCAGGTATGTAATGTTTATTTTACAATTCTTTCAATACATTTTTTGCATTTCCCGTTTACAATTAAGTCTAGCTTAACAATTATACATTTGAGATTAAACTAACCTTGTTTCGCATTTCACATTTATGAATGTTTTATACATATGCTTTCTTTCATATTTTCCATTTCATATTAACAATTATTTTCATTTTGTAGATTTTTTGTTTTGACTTGAGAAATGAAACTAATATATGCGGAAAAATAGACATTTGGTGTCGATGATTCTAATAAAGAAAATAGTTACGAGGAAGAAGTAATAGATGATGGAGATGATAACAGAGATGATGACATGGATGACAAAGATGTTGCAATAAAATTTGGAAGGAATTAAAGTGAAATCTCAGATAACGGAGATAAGCCAACATATCATGTGCAAGAAGTGGCTAACGACTATGATTTTTTAGATAGAAAAGATAAACAAAAAAATACCAACTTAAACCAAGAGAAAAACAACTACTTTATGGATACTAAGATATCTAAAAAAACTAGTAAAAATGTTACGAAATAATTTTAAAAAGTCTTATCATAATAAAATTTACAAACTCTATAATTTCAAATTTAATATTAAGCATTTGAAAATACTATTGAAAATGAATGAAAAGTAATTATTCATTTCACATTTCATATTTTTTTTTCAAATAATGTTTCATATTTTGCATTTCCTTCACTAATGTTCTATATTTAGAATTTCAAAGTTAATTCACAATATGTTTTGCATTTTAGAATACACTTAAAAGATGTTTTCCATTTTGCGGTTCACTTTAAACATGTTTCACGTGTCATAATTATAATGATCAATATGTTTTGATTACTTTGTAGTCAAATAAAAAGTTGGAAACACAGTCGCAACCGCTGGACACAACAAACTTAGACAAAATAAAGAAATCTCAAGCTTTGAAAATCTAATATATTGAAGATATAAGTGTAGGGAATATGGTCCTCTTTGGTCCCAATGGCCGCACAACTTTGCTTTTGGTCCACTTCCAAAAAGCCTTACACTAATGGAGATATATTATTAGCTTAGATACTGATCTTTCTTCCTATGTTTAACCGATGTGGGATGTGGGACTTTGGTCGCACCTAACAATCCTCCTCTCGAATAAAGTACCACTCTAGCCTCCTCTCAATTGACTTTCATCCGCCTACTCTAGTCAGGTGGAGAGAAACCTAAACTCTACAACTTTAGGTTAAATCTATCTGCTCACTATCAGATGAACTGTGTTGCTCCTTGATCAAGCCACCTGCTTGATGAGCTATCATACACTCCATCTTTAGATGACATTGCACCACTCCTTGATCAAGCCACCTGCTTGGTGAGCCATCTGTCGCTCCATCTATAAATAACACTGCATCTCTCCTTGATCAAGCCACCTGCTTAATGAGCCATCTGACGCTCCATTTATCCAGCAGATAATTCATCTTGAGTATGGCTCCTGGATTTTCTGGTAAGATGTTCGGCATCTGGGAATTTCACCCACATCACAACCACCACATCATATTCAGTCTGGGCCAGATGCTCTGATACCATTTGTAGGGAATATGGGGTCCGTATATTCTGTCTTTGTATATAAGTAAGAATACTCCAATCTTCAACTAATGTGGAGATCAGAGTATTCTTACTTATATACAAAGACAGAATATATGGAACCCATATTCCCAACAAATGGTATCAGAGCCAGACCCAAACGAAACATGATGTGATGGTGGGGTAATGTTGGTGAAATTCTCAAAAGTCGAACATGATGAACCAGTAGCCATGTTCAAGGTGATCTGTTATAGAGATCCTAGTTTGGAATGTTCGTGACTCATCAAGACAATGGTACTTGATTGGAGTGGCACTAATGAATACGACATTGGTGGTCTAATAGGAGGTGAGCAGCAATATCTATAGTGTCTCTATGATCTAGGTAGTCTGCAACTTGATTAAAATAGACGGATGGAAGTCAATTGAGATGAGGCTAAGTGATACTTTATTCAAGAAGAAGATTTGTTATGACGGCGACCAAAGTCCCACATCCTACATCGGTTAAGCATGGGAATGATCAGTTGTATATAAGTAAAAACATATCTCAGCTAGTATGACGTATTTTGGAAGTGGACCAAAAGCAAATCCGTGCGGGCCTTCGGACCCAAAACGGACAATATCATACTAGTGTGGGAATCAATTGTTCTTACTCATATAAGGAAATGGAATATGCGGTACCCATATTCCTAACAAATGATATCAGAGCGCTTTTAACGGAATTTGCGTATAGTTAGAATCGTGACGTGCTGGCATGATCCTGGGTTGAAGAGAAGCCTGATTTCTCTTGGGACACTAAACTCTCGGGTTATAAGTATCCTGCAGAAGCCGGTGTAATCAAAGTGACAAAAGGCTCAATGGTATGTATGAAAGGCAGTTTGCAGAAGAGGCTTTACTTTTCTAAAGAGACTGTTGTTATGGGCGATACTATAGTAGCATTATCAAAGAATAATAGTCGAAGTTGGACATATCAAAATAAGTTGTGGCATGACGTCTTGGACTCATGAGTGACATATGATTAACTGTTTTGGTAAAGAGAGATTTGTTGAAAGGGTATAAAGTAGAATCATTTGGATTTTGTGAGCATTGTGCGTTCGGTAAACAAACTAGAGTCAAATTCAGCAAATCAGTTGTAAGAAATACTAAAAGGACAGTGGAATACATTCAATCAGATCTTTGGGGCCCAAACAGAATTCATCAAAGAACAGAGCCAGATATTATATGAGTTTGATCGGTGATTATTCAAGGATGGTGTGGGTTTACTTTTTTCAAAACGAAAGATGAGGCATATTCAACCTTTGTCAAAAGGAAGACGATGATTGAGAAGCAAACATGAAGATAAATTAAACATCTTAGAACAAATAATGGGTTAGAATATTGCAGTCATGAGTTCAATATATTCTGAAAAGTTGAGGGAATATTGCGCCATCGCACTTGTTCTAAAAAACCACAACATAACAGGATCGCATAAAGAATGCACATAATGCTTTGTGACAAGGCACAAAATATGCTCTCGCATTCTGGTGTGGGAAATGATTTTTAGGCTGAATCTATCAATACAACGTGTTACTTGGTGAACCGGTCTTAATCAACGACTGTTAATTGTAAATAGTGTGACTTTTTAGGCTGAAGCTATCAATACAACGTGACTTTTAACGAGTTTTCTTTGATAGATAGTCAGAAGGAAGTAGTAGGAATAACCAAATCAGAATCGATTGTGAGTAAACAGGTGGAGCATAATGTATAATCAGTTCCTAGTAGGTTCAATAAATTAAGTGGTTCTGAGGTGGATCCAGGATAAGAAGGTGAAGCGTCAATATCAGATGATAGTGAGGATGGTGCGCCCAAACTAGAACAACAACCTTATAGCATAACATAGGACAAAGAAAAAAGAGACATTAGAATTCTAAAAATGTATGAGAATTTAGTTTTATATGCTTTGTGAGTTGCTGAAGAAGTTGAGATCTAGGAACCTAGTAGCTATAGGGAAGGTATATCGAGCTTAGAGGCATATTTATGAATTGGTGCTATGGGCGAATAGATTGAATCTCTTCATAAGAATTAAACATGGAAGCTTGTTGACTTGCCTAAAGGACATAAATTAGTATGCAACAAAGGGGTGTTCAAGAAAAAATAAGGTAATCCAGGGGTTGAAGAATCACAATTCAAGGAAAGATTGACCGCTAAGGGTTTTACTCAAAGGGAAGGAATCGACTTCAATGAAGTGGTTTCTCCAGTGGTGAAGCATAGTTTGATTCGAGTTTTGTCAGTCATGGTAGTTTTACAAGATTTAGAACTTAAGCAATTAGATGTGAATGTTGCGTTTGTACTTGGTGAATTGGAGGAGCGAATCTACATGAGACAACCAGAGGGATATATCGAACCTAATATGGAGGATAAGGTTTGTCTGCTGAAAAAGTCACTCTATGGTTTGAAACAGTCATGTAGGTAATGGTACAAACGTTTTGATACATTCATAGTGTCAAAAGGGTTCACGAGGAGTCCATATAACAATTTTGTGTATCATCAAAAGATTTCAGATGATCTTTATGCTTACTTGTTGTGATATGTGGATGATATGTATATTGCGGCTTGTAGTATGTCGCATATTGTGCAGATAAATAAGCAGTTTAGTATCGAGTTTGAGATGAAGGATCTGGATAAAGCAAAGAAAATTCTTGGTATGGAGATTATCAAGAACGAAAGTGTATGATCATTACACTTGTCACAACGAACCTACATTGAGAAAGTGCTACAACGATTCAACATGTTTGATGCTAAGACAGTTAGCATCCCGTTTGCTACTCATTTCAAGTTATCTGCATCAGGAGTGGCCAATGACGATACTGAATTGGAACAAATTTTGATGGTTCCATATTCAAGTGCAGTTGGTATTATCATGTATGTTATGGTATGCACGCGTTTTGATATTTCACATGTGGTTAGTGTAGTTAGCAGGTACATGTGATGTCATTGGAAAGAACATTGGCAAGCAGTGAAATAGATACTTAGGTATCTTAAGAATACTACAAGCAGTGCTTAAATTTTAACAAGACTGATATTGGTGGATCGCTAAGTGATATTGCAGGATCAATGGTTGGTTTTATTAATTCTGATTTTTGTATGTGATATGGATAAAAGATATCTCTCACATAATATGTATTTACTCTAGTTGGGAGTGGGATCAGTTGGAAAGCACAGTTGCGAGCTACTGTAGCTTTGTCTACAATAGAGGCAGAGTACATGGCAACAACAAAAACAGTTAAAGAGGAAATATGGTTGCAAGGTATGGTGGCAGATTTGAGCTTGGATAAGA
This sequence comes from Limnanthes douglasii subsp. nivea, assembly GCA_036936605.1. NCBI lineage: Eukaryota > Viridiplantae > Streptophyta > Magnoliopsida > Brassicales > Limnanthaceae > Limnanthes > Limnanthes douglasii. The sequence goes on from JAUPFV010000002.1 coordinate 272,963,749, forward strand.
CTACTAGAAAAATATTTTGTAACAGTCAAAGCGCCATACACCTTATAGGGAACTAGATGTAGCACGAACATACAAAGCACGTAGATGTCAGGTATCATTTTATTTGTGATATAACATCAAAGAGAATTTTTAATGTGAAGAACGTGTCTACATACGATAATCCAGCAGATATAATGACAAAGACAATATTAGTTCAAAAGTTTAAGGAGTTTCTAAATTGGATTGGTGTACGCAGTATAGAGTGAATACCTTAGGGGAATTTAGTGAGTAAAAATAAGATAAGTTTCTTTGTTGATAGTGAAGAAATGATATTCGTCTCAAGGGAAAGATTTGTTGAGAATGAGTCGAATAATGCCTTAACGGTGTACTGTGTTTGGCGGTACAGTTTTGTGACATTGATAGTGAAGTTGAGCTCATTAGGAAAGTCGTCTAGTAAGTTCTATTTTATTCTCTATAAATAAACTACTAGGATTACACAAAACATAATCTAAAAATATATAACCCTTTTCTATCATAGTGAAACATTTTTCTCTAGAGGTGCCCGTGAACCCAGACAATTGTCAAACTACGTTAAATCATGTGTTATTTTCTTATTTGTTCTTTAATTGTGTTCATATTATAATCATGGTATTCGAACTATTTATTAAATCAATCTTGATTTTGGCATGCTTTAGTTGCTGGCCCTCAAATTAAAATTACATTGATGATTGAATTCCACAACGAATTCAAAATAAATTTGTTTAAAATTCTTTAACCCAAATCCATCAAGAAAATTGTATCCACAATGGTTAACATATTCCAAGTGCCACGTTTTTAAATTCATCTTTTTTACTTGAACATGCAATAATATTTTATGTATTGTTTTTTTCATTGCTCCAACCTAGTCAACATCACCATACACGTCCTAAATTTGACATTCGATATTTTTTGTGAACAAAAATGACTTATCTAGGAGCATGTCTCAAATATCTTACCATGCATATTATAATATTGATGTATTGTTCTCTAGGATTATAAATAAACTAGCTAATAATATTCAAAGTAATCCGGTTTAATGTGGGATACATATATTAATATGTCAAATAATCTCATATATTCCTTAATCAATATTTATCTGATTAGTCTCAACCCATAACTTCAATCATTCTTCTACTGGTGTATCAGTTGGCTAACATACTGACATATCCTTCTTTATGGAACCAAAAAACTTGATGGCTAAAATTACAAGTGTACGATTATCGTTAAGTAATGCGAATATAAGAAACTCGAGTTTAAATCGAACCTAAAAGAGCTATTTTTTTTATTCCTACAAGTATTGAATTGAATACATAGACATTATTTAATCAGATTAGTTGTTCATCTGAAGATCAAATTAGGACTTTTAATATTAAAATAAAGTAAATAAATGGAATAATAAAACAAAGCAGAAAGAATATAGTGAGATATCAAGTTTCACGATTATTGAACATGCACTTTTACTACACTTTTTTTTCAAGTAGACATTTTTTTATAAGATTATTTTCAAATAAATAACATTTTTGTATGTTGATTGTATCTCTAGTACTACCTCATACAATTAGGTAATAAATTCTAGATTTTTGTAAAATCCCCTAAATATATTTTTAGCCTAGATGAAAACAAAAAACCTACTAATAATCCATAACATTAAAAATTATATCATCTTGATTTAAAAAACCTACGATGATCATTCGATTAACAAAATATCTCATGCGTTAGTGGACCGTAATTAATATGAACTATGTGTCATATTGAGCCATGAACGACAATAAGTATAATAATATACAATGAAGAGTCACTACACTTTCTTTATGCATTTCCTCGGTCCCAAAATGGCATCAATTTCAAGTTATCTGCATCTGGAGCGGCCAATGATGATACTGAGTTGGAACAAATTTCGAAGGTTCTATATTCAAGTACAGTTGGTAGTATCATGTATGCTATGGTATGCACGCGTCCGGATCTTTCACAAGAGGTTAGTGTAGTTAGCAGGTACATGTGATGTCATGGGAAAGAAAATTGACAGGATGTGAAATAATACTTCGGTATCTTAAGAATACTGCAAGCATTGGCTTAGATTTTAACAATATCGATATTGGTGGATCCCTGAATGATATTGCAGGATCAGTGGTTGTTTTATTGATTCTGATTTTTGTAGGTGATATGGATTAAAAGATAAATCTGACAGGAGATGTATTTACTTTAGTTGGGAGTGCGATCAGTTGGAAAGCACAATTGCGAGCTACTGCAGATTTGTCTACAATAGAGGCACAATACATGGCGATAACAAAAGCAGTTAAAGAGGCAACATGGTTGCAAAGTCTGGGGGCAGATTTGAGCTTGGATACGACTACTAGAAAAATCTTATGTGACAGTCAAAGCGCCATACACCTTATAGGGAACTAGATGTACCACGAGCGTACAAAGCACATCGATGTAGCGTATCATTTTGTTTGTGATATAACATCAAATGGAATTGTTAATTTGAAAAAAATGTCTACATACAATAATTCCAGCAGATATAATGACAAATGTAGTATTAGTTCGAAAGTTTAGGGAGTGCCTAAACTGGATTGGTGTACGCAATATAGAGTGAATGCTTTAGGGGCATTTGGTGATTAAAAATAAGATAAGTTTCTTTGTTGATAATGAAGAAAGGATATTTGCCTCAAGGGGAAGATTTGTTGAATATGAGTCGAATAATGCCTTGACAGTGTACCATGTTTGGCGGGACAGTTTTGTGACATTGATAGTGAAGCTGAGCCCATTAGTCAAATTATCTAGTAAGTTCTATTTATTCCCTATAAATAGACTACTAGGACTACACAAAACATAATCTGAAAATATGTAACCCTTTACTATCATAGTGAAACATTTTTCTCTTGCGGTGCCCGTGGACGTAGACGTGGACGTAGGCAATTGTCGAACTACATTAAATCATGTGTTATTTTCTTTTTTGTTCTTTATTTGTGTTCTGTACTTGAGCTCTTTGTGATAAATTGCATAGTGAATTCTAACAAATGATATTAGAGCTCTAAGTTCAGACAGAACGCTATGTTGATGAAATCCTCGGATGTCGAACATGATGAGGCAACAGTCATGCTCAAGGTGAATGATCTGCTCTATACAACCTTGTTCGGAGTGCCCGTGACTCCTTGGTTCAAGACGAGGCAAACTTGTATGGAGTGGCGCTAAGGAACAAGCGGTGTGATCAATGATAAGGCCTAATTCTGAATCCTAGCTAAAGAACATGCAAGGTGCTCGAGTAAACAGATAAATCCGCTGTAAAAGCTCTAGACGTCACGGAGCCCAACCTGATTAGAGTGAGCGGATGATAGTCAATTGAGAGGAGGCTAATGTGGTATTTTGTTTAACGATCAAAGTTTCACATCTCATATCGGTTAAACATGAGAAGGAACATTGATATATAAGTAAGAACATATCTCAACTAGTATGAGGCTTTTTAGAAGTGAACCAAAAACAATTCCGTAGAGACCTTAGAAAGCCAAAACAAATGGGACCTTAGAAAGCCAAAACAAGTGTTAAAATTATTTTGATGATTGATTTCCGCAACGAATTCAAAATAAATATAGTATATTGAATAAACAAGTTTCTTTTAATAGAAGAATAATAATTGAAAATAAATTTAACTAGTACGTCAAGTGAGTTTGTGTTGAGTCTATTTATATTTTCATACACACATAATTTACCCAAAACAGTTCAAATATGAAATCTCTCTCGCCAACCAAAATAGGAAAAGTAGTCATTCAAGACAAATTACACATAAGTACATAACTTATAGGCTTAAATCGCTACTTCGTCCCTCGACTATCACGTTTTGTGTCATTTAGTCCCTCGACAAAAAAATCACGGTTGAGGGTCCCTCGTCTATCAAAAATCTATAAATTCAGTCACCGCGCGTGGTTTTTGCTGTAATGCTGCCACGTGTCACTATAGTTAAATGGTTTGCGTTCCACAGATAGTCCTTCGACTATTAATTCCATTTTTACCCTTCGAATTTAATATTTTTTAAATATTTTTTTATTTTTTTATTTTTATGTTTTTCTGAAAACAGAGTATTGTAAAATTTGCTAATACTCTATTTTTTTCCAGAGTTGATTAAAGGTTTCTCAGAGGCCGAATTTGTCACTGTGCTCCTCGAGCAATCTCTCTTCCTCTTCCATTAAATCCTCAGCTTCTTTTGTCATCCCACACCACAAAATCCCCATTTGATCTTTATACAGCTCAAACAACTAAGGTGATTTTCTAACAAAATCTACAATCTTATACGGTTTAAGCAGGTTGATCTGACTCTGTACTACTCAAGCGACTTTACTGGTATTATCGATTCATGTTTTTTTTTGTTTTTCTCAAAACAGAGTATATCAAAATTTGCTATACTCTGTTTTTTTTTCCTCTCACAACCCCACACGTATGACAACATAGAAAACCCCACACGTATGACAACATAGAAAATACATATTTTTGTAATACTAAATGTGTGCAAAATTGACTGTTTTGAAACCAACATTGTTCATACCACTGTACTACTCAAGCGACTTTACTGGTATTATCGATTCATGTTTTTTTTTGTTTTTCTCAAAACAGAGTATATCAAAATTTGCTATACTCTGTTTTTTTTTCCTCTCACAACCCCACACGTATGACAACATAGAAAACCCCACACGTATGACAACATAGAAAATACATATTTTTGTAATACTAAATGTGTGCAAAATTGACTGTTTTGAAACCAACATTGTTCATACCACATAATTTTAATACAAACAATGAAGCATATTAATGGTATTTTTTTATCTCTAGAAAGACTTACAGTCAGTGGCCAGCCCTTTAATGTCAAGTTGTTGCCACCTTGATTCGACCCTGAAACAAAGAGGATGCCAAACTTCAGACTAAAACAGTGGCCCAAACAGCTTGCTGTTGGTGTAGTTCTTCCATCACTAATAATTTCATCAAACAGACGCCATATTTCTTCAGTCTCGCCAACCGACTCAAAATACGTATAAGACAAGCGATATGTCCAGGCTTTGTTTTTATCGCACTATATCGTTGTCCCTCCTTAACTAAAACCACTCTTTTCATTCTTTAACTAGGCCCGAACGTGCACAAACCAATAAAAACAACAAGAAATATAACCGAGTTCTGTATTGCCCATTTTCTTAAAAAAATGGGTACTGAGTTTACTTTGTGTTTTGTTATTAAAACGCCTGCTTTGTTAAGTGCCGTTGAACAAGGGAACAGGTACATGGGATGGTGGATGTTATTGGGAGTGATTTAGTTGTTTTAGCGATCGATTTCTACTCTACTGCTGGTTAAATTATTAAAGCTATGAGAATTTACTCTAGTTTGAATTGTAATATGGATGACACTATGTACAACTCATTGATTTGTGGGTGTGCTTGAAATAAGGAATACGAAAAAGGCTTTTCAATTTTGATAAAAAAAATAAAACGAATGCAATAGCATATAACTAGTGTTCTAATTTCTTGCTCCGAAAATTCGGATTTGAGAGTTTGGAAACAGATACATTGTGTTGCTACTCTCTTCGGGTTTACTTATAATATTCAGTTCTGATACAAAATCCGGAAATAGTTTTTGCGCTGATTCTTTCTTTAGCTGCATTTAGTATAAAGATTTAGTTTCTTGGATAATTATGATAAATGCATATGGAGTTCACGGATACGGTACTGAATCAGTTGAACTTTTTAAGAAAATGGGCAATACAGAACTCGGTTATATTTCTTGTTGTTTTTATTGGCTTGTGCGCGTTCGGACCTAGTTAAAGAATGAAAAGAGTGGTTTTAGTTAAGGAGGGACAACGGTATAGTGCGATAAAAACAAAGCCTGGACATATCGCTTGTTTTATACGTATTTTGAGTCGGGTTGGCGAGACTGAAGAAATATGGCGTCTGTTTGATGAAATTATTAGTGATGGAAGAACTACACCAACAACAAACTTCAGACTAAAACAGTTTTTAAGGAAAAACTAAAGGGTTGTGAGAAGAAAACAAAAAAAAACAAAAAAAAAAACAAAAAAAATAAATATATTTAAAAAATATTAAATTCGAAGGGTAAAAATGGAATTAATAGTCGAAGGACAATGTGTGAAACGCAAACCATTTAACTATAGTGACACGTGGCAGCATTACAGCAAAAACCACGCGCGGAGACTGAGTTTATAGATTTTTTTGATAGACGAGGGACCCTCAGCCGTGATTTTTTTGTCGAGGGACTAAATCACACAAAACGTGATAGTCGAGGGACGAAGTAGCCATTTAAGCCTAACTTATAAAACAAACTTCTCTCTGATAAACTCAGCAAGACATAAAGAGCATGTCTTTCGTTTCCAACCTCACAACCCAACTCTCATGGCCTCTTTTCATCATCTCATTCATCGGTTTTCTCTCTCTTCTCAAACCCTCACTCTCTCTCCTCAAATGGGTTTTCGCCAAATTCATCAAATCACCCAAAACACTCAAAAATTACGGTTCTTGGGCACTGATCACCGGGGGCACCGACGGAATAGGCAAAGCGTTTGCTTACCAACTCGCCAAACAAGGCCTTAACCTAATACTCGTAAGTAGAAACCAAACCAAGCTCGAAATAGTTTCAAACGAAATAACTCAAGAATTCCCCGAAATTCGCGTAAAAATCGTCACTTTTGATTTTCTCGGTGATTTGTTCCGCGGGATTGAGTCCATTGAAGATGAAATAAAAGATTTGGATGTTGGTATATTGATAAACAATGTCGGAATTAGTTACCCGGCGGCGAGGTATTTCCATGAAGTTGATGAACAAGTTTGGAGAGATGTAGTAAAGGTTAACTTGGAAGGTACTACTATTGTGAATTTATTTTATTTAGTTGATCCGATTTTTAAGATCTCGATCTGATTTTCGAGATTCAAAACACCGTACAACCCTTTTATAAATGAATTTGGAGCAGGTACTACTTTGGTTACTAGACTTGTTTTAAAGAAGATGATCGAAAGGAGAAAAGGTGCTATTGTGAATATCGGTTCCGGTGCTGCTTCTGTTGTTCCTTCGCATCCTTTATTCGCAATCTATGCTGCTACTAAAGCGTAAGCACATTCATACTATTTTTACTCTTTTTTCTATAATTGTTAAATATTAAAAAGTATTTGGTTCAAAAGGAAGAACATCATACTAACATCATACTTAGTCTGAAGATCATGTTGTTTATATTTTTACACAGAGACGTCAAAGAGGAAGTCTAACTAATATAAATGAACCATCTAACTTAGTAGTTGTTTATATTTGTACACGAAGACATCAAAGATGAATTCTAACTAATATAAATGAACCATCTAACTAACTAAGTAGTTGTTTATATTTGTACACGAAGACATCAATGAAGATGTCTAACTAATATAAATGGACTATTTAACTAAGCCGGTAGAAAAATGTTTGTCTATTTGTTTAGTAAGAGAAAAATTTGATGGAAATTATAAATAAGTTTTGAAAACTAAATAAATCATAATTTATTGATAGTTAGAAGAATAATTAATGTTATAAACACACACATTGTTATAAATAGGTAGAGTTTTTTTTTTCACTTTTGAACTTTATTTGCTTTCTTACGCTTCTTTTTTATTATGATTTAGATACGTAGATAAATTTTCAAGATGTTTGCATGTGGAATACAAAAAATATGGGATTGATGTGCAATGTCAGGTACCTACTATGAACTCTCTAGTTCTTTTATGAACATTGAAATTTAATTCACAATAATTTAGTTGTCTATAATTTTATAGCAAAAGTTATAGCTGATTTTAAGTAGGTCACCAACAACCTTGTCATCAACATGCTCGCATTAATGAATACCGGTAGGGATATGGATTAGTCAGAATTTAAACAACTAAGCATTGTCCGAAACTAAAATCTGGACGGGGTCAAGTCCATGTAGGATATTTAGACAAAACAATTATGATAACAATTTCGGATTATAATCCAAATAAAATATTATGTATAAATTTAAATACTCCAACTTTAAAAACAAATTCTTACAAAGTAAGTTAAACCGTTTGACAGAGTTTGAGCTAGTATGTAGTTCGGTTTAATGTTTATTCGGTGTTGGTGTAGATACCCTTATATGTTGCAACAAAAATGGTGTCGAAAGTCGCTTCGATAGAGAAATCGAGTTTTTTCATACCAACGGCGGAAGAATATGCAAAATGTGCAATCAAAGCGATAGGGTGCGGAGCAAGGTGCACACCTTACTGGCCTCACTCTCTTCAGTGGTTCTTGGTGGAGCTTCTTCCTGAGGCCGTCATGGACGCATGGCGCCTGTCGATTGGTGTTAGAAGGAGGAAAGAGAGCTTATTACGTCAATGATAAAAAAAATCCCGGCGTCAAATAGTTAAAAAATAAGGCCTTGGTGTGCGGCATGCCGCAGAGAAGGAGTCCGTATATTTTTGAAGTTTCGAAAACGTTGGATTCGTGATCTTTTAAAATTGATATTTATTGATAGGGTGAAACTTGTATTTTATAAGCGCCGAACAAATTTAGAAATTTTAAATAAGAAATAGCTTTTGATATAGTGTATAAATAAATTAAATTCTAAGTCCAATTACTATGTATGTAATAATTATTACTTTTTAATCAAGAAACCAACTTTATTGAAATTAAAAATGAACTTTATTGAAATTAAAAATCTCTACGCCGAGACCGAGAACAAAATGGGCATGAATATGATTAATTATCCAAAATATAAATTAAAATCTAAAATTTTAAGAACTCTATTTTAGTATATTTTTTTTAGCTTCGGCTCATTTTCTAGAATATGAGAAGGCAAGATTATTGTTTTCAGAAAAATCTGATAGGATTTCCAACTTTAGCTTTTCCAAAATTAGAAAATCGATCTTCTCAACATGAGGTAAGATCTTTGTGGACAAATATTATTTGACGTCATGATATTTTGAACATTCAGATGAATATCTTAACTAATCGACATCTTAGCTAAACTAGAGTTTTAGATTCATCAACTATAAAGAATCTGTATATCTTTCGTTTTCCATATATAATAGAGGACAACAATTTATCATTTGATTGTTTTATTCTATTTTGATTTATGAAAGTTGTTGTCTTTACTGATCAACTTTTTTATACTCAAAAATTCATCCATAAGTCCTTTTTGAAGCTTGAGCTGTTTCCATAGCTAAGAATAAGGACCTGTATCAATAGAAGATCTACAAGGACTGATAAGTCAGGTACTATCATCTGTTTAAAAATTGTTAGTAAAAATCTAAATAATTATGGTTAGATTAGTTGTATTGAGTAATATAATCCTTGTAAATTGGAATATGAAGCTATTTTCATAATCGGAGCTTAATAAAGGCTTAGATAGTCAAGGGTTAACTAAAATAATTTAGAGAATCCACAATTGCTATTTTATAAAGAGAGAATGATTTTAGAGTTTATTTATTAGTCTTCAAGCCAATTGTATCCCACTTCTAAGCTTTCAAGTAAAACTATTGCTCTTAGTTGATTTGGAAATTGATTAGAGTTAAAGTCTTGTTTCATTTTACATTTGTGAGTTCCTTTTGCCAACCAATCAACTGCCATATTTTGCTCCCATCATCAAAACCAAGTAGACTAAAAATCTTGTTTAAGTTGTTAACAATAATCATAGGCTCTTGAATAGATAAAAAATTATTTTATTTCTAGTTTTGGTGATAGATTTAAGTCTTATTTTTTATCCTTTATTACCAATCCCTCTTATATTCCAACTTAGGATTGAGATGGTCGTTCTGAAGAGCTAGTTGTAGGCCTGACATACACTTTTGTATTTGAATGATTTGGAGGTAATAAGTCATTTATGAGGTTTCATCTTAGTTTTTTTCATTTTCTTGCTCAAAGTCTTCTTATTTGATTTCTCATCCTCTATGTTACTTAGACCAGGGGATGATGGGAAACTACATGTGAATCTTTGCTTTGGGGAACTAGTCTATGTATCTGAAATTTCCAAGTCGTTATTAGCTGAAAATAAAGTTGTCATTTCAATAGTTTGAAGAGCTTCAATGATATCAGCATCTCTAATCTCAAAACTATTATTATTATTCTCAATTTTGTTGTGTTCTCCTTTTCTTTCTGGTTACTCTTGATAGAAGATGACTGATAAGAGTTTTGAAGTTGTTAGTTTCAGAACCATTATCTAATGAGTCTTGATTACTTGAAACCTGTTATGTATTTTCTTTATTTTTTCTTAACAATGTAGCTTCTTTTTTGTTTGTTGTCTAATATGTCTTGATTAACATCCTTGTCTAATATGGATTCTACCTTAAGTATCCATTATGCTATTGAATTAGATGGTTTATCAGTAGTTGAAGAGTGATCTTTATGTATATTTGCTTCTTGTCTTTTTTATGGGAATTTGTTTCTACGGTCTGTTTGTGTATGACCTATATGAAAACAATCATAGCAGTAATATGGAATTTCACCGTATTTAATCTCTTGCCAAAATCCTTATGTCTTCCCAAAACTTATCCAAACTTTAGACTGAAGGTTCTTAGATATGTCGAGCTCAATCCATACCCTGCAACAATTGAAAATTGGTTTGTTTTTGTAGGATTTCCATTTTCTCTAGCTATAGTCTTCATTATGTCTGCGTTGTACATGTATTTAGGTATTTTTTTGGTAAAGAAATCCATATAGGATTATTGGTGATTCTATTTTAGGGTGGAAGAACAAATTCTATTTAAGAATTCTCATTTATTGACTAATGGTTCACACATTCCTTCTCCACAACTTCTTAATATCTTCAAGTAGATTCAACTATATCATTACGTGTTTTGGATCGCACAAGTAAATACTGACCTTTTTTCTAAAACCGAATGTATCAAAAGATTCTAAATCACTGTCATTTGAGGTCTTAGTTTCAAGAATTTACCAATAAACGTGTGCTTTGAATTAGATAACAGTATTTCTTTATCATGTTCCAAGAATTGGATTGATTTGAATTCATGTTTCTCTTGAATATTCACCTTGTTATATATCAATTATTCATCTGCGTAACATTTGGAAGGTAAACTTAAGTTTAGAGACTGTCGTAGTTTTTGGATGTTGGGCTGTTTAGGATAGGTTTGTTCAAAGATAGGATTGTTTTTCATAGCTGAGAATTGATTAATTTTGGTGAGTATATCCAATAACACAAGTTTGTGATTCTTTCCTTCGAGGAAGGGGTGGGAAATGCTTTGTTGTAATATATTGCTCAGAGATATCAGTAGAAAGTCTCTGATTTGATTCTCTATAATTAACAGAGGTGATTGTTTTGTTTTTGTTAGTATTCGATTGGCAGAGATCTCTGAAGGTGGGGATGTAATGGAGGCTTGTAAGAAGGCTCTTCACCAGACATCTTGAGATTGGCCGGAGGAGAGAGTCTTTTGCCATTCCTAGTGGGTTCGGGCCAAGCACATAAACGTTATTTTGGACTTCAAGAAAACTATTATTAGAGATTTCTCTTCTCATACTCTGTTTGAATATCTATTAATCAAATTTAAAACAAATTAAAAAATATATGTAATAATTGTTATAACTTTATTATTTGTTTCTTATAATATTTTTGATATTATTTTAACCAATTTTATTTTTCATCAAATCAAAAACCTAATCAGGAACATTTAATCTATATCGAATAAAAAACTAAATTGAGATTTAAAATATTTTATTTTCACCTAATCCATAATCAAATATAATCAAATCTAAATTTAAATATTAATTCAAAATTTAAATTTATAGCCAAATCAAAAGTTTTGAAATTTCTGTTGTCCGTCTCAACAGAAACCAAATTTACAAACCTAAAATTAAAGATTTTGCACCATGCATAAATAAAAAAAACATTATTTATAGATGATTATATACACATCACCAACAAATGGTAGACTAACCACGTCAGATAATATCGTGATAATGAAGCATATAATCCGTTAAAATATGATTATAGAAAACATATAGTGATAAATAGATTTGTTATTAAGTTTTTTGTCGATTTCTTTAAAATAATTTAACCCAAATCCATCAAGAGAATTGTATCCACAATGGTTAACATATTCCAAGTGCCACGCTTTTAAATCAACTTTTGTGCTTGAACATGCAGTACTATTTTGTTTATTGCTTCTTTATATAACGGGATTACACCTAAAAATATGAAATATCCTGAAGTTGATCATTTATCATTCATTGCTCCAGCCTAGTCAGCATCACCATATGCATCTTCAATCTAGAATTCTATATTTTTTGTGACAAAAAATAACTTATTTAAAAGGGGGTCTGAGATATCTTACCATCCATATTATAATATTGATGTATTATTCTGTAGGATTATACATAAAACAGCTAATAATATTCAAAGTAATCAGGTCTTATGTGGCCTACATATATTAATATGTCAACTAATCTTATATATTCTTTTATCAATATGCATTTGATTAGTCTGATAACTTCCACCCTTCTTCTAGTGTATCAGTTGGCTAACATATTGACATATCCTTCTTTATAGAACCAAAAAACTTGATAGATAAAATTAAAAGTGTATGATTATCGTTAAGTAATACGAGTATAAGTGACTCGAGTTTAAATCGAACCTAAATGACATATTAATTTTTTTATTCGTACAAATATTAAATTGAATACCTAGACATGATTCAATCAGATTAATTGTTAATCTCAAGATCAAATTTGGAATTTTAATATTAAAAAAGTAAATAAATGGAACAAATAAAACAAAGCAAAAAAGAATAGAGTGAGTTATCAATTTTCACGGTTATTGAACATGCATTTTTACTAAAATTTCTTTTTTTAATTAAATAATTTTTTATAAGATTCTTTTATAATATGTTATTATTTTTATCTCTTGACCTCAAATAACTAACCTGATTGTATCTTGGTTGTATCTCTAGTACCCTACCTCCTATAATTATGTCATAAATTCTAGGGTTTTGTAAAATCTCCTAAATATATTTTTAGCGTAGATTAAAACAAAATGACCTACTAATTATCTATACCATTAGAAATCATATTATCTTCATTAAAAAAACCTACGATGATCATTCTAATACTGAATTATCTCATGCGTTAGTGGACCGTAGTTAATATGAAGTATGTATCATATTGAGCCATGAACGACAAATGATATAATGATATACGATGAAGGACCGTCTACTACCATGAAGAGATCAAGAGACTATGTATCACCAAAAACCAAAGTCTTGATCTTATTGAAACTTGTCAATATTCTCTCGAAAAGTAATATTAGTTGTATGCCTCATCTTTGATCATAAAGTTTTTAAAAAAGAATATTGACAGAGTTTCATGTATCGATCATAATTTTTTTTAATTTGGCATCAATTATCTTGGTGATGATTGATGAGTCCGGTTTTTATCACCACTCACTATGGGGACCGGACAGGGGAAATTCGGACAAGATCCACCCACTGAATCATCCGAACTGAACTAATGTATTAAAAACCTAATCACTTCATGACTAAGCTAATTACCTACTTGCTTAAAGGTTAATGGGTCTTGGAACTCGACCCGAATCTATAAGTTGACCCGAAAGCCCATGTGGCCCACAATTAACGGTATAAATACCCAACAACTTTCATTAATGAGGGTAATGAATTAACAGGCAGCTCAAGTCTCTCACTACAATCTATCCAAACATTAAATACCCTTAAAACACCACAAAACTCTGGACAAAATTACCCTCAACCAAAAATAAACCACACCAAATTGGCGACCACAGTGGGAGCATGACGGTGCCTGAATCTAGCATTCAAAACCATCTAGAAAAATCAATTCGGATGAATCCGGACGTGCAAGAAGTTCCACCAGCTTTGGCCGAAGTGGTGGGCGAGAATGACGAATATACAATTGAGGAACGAGATAGGTTAAAAGTTGAAATAGAAGCTCTGAGGGCTGCCAAGAGGGCAGGGATGGGCACAAAAGAGAAGTTTAAGGCGTCAGTAGCTCATCATACTGACAATCCAAGGGAGCATGAGCCATCAAAAACTCATGTGAGTGCAAAAAAGACTCATGCTAGCTCTAAAAAGTCTCACCGGTCTAAACCGGTAGAGAGCTCTGATTCAGACTCAGAGTCTTCCAGTAGCTCCTCAAATGAAGATGGAGTTGAAGAATCCTTGTCATCCAGCAGTGATGAAGGCCGTTCTAAAAAGAAACAAAATTTAGTCAAAAAGTAGTCAAGGAAAAGGGATCGGCATGGAAGGTTGAAAAGGCATTTGGGCAAGGGATCGTCTCACAGTCATAGCCGAAGACACGTAGATCGATTGTTAATGGATCCTTTTTCCTTTCATGATGGGCCAGGTATTTTCGCAATTCCTAATGAGGATACCGTTTTCAGTCGTGGCCGGAATTGGAGACAATCTCTATTGTCCTCCAAGATACTGTCCGGAAACCTTCCTAAGAGGTTTGATAGTACAAAAATGGAAAAATGCGATGGCAGTAAGGATCCGGATAACCACTTGGAACAATTCAAAAATTTCATGATGAATTTTGATTATGACGACAAACTACTTTGTAGAACATTCTCCCAATCAATTACGGGGAGTGCTTTGAAGTGGTACAACAGTTTGCCACAAGGCTGCATCAGAAATTTTGATACTTTTTGGGTGGTCTTTTCCAAGACAGTTTGTTAGAAGTAAGGAGGTAAAGGGCAATGGAGACACAATTATCCATTGTGCCCAAGAACCAAACGAATCTCTAAAAGAATACATAAGTCGCTTTGTAAATACCAAAAATGGGTTGGCTGATTGCTTTGAACAAGTAGCAATAGCTTCTCTGAGGCAGGGCTTAAACCCTGGAAACTTGGCCGATTCAGTAACCAGGAAAAAAGTCATGACGTGGGGAGGTTTGCTGAATCAGGTCGGAAAGCAGATTAATGTGGACGAAACAAAGAAAACAAGGGTGCAGAGGCAGTTGAGGTCTGCTCCGGCTGCACCAAATCCAAACCAAAACCAGTCCGGGAACAAGGCTAAGGATGCCGGGCAGGGTCATAACAGAGCCAAAGCTCAGTCTCAGCCAGCTGCACCAGCCCAGAATCAACAATCTAGAAATAAGCGAGGGCCTTGGGTTCAAGCGGAGTGGTTTGCAGAGTTGAAAGAAAACATAGTCACCATTTATGACAAAACAAAAGACGAAGTACATTATAGAAGGCCGGCTGCATTACAGTCTCCTAGGGAGAGCCGTAATAATTGTTTCTGCCAATATCACCATGATACTGGTCATACCACTGAGGATTGTATTGCGTTGAAACAAGAAGTGCAGAACTTGATTGAAAGAGGAAAGTTGGGGGCGTATGTTAAAAGAAGAGGTGGAAATAGGTCTGATAGCGCTCATCGGGCTGGCCCAAACAATGCAGGCACATCGGCTCCAGATGGGGCTATGGTGATAATCGAAAGGTTCGATGTAGAGTCAGAATACTTGGACCCTGATCCAACCCGTAATAAAGTTGGTATTATCACAGAACATTGCAAGTCGGTGTCCAGACTTATCAACTTTTATGAATCACTTACAATATTCGGAGGAGACACTATGACAACACCAACTGCTTATTCAAGAAAGAGGCACGTTCATACTTTAGCTACCCAACTGGAAGGAGGCATGACTTCCTATAAATCGCAGATTCCATTTTCCTTTATTGTTTTCGACGAGGATGACTTGAGAGATATTGTTGGTCCTCATGAAGATGCTGTTGTCATAAGAGCATCCATCGGGGGCAATGACATAAGACGAATTTTGGTGGACACCAGAAGTTCTGCTAATATACTCTTTTTAACTTCCTATAAAAAGATGAAAAATCCAGCAGTAATTCAACGTTCGAACAGGACGATTGTGGGTTTCACAAGAAGCTCAACAGATGTGATCGGGGAATTCGAGGAGGAGGTTTTATTGGGCAAAGGCCCTTTTAAAAGGATGGTTAGAATATTGTTCGTTGTGGTGGATTGTCCCACTTGTTATAACGTTATTCTGGGGAGATCTTGGCTCTCTAGGATGCATGCATTGGCCTCAACAGTCCATCAATGCTTGAAATATGTTGTGCAAGGACAAGTGGGAGTTGTTCGGAGCAGCCAAAAGGTAGCAAGAGAGTGTTATGCAACAGCACTGGCTCCTCGGACGTTGGGGGCAGTTCAGATCAATGAGGAATAACAGTTTGAGGGGACCTCTGGGGGAGAGGGTGAAATTGATGACCCCAGAGAGACCCCTGGAGTTTTAATACTGGTGTGGTTTATTTTCGTCTGAGGGTAAGTTTGTAATTTTTGTTTAGAGTTGTGTGGAAGTTTGCGAGTATTTAATATTTGGGTAGAGTGTAGAGGGAGAATTAAGCAGCCTGGTTGTATTTAATTTTCATTACCCTCATTTAATGTTGGTGGTTGGGTATTTATACCCTTATATTTGGGCCTTATGGGCTTTCGGGTCGTGTTTAATGGAACCGGGTCGAGTTTAAGGACCCATAAGTTCTAAGTAGGAGAGCAGGCAGCTTAGTCAAGAAGTGATAAGGTTTTAAGTACTTTAGTTCTGTTCGAACAGTCCAATAGATGATGGTGTCCGAACTGACCCTGTCCGGTTAGGTAGACATTGTCCGAACTAACCCTGTCCGAAGTGGTGACGGAATCCGGACTCATCAAATACCAATTGAAGAAGTTAAAACACACTCTCTAGCTGAAGGAAAAAGTGTCAAGATATGATCCAAGATGACGTCAGAATTAAAGGGTAATATGTTAAAATTCTTGAAAAACCATCAACATGTTTTTGCTTGGTGCAATGCTGATGTTACCGGAGTACCAACAAATGTTATATTACACCAATTGTCCATCCGAAGGGACATAACACCTGTGATACAAAAGAGAAGAGCTTTTTCTAAGGAAAAGGCTGATGTCATAGTTTAAGAAGTTGACCGGCTTACTAAAATGGGGCACATAAAAGAATCTCAATACCCTTTATGGACAGCCAATCCGGTATTGGTAAAAAAGAAAAATGGCAAATGGCGTATGTGCATCGATTTCACAGATCTCAACAGAGCTTGCCCAAAGGATTTATACTAGGTCCCCCGGATTGATCAGTTGGTGGACTCCACATCTGGAAACAAGCTGCTATCTTTTATGGATGCCTTCTCCGGGTATAATCAGATTCAAGTGGATCCGAAGGATCATGAACATACCACATTTGTTACCGATAGGGGCCTTCATTGTTACAAAGTGATGCCATTTGGGTTAAAAATGCTGGGGCTACTTATTAGAGGTTGGTAAACAAGGCTTTTGCTGATCAAATTGGAAGAAACATGGAAGTTTACATCGACGACATGATGGTGAAAAGTGTGGACGAAGAGCTACACTTGGCAGATCTCCAAGAAACTTTTGCTAACTTAGTGAAATTAAATTTGAAATTAAACCTAGAAAAGTGTGTCTTTGGAGTGCAGTCCGGGAAATTCTTGGGGTATGTGATAAGTGAGCAAGGGATACAGGCTGATCCAGACCAGCTTAATGCTTTACTGCAAGTGGAGCCTCCTCGGAATATTAAAGGGGTACAATGATTAACTGGGAGGCTGACTGCTTTAAACCGTTTCATTTCAAGGTCTTCGGACAGGCTTGCCCCATTTTTTCAAACTTTAAAAGGTGCAAAGTACTTCATCTGGTCCCCAAAGTGTGATGAGGCCTTCGATGAAATTAAGAAGCATTTGTCTTCCCCTAAGACTTTGTTTAAACCAGTTGATGGAGAAACGCTTTATGTGTATTTAGCTGTTTCCGATTGTGCAATAAGTGCAGTATTGGTAAGAGAGGTGGACAATTATCCTCATCCGGTGTACTATATCAGCAAAAGCTTGATAGATGCAGAAAAACGATATTTGAAGCTTGAGAAGTTGGCGTTGGCCTTGGTAATTGCTGCAAGAAAAATGAGGCCCTATTTTCAGGCTCATTCCATCATCGTCCGGACTTCTTTCCCTTTGCAAAATGTTCTCCAAAAAGCTGACGTTTCAAGTAGAATAACCAAGTGGTCAGTAGAGCTGGGAGACTACGATATTGATTTTTCTCCTCGAATAGCAGTCAAAGCCCAAACTGTGGCTGATTTCTTTGTTGAATTCCATTCAGATAGGGATACTAAGCAAACAACCGGTGTGAAAGACAAAAAAGTATGGGTCGTCCGGACTGATGGTGGATCGAGTACCATGGGATGTGGTGCTGGGGTATGTTTAACCTCTCAGTATGGTGACATAATGTACCAAGCTATATGTTTTGCTTTCAGTGCTTCTAATAATGAGTCTGAATATGAAGCTGCTATAACTGGCTTGAAATTAGCTCTTATTTGTGGAGCCAAAAGGGTCAAGTTAATGAGCGATCCTCAGCTTCTTATCCATCATGCACAAGGTCAATCCGAAGCCAAAAAGGAGCAGCTGGTTAAATATTTACTTCTTCTTAAAGAAGTGGCACTTAATTTTAAAAGCATCACCTATGAGCACATACCCCTAACAGAAAATACGCTAGCAGACTCTTTGGCAACCATAGCCTATACTGAGTCCTACCCTTGGATTCATGTGCTAGAGTGTCCATCCATTCAAATCAATCCGGATAATGAAGAAGAAAGTTTGAATATACAGATAAAACAGCCTCAAGATTGGAGATTTTCTCTCCTTCAATATCTCTTAGATGGCATCTTGCCCACGGAAAAAGCAGTAGCAAGGAAAGTAAAGTACAAGGCTCGTGGTTTTGTCATCCTAAGAGATATTCTCTATAAGAAAGCTTATAGTAAACCCCTCTTACGATGTTTGGGGGTCGATGAGTCTCAAATAGTACTCTCCAAATTACATGATGGTGAGAGACCAGCACACTGTGGATTCAGGGCTCTAACTAGAAGAGTCTTATTAGCTGGATACTATTGGCCCTCTATAATGCAAGATGCCAAGGAGTTGGTAAAAAAGTGTGATCCATGCCAGCGATATGGTAATGAAATCGATACGCCCGCTGTCCCTTTGGAGTCAATTTCTGTGCCAATACCTTTTGCTCGACGGGGTTTGGATTTAGTGTGACCTCTACCCATGCCATCCGGGGGGTGCAGAACTATAATCGTTTCCATTGATTACTTTTCGAAGTGGATCGAAGCAGCCCCATTGGCAGGAACTACCTCAAAATCTGTTATCAAATTCATTATGTCTAACATTTTTTGCAGATTTGGAATTCCACAGAAGATAACAACAGACAATGGACCACAATTCAACAACAAGGAAATGGAGGCTTTATGTGCCTCTAGAGGCATTCAACACTGCTTTTCTTTTCCTTTCCACCCATAGGCAAACGGTCAAGTTGAAGTGGCTAACCGGAAAATATTGTCCGATCTGAAGAAAAATTTAGAAGGGGCTGCTGGAAAATGGCCAAGTTACTTGCAATAAGTCTTGTGGGCTTACCGGACCACTCCCGGGGCTGCAACACAAGAGTCTCCCTTTGCTTTAGTATATGAGATGGATGTCATAGCTCCCATATAAGCTACTCTTCCTTCATTTCGAGTTCATAATTTTTCCGAACACGCTAACGAAGTGGCAGTCAGAAGCCAGCTTGACTTAGTAGAAGAAAGAAGAGTTAAGGCTCACCTTAGAGCTGCACACTATCAAGGTTTGATGAGAAGCATGTTTGCTTCTAAAGTTAAGAGAAGGGATTTTCAACCAGGGGATAAGGCATTGAGAAACGTTTTCCTACATACTAAAGAAAAGCAGTTCGGTAAGTTAGCTCCAACTTGGGAAGGACCCTATATGGTTAGTGAAAAGCTTAAGCCTGGGACATACCGGCTCCAAGACAAAGATGGAAGGATTTTGAATCACCCCTGGAACATTGAACACCTCCGGTTGTACTTGGAATAAAAATTATGTAAATATTTACTTGTTTAAAAGTTCATGTAAATATTTGGGGCATACTCTTTCCTACCCTGGTGGCGCGGGGAGGTTTTAATAAGGATTTTGATTTTTTTTTATCAATAGCAGACCGGATTGAATTGGTGGAGTGATGACTACTTAAACATTGGTCATCGAAGAATTTAAACACTCTCACTTTAAAATACTTGTGAAATAACTAAGGGCTGTTTAAACATTAGCCACCATGAAACGATGCAAGAGTTATGCAAAATAAAACTACCCATTAAAACATACGAAATGCCTTGGCCATCCAAGGACTTTGAATTGTCAAAACAAGAAAGGTTTATCCGGACAAGGACTGTACATGGTTACAAAAAATGCCTTGGCCATTCAAGGACTTTGGTTCAATCACAACAAAATTAAAAAGATAATTAATACTCTAAGACCGAGCCTTTGAAGATGACTCAGCCTCACTTGGCTTCTTCTTCTTTGGGTCGTCATCCGGACTCTCCCCAGTCTTTTCTTCTTCATCGGTGGTGTCATCCCAGCCAATGGAGTAGTTATACTTATCACCATTAGCCATGGTATGATGGGGAAGGTCGTCGTACTCCAAAAATTGCCATAAATCTCCCAGTGTCCTCTTCGGAAATATTTCATGGAAGAGCAGGACCATCTCTGACTTGACTTCAGCATACCTTTCCTCCTGAGAATCTATAATCTTGTTGGTATAAGCATCAATCTTAGCCTGGATTGTTTTCTCCTGCTCCCTTAACAAATCAGCCTTTTCTTGCTCAACCTTGGACACACTGTTTTCAAGCGAGATCTTGTCATTAGTTAAAGCTTGAATGGTGCTATCTTTGGCCTTCACCTCCTTTTTTAAGAAAAGAGGTCTTTTACCAGATCAGATTGCTTTAATTGGAGTTCTTTGACAACTTCTTCCGAAGTGGCCAACCTTTTGACCAAGTCCTCCTGACGTTTCTTCAACTCTTCATTCTCTTTCCTCAATGCCTCAGTATTTTGGTTGGCACTAAGAAGGTCGCTAGATAGTTTCTCTTTGTCAGAATTGAAGGTATTGATGATGGCTGACTGATTGCGTACTTGCTTCTCCAAAATAAGCACTGGATGGACATTGCTCAGTATGGAGTGAGCAATGATATATCTTTCACTTGAGACAGAAAAAGACTTACCGTTGAATGTGACGGTGTTCGAAGAACTTGGGGGAAGGTAGGGTCCGACAAAATCATCTCTGGGGAGGTTTTCAAAGTAGAGACCAAGCCCCTCAAGCCCAATGATGTCGACACCATCAATACTGATATCCCCTCCTACACCCTCTCCGGTTTGAAAGTCACCGAGGATCTCTTCTGCTTGAGTAGGGTCAGCTGGATCAAGTGGAGGTAGTGGCTCCAGAGCCCGGAGAGAAACCTCATCTCCGTTGGAAGTTTTCTTTTTTTTGGTATCCCGGTCTCCACCTTCTACTCCCCGTTTTCTGTCCTTTTTGGGGACCTTTTGAGGTTTTGGAGACCCAGCTACTTCCTTGGTGCTCTCGTGTTCCACCACTTATAGTAAGGCATCATCAATCTGCCTTTGATTTTGTCCCTCTGGATTTGTTGGGACATCTTCCTCCACCTCGGTAGGATTAGCCTCTACCACACCTTGCTTGGCCTTAAAATGTTTTCCCTTCATCTTGCTTGGGGCTTTAGCTCTGCCCGGCAAGACCATTTTTCCATCTTTTCCCTCTGTCTTCCGGAGAATCACTCCCGGAGGGGGTGGAGTGGTTAATTCCTCCCAAGACAGATCCCTCTGGTCCGTTGTATTCCAAAGATAGGATCTGGTTAAATTGCCTCCGGTAAAGTAGTTGTGGAAGCGGTTTGCCCATCTTTCAGCAGTCCAAGCATTTAGCTTGGCACAAGTAGTCTGCCCAGCCTCTAAGTAATCGTTGAAATCCTTGGGCAGCACTACCAAAAAGCAAAAGAAGAAGAATTAGATAAAAAAAAATTGTTATAAGTAAAGATAGAAGTATGTAGTGAGATTGTTACCATCACTTCGCCATCTGCTGGTAAGCATGCTTGGGTTGACACCAGCTTTAATTTTCTTCCCATTCTCCCAGGCACCACTGACGAACAGAAATTGAGTCTTCCAGCTTTTCTCCGACTCGAGTAAGTCATCCACCACCTTGTAGATGTCGCTCATGTTAAAGTGGTAGAAAGAGATGACATGATTTCTGCAGAGGCTTGCTATAGCAGCAAATTTCTCTATCGGAAGAGGAATTCCGGAGAGCCTTGAAGCCATGATGCATGCCATAAGGGTGAACCATGCATTAGGGATTAGTTGACTTGGACAAAGCTTTATTAGATGGAAATATCTAACTATTTCTGGGTCCAAGGGAAACCTAAGTCCCCATTTGAATAACTCAGTATAGAAGACAATCTTGTTGAGCTTACAGTCTATGGGCGTCTTCGAATCAATTGGAATCCTTACTTTAACATTTTCCGGAATACCCCACTTCGTCGTTATCCGGCCAAGTTCAGCTGTGTGAATGAAAGCGTATTTGATCTTCTGCATGGCCAACATATATTTAACACTCACTTTGTGGAAACAAGGCTCCACTTTTCCCACAAGGCACTCCGGCAGGTCTGGATTCTTTAAACACACTTTTTCCTTTCCTTTGCTCTTCCTAGTGATGGCAGTCTCGCTTGTTTGCCCGGAGACATCAGTCTCAAAAGGGGCTTCTTCAACGCTGTCCTCCATTACATCCTCCATTACCATGGAGGGATTGTCAGCTGTTTTTGGGAGAGGAGAGCTAGTGGTTGGCTCAGTAGGCCCTCCAGATTGTTGAGCGTCTTTTCCCCTTTGTGGTCTAGGGTCCGGCTAGGACTCGGACCCAGAGGTCTCTTTTCGAAGGCTTGAACTGCTTGCCTACGGACCGGACAACTTGTCCTTAGGAATTTTGATGGGTGTTTCTGACCCTGTAGTTTTACTTTTCGCCCCGGATTTCGAAGGTGTGGATTTTGGTTCAGGCTGTGTACCAGCAGCCCTCCCTTTTACCAGACGACCCATTCGTCTATCTACCAGCTTCTCCGGGGAAATGTCAGCATCTGACCCCATAGCGATGAATGGGGAAGGTTTCCTAAGGCTTGTAACTACCTGTTCTGGTTCAACAACAGGTTCTGACTCTTGTACCGATGAGCCTGATGCGATTGGAGAAAGTATGGGCTGGAATAACCTTCTGGGTATAGAACTCTTGGAAACATATGAACCCTGATCAGGCTCTGAGCTTGGTATATCAGGCTTGTCAACTGGAGAAACAGGGAGGCCCGCAGCAATGCGTTTTTCTCTTTCGAATTTTTAAGCTTTTTCTAACTCCGATAAGTTGAGCCACCCACCTTTTACTAGGGCGTTTCTTGCCGTGAACATAAACTCACAACAAAAGAAAGGTTTTTTGAAAGGTGAAATCTTTGAAGATTAACAGAGTAGAGATAATGAAGATGATAAAATAGTGAAAAGTGAACTGATTTATAGTAAAGGAACAAAATATGCTTCGATACCTAGGAGAATTCGAAAGGGAAAATGCAATGATTAATGACGGCGCTGATGTCACCCGCATTAATTGAAGAAGTTAATTTTTGAAGAAAGTGGGAGCGCTATTCTAGGAGAAAAACGGCCGGTGTAGCGAATCAGAGAAGGACACGTATCCCACGATCTCTGGTGAAACTGTTCAGTTTCTGAGAGCTTTATTAGTCCAGGTAAAGTCATTACACAAACTTGAAATCTGAGAGCTTTATCAGTCTGGACATAGTTACAAGTGCACATGGACTATTGTTTAGGTCTTGCCAAAGGCCTTCGAACACAACCTAAAAAAGGGGCTACTGATGAGTCCGGTTTTATCACCACTCACTATGGGGACCGGACATGGGCAATTCGGACAAGATCCACCCATTGAATCATCCGAACTAAACTAATGTATTAAAAACCTAATCACTTCATGACTAAGCTAATTACTTACTTGCTTAAAAGTTAATGGGTCTTGGAACTCGACCCGAATCTATAAGTTGACCCGAAAGCCCATGTGGCCCACAATTAAGGGTATAAATACCCAACCACTTTCATTAATGAGGGTAATGAAAATTAAATACAACCAGGCAGCTCAAGTCTCTCACTACAATCTATCCAAACATTAAATACCCTTAAAACACCACAAAACTCTGGACAAAATTACCCTCAACCAAAAATAAACCACACCAATGATGATTATTGCGTTTTTATGACATTTGACTACCCTCATCAAGTTATTATCTTTGAGCTGATAGACAAGTAAAAAACGATGTAAAGCTTTTTTGAAGAAACTATGATGCCCACGAGGGTATCTCCTCTGGTGATGGTTTCTAATACATGTTTATTTAGATCGGGATCCAAATATTTCTTGTGGGTTTCATATAATGATCAAAGTTTCTACTACTCATGGTGCCACAACTCTAGTACTCCATGTGGGCTCTTCCATAGGTGTTGGTTGTTTAGTTGTTGTAATATCCTTGGTAGTAGAAACGGCTCGATCATTTACAATATCAAGAAGATTATCATCATAAATGAGGTTTGGTATTTTGTCCTTCAAATCTTTGCGCTCATTTGTGTTGTGATCAATATATTTATGGTACTTGAAAAACTTGATTGGATTGTTTGCTTTCTTGGGTTCCGTTTTTTTTATGGTTTTCGAGAACATACCACATATTTAGCTCATTTATAGATGGTTGGTATGTGTTTATTTAGCTCGGTATACTACGTATCCAAACCATTGTTGGTTTGAAAATATTGATCTCTTTGTATGTGTTATATTCTCATGTTTATAATTTTAATTTTTGTAGGACGATCGTCGTTGTAACATCTCACTAAGATGTTTAACTGTTTGAATTGGAGAAACGATGAGGGGTTCAGATTGCACATAGTCTTGATCATAAAAAGAAAAAGAATTTGGCCATCCGGGCATCCTCAGATACATGGTTTTTTCAACCTTGATATGTCGTTCCATATAGGATAGAATTTTGCTGAAGGTCAGAGTTTTTTACATCATACTTTATTTGGCCAAGAGGTCAGGAGGATGCCTTGTGTGTACGCAATGCCAACTATGAGATCATGAAAATTTTACAAAAAAAATTTTGGTTTGACAATTTTTTTTCATGTAGTCACACATCCTCTCATCAATCTATTTCTTATAATATAAACGCAATCGTTGTCTTCTTATATTACCTTACTCCATATAAATAGATGCATGTGTTGTGACCTTATGAACCATGTCAGAATACGCATCAACCAAAAATTGAAAGTTGTCTAGAGTGTTTCAAAATTGTTGGTTGAGCTTAGAGATAATTGATTGTGCCATGTTAAAGCACTACCTTAAAGGGTCATTGAGAAATATCAACATTGGAGCCTATCGTCATCGCCAAACCTCAGCATTTTGTTTTGGAATTGTTCGATATAATCATTGGGGTCATTTATCCCGTGGTACTTAGTCATTTTATATTAATTAAAGTTTTCAGTTAGATCTTCTATCAATGTTTTTTTATAACGGGGATGCATTGAGATTATACTTTATATTGTGTTCCACCCCTCTATGGTAATTCTAGATTTTCTTTCCGGCATTTGAGGGTTTATCAAAGAGATTTATTATTGATATTTCCCAAATGGCTATATGCATGTATGATACATCCCAAAGTTGAACGAAGGATTCGGCAGCGCAACAAAATAACTATGTTAGCCTTTCATCGCTGGACTACTGGATCGGTCCAAACAAATGCATCATAATTTAGATGGTGAATAGTTTTTTTTGCTTTTATAACAAGTCAATAGCACCTGCAATGACGAAGTTAACTTCGACCAATCAATTGTTTTCCAAATATGGACTTAGAGTATGTTTCCTCTAAAACCACCTCACTAGGACGATGTTCTCTATGCTCTCATCGTGGCTAATGATTGGAAGAAAGACGATACCATCGAAATGATGCAGTTGAAGTGCATCGCACTCGTTAAAATTATTCTGATATTGGGGATGGTGAATTTAGGAGCATCACTCCCGTTGTCTAACCTTCCCAACAACATATTTGGAAGCTTGATAGACAACAGTTTCCCTTGGTATTTATCCTACAAATGGTTTGTTGTTGTCTCATCGTCACGACTAGATTTAATGCTACCACAACGGTTGCACCTTGTTATTTTTGAAGAGAACCTTTTTGGGTAGCAGACGATACCAATGAAGAGGTTTAAATTTGTTAGGTCGAAAAATACAACCTGGAATAGTACGTTTCTATATAAAAAAGAGAGATAGAAAGAAGAAAATTGGTAATGTAGAATAATACAAATGTGAGCATAAAATCCTAGATTGAAGTTCTTATTTATAGATTTATGTTACATGAGACCATTATCTTTTAATATGTACTAAATATGATATAAAAGATAGATAAGTTATCGTCTACAATCTAGCAAAAAAAAGTTTGATTATCATTTACTATCTAGCAAAAACAGATTTAAACCACATTTTCTATCAAAGCATATCCTTACACTTAAAAACAAATTTAAAGACAAAATATTTCTCTCTCGTCAAAAATATTATTATTTTAAAAGTTTTCATATTTCAAACAGTAGCTCATAAAAATATCCAAAAATACTATTAGTTTTTTTAATACGAATAAAACTAAATCTATTTTTGATTTTTTCCCTTGATAATTTAATCCTTATTCACGATTCACACTTAAATCGGTATTTTTAAATAACTCATGTTTTATTTTTTGTTGGGTTTCGTGCTTTAGCAAAAAAATCTTCTGTTTTGCGATCTTTGATTCACGTTCTCAATGATTGTTTTTCATGATTTGCGGTGCGCAATTTACGATTGAAAATGCAAATCGTGAATCACATTTTTTGCTAAGTGCGAAACGGGAAATACCTTCAGTTCACAATTTACGTTCTGTTGTAGCTTTTGTTTTGCAATCTCTAAATTGAATTAGTGAAAACTATAAATCGTAATACATATTCACGTGGTCCAAATTTGTCAACTTTCAAAATTAAAAAAACCCAAGAATTCGAAGTAAAATACAACATACACAAAGGTCTTTTACCTATTTCATACTATCGTACGAAAACAACGTTTCAAAAATTACAATGAAATATTTGTTATTTTTATATTCTAACACCCGAATCCCTGAAACTAAACTTATGTTTAACCAAAACCATAAAATCTAAAATTTAAAAGTAAAAACAAAATCTAAAAAAAAAGAATGAAAAAAATAAAAAATAAAATAAAAAAGAGTTTGTTTCAATCGCGAAACCATTTTCGACAAAAACAATTTTGCTAAGAGAATATATAAAAAACCTTTATTTGGTAAGACAATAAAAACCTATATAATAACTATAAGTATTTGTAATATTAAAATAATATTGGATGTTAATGGATAATTTACAAAAAAATTAAATATTAAATAATAAAAAACAGTATTTGAGATATTAAATAGAAAATAGTAAACGTGAATGTTCGGTTTTGTTTTTCATTTCGTGGCAGTTTGTTTAAGTCTTTTTAAACTCGTTTTTATTTAAGAACCTTATAAAATTTGGTTTAATTTTTTCAGTTCTTAAAATATGATAGCAATTTAAAAATTAAATGGAATTTGATTCTCCATAAATTTTTCTCACTTTGGTTCGGTTGATGCGGATATTTTAAAATACTTTTACGGTCTTAATGTTGTATTTTAAAAATATTAAATATTCGTAATATCAAATATAATTTAACATTGTCTATCTTCCTAAAAAGTGTTTTTTAATGTTTATATTAACAGTAATAATTTTAGCTAATAAAAAAATAGTATATAATGAAATATTAATTTAATTTAATTTTTTAAAAATATTTAAAAATTATTGTTCATCATCTACCTCTATATCACTAAGATAATTTGAAATTCTCTCTCTATAGAAGAATATTATTTGATGTATAAAGGTAAAATGACTACTTTTCAAATAAACCATTTTATAGCTAAATTTATTAGGGTAATATTTCTATCCATAAAATTGATCAAAATTTTATGATATTTTTTTTATTGGTTGGGATGTAATCGTTTGAGTATTAGTAGAAATCAAAATTGAACCTGAAACAAATCAAATAGACCCAGGAACTGAAACAATAAGAATAGACAATAGTTGATTTTATTACTTGAAGAATGAAACAAAAGAGTTTAGTACTTATAAAAAATATGATTCTCACTACGCACTAACATCACTTAAGTAATTGGAAACTTTCAAGTTTCTAATATTAATTTCCACTACTCACTAATGTTATTAAATAGTTGAGAATTGATTGGGAACTTTGCGGGTACTTTGAGGGAACTGTGGAAAAGTGAGGGAACTGTGCGGGGACTCTGCGGGGACTCTGTCCGTCTCTCTGCTTCTTGTAACTGAGATTAAAGAAGTAAAGAATGCACTAATTTGTGACACTCCCCTTTAGTGCATTCTTTCAATCAGCTAGACCAAGAGTTCCTCTGAACTCTTCGAACTTCGATTTGGGAAGAGCCTTAGTAAGACCATCAACAACTTGTTTATTAAACTCGTCTGCAAAGTATTCGACCAGGTGCAACTCCCGGTTTTGACCTCCAAGTTCAACTTGTCCAAAATCAGGAGGATCACACATACCGGCATTCTTAACTAGGATTTTGGAATGAAACTCTGCTAAATCTGAGGCATAGCTCAAAATCATACCCAACAATTCCTCAACAGAATAAACAGTACCGTTGTCATCAACTTTAAAACCAACACCACCCCTTGAACCTTCAATAATACCAAAAAGCAAGCACATTGAGTCAATATAATTCTTCACGTGCTTATAGGGTTTCCTTATCATATCCCTTAGCTATGAATACACCTTCTCAGGATACCGAACCACTATCCCAACAGGTTTTTCACCTGTAACTGTTTCTTCGAGTACTTCTGAACATAACACTATTTTTAGATCATGCAAATCAACATAAACATTCGGGTCAGCAACCACCTGGGTACGGAAATTTTTTACAAAATTGAACAACCAATCATCGATTTTAATTTCCTTACTCTCTGGTTCTTCTGATTCTTTTTCAACCTTTTTGTCCAGTTTATCGTAATATATAATCTCAGATTCCGAAATGGAACCACCGAGAGAAAACGATCCACTTTCATCCACTTTAATTTCCTGAATCTCAAGACGTTTCTCCTCTTCTTCCTCCAACAAGGGAGGTTCTTGTTCTGGATCAACCTCAACAATATGAAATCTCAACATTGCAACCGACTCAGCTACATTTGATTCAAGGTTACTATCCACAGAAAACTCTTTCAATCTATGCTCGTCCGTACACGTTATTGTCACCAACTCTACATCGTTATCCTTATACTTGATCAAAACCGACTTTAACGTTGAAAATTTTGTACTCACAATATCTCTCAAAACCTTAAAATTATAGTTAACAAGCATCTGAAGAAGCCTTATATCATGCTCATAAATAAGCTTTCATTTTCTACACTTGATTTGAACATCCATCTGTGCTAACTGCTTACGAACCGATACCGCATTCGACTCAGATAAACCCGCTTCAACTTCACCATCATGGCATGTTGCCGTACTAATACCACTTTTAGAAGAGCCCTGCAAAACATTCAACATAACCTTGGACAATTTTCTTTTGCTCTCACGCAGACCAATTTCAGTCACGATACCACTCTGTGGCTTCTCTTCCTTATTATTACCACCAGGAAACACAACTGAACCATTTTGTACCTTCTTCTGTGTGGGCGTGCAGGTAGACAAGGCCCAAGTATAAGAATCGGTGCACTGCGGACAGCTGAGGCACCAAAGGCAACTGGTTGATTAATAACCGAAGTTATGTTGTGAGGTTGATTAACAATCTCATTTGAGAAACAAATTTCTCACTTTTTCTCATTGCTCTCTTCAACATCATGTGCAAAATTTGCATCTGATTCGAAGATTTGCGAATAACAATTTGGTTTGATGTGGCATGGTTTTCCACACTTCTTGCAAATAAACTTTGCACGACAATCCGACTTTATGTGTCGAGTTCTTGCACATCTAAAACATGTCAGTTTAGAGTGGTTTGCTGACTCTCCCTCATTCCTTTTCTGCTTACCACCATTTTGTGTGCTTTTCCACCTTGACTTATCTTTAGTAAACAATGTATCTTCAACATTAACTGAATACTTACCAAGCATTTGTTTAACCAATGCTTCATGGTTTGAGAGTAAGTTCTCTAACTCAGCAATTGATGGTTGGTTAACCCATCCTTGTATTGATGGTATAAACGACATGAAGTCAGATCGTAATCCACTAATCAAATAAAGTCTTAGCCTTGTATCACTAATAGGTTCATCACTACCCAAACCTGAAATTTTTGAACATACATTCTTAACCTTAAAAAAGTAACCAGAGATCGGCAGATTACCTTGGGTTAAAGATGCAAGCTCATTCTTAAATAACTTGTCAAGTGTATCCCAGATATCCTTTGGAGAATCCAATGCACAAACATGATCAATAAATTCATTACCGATCAAAGTTCTCAACTCGAATAAATCCTTTTTGCACCTTACTTTCCATTTCCTCCTTAACTCAGCGTTTTCCGGAGCATCACTAGGAAATATCTCGGTACTGGAAACAAGATCCCATAAATCTTATCTTTGAAGGAAGGCCTCCATACACAACAACCAATATTGGTAATTGGTTCCAACTAGATTCTCTGTAGACATAGGAGAAATTGATCTACTTTCATTCATATTCATTTAAAGGTAATAACAGTTGAAAAGATTTTTATTTCATTGGGTAATAAAATCAAACACTTGATATCCAGAGACCTTGCTCTGATACCATGAAACAAACAGACAGATGAAACAATTGAACAGACAGACGTTTGATTTTATTACTTGAAGAATGAAACAAAAGAGTTCGGTACTTATATAAATTATAATCCTCACTACCCACTAACATCACTTAAGTAATTAGAAACTTTCAAGCTTTTAATATTAATTTCCACTACTCACTAACGTTATTAAATAGTTGAGAATTGATTGGGAACTTTGTGGGAACTGTGGAAACTAAAAGAACCGTGCAGGGATTGTGTTTGTCTGTCTACTTCTTGTAACTGAGATTAAAACAATAAAGAATGCACTAATTTGTGACATAACCGACATTTTTTTTATTTCGGTTCGATTTAAATCTTTGGTTTCAAAACCAAATTTTCCTTATCAAAACAATAAAATACCTATTAGTATTTTTAGATACATTAACCCAAACAACTTTAAAATATATTCTTTTATAGACTTTTTATCATCTAACACTTTTTTACGGTCCGTATAGAAACGATTTCACTATGTTTTATATTCTTAAACCTATTTAAACAATTCCATATGTTGGTTATTCTCGCCCGACTAATGTGCACAATTGAATATGAGGCTTACGAATCCATACCTTCCAAAATCAAAAGTAAGGGCACTAAATCTAAGCTTTAGCAATTAAGAAACATTAAATCATCTGAAAATGGTCAGTCTTATTCCTTAACATCGATACTAACGGTGATAGCTAGACCAAAATACTTGGATTCAAAGCAGCAAACTCAAGCAATTCTTGATCATCTTGAAGAAAATCCATGTCCTCTTCGGTGAGAGTCACCCAAGCCTCTAATCCATTGTCATCTTTAGCATCCATTATTTTTATGAGATTCTTGTAGGTGGACGTGCCACTATTAGTAACCCATGCAGGTTTACCCCAACCGAAGTCGCATTCGTAAAGGAATAATCTACTCCAACTCGTGCAAATAAAAGAGTCGATTTCACCACTGTTTGAAAATAAATTTACGTACTCTTTCATGCGAGAAATAATGAATCCAGTAGATTCTTCACCGCCTTGAAGTTTTTCTTTGCAAAACGCGCTTAGTTCTTGCTGGTTTTGCCTTAGGTCGCGTACTAGCTCTTGAAAATCAAATTCTTTCTCTTCTTTTCTTGAGACGACTAATAGTAAGAAATTTCCATTGATGTTTTCGGGTAAAAGAGAAGCTTTTAACATGCTGCGTACATTTGCGGCTTGGGACAAATATGATGGCTTTATAGTCCCAGAAGTCGAGCGAGATGCTTTTGTCGCGCATTTGAAGATAAGGGCGGTTACGACTGCCACGCGACTTGGGTGCTGCAAGTCTGAGCTTGCAGCTTTTGTTTGAAGCTCGGCTATCTTTGAGGACTCGAACACGAACCTGTTGGAGACATTATTAGTTAGTTGGCACTGCTTTTTTTTTTTTTTTTGTTGCATTAAGGTGTTAGTAGTTGAAACTTTCCGAGAACTTTAGAGAATTCAAAAGTTCTCTTGATACATAACATTTTTTTAAACGTTAATGCCATCGTTTAGTCAATTAAAAAGTACCAAACATGAAAACCTTTAGAAAATATTGTTCACATAAACAATTTTTGGAAAATACCACTTAGTATATGATTTTTATACAGATGTTATTATAATTTTTAAACGCCATATACTTTTCTATGCATCCCTAACTTTTAAAAAAGAATATTTCATTTTTAGTTCTTTTTCCAACTTCACATGATAGATTAAATCTTAAACCCTTACATCGATCAATGTTTTCTTAGAATATATTCTTAATATTGGAGAAAGATATTATTTATATTATTTATTTCGTATGATTTTTTATAAATCGTAAATAAATAGTTTGATCCGTGAATGTTGATCCATAAACTATTAAAGTATGCAAAAACTAAAAAAAAAAGTTAATGTTAAGTGTAGGTTAAAAGTAACTCGCTAACAAAGTTATTATAGTAGGATTACATGGGCATAGTTGAATTTGTCGTGACATTTATTAGGCAAGAACTGTTGAAACTCTCTGAAGCTTGAGCCATGACTTAGTTGGAGAGACATTTGTTGATCCTAAAGGTCGAGACACGTTATCGAAAACTGGTAATCATTGTGTCGAAGAATGTGTTGAGCCGAAGCATATGGACTGAAGAATTATTTTAACCGTTGGTTAATGGGCTTTAATTTGGAGATTCTAATGAAGAATTAGGATTTTCCATAAACCTATATATAGAAAAATATATTATTGTTTAGTGTGCGATGTGATGAGACGACGAGTTTCGTGAGAAGCAAAATATGAGTGAGTGATATAGTTCTAGATCCTTTAAGAGATAAGTGATGTGAGAGATAAACTGAAGACAGAGTTATGTGAATCAAGCCATCTTTTCTTATAGAGAGTGATTGATTTATTTGTTTTTGAAGAGTCTTTATGTAACCTACTTGTTTGTAAAAGAGTCTATGTTGTCCGTGAATGTAGGATTTCTTCACAATCTGAACCACGTTAAATATTGTTTTGTGTTCTTGGTTTTATTACACTTTTTTTTATTTGTGTGCTCATCTTAGAGAGAAACCTAAGCTATAATATTTGAAAATGTTCGGATGTGTTTTCTACGCACACGTGAAGCAATATAAGCTTATGACAATAGCACTTAAATATATGTTCCTCTGTTATCCATATGGATTATAGGTTGTGGTTCCTTGAACATGGACGTCACAAGGCTTTGATAAGCAGGGACGCGGTTTTCCAATGAAGATAACATGTTATTGAAGAAGGCGGTGTAAACTTAACCTAGTACTGTCAGGAAGAAATGTTATGTTGATGATAGGTCTGAGCTATGAAGTAAAGTAAGTGATGCTCACGCGGAAGAAGATTTTGGGTCTGGTTCCGCTTCAGGTTGTACCTAGAAAGTTTAAAAATTACATCAGTCCAAAGCAGACCCAGTTTCTTTTGATGTAAAGACTTTGGATAATCAGATGGGATAGCAACACGAGCTTGGCAGTTATTAGTTGGCAAGTGATAGAGCACGGAGACCAAGCAAATAGGTGTATATGTATGGTTTTGCTGATGTCATTGGTTATACTTTATCAATTAAAATACAGAGAGATGTTCTTGAACCCGAAACATATCACGATGTTATTAAGATTAGTGATAAAGAAAAATGGCTTACGACCATGAAAGAAGAACTAAGATCTCTCAAGAATATGAAGACTTAGACTCTTGTAAAGTAGCTGAAGTCTCAAAAGCTGGTTGAAAGTAAATGGATATTCAAGATGAAGCTAGGTATTCTTGGTGTTGAGTTACCCAGATGTAAGGCTAGGCTTGTGGCTAAGGGCTTAGCAAAATGAAGATGTGGATTTCAATGAAATATTATCGTTGGTTGTGAAACAAACCTCCATTAGGGCTCTACTGTCGACTGTTACTATAGGAATTTTTAAGTGAACTCATTGTTGTGGAGAAATATGTGGTTATGTTATGTGACATCACTAGTGCTATTCATTTGATTAGAAATCCGAATTTCCATGATTGAACTAAACATGTAGAGATTAAGTTACACTTCATTTGAGACGTGATGAAGAATGTGCATGCAAAGGTGGCTATGATTGCTAGTAACAAAAACCCTTCAGATGCTCTGACCAAGGTATTGCTGATTTTGAAGTTCAGGAACTGTATAAGGTTGGTGTAAGTCTATGATGCAGGTGAGTTAGTCTCTAAAGAGTATAACATTAATTGCAACGAAAACTGGAATTACTATGAGCCTATGTGGAGAATTGTTAGATGTAAGCTAGAAATAACTTGTCAATAGAAGTATTTTCATAAGAGTACATGAGTATAGTTGGATCTATCGTGACATGCATTAGGCAAGAACTTTTGAAACTCTCTGAAGCTTGAATCGTGACTTAGTTAGAAAGACGTCTTTTGATCTTAAAGGTTAAGACAAGTTGTCGAGGACTGGTGAACATTGTGTCAAATGAAATATGTGTTGAGCCGAAGCAGGATGGTCCGAAGTGAGATGATATGAAGCACCACTCTAATTTGAAGCGAGCTGGACCATAACACCATAACTAGACTGAAGTGGAGTCTTCTATTTGTTAGGTCTCGTTTATTAATTGGGTCTGGTATTTTGGTGTCCTTATATTAATTAGATCTTATATATTAATTATAACTTTTTATTTATAAGGTATCTTATATTAATGGATTATGATTTATTTGAGCTATTGACTAATAGACTTTAATCTGAAGCGTCTGACGAAGAATTAGGGTTTTCGTCAAACCTATAATAGAAGAAGATATTGTTATATAATATGTGATGTGATGAGACGACGAATTCCGTGGGAAGCATATTTCATGAGCGAGTATAATAACTCTATGTCTTTTGAGAGATAAGTGATGTGAGAGATAAACACTGTCTTTTGTGTTTGAATAGTCTTTTCGTAACCTACTTTTTTATAAAATAGTAGGATTTCTTCACAATCCGAACCACATTAAATATTGTCCTGCGTGTTTGGTTTTATTATGTTTTCTTTATTTGCTCTTCGTCTTATACATGTCAATTTGATCAATTTTTCATAAATTCGTTTAATCATATATCGTATCTTCCCTCAACCTAATGATGGGGTGGTTTCTCCACCATTTAACATAAAATATGATTACTAGTAGGTTAGAATAAGATAATATTAAATCTTCGAATTTTTTTTTAATTGTAATTTCTATATACGAAAACCTATATAAAACGTTCTTTTTTTTTAATATTCTTAAACAATAATAGCGATCTACATCTTTATTTTTTATTTTTATTAGTATTAGTATTTCGTTAACTTGGACTTCGGTTTCACTGAAATCCTACCAAATCAGACCTCTCTAATATCTTTTAGGCTAATTTCGACTTCCTTTTGCTTAGTCATACTAATGTTTTATTTTTTAACTTTATTGTATTGTTAGTTTTTTTCTTAATCTTTTAACATATTTTAAATGTTACTAACTTAAAACATACCAACCATCATTTTATAATTTTGATAAATATACACAAAAAGTTAATATTTTAAAATTTCAAATTATGAATTGTTATGAAATATTGTATAAGTTTTCTCTCTGACTCAATAATGATAATTTATTATTTTATTCCAGCAATTTGAAATACTAATTATGTATTATTTAATTCCCAACCCGTTTGAAATTGGCTAAAATAAATACCTCTTTGTCACGAGTTTTTCGCTCTTGCGAACTACTTTAGGTGCCGGTTGCGGTAATTCTGCTGGCGGAAAGTATTTTGAGGCTGTGAAATTCGGAACGACCACATCATTAGAGCCTCGTACTGTGGCTGCCCAATTTTTTACGAAAACTTTCGCCGAGGTTGCATCCATGATCTTATGAGTGAAACATAGACCAATTGCTAGTCCACCGCATCTGAAAGTTGTGGTCTTGACCATTAACAAAGGCCAAGATTCCGCTTCTCCCGTTACAATATGACACGGTAAGAAATGTTGTAACATATCCGGATCCGGCTTCTGAAGAACATCGTATAAAGAACAATCGACTCGAGCATCCATATAGACGGATCCTTCGTCAGTGCACTCGACAGAATTGTCTTTGATTCTACCGGCAAGGGGGTAAAAGAGGGTTAACGTTTTGGATAAGGATTCTTTAAGCTTATCGGATACTTCTGTTGGATTGAAATCTGGTGCATCACTCTTACTATAGAAAAAAAGAGCTGGTATGTAATATGAAGGAGAGAAAATGTCGAAAATAGAGAGCTTGATACTTTTATGATGTTCATGAGTTGGACTTGATGGTTTGATGACTTCTTTGGACACAATGTCAACATGTATCTCCATTGAACTCATTTCGGTTTTGCATAAGAATTAGTATTTTGTTTAAGGATGATGATCTTCTGGATCCAAACTTTTGTTTCTAGCCAAAATGTCTACATAAGTTTTTGACCTTTTCCTAGAATGATCCACTAAAATAGTGTAGAATGTTTTCTTTTTTATTCGGTCAAAGTATGAAAAAAAGCTAAAAGAACTTCAAATATTTAGGTTTTAATAGATCATACAATACTTTTAGTAGATCATATATATTCCTTCTCTTAACACCGGT
Organism: Limnanthes douglasii subsp. nivea; assembly: GCA_036936605.1. Lineage (NCBI taxonomy): Eukaryota > Viridiplantae > Streptophyta > Magnoliopsida > Brassicales > Limnanthaceae > Limnanthes > Limnanthes douglasii. The sequence continues at coordinate 273,000,616 of JAUPFV010000002.1, forward strand.
AATTGTAAAAGTTATAATAAGAATATTTTGAAAAGTTAATCAAAAGGGGATGTATAAAGTAATTAAGGAAAATATTTAGTTGATAACTTCAAACTATTATCGGGTGAAATATCCAAAAATATTCTGCCAAATATTTCATTACTATCTAATACATAAAAATGAACAAAAATACCGTGATTAATTTAAATATGGTGTTTTAGGTAGAAAACATTTTCCGTTCTTTTGAATCAAAACATTTCAGCTCCCTACCACTTATCTCTTAAACTTTAAACCCACAAAACTTTAAACCCACAAAACTTACAAATCCCAAAACACACGTAATCGAAGACTAACTCTGAGGACGCCATAAACGAACTTCGACGAACCTTCACAGTTATTCAAGGTGTGATTCATCGTCGTGGAATAATGATTTTGAGCAAGAAGTTGTGCTTGGACCTCCATTAGAAGCAAAATATAATAAATTTTCTGAAATCACAGGTAAAAACTAAGTACCCGTTATACATTTTTTTCTCTTTGATGGTTTTACTTTAGTTAACTAAGTCTTGAAGTGTTGAATTAACATGAATTAGGTTCTTAGTTAAAATCAGGATAAACACAGTGTATCGATGATAAAAAAATCACATATGTACTATATTTTTGGGTCAATAGAGGGTTTCAGAGTATGTAAGGTCCTATTATTTGCATACGATGAGTTGTTTTACTAACTGGGTTGTAATGTATTGTCTAATATCCGAGTTTGATGCTCTGAGACTCCATTTTTCATTTTTTTGTCAACATGAATGTGAGATACGAACCTAAAATCGCATCTTCTTTATCTAGCATACCATAAAATCCACATTCTTTATATGTCATACATAAGAAACACATATTGTACTTCTATTTATGCATTGGATGTTTATTTTTCAAACGTCTCGCATACCCAGTATCCTTAAATTCGCATGGCTAGTATCCCAAGAATCGCATTATCAATAGCACTAGAATCACATGGTTAGTAGCATTGGGATCATATGGTTGGTAGCAATCTTATGGTTTTGGCTTGTTTAATCAACCCATGTTCCATGGTGTTTTTGTAGGAAAAATGTCTCTTAAAGCTTGATTTTAAAGATTTTGTTTAGTTAGTATCTCAAATTTGATGAAAGAGAAGAGTAATATTATTACTACCAAACACATAAAAGTTGCAACTGAAACGTATTTCTATACAAACTTGAAGGATTTTGATGAGCTCCGCAATGAGAATTTTTTGATGAGAAAGCATTACAAGATTATAACCAAGATCATAAAGAGATACTCGATGGAAGAAGAAGCTTTTAGAATCGGGTCCAAAGTGGTGAGGTTAACGACCAATGACCTGAAGACTGTTTTTGGATTGAAACACTACAAGGAAATGCCTTTAAACTAGTCGTATGATTTATACTTCGATAAACCGATGGTGGAGAAACATAGTTGATGATCATGAAAATATACTTTATGGACGGAAGTACCAGAAAAGTTGACAAAAATAAAACAAAACCGATATCAAATAATTTGATAAAGGTATGTATTTATCATTAGCTGCAAGATAGCACAGTTAGTAGCAATCACATGGTCAGTACCAATAGACTCGCATGGTCATTAACACCAGAATCGCATGATAAATCTGCACTAGAGTTGCATGTAATTTTATAACCACTATCGCATGGTGTATTGCACTAGGATCGCATGGTTAATCTTAATTGGACTTGCATGAAGTTTTTCACCAGGTTTGCATGTTCACATGCATAAATTTTGCATGGTTAATATGCACTGGAATTGCATGTATTTTTGTTACCAAGATTGGAAGTTTTAATTGTTTTGTGTTTTACACGAAGCAATAGATAAAGCCATTAGGGTGGGGGATCATGTTGTGAATGATTTATTTGTTTTATTGGTCATGTTTATGTGCTCTACCATGTTCTATTAAGTATCAAAATATGTTGGACAGCGGTCTACTATGTCAAAAACCTTAAATATAAACAATTATGATCACTCCAGAGCAATAATGGAGAAGTGGCTTGGGAAAATTAAAACTCGTATTTCTTACGAACCGAGTAGAGTTATCGGATGTATTACGCTTTTAATGGTAAGCATATTGCTACATAATTAAAAAGGTTAAAAATATATATAATGGTGCTAATAAATTTATTTATGGAACCATTCATCATGGATCACATAAATGTTGTGCAAGTAGAAGTCAGGCCCAACATGATCCTAAGATGCTAAAAATGGTGGTGACAAGAGTCAAATTCATCAAAATTTGATATGATTAAAAAGATACACCAACTCAAATATGATGAGGTATCAAATATTTTAGTCTTGAACGTTATTTTTTTAGTAGAAACACATGGTCAGGATTGTTGGTCTCGCATGATGTTTAGTTCACTAGAACTGCAAGGTTTGTACCATTAGGATCATTAGTCATAGTTAGTAGCACTAGAATTGCATGGTTAGTAGAAATCACACTATCAATTCCATTAGAATCACATGATCATAAACACTAGACTCGCATGGTCAGTTGTATTAATCTTCCATGTTGTGTTAGACTAGTCACAAATGTTTTACTGATCTGTTTTAAGTGGATAGGTTTTAGAGAATACGTTAACACTAACAATGGCTGAAACAAGAGAATTTGGTACGAATGAAGCTAGTGGGAACCCATATCATGTACCAGTTTAAAGGGCTAAGAAGAAAAAATAATCAGTAGCAACAAAACCAAGCAGAAGGCCATCACACCCTAAACAGCCACCAATCACCCCAACCCAAACACATCAGCCCACAACCAATAATGAAACACAAATCGGGACACCCCCAACTGAAACCAGGGGTTTGAAGATGACTTTGATGATGATTGCACCCTAGGTGAATTCTTCAACCAACAAAAGAAGACTGCAACATCCTTCAAGAAGACTTCAACCCCCTCAAAGAGGGTTGCAACCACCTCTAAGAACAATACAACGACATCGATGGTTCGAACCAACATCTGAATAAAGAATATGGCCACCTTCAAGTAGAGTTCTCTTTTACGTGAGAGATTGAAATTTGAAAGACAAACCAATACGTACATGTGGTTTTTTTAGTTCTACCATATGCAGCGTTCGCTTGAAAAACAAAAAGCAAGTATATATCTCTCTTATGATCTCACTTCTTATATATGTTCAATTTATTGTAGTCTCACACGTCTTATACTAATATTTTTAGCATTATTGTGACATATTGAAGAGCAAGAGAAAGTGATGCCGAGTTACGTCAGGAGCTGGAACAATAAAACCTTGACATATCAATTTCTTTACCTTTTTGTGTTCCAGAATCAACTGAGCCAGTAACACCACCACCACTAGTCAACAATGAAGTCACACCCACACCACTGGTCGATGAAGAAGTACCATTAGTACCATAACAACAATAATTGGTACTAAATGAATCGCCTATAAAGAAGTCATATACTACACTAGGTGTACAACTTCATGAAGATGTAAGTGTATGTTAAGTTTATTAAGATTCAACTTTGAATTTATATTGTCATATACTGTAGGTTTCTAAACTCATATATTGTGGAGTTGTAAAATAATTGATTTCATATATTTTATACCACGTGGTGGATCTGATAGTCATATATTGTAGGATATAATGGTTTATTATACTTGGATCTGATGGTCTAATATACAAGAAATAACATGTTTAATATACTTGGAATTACATAATTTAAATATACAAGAAATTGCATATTTAATATACAACAAATCAGAGTTTTAATATATCATGGAATTCCATGGTTAAATATATAAGAGATCGTATAATTAATATACATAAATTCTACGATTATATAAATATGAAATCACATGTTTAATATACTCAGAATTGCATAGTTTTATATACAAGAAATAGTTTTATATACAAGAAATCACACGTTTAATATATACGAGAATCGCATGTTTATACTAGAGACCGCAAATTTAATATACCAAAAATTGCATGGTTTTAAATATCCGGAATTATATAGTTTACATACAAGAAATCGTATGGTTTAAATGTAATCGTATGTTTAATATACAAGGAATCGCATGGCTTCACGTGATCCCAATCGTAAAACAAGTCAACGAACTAGGCGAATTAAACCAACCAGAAATCACTCGTAAGTATTATGTAAAAGTATTGCATTGTTGTTTTATAAATAGTCTGTCTAAATATATTTACAAGCCTCACATGATATTTATAGTACCAAAATTGCATGTCCCATCATCCAAAGTTGAAGAAGAAAAACTTAATCAACCCGAACAAGAAAAAATCAAAAATCCGTTAACCTAAACCACAAGAATCCCAAGACTATCAACTCTAACCCAAGACAAATAACAGCAACAACAACCAACATGCCGAAAGTAAGAAGAAGTCAAAATCATCCAACCAGAACCAGCACCAGCCAGCCCACAGATAGCAGAAGCCAAACACATACAAACATAAAAAACTAATACCACGAAATTTCAAAAAGGAAGCATCACCATCAACTAATACACTCGAAAAATATAAATGTATAGAAGTAGAAGATGTTGATGATTTTTTTTACATAGCCTATATAGTCCTATTATGATAAGAGTGATCAGCTTGATACTCATGGTGTTGTGGAACAAACTCCGGGTGTTATCATAGAGTAGATGAAGGTTATTGATTGCATGGATGTTGCTATTGATAAGGTTGTAAACGAGATAGAGACAACATCATGGGTACAACTTTGTGAAGATGTAAGTAGATCTTAAATTAATTAAGATTCAACTTTACATATATACAGTCATATACTGTAAGAATCGTTTGTTCATTGTACTTGGAATCGTGTGATTATTATACTAGAAATTGCATGGTTTTTATACTTGGAACCTCATAGTATTCGACACTTTGTCTTCCATCTTTTGGAATATGGATCCCTTAAACGTCGGCTGGGATATTGTAAATCGTCGGGTTTGTTTCCAACCGCTTGTTGATAATATATCACCGGACGGGGATGAAGATTAATTTTTAAACCTGACTTATGAAACTTGTTGGTTGCCTCCCCGCCAGAGCGGAACACACGTCGGTTGGGAGCTCATTAACAAAATTTGAAGAATTTTTTATATTTGGTACCCCTCCCCGTTGGTTGAAAAATAGTAGCCCGCCAAGGAATTTTGTACCCGACGGTTGAGAAGTTGTGGGCCATTGGTTGAAAAAGACCACCCCCATCAGATGAAGATTGGTAACTAATTTTGAAGAATTTTCCTGCCAAATTAGGGTAGTCCGCCAAATGTTATTTGGTTCCCGCTAAATTTTAATGACTTTCTCGTCGAATACCCATCTATAAATAATGGAACCACGCTCGAGCAGCATAGATACCAATGGGTGATTCAAATTGGAATGTGCACGAAGATGCAAACCTCTTCAAAACTTGTAAGATTGTGAAAGGCACGATGTCACAAGAGACGTATGGCGTCATCCATGATGTTTTATGCAGAATGTATTTCATGCACAATATTGAGAGAACGTGTCTGGGTTGTATGATACCCCGACCACGCAAACGCGAATAAGTGGCCGACAGGTTAGCTTATTTGATCGTACCGATTATACCGATGGAGTCACTACCTTAAAAAATCTAATGCAAAATCTATGATGTATTCAGTATGGGTTTCAAAAGACTATTATGAAAGATATGATAGGACATGTGATGTAGTGTATGGGTTGTATGATGACCCGACCACGCAGACGTGAATAAGTGGCCGACAGGTTAGCTTATTTGAACATCGTATCGATTATACCGATGGAGTCACTACCTTAAAATGTCCAATGCAAAACCCGTGATGTATTCAGTATGGGTTTCAAAGGACTATTACGAAAGATATGATGGAACATGTGATGCAGGAACTGTAGGAGAAAGCGGACGTGATAGCCATCAGTGTTAGAACTTACCCAAGTCCTAATGAAAATAGCGAATATGAGGAACATCCTTTCGAGAAATGCTCCGAGCATGGATGTAACTATCCATCACCATGAACGCACCTCAAGCATCTACTATGTCAATTGTGTCTATTATGTCAACTTTGTCTACTATCTATTTATTTTCGTTGTTTACATTTGTATTTATAATTATGTAATGTCTTAAATTATGTGAACCAATTAAGAAGTTAATGTTAATGTTTGTAAATTAATGTCATTATAAAATCCAAAACATACAAGTTTTAAGTGTGAAGAAATTTTACATATATTACAATGACCAAGTGTTTAAACAAAAACGGCTAAATTAGTTTCGAGGTTACGATTTTTTATTTCTTCGTATCTCTTTCAACAAGAATGAATCGGTAAGGCCTAAACTTTCGCTTCTGTTGAACGCCACTTTAGGCAACACGGATGTATCTTTCCACATGGTGCATTCGCCGCAATCTCAAGCTACAAAATTAAAACACGATAAAAATGATGTTTAAAGGTTTAAAATAACCGGTAATCTAATTAAATAATTACGTTCACAAATTTGTTGCAGTTGACCTAACCCAATCTGATTTCCAACCGGTTTGACATCGTAGAAGGTGCACCTCTTAACGGAAGAAAAGTGAAGCCAAGATCTATGGTTCAATATTGTCCTATGAAGTGGAGTATGTAGTTCAATGTAGATGCAATCACAACTCCCATCTCGAACATTGATATTTAATTATCGATAGTAGTCACATCGTTAAAGCATTTCACACGCTCAAGGCAATTCCCTAAATCATCCACCGCTCAAGACAATATCTATATTGTCTACTATCTATTTATTTTCGTTTTTTGCATTTGTATTTCTACTTATCATCCACCGCTTATAAATATTTTCACGTACACTGATGGGTAATCTCGTTGTATAGGGTATTCCTAATCAACCTCCATCCATCTTATTACCCGTTCAAGGCAAACACAATGGAGTGGTACCTGCAGTTGCATTTGATTTAACATCGGTGATGGGCGTTATAAAAGGCCTAACAACGATGGGGAATTGGTTTAGGTACCCATTGGGATCAACCAAACTTTCCTTAGCCGGTATCATTGAACTTGACTTATAATTTACCGTTCCAGTAGAAAGTATCTTCCTACTTGCTTGCGTTAGAATAGTTCTCCCTTTTTTCTAAGCGGCGCTTTTCCTACGAAGTTCGGGCCCCGGAGTTTCTTTTCCTTTACGAGAGATTGCGATCAGAGTTTTGAACATTTTTTTCTAGCAATGGCAAACTCGCTTTCTCGGAATCTAGCGCATGCTCATGAAACAATTTGTCGCGTTTTTTGGATGATTTGGATGCGATAATATAAAATTTATGTTTGAAAGGTGGACGGCCGCACACTTTTAGTTTGACCAAAGGTTCCAATAGGGAAGTTGGTTATGGATGGATGATGGTAAACCATTTCTAACAAACATGCTCTATACGTGATTCATCCTTGGAGTCCATGATGATGAGTTCAGAGATTTCGGTCACTATACCTAAACAAATTCACTTATCCGATGAGGGGAAATTCGACCATATCACACCATTAAATATCCGAACTGGATAAATGTATTAACTTTTGACTAATCTATTTGCTAATCAACTTAAAACTAATGGGTCTTTAAATTTTATGCGATTTTATGACCTGGCCGAATAAGCCTATGGATCAGTAATAAAGGTATAAATACTCCAACCACTCTCATTAATGAGGGTGATCAGAATTTAATACTAGTAGGCAGCTTAATTATCTCTCTACTCTCCATACTAAGTACAAAACACCCCAAAATTATCAAAACATTTTCTAAATATTTTACTAGTCTACCCTTAGCCCAAAATAAACCAAAGCAAATTGGCGACCACATTCGTAGGCAACGGTGCCTAGATTTTACATTCAAAACCAGTAAGGAAAGTAGTTCGGATGGATCCGAATGAGCTAAATACTCCACCTCCTGAGGTGGAAGGTGCAAAAGAAAATAATGAATACACTATCGAGGAACGAGACCAGCTGAGGGGTGAAATAGAGGCGGTAAAAGCCATAAAACAAGAAGAGAAAGGTATTAAGGAGAAATTTGGAGCGTCAGTACTTCACCATACTGACAACCCTGGGGAGAATGAGCCATCCCTAAACACTCACCTCAGTTTAAAAGAAGACACACCGGTCTAAGCCTGTTGAAAGTTCTGGATCTGAATCCTCCAGCAGCTTTTCAAATGAGGCAGAGCTTGAAGAATCTTTATCCTCAAGAAGTGATGAGGGGAGATCCATAAAAAAGATAAAGTTAACCAAAAATCACTCAAGAAAGAGGGTCCGATATAGTAGGCTCAAAAGGCACCATGGCAAAGGATCATCCCACAAGCATGTTGATCAATTGTTGATTGATCCTTTTGCCTTTTAGTCTGAACCAGGTATTTTTGAAACTCCTAATGAGGATACTTTTTTTAGTCGCAATAAAAACTGGAAACAATCACCTTTGTCTGCAAAAATACTGTACGGACATCTTCCTGGAAGGTTTGATAGCTCTAAAATGGAGAAATACGATGAAAGTCGGGATTCGGACAACCATCTGGAGCAATTCAAGAACTTCATGATGAATTTTGATGATGACGATAAGTTCTTCTGCAGAGCTTTTTCCCAAACTTTTACGAGAGTGCTCTTAAATGGTATAACAGCTTGCCTCAGGGATGTATTAGAAACTTTGATACATTTTGGGTTGCCTTCCGGACGTAATTTGTTGGAAGTAAAGAATTGAAGGGTAATTGGGATACCATTATCCATTGTGCACATGAACCAAACAAGTCTTTGAAAGATTACATAAGTCTTTTTGTGAATACAAAGAACGGATTAGCAGACTGCGTTGAGCAAGTGGTAATTGCTTCTCTTAGACAGGGATTGAATCTTGGTAACTTAGTTGATTATGTGACCCGGACAACAATCGCTCCTCCAGCCAATAACCAATCCGGTTACAAGGCAAAGGAGACCGGACAAGGATCTAACCGGTCCAAGCAAGCTCAATCCAACGAGAACCAAACCCAGAGACAATAATCGAGAAGTAAGAGGGGTCCTTGGGTTCAGCCTGAATGGTTCGCTGAATTGAGAGAAAATATAGCTACAATCTATGATAAAACTAAGGATGAAGTACACTTTTGAAAGCCGGCAACATTGCAGTCCCCCAGAGAAAACCGGAACACTTGTTTTTGCCAATATCATAATAATATAAGCCATAACACTCAGGACTGCATAGCATTGAAAGAAGAAGTCCAAAACCTTATTGAGAGGGGGAAACTGGGGGCGTACGTGAAAAGACGAAGTGGAAACAGACCCGACAATGCTCCTCGGGCGCGTCCTTCGAATAACCTAGAACATTTGCTCAAGAGGGTGGAATGGTGATCGCTGAAAGGTTCGATGAAGACTCTGAGTACCTGGATCCAGATACAACTCGAAATAAAGTGGGGGTGATAACAGAAAAAACTAAGACAGTATCCGGACTGATCAGCTTCTTCGAATCATTAACTATCTTTAGAGGAGATACTGTAACTGCACCTACCTCTTCATCAAGGAAGAGGCATGTCCATAATTTGGCTACCCAGCTAGAAGGTGGAATGTTTTCCCATCAATGTCAGTCCCCATTCCCATTCATAGTTTTTGATTAAGATAACTTGAGGGATATTGTTGGGCCTCATGAGGATGCGGTAGTTATATGAGCTTTTATAGGGAGAAATGATATACGCTGAATTCTGATTGATACCGGCAGTTCGGGAAACATCCTATTTTTAAGCTCCTACAAAAAAATGAGGAATCCGGCTGTTATTTAACATTCAAATAGAACTATTGTGGGCTTCACGGGGAGTTTTACGGATGTAATTGGGGAGTTTGAAGAAGAAGTGTTGTTGTCCAAGGGGCCCTTTAAGAAGATGGCAATAGTACTATTTGTTGTGTTAGATTGCCCCACATCATACAACGTAATTTTGGAAGGTCTTGGCTTTAGAGAATGCATGTTGTGGCCTTTGCAGTCCATCAGTGTTTGAAATTTGTGGTTCAGGGGCAAGTAGGCATTGTTCAAAGTAGTCAGAAGATAGCCAGAGAGTGATATACAACAGCTCTTGCTCCTAAGACATTGGGGGCAATAAAAATTAATAAAGATTAGCAGTTATTGGAGTATTTTACTGAGGAAGGTGAGATTTATGACCCCGGAGAGGCTCCCAGTTTCATAATACCTATTAAAGAAGTCGAAACTCATTCCCTTGCAAAGGGTAAGCATGTCTAGATTGGTTCAAATTTGGAACCATAATTAAAAAAGAAATTGTTGTCTTTTTTACTGAACAATAAAGATGTGTTTGCATGGTGCAATAGTGATCTAGCCGGAGTACTAGCAAATGTTATTTCTCATAATTTGTCTATCCAGAGTGATGTTTCACCTGTTGTACAAAAAAGAAGAGCTTTTTCCAAGGAAAAAGCAGACGTAATAATTCAAGAAGTTGATCGGGTGACTAAGATGAGACACATTAAAGAGTCCCAATATCCTCTATGGACTGCCAATCCGGTGTTAGTCAAGAAAAATAACGGCAAATGGCATATGTGTATTGATTTCACTGACCTCAATAGGGCTTGCCCAAAGGATCTTTATCCTGTCCCCTGGATCACTTAGTAGATTCTACATCTGGAAATAAGTTGTTGTCCTTTATAGATGATTATGACATTGACTTTTCCCCTCGAACAAAAATTAAAACTCAATCAGTGGCTGACTTCTTGGTAGAATTGCATGCTGGCAGATCTTCTGGACAGGATTCAGAAAACAATTTCAAGAAAGAATGGGTGGTCTGAACCGATGGTGGATCAAACACTATGGGCTGTGGAGCTGGAATTTTCTTAACCTCTCCATATGGTGATAAAATGTATCAAGCTATATGTTTTGGATTCAGAGCCTCTAACAATGAGTCTAAATATGAGGCATCTATAGTCGGTCTTAAATTAGCTCTCCTCTCTGGAGCTAAGAGAGTCTGGTTAATGAGCGACTCTCAATTGCTCATCGACCATGCTCAAGGACAGTCTGAAGCTAAGAAGGAACAATTAGTTAAGTACTTTCTCATCTTGAAAGAAGTGGCAACAAATTTCAAAAGTATTTACTATCAGCATATTCGTAGATTAGAAAATATATTGGTAGACTCTCTAGAAACTATAGCCTATTTCGAATCCTACCCTTGGATTCTCGTACATGAATGTTCATTCATACAGTTAAATCAAAAGAAAGAAGATGAAGAAAATATGAGTATACTTGTGATCCAACCTAAATACTGGAGGTACACACTCCTTCAATACATTTCTGATGGAACATTTCCTTCAGATAAAGCTGTGGCAAAAATGATTAAATACAAGGTTCGTAGTTTTTTTTATAATAAGAGAAGTTCTCTACAAAATATATTTCAGCAGGCCTCTCCTACGCTGTTTGGGAGTTGAATAATCTCAAGTTTTTTTATCTGAACTACATGATGGGGAAGGCTCAGCACATTATGGATACGGGGGAATTACCCAGAGAGTCTTGTTAGCTGGATATTATTGGCCAATCATAATGGCAGATGCTAAGGAGATGGTGAAGAAATGTGATCCATGTCAAAGGTATGGGAATGAAATTCATGTGCCAGCAATACCTATGAAGCCTATTTCTGATCCAATACCTTTTGTTAGATGGGGGATAGATTTAGTTGGACCTCTTCCCATGGCATCCGGGGGGTGCAGAATTATTATAGTCGTCATTGACTATTACTCTAAATGGATAGAGGTAGCTCCCTTGGCTGGAACCACATCGAAAGTTGTTATCAAGTTCATCATATCCAATATATGTTGTAGATTTAGAGTTCCCCACAAAATTACTACAGACAATGGGCCACACTTTGATAACAAAGACATGGAAGCCTTCTGTACCTCTAGAGGCATTCAAAATTGTTTTTCCTCTCTTTTCTACCCCCAAGCAAATGGTCAAGTTGAGGTTGAGAATAGAACCATCTTGTTCGTATTAAAGAAAAATTTGGAGGGAGCTGCGATAAAATGGCCAAGTTATTTACAAAAAGTATTGTGGGCCTACCGAACTACTCATCGGGCTGCCACAGAAGAATCTCCTTTTGCTTTGGTATGTGGGATGAATGCAATTACTACCATAGAGGCTAATTTACTGTCACACTGGGTCGAAAACTATTCCGAACAAGCTAATGATATAGCAGTCAGGAATTAGTTGGACTTAATAGAGGAAAAAATGTTAAATCACATTTGAGAACACCACACGACCAAGGCTTAATGAGGAGCATATTTGCTTCCAAAGTTAAAAGAAAAGATTTTCAAACAGGAGATAAGGTTTTAAGGGAACTATTTTTACATACTAAGGAGAAGCAATTCGGTAAATTGGCCCCGAACTGGGAAGGACCTTATGTGGTCTGTGAAAAGATCAAACCATGGACATATAGACTTCAAGACAAAGAGGGGAGAGCTCTAAAGAATCCATGGAATGTTGAGCATCTCAGGTTATATCTAGAATGAAGTTTTTCTTTAAATATTTACTTGTTAAATAACCAATGTAAATATTATGGGGCATACTCTTTCCTACCCTAGTGGTGCAGGAAAGTTTTAATGAGGTGTCCGGCTTTTTTCAATAATACATGATGTCTTCTTCAAAAGTCTAGTGTAATTTTACTTCAATTCAATTCAAGTATAAATTACTTATTCAACACCCCGGCTCTCAATTTTCTTAAGTAGATCAGATATGCTTAATGTTTGGTCATAGCTATTGAATACATATAATCAGAGATATTAAATACTTTCGATTCAACACTTCTGAAATTCTATGGGCTACTTAAACATTAGCCATGAAATATTTAAAACAAAATATTAAACATAAGGGAAATTGGATAAATTAAACATGGTCGGACTCAAACCAACTAGTAGTACAAAAATACCTTGGTCGTTCAAGGGCTTTAGTTTTTCAAAAGCAAAAGTTATACAATAAAACCTTAGGGATTATTCTCTTCACACTTTCCTTCACCACAATCCTTCTTGGGACTCTTGAGTTTGGCACTCAAACTCTCACCCGTTACTTCTTCATCATCAGCGGAGTCAGCTCCACTAGAATAGTTATGCTTGTCGCCATCTGCTAAGGTATGGAATGGGATGTTCTCATACTCAACATACTTCCATAAGGGACCAAGGGACCTCTTGGGGAAAGTCTCATGGAACAGCAGCACCATGTTGGATTTGATCCCATCATCTATTTTCTCTAGAGAATCCACCATCTCATTGGCATATTTCTCTATGTCTGCCGTGATAGCTTGTTCTTTCTGGCGTTCCAGATCTTCCTTCTCTTTAACCTTCTCTAAAATAGTGCTCTCCAACTTGGTCTTCTCATCGAATAAAGTTCGGATAACACCATCCTTAGTGTTCAGCTGCTCCTTTAAAGTTGTGAGGTCTTGTGAGGAAGAAGTCTCTAGGTTGGAGTACTTGGTTTAGAGCTCGGTATTGGTTGTCTCCGATGCGGTCAGCTTGGTTGCCAAGTAATACATCTCCTTCTTCAGCACCTCTATGCTCTGTTGAGCACTCATAAGACTATCTGACAAGGTTTTCTTGTTAGTGGTAAGATAATTGATAATGCCGGTTTGATTTTTTACCTGCCTCTCCAGATCAAGTACTGGTCGGATGTAACCGAGGAGGGCATGACTCAAAGTATCCTTTTCTCCGGATATGGAATAGGACTTCCCATTATATGTTACCATGTTGGAGGAGCTGTAGGGATGGTAGGGACCTGCAAAAACATCTTATTCTAAACTGTTAAAGTAAATGTTAATGTCTCAAAAGGCTTCAAGGTCCACTTCGTCATTTTCTCCACCAGCAATCTGTTTGGATTGAAGGTCTGTTGAGATTTTTTCTTGCAAGGTAGGGTTAGCAGGGATGGGGGTGAAAATTCCATTGTTCGAAAGATTATCTCTGCCCCAAGAGTAACCTTCTTTTTCTTGGCAGCTTTCTCATCACTGCTGGTTTTGCGCTTCTTGTCTTTTTTATGAGGCATTAGTGGGTTATTTGACCCTCCAGCTTCCTTCAGAGTTTGAAATTCCACTACCTTTAGCAAGGCCGTATCAATACCGTCTTGGTTCTCTGAATTTGTTTGAGCTAAGTCTGTTGTACCATTCCTTTTCTTGTTCTTCATTTTGTTGGGGGCCTTAGCCGTGAAGGAAAATACAGCTTGGGATCTTTAGCTTCAGTCCTCTTCAGGATCACATCAGCATGGGGAGGGGTGGTTATCTCTTCGCATGAAAGGTCTCTTCTGCCTGTGGTTTTCCACAGATGAGACCTCACGAAATTTCCCGACTTGAAGCAATTATGGAAGACATTCCCCCAGTTCTCCGAAGCCCACACTTCTAGATGGCCCGAGAACTCCTTCGGTAGAACTAAAGAGAGATATCAGTTAGTCCAAATAAAAAATTGCAACTTAAAAAATGTAAAGGAAAAAAGAAAAGAACTTATCAGTGCTTTTACATCTGCTGGTTAGGAGGCTAGGGTTTGTGGCAGCCTTAATTTTTCTACCATTCTCCCAAGTCCCAGTGATAAAGAGAAACTCCTTCCTCCAGGGTTTTTCGGACTCCAGTAGGTCGTCCACCACTTTGAAGTCATTTCCCATGTTGTAATGATAGAAGGGGATTTGGTTATTCTTGCACAAGCTTGCTACAACAGCAAACTATTCCATAGGGAGTGGGATTTTTTACAGTCTGGAAGCCATGATGCAGGCTAAGATATTATACCAGGAGCTGGGGCTCAGCTAGCTCGGGCATAGTTTAATCATATGAAAGTATCTGACAATCTCTGGGTATAAGGGGAACTCAAGTCCCCAATTCAGTACTTCGGTGTAGACCACCATCTCGTTCAACTTACAATCCATGGGGGTCTCATGAGTGATTGGAATCCTCACTTTTCCAGACTCCGGGATCCCCCATTTAGTTCGGATCCGACCCAGCGCGGCTGTGTGGGTGTAGACATAATTAATATTCTGAAGAGCCAGGAAATATTTGACACTGATCTTTTTGAAGCAGGGACCTACTTTGCCCTCTAGACTCTCCAGAAGAGCGTCCGGATGAGTCATTCCAACATTATTTTTTCCTTTCCGATCTGAGGTTGTATCCCATGTTTGACCGGATACCTCGGTCTCGAAAGGGGCTTCCTCAATGTTGTCCTCCATGTTCTCTTCCATCATCGTGAAAGGTTGTTCAGCTATTTTGGAGGTAGGCTGTTCTGGCTCTTTCATTGGTGGTTGTACAACTGGTTGTTCAAAAGGTTGTGCAGATGTCACTTTTGAAACCCTGATATCTGGTAAAGATTGCTGTCCGGAGGATTTAGTTTGTGGAACAGCCTTTGTTGCCTCTGAACCAGAGGGTTTTGAAGATGTGGGTGTGGATTTGTTTTTTTCCTGACATGTGATTCGACGAGGAGTTATCTTCTCTGGTGATTTCTCTGTGTTCGATCCCATTGCAATAAATGGTGAGGGTTTCCTAACACTAGAGACGGCTTTTTGTTTGAGAATAGGGTTTTGAGATTCTTGAACTGTAGAACTGGATGGGAAAGGTGAAAGGTCTGTTGTGAATGGAAGATTTCTGGTTTCTAGGGTTTCTTGAAGAATATGACCCTTGTTCGGTGTTCTGGTTTGACTGGTTATCTTTCTCACTTGGATAAGCGGGAATACCAGCAGCAATACGATTATCTCTCGCTACTTTCGTTGGTCTCTCTAATTCAGACAAGTTCAACCAACCTCCTTTAACTAAGGCATTTATGGCTGTGAACATATATGTCTCAAGAAAATATTGAATATGAAATGAGTTTTCTCTCTAGAAAGATTTTAACGTGGAAGACAATGAAACAGTGGAAAGGTTTATATATAACAATAAAAACAGCAGTTACCAAAGAGAAGATGAATAGAGTTTTCGCAATGATTAAAGGTTGCACAACGTGTGAAAAATTGAAACCTAAGTAACTTTCTAGACCTAGTGGGTGCGACAATCTAGGTGAAAAAACAGATGGGAGGTCGAACCAGATATTGACACGTGTCCCACGATTCAAGAAAAACTTTTAGAATTCTGAGAAGAGAATCAATTCTGATAAAATACAAACAGGGTCATTTATGAAAAGAAATTCTTCAGTTCGAACAACATAAGATCTTTTGTAATTCAGACAGGATTGGTGCTAGCTTTGTAAATTTGTAGCTCCCAAAGATCTTTTACAAGGCCTAAAAAGGGGTTACTGATGAGTTCAGAGATTTCGGTCACTATACCTAAGCAAATTCACTTATCAGATGAGGGGTAATTCAGACCATATCACACCACTAAATATTTGAACTGGACAAATGTATTAACTTTTGACTAAGTTATTTGTTAATCAACTTAAAACTAATGGGTATTTAAATTCGACCCGGTTTCATGACCCGACCCAATAATCTCATAAATCAGTAATTAAGGTATAAATATCTCAACCACTCTCATTAATGAGGGTGACTAGAATTTAATACTAGTAGGCGGCTTAATTATCTCTCTACTCTCCACACTAAGCACAAAACACCCCAAATTATCAAAACATTTTCTAAATATTTTACCAGTCTACCCTCAGCCCAAAATAAACCAAACCACATGATATCAAGTACTAGTTTATCGAGTTTTTCTTTTAATCTCTCGAACGTCGTGACATTGATACGAACAAAAATTTCTAACCTCTTCCAATGATTATGAAATAAATTTATATGAACCTCTAAATTGTTACGAACAAATTCATAGATATCGTGCGAGAAAGGTATACCGTGTGTAGTTCGTATAACACAACTGCAAGGTATGCCGTCCACGATTTTCATGTTGCGGGCACATTCTAGTTCGTCAGAAAAAAGTTCTAAAGCATAGTGGGAGGTTGTTTTTTAACTTCCCGTACATAATGTTAACGGATTTATGTAGAACTAAAAAGCGACTATTTTTCAAATAACCCATTGATATTCGTGTTGTAATTCAATCAAAGTATGCAGTTTTAACCAAAAATACTCAAAGTTATATCTTTATAACGGATTATTGAAGTCATTGATATGAAATGACAATAGTAGATCAAGATGTGACACTTTTGGTCATGGATCTGATTTAGTTTTGGACTCGTTAAAGTGTTGGCAATATGTTTTGGCTATCTTGTGAGATGTTCAACGCGTGTGTCTATAGAATTTTTTCTTATATAACTTTGTAGTTCGAGTCTTGATTTGATCTTCTTACTTATTTATTTTTTATTTGTTTTTTATCTACGGTTTAGATTCGCTCTGTTATTTTATATAAGGTTCTTAAATTCATCTATAGTTTATTTCTTCTTATTGTCTTTCTGTTTTTTTTCTTTGGTTATTTTATCTTAATAATCATTTTTGTTGTTAAACTATCTTATTATTTTATTCATTTATCAATACTCAGTTTTTTAAACATCTAGTAGTTAATTTTTTTTGTTCATATATAGCTTCAATTTTTTATATGTTATTTTATCATATTCAAGTATAGTTTTCGTATGACAAGTCAAAGTCGAGTTGCTCAGATATCTTAAAGTCAATAATTAAGTTGGATCCTAATGACGATTCTCAGACCAAGCTTCAGACTTGATTTAAATTCTTTACGAGGATGATGCAGAGGCATTAATGGATACCAAGTTTGAGGAAAACGGTTATTGATTCATCATTTTCATAGTCGAGAACCCAATTTTTATATCCTCGGTTAGATGTTGCTAAAGCTTCTAACTGTGCTAAGAAGCTTGATGAGTTAAATTCTATTCGTATATTAGTGAAAACTGCAAATCCTTATGCTTATGCGGACCCCTTTTTTACTGACAATAAAAAAATTATTTGTATGATTTTATGAAATCCTCAATTTAATTTTAAAAATATATAAAAGTGTGATGCTCTTCTAATAATTCCTAATTGGAAAAAGTTACACATAATCATTTTTTAGAAGCTTCTTATATATTGTAAATTATGTGTATTTTCCTGAATTAGTTTTGAATTTTCTTAATCATATGTGGGTGATACATTTTGATGTTGGTATTTGTCTATATTCTATATTAGGATTTTTTATCCAACACTGAGTAAGATGATATATTCGTTAACGATATCTTAAATTGGAGTGTTAGATTTCATCTACATTTGAAGATAATTTAATTCTTTGAATATGTTCATATGTATCCCTCACAACTTGCTCCGAACTCTTGGTGAATTCTTATAAATGTAACTATGATTTTTTTGAATATTTATGTTATTATTCGATACCTATTATCTCAATGTACCTTAACTAAGGTTGCCAAATCTTTTACTTTACTTAACTTTAACACTCTTCATAAATTTATTTGAAATTATTGTAAGTTTTATGATCAATGGAAGTGCATTTTATATACGCAAGCGGCAAATAGAAGTCATATTTAATTAAAGGGTTCGATCAATTGTTTTGAAGATTAAGTATGCCAAGCAAGACGGGGTATATGTTTTTTTTATTTGTTTTTCCTTATCGTTGTTTACCTTGATCATGTTTTTTGTAATTTAAATAGAATTGAAATCATATTAATCATCTTGTAGTAACTTTGTGTATTCTTGGTAAACGTTTTTATCTGAAATTGTTATGGAATCGTCATCTTTATTTATTTTATCCTCTAAAATATGTTTATTGAGCGGGTAGATGGTCGTTTGAAGTTCTTAATACTTGTGTATTAAATCTATGACATCCGAAAGTAAGATTTTAACAACGAAAGAGTTTCAACAAAAAACTGACAGAGTTTACAGAATCTGATAATAGAATAAGAGTAGGCATTCCTACTAAGCGATGAGATTGTCCCAAAAAAGATGGTCCAGAAACAGATGATGTGTGAGAAATATGACCCCAAAAAAATAAGATGCCTTGTATTGCTAATTCCTAGTCAAGTTATGTCATTTTCTTAACCGCTTAATGTAACTAAAGGAACCCATGTTGCCAAAAATATATATATTATCAATATTTCTTCTCTTTTAATTTATGTTATTAACTTATTCTCATTTTGCTCACCATGCTGCTACCAGTTTTTGTTTTATGCATAATAAAATGAAATTTACTTCACGTGTTATGTGGTTAAATCTTCTGGTAATGCTTTGCATCCTAGTATCTTTTATGTGATAAACATCTAGACTGAATGGTTGCTCATTATTATTTTTCTAAAAGTTAACTTTTTTGAACCAAAATATTGTTGAAAGTTGCATACATCATATTAAACTCAATGTTGAGGTATGATTTTTCTTATTGTTCGAATTTATATAGTTTTATCCATGTATTTTCATCTTATTTTCTTGAATATGGTATTTTTAATTCATTTGATTTGTTTGAGAAAATTGAAATTACAAAAATATTTTCATTATTGTTAAATGATAATATGATGAGGGTTGGTGATGTTGATAAAGTGGCTAAGTTTAAATTATATCTTGAAAGATGTTACTACCTTGAAAGTCTCGAATGATGGTCGATGAGTGGTATAGATAAATCTATAACAAAAGCTCAAGAGGGCACTCAAAATATGGATATGAGATATGGAGTTATTATATGTGGTCGGGTTTTTTATACCTTATATGAAATAAATCATGGCATAGAGCTCAAAAAGTACTAGAGGTATACTCTTAGAAAAAATATAGTATTATGTTTTGTGTAGTTCGTGCTCCTAATAACGAGGTGAAAATAGAAACTAATGGTTGGTAAGGTACTAGCCGATGGCAATTTTGAAGGTTTGATTAATGCAATCTTTTTTATTAATGTAGATATTAACCATATCGATGATCTGTTGAACCCGTGAACCTATAAATCTAATGTTTTGTTGTTAAAACCTTTATGTTTGAGTTAATAGTTGGTTTTTGTCTAACTTATTTTGTTTAATATATTTGGAGACTTTATATTTCTCCATTGTTGCCAATATTATACTTATTTTTACATTTATGAGGTTATATTAATTTATGGTTGTTTTTATATTCGTACCCTTTATGTTTTTAGGGCGTTACAAAATCACTTTTATTGAAGTGGATTTTATGGCCTTAATAGATTTTATGGTCTCATATAAGTTTATGATCGTTTTATTTAAATGGTTTTTTTGTCTTAGATAGATTTGAATTCATTGAGATGGTTTATATGAAATCAGTGAGACTCAATATTATTTTTATTTTTAAGTTATTTATGGTTTCGTATCGATTGAAGATCTCTTTTATGTATGAGGTTTTTTTATTGATTTAAAAGCTTTTGTTTGGATTTTATAGTCGTATGATGTTGTTTGTTTTATAAATGTATTACAAAGACAAATTATTTGAAATTTAGAAAGATTATTTATAATTTATATACATATATGTGTCTTATTAAAAACTCTCACACTTAAAGCGTAGGAAAATAAGTACATTAAAAATACTATATTTTTGTATAATACAGTTTGAGATAATTAATGTATCAAGGATGCAAATATTGTTTGCTTTTATATCAGATAGCTCTCGTTTATTTTTTATAGTACTTGGTAAGGACCCTCACAATTGGGTGTTAGTTTTCATGTATTATTTCTTTAAAAAGCTCTTAAGATCAATATGTCTGTTTGAGCTTCTCTCTTAGTTTCGAATTGTATCAACTTTTCATAAATCCCTGATACTGTTCTATTCTGCTTTGTTTCCATATTTCTTTATTAGGTATATGTTTATATTGTTTCCTTTGTGTTTCTAAGTTCATACTCATATGTGACTTTGGATTATTATATAGTAACATGGATTGACTAAGTTATTTGTCTTCTTTTGAAAGTCTTGAATGAATCAAAGATTTTAACGTAGGATAAAAACTACAACATAGTTTTTTATAGGCTCAAAACTTATATAACATATTTAAAAATTTAACTAAAATTATCGTAGAAGATTTTTATACTATGTTTAATAATATATGACATCTCAATATATGTTACCTTAATTTGAAAAAAAATAAACCCAAAATATTATCTTCCTCGACAAAAAAAATCCATATATGTACTTAAAGTGATAAAATTAACATTTAGTCTAATAGTCGCAGTGCAAAAGTAACGGTTTAATTCTAGAGCCGATGTACATCTTTTAAATATTTTTCCTTTGAAAAATAACTTCTAAAACTATAAAATTTAATAAAATTAACATAAATGTCTATGAGATAAAAAAAACATACAATATTTAATATGAATTAATATAGAGCAATCGAAATGAAAGAATTGAAAGAATCTCTTTCTAGTTAAAAATATATTATCCTTGGAAAAAAGAAAGAAATTTTACTAGAATGGATGGTCATTATATATAAAAAATTAAACGCTAACGGATGTTGATCGAGGGTATGGTAGTCTTATACACTCTATGTGGATAAATATTATCCAAACAATCAAATTGGGTTTCAAAACATAAAAACCAAAGTAAAGTAAAGTATCGAGTTGTCTTTGAATATTTATCCAAGTAATATTTATTGTATATTTATTACAAAACTTTACACTTTGTTGCAACTACAAATAATAATTTTTACAAAGCTCATAAACATTATCATCAAAATGGGACGAAAACAATTGCAAAAAAAGGACAATTAGGTATAGTTTTTATGTATATGTTTTAAAAAAAAGACAATGATTTTTGTTTGAAGTTTTTATTTTTTAGTTTTGAATTGTAGCGACTTTTTATAAGTTGTTGATAATGTTCTATGCTGCATTGTTGACTTTTTCTTATATAAGATGTATGTTTATCTTTCTTTCCTTTATGTTTCTAAGTTCATGCTACTATGTGACTCGCGAATATTATATAGTTACATGTATTTTTAATATATTCTCAGTTTTTAAAATCTTAAATGGGTCAAAGTTTTTCACGTATGATAAAAACTAAAATGTAATTTTTTATGGGCTCAAAAATTATATAACATATTCTAAATGTTAACTAAAAAAATCATAGAAGATTATTACATTATGTTTACTATTCTACAGGTTTTTTTATGGCCTTATAAATTCATGTACTTAAACTTAAAAAATAACATTTAGTCTAATAATCGTGGCACAAAAGTAACATTATACTTCTAGAGTTAACATAGATCATCTGAACATCTTTCTTTTGAACAGTATATTTTAAAAGTATGAAATTATATAAAAATAACAAGATGGTCTATGAGATTAGATAAGTACAACATTAAGTATGAATCATATATAACAATTATAGTGCAAGAATCTAAATAGTCTATTTCTAATTAAATATAAAGTATCCTCGAAAATACAAAAATAAAACTACACTAGAATGGATGGTCATAATAGATAAAAATTAAATGCTAATGAATTTGGATCGAAGATATGATAGTCTTATACACTCTATGTGGAAAAGTATTTACCCAAGCAATCAAATTCGGCTATAAAACATAAATAACAAAGCAAAGTATGATGTTTACTATATATCCAATTAATAATTATTACATAGCTTTATTATTTCTTGCAACTACAAACAATAATTATTACAAAATTCATAACAAATATTGTCTGAAAATCGAATAGAAAACAATTACAAAACAAAAAAAAACCCAGAAGTCTTATTATAAGGAGGGTTAAACAACGGAGAAAAAAACAAAAAAATGGAGATGCGGGGGATCGAACCCCGTACCTCTCGCATGCAAAGCGAGCGCTCTACCATTTGAGCTACATCCCCATTTGAAAAATATATTCTAAAACTATGAAATTGTAAAACAATAACAAGACGGTCCATGAGATGAGATAAGTGCAACATTAAGTGTGAATTATATATAACAATCAGAGTGTAAGAATCAATATAATATATTTCTAATTAAAGATAGATTATCATTCTAGAAAACCTATACTATAATGAATGGTCATAATTGGTGTGGATTATTTTTTACTGAGGGTAATGTTTCAGATGTTTTGTGGTATTTCAAGGGTATTAAATGTTTGGATGTTTTGTAGTGAGAGATTTAAGCTGTCTCGTTGTATTAAATGTTCATTACCCTCATTAATGAAAGTGGCTGGGTATTTATACCTTTAATTATGGGCCCTATGGGCTTTCAGGTCAAACTATGTAATCGGGTCGAGTTCAAAGACCCATTAGTTTATTAAGCAGATTAGCAATTAGCTTAGTCAAAAGGTGTTTAGTGTTTTAATACTTGTGTCCTCTCCGGATACTTTAGTGGGTAATTATTGTCCTGATTACCCTTGTTCGGTTTCCACAGTGAGTGGTGGTGAATAATTTCGGACTCATCAATAATAGATAGAAGATTAAACACTAACGAATGTGGATTGGGAATATGATAGGCTTAAACACTTCGTGTGGATAATTATTTACCCGAATAAGCAGATTCGGCTATAGAACATAAATAACAAAGCAAAGTACCAAGTCTACAGTTTATTTAATTAATAATTATTATACATTTACTGTATAGCTCTATCATTTATCGCAATTACAGACAATAATTGTTACATAGTTCATAAAAAACATAGTAAAAAAATAGAGTAAATAATAATAACTAAGCAAAAAATAAGAAATAAACCCAAAAGTGGGCAGTACCACTTGAACTACATCCCCATTTTTTACTAATGCAACATTGTTACATTCGCATTTGTGTACTCTTTTATAAATTTAATAAAAATCACTCCCCATAATATATATATATATATATATATATATATATATATATATATATATTTAAAAATGAACTGTTATATAAAAACAACAATTATTATATATACACATTTTAAAGAAGGACTATTAAAATACATAAAAATAATAATAATCATACTTGTCATCTTTCTCCAAAAGTAAATCTATTTTTTTTTTCTCTCAAGATATTTAGAAATTGGTTTTGAAATTTTTTTTTCTTGAGTCAATTCATCACAACTCACGCATATAAGATAATAGTTTTTTTTTCCCCAATTTGGATTGTTAAACACAAATATAATATCAAGTTTTTAAAACCGAAAACCTACGGTTATAGTTAAATAAATATCCAAGTTTCAAAATCAAGATTTTAATGTTTTTTTGTTAGATGTCTGACGAACAACACCAAATAATTCGTCAAATGCAGACACATTTTATTTCGAAATCCACCCGGGAATTTTAAAATGTTAAATGTTAAATATCATAAGACAAACATAGATCGTAGTCTAATAGAAAAAATTCAACATTATTGTTTAAAACATAATTTTTTCCGTTTTAGTTTAAAATCTTAATCTATGACGATGTTCATGTCAAATTTTGATAGATGAATTTAAGCATGAATTTTTTATATAATTTTGTTTTTAAACAAAACACAATTTTCGTCATTTCTCATACTAACGGTGAAGGGAGTCGTAGACTCCATTTGAAAATGACAAAATTAAAATATTATAATATTCTTTGAAATTATAATTTTTATGACAAATTTCATATCGAATTTCATTTCAAATTTCATCAATAATTGGCGAATTCCAAACAATTATTTCTTCAAATACTTTATTGATTTCAAGAACGATAATTTCATTCGTTATTTTAGTCATTAGTTTGTGTATTCAAATTTAAAACAAAAAATAAAAGTGTAATTTTTAATTTTACAATTTTTTTAAACAATTATATTTTTTTATTAATGTCATAAAACGAAAATATAACAATGAATGGAAGTTTTGGAGTATAGTCTCTCTATAATATTTTCATAATTATCTAAAAAGAAGAGTTATAAATAAAAGTTTCAGCTCTTCATAGGTTTTTTAATATGAATTTGTAAACTCAGTTTTAGAAAATTAAAAGGTGCATAGTAAAATATTTATAAAATGTCAATTTTATACCTAAAATGTAACATATAAGTTGATGTTTCACCTCTTCTGATTTCAATCGATGGATACAAAATATCATAGATTTCTGTTAATGGAATAGATATATTTACAAACTCATTACATTAGAATGAAACAATAAAGACCGTCACATACGCTAAATTTATCTAAAAATTCTAAATCACAAAATATATTTTTGCACAAAGAGGAAAATATGAGAAATCCAGAAAAATATTCTAAACATCTTGATACACACATGTGATGTCGTTCTTGTATTTAGAATATTTTTGGGGTAAAAAATTGGGATGGATCTTAGATGAAACACCACATTTAACATTGTTTACATATCCCAAAGGCTTGCTTAATTTTTCGTTGTTGTTCATCGCAAGTTGTAAATTCTCTAGGAGAATTATATTCCTCTTGTTAACTCTGATTAATTTATAACAAACTCCAAAACATAATTAATAAAAAATTATAATCAATTCACACAAATCCTCAATTAACTAAAAATAGAGTGAGTTTGAGTAAAAACATCTCGACGACAAGGTACTCAAGAACGTAGAAAAAAAAAGTAGGACAACCAGAACCAACTCACTTAAGATATCGATATTTTTTTAGGTATTAAGTGATTCATTCTAAAGGAAACTAAAAACTGACTTTTAATGATCGCTAGGTATACATGTTGATCAAAGTTGTACGTTTATCAAAGTTGTTTTTAATTATTTTTTAGTCGTTTTTACAAATTAAAGTTGCACGTAGGCGTTTTGTTTTCTTCTGTAAAACTATATTTTGTTAGATCTTTACTTTTGGGAAGTATTATAGGAAACATCATTTGGACACTCATTTTATTTTATTTTTTGATTTTGTATTTTTTTTATTTGAATTTTTATTTTTATTTTGGATTTGGATTTGGATTTGGTATCTCGTGATTGTTTGATTCAATTCAATTAGAGATTGTAGATTCATATGGAAACTATGATAGAAAAATACAAATGGTTACATTCAATTATTATCCAACTTAATGGGAAGAACTTCGCACATTGGGGCTATGTAGTGAAGAAATTTATTCGCGGGAAGCATATGTAGGAATATGCCTCAAGTACAAGACATTCGGTTACTGATAAAATCAACACTGAGAATTATACTATATTGTTTGGTATGTGGAAACCGATAACATTAAGGTTATCACTTGGATTAATATATATGTAACTTAGTCAATTGGTATTCTGTTGGCTATGTATGAAACACCAACAGAGGTTTATGATTATTTAAAGAAACTGTAAACTCATACTAAATTTACTAAGCAATATCAGTTAAAGTGTGATATTCATACTCTACATCATAATTATATGAGTATTTTTAATTTTTATGTTGCTATGTCAGATTTGTGAGATAAATTAACTCTTATAAAATATACAATTTTGATGGTATACAAACCTTATGTTACTATGAGGGAAAAGTAAAGATTGGTGTAGTTTTTATGGTTCTATATTCTCACTATGAAAAACTGTATGAAACAATTCTTCGTATATCTCATCTTCCCCATTATTGGTTCAACACTATATGAGCGTATAGCATATGAGACTCGATATCAAATCTGAGTTGACAAGAGGTCAAAAGTAACTATTGTTCTTGTGGTGTTTGATGTTCCATAATGATATTTTACTCCAAATTAACCTAGACAGGGCCCACGTTTAAACTTTTATGAGTGTGATTTATGTGAAAATGAATCATTAAAAGTCTCAAGGCCCATTTGTGAAAGCAAAACATAACAACCCCTTCAACAATGACCCTTTCGGTAAAAAAAATCATTAATAACTATTTTAGAAACATAGATGTCATCTTCAGTAGTTTTTCCCTCCGTTTCTCCCTAATAGTTTAGTATTATTGTTGCACCATCAGAAGATATTAATAGCACCACCTTCTATATGTATTGGTTCCCTGTATTTTCTTATTAATTTAGACGGTATCATGTTTCGAATGCTATTGCTATATCTACATCCATGTCTCGCTCAAGTTTATTAGCATCTTCTAGTTAAGGTATTCATTTCTTCATTATATATTTTGGATTATGATGCATATTGGTAGCGTCAAGCTACGAGGTGGAACAGATGGCTGAAAATTCAGAAAAAGAAGACGAACAATAGAAGATGGATAGTTCTAACCCTAGGTTAGAGTAAAGGAGACTTTAAAGAAAATCAAAATTCTATTCAAAAAAGTCTGCGGCAAAACTAGGGTTTGAGAGCCTTTTATAGAAGTGCTCGAAACCCTAGCCCAAAATTACAGTTTTTTTCTTTATGCAATAAAATAAAGCCCAGCCCAATTTCAAAGCGATTGGAGCTGGTTAAGTATTTTAATAAAATCTAAATAAAATAGGAAAATGTAGAAAATTTTATAAAACAGCAAAACGAGGGTTTAAACGACTAAATTTAGGGCCTGTATTTCATCACGTTGTGATGCTTTCAAAAATCGTTGGGCTTCTCGACGCGTTCGATTTGAGTGGTCGCATCGCCTAATTCTGATATCTGGGCCCCAAATAAAGCCTATTTCCGTTTGTCCAAAAGGGCCATATAGTCATGGGCTTGTACAACTACATCATCCTCCTCTTCTTCGGAAGAATCGCCCACGAATTCTCAGCTTCATCATCCTCAGAAGCAGCGGTAAATAGCACCAGGTGCTTCACGTTGAAAACGTTATGGGTCTTCATGTGGCTGGGTAGTTTCAACCTGTATGCATTGGGATTAATCTTTTCAATAATTTCAAACGGACCCACCTTCCTTGCAGCCAACTTGTTGTACTCGTGTGCAGGATATCGATCCCTGGACAAAACAGCCCATACAAAGTATCCCACTACAAACTCCACCAGGCGGCGCTTCTTATCTGCGGAAATCTTGTACTTCTGTGTTGTTTCCTCCAGAGGTTTGCGGGTGTTCGCATGGATCTCCCATAGATCAGCAATGGTGTTCTCGACCTTAGCTGGGACCTTATCAAGTGTTGGGAAAGCTAAGTCCATAGGACCCCGTGGGTTATAACCATAGACTACCATGAAGGGACTATACCCAATACTGCGCTTGTGGTGCCTGTTGTAGGCGAACTCAACATGATAAAGGCTGGAATCCCATGCTTTCAAGTTCCCAGAGACCTCTGTGCGTAACATGTTGCCTAACGTTCGATTAGTTACCTCGGTTTGGCCGTCTGTCTGCGGGTGATATGCGCTGCTAAAACTCAGCTTCATGTTTGTGAGGCGCCACAAACTCCTCCAAAAATGCCCCACAAACCGCGCATCGCGATCAGAAACGATATTCAAGGGTAGACCATGTAAACGGTAGACCTCACGAAAGTATAAATTAGCAACATTCACAGCATCTGTGGTTTTCTTGCAGGCAATGAAGTGGGCCATCTTAGAAAACCTGTCAACCACTACAAAAATAGAATCGTTACCTCTCTATGTTCTTGGAAGCCCAGATATGAAATCCATGTTGTCGCTTCGCCACGGTCCTTCCGGTATTGGGAGTGGTAGGTATAGACCTGCGTTGGAGGATATACCTTTTGCCACCTGGCAAACCCGACAACCAGCTACAAAACGGATAACATCTCGCCTCAAATGCGGCCATAAGAACTGACTGGATACAGAGTGAAGGGTTTGATCTCTACCCCCATGCCCCTCGTTGTGTCTCTCTTGTACAATCAGTAACCTCAAACTGCCCTCAGGAACACAAAGTAAATTACCTTTGAAAAGATAACCGTTGCTCACTGCAAAATCTTTTCTCAAACCTGCACTGACGTCCTCTACAATAGGACCAAAATATGGATCGGTAGCTAATAGATACTTCATCATCTCGAATCCCACAACTTCTCCTTCCATATGAATCATCATGTTGCGTCGGCTCAGTGCGTCAGCTACACGGTTAACTGTCCCCAAAGTATGTTTAATAGAAAAGGTAAATTATTGAGTAAATGTTGCCCAACGTGCATGGCGGGAAGAGAGTTTCTCCTGACTCTGCAGATGCTTTAAGGCATCATGATTGGTGTACAAGACAAAGTCATTGTAGGCCAAGTAGGAACTCTAGTTCTTCAAAGCTCGTACAACTGCATAGAACTCCTTGTCATAGGTGCTTTAGTTAAGTTTAGCTCCACTTAACTTTTTGCTAGAGTATGCTACAGGGCGACCTCGTTGGCTGAGTAAAGCGCCAATGCCCAATCCAGATGCATCACAATGCAATTCAAATCCTGTTGAAAAGTCAGGTAAAACCAGAATCGGTTTAGTGGTAAGTCTTACCTTGATTTCCTCAAACGCCTTAGCTGCTTCAGGGGTCCAGCAGAATATCTTGCCCTTCATACACTCTGTAATGGGAGACATAACAGTGCTGAAGTTATGTATGAACCGTCTGTAAAAGGAGACCAATCTGTGAAAATAGCGGACTTCAGTGGTGGAAGTAGGAATAGGCCAGTCTCGCACGGCTTCCACTTTCGACTGATCCACTGAAAGCCCATCTTTTGACACGACATACCCCAGGAAGACGACCAAATCTTTCATAAAACAACACTTATCGAGTCCTCCATAAAACTCCTCTCGCCTCAAAACAACCAACACCTCGCGTAAGTGCTGGAGATGCAGCTCTTTCGTGGTACTATAGATAAGAATATCATCAAAGTACTCAACAAGAAATTTTCAGATGAACGGGCGAAATACCTGGTTCATAACCCGCATGAACGTGCTAGGAGCGTTAGAAAGACCGAATGGTATTACCATCCATTCAAACAGACCTTCTCGGGTCTTAAAGGTTGTTTTTCCACTCATCCCCCATACGAATACAAATCTGGTGGTATCCGCTCTTCAAATCCAGCTTCGTAAACACAGTAGCACCATTCAATTGATCCAGTAAATCATCAAGGCGAGGAATAGGAAACCGATACCTGACTGTAATTTTGTTGATAGCCCGGTTATCCACACACATTCTCATTGAGCCATCCTTCTTTGGTGTTAATAGTGCAGGAACCGGACAAGGACTAAGACTCTCCCGGATGTGGCCTTTCGTTAACAGTTCCTCCACCTGTCTGCGGAGCTCTTCATGCTCTTTTGGGCTCATCCGATAATACGGTCTATTTGGTAGGCTAGCACCCGGTACAAGGTCAATATGGTGTTGGATATCTCTCAATGGAGGAAGACCTGTAGATAAAGTATCAGGAAAGACAACAGAGAATTCTGCTAAAAGCGGTCGAACTCGCTCAGGTATACCAGCAAATGGATCAGTACTAAATTATTTAACCACCAAAAGATAGACAATTCCCGTTTCATGAGCATGTTCTATAAACGCCTTTCGAGCTAGAAAGTTCTTACCCGACTCCTTTGATACTGCAAGGGCAGGTTTTGGAGAAACCTCTCTAGTTGGTGTTAATATGAACATGACATTATTCCATATAAAACTGTAGCAGTTCCTCCTACCATCATATGTGACACTTCTATCATATTGCCAGGGTCGGCCTAGCAACAAGTGACACGCATCCATCCCAATGAAATCGCACCAAGCTTTATCCCTATAGTTACCAACAGAGAAAGATACCAGACATCTTCTATAGATACTTACCTCACTACCTTTCTTTAACCAGGCAAGCTTGTAGGGGTTTGGGTGGTCTTCTGTTTTTAGGGCCAGTTTCTGGACAACTTCTTCAGAGATAACATTTTAGCGGCTCCCTGAATCAATAACGAATTTGCATACCTTTCCCCCAATAGTACAAGTCAATTGGAAAATATTGTTCTGTAGCCAATCATCCCCATCACTTTTGGCTTTCGGCGTTAGGTAGATACGCCTTAAAACTAATTTCTGACCAATATCTCCTCCTGTAAGCTAATCCTCTGGAACCTCATCAACAACATCCTCTGGTTCTTCATCAAACCGTGGCTCGCCCTCTAGGGAAAAATCAGCAGTGTCAGCGAACAGACCCCTCAGGTGTTGTGGTTGTTTTCGTAATTTTGGACACTGTAAAGCAACGTGGCCTAGTTCATGATAATGGTAGCACCGGACCTGTGAGGAAGTAACTGTGCGACTAGGGACCTGCAAATTAGCACCTGTGCGCATAGGAGAAGCAGTTGGCACTCCTGGGTTAGGGCTTGGAACCGTCCTTTTGGGGAATGCCAATGGAATTGTTCTGGCAGTGTCTCCTCCATAAGGCCTTCGTGAAAGGGCTTTCTCCAGATGCAGTGCGCGCTGATGTGCTTCAGACACATTCACAGGGTCGAATATATTCAGCTGGTCCTGAAACTGCTGTCGCATCCCCCTTATATAGCGAGATACTAGATGATCTGCTAATCAGTAATATATACACGGTTTTGTAACGTGAAAAAATTGTTAGTGTACTCGTCAACAGTCTTTGACCCTTGTTTAAGGTTTTGGAACTGCTGATACATTATGCGGGTATAGTTGTAAGGCAAAAACGCAGCCCTCATGTGCTTCACAAACTTAGCCCAAGTTATTATTTTTGGCTTACCGTGCATTGATCTGGTTTGTTTGAGCTGTTGCCACCAGGATGCAGCTCGGCCTCGGAACTTAGTTGCAGCCAACTGTACCCGCTTTGCATCCAGAACCTTCTTGAAATCAAGGACTTCTTCAACTGAGGCGATCCAATCTAAAAACTCCTCCGGTGCAAGACCCCCTTGGAACTCTAGGATCTCCAATCTGAATCCAGATTCCCACCGGTTGTTGGCGTTCAGATCAGAATCTCTCGGTGGCGGCTGCTCAAAGACTTGGTCACGGTAGTCTTGTGGTGAGTATTGACCCCTAACTTGTTCTCGCCGAGGAGCAAACAGATTCAACTCACGGCCAATCTCTCCTTCAGATCCCGACGGCTGGTTGCTCGAACCTGGAGCTCGAAATCCGTTGGTTTGATTGTTCAACAGCCTGTGTAGTGCTTCTTGTACGTCTCTCAACTGATTTCCCAACGAGTGCATCTGTTCACCAACCTAGGATTGGAATTTACCGAATTCATCACGGTCGACCGATTCGGTGATCGGAAGAGTGGACTTCCCCCGAAAAGATCGCTTTGGCGGCATACCGTCGTTACCCACGCCGTAGGAACTCTGAATCTGATACCAATATGGTAGCGTCAAGCTACTAGGTGGAACAGATGGATGAAAATTCAGAAAAAGAAGACGAACAATAAAAGATGGATAGTTCTAACCCTAGGTTAGAGTAAAGGAGACTTTAAAGAAAATCAAGATTCTATTCAAAAAAGTCTGCGGCAAAACTAGGGTTTGAGAGCCTTTTATACAAGTGCTCGAAACCCTAGCCCAAAATTACAGTTTTTTTCCTTACGCAATAAGATAAAGCCCAGCCCAATTTCAAAGCGATTGGAGCTGGTTAAGTATTTTAATAAAATCTAAATAAAATAGGAAAATGCATAAAATTTTATAAAACAGCAAAACGAGGGTTTAAACGACTAAATTTAAGGCCTGGACTTCATTATGTTGTGATGCTTTAGAAAATCGTTGGGCTTCTCGACGCGTTCGATTTGAGTGGTCGCATCGCCTAATTATGATATCTGGGCCCCAAATAAAGCCTGTTTCCGTTTGTCCAAAAGGGCCATATAGTCATGGGCTCGTGCAACTACATCACATATCCTTATATGTCACCTTACATTTTATAATTTATTTTTTGTCTCGTATTTGACCCATATTTGCTTTGTTTTATAGTGTTACATCAACGTCGGTAAAGGTTGTTGGCTTTGTTGTTACCCTTCATATATAGCTCACTAATGTTTACTATATTGGCCAACCTTACTTTGGATCTTTTTTCAGTCAATTAATTTTATAAATCTTATCACTGAGTCTTCTTTTCTGATTTCATTTGTGTTATACATTATCAACATACTCAGAAGGTGATTGGGATATGTCGTACATTAGGAGAACTCTATGTTTTAGAGAAACTCAAAGTGATTAATGTTTTTTGTCTCTAATATTAATTTGTCTTTATTTTGTTTAAGTCATTTATCGTCTGAATTTTATCTTTGAATTTCTTGTTTGGGATATGAATATGCGCCACATTTAAAAGTTTTAGTCTTTATAGTTGTTTTGAGTCATTTGAGCACTTATAATATCTCTGATTGTAGTGATTGTAAACTGACAAAAACTTGTGTTTTACCGTGTATTAAAAGTTTTATTTATTATGTTTCTCTTTTTTATATTATCTATTATGATGTTTGGGATCCCTCTCGTGTATCCACAAAGGATGATTCAACATACTAATTTTTTTTATTTGATGATTATACTTGATATACGTGGGTTTATCTTATGAAACGAATGTCTGATTTCCTTTGACTTTATAAAAACTTTAGAGCACTAGTTAAGACTCATAATTTGTCATGATAAAGTGCTTTAGGTGTGACAAAAGAGGTAAATATACCTCCAATGATTTCATTCAGTTACTTAAATATGATGGTACCATACATCAATCATCTTGTACTGACACCCCTCAACATAATGGTGTTACATATGTCCACTATGGAGATAAACTTCATGTATCGTAACTATGTATCGTACTCTTGTGGGGATCTTGGTTTATCTTACAGTTACTCAGTCGGATATAACTCGTGTTGTTCATGTGGTTAGTCGGTTTGTTACCGCTCATACATATGTCCACTATGGATGTATTCTTCATATATTGGGATAGTTTCTTGGCATTTAGTTTTAAAGCCTTTTGTTTTCTTCAACATCTTCACTTGAATTGTGTGCCTTTAGTGATGTTGATTGAGGTAACGATCCTCATGAACGTAAATTCATCATTGGTTTTTTTTCCTTAGAAATTCCTTAGTCGTATGGAAAATAAAGAAATATGATGTTGTTTCTAAATATTTTAGTGAGGTTGAGTATCGTGCTATGATACTGAATGCATGTGAAATTGTTTGGTTACGGTGGCTTCTTGCAGATATGAGGGTTAAAATTACTCAACTTACTTCCTTACATTTTAACAACAAAAATGTCATGCAAATTATAAAGAATTATATTTCAATAAGAGGATGAAACATATTGAAATTGACTGTCACTTCACTCATCATCATTTTCAATGCATGACCATCTCACGTCCATTTGTTCCATCAGCGTTGTAGGTTGCTAATATCTTCACAAAGTTTGAGTCGACATCTCAGTTTCATTTTATGTGTGACAAACTTTGGATGTTTATTACTATTGTATTGTGAGTTTGAGGAATGGTGTGAGCAATATAGTTCATTAGTTGATTGTGACAAATCTCATCTATTAAGTTTAAATAAACAGACTGACATCCTTCTTATTATACTAGTTGAAACTAAATTCCATAATTTTCTTTTTCTTCTACCTCCACATTTCCTCTCTCTTTAGCTTCTCCAATGGGATTCTTTCAAAATAACCGGAATTGATATTACTTATCTACATCAACCGATCTTGTTTTGGATACCATTTACCTATGTACAGGTCGGGTCGCTTTTTTGCAGTGACCGTCCACTTTCCTTCACTACTCTTTTTAAGGCAGAAAGTTTGGAGTTAGTAATATAAATAAGATTTATTTGTCTGTATATATGTTACAAATTGAGATATAAATTTAATTTTGGTTGCAAGTTACAACTAATATCTCTGATTTAATAGCTTATCAAACTAATAACAACCTACTAGTTACTCCCTCTATCCCAAAATATAGATTGTTTTAAGAAAAAATATGTGTCTCAAATAGATGACGTTTTCAAATTTCAACGTGGCACTAGTTATTAAATATATCTACGACGAGTAATAAATGGTTTATCGTTGTATTTTTTGCCATTTGCTTATTTACCTCATCTTGTTTGCAATGCATTGAATAAATAAAAATGCCGGTAAAAAAATTAATTTAATTTTTTTAATATTAAATCAATTTAAATTAATTTAATTTAAATATTTATTATTAAATATATGTCTGTTTAGTAATAGATGGTTTTCTTAACCGTTAGCATTATCTTTAAATAAAAAGAGATACTTTTACAATTTAAAAAGATAATCAAGAGCTACTGCTGGACCACTATCAATTAGCTTTTGGTCAAGTTATAAACAAGGCCAAAACAAAAATTATTATCTCTGCAAAATTTTCTCAAGCCTGCACTGCTAGGATGAAAATTGCTACTGGATTCAATGTTGAAACTGCTCCATTTACCTACATTGGCATCACAATTGCTGCAAACAACAAGGGGAAGAATTACTTACCTTTAATTGAAAAAAAATCATAACAAAATTCACGATTGGGATACGAAACATTTGTCCTTTGGGAGCAGACTGTCTCTTATCAAAAATGTTTTACACCCTATTGTTTATTATTGGATGCAAAACAGTCTTATCCCAACTTCTATTATAAACAAAATTGAGCTTTGTTTTAATCAATTTCTTTGGAGGTCTAACTTTAACGAAAAAGCCATCCACTGGACTTCTTGGAACCAGCTCTGCAAGCCTTTTGAAGAAGGTGGATTGAATATCAAAAGGCTGATTGATATTCAACACACTTTCTCTCAGAAGATTTGGTTTTTGTTCAGAAAAAATACTTCCCTTTGGGTTGAGCTTATACATTTAACTTACAGCCATTAGTCACATCCTATTAAAACTATATGTAAAGCTACTGATTCTATTGTTTGGAGAAGGCTCCACTCAATTAAAGACCTGGCTGACCAAAATTTGAAATGGACTTTTGGCAAGGGTTCTATAGATTTCTGGTTTAATGACTAGCATGATATGCCCCCTCCCCCTCATCAGTAACCATGGCTCTGATAATTGGTACCTTTCTGCTAGTGTTAAAACCTTTTGGAAAGAAACTAGTTGGGACAACAACACACTTTTAAACTTCCTGTCTCAAGAAAGAGTTAAACAGATCAACTGTTTCAAACTCATTCGTGAACAGGAAGATAAAATTGTGTGGAAACTCTCTAAAGATAATAATTTTAACACTAAGCTAACCTGGGAGAGTATAAGGAAGAAAAACAACAAATCTTCGTTCTTTAAAAAAAATTGGAATCATTTTATACCAAAAAAGTTCTCTTTCTTATGTTGGAAACTGATTAAAAACTTTGCCCCAATAGATAACATTCTTTCCAAAACGCACATTATTACTGTCTCCAAGTGCCAGTTCTGTTGCAGTTGTGAAGAGAAAAATCATCTCTTTGTCAACTGTAACTTTGCCTGGCCTATTTGGAATTACTTTGGGTGTCTGTTCAAGATTCCCCTGAGGCGTTTCATAACGCTCACTCATATCCTTCACTGTTGGTTCTGGTTTTCTAACAGCAAGTTCCATGTTACCCAACTTGTCCCACAAGTAATTTGTTGGACAATTTGGTATAACAGAAAC
Source organism: Limnanthes douglasii subsp. nivea (assembly GCA_036936605.1). Classification (NCBI taxonomy): domain Eukaryota; kingdom Viridiplantae; phylum Streptophyta; class Magnoliopsida; order Brassicales; family Limnanthaceae; genus Limnanthes; species Limnanthes douglasii. The sequence continues at coordinate 273,036,738 of JAUPFV010000002.1, forward strand.
TGTTGCAAGTTTAATAACACTCATGATGACTTCAAGAGTGCTATTGACAGAATAACCAGAATCATTCTGGGTATTGACTTTGGTAATACATTACAAACTAAACACTGGTCACGGGTGATTGATGCAGGTTCAGCATTGGGATGTAACATCATAAACAACAGAAAGAGAAAGCCTGCTTACCTGAAGTGGTTGGCTCCGAATCCGGGAAGACTCGAAATCAGCATCGACGTTGCGCGCAGCTCTTCTGGAGAGGCCAGTGGAGGTATCTTGGTCAGAAACGAAAATGGAGATATTGTCTCTGGTTCAGGTCGTCTTTTTGGTAAGATGGACCCCTTCCAAGCTGAATGCTGAGCTCTCATCGAGGGGCTCATTCTATGCAAAAGAAACCATTGGCAGAATGTTGATGTAGAGTGAGAATTCCTAACCATAATCAACATTCTCGCCTCCGGCATTGCTGCCCCTCTCCATAAACCCATGATAGCTATTTGTCGAAGGCTAATCTACCCTAGCATGAGCCTCTGTCATATTTCCAGAAATCAGAATGTGGCGGCTGATTGGATTGCAAAGTGGGTCATATCGGATTGCCATGATCACACCTTCAAAGGCTTTAATGCACCGATTCCACTACTGGCAATCACAACACTTGAAAGCCTGGAAATCAGGTACATTGATCTCGGTTAGATGAAGGCTGATTCACTTCTTTTCAGTGACAAAGTCTGATCTCTATATTTGGTCTGAATTGGATTGATTTTGCTGCTTCGAGTGATTTGGCGAATGAAGCTTTTCTGTCTTTGGGATTTCAATTAGGGTTTCGTTCTCTGTTTTGGGAATAGCCTTAATTTTATATGTTTATTTAGGCTTTTGTCTTTGTTTTTCTTTTAAGTTCTCAATTTGAGGCTTATTCTTGTAAAACTTACACTTTAGTAATAAATCCTTATTTGCTTAAAACCAAAAAGAAAAAACTAGAATGTCAGATATAAAGAGATAGAGAGTACTGATCAACCAACCACCTATTGTTATCTGACCTAAATATACCGAGAGACTATTATATACGGGATCAAAATACTATCATTCGCATGAGATAAGGAAACCAAAAGAACCATGAAATCCAATTATCATCGTTGCACCACTTTTCTCTCTACTTCTTTCTCTCCCAAGAAAATTCATGTGTCGGCCATAACATCATCCATTTCCGAACCACTCAACTGCATTTCATCGAACACATTGGACCCTATGTATTCAAACTTCACTGACTTGAATACTGCTAATTTGTTCGATACAATATCTTGGAACATGAACATTAAAACCCTTGTCCATTCGGGAAATTCCGAAGAAGCTTTGTTTTTATTTAGAAAGATGAGGAATTCTGGTGTTTTTCTTGATGGTTTTACGTTTCCGCTCATAAACAGAGCTATCATATCGCTTAATGCAGATGTTGTGTATGGAAATATGGTTCATTGTGTTGCAGTGAAACTGGGTTTTGGATCCGATCTGTACTTCTGCAATACAGTGATCGAGGTATATAGTAAAAGTGGATATACTATTTTTGCACGTAAACTGTTCGATGAAATGCCTGAGAGAGATTTGGTGTCGTACACAACGATGATCTCGGTTTATGCTCGAGAAGGAAATCTGAGTAATGCTTTTAATTTATTCAATGAAAGTTTGGTTAGGCAGATGGAACCGAGTTACGTTACTATAATAGTTCTCTTACACGGTTGTTCTTTATGTCGAACTTTAAATCAAGGAAAGCAAATTCATGGTTATGTTATAAAAAATGGAGTTTTAACTTATGGGACAGTACAAAATTCCATTTTCAGAATGTATACAAGAGCGGGAAGTGTTAAAGAAGTCGAAACGTTTTTCAATCAAACTGATCAGACCGATATAGATTCATGGAATACATTGATATCTTATTACAGTTTTTCGAGCTGCAACGTCGACCAAGTTATCAATAGATTCCAAAGATTGATAAATGGTGATGATCCGACCCCCAAAGTCAGTATCGAGACACTAAGTTTAGTTGTAGGGACCTTTGCCAAATGCGGGTATTACTACACCCAAGGGACACAAGTACATTGTTTCGCCCAGAAACTTGGTTATTTGGATGACATTTTACAAACTTCATTTTTGGACTTTTATGCGAAATACGGGGATACTCAAAGTTCGAGCCAATTCTCTAGTAAGAACAGCATTCACTTTAGCGCGATGATGTCTGGTTTTATTCAAAACGGCCTATTTAGCAAAGCAATTGCCCTATTTAAACAAATTCAACATACCGGTCAAGAGCTAGAGATCAAGATCATAAAAAATCTTGTGGATGCATTTGCGAATCTTGGTGCTCTTCAATCTGGTAAGGAAATCCATGCGCACGTAATCAAAATTATAATTGACGAAATGGATGAAGAGAAAGTACATATAGAGACATCGATCTTAAACATGTATGTAAAATGTGGAAGCATTTTACATGCAAGAAAATGTTTCAACACTATTTCGAAAAAAGACTTGGTAACTTACACCTCAATGATTGAAGGATATGGAATATACGGAAACGGTCACGAATCTTTAGCGATTTATAATCAAATGTTACAGAAAACAGAAATTAAACCGAATAGTGTCACATTTCTAAGCCTTTTATCAGCATGTAGTCATTCAGGAATGGTTAGAGAAGGTTGCGAAGTTTTTTATTCAATGAAATCGCGGTATGATATTGAACCGGATTTAGACCATTACACTAGTTTAGTCGATCTTTTGGGTCGGTTCGGGTTGTTTAAATATGCGCTACTTGTCGTTTTAAAAATGGTGATCCGGCCTGACAGTAGGATATGGGGTGCGATTTTTGCTGCTACTAGAATATATGACGAAAAAAAGGTTGCTGATTTTGCGGCGAAGAGGATTTTGGATTTGGAACCCGGAAACGTTGGGTATTATACTTTGATGAGTAATTTAGAGGCCAGTGTAGGAAATTGGAGTGAAATGGAAGAAGTTCGAAGACGTATGAATGAAAAGGGATTAAGAAAGAAGCCAGGGTGGAGTCATGTTGAAGAGAAAGGGAGGATTTATGGGTTTGTATGCGGAGATAAATCACATGTTCAAGCTAAAGAAATTTATGAGTCGTTAGGGTTTCTATATACTCATATAAGACAGTATAAATAAGTTTTGGATACCTTTTTAATTTGAACATTTTGGGCTAATAATTTGAGAAATTGGTCCGAATTTGTTGATAAAATGAAACTTTCTTCTGTCTTTATCTTAAGATGGCCAAATATAATTTTTCAAAAATTAAATATTAATTAAATATTGTTTTGTCATGTAAATTAGTATAATACATGTTGTGACAAATTTAAAGTAATCACAATAAATATATTTTAAGGGACATGGAGTTCGCTCCAAGATCAAGACTCAGAATTCTCCGAACTTTGACGTTTAACATCCATTGATTCTCTGGTGTTTGTTTGATTACTCTCTGTTCTTCAGAGTTTTATTCATTCTCTCTGTTTCTGCGAGAGTTTTCGCTCTGTTTGTTGTGGCTCTGTTCTACAGAGGTTTCGTTTTGCATTTGAAGGCTTGGTGATCCTTAGCCTCTTTTCTGCTTGGAGTTGTTGCGTCTCTGTTGATTGATGCTCTGTTCTTCAGAGTTGTTTTCGTCTCGGTTTTGCTTTCGAAGGTTTCTGATCTTTAGCCATTCCTCTGTTTCGGAGTTCTGTTCTTGTTTTGGCCATGAATGGTCTCCATAATAGTGAAGAGTATTCTGCTCTTCTCTCGGGTAACAGCAAGGAGGAACCCAAAAAGTCTTACGCTGAAGTTCTGTCTCCGGTGTGTGTTAACGGTCAAAATACAAGAAATGTGTTGAAGCCAGAATTTGTGAAATGTTTGGCTGATCATAATGTTGTGCAATTTGATAAAGAAACAAAAGATCTGCTCTTAAAGCAGTCCAAATCGACGCTCATTGGAAAATTTAGCCAAGGTATACCCAAACGTACTGCTTTTCAAAAGTTCATGGATGGCTTTAAATTTAAAGGGGAGTACACTTATGAGACACTCGACTCTAGACAGATTTTGGTGGAGTTTGCTCTAATGGAAGATGTGTCAAAATTCTGGTCTAAGCCATTTTGGTATGTAGAGGGGAAGCTGATGAGGGTTCTAAAGTGGACTCATGATCTTGGCAAGAAAGTCCTATAGTATTGTTGTGGGCTCGCTTTGAAAACATGCCTGGATATCTATACAACGAATGGATCGTTGGGGATATTGCGGCCTCTTTGGGTATGGTTTATAAAACTTTTGTTCCTAAGTATAATCGGGTGAAAGCTGGGGCTGCTTATGCTCTGTTGGAGGTTGATGTTTCGTGTTTACTTAAAAGAAAGGTCTGGGTTGGGTTTGGTGAGAAGGAGGGGTGTTGGATTGGTGTAAGTTACAGGAACGTTCCTGATTATTGCTTTAGTTGTTCTCATTTGGGCCATAAAACAGATGATTGTAAAAAGAATGTTACTAAAACTGAAGAAAGGAAAACTGAAGAAAAGCTTATTGAAGCCAGTCAAAATTCTGATAACATTACCAAGAAGGATGTTCAATCTGTTAACACTAGTAATTTGGATACATCAGTTAAGGAACAACCCTTTATAAAGGTTTGCAAAAGAAGGCTAAAATCGATTATAACTCCTAAGGATAATACTGCTCCTTGTAGTCCTTCTTTTATTGATTCTTCTGCTAGAGAGCCTGACATTATTGGGGCTCTTCAAGATTTGGATCAGGATATGTCTGTATGTCAGGATGCCAAGCTAGATTCCAAGCAGGATGCTCCACAAGAGAAGAACTTGGGCAGCTATAACCCTTCTCCAAAGGCTAGCTCGTCTGATCAGGATTTCAATGATATTATTACCAGGAAGATCACATCTGCAAGAAAGAACAGCAAAGTTAAAAGATTGTCTATTAACTCTCTTCGCAAAAGAGAGAAATCCATAATTAAATCCTTTTCAGAATGATAAAGTTTCTATGTTGGAATGCTCGTGGTGTGAATAACAACCCTACGTTGGCCAGACTTAATCACATAATCAGTAATGACAATGTCAAGTTTATTGCTATTCAGGAACCTATGGCCAGATTTGATAAGATTGATCTTATTTCTCGAAGGTTAAGGTATCCTAATTTTGCATCTAATATTTCTAACAAAGTATGGATGTTTTGGGCTGTTGACGTTAATATTTCTGTTATTCATAGTCATGAGCAATTTCTTCATGTGGAAATCAGTTATAATAATTTTTCTGGTTTATTCACTGCTGTTTATGCTAAGAATCAGAGAGCTCATCGTAGACTTCTATGGAGTCATTTGATTCAAATTAATTTTCAGGATAAATATTGGATAGTTGCAGGGGATTTTAATATTATTACCTGTCCTGAAGATCAGCTATGTTGTGCTTCCTTTGATAATGGTAGTGTGGAGGATTTCAATGATTGTATCAGGCAGTGTAGTCTTGAGGACCCTGGCTTCAGTGGCTCAAGGTATACCTGGAGTAACAACAAAGTGTGGAAAAGGTTAGACCGGGTTTTAGTTAATCTAAAGGTGTCCTCTAATTGGAATATTCAGGTTTGCCACATGGTCAGAACTTTCTCTGACCATGCCCCTCTTCTCATTTCTATCTCTAACTTGCAAAGCAGATCTTATAGTAATAATAAGGGTTGTTTCAAGTTTTTAAATGTTTGGGCTAACCATCCTGATTTCCTAAGTGGTGTGAAGCAGAATTGGGATAACAAATGTAATGGTGATCCTAATGTCCTATTCTGGTACAAGCTTAAGCGTCTAAGGAAGTATCTAAAAGGCTGGAACTCTACTGTGTTTGGTAACATTTTCAATAAAGTTAAGGATTCTACTATTGATGTTAATACTTGTGAATTGGCTCATCAGCAGGCTAATAATAATATAACTAAGTCTAAGTTGGCTAAAGCTAATAGTTTACTAATCAATGCTCTTAAAAATGAGGAGTGTTATTGGCATCAGAAATGCTATAATACTTGGTTAAATGAGAGTGATGGTAATACTAAGGTTTATTCCAACTATGTAGCTAAGAAGAAAAAGAAGAATACTATCATTGGTGTTTAAGATGGGGGCATATGGCTTACTCACCAGGATAAAATTGCGAACTCTGCTGAGTTATATTTTAAGCATATTCTCTCTAGTAACTGCAATAATTATAATACTGATATGTCTCAGGATTCTATTCTTAACAATATACCTAAGCTCATTGTGGACAGGGATAATGAAGCTATTCTTAAGCAGACTAGCAAGGAGGAAGTGTGGTCCATTGTTATGGGAATGAAGAATGATAGTGCCCTTGGCACTGATGGTTTCAACTGTTTCTTTCTTAAGTGTTGTTGGGATATAATTAGCACTGATCTATGTAATGCTTTAAATTCTTATCTAAGGGGTGCTAGTATCCCTGGTGGTGTCTTTGCTACTGGGATTTGTCTCATCCCTAAAGGTCCTAACCCTATGTCTTGGAACAACTATAGGCCAATAAGCCTGTGCACTATTTTCAATAGGCTTATATCTGGTCTTATCAATAAGAGGCTCTCTTACATTCTTCCTAGTATTGTATCTAGAGGTCAAAGTGCCTTTGTTAAGGACAGAATCATTCATGACAATGTTCTTATTGCTAAAGAAATGCTACATAATATCAAAAGGAAACCTTCTAAATGAAACATTATTGTGCAGTTAGATATGACAAAGGCATTTGACAGAATGTCTCATGCCTTTGTCATTAATACTCTTAAAAGGTTTGGATTTTCTGATAATGTTTTGTCCCTAATAAATATGCTTATATCTAATGTTATGGTTTCAATCCTGATTAATGGTGTTAGTATTGGTTATTTTCATCAAAAGACTGGTCTTAGACAAGGGGATCATTTGTTCCCTTGTCTTTTTATTCTGGCTGAGGAAGCTCTTCTTAGAGGCATGTCTAATCTATATAATGCTAACTCTAGTATGAAATTTTACTTAAAGTCAGATTTTACCTTGCCTTGTTTAGCCTTCGCAGATGACATTATCATCTTCTCAAATAGCACTCCCTCCTTCATTAGCTGCCTGAGTAACCTGCTGGAGAAATATCAATGTGAATCTGGTCAATTGATTAATAAAGAGAAGACGAAGCTGTTTACCTCAACTATTTGCAAAAGTGAAAACATTACCAGAATTAAAACTGCTACTGGCTTCAATGTGGAGCAGGCTCCATTCACCTACTTGGGGATCATTATTGCTGCAAATAATAAAGGGAAGCATTATCTTCCTCTTCTCAATAAAATTTATGACAAAATATATTTATGGGATATGAAAAATCTATCTTTTGGGGGCAGATTATCCCTAATAAAGAATGTGATTTATCCTATTATCTATTTTTGGATACAAAGCTGTCTGATTCCTAAGACTATTATCTCCAAAATTGAGCATTGTTTTAACAGATTTCTTTGGAGATCTAAGTGCAATGAGAAAGCTATTCATTGGTCTAATTGGAGTGGGCTTTGTAGGCCTTTTGAGGAGGGTGGGTTGAATGTCAAACTTTTGTCTGACATTCAGCTTGCTTTTTCTTATAAGCTTTGGTATCATTTTAGGCAGAAAAGCTCTCTCTGGTCTGATTTTATGCATGCAACTTATTGTAGCTATGGGCATCCTTTAAATATTGAGTGTAATGTTTCTAATTCTATTGTTTGGAAGAGGCTCTGTGCTATTAAGGGTAAGGTTGATCAATACATTAGTTGGAGTCTTGGTAATGGGGATATAGATTTTTGGAAAAACTCTTGGCTTCTAAAGAGCCCTATTGCCAATAATTTCATTTCTAATGCTTATTTTCTTCCTGTTAAGGTTAATTCTTTTTGGAAATAGGGTGCTTGGGATATGGCTACTCTCAGTACTTTCCTCCCTATCGATTATATTAATCTTATTTCCAATGCTAAAATATCCTATGGTGTTAGTGACAAAATCGAATGGAACTTATCTAGGGATAAAAGTTTCAGTACTAAGGTTACTTGGGATGCTATTAGATCTAGTTATACTAAACAATCTATTTTTAAGAAAGTTTGGCATCATTTTATTCCTAGAAAGTTTTCATTTCTCTGTTGGAAACTTTTAAAAAACTATGCTCCTATAGATAGTATTCTTATTAAAAAGCACATGATGATTGTTTCTAAGTGTCAGTTTTGCTATAATTATGAGGACAAGTCTCATCTTTTCATAGGTTGCAATTTCGCTTGGTCTCTTTGGAACTACTTTGGTATAATGTTCAGAGTCCCTGTGAGACGGTTCATGTCTCTCAGTCATATGCTTCATAGTTGGTTTTGGTCCTCTAGCTGTGATTTTCACATTACTCATATTGTGCCTCAAGTTATTTTATGGGCTATTTGGATTAACCGTAATCATCACAAGTTTGATAAGCCTTATGATACTTTTGAGGGTGCTGTTTCTAAGATAAAAAAAAGTGATTCTAGGTATTAACTCTAAACTAAAACCTAAGCACTGGTCTGGGGTTTCTGATGCAGGGCTTACTTAGGTGGTCTTGCTATTGGAAGGTTGAAAGTAAGGTACCTGAAATGGGTGCCTCCGTGCAATGGAAGGCTAAAAGTCAATGTTGATGGTGCCATGAGCTGTGCTTGGGAAGCTTCTGGTGGTTTGGTGGTTCGTGATGGACAGGGCGCCATTTTTGCTGGGGCTGGCTTTCTGTTTGGTAAACTGAGTCCCTTGCAAGCAGAAAGTAAGCTTTGTTAGAAGCTCTTCTACTTTGTAAAATAAATGGTTGGAATAATGTAGATGTGGAATCAGACTGTCTTACATTGGTTAATAACGTGGTCTCTCGCGATATTTCGAATGGATGCTCGATTGCTTCTATTTGTCGAAAGCTGGTTTCTTCTGCTATGTCTCTCCGTCACATTTCTCGAACCCAAAATGCAGCTGCAGATTGGGTCGCGAAATGGGTCTTGAAGGAGAAATTGAGCTGTTCTTTCTCTAATGTCGATGTTCCTACACCTTTGCTAGCCATTATCACTCTAGAAAGCTTAGGTGTAGGTTATATCGACCCTGGTTAGGGTTTTCTTCATGGGTTTTTAGAGTAAGGTGGTTTGAAGCTTTGAATGAGTCTGGGTTTGCTAAGTCGGGTGGAGGTTTGTTGTAGACAAAGGTGATTTTGGATTTGTTGCAGAGAAAGGGGATTTAGGGTTTACCATTGGACCTTCTGATCCTCAGTGCACTTCACCCTTTTCCAACTTTTCTCCTCTATACTGATGAGAAAAGGTACTGTTGGCGGCGTCAACCGAGTGTATCAGAAGACCTTAGGTGGTTGGAAGCTCTGATCGATGGTGGTGGTGTTTCTGAGCTCTGGAGTTTTGAGAGAGAAAGGTGAAGTCGAATGGGTGTAGTCAATCTAGGGTTTGTTTGTTAGGGATTGGTCTCTGATTTGGGGCTTCTCAATTGGGGTTAGGCTTTATTACTTGGGCCCTTTTGGTGTTAGGCTTTATTTCTGTAAGGTTTATTTGGGCCCTTTTATTTTGGTGAGGTCTATATTTGGGCCCTATTTCTTTGTAAAACTTTCATATTAGTAATGAATTCGTCCTTTTGCTAAAAACATATTGTCTTGTCATGTTGTATTACGAGAATATTCAAAAATCAACATTAAGGTTAAAGTAACAATACAAAATCTACGACGGCTTCTTAAATAACCTGGGCCAAACGCATAACGTACGGAAACTAATATAAATGTAATTATTGTATCCATACAGATTAGGCCGTAAAACAATAAAGAAGACATTCTAAACAAATGTGAGTTCAAATCCGTGATGTCGACTAGTCAACTGCAGCTTCAATAAAAAGGAGAATAAGGGCAAACAACAAAGGTAAATATAAAACAAAGTAAAACAATTCTGTAATCAAACAATCTAGATCGTAAGTAGTAGCTATAGTATGAAACCGCAGAGGCTGAGAAAAGCTATTTTTTTTTGAATTTATCTTCCCCAGCTTCGGTAAATGGCTCCGCCAACACATAAACGTCAAAGATGTTGAATGCTAGAAAGGTGATCATTTGAAACCGTCTTGATCGAGGATGACCAATATCGATTTTAAAAATGAATTTGAACTTGGTGTTGAACGCCAAAGATGTTGATTGCTTGAAAGGTGACTATTTGAAACCGTCTTGATCGAGGATGACCAATATCGACTTTAAAAATGAATTTGAACTTGGTGCTGACAGCAATTCAGAACCATGGGTTTCTAGAGAGAAACTCTCTCGTCTCTCTAGAAACCCTAATAACCCAAAAGCGCCCCTCTTTTCTCTATGGAGCCGCTTTTCTGTTTCCACTAAAGATAAACTACAACTGGCTTTGTGCGTGGCGTGGATGCTCCTCTCCCTGTGTAGCCTCTCGTCTTTCACCGGCAACCTGTGTCGGGATATTTCTTTTATCGTTGTTTCGGTCCAGATCTGGAGGTTTCAAGTTCATAATTTTACCTCCACACTCTCAGTACCTATCTCCACTCAACCATCCTAATGGAATCTTCTTGGCAAAGTTTTCTGCTCGGCTTCTCTACCACGCTCTTGCCAGCAAGACACCCTTCATTGTCGCACTTTAAAATCTCATTGACACTCTGGATCCCTACATTGAAGCAGGATCTGTTTTTTCCTGGGCAAAAAACCTCTATTCGTCAATGGAGAGAGAGGAACTCTCGCCTCTCTCTATAAACCCTAATTAGGGTTTGAGATCCAAGCCGTCAATAGCTACTTTGAGGCGATTCAATCCCCTTTTTATAATCAGATTTTTCTTTTTGAGTTTTGAATCTAGAGTTTATCCTTTTCTTGGTCGTCTCCTTGTTAAATTTTTTCTTTTTTTTCATCTTCTTTCTTTTTGAGATTTCATAGCTTTTGTTTCCCATGGATATACAGTGGTCTTCCCGAAGGGGTTTAGATAGGAATGGAGAATCTGTACGAGGTACTTGGTTGTCCAGCAACTCCTCTGATCGAGGATTGATAAGTATTACGGTTGTTGGGGACTTTGCTGGATGTGATTTTGCTGGTCGTGATTTCGCCGTGAAGCTGCATGCACTAGTGAAACAGGCACCCTCCGATCTGAAGTCTACTCTTTGATTAGAAGTCTGAGGCGATATTATCCACTAGATCTGCCTCATATCTGGTTCGTACGGCGTTGGGTTTTGTGTCTACTGCGCCGGAATCTGTTTGGATTATATTTTCGTTGTATTCTTGTACCGGAATCAGTTTCCATAGAATTTCTGATGTATTTAGGTGCCGAATCTTTATCGGCGGTAGTATTTGATGCCGGAATCTGTTTCGGCCGTTTGCAGATGCGGTAGGCTATGTTGTATTATACTGTAAATCTTTTTATTATAAATTTAATGCTTTTAAAAACCAAAAAAAATTCAGAACCCTTGAGTGAAAATAAACTCATAGAGGATATGATTTATGGATTCAACATAGGAATGACATGACACACAGTCAGGAGGGCAGTTTAATCCCTAGCTATTAAGCTAGTCCCAAGTGTACATGGAAAACCGGAGTGTAAAAAAAACGACGAATAATATTATACTTATATCAAACAAACACAGTTCACTCGACGCAGGGGTGTGAAATACAAATTGCTTTTTTAAGTGTCTTTGATTGTGATTTTACATTCTCATATTCTGCGGTCCAACAATGCACATTGTCATAGTTGATACTTGAATGAGAGAGAGAGAGAGGATGAGGTGGTTTGTCTCTTGAAAGTTGCGATGGTTTCTAGCACTTGCAGACCTTATTTAGGTCGTTCAATTCTAGTTTCCCTCCAGAATGATTTCTGAAACCTGTAGATTTTTGCCAAGCCTTGAGTCACAAATATTGCTTTGCCCATAGTGGGTTACCAAAATCGTAGGGAACAACCACAATTCGTACTATAATGAGACAGTCTCTCTATTATCAATCGTAACCTTGTACATTTCCTTAGCTAGAGGCCTAAGACATAGAATTTTCCTCCAAGTACACGAGGAAGAGGAGTCAAACTTTAAAGATCAAAAGTTTTTATCTTTAATCTTCTCCGAATTAATCCAGTCACACCAAATTGAGTTGTCATTTTTACTAACTATGGACCACAAATGTTTGAGGACATTCACATGATTCAAGGTTTTTAGGTATGAAATCCCAAGGTCACCCTCAATTAAGGGCAAGGTTATTGTTAACGAAACCACTTTCTCACCTGAAATCTTCGTCTCATTGCCAACCTAGAGGAAACGACAAAGAGATTAAGAGAATTCCTTAAGAACTCTTGTGGGGATGATGAATATAGAAGACTAATTAAATCTTCCCATCAAATAGAACAAATTTAATGAGTTGAAGTATACCCGCATATGAAAGGTGTTTGGAAGTCTAAGAGGCAATACAGGTAGTGATCTTGTCTACAAGTAGACTATGGTTGTTACGGTTGAACCCAAAAATAATGATAAACTCAATTCTTAGAAAGTGGAAAATGCCATAGTAGAAGACGTGGCTCTTCTCGAGGATAACTTTAATGTGTGAGAGATTAAAAAAGTCATTGATACTATCCTTTATAAGGTTGATTGAGTAAATTGTTCACATGCCTAGAAAATCATCAGATTATTTGTGAAGAAAAGGTCGACAATCTTAACTCATGACACTTCCAGTGGAACTTGAAATTCGAATCACTACTTTTCTCCTTAAGAATATTGGAAAAAAATTGTATAACCAAGACTAATGAGAAGGGGAGAAGGATATCATTGTCTAAGACCATTTCTACCTTTTTTTTTTGTGCGAATCTCTGTTTATTTTAATATTATGAGATAGTGGAGATACACTATAATCAAAGTGATCATATGGTACAGAAAGTTTAAGGCCACTGGGATGTCAAGAATAAGACGTCATCAAACTTTATCAAAAGATTTCATCAGGTCAATTTTATGAACGACCCTCAAGCATTTAGTATAAGTTTGGTAACCCCTTAGAAGCTTCTTAACGATAAGGATGTTATCAGTAATGTTACGACCAGGTAAAAAAGTTGATTGAGAGTTATCAATCAAATGAAGAAATAAGTCATTGATGTTGTTGGTCAAGTTTTTAGATATAATCTTATAGACAACGTTGTAAAAAGAAATTAGTTTGAAGTCATCGACATAAAAAGAGAAATTCTTCTTTGGAATGAGGGCGATAGTGGTAACATTCCATGAGGGCTTAAGACATCCAATATTAAAGAATGTTCAGACTCCATCACATATAAAGTTTCCTATAATGTTCCAAGCATGCTTGAAAAATCCCGCATTGAAGCCATCAGTCTCCAAGGATGTATCGTTATCAATATTATAAAAGGGCGCTTTTAATTTATGTACAAGTAACATAAGAAACCATTGAAATCATCTCACAGGGTTAACTTTTGCATAAATAATAGAATAGATTCTAGGGAGCCTCGTGTATCCGGGGGAAAAACTAGAGCCCAAAAGGTTGGATAAATAGTCGACTAAGACACACTCTCTTATGGGTAGTAGCCATGTCTCCATTACTGTTGGAAGGATTTTGTATTCCAATCCCCAAAATTGGGCCAAGTATCTCTAGATTTTTTGTTTGAAGAAAGATTCTTCAGCACGACTGAGGAAAATAAAGGTAGAGGAGGTTGTAATGTCATCACTGACCATAATATATTTCAGGACATCATTAGCTAGAAAATATTGAACCGAGATAAACTCATTTTAAGCATTAGACACTCTAGATCCCATATCACTATATTTCCTACAATTAAGGTCCCTAAGGGAATACTGAAAGCAAGTGAGCTTATGGGTGACTAGACTCATTCCATGAGCTGCGATCAGAAGGTTACGGCTATAAGAAACTAGCTCGTGGGCTAAAGTACCCAAAACTAAAGTAACAGTGGTGTGATTTTGAAGTGAGTGGAGGCCCACAATGGGCAATGAACATAAGCAATAAATCATCACAATCACTGTTAACTAAAACACGGTCAACTCTGGAAGATCTTAAATCACTTAACTCATATTGATAGAGACAGTGATTGAACTTGTCGATAGATAGACAAGATTTTTTATTCTTTAGTTTTACGAATAACATTGAAATCCCCAAAAGTGACCCATTGGTATTCACAACATGTTGACAAAAACACCTATGTATCAACCCAAAGAGGATGTTGCTCAGGACCATCATTAAAACATAGATGGCTGAGAGGGAGAAAAAAGGAACATGAGAATTTAGACTACGTGTTTTGTAGTAAATTAGTCGCAATGAGGAATTAATTATAGAAATAAAAAAGACACTTGGGTTCCATATAGCCCAAATATTTCCCAGGTGATGGCATAAGTGGTTAGTGCCATAACTTCAAAATGAATCTTTAAGTCTAAAAATGGAGTCAACATTATTCAACCAGACTTTAGTTTCCACTAGAATAATGACTGAGATACGATTATTGATGATAAAATCAATGACATCTTTTTGAAGTACTGGGTCATTCAACCCACAGATATTTCAAGAAGCAATAAATATTAAAAACTTACTATGGGCGGGTCAAACAATGGATGACATCTACATTTTTACTATTTAATTACTCACCTTTGGAACTACTTCTGATGATGTTGGTGAAGATAAAACCCGATTAGAGGGTATTTTAGGTAAGTGTTTAGGTGGTGTATTAAATTCAGGTTAGAGAGTAGATAGATAACCGAGGTGTTTGTATTTATGTGTAGAGAGAGAGAATGTTTCAACGTTTTAAATGCTGCACTTTTGAGTATTTATAGAGTCATGATCATTATCCTCCAAGCCCATTAACATTGGTTTATTTAACATATTGCATAAACGGATATATGGCTAGTACACAACTTATTCAATATAGATATGTGGCTAGCACACACCTTAGTTAGTATTATTATTATTATTTTGGGTCTAAAATGCCCCCTATGATAAATCCGACCCACTTTCTATCTGATGCCTTCAAGGATTTCCGACCCCATCAGATGTAAAAACTTCTACCTTGATGCTTGCATAATTTATTTTTTATGAACTAACCATGTTTTTGTATGCATAATTTATTTTAATTTATTTGTCATGTTGCAAAATGTGTTAGGAAAATTCGTCAATGTCCTTCCAAAATTTGGACTACTATTAAGAATGATGACCAAACCTTTTAAGGTTATTCCACCAGGTTAAAGCAAAGGTAGTCGAGGCTGAACATCAACTAGAATCTCAACCAAAAGTAGATAAAATGATTTGGAATAGGCTTATTCCAAATTTCAAAAACACCATGAGCCGAATCAAAAGCTTGTAAACAAGTTGAATAATTTTTATAACGCATGTGGTATAGCACTTTCTGTAAAGACGTATATAATTAAAAATCTATGTAATTCATTAGAGAACAGGTGGAGTCTGAATGTTAAAGATATGAAGTGAACCCGTTTGAGGTTGAACAAGTGGGCTAGAGGACAGCTCGGGATACATGTCGAACTCTAGAGACTGCATTTGGCTTAATATTCATGAGGCCTTCCCAAAACTAGTTTTGGGTTGCTTTCTATTTTTATTAAAGTGTTTTCTCTTTTTCACTTCTTCTTCAGTTGCTTTATATTTTTTATAATTTTAAAACTATTAACTTCATTTTAATATCCTAACTATAAATTAAACCAAACCTTTTTCACTTATGCATATGGTTACCTTTTTAGGTTCGAAAACTTATTATTCCTCGTTTTAAATCTCGGAGGATAAAGTTCGCAACTTAGGATGTGATTAGTGGTACGAAGTACTACTTCACATGAATTCTTTTTATTTGTTGTTTCAAATTAACAAAAACTCTTAGCTCTAACACTTTTAAATATTAAAATTATTGAGTTATTTTTCCCAACATGAATTGAGCTATTTAGGACAAAACAAAGTATTTATGGTGGGAGGCTCTGATGGAATATGTACAATTGTTTGTTATGGTAGTTAATTCGTCCAATGCACAGTTTTGTGTAATAGGTCAATAGTCTAACAAATATTTTTGGTGCAGTAACTCCAAAGTCTAAGCACAGTTTCAAAATTTATTTTCAGAAATTATTACTTAAACATATATGTAAACGATAACATAATTCTATTAGAGACATATATCTCATTAAAACATTCTTGCACCACCAAGGTAGGGAAGAGTTTACTTCAAAATAAAACTAAGTACGAAATACATATTATTTTCAGTGTCACGTTTGGATATTTAACAAGTGTAAAACTTTGTGTTCTCCATGTTTCAAGCTTAGGAAAGTGGTTGATATTCTCCACCCAACAATTTTTAGGTCAATGGTTTGACCTTGGCTGATATGGTTCTTACCAGTTTTGATATAGTTTCCAAAATACCTTATTATTGGTATGGAATAGCTCATTTCTAAATATTTGTTCACCTATTTTGGAACTTTTGAAACATACGTTGGAATCATATCTACTTCTCATTAAGTTACATAGTGCTTTATGCATAAGTTATATTTTATCCGCTTCTCTTCGATTAGGTCAAGCTCGCTCATATATCCTTTGATATTTCCTCTATCATCATAGCTAGATATTTGGAGAAAAAGAAATATTAGTTCCAATAGAACTACAGTTTCCATTCTATCGAACTAGAGTGAAAGTTCTTTTTACGGTTGTAATACATTGGGTGGTCCGATACGCCCATAAAAATTCTTAGACGAATTTTGGCCATCTATCGGCCACCTTCTTGGATGTGTCATATACCTTCCAATATTTTTTGTTTGTCACTTTTGATAAGGAAAGGTATTCTTCAGGGACTAAAATGACAAATTCTGTAATTATAAGGTTTAATTACGCTTTAGTAGAAACCTAGGGGTTAAATTGTAAATTTGACAATATGTAACCGTTTCTCTAACTAACTCACCTGGCCTATTTAAAGAGGCTGAAGGAGTTATTTTGACCTATGAAATATTCAGAGGTACTTTTCACTACTTGAATTTTCCACTGTAAACTCTCTGTTCTGAATTCACTTGTTACAACTTTAATTCACACCAAATTGGCGCTAGAAAGAGGGGCGAGGATACCTTGATCAACAGATCAAAAATCGACGTCCGAATTCTTGTTTTTAAAGGTTTTTCGTTCGAATTTTCATATCTCGTTTGATTTTTTGCTGTTTGAAGATGAATCCGGAGGAAGGTGACAATCCATCCGTTCGCAAGGCGATGGAAACGCTGAAATCTGATCTGCAAGAGGCAGGTAAATTTGTTCCAATTCAACCTGTTCAATTTGACTTTGAAGGAAAAATGAATGAAATGATTAGGAAGGTGGCTGAGCTTGACGAATTGGTAAAAAAGAAGGGAGATAATAATAACGGTGATAGGCTTAGATCTAAGATAGCAGGTGGTGATCGTACTGATCAGTCTGATCAGTCGATGGACGAGGATGATGATCATTATGAGCAGCGTAGGGCACGATCTGAACAAAAAAAAGAGTATAGCGGGATAAAGAAGAGGAAGGAAAAGTTGCAAAGGCGACTGTATGAAAATTTTAGTGATGAGGAGAATTTTGAAGATTCTGAATCTGATGAAACACCGAGGTACGAACGTTCTCGAGGCCGTTCAGGAGGGGCAGAGCGTGAGCTCCGGCCATCTAAAATGTACAGGGAAGGAAGGAAAAAGAAAGAGAGGCGAGTATACTCACCTCGGAAATACTCGCCTCAGAGGTGTTCGCCTCGGAAGTATGAAGGTGAGTCCAGCTTGTATGCAACTGTGGGAATGAGAAATGAGGACCAGTATGTCCAGGGGGTTGATTGGAGGGACTCACCATTGGTGAAGGAGATCAGATCAGTGCCATTACCGAGGCGTTTTGATATTTCTAAAGTTGATAAGTTTGATGGGACTCAAGATCCCGATGACCACATCGAACAATTTAAAAACTACATGACTAATTTTGAAGATGATGATAGATTGGTGTGTAGAGCTTTTTCTCAAACGTTTAAGGGAACTGCGCTAAAGTGGTTTAATAAGATTCCTAAGGAATCGATTGCAAATTTCAGAAGTTTCTACACTGCTTTTCGCAGACAATTTGTGGGAAGCAAGGAGATGAGAGCCAATGGAGACACGATAATACAGTGCAAGCAGGCTGTAGGAGAGAAGCTGAAGGATTATACCAAGAGGTTTGTGTCAACAAAGGCTGAGCTGGATGACTGTGAAGAAAGTGTGGCTATGGCAGCGTTCAGGCAGGGGCTGTTGCCTGGGGATTTAGCCGATGAGACTACGAGGCGCAGAGCGTTAACGTTTGGAGCTCTTATGGCTCAGGTAGAGGACCAGATTAAGGTCGAAGAATCAACAAGGGTTCGAGGAGGTGCTAGTATTGTTCAAAAAGGGAGTGGACAATCTAACGTCTCAAACAGCAATCCCTCGCGTCCGAAGAACAACCAAAATGTTTCTAACCGAGGAACTTCAAATTCGTATCAGGGGGGATATAATCAACATAATTCTAACAATCAGCAGCAGTATAGGTCCAGGTCGAATGTGTGGGTGAGGCCGGATTACTATGCAGATTTAATTGAGAGTGTGGCTTCAATATATGAAAAAACAAGAGGAACAATCAATTTTAGAAAGCCACCAGCTATCAACAGGCCAAGAGAGGAACGCAATAATAAATTTTGTAGGTATCATGAGGACATCGGCCATGATACAAATGATTGCATTGCTCTGAAGAAGGAGATGCAAGTTCTGATCGAAAATGGAAAGCTGTTGGAGTATGTCAGGAAGAATGCCAAGGCAACAGCTCCCAAAGGAGGTAATCCCAATTCTAAGCAGGAAACTGCGTTAATGATTTTAGATGTTGCGGGTGAGGCAGATGGTTTCGATGTAGCCTCGGAATATGTCGAACCAGACCCCAGTCGGCTACTGTTAATGTCAATAGATGAGCCGATGCGACAGGGACGTGTTCGAGATTTGTGTGCCTTTTTCGAATCACTAACTATATTTGGAGGAGATTCGATGACCAACAACACCAATAATTCGAGGAAGAGGCATATAGTAAACTTAACGCGGCAAATTGAGGGAGGCGCATCGGCACATCTGAGCAGCAGGAAGGATGTGCCCTTTATAATTTTCGATGGGGATGATTTGAGAGGCATCACGGGGCCACATGAAGATGCGGTGGTTATTGGAGCAGAGGTATGCGGGGTGGAGATTCGACGAGTGCTGATCGACACAGGAAGCTCTGCTAATGTGCTTTTTAAGTCAACGTATGATAGGTTGACCACACCACCTCGAATAGAAAAGTCTGAGAGGACTATCATTGGGTTTACTGGCGCATCAGCAATTGTGGTAGGTGAATTCGAAGGTGAAATTTCCTTGGGGAAAGGGCCTTTCAAGAAGAAAGTGCAGGTACTTTTTGTGGTGGTGGATTGTCCATCAAGTTACAACGCTATTCTTGGGAGATCATGGTTGGCCAAAATGTACGCTGTAGTTTCTACAGTTCATCAGTGTCTGAAGTATGTGGTCGAGGACAGAGTTGGTGTAGTCCGAAGTGACCAAAAGGTGGCAAGAGAATGTTATGCTGTTGCATTTAGGTTACGTGGTAAAGGTTCTGGTGATCTCATGGAGAGTTAGCAGTTTGGGGGGTTGTCTTGTGGTGAACCAGACGAGGGAATTGATGATCCGAGGTCAACCCCGAGTTCTGTAGTGGTTAATGAAGAAATAGAGGAATATATCTTTAATAATGGCAGGGTGCTTCGAATTGGCACTCTGTTATCTTTGTCGATGCGAGAAAAGTTGTTGAATTTTTTGTCTGAAAATTTGGATGTGTTTGCCTGGAGATCCGAAGATGTAGTAGGGGTCCCAAGCAACATCATATGTCATAGCCTAGCGGTTGATCCGAAGGTCAAGCCAATTATTCAAAAAAGAAGGGCTTTTTCATTGGAGAAATCTGAGGCCATAGTTGCCGAAGTGGATCGGTTATACAAGATGGGGAACATTAGGGAGGCCAATTATCCGAGGTGGACGGCTAATCCGGTGGTAGTAAAAAAGAAGAATGGAAAATGGCGAATGTGTGTGGACTTCACAGATTTGAATAGAGCCTGTCCAAAAGATCCTTTTCCGGTGCCTCGAATAGATCAGTTAGTGGATTCCACTTCGGGAAATAAGATCCTGACTTTCATGGATGCTTTTTCGGGGTATAATCAGATTCGAATGAATCCAGATGATGAAGAAAGCACAACTTTTATTACTGATAGAGGCTTGCACTGCTATAAAGTAATGCCGTTCGGATTAAAAAATACTGGATCAACATATCAGAGGCTGATGAATAAGGCGTTTGCTTCACAGATTGGGAGAAATATTGAAGTATACATCGATGACATGCTTGTTAAAAGCAAGGGTGATGATGAGCATATAGATGATTTAGAAGAAACGTTTTTGAATCTTAGAGCCATTCAATTGAAGTTGAATCCAGAAAAATGCACATTTGGAGTCCGATCTGGCAAATTTTTGGGGTATATGATTAGTGAGAGAGGAATCGAGGTGGATCCAGAACAGTTGAAGGCCCTGATATCGATGTCTTCACCTCGGAATATCAAAGAAGTGCAAATGTTAACAGGCAGGTTAGCAGCTCTGAACAGATTCATTTCTCGTTTTTCAGATAAGTGCTTGCCTTTTTTCCAGGTGTTGCGTAAACCCAATAATTTCGAGTGGACTTCGGATTGTGAAGAAGCCTTTTTGAAGATAAAAAATCTTTTGTCCTCTCCTGAAATATTATCGAAGCCTCGGAAAGGTGAGCAGTTATTTTTGTATATAGCAGTGTCAGATTATGCTGTGAGCGCAGTTTTGATCAGTGAGGACACAAAAGTCTTGAAGCCTGTTTACTATGTCAGCAAAAGTTTGGTTGATGCTGAGAAACGCTATTTGAAGCTCGAAAAATTGGCACTGTGCGTAGTAGTGGCAGCAAGAAAAATGCGACCTTACTTCCAGGCACATACGATCGTAGTTCGAACTTCATACCCATTAAAAAATGTTTTGCAAAAACCAGACATTTCAGGAAGGATGACAAAGTGGTCTGTGGAATTGGGAGATTTCGATGTGCTATTTTCTCCTCGGACAGCTATCAAAGCTCAAGCTTTAGCAGATTTTTTGGTGGAGTTTCACTCGAGCAGATCCGAGGAGAAAGATGCAGAAAAGGTGAATGAGAATCCGACGTGGACAATTCGAACTGATGGGGGATCCAGTAGTAAAGGGTCAAGTGCAGGAGTGGAATTGGTGGCACCAACGGGGGAATTTATGTTTCAAGCTATAAAATTTGGCTTTCATGCTTCAAATAACGAAGCTGAATATGAAGCTGTGCTAGCAGGGTTAAGGTTGGCGAAGATTTGTGGAGCAATGTTTGTGCGCTTGGAAACAGATTCACAGTTGGTAGTTAACCACGTTAAAGGGGTATCAGAAGCTAAAAAGGAGCGTTTGGTTTTGTACTTACAAGAACTTCGGGGGATGATGGCGCAATTTGAAAATGTCGAAGTGGAGCATATTCGGAGAGGAAACAACACTATGGCTGATTCTTTGGCAACGATGGCTTACTCAGAAGAATACCCATGGATTATAACACAACCATCGCCTTCGATCATATCAAATCCTGAGCAATGTGAAATGGTTGATGATGTGGTAAATAATCCGACGTGCGCTCGAGGAGATTGGAGGTTTGACTTGTTAAACTTTATTTCAAATGGAATATTACCTATGGATAAACACTTGCTCAAGAAAATAAAGTATAAATCCCTTGGCTATGTGGTACTGGATGGGGTGCTGTACAAAAGGTCTGCTTCGAAACCTTTACTACGATGTTTAGGCAAGGATGAGTCTCAGAATGTTTTGTCCGAACTGCATGATGGAGATGGGTCAGCTCATTGTGGGTTTAGAGCTTTAATGCGTAGAGTATTGTTGGCAGGATATTATTGGCCTACCATTTTGCAAGATGCCAAGTCATTAGTTCGAAGTTGTGACACTTGTCAAAGGTATGCAAATTTAATACACAAACCAGCAGTACCCCTAATGACAATTTCAGAGGCGGTTCCTTTTGATAGGTGGGGAATTGATTTGGTGGGACCATTACCTATGGCTTCTGGTGGAAGACAAATGATTATTGTTGCGGTTGATTATTTTTCGAAGTGGGCAGAAGCAGAACCCTTAGCTGGGACAAAAGCTAAGGATGTAATCAAGTTTATTCAAAGCAATATTTGCTACCGTTTTGGAGTACCTCGAAAAATAACAACTGATAATGGTCCTCAATTTAATAACAAGGAAATGGACTCTTTTTGCTCTTCGAAAGGGATACAGCAATGTTTTTCCACTCCTTTTCATCCTCAGGCAAATGGACAGGTAGAGGTTACAAATAGATCTATTTTGGATGGCTTGAAGAAAAATTTGGCAGGAGCAGCAGGGAAATGGCCGAATTTTCTTCAAGAAGTATTATGGGCATATAGGACAACTCCTAGAGAGGCTACAAAAGAAACTCCTTTTTCTTTAGTATATGGGATGGACGCTGTGTGCCCTGCTGAATCTACGTTGCCCTCTTATAGACTACTACAATATTCCGAGGCAGATAATGATAAGGCTAGAAGAGTGGAACTTGATTTGTTGGAAGAAAAAAGGGTCAAGGCACATTTAAATGTGATCCATTATCAAACGTTAATGAGAAGCAGGTATGATGCCAAAGTTAAGAGAAGGGAATTCAAAATTGGCGATCTAGTATTGCGAAAAGTATTCCTTCACACCAAGGATAAACACCTCGGAAAATTGGCCCCGAATTGGGAAGGTCCTTACGAAGTTACAATGAGGGTCAAACCAGGTTCCTACAGGTTATCAGATCGAGAAGGGAGGATGCTCAAGCACCCTTGGAACATAGAGCACTTGAAATTGTACTGTGAGTAAAACTGAACTTCGAATTTTTGTAAAACAGACATACTCTTTCCTTATCTGTTGGCCCAGAAAGGTTTTAACGAGGTGTCTGATTGATATTGAATTTTTTAATAAAATTTCTTTTGGCCATTGGTTGTTTGTTATGATGTGTGATTTATTATTTTGGTAATTTGGCAAAGATTGATCATCTTTGGAAGTTGACCAAGAATAATTTTCCGAAGCGATAGCTTTGAAGAAACAACCAAATTTTTCGAGGTGCCACGTCTTATGAGTGCATCTATTTTTCGAGGTGCCACGTCTTATGAGTGCATCTATTTTTCGAGGTGCCACGTCTTATGAGTGCATCTATTTTTCGAGGTGCCACGTCTTATGAGTGCATCTATTTTTCGAGGTGCCACGTCTTATGAGTGCATCTATTTTTCGAGGTGCCAAAAGTTTAAGATAAGTCATTTCCTCGTGGAATAGAATACGAAGTTTACAAAAATAAAGGAGGGAGAACTTAATCAAATACACAAAAAACAAAAACAACTTGCTTAGCCTATTAAGCATCATTTTCTTCTCCTTCTGATGATTCCTCTTCGGAACTATTTCCTTCTTCTGAGGAAGAGCTAGGTGGCGCTTCGAAAGCTTCTTTGGGACGCTGATCTTCTGGAACTCGTTTCCAAAGGTTTGATAAATCTAGTCTTGGGCAAGCAGCATGAACTTCTCGAAGAAGCTGAATAGATGTGTCAATTTCAGTTTTCTTCATGCCTTTGAGCATCACAGAGCTAACCTTGGTTTCAGCTTGTTTGACTGCAGCTTTCTTTTCTTCTTCGAATTCTGTTCGAAGTGTAGTAATCTCACTTTGACTTTTTTCCAGTTTATCTTTTGTTTCCTTAATAAGTGCCTTAGCATCGGAAATAGCAGTAGAGTGTTCAGCCTTTAATTCTTCAAGAGCTTTCAGATGAGAAGTTTTTAGCGCTTCGACTTCTTCCTTGTGTGATTTAAGAAGCTGTTCTTTCTCAGCTTCGAATTTCTGGAGTGCTTCGTTTTTCGAAGTCTTTTCAGACTCTGTTTCTTTTCTGCTTCTAACTAACTCTTGGGCAAGACGCTCCAATTGGCTTTGAGATTTGCTCACCTCTTCGTATAATTGTGTTACTGCAGTAATTAGATTTGGGAAAGGTTGAAGAATCGAAATTACCTCATCGGATTTCTCTGAGTGAGGAAAGACTAATGGCTGATGAATAGGAGCAAAAGGGTTAGATGTAGAAGTTGTAGCAGCCTCGGTAGAAATTGGTGGAACAACATTGGCAGGTTGAGACCCAGAAAGTACGAAGTCTCCACTTGAGTTGAAGTCATCAAAGTTTAGATAATCATCTACTTGTTTATCTTCAAGGGTTATTCCTCCTTCAGGATTCTCCTCAACAAAAGTTTTACCTTGTGCTTCGGAAGCTAGCACAGCCTCTAGTAAATCAGCCTCATTCTTTTCATTGGGCTTTTTAGACTTATTCTCCTTCTTTTTTGGAGAAGTGTCCTTTTTCTTTTTCTTCTTCAGGCTAGGCTGGTCTTCTTCGGCTATGGTGGGAAGTGAAGGTGCAGACGTTTTTCTTTTTCTGGTACTCTTCGAAGTAAGGGAAGGCTTAGCTTTGCTTGTGCTGGCTTTCTGGGTCATTTTCCTTTTCTTTTTCAAAGGTAGATGGCTGTCACTTCGGTTCCGAAGAGGAAGATAGCATTTCCCATCTGGTGCAAGTATCCTCTCAACTGCCAGAAGGGGATCTGGTGGCGTCATCGGATCCTGAGGAAAGTCGGCCCCTAGAGATATGCGCCAGAGATGGCTATTAACGAAGTTAATGGGCTCGAATGCTGAATGAAAACCATTGCCCCAAGATTTTTCAGCCCATTCAGCCATCTTTTGGAAGATAAGCTTGGCTTCTTTTCGACGACCCTTAAAACGCCTCGGAATTTCTAAAGAGAGAAAAATAGTTAGTTAAGTAGATTGATTCAAAAACAACTAGATAAACAAGGGAAGGTATTACTTACTACTGTCCCTCCAGGTGAGGGTGAGTCTAGAAGGGTTGGCATCGGAAATTTCATGTCCATTTTCCCAGGCGCCTGACAGAAAGACGAATCGTTGTTTCCAGAATTTATCGGCTTCGAGGAGGTCGTCGATAATTTTCAAGTCATCTTCAAGGGTTAAATAATAAAATGGCAGAACAGGACCATTTGACACTTTGGTTACTGAGATGAAGTCCTCGATTTCGAGGGGAATACCTCCAAGCCTGGATACCATAATTGCTGAGAACAAGGTGAAGAGCAAGTTGGGAGTCACTTGTGTTGGGCATAGTCTGTGGATTTCGAAGAACTTTACGATCATCGGATCCAGGGGAAACCGAAGTCCCCAGTTAAAAAGTTCAGGATACACTACCAGCTCGTCTTTTTGGCAGTTCAAGGGTGTCTCTCCTTCCACCGGTAGTCGAAGTGTCATATTATCAGTTAACCCCCATAGTTTTCTGAGGTGCTCCTTCTCTGATTCGAGGTAGTAGCTGTAGGGTACATTCTTCAAGGCAAGAATGTACCAAGCAGAAAGAGGCTTGAGATTTTCCTGAACTAATGAAGCAACGTTCTCAGGCAATGTAATGAGACCTTTTTTCCCTCGAGTTTTCTTTGGAGGAGCTACATCATCAGCCTCGGACTCCTCCTCGGCATCAGATTCAGTAGCTTCTGAATCGTCTTTTTTCTGACCGTCCTCGGAATTGCTTCGAATTTGTGTCTCCTGTTGAGTCACAGGAATTGGCTGACTACACTCTGGTGTAATGTCATCCACTTCTAATGGGGGAGGAGGAGAATGTTGAGGAGTAGAAGAGGTTTTTGAATCTTCACCCATCACTAAGAAAGGTGATTTTTTGGAGCGTTTAACTCTAATAGCCTCGAATTGAGGAGGAAGTGTTTTGGTTTGAGGGTTTTTTGTCTCTTCGAATTGAAGGACAGGTGTTTTGAGTTGTGATTTGTTATAAGTGGGTGGTTTGTCTAAAGTAACTACTTTAGGTTTCCGATGAGGTCTTAGTAGTGAAGTTTTGGCTGGATTTTGGAGAGAAGAGGTTGTTGAGCTACTTTCTGGGTTAGAAGTTAGAGGTGAAGACGAAGTGGCAAGGTTTGGATTAAAGTTGCCATATTTAAAAGTGGTGCAGGAAGAGTGAGGACCGTTATAGATCAACCCAGCAGCTTTGTATTCTTTGGCTCTTCGAGAAATACAAAGATAATCGTAGGCACCGAATACTTGATTACTGGAACCAGGAAAAAGATTTTTCTTTGATCTTACTGGTCTTCTGGGTTTAAATCTATTGTATCTAGGGTATCTTCTCATACAATGGGTGTTGGTATGAGAGATTGCTTAGGAAGACAAGAAAAGATGAACAGATTGAAGATGAACAGATTGAAGATGAAGAACAGATTGAAGAAGAACAGGTTGAAGATGAGTAGGTTGAAGGTGAAGAATAGGTTGGAGATGTTTCAAAAGGTGGATTTTCTAAAAAGCTTTTAATGAATGAGTAACTGAGTATTTATAGGGTAAAGAGTAGCGTCGAGAAAGTGAAAGTGTGGAACAAGTAATCTGTTGTTATTGGCTGGAATATGAAACGAAAAGGGAACTAGTGATGTCATGGGCCTATTACTAGAAGTCTAATCAATCCATCAAGTAGGGTTCAAAGATTTCGAAGTGTTATTAAACTAGGTGTGAAGCAATAATGTTTGGAAACCAAAGGCAAAGCAGTTCCACAAAAAGTCAAATTCGATGAGGAACTAAATTCGAGGCAGTTGAAAAATTCGTTTGCACTTGCTCATCAATTCGAAGAGAATCCTAATTCATTGAATTTAGTCATAATAAAGATGTAAAATGATGCTGATCCGAAGAAGAATTCGAAGAGCTAATAGTTCCTATACATTAATGTATAGGAACTAGGGGGGCTACTGATAAGGAAAGGTATTCTTCAGGGACTAAAATGACAAATTCTGTAATTATAAGGTTTAATTACGCTTTAGTAGAAACCTAGGGGTTAAATTGTAAATTTGACAATATGTGACCGTTTCTCTAACTAACTCACCTGGCCTATTTAAAGAGGCTGAAGGAGTTATTTTGACCTATGAAATATTCAGAGGTACTTTTCACTACTTGAATTTTCCACTGTAAACTCTCTGTTCTGAATTCACTTGTTACAACTTTAATTCACACCAACTTTCACTTCTCTATTCTCTTGGAATCCAAGGGAGGTTAGAAGTGTTGTCTTATACCTAGATTTGGTAAAAAATAATATTCGACGAGTATTTTTGAATTGCATGCTGTTGTCAGTGGTGATACCACTGGGTACCTTGTATATGCATCAACTATTTATTTTAAGGAAGTCTGTGGTTTTATTTGCATGGATTTTTGCCAAAGGTTATGCTTACACCCATTTAGAGAAGTAACCAACTACTACCATGAGGTATTGGCGACCTTCTGACGCATTCGACAAAGGTCCTATTATATCTAAACCCACCAGTCAAATGAAATTTCCTATGATATCATCTTAATATGAATGTTAGGATCTGGATAGTTTTGGGGCATGTGATGCAGTGTTTGAATAAATATTTTGCATATGATGGGATGGTTAGCTATAAGTATCCTGCTAGGAAGAGTCACCTATGTAGCATCTGGTAGTCATGGTGTGCGCCACCTTCTTCTTCGTGAAGCTCGTTCAATATGAAGGTTGATTTGTCTGGACCCAAATAGAAAATGAGTGTTAAGTGAGACCATTCTTGTACAATATCTCTGCCAACCATACATATGCTTTCATACAAATTTGATACTTTATGCTTCAACTATTTCGTTTTTTAATACTTATTATACAAAGTATGTTATGATATCCAATAAGCAGCACGTTCTTTCCTCGATAATAATATTTTGAACACTTAGTGTAAACATGAGGTTTTGCCATATTATTCAATTATTGGCGTCTCATTTAGGACCACCCATAATGTTACATTGGCACAACCCAAGGAAGCTAGCGCGTCCATTATTATATTCTCAAACTTTGCTACTTGTTCATACATTTCCTTTAAGAACATAGTTGTTTGGCGATACAGTTCTTTTAAATATTGAATTATTTTATCTATTTTCACTTCTATTTTACTTAAGGCATGGTTGATAACGATTTGTTAATCCGTTAAAAACTTCAGTCGTATGGCTTAATAAATATGAGTAAGTCGCATATTTCTAATGATCACTTTATTTTCAGTTTCAATAAAATCCAAAATTGATGCCTTGATTTAGGGTAGCCCCTCTCTTTTATAATGGGAGATCAGTTGTACTCATGTGCAAGAGCCCATGCTATTGGACCCCTCATCTGTCCAGACCATCCATGTTGGTTTGGGATTATATGTCGAATGTAGGGGTATTGTTTACTGAAATTTTGTTAAGAAGTTTATGGGTTCATGAGCTATAATGGAAGTGTATGGCTTTTGCATTATATATTTTAAGGGAAAAGATGTTCGAATAATAATTACATGTGCCTGAAAAATAGATCCTCATATTTTTACCACAACTAAAGTTAGGGAAAATTATTGTAACCGTAGATATATTCTTTCAACATATAAAAAAGATTTACTTACATATTATATTTCTCTATGTATACTTTAGTATTCGTATTTGAACAGTAATTTGTCCCTGGACTATTAACTTTAGTGACAGATAGTCCCTAGACTTTCAAAAGTCCATTGGTAGTCCCTAGACTATTCAGTTTGGATAAAGTTAGTCCCTCGCATATTTTGATTAATGTTAAATTGGCACGTGACACCATACTCAATAGAAATTTGTATGATGAATGGTCCCTCGAATTTAGTTTCGATTTTAACATTAAATGCCTTGTTAGCAATAGAGTGACTAACTATATTTTTTTTATCATACGTTGCACTAATACTCTCTTACTCTGTATATATTTTCATTGTACCTACATCACTTTGATATTCTCTCTTACTCTGTATATATTTCCAACGTACCTACATCACTCTAAAATTCTCTCTTACTCGGTATATATTTCCTTCCTACCTACATCACTTTTTTATGTTTTTTTTATTTCTTTCCTTACTATTAAAATAATAAATAATAGTTATATAAACTAATTTATCTTAAACATTTATAATTCGAATGAGTTGACATACTCTATTTCTCATGTAGTTAAGAATACGTATCTTTGAAGCCACTATTGATTTTAGAGCTAAAATTTATTTCGTATCAAATTCATTTCGTAAGAGTTTGTTTATGTTTTTTTACTGTTCAATTATAATTCAAAGTAAGTTACATACCGTAAAGACTTGAATCAGAGATCTGGATGGAAAGCACTCTTTTTATTTTCTTTTCTTTCTTTTTATACTAATTAAAATAATAAAAAATTAATAAAAAATTTATATTATATATTTTTAATTCAAAGTATATCGGTCTTTATCTGGTTTTTGTTATTTTTTTTAAATCTGCCTATGCAATTATGTAAAAATATATGTTTTGTACTAGTTAAGAAACAAATTGGCATTTGCGGGATGTTAAAATCAAGTAGTCTCTTGTTTCACTTATTATTTTATTTTTTATATTCTCCGTATTTCTATTCCCGGCTTCTTTATTTAATGATATGCATTCATTTCACAAATCCTCTGTAGTTTATGTCTATTATTTTTGTAGTTCTACTTTATCGATTATAGGCTTACTTGCTATCCATCTTAATATCTACCTTTGGTTCTGATTATTTTATGTGAGGATAAAAGTTTTCAAAACTCACTTTGAAATATAAATAAATAAGATAGATTAGTTTATAAAATTATTTATTGTTTTAATAGTCAGAAAAGAAAAAGAAAACATAAAGAGCGTGGTTTCCAATCAAGTCTATGTTTCAAAAACTTACATTTGTAACTTACTTTGAATCACAAATATATAAGATAAAATCGGAATTAAAGTCGAATGACCACCAGTCATACAAATTTCTATTGAGTAGGTGTCACGTGGCAGTTTAACATCAATTAAAAGATGTGCGGGACAAACTTTATCCAAACTGGATGTAAACTCAATGCACATGCACTAGTGATGGATTAAACATGTATCCTTCATATACACGTTTTTTAAGTATGTAAACTCAATGCACATGCACTAGTCGCCACTTCTATTTTCTTGACCAAGACTGGGTCAATATCTTCTTGGATATGGCCTACTTTGTTGAACGGATCCACCTCAACTACAATCTCTTAGATTTGTGTATCGACCATTTATGATACATAAATTTGGCATGCATACCAATGATGTTTTGTATCAACCATATAAAAACATCCAAATTTTCATATATAAATGCTAAAAGATTGGTTCGATAAATACCTAGTATGTCTCTACCGATGCGGATGACTTTGTATACTCCCAAAGTTATATTTTTTATCTCCTCATCTGGTTCAACCAAGGAGCCTCTCGTGGTAATCCATATTAACTAGAATGACCATTACTCCTTGTGATTGATATTTGTCTACTACTAAAAAAAGTAGAGTGACATTACTTGCAAGTATTTCGTTGCTACATATAACATTAACCCAAGCATTAATATCGATGAGGCTAGAATTATAATATGTCTGAAGTTGAATTGTTAATAGGCTCGGATTGTAACTTAGTCGAACATTATGTTATAAAAGGTTCAGGCAAACGTTTAAGTAAAATATATTATCTTAGTGAGATATAGCATTTGAGATAGATTTATTGATTGTCAGTTATAAAAGTTAAGATAGATTTATTTCTTTATCAGTTATGCATTTATTTTCAGATGTAAGAAATGTATAAATAAGCCTCCACCTATAGAGAAATTAAAAAAATATATATCGGATCATATCATATCTCTTACATATCACACCTAACATCACTTTGGTTCTCTCATACCTCGGTACTTATATTCAGTACTAAATAATACTACATATCGCAACTCTAATTATATTATATTATTTGCGTATCATCTTCTTCTATATCTTATTCTATAATCTTCATTTGTAATTAGATTAAAATAGTAGCTACTTGTTTGGCTATGATACCCTACAGCTGAATAAAATCACATCACATCATTGGTCTCGTCTGTTAGAACAGAATGATACTTATAAAGTTCTCTTATAAATCAATAAAAACACTAAATATAAAGTTATTTACACAAAGACAATCATGTTTATCGCTTTAATTAGCGTCCTTAATCTGGTTTCCACGACTCGCATAATTTAACTCTATTGTTTTCTCAGCATGAGAAACCATCTTTATCTTCCTCTGATGATACCACGGTCGTTGGTGCCGCGGTCACCACCGATGTGACCATCATATCTTATATATGTATCATCGAGTAAATCTTCAAAATCTTCATCTGATTTTTAATCTTTTTAACAAAATTTTAGTGTTAAATCTAAAACCTCTTATAGTGAATATGTAATATCTTGTGGAAAATTTGTAACCCTTTGCAGTATTTCCAACCATAAATGATGATTACAAGCTCTTTGCGGTGATTTTGAGCCCCGGGCATTGATTCCAAACTTGGTGCGGTGATTATATGCGCCATTATATACTTAAGTAGATAGTATTGTTTGACTATATTGTAAGTGCAATATTAGACAAAGAAGAATGAGCCACATATCGAGTTATTTACTACATCAACAAATCTTTCATCACTACTAAAACTTGGTATTTGCAACTAGAGAAGTTAGCACTAAATCTAGTAGTGTTTACCAGAAAAGACGATCATACTTTTAAGGTCACATAAATATGGTTCAAACATCTTTTCCCTCGAGGAATGATGTCATAAGCCTTGTTTATATAGTCGCACCTCTAAGGCTTGTTCATATAGTCACACCATTAAGTTTGTTCATATAGTCGCACCCTAAGGCTTGTCTATATAACCATACTTTCAAGATTTATCTCTATAGACATATTATAAAAACCCTTCTTTCCGACACACCTTAGTTCAGCAGGGTCCTAGATCAGTTTGGCCCGGCCTTAACCGAGTTCAACTCAGTTTTTTCTCAATTTGTCTTGCCTTCAGCTCAGCTCGACCCAATTTCAACTCAGCATGGCCTTAACAGAGCTCAGCACGACCTTAGCTTGACACATTTAAATTTTTTGAACTTTTATTCTTTTTTTATTTTGTAATTAGATTATCCATATATGCACTAGGCTTCCAACCCGAGTGTTAATGTGTATTAGGCTTCCAAACCATAAAATATAACTTATAAATTTAGATGTGATCCATTTAAAATCATATTGTCCTACACTCATGGTGTCAAACCAGCCCACATATTGTTTTTTAATATAAAAAATACTTTAATCCCTTAATGTTTTAAGAACGTTGGAGTTCAATCAATTCACCTAGGATTTATATTACTTACTGTTCTGTTTATATGTAAAAAAATCCTTATAAAAAATTCTCTTTTCTCCACCCGTCAATGCTAAGCTTAAGCTTTATCTCGATAAACAATAATTAACTATCTTCTCTGGTCGTCGAGGCTAAGCTTAGGTTTTATCACAATAAAAAATCATTTGCTTCCTTCTCTACCAAAGACAGGTCATTCTCTACCAAGGACAGGTCAATCTCTTAACGTGTTAATGGTGTCGGGTCCAAAAATGTTCTAAGCAGTAAACTTTCAATTTGGTCTGGAGCTCCAAAATAATAACATGTGAGTTAATCAAACATAAATTCTGAAATAGCTCGGATATATATTATTCAAAATAGAGATATATCCCTCATTCATATGTTATTTACTTACTGATAAGTATTACTTATATTTTCACTCAACAATATTATGGGGCGGTAATCCTTTTAGTAAAATTATCAATTATGTTTTTCAATTCGGAAAAACATGCTAGTTACTCTAGCAGTTTGTTACCTACTTATATTTTATTATCCCTTTTTTAAAACGAGACATTATTTCATGAAATGAGATTTTGGTCGACGAAAGGTTTTTAACGAGACAGAGGTAAAGCACCAAGCCAAGCTCTCCGGAGTCAAGACAATTCATCTAGAGGTAATTAGGTCCGACAGAGAGCGGGAGTAGCACAACATGATCATCCTCTCAAACTAGAGGTTGTTCATGTTGATCATTCATTTCCAAAAATCAAAACTCATAAGAAACAATTTTTTGCGTGATTTAAACCACACAGGCTCGGCCAACTACAAAATATAGTGCATGGTTATTTGGCCAAACTCTGGACCAATACCTTATAAGCTCGACAACATCAAATCAAGTAAAGCATCCATTTGGGTACATTTGGACTATTGAGATTATAAGGATACTAATGAGATATATAATTATAATTGTCGAACTCGGGCTCTTAAACGACTTATATTACAATTTAGTTGAATCTTAGTTTATAAAGAGTTTGGTTAATGCGTAAATACAATATATTTATGCTTAGTCAAAGACAACATTTAAGATTAATTTATTGAATGTCAGTTATAACCATTAAGATATATTTATTTCCTTATCAATTATGTATTTATTTTATGATATAATAAGTGTATATACAAAC
This sequence comes from Limnanthes douglasii subsp. nivea, assembly GCA_036936605.1. Taxonomy (NCBI): domain Eukaryota; kingdom Viridiplantae; phylum Streptophyta; class Magnoliopsida; order Brassicales; family Limnanthaceae; genus Limnanthes; species Limnanthes douglasii. The sequence goes on from JAUPFV010000002.1 coordinate 273,070,148, forward strand.
CTCCCCATGTGGAGGAAATTAGAAAATAACTCAGATTACATCATATCTTTGAGATCTCATACCTAAGTTCATGTCGAGTCTCACAGACCTCGGTATTTGATATTCATTACTCAATAATATTACAGATCTCATTCTGATCATTCAATAATATTTGCATATCATATTCTTCTCTAATTGTAACATGTAATTAGCTTAAAATACTAGTTTTCGTGTTCACCTTTGACACCTTTCAGTTGAGAAAAATCACAACACATCAGCTATGTACGAAGGTATTAATGAACTGTTGACAAAGTTGTATGTATATGGTCACACTATGGTTTTCCAAATATTGTGTTGTATGATGAACAAGTACATACAACTATGAACATGCATTACACATATTTCATATGATTCCATTGGCCTAAAACTACTTCAAACTTTAATTTTTCAATGATTGGGGTATTTGTCAATATAAATCAAGTCAAAGCCATTTTTAACGACATTAAGGAGATCACATTGTGCATTTTTTGTAGGTTTTTTTAATAGGTAGTTGTTCAAACTTCATGTGTCCACCATAATATTCTTAAACGGTATCATATCGATATCGAAATTAATTACATATCTATTTTCATGTGGTGCGGTAAAGCTACAAGGTCTTTGTCGTTAAAATGTAATACTATATAACATGTTTTGTAGCGACGAAGTTTGTCCCTGACATTGGATTTCAAAATCAGTCATGTGGCGTTTTTTAGAATATCAAATAATAACTCATAAATATTCATCATTTGTTATATTAAGAAAAACATGATAATTCAGATTGAGATCCAGGTGTTCCTAGTACATATCCATGATGACTAGTGCTTTATATGCCTAAGAGGCTTGGTTATAGTCAAAATCACCAAAAGTTTTGCTCAACGGGTTGTTGTGGTTCGGTCGTAACTACTTTTGGTTTGCCTTGGGTTCTGACCTTCACAAATTATATTAGGTTTACATCATCAATGGAGTTTTGAACCTTTATTTTTAGGGATTTGTATTAGTGTGTCAGATTTTATGTGTCATTGTCGTATAAACATAAATTATTCAGATCATGATGCTCTTTTGAATCGAACATCTTCTCATACTTGCATAAATTTACTAGGTCTTTGGTCTTATAAAAAAATGATACCAAATTTTACAGTCAATCATGTAAAACATCATGTATTGCCTCACTCGATCTGTTGTTGTTGGTTATGCCCCTGTTTTGGTAACTCTAATTTTGTTGTTTGACCTTGTTAGAGATGCAGTCAAGGACTTAAATTTCTAGATAGGAGACAATGTGAGTGGTTCATTGAAATTAGTTGCACTATGGTAATTAAGGTACGACATTTGGGGCCTCTACGATTCGTACGCGTATTATTTCATCAACTTTTATTTGTTCATCAATCCAAGCTAACAGGTCACCAAAATTTAGAGCCTTCTTGTTTATAATGTCCTCTAACATGAGTCTTGGTAGGATCTCATATTTATTAATCATGCATGCGATAAGTGCATGAAAAAATTTCAGACTTTTTTTTGTACAGACGAACCTTTGGATGTAATCTCATATGCTTTCACTAGGCTCATGCTTGCAGTGGATGATGTAGTCACTATCAATCATTTTGTTTCCTATGAACTGGTTCTGAAGCATCGTCCATATAATTTTAAAATTATATATGCACTTTTGCAGTACATGGTTGAACCAAGTAAAAGAAAACTACTTTTGGATGAAGTGTGACAAAGCATATTGTCATCAATCTCGAAACAAATCGTATCATTTTGGAATTTCTTGATGTGATGCTTGAGGTCTTAAGTATCATCCTACTTGTCCATATTATATTAGTAAGGATGTATTTTAGGTTCAGAGGTTATGGATATTGGATATGTTAAGTGCATCGGACCCGATGAAATTTGTAGTCAATTGTGGTGGCTAACTAGGTCATAGTTGGATCATAGGTGGGTAAGGATAAAAAAAATTTAGATAATAAGTAAATAGGTTTTTGAATCAAACGACTTACCGTACTATTCTGCCAAGGGTTCGGAGGACCCATTTACTGATTGGTTGCTCTAAGTTTGGGTTAGATATGGCTCGACAATGTATATTATCTATCCTCCTTCTTGTATCTGTGAGAGGAAGGGATTCAAATCCTTCTGTCAGAATGGGAGCGGCCCTCTTGCATATATTGGATGAATCATAGTCAAAGTGTTCTTTGCTTTCTATCGTCTTTGAATTCTCAACGTCAAAACGGTAAGATGCATGATCACGTAAAAAAAGGTTTGTATCATCAATTCTCTCCTCGTAATTTTCGATACTGTTGGGACAATGGATAACCAAGCACAAGCCTCACAAGAACTTCGGGGGTAGGTTAGTCGCCTAGAGTGCGGATCCTCATGAGCTCTTCCAGATGACAACGCCTTAGGTCGTCCAGTTGTTGTTGCACGTCAATAGTTGGAATAATAAGATCATTTACTACTATAATCAGATTTGATCTTGGTAAAAAATAAACATGAGTTTGGATATAATATTTAGGTTTTTAGATATTTGCAGAATCAATTTTTACGAAAAAACTATGTTTTCCACATATAATGTCAATTTGATAATGTGTTTGTTTATCGGTTATAATAGTGAAATGTGGCCACTAAAGAAAAAAAAAATAGTATTGTTTATAGTCGAATTTATAAAAAATGAAAATGTGAAAAAATAAAAAAATATATGTTATTTTACAAAATCAATCCTATAAAAATAAAGATAGTTGGTTTATTGGTAAACAATACAATATTCCAAATCTAAATCTTATTCAGGACCTATTCCAAATCTAAATCTTATTCAGGACCTCGGACAGAATGGTAGCAATCTTTACATTTATATTTATATTGGCTTGGCGTATAAAAATAAGGGTAATCTATCAATTATCATTCGAAATTAAAACTATTTACCAATAACCAATCATGGTTTAAGAAAGCACTGAAGAACCACTTCGTTTTAGACTTAAAATACCGATAACCACTTGGACTTTCTATTGATACCAATATACCATTTAATCGTTTTCTCGCTCTCATGTTTGTTTGTTTTTTAAATGTCATATCTTTCAAACCATAGTTCCAAAACAAATCCAAAAATACCATTGGTTTTGTTTTTAAGACGAACACAACTAGATCCATTAAAGATATTGTTTTTAAAAACAACAAATATAATACGTTTGGTTGCGAAAATAAGAGTAGCAGGGTTGCAAAATTAGTTTCGAAAAAGCAATTGTGTTCAAATTACAAAATTACGTGTAATTTGATTGAAAAAAAAACAACTATGTTCCGCTTGCGTGATTAAGTGGTATATGGCAACAAAAAATAACTGTTTTTAGTGCGAGTTGCGTAAATAAAAAAAATAGTTGTGTAAATAAGATTTTGGTTCTGAAAAAATAATTGTGTCGGTCGCGTAATTACGTGCAACATATATAGTATAAATATGAAGAAAAGAGTTGCGTAAATAGAATTTGGTTGTGAAATAAGTATAAAAAAATAATTGAAAATCCTCCAACATCATTCTTGGATTCCGTCTTTTAAAAACAAAAATATGTTTATTTTTGAAAAAGTGAATGCGATAGTTTTGAACGTTAAAAATAAATACAAATAGGACAATAAAATAATTTAAAACGAAATAAAATAATTTTTCATGAACATCTAATTAAGTCGTTTCTATAAACAGAAGATAATGATAGGTAAGTCGTGAAAAATGAATTTTTTTTTTCTCTCTTATCTATGTATTCCTAAAGAATATTGTAGACGGTTCTTATGTTACTGAGATTGTTGTTGATAGACTTAATCTAAACGGTTATTAGTAAAAAAAAATTACCATTATCCGCATTATTATGGATAACTTTCCCAAAAAGTAATTCGTAAGCATAAATAAATGATAGAGATGCCTAATTAGTATTTAAAAAAAAAGCACGCTTGTTAAAAGAAACAATATTTAATATGATACGCCATCTAACTTCCAAAATTTGTGTGCCACATATGGAATCCATTTCTCTAAAAATAATATTCATGATCAATTATGCTAAAATTGATTCAACTGCTGATGATGACCTTTAGGAGATGTCACATATTAACAAAATAAAATCTAAATGGCCCAATAAAAGTTGTAAGCCAACTAAAAATAAGGCAAGTAATTAATAAAGTTGATCATGCATGGTCGTCGCCTTTTGACATGCAGGAAAGAATTGAATTCCGGCAGAGCCACCAATACTCCTTGTACGAAATAGACATCCATGGCATTGTCGCTGGAAGGCCAACTCCAGAAGAAAATGAAATCCTGGAAAGAACTATTACAATTATGACTGAATTTTGTGTAAAGTTGGTGTCATGCATCGAATTAAATCGTGTCGTGTCACTCTAAATTGGTTCAGAGAAAATTTATGTCACTCCTGATTGGTTCAGGAAACATTACCCGGGTCCGACCCCTTTCTCTGGTCATGTCAGTTTGACCACCATTTTCATTGGGTTGTAAACATCTCAACCATAATCCAAAATATCAGGCGGGCTTACAAGAAGTGTCATATCATGACAACAAAACCTGTTAATTTCGTGTCACGGCTTTGGTTCATGTTGTGTTGGTTTGTATCGGTTCGCTTCGGGGAACGAACCTTACCGGATCAATTTTTACAGCAATGTGTAAGGGTCATCAAGAAATTCATCTTACAATAATTATTTCCATCATAACCGTAAAATAGCATGCCAGATTTACGTTGGATATATCCATGGTGCCATATATTAATTAGCAGGTAGGGATTGTCGATTGTGTATCATGGGTAGTTGGGTTCATGTTGGGTCGTTTCAGCTTGGGTAACATATACACCTTAACTAAATATGACCCGTCTGTTTTTTGCACCCTGTTATGGTCAACCTGAATTCTCATTGGGTCCTTTATATATCGTGTCGGGTTCGTAAAATGTTTACTGGTCATGCCATATATTCATAGTTCTAGGCAAAGACAATTTACATAGTTGTTGAAAGGAAAACCTGGTTAAAGCCAGAAGAAGATACAAGACGCATAAAAGTTACCTTTTCCCAGTGAGCACAGCATAAGCATTCGAGGCCACAGCGGAGCTAGATAATCCACAAAAGATCTTCCTATAGTGAGGCAACACTATCTGTCCTGAAATATATCAATCTCGACACTAAGCATCATATCAACCGTTGTTTTATAAGCTAGTTGAAATAAGCAAATAACAAATATAGCTTTTAAGAAAAGACAGAAGGTCATTTATTGCGCTGAAAAGTGCTAGCTTTTAAATTAAAAATCGATGCATTAATGTGAAGCCAAAAGACATAAGACCAAATAATATAAACTATAAATGCTAAAAAGGCATATTAAAGAAATTTGATATAGAGAGTGATGCAACTGTCCCTAGTCATATCAGAGAGCCCAAAAATATATCGAAGAAAAGAAAAGTAAAGACATTAGCTCTTATCTTATTATTAGGCTTCAAAAAATTAGCTTTTAGCATTTTTTAAGGCTAAAAAGCCAAAATAAAATAGGTGGAAACTCCGTTGGTTGTTTGGTGCCTGCTTATAAGCTAAAAATAAGTACGTAGATAAAAAAGTTGCTTTTTTTATACTTTATCAATCGAGTCTTAAGATTGAAAATGAGATATAAAGTGAAAACAGTAATTTCAAAAAATGTTTTTTCTATAAAAGCCTCGGCACTGGAGAAACCGGCGAAAACATAGCGTGAAGAGAAAAGGTCAAAATTCTAAAAACCAACATGTCTAACCTTCTTTTAGCTTTTAAGCTTTTTTTATCTTATAAACTTAAAAGTCATACCAACCGAACTACACTTTGGCTTATAAGCCTATAAACCCAAAACTAATCGCATCAGACAATAACCTATATAAATAAAGAGAAAGAGAAGATATGATAGTATCAGCAAGCTAATAATATAACAGATCCACCTTATGCAGACTTCTTTTACCGGATGAAAAAGTCAGGTAAAAAGAAAGAAAGAAAAGTGACCCCTCACCTAAACTTGAATAATTACTGCGAAGAGTAGAAACCATAAAAGTCGAGCACTTTTCGTTTGTATCATTTCCCTCTCTTGACTCTTCGACCTTTGAGGATAATATATCAAACCATATACCAGAAGGAAATCTTCTTTGTCTAACCAGCCAAAGTATAATCTCGGTATACGGAGTACCAAGGATAAATGATATGGTGACTTCAATCAACATACAAACAGAGCTGATTGAAGTGTGCACAATGGTAAAGAAAATATAAAAAACCGAAGTTGTTGGTAAAAGAAGTAACAATGGAGTAAAGACGAGAGATCCAATTATGTGTTGTTTCACCGAGTAGTCGTAACTATCTAATCTGTGTCGAAGAGGATTCCACTTTCGACCCCTGTAAGAGATCCAAAATTAGTGTGAACATCTTGGTTAAAGGGAAAAAAGGGGTTACACTAATCATCAGTCCTCACTATCGAGATCTCGAAATATTAGTCCCCTGAATATAAAGTGTACCATCACTAGTCCGAGAACCAAACACTCAGGGACTACTAGTGTTACGTTGATAAACGAAAGAATGATTCCGTTATGATTAAGGTTGGATTCAAGCCAAATCTTTGGAAATTTTTAACTTATTAGATTTGGCTCGAGCCACATCTTTGGTAATTTTTTAAATAACAACAATTTGAGCAGAAATTGAACACGAGCTCGAGCCGAGCTGGCGAATAAAGTAGAATTATTGGGACTATTAGTACTTTTGTACTAAATAAATTACTAAATATATCAAATATTACTGATCTACAGCCGAGCCTACATGAGGTCCAGCTTAATATAGATTTGAATTCACTCGCCGGGCATTCAAGTTTGGCTCGCTAAGAAATTGGAGTCTATGTAAGTTATGTGCTCAGTCTAAAAAATTACCAAATCAAGCCGAACTCGAATTATTTGTTTGTTAGCCACCCCTAATTAGGATCGATACTAGAGCATTTTGGAGGTCAAATAACAAAATTCTAGGGAGTTACCTGAAAAGTCGCCACAAAGCTGCTAAAGCCTGTATTTGGTGGGAGTACAAGATTGCCATGATCCGGTGAAGAGCTGACACGTGAAGTGATGCGAAAACAATAACATCTTTGACTAAAGCAGCAGGTGGTGTCAATCCAAAGATAATCCCACAGACAGAAATCGCTCGTACGAAATACTTGATAAAAATCCCAATAAAAAACCAAAGAGTTGACCAAATCTGAATTGCGTTAAGAGATACCATGCCAAGGACTTCTGCCATTTCTGTGTTCAACTTAAACCCTGCCGGTACTCCCATCAACCACACACAACCCGAACGCAAAATGTAATTTGTAAATTCGTTGGCAAGGTTCAAAATCCACAAACAGATAGATTGTTCATGAAACAAGAATGCGAAACCGATTATGTTTCCTAAAAGAACATCTACGGCTAAGGAGGACCAGATGGAATGTCTGTGAAGTGCAGCTTTTTCAGCGTACGGAACACAAGATAGGGACCTTATAAAAAGAAAGAAGATCCGAACAATAAGAGAGAATTGACGATATAATAAGTTCTACTACTAAGGGGTTGTTTGGTGCCATTTGACATTTTAGATTTTAGGTTTACAAGCAAAAATGTGATTTAGTTGGGACTTGTTAAGCTTATAAGATTAAAAAAAGCTAAAAAAGATATCTTATTTTGGCTTTTTTTATAATATCTGGTTTATTTTCTCTTCGATGTTTTTCTCACAGCTTTCTTCTGTATGCAAGTTGTATTCATGAAACACAGATTCATAAAATCTTAGTTTTCAGTTTTCATTTCCATTTTATATCATCTTTTATAACGTTAAAATTTGACTTTTTTTATCATGCACCAAACAACATATAGCTCACTTTTTTATTTGCTAATTTTACGCTAGATTTTTAGCTTATATGTTGGACGCCAAACAACCCCTAAATACAGAACGCAAAGCTGATAATGTAAATATAATAATACAAAAAATCATTCGAGCCTCCCGCTACCCTGATAAAACATGATACTAAAAACTTTCAGGTTTCAATGAAAAGTAATTAAATCTTGGTTACCTTAGATCATTCTCGTGAAGAAAAACTGGCCAATATAAGATCTGAGAACTGCGTACATTGAATATTGTCCATGTAGCCTTTAGAATCCATACAGACGCATAGCCTACCCATGTTTGTGACCAAAAATCTGAGACTGAATTGAAGAATTGAATAAGAATATAGAATATAGTTGATAGTGAGGCCAAAACAATTGCCAACAACTGCCATGCGAAGGCAAGAATCCTGAAAAGACAAGACAAAAGCATTTAAAACCACACCGTAATTGAACAAGTGAATATAGTAATTACAGCGAATTTTCCGGGAGTTACATGCGAATTAAGGAAAACTTCGATATGGATTTCTCAGAGTTTACGTGTCTCCCATGGACTATTTTAGCGGCAGAAGTGCAGTTAAGTGCCAGAAGAACTAAGTCCTGCATTGGAAAAGAGATTGAGACAATTTTCCAAATATTAAGGTAGCATTACCTTTGTGATCACAAAAGCAAAGGGTTGTTTGGTCCTCTAGAAAGAAAAAGGGCAACTTTAAAGGCAAAAATCGGTACACAGTGAAAGCTATAGCTAAAAGCTAAATAAATAACGAGTTTTAAAAAAAAACATGTGCAGAGAGAGAGCAGATGAGAAAAAGATCGGAAAGAAACATGTCAATTTTTCTTTTACTAAAAATACTATTGTATTTAGCTTTTTACACTTCTTGACCTCATAAGCTTACAAAGTTAGCTTTTTAAGCCTAAAAAGCCAGACCAGCCAAACACTTATAAGCCTAAAAGCCAAAAATAACTGATGTCGCCAAACAACCCCTAAGCATCCAGAAAGCAACTTACTATGTCACTAAGAGGGTGTTTCCGTCGAAGATCATCAACCCACTTTGGTTTCTTGCACGGCGTATCTTGTCGCTGAGAAGAATTTGAGAGACTCAAAGAAAAATGTTGCACGCCATAAGTGGGAGTCTCATAAGCTATTACCTAAATAGGTCGATGATGAAGAAAAGAAAATTAATTCCTACTAACAACAATGGCTTGTAACAGAATCATGAATAAGATGACATTGAGACTTACATACGTGAACATCGCACTGAGACACTATTTTCCCGTTCCAATGTATGTGATGCAATTTAGGAATCCCATGTAGTTTTCTACCAGATTGTTCATGAGAATCATAAATCAGATTAACCCAGTGACTGCTCTTATTAAAAGCTGTCTCTTTTATCGACCCATCAAGTACATCGCACCCACAACTAGAACCACTCTCACTAGCTATGAAACTATTTTGATGAAGTTCATTTGTTTCAAATTTTGACAATCCACCATTACTTCTACAGCAAACGGTACAATGACCCAGCAACGAAATTGCCGAATTATCCTGTAGAAGTGTTGGCATCTTCGTGTTTGCTTCACAGAGTATGTCCTGATTGATATAAGACTGTTAAAGACGATTAACTTATTAAATAGAAAAAAATGTCATAATTCTACTTCATCAAGTAATTTACTAACCCTTAAAAAAGGTAAAAGACTTCATGCTCAGAGCCCTATTTAATATTAGGGGTGGCTCACAAATGAATAGTTCGACTTGAAAAAAGATTGGCCCGATTTGATACTTTTCCAGCTAGGAATGCCATATAGGCTTAAGTTTCTTATCAGGCCGAGCTCAAATATCTCCACATAATTCACAAACTATTCGTGAGTGACTCCAAATCTATATTAATTTCGAACTCATATAGGTTTGGTTCGAGTTCGGATTGGATAATTTTATAAATAGGATAAAGTTAAAAAATATTATGATATAGAGGTATCAAAACTCTGAATAATTCTTCTAATACACTGAGTACGCCCGAGCTTGGGTTCAAATTCGTTTCTAGTTAAGAATTTAATCTGAGCTGTAACTGTGAACTCAGATACTTCAAAGTCTCCCGAGTCGAGCTTAAGTCGAGTCTACTGACTAAAAAACAGACTCGATTACCTCTTTTTGTTCACGAGGCGAGCTAGAATCCATCTACAAAAGTCCGTAAAATATTATATCGGGATCCGAGCTAAAGCACTTCCATGTGACCAAAAGACTTGATTCTCTAGTATTATATTGAATCAAAGAACTATACACACGACACCATCAGTCAGAAAAATAAAGAAAAGTTCAAATTTCAGTAAACACCTCAATAGCATACTGAGAGGCAACTTTATTCGAAGAATAACCCACAACGATATCTAGAGAAGCTGCAGAGCAACAGAATGACCACCCGAACAAGAGACATGATTCCGTTAAAGAGACTTCTTCCGGCCACCAAATCCTACACTTTCTTCTCATTTTCATTCCATCGTTGATATTAACACTGTAATTAAGAAGGAGAAACATGAATTATTCTAAAATATACCGTATGCAAACCCTAATTTTTGACTTTGCACTCATAGATTAGTACGTTTGACTGCATTACTTGATATACCAATCCTTACTAGGAATCAATAAAGTAGAACACAGCACTAGCTGCTCATAATTAAGATCTACGACACTGGAATTTACACAAAAAAGACTGAACTATCAGCAATTATATTTTACAAGTTTCTATCGCTTGCGATCCATTCCCAAACTTACTTTCGGCTTAATTGAATAAAAATAGAAAGTAATTAGTAGATAGACATCTCTTGCTTCAGCATTTTACCAATTGAACTCAGATTCATCTTCAATACGCTACAAGATAAGGCACAAAAACATAGTACACAAATTCTTTAAGTAACGAGAATAAATCAACGAAATATTGAGCTTTGATTCGAGAGAAACATCCATGACCAATCAAACTAGATATGGAGACGAGACGTACCTCAGAGGGATAATACAACACGATCGAGAGAGAGAAGAAAAGTAGGAAGCGATGCTACATGTGACGCGGTGGCCTTGAGAGAGATAGAGAAAAGGAGAGGGAGAGAGACGCTGAGATTTAAATTGGGTAGATTTGAAAGTAAACACTGAAGCTTTAGCTTAAATCTGATGAAAGGTAAAAAAGTCTATAACCTCGAATCATAAAAGTTGGGTAAATTTAGGGGTGCTGATTTTGTTTTAAGAAAGGTTGTGCGACGGCTTTTTTTTTTTTATAACGGCCCTTTATTAAACTGAAGAAGAATACAAGCCCTATAGGGCAATTTTACAGAAATTTAAACAAAACCCTAAACGCGCTAGTCTTCAGCTTCAACCTCTAGACACCCTCTTCAAGCTCTTGACCTTTTCAACCAGACCATAAACCCTAATTTCGTAACCTCAAGTAACCAAGATTAACACTTTCCAAGAGAGCAATAGCTTTTAATTTCAAAGGAGCATTGCTTGCATCAAACTCCAAATCAGAATTCCTTTCAAGAACATGCTTAGCAATCCAGTCTGCTCCTAAGTTCTGTTCTCGAAAGATTTGATTCACTATCATCTCAGAACAAAGAAGCTTCCTACAACAATTCAGCATCGGATCAAGGTACCATGGAGTATTACCAAAACTCAGTAAATTAACCAATACAGCAGAATCAATCTCCACGTCCATCTGCTTCAACTGCAACCTGTTACAGAGCTTCAAACTCTCAAACAGCGCCCTACATTCCGCTATCAAAGGAGAACTCTTGCCAAATATCCAGCCCATACCCACCACAATCTTACCAGAGCTATCACGAATCAAAACACCACCAGCAGACTCGCCATTTAAGGTACACGCCCCATCGATGTTTATTTTATACCTACCCTGATTTGGATTCTTCCATTTCAAATGAATGGGTTTAAAACCAGTATTGACATGATTAATACATCCTAGAATCAAAGCCTCACGAGTAAATCTGCCCCAGTGCTTCCTTTTCAAAATTTTACTTCGATCTAGACTAGTTAGAATGAACAAAATATGCTTGATGATAGTAGTAGAATCAGTCATAATACCCTGCATTTTGTTCTTGTTCCTGGCAGACCAGATACACCATGTTATAATTGCAGGAAGAATTGTGAAAATATCATAATCTTTCTGGGCAGACCAATACCACTTCATTACTACATGAGAGATAGTCATAAAGGGTTGAATCTGAACCTTGAATATATCGCCAAAATGTCTCCACACAATCAAAGCTTGCTGACATTGGACCATGGCATGTTGAGTAGACTCCACACTATCACAGTTAATACATTTTGAAACCAACTGAAACTTCCTCCTCTGCATGACTTCATCTGTTGGAATCCAATTATGTAACACCCTCCATAGTAGAAAAGAACATTTCCTAGGAGTAACAGAGTTCTAGGTCTTATCATAGAGTCTTGTGACATTGCCCTTATCTCTGATGTAAGTCAATGTATCTCTAGTACTGAAAGCCCCATCTTGTGACAAAGACCATAACAAAGCATCCTGTTTATTAGAGAGAGTAACATTTTTAATTCTGTCAATATCAGTTGAGGTTACCAGAGTTTGAAGCCTATTCAAATCCCATGCGCCATTAAGCCAAAAGTCAACAATCTTGTCATTAACACTTCTCCATAAGGTTCTTCTATCATTATCATTAGTAACCTTAATGAGAGGTTTATCAGAACACCACTTTTCATACCAGAAACTCAAGTGACCCTGACCAGGTAACCAAAACATCAAGTCCTCAGTCTCATCCCTGACATTTATAATGGCAGCCCATGTTTTAGATCTTCTGTAAGGTGAAATGGCCAAAACAGGGTGAATATCATCTCTACAATAGATAGAAAGCATGAACCTGGCCCAAAGAGATTTTTGACGTTTGAAATTAAACCAATTCTTTACTGCAAAAACATACTGAATATCTTTTAACTTGTTGACATTAAGCCCACCTTCTTTATAGGGCTTACACAGTCTTCCCCATTTAGCCCAACTGATGCTTGTTTTATCATCTTTACAGCCCCACAGAAACTTACTAAAGAGGACTTCCAATCTGCAAATGATACTAACAGGCAATGAAGTATGTTGAAAAAAATAAACAGGAAAAGCCATCAATACAGATTGGATCAACATCAGACGACCAGCAAAGGATAAATGGAGCTTGTCCCAATCCAAGATTCTGCTCCTGACTTTGCAAATAATAGCTTCATAGTTAGACACTCTTGTATTATTTGAGATTGTAGTACCCAAATAACTGAAAGGTAAATACATGTGATTGATCTTCCAAATGTCTTCAATAACTCTGATCTTTTGAAAACCAATTTTCTTAGAAACAATAAGCTTAGACTTTGTATTATTAATTTGCTGACCAGAAATTGCTTGATAGTGATCAAGAATGCTCTTTATAGCTTCCATAGAAGTAGCATCAGCAGATGTAAAAACCATAAAATCATCAGCGAATGCAAGACAAGTGATCTTCACCTCACTCCTAGTCTTATAATTAACCATAGACTGCTCATTGGCTCTCTTCTTTATGCATCTAATAAGATATTCCTCAGCCAAGATAAACAGACTAGGGGAGAGTGGATCCCCTTGTCTAAGACCCTGAGAATTAGGGAAAAACCCAGTAACCTCACCATTAACAAGAACTGAAGAATAAACATCCTTAATGCAATTATGAACCATCCCAACAACAGAAGCATTGAAGCCAAAAGCTTTAAGCACATTTAAAAGAAAGCTATGGTTGAGCTTATCAAAAGCCTTCACCATATCTGTCTTTACAATGACATTACCATTTTTGCTGTTGCTATCAATATCAAAACATAACTCTTGAACAAGTAGAATTGACTCTTGAATATTTCTACCCTTAACGAAACCACCCTGCTCATCAGAAATCAGTTTAGGGAGGAGGCTAGCCAATCTATTGTTGATAAGTTTTCCCGAGATTCTAGAGAAGACAGTAGTTAAACTAATGGGACGAAATTCATTCCATTTATTTGGATTCTCAATCTTAGGAATCAAGCAGATTACAGTAGCTTTAACTCCTCTAGGTAATCTATGACCTTGAAAGAAGCCTTTAATAGCTTTACAGAAATCATTCCCCACAATACTCCAACAAGTCTTGTAGAACACAGCATTAAAGCCATCAGGCCCAGAAGCAGCCTCAGACCTTAAGCTTTTAACTACCCCATGAATCTCAATATCCTCAGGAACCTTAACCAAACCATTACAATCCTCATCAGAAACCAGAGAAGGAATGGCATTCCATAAATCCCCTTCCAACACAACATCAGTAATAGGAGAAAGTAGATCTTTGAAAAACTCCACAGCTGAATCACCAATTTCTTTCTTATCATTCAACCAACTCTCCCCAGATTTAATTCTATCAATTCTATTTTTCTTAGTTCTTTTCTTCACAAAACTATGGTAAGCTGCAGTGTTTCTATCTGAATCCCTTAACCAATCAGTATGAGCCTTCTGTTTCCAATACAATTCCTCCCTGTCCAGCAAGATCAAGTGATGTTGTCTAGCCTTTTCTAAAGCCAATTTATTAGCATCATTAAGATCATTAAGCAGCAAATATTCCTTACTAGTAATACTCTCTTCAGATAGTTTAAGAGCATCAAAAATATTACCAAAAACTTCCTTGTTCCATCTTTTCAACTCCACCTTCAAATGCTGTTGCTTAAGCCAAAAAGCCATTATAGGATTACTAGTCTCAACAGCTGCATCAGTATTAATCCAAGTATCCTCAACCTTCTTTAAGAAATGTGGATGAGTAGCCCACATGTTAAGGAATTTAAAAGAGGGCTTTGATCTTTCCAAATTAGAAGTAACCTTAATCAAAATAGGACAATGGTCTGAACAGCTTTTAGCCATGTGAGAGACTGATGTAGAATCAAAGTAATCTGACCATGCTGTATTATACAACACACGATCCAACCTTCTCCACTTATGACCATTAGACCATGTATAAGGACAACCTGTAAAACCAGCATCGATCAAGTTACAATCCATAATACAACTATTAAACTCATCCATACCTTTCTGGTTTATTGTTAAACACTGAATCTGCTCCTGAAGGTTAGAAATAATGTTGAAATCCCCAAACAAAATCCATTCCTGTGAGTTTACATTCAAGGCACGAATCTCTTCCCAAAGAACAAACCTCAAACCCGTCTTGCATTTAGCATAAATAATGGAAACACCAAAGGTTTTATTCAAAGTTGGATGATTAACATTAAGATGCAGTAATTGCTCACTATCAAACATAACATCAACCCCATAAGACTGATGCCAGAAAACCCAAATCTTGTTACTCAAATTACAACAATAACCAGTCAGCTTCAATTTCTTAGCCAGCCACTCCATCTTATCAGCATTAACAAACGGTTCTTGAAGAGCCACAAAACTAACTTTTAACGAAACAACCATAGATTTCAACCGTTGAATAGTTCTTTTATTTGCAATGCCTCTTGCATTCCAGTTCAAAATCGAAATAGTCATGTTATAGAATTAGACTTCTGGGCCTTTTTCATCTTCAAAATCTTTGAAGACACAGGGCCTTTCGTATTCCAAACATTCATTAACTTTTTAGACCTTTTAGGATCCTGCTTCTTCTGTTTAACTTGAAGAGAACTCCCTTTCAAAGGAGAAGTCTCAAGACTCCCAGCATGAACTGGAGAATCATGTATTTCTTCATTAAAAGTTTCAAACATACCTTTCTTTTCCAAAGTTTTCAAAGCATCAATCAGTTCATCTTCATTAACTAAATCAACCGAATCATCCTCAACCAGAATATGCTGAACATAATCTTTATTCACAATATCAAAAGAATCCCCTGTTGAACATTTCTATCATCTTCATCTTGAACAGAAAGCTCTTTATTAACAATGATAGATTTTAAGACTCTCCCATCCACACCATTCTTGTCACCAGAACCAACTGTATTCTTGCCACCATCATAAATCACCTGATTCTGTTCTAAAGAGCAAGAAACCTGATCAGAAATCTTAGTATCATCCTTCATCTGCACAATATTTTCAGAATCCCCTTCTTGAGCCAACAACCATTTCTTACATTTATCAATGGAGTGCCCGATATGCGCACAATGATTACAGTAGACAGGAATTTTATCATAAACCAGATGAATCAAATAACTTTCAGAGTCCCCAAAGTTAACCTGAACATTATTAACCAACGGTTTGGAAACATCAATTTCAATCCAAGCTCTGCAGCAATTCTGTTGAACACGATTGATCGAAGGTACCCAAACCTTAAGAGGAGTACCTAAAACCTTTGCTATTTCAGAGATCGTAGATCTGTTAAACAAAAACTCCTGTAAATTCGGAAAAGAAACCCACACCGGTGTATATGGAGACTCTAAATTCGGATCGAAACCAGGCGTCCATTTCAAGAGTCGCATTGTTTTCCCTCCCAAGATCCAAACACTCTTAGACCAGAGTCTCATTAGATCATCCAACTCAGTAAATTCAATGAAAATGTGTCTGAAATCCCAGACAGAGAGAGTGAAAGAACCTTTGAAACGAAACTGAGTTAAAAAATTTTGCAGACTAGCCATAGATGGCTTCCCAGAAGCAAACTTAGCCACCAAAGTATGCTTAGAAATCTTTATCAACTTTTCTTTATCCTCAACCTTAAACGTGATAACAGGGCATTCACTAGATCGAGTAGCAGAAACATCAGCATGAACAAACTCTGCTTTTTTTGGTTTCAACATATCAGCGTATGAACCTTTATTAATCAACGAAGTATCAGAAATCTTATCTTTTTCCAACTCTTCAAAAACTGGATTTTGAATAACATTACACTCAACAGCCTTTCCCTCACCATCAGTTCCTCTGTCTTTGACAAACTTTCCATCTGATCTTGATTCCATTATATTCCTAAGTATAGGAAATTCTTCATGCGAGATATTGATACTTTTACTCATTTTCCAAAGGGAAAAGAAGAATCAAAAGAGATGAATCAAAAAGAAAGGAAAATTTTTAGGCTCTGTTCTTGAAGAATAGAGTTTCTTGGAGCCATCGGTTTCTAATTAGTTGGTTGTGCGACGGCTTTCTACATTCATTTATATTTTTATTTCAAAAAAGGGTTATTTCACATCAATCTAACAAAAATTTATTTCAAAAAAAGGGTTATTTTACATCAATCTAACAAAAATTCTGGTTCAGTGGATTTGATTTTGTCTAATTTTTAAAAAATGCATTTAATTGTATGATAATTCCATAAAAAAATGTTTTATTTTTTTATTCATAAATTTACCTTTCATTTAGGTTTATCCATGAATAAACTTCGTCTTCATCATCTCACTATTCAAATCACTCCGAACGGAATATTTTTTTTTTCGAATATTTTTTTCACCCTCCTCCGCCACAATGCCGTCCCGCATCTCTACCCAGTTTTTAACATTAAGCTCATTCGCTCTTACTTCTCCACTGGACGTCTCCGTTACTCTGTCTCTATCTTCTACCAAAACACATGACCCCAACGTCTTCCTCTACAGAGCTATTATCAATAGTTACTCCTTCCATTGTCTCCACGACCAACCGGTGTCTTTTTCGTGAAAATGTTGAGCCGGGGTGTTGCCTCCACTGAGTCTACGTTTTCGTCAGTATTGAAATCTTGCTCACTAGAGAATGGGAAGACGATCCACTCTCAAGTGGTTAAATCCGAATTTCCTATTTGATTCTTCATGCTTCTCTTCTCTCTATCTTCTATGGGTTTCCTTTACTCCTTCGTCGGATTGTCTCTTGCTTTCTAGGGTTTGCCTGATTCGTTTTCAAATCCTATTCGATAATTGAGGTATCAATCTCTCTAATGTGATGTGTATCTAGCTTTTCTGTCTTGGTTTGGTTCGTAACTCTGTTTATGTTGTGATAGATGATTCTAAAATTTGTTTTTATTCTTGATGAGTTTAATTTTGTATACCTTTGAAATTGATTTGTTCAATTTTTTCGTTTTGGGATGGGGTTTATGTATAATCCATGTTTAATTTTTGTGATCAATAATTTGATTCAGTATTGATGGCTTCTCTTTTATGATTATTTACTGTGGTTCTGCATCCAATTTTCATGTTGTAGGTAATGATAGAACGTTTCTTTATACCCTTTAATTGGCCGACTTCACAAATTTTGTTAATAGTCTTTTAGTTTGAGACTATTATAAGGCTCACTCTACTAATTTTGAAATTTTCTCTATGTAGATTTGTTTATTGCTTAGTTCTTATGATATCCTTTTGTTTTTTGCTCTTTTATTCAGTTTACTATAACCCTTTAGGGGTTGAGATTGAGGTGGTTGTATTGTGTGTTGTATAATATGTTATCTTATCTTCAAAATTAAAACTTTTGATATGTTTCTTGTGTTCGAGTTTTAGATTTTACGATATTTACCTTTCATATCATAAAGTGACAATTAGTTATCTCCGGAATGCAGGATATATACAGACTATCTAGTGATAGAAAAAGGTACTTTACATTTCAATGAGATTAGCGTTGTTGAAAAAGAAGAGAACTCAAAGATCTAAAAAGCTCTGTCTCTTCCACCTACGATTTGGAACGTGACCTAATCCAAGTTGTTTTCTTCTCCGGTGGTGTTCAAACTTCTTTCTCTCATATCACACATAATGCCACCATTTTCTACGTGATTGTTCGTCATTTGTTGTTGTTGCTACTTCAAGCGGTGGCGCACCAAGTGGTGGTGCCCCAGCTGCTGTCGGTGCACCAGCTGAATCAAAAAAAGAAGTAGCAAGGAATTTGATAAAGATATGAGATTAGGTCTTTCCGATTAGATCCATCAATTTTTTTAATTATTGTTCAAGATTCTGGAATTGCTTGTCATCTTTAAATCAAAAGACATCCTTTTAGTTCTTTTATAAATTAGAGTAGTACTTGGTTTTGGATTTTGGTTTTTTCGGTTTTGTCTAAAATTGTTATGTTTGAAAATTATTACTTAGGTTACTAATGATTGCATTTTTAAAAATTATTACTAAGCTACGAATAGAGTAACAGTTTTATTACTGTTATTTTTTATAAGAGTAATAGTTTTATTACTATCATCATACGAGTAACCTAAATAATTTTTATATTTTTTAAATTAATGATATGATTTATTTTTGTTAATCGAAACAACTCAAAAACAATAATGAAAGTCTCAATTAATTTTAAAATAATTGGTTTCGACCGATAATAGCACAAGCTAGTGATCATATTTTTTGTTTTCTAATTGGAAAAAACATGTTATAGTTATAGTTTAATCATGTCTAGCTTTTGATAATGTTTTCTTGTATTTTGTTCTTATTTTCTTAAGAATAACATTACTACTAACATTTTTTTATAGGAGTAACAGTGTTATTACTCTCATTTGTGATATGAGTAACAATTTTATTACTATAATTTGTAATAAGAGTAACAATTTTAATAATGTTATTCATCATACTAGTAACATGATTAATTTTTATATTTTTCAAATGAATCGCAAGATTTATTTTTGTTAATTTAAACAACTCAAAAAATTATAAGAAAATGAATAACATGATTAATTTTTGTTAATCAATATACTTAAAAATAACAGTCTTATTGTTGTTATTCTTAATATAATAATAGTTTTATTTCGGTTATTCCTCATATGAGTAACATGATTAATTTTAAATTTTTAAAAGAATAACAAGATTTATTGTCATTAATGTAAACAACTAAAGAAACTCTTTTATTAGAAAATGAATAATATGATTACTTTTTGTTAATCAAAGTGCCTAAAAATAGCAGTCTATTCATGTTATTCTAACATAGTATCAATGTTATTATCGATATTCTTAATAAGAGTAACGTGAATATTTTTTATATTTTTATAGGTGGTGGTAGTGATGGGTTGGTGGTGGTGTCGTGGTTGTGGTGGTTGTAGTGGTTGTGCTGGTGGTGGTTGTGGTGGTGGTAGTCGTGGTGGTGATGGTGGTCGTGGTGGTGGCGGTTGTGACGATGGCGGTTGTGGCGGTGGCGGTGCCAGTGTCGACGGCGACGGTAGCGGTGGTGGCGGCGGTGACGGTAACGGTGGTGGCGGCGGTGATAGTAGTGGAGGTGGTGGTGGTTGTGGTTGTGATGGTGGTGGTGGTTTTGGTGGTTGTGGCGGTGGTGCCGGTGGCGGTGGTTGTGGCGGTAGTAATGGTGGTGGTGGTTGTGGCGGTGGTGGTGGTCGTGGTCGTGGTGGTGGTCTTGATGGTGGTGGTTGTGGTTGTGGCGGTGGCGGCGGCGGCGGTGATGGTGGTGGTAGTAGTTGTGGCAGTTGTGGCGGTGGTAGTTGTGGCGATGACGGTGGTGGTGACGGTGACGGTGGCGGTGGCGGTGGCGGCGGTGACGGTAATGGTGGTGGCGGCGTTGGTAGTAGTTGAGATGGTGGTGGTTGTGGTTGTGGTGGTGGTGGTGGTGTTGGTTGTTGTTGTGGTGGTGGTTGTGGTGTGGTGTGATGGTGGTGGTGGTGGTTGTGGTGGTGGCAGCGTGGTTGTGGCAGTAGTAATGGTGCTGGTGGCGGTGGTGGTGGGTGTGGCGATGGTGGTGGTTGTGGTAGTGGTGGTGGTTGTGGTGATGGCGGTGGCGTTGAATGCGGTGGTGGCGGTGGTGATGGTGGTTGCGGTGGTATTGGTGGCGGTGGTGGTGGCGGTTGCGGTGGTTGTGGCGGCGGTGGCGGTGGCGGTGGTGGTGATGGTTGTGAATTAAATATGATTGTGTTGTTTAAATTAATAAGATGATTAAAATTATTTATGATTGAAATGGTATTTTTGGACTTCTAAAATTCTAATACACTTGTTGGAATTACGAAAGTTTAGTGTATGTATTAAGAAATTTGAAATATTTGATGTATCTTTTAGGAACTCACCCAATTAATAATTACGGTTGATCAAAATAATTAGTAGGGAAATTACATCTAAGGTACCTACTCAACTATTTTATTGTCATCTAGTACCCAAGATTTGATCAATTATCTCTTAATACTCATCTCAACTACTTAACTACCACCTAGTACCTAGCATTATTTTAATATCCTAATTACCCTCATCGTTCATGAACAACCACGTAACCAAAATTTCTCTTTCCTACTTTTTCTATTCTTTTATTTTTAAAAGATCCGTATCTTTTAAACCTGAGCTTGAAAAAAATAAATGAAAGTATCATCGCTTTTGTTTTTTTTAAATGAACAAAACCAGATCCATTGATGATATTTTTTTATTTTTTTTTTTAAAAAAATCACCAGTAACAACTCTCAGGATATCCTGAGAATTGTTCAGGAAATCCTGAGAGTTGCAAACAACTCTCATGATATCTTGAGAGTTGTTCAAGAAATCCTGAGTTGCAAACAATTCTCATGATATCCCGAGAGTTGTTCAGGAAATTCTGAGTTGCAAACAATTCTCATGATATCCTGAGAGTTGCAAACAATTCTCATGATATCCTGAGAGTTGTTCAGGAAATCCTGAGTTGCAAACAATTCTCATGATATCCTGGGAGTTGTTCAGAAAATCCTGAGTTGCAAACAACTCTCAGGATATCCTGAGAATTGTTCAAGAAATCCTGAGTTGCAAACAACTCTCAGGATATCCTGAGAATTGTTCAGGAAATCCTGAGATTTGTTCAGGAAATCCTGAGTTGCAAACAATTCTCATGATATCCTGAGAATTGCAAACACCTCGAGACATCAGCGGTTATATATGGTCGAGGGTATTTTTGTCCTAATTTTAATTCGAGGTACCAAGTTACACTATCCAAAAAGAAAATACCACTCGGTAATTAAATTGTTGAGAAGGTATTTACCGATACTTTTCTCTAATTAATAATTACGTGATTTAAATGATACTGTTTATATCAAAAAAAATTATGGGTTATTTCCAAAACTGATTTAAGCTTATCCAAAAAAATCAACGATTTTTGTTTTGATTTCTTTGGATGAAATTCTTTAAAAAAATACCTTGATATTAAGTAAAAAAAACACTAAATATTACTATAATATATTATAAATAAACCAAAATAAAAAATAACAGACCAACTTGACCAAAAACATATTTTAGTTAGGAATCAAACCTCATATTACAATAATTATGTGAAGTTTTTCAAAATATTTTTTAACATTCAAAGTTGTTTGAAGAACATTCAAGCTCTCTTCAATTTTTTAAAACTTCATTCCAACAAAAACACAGAATCAAACATGAATCAGATTTAAGGATTAGGATGGAGGAGTTACCATTGTCGGAGGTGGCATAGGAGTTTATCCCGACAAAGAAAGAGGTTCAGTCGCCGAAAAATATAAGAGTCGTTTTTTTTTAAATCTGGTTTTGGTGCGAAGCCACAACAGATTCGGTTCTAGTGCCCTGTTTGTTGGTGGTGTTGGTGTCGTATGACCACCGGTTTTGTGCTGAACCGGGTGCATGGCCAAAAAAATTACCTTTTTGGTCCTCCGAACCTTTAGTTTAACATTTTGTATTACATATGCAAAGATGATACAGATAAATATGTTGAAGATTTGAGTATGGACTATGATGGAATATTCTTTGAATGTGAGAGATAAAAATTGATCTAATTCAAATGATAATTGTAAAAATATATCAAAATCAATTGAAATTTATGAGATTTTAAGAAATTAAATTTCATATTTTAAAAAAAATTGTAATTTACACGAACTTTTTATTAAATACAATGTAAATGTAATTATTATTTACGATACCATATGAAAAAATTGGTTCGTTACTATGTGTATTTATAGAATTATTGTGAGGTTTTGTTAATTGAGAAAAATACCACTAAATACTCACTCAACTACCTAATTACCAACTAGTACCCAAAATGAGGATGGTGATAATTGGTACCTCCATTTAATAATTGGACAAAAATACCCCGACTATATATATCAGTTGGTACCTTCACCGGTACTAACCTGAGAGTTGTTTGAAAAACTAACCTGAGAGTTGTTTAAAAACATACCTAAGAGTTGTTTCAAAAACTAACCTGAGAGTTGTTTGAAAAACTAACATGAGAGTTGTTTGCAACTCTCTCGATTTCCTGAGAGTTGTACTGGTGAAATTATATTTAAAAAAATCAAAAATATCATCAATGGATCTAGTTTTGTTCATTTTAAAAAAACAAAAGTGATGGTACTTTCATTTATTTTTTCCGAGCTCCGGTTTGAAATATATAGATCTTTTAAATAAATAAAAAGCAAAAAAAATAAATTTTGGTTACGTGGTTGTTGATGAAGGGTGAAGGTAGTTAAGGTATTAAAATAATGTTAGGTATTAAGTGGTAATTAGGTAGTTGAGATGGGTATTAAAAGGTAATAGAACAAAACCTTGGTACTAGATGACAATATAATAGTTGAGTGGGTGCCTTAGGTGCAATTTCTCTTGTTAATTAAACTAAATTTTTAATTAATATATTATGGATATTAAAATTTAGATTTAAAAAACATTTTGACTAACATGTTTTTATTAATAAAGTTTAAATATAATCATTATTTTGGATTCTAATAAAGTTTATTATAATTGATACGAGGAAAGTTTATAATTATTATTTTGATGAATGTTGTTAATTAATTTTTAAAATTTAATTTTTTTTAAGGTGATCATACAATTTATTTTGTGTATTTATTTATGTATTTATTATGAGGAGATTTTAAGAACATAAAATTTAGATTTATAAAAATTTATAAGTGACACGTTAAATAATTTCTAACTTATAATTTGAATAAGGGTTACTTCCAATATGATACCAAAATAAGTAGATAATTCATGTTTAGTCTACTAATGGATGCTTATTACTTAATATGGCTTATGAAAAGTTTTTAAAGACATTTAAGTACCATATATTTTTAAACTACCAAATTTATCCCTATTTATTACTAACCCTAATTTTGATTTTTATTTCTCTTTTTATTTCGTCGTCCACCTAACCTTGAACCCAACGAACTCTTTTTTGGACACGATCTCACCGACGACACAACTACGTCTCTCTTCTTTCTCATCAACTGCCTTGACTCTCATTCCCTCTGCATCAAATCCAAAGTCCAAACCTACATCTTCTCTTACCATTCTAATTAGGCCAGATATATTCTCTAAGAGCTACTCATTCTCTTCACTCTCGATTATGACAACCATTCAGCTGAAAATGTTTGTCCAGCGAGTTTGAACAACTGTCCCCACTGTCCACCGTGTGTTTTCCGAACAAAGGATTATCTGCGATATATGTCATCAGTTATATTTTTGTGTGGGAGAACTTATGAATTTGTGGGTAGTGAGGTATAGAAAATATATAGATGTTTGTGATAACAATAGGTTGTGATGAAGAAACACGGTGATAACTAGTTGGGAAATGTGTTAATAAAATATTAGTATAAAACTTAACTTTTGATATTATCGTGGATAGCCCAATTAATTTATTTTTTTCCTGCTTATTTGAACTCTTATTCGAACTCTTCTGTTTGTACTTGTTTTGGATGATAGCTGATCTATGACTCTCGCTTGTATGATGTGTTTAAGTGTTACCAGTCTGACTATATTGTTCCACCTCCTCCTCTTCGTGTGGAAGAAACTACAATTGATATTACTATCATCAATAATTAGTGGTTCTGATTTTTGTATAGAACTGCAACCAGGTGATTACGCTGTCCACTCAGACTTGATTGCAAAAGTTCGAGGTTTGAATAGTGCGGAAATTTTTTTCGAAGATCTTCCCGATCAAATGAAAGGTCATGCTGCTTGT
The DNA here is from genome assembly GCA_036936605.1 of Limnanthes douglasii subsp. nivea. Taxonomy (NCBI): domain Eukaryota; kingdom Viridiplantae; phylum Streptophyta; class Magnoliopsida; order Brassicales; family Limnanthaceae; genus Limnanthes; species Limnanthes douglasii. The sequence continues at coordinate 273,094,829 of JAUPFV010000002.1, forward strand.
ACTGATCTTCTTTGTACTTATGTCCAGAATAAATTATCGGATAAAACCAAGGCTTTGATGAAGAAAGTGTCCGACTGTAGTTTCGTCAAAGTGTTCTCTTACTTACACCCACATGATTTCCCTTTACATCTCCAAAGGTAAACTAGAGAAAGTTCCAGAGATTATTGAGGAACTGAATATAAATACTTCACCAGACATTGTTAGGAACAAGACGTTGCAAAGACTATTGGATGATAAAGAAAGGAGGACATGTCTGATATCCCTTACACAGCCTCACACATTCAAGTAAGCTTCTCCATCGTACTGTCATTTTTTGAAATTCAGGCTTATTGTAGGATTGCATTGGATTTTGTAATTAATGGTTTCTTATGTAAAATGAATGTTTATGGAGATCGAACTAATAGGATTGTTGGTATATCTGAAGCTTAAACACATAAAAGCTAGTTTTTTTTAGAAATACACATAATATATAAATGTCTATATACTTAATTTAGTATTAGCTGACTTATGACTGAATGTTATATTAAACTTACTAATTTTATAGTGAACTTTGTTTATATTAACAATATGGTATTATGAATTTTATGAATCGTTAAATAATGTTAAATAGCAGTATTAATTCTTTTAATATTAGTATTATAATATCTATTTTAGTATTATAACATTATTATATTTTCTGATATTGTTTAAAAGATTATTTCGACTACAATACCAAAATAAGTCCACAATCCATTTTTGGTTCCCTCTTATATGTCTATTTCCACTGCTAATTAGTAGTGTTAATTCTTTTAATAGTGCTAATTAGCAGTATTAATTTTTTAGCAATATTAATCTAATTCTTTTAGCATTTTTTTTTCCGAAATCTATAAACAGACCACTTGTTTGATTCGTCTCATAAATATAAACACAATAGTGGTTTCGGTTTTATTGTTGAAATTATAACTCAAAAGAGAAAAACTTTTAAATAAAACAAAAAAAACTTATTTTTGTTTCAAAATACTGTATTTTGAAAGAAGAGGGGTATTAAGGTATTTTGTTTGGTGCAGGGTACCAAATATTGTAAAAAACAATTAAAATCATTATAAAAAGGAATTTACATTAAATAAATTTCAAATACATATATGGTTAGTAAATAAATACATTAATATTTTTTTTAAATTAAAATTATATCTTTTTTTTATGAATGCTAAAGATAATACATGACAATAAACCAATTAACACTTATAAGTTATTAACACCTATATATATAATTTTTAGAAAACTTCATTTTTCTAAAATATAATTTTTAAAAAAAATTAAAAAAATTGACACACCCCATACTTCCAACCATTTTAAAACCGATTCTGAATAGGAAAATGGCTGAAATTTACCTTTAAAACCCAGAAAATGGCGAGATTTTTTTTTTGTCGGATTCTAGAGAGAGAGAGAGTTACAAAGAAGTTAGAGAGAAGTGAGGGAGAAGAAGAAGTTAGAAGGAAAATGAAATGGAGGGGGTTAGTTAAAAATTCAGCTTGAATACCCCAAAAGGGTATTTTTGTCCAAAAATGGGTACAGTTATACCAAATGTGGCTAAACTCAAATGGATAAACTTATGCTCGTTTTGGGTATGTATAGCCTGACCTTTTTCTTATTTATTTTTTCAGAATAGAAAAAAGTTAATTATTATGTTGGATTAGTGTGTTATTTTTGTTATCTCTCCTATTATTAAGCTTAGTTGTAAAATATTTTTTTTATTTAAGATTAGTTTAATAGACGTTATTTACATTAAGATAGGTAGTTAATTGTATATTTGACTTAGTTTATTTAGGTATTTACATATTTGGATAAGTTAATTGGTCGATTGGTTCGGGTTTGACTAATTACATTTTTATGAGTAACCTCTAGTCTTGATAAGAGTAACGAAGGAAAACTAACGCAATATTGCCCAAAACATTCTTATTATTGGTTGAAGCATTCTTCGAATTTTGTCAAGGCGCATGTTGCTTATCTGTTGCGTCTTTGGTTCTTGTCGAAATCTCATTTTTCTTTTAATTACCCTACTTGATCGACAATATATTATTTCTTTAAAGGATTTAACTTATTGTTGGTGATGTTTTAAAGTCTTCTTACTTTGTAAAATACGTATTCTTACTTTGACTTTCTTTGTTTTTGCTTTGACTATCTTTGTTTTTTTAGTTCTCTCATTTTATCCTAAAATAGTCGAATAGGTATTATAGTATCCCTTTAGCCTTTTGTAAATGACGAGAGAAAGAATATGAAATTGAAGGAAGTATTCTTTGATTTTTACTTTATGTTATAAGTAGCCTTTTTAGTCTTTCTTGAAGATTAAATGTAAAAAACTATAAAACTGAAGATAATGTATACAACAGAAGCAAATTATTATTTTTTGGTTAACTGTAACAAAATATTGGTGTATTGAATACATTATGCAATGCTAGCATTTGTCTTATATCCAAAAAAATATGTATGGTCCCGCATTTTTATTTATGTGGTCTCACATGTTTATTTATGTCTGGTCTCACATGTTTGGTTATGCTTGGACTCGCATGTTACTAGCGGAAAAATATATAATTAATAGATCTAATTTTGTTCATCTTTAAAAGATAAAGCTAATGATATTTTTGGATGTTTTTTCTTCTTCCGAGTTGTGGTTTGAAAGATACAGACTTTTCAAAATAAAAAGAAAAAGTAAGAAATAAAAATTTGGTTCAAAAAATGAAAATAATATTACTTGTGATTTTTCACCATGATCTATTTTGGGTATTAAGTGGTAATTAGATACTTGGTTAGGTATTTATGAATAGTCCACTCTATAATTTAAGCCACTCGATGACACGTTTTTTGGTGTTGTGTTGTTTCCGGCCTTATTCAAATACTAATGATATCTAAAAAATTTCAAATATAAATAATATATAATATATAATATATTTATTTTTCGGTCTGAATTTTGAACCTGAGTTATTTAGCACTCTGATCTGATTCGATAATTTATCAGTCCAAATAAATAAATTCGATAAAGTAACTAACCTTTAAAGTCTTAGTAGAATGATATATATTAATTACTAAAGCGAAATCATTACCACCATCACCAGTAAAAACACTTAGTACATCTGAAAGAAGTTCAACAATCAAAGGATTCTCCTCAAATCCTTTATGACGACGAACAAGAGGTTCCATTATTTTTTCAGAATTTGAGTCATCACATTGATGATGCATGTGTGCAGTAGCACTGATGTTTTTTTTTCCATTTTACGAAGAAATGAAAGCGAATGAAGACAAAATAACATAAATAAAGAGTTAATAAAGGTGAATTAAAGAGAATTAGAAAAGTTAAAAGCAAGGAAACAACAAATATCAAAGCTTGAAGTAAGATCTTCTTTTGATTTTTCACCATCATCCGTTTTTTAGTATTAAGTGGTAATTAGATACTTGATTAGGTATTTATGGATAGTTCACTCTATAATTTAAGCCACTAGACGACACAATGTTTGGTGTTGTGTTGTTTTCGCCCTTATTCAAATACTAATGCTTTTCTAAAAAACTTTAAATATAAATAATAAATAATATATTTATTTTTCGGTCTGAATTTTGCACCTAAGTTATTTAGTACTCCGATCCGATTCAATAATTTATTAGTACAAATAAATAAATTTGATGACGTAACTAACTTTTAAAGTCTTAGTAGAATGATATAAACTAATTACTAAAGCGAAACCATTACCACCATCACCAGTAGAAACACTTTAAACATCTGAAAGAAGGTCAACAATCAAAGGATTATCCTCAAATCCCTTATGATGGTGAACAAGAGTTTCCATTATTTTTTCAGAATTTGAGTCATAATATTCATGATGCATATGTGCAATATGACTGATGTTTCTCTTATTTTTCACTTTACGAAGAATTGGAAGCGAATGGAGACAAAATAACATAAATAAGGAGTTGATAAAGGTGATATTAAGAGAAATTTAAAAAGCTAAAAGTAAGGAAACAAAAAATATCAAATCTTGAAGCAAGATCTACAATGGTTATTTTGAGAAAGAATTGAAAGAAAGCAAAGAAGAAAAAAATATATGAAAATGACTAGCAAAATTCATAAAGGAGATCATTTTATTAGAAACAACTAGAATGAAAGAAGCTTTAACGACAACACGTATACATTTAAATTACCTTATACATGTCTTAGCCACGCGTCGACAATAAACTACCACTTCAAAATATTATATATAGTTAGTCCTTCAAGATTATGCACATTTAAAAAAAACAAAACTTTGAGATCATATATATGGAACCCACTTTATTATTATTTAGTGGTTACCACTAAAGATTGAGATTCATAAAAACAAATGTCAAAGATTAAGGCTTCTTATCTCTTATATTGTTTTTTTTAGTTATTCCTACATTACTTAAAAGAACTAGGAGAACTACCTTTTGGAATTTAGTAGTTCTTCTTACATTTAAAAAAAACTCAGAGTGCTACATGTCGACATTTAATAGTTCTTCCGACATTTTTTGAAATGACAAGATAAACTACTCTTCATCCTTTGATAGTTCTTCGACATTCTTTGAAATAACAAGGTAGGCTACTCTTGAGCATTTAATAGTTCTTCATAAATTCTTCGAAAGAACTAAGGGGACCGTTTCCATATACAGAATCAACTTAAAGCAGTCTAAAACTAGTTGAAACAAATTGGAAGTCTTATTGATTCAACAAAACATCCAATTAACTCTAACAACATGTTACCTATTAGTTGTATTTTTTTTCTTCAACAAAATAAAGTTTTTTTTCCTTAAAGGGTTTTAAATGAAGAAAGAACATGGTCGACACAAGCTAATCGAGAGACGTCTCCGAGGTTTGTTTGGCTAGAGGAGAATAAACCCATTAATATATAACTTAATTATATTTCAAGAATCTTAAGTTCCGACCAAAAGTGGTTGTGACATAGTTTGATATACCTTGGAAAAGGGAATTCATAAACAACAAACAAAGATTCAACAAAGATGCACAAATAAACGCGATAATGTATCATATCAAATAATCCAAGAGTTAGTCCTCTCTTGTTTCTCTCGCAAGAACTAATGAGCTACTCATAAATGTATCAATCATATGGTCCACAATATGTCGTCCATCAAAATATTGAAGTTTATTTAGTTAGACGGTTAGAAGATCAAATCCCAGTAAAACTATTAGGTCCAAATCTCATTTGGTAGATCTAAAAACTATTCGTCCGCGTGCACGAAGGAATGAAACAAATTAAAAATAACTTAAATCTACCAACATATTTTTATACCTATAAATAAAATGTTATAATAGATAACTAGTGAGAAAAGGTTTGTATTTATATAAATAAAATTATAATTAATAAAAGTCGGTATGATGTCACATAAGAGAAAACATAAATAAAAATACAATCAATCTAACCCCGTCGAAGAACAAGCGTAGCTCTGCAAGTGACTGGAAATAAGTGAATAAAAATGTCGAAATCAAGAAAGTAAGAAAGAGGAAGAAGGTACTTGATCAAAATGAAGCTCAAAATGAAGATGAAGCATCACGTTTGCAGAGGTGAACAAGGTGAAGCATCACGTTTGCAGAGGTGAACAAGGCACTTGATCAAAATGAAGCTCGAGCAGAATTTCATTGATGCTTACTCCGCTGAAGGATAGAGAGGGCATAGCCGAGAGAAGATAAGACCAGCAAATGAGCTAGAAAGAGAGAGTAAGCAGATACTGAAGTGCAAGCTTGGAATATGTGATGCAATCTCTCAGTTAGATTCACTCAGTTTAGTTAGAGGTATTGAAGAAAAATTTATTGCTTCAGATGGCTCCATTCACCATGAACATATATTTAGTGCAAAATGCAAGCTGCGTGAAGATTTTTGGGACAATGATATTGTACCTTGTGACGAGATATGCAATCGTACATTTCATCAGAAGTGCTTTGATCCTCCATTGGACACTAAAAAAAATACCTCATGGAGATCAGGGCTGGTTTTGCAAGTTTTGTGAGTGTAAAATGGAAATAATAGAATCAACATATGCTCATGCCAGGACTCAGTATCTTGTGAAACTGCTTCAAAAAATATTGATGGAGAATGGCCTTTTGATGATTCTGAAGATGATGACTATGATAGAAGAGAAGGGAAAACGATTGTGATCGGAATGATGAATTAGAAAACGCAGGCAACTTAGCTAACTCGAGCCGGTCCTCTTCTGATAATGGAGATTTTCGGAATCTGGGACACTGAAATGGGTGTGTGAAGATGCTGATTCTAATGAAAAAATCAATGAGGAAATGGTTGGCCACATGCAACAAAGAGCAGTTGATTACAATAAGTTATATTATGAAATGTTCAGTAAGGATGCTCCGGCCTACGAGCAACTAAGTGAAGTTGAGGATTGGGGTCCGTATAAGAGAATACAGAGAGAAAAGGTATTGAGAATATGGATACCACATATTTCGTCTCTGTATATAAGTAAGAACAACCGATCTCTACACTAGTATGATATTGTCCGTTTAGGTCCCGAAGGCCCGAACAACTTTGCTTTTGGTCCACTTTCAAAAAGCCTAATACTTGTTGAGATATGTTCTTACTTATATACGGAGACAGAATATGCAGTACCCATATTTCCAACAAATGGCATCAGAGCACGAGGCTCAGATGGAACGCGATGTGGTGGGTGATGTGGGTGAAATTCTCAGATGTCGAACATGTTACCACAGGTTAGAAGTCATACTCAGGGTGAATGATCATCTCTAAAGATGGAGCGTTGATGGCCCGTCAAGCAGGTGTCTTGATTAAGGAGTGGTGCAGTGTCATCTATAGATGGAGTGCCTGATAGCTCATCAAGCAGGTGGCTTGATCAAGGAGCAATGCAATGTCATCGATAGATGGAGTGCATGATAGTTCTTTAAGCAGCTGGATTGATCAAGGAGCGGTGCAGTGTCATCTGTAGATGGAGTACATGATAGTTCTTCAAGCAGGTGACTTGAGCGGTGGAGTGTCATCTATAGATGGAGTTCTTGATAGCTCATCAAGCAGTTGGCTTGATCAAGGAGCGACATAGTGTCATCTGATAGTGAGCAAATAGATCCACCCTAAACCTGATTAGAGTAGGCGAATGGAAGTCAATTGAGAGGAGTCTAGAGTGGTACTTTGTTCGAGATGAGGATTGTTAGGTACGACCAGATTCCCATATCCCACATCGGTTATACATGGGAATGAAGATTATTATATAAGTTAAGAATATATTTCCATTAGTATTGAGGCCTTTTAGAATTGGACCAAAAGCATAACCGTATAAATCAGATGTCCGTCCTTATATATGGAGACGAAATATGCGGTACCCATATTCCCAACAATTGGTATCAGAGCTTTAAGTTGTGAAATCAGCTTTTGCAACTAGGGTTTCACAATTACGTGTATAATAATAAAATACAAAGTTAAAAAAATTGATGGATGATCCAACTTTGCATTTTTGAAGATTAAGTTGTGCAATGTAAACTTCTAAAAGATCTTACTAATGTAGAATATGGAGATTGAATTTGGTGTGGATAAAAGTAGCCTGGGGGTAGGCTGGTAATTTTAAGTGGAGTTTTAAGATAGTGTAAAGGTGTTTCACGGTGGTGTGATGGTGTTTTAGAGGTGTTTCAAGGGTGGAGAGAGAATTAAGCAGCCTGGCAGCAGTTAATTTTTCTTACCCATAGTTAATGCTGGTGGTTGGGTATTTATAGTGTGAATTTTGGGCCCTTATGGGCTTTCGGGTCAAATTTAATGGACCTGGGTCATGTTTAAAGACCCATGAGTTTTAAGCAGGTGTGCAAGTAGCTTAGTCAAATAGTGATTAGGTTTTTTAGTACTTTTAGTCATAGTTCGAACTGCCTTATGTTTGCAATGTTCAAAGTGTTCAAAATCATCTGTCCGGTTCAACCAGTGCTGTTCGAATTGTAGTCATGGAATCTGTCCGGTTTTACGGGGTGATTTACTTTGGACTACCCTTCCGGGGAGCTCTTCGAATTCGGACTCATCAGGAGCCCCTTTTTTAGGTATTTGAACAAGTGTCTTTGTTAAAGAACTGAAAAACAGTCCGATTTGAGAAGTGGTTTTCCAATTCGAAGAGAGTTGAGACAGGCCCGGGCAGCCCAACCGTTACGAATTCCAAACGGTTCTTTGTCAGAAGTAGTGGGACACGTGTCACCCTCTGGTTGGTCATTCCAGCCGTTTTTCTACCTCGAAAATTACACCACTTTATTAAATAGATAACTTCTTCAACTGGTTTTGATGACGTCAGCGCCGTCTTTTAATCATTGCCCAACTTTTCGGATTCTCCTAGGAATCAAACCCCCTTTTTTACATTTACTATAAATACTATTTGTCTTTCACAGTTTCACTTCCACTTTTACTTTTGCTCTGCAACTTCACTCAAAACTTCATCTCTCTAAATCTTCAAATTCTTCTTAATCGTTTTATGTTTACAGCAAGAACAGCTTTAATCAAGGGTGGCTGGCTCAATCTTTCAGAACTAGAGAGAGCTCAAAGGGTTGAAAAAGAGAAAAGGATTGCAGCAGGGCTTCCAGCATCGCCTGTCGAGAAACCAGCCCCTTCGATTGACGAATCTGATAGAGGTTCGTCTTCCTCAAAAGGTACAAAACCTAGAAAGCTTTTTCGAACAACACTCTCTCCCATCGTTTCAGACTCTTCAGTTCAAGAGTCAATCCCCATTGTTGAACCGGGGGTTGTTGTTACAAGTGTCAGAAAAAAGTCTACTTTTATTGCCATGGGGTCCGACTCCGATCATTCTCCAGACAAGCTTATTATGAAAAGACCAAGTAGACTGGTTAAGGGACTCTCCTCGAAAAACACCAGTGAGTCTGGGTCCGGAACAACTGTTAGGACCCTCCGGGAGAGGCCGGTCGGTCCGGAGGCCAGCAGTCCACTACCTCCAAAGGAAACCTCGACCTCAGAGACTCTAGCTGAGGTGAAAATTCAAAAACATACAACTAGTCGCCAGTCCGGAGGATCAGCTGTACCAAGCTTCATCCCTCCCCGGGCTGTTTCTGCAGAAGCTCCCCCAACAGTTATGGAGGAGAGGATGGAAGACTCCATTGAGGAGGCTAGGTTTGAGTCCGAGTCGTCCGGACAAGCTGATACTACCATAGTCGTTGCCAAGAAAGGCAAAGAGGACTTGTTCTTGAGCCGTCCGGATCTGCCGGAGTGCCTTGAAGGGAAAGTTGGGCCCTGCTTTCACAAGGTAGAGTTTAAGTATCTCTTATCTTTGTTAAAAACCAAGTATGCATTTATTCACACTAGAGACTTGGGACGGCTTCGCACTAAGTGGGGGATCCCTGAAAATGTAAAGATCCGAATTCCCATCGATCCAGAGACCCCGATGGATTGTAAGAGGAATGAGATTGTATTTTTTACAGAGCTGTTCAATTGGGGACTTAGGTTCCCATTGGATCCGGAGATAGTGCGCTATTTCCACTTAGTGAAGCTATGTCCATCGCAGTTGAGCCCCAACGGATGGTACACCCTGATGTCATGTATTATGGCATCCAGGCTGTCCGGAATTCCTCTTCCAATGGAAGAGTTCGCTGCTGTTGCCAGTTTGTGCAAACACCACCAGTTCCCATTTTACCACTTTAACATGGGGAACAACCTGAAAGCCGTCGATGATCTCCTAGAGTCGGAGAATAAATGGAGGAGCCAATTTTTGTTTATAAGTGGCTCATGGGAGAATGGGAAGAAGATTAAGATTGGGGAGAATCCTAGCCTTCTTCGAAGCAGATGGAGAAGTGATCGTAAGTCTTTTCTTTTAAATTTCTATTCGAATCTTCTCTTTTTTAAGCTTTCACTAACTAACTATTCTTTTGTTTTGTCAGAACTGCCAAAAGAGTTCGGAGACTATGCGAAAGCCGGACAGGTTACCTGTGGCAAGATAAACGCATGGGCCGCAGAGAATTGGGAGAACCGGTTTCACCAGGCTTTTACTCCGGGAAACTTAGCCAGATCTCACCTGTGGAACACCACAGGTCGAAGGGATTTAACCTGGGAGGAGTTTTCCACCCCTCCTGATGATGACGTTGTGCTGAGAAGGTCTCACGAGCTGGATGGGACCCTTTTCCTCCCTCTCCGGGCCAAAGCCCCGAGTAAAATGAAGGGCCAGAAGAAGAAAGGGAGGAAAGCAGCAGGAGAAGCAGAGAAAAAGGCCCTAACTGACACAGAGGTGCCAGTTCCAATTCAAGTTGACGCAAGCCTTCTACAGGTGGTAGAAGTGGAGAGTAAGAGACACGGAGAGACTCCCTCAAAACCCTTAAGGGCCTCCAAACGAACTCGTAAACAAGTAAGTGATAGTGCTGACAGAGAAGTAAAAAAGAAGAAGACTTCTCAAGAAGAAGAGCCTGCTGTCCGGGATCCGGAGCCCACTTTCCCAATTGACCCTACATTAGCTGAAGAGATCCCCGGGAATCTTAATGAGGGGATCCCAGGAGAACTCCACACCGATGAAATCGAACGGGGGGAGATCAATATGGACGAAGTGGATGTCACCGGTTTAGGTTCTCTAGGGGATTACTTTCTTGGCCTGTCAAGAGACGAGTTCGCAGGGCCATATGTTCCTCCAAGTAGTTCCAACACAGTAAACTTCAACGGTAAGACTTTCTTGGTTTCCAGTGAAAGGGACATTATAGCTCACTCCCTCCTTAGCAACGTGCAGCCTGTGCTCACCTTGGAAAGGCAAGTCCGGAGTCAGGCAGAAACCATTAAGGAGCTTAAGTCTGAGAAGGAGAAACTGTCTGATGACCTCCGGGGTGCTGGTACCCAGATCGACTTGCTTAAGGAGTCAAACGAACAGCTGAAGAGGAGTAAAGATGAAGGCAACACAAAAATTGCCTCTTTGGAGAAAACCCTAGAAGATCTCCGGGCTAAGCTGTCCGAGTTGGAGAAGGACTTGAAAACTTCAAAGGACGAGACTGCAGCAAAAGAGAAACTTGTTACCAATCTGACCACTGACAAACTTGCTTTAGAGAATGCAGTGACTCAGGCTGTTGGTGAGAAGGCTGCCCTGGTGAAGGATCAAGAGGCCATGGTTAAGGCCAAAATCAATGCTTATGCCAAAGAGATGATACGGAGTGAGGAACTATTAATTGAAAAGGTGAAGTCTGACATGGTCCTTCTATTTCACGAGAAGTTCCCGAAGAGGAGACTTGGGGACTTATGGCGTTATGTGGATGATGACGATCTCCCATATTGGACCATGGTTGATGAAGGGTACACTGATATATCCTCATCTGGAGACGAGGAGGAAACTGGAGAGAGCCCTGGGGAGGAAGAGATCGACCCTAAAGGCAAGAAAAAAGTCGAAGAGAAGAGTGATATTAAAGACAAGAACACACATGCGGGTGAGCCGTCTTCGAAGGCTCTTCCTTAGTTTATAACTTGTTTTGTTTAATTTTTGTTTGAACCAAAGTCCTTGGAAGGCCAAGGCACCCTTTTTTTTTTGTGATGCTGTCCGTATTATCCGGACAGAATTTTGTATTATGTTTAAACTTGTCCAAAAAGTCCTTGGAAGGCCAAGGCAACTTTAAGTTTATTGAATGAATGTTTTATCTTGCACAACCTTTCCCTTATTCCATGGTTTGCCTAAATACTTCGTATTGTGAGAGTGTTTAATTTCTCTGGCTAGAATTTAAATAGCCCTTAGATCTTTCAGTCCGGGTAGTATGACAATCAATCAGAATTTTGTAAAAACTTAGAAAATTGTTTAAGAAAGCTCTAAGTTTTATTGACAGCTCTTCGTGGCGCCGAAGAGAGGAAGTGGTATGCCCCCAAATATTTACATGGATATTCAAACAAGTAAATATTTACATAGATTTTATTCTAAGTACATTCGAAGGTGTTCAATGTTCCAAGGGTGAGTTAAAACCCTGCCATCTTTGTCTTCCAGCCAGTATGTGCCAGGTTTGATTCTTTCAACCACAGTATACGGACCCTCCCAAGTTGGGGCCAGCTTTCCGAAGAGTTTTTCCTTGGTATGCAAGAAAACTTTTCTCAATACTTTGTCTCCTGGTTGAAAGTCCCTTCTTTTAACCTTGGAAGCAAACCTGCTTCTCATCAAGCCCTGATAGTGTGCCATTCTAAGATGAGCTTTTACTCGCCTTTCTTCAATCAAATCAAGCTGATTTCTGATTGCTATTTCATTAGCCTGTCCGGAGAAGTTATGAACACGAAAAGAAGGGAGTGTCTTCTCTATGGGAGCTACTGCATCCATCCCATAGACCAAGGCAAAAGGTGATTCTTGTGTGGCAGCCCCAGGTGTTGTCCGGTAGGCCCACAAGACTTCTTGTAAATAACTAGGCCATTTCCCAGCAGCCCCTTCTAGATTTTTCTTTAAGCCGGACAGTATTGTTCTATTAGCCACCTCAACTTGTCCATTGGCCTGTGGGTGGAATGGTGAAGAGAAGCAGTGTTGAATACCCCTTGAAGCACAGAAGCTCTCCATTTCTCTATTGTCAAATTGTGGCCCATTATCTGTTGTTATTCTCTGAGGGACACCAAATCTGCAACATATACTGGATAGAATGAACTTTATAACAGCCTTTGATGTTGTCCCTGCCAAGGGGGCGGCTTCAATCCACTTCGAAAAGTAGTCAATAGCTACGATTATGGTTTTACGCCCTCCGGACGCCATAGGAAGAGGCCCAACTAAGTCTAAACCCCATCGAGCAAAAGGGACAGGCTCAGAAATCGATTCCATGGGAATGGCTGGTACATGAATTTCATTGCTGTACCTTTGGCATGGGTCACATCTTCTTACCATTTCCTTGGCATCTTTCATTATTGAAGGCCAATAATATCCGGAGAGAAGTACTCTTCTTGTTAATGCTCTAAACCCACAATGGGCTGATCCCTCACCATCATGTAATTCGGAGAGAACCATCTGTGACTCATGATCTCCTAAACAGCGTAAGAGAGGTTTGCTATAGGATTTCTTGTATAAGACTTCTCTAATTAGAATGAATATACGAGCCTTGTGTTTTAGAATTCTGGCTTGCGATTTATTCAAAGGTACGATGCCATCGGACAGATATTGTATAAGGGGAGACCTCCAATCCTGAGGCTCATTCACTTGTATTTCAAAGACTTCTTCTTTTTCCCCTTCATCAAGTTGAATAGAAGGACTTTCAAGCACATGGATCCATGGATAGGACTCCGTGTATGCTATTGTAGCCAACGAATCTGCTAGCTCATTTTCTGCCCGGGGAATATGCTCATAGACAACAGCTTTAAATTTCATTGCCTCATTTTTCAAGAGAAGTAAATACTTGACTAACTGTTCTTTTCTAGCTTCTGATAGACCCAAGGCATGGTGGATAAGAAATTGGGAGTCACTTAGCAGCTTGACCCGTTTTGCCCCACAGATGTAAGCCAATTTCAACCCAGCTATAGCTGCTTCGTATTCGGACTCATTATTGGACGCTCTGAAAGCAAAACAAATAGCTTGATACACGTTGTCTCCATAAGGAGAGGTAAGACATATTCCTGCCCCAGATCCTATGGCACTGGATCCTCCATCTGTTCGGACAATCCATACTTTCTTGTCTTTTGAATCAGCAAATTGTTCTGAGTCCCTATCAGAATGGAATTCGACCAGAAAATCAGCCACAGCTTGAGCCTTTACTGCTGTTCGAGGAGCAAAGTCTATGTCGAAGTCCCCCAACTCTACTGACCACTTTGTCATTCTGCTTGAAATGTCTGCCTTTTGAAGGACATTCTTTAAAGGGAAAGATGTCCGGACTACAATAGGATGAGCCTGAAAATAAGGCCTCATCTTTCTTGCAGCTATTACCAAGGCCAATGCTAGTTTCTCAAGTTTCAAGTAACGGCGTTCAGCATCGATCAGGCTTTTACTGATGTAGTATACTGGGTGAGGATACCCATCAACTTCTCTGACTAACACAGCACTGATGGCACAACTTGAAACAGCCAGATACACAAATAGAGTCTCCCCATTGATTGGTTTGAATAAAGTCTTCGGAGAGGACAGATGCTTCTTAATTTCATTGAACGCCTCATCACACTGTGGTGTCCACTCAAACCCCTTTGCACCTTTCAAAGTTTGAAAGAAAGGAGCACATCTGTCCGAAGACCTAGAAATGAACCTGTTCAAAGCTGCTAACCTCCCCGTTAACTGCTGCACTTCTTTAACATTTCGAGGAGGCTCCATTTGAAATAAAGCATTGAGTTGGTCCGGGTCGGGCTGGATTCCATGCTCACTTATAACGTACCCTAAGAACTTCCCGGACTGCACTCCGAACACACATTTTTCAGGATTTAACTTTAAATTTACTTTGGCCAAGTTGGCAAAAGTCTCCTGGAGGTCGGACAAGTGTAGCTGCTCATCCACACTTTTCACCATCATATCGTCAATGTAAACCTCCATATTTCTTCCAATTTGGTTAGCAAATGCCTTGTTGACTAACCTTTGATAAGTAGCCCCAGCGTTTTTCAAACCAAAAGGCATTACCTTGTAGCAGTGCAAACCTCTATCAGTAACAAAAGTGGTATGTTCCTGATCTCTTGGATCCACTTGGATCTGATTGTATCCGGAGAAAGCATCCATGAATGAAAGTAGCTTGTTCCCAGAAGTAGAATCTACCAGTTGATCTATCCGGGGAACCGGATACAAGTCTTTTGGGCAAGCTCGATTGAGATCTGTGAAGTCTATGCACATTCGCCATTTACCGTTTTTCTTTTTAACCAAGACTGGATTGGCAGTCCATAAAGGATACTGAGCTTCTTTAATGTGTCCCATCTTTGTGAGTCTGTCAACCTCTTGTACAATGACATCAGCCTTTTCTTTTGAGAAGGCTCTCCTTTTTTGCACCACTGGTGCTACGTCTCTCCGGACTGACAAGTGATGAGAAATCACTTCTGATGGCACTCCAGTTACATCAGCATTGCACCAAGCAAAAACGTGCTGATGGTCTTTTAAGAATTTCAACATTTCTTCTTTCAATACTTGTGGCATTTTGGACCCTATTTTGACGATTTTTCCTTCTTCCAAACAGTGTGTTTCGACCTCCTCAATTGGGATTAACACTCCGGGGGTCTCTCTGGGGTCATCAATTTCACCCTCACCCCCAGAAAGGCCCTCAAACTGCTATTGGTCGTTTGTATGGACTGCCCCCAGCGTTCGTGGAGCCAAGGCAGTGGCATAGCATTCTCTTGCAACTTTTTGACTGCTCCGGACAACCCCAACCTGCCCCTGAACAGCATATTTTAGACACTGATGGACTGTCGATGCTACTGCATGCATCCTAGAGAGCCAAGACCTCCCCAGAATAGCATTGTAGCAAGTTGGACAATCCACCACAATAAAAAGTATTCGCACCGTTTTTTGAAAGGGCCTCTGCCCAACAATACTTCTTCTTCGAACTCACCAATTACATCAGCTGAGCTGCCCGTGAAGCCTACAATTGATCTATCTGACTTCTGAATCACAGCTGGATTTTTCATTTTCTTGTAAGTATCAAGGAAAAGGATATTATCTGAGCTCCCAGTATCTACCAGGATTCGCCTTATTTCATTGCCCCCAACTGATGCTCCTATGACAACAGCATCTTCATGAGGGCCAGCTATGTCCCTTAAATCATCCCCATCAAAGACAATGAATGGGAATAAGCTTAATGATTGATAAGAGGTCATGCCCCCCTCTAGTTGGGTAGCCAAATTATGGACATGCCTTTTTCTTGATGAAGTGGTAGGAGCCGTTACGGTGTCCCCTCCGAAAATTGTCAAGGACTCAAAGAATTTAATAAGCCCGGAGACCGTCCTGGAACGTTCCTCTATTGCACCCACTCTGTTCCTTGTTGGATCAGGATCCAAGTATTCAGATTCCACATCAAATCTTTCAATGATTACCATAGCCCCTTCTGGGGCAGCATTAACCGGACCAGCTCGGTGAGTGTTGTCAGGCCTGTTGCCTCCTCTTCTTTTGACATATGCACCCAATTTCCCTCTTTCAATCAGGTTCTGAACCTCTTGTTTCAAAGCAATACAATCATCAGTAGAATGGCCAATATCGTTGTGATATTGACAAAAAGAACTGTTTCGGTGTTCTCTAGGAGACTGCAAGGTTGCCGGTCTCCGGTAGTGTACTTCATCTTTAGTTTTCTCAAAAATGGTTGCCACACTTTCTTTGAGCTCTGCAAACCACTCCGGTTGGACCCAGGGCCCCCTTTTGTTTCTAGACTGTTGACTTTGTGCAGGAGCAGCTGGTTGAGACTGAGCTTTCCCTCTTCCATGCCCCTGTCCGGCCTCTCTAGCTTTGTTGCCGGACTGGTTTGGATTGGGAGTTGGTGTTACCGGGGTGGATCTCACCTGCCTGTGCACCCTGGTCTTTTTCGTTTCATCAACATTTATCTGCTTGCCAACTTGATTCAGCAATCCACCCCAGGTCATGGCTTTCTTCCTTGTTACTGAATCGGCCAGGTTGCCCGGGTTCAAACCTTGTCTTAGGGATGCTATCGCCACTTGTTCAAAGCAATCAGCCAGCCCGTTCTTTGTGTTCACAAAACGACTTATGTATTCTTTCAATGATTCATTTGGCTCTTGGGCACAATGGATTATGGTATCTCCATTGCCCTTAAGCTCCTTACTTCCCACAAATTGCCTTCGAAAGGCCACCCAGAAGGTGTCAAAGTCTCTGATACAACCCTGAGGAAGGCTGTTGTACCACTTCAGAGCACTCCCCGTAAAGGATTGGGAGAATGCCCTGCAGAGTAATTTATCATCATCATCAAAGTTCATCATGAAGTTCTTGAATTGCTCCAGATGATTGTCTGGATCAGTACTGCCATCATACTTCTCCATTTTTGTGCTATCAAACCTCTTGGGGAGGTTCCCGGATAGGATTTTAGAAGACAGTGGAGACTGCCTCCAATTCCTTCCACGACTGAACACGGTATCCTCATTAGGGGTTGCAAAGATACCTGGCTCATCATGGAAAGCAAATGGATCTACCAGCATCCGGTCTATATGTCTCCGGCTGTGAGATGATCCTTTCCCAATGTGTCTTTTCATTCTTCCATGGTGGTCTCTTTTTCTGGAATACTTTTTAACTTGCTTTTGTTTTTTCCTGGTTCGCCCTTCGTCACTGCTGGAGGACAAGGACTTTTCATTCCCCTCACTGTCCGAAGAGCTGTCCGAAGATTCTGAGCTTGAGTCAGAACTCTCCACAGGCTTGGACCGGTGAGACTTTTTAGAGCTAGCATGTGTCTTTTTGGTACTCACATGAGTCTTTGAAGCCTCATGCTCTTGAGGGTTACCAGAGCGATGGGCAACTGATGCTTTGGATTTCTCCTTCACGCCCATCTTGGCCTTTTCAGCCCTCAGAGCTTCTATTTCAACCCTCAACCTGTCACGCTCCTGGACAGTATATTCATCGTTCTCTTCCACCACTTCGAACAAAGCTGGTGGAAGCTCTGGATTATCCGGATTCATTCGGACAGAATTCTTTTACTTGGTTTTGAATGTTTGATTCAGGCACCGTCGCCTCCCACTGTGGTCGCCAATTTGGTGTGGATAAAAGTAGCCTGGGGGTAGGCTGGTAATTTTAAGTGGAGTTTTAAGATAGTGTAAAGGTGTTTCACGGTGGTGTGATGGTGTTTTAGAGGTGTTTCAAGGGTGGAGAGAGAATTAAGCAGCCTGGCAGCAGTTAATTTTTCTTACCCATAGTTAATGCTGGTGGTTGGGTATTTATAGTGTGAATTTTGGGCCCTTATGGGCTTTCGGGTCAAATTTAATGGACCTGGGTCATGTTTAAAGACCCATGAGTTTTAAGCAGGTGTGCAAGTAGCTTAGTCAAATAGTGATTAGGTTTTTTAGTACTTTTAGTCATAGTTCGAACTGCCTTATGTTTGCAATGTTCAAAGTGTTCAAAATCATCTGTCCGGTTCAACCAGTGCTGTTCGAATTGTAGTCATGGAATCTGTCCGGTTTTACGGGGTGATTTACTTTGGATTACCCTTCCGGGGAGCTCTTCGAATTCGGACTCATCAGAATTGTTGTTACTTATATATGGAGACGGAATACGTAATTCTCATATTTCTAAAAAAAAACCAGAGCATCCTTATAACCATGTGTGAAAGTGACAAGAGAAACCGTGCTTGTGAAATCATGGTCTTTGAGGTCATAGAGCTGGAAGGTCAGTCTTTAGGCTTCCCCACGACATCGTTGACAGACATCTCCGGATGTCTGCACAGACTGAACTTTCTTCAAAACCTGTCAAATATAATCTTTCAAAAGAATTGGGGATTGATTCAGAAAAGATCAGCAAATGGTTTAAGAACTCCCGTTATCTGGCATTGAAAAACGAAAAGACAGATTCTTTTGTTAAACAGGAAGATAAAGATGCACAACACCCTATAATCACCAAGAAGGAAGGAAGTAGTAAAGAAGAAAGATGATGGAGAAAGGGCAATTGAAGACTCATTTTGAGAAACTATTTTATATGTGCTAAACAATTAGGAAAAGGTTCAACCGCAAGAGAAAGCATTTTATAGGCAGATCGCTCTAGATAAGAATCAACCACTCGGTGATACTTCCCATGTTGTTACAATTGTAATCAAGGCACCACTCGAGGCAATTGAAGAGAATACGAGTCTATAAAGACGAAAAATATGATCAAGAATTTGAGATTAACGACGATGGTGATGATACAAGTTCAGAAGAATTTGAGATATTGATGTAGAAAATTTGTAGAACCCAAGAGACGGTAGCAGAGATACATAAGAAAATAACTCGTCTCCCAATCATGAAAGCTCCTAGAAAGAGGTCGAATTAGAAGGTGTGTATACCCAAATAATCAGTAATGTATGTACATAAAGTTAAAGGAAAATAGCCGAGTTGGTGGAGTAAGGCATGCTTGTGACAAAAATGTCATGGGTTTGAGTCCTTCTAAAAATACTTTCTTGGTTGAGCCTGTCACCTTGTGTGGTTTACCTTCTCCGTTGGTTTGCAGGCTATTGCGTTAGACTGAGGGTTTACCCTGTGCGCACTCATTGAGTAGCGGGTGCGGGTTCCCTCTGGAGAAAAAAAACAACTTTAATGTTATTTCTTTTATAGATTTTTTTCCATCAACAATTCACTGTCTGGTGCCGTCTGGCACCGCATAAAATAACAAACTTAGGAAAAAGTAATAATTATACAAAATAAAAGTTAAATCAATTGATAAATAATGGGATATGTATCATATAACACTTATTAACCAAAACTATTATAAATAAAGGTCCAAATAATTTGACTAATTTTCTTTCAAATTTATCCCCGATATGAATAGAGGTTTTAAAACGAGTGAGACTTCTTTCCCTTTCTATCTATCTTTTCTTATTCACGATTCAACTACTTCAGAACTATATCTATGCTAAAAACAGTAAGTCCGATCACATTTTTCTTCAAAAAAACAGTACGATTGTATCACATTTCAGAAACCTAGGGACTTATTGTCATGGATATTTTGAGTTTTTCAATTAGTTTAATGATAATATATATATATATATATATATATATATATATATATATATATATATATCAGTTTTGTGCGTTTATATTCTTCATTTCTTAATTTATATCAGTTTTTCAGTCCGATCATCAAACAGTCATACTTCATAAAGCGAGACACGAGACGCTCATACTAACTGCATAACAGTCATGCAATTTTGCATCCAAATAGCCTTACTATTGTTACTGCAAATCAGACATTCTTTTCTTATATTTGTATAGATTTCACAGCTATCATTTTGCCATAATTGCGAATTTGTATAGATTTCGCAGCTATCATTTTGCCATCATCTACCAATATGTTTTGGTTATACATTAACATAGGTTTCTCATGTACCATTGTGTCTTGGTTATACATCAACATAGGGTTTTCACCTATCAGTGTGTCTTGGTTATACATTAACAAAGGTTTCGCATCTATCAGTGTGTCTTGGATATACATTAACATAAGTTTCACATCCATCGAATTACCCCATGTGTTAACATTTGCAAAGTTTGCGCATCTATCACTTTTGTAATGGTTTCACATTTTCATAAGTTTCACTTATATAACTTCCAGTGATTTCGCATCCATCATAGCTGACCTGTTTTTCTCGTTTTATTGCTTTTAGAAGAAAAATGGCACAAATAACACGTCTCTACATGTCAAGCATCGTTGCATTAATAAAAAAGATGCAAGAGACAAAAGTAAGACCAAAACATATTAGAAGCAGCAAAAGAAACACCCATTTATTCAATTTTGAAGGCAACATATGATCTTCGAAAAAAGAAGAAGAATCCTTACAAAAAGAACTAGGATGTAATTGAATAGATAATAAAGACGTATGATGACAATAAAAAAGCTTTCAAATTAGGGGAAAAGTTTCTACAGCTTACAACCAATGACGTCAAGATCATATTTGGTTTAAAACATGGAAACCAAAATATGTCACTACAAGCTACAGTTTGAGCCAAAATATTCAAAATTAGAAGACGAAGAATAATCAAGGATAACGAAGACATACTTTTTTTTATGAGGCATCAAGAAAAATTGATAAAAACTGAGAAAGACCAGTCACAAATAAAATGATAAAGGTATGCAATTCATTTTTTTTCTTACATTATTGCACTGGTTTCTTATTGCCATAGGTTTCACATTTGCATAGGTTTCTCATCTACCACTTATGCTTTACTTTAACATTTGCATAAGGTTCCGCATCTAGCATTTTTACTCTGCTTTCACATTTGGATAGGTTTCGCATCTATCACATTCGCGCTGTTTCACATTAGCATAGGTTTTACATCTATCAATATTAATTCACATTTCAAATCTATCATTTTAACATTTGCACAGGTTCCGCATCTAGTGTTTTAACTCTGCTTTTACATTTGCATATGTTTTGCATCTATTAATTAGCCATGTTTCACATTAGCATTTGTTTCGTATCTATCCTTTTTAGCTAATGTTTTTTCATGTTGATAAAATGCTATTAATAAAGCAGAAAAAACACACAGAGAACGTGCAATAGAAAATCATCTGATACTTTTCATAATGTTAGTTTGTTCTACCTTGTTTTTCTTTACATTTGGAGAGGCACTAGCATCTACAGTGGTGTATTACTAGAACACTTAGACAAAATAAATAATTACAATTAGGCTGAAGCATTCCGGGACAAGTTGATGAATTCAATAAAACGTTGTCATGACTCTAAAACTCGAAATGTAGTTGCATGTGTTGCTCTTTTACTAGTTAGAATTTTTCTTTATTCTATTTAAAATATTATTTAGTAAAAATGGTATCTAAAGTATTGTTAATATATAGTCATTCATCATGGAAAATATAATTATATGTCAAAAAGAAGAAATTGAAGATAAGATACCTAGATGCTTCAAATAGCTGGGTATTAAGGGAAACACAATATTAGATTTAATTGAAGCCATAATAAAGATAACAGGTGAACATGTATATTTATACATTGTTTTTTGGTCCAGTTTCATATTTTACATAGATATATGTATTTACTATAACATTTTAACAATTTTGTAGGTTCTGGAAGAAGAATTGAACCTAACATAAGAAGAAGATGAAGAACAATTTGGAGGAGAGTTCCAAATACTAGAAGAAAATAATGATGTTCCTTGGCAGAATTCTGAACACATTAACCTCAACAACGATGACGATAGTCTGAATTGGGGTACGAACCAAGCCTCAGCTGCAAGAGATTCTAGTGATATCTAAAGAACAATAGATCAATACATTTTCAACAACATCCAAAAGTTACGAAAACAAAAAATATTGCAACACAAAGAAGAAAACCAGTAAAGAACGTAGAAGAGAAAACTTTACCGATGGAAACTGGTCCTCTGAACAAACAGAAGATGGTACAGACATGACGTGTTCCTATTATGAGAAAGGAAAATTCAATATCGCAAATTCTTAGGATGCTAAGGAGACTTGAAAATTAAATAAAAAAAAGTCTCCAATCAACATTGCTGAGAGAATGTACCATCTGAAAGTAGAAAACGAAAGTTTGCAACTTACTGGCAAAATAAAAGGACAAAATCTATCCTTTTATCATATATACTATAATTTACGCATCTATCATCCATAATGTCATAATATCTTTCGTATCTATCATATTAAATGTACGTTTCATATCTATTATAATTACTAAAGGTTGTGCAGCTATCATTTTAATTCACGTTTCACATCTATCGTATCTATTAAGTTCAACATCTATCATATAAATAAGGTTTTGCATCTATAATTTTAATTCATGTTTTACATCTGTCATATCTATTATGTTTATGCATCTATCATTTTAATCTTTGTTTCACATTTATCATGCCATTTAAGTGGGCATTTATCACGAATAATCTCATGAAAAAGTTTTGCATTTATCACGTATTTACGTTTCACATCTATCACATTTAATAAGGTTGCACATCTATCATCCATCGTTTTTATAAAAAGGTTTCACATATTTAACATGGGTTATTATTTTGTAGAAAATTAACAACATATCCTCAGCCCCAGCCCCAGCTCCAGCAGATCCTGTCTCTAGCACGAGCTTTGACTTATCAACAGTAGAAAGAAAAGAACAAAATAAAATCGAACGTTGAAGATTTCAAGAAGAAATTGAAGAAGTAAAAAGGGAAATTCGGACGTAACAATGTATATTAACGATAAGCTACGAGGCATCACAAAAGGTTACATCTTCATTTCGCTTCTAACAGAAGCCCGACGAGGGAAAGTTTCCCATTGGACATTATTGGTAATAAATTTCGAACATGACAATAATAAATCTAAACCCAATAATAAAACATCCAGATCCAACAAAAAGTTGTAGATAGATTAGTAAGTGTCTCTCTTCTAATGTATTTTCATAGAATATATATATATATATATATCATCTAATTTATTTGTATGACTGTTAAATTATAGATTCAATACCTCCAAAGCAAAAACAGTTTACGAGCAAAAGCAAACATAAAGATCGTATGTCCATGAAAAATTCCTAAACAAAGACGTGGATCACTTGATTGTAGAGTTGGTCTGTGATTACTTCAAAGATTATGTTTTGTACAGAAAACTTGACCTTAAAAAAAATTCTAAAATTGCACCATCAAAAAGAGCATAAATGTTTTCAATGAATACAACACCAACAAATTTTGGGATGGTATTTTGTACTATTTGTTGTACTTTATTTGTAATGTTTGTAATAAAAGTTTTTTGTACATTTTGTCTACAATCAATACATCTTTTTACATTGAAATTTTATTAGTGTATCACAATTCTCACCGTGTATATATATACAATCTCACATCTATCACATATATAAATGCAAAGGTTTCACATCTATCGTATAATTTGTGGCCTTGTTCACATCTAGCAGAAATATAAATAAAACGTTTCGCATCTATTATATATTTTATAGGCTAGGTTTTACATATATCTTAAATTATGTATACCGTTTTTCACATTTATCTAGTCATTATTTTTGTTGGGAATTTTTCCTATCTTTTATTTTAATTATTTTTCTTCATCCCGTTAATATTTAGATAAGTTCTTTGTTTTTGTAATTAATGTAATTTACCAAATTCCCACTTATTTTGTCAAATAAAAAATTAAACTAGTAACTTACATTTGATTGATTGTTTACTTATATGATTTGACAAAAGTAGATACTCATGATTAGTTTGCAATAACTACAAACCTTCACCAATAACAAGGAAGATATAATTATTGTCAAAGCTTCTAAATATTTCAATTTCTATACTTTTCACCTTCCAAAACTTTTTAACTATTCCTATAAAGTTCAGCTCATACTTTGATCTCTCATACAAAAAATGTTGTTTTGAAATTTAGAACCTCTAAATTATTTTTCAGGTGATGACTCAATTTACTGTGATTTCAGTTCACCTATTCGTTCACCTGAAGCAACCGAAAACTGGAAACAAACCACGACAGAGGAATTCTCTTCATATTCCTCTGATAATGGTTTCAGTTCTTTTTATGATGAACTCTATTCTGAGGATGAACTTTCTGAAGATGACGAGGATCCAAATGAGGATCTTATTAGTGTCCTCTTAAAAATAAAGAGGAAACGTGAATAAGAGAATGATGAAGATGAAGAGTCTGAAGACAAAAAATCGAAAGACGAAGAAGAAAATTCACGGGAACAAGATCCACAGGAACAAGATTCAGAGGAAGATGATTTAGAGGAAGATGATTTAGAGGGAGAGGACTTTGAAGATGACGAAGAAGACTTTGACTAAGGGTAGGAAAAAGGGTCTGGTTTTACTTTTTGTTGTGTATATATTTCTCCATGATTATGTTTTTGTTTTTTTATGACCAGAATGTTTATCTATTTTACTGACTAAAAAGATTTTCAATATGAGTCTGACCAAAGAGACTCTATTTTTAAAATTTGTTTTAGGTTTGTCTGTGTTGTATTAAACTTTTTCTGTATTTTTCTTTTTCATAATGAAGTTTATCCTTTTATTTATATGTTTGTATATATCTTTATTTATCATTTTATTTCTTTTTACCCATCTATCAAAACCATGTATCTTAGTTATAATAGGTTTGGCATCTATCACCACAAAAAATGTAGTTAGTTATGAGCTGGTTTAGCAACTATCAAACCAATGTATTTAGTTATTCATGGTTCGCATCTATCACAATATAATGTATTTGATTATCCAAGGTTGTGCATCTATCGCCATGTCCGGTATTTGGTTATCCAAAGTTGTACATTTATCAAAACCATGTCTTTGGTTATAAATTGTTTCAGATTTATCATAAAAACACGAATTTCTTTCTGACACGTTTCACATCTAGAAAATCAGTAAATTTGTTTATGCCTATTTTCGCATCTATCAAGTCCATATGTTTGTTTATAAAAGTTTTGCATCCATCAAGTCTATCTATAATTAAACGTTTCACATTTATTAAGTCCATCTATAATAAAACGTTTTGCATATGACAAAAAAATGGAGAAAAACTAAAAATATAAAAAAATTACATTGAACTTACAAAACGTCTACACATGATCGTCTATTATGACAAAATTTACAACAACAAGAACACATTATAGTTCGAATACTTAATTCTCCTCGAGATGGACTCGTTTATTATTAGGTCGTCCACTTCTTCTTTTAAAACTGGAGGAAGTATATTTAGAGAAGTTGTTAAAGTACATGTTTGACAAAAAGTAGTAAATATAGTTATACCATATGAATATGTTGCTTTATAAGAGCTTACAAAATAGCATGACTCAATATATTTCCTAAGATCAAAATCTATATAAAATAACGCAGTTAAAGAATGAGAGCACGAGAAACAATCCTATTGACATGCACCACAATAACAAGGACACACTAACATCAACAACCATAAAAGGGTCACAAAACACTTCAGGCAAACCACAAAACTATATGATTTGATTGTTAAAAGACTCAACTGGGGTAGAAGCCATAGAACCATACCTCTTGCCTTTGAAAAACATACAAGCATATTTTTTGAAAGGTAAGTTATCACAAAAACTAACAACCTTCCCACCTCATTATTTAATAAATTCATCCATATATTGAATAAACAAATTCTGACTAGCAGCATATGCGCATTTTTTAAACAGTTGAACCATAGTATCCTTAAATATTGTCGATGTACCAGTTAAACAATACCTCAAGTTATTTAAAATATGATAAAGACTTAGCAATATAATAAGGACACAAATCGTTAATCCAACGTTCAACATCAACAAAACGTCTCAAATTTGACTCATTTGAAAAAATCTAATCTTGTCAATTAACTCCATTATAGGCAGACCACAAAAGTGTTTGATTTGATTGTTAAAAGAATTAGCAGTAGTGGAAGCCATATAACCATACCTCTTTCCTTTGAAAAAAATGCAAGCATATTTGTCGGGAGGTAAGTTATCACAAATTCTGATTAGTAGCATATGCGCATCTTTTAAACAGTTAAACCATAGTATCCTTAAATGATGTCAATGTACACGTTAAACAATATCTCAAATTATTTCAAAGATTATAAAGATATTATGCATGATAGCAATGAAATATAACATATATAAAATTAATAATACCTAAATGACGATCACTAATAAATGTAATTTATCGACCCAACAAATGGGGTTTCAATATCTCCAAAAAAACATAACAAATTCTCAGTATCTTCAGCCCTAATAATACTTTGGTATCACTTGTTGATACTTTGGATATTTCAACCTTATCATTAAAGTGAAAAGTGATGTTGTTGGTGGTGATGATAATAGAGAAACTACTCAAAGTATATTTGAAGCTTCAAATGAAGATCTTGTTTGGGCTGAAGATACTGAGAATTGTACCGATTGTACCAGATTGATAAGGACAATTGGTTATTTCAAAATCCTTAAATTTTGAAATAGACCCCTTCGGAATCTGATTGTGTAAAATTGTTAAGGACTAATGCATTTTGTCTTCTTTTCTAACAGATTTCACTTTAAGGCTAAGTCTTGGCTCCTCTATATAAAAGGCAAAGCTAACCTAATAAAGGGGTTGAACATTTTTTCTGCTAAACTCATTCGTAGTTACACTTTCTCTCTCTAAAAACTCTCTAACTCATCTCTCTCTAGAATTCTCTTATAACAATTTCCTAAGGCAAAATCTATACTCACCAAATTGGCGACTTTATTGGGGATGGAATAAAGAATCAATGACTTTATCTGTCCGAATTCGATACAATCTTGCAGTTTTCTGTTCAAATTTTATACGATGAATCCTGAAAATAATCCTACGCTTCAATCAGCAATGGAAACATTAAAAGATGATTTATAGAGAGACGAGAATAGGCTAGATGGATCATCTCCGATCCAAACTCAATCAGATATCGAGGTGCGAATGAACCAACTTTTAGACAAGATAAATGAACTAAATGAAAAATATGAATGACGAGAGCAAGAAATCCACTCAGTGAAGCTTAAATACAAGGTTAGGCAAGAAACATAAAAAACTGATATAGGAGACCAGTCTGATCGATCCCGTGCTGATCGGCGAGCTAAAACTGAGCATAAAACGCGCGTTTCATGTCTCCTAAAGAGCGATATTCTTCTCAAAAGGGGAGAAAAGACAGGAAAAAGTATATAACTCTAGTGATGAAGAGGTAAAAATCTCATCTTTGGGTTTTAAGAGATACATGGGTTCTTCGAAACAGGAATCAGACAAAGAGCAATCAAGGAAGTATAAAAAGGAAAACAAATTTAAAAGAAATAATGTTCATCGTTCTACATGGTGCGAAGGAAACACTTCGAATCAATAATGCTAGACTGATCGAAATTTATATGTTACAATGGGAACAAATGATCAGTTTGTTCAAGGTGTCGACTGGAGAAACTCTCCATTGACAAGTGAAATTCGCTCTCTAACGCTTCTGAAGCCTTTTGATATTTCCAAAGTAGAGAAGTTCGATGGGATGCAAGATCCCGATGATCACATTGAACAATTCAAAAACTATATGATGAACTTTGAAGATGACAACCGGCTGGTGTGTCGTGCATTTTCGCAGACTTTTAAGAGAACAACTTTAAAGTGGTACAATCTGATTCCAAAAGGGTCTATTTCAAAATTTAGGGATTTTTATACTGCTTTTCGAAGGCAGTTTGTGGGGAGTAAAGAAATAAGAGCAAATGGTGATACCATTATTCACTTAAGCAGGCACCTGAAGAGAAGTTGAAGGATTATACGAAGAGATTCATTCTGACCAAAGCTAGTTTGGACAACTATGAAGAGAATGTGGCGATGACAGCTTTTTTCCAAGGATTATTGCCAGAGGATCTGGCCAATGAGACTACGTAGAGAAGAGCTTTAACTTTTGGAGCTTTGATGGCTCAAGTTGATGATCAGATTAAAGTTGAGGAGTCAACTAGAGTCCGAGGAGGACCGGTTAACACTCCAAAGAATGCGAACTAGACGGCCAATAACCAAGGGCAGCCTTTGAACGGAAATGGTAATCAGCAGGCAAGACAAAAGAGTAACAATTTGCCTCCTCGGAGTGGTGGATATTCAAATCACGCTCCATCTAACAACTATAACAGGCTAAGGCCAAATTAATGGGTCAAACCAGAGTATTATGCTGATCTGACAAAGAATGTAGCTGTGATTTGGGATAAGACCAAGAGCTTCGTAAATTTTTGGGAGCCAACTCCAATTTTTGGGAAAATCTCTACATATTTGTATAGAAATAAGGCTATTTTTTCATTTTATTTGATGACAATGATCTGCGAGGTACAACAGGGCAACATGAAGATGTTGTGGTTATTGGAGCAAAGGTGGCTGGCGTCGAAATTAGACGTGTGCTTATTGACACTCGTAGTTTTTCTAATGTCCTTTTTAAGTCCACTTATGATAGAATGACAAATCCACCTCGGATTTCTCAATCAGATCGGAAAATTATAGGATTCACGGGTGTAACAGCTTGTGTTGTTGGGGAATTCAATGGTGAAGTAAGTTTGGGAAAATGACCATTTAAGAAGAAGGTCCAGGTATTTTTTATGGTGGTGGATTGTCCCACGAGTTACAATGTTATTTCTGGAAGATCATAGCTTTGAAGAATGTATGAGGTTGTATCAACAGTTCATCAGTGTTTCAAGTATGTGGTTGGAGATCGGGTTGGGGTCGTTCGAGGAGACCGGAAGGTAGCTAGGGAATTCTATGCCACTGCACTTCAGATCTGAGGATCCAGCAGTGGGGAAACCCCAGGGTCTTTAACAGTGAGTGAAGAAATTGAGGAGTTTACTTTTTCGGAAGGAAAGTTACTTCGAATTGGAACCTTATTGACCCCGCTTTTACGTCAACAACTGCTAGATTTCTTATCTCATAATTTGGATGTCTTCGTTTGGAAGACAGAGGATGTAACAGGAGTACCACTTGAGGTAATTCGTCACAGCTTGGCTATTGATCCGAAGGTGAAGCCAGTTATTCAGAAAAGAAGAGCATTTTCCTCAGAAAAAGCAGAAGAAATTGTTGCTGAGGTGGATCGATTATCTAAGGTCGGACACATAAGGGAATCACAGTATCCTTTGTGGAAGGCAAATCCGGTTGTGGTAAAAAAGAAGAATGAGAAATGGAGAATGTGTGTGGGTTTTACAGATTGACGAGCGTGTCCCAAAGATCCATTTCATGTCCCTCGAATATATCAGTTGATTGATTCTACCTCAGGAAATAAAATTTTAACTTTCATGGACGCTTTTGCAGGATACAATCAAATTCAAATGGATCCAAAAGATCAAGAATGCACAACTTTCATAACTGATAGGGGCTTGCACTGTTATAGGGTTATGTCCTTTGAAATTGGAAAATTAGCATTAGCACTGGTGATTGCTGCTAGAAAGATGCGTCCATATTTTTAAGCTCATACTATTCAAGTCCGAACTTCATTCCCTTTCAAAAATCTTTTACAACGACCTGATATTTCGGGAGAATAACCAAGTGGTCAGTGGAGTTGGGGGACTATGATATTTTGTTTACACCTCAAACAGTAATAAAGACGCAAGCATTGGCAGATTTTTTTGTTGAATTCCATTCGAGCACATCAGATGTGGAAGAAAGAAAAGAAGATGTACCAACAAGTTCGAGGTGGGTTGTCCAAACAGATGAAGGATCTAATGTTTCAGGGTGCAGTGTTGGAGTTCAACTAATAGCTCTAACTGCAGAGATGATGATTCAATTTATTAAATTTGGTTTTCATGCTTCAAACAATGAAGGTGAATACGAAGGTGCTTTGGCAGGTTTAAGGTTGGCAAAAAATTTGTGGAGCAACTTCAGTACGTTTGGAAATAGATTCTCAGTTGTTAACAAATCAGGTATCTGGATTTTTCGAAGCAAGAAAGGATCGTTTGATTTTATATCTTCAGGAACTTCAGAATTTAATGCTTCTGTTTGACAATGTTGTTGTGGAATATATTGGTCGAGGGAGTAACATTGTGGCTGATTCTTTAGAAAATATCGCTTACAAAGAAGAGTATCCTTGGATTTTACTACAAGAAAACCCTTCAATTGTTAATTTAATCTAATCAGTGTGAATGCATAGAGGAATTCTTTGCTACAACTGAAATAATCCGATCAGATTGACGAGCAGATATTCTTAGTTTTTTTACTCAAGGAATATTACCAGATGATTCTACGTTGGCCAAAACAATGAGAGGAAAAGCCTTCGGATATATAGTGTTAGATGGAATATTATATAAAAATGCATTGAGCAGGCCATTATTACGATGTTTAGGCAAGCAAGAATCACAAGAGGTGTTATCAGAATTGCATGATGGTGAAGGGTCAGCTTATTACGGGTTTAAAGCTCTATCACGACGAGTTTTACTTGCAGGATTCTATTGGCCTACAAACATGAATGATGCTAAAAATTTAGTTCGAAGTTGTGATACTTGTCAGAGAATTGCTAATGTTATTCATAGGCCAGCGGTGCCGCTTATGTCCGAGGCAGTACAATTTGATAGATGGGGGATAGATCTGGTGGGTCCTTTGCCGATGGCATCAGGAGGAAGATAGATGATAATTGTAGCGGTGGATTATTTTACAAAGTGGGCCGAGGCAGAGCCGCTATTAGGGACAAAGGTAAATGATGTGATCAAGTTTATTGTGAACAACATTTGTTGCTGTTTTGGAGTTCCTCGAAGAATTATAACAGATAATGGACCTTAATTTAATAACAAAGAGATGGATTCATTTTGCACATCGAAAGGAATTCAACAATGTTTTTCGACGCCTTTTCATCCTCAAGCTACTGGACAAGTGGAGGTAACAAACATAACAATTTTAGATGGCTTGAAGAAGAATTTAACGGGGGCAGCAGGAAAATGGCCAAACTATTTGCAAGAGGTGCTTTGGGCTTATCAGGCAACTCTTAGAAATGCTACAAAAGATACTGATTTTGCTTTGGCATACAGAATAGATGCGGTCAACCCCATAGAATCTACGATGTCATCTTTTAGGATAAACCAATATTTTGAAAGATCCAATGATGAAGTCAGAAGGGATAATTTAGATTTGATTAAGGAGAAAAGATTTCGAGCTCATTTGAATGTAATCTATTATCAAACTCTTATGAGGAATAAATATGATTCAAAGGTGAAGAGAATAGAATTCAAAGAAGGTGATAAGGTGTTGAGAAAAGTATTCATACACACAAAGGAGAAAAGCCTTGGATAAATGGCTCCAAATTGTGAAGGGCCATATATCATTGTTGAAAGGATGAAGCAAGGGTCTTATCGTCTTTGTGATTTCGAAGAGAGGATACTTCAACATCCATGGAATATACAACACTTGAAGCTTTATTGTGAATATATTTGTCTTTGTATTTTGGAATTTTCACTTTCGAAGGGCGCACTCTTTCCTACCTGTTGGCCCATGAAGGTTTTAACAAGGCGCTGTTTACATATTCAATATTATCAATAAAATTTGTTTTTGGCCAATGGTTGTTTACACACGTTTTAATAAATATCTTAACAACTTATCAAAGATTGATCATCTTTGAGGTTGGTTAAGAGTAGAATGTTCCAAAGTGTTTATAACACTTCTTGAAGAAACAACCATGTTTGATAAACACATTACAATTTTTGCGAAGTGCAACGCTTAATAATGCATTGAATTTTTTTGAAGCGCAACTATGTTCACCAACTTCGCTAAGGTATTTGAATTGGTAAGTTTACAATTTATAATTATATGTTGAAATTTCAAGTACTTAAGTCATATTCATTTTAAAATTTAGCATCAAATAATATGTGAAGATAATAAAAATAACAAAATAAGGGAACCATTTGTCGATTAGATTAATTCTTTGAAGCACAAAATGAAAATTTCTAAACTGGAAAATACAAAAAAATGATAAAGTTATTCAGACGACTCATCCTCCTCGGATGATTCTTCTTCTGAAGATGATAAATCGAGGATAGGATCGAAAGCTTCACTTGGACGCTTCTCAATGGGAATGTCGTTCCAAAAACTTGTGAGGTTGAATTTTGGATAAGTAACGTGAGGTTCTCGAAAAAGGATGATGGTTGTTTCTTCTTTTCCATTTTTAATAGCAACCAGCATGTCTTTTGAAAGTTCAGCTTCGGCAGCAGCAACATCACCAGCTTTTTCCTCGTCGAAATATTTCTTCATTTTAGCTATCTCCTCGGTCAATTCTTTATTTTTTGCCTCGCAAAGGGTAAGAGAGTTTTGCAAACCTTTGGATTTGGATATTTCAGCAGCCAGTTCAGTAGTATGATCGGTTTTGAGCTTATGCATATCCTTTTTATGAGAATTCATCAGCAATTCTTTGTCAATAATGTGTGTTATTCGCAGATGATTTTTCATGCAGAGAACGCCTCGAATAAGCTTAGACCTCGCTACTTCATACATATGAAATGGCTCAACCACCTTGCTCTGAAAATCTTCTCTTAATTTTTTCTCATCTTCAGCAAGACTTTTGTAAGAGACCAAATCTTTTGGCATTTGTTTCAGATGGTTTTGAGAAGCTTTGACTAGGGAAGCAAATGATTTTGGTGCAATGTTGAGATCGGTAAATGGTTGAAGTGCAACAACGATCGCAGGATTTGGAGAAAGAGGAGGAATTTCTGTTTCTGCTGAACTAGGACATTAAATCATATCTAAAGTTGTGGTTGGAACAAGAGGACATATAATTTCTGGACACGCCTCGACAGGTGTTGGTCTCCCAAAATTAAGCATATGATGTTGAATGACTTGAAGAACAGGATCGTTTTCACCAGTAAGCGCTTGAGTGTTCTCAAAATTAATGAAACTATCAGGATCGAAGTTTTCGGCATTCTGGTTTTCATCATCAACATTGTCTTCAATGATGATCAAGGTGTTGTCATTGGCTGTCTCCTTTTCGACCGAAGTATTTTGTTGATTTTCATCAACTAGTGTATACGAAGTGATTTTGGCTTGTTTTTTTTCTTTCCATGGGAACTGGAAGAAGTTTTCTTTATATTCGAAGATGGTTCCGATCTTTCCCTTCTTCGATGGGTGAGAGAGCCTGTTCTACAATTTTTCTTTTTCGAGGCTTTGGTTTCGATGGAGTTGAATAGCTAGCACCAAATGTGCTAACTTTCTTTTTTACTTTTCTTTTCTTTCTTCTTTTTTGGTAAATGACTCTCTGATCTATTGCGAATATGAAGGAAGACTTTACAATCAGGATAAACTAAACTTTTGCTGGCTATCTTCGGATTGGGCTCTGACATCAAATCTCGAGGTGGCAAGACACCCTCTGAGATTGGGAACATGTGGTAGTTAAAGAAATTGATTGGCTGAAAGGCAGTGTGGAAAATATTATTCCATTCTTTTTCAGCCCAAACAACAAGTTTCTGGAAAATATCCTTAGCATCTGGTCGACGTGCTGAATAACGCCTCAAATATTTTGGAATAATCATGCAAGTAGGATTTTAGGGAAAGAGGAAGGTAAAAAAATATAATTTATTTCAAAGTATAAAAGTTTCAAAGTGCTTATGATTGCTTCTCCAAATGAGATTTAGCTTTGAAGGATTAGCATCAGAAATTTGTTTGCCATTCTCCCATGCTCCTGAGATAAAAATGAACTTCTTCGTCCAGAATTTATCAGCTTCTAAGAGGTCATCGATGATTTTGAGGTCATCCACTAGGATGAGGTTAAAAAAGGGAAGCTTCAGACCTTTCAATAGTTGAGTCAAGAAGATGATATCCTTGATGCTGATTGGAATTTTAGATAGTCGAGATGCTATTATCACTGAAATAAGAGTGAACCATTGATTTGGTGTCACTTGAGTATGGCATAAGTTGAGAAGTTCGAAGTATTCCACGATCATAGGATCCAGTGGAAACCGAAGACCCCAATTGATGATTTTGGGGTAGACTATTAGCTCATCATATTTGCAGTCTAAGGGAGTTTCTCCTTTTTTAGGTAGTCGAACAGTTATATTATCTCCCATTCCCCATTGCTTTTTTAGAGCCGAAGCTTGGCTATCTTTGTAATATATGTATCAAACTTTTCTCAGAGCAATAATGTATTTAGCCTCGAGATCTCTTAAATTTCTGCCAATCGTAGCTCTTTCTTCTTCGGAAACAAATCAAGTTTCTTTTTCTTTCCGAGGCTTATGGGTATTTTCTGAGTTCCCGTCATCGGATTCAGCTTCGTGATCGGTTCCAGTAGCCTTGGAATCAGCTTCATTGGCCTTTGATGTTTCTTCTCTAGATTGTTGAGGTAATGGATTCACAGTTTCTTGTGACGGGTTATTTGCTTGAGGAACTTCCTCAGTTACTTCTCTCTGAGGAGGAGCTTCGGTATATGGGTTCGAATGGGGAGGAGTTGGAATGATTTCTGAATCGTCTCTCTTGACAATAAAAGTTCTTCTTTTTCTGGTTGTTGAAGAATGATTCGAAGAAGGAGTATTTGGTATTTTCCGCAAAGAAGATTCTTCACTAATCAAAGGAGAAGTTCTACTTTGAGATGAAGAGGCTCGAGGTATTTTAGGACCTAGGACTTTGGAAGAGGAATGTTCTTCGATTATCGGAGAAGGAGAGAAAACAAGAGTTTTGGTTGGATTGAAATTACCGTAGTAAATTGTTTTGGTGGTTGTTCCAATGGGAGCACTATTGATTAATCATGCAACTCTATATTCCTCCGCTCTTTGAGTAATACAAAAGTAGTCATACGATCCAAAGACTAAGTTGTTAGCAGATTCTGGAGATTTTGGCTTCTTGGGTATGTTGGCCTTGGATCTTCTGGTTTTGGGGTTTTTTTCTCATAAACCGGATGAAGATTGATCGGAGAAGATGAGTTTTAATAAAAAATTTTGGTTTTTTCTGATGAAGATACTGAAAAAAAAATGAAGAACGCGATGGAGGTAGCCAAACACTTGAATTCTCTCTCAAATGATTTGTGTTGTGAGAATGAAAAATAAGGCTATTGATTGAATTTATAGAAAGAAAAGAAGACGTGTAAAGTGGAAGGTCCTTTGATGGTGATAGGGCAGAATACAAAGCGATGAAGAGATTAAGAGCTCAACATCTGTCAGACTAGGCATCTAGCTATGAGTCTAGAAGCTATATAGTCATGATGGATTCGAACAGTAATATGAAACATATACATTTGTGTATTGTTTTGATAAAAGTCGATGGTTATATTTTGAAGCTCTACTTCCATAATGATTCGAAAAGCTCTACTTCTACAATGATTCGAGGAGAATTATTGGCTTTGAGGTTATATCAGATTTAAGTTACTTAAAATTGGTATTTATTTTTTACCCCGCTTCGAATGGTTGCTTTAAATGACTGCTTAAAATTTTCATCTTCCGATTGGCATTGGTTTTTGGACTTCGAGTTTGTATTACAACAATTGATATGACGTATGGAAGAATTCGAAGACATTTTAGTTCTCATTCATTTACTAACATGAGAACTAGGGGCTTATGATCTGAAAGTAGGAGTTTAAGGACTAATTTGTAAATAATGCAAATTTAAGGGTTAAACTGTAAATAATGTAAGTTTAGTCCTTAAATTATAGAGCATGTAAGTTCTAGAGAACATTTATGACTACGTATAATTGTTAATGACTAAAGGGCAATTTGTCTTCTTTTGTAACAGATTTCACTTTAAGTCTTGGCTCCTTTATATAAAGGGCAAGGCTAACCTAATAAAGGGGTTGGACACTTTTTCTACTAAAATCATTCGTAGTTACACTTTCTCTCTCTAAAAACGCATAACTCTTTCTCTCTCTAGAATTCTCTTATAATAATTTCTTAAGGCAAAATCTATGCTCACCAATACCAAGATCACAGATTGCAAGTTCTCCATTTAGTTTAAAAATACACAATCGACTTCTAGACATCCCGTACCTATATTAGACAGAAAAATAAACAGGTTTTGAGTATATCATTACAGTAAATAATAGGAATCACATCTATTAGTACAAGGAATACATATATTTCGCATCTAACAGTTTGGAAAAAGAATACAATTTTTCGCAGTTAGCAGTATATAGGTTTTGCATCTATAATACAAAAGAACAGTAATGTTTGGCATCTATCTAAAAACAGGTTTTGCATGTAGCAGTCCAAAAGAATAAACATGTTTCGCAACTATTAGTACGTAAGGTAAAAAGTGTTTCACATCTATAAAAAAATAGGTTTTGCATCTACCAGTCCAAAAGACTAAACATGTTTCACAACTATCAGTATGTTAGGTAAAGTGTGTTTTGCATCCTCTTATTGCATTTTCTTCGTTTTAAACCCTGAACCCTTACTCGAACATAAATTTCTAGAAACACACAAACGCACTAAAACTAATGAAAATCTACTACAATACAACGATTAAACTACTTTAGCAACATAATACCAGAAGAATACCAAAAATACAAATAAAATAGATCTTGAATTGCATATTTTGAATAAAAAATCGAGTTACCTAAACAGACAAATCGACTTATCTAAACAGATATCCAAGATCAAACTTTGAAATCAAATATAAACACAATCAAAATTATACGAAACAAAAGAAAAACAAGAAACCGAGTACAAAATTGAATATTTACCTATAATATTCGGGTACAGTTCTGTTCACGTAATAGAATATATGGAGAAACAATTAGGAAAAATGGTAAAATTAAACCATAGAAGCTTTTGTATAATTAAGCAACGGGATTTATGATATTACTGAATTTTAGATGATATATATTTAAGTGAAATAATATAGATCTTAAGTAGATATAAATAATAGTTTAGATTTTAAATAGTAGTAATCCATAAATAATTACTTTTTAATTATTATCTAATTAATTATTTAATATATATATATATATATATATATATATATATATATATATTTAGAAAAGTATGAGTAAATACCTTCTAAATTATTTTATTATCCAGTGGTGCCCGCTTTTTGGATAGTGTAACTTGGTACCTCGAATTGAAATTTAGACAAAAATACCCCCGACCAAATATACCCGCTGATACTTCGAGGTGTTTGCAATTCTCAGGATATCATGAAAATTGTTTGCAACTCAGGATTTCCTGGACAACTCTCAGGATATCATGAGAATTGTTTGCAACTCTCAGGATTTCCTAAATAATTCTCATGATATCATGAGAATTGTTTGCAACTCAGGATTTCCTGAACAACTCCGAGGATATCATGAGAATTGTTTGCAACTCAGGATTTCCTGAACAACTCTCATGATATCATGAGAATTATTTGCAACTCAGAATTTCCTGAACAATTCTCATGATATCTTGAGAATTGTTTGCAACTCTCAGGGTTTCCTGAACAATTCTCATGATATCATGAGAATTGTTTGCAACTCAGGATTTCCTGAACAACTCTCAGGATATCATAAGAACTGTTTGCAACTCAGGATTTCCTGAACAATTTCGATTTCGTGAGAGTTGTTACTGGTGATTTTTTATTTTTTAAAAAAATCAAAAAATATCATCAATGGATCTAGTTTTGTTCATTTTTAAAAACAAAAGCGATGGTACTTTCATTTATTTTTTTCGAGCTCCGGTTTGAAAGATACAGATCTTTTAAAAATAAAATAAAAAGAAAAAGTAGGAAGGAGAAATTTTGGTTACCTAGTTGTTCATGAATGGTGAAGATAGTTAGGGTATTAAAATAATGTTAGGTACTAAGTTATAATTAGATAGTTGAGATGAATATTAAGAAATAATTGATCAAACCTTGAATACTAAATGACAATAAAATAATTGAATAGGTACCTTAAATGTAATTTTTTTTTTCATGTTAAATTCCGGATCATATCCAAATCCATTTAAAATAAATTATACTAGCTAATAATCGTTTTACAAAACTGATTTGACTCACAAGCTTTTCTATATATTATATATAAAAGTAAAAGGTGAATCCATATCTTTTACATTTAATTCGGAATTAATATTTATTTTCGATAATTTTACATTTAATATTATTTTTACTAGTGAAATAGAAGTTGTAACAACGTTAAACTTCTCATACCCTAAATCTTTCCATTCTATAACCAAAAAGAAATTGTTACAAAAACAAAAATTCTGATTAATAAAAAGTAAAACTTTTATTAAAAAATAAAAACTTGCTGACATGAGTTCTCGAACAAATTTTGGTAACCAACAAAATAACAAAGAGAAGTAAAACTCTGAAACTGTATTCATATTTTGATTCTAATGAGTCTCATATTTTAGAGCAATATGAACTAGCTTGTTCCTCACGTTATCTTTTAGATCAAGATGGAAGGATCAATGGAAGCAAACTGAAGCAACTCTTGATCTTGATCGACCAAATCCATTTCTTTTTCGCTCAAAGTCACCCAACATTCTATTCCTACACCATCTTTAGCATCCAGGGTTACCAACATATTCTTAAATTCTGATGTGCCACTATGAGTAACCCATACCGGCTTCCCAGTACCAAAATCAATTTCATAAAGACCTAACCTACACCAACTTGTCGAAAAATAAACGTCGATACTTCCCTTGGCGAGTAACTCACCGACTTCCATTGCATTCGAAAGACCCAACGAAGAAGATTCTTTTCCGCTTCGAACTTTTTCTTGACACATTTTGTCACATTCTTGTTTGCTGCGCCTTAGTTCGCTAACTAGAGTTTTGAAGTCGATTTCTTCCTCTTCGCATTTTATCATGAAGTGAAATAAGGGATTTCCTATTAGGTTTTGGGACAAAAGAGGAATGTTTTGCCTACGTAAATTTACAGCTTGGGATAGAATTGAGGGTCTCGTTGAGTTCGAGTTTGATCTTGATGCTTTTGTTAAGGCTTTGAAGAGAGCGGCCGTGACAACTTCGACGCGGGTTGGATTTGGATTAGCCGTGGTGGTGGCAAGTGTTTTAAGATCTGCGATCTTTGAGGCCTCGAAGACGTACCTGTTGAAAATTTATTACTCCATTTAATATTATATAAATCAAACGGACTATATAGACACATCATTTACGAAAAGCAAACATACCTCCTCGTTACGCATTTTTCCCTAAGCATCGTGATTTCATTCGTCTCGAGTGAAAAATCAAGAGCAGGAAAAAAGGTCGCACCGCTAAAATCAGGACAAAACTCGTCAGTCTCACCTCGCCCAACCGCCGCCCAGCTAGTAATAAACGCGTCCATAGACGCCGCATCACATATCTTATGAGAAGCACAAACTCCGATTGAAAATCCACCGCATTTAAAAAAACTAAGTTGAACAGCTAACACAGGCCAACTAGCTGCTCCTTTTGAAAGAATATAAACCGGTAAAAAATGTTTAACCGATTCCGGATCCGGGTTTTTCAGATAATCCGACAAAGAACAGTTCACTTTAGCATCCACAAATACGGATCCTTCATCGTTGCACTCGATGAACGATTTCTGGATTGTCCCGGCAAACGGGTAGAAACGAGTTAACGTTTCCGATAACGATTTTTTCAGATTTTGCGATATTATTTCGGGTTTGTTGATGGTTGGTGGAGAATTATAGAAAAGAACAGAACAACAGTAGAAGGAAGGTGCAAGAAGGTCCATGAATGAGAGGTTGATTGTCTTTTGGTGGTCTGGAGTAGGACATGATGGTTTGATGATTTCTTTCGATACAGTTTCGACTTGAATCTCCATCCTAGTGTTTGTTTTCTTTTTTCCAGTCAGGACTCAGGTGTTCTTGGTTTGGCTGCTCCTTGTATTATATTTATAGGGAATAAATAAATATACAGATAGCTTCAAATCTTTTAATACCTAATATAAATCTTTTTTAATTTAATATAAATATTCCTCCTCCAATTCATACCTTATTTATAAAATTATCATAAATAAGTTATTTAATTTTACTTTTATTTGATTAGTTGTCAAAACTTTGGTATACTATAATAAAAAGACATTAAAAATAAAACTTTATAATAATAGTCGTATTTATAACATGTTGGACATATTATAACCGCTTAATTTGTCCCGAAATTTGATTTTTTAAATTTTGAGAAAAAAAAGGTAATACAATAAAAGTTAAATGGCTAGTTTTGTATTTTTTTAAAACTAAAATCAGAATATTAATTTTATAAATTGACTATGGTAGTTAATTAATTGACCCCTATACATATCAATATTTACTATATCAATATAAATAAATATGGTTAAAGTCTGTTCATATCATTAACTTTTTAATCTTCCCAAATGTATTATTACCTTATATAAAAGAATCAATCTAATCCAAAATTAAGATTAGTTTAAAATCTGAGTCTAAGATGCGTCGGAAAATTATTATTTCGAGTAAACAAAATTGGGGCTAAAAAGATAATTTATATTTTTAGATGATAATGGCTCGAAATGGATACCATATAACTAATCCTTTAAGCCAATCTTTTTTTTTTAAATGTGTAGAATTTGGATACTATTGGGATAAAAATACTCTTTTACATGTGTGGCAAATAATTATCATTTGTTTATTTATAAAAAATATGTTAATAAAAAAATTATTATTTTTTAAAAATAACATATTTTTAAAATGATGATAATATATCAAATATAAAATTTCAAACTTCCGTTGTTAAGTTCATATACAAATTTAAATTTTATAACATATATATATATATATATATATATATATATATATATATATATATATATATATATATATTATCTAAAATTTTATATTTATTTAAAATTTTAATAAGTTCTATTTGTTATTAAAAATATAAATGTGTAAATTGTTTACAATTTTTTAGATTCAAAAGTGATTTTTTTATTAAGTTTAAATATTTAGATTTCTTACATATAAATTTGTTTAATATAATTATATATTTGTTTAATATAATTTTTAATAAAATTCAAACAATGAATAATACTATAAAAAATAAATTATAAATATAAAATTATTAAAAATCGAAAACTAATTTAATTACATAATAATAATATGTAATTTTAAAATTTATAGGATAACGATATATACAACTTAGTAATGTTAAAATACATTTTTTTTTGGTGGATCGAATTCGGTCGATCGAATATCTTTTGATTTTTTTAAGGCCGTAAATCATTTCAAACTCGTCGGATAATATATTTTAAAATCCACATCTCATCTCATCTAAAAAATTAAAGTTTAGATACACTAAATCCGTCCAAATTATATACATGTAGGTTTAAAAAAAATTACTTCACTTGTATTTCGTGATCTCTTTGGTAACTTTGCATTACAATTGCTAACTTTTTCATATATTCGATGAAAACGAGTTCGATTTAAACCACAAAAACAAGAATAAAAGACGACACTTCTAGTACAACAAAAGAAGAGCGAGAAAATGAAGTCTTAATGTCTTCATTGTGCATTCAATGAAATGAAAATGACAAACCAAACGATATTACTGGAAACAGAGGCATAACCGGGATCAAAACATTATGGTGTCCTAGTTAATGTCAATAATTGAAATAGAAGCGGTTGAGGTTTAAATTCTAGACCTCTGGGTTCCTACCTCTGATTTTTCTACTAAGATGGGATCTATCTTACTATGTTTTTATGCTTACTGTGTTACATACAAAAATTAGTGGGTTCTTATGCCCCTACAAGCACCACCGTAGCTCTGCTCCCGACTAGAAATGGTCCAACACAAGCACCACCGTAGCTCCGCCCCTAACTAGAAATGGTTCAAATATTGACAGGTCTTGATCTTGTTATTTTCAAATCTCATGTCTCATTAAATAGTGGATGATAAATATATCCAATATTTTTTATCCATATTTATCCAGATATATCTAATATTTTTTTTTATCTATATTTATCTAATATTTATTTAAGGCTATTTTTTCTAGAAAAATAATCATGGAATAAATTTTTATATTTCTTGTTTTATACAAATAATTTTTTTAAACATACATTCAAAGTGACGGTGGTAAAATCACTACCGAAGTGTGGAACTTGTAATTTAATGTATAAGATGTAACTTGGTATGTAAGATGTAACTTGGTGTCGTAGATGGTAGTTTAGAGTTGAAGTTGGATGATGAAGCTGAGACTAAAGGCTAAAGCTGGACCTGAATATTGACAGCTAGACAAGGGGTTGAGGCTGGAACCAAGTGTTATAGCTGGAAAAACGTGATCGGAGCAATTCACCTAGAATTGCTGACTCTATATTTGACTAGATGCTCAACCAAAATTTGGTGTAGAATGACCCAATTGGAACCTAAGAGTTGAGCATAGTCGAAGACATACTGTTTCTTTCTACTTGGTTAAAGACCTCGGTGCCATGGATGGCCTGTTCGATGCATGTTGTTGATGTTACCTGGCCGATGCTGGCAAAAACCTGTGTTGATGCCCCTGAACAATGCTGCCTATAACCTGTATCGATGTTCCTGACCGATGCCTCGATGACCTGTGATGATACCACTCAAGCATTGTGTTTCAATCTGTTGAAGTTGAGTTTAAGTTCTTGATCGAATTATGATTATTCTATTTGCTGGAAGTTTCTTATTTAATTAGGTTTTCTATTTTGGTATTCCTATATTAATTGAATTTCTTATCAATTAGATTTCATATTAATTGAGTTTTTTTATTAGATTTCCTTTTAATTCAGATTTCTATTTGTTATGCTTTCTATTTTATGATTAAGGCTACATTATAATATTTGATTCATGTGATTCAATATGGAGCATCTATTAAATAATTATGATTTTTTTTAAGTCTATAAATAGAAGAAGCATAACGCGTGGTAAAGGTGTGGCGTGACGTGCCAATTGACGAACGACATGAGATCGGTGAGTTTGTTTTAAAGAGTGTAGTTAAGTTAGAAAATAAACACTTGAATATGAATTCTAAGATTCACGGTTTTTTCGTAATCCGAGAAGAGAGCTTTGTAACAAAGTTAAATGATTGAGTGTTTAATGTTTGAGAGTCATCATGTAACCTCAAATAAATATATATTCTGTTTGTTACTTGTGAATGTAGGATTTCTTCATGATCTGAACAACGTTAAATCCATTGAAATAGGGTAAAAGCCA
Source organism: Limnanthes douglasii subsp. nivea (assembly GCA_036936605.1). Taxonomy (NCBI): domain Eukaryota; kingdom Viridiplantae; phylum Streptophyta; class Magnoliopsida; order Brassicales; family Limnanthaceae; genus Limnanthes; species Limnanthes douglasii. The sequence continues at coordinate 273,137,874 of JAUPFV010000002.1, forward strand.
AAATTCTGATTATCTCCTACAACCTCTCGATAGGTGTTTGCCAACTATGGATATTAATTCGACTACGTGGATAAGATTCGGCCTAACAAATCTTTTAGGGTTAGAACGGATATTGTTTAGATATTATAGATTTCACTAAACAAAATCGTATGTCTCATCAAATGGTTGATGGTTCATGAATGGTAAATAAACATTTTTACGCATTTTTAATAAAGTAAGTTCGATATCCACATTTATATAATATCTTTTTAATGGTATTCTTATAGGAAAGTAATAATCGAATAACTTTTTATCTTTTCATGTACAAACAAATATTTTTGTTATATGTTTTTCTAGGTTATGTTTTTTTACTATCAAATTTTAAGATATTTCTATAATAGCTTTAATGGAAGCCTGAAGTGGATGAGTGATAATACTGTCTTTAATTGCCTCCCGGATATGAATCAGAATAATCACCATCACTTAAAAAATGTGATGATTAAAGTACTTCAGTAATCTTCTACATAATCAAATAAATAAATAATTCTTGAACCCCGAACGAAAGAATACCATTATCACATTTTTTTTACAGCTCTTCACGTGAAAGACATTTAGAGAAGGAAAGAACAAGACCGAGAAGAGAAAAAATATGTGCTCGTGAGCTAAAGAAGAAGACAAAACTCAACAGTTAGGGTACGTGAAGTATAAAAGTAAATAATTCAAGGAAGTGGTAGCTGGTGAGCTACTCGTGAAGATGACTGAAGTTGTTAGGGTTAAACCTGAAAGTAATGAGCTCACTTATAATCCTAAACCAACAAAACAAAACACATATTGGGATCTTAATAGATAATTACCATGAAATATCCTAAGAAGATACCTTTACATGAGAAATTCATGTTTTAGCCTTTGTATAAACATGTTGGGCTTTTAAATCAACCACATCGGATCCAAAATCCTTGGTAGAAGACACCAGTAACAATATGAACTTCAATAGACGAAAGATCTGAATAAGATACATTCGCATGAGACATTGTTGTTGTAGATTTAAGTTCATTAGGTTTGATCTTATGATCAACCACGTTTGAGTAAATAGTGGTGGGAGGATGATCAACAACTTGGTCCAAAGGTTGGTCACTAGTTTTCATATTTGGCACTTAAGATTGGTGTTCTGCTGGACGAGTAGATGTGATACCATTTTTATCTTTTTTTAAAGAGGTTTGGCCCTAATGTTTTTGGAATATGAATGGTCAATAACAATTTTATTTTCTTAAAAATCATCAACCTTAAGCTGAGAAGATTTGGGAAGAACGAAAGAATAGTTTTCTCACCATAAACATATAAGCCCTCCCCAATAAAAAATGTAAAAAACTTTTATTTGTAATCGATTATTATTCCATCCTATTTTTTTTAGGACTCAACTCTCGGATACTCCAAACAAAATTGCTTCTCTAATAACAGACTTTCTTCTCTAATATTTGTTTTTATATCAGAAATCGCCCCAAACACATATTAACTGCAACAAATATAAAATCTGATCAATAAAAAGTAATTCCAAAATGGAGTATACTCGCTCCTATCACACCTTGAGAGAAAAAAACTATAACCATCAAGATAACAAATAGAAAATAGAATTTAAAAACTTATTCGGCGAATTAAATATGCTGGAAAGGTACAATACATTTTCCCAATAATTCATAGACATACCTCTATCTATTTTACATTTTAGGACCTATCCTATTGGCTGGCTGTGAAATGAGGTTACTAACAGTATTTATTTTTTTAACCCTAGATCGGAATGACACATATTCAGAGCAATACAGATTAGCCTGTTCCTTAACCTATCTCTTAGATCAAGATAGAAGGGTTAATGGAGGCAAACTGAAGCAACTCTTGATCTTGATCAACCAAATCCATATCTTCTTCGCTCAAAGTCACCCAACCTTCTATTCCTTCACCATCTTTAGCGTCCATGATTTGCAAAATATTCTTAAATTCCGATGTACCACTACAAGTAACCCATACCGGCTTCCCAATACCAAAATCAGATTCATACAGACCTAAACTACACCAACTTGTCGAAACATAAAACTCGATATTTCCTTTTGAGAGTAAATCACCGATTCTCTTTGCATGCGCAAGACATATCAAAGATGATTCTTGTCCGCCTCGAAGTTTTTCTTCACACATGTTGCCGAACTCTTGTTTATTTTGTCTTAGTTCGCTAACTAGACCTTTAATGTCGATTTCTTTGTCTTCGTTTTTTACCAAGAAGTGAAACACGAGATTTCCTATTACGTTTTCGGACAAAGGAGAGATGTTTTGCCTACGTAAATTTACTGCTTGAGATAAAATTGATGGTTTTAAAGGATTTGAATTCGATCTTGATGCTTTTGTTACTGCTTTGAAGAGAACTGCCGTGACAACTTCGACGCGTGTTGGATTTCGCACGGCTTCGGTAGTAGCAAGAGTTTTGAGATCTGTGATCTTTGAGGCATCAAAGACGTACCTGTTGAAAAGTTACATAGTTGATTATGAGCTCGGATTAATAATATTGTATCTTCTCTCCCTCCCAAAATACATCTAATGTATTTTAAGTAAGTTTTAAATGGTTTTAAAAATCCAGAAGTAATAATAGTTCGGTTCGTGGTTCCCGTTAAAAACCGACATCGATAAAAAAAACTAAAACAATAAAATTAGTTCCAAATTGAACTTAAAATCGAATCGAACCGATAAACCAATACGAAATTCGAACCAAACCGATAAACCGACACTATCGATACTGACCAATAAAACCAGGTCCGAATTTTTCTAATTTTTTTAATCATGTTATGAAAAACTATTAGATAATGATGGATTGAGAGACTAACTTCTGAATTTTTGATTTTTATATTATTTATTTAAATATAAACGTTAAAAATCAAATTATTAAAAGCTTTTTTTTAATAATAGACCAGAATGGATCGAACATACCGATAATAAACCGAGCCAAAACTAATTGAACCCAAAGTGGATTAAAACTAATCTAAAATAGGATTGAAACGAAACCGAAACAGACGGGACCAAATCAAATTTGTACCAACCCAAAACCAACCAAACCAAAAATAGATTGAAACGAAATCGACATGGATCATAATCATAATGAATTAAACCGAAAATTTAATGGCCCAATCTTGTTAAAAAAAACCAAATTACGGATCCGATTCTATCCATAAGCTTAGTGCACAAATATTAACACACAATAATAATTATGTTTTTAAATAAAAGACAGATAAAAAATAAAAAATAGTACTATATTTTAAGACTTTTAAAATGAGACAAAAATAACTTCTAGAAAAAATAGTGTATTTTGTGTCGGAAGTAGTGGTATTAGTCCATACCTCCTCGTCACACATTTTTCCATTGGCAGCGCCACTTCGTTCAACTCGACTGAAGATTCAAGAACAGGAAAAAAGCTTGCACCGCTAAAATCAGGACAAAACTCGTCAGCATCACCTCTTGCAAGAGTCGCCCAGCTATTAATAAACACGGCCATAGACGCCGCATCACAAATCTTATGCGAAATACAAACTCCGATTGAAAATCCACCGCACTTAAAAAAGCTAAGTTGAACAGCCAACACAGGCCACGTAGCTGCTTCTTTTGAAATAATATAAACCGGTAAAAAATATTTATGCCATTTCGGATCCGGGTTTTTTAGATAATCGGACAAAACACAGTTCACTTTAGCATCTACAAATACGGATCCTTCATCGTTGCACTCGATTAACGAGTTCTGGATTTTTCCGGCGTACGGGTAGAAACGAGTTAACGTTTCCGATAAAGACTTTTTTAGGGTTTGCGATATAATTTCGGGTTTGTTGGTGTTTGGTGGAGGATTGTAGAAAAGAAGAGAAGAACAGTAGATTGCCGGTGAAAGAAGGTCACTAAGTGAGAGGTCGATTGTTTTTTGGTGTTCTTGAGTTGGAAATGATGGTTTGATGATTTCTGTAGATACAATTTCGACTTGAATCCCCATTGTTATTTATTTTTTTGCAATTTCGGTGTCGCTGCTCATTCAATTTATAGCATGAATTTATGAATTGCATGAATTTATAGGCATTGCAATTTTGCAATTTTGCAGTTTTGGTTTTGGTTTCGCTATTTGCAGTTTGTTTTAAACATATAATTAACTTATTAGAATTTTGTTGGTTAAAATTAATTAATTTAAAGCTAAGTCAAAAGTAGTTTGGAAAAATATACGTTACTAATAAAACAGTACTATTTTCTAATATTATTGAGTGCAACCCAAAATTCTGATAGTTAAAATTAATTAATTTAAACCTAAGTCAACAGCAGTTTGGAATGGGTTACATAATAAAACAAAACAGTGCGTATGGTTAAATTATTTTCCTACATTATTATTGGTCTAAAAGAGGAACATTTGTATAGTTTTTATTTTTTCATTTAAAAAGAATATTTTGACTTTTGAAAAATATTATTAAGTTTTTTCTTTCATTAATTCGTAATTTTTGTAATGATTTGTTACTTATATACAAATTTCAAATTTTGTTTGTAAAATTTCAAAAATTTGTTTGGAAAAAAAAAGTTTACACTTTTTTGATTGAAAATCTAAACTTCATATCCTAAAAAACAAAAAATTTGAAAATTGATTAAAAAACTTGTTGGAATTGATTTAATTGCTGGTATGGTCTTATTACTGGTAGGCTGTGTCTGTAATATCCGAATTCATCAGTGTTTTTAAGTAGATTAACAAATAGCTTAGTCAAAAGGTGTTCACATTTGTCCTGTTCGGATTTTATAGTGGATTGATATGGTCCGAATTACCCTGTCCGGATTAACTGGTAGGTTTTGTCTGTAATATCCGAACTCATCAGTAGCCCCTTTTTCTAAGCTTTGCAAAGTATCTTTGGAAGGGTTAAAAAATCTACCAAGTCAAAGTCACTATCAATTTCGTCCGATCAGCTTGCGTTGTCCGAACTGAGAAGCTTATTTTCAACATCAATCCAGTCCGAATTTCATCAGGATTATTTTTTTCTTTCCAGAATTCTAAGAGTTTTCTCTTGGATCGTGGGACACGTGTCAGTATTTGGTTTGACCTACCACCGCTATTTTTCCTACATCGGCGCACCCACTAGGTCTAGAAAGTTACATAGGCTTTGATTTTTCACACGTTTGCGCATCCATCAATCATTGCAAAAAAACCCATTTTCAACTTCTCCTTGGTAACTGCTGCTTTTTACTGTTATATATACCTTATTACTATTCCATTATCTTCTACACTCAAAGCTTTCCTAGAGAGAAATTCATCTTCACCTTCTAATTGTTCTTTAGAGATTATATGTTCACAGCCATAAACACTTTAGTTAGAGGTGGTTTGTTGAATTTGTCAGAGTTAGAGAGAGAAAGGAAAGTAGAGAGAGAAAACCGTATCGCTGCCGGTCTCCCCGTTTCTCCAGGAAAAAAAAACAGTAAGCCAAACCAGGACACCGATCAGGGTCATATTCCTCAAGAAACCATAGACCCAGAAAGCTTCCATGTAGACCAAACCTTTCACCGTTCCCTTCTGGTTCTTCCGTACAAGAATCTCAACACCCTGTTTCTAAGGAAAAAAATGTTTCAAGCATCAGAAAACCCTCACCATTCATAGCAATGGATTCTGACACAGAAAAGTCACCGGAGAAGATAACTCCTCGCTAGAAAACTCGCCAAACCAAAACTCAGTCCACACCATCAATTTCAAAACCCTCCGGATCGGAGGTAGCTAAAGCGGCTCCGAAGGCCAAGCCATCCGGATCACAACCTTTACCAGATCTCAGGCCCTCAGAGGCAACAAGTGCACAACCACCACAACAAATTCCGATGAAGGAAAAGGAGCAACCTTCTTCAAAGACAACCGAAAAACCTTCCACGGTGATGGAAAAGAATATAGAGGACATCATCGAAGATGCCCCTTTTGAGACCAAAGCGTCTGGTCAGATAGGGGATGGTGCCTCAGACAAAAAGTGTAAAAGTAAAGTAAAAATTTATATGACTCATCGAGACTCTCTTTCGGAGTGTTTAGAGGGTAAAATAGACCATTTTTTTAAACATGTCAGCGTTAAGTATCTGCTGGCTTTGCAAAATATCAACTATGTCTGCACTCTGTTTGTGGGAATTTCAGTTGGTAGTAGCAAAAATAATGTCGTAGATCTCCGAAGGATCGACTTTAAACACCTCCAAAATCACGTCTCCGCGTCCCGTCATTCGATGTTTAAAGACTTATAGCGACAACATCTCTGATCCGTCCCAAAAATTTATGCTACATACCCCTTCCAACGCCCACAAACAACCATCGTCTAAAGGCAAATCCTACCATTGCTGGAGACTCATTCGCTTTCAAATCATGAAAACCAATGGCCACAACTTCTTCTTCCGACCCCTCCCCCGTTTTGCAGGAACGACAAGATGATGACTTTCAGCTCCGAATCCAAAAGATTTGCAGATAGTTTGCAAATCAACAACATGATTCGTAGCGTGCTAATCTACCCTTGCCTTTCCCTACCGAAAAGAAGCCGATCATCCATACGAGGCGCAACTATGGCGTACTTCACAATCCCGCATCACGAATCTTTAACAACAATAGGATACACCCGTTATCAAGTATGTTTGTGGGAATTTCAGTTAGTAGTAACAAAAATCATGTCGTAGATCTCCGAATGACCGACTCTAAACACCTCCAAAATCACGTCTCTGCGTCCCGTCATTCGATGTTTAAAGACTTATAGCGACAACATCTCCAATCTGTCCCAATAATTTATGCTACTTACCCCTTCCAACGCCCACAAACAACCATCGTTTAAAGGCAAATCCCATCATTGCTGCTGATTAAAGTGATTTAGAATTGTAATAACTAGTAGCTCGAACTCCTCTGTATGACCGGCTGCCCTACCCTCTTCGGTGAAGAGTAGGGCCAACTAGGACTACTAGGAATCATAAGAGGGTCTATGGAATGCAGCAATAAAAAACCATAAACTACCTCCTATTTTTTGTCGTAGGGGTATTTGGGTCTTTTCCTATGGAAGGCCAAAACCAAAACACATCCACCATGAAGTCGCGAGAAGTCCACTGAACCTTATCATTTAGAAGAAGGAGAAGTCGTAACAAGGTTTCCGTAGGTGAACCTGCGGAAGGATCATTGTCGAAACCTGTCAAACAGAACGACTAGAGAACTTTTAAAACAACACGGGAAGTCGGTAGGCCTTGGTTTTCCGTCTTCCTAAGCAGCGATATCGTGTACATCTAGTTCTGCATATGTAGGCTGTTTTGTTCGTGTTATCGATGCAAACAACAAACCCCGGCTCGGAATGCGCCAAGGAAATTAATCAAAATCGTAAGTTTTCATCGATCTGGAAACAAATTTTGATGTAAGCTTGCTGTTTATGAAGTCTATAACGACTCTCAGCAATGGATATCTTGGCTATCGCATTGATGAAGAACGTAGCGAAATGCGATACTTGGTGTGAATTGCAGAATCCTGTGAACCATCGAGTTTTTGTGCGCAAGTTGCGCCCCAAGATGTTAGGCTGAGGGCACGTCTGCCTGGGTGTCACGCATCATCGCTCCTTATATGGAGGACATCACCAAAGAGGCCCCTTTTGAGACCGAAGCGTCCAGTCAGACAGGGGATGATGCCTCAGACAAAAAAGGTAAAATTAAAGTAAAAATTTATATGACTCATTTGTACTCTCTTCCGGAGTGTTTATAGGGTAAAATAGACCATTGTTTTAAACATGTCAGCGTTAAGTATCTGCTGGCTTTGCAAAATATCAACTATATCTACACTCACACTGCTGAGTTAGGTCAAATCCGGACCAAATGGGGGATTTCGGAGTCTGTTAAAGTGAGGATACCAATTACTCCGGAGACCCCCATGGAATGCAAATTGAATGAGGTGGTAGTATACACCGAAGTGTTGAACTGGGGACTCCGTTTCCTTTTAGACCTAGAGATTGTCAAGTACTTCCATTTGGTCAAACTTTGTCCCAGTCAGCTAAGCCCGAATGCCTGTTACACACTCCTCGCCTGTATCATCGCATCTAGATGGTCAAAGATACATCTTCCAATGGAGCAGTTTGCTGTTGTAGCAAGCTTGTGGAAGAACCATCAGATTCCCTTCTACCACTACAACATGGGGAATGATTTCAAGGTTGTGGATGACCCGTTAGAGTCCGAAAAACCTTGGAGGACATTGTTCCTTTTTGTTAGTGGAACATGGGAAAATGGAAAAAAGACAAAGGCCAACACCAACCCTAGTTTGCTGACCAGTAGGTGGAAAAGTACTGGTAAGTCTCTCCTTTTATTTTTTATTTTTTACTTCTTAAACTAAAAGTTTTCTTATTCTGACTAATTTGCTATTTCTCTTCAGTTCTACCGAAGGAGTTCACCAGCCACTTGGAAGAAGGGCAAAAGACTTGTGCAAAGCTCAATGCATGGGCTTCGGAAAACTAGGGGAATGCCTTCTACAATTGCTTCAAGTCGGGAAATTTTGTGAGGTCTCACCTGTAGAACACCACATGTCGGAGAGACCTTTCATGGGAAGAGCTAACCACCCATCCTCCCAGATGATGTGATTTTGAGAAGGACAGAAGCCAAAGACGCCAAGTTGTTCTTGCCTTCTAGGACTAAGGCTCCCCGCAAAATGAAGAACAAGAAGAGGAAGACTACATCAGATCTGGCTCAAACAGCTACAGAAGGGACTAGTTCGGGGAACTAGGGTGGTATTGATGTGGCTTTTCTCAAGGAAGTAGAGGTCGATACAGTGATGGAAGCTGGAGGGTCAAAGAACCAACCAAGGCCTCCTAAAAAGGACAGGAAGCGCAGGGCCAACAACGATGAAAAAGTTGCCAAGAAGAAGAAGGTCACTTTGGGGGAAGAAATAATCCTTCGCCCTTCCGAAATCTCACCACCAGCTCCTGCCGACCTGCAAGAGGAAATCCCCACAGACCTTCAGTCTGGAAAGATTGCTGGTGGAGGGTGGTTTGGTTTATTTTGGACTGGGGGTAGTTTGGTAAAGTGTTTTATGAAGTTTAAAGTGTTTAGTGTTTATTGTGGAGAGTAGTGAGATAATTAAGTAGCATGCTTGTATTAAATGTTGATCACCCTCATTAATGAAAGTGGTTGAGGTACTTATACTCTTAATTTATGGCCCATGGGCTTACGAGTCAAGTTATGAAACCGGGTCAAGTTTAAGGACCCATTAGTTGTTTAAGTAGATTAGCAAATAGCTTAATCAAAAGGTGTTTTATTTTTGTCTTGTCCGGATTTTTTAGTGGCGTGTCATTGTCCGAATTATCCTTGTCCGGATTATGCAGTGGGCTGTGATTGAAGTTTATGAACTCATCAGTAACCCATTTTTAGGCCTTTCCAAATATCTTTGGTAGGGCTAAAAAATATGCTAAGCCAATCTCAACTTTATCCGATCTCCCTATGTGGTCCGTATCATGAAGTTTACTTTCAACATCAACTCAGTTCGAAGTTTGTCAGAACTGGTTTCTCTTTCCAGAATTCTAAGAGTTTTCATCTTGGATCATGGGACACGTGTCAATATTTGGTTCGACATACCAGCCGTTATTTTTCCTAGACCGGCGCACCCACTAAGCCTAGAAAGTTACATAGGCATTTGATTCTTCACACGTTTGCGCAGCCTTTAATCATTTCCAAACCCTCTTCAACTTCTCCTAGGTAACTGTTACTTTTTTACTGTTATATAAATTCTCTTTTTTAGAGAGATTCCCATATTCACCTTCAAATTGTTCTTGAGAGGTCTTGTGTTCACGACCAGAAACGCACTAGTTAAAGGCAGCTGGTTAAATTTATCAGAGTTAGAAAGAGCTAAGAAGGTAGAAAGAGAGAATCATACCACTGGCAGCCTTCCAGTTTCTCCAAGTGAGAAAACCAGTCAACCAACCCAGGACGCCGATCAAGGGTCTTCTTCTTCCAAAAACCTTGGGCCCAGACCGCTCTCATTCCAGCCAAACCTTTCACCCATTCCCTCAGGCTCTTCTGTTCAAGAGTCTCAACCTTCTGTGCCTAAAGAATTTTTTTTTCAAGTATCAGAATACATTCCCCCTTTATTGCTATGGGTTCCGATGTTGAGAAGTCTCCGGAGAAGATAACCCCTCGACGGACGACCCACCATACTAAAACTCAATCCACACCTTCACTGCCAAAGCCCTCCAGATCAGAGGTATCTAAAGCAGCCCCAAAGGCCAAGCCCTCCGGATCCCAACCTCAACCGGACACCATGCCTTCAGAGGCAACAAGTGCTCAACCATCCAAACAGCCTTCAGTGCTATAAATTGACCTCCCCTTCTTTTAAGGCAACTGATAAACCTTCCACAGTGATGGAAGAAATAATGGAAGATAGTATTGAGGAAGCTCCCTTCGAAACTGAAGCATCGGGTCAAACGGGGGATACTGCTTCTGATAAGAAGGGAAAAAGCAAGATTAAAGTCTGTATGACTCATCCAGACTCTATTCCGGAGTGCTTAGAGGGCAAGGTAGGCCCTTGCTTCAAACATGTTAGTGTCAAGTACCTGTTCGCCTTACAAAACATAATGAGTTGGGCCGAGTTGGGCCAAACCCGGACATGTTAGCGTCTACACCTATAGTACTGAGTTGGGCCGAATCCGGACAAAATAGAGGATTTCAGAGTCAGTGAAGGTAAGGATACCTATCACTCCATAGACTCCCATGGACTGCAAGCTTAACGAGATGGTGATTTTCACCGAAGTGCTAAACTGGGGACTCCTGTTCCCATTGGACCCAAAATTCGTCATGTACTTCAACTTAGTTAAACTCTGCCCTAGACAACTAAGCCCCAATGCCTGGTATTCTCTCCTTGCTTGCATAATGCCATCAAGTTTGTCAAAAATCTCACTTCTGATGGAGCAGTTTGATGTTGTGGCAAGCTTGTGCAAGAATCATCAGATTCCATTCTATCATCACAATATGGGGAACAACTTCAAAGTTGTGGACGACTTGCTAGAGTACGAAAAGAACTGGAGGACAAAATTTCTGTTTGTCAGTGGGACATGGGAGAACGACAGGAAGATTAAGGCCAACACCAATCTTAGCATGCTGACTAGCAGGTGGAAAAGTATTGGTAAGTGTATTTCCTCTCTTTGTCTTTCATGTTTTTCCTTTTAAATTATAAGTGTTCCCATTCTGATTGACTTGTTTAACTTTTTAGTGCTACCGAAGGAGTTCACCGGACACTTGGAGGAGGGGTAAAAAACTTGTGCAAAACTAAATGCATGGGTTGCAGAGCATTGGGGGAATGCCTTCCACAACTGTTTTCACATCGGGAAATCTTGTGAGATCCCATCAGTGAAACACCACAGGCCGGAGAGACCTCACATGAGAAGAGCTAACTACCCTTCCTCCTCCTGGTGTAATTCTCAAAAGGACAAAGGCCAAGGATGACAAATTTTTCATACCCTCCAGAGTAAAGGCTCTCAGCAAGATGAAGAACAAGAAGAAGAAAGTTGCAACAAACTTAGTTCAAGCAGCCAGTGAAGGGACTGGTTCGGGGAACCAATAGAGAATCGATACTGTCCTGCTCAAGATAGTAGAGACTGAAACAGTGAGGGAGGATGGAGAGTCACAGAACCCACCAAAGCCTCCTAAGAATGACAGAAAATGGAGGGCCAACAACGATGAGAAAGCTGCTAAGAAGAAGAAGGTCACCATATGAGAAGAAATAATTATTCGACCTTCAGAAATCCAACCTCCACCAGGCCCAGTTGATCCCACCTTGCAAGAGAAAATCACAACAGATTTGTAGTCCGTAGAGATTGCCGGGGGAGCGAATAAAAAAGTGGACATTAGTACCCTTCAAGAAATTGATTTGTACTTCAATGATTTTGAGAAGGATGATTTCGCAGGTCCCTACCGCCACTTCAGATGTGCCAATATGATGACCTTTAATGATAAATCTTTCTCTGTTTCTGGATAGCAGGACGTCCTGAGCCACTCCTTCCATGGTCATATCTGACCCATACTTGATTTGGAAAGGCTGGTGAAAATCCAGACCAATCTCATCAACTCCCTCACCTCTGACAAGCAATCTCTGTCAACCAACCTCTTAAACGCTAACCAATGCATAAAGGAACTGGAGAAAGAGATAGAGGCATTGAAGAAGGACAAAAAGGACTCAACAACTAAGTTAGCCACATCGGAGGCAGCCAGGATTGAGCTCCAAGAATAAGTATTCTAACTTAGAAAAAGACTTCACAATGCTGAAGGAGGAAGCACAGACCAATGATGGTGTCATTCAAACCTTATCCGATGAGAAGGCTAAACTGGAGAACTCCGTTTCAGAGATGATCAAGGAGAAGAAAGATTTAAAGAGCCAGCAGGAGAAAGCTATCCAAGCACGTATTGATAAATATACCAATGAGGTGATAGATTCGTTGGAAAAAAAAGATGATGACGTCAAGTCTAACATGGTGCTGCTTTTCCATGAGACTTTTCCGAAGAGGACCCTTGGTTCCTTTATGGAAATATGTGGAATATGAAGACATCCCATTTCACACAATGGTCGATGGCGACAAACACAACTACGCCAGTGAAATATATTCCACTACTGATGATGAAGAGGAAACTGGTGAGAGTTCGAGTGTCGAACTCAAAAGTCCCAAAAGGTGATGGTGGTGAGGGAACATCCGAAGAGAACAAGCCCTAAGGTTTTATCATATTTTTTGTCTTTCTGAACAATTAAAGTCCTTGGATGGCCAAGGTATATTTTGTAATGTTTAAACACCTAAAGTCTTTGGATGGCCAAGGCATGTTTTGCTTTCCTGTTCTGTTCAAATCTCAATAGCTTTAATCTATCAAACCTTCTTTTATTTAACACTTTCTTTCCTTTAAACTTTTCATAGATATTGTTTAAGTAGCCCCCATCACTTCAGAAGTATTATAGTTGATGAGCTTAAAGAATCTTTAGTGAGACTCAGGAGCGAAGATGTTCGTGTGAAGGGGGCGGACTAGAGAATATTCGTGTGATGTGACAGTGAACAATGAATTACTAGAAATGGAAGAGACAAAAGGAATAAATGTTGCAATTATTGATCAATCATTGGCCTCTTTTCCCAAAAGGGAATGTCCTTTATATAGTAAATGAGGTAGAGGGTAAAATTAAATGTTTACCACCGTAATAGTGGATTTCTTACCCCACTATTTGACTATTTACAAACAAGTTCTTGGGGACTATCCTTTAAGTCCCTCATTTCTTATGTGTGCTTTACCTTAGTCCTTAGTCACTAAATACATGGACCTTGACTTTATTTGTGGGCTAAATTACATTTTAAACACCTATATTTTCCTTCCCTTATTAGTAGCCCCCTAGTCCGTGTGCATTTCTCTGGACGTGGACTCGAATTACAATTTTACATCGTTCGAATCAGATCATGCGCTACCCTGCTCGGGTATTTCGCTTTTTGAGCGAACTCTATCGGGATCGGATTTCATAGTGGTCAAATCTTGTATTCCCTAGTGAGCCTTTGACTCGGTCGGATCGGATTTTAGCTTGCTGACCTCACCCCTTGGTAAGGCTGATGTCACCTAAGTAATCATTTAATGTCAGGTACGCGTGCTTTGTTTTGTTGTTATCGATTCAAACATTTTTTAGGCGGCACATCTGTCATGGACACGTGTCATAGTATTTTTACTTTTTGCATGTTCACCTTCTGCTCCCTTTTCCTATAAATACTCCACTCTTTTCCTGAATAAAGGATTCTGATTTTCTTTCAACAAAGTTTGCTCTAGAGGGAGAAACTGTGCCTAAAACAAATTCTTACTTTGCCCTTTCATGGCTGACGACTTTATCAATCTCAAGAGATACAAGCTTTGGAGGTGGTCCAACATTTCTAATCGGATCGGTACTCGCAGATCTACCGGTGTAAGAGAACCTCCTTCCCCTGCAGAGATTTGGGAGTCTAACTTGCGAGACAACTGGGCTCCGATCCGCGAACGCTCCATTAGCTTTGCTGCCTCCTCCACCAGTCAAGCACACCTTTCAAGTGGTGGGGTTGATTTTTCTGCTTCTCCAACTCCCTCGAATTTTCCTTCTCGACCTTCCCCCTTCATCGTAATGGGTAATGAGAGAGAAAGACCCCCGATTAAAGAACATAGAGACCGGGCTAAACAGAAAAGATCACCTGATCCAGCCACCAAATCGGTCCGGATGTAGATCCTTTCCTTGGTACCAACTCCCTCGACAACCCCCCAAGATTCTCCTCAAACAACGCCAGACGTCAGCCCTCCAAAACATTTGCTAAGAGGGACTCGGCCTTAACCGTCCCTCACTTCCATCCCAGAGGTTCAAGAGAAAGATCTATCCGATGAACCTGAAGATGACAAGGGAGAACCTGACGTTGTGGTGATTGAGGCATAGCCTCTTCGAGTCGTTCTTACTGATGCTCCCTCCCCGGATGGTGATGCTCTGGTTCCTCCCCCGAAACCTACAACTGATTTTCCCTTTCACCAAGGTGAGACTTCCCTGGTAAAAATTAAGAAGAATAAGAAGAAATGTTCAACAGGTCTGCCCTAGAATGTGGAAGATATCATGAGCGAAAATCTTTGCAATATCGAAGCCAAAAATCTCTTAGCTCTGTACAAGGTGAAGTATAATTATTTTCACCCGACCGAGGATATCAAGTTAAGGGACCGATGGGGTATTCCTACTAACATCACCATCCGATTTCCTACTGTTGGAGAGACGCCTCTATCAGTTCGGAGCAACGAGTTGGTGCTTTATACAAAGCTAATTAACTAGGGTCTTCGATTTACCCTCGATCCTCTTCTAGCCGACTATTTTCACTTGGTTAGACTTTGTCCTTCTCAGGCCGGGGCTAATATATGGTATACCCTCATGGCCTGCATTATGGCGTCGAGGCTCTCCGGGAACACTTTACCATGGAACAACTTATTGCTGTTTTTGGAGTGGTAAGAATTCTCACTATCCTTTCTACTCACTTGGTTTTGCTAGGAACCTTAAAGTGATAAAGGATTTTTTAGAGGCCGACAAGAAATGGAAGCAACAATTCTGTTTATTTCCGGGTTGTGGGAGACCGGATTCGAAAACTCCGAGTCACCGGGTTTGGTAAATTCTGACTGTGTTTCTTTTTCAGCTATGAAGGGAATTTCTAAGTCCTTTAAGCATCATACTAAGTGTGGTAAAGATATCTTTGAGAAGTTGAGAATTTGGGCTGGTAAGCACTGGGACCATAAATTCCACCAAAGCTTTATGCCGATGAATTTCACTAAGAGTAATCGGTGGCGATACGATCTTAGTGAGGAGAAGACCACCTCGAACTTATGGTGCCTCCTCTGAGAGATGATGTCCTTGAACGTTTAGAATGCTTGGATAATGCAGTCTACCTCCCTACCCATGCCCGAGCTCCGAGTCATCAAGATGCTGAAAAACCCGAGAGAGGTGAGGAAGAAGATACTGAGGAAGATGCTGGGTCTGAAGACGATTCTCCCGATGATCTGGGCGGTTCCCCAGAAAGGGTACAAGTCGGTCCTCCAACAGGGGCTCCGGGTGATCATGATGACACCCAAGTAAGCTTGCCCCCGGACATGAGACCATTGGATCATCAACAGGCAGCCCATCTCGATCCTCAGGCAGCCCCCCTCGATCCTCAGGCATGCTCTCCAACCTCTCATGATGTTTATGGCAATGATTACATGGCGAACGAGTTGAAAAAATTGCTTCATACTGATGCTCTACTCGAACGCAAAGCGAATCGGAAAGATCGTTATAAAGAAGAGGTTACTGCAAGGAAGGCAGAGGTGAAGGCCCTAACTTCAGAGGTCTCCGAGTTGAAGGAAAAAGTGAGGGACTTGACCGATCAGGTAGCCGAGCAGACTGAGATATCCTCCAAGGTGGAAGGCTTAGTCACTGAGTCCGATAATCTGAAGAAAGTGGTGAAGGAGCTAAAGGATGAGTTAGTCAAGACATCGGAAGTGACCGCCAAGGTACAAAATCTGTCTTCCGAGTCCGAAGAGCTAAAAAAGAGGGTCAAAGAGCTGACTGATGAATTGGCTAAGGAGAAAAAGACCTCCGAGGACCGCATGACTAACATTACTTCCCTTGGGGCTGAACTTTCCGAAGAAAAGGCTAAATTCGATGATCGAAAGGGAGAAGTTCATAGTCAAGGATGCTGAGCGCGACACAACAGTAGATGGACTTGTTGAGATAAAGGTGTACTTTGAGAATACTGTTGCAGACATTGAGAAACTATCAGCATAACATGAAAGCTTGAAGAAAAACTTGACGCTAAGAAGAAAGAAAGTCTTGATGAGTATGCCGCTAAGATCATTGCTCGTCTTGAGGAGAAGGATGCTTAATTGAGATCAGTAATGGTAATGAAGATGCATGAGAGATTCCTAGACTTGCACCTTGGTAGTCTTTGGACTCGGGTCATTGAGCAGCATCGCCCCCCTAGAGCTCTTCGTCGGACTCGTAGAGCTCTTCGTAGGACTCGGATTCTCCTGCTGATAGTAAAGTAAATTTTGCATCCGACTAGCCTGTATTGGGTAGTTCTTATTTTGTTAACCCTTTGTTTTTTGATTCCTGCAACAAGAAACTTTTAGTGTAATATTTTCCTTGTTATTGGGGCTTTTAGTGATACATTCTTAGTGTGATGTTTTGTTCAATATTTACTTCCTCATGTTTTTCTTATTGTGGTTCAATGTTGAGTTAAAACATTTTTTGGTTCATATTTTGAGTTCTAAAAGATGAACTTTCTTGTCCAAACTTCTTTGGAGTATGTTTTGAGTTAAAAAAGATGAGCTTTCTAGTCCAAACTTCTTTGGAGTGTGTTTTGAGTTAAAAAAGATGAACTTTCTAGTCCAAACTTTTTTGGAGTGTGTTTTGAGTTCAAAAATATGAACTTAGTCTAGTTTTCAAAGAATGAAATAAGATTTGATATATAAATCGGCTATTTCTCATTAAAACCTTCCTGCGCCACCAGGTTAAGAAAGAGTATGCCAATAGAACTTACAGAGACTTTCAAATAAAATATTTACATATCACTCGATCAAACTAAATAAGCTTTTAG
Source organism: Limnanthes douglasii subsp. nivea (assembly GCA_036936605.1). Classification (NCBI taxonomy): domain Eukaryota; kingdom Viridiplantae; phylum Streptophyta; class Magnoliopsida; order Brassicales; family Limnanthaceae; genus Limnanthes; species Limnanthes douglasii. The sequence continues at coordinate 273,154,958 of JAUPFV010000002.1, forward strand.
GTGCTCAATATTCCACGGATGGGGAAAATCTCTTCATTCTTTGTCTTTCAATCGATATGTCCCCGGTTTCAACTTCCTTGTGATTGTGTATGGACCTTCCCAGTTTGGGGTGAGTTTTCCAAGTCTCTTGTATTTTGTGTGCATGAAGATTTCTTAGGACCCTATCTCCCACCTCAAATTATCTTCTTCTAACCTTCGACGAGTAGCAGCTTCTCATTAAAGTTTAATAGTGTAAGGAATTCAGTTGTGTCCTTCTTCTCTTTTCTTCTATTAGATCAAGCTCTGTGCATTTTCCTTTGTCATTTCCCTCCTCGGAATACTCACTCAGTCGGAAAGATGGGAACATTATTTCCGATGGCACCACGACGTCCATTCCGTACACAAGGGTGAAAGGTAACTCGTGTTTTGCGGTCCGAGGAGTAGTCCGGTAAGCCCATAGCACTTCTTGTAGGTAATCCGACCACTTCCCTGCTTTACCCTCCAAATTTTTTCCTAGACCGTCCAAGATTGTTCGATTGGTTACTTCGACCTGACCGTTCGCTTGGGGGTGGAACGGTGTCGAGAAACATTGTTGTATCCCCTTGGAAGCGCAGAAAGTTCTTATTTCATTGTTATCAAACTGGGGGCCATTATCCATCGTAATCTTCCTGGGTACACCAAAGCGAAAACAGATGTTGGAAATGATAAATTTGATAATATATTTCGCCCTTGTTCCTGCTGATGGTTCGGCTTCTACCCACTTGGGAAAATAGTGCACATCAACGATGATTGTTTGGCACCCCCCTGAAGCCATAGGAAGTGGTCCGACCAGATCTATTCCCCATCGATCAAAATGAAGAGATTCTGATATTGACTCTAGAGGTACTCCGGGTAAGTGGATCAAATTAGCAAACCACTGACAGGTGTCACATTTCTGTACTAACTCTTTGGCGTCCGCCGAGATACTCGGCCAATGGTATCCTGCTAGAAGAACTCTTCGTATCAGTGTTTTGTATCCACAGTGCACAAATCCTTCCCCATCGTGCAGTTCGAAGAGTATTAGCTGTGATTCATCCTTCCCTAAACAGCGAAGTAAGGGACGACTAAAAGATCGTTTATACAACACATCTCTGAGGACCACGTACCCGTAGGCCTTGAAGCGTATTCTCTTGGCTCTGAATTTGTCAGTGGGCAGTGTGTCATGGACTAAAAACTCTTGTATTTCGCTTCTCCAATCTTTTGTTAAGGCTGTGGATATCTGGAAAGCTTCGATGCTACCTTCCCCTGCTTCGGATCCCTTGGTTATGGACGGATTTTCTTGAGTCACTATCCACGGGTATTCTTCTGAGTAAGATGTCTTGGCCAAGGAATCAACCACTGAGTTTCCTGCCCTGTGAACGTGTTCGAATCAGACATCTTCGAACTCCAAGGTTAGAGCTTTCAAAATTCCCAAATACTTCACCAGATGATTTTTTCTTGCTTCTGAGTGCCCGAGAGCATGGTTCACCAAAAGTTGAGAATCACTGATCAACTTGACCTGTTTATCCCCACAAATCTTTGCAAGTCGTAACCCGGCTAGGGCCGCCTCGTACTCTACCTCGTTGTTCAATGCCTGAAATCTGAGTCGGATTGCTTGAATAATTGCAATGCCATCCGAAGAGGTTAGTTGCACTCCTGCTCCGCATCCAGATGAATTGGATCCCCCATCGGTTCGGACTTGCCATTCAGAGTCGGATTTTTCTTCCTCAATGTCCACAGCATCTTTGTCAGAATGAGATTCCACTAAAAACATCAGCTAGCGCCTGTGCTTTGATCGCAGTTCGTGGTTCGAACTCAATGTCGAAATCCCCGAGTTCTACCGACCACTTAGTCATCCTTCCAGACACATCGGGTCTCTGTAACATAGTTTTCAAAGGAAAAGATGTCGCACCACCACCTTATGAGCTTGGAAGTAGGGCCTCATCTTTCGAGCTAATGTTACTAGAGAAAGTGCTAGCTTTTCTAACTTAAGGTATCTCTTCTCTGCATCCAAAAGGCTTTTTCTTACGTAATAAACTGGTCTTGGAAGACTCGATTCTTCTAGGACTAAAACCGAGCTGATTGCGAAGCTGGACACCGCTAAGTATAAGAACAACTTCTCCGCCGGATATGGATTTGTCAGTATTTCCAGGGATGAATGATGTTGTTTGATTTGATTAAAATCATCGGAACATTTTTGAGTCCAATCGAATCGGTTCGCTTTCCTTATCACCTGGAATAAAGAGGCACACTTATCAGACGACCTGTATATGAATCTGTTTAAAGCAGCCAACCTTCCGGTTAAAATTTGCACCTCCTTGATCATTCTTGGCAGATCCATAGTACATAAGGCATTTAACTGCACCAGATCTGCTTCGATACCCTGCTCGCTGACTATGTAACCTAAGAACTTTCCAGATCTTACTCCAAACGTGCACTTTTCCGGGTTTAATTTGAGATTTATTTTAGACAAATTGGCAAAAGTTTCTTCTAGGTCAGCTAAATGATCTTCATCTCTTAGGCTTTTAACTAACATGTCATCAATATAAACTTCTACATTTCTGCCAATCTGACTTTCGAATGCCTTGTTCACTAAACATTGGTTTGTTGCCCCCGCATTCTTTAGTCCGAATGGCATGACTCGGTAGCAGTGTAGACCCCTTCCAGTGATGAAAGTCGTGCTCTTCTGATCTCTCGGGTCCATCGAGATTTGATTGTATTTAACATATTCAGGCAACCTCGTGCTCCCACTGTGGTCGCCAATTTGGTTTGGTTTATTTTGGGTTGGGGGTAGTTTGGTAAAGTTTTTTGTGAAGTTTAAAGTGTTTAGTGTTTAGTGTGGAGAGTAGTGAGATAATTAAGCAGCATACTTGTATTAAATGTTGATTTCCCTCATTAATGAGAGTGGTTGTGGTATTTATATTCTTAATTCATGATCCATGGGCTTACGGGTCAAGTTTAATGACCCATTAGTTGTTTAAGTAGAGTAGCAAATAGCTTAGTCAAAACGGTGTTTTACTTTTGTCCTATCCGAATTTTTTAGTGGTGTGTCATTGTCCGAATTACCCTTTTTCCGGATTATGTAGTGGGCTGTGGTTGAAGTTTCCGAACTCATCAGAGGGAACGATGAAGTGGACCTCTCTGCCCTTCAAGACATTGGTCTGTACTTTAATGACTTTGAGAAATATTATTTTGCAGGTCCTTATCGTCCCTCCAGTTCGTACAACATGGTGACCTATAATGGGAAATCATTCTTCCTATCCGAAGAGCATGAGGACTTAAGTCACACCCTCCTTGGTTATATCCGGCCAGTACTCAATTTGGAAAGGAAGGTAAAAAGTCAGACCAACCTTATCAACTCTCTCACTTTTGACAAACAATATATGTCAAAAACTCTTCTAAGTGCTCAGCAAAGTATAGAGGCGCTGAAGAATGAGAAGGAGGATTTGGAAACCAAGCTAACCGCATCGGAAACAACCAAAACTGAGCTCCAAACCAAGTACTCCGACCTGAAGACTTCTTCCTCACAAAACCTCACAGCGTTGAAAGAGCAGTTGAAGACTAAGGATAATGCTATTTAAACCCTAACCAATGAGATTAAGTTGGACGACATCGTTTCGAAGATGGCCAAGGAAAAGGAGGCCCTGAAGCGTCAGCAAAAGCAAGCTATCAAAACAGGTATTGAAAAATATGCCAATGGAGTAGTAGACTCCTTAGAAAGAGAGATGATGAGATCAAAACTGACATGGTGCTGCTGTTCCATGAGACCTTTCGTAAGAGGACCCTTGGTCCCTTATGGAAATATGTGGAGTACGAAGACCGCCTATTTCATACTATGGCAGATGGCGACAAGCACAACTACTCTAGTGGAATTGATTCCATTGATGATGAAGAAGGTACGGGTGAGAGTTCAAGTGTTGAACTCAAAATTCCCAAAAACGATGGTGATGAAGAAACATCCGAAGAGAACAAGACCTAAGGTTTTTATCATGTATTTTCTCAGTCTTTTGAACAATCAAAGTCCGTGGATGACCAAGGCACATTTTGTATTACTGTTCGGTTGAAGTCTGAATTAGTCCTTCGAACAACCAAAGTCCTTGGGTGGCCAAGGGGTGTTTTGTATTAGTGTTCGGTTTAAGTCCGAACATGTTTAATTTATCCAATTTCCTTTTTTCTTAATACTTTACTTTAAATCTTCCATGGCTGATGTTTAAGTAGCCCCTAGGATTTCAGAAATATTGAATTGAAAGTGTTTAATATCTCCAGTGACATGTATTTAATAGTCATGATCAACCACCAATTTTATCCGATCTACTAGAGATCCGAGGTATTGAATAAGTGATTTATACTTGAATTGAATTGAAGTAAAAATCACACCGAATTTTTGAATAAGACATTATTTATTATTGAAGAGAAAACCGGACACCTCATTAAAACCTCCCCGCGCCACCAAGGTAGGAAAGAGTATGCCCCATAATATTTACATTGACATTGAAACGTTTGGGCAGTGGGTAATAAAACTATAAGGATCTTGAAGTGGACTCCTCATTTTAATCATAACCAAGAACGCCCTATCACTCCATCCTGGGTAACTCTGCCTAATCTCCAAAAATTCATGTTCAATGAAGAAATAATCAATGAGATTGCAAAAGCCATTGACTTCCCCTTAAGTATTTGGGTTCCTCCTCAAAATAGAGCAAGGCACAACTGCTGTAGAATTTAGGTTGAACTCAATGTATCCAAACCTTTAATCCAGAAGGTTAATCCAGAAGATATCCCTAAACTCTAATACTGATTCTATAAAATAGTCTCTCTCTTTACATGGATCCTTTAACTCTAAAGACACTTGGAATTCTATAAGAACTACATGAAATATCTCTACCCTTTACATGAAGACATGAAATTCAATAACCCCTTGAAAATGATCCTTCTTACTCTGGAGAACCCTTTATAACTGGCTCCATATTGACTATATTCTTCAAAATAAAATTTCCCTTGCTTCCAAATGCCAGCATTGTGACAACTCTGAAAGCATCATTCATGTATTTGTCCAATGTCAAACCTCTTGGACTGTATGGATTTATTTTGCCTTTCTTCTCAACATTCAGATCAATATAATTATGACATTCACCTATTTGATAAAATCCTTATACTGATCTACTAGTAAAGACATCCACATAAGAACTATCCTACCTCCTATCATATCCTAGATTATTTTATCCTCAAGTAAAAAAGGAAAACACAATAATCGAAAAATTGTCTCTAAGGTAATGATTTATCATTCTAGACAATGATATGTTATTCAAAAGAGCTCACTAAGGAATGATAGTAACATAGATGCTCTTCTTGGGTGTGTGAATCATCTAATGGAATAACCCTAAATCTAATAGATACAAGCTGAATTCTGATTGAGCATGCAATTCTTCAAGCGGGTGCAATGGTGGTGGCCTAATCAGAGATCATCACGGTTGGTGAGTTCAGTTATTAAGAATGATGTCTAAGGAAAATGTAAATATGTGACTTCTAGAGAGAGAGAGATAGATTTTAGAGAGAGAAAATCAAAGCACAATTGAATTAGATCAAAAAGTGTTCTACCCTTTTATTAGTTCATCCTTGCCCTTTATATAGAGGCGCCATGACTCAGCTTTAAACTGAAAATAGTTACATAATAGGGGATAAATTAAATAGTCATAATTGTTCTACTAAACTTATATTATTTAAATTTTAGTCCTTAAATTTCAACTTCCATATCAGTAGCCCCCTAGTTCTTATGTCGGTAAATGAATGAGAACTAAATGTCTTCGAATCCTGCCATAAGCCATATAAAAAAACTTTAAATCAAAACTCAATAATTTCTTTTTCTTTCTCTTCGAATCTTTTTGAATGCAAATTCAAAAATCTAATCATCATATTTAAATTGGAAAATGGTAATCGTCGATTTTTTCAAAGGTGCCCACAAATCGTATCTCAAAGTCAAGAATGATAGTCATCAAATTCTGCCAAAGGTACCCATAAATCTAGCCGTTCAAATTCATCATGAATGTCTAGTTACTAGATTCATAGCTAGCTAGCTAGTCTGAAAGATGTCGAACTCATAAGTTTTTTTTCTTTCTCTAAGAACATAGTCTTGGATCTCGATTTTTCTCACCATCTTCATCTTGATTATCAAATGGTTTCCTGCTAATTAAGCTAAGTTTATTCTTCATTGAAGAAGGTGAAATCCTTTCATTTGTTCATTCAAATGTCTCTAATGAATCCATGTCTAGAAATGTTTCAGTTTTTGAAATAGAGTTTTCACTGCTCAAACAAAAGAAACATGATCATCAAAAGAGTATTGATTCAAGAAAGAATGAAATCCCAATTCATTATATAGCAGGTAAAATCACAAACATCAGAAATAACCTAGTTTTTGAGAAATCTAGTCACAGGGAGTCTACAAGCTATGGGGCAAAGTTAAACAGAAATTCTAAGAAAACGTATGTTGAATTAGTGAAACCTACTACTCAAGATTTCCACCATGATAATGTTTCCATCATTCATAAGGCTGATCATGCTGTCATCACCTTTAAACGCAAAAAAAATATCGTCTGCAAAGATCATCAGAACATACTACCATTGGAAATTTTTCTAATGGGAAGCCAAGTTTAGATACAGTTAAAACCTTTCTTGGAAAATTAAAGTTTTCAGGAAAATTGAACATAACCAACGGGATTTCAAACACCTATTTATTGAATTTAATCTTAAAGATTACATCAAAAACATTTGGCATCGAAACGTTTGGGCAGTGGGTAATAAAAATGTGAGGATCTTGAAGTGGACTCCTCATTTCAATCATAACCAAGAATGCCCTACCACTCCAGTCTGGGTAACTCTGCCTAATCTGCAAAAATTCATGTTCAGTGAAGAAATAATCAACGAGATTGCAAAAACCATTGGCTTTCGCTTGAGTATTTGGGTTCCTCCTCGAAATAGAGCAAGGCACAACTACTGTAGAATTTAGGTTGAAATCAATGTATCTAAACCTTTAATCAAGAAAGTATGGATTAAGTTTGGTGAAGAAGAAGGCTTCTGTGTTTTCTATGATCCTAAACCTCACTTTTGTAACATCTGCAATCACCTTGGTTATTCTGAAATGAGCTGCAAGAGAGTTTTAGACTACCAAATTAAACCACATACTGATCAACAACCTACCACAAATCCTGATACTGAAAAAAATCAAATACCTAAACTCAAGTCCATAATTTTTACCAACAAAGCAGAAAGTAAAAGATATAACCATCATCATCTAGATAAAGAATCAACAGTTGAGAAAATAACTTACCATTAAAACCAAAACCTGGAAACTACTGACCTGAGTATCATTGAAGCTGATCCTGAAGGAATTAAAGACAACTCTTCTAGAAACAATGATCATCCCAACCTTATTGGTGATCAAGAAATTATTAAAGCTCTACATACAATCGAAAGGGGATCTTTGTTTGCTTTTGATAAGCATTTTGAAAGTCTTGTGCAAGAATCAGTATCTCCAACCAAAGGTACCGCTGGCAGTCTACCATGGTCTTCTTTAAGCAAGAAGAAAGATAATGAATTCAAAAAAGTTGAAACCAAGAAAAACATAAAGTTTGAAAGGCTGGAATCCCAAAGGTTTAGGAAACAAAGAGACTATGAGAATACTAAAATCCATTAAAAAGTCTAAAAAACCAAAGTTTTTGACCTTTCAAGAACCAATGCTTCATCAAACCAACCTTGAACTTGTCTCTAAGAAGTTGAAGTACAACTGATTTATTGGAAATATTAGTAACAAGATTTAGGTGATGTGGAATAAAGACGTTTTAGTGGATATCATTGCTAATGAAGACCAATTCATCCATCATAATGTTAAACATAATGCTCTGAACGAAGACTTCAGAGCAACTGTGGTGTACGCTAAGTGAAAAAGAGACCTACGAACAATCTTATGGGATAGTCTCAGATTTATTGAAGATAATACAAAGTAAGGCCAAATCCTTGGTGACTTTAATGCAATATTGAATACTAATGAACCACTATCTTGTACTTCTACATGCCTCATAAGTATTGATGACTTTAATAATGTAATATTGGATTTTCATCTTGATGATGCTGGCTTTTCTGGTCCTAAATTCACTTAGACTAATGGAAGGACGTGGAAAATGCTAGATCGTGTTTTATATAACTACTCTTCGCTCAATTAATTGGACAACACAAAGGCTATCCACCTAGCAAAAACCTGCTATGATCACTTTCCTATCAGCATCTCAATCTCTTCTAACCATGAGAAAATTAAAACTACATTCAAGTTTCTCAATATATGGGTAATGCACAAAGTTTTTCTTAAAATGGTTTAAGAAAGTTGGTTTGAATATATGGTGGGGAGTCCTCTCCAAATATTATGGTATAAACTCTGAAGATTAAAGGATGCCCTAAAGTCTTGGAATAAAAATGTATTTGGTAATATCTTTGATCTTATTAAACAAATTGAGGAGGAAATTTAATTTAGAGAAGTGAACTTCCAAAACACTAACTCCAATGAACATAAAAATCTCATTGACAAGGCCAAAGAATCTCATTTAACCCTTATGGCTAGGGAGGAATCCTATTGGGAGAAAAAAACTCACTTTAATTAGTTTAAGAATAGTGACAGAAATACTTCCTTTTTCCATAGTTTTGTTAAAAAAAGAGGCAAGAAGAATAGAATAAACCGGATTTGGGATGGTGAAAAATGGTTTAAGGATTAAGACTTAATTAACAATTATGTTGTGGATTATTTCAAGATACTTTTAACTGATATCCCTAACCCCAGTAGAAATGATGACTTTCTGAACCTTATTCCTAACTTAATCAATGATGAAGAGAATGTTATACTGATGGCTATTCAAGTTGAATCTAAAATTTACGAGGTAATCAAATCACTAAACTCTAATTGTGCTGCAAGTCCATATGTCTTCAATGGAAAATTCTTTAAATCATGCTGGATCATTATCTCTAAAGACTTATGTGAAGCCATTGGAGATGTTTTCAAAGGCAGTCATATTCCTAAAGGTTTTCATACTACTGTCATCTGTCTAATCCCAAAATCCTCTTCTCCAAACACATGGAAAGACTTCAGGCCAATCAGTCTTTCAACTATGTTCAACAAGATTATCTCAAAATTAATAAACTACATGATGGCTTCTATACTTCCTAAAATAATTTTTGAAAAACAAGGAGTTTTTCCTAAAGGAATGAGCATTCATGAAAACATATTGATTACTCATAAACTATGCTATAATATTGATCTAAAGCCTAGTGGCAGCAATGTTATCCTGAAAGTAGATATGGCTAAAGCCTTTGACAGAATTTCTCATAGATTTCTTTGAAGTATTATGACATCATTTTGGATTTAATTCTCTATTTCTCAGCCTAGTGGATAAATGCATAAACAATGTTCACTCTTCCTTGATTGTTAACGGACAAATGAAAGGTTATTTCAAATTTGCTAAAGGTCTTAGACAAGGAGACCCCTTGTCTCCTAGTCTTTTTTATCTTAGCTTAGCTGAGGAATATCTAATAAGGGGTCTTAAGCATTTGTCCATGGATAACTACTCCATAAGATACAAGTCTAGAGGGAGTCATGCATACCTTTCCTAGCATTTGCAAAAGACTTCATGATCTTCATCAAAGGCTCTACATCTTAACTTCACCAGATTAACAATTTCCTGATTCATTAACTAGAAAAATCAGGCAATCTCATAAAAAATGATAAGTCTAAAGTCATTCTATCAATCAAAATGCATTCTCAAAGGATAAAAAATTTGGAAAATATTTTAGGTTTCAAGCATATCAATATTACTTTCAAATATCTGGGAACTATTATTAATACAACAAAGAGAATATCCAACTTTGATGACCTGGTCTTTAAGATCAGAAACAAGATTACTGAATGTGACAACACTCTTTTATAATTTGGTGGTAGACTATTCTTAATCCAATCAATCCTATCTGCATATCCTATTTACATTATCCATAATACCATCTTTGTTAAATTTGTAATCGACATAATTGAAACTCTCTAAGACAAGTTCTTGTGGGGCTCTAAAGAAAATAATCTTTCTATCCACTGGTCTAATTGGGAAATGTTTTGCAAACCTTATGATGAAGGAGGCTTGAATATCAAGAAGCTGGAAGACTTTCAGGAGACATTCTTTCACAAGTTGTGGCTGATATTTAGAGCATAAAAAATCTTTAGGCTAAGATGATATATTCTAATATTGTAATAACCATCACCATATCACTACTCTTAATCCAATTAGAAGATCAAAGACCTGGACAAGACTGAGGAATTTTAGAGAGAAAGCTGAAAAATTCTTCTTCTGGAACCGGAGAATAGGCAAGTAAGATTTTTGGTTAGATCAGTGGTGCTCTAAAAGGCCTTTCATATACTTCAATGATACAGATAATAGAAGCTGGTATGAAAGCATTGAAGTCAATTAATTTTGGAACAATGGTTCCTGGAACGTGGCAACGTTGGAAACCTCTGTCACCTTTACAAAAATCTCAAAAATCGAGAAGGTATTTCTAAACTCTAATACTGATTCTATAAAATGGTCTCTCTCTTTAGATGTATCCTTTAACTCTAAAGACACCTGGAATTCTATAAGAACTAAAGGACATATCTCTAACCTTTACAAGAAGACATGAAATTCAATAACCCCTTGGAAATGCTCCTTCTTACTCTGGGGAATCCTTTATAACTGGCTCCATATTGACTCTATTCTTCAAAATAAAATTTCCCTTGCTTCCAAGTGCCAGCATTGGGACAACTCTGAAAGCATCAATCTTGTATTTGTCCAATGTCAAACCTCTTGGATTGTATGGATTTATTTTGCCTCTCTTCTCAACATTGAGATCAATATAATTATGGCATTCACCTATTTGATAAAATCATTGTATTGCTCTACTAGTTTAGACATCCACATCAGTACTATCATACCTCCTATCATATCTTAGATTATTTGGTCCTCAAGTAAAAAAAGAAACACAATGATCAGAAAAGTGGCTCTAAGACAATAATTGATCATTCTAGACAATGATATGTTATTCAAAATAGCTCACTAAGGAATGATAGTAACATAGATGATCTTCTTGGGTATGTGAATCATATAATGGAATAACCCTAAATTTAATAGTTACAAGCTTAATTCTGATAGAGCCTGCAATTCTTCAAGGGGGTGCAATGGTGGTAGCATAATCAGAGATCATCAGGGTTGGTGAGTTCATTTATTAAGAATGTTGTCTTAAAAAAAAAGTAAATATGTGAGTTCTAAAGAGAGAGAGTTTAGAGAGAGAAAATGCAGAGCAAAATTGAGTTAGATCAAAAAATGTTCCACCCTTTTATTAGTTCAGCCTTGCTCTTTATATAGAGGTGCCAAGACTCAGCTTTAAACTGAAAACAGTTACATAAAAAGGGATAAATTACATAGTCATAATTGTTCTACTAAAATTATATTATTTACATTTTATTCCTTAAATTTCCACTTCCATATCAGTAGCCCCCTAGTTCTCATGTTAGTATATGAATTAGAACTAAATGTCTTCGAATCCTGCCAGAAGCCATATCAGAAAACTAGAAATCAAAACTTAATAATTTATTTTTCTTTCTCTTCGATTATTTTTGAATGAAAATTCAAAATATAATCATCAAATTTAAAATGGAAAATGGTAATCGTCGATTTTTTCAAAGGTGCCCACAAATCGTATCTCAAAGTCAAGAATGATAGTCATCAAATTCTGCCAAAGGTACCCATAAATCTAGCCGTTCAAATTCATCATGAATGTCTAGTTACTAGATTCATAGCTAGCTAGCTAGTCTGAAAGATGTCGAACTCATCAGAAAACTTAAACTTTCCGATCAAAACCTATACTCTTCGGTCAATATCCGTCCAGTTTATGAGAAAAAAAATCCAAAAACCAGAAGATCCAAGACTAACATAACCAACAAACCCAAATCTCCGAAGCGTGATGATAATCTAGTCTTCGGATCATACGACTAGTTTTGCATTACTGAAAGAGCAGAGGAGTATAAGCCTACCGGATTGATCAACAACGCTCCTGTTAGAACAACTACTAAAACCATATACTATAGTAACTTTGATCCAACTAAAGTAGCTGTTTTTTCACCTTCTCCTATAACCAAAGTGCGACATTCTTCTAAAGTGCCAACACCTAAAATGCCTCGAGCCTCTTCTTCTCAAGTCAGAGCATCACCTTTGATTAGTGAAGAATCAAACGAGTCTTCTTCAAAACAAATCTCAATTACTCATTCTTCGACTCATCCTCCACCAACTCATAAAATAAAATCTTTCATATTCATAGGAGATGATTCCGACGTTACTCCAACTCTCCCCTTCCCGAATCCATCTACTCAATATCCTCCTCGGAGAGAAATGATGGAAGATGCTCCATTGTCTCAACAAAATCCATCCAAAAATCCTCCCCAAACAAGAGATGAAACATCAGAAGCTGATGCAGCTGGTTCCAAGGCTACTAAATCTGATAATGAGGCTGATTCCGATGAGAGGGGCTCAGAGACTGCCATAAAAAAGAAAGTTCACAAGCCTCAGAAAAAGAAAGCACCCAACATTGTTTCCGATGAGGAACAAGCAGCTATCGATAGAAATTTAAGAGGTCTTGATGCTGACTATATTTTTGAACTGAAGAAGGTTCCATATATATACTACCAAGAGAGTCAAGTATCGGACTTAAAGAAGCAGTGGGGAACGGGAGAGAATATCACTGTTCGATTACCTATAAAAGAGGAAACTCTCTTAGACTGCAAAGACGATGAGTTGGTAGTCTACCCTGAAATCATCAATTGGGGTCTTCGGTTGCTAATGGATCCTATGAACGTGGAGTACTTCGAACTTCTCAACCTATTCCCTACTTAAGTGACACTGAATCAATGGTTCACTCTCATATCTGTGATTATGGCATCTCAGTTGTCCAAGATTTCGATCAGCATCAAGGATTTCATCTCCTTAACCAAGTTATCTAAAGGTCTGAAGCTCCCCTTCTACTACCTCACCTTAGTAGATGATTTAAAAATAATCGATGATCTCCTAGAGGCGGAAAAACTTTGGAAGAAATTTTTATCTTTATCTCAGGAGCTTGGGATAATGGCTAAGAAATATCTGATGCCAACCCATCAAAACTAAATCCCATCTGGAGAAGAAACCGTAAGTACTTCGAAAATTATATACTTTAAGATAAATCTTATATGTTGTCTTCCTCATCGATTATTTATTTGCATGATTACTTCAGCAATTCCAAGGCGATATGCTATACATCAATCAACAGCCAAGGAAATTTTCAAAAAACTTGTCGCTTGGGCCGAAAAAGAGTGGAACAATGTTTTTCACACCGCCTTCCAACCGATCAACTTCCTCAACAACCATTATTTTTTATCACAGCAGGAGCCTTGCCTCCTCAAAATTTAATGGATGAACCCAATACTCATCATTCATGCAAAATATTAACTCAACCTGATTGCAAAGTATTCCTCCCCATCCGCAACAGGTCGGAAATACACCTACCTCTGAATTTAAAAGGAAAAGGCAGCAAAGGAAAAGAAAAGTAAAAAGGTAGCTAGCACATCTAGTGCTAGCTCTTCAACATTGCCGAAGCCTAAAAATCGCAAGAGAAAAGCTAGAGAGCAGACTCTTTCACCCATCGAGAAAGAAAAATAACAAGATCCTTCTCCGAAGAAAAAGAAAGCTTCCACTAATCCTCATGTGAAGAAAAACAAACAATCCAAAATCACTGAATATACATTTATCGACGAGGAAAAAGTCGTAACTGTTGGAAATCAACAAAATCCTCCTCTCGAAGAGTAAACAACCAATAATGATGCTCCAACCATTATCGAGGATAATGCAGATGATACTAATCAAAACACCGACCACTTCGACCCTGACAACTTTGTTAATTTCAACGAGTCACAAGAGGTTGCTGGAGAAGACAACTCTGTCCTTCAAGATATTCAAACTCGTATGCACCATTTTGCGAGAACAACAACCGTCGAAGCGTCTCCAGAAATCATCTGTCCCTTTGTTCCAACGAAAACTTTGGACATGATTCCTCGTCCTAGACCAACATTTCCCTCCTCCACTACCTAATCCTTAATTCATTGCTGCACTCGAACCATTTGCCGATCTCGATGCTGCAGCAAAGGCGCTTTTTTCACAAGTCAAGGCTTCTCAAAATCATTTGAAAGAATTGGCCCAAGATATGGTCCGCTACAAAGGAATTGTAGAAGGTGAAAAACAACTTAGGGAAACTTTTCAAGGCAAGGTGATCGAGCAATTACATATGTTCGAGGCAACAAGGTCTGAGCTTATTCGACGAGCGCTCTTCATGAAAAGTCATTTGCGAACATATGAGAAAGAAAAGTTGACTGCCTCGCATCAAAAAAAGGTGGATACGCTCAAAGCTAAACATGCTGATGACCTAACTGCTGAAAAAGTCAAATCCGAAAGCCTCCAAACTTCTCTTTCTTCCAGCGAAGTAAAAAAATAAAGAATTGACTAATGAAATAGCCAAACTGAATAGCGATATTGAGAAAGATAAAGTTTTTGCTGTTGCTGCTGCAGAAGCTGAATGTTCCAAAGACATGTTGGTTGTCATTAATAGTGGCAAAGAAGAGACAACCACCACTTTTCTTCGAGAGCTTCATGAAACTTATCCATAAGTTAATCTTTCAAGTCTTGGAACAAAATTCCCATCAAACGACGTCCTAGCGAAGGCTTTGATCCTGTCCCAGACTCATCATCATCATAAGAGGAGTCATCCGAGGACGATTCATCTGAATAAATTTATTGTTCTTTGAACTTTTATTATCCTATTGTACTTGTCAACCTAGAACCCTGCATATTGTACTTCATCGAATTAATCTCATTGACAAATGTTTGTTTATTTCTCATTTTTATTATCCATATGAATTATTCGATGTTAACAATCCTAAAATAGCTATAATAATTTTTTAAACATAATTCCTTAAATACGATGAAGCACTTCGAAATTCACAATATATTGGTGAGGTTTATTCTAAGCTGAGGGTAATTTTGTCAAGTGTTTTGGAGAGTTTTAAGGGTATTAAATATTTGGGTGTTTTGTTGTGAGAGATTTAAGCTTCCTGGTTGTATTAAATGTTTATTACCACTATTAATGAAAGTAGTTGGGTATTTATACCCTTAATTATGGATCCATAGGCTTTCGGGTCAAGTTATGGAACCGGGTCAAGTTTAAGGACTCATTTACTTAATAAGCTGATTAGCACCTAGCTTAGTCAAAAGATGTTTAGTTATTTAATACTTTTGTCCTGTCCGGATAGTTTAGTGGGCATTTATTGTCCGAATTACCCCTTCCCGGATTTCTCAGTGAGTAGTGGTGAATTTGTCCGAACTCATCATATATAACTATAAATTTCAAATATACCACCTCGACTACCGTAGTGCATTTATTGAACGTTTCACTTCGAAAAATCATAACACGTCTGGTGAGCATAGAACTTCGAAAAAACACAGTGCATTGTTGAGCGTTACACTTAGAAAAAATCACAATGTATTTATTGAACGTAGTACTTTGAAAATGGTTGTTTCTTCGAAAAGTGTAATAAACACTTCGGAGCATTCTACTCTTAACCAACCTCAAAGATGATCAGTCTTTGATAAGTTATTAAGATGGTTTTTAATAAACACTTGTAACAACTATTGGCCAAAAATTCATTTTATTGATAATATTGAATATGTACATAGCGCCTCGTTAAAACCTTCCCGGGCCAACATAGTAGGAAAGAATGCGCCATTTAATAGTAAAAAATCCAAAATATAAAAGATCTATTCCCAATATGACTTCAAATGATGTATATTCCACAGGTGTTGAAGCATCCTCCCTTGAATATCACAAAGGTGATAAGACTCTGGTTTTATCCTCTCAACAACCATATAAAGCCCTTCCCAATTCAGAGCCATTTTTCCAAGACTCTTCTCCTTTCTATGCAAAAATATTTTTCTCAACACTTTATCGTCTTCTTTAAATTCTCTTCTTTTCACCTTCGAATCAAATATGTTCCTTATAAGAGTCTCATAATGGATTACATTTAAATGAGCTCGAACTCTTTTCTCCTCAATCAAACCTAAATTTTCCCTTTTAATTTCATCATTGAATCTTTCAGAATATTGATTTATTCTTAAAGATGACATCGTAGATTCTATAGGGCTAACTGCATCCATTCCATATGCTAAGGAAAAAGGAGTTTCTTTTGTAGCCTCCCTGGAAGTTGTCCGATAAGCCCAAAGCACCTCTTGTAAATAATTTTTCCATTTCCCTACTGCCCCTGTCAAGTTTTTCTTCAAGCCATCTAAAATTATTTTATTTGTCTCCTCGACTTGTCCATTGGCTTCAGGATGAAAAGGCATCGAAAAACATTGCTGAATTCCTTTCGACGTACAAAATGAAGTCATTTCTTTATTATTAAACTGAGGGCCATGATCTGTTGTAATTCTTCGAGGAACTCCAAAACGACAACAAATACTATTCACAATAAACTTGATCTCATCATTTTCCTTTGTTCCAGATAGTGGTTCTGCGTCAACCCATTTTGTAAAATAATCCACTGCTACAATTATCATTTGCCTTCCTCTAGAAGCCATCGACAAAGGCCCCACCAGATCAATCCTCCATCTATCAAATGGTATAGCTTCCGTTATAGACATAAGTGGTACTACTCGCCTATGAATAACATTAGCAATTATTTGACAAGTATCACAACTTCAAATTAATTTTTTAGCATCATTCATGATTGTAGGCCAATAGAATCCCGCAAGTAAGACTCGTCGTGATAAAGCTTTAAAATCGTAATGAGCTGACCCTTCTCCATCATGTAATTCTGATAAAACCTCATGTGATTCTTGTTTGTCTAGACATCATAACAATGGCCTGCTTAATGCTTTTTTTTTATACAAAATTCCATCTAACACTATATATCTTAAGGCTGTACCTCTCAACTTTTTGGCCAACCTCGTATTATTCAGATAATGTTCCTTGAGTAAAAAAATTAAAAATATCCGTTGCCAATCTTCTCGGATTACATCAGATTTGACAAAGAACTCCTCTACACATTCGCACTGACTGGATTGAGTAACAATCGAGGGATTTTATTGTAGCAAAATCCAAGGATATTCCTCCTTATAAGAAATATTTGCTAAAGAATCAGCCACCATGTTACTTCCTCGAGCAATATATTCAACAACAACATTATCGAACAACAACATTAAATTCCCAAGTTCTAGAAGATATAAAATCAAACAATCATTTCTTGCATCGGAAAATCCAGATACCTGATTTGCTAACAATTGAGAATCCATTTCCAAGTGTACTGAAGTTTCTCCACATATTTTTACCAATCTTAAACCTGCTAAAGCAGGTTCATATTCAGCTTCATTATTCGAAACGTGAAAACCAAATTTGATAGATTGAATCATTGTTTCTCCAATTAGAGCTATTAATTGAACCTTAACACTACATTATTTGGCCACAAGACTTGTTTTATACCTTTTAATCTCTATTTTAGAATTTTCATAATTCTTAAATCCATTTCACATTGATGGCTTAGTGTACCATATGCAAGATCGACACCTCTCATGTTATATTTTTCTTGGTGATACATATCTCTCTATCTATAATATTTTTTCACTTTTTATCTTTTTTAATTTTTTAAACTTATAGGCTCCTTATCTGCATATAAAAAATTGGGTTTTGATTGAAGTTATGCCATGGAATTACCTAAGATTTATTCAAATTATCACTTTATGAGAATAACTAACTTGGTGAGATTGAAGTTATGCCATGTAATTACCTAAGATTTATTTTTTAAAAAAATAAACCTGTGTCTTACTTTTACAACCATCAATAAAAAGAATAAAGTACATATTTCTTGAAAAAGAAGGTTCGATCGGTTCACATACATCAACGTGACTTAATTATAATGGTTATTTTTCTTTTGACAACGATTCCTTAAGAAAACTTTATCAATGTAGTTTCCCGATACGATAACCTGTGCAGAGTTGGTATGACTGATCAATATATGGTAATTCGTTCACCATTTGATTTAATGATATCAATTTTAACTCGTCATAGTTTAGATGCTTGATTATCAAATGTCACAACCGAGATGCTTTATCAAAATATGATTTGAAGAACTTTGTTGCCTCGTGATTGATATTCATTATGAGCATCTGGTTGTTAATAATTGAAACCTTTGCGATCAAGCTGCCATCAACACTTCTCAAATAGATATTTTGATCCTCCAACTGCATATTGTAGGTTTTTCTATAGTAGTTGAATCATACTTAAGATATTGACCTTCATACGGGGAACAAAATAAAAATTGAATATAAATTGGTTCTCACCATTTCCCATTCTGATCAAGATTTTTTCTTTATCTTTAACTGGACTTTTTGATATAATAACTTATCGTTTGTCATGAGAGTATCATTAGATTTCTCAATAGTTATAATAATATGATCAAATTTCACATCTATAGATCGAAGGATCTTCTCAACAATTCGATTGTACGGTAAGTTTTATACATTCGTTTATAATTAATTTACCACTATATGAAATCTTGATACATAATCAAATATTGTCTATGTAGTTTTTATTTTTAAAGATTCAAACTCACCTCAAATATTTTGAAGAAAACATTATTCTTATCAATTCCTTTGAACATATATCCAATCATATCCTACGTCTTATGTGCAGTAGTCGTTTGTGTTATCTTTTCGAAGATGCAGTAATCAATAATCACTTGAATGAATGAAAAGCTTTTTTTATCTTTCACCATATCCTATTTTCCAGCTTTTTTTAGCTTGGATAAGACCGACCAAACATCTTGTCCACCAACATATACTTTTATTTGAATGTTCTATATCTCGTAATTACCATTTATGAGTTTTATAAATAGTATTCCTTCATTGATTATCGTCATGGTTTTGATATCACTTTCTCAAAGAACAAAATATGAAAAAAAAACTTAATAGAAAAATGTAAAACAAAAATTAATAACTTATTTTTTAAAATCTTGTATTTATAATTTATTATTATTATTACAATGTAATATTTATTCTCGACCAACTATAATTATTTCAAATTATCTTATTCATCTAAATCGTTTTTGTAAACCATCAGAGATAAACATTATTGTGTTCCGATCTAAAAGATGTCGTTACGATGCAAAATCATTGAACATTTTTTTGGGACGAAGAGTTGGTATATCAGCCATACAAATTTACAGAACACTAGAATATTTGAAATGTTGTTCATTTTTCTAATCTTTGTTGCTATTTTATTTGATTTTCGTACACTGAAAAATGTTTTTTTTATTAATTTTGGATTTTTAAGATTTTACAATTTAATTATTGATGGACTAAGTGGTTTTATAATTGTTTTTTCAATTTAAAATTATGTAAATAGTGTAGTTAATTTTTTAAAAATTTTAATCTATAACTAGTAAATTATGTATAAGTGTTGGGCTTGATAACGAAGAATTGGTTTTTGGATTCATTTGGGGTTGGAATTGATCGATGCAAAATGGGATTTTTCTTAATATGAAAGTTTTGTTCATAATTTTTAGTAAAAGAAGTAAATTCAGAAAACATGTTATTGTCATGTTTGGATGTTTCAATTGATCAATGAAAAAAATCGAAAGTGACCCTGGAAATAAATGTAATTTCTTTTATTAAAGATTCAATTTTTAATAAAATACAAGATTTTGTATTTATTTATGTTGTATGTTTTTATGTTGCTTCTTAGGTGAATGTGTTATTTTGTTTTACAACGTTTAATTTTGTTGAGAGTGTTACTTATACCCTCATTTTCCATATGTTTTCAATATCTTTGTATATTTTGGATTATTATGCAGACGCCCAACTTGGTAACCGTTGTTATTTTAGTATGGTTTAAGGTCTTGTTGTAAGTTATTCACATACATTGCATCATTTCCAGCAGCGAACTGGTTCGTTGAATAGTAACTTCCACACATGTTAATAGTTGCAGTTACATCTTCTTATGTGTCCTCTGTTGTTTAAGCGCAACTATCTTAGCTTTTATTATTGTATTGTCATATGTTATATAAATTTCAGTTGTCTAGTATAGTTGGCGCTATAAAGTACCTCAAGGAGCTTGTATTATTTTTTAGGTGTCTTATTAGTTAAAGATCTTTCACTCGTTACATCTACAATGAGTTTAATATTTTGTACATCCCATTGCAGAATGTTGGAAAGATCTCAATGTCGGAATACTGCGGTTAGTGAACTTTCGCAACAACTTTGTGTATCGCTCTCAAAATTGGCAAAGAGACTCGTTATCTCGTTGCACAATGTTTTTATATTTATTCTGAAATTATACAGACTTCACCGGTGGCAAATACTTTGATATAAATAATCGAACCAATTTCTCTCGTGTATTTGTACATCCATATGGTAAAGGTTGCAAGCATGCTTTGGCTTTTATTTTAAGAGATAAATGTAATAATCTTGGTAAAGAAAATAATCTCAGTTTGATTGCATCTCGTGTAACTCTATTTTACTTGCATGTATCACACACTTCAAAGAAACTTGATAGATGTGTGTTAGAGAAATATTTTGTATCTCCAGAAAATTTGTAGTTGTTCTATAGTAATCGACGCTGATTTGATCTCAAAACTCGTTGCATCCATTGCGGTCTCAGTACACTTGGAGTGAATCTGATAAGTGACAAATTGTGTAGTCGACGATTATCTTCATATTAAAAACATCATGAACAAAATATTCTCTTTCTTCTTTGATTTTTTACTTCTATTAGTCATCTCCAAACTTTTCTAGTATATATTAGAAGTTTATTCATATTTCTTAAGTAAATAAGTAAATTGACAAACCATGTTATTTTCATGTTTGAATTTTCCAATTATTTAGAGTAGAATTGTCGAAATTGAACATGGAAACAACGGTATTTCTCTTTATTAAGCGTTTCGACGTTTAATAAAATTTAAAATTATTTATTTATCCATATTTAATGTTTTTATGTTGCTTTTCAGGAAAAAAACGTTCAAGAATGAGTGATCATAGATAAATCGGTGGGTGGGTGTTAAACAGAAATCATAAAGAATCGTTGGTGCTATAAACCGGCCAACGAAAGGAGAACTGGATCGAGGCGTAACAAACAAACAAAACAAACTTGGGATTTTATTCATATCATAAATATTTTTCAGCTATCTCATATTTTGAGGTTTTCAATATGCAAATTATCATTTTTTTTACAAAAATTGACTTGGTTAGATTAATGATATACCCCATATTTACCTATCATGATTTTATATAAACTAAACTCGTGTGTTATTTTTATAGCCATTAATAAAAAGAATGAATATCTATTTTCTTTAAATAAATAGGTTTGATCGGTCTACATAATATTTTATTTGGAAAACTTTATCGATCTTGTTTCCCCCATAAGACAAACTTCACAAAGTTGGTATGATTAATCAATAAATGGTAATCCACCCACTATCTTCTTTGATGACATCAATTTTAACCCATCAAAGTTTAGATGTTTGAGTCTCTAATACCACAACCAAGATGGTTTCTCAATACATGGTTTCAAGTGTTTTATAGCCTAATGGCTGATATTCATTCTAAACATCCGACTGTCAATCATTGAAACCTTTGAGATCCCATAAAAAAATTCTCAAATAGATATTATGGTCCTCTAACTACATCTTATGGATTTTATCTGGTAACTTAACCATGCTTAAGATTCATACTTGAAATAAAATAAACATTAAATATTAATTGGTTTTAACCATTTCCCAACCCTTTGACATATCACTAAATTTACGTCACCACTCACTCATTTATCAAGCATGACAAATATAATCATATTTTCGGTCATATTATTAATTGTACTTGTATCAAGGTGTAGATGCATTTACGTTAATAAAAGGGCCCGTCCCTATTTTTTCTTCTTCAGTATGAGTTTTTTCCTTGTCTTCTGGGGGTTCATTGTAACATTCGTATGTGTAAGGTCCAAATTTATGATAATTATAACACTTAAAAAAGTTTCTTATAGTGTTGCCTACTAGAACTGTTCGAGGACATAAGCCTAACACTTATTTCTTTTATACACTACAAACTAACAAGATCCAACTGATGTGGATAACTCTTCAGTACCCACCATCAATGTGATTTTATTTTATTGTTGCCTACTACAACTGTTAGAGGACATAAACCTAACACTTCTCTAAAGAATTATTTAAACAATATGTTTTTTTATTCCTTTTATACACTACAAACTAAAAGTACCCAACATATGTAGATAACTTGTTACATGGGTCAATAACAACCAAACTCTAATACCATGTAAGAGGACATAAGCCTAACACTTCTAAAAAAATCCTTGAGAGAAAAGAGTTGCTTATTCATTTTATACACTACAAACTAAAAGTACCCCAACCAATATGGGATAACTTTAGAATGAAAACATCCACCACAGTCTCGACTTCGTCCATTACGTCAACCACGCGAATTTTTGTTACTTGAATGAACTTGATCAAGCCAACTGTTGTTACCTGAATAACATTGACCACACAATTGTTGTTACTTGAATTACCATCATATTTTGGTAAGACCTTTGCTTGTAAGAGCACATAAGCCTAACACTTTAAAAAAAATCTTTGAGAGAAAAGAGTTGCTTATACATTTTATACACTACAAACTAAAAGTACCCAACCGATGTGGGATAAATTTAGAATGGAAACATCATTTACCTCGACCTATTATCCATCTCGGCTCAACTTGGCTTCATTATCATATTAAGTGGCTTCACCATTATCACATTGACCACAGCCTCGACTTCGTCTATTAGCTCAACCACACGAATTGTTGTTACTTGCATTATCTTGCCCACGCTAATTGTTGTTAGTTGAATTACTTTGACCACGCCAATTTTTGTTACTTGAATGAAATATATCAAGCAAACTGTTGTTACCTGAATAACATTGACCACGCAATTGTTCTTACTTGAATTACCATCATATTTTGGTAAGATCTTTGCTTGAAATACTTCGTTGACATATTTTTTTGACCTACTTTTTATCATGTTTTCATTGATTTATAACTTTTATGTTAACTCATCACTCTCATTGTGTCAACATCATTAGATTTCTCAATAGCTACAACAAAAAGATCAAATTTCACATCAATAAATCGAATAATCTTCTCGACCATTTGATTGTCTGGTAAATTTTGGACATTCAATTCTAACTGATTTACCATTGTGTGGACTCTTTATACATAATCAAATATTGACTATGTATTATTTCTTTTTCTAAAGTTTCGAACTCATCCCAAATACTTTGAAGGCGAAATTTTATTACTTTATCAAATCCTAACTTTTCCTAACTTGGTAGGAATTTTTTATATATAATAATAATAATAATAATAATAAATATCCTAACTTTTCCTTTTCTTTTTTACCTACAAGATTTATATAGTTATTATTTTATTTTTAATACAATATAATATTTATAGTCTGTCCACATGATTATTTCTAATTAGCCTTATTCATGTAGGTTTCTTTGACAAATCATTACAAATAAAGGTTGCTGGGCTCCAATTAGAATGCAAAACCTCTAAACGTTTTAGAGAGGAGAGGTTGGTATATTGGATATACAGATTTACAGGACACAAGAACATTGAATACATTTCTCTAGTATTTGTTGCTGTTTTGTTTCGGTTTTGTATGCTGGAAAAGGTTTGTTTACTATTAATCTTGGATTCTTTAGTCTTTGCAATTTAGTTATTGATGAATTGAGTAGTTTTATAGTTGTTTTTTCAATTCAAAATTATGAAAATAGTGTAGTTTCTTTTCTTTTAATTTTGATCTATTACTAGTAAACTATGTATAAGTATGGGTCTCGATCAACTTTTGTAATGGTTCTTTGGATTCATTTGATGTTTGAATTGACCAATACATAAAGCTTTATTGTATATTTCCGAAGTTTCATTCACAATTGTTTTAGTGAAAAATGTAAATTGACAAAACATGTTATTTTAATGTTTAGATGTTCGAATTATTTAGAGAAAAATTGTCGAAATTGAAGCCGGACCCGGACATAAAGGTGTTTCGTTTTATAAAATATTTGATTTAGTAAAATTTTGGTTTATTTATTTATCTTTGTTGTATGTTTTTATGTTGTTGTTTCTTTTGCGAAGGTGTTTAAAAAAGAGTGATCATGGCAAATTCAGAAGAAAAAAAAATTAACACATATAATTTTTTTTATTTACTGTTTTATAAAGCATTTTCTTTCCTATCATATAATTTAATTCTATCTGTTTGGCCGATAAAGGCCTTGTTATAAAATACTATGCAATTATCACAAAATGGCTCAAGCACAGAATATATGCAAATGAAAGATTTAAAAGAAACACAGGATTTAACGTGGTTCGACAATTGTCTACGTCCACGGGTGCCGCCAAAGAAAAGAGTTTCACTATGATAGAAAAGGTTACAGATTTCAGATTGTGTTTTGTGTCGCCCTAGTAATCTATTTATAGGGAATTAATAGACTTACTAGACTATGGGCCTAATGGGCTCATACCACAAGACTAACTCAAGTAATTGGACAATATCACTATCACAACACAAAATTGTACTGCCGGACACAGTACACTGTCAAGGCACTATTCGACTCATTCACAACAAATCTTCCCCTTGAGGCGAATATCCTTTCTTCACTATCAACAAAGAATCTTCTCTTCTTCTGACTCACCAAATGCCCTTAAGGCATTCACTCTATACTGCGAACACCGATCCAGTTTAGGCATTCCCTAAACTTTCGAACTTATACTGCCTTGGTCATTATATCTGCTGGATTATCGTGTGTAGACACTTTCTTCACATCAACAATTCCCTTTGATATTATATCAAGAATAAAATGATACCTGAAATCTATGTGCTTTGTACGCTCATGGTACATCTGGTTCCTTCTAAAGTGTATGGCGCTTTGACTTTCACAAAACACTTTTGTAGTAGTCCTATCCAAGCCCAAATCTGCCACCAAACCTTGCAACCATATTGCCTCTTTAACTGCTTCCGTTACCGCCATGTACTCTGCCTCTGTTGTAGACAAAGCTACAATAGCTTGCAACAGTGCTTTCCAACTGATCGCACTCCCAGCTAGAGTAAATACATATCCTGTCAGAGATCTTCTTTTATCCATATCACCTGCAAAATCAGAATCAACAAAACCAACCAATGATCCTGCAACATCATTCAGCGATTCACCAATATCGGTTTTGTTAAAAGTTAAGCCAACGTTCACAGTATTATTTTGAAGAGATTCAATCTCTTCCCCTATAGCACCAATCCATCGATCTGCCTCTGAACTCGCTATAGCTTCTCTGTAGCTACTAGGTTCCTGCATCTCAACTTCTTCTGCAACTGACAGAGCATATGCAACTAGATTCACATACTTTTTTGGAAGTCTAATATCTCTTCTTTCTCTGTCCAATGTTATGCTATAAGGTTGTTG
Source organism: Limnanthes douglasii subsp. nivea (assembly GCA_036936605.1). Lineage (NCBI taxonomy): Eukaryota > Viridiplantae > Streptophyta > Magnoliopsida > Brassicales > Limnanthaceae > Limnanthes > Limnanthes douglasii. The sequence goes on from JAUPFV010000002.1 coordinate 273,180,573, forward strand.
CTCTGGTTCGGGCACATCATCGTCACTATCATCCGATGCTGACGCTTCACCTCCTGATTCTGGATCCATCTCAGAACCACTTGAATTATTGGACTTGCTAGAAACTGATTCTACTTCAAGCTCCACCTGTTTACTCACAAACGATCCTGATTCGACCATTTCTCCTACTTCCTTCTGACTGTCTATCGAAGCAAACTCATTAAAAGTAACGTCCCTACTGATGAGAAAACCTGGAGACTTTGGAGAGGTACACCATAACCTATATCCCTTCACTCCAGTAGCATATCCTAGAAATATGCATCTCTTTGCCCTCGGCTCAAGCTTACCATCTCTCACATGAGCATACACAGGACAACCGAACACCCTCAAATGTTCATAATCAGCCGACGATCCAGACCAAATCTCAAAAGGAGTTTTACAATCAATAGCCGTTGATGGAGACCGATTCACCAAGTAACACGCTGTATTGATAGCTTCAGCCCAAAAATCCTTTCCCACACCGGAATGTGAGAGAATACGTCGTGCCTTGTCACAAAGCGTTCTGTTCATTATTTCTGCGACTCCATTCTGTTGTGGTGTTCTAGAACAAGTGCGATGGCGCACTATTCCCTCAGCTTCGCAGAACTCGCTGAACTCACGACTGCAATATTCTAACCCATTATCTGTCCTAGGACGTTTGATTTTTCTTCCTGTTTGCTTCTCAATCATCGTATTCCATTTGACAAAGGTTAAATATGCCTCATCTTTCGTTTTCAGAAAGTAAACCCACACCATCCTTGAATAATCATTAATCAAACTCATGTAGTATCTGGCTCCGCTCTTGAATGGAATTTTGTTTGGACCCCAAAGATCTGAGTGAATGTAGTCCACTGTGCCTTTAGTATTTCTTACAGTCGATTTGCTAAATTTGACTCTAGTTTGTTTACCAAACACACAGTGCTCACAAAATCTCAATGATTCTGCTTTATACCCTTTCAACAAATCTCTATTTCCCAAAACAACTAATCCTCTGTCACTCATGTGACCAAGACGCCAATGTCACAAATTATTTTGATCCTGCCTACTTTGGTTATTACTCCCTGATGATTCTACTGCAGCATCGCCCATAACAACACTCCCCTGGAGAATATAAAGACCCTTATACAAACTACCTTTCATGCATACCATTGAGCTTTTTGTCACTTTGATTACACCATTTTCTGCATGGTACTTGTAACCCCAAGAGTTTAGAGTCCCAAGAAAAATCAGGTTTCTTTTTAACCCAGGAACATGCCAGCACGTCAAGATTCTAACAAACCCGTCAAACATTCTGATTTTGACGTTACCAATACCACCAACAGTCAACGAATGATTGTTCCCTAAATAGACAGTTCCCTGCATTGGCTTGTACGTATCAAACCACTGCTTGAACTGACACATGTGATATGTAGCGCCAGTATCAAGTACCCAAGATTTTTGCCCAAAGTCTGAACTCACGGACAATACATCTCCTTTACCACTGTTTTCACTATCGTCGGAATCGTTCACACCTTCAATAATGTTTGCTGCATTTTCCTTTTGATTTCCCTTCTTACCATTCAGTTTCGAACAATCTCTCCTATAATGACCCTGCTCACCGCATTCATAACAGTTTGAGTGCTTCACCCTTGACTTGGACCTCAAGTTCTTCCTTCTTAAAGAACTCGCTTTGCTTTTAGATCTTCCCCTAGTCATAAGACCTTCCCCTTCAGATTGATTGTCTGGCTGCAACTGTCTCATCTCTTTTGATTTTAGTGCCCCTTTGACATATGCTAGCGATAACTTATCCTTACCATACATAATGGTATCTACAAAGTTTTCATAGGGAGCTGGTAACGATCTCAATACAAACAAAGCTTGATCCTCATCCTCAATATTGATATCTATGTTCTCCAAGTCCATTATAATTGATTTAAAATTATCTAGGTGCTCTGTTATGGACATACCTTCTTTCAATCTGAAATCATACAAACGTTTCTTCAAATATAATTGGTTTACTACTGATTTCTCTGAGTAAAGATCTCCTAGCTTTCTCCATGCGCAGGCAGCAGTCTTCTCACCACTAATCTCGCGAAGCACATTGTCTTTCACACTCATTAATATCCAGCACAAAGCCCTTTCTTGAAGATCTTGTTTCTCCTCTTCTTTCATCTCTTCTGGTAACTTATTCTCCACAGCCCTTGCAGTACCAATGAAGATTTCAGTTTAATCTTTCACAACGCAAAGCTGGATCCCCCATCAAATTTTTCAATCATGTATTTTGTTGCTGTAGACGCCATTGTGAAACCCTAATTGCAAAAGCCCTAATTTCACCACGTGGCTCTGATACCAATTTTGTTATAAAATACTATGCAATTATCACAAAATGGCTCAAGCACAGAATATATGCGAATGAAAGATTTAAATGAAACACATGATTTAACGTGGTTCGACAATTGTCTACGTCCACGGGTGCCGCCAGAGAGAAGAGTTTCACTATGATAGAAAAGGTTACAGATTTCAGATTGTGTTTTGTGTCGCCCTAGTAATCTATTTATAGGGAATTAATATACTTACTAGACTATGGGCCTAATGGGCTCATACCACAAGACTAACTCAAGTAATTGGACAATATCATTATCACAACACAAAACTGTACTGCCGGACACAGTACACTGTCAAGGCACTATTCGACTCATTCACAACAGGCCTGACTAGGAATTCTAACACATAAATTCACTCATTTATGTGTTTATGTTTTTGGTTCCAGGTGGGTCCATTAGATCTCCTTTATTTTTTTTGAAAGATCTCCATCTTTGATTATAAGTTACATCATCTATTTATGCACCGTTTTTTTAATGAATTCTCAATCTAACATTTTCATAAGTTATATAGTCTATTTATGCATAGTTGTTTTTTTTATGTATTCTCAATCTAACATTTTCTTAGTTTAGTTAACATACGCTCTGCTCTTACCTTACAAGAAGTCGCAAGTATGTTGCCAAAACACCCCTCATATCCGCCGGTTCCAAAAAAATATAACTTATATTCACGAGAAACAAAATTGGGCTCATTCATTGGATGTTAATAATGAATGAATGTGCATGACGGGTAAGGTTTTTTCCCAATACGGTTTTTTGGTATATATATATTTGGAATCAGCATTACCATTTAGCAAAACTGCACTCTGGTATATATATATTTGGAATCAGCATTACCATTTAGCAAAACTGTACTCTTTATGATCAAAGTTTTCACTATTATCAAAGATAAATCTTCAAAAATTTATTTTGAATGTCCAAAAATGCTAACTTGCCATCACTGGCGGAGCTGCAGTGGGTTCCACACGAGCTTATAATATATTATTAACAAACATTAAATTTTTAAAATATACTCCTATCCCAGTGGTTAAACTTGATGTAGGAACCGACAGGTCGAGGGTTCACACCTCAGGTGCACACACAATTGCTTCCTTTTTGTCGAGGGTTCAAACCTCAGGTGCACACACAATTGCTTCCTTTTTTTTTAATTATATAATATGTGTTTAGGGTTTTTAACTATATAATTAATTGTGTTTAGGGTTCAAACTTGAGGTGCACACATGATTGCTTGCTTTTTAACTATATAATTAAAACTATTAATACGATTTAGCTATTTTAATTTATATTTAATTAAATTTTTAATATATGTTTAAAGATAATAACAAGTTAATAAATATAATGTTGATTTAGCTATTTTAATTTATATTTAATTAAAACTTTTAATATATGTTTAAAGATAATAACAAGTTAATAAATATAACGTTTTATTATATTATTTATGATATTATAAATATGTTGTAAATATATATATATATATATATATATATATATATATATATATATATATATTAAACACTAATCTAAGTTAATAAATATAAATAGAGGTAGTTTATATGTGCTTTAAATATTCAAAGAGTTGTTTTAAATTTTTCGAGTTTTTTTTCTTTAACAAAAACCTAATTTCAACACAATCAAAGACATGACAAGATACACACAGTATACAGAGATAAGTAAAAAAAGACCAAAATAAAAAGACATAAATGTGAGGCAGCATCGTCAAGTCTTACAACCTTGGTGTGCTCGTGATTATAGATTGACAAAATACTAAACAAAATAACCAATGCATAAAAGATTCTAGGAATAAAAAAAATACTAGTTAACCAAACAAATAAAAAAATATCAAACATAGTGCATAAAAGCCGTAAGATCTATTTCATTTTTGGACAATAACCAGGACCCCATAGGGATAAAATCCTGGCTACGCCACTGCTTGCCATCCAATACGTTTCACTCCTCCTTTCGAGCACAATAGAAACAAATCATACATATAAATATATTAACACACTCTCTCCATATAGTAAGAGGGATGTACAAAGATAATCATCCGATCACCTTTTTGACAAAGTTCAGGAGCCGGATAGCTACCCTAAAGACAATGTCACATATTCATACGAGGCATTTAAGAGATAATCTAGATGGTATCTTCATCATATATTCATACTAGAGATTTAACGGATAATCTAGATAGTATCACCATCATGATATCTTCTGACCGATGAATTTCCATTTCTTTTTCTTCTCTACCGTACTCCAAACCCTATAAATAAAAAATGATAAAAGAGCTATTCTAATGATTGGAACCCTCAGGCTATGTTAATGGACGGGATTCCTTCTAAGCTGGCCACAAATCAGTTCTGAAAAGAAAAACTAGTTGGGTTTAAAATTTAAAAAGTGTACAAACTTAATCAAATGGAGATACTAAGTTTTTATTCACATATCCTTATTTTATTTTAAATATGATTATAGTAAATAAAATAAAAATTATTTGAGGAACGAGTGTAATCTAGTATGCAAATCAAAATAATATTTACCATAATTATTGAAATCTACCATAATTATTTGATATGCAAAAAGAAACGGGAGTTAAAATTCAAAGAAAATAAGTGTTTTGTTTCGAAAATTTGTAGGATTGTAAAATGTGGTGATATATCTAATTAGCCACTTTTATTTTTATTTCGAAATTATCATATTAGTTTATTTTTATTTAAATTTTAATTATTTGGATAATACCGATCGAAATTCGTCGGACCAAATTGGTACAGTTTATACAAACTAAATGGTAATTTTAAATAATTTATTTAAATATACGAGCAACATGTTATGTTATAAAAAATTTAAATACATATAACTATGTTGTCTATGAAAGTGTGGGTTTAGAGATTGCAGAAGATCCACCGATTCAGACAATAGATTTTTAGTAGCTGGTGGTGTGGAAGTTACACAAATACAATATCAATAATTTTAAATTTTTACATGTTATATTTTCCGATCCTGACTCCGCAAATAAAACCGGTGATCCAACATCTAGAAAATCACGAGGAGAATGAAGGCGATGGCTCCAAACTTAATGTTAAAAAATGGCCACCATATAACAACTAACAGTTACAAGAACCTCTCTTCATAATCAACACAATAAAGATGATTCTACACGAGGATTATCTGCCATAGTGGAAGACCCCGACCAAAGAAGATGAGCAAGTGAAAGGCAAAATCAATAAAAGAAAAGAGAATCAGATCCACAAGCAATATTTCTCTGGCCATGTGATAGGTGGATGCCACATCAAACCGACAAGAAACATCTCGCTCCTGCCAAAACGACCAGCGGCTTCCACCCCTACTACCAATATTTCAAAAACGTTTCCAACAAACTCCTTCGACATTCTAGCAAAAGAACTAGCAACTGCCTGCAGTTATCTAGCCAAATATGCAGGAAAACAATGCCAGAATTCCACCATTCCTCTAGCAACATCCAACAATAATTCAAGAGAATGACCATCATCGAGAGGGGAACCAGGCAAAAGTGCACCACCAGACGCCAAAACCCCACCGACCAAACAGTGTGCAGGTTCTTTCATTCTCATGAGTGTAGTCGAACTACCGACAAGGACATCAATATTTTGGAAGATAGTCGAACTTCCATCATCGAAGAACTAGGTCGGTTATTAACATAATTCAGAACCCCGCCAGGGGTACAACATGTTCAATTCAACAATACACCACCCCTGCAGTAGCCATCAACACAACTTAACACAAGTGTACCGGAATATAAACCATGGATACACATATATCATAATAGCCATGAAGGGAGACCAGCAGAGTGTGTCAACCCAACCCAACAACTCAACCAAATCTATACTATAGACAATACCCACAAGGTTACCTACCTACATTCTTTAACATCTATGGTGCAGTGGCTTCGATCAAGAAATGATAAGGCCAAATCCATCAGCATATTTTCCCTTTCTTTGGACAAACATAAAACGATAGAAGAAGTGTTATCTATGATGACGATGCTAACTTGTAGGAAAAATATTTCTCTTTGGATCCATACATCACATAAGAAGAGATATCCTATAACTTTCTCAACCAGAATAATAGTTGTAGTAGACTATTTTTCTAAGTGGGTAGAATTCGAACCCTTGTAGGAACAAATGCCATATATGTGATCAAATTTATTGTTTAAATATTTGTTTTCGCTTCGGTGTTACGAGGATAATAACTATGTACAATGGACCATAATTTGACAATAAATATATGAAGGATTTTTTTATTCTAGAGGAATACGACAGTGCTTCTCGGTACTTTTTTATCTACAAGAAAATGGCCAGGTTGACAATTCTTGATGGGCTCAAAAGGAATTTAGAAGGTAAACCTGGAAAGTGGAAAGATTATTAACAAAACGTCTGATGGGTATATCGGACCACCAATCGCATAACCACACAAGAATCTTCATTTACGCTAGCCAAATGACTGGCAACTTCCTGCAGTTATCTAGCCAAATATGCAGGAAAACAATGCAAGAATTCCATCATTCCTTTAGCAACATCCAACAGTAATTCAAGAGAATGACCATCATCAAGAGGGAAAGCAGCCCAAAGTGCACCAGCAGATGCCAGAACCATACCAACCAAACAGTGTGTAGGTTCTTTCATTCTTATGAGTGTATCCAAACTACCAACAAGGAAATCAATATTTTGGAAGATAGTTGAACCTCCAGCACTGAAGAACTAGGTCGGTTATTAATATAATTCAGAACCCCGTCAGGGGTACAACATGTTCAATTCAACAATACACCACCCCTGCAGTAACCATCATCACAACTTCACACAAGTGTACCGGAATATGATCCATTGATACACATATGCCATAATAGCTATCGAGGGAGACCAGCAGAGCGTGCCAACCCAACCCAACAACTCAGCAAAATCCACACTATATGCAATACCCACAAGGTTACCCACCTACATTCCCTAACAAGTATGGTGAAGTGCCTTTGACTGAGAAATGATAAGGCCCAGTCCATCCACATATTTTCCCTTTCTTCGGACAAACATAAAACAATAAAAGAAGTGTTACATAAAACGACAAAAGAAGTGTAATCTACGATGAAGATGATAACTTGTAGGAGAAATATTCATCTTTGGCTCCACACATCATACATGAAGAGATATTTTACAACTTTCTCAACCACAAGATGGATAAGTACAACGAAAAAGGAAATCCGAAGCACAACATGCAGCAATTCAAAAGTGATATGAAGTGGTATGGGGTAAATAATAACATGAAGTGAAAAGCCTTCTTTATGACATTTTTATAAAACATATTTAAATGGTTCAATAACCTCCCATATGGTGCATAAAATGTTTCAGGATGTTGGGGATAACCTCAACAACTATTTTATTTAATATGAACAAATGTGATCAATGAAGATAAAGACTATATCCTCCACTACAAAGAAAAATCGAATGAGATATTAAGAGAATATACTCACATGTTCGTAAATACAAACATTGACCTGTAAGACTTCATTGAAATGGTAGAAGTTATAGTTTATTGATCAATCATAGTGGGAGGACCTCTTTCTATCATCATGAAAAAAAAGGCACTCAGCTTCCTAGAGTTGCTGAAGAAAGTGGAATGTCACATAAAAGTGGAAAATATCTTTGGAGCAAGACTTGATGAAGATACAACACTCACAAATACGTACCCTTGAAATCATCCACTCGTACAAAACAACGACCATCTAACAGTGGCTTAATTTAACTCAAAACTATATCCGGAAATCCAGCAGTGCTTTCGGTACCCAATCAGATTCAAAGTATGAATGATAAAAGAGAACCATAATACCTTTACCGAATGATACACAACTTTCTTCACACTAAATAAATATCAACTAAAAAGGGAGTAGAGCATCCTAGATGATGTGGATGATCCAATAGAGGCTCTCCACTCCTTGGAACCTGAAAAGAAAGTTGAACGCATTACAATAGAATGAATACATAGATTAAGGATTTGTTGTAACTTATCAACGGATCTAAGGTACAAAAAACTCGAATTTTTACAATGGAATTTAAATATATTCTCCTGGAATATGCAAGAAATCCCTCATAAGTCATATACCACAAGATTTCAGTTAACAACAACTTCTAACCGATCAAGCAAAATCGAGATAAACATTAAAAGATAAAATACATCATGGAAGAGGTTGATAAGATGATTGCTGTCAGGACTACCCAAGACTCTTAGTATCCAGTATGGACATTCAACCCATTATTGGCCAAAATAAAGAATAACAAATATAGATTGTGCGTCGACTTCATAAATCTCAATCAAGCTAGCCCGAAAAACCTTTTATTCATAGATCATGTTCTTTATGATCATTTATTTTGGGTACAATCATATATAAATGTATGAGGATGATCATGAGCATATAATTTTTATCACATAATGAGGATTATATTTCTATAAGGTTCCATTTTCCTACTTGATGAACGAATGATCAACTTATCAAAACCTCATCAATAAGTTATTTTCTCTACATCTAAGCTGGAACCTACAAGCTTCCATCAACGACATGATAGTCACACCAAGCTTAACCGATTGGCATGAAGATTCCTAATATTTAATAGTTTCATTTACAGATCCTCTTATCAATGCCAACTTTTTTCCTTAGTTTTGAAAGATTGAGGGAAGTTACATTGGATACTGATATGCGAAGAAGAGTTCTAGAATATCTAAAATTCCATCGCCTTACCAGAAGTTCTAAGTCAATAAAAATCAGAGGAATCATTATTGACTACGCAATAAGAGTAATGTTAATCCAGGAAGAAGGAAAATAATCCAAAGTAATATATAATGTAATTAAAACCATATTCAATGCTAAAACTCGATACTTGCAGCTAGAGAAGTTAGCCCATGTATTAGTAGTTATAACCCAAAAAAAGAGAAAGTAATTCCAAGCTTATATCATAATTATTTGAATGCCATTTTTTACGGAGCATACTACACAAACTAAATGTAAATAATATATTGACCATGTAATATGTAAAGCTTGGAATTTACGACAACTAGTTTGAACCTCGAGCTATGATAAAAGCACATGTCTTGACAAATTTTTAACATAATTATTATCTTAAAGACTCATACTTACCACAAAGCAGGTTGAATCAAGATGGCAAGGGCGGACATGTGGTGGAAGTAACAACAAGGGCTATGGGGCGTAAATCCAGCTCACATTTCCAACATGTGATATCATAACACAATTGAGTTTTGATTTCTAGCTACAAATAATAAAATAGAACACGAGGTCATCAACTACTCAGAATTATAGAATTTTAGTTGTTTATCATTACTCTTAATCCGTAGGTAATCCATGTAATGACTAAATGGGGAGTAGGTCATCCAAGATGATATGTATGATCCAATAAAGGCTTTACACCTCATAAAACCATGAAAGGAAGTTGAAAATAATACAATAAAATGAATGAAAATATTACAGATTGACTATAATTTATCAACTCAACTAAGGTACAAACTACTTGACTTTATAAAATACAATTTACATATGTTTTCTTAGAATACCAATGACATCACCCTTTTTTAAATAAACAATAACTTATGATTGATTAATCAAAATCGAAGCCCATACTCACAAAAAATTACAAAACCCATCATGGAAGAGGCTGACAAGTTGATTGTGGATGGACATATTTGGGATTCGTATTATCTAGTATAAACAACCCATTTATTGGTCAAAATGAAGAATGGAAAATAAATAATGTGCGTTGACTCTATAGATCTTAACCAAGCTTGCCTGAAAGATATTTTCTCTCTGCCTCAAATCATTCACTTCTTGATGCGAACTCTGATAAAAGATTATATCCTTCATGAACAGTTATTATTGGTAATATCAGATGAAGATGTATAAGGATGATAAAAAGCACATAATTTTCATCACATAAAATGATTAAATTGGTATAAGGTGATCTTTTTTAGGTTGAAGAATGCATGATCAACTTATCAACGTATAATCAGCAAGTTATTTTCCACATAGCTAGACCAGAACCTACAAGCTTACGTTGACGACATGATGGTCACCAGAATACAAGAAGAGGAGCACCTGGCAGATTTATACGAAACATTTGGCAACCTCATATGAATTACTTGGCGGTTCAACCATGAAAAATGCATTTTTGAAATTTTTTCATAGATATTTTTGAGATTCATGTCCCGTCTGATGAGTCCGAATTCGAAGAGCCCCCCGGAAGGGTAGTCCAAAGTAAAGTCACCCCGTAAATTCGGACAGACTCCATGACTTCAGTTCGAACAGCGCTGATTGAACCGGACAGGTGATTTTGAACACTGCAAACATAAGGCAGTTCGAACTATGACTAAAGTACTAAAAAACCTAATCACTATCTGACTAAGCTACCTGTACACCTGCTTAAAACTCATGGGTCTTTAAACATGACCCAGGTCCATTAAACTTGACCCGAAAGCCCATAAGGGCCCAAATTTCATACTATAAATGCCCAACCACCAGCATTAACTATGGGTAAGAAAAATTAACTGCTGCCAGGCTGCTTAATTCTATCTCCACCCTTGAAACACTTTGAAACACTTTGAAATATATCAAAACACCCTTAAACACCACCACACCACAGTGAAACACCCTTACGCCGCCTTAAAACTCCACCTAAAATTACCAGCCTACCCTCAGGCTACTTTTATCCTCACCAAATTGGCGACCACAGTGGGAGGCGACGGTGCCTGAATCAAACATTCAAAACCAAGTAAAAGAATTCTGTCCGAATGAATCCGGATAATCCAGAGCTTCCACCAGCTTTGCTCGAAGTGGTGGAAGAGAACGATGAATATACTGTCCAAGAGCGTGACAGGTTGAGGGTTGAAATAGAAGCTCTGAGGGCTGAGAGGGCCAAGATGGGCATGAAGGAAAAGTCCAAAGCATCAGTTGCTCATCGCTCTGATAACCCTCGAGAGCATGAGGCTTCAAAGACTCATGTGAGCACTAAAAAGACACATGCCAGTTCTAAAAAGTCTCACCGGTCCAAGCCTGTGGAGAGTTCTGACTCAAGTTTAGAATCTTCGGACAGCTCTTCGGACAGTGAGGGGAATGAAAAGTCCTTGTCCTCCAGCAGTGACGAAGGGCGAACCAGGAAAAAACAAAAGCAAGTTAAAAAGTATTCCAGAAAAAGAGACCACCATGGAAGAATGAAAAGACACATTGGGAAAGGATCATCTCACAGCCGGCGACATATAGACCGGATGCTGGTGGATCCATTTGCCTTCCATGATGAGCCAGGTATCTTTGCAACACCTAATGAGGATACCGTGTTCAGTCGTGGAAGAAATTGGAGGCAGTCTCCACTGTCTTCTAAAATCCTATCCGGAAACCTCCCCAAGAGGTTCGATAGCACCAAGATGGAGAAGTACGATGGTAGTACTAATCCAGACAATCATCTGGAGCAATTCAAGAACTTCATGATGAACTTTGATGATGATGATAAACTACTCTGCAGGGCATTCTCCCAGTCCTTTACGGGGAGTGCTCTGAAGTGGTACAACAGCCTTCCTCAGGGTTGTATCAGAGACTTCGATACCTTTTGGGTGGCCTTTCGAAGGCAATTTGTGGGGAGTAAGGAGCTCAAGGGCAATGGAGATACCATAATCCATTGTGCCCAAGAGCCAAATGAATCGTTGAAAGAATACATAAGTCGTTTTGTGAACACAAAGAACGGGCTGGCTGATTGCTTTGAACAAGTGGCAATAGCATCCCTGAGACAAGGTTTGAACCCGGGCAACCTGGCCGATTCAGTAACAAGGAAGAAAACCATGACCTGGGGTGGATTGCTGAATCAAGTCGGCAAGCAAATAAATGTTGATGAAACAAAAAAGACCAGGGTGCACAGGCAGGTGAGGTCCACCCCGGTGACACCAACTCCCAATCCAAACCAGTCCGGCAACAAAGCTAGAGAAACCGGACAGGGGCATGGAAGAGGAAAAGCTCAGTCTCAACCAGCTGCTCCTGCACAGAGTCAGCAGTCTAGAAATAAAAGGGGGCCGTGGGTCCAACCGGAGTGGTTTGCAGAGCTCAAAGAAAGTGTGGCAACCATTTTCGATAAAACTAAAGATGAAGTACACTACCGGAGACCGGCAACCTTGCAGTCTCCCAGAGAACATCGAAACAGTTCTTTTTGTCAATATCACAATGATATTGGCCATACTACTGATGATTGTATAGCCTTGAAACAAGAGGTTCAGAACCTGATTGAAAGAGGGAAATTGGGTGCATACGTCAAAAGAAGAGGAGGCAATAGGCCTGACAACACTCACCGGGCTGGTCCGGTTAATGCTGCCCCAGAAGGGGCTATGGTGATCATTGAAAGGTTTGATGTGGAATCTGAATATTTGGATCCTGATCCAACAAGGAACAGAGTGGGTGCAATAGAGGAGCGTTCTAGGACGGTCTCCGGGCTCATTGAATTCTTTGAGTCCTTGACAATTTTCGGAGGGGATACTGTAACGGCTCCTACCACTTCATCAAGAAAAAGGCATGTCCATAATTTGGCTACCCAGCTAGAGGGGGGCATGACCTCTTATCAATCATCAAGCTTATTCCCATTCATTGTCTTTGATGGGGATGATTTGAGAGACATTGCTGGCCCTCATGAAGATGCTGTTGTCATAGGAGCATCGATAGGGGGCAATGAGATAAGGCGAATCCTGGTAGATACTGGGAGCTCTGCCAATATCCTTTTCCTAGATACTTACAAGAAAATGAAAAATCCAGCTGTGATTCAAAAGTCAGACCGATCGATTGTAGGCTTCACGGGCAGTTCAGCTGATGTAACTGGTGAGTTCGAAGAAGAAGTATTATTGGGCAGAGGCCCTTTCAAGAAAACGGTCAGAATACTTTTCATAGTGGTGGACTGTCCCACTTGTTACAATGCTATTCTAGGGAGATCTTGGCTCTCTAGGATGCATGCAGTGGCTTCAACAGTCCATCAGTGTTTAAAATATGCTGTTCAGGGGCAGGTTGGGGTTGTCCGGAGCAGTCAAAAAGTTGTAAGGGAGTGTTATGCCACTGCCTTGGCTCCACGAACGCTGGGGGCAGTCCGTATAAATGACCAATAGCAGTTTGAGGGCCTGTCTGGGGGTGAGGGTGAAATTGATGACCCTAGAGAGACCCCCGGAGTGTTGATCCCAGTTGAAGAGGTTGAGACACACTGTTTAGAAGAAGGGAAATTTGTCAAGATAGGGTCCAAAATGCCACAAGTGTTGAAAGAAGAGATGTTAAAATTCTTAAAAGACCATCAGCATGTCTTTGCTTGGTGCAATGCTGATGTTACTGGAGTTCCATCAGAGGTGATTTCCCATCACCTATCTGTCCGGAGAGATGTGGCACCTGTGGTGTAAAAGAGGAGAGCTTTCTCAAAAGAAAAGGCTGATGTCATTGTACAAGAGGTTGACAGACTCACAAAGATGGGGCACATTAAAGAATCTCAGTACCCTTTGTGGACTGCCAATCCAGTCTTGGTAAAAAAGAAGAACGGAAAATGGCGAATGTGCATTGACTTCACAGATCTCAATCGAGCTTGCCCAAAAGACTTGTATCCGGTTCCCCGGATAGATCAGCTGGTAGATTCTACTTCTGGGAACAAGCTGCTCTCCTTTATGGATGCTTTCTCCGGGTACAATCAGATCCAGGTGGATCCCAGGGATCAAGAGCATACCACTTTTGTTACTGATAGAGGATTACACTGCTACAAGGTGATGCCTTTTGGTTTGAAAAATGCTGGGGCTACTTATCAAAGGTTAGTCAATAAGGCATTTGCTGATCAAATTGGAAGAAATATGGAGGTTTACATTGACGATATGATGGTGAAAAGTGTGGATGAGCAGCTGCACTTGTCCGACCTCCAGGAGACTTTTGCCAATCTGGCCAAGGTAAATTTAAAGTTAAATCCTGAAAAATGTGTATTCGGAGTGCAGTCCGGGAAGTTCTTATGATATATTATAAGTGAGCATGGAATACAGCCCGACCCGGACCAACTCAATGCTTTATTTCAAATGGAGCCTCCTCGAAATGTTAAAGAAGTGCAGCGGTTAACGGGGAGGTTAGCAGCTTTGAACAGGTTCATCTCTAGGTCTTCGGACAGATGTGCTCCTTTCTTTCAAACTTTGAAAGGTGCAAAGGGGTTTGAGTGGACACCACAGTGTGATGAGGCGTTCAATGAAATTAAGAAGCATCTGTCCTCCCCCAAGACCTTGTTCAAACCAGTCGATGGGGAAACTCTTTTTGTGTATCTGGCTGTTTCAAGTTGTGCCATCAGTGCTGTGCTAGTAAGGGAGGTTGATGGGTACCCTCACCCGGTATACTACATCAGCAAAAGCCTGATTGATGCTGAACGCCGTTATTTGAAACTTGAGAAACTAGCATTGGCCTTGGTGATAGCTGCAAGAAAGATGAGGCCTTATTTTCAGGCTCATCCTATCGTTGTCCGGACATCTTTCCCTTTAAAGAATGTCCTTCAAAAAGCAGACATTTCAAGCAGAATGACAAAGTGGTCAGTAGAGTTGGGGGACTTCGACATAGACTTTGCTCCTCGAACAGCAGTAAAAGCTCAAGCTGTGGCTGATTTTCTGGTTGAATTCCATTCTGATAGGGACTCAGAACAATCTGCAGATTCAAAAGACAAAAAAGTGTGGATTGTCCGAACAGATGGAGGATCCAGTGCCATAGGATCTGGGGCAGGAATATGTCTTACTTCCCCCTATGGGGACAACATGTTCCAAGCTATTTGTTTTGCTTTCAGGGCGTCCAACAACGAGTCCGAATACGAAGCAGCTATAGCTGGGTTGAAATTGGCTTATATCTGTGGAGCAAAAAGGGTCAAGCTGCTAAGCGACTCCCAATTGCTTGTCCACCATGCCTTGGGCTTATCAGAAGCTAGAAAAGAACAATTGATCAAATATTTAATTCTCTTGAAAAATGAGGCAATGAAGTTTAAGGCTGTTGCCTATGAGCATATTCCCCGGGCAGAGAATGAGCTAGCAGACTCATTGGCAACAGTAGCATACACGGAGTCCTATCCATGGATCCATGTGCTTGAAAGTCCTTCTATCCAACTTGATGAGGGGGAAAAAGAAGAAGTCTTTGAAATACAAGTGAATGAGCCTCAGGATTGGAGGTCTCCTATTATACAATATCTGTCCGAAGGCATCATACCTTTGAATAAATCACAAGCCAGAACTCTAAAACACAAAGCTCGTGGTTTCATCATGGTTAGGGAGGTCTTATACAAGAAATCCTATAGCAAACCTCTCCTACACTGTTTAGGAGATCATGAGTCACAAATGGTTCTCTCCGAATTACATGATGGTGAGGGATCAGCCCATTGTGGATTTAGAGCATTAACAAGAAGAGTGCTTCTCTCCGGATATTATTGGCCATCAATAATGAAAGATGCTAAGGAGTTGGTGAGAAGGTGTGACCCATGTCAGAGGTACAGTAATGAAATTCATGTGCCAGCCATTCCTTTGGAGTCAATCTCTGAGCCTATCCCCTTTGCTCGATGGGGATTAGACTTAATTGGACCTCTTCCTATGGCGTCCGGAGGGCGTAAAACCATAATCGTAGCCATTGACTACTTCTCGAAATGGATAGAAGCAGCCCCCTTGGCAGGGACAACATCAAAGGCTGTTATAAAATTCATTCTATCCAACATATGTTGCAGATTTGGTGTCCCTCAGAAAATAACAACAGATAATGGGCCACAGTTTGACAACAGAGAAATGGAGAGCTTCTGTGCCTCAAGGGGTATTCAGCACTGCTTTTCTTCACCATTCCACCCACAAGCCAATGGGCAAGTTGAGGTGGCTAATAGAACAATACTGTCCGGCTTAAAGAAAAATCTCGAAGGGGCTGCTGGAAAGTGGCCTAGTTATTTACAAGAAGTCTTGTGGGCCTACCGGACAACGCCTGGGGCTGCCACACAAGAATCACCTTTTGCCTTGGTCTATGGGATGGATGCAGTAGCTCCCATAGAGAAGACACTCCCCTCTTTTCGTGTTCATAACTTCTCCGGACAGGCTAATGAAGTAGCAATCAGAAATCAGCTTGATTTGATTGAAGAAAGGCGAGTAAAATCTCATCTTAGAATGGCACACTATCAGGGCTTGATGAGAAGCAGGTTTGCTTCCAAGGTTAAAAGAAGGGACTTTCAACCAGGAGATAAAGTATTGAGGAAAGTTTTCTTGCATACCAAGGAAAAACTCTTCGGAAAGCTGGCCCCAACTTGGGAGGGTCCGTATACTGTGGTTGAAAGAATCAAGCCTGGCACATACTGGCTGGAAGACAAAGATGGCAGGGTTTTAACTCACCCTTGGAATATTGAACACCTTCGAATGTACTTAGAATAAAATCTATGTAAATATTTACTTGTTTGAATATCCATGTAAATATTTGGGGGCATACCACTTCCTCTCTTCGGCGCCACGAAGAGCTTTCAATAAAACTTGGAGCCTTCTTAAACAATTTTCTAAGTTTTTACAAAATTCTGTTGATTGCCATACTACCCGGACTGAAAGATCTAAGGGCTATTTGAATTCTAGCCAGAGAAATTAAACACTCTCACAATATGAACTACTTAAACAAACTGTGGAATAAGAGAGAGGTTGTGCAAGATAAAACATTCATTCGATAAACTTAAAGTTGCCTTGGCCTTCCAAGGACTTTGGTTCGAACAAAAAGTTAACAAAACAAATTACTGACTAAGGTGGAGCCGATTGGTGACAATCTTCTCTTTTGCTGCAGTCTCATCTTTTGAGGTTTTCAAGTCCTTCTCCAACTCGGACAGCTTAGCCCGGAGATCTTCTAGGGTTTTCTCTAAAGAGGCAACTTTTGTGTTGCTTTCATTTTTACTCTTCTTCAGCTGTTCGTTCGACTCCTTAAGCAAGTCAACCTGGGTAGTGGCACCCCGGAGGTCATCGGACAGTTTCTCCTTCTCAGACTTAAGCTCCTTAATGGTTTCTGCCTGACTCCGGACTTGCCTTTCCAGGGTGAGCACAGGTTGCACGTTGCTAAGGAGGGAGTGAGCTATAATGTCCCTTTCGCTGGAAACCAAGAAAGTCTTGACATTAAAGTTCACTGTGTTGGAACTACTTGGAGGAACGTATGGCCCAGCAAACTCATCTCTTGACAGACCAAGAAAGTAATCACCTAGAGGACCCAGGCCGGTGACATCCACTTCGTCCATATTGATCTCTCCCCTTTCAATCTCATCAGTATGGAGTTCCCTTGGAATCCCTTCGTTAAGATTTTCTGGGATCTCCTCAGCTAATGTAGGATCAATTGGGAAAGTGGGCTCCGGATCCCGGACAGCGAACTCTTCTTCTTGAGAAGTCTTCTTCTTTTTTACTTCTCTGTCAGCACTATCGCTTGCTTGCTTGCGAGTTCGTTTGGAGGCCCTTAGAGGTTTTGGGGGAGTCTCTCCGTGTCTCTTACTTTCCACTTCTACCACTTGTAGAAGATTTGCATCAACTTGAGCTGGGACTGGCACCTCTGTGTCAGTTGGAGCCTTTTTCTCCGTATCCACTGCCGTTTTCCTCCCTTTCTTCTTCTGGCCCTTCATTTTACTTGGGGCTTTGGCCCGAAGAGGGAGGAGAAGGGTCCCATCTAGCTCGTGTGACCTTCTTAGCACTATGTCATCATCAGGAGGGGTGGAGAACTCCTCCCATGTTAAATCCCTCCGACCTGTGGTGTTCCACAGGTGAGATCTGGCTAAGTTTCCCGGAGTGAAAGCCTTGTGAAACCGGTTCTCCCAGTTCTCTGCGGCCCATGCGTTTATCTTGCCACAGGTAACCTGTCCGGCTTTCGTATAGTCTCCGAACTCTTTTGGAAGTTCTGGCAAAACAAAAGAATAGTTAGTTAGTGAAAGCTTAAAGAAGGGAAGATTCGAATAGAAACTTAAAGAAAGAACTTACGATCACTTCTCCATCTACTTCGAAGAAGGCTAGGATTCTCCCCGACTTTAATCTTTTTACCATTCTCCCATGAGCCACTTATAAACAAGAATTGGCTCCTCCATTTATTCTCCGACTCCAGGAGATCATCGACGGCTTTCAGGTTGTTCCCCATATTAAAGTGATAAAAAGGGAACTGGTGGTGTTTGCACAGACTGGCAACCGCAGCGAACTCTTCCATTGGAAGAGGAATTCCGGACAGCCTGGATGCCATAATACATGACATCAAGGTGTACCATCCGTTGGGGCTTAGCTGCGATGGACATAACTTCACTAAGTGGAAATAGCGCACTATTTCTGGATCCAATGGGAACCTGAGTCCCCAATTTAGCAGCTCCGTAAAAAATACGATCTCATTCCTCTTGCAGTCCATCGGGGTCTCCGGATCAATAGGAATTCGGATCTTTACGTTTTCAGGGATCCCCCACTTAGTGCGAAGCCGTCCCAGATCTCTAGTGTGAATAAACGAATATTTGGTTTTCAACAAAGACAAAAGATACTTGGACTCTACCTTATGAAAGCAGGGCCCAACTCTCCCTTCAAGGCTCTCCGGCAGATCCGGACGCCTTAGATACAAGTCTTATTTGCCTTTCTTGGCAACAACCATAGCAGTTTCAACCTGTCCGGAAGACTCGGACTCAAACCTGGCCTCCTCAGTGGAGTCTTCCATCCTTTCCTCCATTACAGTTGGGGGAACTTCTGCAGAAACAGCCCGGGGAGGGATGATGCTTGGTACAGCTGATCCTCCGGACTGCTGGCTTGATGTATGCTTTTGAGTTCTCGCCTCAGTTTGAGTTTCTGAGGTCGAGACTTCCTTGGGAGGTAGTGGACTGCTAGCCTCCGGACCAACCGGCCTTTCCCGGAGAGTCCTAACAGCTACCCTTGACTCTGATTCACTAGTATTCTTTGAGGAGAGTCCTTTGACCAACCTGCTTGGTCTTTTCATGATCAGCTTGTCTGGGGAATGATCGGAGTCGGACCCCATGGCAATAAAAGTAGATTTCTTCTTGACACTCGTAACAGTAACCCCTGGTTCGACGACAGGAATTGACTCTTGAACTGAAGAGTCTGAAACGATGGGGGAGAGTGTCGTTCGAAAGAGTTTTCTAGGTTTTGTACCTTTCGAAGAAGACGAACCTCTATCAGATTCTTCGATTGAAGTGGCTGGTCTCTCAACTGGCGATGCTGGAAGCCCTGCTGCAATCCTTTTCTCTTTTTCAACCCTTTGAGCTCTCTCTAGTTCTGAAAGATTGAGCCAGCCACCCTTGATTAAAGCTGTTCTTGCTGTGAACATAAAACTATTAAGGAAATCTTAAGGTTTTAGAGAGATGAAGTTTTGAGTAAAATGGCAAAGTGAAAATGAGACTGTGAAAGATGAATAGTATTTATAGTAAATGTAAAAAAGGGGGTTTGATTCCTAGGAGAATCCGAAAAGTTGGGTAATGATTAAAAGACGGCGCTGACGTCATCAAAACCATTTAAAGAAGTTACCTGTTCAATAAAGTGGTGTAATTTTCGAGGTAGAAAAACGGCTGGAGTAACCAACCAGAGGGTGACACGTGTCCCACTACCTCTGACAAAGAACCGTTTGGAATTCGTAACGGTTGGGCTGTCCGGGCCTATTTCAATTCTCTTCGAATTGGAAAGCCACTTCTTCAATCGGACTGTTTTTCAGTTCTTTTAACAAGGACACTTGTTCAAATACCTAAAAAAGGGGCTCCTGATGAGTCCGAATTCGAAGAGCCCCCCGGAAGGGTAGTCCAAAGTAAAGTCACCCCGTAAATTCGGACAGACTCCATGACTTCAGTTCGAACAGCGCTGATTGAACCGGACAGGTGATTTTGAACACTGCAAACATAAGGCAGTTCGAACTATGACTAAAGTACTAAAAAACCTAATCACTATCTGACTAAGCTACCTGTACACCTGCTTAAAACTCATGGGTCTTTAAACATGACCCAGGTCCATTAAACTTGACCCGAAAGCCCATAAGGGCCCAAATTTCATACTATAAATGCCCAACCACCAGCATTAACTATGGGTAAGAAAAATTAACTGCTGCCAGGCTGCTTAATTCTATCTCCACCCTTGAAACACTTTGAAACACTTTGAAATATATCAAAACACCCTTAAACACCACCACACCACAGTGAAACACCCTTACGCCGCCTTAAAACTCCACCTAAAATTACCAGCCTACCCTCAGGCTACTTTTATCCTCACCACCGTCAAAGGGGAATATAAGGAAATCGTACACAATTATGAAACCTAGCTGCCATGGATTTACAACGTAAAAAAAAGTAAAAATATTAGACAGGTGATTGGTAGTATCGAATAAATTCATTACCATATCCTCTAAATATACCAACCTTTTTCCGAAGTCTTGAAAGGTGGAGGGAAGTTCCATTAGATGTCGACATGTGAAGAAGTATTCCATAATATCAAAAAGCTCATTGTCTCACTAGAACTGATAACTAAACCAAAATTAGTAGAATCATTACGCCTTTACTTTACCATATCTGACGACGCATTAAGTATGATGTTCAACCATGAAGAATAAAATAAATCTAAAACAATAAACAATATAAGTAAACCATTACTCAATACTGAAACTCGATACTTGTAGCTAGAGAAGTTAGCCCATATATTAGTATTCTAAGATTATATCATAAATATTCGAACATTATTTCCTTTATAGAGCGTACTACACCAGCCAAACGTAATTCAGAGATTTACTAGGTGGTATATGGAGCTTGGCATTTATGACATCCAGTTTGAACCTCAAACTATGATCAAAGCACAAGCCTTGACGGGCTTCTTAGCGGAGTTCCAATCTTAAAGACTTATACTTACCACGAAGCAGGTAAGAACGAACATACGGTGAAAGTAATAACCAAGTATATGAGGAAGGAATCCATCTGAAATTCAGTTGGCTAACATATGTGGAACAAAGCATGTTTGGCTACTAATAGACTCAAATTTAGTGGCTGATCAAGTGCTCTGAATTAACACATGCGTGAAATCCATCTCAAACTAATTATATATATGTTAACATGTTATAAGATGTACTTTTATAATAATCTTCTCACTTTTTGAATTCCTTTTATTTATATTCTGTGGACAATATACTATTTACCACCCTAGTGGCACCAATAGGTTTTTATAAGGCATATTTTGTCGTCTCTTTAATAAAATGCTTACCATTTTGCAGTAATACGAGAAATACAAAGTCTAACTAAGACTCTTTATCGCAGTTTAACTAACGACACAATCTTTATCACAATAAAGTTGGCGGGAGTAGAATTCAAGCGATTGCAATAAACACAAGAAACTCCGCCAACATCCGCTAATAAGATATGTACGATAAGATTAAAGGTGCACCCGTCCTCACTCTTTCCCAAATAATATGAACAGGTTTCACCAATGCGGATGTCAACGTCTCAGGATAATCATATTAGATGTGACTCTTTGAATGACATAATTTCATAAAAGGATCGATTTTTATTAATGATAATTAATGTTTCATATTCCTACAATGTAATTTTTGGGTATATTGTGGCTATATCAAATACACGTTCTCGTCTTCATAATCTATCAATGCCTTTGATACCCAATCAAAGGCAAATTATAAATGATCTGAGGGAACTAGAAGACCTCTAGGGATTGATACATAACTTCTCTCATATTAAATACATATGAACTAAAACAAAGTAGGCCGTCTTAGATAACATTGATGATCCAAGAGAGGTTACTTACCTCATAGAACCATGAGAGGAAGTTGAACGCTTGAAAGTGGAAGAAATGAAAATATTATGGATCGTTTGTACCTTATCAACCGAACTAAGGTACAATCTAATCTAGATATGTTCTCTTGGAATACCCAGGATGCCACCTCTCCGGCCTCTTAAGTCATAGAGCATAAGATTTTAATCCATTCAATTTTTCCCGGTCAATCAAAATCGACACCCTTACTCATAAAAAAATATATCATGGAAGTGGTTGACGAGATGATTATCATCGAGCATATTCAAGACTCTTATTTTCCAGTCTGGAAAACAACCTATTATTAGTCAAAATGAACAATGAGAAATAGAGAATGTGGGTTAACTTCACATATCCAACCAAGCTTTCTTGAAATACACATTTTCTCTATTATGAATCAATCAAATCATCAATGCGACCTCTAAAATAATATGATGTCCTTTATGAATGTATATTTTTGGTCTAATCAGATGCATATGCGTGAGGATGATTTTTAGAGAGTATATTTTTCATAAAACTAACAAATTTTGGACCATTTTCTTTGACAAATTATTGCACACATGTATTAAGTAGAATCTTACAAGATGCATAGGCATATTGTGTCATTTTTGAACCATTTGTGTCCCATATTTACTAGGCATACGTCTCAACGCATTCTTCAAATTTCCAAGTAGATGATAAAGATACTATGCATGGTAGCAATATGGAATAATCATTGAGTCATAACTAACTATACTTATATGACATTTATATATAAATATGATTTGAGTAACAAGTTATTGAAACTTTAATAACTCTTAGAAGCATAATAGATTCTATTTATCCTTGATAAGGGGAAGAAATATTTGGAAGAATAATTAAATTAATTAAATAAAAGAGACAATTTAGCTTTATAAAAGTCTTGTAAAAAACCAATAAACGTGTAATATTGAGAGGGCCTTATGTAATAAATAATAATTATGGTTGAGATTAGTAAAGAGTGGGGTGAGGTGAGCATAAAAAGGGTAATAATGTAATTTATGGATCCACCCTTTGTACTAATATAAAGAAACATATTTTTTAAAAAATGGGATCAACCATTACTAAATAATTACTTTATTATTTATTTTGCCAGTTTCTCTCTCTACCTTTAATGTGTTTCTCTGTCTAAACTATTCTTCCGAAACATAGCTTAGACAAATAACCTCTCTAAAAAATATTTGGAACTATCATTGGCGCCATCTGTGGGAACGATTGGTACCCAGAACCGTTCTTCCAAAACCAGTATGGAATTGTTGAATATTTTAAGAGAAATGGATACAGAAGCTTTAGAGTAGCTTAAAGTAGTACTGGTGATCGTTAGGTGGGACACTCATCTGAAGGTCATCTTAACAAAGAATCGATAGTGAAAGAATATAAGGATGATCAATTTTTCGATTAACTACTAGAAGAGTCTGCTTCGGTAACTCGGAGGAAGGAACTTTTAGAGGACACAGAAAGACTAAAAATATAAAATGATGGAGCTCTGAATTTCAAGAGTCTCATGTCGGATATTCAAAGGGTCAAGTAATAGAGAAAGGTTGTATTAAGAATTCCGACATGTTTTGGAGCATCTTCCGCCAACAATTTATGGGAATAAATATTTTTCGAGCAAATGGTGATACGATAATTTATTGTAGACATAATGTCGGAGAGATCTTGAACGATTATACTAATCGTTTCACCAAAATCCATACCGATATGGAGGATTGGGAAGACCAAGTGTCTTTAACATATTTTTGAATGAGACTTCTCCCAGTATCTTAAAATATAATGTCGTAGAAAAGCAGGCTATGATGTTTGGGGAATTGTTAGACCAAGTTGAAAAAATAATTTTGGTAAATGAAGCCCACACATCGGTAATGGCTTATATGGAACAAATTAAACAAAATCAATTCCAATAATCTATGATGGTCCACCAATGAAAATTCCTTTGACTTGTCATCCAGCTTAAACTGTCCGACTAAGAACTCCGACCCAGTTACCTATGAAGTGGGTGAATTTTTAAGTGGAAAATGTGCAACAAAGTGTCAGGTCAATGTCAAACAAGTGGGTCCGACCAACTCATTTTACTTAATAGACAAATAGTATAGCAACAATTTTTAACAAAGCTTGAAATCGCATAAAATTCCGCAAACCTGCCCCAATACAGACTCCAACAGAAAACAGAAGTAACAAATATTGTAAGTACCATGAATATGTTGGCATGATACAAAAAATTGTGTAGCGTTGAAAAAAGAAATACAAGTGTTGATTGAAAATGAGAAGCTGACAACATTTATTAAGAAACATTGTCTTATAGATCCAAAGCAATAAAATACTTTGATGATTTTACAGTATATCAATTATTTTGATGTTTCTTTGAAGTACTTAGATCCAAAACCAGGCATGAATCAGATAGTGTTGTCGGAGGAACTGGTTATGAATAAAAATATTAGTAAATTTCACACTTTTTTTGAATCATTAATAATTTTTGTAGGTGATACTGTTTCAGGGACATCAAATTATTCTCAGAAAAGGCATATTGCAAGCTTAACAACCCAGTTAAAGGCGAGAGCTTCACCATATTTGTGTATATAAGTCCATCTTCATTACTTTGTTTTGAAGATGATGATATGAGAGAAATGGTTGGCCCACATGAGGATGTTGTGGTGATTGTGACGGAAAGTTCTGAGGAAATGATACGAAGCATCTTGATATTTACCAATATAATGTTCATGACAACTTGCCGAAGTGGTTGGGGAACTTGAAGGAAAAGTGAAGTTGGGTCGCGGACCGTTTAAAAAATTTGTAGCATTGTTTTATATTATGGTAAATGCGCCAACATCTTACAACGCGGTATTCAGAAGGTCTTGGCTATCTACAATGCATGCAATGACATCAATTGTTCACCAATGCTTGAAATATATCATGGGAAATAAAACCGAAAATAGTTGGAGAAACCAAAAAAATAGAAAGAGAATGTTACCGATTGGCATTTCCCCAAAACATATCAAAGGGAGCGATTCGAATAAGGTGGTAGGGTTGATGATGCGAGGGAAATCCCCAGGTTTCTGGTCCCTGACAAAAGTTTTGAGGATCATATTTTTTGGAACAGAAAGAGCTTAAAAATTGGTACAAAGTTATCTCTGAAGGTGAGGGAGAGTGTTAATTCAGTTTTTTATCAACAAAGCTACATATGTTTGCAGGGCGTACCAAAGATGTAATGGGGTACCTAAGGAAATCATCTTTCCTAAGTTAGTAATTTGAAGTAGCGTGTGCCCAATCATCCAAAAAATAAGATCATTTTTATAAGAAACATTTGAGGCCATCATGGCCAAAGTAGACCAGTCATCCAAGGTTAGGTAGATAAAAGAGACACGGTACCCTTTGTTAACTGCCAATCTAATTTTAGTAATAAATAAAAATGGTAAATGAGGAATGTGCATAGATTTTAATGATTTAAATATAGCATGTCCAAAAGATCCTTTCTTGGTTCATTTGATAGATCAGTTAGTGGATTCTACCTTAGGAAATCGATTACTTTCATTCATGGACGCTTACCCTGAGTACAATCAAATCAAGATGGATCCAAATGATTAAGAAAATACTTCGTTCATCACTATAAATGGTTTGCACTATTATAAGGTTATGCCTTTTGGGTTTAAAATGCTGGGGAAACTTACCAGCGCTTAGTAAACAAACTTTTTGAGGCTCAGATCGGACAAAATGTTGAAGTGTATATTGACGATATGTTAGTGAAAAGCACAATGGATGAGGACCACTTTGCATTTTTAGAGGAAACGTTTGCCAACCTAAAGAGAATAAACTTGAAGTTAAATCTAGAAAAGTGTACATTCGGGGTACGATCGGAAATTTTCTTGGGTACATAGTCTGTGAACATGAGATAGAGGTTGACATTGTAAAGTTAAACACTCTAAGAATTATGGCACCACCTCGGACAAACAAGGAGTTACAAATCAAAACATGTATGCTAGCATCTTTGAATAGATTGATATCTCGGTCCTTGGATAAATGCGCTCTATTTTTCCAGATGTTGAGACAAGTAAATTATTTTAACTAGACCCATGAGTGTTCTGGAGCGTTTGTACGAATTAAAGAATATTTATCCTTACCAGAAATCTTAACGAAGCCTAATCCATGAAATAAATTGTACATCTACGTATCAGTATCAGATTATGTTGTGAGCATTGTTTTGATTCGAGAAGTAGATAACTGCTCGCGAGCAGTTTACTATGTGAATAAAAGTCTTTTGGATACAAAAAAAGGTATTTAAAGTTAGAAAAGTTAGATCTTTGTTTTGTAACTACAATACAAAAAATGAGACCTTACTTTTAGGCTCAATCTATTATTTTTCGAACATATTTCTCCTAAAGATCATGTTACGAAGACCTGATGTGTCGGGCAGAATAACTGAATGGTCCATGATATGGGGTGACTTTAATATTGATTTTGAACCTCGAAGTGAAATCAAAGCACATTTTTTAGATTTTTTCATAATCGATTTTCATTCCGATCGGTCAGAAATGGAAGTAGAGAAAGTATCAAGGCAGAATGGACAATCCGAACAGAAGGAGGTTCAAGTACATCGGAATATGGGTAGGGGTCTAGTTGG
Organism: Limnanthes douglasii subsp. nivea; assembly: GCA_036936605.1. NCBI lineage: Eukaryota > Viridiplantae > Streptophyta > Magnoliopsida > Brassicales > Limnanthaceae > Limnanthes > Limnanthes douglasii. The sequence continues at coordinate 273,207,390 of JAUPFV010000002.1, forward strand.
TTTCTCTAGGTGGTATTGCAATGTATCAAGCTATTTGTTTTAGGTTTAGAGTGTCAAACAATGGGGTAAAGTACAAACCGTTTTGGCAGGTTTAAGACTTGCTAGCATTTATGGAGTTATAAACATTAGGCTCATAAATGATTATCAACTTCTTGTAAATCACGCATTTGGCCAATCCGAGGCTAGAAAAGATCATTTAGTGAATGACTTGAGAGCATCAAAAGCCTTAGAGATTTTTTTTGGAAGTATCAAATACGAACATCTTCATAGGCACTGTTGCGTTTCCAAAAAGCACCCTTGGATTATTATACAAGAAAATCCTTCAATAACAAAGGGGTCCGAGCAGGTAAATGGGTCAGTTGAAGCTTTTTAAATTTTATAAGTACTGAGAAAAATTAGAGGTGCGATATTAAGGAATGTCTGGTTAATGATATCTAGCTAGTTGATAAAGCGATGGAAAAGAAAATATGGTTCAAGGCGCACAATTATATAGTACTCGGGGACATCTTGTATAAGAAATATTTTACCAGACCTTTGCTTTAATCTTTGGTAAAAATGAGTCAGATATGATGGATAAGGATTTGCGTATTATAGGTACAAGACTTCGATAAGAAGAGTTCTTTTTTCAGGTTATTATTGACCCACAATTGCTTTTGATGCTAAAGAATTGGTGAAAAAATTCGATATTTTCGAAATGTTTGCTAATACAATCCACGCGCCAGAAGTACCTCTCAAGTTAATATCTGAGGCATAAATTTTTGACCGATAGGGTATTAATTCGGTTGGACCTCTGCCAATGGTATCTAAAGGATGAGAAACAATAATAGTTCTGATAGATTATTTTTCTAAGTGGATAGAAGTTGAACCCCTGGTAGGAACAAAGGCCAAATATGTGATCAACTTTATTGTTTAGATATTTTTTTTTTCGCTTTGGTAATCCGAGGAGAATAATGATGGAAAATGGACCATAATTTGACACTAAAGATATGAAGGATTTTTGTTCCTGTAGAGGAATACGACAGTGCTTTAAAGCACCTTTTTATCTACAAGGAAATGGTCAGTTTGAGATAACTAATCTGAAAATTCTTGATGAGCTCAAAAGGAATTTCGAAGGTAAGCTGGAAAGTGACAAGATTATTTACATGAAGTCCTATGGGTATATCGGACCACCAGTCGCACAACCACATATGAATCTCTATTTGATCTAGTTTACAAGATTGATGTGGCGGTTCCATCTGAAGTAGTCTTTTGATCGTATCGAATCACTGAATATTCCAAGGAGGATAACAATGAATGGAGGTGTGATGAGTTAGATTTAGTCAAGGAAAGAAGAAGGCGAGCACATTTTTGAATTTTTTTCCACTACCAAACTTTGATGAGGAGCATGACAGATTTAATTTTTGCGTGACTTTTTTCGTCCTTATATTGTTTAGCTTGGTCTCATAGATCTTGTTTCTCTGTAGTAGCTTTTTCAAGATCTTTGATATCCCGTCTAAAGTAATATTTTGTCTTATAATAGCTATGGTAAGAGTTTTGACGAGCGTATTCCTATCAGTATCCCTTGCAATAAAGCAGTCCCACTCATTTCCAAACATCTCCTAGTCCAACTTTCACCGATCTTCCACAACTTCGAGTTGTGTTAAACATCCAACAGTAACTTCTTTATAGTGGGAAAGCTCTTCCTTCACTTTTTTTATAGCAGATATTCTCTGGAGAGCCCTATCTTTATAACGATTTTTTTGTTTAGTATTCCTTTCAAGAAGTACTGCAGCGTGAATCAGCTAATTAAGTTTGAGGGTTAGGTAATCATCTTTGTAAATATCGAACTCCATTGATGGAGAACCAACTTTGAAGTTCCCAAGAACTTATTCTTCATCACCTTAACCTCTCTGGCCATCAGTTGTCTCTTTTTCTTGAGGAACAGTTTTTTCGATTCCCAAGGAGAGTTTGAGTCAATGACAACAACTTTCTTAGGAGAAAGAAAGTTATGATCAACTGTTTCATCACCCGAAGGGGGCAATATTTTATGTTGTCTTTTGACCATCCTCTACGAAAACTTTATATTTTCCTTTGTCTTTCAACAAATATTTTTTAATGGTCTTTTGGAGCCACCTACCCCAGTAGGATTAGTCTCTTCGGTCTCAATTTCAACATTTTTTTCCTCCTCGGCCTCAGCTCTAGCTTCAATACATTCTTCCTCAACCACATAATGTTTAGGTTTCTAATGTCTTGGTGCCCTAACTCTTGTAAAAAGGTAAACGAGAAAATATGTGGCTTCCATCGTTCAAGTATGCTGCCTTGTGTGGGAGGCAGCATGAGATATTCCAAATACATAACTATGGTCAAATGAGGTTTCCAAAGATAACTTTTAGCCAAATTAGACGAAGTAAAGCATCAGTGGAATTCATTTGACCATGAAGTACTGACCCAACTACTTAGTTGAGCAAAGATCTTACTAGCATTCTCTAGATTCGCCTCGAACGGTGTAGACACCCCCTTCATTGTTTTCCCCCGAGAAAATTTTGGTAACATAAATCAAGTAAACAAAGCAAAAGAAAGTTTAAGAAAATAAAATTTTGGTATGTCTACTAGTCCACCTCAGAGTGAGGCGATGTGGTCTTTCACCAGACTTTTCGAATCATGTCTCCCACAAACTAGAGATGAAGAAAAATATTGTTTTCCACTTCTTGTCGGCTTCCATAAGATCATCCACTATCTTGAATTTACTCCCAAGGTTCAATGAAAAAAAGAAAGTGAAGAGTTTTGGAAACACCGGTCAACCCGACAAACTATTCCATAGAAAACCCGACCCTAGATATCAGAGCATCCATTATATAGGCCATCAAGGTACACCACATGTTCGGACCAACTTGAGTCGAGCATAAATTTATCAGCTCAAACTACTTTAACCATAGCGGGATCGAGTGGGAACAGAAGACCCCAGTTTAGAATCTCCGGATAGATAATCAACTCATTGTCCCGAACAGATCGAGGAGTATCTTCGGCTTTAGGAAATCGGATGTTTATGGAGTTCGTAATTCCCCCATCGTTCTCAAGGATTTTAGTCCTCAGAAGGTTAATATTACTTGTATTTGAAATTGTACATACCCAGAAGATGCTTTCCATCAACCTCTCGTAAGTTGTTTCCTAAGATAGGCTCAATGTTTGAGAATAACACCCTAATTTATGAAATGTCTAAGTATTCATACATGAAAGAGTGGGCTCTCAACGATTACAAAGGCCCAAGTAGGTCAAATATTTTCATAGGTTAACGAAACAAAGGAAATATGAAAATTTTAAGAGTTTCCTAACGCACCTACTCACCAACAAGTCGTTTTGAAAAGCATACATATTTGTGTTAGAAAATAAATGACATGTGGACCTACAAAAGGGCACGCGTCGTCACTCAATATTTTTTTATACATAGAATTGAAGCGGTGTATGCAACATCTGTCAGAAATCGTCTTAACACGTGGAGTAAAGCAAGATGTCCAGTGCACAACTATGAAGTTAACAATGCGATTAGTGATGTCATAAATCCGACGAGAGACATAAAAAATAAGATGTTTAATATATCTGAGGCGGATTTCTAGTTTAGTCCTTGCTCTAAAATCTTCGCAAGGATGGGGGGTTGTTGATAAGAAGAAGTAATATTTGGAAGAATAATTAAATTGATTAAATAAATGAGATATTTGGATTTTATAAAAGTCTTGTAAATAAACCCAACAAATGTGTAACATTGAATGGAGATTTTGTAATAAATAATATTTATAGTTGAGATTACTAAAGTAGTAGGATGAGGTGACCACCAAATACGGTAATCAGGTAATTTATGGACCCACCTCTTGTACTATATAAAGCAACCTCCATTTTTGGAAAAATGGATCAATCATTACTTTATTGTTCCTTTTGTGAGTTTATCTCTCTATCTTTTCCATGTTTCTCTCTCTAAAATATTATCCTTCAAAAATAGCTTAGATAGATAACCTCTCTAAATGTTTTTTGGAACTATCAATCCTGAGTCCCAACAATACCAAATGTTATGAAAAGAGACTTTCATAAGGTATGTTTTAAAAAGATAAATTTTTATAAGTGAAAATAAATTATTTTTTACTTTTTTTGCAAATAAATATTCTTTTTTTTGCACGTGATATGTTTCACTAGTAAAAATATATTATTGTTGCAAGTATTATTTTCTACACGTTAAAAAATAATTGGTTTTGCAAGTAATAAAAACTTATGTTTTTGAATTAAAAAAACATATATTAATATAACATAAAAATGTATAGAAAAATTACTATTGTTTTAATTTTTGATATAGCATAGAGGAAAATACCTCTATATTTTTCAGTTAAAAATGTTTCATCTATAAAAAGCATAAGAAGAAAAGAAGAAAATAGTGGAAATCTTGTAGACAAGCTCTATAAGCTAAGAAACAATATTTATAGAAACGTTTTTATCACGCTCGAAAAAAAATCACTTGTAATATCAAAAATATTTATATATTTATCAACTTTGATTCTATTGTTCTTTAGAGCTAGCCATAAAAAACGATAAAAAGACTAAAACATAGTCATATTTAATAGTCGGTTGCATATTTCTGTTGTAGTCACATCAATCTTGATTTAGTGTTATCATGTATCTCGTTCGCAATCAAATCAGATGACAAGTGTTTTTTATATTCTTTGGAAACTAGGATCACATTTATGATTTCCCCAATATATTTTTTAATAATTATACATTCATTCAAATTATCAATTGATGCATATCACATCCATGGACATCATTTAGTTTTCTTCATTAAACAATAAGAACTTATTCTGAATCTCATCTTATCCAAGTATTTAAAACAAAAACCATGTTTTACAGTAAAAAAATATAAATGAAACCTCAATGAAATATTATACACTTTAAAATTTTGTCCAATATTTTGTATTCCTCCAACCCAAATACTAATGGCAAGTTATTTTTCTTATGAAAAAAAAACTCTAACCATAACCAGTTCCCAACACAGTAAATTATTATCCACGTCATCATAAAATATGGACATGTTATCACTAACTAATATTCTATCCACGGTAATATCATTAATTTTAATATCCATAGTCTGAGCCTTTATATGATCAACTAATTCTAGCATAAATGTAAAATAATCACTATTACATTAAAAAATACTTCTTAAAATAATAAAAATAAATAAATCTGAAATATCATGTAACTAACCGATCTCCCTTAATTCATGCAAAGTCCATCACACTTGCAACTTAGTCATTTTTTTAAATAACTAACACATCTTTATGAGGAAATATATTATCAAGCTCTAATTCCAATAATGAATGAACTACGAAAAAATTATGCAAGGAGATCTAATTGATTTATTAAACTTTATTGTGTTATATGTATTTTTATCCCTTAAATATGAAAGAGATGTGGTCTCTCCACAACATTATAAATCTTCAAAATAGGAGATGTGTCGTTTTAAAATATCAATACTGGTATATTCATAGGATTCACGTATTCATAACTTTTTGGGTCATGTTCTTAGCCTTCTGGTATCATATCAGTCTTGAGCCATTTTTTGTTGATTTTTGTCCTTTTGAATAGAACTACTTATGATCCTTACCTCAACTGACATGACAACTTCCACCATATAAACCATTGAGAATGATTCGCGTTTGAGGTTATTCTTGGATTCGCCATACATCCTCATACTACCTCTTCGAGAAATTCATACCATGTTTCATTATTAGCTTCAAGTTTTCCTTCTATAGTATTGAGAACAATTCAATTGGTGATTTATACTTGGTCGTTAGCTTGTGGATGGTACAAGGTGGAGAATTATTAGTTGATAACATATATACAACACAATGGTACCATCTTATAATTTTGGAACTAGAGCCCATTGTTTGTGGTAATCATCATAGAGATTTCATATCTACTAAAGATATGTGAGCTTCAGAAGTCACATACCTTTCAACTATCAGCCTAAATTAACAGTTTTACCTCTAGCCATTTTTTGAAGTAATCTACCGCAACTATTATAAACCGATATTTCCCTGTAGCCATGGTTAATACGATTACAAATTAAATTCCCTACTTTTCAACGGATGAAATAGGAGAAATTTATTAGGGAAATTCACTTGGTCAGTGTGTTGTATTAACAAAGGGTGGGACAGATCATAATGTTGTGCCAAAGAATTTAGATTGATGATCAATGTTGGGCAATAGTATCTTGTGGTACCCTCATGCAGTTCTCATAAAATGAAAGACTTTTCCTCTTTGGTGAGGAATTGTTAAAAAAAACAATCGTGTACCACTTTTCCTAAATAATGTGTATCCCAAGAGAACGTATTTTTTCACTCGTAACCGAAAGGCTCTTGCTTGAGCTTTATTATTTCACTTTATCTCATCTTTTAAGTAAGATGTGTATTCAGAATGCTAGTATTTGGTTTCCTTAACTATAATTTTTTTTTTAACTTTATGTAGTTTTGAATATTGTTGAAGTATCCTAAATTATAACCATGGGGTGGGTTATTGTTTAGTGATCCTAATTTACTTAAGAATTTGTGTTGGCATTCTTTTAGTATACTACCTTTTTATATATGACACTTTCAAATTATTGTCCGAGTTGTTTGACTGCTTCAAAAATCTTCACATATTTTCCTTCTTGGCTTTACATTTACCATTCGTGTGGTTAACTATTAATTATGAACCCAAAATTACTTGTATAGTATGCGTTCTACAAAACTTTACCAAATGTGTTCCAGTTTGCAATGGCTTGTATTTGGCCTCATTATTCATGGTAGGGAAACTAAAATTTATAACTTGTCAAATTTATTTCCCTTATTGGGTAGTTAAGACTAAGTTTATGCTATTACTCGATGAATTATATTTTTTTATATGTGTAAATCACATATTCATGTTCCTTATGAGTAACCATACTTTGTAATCATATGTCTGATTATTTGTCGATATGATTCGAACTTGTAAATAAAGTTGGTAATGACTTATCTCTTAGTCTTTGTTTGTGTCCGTATTAGATTTTGTATTCTCCCATCTTGATAGACTTTCACGTCAAATCGTACGGATACATCCGGTTTTCATAGAATATTATGCAACAGAAATGAAATCTATATCATGATGGTATGGCCTTATAATTAGGGGCGTATATTTTGAGAAGAAACAACTAGATTGAGGGCCAAATTTTTTATGTTGAGGTATATAATTTTAGTCTTGATGAAAGTCTTACTTATATAGTACACTGGTCGGCTGATCTTGTTCTCTTCTTGAGTTAGTACTGGTGAGGATTATTTCGGATCAAAGGGTATTCTTAGAAATAGTTTTATCTTAATAAGGTATTTATTTTTGGAGTGAAAGGTAGATAGATAAAAGAGGTGTGTCTTACCTATTAAGTGTTCTTCAGAAAATTCTTTCCCATTAAATGAGGTTGGTTCGGGTATTTATACTTGTTTTATGACCCATGGGCCGTTCGGGTCGGACTTTAGATTTGGATAAATCTTATAATCCCACTACCTAAACTGGTTAGTACAGGTTATCACACAGTTGAGTCATGATTTACTTAGTTGTATTGTTCATCATAAATTTGGTGCAAAACATGTCTGAATTACCCCTTCGTTTTAGGTAGTAGTACCCTTCCAAAAATATATGAACCTATGAGTAGCCCCTTAAGGTCTTTCAAAAATATATTGAAAGAGCTAAGTTATCAATGAAAATATATGGATCATATTTGAAGTGTTTTTCGAAGAATTAGCTACTAAGAAGTAGACCTTGACCGGATCTGAAGCGTTTTTCTTTTTGCAGAGAGAAGAACCAAAAGTCAGAATTTTGAAAAACAACACGTGCCCTATTCTGATTCGACCTCTCAGTCATTTTCCCCTTGGTACTTGGACCTATTTTTTCAAAAAGTAATTAGGGTGCACTTAATAGCCCCCAATTATTACTTGAACTATTTATTTTTCCTAAGCGAAGCATTCAAGTGGCTTTTTACATGTATATAAGCCAGTTTCACTGTTTTTTTTTTCAAAAGCAAGAAAACGTTTCTAGACAGAGAAAGCTTGAGGTTAGGACTTTGTTTTAAGCATGGGAAATTATATGTTCAGAGCCAGAACTGCTCTGATCAAAGGAGGATGGTTAACTATATCAGATTTAGAAAAAGCAATAAAGGAGGAAAAAACGCAGCTGGACTCCCTCCTTCTCTTGGTGGAGTAGTTAGCCAAACATTACCAGAACCGGACAAAAGTTCATCATCGTCCAGAACATTAGTATTCTAAAAACCTTTTTTATTCCAACTTTATATACCCTAGAGTCTGAACCCTCCTTTCAAGTATCTTTAGATCCTTCTTCTAAGGACAAAGCAGTTTCTAGTGTTAAAAAACCCTCACCATTTCTTGTCATGGGATCAGATATTAAAAATGCTACACCCCAAAGAGTCACTTGACTCTCCAAGTCCAAGAGTACCCCTCCCTCTTCAAAAAATGTTAGAGGAATTAAACCCTCTTGCCTAACCTCATGTGAACCCAAATTCATTGCTTTCTCTTAATGAGCCACCCAAATTGAGAAAGAAGCTACAAATGCTAAATCGGTCGAACATCGATCGAATATAATGGAAGAACATATCAAAGATAGCGGGAAAGATACCCCATTGGAGACATCTGGACATACTGGGAATACCATATCGAATCAGACAAGTAGAGGAAAGGTGGGACATCCAAATACTAAGTCACTTCCAGAGTTCTTGGAAGGGAAAGTTGGGCCTAACTTTCGTAAGGTTAGTGTGAAATACTTACTGGCCATTCAAAAAATCTCTTATGTGTATACACATACTGTCGAATCAGATCGGATAAGAACAATTTAGGGCTTTCTGAAGTCTATTAAGATGATGATTCCTATCACTCTGATAACTCTTAAGGATTATAAACTTAATGAAATGATGGTATATACCAAGGTGCTGAACTTGGGTCTTCGTTTCCCCTTAGACCCAGAAATAGTCACATACTTTCATCTAATCAAGCTTTGCGCAAGCTAGTTGAGCCTGAATGCCTGGTATACTCTGCTAGCCAGCATTATTGCTTCTAGATTTTCAAAAATTTCAATGCCTATAGAGCAGTTTGTTGTTGTGGCTGGTTTGTATAGAAATCACCAAATCCCTTTTTATCATTACAACATGGGAAACACTTATAAAGTAGTGAATGATCTGTTGGAGGCTGAAAAACCATAGAGGACTCTTGGGAGAATGGGAAAAAGATAAACTACAAAGAAAATCCAAGCCAATTGACTAAATACTGGAAGATTTCAAGTAACTCTTGTTCGGATTTTTTATTAGTTTTATATACCAAATTCATTATTGTGTCTCTTTGCAGTAGTTTTGGAAATATTCTCAGAGAATCTTGAGGCAAAAAGGACTAAATTTTCCAAGTTAAATCAATGGGCATCAGAAACTTGGGACTTTCCTTTCACAAATGTTTCACTTCTTGAAACATGTTGAGGGCTCACTTGTGGAATAGCACTGGAAGCAAAGGCCTTTCTTAGAAAACACTAACCACTCCCCCTCCATTGGATATCATCCTTAACAGAACTGAGGCGAAGGATGGAAAACTCTACTCACCAACCCAAAAAAAATATCCTTGCCATCTGGACAAGATGAAGAAGAAGAAAAAGAAAAATGGAGTTGACATATCTCATCAGATTGCTGAAGCAACTAGTTCGGAGAATCCTGAAGGAATTAATGTTGTTTTGTTAGAGGCAGTTGTTGTAACAGTTGGGGACTCTAGAGGATCAGATCAGTTTCCTCCAACTAAGAAGAAAGGTCACAAGAGGCGTAAGGAAGGTAGTGACCAAAGGGCTGGAAAAAAGAAGAAGAGTAGCTTAGGGTCAGATATAATCCTCCGTCCTTTGGCTTTTCCTCCCACTCTTCCAACTGATATTCCTCCACAAGAAGAGGTACCAGCTAATCCTCCTTCTCCAGCGTTTCCCACAGCTGATCAGCCAACTATTGAAGGAGGGGTTAACTTAGATAACCTTCGTAATATGTACTTCACTGACCTTGATAAGGATGACTTCGATCAGACCTTTCCTCATACCACAGTAGCCAATGATGTAACTTATAATGGTGAATCTTTTGAGGTATCAGGTGAGCAGGATCCTTTGGGCCATGCATTTTTGGGATTTATCAGGCCAATAATCAGTCTGGAAAGACAAGTCAGGGATCAGACTAATGATATAAATTCTCTTACCACAGACAACCAAAATTTGAAGAATTCTCTTACAATTGAACAACAAAAAGTGGAGGCTTTAAATAAAGAGAAAGAGGAATTGGGCATTGAATTGCGCCAATCTAAGACTACCCAAGGGGACATCCAGATTAAGTATTCCAAACTGGAAACTACCACCTCTAATCAGATCAAGTCTTTGAAGGAACAGAAAACCACCAAGACGATCACTATCATCACCTTATCCAGAGAGAAAGAGAAGTTAGATAAAATTCTTAAAGAGAAAGAAGAAGAAAATATTTCTCTAAATAATAATCAAGCTCAAGAGATAGCTGCAGCGATAGAGAAGTATGTTGCTAGTATTGTGGATTCTTTGGAAACAAAGGGATGAAGATATCAAATCGGATATGGTTTTTCTATTTCATGAGACCTTTCCAAATAAGAACCTTGTACCTTTGTGGAAGTTCATACCATATGATGAGATACCTTTTCATATCATGTCAGATGGTGATAAACATGTTTTTTCTTCACCAAATGAGTGTGATTCTGATGAGGGAACCAATGAAAGCTCAAGCATCATGCCAAGAGTCCTAATAAAGATGGTGGTAAGGGAAAAACCAAAGGGAACGAGCCCTAAGGTTATTGTGTTTACATTTTATGTTTAAAACTAAAGTCCTTGGATGGCCAAGGCATTCTGTTAGTTTCTTTCAAAAAAAAATTGTGAGCCGAAATCCTTGGATGGCCAAGGCATTTTGTATGATGGTGGATCAGACATATTCCGATCAATGCTTAATGTTAAGTTTCCCTTCGTATGTATATCTTTCTCTTCTTATGTCTAATATTTAATTAGTATTTCTTAATTTTCTCGACGTGTTTAACAAGCGTTTAATTCATTGAATCACTTCAAAGATATTTCATTTGAAGGATTAAAGTATTTAATAGATCCAATCACTTCAAAGATACTACATTTGAAGGATGAAAGTGTTTAATATATTCGATCATTTCAAAGATACTTCATTTGAAGGCCGGAGGTGTTTAATAGACATTTAATTTATTTGATGTCCTCGTACTCACCACAATCTTTGAAAAAGACATAAGATAACAAAGTAAATATTTGCAAGATAATTTTATTCTAAGTAAAACCTGAGATGCTCAACGTTCCATAAGTTTTTCAACATGTTGCCTTATTTATATTGAAGTCTATATGTTCATTGTTTGATCCTTTCACACATCATGTATGGGCCTTCCCAATTTGGAGCCAGCTTTCCAAATTGTTTCTCTTTGGTATGTGAAAAGACTTTTCTTAATACTTTATCCCCTAACTGGAAATCTCTTATTTTTACTCTGGATGCAATTCTACTCCTCATTAAATCATGATAGTGTGTTGTTTTTAAATACATCTTCACTATTCTTTCTTCAATCAGTTCTAACTGATTCCTTAGTAACATTTCATTAGCCTGTTCAGAATTATTTTGTATCCTGAATGATGGAAAAATAGCTTCTATAGGTGTGATTGCATCCTTCCCATGAACAAGGGCAAAGTGAGACTCTTGGGTGGTCGTTCGTGACGTACTTCAGTAGGCCCACAATACTTCTTGTAAATAACTCGGCCATTTCCCTGCAACTCATTCTCAATTCTTTTTCAACCCTGTTAAAATTGTCCGATTAGCAACTTTAACCTGGTCATTGGCTTGAGGATGGAAAGGAGAAGAAAAACAATGTTGGATTCCCCTGGAAGTACAAAATAGCTTAATGTATTTGTTGTCAAATTGTGCCTTATTGTCTGTGGTAATACGTCGGGGGATTCCAAATCAGCAACATATGTTGGACAGGATAAATTTTATGACCGCCTTAGAAGTGGTTCCAACCAGTAGGCAGTTCTATCCATTTAAAGAAATAGTTTATTGCCACTATTTTCGTTCGATAATTTTTGGAGGCCATGGGAAGAGGTCCAACCAAATCCAAATTCCATCTATCGAAAGGTAAGGGTTCAGATATTGACTCCATAGGAACTGTTGGCGTATGGATTTCATTCCCATATTTCTAGCAATGATCACATCTTCTGACCATATATTTGACGTCTGCCATTATAGTATGCCAATAGTATCCTGTTAACAAAACTCTCTTGTTTAAGGCCTTATAACCATAATTTGTTAATCTCTCTCCATCGTGCAATCCAGATTGAACACTTTGGGATTCTTCAACCTAAGCAACGCAGGAGAGCTCTGCTGAAATATTTTTTTATAAAGAATTATCTTAACACTAGGAAACCACGAGCAATGTACTTGATCTTTTTAGCCATGACTTTATCTGAAGGTAAAACTCCATTGAAGATAAATTGATGTATTTCATACCTCCAACGTTTGGATTGTATACCATATATTCATACTTTCTTCATATTCACCCTCTTTCTCTTAAATTGATCTTATAGAGGGGCATTCTTGCATAAGAATCTATGTGTATACTTCATAATAGGCTATGGTAGCTAAAGAATCTACTATAGTATTCTCTGATCTAGGGATTGGTTCATACCGGATGCTTTTAAAACTTATGTAAACTTCCCTTAGACTTGCATATACTTTATTAACTGATCGTTTTTAGTTTCAGATAGCCCTTGAGCTTGATAGATAAGAAACTGGGAGTCACTTACTAACCGGACCCTCTTTGCTCCACATATTTAAGCTACTCTTAACCCAGAAATGGTCGCCTCATACTCTAATTCATTATTAGATGCCCTGAAACCAAAACACACAGCTTGATACATAGTATCACCATAAGGGGAAGTTAAATAAATTCAAGCCCCACATCATATCGTACTAGACCCGCCGTCTATTCGGATTAACCACTCTTTCTTTGACTTGTTTTCATGCACTCATTTATAAGGTCTTTTAGTATGAAATTCTACCAAGAAATCGGTTATAGCTTGAGCCTTAATCACGGTCCAAGGCCCAAAAATCAATATCATAATCTCCAAGCTCAACAGACCACTTAGTTATTCTTCCGAATATGTCAATTTTTTGTAGAACATTCTTTAAAAAAATATGCTCGAACTGTAATCGAATGTGCTTGTAAGTATGGCCTCATTTTTCTGGATAGTATCACCAACGCCAAGGCTAATTTTTCTAACTTTAAATACTTTTTTTTACTTCCAATAAAAAATTTCTTATGTAATACACCAGACGGGGGTAATTATCCACTTTTTCTTACTAATACATCACTCACGACATACTCTGATACAGCTAAGTACATATAGAGTTTCTCCCTTTTGATAGGTTTGAGCAACGTCTTGGGTGAAGACAAATGTTTTTTTATTTCAAGAAAAGGGAGACCAATTAATGTCTTTAACATTCCTCAAAACTTAAAAAAATTGAGCACACTTTTAGGATGATCTTGAAATAAACCTATTCAATGCAGCCAACCGCCCGGTTAGTCTCTGGACTTCTTTAGTACTTCAAGAAGGATCCATAGCCAATAGGGAATTTAACTGATCCAGATTGGCTTGTATCCCTTTTTGACTCATGACATATCTTAGAAACTTGTCAGACCGGACCCCAAAAATACATTTCTACGGTTTTAATTTCAGTTTGATGGCTTGTAAGTTAGAAAACGTTTCTTGAATATCGCATATGTGTTCTTCCTCCTCGAGTCTCTTCACTATCATATCATCTATATATAATTCCATATTCGTGCGAATATGACTAACAAATGTTTTATTTACCAATCGATGATAAGTAGCTCCAGCATTATTCAACCCAAATGACAACACTTTATAGCAATGAAGCCCTCTGTTAATAATAAAGGTAGTATGATCCTAATCATTCGAATCTACATGTATCTGATTATACCCAAAAAACGTATCCATGAAGGATAACAACTTGTTTCCCGATGTAGAATCGACCAACTGATCTATCTGAGGTACTAGAAAATTATATTTAGGACATGCTTTATTAAGATCGGTAAAGTCAATACACATACGTCATTTTCCATTCATTTTCTTGACCAGGACGGGATTAGTTGTCCACAAAGGGTATTGAGATTCTTTGGTATAGCCCATCTTGTTTAACCGATCAACCTCTTGTACAATCACATCAGATTTTTCTTTGGAAAAAGTTTTTCTTCTCTGTACTGCCTGTCTAACATCATATTAGACTGATAATTTATGGCAGATCACTTCGGCTGGTACTCCAATTACATCGTCATTCCTCCATGCAAACACATGTAGATTGTTAAATAAGAAACATAATAACTTTTGTTTTAAACTCAATGGCAATCTAGTGTTAATCCTAAGACTTTTACCTTCTGCTATGAAATGGATTTCAACTTCTTCAATGGGTATTATAGCACTAGGAGCCTCCCTTGATCATCTATTTGATTCTCAGCAGTGGAAGGCTTCAGTAGTTTCTATTTCTTATTATCCTTAATTGCCTCTAATGATTTTGAGTCAAGAGCTGTTATATAGCATTCTCTAGTAAATTTCTGACTACTTCGGACAACACCCACCTGTGCACCCACATCATATTTTAAACATTGATGGACAGTAAAGGCCACAACGTGCATCCTACAAAATCCAAGATCTTCTAAATATAACATTGTAGGATGTTGGGCAGTCAACCACAACGAATAATACCTTTACCGTTTTTTAAAAGGTCCTCTGCCCAACAATACTTCATCTTCAAATTCACCAATGACATCAGTCGAACTCCCCGTAAACCCCACAATAGTTTTGTTTGATCGCTGAATAACCGAGGTATTTTTCATCTGCCTATAAGTACTTAAAATAAAACGTTTGCAAAACTACCACTGTCAATCAATATTCGACGTACATCATTACCCCCAATTGATGCCCCTATGACCATATCATCTTCATGCGGCCCTACAATATCTCTTAAGTCGTCTTCATCAAAGACTATGAAAGGAAATGAGGTTTGGTACAGATGTGTGGAAATTCTTCTTTCCAACTGAGTAGTCAAGATTTTGACATGCCTTTTTCTTGAATAGTTTGAGGGTGTTGTCATGGTGTCTTCCAAATATGGTAAATGATTCAAAAAACTTCACCAGATCGGAAACTATAACAGCTTTATCCTCTATCACCCCAACCTGATTCCGATATGGGTCAAGATTAAGATATTCAGAGTCCACATTAAATCGTTCAACAATCATCATGGCATCTTCTTGTCTCGATATCCCTAGGAGTTGAAGAATTCGTTTGGGGAGCATTGGAATTGGATTGCGTATTATTCGGTCTGCTGCCCCTTGTTTTTTTAACAAAAGCGCCTAATTTTTCTCTCTCAATAAGATTTTGCACCTTTTGCTTCAATGCTATACAATCATGCGTGTCATGACCCACATTATTATGATATTTGCAAAAACGAGTACTTTGGGTCTCTCTAGAGGACTGCAGTGGGGCTAGCCTTCTAAAGTGCACATCATTTTTAGTCTTGTCATAAATCATCGCTATAATCTCTCCCAACTCAACAAACCGTTCAGGCTGAACCGATGGACCCATTTTACTTTTAACTTGTTGGTTTTGATTGGACTGATTCTGTTTGGGCCGATGTGATCCATGTCCGGTTTCCTTTTATTTATAATCGGATTGAGTTGTTACTTGTAGAATTGGAACTGTAGTGGTGGATCTGTTCTAACGAGGAAATCTAGATTTCGTAGTTTCTTCTACAGTAATCTGCTTTCAAACTTGATTTAACAGCCCCCTAAAAGTAATTGTTTTTTTTCGGGTTACTTAGTCGGCCAAATCACCCAAATTCAAGCCTTGTCTTAAAAAGGCGATTACGACTTTTTAAAACAATCAGCTAGCCCATTCTTCGTGTTCACAAGCCTACTAATTTATTCCTTTAAAGATTCGTTTGGTTCTTGGGAACAATGAATAATCGTATCACCATTCTCTTTAAGCTCCTCGCTTCCTAAAATTTTCCTCTGGAAAGTTACCCATAATATGTCAAAATTATTTATAGAACCCTGGGAGATATTTTTGTACCACTTACAAGCACTTCCTTTAAAGGTTTGTGAGAAGGCTCGGCATAGTAGCTTGTCTTCATCATCAAAATTCATCAGATCTTTGCTTTCATCATACTTCTCCATCCTGGAATTGTCAAATCTCTTGGGTAGATGTTCGGAGAGTATTTTTTAAGACAATAGTGATTGTCTTCAATGTTGACTACGGATAAATATTGTATCCTCATTAGGAGTAGCAAAAATACCCGATTCAGATTAAAAAGAAAATGGATCGATCAGCAAACGATCAATATAGTGATCAGTGGAACCCTTTATTTTTCCTTGATACTTTTTAATTCTGCCATGTCTTTCCTTTTTTCTTGAATGTTATTTTGTCAGCGTTAATTTCTTCTTTAGACGATCTTCATCACTTCTAGATGAGAATGATTCTTCAAGGTTTGAATCATTGGATGGACTATTAGAAGACTCTGATGTCGTGCTCACAACTCGTTTAGACCGATGTATTTTCTTAAGGCTAACATGAGTCTTTATGGACTGCTCATTTTCACCAGGCTCATCAGTAGGGTGGAGTGCGGATTCACAGACTTCTCTTTTATTCCTTTTTTAGCTTATTTCTGAGTCCTTAAAGCCTCAATCTCAGCCTTTTTATTCCTTATTGGGTAGTTAAGACTAAATTTGTGCTATTACTCGATGCATTATATTTTTAATATGTGTAAATCACATATCATGTTCCTTATGAGTAACCATACTTTGTAATCATATGTTTGATTATTTGTCGATATGATTCAAACTTGTAAATAAAGTTGGTAATGACTTATCTCTTAGTCTTTGTTTGTGTCTCGTATTAGATTTTGTATTCTCCCATCTTGATAGACTTTCGCGTCAAATCGTACGAATACATCCGGTTCTCATAAACATTATACAACAGAAATGAAATCCATATCATGATGGTATGGCCTTAGAATTAGAGGCATATATTTTGAGAAGAAACAACTAGATTAAGGGCCAACTTTTATATGTTTAGTTACATCATTTTAGCGTTGATGAAAATCTTACTTATATAGTACACTAGTCGACTGATCTTGTTCTCTTCTTGAGTTAGTACTGGTGAGGATTATTTCGGATCAAAGGGTATTCATGGAAAGAGTTTTATCTTAATAATGTATTTATTTTTGGAGTGAAGGGTAGAGATATAAAAGAGGTGTGTCTTAGCTATTAAGTTTACTTCAAAAAAATTCCTTCTCATTAAATGAGGTTGGTTGGGGTATTTATACTTGTTTTATGACCCATGGGCCGTTTGGGTAAGGCTCTAGATTCAGGTCAATCTTCAAAGCCCACTACCTAAAGAGGTTATCACACAGCTGAGTCATGATTTACTTAGTTGTACTGTTCATCATAAATTTGGTGCAAAACTTGTCTGAATTACCCCTTCGGTTTAGGTAGTAGTACCCTTACAAAAATATTTGAACCTATCAAGTACTACATTTACTATAAATTTAGAAATTAATAAGTATATAACTATGAGTTTTCCCCTTTTGGTTTTGATAGTATCTCAACTGAGGATGGGTACTTCTTAAGGTAGTTAAAAGCCTTTCATCCCTGCGGATTTAAATCGAGCATGGTTTTAGAAAACTGCTTCAAGAGGTGTTTTAGATCAGCCATCTTGTCATACCTACATCTTATATGGGTCTAATATGAAGAGGAGATATATTTTAAGAATTACTTGAGAAAGTAGATATTTATACAAGATGTATTGTGATATTTGGGCCCTTTAGCAGTCAGTACTATCTAATTTTCTTCACACGCATTGCAATTAAGATGTGTTTGTACTTAAATGTTCTTCATCCACAATGGGTTGGGTGTACTTAGTTAACTATTTTTTGTCTGTCTTGATGGAATCACATTTGATATGAACGTCACCTTGCGCATTTTCTGATATTTTCTAGATATTCATTTTATCTATCAAGAGTTGCAACATCTTTGTTATCCTTGCTAGTTGAGCTTTTTTTATTTTTCTATTTGGATTTGCATTTAATTGGACATCATTTTTTCTTATCTTAGTTCTTTCAATATATATATATAGTTTTTGAAAGTAGTGTTTCTTCATCCTCATCTTGTCATCTTGTGTTTCTTTATGTTGGGTAATCAGTATCCATGATGTTACCCTGACAGGTTACAATGGTCCTTTATTGATCAAGTACTTGAATTTTTGAAGTGTTATGGATTAATTGGCTTCTAGATGAATGTCATTATATTTCCAAATAAGATTTCACCATTGGTTAAGCTTAGATTTACAGTGTTTTAGAACCAAATACTTTGAAAGAAGTACCTACAGCTGGTGTCAAATTTATGGTACACATGTTTTTCTCCCTTATGAAAGAAGAATGTTTTATTTATAATATAATGAATCTTAAAAATAAGATATATATGAAATATGTTAATTGATACACGTGGTGTCTATTTATTACATTTTTATAATTTATTATTATTGACTAGCCTCCTTATAGTGCTTGATACGACGATGTCACGTGTCTTATAAAAAGTCAAATATTTGTTACTGATGTAAAAGGTCTTTTTAGACAAGTTCTCATATGGTTGGGTGAATTGGAGATGAATTCATATGGTAGACCTCGTCCTGGAGGTACAAGATCAATAGTTGATATCACACTTTTGGAGTTCTTCCTTGCTAAGGTCTCATCTATCGGTTTAGGGAAATGTTGTACTGCTTTGTTATGGTTTAAATACATGGTCGTCCATCATATGTGTTATTATATCATCTGTCACTACAATCTTCAGATTTACCTTGTATTGCATCCATGTTAAGATTAGACAACCTTGTATGGTCGATTGATAATACAATGTCAGTTTGTTATGTAATGTGTCTTGTAGCCATATACATACAAACCTTTACCTCTAGCAAGAGGGTTATATGTCATACATATAATGAAAATTCTCAATTTGGATTGTTTTTTCAACTAAATAAGCCTAGTTTTGCAACTACATTTGATCTTACAAACAATTTTTTTCATAACTAAATAGGTCTAATTTTCACAACTTAAATATGTCTAGTTTTCGCAACATATTAATATGTCTAGTTTTCACAATTGAACATGACAAACAATCTATTTTTTCAACTAAAAAGTCTAGTTTGTTTACCTAGATATGCAAGCACAAATAATATATTTTCACAAGTAAAAAATCTATATATCGCAACTAAGAATGCAATGAAAAATAAATATATTTTTGTAACTAAAAGAAATCTACAGTTCACAACTAGCTTACTGTCATAAACAATCTACAGTTTCGTAATTGGTGATTTTTTTTCCAACTCAAAACTTCAAGACCTAAATCATTAGATTCATTAGAAATAAAAACAACATCATATACAATTAGATATCTAAATTTGATTGAATATCGATTCGAATACAAAACATAAATTTTATATGAATTTATAATTATCCAAATCGATACAATTTGTATCAATCGAAACCAAAACAAATATAAATACTAAAATTAAAACATAAATCTATAAAATAAATCTGAATTTACCGTAATTAACATTGAAACATATACTTAAAAAAATCACGTATTCGGACTAAATTTCAAAATTTAATAAAAAGATATATTGAAAATGAAACAAGTTACAGAAAGTATAAACTTAATGAAAAAATATATACATTTTTAACATTTTACATGTTAATATAAGGATACTATATATTATACGATAATTTTCAATTTCTTGGAGATACTTATTGATAATAAATGATATTTTTAAAAAACATTAACTTTATTCTGATTATTTATTACTTTACCATTAAAAAGTAATTGTATATCTAATTTTATATATATATAATCATTTTTATCCGTATTTATTTTATTAAAAAAGTTATTTGTGTTTTTTTTACTTTAATTATTTACTTATGTGTCCAATTGTTATATATTATTTTCTTAAAGAAATATGATCTAAGATTAAAAGTCAATCTTCTTTGTTTAATTTTTTATTATTTTTTTTTCGTTTTATGATACTATATTATATAATATATAGATCGCGTGTGATGAAATAATTTATTATAGTAATATAGTATTTTTAGCTATTATAATTTTCGAAATAGGTAGAAAATATTAATTAACGAAAATGGGTATTTTTAGTTATTATAATTTTCCAAATAGGTAGAAAATACTAATTAACGAAAATGGATGGAACAACACGATTAGTAAAGTTTAAAATATTAAAAACGTAAATATGAGTATTTAAAATTTTAAAAGTATGACCATAAATTATATATATATAATTAATCAAAGGAAAAAAGATAAAAAAAATAAGTTTAATGAGAGAAAATTATCATAAATTTTAAACTTATTTTTTTATCTTTTTTCCTTTGATTAATTATATGTGTTATTATTTTTTAAGAATTATGTGAGAGAGTAGATATTTCTACAAGGTGTATTGTGATATTTGGGTCATTTAGCAGTCAGTATTATCTAATTTTCTTCACATGCATTGCAATTAAGATGCGTTTGTACTTGAATGTTTTTCATCCACAATGGGTTTGGTGTACTTAGTTAACTTTTTTTTGTTTCTCTTGATGGAATCATATTTGATATGAACGTCACCTTGCGCATTTTCTGATATTTTCTAGATATTCATTTTATCAATCAAGAGTTGCAACATCTTTGGTATCCTTGCTAGTTTAGCTTTTTTTTCTTCATCTATTTGGATTTGTATTTAATTGGACATCATTTTTTTCTTATCTTATTTCTTTCAATATATATATATATATATATAGTTTTTTGAAAGTAGTGTTTCTTTATCCTCATCTTGCCATCTTGTGTTTCTTGATTTTAGGTAATCAGGATCCATGATGTTACACTAACAAGTTAGAATGGTCCTTTATTGATCAAGTACTTCAATTTTTGAACTGTTATGGATTAATTGGCTTCTAGATGAATGTCATTATATTTCCAAATAAGATTTCACCATTGGTTGAGCTTAGATTTACAGTGTTTCGGAACCAGATACTTTGAAAGAAGTTACCATAGTTGGTGTCAAATTTGTGTTACACGTGTTTTTTCTCCCTTATGAAAGAAGAATATTTTATTTATAATATAATGAATCTTAAAAATAAGAGATATATGAAATATGTTAATTGATACACGTGGTGTCTATTTATTACACTTTTATAATTTATTATTATTGACTAGCCTCCTTATTGTGCTTGATACGACGATGTCATGTGTCTTACTTCATCGTCGTATCAATAATAAAAAGTCAAATATTTGTTACTCATGTAAAAGGTCTTTTAGACAAGTTCTCATATGGTTGGGTGAATAGGAGATGAATTCATATGGTAGACCTTGTCATGGAGGTACAAGATCAATACTTGATATCGCACTTTTGGAGTTCTTCCTTGCTAAGGTCTCATCTATCGGTTTAGGAAAATGTCGTATTGCTTTGTTATGGTTTAAATACATGGTCGTCCATCATATGTGTTATTATATCATCTCTCACTACCATATTCAGATTTACCTTGTATTGCATCCATTCTAAGATCAGACAACCTTGTATGGTCGATTGATAATACAATGTCAGATTTTCATGTGATGTGTCTTGTACCAATATACATACAAACCTTTACCTCTAGTAAGAGGGATATATGTCATACATCAGGAGAAGTCCTTATCATATCTGAAGACATTGCGCACCTACAAAAAAATATAAAATGAAAATTCTCAATTTGAATTGTTTTTTCAACTAAATAAGCCTAGTTTTGCAACTACACGTGATCTTACAAACAATCTTTTTTCATAACTAAATAAGTCTAGTTTTCACAACTTAAATATGTCTAGTTTTCGTAACTAAATTTGTCTAGTTTTCGCAATTGAACATGACAAACAATCAATTTTTCAACTAAAAAGTCTAGTTTGTTTACCTAGATATGCAAGCACAAATAATATATTTTCACAAGTAAAAAATTTATATATCGCAACTAAGAATGCAATGAAAAATAAATATATTTTTGTAACTAAAATAAATCTACATTTCACAACTAGCTTACTGTCATAAACGATCTATTTTCAGTAAACCAAAAATTATAGGTTGTCTAGTAATTGGAGGTTTTTTTTCCAACTCAAAACTTCAAAACCTAAATCATTAGATTCGTTAGAAATAAAAACAACATCATATACAATTAAATATCTAAATTTGAATCAATATCGATTCGAATATAAAACATAAATTTTACATGAATTTATAATTGAAATCATATCCAAATCGATACAATTTGTATCAATTGAAACCAAAAAAAAATATAGATACCTATAGATACTAAAATTAAAACATAAATCTATAAAAAAAAATCTAAATTGTTATTATTATTATTATGTTTTCGCAAGTCAATTATAATGGTTTTGGTAAATTCTTTTTTATTATTGAAAAATATGATTGTTTCTATGTTTTCACAAGTCCAATTGTACTAGAATTTGAAAATTCATGTAGTTACATATGGTTAGAGGTTATTTAGATCAAAATAGTTTTTGTTTGCATGGTTTTATAAGTCAAATTGTAATAGTTTTGTAACTCCTTACGATTTTAGTTGGTTATAAATTATTTAGGATTAACTTGTTATTGTTAAAATATTTTACAAGTTTATTGGTATTATATTTTGCAACTTCATGATGTTGAAGTTGTTTAAAATTAAATTATTGTTATTTGCGTATTTTTTCAAGTCAACATGTACTTTTAAGCTTCTTGCAATTAGATCACGAGCTGGTTAAGGAGTCTTTAAGATTAAATTTATTGGTTATATGTTTTCAAGCCATATTTTACTTACTTTTGCAACTTTATACAACTGTAGATCGTTATAGATTGTTTAGGTTTAAGTTTTTGTTTGTATGTTTTGCAGGGATTGTACTAGTTTTTAAAACTTAGCCAAATGGAGTAGGATACGTATTGTTTAGACATGAGTTGTTGTTGTTTCATATTTTCACAAATACAAATACATGTACAAAATACAAAATTCTTCGGTATTTGTCATACCATAACTATTTGTTTATGAAAATAATCAAGACGACACAGATGAATGAAGAACACACATAAGTTATACTATAACTATATTATTCTACACTATTTTTAAAGCTACATTGGACTTGATGAATAAAAGAAAATCTGTTAGGTTAAATAGGAGATATAATATAGATCGTTAGGATGTTTTTCACTTTATATAATTTATTTGTTAAATATATGTTCAACTTATATCCATTGTAAAATAATATGTTAAAATGATCAATATCTCTTTCTTTGTAAAACTTAATTTCACGAGTTCATTGGTATTATTTTTCACAAGTTTAGGAGATATAATATAGATCGTCAAGATGTTTTTAACTTTATATAATCTATTGTTAAATATATGTTCAACTTATACCTATAAATAATATGTTAAGATAATCAATTATCCCTATTTTTGTAATACTAAATTTCACGAGTTCATTAATATTATTTTTCACAAGTTCAATTAACCGAGTTTCTTTGTAAAAAGTAAATTCACAAACTTTAAATGTTTTTTTGTGTGTAAAAAATCAATTCAAAATTTCAATTATTAATAGTTTTTGCAAATATTTATTTTATAAGTTTATTTATTTTGTTTTCTGAAAGTTCACCAAACTCAGTTTTGCGCAAATAGTAATTTTGTAAGATTGACTATGTCAATTTTTCACAATTATTGATTTTACAAGTTTGGTTATCATTGTTTTTACAATAATTACTAAATTGAATCATAAACAAACATAACAAAAAGGAATATTATGAACTTTGTACATAAGCTCTTAACGTGATCGACTATTAAAATAAAGTTATTCATAGCTTTGACGCTTTATCTTCCTACGACAACCTCACCTCAAGATGGAATCCATTTATTCTAAATGGGCGGGCCCCGACTAATTTTTTTATTTTAAAAAAGCCATAATGTATGAATACATTGCACACCTAAAAATCATAACCAAAATAATTTTAATTAAAGCTGTTTTTGCAAGTCAATTAAACTTAGATTTTTCAAAACAATCAAGCCATGTTTTAATAAGTCAATTAAGTCTATTTTTGTAAGTCAATTGAGGCTAAGTTTTGAAAGTTTGACATTTAATTACACACAAAATAAAAAATATATGTTTTCACAAATCAAAATATGAAAGTTTTGCAAGTTAAATTGTGCTTACAAACATAATCGAAATAGTATATTTTCACAAATCTAAAATGGCTAATTCTTTCCAAACAAAAATTGTAGGTTCTTTTCCAATGCCAAATATTTTTTGCACATCTAAAGTAACTAATTTTATATATCATTTTATGATTTTTTAAACACAAAAATAAGAAAAATAAACAACTAAAATATTGTTATTAAAATTTTAGATAAATATTTTTGGGAACCAATCCTAATTGAAAGCCTAAAAAAATACGTCAGAATTGATTAAAATTTAAGAAGCAGAAAAATAAATTGAAATATATCAAAATCGTAACTTAGAAAAAAGAAATAAAAAAATCGAGCATACAAACTACATAATCGAAGAGAAATCAATAAGAAACGCATACCCGTGTTGAAATTTAATTATGCAAGAAAAAAAATATATGAATCAATCTATCATATAATGAGATCATGAAGTCACAAAATAGATAGAACGATTTCCGTTAGAACAGTTCAATAGAAGAGATGGAGAAAGAAAAAAGTAATATTATTTTTGTTAGGTGTAGGCTAACTGACTGGAGCATGAATAACTGAAATATAGTACAGAATTGTTAGGAGTCTAAAGTGTGTAAGATAAGAGTTCAATCGAGACTTAGGTGCAGAGACTTATGTTGGAACCTAAGGGAATGAGCTGTGTTGAGACTTATGTTGGAACCTAAGGGAATGAGTTGTGTTGAGACTTGTGAATGAGGAACTGTTGGAACCGAAATACATGAACTTTACTAGCTTGAAATTTGCAAGTACTAATGGGATAGAACATAAGTGCATGGGCACTACCTGTTGGAACTTAGGGGCAAAATCATTACATTACGAAGCTTCTAAATATATTTTTATTCTTCTGAATAAAAAAAATTATTGTTAGTATGAGAAGAATCTGAATGGATGGATATTCTGATAAAATAAGTTTAATTTGAGTGTATTTAGAGGTTGGTCTGGATAGTACTTGATATGCTGATGTCACATGTCATAGGTTGGTACCACGACCTGTCAAATAGTACATATCGGTACGAATGTTAGGATGGTTGCTCCCACAACCTCTTGGATGTTTGTGGGACCAAACTATCAAGTGATGTTATTGTGAGCCTGAAATACCACTTCAACCATACTTAGTTCTATAAATATCAATGAAGATGTATGAAGCAAATTATAGCGCGAGCGAGAGTAGCTAAAACATAAAGTAAAAAAATAAGAGATTTGCTAAAGAAGTGTGAAGCAAACTATCACGTGTTATTATGAGCCTGAAATACTATTTCACCCATCCTCGATTTTGTAAATATCAATGAAGAAGTATGAAGAAAATTAGAAAAAAACACTGAAAAACCATAGTTCCTCGTGCAAGTTTGTGAAGTTTTTGAAGAGAAGAATAATGATTATATTAGTTGTGTTTGAAAGTTTTTTTGCAATATTGCTTTTAATATAAAACCACTTATATTTTATCCGTAGATGTAGAATTTCTTCGCAATTTGAACCATATTTAATAAAGTCTTTGTTTGATTGATTTTATATATGTTTTTTTGTTAAGTTTATCGTTTGTAAAAAACGTCGAAGCTCTATTTTTTCCCTATCATGATTAATTTTTAAAAAAAAGTTTAATCCTACGTCGGTTCAAGTAAATCTCAACCAAATATATAAAACTTAATATTATTATGTTTTTCACTATTTTTTTTGCTTGGTTTTTTAAACAAATGTTTATGATATATATGGATTGAAAATCATGGACATCAAATAATATTCTAACTTTGTGTAGAACATTTATCGGTAATTAGAATTAAATTCGAAAACCAATATCATATCTTACTTGACTTTGATATTATTTTTAGCGAAAATAAAATTAAAAACAAAAAGCTCTCGTGACCATATCTTTGCAATCCTGAAAAGAAATTGCTACCTAAATATAAAATCCCGAAACAATTGCTACTTGAGTATAAAATCTGATCAATAACAACAAGTAAAAAATTATTCCAAAATGAAATACGCTTGCTTACATGAACATCTTGAACAAATTGAGCAACCATCAAAATAACAAAAGAAAATTAAAAACTTATTCGGCGATTTTAACATGCTGTAAAGTTACAATACATTTTTAAAAATTCATAAACAAATTTTGCAAAACTCTTAGGTTATTGTAACTGTATTCATATTTTTACACAAGATTGTAATATTTTAGAGCAATATGAAGTAGCTTGTTCCTTACGTTATCTTTTAGATCAAGATAGAAGGATTTATGGAGGCAAACTGAAGCAACTCTTGATCTTGATCAACCAAATCCATATCTTCTTCACTCAAAGTTACCCAAATTTCTATTCCTTCACCATCTTTAGCATCCATGCTTAGCAAAATATTCTTAAATTCTGATGAACCACTACTAGTAACCCATATGGGCTTTCCAGTACCAAAATCAGATTCATAAAGACCTAACCTACACCAACTTGTCGAAACGTAAAACTCGATATTTCCTTCAGAGAGTAAATCACCGATTTCCTTTGCAAGCGAAAGACATATTAAAGATGATTCTTGTCCCCCTCTAATTTTTTCTTCACACATTTTGTCGAACTCTTGTTTATTTTGTCTTAGTTCCTTAACTAGACGTTGAAAGTCAATTTCTTGCTCTTCAGTTTTTACTGTGAAATGAAACAAGAGATTTCCCATTATGTTTTCGGACAAAAGAGGGATGTTTCGCCTACGTAAATTTACGGCTTGTGATAATAACGATGGTCTTGAAACGTTTGAATGTGACATGGATGTTTTAGTCACTGCTTTGTCAAAATTTGACCTTGATGCTTTTGTTACGGCTTTGAAGAGAACTGCCGTGACAACTTCGACGCGTGTTGGATTTGGCACGGCTTCTGTAGTAGCAAGTGTTTTCAGGTCTGTGATCTTTGAGGCCTCGAAGACATACCTGTTGAAAAGTTACATAACTGATTATGAGTTTGGATGGGTCTCTATAAGATTTTGTCTAAAATATATAATCTGGTTTGGATTTTGAGTCGAGTCCCGTTTGGAAAGTCAGACTACATATACGGATTTGAGTATTAAAATGTGATTGAGATTGCTTACATAATACAGATAGTACTATAAAAATTTAAAATATAGGTTTAACTAGTCGGGTTGGTTCAAACTGTACTAATACGACCTGGATATATATATATATATATATATATATATATATATATATATATATAACTAATACTAAAATCTAAATCAACTTGACATCAACGTTTTGTCAGATCCGGTCATATTCATGTATTAAAATCTTGGTTTGTAATCTTGTTAAAAAAAACACATAGTCAAGACCCATTCATCTGAATCAAACTTAATTCCAAATTTTGTTTTTTAGAATAAAAATTAAAAAAACTCAAATCTATTTTAACTCCAATCGAATTAATGAAATGCGAAAAAATTGTCTCATCTTTGTAAAAAAAAATCGAACAATTTAGGAATCAAAATATAAATTACATTTTAACATGATTTTATGATTATTTTATATAAATTACATTTTAACATGATTTTATGATTATTTTTTTATGATTATTTTTAAAATCATGAATCCTAAAAATATGAATAACAAATACGGATTTCAATCCTTAGAAAGGAAACTAAATGTTTCTAAAAAATACAATTTTGAATTTTAATTGAAAAAGTCAAAAGAAATTTCAAACTAACGCCTAATTTTGGCCTAATTTTGACTCTGAGGATAAAGAAAATTGAGGTGAAAACATAACTTTAAATTAACTAATAAATAAATAAAATACTCAAAGCTAAAAAAAGTGATGAAAATAAATTTAAGACTTAAATTCGTAACCTTGAACAACAAAATTTTAAAAAATAAATACTAGAAGATCATGGACTAACAATGTTATACACTGAATCTAAAAAATAATTAAAATTATAATTCGATAAAAATATTGTTTCAAAGGTTGAAAAGTATAAAGAGTTTGAGTCAAGAGAAACAACAGTTAATATTTTATAAATCGTATTTTTGTTAGAAAACTAATTTAATATATTTTAGGAAATTTTTATTATTTCAAAAATAGTTTTGAAATACAATGGTTTAATATAGGTATAATAAAAAAAAATTATCTCTAAAACTCAAATTTAGTTGAAAAAATCCTAAACAAAATACTAAAATCTAGATTCTTTTTTTTATTATATATAAAAAAACAATAAATAATATTAACTTTTACATTCATAGATTAAAATAGTAAATAAATCAAATAAAAAAAATATTTTTCTAAACCGGGGGTGTCTATTGAATGAAGACCCGGAAAATTTTACATTCATACCTCTTGGTTACGCATTTTTCTTTGGTCAACGCCACTTCATCGCGGGTGACACTTAATTGAAGATCCGGAAAAAAGCTCGCACCGCTAAACTCAGGACAAAACTCGTCCGCGTCCGCATCACCGCGCGCAATAGTCGTCCAGCTATTAATAAACACGGCCATAGAGGCCGCATCGCAAATCTTATGCGAGATACAAACTCCGATCGAAAATCCACCGCATTTGAAAAAACTAAGTTGAACAGCTAACACAGGCCACGTAGCTGCTTCTTTTGAAATCAGACAAAACGGTAAAAAATGTGTAAGCAATTTCGGATCCGGGTTTTTCAGATAATCGGACAAAACACAATTTACTTTAGCATCTATAAATACGGATCCTTCATCGTTGCACTCGATCAACGAGTTTTGGATTTTCCCGGCGTACGGGTAGAAACGAGTTAACGTTTCCGATAAAGATTGTTTGAGGTTTTGAGATATAATTTCGGGTTTGTTGATGTTTGGTGGAGGATTATAGAAAAGAAGAGAGGAACAGTAGATTGCAGGTGAAAAAAGGTCAATAAGTGAGAGGTTGATTGTTTTTTGGTGTTCTTGAGTTGGAAATGATGGGTTGATGATTTCTTTGGATACTATTTCGACTTGAATCTCCATTCTAGTAATCTTTCCTCTTCTTCTTTTCTTTTTTCAATTGTGGTTTGGCTGCTCACTAATGTAGAGGCATTCAATATATATATATACACGTAAAAATGATTAAGATCTATTTTGAATATTATTAAATCATCTCCACTACTCGCTTATTATTATTATTATTATTATTATTATTATTATTATTATTATTATTATTATTATTATTATTATTATTATTATTATTATTATTAAGAAATAAAAGTAAACAATAAGAGTATTTACACTAAAGAAAGGGCATGAGAGCCACAAAATAGAAAACCCCGAAAGGGTATAGGCCAAACAAAACCTAATCTTCAAACATTTGAACAAAACCCAATTTTAGCTTCTCCCATTCTTCGAAACCACTGATAC
This sequence comes from Limnanthes douglasii subsp. nivea, assembly GCA_036936605.1. NCBI lineage: Eukaryota > Viridiplantae > Streptophyta > Magnoliopsida > Brassicales > Limnanthaceae > Limnanthes > Limnanthes douglasii. Next base: position 273,237,137 of record JAUPFV010000002.1, read on the forward strand.
AATCTTCATCATCTCTGAAACAGATTCCTTCATCTCACTGAAACAATCTCCAAGTGCTATGTAAATGCTCTTCATCAACAAGATAAAGAATGCCCCATCTTTATCGTGTCTTCCGGCTATTAGAACGAATTTCCTCACAATCGAATTTCTCCGCTTCACCTTCTTCAACCTCAAAAAGAAATCGGAGATTGTTGTGTCAAGCAAAGCTTGTTGGCGGTTAGTTTAATAGCTATATACAAATCAAGTGTTTGGCTTTAAGAGCGGTAGAATGATTTAGACTTATGATAATATGGTTCATATACATGGTAGTTCCTACAAAGTTATAGTCTTTTTTTTTTGAATTTTTTGTTGTTCCTGGCCTTCCAAATGAACCATAAAATAATAATAAGAACCATAGTTCTGATGTGAACATAGCTGTCAACATATGTATAATACTCATGGATCTTGATGTAGCCTAGAAAGTCCAAACAAAAGCCTTTTTATTTTATTTTATTTTATTTTATTCAAATATCTTATGTATTTAAATCAAATCTAATTATATTAAGATTTTATTTTATTTTATTTTATTTTATTTTATTTTATTTTATTTTAGAATATTTATTTTATTTCCTTGTATTCTAATTTAGGGTTTTGAGAAGCTATTATATAAAGCCTCTTATGCCTTAAGTTATTTGAAGTTTTTGGAATAATATATTTTTATCTCTGAAAATTTCACTCTTTGTTACCCTTAGAATTAGGGTTTCATTATGTTACCCTTAGATTAGGGTTTCATCTATCGTTGTTTCTTCTTCTGTTTCCGCCGCGTCATCAGTTTGGTATCAGAGCCGAAGTTCCTGCTACGGGTCAAGCATGTTTCTGAATCCTGATTTCATCTGATTCAAGGTTTAAAGAAGAGAACAGCACACATGGTCATGAAGATCGGGAAGATCATTTGAGTATGAGGGGCCATACCAACCGTTTCAATGACGATCGTATTGACCGGTTACTGAAGGAGTTTAAATTGGCTACCAATCGTCGAATCAAGGTAAAATTTTCTTATCGAGATGTTGTCTCAGGCTATGAAGAGGTTTTCAAAACCATTTTTTTCATCAACTGGACATGGGGATGTTGTCTTCAGGCTATGAAAAGGTTTTCGAAACTATTTTTTTCCTTCAACTTGATGGCTTCAATGTTACTTTGAATAAGGAACACTCGAAAAGAATTTATCGTATTCCGATAAGGTCAACAATTATAATTCCCAATTTAACTATTGAATAAAATAAAATAAATATTTTGGATTCTTGATGGTGATGGTGCTGTGAATTCGAGGACGAATTCTTGTCAACCAGGAGAGGATGATGTAGCCCAGAAAGTCCAAACAAAAGCCTTTTTATTTTATTTTATTTTATTTTATTCAAATATCTTATGTATTTAAATCAAATCTAATTATATTAAGATTTGATTTGATTTTATTTTATTTTATTTTATTTTATTTTATTTTATTTTATTTTATTTTATTTTATTTTAGAATATTTATTTTATTTCCTTGTATTCTAATTTAGGGTTTTGAGAAGCTATTATATAAAGCCTCTTATGCCTTAAGTTATTTGAAGTTTTTGGAATAATATATTTTTATCTCTGAAAATTTCACTCTTTGTTACCCTTAGAATTAGGGTTTCATTATGTTACCCTTAGATTAGGGTTTCATCTATCGTTGTTTCTTCTTCTGTTTCCGCTGCGTCATCAGTTTGGTATCAGAGCCGAAGTTCCTGCCACGGGTCAAGCATGTTTCTGAATCCTGATTTCATCTGATTCAAGGTTTAAAGAAGAGAACAGCACACATGGTCATGAAGATCGGGAAGATCATTTGAGTATGAGGGGCCATACCAACCGTTTCAATGACGATCGTATTGACCGGTTACTGAAGGAGTTTAAATTGGCTACCAATCGTCAAATCAAGGTAAAATTTTCTTATCGAGATGTTGTCTCAGGCTATGAAGAGGTTTTCAAAACCATTTTTTTCATCAACTGGACATGGGGATGTTGTCTTCAGGCTATGAAAAGGTTTTCGAAACTATTTTTTTCCTTCAACTTGATGGCTTCAATGTTACTTTGAATAAGGAACACTCGAAAAGAATTTATCGTATTCCGATAAGGTCAACAATTATAATTCCCAATGTAACTATTGAATAAAATAAAATAAATATTTTGGATTCTTGATGGTGATGGTGCTGTGAATTCGAGGACGAATTCTTGTCAACCAGGAGAGGATGATGTAGCCCAGAAAGTCCAAACAAAAGCCTTTTTATTTTATTTTATTTTATTTTATTCAAATATCTTATGTATTTAAATCAAATCTAATTATATTAAGATTTTATTTTATTTTATTTTATTTTATTTTATTTTAGAATATTTATTTTATTTCCTTGTATTCTAATTTAGGGTTTTGAGAAGCTATTATATAAAGCCTCTTATGCCTTAAGTTATTTGAAGTTTTTGGAATAATATATTTTTATCTCTGAAAATTTCACTCTTTGTTACCCTTAGAATTAGGGTTTCATTATGTTACCCTTAGATTAGGGTTTCATCTATCGTTGTTTCTTCTTCTGTTTCCGCCGCGTCATCAGTTTGGTATCAGAGCCGAAGTTCCTGCTACGGGTCAAGCATGTTTCTGAATCCTGATTTCATCTGATTCAAGGTTTAAAGAAGAGAACAGCACACATGGTCATGAAGATCGGGAAGATCATTTGAGTATGAGGGGCCATACCAACCGTTTCAATGACGATCGTATTGACCGGTTACTGAAGGAGTTTAAATTGGCTACCAATCGTCGAATCAAGGTAAAATTTTCTTATCGAGATGTTGTCTCAGGCTATGAAGAGGTTTTCAAAACCATTTTTTTCATCAACTGGACATGGGGATGTTGTCTTCAGGCTATGAAAAGGTTTTCGAAACTATTTTTTTCCTTCAACTTGATGGCTTCAATGTTACTTTGAATAAGGAACACTCGAAAAGAATTTATCGTATTCCGATAAGGTCAACAATTATAATTCCCAATGTAACTATTGAATAAAATAAAATAAATATTTTGGATTCTTGATGGTGATGGTGCTGTGAATTCGAGGACGAATTCTTGTCAACCAGGAGAGGATGATGTAGCCGAGAAAGTCCAAACAAAAGCCTTTTTATTTTATTTTATTTTATTTTATTCAAATATCTTATGTATTTAAATCAAATCTAATTATATTAAGATTTTATTTTATTTTATTTTATTTTATTTTATTTTATTTTAGAATATTTATTTTATTTCCTTGTATTCTAATTTAGGGTTTTGAGAAGCTATTATATAAAGCCTCTTATGCCTTAAGTTATTTGAAGTTTTTGGAATAATATATTTTTATCTCTGAAAATTTCACTCTTTGTTACCCTTAGAATTAGGGTTTCATTATGTTACCCTTAGATTAGGGTTTCATCTATCGTTGTTTCTTCTTCTGTTTCCGCCGCGTCATCAGTTTGGTATCAGAGCCGAAGTTCCTGCTACGGGTCAAGCATGTTTCTGAATCCTGATTTCATCTGATTCAAGGTTTAAAGAAGAGAACAGCACACATGGTCATGAAGATCGGGAAGATCATTTGAGTATGAGGGGCCATACCAACCGTTTCAATGACGATCGTATTGACCGGTTACTGAAGGAGTTTAAATTGGCTACCAATCGTCGAATCAAGGTAAAATTTTCTTATCGAGATGTTGTCTCAGGCTATGAAGAGGTTTTCAAAACCATTTTTTTCATCAACTGGACATGGGGATGTTGTCTTCAGGCTATGAAAAGGTTTTCAAAACTATTTTTTTCCTTCAACTTGATGGCTTCAATGTTACTTTGAATAAGGAACACTCGAAAAGAATTTATCGTATTCCGATAAGGTCAACAATTATAATTCCCAATGTAACTATTGAATAAAATAAAATAAATATTTTGGATTCTTGATGGTGATGGTGCTGTGAATTCGAGGACGAATTCTTGTCAACCAGGAGAGGATGATGTAGCCCAGAAAGTCCAAACAAAAGCCTTTTTATTTTATTTTATTTTATTTTATTCAAATATCTTATGTATTTAAATCAAATCTAATTATATTAAGATTTGATTTGATTTTATTTTATTTTATTTTATTTTATTTTAGAATATTTATTTTATTTCCTTGTATTCTAATTTAGGGTTTTGAGAAGCTATTATATAAAGCCTCTTATGCCTTAAGTTATTTGAAGTTTTTGGAATAATATATTTTTATCTCTGAAAATTTCACTCTTTGTTACCCTTAGAATTAGGGTTTCATTATGTTACCCTTAGATTAGGGCTTCATCTATCGTTGTTTCTTCTTCTGTTTCCGCCGCGTCATCAGTTTGGTATCAGAGCCGAAGTTCCTGCTACGGGTCAAGCATGTTTCTGAATCCTGATTTCATCTGATTCAACGTTTAAAGAAGAGAACAGCACACATGGTCATGAAGATCGGGAAGATCATTTGAGTATGAGGGGCCATACCAACCATTTCAATGACGATCGTATTGACCGGTTACTGAAGGAGTTTAAATTGGCTACCAATCGTCGAATCAAGGTAAAATTTTCTTATCGAGATGTTGTCTCAGGCTATGAAGAGGTTTTCAAAACCATTTTTTTCATCAACTGGACATGGGGATGTTGTCTTCAGGCTATGAAAAGGTTTTCGAAACTATTTTTTTCCTTCAACTTGATGGCTTCAATGTTACTTTGAATAATGAACACTCGAAAAGAATTTATCGTATTCCGATAAGGTCAACAATTATAATTCCCAATGTAACTATTGAATAAAATAAAATAAATATTTTGGATTCTTGATGGTGATGGTGCTGTGAATTCGAGGACGAATTCTTGTCAACCAGGAGAGGATGATGTAGCCCAGAAAGTCCAAACAAAAGCCTTTTTATTTTATTTTATTTTATTCAAATATCTTATGTATTTAAATCAAATCTAATTATATTAAGATTTGATTTGATTTTATTTTATTTTAGAATATTTATTTTATTTCCTTGTATTCTAGGCTTACAAACAAACGCAAAAGGATATGATCTGGAAAAAATGAAAAAACCTCTCTCAAGAAACTCTGTTCTTGCGAAAGAACAGAGTGCTGATTTTTAACCTTTCTTCTTTGCTTCTTCAAGGATTTCTTCTTTTCTTCGATCATGAATAATCCTGTGGAGATTGATTCGACTGTTGATTTTCCTATACTTAGGAAAAGGTCGAAGGAAGGAAGTTGTATTGGTGAGGAAGAAGGTTTGAAGGGGTCTGAGGGCAATTCGAAAGATTGTAAAGTGTTTCTTAATCCTGTGTTTGAAGATTTGAGTAAGGATAAAGAAGAGAAGATTCAAAAGATTTCGTATGCTAATCTGTTGAAATCTGAAAAAACAGAGGTTCAACACAAAAATGTTTCGGTCTTGATGGAGGATGAAATGCCGATTATCAACTTTGATATTGAGGATAAAGAAAGGTTGTTACAGGTTTCCAAACATACGTTGATAGCGAAGTTTGCATCAGGCAGACCTTCATTAGATGTTATCAGGAAATTTTTGGCCAAGTTTAACTTTGGTGATTCTTTCAATCTCTCTGCTTGGGACTTTAGGCATGTGTTTATTGAATTTTCTGTGCTTGATGATCTGAAGAAATTATGGTCTAGGAATGTTTGGGCTTTAGGGAATAAGACTATGCGCCTGTTGAAATGGACGCCTGGTTTTGACCCGAATCTGGAATGCCCTTTTACTCCGTTATGGGTTACGTTACCAGATATTCCTGAGTTTCTTTTTAATTATTCTACAATCTCTGAGGTGGCGAAGGTCTTGGGTACTCCGTTAAAGATTTGGGTTCCTTCTATAAACAGGGCCAGGCAGAATTGTTGTAGAGTTTGGGTTGAGGTTGATATATCTAAACCATTGATCAAGAAAGTGAAGTTGAACTTTGGTAAGGCGGATGGTTATGTGATTGATTTGAAGTATGATAAAGTTCCTCTATATTGTGTTAACTGCGCTCATATTGGGCACTCGAAGGATAGTTGTAAGAAACTGCTGGTTGATGAGGATGTATCCTTGAATGCTAATCGGAATATGGAGGTTCTTGCTAAATCTGATCTGCCTGAATCTGGTCTGCCTGATCAGTCTTCGTCCTCTCAACTTCTTGGAAAGAATAAAGAAAACAAGGTGAATGTTAATGAGAATTGTGTTGAGGATATGGTTCAGATGGAAAAAGATAAGTTAGATGAGAATGTGTTCAAAGATAGTTCTGTTAATAATAGAGTGAAAACTCGTTGGTTGGATTCTGTTGTGGTGGATAATGGTTTGAGGAAAGAGGAATGTAGGCAAGAGGGAATGGTTGAGGATAGTAGTTCTTTCCAGGCTGACAATTCTGTTGGATTAAATGAAGAATGTTCTGGGCAGGTTAATGAAGAAGAGATGATAGACGCCTTGAAAATGTTGGATAAGAAAAACATGTTTGAAGTTCTTAGTGAGGAGGTTCATGGTTCTCCAAGGCATGAAGGGAGTCTTCCTTCTTCTCCTGTTAAGATCCATAGAGAGAAAGATAGATTTGATCCTAAAAAGATTAAGAAAGTTTCTAAGCTCTGGGCTTCAAAGGGACCTGTATCTTCTAAAATCATGAAGCTGAAAAGGCCTCATTAACTCGTCTTATGACTATTGTTATGTTGAATTGGAATGCAAGAGGTCTTGCAAACAAAGAGTCTATTCAAAGGTTAAAGTCGATGGTCAAAACTTATAAGGTTAGTTTTGTGGCTATTCAAGAGCCATTGGTGAAGGCTGATAGAATGTGTTCTATTGCTGATAAGTTAAAGTTAAAGGGTTTTGTGTCTAATGTGAACAATAAGATTTGGCTCTTCTGGCATCTTGATTTCTCTGTGGACATGGTTTTGGATTCTGATCAGTTGGTTCACCTCAAAGTTACTCATCCTTCCTTGAAAAAGGTTTTTGATGTTTCTGTGATTTATGCTAAATGTAAGAATGAGGAACGTGTTGTTCTTTGGGATTCAATTAGAAGTCTTAATGTGCAGCAGGAATGGATCTTATTAGGTGACTTTAATGTCATTTCTAGACTTAACGAACAGTTGTCTTGTGTTACTGTTAATCAAAAAGGAATGGATGCCTTTAATGATCTTATTCTTGATTGTGGGCTATTGGATGCTGGTTTCAGTGGTTGTGCTTTCACCTGGTCTAATGGTCAGAAGTGGAAGAGGCTTGACCGTGTTCTCTATAACAACAATTGGTTAGATTGTTTTGATGTTACTTCTGTCATTCATCTTGCTCGTAGCTGCTCTGATCACTGTCCAATGGTGGTGAAAGTATCGTCTAAGTTAGAAAGAGTTAAGGCTCCTTTTAAGTTCTTAAACATGTGGACTACTCATGAGGGATTGCTAGATGTGATTAAGGATAGTTGGTCTGAGCCTATCAGTGATGAGGTGAGTAATCCCATCATGTTTTTTTGGCTGAAGCAACAGAGGTTAAAGATGGTATTAAAGTCTTGGAACAGGAATGTTTTTGGGAATCTCTTTGAAGCCATTAAGAAATCAGAGGATACTATTAATAATTGTGAAGCTGCTCTACAGATTGGTTTTAATGAGGATAATAAGTCTGCGCTTAATGAGGCTAGGAGGAATCATCTGCTTTTATTGGATAGGGAAGAGATGTATTGGAAGCAAAAGGCTCATGCTTCCTGGTTAAAAGATTCAGATAGAAATACAGCTGCTTATCATGGTTATGTAAAGAAAAGGTTGAAGAGAAATAGGATTGACAGAATTAAGGTGGGGGATAGTTGGATTGAAGGAAAAGATAGTCTGAAGGCTTCTGCTGTGGATTACTTTAAGGGCTTGTTGGCTAAAGAATTGAGGAATGATGTTGATTTCAGACTAAATGAGGTAATTCCTTCCTTAGTCACTGGGAATGATAATGCTAGTCTTGTTAAGGTTCCTGATAATGAAGAGATTTATGGGGTGGTGAAAGGATTGAGGTCTGATTCTGCTTGTGGTTCTGATGGTTTTAATGGTGAGTTTTATAAGTATTGCTGGGCCATTGTAGGAATAGACCTTTGCAGTGTTGTTAAAGCTTTCTTTGAAGGCTATGGTTTACCTAAAGGTGTGAAAGCTACTCTTATTTGTTTAATCCCTAAAGTGGATAATCCAAATAGTTGGAAAGAGTTTCGCCCTATTAGCCTTACTACTGTGTTCTCAAGAATTCTTGGTAAGGTGATCAATAACAGACTCTCTGATATTCTGCCTAAGCTCATTTCTGCTGAACAAGGAGGCTTTGTGAAGGGAAGATCTATTCATCACTCAATCCTGCTTGTTCAAGAGCTTTGTTTTGATATTGACTACAACAAGAAAGATGGTAATGTAATTATCAAAACAGACATGACCAAGGCATTTGACAATCTTAGACATGGATTTCTGTTTGATGTTCTTAAAAGATTTGGCTTTAGTAATGATGTTATTAAGCTGGTGGAAGGCTGCATTGATAAAGTTTCATCTTCTGTTCTTGTGAATGGTGAGATGGCTGGCTACTTTTCTAACACTCAAGGCTTAAGACAAGGGGATCCATTATCCCCGAGTCTTTTTATCCTTGCTGAGGAATATTTGATTAGAAGCTTTAACTTGTTAAATAATGAGAATCACAATTTCAGATTCAAGTCAAGGAGTAAGTTGAAGGTAGTTTGTTCTGCTTTTGCTGATGATTTTATGGTGTTTTCCAATGGAAGTATACATGCTATGGAGACTGCTAAAGCCATAATGGATCACTATCAAGGTGTCTCTGGTCAGAAGATTAATACAGATAAGTCTAAACTTATTGTGTCTCAGAAAATGTCTGTACATCAGCTCAATATTATTGAAGATATATGGAATTTTAATCATTCTTACATGCCATTTAAGTACTTGGGTACTATCATTGCTAATAATACAAGACTTGCCAATTATGAATGCATTATTGACAAAGTTAGAAGTAGACTTATGGACTGGGACAAGCTTCAGTTATCCTTTGCTGGACGTCTGCAGTTGATTCAATCTGTTCTTCTAGCCTTCCCTAATTACTTCCTTCAACACACTGCTCTTCCTGTTGGCATCATTCAAAGATTGGAGATTCTTTTTAATAAATTCCTGTGGGGGACAAAAGAAGACAAAAAGGTTATTATATGGGCTCGTTGGGACCGTTTGTGCAAGCCTTATAGAGAAGGGGGTCTCAATCTCAGAAGGCTTAAAGATTTACAGCATGTTTATGCTATAAAGCTTTGGTTTGAGTTTAGGTCTCAACACTCCCTTTGGGCCAAATACATGCTATCAATATACTGTAAGGATAACATTCATCCTATTCTTGCCATTACTTCTCAAAGAAAATCCAGAATCTGGTCTAGAATTCTGAATGTAAGAGTAATTTCTGAGGAGTTCCTGTTCTGGCAGCTGGGGAAAGGTAATATTGCATTCTGGTATGAGAAGTGGTGTTCTAAGAACCCTTTTATTGCTATTGCTAATGATAATGATAGAAGATATCTATGGGACTGCAACAATGATTTGGTGAAGGACTTTTGGCTTGGGAACTCCTGGGATTTTGGTAAGCTTGAATATCTGGTTACATTTAATGAGATTCGCAAGATAAGGGAAGTCAGCCTTAATAGTAGTGAAGATACTCTACTTTGGTCTCTATCTAAATGTGGTTCTTTCAGTGTTAAAGACACTTACAATCAGATCAGAACTAGGGGTAGTATTTCCAGTTTATATGACAGAACTTGGAATGCAGTAACTCCTAGGAAATGTTCATTCTTCTTATGGAGGGCTTTACACGAATGGCTGCCTACTGACAGTGCTATGCAAAGAAGGGGATTTAATCTGGCCTCTAAGTGTGTCTTTTGCAATAATAGCGAATCTACTAAACATGTTCTAGTGCAGTGCCCTAATGCTTGGTCAGTTTGGCAGTATTTCAGCAATATCTTTAAAATTCAAATTGACACTTACTTGTCTGTGCCTCATATGGTGATGAGATGGTATTGGGCTGCTAGTAAAAAAGGTGACATCCTCTGTATCCTTCCTGCTATCATATTGTGGTCAATCTGGGCTGCTCGAAACAAGAACAAAATCAGCAATGCAAATGTGAATTCTAGTTATATCATTAAACATGTTCTCATGATTCTTTCAAGCCTTGATTATGCTAATGTTCTACAGAGGAAACATTGGGGCAAGTTTATTAAGGAGGGTTCTGTTCTTGGTTGCGTAAATCAGTTCAAGCTCAGAAACAGACCTCTGTTTTTGAAATGGAAATGTCCCAAGGCTGGTCGTTACAAGCTAAATGTGGATGGAAGTTGTACCTCGAACGGTGAAGCTGGTGGTGGTGCTTTATTGAGAGACAGTAATGGCGACGTTGTTGCTGGTGTGGGCAAGATTTATGGCAAAGCTTCGCCTATAATAGCTGAAACCCGTGCTCTCTTAGACGGCCTGGTTTTGTGTGACAGATTGGGGATCAGCTCCGTTGATGTTGATACTGATTCCATGATCTTGGTAAGTCTGATTCAGTTTGGAAATGCTCCGTGGTTTCTTGAACCATTAATGAAGTGTTGTAGATCTCTTTTCAAGTCTACAATGGTGCTGAAGCATATTTTTCGTGAAGAAAATCTTGGGGCCGATTGGGTAGCAAGAGAGGTTTTGAGAAATCAGTGTGAGATGGAGTTTGACAAAGTTAATGCTCCAGCAAAGCTAAAAGCAATTGTTCTTTTGGAGAAAGCAAACTATGGTTATCTTAGGTTCACTGTTTAAGAAATTAGGGTTTCGTGATTTTGGGGAAGAAGACGATTCTGATCGAAATTAGGGTTTTAGTTCTTTTTCAATTTTTGTAATAATTACAATGAAGGGCTTGCCCTTGTTACTTCTTTAAATGAAATCCTTTGATTAAAAAAATATTTCCTTGTATTCTAATTTAGGGTTTTGAGAAGCTATTATATAAAGCCTCTTATGCCTTAAGTTATTTGAAGTTTTTGGAATAATATATTTTTATCTCTGAAAATTTCACTCTTTGTTACCCTTAGAATTAGGGTTTCATTATGTTACCCTTAGATTAGGGTTTCATCTATCGTTGTTTCTTCTTCTGTTTCCGCCGCGTCATCAGTTTTATATAATAGCTTCTCAAAACCCTAAATTAGAATACAAGGAAATAAAATAAATATTCTAAAATAAAATAAAATAAAATAAAATAAAATCAAATCAAATCTTAATATAATTAGATTTGATTTAAATACATAAGATATTTGAATAAAATAAAATAAAATAAAATAAAAAGGCTTTTGTTTGGACTTTCTGGGCTACATCAGATCTATCAATCTTTATCTTAAAAATTACCCCATAGTGAACCCAAAGTCTCCAAACAAACTCACAAGAAATGAAGAGGTGCATTTAGAAACCGTGCTTAAATGCTTTCTCTGCATAATAGTGTCCAGTATGATGTAATTATGAATTTGTTTCCACGTGAGAAAAGAAAATTTTATAGGAACAACAGAATTCCACATTTTTCCAAGCAAGTCAGATTTATTATGTTTATTTCTAACATAATTCCAAACTTTTTAAGCGTTAAAATTATTGTCATTAGAGAAAGATCAGGCAATAGCATCATTTTGGGAGTGTTAATAGAAGTTTTATGAATAAGATCAATGTTATGTTAATTAAGGAAAATTTTAAGCATGTAGTCATCCTACTTATTATTTTTCCAAAAATCAATAACATTCTGAGTTCTATAACCAATATTATTCATATTATTATTAAGAGTAACCAGAGGGGGAGAACCATACCAATTCTCCAGCCAAAATTCAATGTTCCCCTTACCTAAGATCCATCTAATGTGAGGCTCTGTAATGTCTTTGATTCTGCAGATTCTTTTCCACTTACTTGATTCGACCTTGTTATAGGAGACTTGAAGAGGATGGAGGGGATTACAATATATATCATTCATCAGGTTAGCCCAAAGACTTTTATTGCTTCTGAAGTTCAGCCACAGATTGCAATCATAAGTAGTTTGAAGGTCAGAGATTTTGCGAATATTAAGTCACCTTCCTTGTGAGTTTTGCATAGATCTTCCCATTTAGACCAATGGATTTTCCTATCAGTTGAACTTGAACCCCAAAGTAATTTTTTAAAGATAGTTTGAACTTTGTAGATGATAGATTTAGGTATAAGGAAGATTTGACACCAGTAAGTAGGAATGGACATTAACACCGTGTTAATGAGAGTGATTCTTCTCCCAAAATATAAATTTTTGTCTTCCCATTCTCTGATCTTCTCTATAATTTTGTTAATCATAGGCAATTAGTTGTTGCACCTTTTATTAGTGTTAAGAGTAATCCCCAAATACTTTGTTGGCAGAGTATCATGGTAAAAACCTGAAATGTTATTAATATCTTCAATTCTAGTATTATTAATCCTTTAAGACAAAAGACTTTAGTTTTATCTCTGTTAAGCAATTGCCTTGATATTTTTTTATAAGTATCTAGAAAAGAACTTAGCTTATTAATAGTTTGATTAGAACTATCATAGAAGATCAAAATATCATCAGCAAATAAGAGACAAGGAATGAGAAGCTTGCTTCTAGATTGAAATTGCATTTCTATGTTATTAAGAAATAAGTTGAATAGACCTCTTATGAAAACTTCTACTAGTTTATTATTGTTTCCAAATGTACTATTAACTTATCAAAATATTCAACTTAACCCCTTTTTTCTTTAAAGTTATTCAAAAATGTTTCGGAAAATAGTATTTGTTTTTTTAAGTATTCAACACTAATTTTTATCTCATCTACTACTTCAAATATTATTAAAAACAATTAGTATCCAAATATTGAATTTATTGTCTATTTAATATTGAATCACTTCTATAATACTTTAAATATTCATGTATCGTCCTCGACCATCTAGCCGTCTTTTTTTTACCAAATTATGAAATGAAGAAATACGAGACCAAGCATGATGAAATGGGAGATACGAGACCGTGCATGATGAGTAAATAGACCAAGCATGATGAATTAGAGAGATGCAACGAGACTATGCATGATGAAGTGAAGAGATGTGAGATCATGCATGATTAAGTGAAGATATGCGAGACCATGCATGATGAAGTGAAGAACCACAGGGGTAAGTATTATTTCTAGTTTGCAAAGTAAAGTTGAGTAAGTAAAGAGAAGTAGAGAGATTTTGGGGAAAATAGTTTCTAGAGAGATAAAGTCAATAAGTGAAAGTAGATTATCTTAAATGTCAGAATTCGTTCTTAGTTCAGCCCTGGCCAATATATATAGGTGCAAGGACTTAAACATAACAGAATCAGTTACATAACTGGGATAATTTTACATTAATCTATCACCTATTCATAAAGCTCTAAATCTCTCCTCTAACTATACAATTTATCATACAAGGTTTTATTTATTTACATGTTGGTCCCTAAATGGAAGAGGTTTTCCACCTCTTCCACTTCCCTCTCCCTTAATTTTCCTTATAAATACTGTTCTATACCTCACTTTTCATCACAATACTTTTTTTAGAGAGAAAGATAGAGAGAGAGAGAGAGAAAGTTCACTTGCTACCTTCATCTGAATCTCTAACCCTTATGCTACCTTCACCGGAAAACACCCATTTTCTTCCTGTCTTTCAAGTGTGTTTATAAGAAAACATCTAAAACTCAAAAAGCCAAAAGCCAAGAAACCCAAAAATTCATCTTCCCTAGATAAATAGAAACCTCACTTTGGATTATACGTCTAGTTCTACATAAGCGAAACGACAGATGAATACAAAGCAGTTGGACTAATAAGAAACGATCCTCGTGGTTTGTCCATAGAGACAATATACTATGATAACTTCGATCCTAACAAAACTTCTCTTTCATTTTCAAATTATTTTCTTCCAGAAGAGAGTCATTCATTCAAACACCAAAGACATCTCGAATTTCACCCCCTCTAAATAGATCATCGCCTTGAATTCCTTCTGCAAGCTCAAAACCTTGAATCAATTGTAAGGTAAGCCAAACTAAATCCTCTTCAGGAAGATCAGAGGAAACTCCTTCTCCGGCTAATTCTGAGCCCCCTTGTCTACTACGCAAGGAAACCTTTTTAGCTTATATGAAAACTCAACTTTCTCAAACCCCAAGTAGAAAAGATTTCATAGCCATGGGTGACGATACTGATCTCGCCTCGAATCCATCAACCTATTCTCCTTCCTGGGGGATATTATTGAGACAACAACAAAGTTTCAACAAAATCCCTCAAGTCACCCACCTCGACTCGTGGATGAGGCATCTGAGGAGAAAATGGATTCTGAAGTCACACAATCCAATATCGAAGCTGATAAAAAAGAAGATGCTTCAAAAGAAACAAACATTAAAACAGTGAAAGGTTCTTCAAAGGAAAAAGCACCTAGGATAAGAAAAAATAAATCTTATGTGAAACTTTCCGATGACTTAGCCGCATCAGTCAGCGAAAACCTAAATCCTCTCGATACACAATCTATTGCAGTGCTGAAGAATGTTGCTTACACATATTACCAAAAGAGCCAAGCAGATGAACTCAAATACAGTGGGGAATAGGGGACAACCTTATACTTTGTCTACCCCAAGAAGGAGAAACCCTTTTGGACTGTAAAAAGGGTGAACTGGTGGTCTACCCAAAAATCATCAATTGGGGTCTTAAATTTCCACTGGACCCCATGATAGTATAATACTTTCAAATTTCATATATGTGCCCAACTCAAGTGACACCCAATCAGGGTTCAATTTTCTCTCTTTGATCATGGCTTTTGGATTGGCCAAAATTCCTCTCTGCATCGAAGACTTCATCATCCTGACCAAATTGTCGAAGGGGCCGGTACTTCCATTATATTATCTAACATTAGATGCTGACTTGAAGATCATCAATGATTATTTGGAGGAGGATAAATTTTGGAAACAAAAAATTTGTGTTCGTCTGAGGAGCTTGGGAAAATGGTAAAGATATTTCTGAAGCTAACCCATCGAAGTTTAACCTCGTCTAGAGGAGTAACAGTAATCATATATTCAATTAATTTTCTACTTATTTTTCAAGTCTTGTGTTGTATCCAGAAATTTTGAGGTGTTACAAACTTTATTGAAAAGATGCCAAGGATATTTTCATCAAGCTTGCAGCCTGGGCTAAAAAAGAATGGGGCAATGTATTTCAAACAGTCTTTCAACCTATCAACTTTATCAATACTCGCCTATGGAGAATAAATGTGAGAGTTGCTCTCCCTGAGAATATAATGGAGCCACCCAATCCTCTGCATGATGTTAAAAGGCTAGTGTCCCCTGATTGCAAAGTCTGTTTTCCTGTTCGAAGCACATCGGAGAGCCACTTTCCCCAGAAAAAGAACGCAAAAAAGAATAAAATGGTAGCTAGCACATCTGGTACTAGCCCTTCAGAAGATCTTATGCCAAAAATTTCAAAGAGAAAAATGACAGAAAAGAACCACCTGATTATCGAAGAGGGAGTAGAAGGTGAGCCTTCTCCAAAAAGGAAAAAAACTGTTATTGTAACAAAAAAGAAAAGCACTGCTAAAACAACCTCTTAAAAGAAAGCAAAAAATAAAGATGTTCAAACCGTTCAAGAGTTGCCTTCCGATGCTGATGAAATTCTTGTTGTGGAGAATCAACATAAAGAAAATGAAGCAGGTGTCGAAGAGGGAGGAACTTAACAAGAAGATACTGTTGCAGACAATGATCAAGGTGGTGATAGCTTTGATCATGATAGCTTCATCAACTTTGATCAATTTCAAGCGCTCGTCAGAGATGAATATCCTTTCGTTCAAGAACTTGAGGACCAACTGCAAGATTTTTATAAAAGGTCTACTTTTGTTGTTCTCGAACCAACTTCACCAGAGGTCTCTTTGCCTCCATCCTCCAGTGCTCTTGTACATGTTCCCAGTCCAATGGTCTTTTCTGCCAAAGAGCCATCCAAAGAATTCGTGCTTTCTCTTTAAGACTTTGTCAATCTTGGTGCTACAACACAAAAATTAACCCAAGAAATCGAATATGCTCGAAATCAGCTAGAGCGTATGGAAAATGAGATGGTTCGCTACAAGAAAATTGCTGCTGCTAAAAAAAGAATGAGGGAAATCTTTGGTGGTCTTGTTGGGAAAACAATTTCATGGATTTCAACTGGCCATATATGAATTCATCAAATAGCTCATATATCTCAAGAATCACCTTAGATCTGTAAATCGAAAAGAAACGGAAGAGCTCAATACTTCTCATCAACATGAGACAGATCCGCTAAAATCTAAGCACTCTGAATATTTAGCTACAGAAAAGAGAAAATCCGTTGATCTTCAACTTTCACTTAACAAGATTGAGAATGAGAATAAACAATTAGTATAAGATATGGATTCTCTCAAAACTCAATTCAACAAAGAAAAAAGGCTCGATGTCCTTGCTGCTAAGAAAGAATGTGGAAAGGACGTGTTACCAGCCATAAAAAATGCCGAAGAGCGAAAATCTATTAATATTTGTCGCGAAATTCATGCCACATTTCCTAAGAGTGACCTCTCCAACGTTTGGGAGCAGATTCCTATCGAAAGTCGCTCAAGCGAAGCTACTGATCCTATTCTAAACTCTTCATCGGAATCAAAGGAAAGTGCTTCTGAACAAGAGGAATCTTCTGAAGGAAGCTCCGAAGACAAATAACTTTGTTATATATTTTTTGTTTGTACTTGTCATTCAATTGTTGTTGAATGACTTGTTTTTGGTAGACGCCTTTTTTATTGGCATTTAAAAACCTATCTTGTTATCATCGAATTGAATTTAATGCAGACAAGCCTAGTTTCTCCTCTAAATTTAATAACATGTACTTTTATTATTATTATTATTATTTTAAACTTATAAGTCATGTTCACCTCGAGATATAACTTATATCATAACGTATAAACGTATAATTTTTTAAGTGAAAATACTTGAATTTCATTGGTGTGTTTGAAGAATGTTGACTCCTTAAATACAAATAACATATTTATAAAGTGTGACACTTCGAATAATGTTGTACGTAGCACTTTGAACATTATAGTGCGTTTAAAGAACGTAGCACTTCAAATATTATAGTGTGTTTAAATAATGTAGCACTTCGAATATTATAGTGCGTTCAAATAATGTAGCACTTTGAATATGGTTGTCTTTTCGAAAAGTGTATTTAACACTTCTGTATAATTACCCTTGGTCAACTTCAAAGATGATCAGTCTTTAACTAGTTACCAAAATAATTTAAACAACTATTGGCCAAAAAATACTTTTATTGATAGCTGAGAATATTTACATAAAACCTCATTAAAACCTCTTTGGGCCAACAAGGTAGGAAAGAGTGTGCTAATTATTCAAAAAAAACAATTTCAAAAGACGGTTACTCCCAATACAATTTTAGATGTTGTGTGTTCCAAGGATGCAGAAGTCTGCATCCTCCCCTAATCGTCACAAAGGAGATAAGAACCTAGCTTTATCTTTTCACACCCATATAAGGACCCTCCCGATTCGGGGCCATCTTACTGAGGCTATTTTCCTTAGTATAGAGGAATACCTTCCTTAGAACTTTATCACCCAGCTTGAAATCTCTTCTTTTCACCTTCGAATTATATCTACTCATCATAAGATTCTGATAATATATCATGTCAAGTAAGCTCTAACCCTTTTTTCACAATCAAATCCATATTGTTCTTTTTGCTTCATCATTTAGGTCTTTGGAATATTAAGCTACTCTAAAAGAAGGAAATGTAGATTCTGTAGGACTAACAGCATCCATCCTATATGCTACGGAAAAAGGGGTTTCTTTAGTAGCTTCCCTAAAAGTTGTTCAATAAGTCCATAACACCTCCTGTAGATAGTTAGACCATTTTACTGCAACCTCTATCAATTTTTTTTAAACCTTCCAAAATACATATGTTTGTCACATCTACCTGACCATTTGCTTGGGGATGAAAAGGTGTGGAAAAACATTGTTATATTCCCTTTGAAGCATAAAAAGAAGTCATTTCTTTGTTATTAAATTGAGGACCGTTATCCGTGGTAATTTTTTAAGGTACCCCAAAGTGGCAACAAATACTGTTTTCAATGAACTTAATTGCATCCTTGGCCTTTGTCCCAGACAATGGTTCAGCTTCTGCCCACTTCGTTATATAGTCCACTGCCACAATAATCATTTGTCGTCCTCCAGAAGCCATCGGAAATGGTCCCACCAAGTTTATTTCCCATCTGTCAAATGGGACGGCTTTGGTAATATACATGAGTGGAACTGCTAGTTTATGAATAGAGTTTGCAAATCGTTGACAAGTATCACAACATCGAACAAGATTCTTAGTGTCTTTCATAATCGAAGGCCAATAATACCCTGCCAGCAAAACTCGACGAGTCAATGTCTTGAACCTATAATGTGTTGAACTCTCTCCATCATGTAATTCTGATAGAATTTCATGTGATATATGTTTGCTCAATCATCGCAATAATGGCCTACTCAATGTTTTTTTGTACAAAACCTCATCTAACACCATATATCCCAATGATTTGCCTCTCAGCTTCTTAGCTAATTTCATATCCTCATGCAGCGTTCCTCTTAATAAGAAATTCATAATGCTAGCTCTCCAATCGCCCAGAAAAATATCTAGAGTGACGAATACCTCATTAATGTGTTCACATTGCTTGGAACGGGTTAAAATCGAAGGACTCTTCTGCAATAAAATCCAAGGATATTTGTCTGTGTAAGCCACTATTGCCAAAGAATCAGCAACTGTATTATTTCCTCGGCTAATATGCTCTACAGTAACGTGATCAAACAAAAGAGTCAAATTCCGAAGCTCTCGAAGATATAAAATCAAATGGTCCTTTCTTTTTCGGAAATTGCACCTACTTGATTTGCTACTAACTGGGAATATGTTTCTAAAAGAACTAAAGTTTCCCCACAGATGTTCGCCAGCCTTAGACCAGCTAATACAGCTTCATAATCAGCTTCATTATTCAATGTATGAAACTCAAATTAAATGGATTGAAACATTGTTTCCCCAGATGGAGCAATCAGATGAACTCCAGCACTGCATCCTAAAATGCTAGAACCCCCATCAGTTCGAACTATCCATATTGAACTGCTTGGAAAAACTTCATTGTTAATCTCTTCATCTAATTTTCTTGAATGGAATTCAATAAGAAAATCTGTCAAAGCTTGTGCCTTGATAGTCGTTCAAGGTGAAAAGATGATGTCAAAATCTCCCAACTCAACTGACAACTTAGTCATCCTACCAGAAATATATGGGCATTGTAAAACATTTTTCAGTGGGAATGAAGTTCGAACCTCAACAGTGAGAGCTTGAAAATAGAGGCGCATTTTTCTAACAGTCACTACTAAAGCCATAGCCAATTTTTCAAGCTTCAAGTATCTTTTTTCTGCTGCTACCAAACTCTTGCTGACATAGTACACCGACTTCAAAATTCCTGAATCTTAACTTATCAATAAATTCCAAAAGTTGAATTGATCAGTTGTTCTATTCGTGGAGTGGGGAATGGGTCTTTAGGACAAGCTCAATTTGGATCTATAAAGTCGACGCACATTCTCCATTTCCCATTCTTCTTCTAAACCACCACTGGGTTTGTTGTCCATAAAGGATATTGTGAGTCCCTTATATATCTGACCTTTGATAAAATTTCCACCTCGGAAACAATTGTTTATGCTTTCTCAAAAGAAAATGCACACATTTTTTGTATAACGGCCTTGACCTTCGGATTAATTGCTAGGCTATGGCATATCACCTCGACTAGAACTCTTATCACATCTTCTGTTCTCTAAGCAAAACATCCAAATTGTGAGAGAGAAATTGCAATAGCTGCTGACATAAAATTGGGGTTAGTAAGGTTCATATTCGAAGTACTTTTCCATTAAGAAAAATATATTCCTCTATATTTTCACTTACCGTCAAAGAACTCAGGGTTTCCCTCGGGTCGTTAACCCCATCCTCGAGATCTAAGGTCAACCCCCATGGTTGTTATTCATCCATTTTATCACCACTGCTTGACCCTCGAATTCGAAGACATGTGGCATAACACTCTCTAGAAACCTTTTGATCACTTTGGACAACCCCCACTCGATCTTCGATGACATACTTAAAGCATTGGTGGAGTGTTGACACAACTCCATACATCTTTGATGGCCAAGATCTTCCAAAAATAGCATTGTAGCTTGTTGGACAATCCACCACCATGAACAACACCTGAACCTTCTTTCTGAAAGGTCTCTTTCCTAAACTCACCTCTCCCTTGGATTCCCCAATTTCTTGTGTCATCACTCCAATAAAACCAATGATAGGTTGCTCTGATTGGGAAATCCGAGGAGGATTGCACATTCTATCATAAATTGTCTTAAAAAGAACGTTCGTAGAGCTCCCAGTGTCTATCACCACACGTCGGATTTTGACCCCAACTACCTCTGCTCCAATAATTACTACATCTTCATGTGGTCCTGCAGTGCCTCTTAAATCATCTTTATTTAAAAGAATAGAGGGAATGCCTCTCTTACCATATAGATGAATAGACATCATTCCCTCTATAAAAGTAGTTAAGCTCACTACATGCCTTTTTTTTAGAGTTGTCAGTATTTCTGACCATAGTATCTCCTCCGAAAATTGCTAAGGACTCAAAGTACTAACATATACTTCGAACATGGCCTTGTTTAATCACAAGTTAGTAAACCAACTGGATTTTCTATAGATGTATTTATGGCAATAGAAAAAAATCAGTGTTAACGAGCTATGTATGAATAACATATATAATAAATTAAAAATACACAATAGAAGTTATTCTTTCATGAAATAATATGTGTTAAATAATATATATACATCAACCAAAACTTTGAACATAAGATTTAGTTTTTCTATTTTAAAATAGAAATAACTAGATAATTTGCTCGCGCGTTGCCGCGGGATAATATGGAATTTAATAACAATAATTTTTAATTTACTAATATAATAAAAATAATATAAAAATTTAATTAGTTTTTCTAAATGTTTAAAGTAATGTTTGTTTGTAATGATTTTTTAAAAGATAATTATCTCAAATCTAATATAAACAAACATATTTTACAATAGAATTATCTTAGTACTATGAAGATCGTCATCTTTTTCATTTGGAACTGATTCAGTACAACAAAGACTAAGCATCATATTCACAATACTCGAAACTTTTCAATTTTCATCATCAAAATAGTTAAAAGAATCGAGTATGGCCCAAAATATCATTTGGAACCAAGACTTGTTATAGATTTTACATTGTGTGTAATCTTGATCTTGCTTTGAAAACAAATAAATAATCTCAATACCAAGCTGATTGAGTACAATTGTTATAGATTTTACAGACTCAATAATCATAATTATTGACATAAACAGACTTCCCATGGTAAAAATCAAAATATAATAAAATAAAAGTTCGGAAAAATGTTTTTTTTGGTACACACATTCAGCTCAAACATCACTGCTTAAAACAAAAAAATCGATACATAAATCATTATACATCATACTTAATCTTAAAGTAGTCATTGCACCTTCACTGAGGTTGAATATAACAATCTTCTTCTCCCAACCGCGACACTGAAGTGTCCGCAGTAAAAAGCTATTAACTATGTCCGACAACCCATTCATCAAAATGCAAGAGCACCTGACACAAAGTCTTGTACAAACACCTGGACAACAATAAATCTTAACGCTTTTGAATTATCATCAATTAGGATCCAATTCACACGGTACCATGATATCAGTAACTTCAAAACTCAAGATTTCTCTTGCAATTATTTTGAAATTCATGATATGTTGTGACCAGAAATATTGTACGAGTTTTAAATACATAGATTATGATAATTTTTTAACACAACTACTCTAAGCTTTTGAAAGTTGGGTTAATCATGAATTTATGATACACACTACATACTACAATTTAGTCTAAGTATATCAAATGAAGTCTTTCAAGCCCCATTATTTTACGGTAAATTTTAATTCCAATATTTACTTGGATTGTAGACTATTTGACTTGTATACATAACAAAACAATGAGTCCAAATCATTTTTACTTGATCGTAATTCAAGACCTCATCTGAAACATGATTATAAGGCGCAATTTTACTAACTGGTTGGCCTTTGTAGTATATCATAGAGCGTATAAAAGTATCTCGGTCATCCGTCAAGATATGATAACGCGCAAACATATTACGGGCAGATAAAGCTAGCGTGTTGTACCCGGATTTTCCTCCCGACAAAGATAGATGATCATCATAGCCTTTTGGGCTGAAAAACATTAACTATGGATATTGACACATTTAACTCTTGAACAAAATTGAGTACAGAAACCAAAGATAAATTAAACTAATATCTTAACCTTACCATAATACTCTATAACCAAAATTGGAAATAATCAAACTGCATCTATACGGCAAAAAGCAGTAACAGAGAACAAAATCTAAAACTTACATCGAGGATTAGAAGAACGTCGTCAACTAATGTTATAAGGTCATCGACCATGTATCCAACTTTCGCTGAAAAAGAAAATCAATTCTAGGGTTGTAAGAATTCGGAACCAGAATCTTCTAAAGACAAATGAATAACAAATGAAAAAATAGAGGTACACAATTAACCGTTTATTTATATTTATAATAATAATAATAATAATAAATTAATTTTAATTATATTAATATTTATACTATATAAAATAAATCGCTGGAAATAATATAAACTTACCAAATTATAATTTATTATATTATTTTTCATGTAGACATGTAATTGTTATGTGAGATTTAAAAATATACATGTCTAATTCAATATT
Organism: Limnanthes douglasii subsp. nivea; assembly: GCA_036936605.1. Lineage (NCBI taxonomy): Eukaryota > Viridiplantae > Streptophyta > Magnoliopsida > Brassicales > Limnanthaceae > Limnanthes > Limnanthes douglasii. Next base: position 273,259,999 of record JAUPFV010000002.1, read on the forward strand.
TTCTATACGAACTTTTATAAATTGTTAAGCACTTCTCGGTATACGATATTTTTTGTATATGAATTTGGAATGTCTTCATCATTGTTCACAACAATTTTAAGCCCTTTTCTAGAGGTTACTCTAGATAATGCGACATATAATTAACCATGAGTGAATACTGGTTGAGGAAGTTAAATACCAACTTTATTCATAGATTGTCCTTGACTTTTATTCACAGTCATTGCATAACATAGTCTAATAGGAAATTGTCTCTGTTTAAATATAAATGGTCATTTGTTTTCCGTAGATGAAAGATCAATGCGAGGTATAAAAACTGTATCACCAATGTTACAACCGGTTATGATTTTGGCTACAATGACTTTATTGCCCATTTGTGTTATTACTAATCTTGTACCATTCCATAATCCTGAAGATGGATTCAAATTTCTTAACAACATTATAGGTACACCAATTTTTAGTGTTAACTCATGTTTGGGGATACTATTAAATTCTAATTTATTAAGAAATTCAATCGGATACAAAAGGTCAAAACTTTCTGAATTCTCACATGTTTTACATATAGAATATGAGCTTAAATAAGTGTGACTATTACCCGGTACTAAATTTAATATAAAGTCATTTATCTCTGACACTGCATTTTTTTTGGAGTAATTATTGTTCGTTCACTTAAATAAGAGTAATTATCAAAATTTCAGAAAATAAGTATATGTTATATTAAAAATAAAGTGAATAGGATTATCGGATGATTCAATAATTAAATTTGCTCAAATTTTAGTCCATGAATATTCATCATTGTTTGGTGTAGTTAAATCAGAAATATAACATTCCCCAATTTTTAATATCCAATCAGCAAAATTATTTAATTCTTGTTTTTCTACATCGGTTAAGCCACGGTTAGAAAATCTCATATTTTATTTTAAATAGAATACTTTAAAGTGTTTCCATAGAAAAGAACTGCTTAAAGAGGCATTGACAATATCTTCTCTCGTTCCTCCTGCTAAAACTGGTAAAATTTGTCTAAAATCACCTCCTAATAAAATAGTTTTCCCTCCAAATAAATTATCATTTCCTTCTTCATATATTTTTGGTATAATAGCACGTAATGATCTATTAAGAGCCTCAAAACATTTTTTATGATTCATTGGTCTTCATCCCATATAATCAATGATGCTTCTTGAATTGATTTGGCTAGATGTGTTGACTTTTTTATTTCACATGTAGAATATTCTGTCATACTTAAAGGAATTTAAAATCTAGAATGTGCAGTTCTACCTCCAAGAAGAAGCAAGGAACCAATTCCTGATTAAGCAACCGCGAGAACAATTCTTCCTTCGGACCTAAGCTTACTAATAATAGCGTTCCATAAAAAAGTATTTCATGTACCACCATGTCCGTATACAAAAAATAGTCCTTGTTTTTTAGCTACGATCGTAGAGATAACAGAGTCATAAATTTATTTTTGTTCGTCATTCAATTTGGAAGCTAAAATTGCATGTTTTATTTTTAATTCATCTACATCATAATTTAATTCTTCCCTTAATTGTTTATTTTTAAGATCTTCTATTTTATGATGATCTCGTTGAGGCAAGTCATGATCTTTTAAACAACTACTTGATGCATTAAATAATTTTTCTAGTTCGTACAAAACATAATTTTTAAGCTTTTTTTCTTATATAATTAAAGTTTTCATTCTAAATATATTTTTTAAATTATGTAATATATCATCGCACATATTTTTCCAATTGTTTTCAAATAAAATATTTGGATTTGCAACATCACAAAATAAAGTTATAGTAACAAACAAATATCTTAATTCGGAGCATTTAGCTGTACTTGTAGCCTCTTTTAAAGCATGATCACATTCTTTATCATCACCTAACATACCTAGTGCTCTACATTCATCTTGATAGCTATGTTGTACAATTCCACCAACGGTTTTTATGTCTTCAAAACTGGTAGCTCCCTTTTTAAAATTTAATAACATTCTTAAGTAGTATAATTCACCTGATGTTGGATGCACATATGCTAATCTACCTATACATTTACCTTGTTTTCTCAATTTCCAAATTTTGTCATGAGCATCCCAAATAAATTTTATGGGAAATTCTGCATACGATAGTGTAAGAGCTTCTTTATATTGTTTATTTGCATCAAACCACATTATTAACATTGAATTTTCAACACCCGGCTTGTTAACAACTTATTGAAGAGTTACATTAGAATCAAATATAATTTTTTTTTTGCAAAGGTAAATGAACATGTAATCTTTCAACAACAGGATGTCTCGAATTTATGTGAAACTGAAATATTCTCCAAACAGATTCATACTGACATAAATATCGACAATTAAGATGGGCAAGAATTTCATTAGTTTTATCTTCTTCAAAAAATAGCTCGGGCTCTATCTGATCCTTTGTTAACATATTTGAAAAGATACTTAATGAGCATAGATTGACAACATGATTCAACATTAATATGAGCTTTATACCGTAGCAACAATTCTTTATTGTAAGGAACAACAAATCTATTATCAATATGTATTTCATTTTTATTAATGTAATTTGATGGGATGTCACGACGTTTATAAGTGACATAACTATTTGTTTCTATGACTGTTTCAGTTTTAAACTGTTTAGGAAATTTTTTTGTACATTTACCATTTTCCATGCATGGAGAATATGTATTCAAAATTCCGCAAGGACCATGAATCATAAACTGACTTACCAATTCATATGCAATTGGATCAATTTATTTGTTTGGAATTTCTACTGAAATTATAGAGTCGATATCTTGCGGAAGACTACATGCATATTTCGAGTCTAACCAAACTAACAAATGACAATGAGGAAGACCTCTTTTTTTGAATTCAATTGTATAAACATCTGCAGATATACAAATAATCGGGAAAACTATATATTATTAGTATAGAAATAACTATATTAAAAAAATATTAAACTGTAGATAATAAAATAACGTACCTGCTACAACTTCTCCAAAAGGTTTTCCTAATTTGATGTAGGATATCATACTATCGAGTTTTATTTTAAATACTCTTGTGACAATATCGGGCGTATCTTCAGCTTTATAACCTGGATTTACAGAGAGTTCTTTTATAATCTCGAGCCATTTTGTATTACATGTAAACGTGATGAACAAATCTGGATTACCAAAATATCGGAAAATTTCCATTGCGTCTTGATAATTATTTATCATATACCTAACACTTCCGGTGTGAGAAGATGGTAAAATTATCCTTTTCTCAATATCATTAGCATTTATTTCCCCTTTTGATATTGCATCGTGTATTCCCTTATAAATCTCTGTCCTAAAAGTTTTTTGATTTTTTCTAATAAAATCTAATCGATCTTCTTCAAGAGTTGCATATACATCTACTAAATATTGTTGGAACAATCTACCACATTTTAAGAAAGAAACATCGTGCAATTTTCTATCTTGAATTAGATATGAGTAGAAATCTCTCATTGATATTCTTCATCATTTTGGTTTTTGACCTCTGAACTCTTCGTTCCATTTCAAATCAGGTCTATAACCGTCTTCGTCGTGAGGAAAAATAATTGGATATTACAGTGACATAAATTTAGGATGTAATTTCGTTATTCTTTGTAAACAATTGGATTTATGTTCTATTATGATATCTCTTTCGGAATCAAAGTCTCTGATATCTCCAACTATCAAACCACTAATTTCATTTGAAGAAGGTTGATCATGCTGTTTACTATCTGTTATTCTACGACTTACTAATCTTATTTTTAATGAAGCAATTGAGTTTTCATTAACTCTATCTTTAAAACTGCGAAATAGTTTGACTAAATTATTACTTGCATCAAGCATTTTTATAAGACCATCAACAATTTCATGTTCAAGAGAATCTTGAGAATTCATAACGTTAAGCCGGTTATTTACTTCATTTTGAGTATCATAAATATATAACTAAGCAAATTTTGGACATTAACCCTGGCTCCCATAGAACAGAATGCAAACATGGAATTATATGCTCTTATATTTTTTCGAAATATTTTACTACTCTCATTATTATTTGGATTTAATAAATTATTTAAAAAAAATTGGAGTCGATTCTGATAATCTTAGTTTCACTTTACCGCTTAAACAACACCTTCCAAACGTTATATCTATTCATATTTGATTTGCCTTTAAGAGATTCATTAATCCAAATATTTTTCTCTTCTCCCGATAAAAAAACATAATTTAAACAAAAATACAAATTAAATATATTAAATAAATATTTATAAAAATATATAATATTTATAAACATAAAAAACAAAATCAAATATTTTTACTTTTTCGTTTCCTATTTTTCTGATGAAATGCATGACTTTGACTTTGGCTATTATCACTCCAACTAACTTTTTCTATCAATTTAGATGGTCTTTCACTTTGGGAGGCAATGTTATCTTCATCATCCTTCTTAGAAGATTCTCCGGTCTCCATAAAAATGTTACGCTTGCTTAATCGTTTATACATATGGATAATCTGCATCAAATAATCCAAAATAATCAAATAATCCAAAATAATAATAGAATATAAATCTTGAAAGGGGGTTTATAAAACATTAAACAATCTAAAAAATTATACTAAAACAATTTCATAGATCAAATATGATATGTATATAACTTTTTATATTTTTCATTTGTCCAATTTTGTTTTTGCTTGCTGGGTTAAAAGTATTTATATAAATTAGAGAAATTTTTACAACAATCATAATAAAAAAAATATTTAGTGTTCAAAAAAAGTACCTGTAATGGCGGAAAATAAGTAATCGCAGAAAAGAAGTTGGAACTATTGAAGCTCTATGCAGTTACCTGTCAAAAATCATTGAAGTTCTCCAATAACTAAACAATCATGATTTGGATCTTTTTAAGAAAAAAAGAGAGTATTTAGATCTAAATATTAGTAACAATAATAGAAATCAACATCATATAACTATCTTTTAAATTACATTTTAAAAATATTAAAATATATTTCATATTATGATTTACTAAGCTAGCTTATATGAGGGAAAAGCTTGTGTATTCTTAGAAAATGTTTAGTAACCTCGCACTTTGTACTTTGTAAGAGTAAATTAAAATCCAAATTTTGAAAAACAATTATAAACAGATTTATAGAGTGTATGTATGAAAGAAAACAAATAGATTAATACCTGACACTTTGTACTCTCATTAAGTTTTTTAAATCTTTCTTCTAATCTTGCCTAAATTGTATATCAACAACAACAAAATCAATGAGCAATAAAATTAATCTTTCAAAAACCTTTCTTCCAATCTTGATTATAGGTCCTAAATTGTATATCAAGAAAAAAAACAATGAACAATAAAATTGAACCTAATTTAAATGATTACATCAATAAATAGAGATATGATACCTTATATTATCTTATTCTGAAGAAAAGAAGAAATGAATGCTATTTTTGGTATGATTTAGTCCGAGTGAAAAAAAAAAGGATAAAAAAAATATCAAATTTGATTTTGAATATATAAAAAAGATGAAATGAAAAAGACTTACCAACGTTAAACTAAATTAGTAACGTGTCAAAATATTGAAGTCTATGAGTAACGCGCCAAATACCTGAAAAAACACCATAAAATTTTAAGACTATCATTCTTATATATAAAATATTATATACTATAACCTAATTATTAAAATATAATATTTATAATACCTATAAAATAGAATTTGTAAAATACAAATCACATTCATATATTATAAATATGTAGTTAGAAATTAATTATCTTTTAATTTGAATTTAAATTATTGAATAATTTTATTATTTTTAATACTAAATCAATTATTAACTAATATTATTTTAAGTTTCTATTATTATTATTATTATATATATTAATTAAAATTTAAAGTCAAATATCTTTCAAAATATTAAAGCATAAATATCGTGGCAATAAAATCTTCTGCTAATTTATAAAATTTAAGGTTTGACTAAAAAAATTAAATTCAAAATGAAATGGATTTTTTATTTGAACTAAAATAATTAAATTAAATATTAAATATTGAGAACAAATATGAAGTTTTTATTAATAATTTTTTTATGCAAATATAAACCGAAAAAAAGTAAAAATATACAAAAATATATTTATAAATTACCAAATACAGATCCCGATTTAATCCTAGCTTTACAGTTTTCTTTTCTTTTTTCTTTTCTATAAAGCATTTTTTACAATAATGCTTTTTTTTCTCTTTTCTATGAAGAGTTTTGACAATAATCCATTAGATAGTGTATTGTTGAAGAAATAAAAAAATCTAAAAAGACGAAAAATAGAATTGAAGATCTGAATTCTAGAAATGAAAATTCTAGAATTCAAATGAAAAAATGGTTTAAAATGTTAAATTTACTAAATTTCCAAACTATATAAATTATACGTCTCTATATGGGTAAGGAAAAGATAACACATCTTATAATAAGCAAACAAATAAATAAATGTTATAATCTACCTAAAACTGATCTAAAAAAGTGAATAGATCTCTATAAAAACAAAACTGACCTGAATGGTTGAACTTGAAACAGAGGTGCAAAGAGAAGTCCCTTTATACAGAAACAGGAACCGGAATCGATTGAAGTTTCGATTTACAGAGAGCATTCGAAGATGTAGGTAGAAAGTTTGAATGCAATAGAAGACTGAATGACGAAAAAGTTAAATAGTTATAATTATGTAAATTTATAATTCATTAACAATATTTTAATCATCTTCTTAAATTGATTATGAATTATATACCTTAGTGAAAAAAGTAAAAAGGTAAAAGATCAAAAGTGGTTATTAATATATAATAATTTTCATTATTTGTCCACGGCAATTTCTACCTCTTATTTAATATTAAGGATATTAAGGATAAAGTTGTAAAAGACCGATTCATGGTTCATAAGCACTGGTCATTTACTTTAGATTAGATATAATTTGAATTATGTTTATATTTGTTTTCTTTATCCATAAGATTTAGTTATTGTGTATGAGAGATTTATAAATCATAAATACCAAAAGAAATTTGTTTGTTTTTTTTATTCTCCCGTCAAACTCAAGACTTTGGGGTGTTCATATAGAAGAAACTTTATGGAATTAAATATTTTAAAATTTTTTATCGATGTTTAATTATATAAGATGGAGGGTTCATATGAGATTAATCAAAAATTGATTAAATTATTTTTAATATGATCAATATTTTAATTAAATTAAATTTGAAGTGTGGAACCAAAATTATTGATGTATTATATATTTAAAAATGAATTACTCTATCAATATTTGAAAATATAAAATGTAGTGGTCCTACGGAATAATCGAAAATTAATTTAATTATTTTTAATATAATATATATACTACTTATTTATTTGTATAATATATATATATATATATATATATATATATATATATATATATATATATATATATATTAAAAAAATACAACGATATTCTTACAATTTTCAAAATTAAATTTTAAGCGTGGGACCAAAATTATTGATGTTTAGTATATTTAAAATGAAATAAATCTATCAAAATTTGAAATATAAAATGCTAGCCGTACATATTAATCAAAAATTAATTGAAAAGTATTACTATTTTTAGCATGCAATATTTATAATATATATATAACCTTTTTTAATAAAAACATGACTTTAGGATAGAATAGCGTCAAACAAAAATAAAAAGGTTAAAACGAAGTTAGCTGAAAATTGAAAATAGACAAAAAGATGACTGAGCTAATTGAAGTAGCTTTAGAGCTTGAGCCAAAAGAGGGAGAGACAAAAAGATATATTCAATAGAGATGTAGGACCATTTCAAAATCATATTTTTTTAAAGACCAATTCCACAATCAAAATCGAACGACAAAAAGACATGAAATGCTCGACAAAATGCAAACAACAAGCTTTCAAGCGTTCAACCAGGAGATGATGAAAGGAATATCCAATATGAGGCTTCGGGTAAGCTCCAATTAGTTGTTAATCTTAGAGGGAATCATAAGTTAACTTGATTGCGAGAAAACTTTCAATCTTTCCATTACAGACTCGCACAAATTTGAGAACAACAAGGATTGATTCTAGATTAAAATAGGAAATTTTATCTTTAAAAAAGACTTTCACTTGAAGATGACCTGAATCCGGTAGAATAGTACCACTTTGATGAGCCATTAGAATGCTTGATTAAGATTCGTGAGGCTATAACCTGAAATTAAAAACATTATTTATGCATTTGCTTGTCAGGATTCCTGTAGCTGCATTGATAAAGGCTCAGAGATGATTAATAATAAATTTACAAGGGAAACTCAATAAATTAACATTACTAGGAATCTGTTATTCTAATCAATGTAGCCCATTGTTACACTCTCAAGAAGAGTGATTACATTCAATTGAGGATGAGCCAAAAAGTTAAGATGATCTATTTTCATTTTACATTTCAGAGTCCACCTAGCTAGTCAATCAGCCGTTTTATTTTGTTCTCTGAAAATATGATAAAGGACAATAGATAGAGATATTAAAGTTCCAATACAATTTATAAAAGGCTCCAAGGACTATGGAGTTTTGCAGAGGATAAAAGAGAAAATAATATATATGAGTCAGTTTCAATACCAACGTTTGTTAAACCTTTGATTTTGTATATCTGGATATCATCATGGAGAGCTCTTGTTTCAGCCTTGATATGAGAAAGCTTGCGATATATATTGTTATAGCCATAAAAAATATTTCCATTGCAGTCTCTGATTATGACTCCTCCATTGGATTCTCTTGTAGCAAGACAGCATGCATCAATGTTTAATTTGCATCTAACAAGGAGCGAAAGAGGCAAAGAAATGTGAGTTTCTTTTTTGTTCTTTTTAAGATGGTTGTAGCATCCTAGGTCAATAGATGCATTCTCAATATCATTCCAATGCTTATGTTTAGAAAGGTTAGATTGTTTTAGGCTAGTTATAATGAACTTTATATAGTTAATAAAAGAGATAGTACTTCCTCTGAATTTGACCTTATTCGTAGTTTTCCAAATTACCCCGTTGATGATTGTTGGCAAGATAGTTTTGATGTGAACCTTCTTTTGAGATAAACAAAACCAGCTCATAGTCGTGTGAGTTGTAGACATGAATTTTACAATGTTGATCTTGAATATAGTTGTAAAATAAGACCAAATAGACCAAGAATAATTACAAGAAATAAATATGTGATTAGTAAATTCTAAGTTGTTACAAAATTGACACTGGGAGACTAAAACTATGTGTCCAATCTGCATAATGGAGTCAATAAGAAGCATATTATTTAAAAGCCTCCACAACATAAGAGAGCATTTTATGGGAGTAATTTGGTTCAAGATCTTGTTAAATAAGTTAGACTTGTTGTGCTTAACTCTGATTTTGTTCATAGTGTCATTTGTGTTAAAGTTTCCATCTTTACATAGATGTCAATAGATAGAGTCATTAACCTGGACATCAAAAGATTTCTTAGCAATCAATTTAATATTATAATAAGTAAATATATGCATGATCTTGTTCATATTCTAAGAATTATTTTCCCATAAAGTATTGATTTTGTCACCAATGAACCAACTGTTATCAAAATTAGCATCTAACTTGATTTGAGAAGGATGGCCAAACCAGTTATCCAGCCAGAAATCCATGTTACCTTTACCCAACTTCCACGTGATATTTCCTTCAGTAAAGGTTTTGATTTTTAAAATCCTTGTCCATGTTTGAGAGCTATGCTTAGAGTAGTTAACCTTGAGAGGATGCTTGCCTTTACAGTGAATACTACGCAAGAACTTAGCCCATAAAGACTTTTTCTCTCTAAATCGGATCCAAAGCTTGCAAGAGAATGTGTCTTGAATGTCATTTAATTTCCTTACATTGAGACTACCTTCACTGAAAGTCTTATAGACAGTAAACTAGTTAAACCAGTAAATTTTACTAAGATCATTGAAAGAGCCCCATGCAAAAATATTTAACATTCTTTCAATCCTAGAGTAGATTGAAATAGACACTAAGACTGAGTTGATGAGGGTAAGTCTTCCACCATAAGATAATTTTGTGCCCTCTCAATCATTGATCTTATTCTTGATTTTGTCAAGAATAGTGACAAAATTAATGGTTTTGTTGTTTGAGTTGAGAGTGATGCCAAGATAAGTAGTAGGGAGGAAACTAATGTTAAAGCTGGTCTGAATGGTTAAGGCACTAATTTTATCTTGAGATAAGTTGTTAGATGTGATGATGTTTTTTTTTTGTTGATTGTTTGACCTAAAATGTTTGGATATTTCTGTAAAAATTATCAAGAGTATTCATAGTTAAACTAAGACCAGTAAAGATTAGTGGTCTTATTAGATTCAAAAAGCACGATAAGACCTCTTATTAGGATTTTTCTCCAATGATAAAAAAGACTAGGGGACAAGGGATTCACTTGTCTAATGTCTCTTTTAGTCTTAAAGAAGCCTATAGCATTGTCATTAATAAGGATAGATACATAAACAGATCTAATCAGTCTACTAACTAAGTTGATAAATATGTAATAGAAACCAAAAGATTAAAGAACTTTAATAATGAAACTATGAGATAGTTTATCGAATTCTTTAGTCATGTCAAGTTTGATTACTATATTGCCTGATTTGTTTCTTACTCAAGCCATGAATTAGCTCTTTGGAAAGAAGAATATTGTCTTGAATAGACTTGCCATCACATAACCACCTTGCACATCAGAAATAAGCTTTGGAAGAAGATTATTTAGTATCTTAAACATGATTCTGAAATCTTTCCATGTTGTTGGATTGCAAGATTTAGGGATGAGACAAATTTCAGTTACCATAATGTCTTTTGGGATATCTTGACCAATAATGAAGGAGGCCATTTCCTTACAGAAGTCTTGCTTGATTATTTTTCAGCAAGTGAGGAAGAAATAGTTGTTGAATTCATCCATTCATGTTGCACTTGTTGAATTAAAGCTTTTAATGATGCTGAAAATCTCTTCTTCAGTAGGAATTTCCAAGAGTAAGTTATTATTTGCATCATTAATGATCTTAGGCATAATGTTAAATATATTATCATTCATGCTAGTAGTTTTATCAGCAAAATTAGAATAAGGAAAAACAGATAAAATATCTTTGAAGTAAGATTCAGCATATGAACTTATGAGATCTTCATTAGTAATCCAGCTATTGTCGTCTTTGATACATGAGATTCCACTCTTTATTTCTTTCTTTTTTGACATAATTGTGGTAGATTTTTGTATTCCTGTCTCCATCATTGATCAAATTGGAATAACATTTTTAAACCAATAATTTTCTTCAATTGTAAGAGCCTTATGATGATCAGCAGTATTTTTAGATAGATTAATTCTATCATCCATGTTGTTGGAGATCTGAAACTTAGCTTCACAAACTTTAACAGCTTCCTCAGTCTCAAGAACCTTATCAGAAAATGTTACCAGAGTAGTTTTCATTGCAATCCTTAAGAGCATCCTTGATTCTCTTGATTTTATTTCAGAAGACAAAGATAGAGAAGCGATTCATGTTTTGATTCTAATTAGTCTCCACGAAGCTAAGGAAATCCTTATTCAAATTTAACATATTCAAAAACTTAAATTTATTCTTGTGATTAATTTTGTCTTTGGTTACATTAATGCAAAGAGGAGTGTGTGAGCAAGTCCCAACCATATGGATCATCTTAGTTTCATAGAAATGATCACACCAAGCTTGATTAGAAATAACTATATCCAAGCGCTTCCATTTAGTTTTGTTTGACCAAGTATATTTAGTCCCAGCATAACTCGTATCTTCCAAAAAATAGTCACGAATCACATCATTGAAATATTTAGAACTTTTATAACAGTAGGTTGAACATCCCAACTGCTCATCAGGAGAAAAAATAGAATTAATATCCCCCAACACCATACATTCCTTAGCATTGGTATAGATGTGTCTAAGGATATCCAAAACCTTGATTTTGTTAGTTATGTGGCATTCTGCGGAAACAGAAGTGAGTGAGAAAACTTTATCGATATTATTGTGCTTTATTTCAACATGAATACGCTCAATATAATCAAGCATAATATTAACCACTAGATCATCCTTTCATAAAAGTCACATTTTATTGGAAGTACTGGATTTTTAATGGTTAAAGCCAATCTTAGCAGTAATGTTCTCCTTTTTATTATACTTGATGATGGGCTCCTAAATGAAGAGAAATTTAATATATATTTTAGTGCAATAGATTCCAGCCTACGCAAATAAGCTTTGTTGACAATCCCTCGAATGTTCCAATTAAGAACCTTGATCATATTGGACTTTTGAGGGTAGATCTTCTAGGTTCCATAAATTGTAGAGACTTGATGACTAAAAAACCATTTTTCTTCTTGTTGTTAGCTTCTTTTAGTTTTTTTTGTTGAGAAGATCTTGAAAGTTTTTATCAAGCTTCTTCCTTTTTAGATTGGTATAGTTTGTAAGCTTCTTATGTTGAATTGATTAGGATATGGATGCCTAATATAAGATTTTCATAATCCATAGAATGAGACACATTATAATCATAATCAAAAGACTTAATGGCCTCTATTACCTCTTCTTCATTGATGACAATATTATTTTGTTTAGAGGTAATATAAATTTATTTAGTCTTGAATTTGTTTTGTACATCTTTAGCAAGGATTTAGGATGAGTTTTTGGCTGATTTAACTTTTTCATATCATTATAGGAGATCTTAGAATATTTACATATAATGTTTATTGCATCTCTTCTACTTCAAGTTGTTATCACTATTACCATGATTGCTGGAATATTAATGAGGTTTTATGACTATTGATTTGACTTTGGGAAGCATAATTACTGAAGTTTCAGGTTTTTTAGATTCATGGCTTACATATATCTTTTCTTTCTCCAATTCATAGGTTTTAGTTTGAGATTTCTTGCATATCTCATGATCATGGCCTAAGTGATTACATAATTGGCCATATATAATCTTATCGTCGTAGACATCACAAATTGGATCTCCCAATTCCGATCAAGTTTTATCAGAAATTTCACCATGGTAGTCAGCCTCATACTCATCAAAGAGTGGATGGTCAAGTATCGGCGACTTCTCCATGTCACCAGCAGCTACTTGATGAATTTCCTTCCTCTTTGGTTTTTCCAAATTGTAGTTATGGCTGTGGTTGGATTCTGTGAAAAAGACTTTCGCCTTTGTTTTTTTTATTGGAGTTTGGAATCCGGTGGCGGCTATCTTCTCTATATCTTCCATCGCTTTCTTCATTTGATATCGCAACAAACTCACCTGTTCACCAACCTGCGATCGGAACTGACCGAATTCATCACGGTCGACCGATTCCGCGATCGAAAGAGTAGACTTCCCCCACAAGGATCTCTTTGTCGACATACCTTCATTATCCATGTCGTGGGAGCTCTGTCGCTCTGATACCAATAAGGTAGCGCCGATATATGAGGTTGAACAGACAACGACAAACACAAAAAGAAGAAGAGAACAACAGAGAATAAATAATCTATAACCCTAGGTTAGAGTGAAAAGAAACTCAGAGACTTAGAGAAAAATCTCACTTTTTATTCATCAAAGTCTGACGGCAAAATAGGGTATAAGATGCTTTATATAGCACTACCCCAAACCCTAATTTCAGATAAGGGAAATTACATAAATGTTTTAAAATAAATAAATAAAATTAACGCTAAAATATTAAAACTGGCTTTTGAAAGCTTTACAGGTCGAATATGGGTATCAAACTTTGTGACAAAGTCAAAAAATTTAAATTTGACGGGCTCGTGGAAATCTTCGATTTGAGTACCTGTTTGACCAAATTCTGATACCTGGGTGAGAAACCAGTCTATTCGCAGTCTTTGCTACATCATTATCTCAAGCCAACATCCCTCAGTATCACTAAAACCATCCCAAATGTGATGATGTTGTAACTTCTTCGTAAGGTTCAGTTCAATCCGGGCGTAGCATGCATTGTAAATTTCCATGTTTTTATCTGGAACCCAAGTTTTTAAAAGTTAGCCAATGGTGGCTGAAATAGTCTGAATAATACAGTCATTGTAAAGATATTCTAGAACTTTGGCTATTCTGATCCACATTAGAGTAATAGGGCTTTTAATTATCGGACTAAATGACAGAGTCCACTTTAGGATTGTCATAGCAAACTGTCCAACTGTTCATACGTTCTTGACTCTGATAAGGGGAAGATTCGCCAGAATAAATACTTAGGGGTTAATTACGAATAAATAATACTCAGTAGTACTATTATTGTATCTATTGTCCTTTAGGGGCAAATTTGTAATCAATATGTTTAATCAAGGACCAAAGTAATAATAAAATCAGCCCACTAAGGATATTAATGGGTCCACCTTACTTTACTATAAAAGGTGACCCACTTTCTTGGTAGGTGGGACATTAATTATTCTATTCCTTTTGCACTCTCTCTCTCTCTCTACACTTTCTCTCTCTAGTCACATCAAACACAAGATCCGAAATATTCCATCAATCATTTATTAACTCATCATTGGCGCCGTCTGTGGGAAACTGTGATACCAAAACGGAATCTTTTTTCTTTGAAAATCACGCTTTGCAAGATGAACGACGAGGCTGTTGGAGAGAGGGTCGGTAGAGAGGTAATCCGAGCCATTTCGGTGTCAGAAGGCGAAGAAGCCCCAGGTCGGGGGCACTACGATCAGGGTCGGGACAAACAGTCGACCCTAATAATGACCCGAAGACAGCTCCTAGAAGACATTGCCAGGCTGAACGCCGAAAGAGAGTGGGCACTAGACGAGAAAAGGGTCCGGGAAGGGAAAGGCAAAGAACCACTCTTGGAGGACCGGGAGGAGGCCGACCCCACCGTTGGGCCTCATATCGAAGCCCGACCTGTCAGGTATTATCGAGAGCTTCACCCCGAGGAAGGGCGAAATACCAGGACTCAGCGGTACCCAGAGGACCATCGCGGCGTGTCAGCTGACTATACCTTGGATGACTTATCGGGCAGGGAGTACCGACGACGGGAAAGAGTCCAACGCACACATAAAAATCGTTCCCGACGCCTCCGAGGACCCAGGACGGACTCCTCGAAATACAAGAAGGGTAGCACCGAGAAACAAACTCCGGTGTCATTCGAGAAGGAAGAAGTTAGCGCAGCCAGTCGTGAAGAACGAGCAGCGCTGCCTCAAATTCCATGGCAACCGTCGAACAACCAGAACCTAGGTTACCGAACCAGCAGCCAGTTTATCAGCCTAGGGGATGAGGGACTCTACGGAGTTCAGACAGAAGTACTTGGAGGAGGAGCGTGCGGGTTCAGAGTTAATTGGAGGACATCGCCATTGTCCGACGACATATTAGCGGGGCAGCTCCCGAAGCGATTTGATATTTCCAAGATAGAAAAATACGATGGGAAGAAGGACCCGGATAATCACCTGGAAGCCTTCAAAAACTTCATGCTGAGTTTCGACAATAATGATAAACTCCTATGCAGAGCTTTCTCTATGACCTTCCGGGACCGGGCGTCCAAGTGGTACAACCGATTGCCACAGGGCTGCATCAAAAACTTCAGGATGTTCTGGACGATGTTTAGGCAACATTTTGTTGGAAGTAAGAGTTTCCGAGCCAACGTTGACACTATTATGAATTGCAGACAGAAATTGGGGGAAAACCTTAGAGAGTATACCCGACGATTTATTGACGCGAAGACCGACCTAGACCACTGCGAAGAGAATGTGGCCCTAACCGCGTTCCGTTTGGGTTTGCTCCCGGGACCTATGAAGCAAGCAGTAACGAAGAAACAGGCATTCACATTCTCCGCGCTTCTGGCTCAAATAGAAAAGCAGATATTGATCGAAGAGACCGAAGCATCCGAACTAGCGGCACAAATTCAGCAAAGTGCCCAAGCGTCGGTAGTAATAAGGCAGGGCACTCGATCGGACTACGCTCGGGCGGTCCAACCGGTCAGCACGATACATCTGACCCAGCCAGTATCCGCCAAACCTTCGGCCCTAACAAGCCAGAAACCAAAGCAGACGAGCCAGACGGCTTCACGACCCATGTCTAACAAATGGATTCGGCCTGCGTACTTCGCAGACCTCACAAAGTGTGTATCATCGATCTACGAGAAAACTAAGAAAAACGGAATGTACTGAAGGCCTTTCCCGATACCGACGCCTCGGGAGAAGAGGAACAACCGCTATTGTCGCTATCACGAGGACGTTTGGGCATGATAGTAAAGACTGCATTACCTTGAAGAAAGAAATACAGATGTTCATAGATCATGGAAACCTCCTGGAATATGTTAAGAAGGCACAGCAGAGTACAATTTCGAAAGAAGTCGTGATAATTCCAAAGCCCGAAACCACTATGACCATTTCAGAAGTAACCGACCCTTTCGATGTTTTCATTGAATACCTCGACCCCGAAGCAAACCGCAACATTATCGGAATTATCGAGGAAGAAGCAGAGGAGAACGTCGGTAATGTGCAAAGCCTTTGTGAATTTTTTGAATCCCTAACTATTTTTGGGGGAGATTCTATGGCAGGAGTCACGCATTCATCCAGGAAAAGGCACATCGTAAACCTAACCACTCAGTTAGAGGCTCGAACTTACTCCCAGTCCAGAAGCGTCCCGTCTCAGATTTTGTACTTCGACGACCACGACATGAGAGACATAGCCGGCCCCCATGAGGATGCCATTGTGATCGGGGCAGCCATTGCGGGGGAGGAAGTCCGACGCATCTTGGTGGATACCGGTAGTTCGGCCAACATAATCTTCGCATCTACTTTCGCCAAGTTTAGGACACCACCGGTCATCACACGGTCCGACCGTACCATAGTGGGATTTACGGGGTCAGCAGCCGACGTTATAGGAGAATTTGAGGGCGTCGTCCAATTAGGTCGCGGCCCGTTTAAGAAAGAAGTTACTGTTTTATTTGTGGTGGTAGACGCGCCAGCTTCCCACAATGCAATTTTCGGCCGATCGTGGATATCACGAATGCATGCGGTATCTTCTATAATCCACCAATGTTTGAAATACGTGGTCGGAAACAACGTGGG
Source organism: Limnanthes douglasii subsp. nivea (assembly GCA_036936605.1). Classification (NCBI taxonomy): domain Eukaryota; kingdom Viridiplantae; phylum Streptophyta; class Magnoliopsida; order Brassicales; family Limnanthaceae; genus Limnanthes; species Limnanthes douglasii. The sequence continues at coordinate 273,277,038 of JAUPFV010000002.1, forward strand.
CGTGGTCCAAAGCAGCCAGAAAGCAGCACGGGAGTGTTACCGAGCAGCATTAGCACCTAAAAAAGATCAAGAGATGATTCAAGCTCAAGAATAGAAATTAAAGGGGCTCACCCCAGGATCATTACCCGTTGATGATCCTAGGGAAGCCCCAAGCTATTTGACCACCGACGAAGAATGTGAGCAACACCAATTTGTCACCAGCCTTCAGAGACCAGTTACTGTCCCTCCTACGGGAAAACCTAGATTTGTTCGCATGGTGCTCAAGAGATGTAACCGGGGTCCCGGAGTCTTTTATCATTCACAAACTAACTATCAACAGAAACGTCAGACCGATCTCCCAAAAGCGTCGGGCTTTTTCCCCGGAAAAGGCAGACATTATCTTACGAGAAGTCGAGAAAATGATCAGCGTCGGTCACATAAAGGAAGCGAGTTACCCACTGTGGACCTCGAATCCCGTTCTGGTCAAGAAGAAAAACGGAAAATGGAGAATGTGCGTGGATTTCACCGACCTCAATCGGGCATGTCCGAAGGACCCTTTCCCGATGCCGAGAATTGACCAGTTGGTAGATTCGACTTCGGGAAACAGGTTACTATCATTCATGGATGCATACGCCGGCTATAACCAGATCAAGTTACACGTTGCGGATCAGGAAAGCACCACATTCATCACAGACCGAGGACTATATTGTTACAAAGTGATGCCGTTCGGGCTAAAAAATGTCGGGGCAACATACCAAAGGCTAGTTAACAAAACGTTTGAGGGTCAAATTGGGAGGAATATGGAGGTGTACATCGATGACATGCTAGTCAAGAGCGGCACGGACAAAGCTCACCTTACCGATCTGCGAGAAACTTTTGATAACCTACGGGGTATAAACCTTAAGCTCAACCCAGAAAAATGCTCCTTTGGGGTCCGGTCGGGAAAATTTCTAGGTTTCTTCGTTAGCAAGAAAGGGATTGAAGCCGATCCCGTCCAACTTCGAGCCCTGACCGACATGACTAAGCCCAAGAACATCAAGGAAGTCCAGATCCTAACTGGGCGTCTGGCTGCTTTAAACCTATTTATTTCTCGTTCATCTGATAAGTGCGCCCCCTTTTTTCAGGTCTTGAGACAAGCCAGAAATTTTGTGTGGACGCCCGAATGTGACGAAGCGTTCTTAGGAATTAAACGATATTTGTCGTCCCCGAACCTCTTGACAAAACCCGTAACTGGCGAGACACTTTTTCTTTACATTGCAGTTACTGACTTTGCGGTTAGTGCGGCTTTAATCAGTGAGTCGGGACCAGCCCCTACAGCGGTTTACTTTGTGAGCAAAAGCCTGCTGGATGCAGAAACTCGGTATTTAAGGTTGGAAAAAATGGCTCTCTCCTTGGTAACAGCAGCACGAAAAATGCGCCCGTACTTTCAAGCCCACCCTATCATAGTCCGAACCTCGTTCCCACTCAAGTACATCCTCCAGCGACCAGACATGTCCGGGAGAATGTCCAAATGGTCAATCGAGTTAGGCGATTTCGACATCAACTTCGAACCTCGGACAGCCATTAAAGGCCAAATCCTGGCTGATTTTTTAGTGGAGTTCCATCCCGAACGACCGGATCAGGACGCACCTTCCCAAGAGGCCGAACTAAGTGAGTGGACCGTCCGAACCGATGGGGGGGCTAATGTCAGTGGCTGCGGAGCAGGGATACAGATAATTACCCCATCGGGCATTAGTATGCACCAAGCCATTCGATTTGGTTTCCATACTTCGAACAATGAGGCTGAATACGAGGCTGCTCTGGCGGGGCTACGGCTAGCACAGGTATGTGGGGCAAAGCAGGTACGCCTCGTAAGTGACTCCCAACTTTTGATAACCCAAGCCTCGGGAATTGCGGAAGCTCGGAAAGAGCATCTGGTACAATACCTAGCAGCACTCAGAGTGCTAGCTGCCTCGTTCGTCAAAATCACATACGAACATGTTCTGAGAAGCGAAAACATAGTGGCAGATTCCTTGGCAACAATTTCCTGCTCAAGAAACTATCCCTGGGTAACCGAGCAAGAAAGCCCATCTATCATCAAACGGCACGAGCTTGATAACCGATCTGAAATCGCCTGTCAGATCTCTTCGGTAACGATCTTGGATGGGCGACGTGATATTATCGCCTTCTTAGCCGAAGGTAGGCTGCCTAGCAATAGCGCCTCGGCTCGGAAAGTACGCAATAAGGCCCGGGGTTACGTTCTATTAGGTGAAGTACTGTACAAGAAATCCTTCAGCTTCCCCCTGCTCAGATGCCTAGGGGTCCACGAGTCACAAATAATTGTATCCGAACTACATGACGGTGAGGGTGCGGCACATTGCGGTTACAAGGCCTTAATAAGAAGGATTTTTCTCGCAGGGTTATATTGGCCAACAATAACAGCAGATGCACGACTGATAGTGAAAACTTGCGACACATGTCAAAGATTCGCAAACGCGATAAACGTTCCCGCAGTTCCTCTAGAATCCATATCTGAAGGTCTACCCTTTGACCGATTGGGAATCGAACTTGTCGGACCACTACCAATGGCATCGGGCGGAAGACAGACAATTGTCGTGGCAGTAGACTATTTTTCCAAGTGGGTCGAAGCTAAGCCGTTATCCGCCACCAAGACCAAAGTTATCATCAAATTTATCTGGTCTAACATATGTTGTCGGTTCGGGGTACTGCAGAGGTTAACTATGGATAACGGACCACAGTTCGACAGCGGGGAAATGAAAGCTTTCTGTACAACTCACAGGATCAGGCAATGTTTTTCCGCTCCTTTCCATCCTCAAGAAAACGGGCAGGTCGAAGTCACCAACCGAACCATTTTGGACGGACTCAGAAAGAACCTTGAGGGAAAGGCTCGAAAGTGGCCAGACTACCTACAAAAAGTGTTGTGGCCTACCGAACCACCCCCCGGACGGCAACCCAGGAATCACCTTATGCTCTGGTGTATGGTATGGACGCGGTTACCCCAGCAGAGTCCATTTTTCCATATTTCAGAGTCGGTACCTATGAGGAGAACACAAACAACGACAGCAGACGACTCGGTCTTGATCTTATAGAAGAGAAGCGCAATCGTGCCTAGTTGAACTCTTTGCACTATCAGACCCAGATGAGAAGTCGATACGCCTCTAAGGTACGCCGTCGGGAGTTTAAAGTCGGTGACAAGGTTTTGAGGCGCGTTTTTCTTCACACCAAAGACAAAAGCCTCGGCAAGCTCGCCCTGAATTGGGAAGGACCCTACGAAATCGTGGAAAAAATCAAAAACGGGACATACCGCCTGCAAAATAGGCTCGGGCATCCTTTGAGGCTGCCGTGGAATATTGAACATCTAAAATTGTACTTAGAATAGTTATAAAGTATTTGTAATTTGTTCGACATAGTCTGTAAAAACTAATTGGTCGGGGATGCACTCTTTCCTACCTCGGTGGCGCGAGAAGGTTTTAACAAGGCATCATAAACACCCGACCCCCCTGATTGAGTTAATCAAAATTTTCTTTTGCCTTCCAAACTTTGAAGTGTTACAAACTCGATCAGCTTACGAGCTGGTCAGCGTCTGTTCCTACTGATCTTGATGGATCTACATGTTTAATTTTCCCGACCCTATGGGAAATATTTCAATGTTACATTGATCTACAGAACCTTCATAGGTTTTTCAGTGTTTATACTGATCTACATGTTTAATTTTCCCGACCCTATGGGAAATGTTTCAATGTTACATTGATCTACAGAACCTTCATAGGTTTTTCAGTGTTTATACTGATCTACATGTTTAATTTTCCCGACCCTATGGGAAATGTTTCAATGTTACATTGATCTACAGAACCTACTTTGGTTTTTCACAGAACCACTATGGTTTGCCTAAGTAAAAACATCTAAAAATTATGGGCCTAAGTAAAAACATCTAAAAAATTATGGCAAGAAACACCGATTGCATACCAACATAAAAATAAATATTAAAATGTTCATAGGGAATATTGTTAGGGGACCCCGCGGCCCCCAAAGATCTTACAACAAAAAACAACAAAAACAGCCAAGTCGAACACTTAAAACAACAAACACTGCGTCCGGATCACTCGCCATCCTCCTCCCCGGACTCAGTGTCGTCCGACTCATCCTCGCAAACAACTCCCACAGGGCGGTCCTCCTCTGGTACATCCAGCCACATCGCCCCGAGGTGAAGGTCCGGGAAGCGGTTATGGAACGATAGCACATACGCGGCCTTAGCGTCGGTCGCTTCTTTGTCCGCACATTTCTTACACTTGTCTGCAAAGGCGGTGTTCGAAGCTTTCAGCTTTTGGACCTCCTGAGCTAAAGTGGCAGCACGATCTTCCCCGGCTTTCTTTGTCTCTTCCGCGACATGGTTGGCTTCTGCAGCCCGCCCCTCCGCCAATTCCTGAGCCGCCTTGGCCTTTTGCACCTCCTCCATTAGGCCAACAATCTTGGCCTCCGCGCCCCCTAGCTTCTGGCCCAGCTCGATCGCCTTACGCTCATTCATGGACGCCGGTATAAGCAGATTATACAGAGATAAGGCCAGTCCGTCCGATCCCTGCAGCGGGAAAGTATGCGGAGACCCAAGCATCGTTAGCACCGGGTACTTCGTACCACTCGACGAGGCCGCGGCTGGGTCCGACGCTTTGGGGGGCTCACATCATCTGGAATCACCACTACGGGATCCACCGTCGAATTACCCTTAACCCCACCATACTGATCAAACAGCTCTGGTACGGTGGCACTGTCCGCCCCGGCAACGGTCCCGCTCTCCTTGGCACGCCTTGGCTTCTTCAACTTGGTCCCATCCGCGTCGGCTCGACTTTTTCTATTAGGCACCGGAGCCTGGGCCTGATTGGTTGCACCGCCTTCAGCAACATTCCCCTCTTCCCAAACCATTGCCTCCTCAGCCCCAGCATTATCCTCCCCGGCCTCGTCATCCGACTTTGGGCGCTTGCTAGGCGCCTTGTTGCGTTTCGGGAGATATAATTGGGACCCGGGTGCGTCTGTTTTCGCGATCAGATCCTCCATGTTCGGGGGCACCCGCAGTTGCTCAATGGTGAGCACCTCTGACGAGCAACGCCAGAGGTTACTCTTGATCAAATTGGTGTCTTTGAAGGTACGGTGCATCTCCCGACCCCTATATTTCCTAGCATAGTCCTTCAGCACCTGGAAAGTGACTTCACCAGCTTTTGAGAAGTCCTTCTTCAGCCCCTGCAGGAACTCCTTCGACACTGCACAAAGGATCGGTATTTAAAAAAAAAAAAAGGGAGTACTGTCGTGAACCCAGGACCGAGTAGCTGCCTCTGGTTCTCCTTGCTATAAGGAAGATCGTTTTCCCAGCAGCCGCTCAGGAATACGAAGCGATGCTTCCAGCCTTTGTCTCCCTCCAGAAAATCGTTAACTATCTTCCATTTGTTTCCCAGACATAGTGATGTATTCCTCCATAGGCATAACCCGACCCGAAAGACGTGAAGCCATTATACAAGACATCAAGGTATACCAGGCATTAGGTGTCAGCTGAGACGGGCAAATCTGGAGGGTGCGGAAATATAGTGCGATTTCGGGATCTAAGGGGAACCGAAGACCCCAGTTGAATAGCTCGGTAAACACCACTATTTCCCGTGATCGGACATGAACAGGAGTCTCCCCGGGGACCGGGAACCGAACTGTGACATTTTCAGGAATCCCCCAGCGAATCAGCAGCTCTTTGTGCTCGGCCGCTGGAAAGTAGAGGTACTTTCCTTCGAAAAGAGAGACGACGTCCTTCGAAGGAAGCCAACGGAAGTAGGTTGTGGTGATTGCAGCCTCTACCTCTTCGGGAAGAGGATCCTCAGGAGGATTAGCAGCGTTCCCATCAGCGGCAATACTAACCTCCGCGGGAAGAATATCCACCTCAGACTCATCCACATTCGAGGTTGGGACCTGAGCAGAACTATGGGCAGCGGCAGTGTCTGGGTCTGAAGACCGAACCCGGGAACTCGTGAGGCCAGCACTGCTCCCGGTATGCACCAGGTTAGCCTCGTCATGTTCCCGACGAGTCAGCTCGGGGTTTAACTCCTCGGGCGTCAACCGCCGCTGGTTAAGACCTAAAAAAGTAACTGCAGTATTAGTACCAGTTCGGTACCCTTGTATAGAGGGAGTGAGCTGAACCATTTCGATATAATTACCTCCTAAGGGAGAGGTCGGAGGGCTATTTTCTCCCATATCTAAGAATTTTGTCTTGAGTACGCGTCGGGGGGGGGGGGTAATAGAGGCGAAGTGGCGTACGAATTGACTGACGACGGGGTCGGATTCTCCGACCTGACCACCGGAGAACGAATAGAACTACTGCTAGAAGGGATATTAACGGTTTCCGGAGATAGACCGAACCCAGGGGATGGATCACCGGGTGGTTCAGGAGACAAGAAGGACTCAGCAAGGATCGGGGTAGCTAGAACGGGATCGTGGGGCTGAGGAACGGGTGTGAACGGTTTGGAATTAGAACCCCAGATCAATCCGGCACGTCGGTACTCTTCAGCTCGGTCACCAATACTCGCCCACTCCTTGAAACCGAACACGGGTTTCTTCTTTTTCTTAGTTGATGGTTGCTTCAGGTATCTGGGTTTCATAAAACGAGCATTCCCTCTCTAGAAAAGTTTGGACAACACTTTCTCTTTCAAGAATGCCTCTGAGAGAGATCAGAGTTTATGAAGTATTTATAAGCAAACATTACATGACCGGGGAATACCAATCGACAAAAAGCAGCGGGAAGACGAAGAGTCTCTCTAAGAAACCGCGCTGGCAAGCGCGCGTCGCATTAACGGTCGACACGTGTCAACCATTTCCTGACGTAGGCTCACCTAGGCCAGCTTCTTCAAAATTGCTCTGCAAGATGGGCCGTCTCAGTCAGACTAGCGACGACAGACGGCCCACCACACTAAGCCCACTGAGGCGGCGCGGGACCCGATCCGCTCAGAACCATGATCCCCATCAGGGTGCAAGATGATTGGAAGAAGATCATCCGAACGTGTACCTCGGATAAAGTTCGCTAGGGAGGACTGTGGAATGAAGAAGGTTTCCGCAAACTCAACCAGGACGGTAAGTATCTCAAAGTGCCCGACGCCCAGTAGAAAAGGAATCCGCCCGAAGAAGACTGACCAACGACTCGGGGAACGGATGACAGCAGTGATCATGTTTAGGCTCTCCTATAAGTCTTCGCTCCCAATGCTCCCGAAGACTGAGGGCTACTGATAAGGGGAAGATTCGCCAGAATAAATACTTAGGGGTTAATTACGAATAAATAATACTCGACAGGACTATTATTGTATCTATTGTCCTTTAGGGGCATATTTGTAATCAATATGTTTAATCAGGGACCAAAGTAATAAAAAAAGTCAGCCCACTAAGGATATTAATGGGTCCACCTTACTTTACTATAAAAGGTGACCCACTTTCTTGGTAGGTGGGACATTGAATATTATTCTATTCCTTTTGCACTCTCTCTCTACACTTTCTCTCTCTAGTCACATCAAACACAAGATCCGAAATATTCTATCAATCATTTATTAACTCATCAGACTCATAGCCTGCAAAGATCATCTTTTAGTATGAATTCCAATATGATATGACTAGCATCCCCATTTGAAACATTGTAATCTTCAGCACATTTCCGAGCATAATTGTGTCAAATTTTGTGTATTAGGAAATCCTTTGGAGAACTTTCCAATTAGAGTGAATACTTTTGGAGAACTTTCCATTAGTTGTTCTTTATCTTGTTTTGAGAATTGGAGAGATATGTGATCACTTTTTTCTTGAATTGCAGATGGAGTGTAGTCATTAGGTTTATATAGAGCTAAGAGTTCTACATATGATTTTGGATTCTTTGATGCAACATCATATTATGTGGAATCATTTTGCAACTACTTTATATGTTGAATTGCTGAAAATCAGACTTTGTAAATGTTTTGTTTTGACTTTTGTCCATAAAAGCTCTGATTTGTTGATTTGGTACAAGTTTATGTTGATTTTTATTTATATTTTTGTTTATAAAAAAATTGTGTATTGTTTTTTTTTATTAAAAATCTGACAAACAACCAGAATTACAAAAACGACCAAAGAGGGGGATGAAGATATATTAAATTAGATTTGTACTTATTATAAAGTAACTGTAGACATTAAGATAGATTGATTGTTACACTAGTTACAATCATATATTTAGGTGGTCTTACTGTATTAATTATGGTTCATTAAGATAATGGTCTGATTGTATTGATTATGGTCATAATTAGTCATAATCAGTTATAGATGTAGTCCATGTATATATAGCTTCTTACCGTAACACTTTGTGAATCCTTCAAACAAGAGAATAATATTAAATTTTATTAAGTCTCTTTTCATTTATTTTCTTACATAAAATACACATATTTATTTTTATCATGGTATCAGAGCAAAATTCCTAATTGTCTTTATTTTATCATTCTTATAAAAAAGGCAAAAAAAACATATTTTTTTATCAACATGGGTGACTATTCTTACACTTTTCCATCGGAAATCCATAACAGTACCTCAAAGAGTTTCAACACTAATAGCATCGTTCAAGGGTTTACTGCCGAACAAATACAACAATTAGCACAAACAATCAGTACACCGGATCATAATAATTCTGGTAATGTTGATGCATATGCGTCTGCAACAGGTTTGATTTCATCTACTATTGTGTCTGTTAATTCTAGTAGTACAAGTCCTTGGATTTTGTATACTGGCGCCACAGATCATATTGTCTCTCATATATCACTTTTAATCGATCTCAAGCCTTCCACTATTACTAATGTTAATTAACCCAATGGTGCAGCACCGCAAATCACTCACACTGGCACAATGAATTTTAATTCGAAATTAACCCTTACAAATGTCTTGTGTGTACCCTCCTTTAATTTAAATATAATTTCAGCTAGCAAACTGACCAAAGAACATAATTGTTGCATCATTTTCTTTCGTGACTATTATATTTTGCAGGACTTGGTTTCGGGGAAGATGATTGGCCCAGGTAGACAACGTGGTGGTCTATACTATATGTATCCATCAACAAATAAATCGACTATATGTACGGTTTCTCAGTCATCTAGGTCATCATTCTTTGTCTCGTTTTAAGTTACTTTCACATTTAATTTCAGGTATTCACAAGGAGTTAGGAAATAATAGCACAATTTTCCCACAAGCAAAATAAACACGTTTACCTTTTCCAAAAAGCTTAATAAATACAAAATTTCCTTTCTCTTTATTACATTGTGACGTCTGGGGTCCTCACAAAGTTCCTTCATATACAGGTTCACGTTATTTTCTTACAATTTTTGATGATTTTACTCGATGCACATGGACATTTCTTATGCACCATAATTCAGAAACACAATCTTTATTAACTTATTTTGTGCAATTCGTCAAAACCCAATTTCAAAGAGATGTTCAAACAATACGAGTGGATAATGGTACTGAATTTCTTCCTCTTCGTATTTTTTCCAAAACAAATGCGTTGAACTTCAAAATTCTTGTGTTACACCCCACAACAAAACAGAGTTGTCGAACGAAAACATAGACATATTTTAAATGTTGCTCGTTCTCTCATGTTTCAATCAAATGTACCACTTAAATTTTGGGGGGATTGTATTTTAACAGCTGTTTATTTAATCAATCGCATTCCTACTCCTTTACTATCAAATAAGTCCCCATTCGAGGTCTTATATAATCGGTCTCCCTCACTCACGCACTTACGCGTTTTTGGTTGTGCATATTATGTAACTAATATTCATCCCAAACATAAATTTGACTCTCGTGCATCCATTTGTGTTTTTTTGGGATATTCACATGGAAAAAAAGGCTACAAAGTTCTTGAGTTACATACTTATAAAGTTTCCATAAGTCGTGATGTCCACTTTGAGGAAAATATATTTCCCTTCCATCCCGCTTCCAACTTTCCTTTTCCAAACCAATCATCATCGCCATCTTTCAATCAAACACCTAATTCATCAGTTACAGTTCCCAATCCTACATCTTATGACTCAGAGCCTCAACCATTATATCTATTATCTCCATCCAATCCAAAAAATCTCACACCTTCAACCTCTAAATCTCCTACATCTACAGAATCAGCTATGAATTCAACACCCTCACTCATCACTCTGTCATCACCTTCCGCTCCACCAAACACTTTCTACTCCACCAACATCTTCAACTACCTCACCTCCCTCAACCATACCTCATTCTACTACCGTTCCTAATGATATCTCGGTTCGTCGTTCCACCCGCCATATTCAACCTCCTACATGGCACCAAGACTACGACATGTCTACCGAGATCAATCAATCTTTAACGCAATCGAGTTCTCGTCAATCTACAAGGTATCCTCTTTTCTCTCACATTTCAAATTTACGATTTTCCCCTAACCATCGTGCTTTCCTAGCTTTGTTAACATCACAAAAAGAGCCTTCATCTTTTGAACATGCTAATTGTGATCCACTCTGGCGCCAAGCCATGTCCACTGAACTTCAGGCTCTAGAGCATAACAACACTTGGCAGATGGTTCCTCTTCCTCCAAGGCACAAACCTATCGGATGCCGTTGGGTTTATAAGATCAAATACAAATCTGATGGAACTATTGAGCGATATAAAGCCCGTTTGGTGGCTAAAGGTTACACCCAAGTTGAAGGTATTGACTATCATGAGACTTTTTCTCCAACTGCTAAACTTACGACCTTCGATGTTTGTTGACTATTGCATCCTCCAAAAATTGGTATACTCATCAACTTGATGTTCACCATGCCTTTCTTCATGGAAATCTAGATGAAGAGGTATATATGTCTCCACCTCCTGGTCTCCGCCGACAGGGGGAGAATTCGGTATGTCGGCTTCGGAAGTCTATTTACGGTTTAAAACAAGCATCTCGAAATTGGTTCTCCACTTTCTCAGCTACTGTCAAAACTGCAGGTTACATACAATCAAAAGCAGATTACTCACTTTTTACTAAATCTCAAGGTAACAAGTTCACTGCTATTCTCATCTATGTTGATGATATCCTATTGACTGGGAATGATTTACATGAAATCAAATTGTTGAAGAATCATCTACTCCAACATTTTCACATTAAAGATCTTGGCGATTTAAAGTATTTTTAAGGTATTGAATTTTCTCGATCTAAAAAAGGAATCTTTATGTCTCAAAGAAAATATGCATTAGATATTTTACAAGACACAGGATTATCAGGAGTAAAACCTAAAAAATTTCCAATGGAGCAGAACTTAAAATTAATCGATGAAGACGGTGAGCTACTTCATGATTCGACTAGATATCGCAGACTAGTTGGCAGGTTAATATATTTGACAGTAACTATGCCTGATATTGTGTATTCGGTGCGTACATTGAGCCAATTTATGGGAGTACCTAGGAAGCCACACTGGGAAGCAGCGTTAAGAGTCCTCCGTTACATCAAGAAATCACCGGGTCAGGGTCTTTTATTTCCATCAGAAAATAATCTTACACTCACGGCCTTTTGTGATTCAGATTGGGGTGGATGTCGTATGTCAAGACGTTCCATTTCTGGATATTGCGTTTTTCTTGGATCATCACTCATATCATGCAAATCAAAGAAACAAACTAATGTTTCACGATCATCTGCAGAAGCAGAGTATAGAGCAATGGCAAATACTTGTTTGGAATTAACCTGGTTGAAATACATACTTACAGATTTGAAGGTCGACTTGGATAAACCAGCATCATTGTTTTGTGATAATCAAGCAGCTTTACATATTGCTGCTAATCCAATTTTTCATGAGCGTACCAAGCATATTGAGATTGATTGTCATATCATTCGAGAAAAAATTCAGGCTAAGATAATTCGGTCATACTATATCTCTACAAAGATGCAATTGGCAGACAGATTTACAAAAGCACTCGGGAAAGTTCAATTTTATTTTTTGTGTAGCAAGCTGGGAGTCCTTGATTTACACTCTCCAACTTGAGGGGGAGTGTTAAATTAGATTTGTATTTATTATAAAGTAACTGTAGACATTAAGATAGATTGATTGTTACACTAGTTACAATCATATATTTAGGCGTTATTGGTCTTACTGTATTAATTATGGTCCATTAAGATAATAGTCTGACGGTATTGATTATGGTCATAATTAGTCATAATCAGTTATAGATGTAGTCCATTGGTCATAATTAGTCATAATCAGTTATAGATGTAGTCCATGTATATATAGCTTCTTACCGTAGCACTTCTTGAATGATTCAAACAAAACAAGAAAATAATATTAAATTTTATTAAGTTTCTTTTCATTTATTTTCTTACATAAAATACACATCTTTATTTTTATCAAGATGTTTCTGTCTTAAAACAATTTTGAATTTTGAAACTTCAATTTTTTACTTTATATCTTAATATTTATTATATTTATATATATATATATTAATTAAGACAATATAATGGTAGTATCAAATTACTAGTATTAAATCCAAATTACTAAGTTATTTTTTTTATGTATTAGGACAATACAATAACCCATATATTTTATGTATAAAAATAAAAAAGAATTACTAAGTTATTTTATACATAAAATATATGGGTTATTTTTTTCCAAGAGAAAATATTGTCTATGTTAGTGAAAACAATTATTTTTTTAATCAAAATTATTTTTTTAAACAAAATTATTTTTATTTTAAAGCGACGGCCTCCTATTAATATACTGTTATTTAGGTAGTTCCCAACAGCCGACTCATCCAATAATGTAAAGGTGACGCAGTGCTGAATACGAGTTTTACAGGCTAACTACCTAGCTAGTCTATAGTATACTTCTATCTTTTTTTATACGAGTATGGTTTTGATTTAAGTATTTGATTAAGTTTGAAATAATTTTAGAATCTAAGAAGAGAGTTGACATTAATGTCTATTTACATGTGCGAAGAAGATGAGTTTTTTTTAAATGTTCCATAGGTAGCCGAATCAGTTGGATAAGACATGTGACTAAAGGTCATGAGTTCGAATCCTTCTATATACGTTTTCTTAGCTGAGCCTGAGTCGGTTGGGTAAGACACCTTTGTAACCAAAAGTCATGAGTTCGAGTCTTTTTATATACGCTTTCTCAGTTGAGCCTGTCATCTTGTGTGGTTTACCTTCTGGAGTTGGTGTGCAGACTATTGGGTGAAACTGAAGATTTACTCTGTACACATTCATTGCACTCTGAATAACGGCAGTAGATTAAAAAAAAAGAGTTTTTAAAAGCGGTATTAAATCATGTTCCTTATGTTTCCTTAAACTCAAGCAACTAACTTTAGTTCCTATTTCCTTTCACGACTTTGCAATACTTTAATATAAAACTTCACTTCCTATTTATTTTACTTTCCCAAAAGCGGTAATTAAACAACAAAAATATTCAACATTTTCAAATTTACACAATTTTCTCTATAGTCTTTTACCCAATTAACCCATGAACTCAAACAATTGTACAGTAGCAAAAGTTAACCATAATGCTACATATTACACATACAAAAGAAACAATGCGCCGAGCTTAAGTACATAAAATCAATGGAACGGATACAAGAAAACAAAATCACGAACGAGCCGATCTTATAACCTACGAGGCATAGATTATATCTCCTTCATCCTTATAGGCTACGAGGCATAGATTATATCTCGTTCATCTCCCATAAACCTGAGTACAGCTTCTATCATTCATCTCCCATAAACCTGAGTACAGCTTCTATTTCTCCTTTTAACCCGCATGACTAGGGCTTCTAGATGATCAAACACAAAAGCACCAATCAAAAAAAAGTCAATGAGTTTTTTAGCCTTCTGAACAAGATTAACCATCCTGAAGCCAATCAATATATACAAAGGTTTGAATTTCTTTTTGCAGAAAATATGCAGTTCGGAAGATAAAGAACTAAAAGTTTGAAGCTTTTTCATTTCTAAACCCATAAATATTTACTACACACTAAAAAAAAGTGAGAGGAGAAAAAGAACTTTTTGATAATAAGTAAGAAATTATTACAATTACTCTAGTGCGGTTTTGAAAGTTGTTTAGTTAGCTAACTACGAGCTCTTCCAGAATTTAGTCCCGTGACTTCAAAATGTTAGCCTTATGTCCCCTAATCGTAAAAATCACTAAAGAAATTAATCTTTTGAGTAATTAAAATCAAACTAGTCATATTTACCGAGCACTACTGACATACAGTTTTGAAGCCAATGCACTAAATTCTCGAAGAGCTCGTAGTAAGTACTAACCACCGGTCAGAGCCTATTTAGTATTCCATCAAAGCAAAATTTTGGTAAGAAAAGACAGAGAAAGCAAAATTCAGTAGGGTAGTTGATATAATAATATATGATAAAGAATTAAAAATATTCACCATCTAGTGATGATCCTTTGCTAAGTCGAAGACGTTTTATGAACTAAAACTGCTTCATTGGTAGATGCAGTGGTTTTAGCTGCCATTTCCTCTAATCGTTTCCACACGATTTCTTTTTTTCTTTGAGTTTCATCTGATTTTGCTTCGTCTTCTTCGAACTTATGTAAGCATTCTTCGAAAAGAACTGGATCGTTGTCTGAAAAAAGTTTTCGGACATTAAGCGTCAAACTGTGGACCACTTGGTTCCAGTGGTTACGGCTATTTCTTTCCAAGGAAGTGAAGATAATCGGTAGTATGATTTTACGATTTTGCCTTATTAGGTTATCAATATGATCATTGTTCCAGAGGTACAAAGCTCTTTCTGCAACCTGTAGGAGAAGAATTACATGCTGAGGTGAAACTGTTTTAAGGTTTCCAACTTTTTGAACGCTAATAAAAAAGGAATTAAGGTGGCAAAATATTCTCGACCTGACCGATTTTGTCCCATTTTTGAAAAAACGCTTATGAACATGAAATTTAAGTCTGAAATCCGGCCTCGGACACAGAAGTGTAGTCCGAACTGAAATCTGGGTCGGGCAGGGTCTGGGCATTCAGACAAATTAGTCAGACTCCGACATTGGAAAGTGATCTATCTGGGTCCGTTACAAATAAAATAGAAATTATCTCTAAAAAATCTGGGTCCGGGTCAGACACACTATTAGTTACCGCAGAGCTTTCTTTGACCCGAATCTGTTTTGTAAACAGATTTTTCCAACTCCTAAAGAGTAAATGGTCATCTTAAAGATGGCCTGCCATTTTCTTTTATATCATTTATTTCCTTATAAAGTTTGTGTGATTAGGAGTGGAAATTATACAAATAGCTCGAGCTCGCTTGAATTCAATCTCATATAGCTTCGCCTTTTAGCAAAGTACTGGAGTCGAAGTCTAGTCATCTAAGCTCGAGCCCGTGAGCCTCATTGAGCTCTACGTTATACTTATACATATTACATTAAAAGTCAGATTATAGATCTATAATATTTAACCTGAGATCATATGCGTATAATATTATCGAATAGTTATCCCTTAGCATCATTCTTATAGCATTTGAATATATCAAATTTTATCTTTATACTTTCTTATATAACTTAGTACTATATATAAAACTAGCCAAAAAAAAAAACAAATATCGAGCTTGAGCTTACCTTATTTAGACTCTAAATGATGTAATCTATTAACCGATCGAGCTTGAACCAAACTCAAGCTCTAATAATTTAAACAGGCCCGAGCTCTTGGGACAAAATTAGTCATAGCTGACTTTTATAAAGTTTCATAAATTCTCATAACTTGGATACTAGTCATGATATGGCAAATAGGCAGCACACAAGTTACTATATATGATCATTAAATAGTTAAACACCAATTAATTAAAACCCCATTTTACCTGAAAATGTGAACTGCGCAAGCACCGGCTAATTTGGCGAAACAGAGGTACCATACACCTTTGAAACTCCACAGGCTGTGTAGCCTCCAATACTTCCTCCAACTCGGTTAATAACATAATTTCCTTGGTACTATTCGTAATCGGCCAATATTTCAACAACCCCCTAATAATCGTATCCGCCAATTTACAATCTTTCTCGACAAACTGCGTAATACAATAAGATAACTGCTGATGATAGTTCGGCAAACTTTTCGGTTTATGAAGCGGAATCAAAACCCGAACAAGAAATAACTTATGTTCTTCTTTCAACGGTAAAGCGAACCCGTTAATCACACTTCCTAAAACCTCCAAAAGTTCGGCAATCCCGTTATGTTTCTCTAATTCAAATATAAACCCGAAAAAGATGTTATTAATTGCTTTTCTAATAAACGGCCGATGCACCATAAATTTCCCATAAACACGATGGAGAATCGTTTTCAAGCATTCTCTTTCTCGTGGATCCTCCGAATCAAAAAGGTCTAACAACTTAAGTACAAATGAGTGATCAAGATACCTCTTTGCTAATTTAGCGTCCGTCTCCGGTGAAGCAATAAACCGCAATAGAAGTTCGTACACGGCTTGCAAGTGAGACCAAGCAGGGTCCATCATGGGTTCGTCTTCTTCTAATTCGAATGCTTCTGAAATTTTGTTTTCTCGAGGTTGTGGAGTAAAGGATCTAAAGATATTAGCCGAAACCATATTTACAACTTCTTGCATAACAGCTTCCGTGAACTTCCCGTTACTTGTCGAGGAAATAACGTAGTCAACTAGTTCGAGTAAAGTTTGTCTTTTTATGTCTTTTTCCTTCAAGTTCTTTGTAGGGTCCGAAAAATCAAAGACGAAACTGCAAAGTTTTAGTTTCTTGATGAACAAGTTTTGTCTCTCGCTGGTTGGTACTTCTCTAAACCCCGGTAATGGTTCGTAAGGAGGAGTAAGTGAATTGCTATTCGGTCTAGGGTTTGAATTAGGTGTAACATTTCCGGGATTTATATGTCTAGGACTCAAAACTTCTCCATTTCTAGTATTTGAAACTGATGAACCCCCGAAATCTCGATTTTTCTTTGGAAGCCTACCAAGTATCTGTTTGATCATTTTCTCTGGACTATTCCCAACAAAAGAATCAAACCAAAGTTTCCAAATTTGGAATTTAACTATTCTCTATAAACTTCTCAAAGAAGAACCCAAATCATTACACAAAGCTAACTAGTATATACATAAAAGTCAATCCAACCCAAAACAAGTAACTAACTGATCACTTTTATCTCAATTCTTCTACAAAAAGTAATGAAACCCAGATGATTCTGGAACCTTCTAAGATAATCCAACAACATCAAAGCTTATATAACTAGAGAAACAAGCCAACAGTAACCCACTTAAAAAAAGAACCTGAACAAACCCTAAACACAACTTCAAGCAAGAAATTCAAAGACCTATTACGAAATTAAACACCTTATTTACTCGATCTGAAGAATACCCAGATGCGAAAACAGAAGAAACAACCCTTTGAAGTTGAAATCAGCTAAAAAGGTTGAAACTTTACTATAAAAAATCCTTTAAGAAAACGAAATTCCTTATCTGGTTTCTTCAAAGCTCTCGGTAATCAGCAGCTTAAACTCGTCCCCCAAATATTAACAAAAGGATCTGGGTTGGATCAAAAGGAGCCGGAAAATTGGTGATTGGTTTTTTTTTCTGATAAAGGGAATAGTTTTGAGGACGAAAAGACTTCAGATTTTAGAGAGAGAAGACAAGCTAAGCTGAGCTGATTGCAGCAACAGTCTAAAATAGAAGATTCACTTCCCTGTAAATGGAAAAATAATGGACAGAAAATTAATAAAGATTGGATTTTTTTTCTTTGGATTATTATTCTATAACTAGTGGCTCATACTTAAACAGTTTCTTTATAGCAAAAGTCTAGAGTTTTGAGAAGGAAAATTGTTATGAAATTAGTTCGATATAAACAAACATGGAATGAATTATGCTTTGTCTTTTCGTACTAAAATAATATGGATTTAAATAATTTTGTTGTTGGTTTCGTAGCTCAGCCTAAAGATTTAAAAATAAAAAACGAAATTAACATCACGTTTGACTTTGGCTTTGGTATTATACAGTGGATATTCTCAAAAATAGAAATATTTTTACTTAAAAAAATTGATATTGCTAGCGAATTAGTGTACGGAGCTCTTTGAATGGGTCTTCTTATTTGGACCACAAAGTTGATCGTAACTTCTAAATTGTTAAATGCTACATGTTTTGGTTACAAGTGTTCGGATTTTTTTAATGGTTTTTCGGTTGGACCACAAAATTGGTAGTAAATTTTTAAAGTTGAGAGTAATTTTTTTTTAAAAAGGGTTTGGTCTTTTAATTAATAAAAAAATATTAAATAAAAATAAATAGCTTTTACCCATGCTTAGAATATACTTTAAGCGACTGATTTGAAACCACAAAAAATTCACTATTACTATAGTTTATATCCAAGATATAGTTGAATTGCGGTATAAAAAATGAAGTGCCATAAAAGCATAAAAGGCTTAGCAACCATCATACATTGTAGTAGCAAAAATTAGCGATAACGATCGTAACCATCGTGTGGCGAAAGTGATAGGTGCAAAAACAACAATACGAATAAATTAAAGATGAGTTAAGATATGATTATGGGTAGCAAATTTTAGTGTCAAGAAATCTGAACTGAATGTCGGAAAAAATAGCGTAGGAAACCGTAGAGACAAGGGCATGAGGGAAATAAAAAGTTATTGTGTTCCTCTCTCGCCAAGCGTGGTATATAAATGCGCCAAATCAAGTATACCATTGATGATGGTTTTAAGAATAAGACCAATTTGACGTTTCACAAATTCAAGAGTGTTAGTTAAGAGCATTTAGCGTGAACACGAGATTAAAGTTGTCATAGCCTAGAGAGTCTGAGTGAAACTAATCATAAAGGATATGATTGATCTGAATTACATAAGACACATTTAGGTAAAGTGTCTAAAACTCAACTCATAAGCTTATCTCGTGTAGACAACTTGTCTTGGATCTCAGATCATAGGATAAAAGAGTGACGGGGAATGTTATACTTTTTGCATACTAACTCGGCCCACTGACACATGGGGTGGACGTACGAATGAAGTTGTAAGTGTCTTTGATAGTGAACTTTGAATTTCTTCTCTTGGCGGTCCAGTAATGCACGTCATTGGTGTTGATAAATGGATGAGGCGTAGAGAGAGTGAGAATGCTGATCTCCTGAAGATTGTTGTGGTTCCTTTCTCATGTAAATCTGGTGTAAGATAGCCAATTCCAAAGGCCATCGAGAATGATGTATGAGGCATAGAGATTCTTCACGAGTCTATAATATTTAATGATGTTTTTCTCATAGTGGTTTACTATAGAGATAGGAAATAGCCAATGATCATACCAAAAGAAGGTATCAGCCTTGTTACCAATCTCTACCTTGTACAAATTAGTCGTCAAATGTCTATGACGTAAAACTTTCCTCCAAGTCCAAGAAGAGGGGGAACATAGATCTAAATCCAAAAAAAAAAATTATTTTCTTAGATTTGATCCAGTCACACCAGATTCAATTCCCATCCCTAGATAAGTCGTGTTTATTTTTTTTTGTACCTAATTTTCTTCAAACCCGAAATTGTTTTTTTATTCGTGAGTGTCAGTTCCAAATTTTCCATCCAAAATCGTAGTTCAAACCTTAATCGTGAGTTACGAAATTTCAAATTTGTACGTGGGTTAAACTGCCAAGGACTTGATGAAAATATTATGTTTCACATCTTCAGACAAAGTGACTCATAGTTGACCGTTTAATGATTGATACAGTACACTTATTTAATAATAATTTATTGTTTTTTAATTTCATATCAAATTAATATATATTTCATAACATTTTGTGGTTATTTCATGTTATAATTCAACCATACGAGTATATGTAGACAGGAAAACTTTTAGAGGATACGGCGTGGTTTGAATACGTTATTAGGTGCAATGACAAGATCGACCTGTATCAATTGAATTGTGTACGTTGGTGATTTAACCATATGCAACGCAAACTGCATCTTATTCCGAAGAAAGTTGACAAGAGAGGAAAATGAGGAAAACATGTTTGTCACGCGAGATGATTTAGTCTGGATGGCTTGATAATATCATATTTAATCAATGTATGAGAGAGGTTCAGTAGTCTTCGAATGTTTCGGCATGCATATTATGGAGCGAGACGACGTTGGTTGAATTCTTTGGTATTTTTTATTATAAAATTATGTATGATGAAGAGCTTGTGGTTAAACTGGTGCACACAACATACAAAACTAGCGTGTGTATGATATATATGAGGGTAGTCTTCATGTAAAAGGTGACTTCCAAGTATGACACTCGAACAAAGTCATATTACATAATAGGTTGCAATGCGTATGTAGAATATTATAATTCTGAATGGTTTATATATATTTTACTTGTATTGAATTTTTATATATATCTTACGTTATGTATTCCTATATATTTTTTAAACCTCAGAATACATTGCGGATATTTTAGTATATATTTTATTTTAAACTTGCTTTTTTTTATCTTAGACGCTAATAAACAAAAAAGATGCAGATAATACATAATATATTAGGGTTAGTATCTAAATAAAAATAATTCATAATGCGATAAGAGAATGTAAGTCACAAATAGGCACTTTTCTAAGTTGTGCAACTCATTTGACCAACCTATTTAAGATTAGTTTCATTTAGTTGGCATCTGATTTTGACCAACGTGGTTGAAATCAAATGCATTTTGAAATGTCTTCATATTTTAACTAGGTGGGTTGAAATATGAAAGTAATCCTTATGTCTTTTTAAAGGGTAGAAATTTGAAAGATATCTAATTTCGACATGTTCGGATAAACTCAAATTTTTAGTTTTACCTTAATTCAATTGATTTTGACATACCCTGTCAAAATCAGTTACATTTGGTTATAGATTTGGGATCTAAGTTTTGCCTGATAAGGGGAGAAAAATATAGGTGATCACCAGGTAATTATGCCAAGAAAAAGGCCTAGGTTTGTATATTTAGTGATTAAGGATCAAAGTAAAGCAAACATAAGAAGTAGAGGGGTTAAATGATATTCCCTAAGAACTTATCTGTAAATAGTAAAAGATTAGTCAATTATTGCTATATTTATTCCTTTTTATCGTTTTCTCTCTCTACAAAACACTAATTTAGTTATTTATTGTCACTTCATACGAATCATTCCTAATCCGATCCTCTCCCAAGAACATTTCCGCTTCTGAACTTCCCTAAGTATTTTCTGAGTTCATCAGTGGCGCCGTCTCTGGGAAGCGAATGGTACCCATAATTAATGTTCTAAAAAACTTGAAAACGATATTTCAAAAAAAATATGGATACATAAGTTCGTGGAGAGACTGAGGCCAATCAGACCATAGATCTGATTGGTGTTGAGTCTGGTGATCATCTGATGGAAGAACGAGTCACAAACGAAGGAAACGGCCCAAACCGATATGTCGAGAAGCTTATTGAAGAGTCATTCTTGGTCGCCATACGTAAAGAGTTGTTGGAAGACATCGAAAGGCTGAATGCAGAAAATGAAGCGATAGTAAGCTTCAGAAAGGTCAAATCTGAAGTCCGACAAGAGAGAGTCGTGGCTGACCAGATCCAAGATGCCATTAATCCTGAAGAGAGACAGCGAAGGAGAAGTCACCGAAATTCCAAAAGGAGAGCTAGATCGGAACAAAGATACGAGCCGTCGGAATCTAGTGAATATACTTCCTTAAGCTCTGATGAATATTCATCTTCGGATACCGATGCCAGATACAAAGTAGATCGGAGGAAAAGAGATCCGGAGACACGCAAACACACTCATCGGACTAGTCGGAAAAATAAGGAGTCAAGGAAGAAAGTTGATCATACAAAGAGAAAGATGTATTTCGAGGAGCATGATAAAACGGGGAATGTTCGAGTCGAACATATCACTCCTCGAAGACAGCCTTATTCTGACGGTTATAATCAAGATTACTGAGTTAGTAATCAGTTTACTTCTCCGATTGAGGAAAGACTGCATATGAAAACAAATGATGGTCCGGGGGGAAGTGCTTATAAAGTCGGACATAGTTGGAGATCATCCCCACTCTCATCAGAGATCTTGTCCGGACATCTTCCCAAGTGGTTTGATATTTCTAAGTTGGAAAAGTTTGATGGGAATCAAGATCCAGACAATCACATTGAGCAGTTTAAGAATTTTATGATCAACTATGATGATGATGACAAGTTATTGTGCAAGGGATTCTCTCAAACCTTCAAGAATACTGCATCCAAGTGGTATAATCGTTTACCTCAGGGGTGCATTAAAAACTTTGACATGTTTGGGAGCATGTTCCGACAACATTTTGTCGGAAGCAAGAAATTTTGTGCAAATGAGGATACCATCATCTACTGTAGGCAGAAAGTCAGAGAAAGCTTAAAAGAGTACACTAAACGCTTTATCCAGGTCAAGAAAAATATAGATTTTTGTGAGGACAAGGTAGCGTTGGCCGCTTTCCGAATGGGTCTACTTCCATGGGTGATGAAAGACAACACTGCGTAAACACGAGCCATAGCATTTGATGCTTTGTTGGATCAGATAGAGAAAATGATATTAGTTAAAGAAACTAGGGCCTCCGAGACAGAGTCAATGTCTCAATTCTATCAGAATCCGAACTTAGTCAGAGCTAGTACAACAACGGTGAATGTCCGACCACAAGTTTCACAGCCGACCACAACTGTCCGACCACGAGCCCAAGTTCAAGCAACGAGCCAAACTCCTCAATGGGCAGTACAAAATCAGTAATATGCACCGACAGGACAAGCAACTCAGCAATATGTTAGACCCATGTCCAACAGGTGGGTCCGACCTACTCATTATGTCGAGTTGACTGAGCATTTTTTTGAGAAAGCACATGAAAATATGCATTTTCGCAAGCCTTTCCCATTGCAGACTCCAAGAGAGCATAGGAAGAATAAATATTGTCAATTTCATGAAGATATCGGGCACAATACGAAAGATTGTGTGGTATTAAAGAAAGAGGTCCACTATCTGATAGAGAATGGAAATTTAATTGATTTTGTGAAAAAGAATTCTACAGTCGCACCAAAGCAAGAAGTTTCTCCTAAACAAGAGGGCACCATGATGATATCTGAAGCGGTTGATGAATAATTTTTTGATGTGTTTGATATAGCTGTAGAGTACCTAGATCCGAAGTCTAGCAGAAATAGTGTGAGCATGGTTGAAGAACTAATTGCTAGAGGAAAAGTTAGTGAATTATGTGCATTTTTTGAATCACTAACCATTTTGGTGGGGACACAGTGGCAGGAATATCAAACTATTCTCGGAAGAGGAATATTTTTAGTATGGCGACACAGTTGGAAGCATGAGCCTCATTACACCTATACAGAAACCCATCCCCAATTATCTGCTTCGAAGATGATGACACGAGAGATGTAGCTGGTCCACATGAGGATGCAGTGGTGATCGGAGCAGATTTAGCGGAAAACGAGATAAGAAATTTTTTTGTTGATATAGGGAGCTCCGCTAACATACTGTTTATGTCAACCCACAGCTAGATAAAGAACCCACCAACAATCATATGATCTGACCGGACGATAGTGGGTTTCACCGGAGCGACTGTCTATGTAGTCGGGGAGTTTTAAGGAATGGTAGAGTTGGGCCGAGGGCCATTCAAGAAGATAGTCACGGTACTGTTTGTAGTGGTAGATGCTCCTACCTTATACAACGCCATCTTTGGAAGGTCCTGGTTGTCTAAGATGCATGTTGTACCGTCCACTGTTCATCAGTGTTTGAAGTATGTGGTAGGTAGCAACGTGGGAACGGTAAGAAGCAGTCAAAAGATGACTAGAGAATGTTACAAAGCAGCGCTGCCTCCCACGTAGGTGAAGGGGTTCGGACAAAAAAAAGAATAGAAATCAAAGGGGGTCTCCCGCGAATTCTGATCATGTTGACGATCCGAATGAGTCATTTAGGTTCATGGTCCCTGATGAAGGTTTTAAGGATCATGTTTTATGCCCCGGTAAAAGTCTCAAGATTGGTACAAGGCTATCCCACGAGGTAAAAGAAATTTTACTCAAATTTCTTTCTACCAAATTACATTTGTTTGCTTGGTGCACAGAAGATGTCACAGGGGTCCCAGCAGATGTCATCTGTCACAGGTTAGCAATACTGAACAGTGTTCGTCCGATCACTTAGAAGAGAAGATCCTTCTCTCAAGAAAAACCTGAAGCGATAATGGCAGAAGTGGACCGTTTGACAAAGGTGGGCCACATCCGCGAATCAAGGTACCCTTTGTGGACGGCCAATCCAGTATTAGTAAAGAAGAAAAATGGCAAGTGGCGGATGTGTGTAGACTATACCGATCTAAAGAGGGTCTGCCCTAAAGATCCTTTCTCGGTCCGTAGAATTGATCAGTTGGTTGACTCGACGTCCAGAAATCATTTACTATCTTTTATGGATGTGTACGCTGGGTACAATCAAATCCAGATGGACCCAAGGGACCAAGAGAGTACAACTTTTATCATTGGAAGGGTTCTGCACTGTTACAAGGTGATGCCATTCGGATTAAAGAACATTGGGGCAACATATCAGCACTTAGTAAACAAAGCTTTTGAGAGTCAGATTGGTAGATTTGTGGAAGTTTACATCGATGCCATGTTAGTTAAAAGCATCAGAGATGAGGATCACTTAGATGACTTGGAAGAAACCTTTGCCAATTTGTCCAAGATAAATTTAGAGTTGAACCCAGAAAAGTGTACGTTCGGGGTAAGATCCAGAAAATTCTTAGGTTACAAAGCCAACGAACAGGGCATCGAAGTTGATCTGATACAGCTAAATTCTTTGTGTACTATGGACCAACCAAGAACGATCAAAGAGGTACAAATTCTGACTGGAAGGCTGGCAGCATTAACAGATTCATATCAAGATCCTTAGATAAATGTGCCCCTTTTTTCCAAGTACTGAGAAAAACAAATTGTTTCAACTGGACGCGAGAATATTCGGATGCCTTTAATCACATCAAACAACACCTCTGCTCCCCAGAAATCTTGACAAAGCCACATCCGGGGGAGAAGTTTTTCATTTATCAAGAAGTATCAGATTTTGTGGTAAGCGCAGTCTTAATCCGAGAAGAATCAAGTGTTCAGAGACCGATCTACTATGTGAGTAAGAGTCTCTTGGACACGGAGAAGCGGTACCTCAAATTAGAAATGTTAGCACTCGCACTAATAACATCTGCGCGAAAGATGAGCCCCTATTTTCAGGCTCATTCAGTTGTGGTACGAACATCTTTTCCGCTGAAGAACATGCTACAAAGGCCCGATGTATCGAGAAGAATGACAAAGTGGTCGGTAGAACTTGGATATTTCGATATTGAACCGCGAACCACTATCAAAGCACAAGCACTAGTTGACTTCTTGGTTGAATTTCATTCTAATCGGGGTGACATGGATATTGATACAGAAAAATCCGCCTAGAGTGGATAGTCCAAACTGATGGGGGATCAAGCTCATATGGATGCGGTGCAGGAGTACAGTTGACATCCCCGGAAGAAATTGCGATATATCAAGTCATTCAACTTTGATTCAAAGCATCAAACAATGAAGCAGAGTATGAATCAGCTTTGGTTCGACTAAGACTTGCAAAACTTTACGGAGCCAAAAGAGTCAAGTTGATAAGTGATTCCCAACTTTTAGTGAACCATGCTTCTTGGCGATCAGAAGCAAGAAAAGATCATTTAGTGAAGTACTTGGGGGGTTTTGAAGGCTTTAACCTTAAATTTTGAGGACGTCAGATTCGAACATGTTCATAGGGCAGGGAATTTAATGGTTGATTCTTTGGCCAAGGCATCTTACTCAGAGGAGTACCAATGGATAGTTCCCCAAGAAAGTCCATCAATCATTAAGGGATCCGAGTTAGTTGAAGGAGGCATCGAGGCTTTCCAAAATTCTACAACTCTGGTGAAAGATTGGAGAAGTGAGATACAAGAGTTTTTAATCCACGACATAATTACTAGTTGAAAAAGTAATGGCCAAAATAATACGATTCAAGGCATATGGTTACGCGGTACTCGGTGATGTACTGTATAAGAAATATTTTAGTCGGCCTTTACTTCGTTGTTTAGGGAAGATTGAGTCACAATTGATACTTTCAGAGTTGCACGATGGGGAAGGGTCAGCACACTGCGATTACAAAACATTAATACGAAGGGTTCTTCTGGTTGGTTATTATTGGTTGACCATCTCATCGGATGCAAAGGAGTTAGTACCGAAATGCGACACTTGCCAACGATTTTCTAACTCGATCCATATGCATGGTGTTTCCCTCGAATCAAGATCAGAGTCCCTGCCATTCGGCTGATGGGGTATCGACCTTGTTGGACCGCTCCCAATGGACTCAGGAGGTCGCCAAACGATCATTGTTGCGGTGGATTACTTCTCCAAGTGGGTAGAGGCTGAACTGTTAGCAGGAACAAGAAAGAAATATGTGATTAGATATATCATCTCTAACATTTGTTGTCGCTTTGGGGTACCAAGGAAAATTACGATGGATAACGGCCCGCATTTCGATAACAATGAGATGAGAACTTTTTGTGCTTTTAAATGGATACAACATTGCTTCTCAGCGCCCTTCCACCCTCAAGCGAATGTCCAGGTCGAAGTAACTAATCAGAAAATCTTAGATTGGCTGAGGAAGAATCTAGAGGGTAAAGCTGGGAAATGGCCGGATTACTTGCAAGAAGTTTTATAGGCTTACAGGACCACTCCTCGGACCGCAACGCACGAGTCGCCCTTCGCACTTGTTTATGGAATGAATGCGGTAGTACCATCGGAAACCATGTTCCCATCATACATATTAAGTGAGTATTCTGAGGAGGGAAATGATAAAGGAAAGCGCACCGAGTTGGATCTAATAGAAGAAAAGAGAAGAAGAGCGCAATTAAACTCTTTACACTATCAGACTCAAATGAGGAGCCGATATGCATCAAAAGTTAGAAGAATATAATTTAAGGTTGAGGATAAGTTTTTAAGGAAAGTCTTTCTTCATACAAAATAAAATAGACTGGGAAAGCTAACTCTAAATTGGGAGGGTCCGTACATGGTAACCAAGAAGATACAACCGGGGACGTACAGGTTAGAGGATAAAGAAGGGAGAGATCTTCCCCACCCTTGAAACATTGAGCACCTCAAAGTTTACTTAGAGTGAATGTGTAATATGTAAATATTTTCTTTATCAGTTTATGTAAGTATTGGTGGCATACTATTTCCTACCATGGTGGCACATAAAGGTTTTAATGAGGTGCCCTAATAGCCGACTCATATATAAAATTACGTTTCCTTCTTAAAACGATTCATAGAAAGTTCACCTTTTCAACTCAAAACATACTCCAAAAAAGTTTGAACAAGAAAGTTCATCTTTTTGAACTCAAAACACACTCCAAAAATATTTGGACAAGAAAGTTCATCTTTTTGAATTCAAAACATACTCTAAAAAAGTTTGGACACGAAAGTTCATCTTTCTTAACTCAAAATATATTCCAAAAAAGTTTAGACAAGAAAGTTTATCTTTTTGAACTCAAAACATACTCCAAAGAAGTTTGGACAGGAGAAATCATCTTTTTGAATCATAAGAAAACAAGCACTAGATAAACTGAATCGGGGAACAAATGTTTTAGGTTAAGCATTACTCAGAGAATTGTTCAATCATAAATCCTCACAACAGGAGGCAAATTGTACATAACAAAATTTTATTTTTTAGCAGGTCTTGGATACAAACAATTAACAAAATAATGAAGGAAACATTCAATGCTTGCTAATCGGATGTGGAGTTTCCCTTACTGTCTTCCGGGGAATCAGACTCCGAGGAAGAGCTTTCTGAGTCATCGCTGGACTCCAAGTCCTTCACGGAGATGCCTGCAGGGCGATGCCTTTCTATGACTCATAGCCAAAGACTTTCAAGATGTAGATCCAGAAACTTCTCATGCATCTCTAGCACCATAGCAGACCTCATATTAGCGTCTCTTTCTTTGAGGCGAGTGACAATACCAGCTGCATATTCATCAAGGTGCTTCTTCTGTTCCACTTCAAAGTTATCCTCAGGGATTTTTTTTCCTTTGTCAGTTTCTTGATATCCTCTACAGATCTCTGAAAGTAGACTTTATTCTTTGCACAAGACTTGGTGAGGTCTTCAACCAAAGTGTTCCGCTCGATGTCTCTTGTAATAAATGTTTCTCGTTCATCATCGAACTTTTTCCCTTTATCGGAAAGCGCAGTCTCCAGAAAGGTAATTTTAGACAAACGTTCGGTGGAAGTCTCTTTTTCCTTGGCAAGCTCTTCCTCGACCTTCTTAAGCTGGGACGATAGCTTCGTCTTCTTTGCAAGCTCATCAGACAAGTCTTTCACTTTCTGCTTCAGTTCAGTCGCCTCGGAGGTCAACGCTTCCACTTAGGAAGAGATCTCTGATTTCTTGACAAGCTCGCCCGTCAAGTCTTTTACCTTCTATTTTAGATTTTCTACGTCGGATGTCAGTGTTTTTACATCAGCCCTTCTTTGAAGGACTTCACTCTTGTAGCGATCCTTGCGGTTGGCTTTCCGTTCGAGTAGAGCAGCAACACGAAGCAATTTTATTTAGCTCATTGGCAACATAGTCGTTTTCATAAACGTCAAAGTAAGGTGAGGCAGGGGAGGGATATTCTCCTTCCTTGAAATTCTCTTCTGTTGGTTGCCTCTTTTGAAAGACAAATTCCCCCGGGAGTCTGAGTCGACTATGATAACCTTTTTAATCGGGGCCAAGTTTGGACAGGTGGTGTTATCACTTTCCCCTTTACTGTCAACCACCTTCTTTTGTTTCTCCTCAGCAGTCAGTCTTCTTGGTCTCATAGCCCCAACTCTACTATGTGGTCTAACTTCAACGGAATGATCAGCATCTTTTAATCTTTCTTTTTGAGTGTTGGTTGAATAATTGATCTGAGGGCCCACCAGATCTTCTTGCTGAACCTCAGAGGGCCTTTCCTCGTGAAGTTCATCCTGGATCCCAACTCCTGGCTTATCGGGGCCTTCCTGGTTCCCAACTCCTAGCTCATCGGGGTTTTCCTGGGTTCCGACTTCCTGTTCATCGGGAGCATCACTTTCCGAATCCGCATCATCTTCGGTCCCCTCACCACCTTTCTCGGGCTTTTCTGCATCCTGGTGACTCGGAACCCGAGCTCGGGTGGGAAGATAGACAACGTTATCCAAGGACTCGAGGCATTTGAGAATGGCATCATTAGGAGGAGGCACCACCAAATCGGATATGGACCTTTCCTCTTTAAGGTCGTACCTCCAAAGGTTTCTCTTCACGAATTTCATCGATAGAAAACTTCGATGGAACCTGTGATCCCAATGCTCGCCCGCGCAAGCGCTCGGCTTGACAAAGATATTTTTTTTCCTTCGTGGCATAACGCTTGAAATGTTTAGGAATTCCCTTCATAGCTGTTGGAAAGAAAGTATTAGGACCACCCGACCATAACCAGTAAATAGAAGAGTATATAAGGAACTTACCCTGCCCGAACCATTTCAGAGTCAACCGATGGGAAGTTCATCGGAATTCGTGAAGTCAGTCTCCCATAATCCGGATATGAAGACAAATTGTTGTTTCCGTTTCTTAACGGTCTCTAGGAAATCTTTGATGACTTTGAACTGCCTTGCAAAACCAAGAGAGTAAAAGGAGTAATGAGAATTTTTAGCCACAGCTGAGATGGAAACAAGCTGCTCCATGGAAAAGACTATCTCGGAGAGTCGGGAGGCCATGATGCAGGCCATAAGAGTGTACCGCATGTTGGCGATAGCTTGAGACGGACAAAGTCCGATGAGATAGAAGTACTCGACCAAAGCAGGATCAAGGGGAAAACGAAGGCCCCAGTTCATGAGCTCGGTGTAAAGGATCAACTCATTGTTTCGAACTGATAAAAAAGTTTCTCCGACGGTAGGAAACCGAATCGTGATGTTATCAGGAATTCCCTATCGGTCTCTTAGCTTTCTTTTTTCAGTGGGATGGAAATATTTGTATTTACTCGGTATAGGGCAAGAAGATTCTTAGACTCTATGTCTCGAAGATTGTCACCTAAAACATCTTCTATGTTGGAGGGCAAGTCAGTTGTGCGTTTTTTCTTTTTTTTACCTTTCTTCGCTGAGGAAGCTTTCTCGCTCTGAGGGGGTAGATCAGCGACAAACTCTGGGGGAGGAGAGGAAGCATCTTGGCTCGGCGCGGATAGTCCGGGGGGAGGTATCGTAGCAGGAACCGCTTGTACAGGTTGAGCCTCAACAACCACCATATCAGGATTTTCTCGGTTGCTGTCAGGATCATCAAGAAGAGATCTCTTGAAGTTCAGGGATAGTTATTAAAACCTGTTCTAACCGAACACCCCACGTTGAAGGTTTCCTTGGGCTCACTTCTGGAGTCGTCTGCGGTGACCCTTGTGGGGTTACTTAGGGAGTCGCAGCAGAGGAAGAGAATTTGACTCGAATAGATTTTACTGACGGTTCTGGAGATCTTTTCCTTTTAATGCGTTCCTCTGCATTCGTATTATTTGGCTTTCCCTTTTCATCACCTATGATTATGAAGGGGGAAGTTTCAGGAGGAAGATCAGACTTCTATGGGTCAACCGGGCTATCACTAAAGCAAGATTGACCAAGGGGCTGAGTAACAAGATTGAAATAGCGTTCTCGGATAGGAGACCAGTTGTCACGAAAATTCAATTCCCGAATTTGTGCAGGTGTGGGATGCACGCTTCCACCAGAAGGTCTGAGAGCAGCAATCCGGGTTTGAAATATTAAACCACCTCCAAATCTTATACCGTTCGAGATTGATAAACTCTTCATGCATAAAAGTGCAAATATTCTCTCTAGAATAGGTGCTCTCGATTTAAAGTTAAGCAGAGATCAAAAAGCGTAAACCCAAATTTAGAAAAGGAAACAACTATTTATAGTTAAAAAGAACAAAAGACGAAGGGTTAAAGAAACTTTGACACGCTTCTCCTGTCACGAACTGTTTCGAAAGACGCGCTGATAAGTTGGGATAAGGGAGTGACATGTGGCCATAAGTGAATCTCTGACTCGATAACGGTGAGGCAGGTGCACGCGAGTCCAAATGAAATGATTGTTTAGGTGAGGTCATTATGACCAAAGGTAAGGTCATCATTTCTAATTGGTGTTGATCCAGACAATCTGATCTGATCCGGCACCTAAACAATTTACAGGAGAGGCATGACAAGAAAATGGCTCTGATCCGATGAGATAATCACTGACTAGCAAAGGCATCCTACCCGAATAAGTGCAAAATATAACTGCAGTCCACACTCAGACATCTTCGTGAGGACTGGGTGGCTACTGATAAGAGGAGAAAAATATAGGTGATCACTAGGTAAATTATGCCAAGAAAAAGGCTTAGGTTTGTATGTTTAGTGATTAAGGATCACAGTAAAGTAAACATAAGAAGTAGAGGAAAATAATATGCCCCAATAACTTATTTGTAAATAGTAAAAGAGTGGGGTGAGAAATCCACTTTAGTTGTGGTAGTTATGTAATTTTACTACCCACCTTATGTACTATATAAAGAACATTCTCTTTTTAGGAAAATGGCCAATGATTAGCCAATTATTGCTACATTTATTCCTTTTATCTTATTCTCTCTCTACAGAAAAACTGATTTAGTTATTTACTGTAACTTCATACGAACATTTCCTAGTCCGATCCTCTCCCACAAACATTTCTGCTTCTGAACTTCCCTAAGGATTTTCTGAGTTCATCATGGCCCACACCGTCAAAATTAGT
This sequence comes from Limnanthes douglasii subsp. nivea, assembly GCA_036936605.1. Classification (NCBI taxonomy): domain Eukaryota; kingdom Viridiplantae; phylum Streptophyta; class Magnoliopsida; order Brassicales; family Limnanthaceae; genus Limnanthes; species Limnanthes douglasii. The sequence goes on from JAUPFV010000002.1 coordinate 273,308,728, forward strand.
TTATATTTCATAATCCATATTTCAACATATTTATACATGGTTTTTTGCAAAAATAATTTTAAAAGATTATTTTTAAAATGTTTTTGTTTGAAACAACGGTATTAATAAAAGTAGCAATAATTAAAAAATAAAGTTTAAAATACAAAGAGTGTGAGTTACAACCCAATTAGGTACCAATAAAATAGGTCACAAACAATAACATAGAGATTTGTCAGTGTGCATTAAAATCCATAATCATGTAATTTAGTTGTATATGAGGTTGGATTTAAGTGTATGTTCCAATATGTTCAAATAATATAGTAATCCAATAATTATTATTTAAGGTAACTAATAAATGCCACATAGGATTAAGTGGATATTAGTGGTATGTTGGATTGGATGATTACATGTTGAATGCATACAAAATAATATATTATTATAAAATAAAGTTTTATATTAAACGTATAGAATAAGTTAAATAAGCATTTTTACTTATGTTAACGAAATGATCGATGTTCATGTGGGTAATGCGAATATTGTTTTTTCTTCGGGTGAGAGAGTGTGACAGAACACCTTTTAAAGGTGAATAAGTCGAGCGCTCTTATAAAGAAAGTGTATAAACGCTGCATGAAAAAGAGATCGCAATGTCAAAAAACATTTCGGGCACCGACATATAGTTTTCAAAACTGATAACTTGCAGGAAAAAATTTAACATGAAAATTTCAATATTTAACATTTTGTGTGTAACATAAATTCAGTCATACAAGGGCGAGTCGTTATAGATATCTTTAATTTTATGTTACCTCACATGCGATAATGCTTCTTGACATCTGAAGTCATAGTAACTATAGTCCTAAACTAAAATACTCATAATGTGTTCATCCATTACATGTACGAGGGGGAGATGGTCAATATATAATAAATTTTGAGGTTGACAAATCTGATTATTTCTTGCTTTTTGGTATTTTGGTGACTGTGAGGGTATTTAGGCGATATTCCTAGTTTAAATCTATTAGCTAATTTTTTTTTGTTATGCTTGTAAGTGTTTTGAGGGTTAAAGGTGTGGTTACACTACTAGATTGTTCGATGACATGATCAAAATAATATTTCTTTTTTTTTTGTTGAACTAGCTTCAATCGATTTTTTAGGTCATTTTATCTTTACCGGTTCTTCGAATGTAGTAGATTTATTTAGTTTTGGATCAAGTACTTTAAAAACCTTTATTCTAATATAGAGTCTCCTCTCCCGATCATAATCATGAACCAACCCACATATCCTCAATATTTTTTCCCACGAATTTAGCTTCGTCATATTGATCTTCCACAGTAAAATTTAAACTTTATCACCTCTAGTCAATCATATAACAAGTAATACCATTCTTTCTCTAACCATTTATGTTATCTCGTACGCATATGGAAAACCATGCTTTATTTCAATAAAATATATGCATCCTACTTTTTTGACACATGTCTTTTTAGAAAATTTGTAACATGCATTCATAACCGCAAAGGGCGCCTCAATGACTCATCCCTCAACTATTTGAATATTAAACCGTTGTATAAAAATATAAGTATTTCCTTACACTCCTTGACAATGATTTTATCTTTGTTTGCTGAATACCAATAAAAGATTTTAGTCTCTTCCATAAGAATTCAAATTTCAATTAAATTTTCCTAGTAAATCGTTTCAATGATGAATGCGCACCTTCAAAATTGATATAAGCAAACGAATAATTAGTTTGTTATTTCTTTTATCAATTACTCTAACTTTATTATATATAATGATGAATAAGCTTACTAATTGGTTTTTATATTTTCTTAGTGCTTGATAAGGTTACTATTGACATATACGTATTTTTCACATTACAGTTGGAACCAAGATGTTTCAACATGCTCTAAGAATTTCAGATAGGCTATAAACATATTTTTTATGGTCTAAAAGTTTGGCTGCAACTCGGATTCAATTTCCGAATACATGACCATATTCCAAGCATAAAAAAACTCGTCGTATACATTTCCTTCAACAATGAATTTCTTTATATTAGCTCTAATAATTTTATTTATGAATCAATTGCATAACAAGTGTCTTGCATCTGAAAATTACTACCATTGATACTAACTCTCTATATGTCGACATAATATTTAGTAATACTCACTTATTTACTTTCACAAGCAACCTAGGTCGATCCAACGCTCAAGTGTAGTTAGCCAACTTTTTTGCAGCCATAAAAACAATACAACGTAAAATATAACATTTGTTACCATAACTTTAAACAATACATTTTATAACTACCAGTCTATAGGTAGTATCCATAAACATAACTTGTGAGAACGTCTTTAACATATCGATGGATGTTGGATGTCCAAAAAAAATTATGATAGCTTAAGATCCATCAAATATCTTCATATGTAATGTTATGTAGTTTTTTTCCTTTCATTTCCAATAAATATTGCATATGTGATTTACTGCACACCTACGACATATGATGTTTATGTCTCATATTGTAAATAATACGTATGTTGTATATGTTACTGAGTTTTTCATTTCTAAAACCCACTAAAATTTCCCAAGGACAACCATCGGCTGAATATAATTTCATAAAAAATCTTCTTTTTTATTTTCAACTTTCTCGCTCTGAGTAATCTTTCAAAAAAGGTCGTGGATGTGTGATTATGCTTTTCGCATAAGACTTCCAAATACCTTAATTCAAGTCTGATCGAATGAGCCATGAGTTTGAAAGTACAATCTTTATTAGGTACCTCTCTATATTTACCAAACCTCTTGCAAGCAAAAAATAATTTTGGAGATCTTAAATTTTTCATTCGGCGTAAATATTTTAGCTAACACGTATCTCATTTCTCGATCAATATGTGTTATCCATTCTTGGAGCTTTGGTTTAGTATAATATGTATGAATCGCGAATGCATGAATGTGATTTTCTATAATCGTGTATTTTTATATTTTTGTTTCTATCGCCTTCAAAATTTAACAACCAAAACTAATATTAAACAATTATATTACGATTCCAAACAACATATTTCAACTTATTTTGTCGAAATGAGAAGACAAATGATATATTCAGTAACTACCATATATATTCACTTTAAATCTAATTTCGATACATGAGACTAAAATCATATACTTTAAAATAGCATATGATTTTGATCTACTGCATCGAAATTCAATATTAAATTACAACATATGATTTCAACCAAATTAGTCAAAATTAGATGTTGTTAAATGTCATTTAGCTGCATCTAGTTCGATTAAATAGACCAAAATCACATATTATTAGATGACATCTACCAACATTCGAAAAACTTGAAACTAAATGTGTCATTCAATATATAATTTTAACATTTTCAATCGAAATTAAATATTATCAATTATGTCAATGTTTTGTATGTTAATTATTTTTATAAAATAAACATCAAATAGACTTCAACAAAATAAATTATACATTCGTTGAATATAACAATAATTATTAACTCACATAGAAAATATGTTTAAAATTTAAACGACATATTTTATCCAAAAAAAAGTATGAAACTCAAACTTTGAATAAATTATTAGGTTTTTACAAAAAAAAATGGATAATCTAAACTTAGTAACTAGAAAGTGTGGATATGGCCATACTTGGGAGCTAAGAGATATCCTTAAAACTCATTTTTTTACTGTATTATTTTTAAATTTTAAAAAATCCTTTTAAATATGAAAACCTTTATCATTACTTGGTCCTTACTGAACTATTAGAGGTGACCAATCATGGGACTTGATGGATTTTCAGCCAACAATTCATACATTGTTTATTTTTATAGATCTGATAACCTCATTAGAGAGTTGTGAGCATGGAGACGAAAACTTATGCAGGACTGTAAAAAGAATTAGTAAAACAGAGTTTACAATTATGAAGTATGAATATAAGTAATAAAATACTTACCATCCTCATGTACAAGTGATACGCCTGATGGTGTTGTTGGCATCCAAAACTGCTTCGAACATAGATCCTGAGTATGTGTTTTCTTCCAAAGAAGACACGTCGGTGGGTGAATTGTCAAATAGTCGCTAGTATGTCCAAACTATCAACGTCATTTGTGACCACCGTGTGATATGCTAACCTCTCATGGCATACTACATTTGTGTGGCTTACCACTACCGGGTGTACGTGCGTAAATCTGGACAGGGTCTTTCGCCCTTTTGGTACAACTGATTGATCATTCGGTAGGAACATGGTATGTTACGAATCTCGGGCCAAGGACGATATTAGTGTTATGTTGGTATTCCTATTAAAAAATACTTTAACCCGTCAAGCTCGCCTAACTTCTGTCACATCTATTTTCCTCTTCTTATGTGTAATATTTTTCCATGTACATGAAATAGATTACCTAAAACTAAGATCAAATAATATAACATATTAATAACACATAAAACAAGTTATCATTCAAAACAAAACAATAAAAAAAGACTAAATAACTAAAAATGAATCAAACAAATCAAAAAATTAACCAACGCAACTGAAAAAAGAATTCAAACAACTGGAAACCCCCAATTCCGGCTATACATCGTTGCTTTAAGACGGAAAATATAGCATGCTTCGGTGGAACACTATTTTTTTAGTGTGATTTTCAACTCAAGTCACCACCAAAAGGATCCAAATCGATATGAAAACAATACGTTTTATCAAAGTCATCCTCAAACCAATCATAATACATAATTCTGTCGCATTTCTAAACTCTACTAACTTAAATAATATTATATCTAGAAGACCAAAACCAGAAAAAATGAAAAACAATATTCTTAAAGTTATTAATAAAATAAAACTTATTTAAATTAACTTACGAAGCACTAGTGGATTTCCTTCTAGCAATGAATATAATTGTTCTTATGCCTTAAAAAATCACGAAAAATGTTAACTGAATATCAACCGAATATGCTGAACTAAATATACAAAAAATTGAATAGTAATAACAAAATAAACATGTAATAATCTAACATTTTACTAAAAAGATAAATTCATATTTTTCTTTATAAATAATGAGTACCTTTAATTTGTAGCATTTAGTTTTTAAATCTGTTTTTTTTTGCAAAACTATTTTTCAATAAACTTGCAAACCTACAAAAAAAAATTCAAATCTATATATCATACTCGGACCAAACATAGATTTGTATATGGTTTTTTCGTTTCATTTTTTATGAGTCCGGAATTTGTTGACACTCTTTATGAGAACCGGACATGGGCAATTCAGACAACATCCACCCACTGAATTGTCCGGACATGACTAATGTACTAAAAATTTAATCACTTCATGACTAAGCTAATTATCTACCTGCTTAAAACTAATGGGTCTTTGAACTCGACTTGAATCCATAAGTCAACCCGAAAGCCCATGTGGCCCACAATTAAGGGTATAAATACTCAACCACTTTCATTTAATGAGGGTAATAAAAATTAAATACAACGAGGCAGCTCAATTCTCCCTCTACACTCTATCCAAATATTAAATAACTTCAAAATACCACAAAACTCTGGACAAAATTACCCTCAAAACGAAAATAAACCTCACCAATTTTAGCGTTCCATTTCAGTTAGATATATAAAAATAAAAATAAAAATAAAAAATTTATAAATAAATATTGATTTTGCATACCAATTTACGTCTATATTAATGGCTAAGGTTATTAACCACTTAAGTGTGTCCATGATAAAAATGGTTCAAGTAAATAGATTTTGACCACTAAGGTATCTAATTAAATAATTAGTAACCGATCAAGTATTAATTTGAATATATAGTTTTTACCATTTTTATTTTTTTTCAACAATTCCTCATATACCATTTTCTCTGTTTTCTTCCTTAGTTGTTCGAAATTTGATTTTTAGTTTTCTGTAGTTCAAAAGTCAACTAATTGAAAATTTTTAAAGTATATTTTGATGAGTTTCATTTTATTTTATATAATAACTTATTGATTGGTTCCATGAATAACTTATGTAACGTTTAGAGAGATTAACCATGAAAATAATTTTTTAACAATCCAACAAAGCTTTTTTTATCGTTGTAATGCGTTCACCGTCGAGTTTTTCGATTTCACGTTACCAAAATTGTTGTTCAAATAACTTTCCATCTTTGGTCACTTGACTATATAAATTATAGGAGTTTAATGTATATAAAACTTACCAAGATCCATATGCATAAACTTTTACAATTCTAAACCCAAAGTTTGCAATAGATCAAGTTACAACATAACCGGAAAAATTCTGAATACTTTTAAAAAAAAATAAGGATGGCATGACATATTTTGATAAAATAAAAATAAAAATAATTCAAGATAGATCTAAACAAACTAACCAAAGAAATACATGAATGCAAAATAGATTTTATTGAACTTGATTCTTTCTAGTAAAAATAAAGAAGGACATATTTTAATATATCACAAAACAATAAAAGAATACAATATAAATTTTGATAGTTTTTTTTAATGATGCATGATAGAATTTGATTTTTTTCCTAAAGTAAGGTATGACAGATTTTCAAAAGAAGGCATGATAGATTTTCATTTCTTCATAAAACAAGACATAACAAATTTTGAATATTTCGTAAGGCACGTCGAATTTTTCTTTCTTAAAAGCATGTCAATTTTTTTATTTCTTAAAATGTTTTCTTAAAAGATATAATAGATTTTGAATATTTCAAAGACATGCTAGATTTTACGTAATGTATGACAGTTTTTTGAAATGTTGATTTAGATTATATAAGAAAGATGAAAAATAAAGAAAGATCTCTACATCCATACATTGGAATATAGAAAAGTTTTTCTTTGTCGAGAGATTCAAAAACCATAGATGGAGAAAAACAGATCAGATATTTTATGGATAAATAATTTTATAATAAACATAAAAGTATAATAAACATAAAAGAGAAGAGTAAATGGTAATTAAGCAATTTTTACTCTTAGAATACAATGATATCACTAATTAGTAATAACATCATTACACATGTTGATAGTGTTTATAAATTTTGAATCACATATATTTACACACATTAGATTTTTAAAAAGATTGACTATATTAATCGTATATTATATTTTATTGGTTAATATATATTTGAATAAGTCGATTTTGGCTAATATTATTTTATATTTCATAAATTTGGTTTTTCTTTTTACCTTAATAAATTTGATGTTGAAAATTTAAAGTTGCTTGAATGAATCCAAAACTGTAGATGATCTGCGATAACGTCATTAAAAAAGAGAAAAAGTAGATAAATAATAATAATGATTAAAAATAGAAAAAATAAATGAAGAGATATTTTGTTGATGGTTGTTATCTATTTATAGAGTTTGTGGTTACAACATAAATTTCTTAAATATTACGAAGATTTGGTACTATCTTATTCTAACTGCTTAAATACTATATTTTAACATATATTTGTTTAAGTCATCTGGACTTCAAGTACTTAAATTGTTGATTGACCAATGTAGACGGTTGAACAATTTACACATTTACCAGTAATCCATGTAGTTATTACGTGAGTAACAATGAATGACTAGATTTATTCAGCCGAAGATTTTGACATTGGTTGAAGTATATATTGACTTTTACTGAAGCAAATCTTAGTGCTGCATGAAGATTACACATTTAATCTTGTTACTTGCTAAAGTTTTGACTTGACATCCGAATTTATTACATTTAATATCTTCATATATTAAAATATTTATGTCATGCATCTTCGGCTACACTCTAAGTATTCTAAGGCCTATTTATTCTACCTTACCGTAGCCGAACTATCACCAAAGGTGTCTAGTTTGGTTTGTACTAAACTGTTTATGTCTTATTAAAAATATTTGTTGGCTCAAACCTCTATTAAGGATAAAAAAAATTATATTTTGGCGATTGGAAATAGTAAAACTAACAATCAGTAGGTTACCATGGTATTACATATTCCTTACTTATCAACTTACTTTTATAACTACTAGCTTCAGAATAATTTTATTTGTTGTTGATTATAGTTGGCTAGCCCCTCTTAGTCCTCGATGAAATATGAAGTAAAGACTAATTGCTGATCTGAAATGCTAATACTGATTGAATGGCTTCAGGTAGTTGGAGATGTGTTTCATCTGAAATTGTTATATAGGTATTTCAGTAATCCTCCTAACCCTTGGTGAATAATGGGGGAAGGACTATACCGGTTCAATATTCCTTTTTTTAATTATTTATATTCACGGTGATTGGTTTATTTTTTTAGCTTTGATTTTTTTTTTAAATTTCTTGAGTAGTCATGTAAACCTTGATGAAGCTTGAAGTAAGGGCTAAAATCACAATGAAATATCTCTAGATTTTTAAGCAGTGAATGTCTACATCATTTTGTTTGTATTTTTATCGAATATATACGATGTGGATATTTATGGAGAAATTATTTTGCATTTGTAGAATATTTGAGTTTATTTTTTATTTTTAAGTGGTCATGTTTCTGAATTTTTAGATCTTGTTTGTGTATTATGGTGAAAATACAAGTGGCTAACAAAAGCTTACAAATGTAGCAAATTTGATTATTTTAAGCAGACATGTGCACCATCTTCAACTTCTATAATCGTGGCCCTTCGCACTTCTTTGAATCCAGGTCGCTAAGTTAATCCAAGATATTGAATAGAAAATATCGATGGCTGAGATTAACTCATACATTTCGGTATAACCCGTTTTTGTTGTCGCTTTGATTTCTTTCTTCAGTTTCTTACTTTATGCTCGCTTCATTTTATTTTTCCAGTTTTTTATTATTTGAATCAATTACTAAGTTGTTATATTTGATAGGAAAAACTTTAAAATTTTATTATAAATAGGCAGAATGAGTATAGATCATGAGTGCTCTAATAGTTAGAATAATCAAAATAGTGACTCGTTGGAGTTTGTTCCTATGATCAAGAAGTTTTAAAATTCCACAGTCAATTCATCTTCAATTATATAAAAAGAAAAAAAAATATCGCAAAGAAGGAAAAATTGTTCGAAGTTGTTGGGTCACTTCACGTAATTTCTCTTACTTTTTCCAAACTTGAAGGTGTGAGCCTTTCAACTGTATGAGATAGAAATTGAGGAGATGTTGATGTTCGCCAAGATTTCCCGAAAATATGGGATGAAATTTTGAATGAAATGTATATGAAGAGCATTGTCTACCATCTATATTTGTATCTGACTGAAGATGAATGTGCAAAAAAACTTATCGATTGGGCGATTACACGCGACATGAAAGTTAAGTTTCCCATATATGGGTAAAATACCTTTAACGGCCCATGATGATGCAGTGGTTTTATTTAATTATAGTTTTGACAATGGTCTTTCTTGCTGGAGACCTTGTTGATTTTTTCGGGTGACAAACATCTTCCAAGGCTAACTCGTTCTAAATTTTTGGATTCTTCTTGTATCAACTATAATTTTATCAAAAAATGTTTATCAACACTTTTCTGTGAATGAGTCCCTTACTGCTTATAAGGTTTATGGCTAAAAGATAAACCCATTATTCTACTTCATGATGCAACGGGCTATCGTCAAGCATTTTTATTTCATAAGGGTTCGACGTATGTTTTCCCTTAAAGAATAAGTTATGGAATAGCATTCTCCTTTGAAGAAAAGGATTAGAGATAATAAATTTACCGAAAAAATGTTCTTGGAAATCGATGTTCCGAACACAACAAAGTAAATGACTGAGGTTCATATAAAATATGTTATTTATTTAGAGAATGAATTCAATGTCCATAATGTTTGCGGAGAAATTGTTGTGAGCATTCTTGGCTTAGATAAGAAAATAGGACTTTGTTCTGCTATTACCAAAGAGACCAAAGACGAGGAGGACGGTATGTATCTGAAGATGTGAAAGACTTCGGCGGCCAAATGTAATATTTCTGAAAGTGTTATCAATAGATATATAAACATATTAATAAAATTGGTTTACCTCTAGCTTCATAGTCAACGAGCAAAGTACTTCTTCGGTTTCCCCATCACCTTCTACTCATTTTCCATTTTTTATCCCACAACCATCTTCTGTTGTAAAAAATCTTGTTGAGACAAGTATTATTAAGGCTTTAACTTATGCCTTTTTTCTTCTAAAACGTTCCTATTTTAAGTACATAACTATATCTAATGAACTGGTTGAGCTATATGTGTTAACCATGGGCATCATCTCTCATGTTCTGTAAAAACAATTGTTATTTATGATGCGCCAAAGAGAGTATTTGGTTTTAAAGGTAAAAATGTACAGATCATGCTTGAGTCTATGCTGAGACATTATTTTGAGGCTATAAAAGATAAAGACATAGTTGAAGCTAAGAAGGCCAATAAGCGAGACCGCAATGATTTCTTTCGCTTTCGAATCGGTAGAAAAAAGGCAAAGTATTCCTAAAGTTGCAAGGTCCTCATCTACGGAGCTCAATTTTCCTGTTGATAAAGAAACTGAAGCTGGAGTTTCTAAGGCAAATGATGTTATAGTGGTTGTACCTACTGAGTCTATGATTAATTCAGTTGTTAAAGCCATTAACCGAGAGGTTAGGTTAGAGGAAACTATGGTTGTTACCACCAAAAGCTGATATTGACCCTTCAATCGTTCCAGATCCTCCTATCATTGTTGATGATAATCCTTCAAAGGTTATCAAGGATGTTCTTCCATTTTCTTCTATCATTATTAATGGTGATACCTCCAAGAATGTCAAAGAGTTGTTGATCGTACCTTATGGTGATGGTGATTTATCACACTTGGGTATTATTTATGCCAATTTTGCTACTTCTTTATCCTCTGTTTTCTCGTTAGATAAATTTGTTGATATTCTAACTTAGTTTGCTACGTTGGTTGGTTAGACTATATTTTTAGTCAATTTTTCTCTCGTAGACCTATCTAAGAGGCACTTGAACTTGATGTTTGAGGTAAAATAAGGTTTTTTTTATCTTTATGTTTGATTTCTTTTTTATGTTGTAGTATATACACTTATTATATATTTGTATGTGTCATCTTGTATTTTAGGTTATCCTCGATGGTTTAACCATGCTTCATCAAACAAATGTTCATCATGCAACTCATATTTCTCATATTTTGTCCCTTATTAATGGTGATGTTTGACCTATAAAATGGGACTCTGTTGTGAAAGCTACTTTGAAGCTAAGATTGAGATTAGGAAACAATTAAAGGTTGAGTTTGAAGCTTTTTAGAGAGAGAAAGGTTGTCAAACGTTGAAATACAGTCCCAAGCTAAAGAACTGAAAAACAAGTATTTTGCATTGTCTCAGTTAATTGTTGCACACCAATGAGACTATGTCGGCTAGTCGCAAGTTTGGGAAGTTTCCGAAGAATGTGACTTCTATATAAGGTGAAGTTTTTCAGTCTTTAAAGAGAAATTTAATTCTTCTAAAGGTGAATTTACTAGTGTTGAGGATCTTTGTTCATCTATTGATAAAGATTCGTTGGTAAGAAGGCCAAAACCAATATTAGAAAGTCAAGGTTGCAAGACCAATTGGATACTTTAACGCCAAAGCTTAACTATGTTTCGAAGATTTTTCTTGTTAGATATCAGGCTTGAATAAAAGATTTTAGTGCTTACCAAAAATCAATATTTTCTTCTACTCGTGAAGCTGTTATGGACGCCCGTTCCAAGTTAATCTTATAATTTCATCAGGAATACCCCTACCTCATGTTAAATAGTTTCTAGTATTTTGTCCTTGAATCTAAATGGCCAAAAAAACATAGAATGGAGTGCCACATCTCCCGATCCATGTCTATCGGGTTGGACTAAATATGGTGTGTGTATTGTTGATCTTATTAAAGAACTTGATAATAAGAAGATGAGAGCTCCGGAAGTGGCTAAGTATGGCAAAGATGGTGAAGGGAGTTGTGTCGAGAAAAATATTAGTAGGATTAATGATGTTCAAGCTACTTATGCCATAACTGAAAATATTGAAAGTACTATTATCTAAATAAATTTCATGGATATTGATAAAGTCTCGATCAAATATATTAATGCTTCTGAAAAGAATGTATAAAGTTGACTTTTTTCTACTATCTGTTTTTTTAACGTTGAAAGCATTATACTATGCTTGTTGTACTAACACTCTCTTTTTTGTGAGTACTCTCGTTTATAAAAAAAATAGGCGATTATCTGTGTTTTTAATATAACACTTAACGTTCTCTATTTTTTTTATTGACTGAGCAATTTTAATAGGCCAAGAATTTGTTAATGAACAATTATGTTCATTACTTTGAGTTTTCTAGAATTTCTTATGCATGTTGAGGCTACATGACTCCCGTTAAAGTTTTTCTCTCTTTCTTTATTTTTGAAGCAGTTGAAGCTTGCTTTTTTTTCTAAATATTAATTCATTAATCATTTCAGACTTGTTAATTTTATATCATTTATGATGACGATTTATTATTGGCCACTTATTACTTATAGAATTTATGTGGCCTTTAGTGTTTCCAATGGAGCGCTTTATTGTTTGAGGACTTATTGTTTATCTTTTTGAACTCAAAGCTCAAAGTCCTTGGTCTTCGTGATAGAATCTCTTACTTTGACATATTAGTTTTTTGTTGTTTAATTTATATTTTTGTACGTAAGAAATAAAACTTATCTTTTGCACAAAAATATTCTATTAATGTTGAATGCTTTCTTAAACCCTTCTCCCGCCACTAATAAAAAAATTACATCTTCATAATTTAATAAATATGTTTTACAAGAAGTAATATGTTACGAGATTTAAACTTAAAAAATGTGATAAGAGTAAATACTCTATATTTTATTTTAGTGGTGCCGAGCTTCTTAATATAGTTTATAAGTTTATGAATTATATTTTCATTTATACTCCTGACTTCCTGACTATTATGAAGTATATTTTCATTTAATCGTGACATCATAAATATTTAATTTAATAATTTAAAAAAAATACATTTGTTTTGAGTCAAATGAAATAAAAATAAAATTATTTCTGTAATAGTTGGTTGGATGACTACCGCGTATAGGACAATTTTTTATTTTTGTAAAAATATCCGTTTGCTACAATCTAAACTGAATGCGTTTTAATATATTTTGTGTATAAATCTCACTATCAAACTAGAATTGTAAATATAAAGAACCTAAATCGAATGAGTTTTAATATATTTAATACATAAATCTCAATATCAAACTATAATGGTTAATATCACGAAGCTAGCCAAGATTTCACACCATGTTTATCGTTCAAAACTCCGGATTTGAATATAAGACTTATGGCCCGACAGACAAAAGTCAAGATCCTCGACATAAATAGCTGAATACAATCACCTATTCAAACCAAACTTACTGTAAGGATTGGTATAATCCCCAAAACACTATACTATCAACTATAGTCATTTTGTATCCAATTGTCAATACGATTGCTGCTCTAGAAATATAGATTTAAAGTTCAATACTAAGTGTCATCAGAAATAATTTTCAACTGTAGAAGTAAAATTTTGAAATATTGAGTTTTTACAATAATCTTTCTACTACAAACTAAACTCTGCTCTCCTGTCTATAAAAGCTTGAATTAATGGTTCTCGTCCAAGAAAATCTGTGAGAATTTCTATGGGATCTTTGGAGCCACCTGGCGCTAATACCTACAAAAAAATATATCATAACAACAAATGTAAGTCTCAAATTTATAGTTCTTGTTCTACATAATATTGCAGTGTCAAATAGTTGTCAGAAATCCAAGCTACTATAGTGTTGATTATTCATGCTCCGCTAGGAAGCAAAGATAGGTAATCGTGCTTATTTCTATTTTTTAGCAAATTTGTAGTTCAAAGCGAATTTGAGCTGGCAGCCAAACTAGTGTGATAAAAAAACCATGGAAATTGTAATACTTTTACACTAAATAAATTACTATATATATCAGTCTTTTAATATCATTCAAGCAAAACTTAATCCGAACTTGAACCCAACCTACACTAACTCAAGCTTAATATAAGTTTTTTGTGGAATAACGTGAAAATATTCAAGGTCTGTTTGATAAAAAAATTCCAGCCTATGTAGAAGTTTGGCTAGCCACTACAAGTTAGGATGAGTAGACAAAGTGATTAAGAAGACACTACAATATATAAACAGTGCATTTAGTTAATACCTTATTCCTAAATTGTACACCAGCATATAAGTTTAGAGAACCATCTTGAAATTTTGAGGCAAAAATATCGGCCGCAAATACCTGAAAACAATTATTTCAACCATTAGGACTTCTGCAAAATGAATAAAAGGAACCAAACTAAAACTTTTAGGTATTATCAGATGCTATTTCCCTTTTTAAACTATAAATACAAATATTGAACTAATAAAAATCATTGACAAAATACACTTTTCATAAACTATGATTAGATTTCAAAGCTAGTATACTTTAGAAAAACTCCCTCAATAAATTAGAAAGAGTATAAGGGCAAGTTATATACTGCTAGAACATAGCACCTGACTCCAAATACGAGTGTAACAAGTAGCTTCGAAGCCAAGAGCAGTACGTGGGAAATATGAAGCTGGATTAGTTCCCTCCAGCATTGGTAAACCTAACATGACCTGGTTAAGATCTCAACTATTTAGATGTATAACAATTTAAAATGAAGGAAAATTGAAAAAGTGTTGAATACCTTTGGATGGAGATTCTTAAATAACTCGAGAAAGTCAATATTGTTTGCAGAATGTATAATTTGATCAAAAATACCTGGGATCAACAGTTGACAAAAACTAAGATAATGAGATAACTGTTTATTGAATTAATATTCCAATTACAAGCCTTTTCCAAACAAAAGATTTACATTCAAAGAGCATTGAATAGCTTAAGACATTCACTGGAGTATTCAATAAAAGTTCATTGCCGCAATAAATTCAAATCATCTAAACATAATGAAACTTTCAACACACAACTCTGAATTAAAGTGCTTGGATCTCAAAAGAAGAGAAGTCCAAAAGTGAGAATACAAAATTGAATAGCATATACCATTAACATATTGTGAAACATAATGAAACTTTCAACACACAACTCTGAACTAAAGTGCTTGGATCTCAAAAGAAGAGAAGTCCGAAAGTGAGAATACAAAATTGAATAGCATATACCATTAATTTATTGTGAAACACCATTTAGACATTTGAAGGTTTAAGATGGTTTCTGAAATAGGTAAGTTGCATAACTTACAATAAAGAACTTCTTGAAGCAATTTAAGGGCAGAGAAGGAGTATCGCCATCGTTTAAGTGATTTACAAACTTCATCATTAAGGGGCTTAGTGACATCCTATATGTCAAACACAAAATGGATAGGTGCAAAGAATAATCTACAATAATGAATTGAAGAAAAGAGACAAAGCGCATGTAAAAAGTTCAAGCTCAGAAAAAACTATGAAACTTTATTGATTGACAATTTTCACCTGATGGAAGCCAGACATTAATTTCAATGTGTAGCTCTCATAACACCTGGAATTTCCATAAATAGTTGTATTAATGAATTAATATGATACCACAATCAGGAGAAAGAAAAAGTAGACCAATTTCTTACCAGTTCTCAAGCACTTGGGAGGGAATCTCTACAAAGTCAGGATCAACACATAACCCCGAGAATCTGGCAAACGATGCACGGTTGCATATATGTTGGATCTACATGGTGATTATGAGCAAAAGCGAGGTTATGGTGATATAGAAAAAATTAGACATACTCAAATTTATAGAAAGCTTCTAAATAATAGTTAACAAATAAATAGAATTATACCACGTGACCAAACTCATGGAAAAGATTAACTACTTCAGAGAATCTCAGTAACCCAGGTTGACCACCATCATCTTTTTGAAATTGAGATATCAGCAATGCTACTGGAATCTAAAGACAGAAGCAAGGATAAGTAAGCAATATCAGTGATGGGTTTTTTAGAATCATATGTGCACATTACTATATACATATATGACAGCCATAAACCAAAATCCAGATTTGTTAAAGCATAGAAAGGCGACCTGACGTGCACCATTGAATGACAATGCACCATTCTGAAGTGGCACCACACAAGTATGACCATATTTTCCTATCCTGATTTCAAAAAAGAGAAACCTATTGCTTTCCAGATCATAAAAACAGACAAAGAAAACAAGAATAGAGAAGAGGGCGATAAAACCTTGTGTACATATCAAGGTAGAAGTAACCTAATAGTTCACTTGAACTCGAATCCGAAACCGAAAAAACACGAACATCATCATGCCATACTTCAGTATCAGCAATTTCCTCGAATCTTAAAGCTGCATGAAGCAATAATTATACATTTATGTATCTCTTAAACATAATGTTATATGGTGAGTAGTTTCAAACACCCTACATAAACTTACAAAAAAGGTCCTGAGATATTTTAAAGATCCCAGATAGGACCAAACTGACAGGAAAGTATTGCTTAATGTCTACAAAGTCCAAATCAAATTGCTGCTCTTCAACCCTCTTTGTGTAGTACAGTAAATCCTCTATGCCAAATGGAAGGTCTCCTTCCTCTTTCTTCTGATGTCGGAACCAAACAAAGTCAAAAATGTATTGCACAAAGCTCAACATAAGGCAACAACTACAGATAAAATGATATCTAACCTTCAAGTCTTTTAAGATCGCAAGTTCTCTAGAGGCCAACTCAGTGAAACTGGAAGAGATATCCTCCAAGAACTCAGATACCTGAGTACAAATGAAACAAAGATTCAATTCCTGGATCCTTGTCTTCTGGTGAAAAGGAATTAGATTTATAAGCATTTTAAAAATACAGCAGCTTTATACAAACCTTGGATGATGTTTTTGACATCCTAAGATCTACAGCATAATCTGCGTAGTTTGGATAGCCGAATAAACTTGCTAACTTATGGCGCAGTTGAACCTAAAATGTAAGAAGAGATGATAAGTCTTGTCAGTTGATATACATTTTAGATCAATATAGGATTGGTAATAACAGTTTGCAAACAAAAAAAAGTTGAAGGAATTGCCTCCAAAAAAGGACCATGAGTCGTACCAATTTCTCCAAGACACAAAGGTTCACTTCTCCATATCTCTTTCCATAGGCCACAGCCACTAACCTTCTTGTTCTCCCTATCTGCAAAGGCCAAAACAAAATTGCAAACAAATTCTATAAATGCTTGTGCATTGATACAGCAACCTGGAAATTCTATCGAATATTCGATTGATGATCGAGAGGAGAACAAGTAGGTTGAATTGAAATTTTTGTATTGAGTGCACACCACAGACTATTATACCTTGCATAGCTCCAAAATCGCTGCAACAAGATGACTTTTCATCATGACCCTAAATTTTCCGTTTTCAGTTTCGCCTAAACTCTACAAGAGAACATATTCTATCCAAAGTCAGTGATATATATAGGACAGATGTGGCAAGGAGGGTTTAACACTCTTTTTATGCTTGATCTGACAGCATGTACAAGGAAGTACCCAATGCAAATACAAACCTTAAGAAGTTCGGGTGGCAAGCCAGATAGCTCAGCCTCTCTAAAGAGAAGAAAAGCACTATCATCATTTAAATTCTGGACATATTGCAAGCTTAACTCATCAAGCTTGTTTCTCAAGCGTTGGACTTCATGTCTCTTGGTCAAACTAAGGTTCAAACCATTTCTCTCAAACTCTCTAACCTGTCACTGATAAGAAAAGGAATTAAAATATGGACTGAAGTACTGCCGCTTGATAAACTTCAGAAAGAAATATGCAAAATAAAGAGACGACAGTCTATGATTAGCTCTGATGCCGTTCCGAGCTTGATAATTTTCAGTTCAATTACATGTTCAAGATGTTAGTTTTCAAATCCAACGCCCGCAAGCATTTCAAAATTAATTAGCCAGAAATGTGTACACGTGTTTCCTTACCAGACATTGGATATAGCGTTTTCCTTCCGGGAAGATCCCCTCACCCTTTGCAGCATAAGCTTTGACAACGCGATAGACATCTTCACGCATACTGATCAGTTTGGATAAAAACATATCACCTCCACAGGCATAAATAAACTCATAGAAATAATATAAATGAATAAATAATAAACTCAATTAACAAAAAACCTGCATGCCAGAGTATGAGCATCAATTCTCTCTTCTGCTTCAGCACTGGCTTTACGGACATTATCAAAAGTAGATACAAACTTTGGAAATACACAAGACTGGATCAGTGGAAATTGTTGTGCCTCGAGTTCTGCCAGTGGTAGAAGAACATTCGCATAAGAAACCTGCATATGATCACAGTTCAGACATCCAACACTACTCACAAACCTTGGTACTTCTTAACTCGAAAACAAAAACGCACAAAATTGTGCATTTTACCACTCTTTCCATAAATAAAACCTTACAAGAACTAGTTAAAAAGTTTAGAGACCTCCTAAATCAAGATCCTAGTCTGTCTCCGATTAAAATTTACTGATATCAAAGGTGAGATTTATTAGTCTCTCCTTAGAATCTCATCAAATCTCTTTTTCTAAAGCAATTTCTGCCCAACTAAACAGGTTCTGAGCCGCGTACATTGAAAATTCTACCAAACAATCAATGATAAGATCACTGAACCATAATTTCCACAGATACATATCCACTATCACTAAGCAGCAAAAACACTACCCCAAATAACAACATTGTACAATTTATGACACTAAGAGCATGTAAGTCGTGGTCTGCTTATGTATACCTTGTCGAGCGGAACAGAAGCGACGGCATCGTGAACTTCTTTAGACTTGGCAATGATTCGGTCAGCTAACTTGAGAATCTCACCCGCTGAGAGGTCGATGCGAACTTTGGACCCAAGGAGATCTAAAACAGTAAACATAAGATATTCAGAATCTAATTTAACTATGAACATACTAACTGTCTGGATTGCCAGATAATTAATATCGGAAAAGGAAAAGATGAGATAATGAGGAAACCTTTCTTTTTGGATTTCTGATAGTGAGATTTGAAGGCGGAGATAGTGAAGTTGGCGGCGAGTGCGAGAAGTGCCGCAGCTCCGGTGAAGACTATCAGGTTGAATTCTCTCTTCTGTTTTGAAATGCTCGTCATTTTCTACTCTACTCTACTCTATGTAATTTTCTCGGTAGCCAGACAAGCAATTAGGAGGGAAACACACACTCTCTCTAGTCTAGCCCCGACCTCCGTGGGCCGAAATATAAAATTTTGACTCAGATAATTTCGGCGCCGCTAAAGAAATGAGAAAATCATGCTTTGGTTCTCAAGGTTTACAATGTTGAAAATATACATTAAAAACTTTATTTTGGTGAGGCCATTCCTATTCTACTAGTTTTGAATGCCGTGTACCTCTACAATTTTAGTAAGGGCATGGTTATAATGGGATCTCATTTGGTTATAATGAGACCCCAAATTCAGAAAACGTTTTTTTCAATGTGAAATGTTCATTTTGCTCTTCATTTATAAGTCAAAGTTTTGAACCAAAAACCAACTTTTCTCCAACTACTCTCTAGAGCTTTCTCTCTCTAAAACTAGCTAAGATCTCCAAAAAAAACATGGATTTGAGTGATTGGAGTGAAGGTTTCAGCTGCAACCTTGATGATTTCGCATCGGAGGAAGAAGAGCCGTTGACGGACCATTTGGATACCCAAAATGAGGTATTTTCCGAAATTTTTCGATTCAGTGCGAATATAGCGGTACCACCGCTATATTACTGACGAATTGCAGACTGGGAACTCGCAGTTCGTGCCAAATTGTGAACGGCTCGTTCGCAAAGTTCCCAGATGGGCGAACGGACCGTTCGCAAAAATGCCAGATACACGAACGGTCCGTTCGCGAAAACATCAAATGCACGAACGGGCTGTTCGCAATTTGGCTGAATTTTCGAGTTCCCAATTCGCAATTTGGCTGAATTTTTGAATTTGGTATTCGCAAAAATGACCTGTTTTGGAATTTATATGATCATGTAGGTATAAATATGTTCTCATTTAATTGCATGAATGAACTATGTAGGAACCCGGTCCACCGCCATGTTCGATGGCCGATTACACGAAAGTGTTTAGTACGGACACTTATTACACCAAAGCCGATTTGGTTGATTGGGTCGAGTTCGAAAGCATAAAACTAGGATTCATTTTGGTCCGGAGTAAAAACGACGACGGTACCAAAAGCATGAAAACTCCTAGGATATATTTTAGGTGCGAGAGGCACGGGGTTTACAAACCTAACCCCAAACCGGGGTATGTTAAGAAGCGCCGAGAATGTTCATCGAAAAAATGCGGGTGTCCGTTCTACTTAAGAGGGAGTCCGGTCTCAGAGCTACCGGGTTATTGGAAAGTGGTTGTGCTAAACGGGAAACACAACCACGATCCATTTTTGCACTTGGATGGTCACTCTCGGGCCGCTAGACTAAAAGTCGAAGAACAATTGTTCGTTCGTAGTCAAACGGAAGTCGGTTCTCGACCGAGAGAGATATATCGCGGGTTGAAGATTAAAGACCCGCAAAATGTATCAAGCATGCGCACGATATACAACATGCGGCAAAAACATGATTTGGTTGATAAAGCGGGCAAGACCCAAATGCAATACTTGTTTGCTAAGTTAAAAGAACACGAGTACTATGTTTGGGAGCGAAGTTGTGAAGCAACGGACGAGATCCTCGAGTTGTTTTTTGCACACCCTAAAAGCATCGATTTCATGCGCACTTTTCCTCAAGTTCTTATAATGGATAGCACGTACAAGACTACAAGGTATAAGATGCCTTTACTTGAAATAGTGGGCCAAACTTCGAAGAAGAAGACATTTTGTGTTGCTTTTGTTTTTTTGAGCTCCGAGAAACAAGAGAACTACACTTGGGGGTTGAGTGTTCTAAAGATGGTGTTGACGAACAACAAGTGCCCATTACCTAACATTATTGTCACCGATAGGGAGTTGGCTTTAATGAATGCTATCGATGATATATTTCCGGACGCAACTCATATGCTATGCACTTGGCATATTGGTAAGAACGTCACCTCTTACGCTAGAAAAGTTTTACCGAATGTGGAAATGGCCGAAGAGTTCGGGGAATATTACCAAAGGGTAGCCTATTCGGCCACGCTCGAAGACTATAACAAAAACCTTGCTGATATGCACCACACGTTCGCATTTTGTCCATTGGCTATCGACTACGTTATGAAGCAATGGATTGACGAATATGGACACAAATTCTTCAATATTCACACGAATCAATTTTATCATTTTGGCAACCAAACTAGCAACCGGTGAGTTATATTTCCATCTCCACCCTTTTTTTTTAATATAAAGTGTTAGAAATCTAATGTATTTTATCTCATGTTATAGGGCGGAGAGTGCTCACTCTAGCCTCAAGCGGGCAATTGGTAGTAGTCTATGCACGTTCGAACAATTTTGGAAACATGTTCATGCGCACCTATCCGCTCAACACTCTAACATTTTCGAGTCATTCGAGCGTAGTAGGTATCGTCCAAGAAACTCAACTAGGGGGCCTAACAAAACCATCTACAAGGATGTCAAAGGTGAGCTTTCATCTCAAGCCATAGAATTAATAGAGACAAATCTCGCAACGGCCTTGAAAATATGGTTCACACCCGGAGTGTGTGGGTGTGTTATTAGGACAACTCATAATTTACCATGTGCATGCGAATTAGCTTTGATTTATAAAGAAGGAATGGCGGTTAGAAAAGATGAGTGTGATGTCTATTGGAGTACGTTAAGGATCAAACCTAATGAGGAGTTTGATACCGAAGACGAGCTCACTAGAAAAATCTCCTTAATAGGTAGCACCATCCGCGGTTACGGGCAACACATCCAAGACCACATTATAAATAGGATGATGCAAATCCTAGATCCCGCTAGAAGTCATGTTTTGGAACCTAAGGAGCCGGTTGTTACTAAGGGTAGGAAAAAAGCCGGCCGGGACAAATCAACTCAACGGGACCCTAGCGAGTGGGAATACGATGGAAGTCTAGGCGCTAGCACTCCCGGCACGATAGGTAGCACGGCCGCCTCGATAGGTAATAGAACATTTCTACCGCCAAAAAACAAGACGAAAGAAAAAGCGAAAACCAAGGCTCAACCGAAGAAAGATAAAGTGCCTCGACCGAAAAAATCATCAAAGGGCAAAGATTTTAGCGGGTATGAGAGTTGGTTTCCTAGGTATTTGCATGACTACATTTCTAGCGTCGAAGACGTCTCTCCCGACGGTAATTGCGGATTCCGAGCCGTTGCTTTGACGGTATACGGTAAATCTGATTCATGGGACCAAGTTAGACGGGATTTGATCGGCGAATTTCAAAACGAACGTGAGCTATGGGAGAGAGTGTTTGATGGATCACAAGGTGTAGATAACCTTGTGAGAAGGTTGAACGTTTTCGAATTGTATGGTGCCGGTACTAGGCATTGGATGACGTTACCCGATTTAGGGCTAGTGATAGCCACTAGATACCAATGTATCGTATACCACATTTCACTCCACCAATCGTACACTTATCTACCTCTACGTGGTGTGCCTCCTCGATCATGTCCTAACCTCGAAATTGGTATAGGTTTCGTTCATGGTAACCATTTCGTCAAAGTAAGTTTACTAATTCCCTTTTCAATGTTATATATTATTTTCGTGACCAAATATTTATCTGCCTTTTATTTGTGTAGGTTGTGTTGGATGGACCACTTCCGGAAATATATCCTACTTGGTCTCCGTTTCGTACGGATCATGAAGTGACCGGTTGGGCAATACCCCTCGACAAGAGATTGAACAAGCATAACCAAATCAAGCCCGCGCAACCATCGACCACACACGAAGAGTCACCACGTGTCTTCGATTTGAATGAAGACTAATAATTTAATTATGCATTACGTGTTTAACCAAGCTCCGTTGTGTCTACGAATATTTTTTTAACTTTCACCTCGGTTTGTAATCGATACTCCCACGTTTTATTTATTTTTAAAATTCCATTACATATAATTGTTGTTAAAACAAGTTGCACTAAACAATTAAATTGCTAGTTCCCCAAAAAATTACAATTTTATCAAAAAAAGTGTCCAAACATTTAAAAATTCGGCACAGTGGCGGATTTTCGAACTGTGAACGCGTGATTTTGCACAAATTGCGAACTCCCACCACTATGATTTGGCAAAAGCGCGAAGTGGGTGTTCGCAATTTTGTCCAATTACATGGGCCTGCATTCGCGAATCCGGCGTTTTACAAGTACCTGTGTTCGCAATGCCCTCTGGAATTTTTTTTCCAACATTTTGTGACCTTCCTGACTCCAAAACTGATTTTTCTTTTTACTAACATCAAACATTAGTCAAGTGGCCCTAACGACTTGAATTTTGTGGGAAAAAAAACTCAAAAAAGTTTTAAAAAAACGACATCAAAATAGCCTAAAATTGTCACATTTTGTGACCTTCCCGACTCCAAAACTGATTTTTCTTTTTACCAACATCAAACATTAGTCAAGTGGCCCATGATGACTTGAATTTTGTGGGGAAAAAAACTCAAAAAGTTAAAAAAAAACGACATCAAAGTAGCCTAAAATGGTCACATTTTGTGACCTTCCCGACTCCAAAACTGATTTTCTTTTTTACCAACATCAAACATTAGTCAAGTGGCCCTAATGACTTGAATTTTGTGGGGGAAAAAAACTCAAAAAAGTTAAAAAAAAACGACATCAAAGTAGCCTAAAATGGTCACATTTTGTGACCTTCCCGACTCCAAAACTGATTTTTCTTTCTAATCTAATTTTTTTAAAACCATTAATATTAATTGTGATTTGAATTATAATATAAGATATATGAACCGACTAAAAACTACTTAAAAGTAGGATAGCGTTGTCAGACATGTAAGGATAACGTAATCTGGATGGGCGACTAATGTGGTGACACATAATATATACAAAAATACACACATATGGAAGATAATTATTACAACCCACGTTGTTTAAATCAGGGTCTCATTATAGCGAAAGACAACATTGCATTCGAAATAGTATGAATTGAGCTATAATGAGACCTTATCCAAATATTAAACGCCCACCAAAATTGACTCGCCTCCTATAAAATGGGACATAAAATCTAAAATAATACGACACTTTTGCAACCTACCGCACGAACGAAAATTTAAAACTCGTTAACGTTTACATATGGAGTTTACGGCGGACGAAGATTACCACATGCTTCGAGCTATGAAGATTGCACGCGAGATACTGGGGGAAGATACAAGCGATCAGTTTTTCGAGCGTGTCCTATGTACGATGTATATGAACTACGGTCGTTTTGGTACAAGAGGTGTCGTTATACATACTCGTGAACAGATCAAAAGCAGATACAATTTTTGCAAGCCAATACAGCATTTGTGTTTCTTGCCATCGCTTATTAAGCGAGAAGCAGCCTCCGTTTGGAACCTAACCTTGATAGACTACATCACAAGGGATATGGTAGCTTTTCTAGAGGACAAAATAATTGCAAGGGGTGAAGTGGATGATGTGGAATACAAACTTAGATACGACTACGACTAAGCCTTCCACTTATGCAGTGTTACGTATTACTGGTTGTTGTTTGAAGTTGTCAATTTTCTTATCAGTTGTTATTTGAAGTTGTGATTTTCGTATTACTGTTTGTTGTTTGAAGTTGTCAATTTTCTTATCAGTTGTTGTTTGAAGTTGTTATTTTCGTATCAGTTGTTGTTTGAAGTTGTTATTTTCGTATTACTAGTTGTTATTATTAAGGTGTGACTTTTTTATTAGTTGTTGTTTGAAGTTGTGGGTACCAAATAATGTCTACAAAAAAGGTAATGAAAACTTTAACAAGTTATAGCATTAAGTAAAACAAACAGACAATACAGACACTACTAGATGGAAACTATTAAAAACATATCACAATGCTCAATCGTCGAAGTCGTATCCCAAGTTGTCGTCAGACTCAATCCCCTCTTCCCTTTCAGTAATCCTATTCTCAAGATACGCTACCATATCCTTCGTGATGTAGTCTACCACAGTCATGTTCCAGATGGTAGCTGCTTCTTGCTTAATTTTAAAGGGTAGAAACAACAAACGATCCATTGGTTTGCAAAAAATGTACCTCTCCTTGATTTGGTCACAGTTACGCACGACAAACCCTTCAGTTCCTAAACGCCCGTAGTTGTAGTACATACTACACAAGACCAGCTCGAAAAACGCTTCGCTACTATCTTCTCCCAACTCTCGGTGGGCAAGTTTCACTGCCTCGAGCAAATGGTAATCTTCATCAGGGGTAAACTCCATTGGTTAAATTGTTACTGTTTGAATAGTGCTTTGCGTCTATTTATAGGGTCGTGGTTGTTTGGGCGGGAACAACAAATAAAAGCAGATGTTGTTGGCGGCAACTTTTTTAGGTGTCTCGTTATAGCGGAAAACCTGGTGATGGAAGTTTTGTTATAATGAGACCCCTACTATTATTGCACTGCAAAGTTATTGTAATTTTTTAAATAATAGGTGTCGCGTACTCATTCGTCCCGAAGGAAGTAGTGATTCAGATGGGTATGGAATGAACTATCCGACTCCATAGAACTAAGTCTGCAATGCTGACTGAGGGTTAGTTTATCTACCGTTTGCTTTAATTTACTTGCTTATGTATTTTTAATTACGCAATGCTTTTGATTCATGTGTGTAATTTCCTTATGTATTTCTAATTATGCGAGAATTCTAGGTGTTATTGTTTAGGTGTTGTTGTTTTTCAGATACACATCATATAAGCGAAAGGAAAAACTTAAGCAAAACTAAAGCAAAGAAATAAGGTAGTATCAACTTATCCGAACAAAAGCGAGAAATAAAGAACCAAAATCAATTCCATACAACCATGTCAACCAAAGCAACAACTAAATCAAAGCAAAAAAATAAGGTAGTATCAAACAACCGTCCTGGTAGTCATATAATACAAATGCACTCAAACTCAATCGAACTGACGGTACTGGACCCCTAAAAGGTGACACTCGTGTATCTCTCGACGCAAGTCCTCCACACTCATTGACTCCGCTCGAGAATCAACATCAGTCACACGATCGGAAAGCTGATAGAGTCGTGCCTGATATGCCATCGCACTAGGGGGCTTTGGAACGTGTAAAGCAGATGGACCAAGAACACTAGGATCAAGCAGAACGTACCATAGGTGGCCACTGATCCATACATCGTACAAAGTGGTCGTGCCAGGACCGCCTATAGTGTATCTGTCACCTCGAATCCTCGGGTCAACAACGTGTGACTCCCATGATATCCACGTGGCCTCATCCCACATGAAGCGCGTGTTCATACGCTTTCGCCTATGTGTTGGTAAAACAGTCCGCAGCGCCGGTGGTATGTCCTGAACATGCCCTAGCTGTCAAGCCACCCGAAGCGGATAGTACGCCTCAACTACGTCGAACGCCTTCAGCGTGTGGTCAATCCAAGCCACAAGCTGAAGAGGGAAATGAACACGCTGCGTATGATAAGGCATGAACCAAACCTGTGTCATATGTTAGTTAGTAATCTTAAAAAAAATGTAAGTGATAATAAATTAACGCTATGGAAACAAATATAAAAAATCATTGTAACTCACATGGTTCTCCGTCAACGAAATCAGTCCCTGTCGGATGTTAATCCGAGTCTCATCATCCGCACGAAACGGCGTCGGTACATATCGGCACATGGTCGGCATAGAACAGTCGTAGTTCGTGTTAATCGTAGGCAAACAGGTGGAGAAGTGATCGTATATCCACGTCTCCAACATGGCAGTACAACCCGCAATCCCTAGAGTCGCGTGCAGTGACGACTTTCCTAGGTGGTGGTACAGCTGAGCTAATATA
This sequence comes from Limnanthes douglasii subsp. nivea, assembly GCA_036936605.1. NCBI lineage: Eukaryota > Viridiplantae > Streptophyta > Magnoliopsida > Brassicales > Limnanthaceae > Limnanthes > Limnanthes douglasii. Next base: position 273,335,464 of record JAUPFV010000002.1, read on the forward strand.
TGTTGTCCCCAGTTATATCTAACGGAGGAGGTATAATGCTCTACAAACTGGAGGTAATCTAAAGATATACTATTCCCCGTCTTGTTCACCAGAACACAACAACCCAGCATATGCAGCAGATAACCCCTAGTGGCACACTTTACATCACTATCAGACATATTTTTATCTTTATAACTGGGTACCATGTACTGCTCGCGTAAAAATTGTAAACGAACAGATCTACCATTACCCCCCCTGTTACGCCCTAACTCATAGTTAAGCTCATCCACATCTATCCCTAAGGCACTAGAATACCAAGCTACACGCTGTCCATCACTAGGAAATGACTGAACTACGAAATCATCACCTGTGACCGAGAGACCAGTTAGGACGTGGACGTCGTCTAGCGTAACCGTCATCTCACCGAAGCTAAAGTGAAAGGTGTTCGTCTCCGAATGCCACCTCTCCAGGAAAGCATCTACAAGATGAACGCTGGTACTCTAACGCTCCAACACATCTACCAGTGGGCCGAAACAACTCATCATAACCTGCTCTCTCACCCTATGCTGCCCAACAAGACCCCATGCACGGTGGGGTACCGTACATAGAGTAGGTCCGTGAGTGCCGACGAGCCTACATAAAACATAAACAACTTAGAAATAATACAAAAGAACATATAAATGTACTTTAAAACACGTCATTACTTACCTCTCCAGCAAAGACATGGTAAGCCTCGTGCTGGGTATACTCTGGATATAGACCAGGCACATGAGGGTTCACCCTCCGAAATAACAGGTCGAATGTCTCAAACCCCTGGGATAGAACAGGGGCCGGAGTGGAAGCGCTAGGCCTACGCCTAACGGACCGTGACCGTGACACAAGCTCAGAGTGCTCTTCATCATCGCTCGAGCCTCCTGAATGTTGAACAGGTGTCTGCTGCTGTTTGCGAGGCATGCTGAAATACAACATATAAAATATTAATAAATTTGGGGATACAAACTATTTCATAAAACAAAAAACAAAAAACAAAAAAAAAACAAAAAATCTATAAACTGTGAAATTGCGAACTAGGTGTTTGCAATTTCACCAAAATTGCGAACAGGGCGTTCGTAATTTCTCAAATTTTGAAATTGCAGAAACGATCCTACTGAATCGACTAACACGAATCTGAAGTTTTTTTTCAAAAAAAAACAACTAAATATACATGAAAATCCGACTTTTTATCAAGAACACTAAACTCTAAAAATCACTAAAAATACTAAACTAAAATGCATAAAAATTACATGGATATGTAAAGGATTCGTACCTTAACCTGTTTGTGATGTTGGATTTGAGAAAACTTGCTGTTTTGATTTCGAGATTTTTGGTTAGTTTGAGAGAGAGTAAAGAGAGAAGAGAGAAAAGAGAAAAGAGAGAAAAGAGAGAAAATGGGCTGAAAATAAAGGTTTTATATCAGGGGTAAATGTGTCTTTTTCGGGTCTCATTATAGCCAAATGGGGTCTCATTATAGAGGGGTCTCATTATAGCCAAACGGGATCTCAATTTAGCCTTGCCCTTTTAGTAACTTGGTAGTATAATTCTAGATTGTGTCATAAATTAAGCAACAATTATTTATGTATATTATTGTGAGTATGGTTTTTTTATGGGTCGAGAATACTTGATGGTTGGCAATCTATGACATATAATTATCCATGTGACTCGGGTGTTTCAAGAAAACATATTTTATTGTGAGTATGATCTTTTTTTTATGGGTCGAGAATAGTTGACGATTGGCAATCTATGACATATAATTACCTATGTCATATGGGCGTTTCAAGAAAACAACTGAGTGGTAGTATCTTCTATCATATTATTATGATATTTTCCACTTCTCTTACAAGCTTTGTTATGTGGGGGCTTTTCATATATCATTCATGTTTTAAAAAATGATCGAATCTCTTGTTGGTTTCTATTGCGCTTGATGTTGTTTGCGATTGAAGGAAACGATATAACATTTTATGAATGCCTATTGATTAACTCTAATTATTAATACTTTTCCATTAATTAGGAGTTTGAGGCACTAATGAGTTATAGATGGTATAAAATATATTTGGTCCAGCCGAAACCTTTCCATTATTATATCCATGAAACATCTACTATTATAAATAAGCAACAAATATTATATATGAATTGTTATGCATTTCTTAAAATTATACATATATACTTGTAAATCTTGTTAAGGTTATTTGAGAAATAATCAACTCTAAAATACCTTGTGTAGTGCCAGATATCATTATGAAATTTGAAATATTTTCTTTTATTCATATGTTTTGGGGCCTTTAAAGTTTGTTTGGTCTTTGGAATACGAGCACGTCTTTCATCCTTTTATAAATTATCCATAATATTTTTCGTTAACTTAGTGCATGACCATCTAGCTGATCTATCGAGCCTTCCGTTTCTATTATAATTGTTCATATACCTCTTTTGAGAGCCTTGTCTTTGGTTATAAGCTTTGGTCAAGACGATCCCTCATAATTCGGTAGCTTCATTGTATGGCTTTGAATTAATTTGTATTACCGCGAGTGATTCATTATTATGTCAATGGATAGTTGTGTGGATATGTAGTTTATGTTGTATCTGCATCAAACATTGCTCTTAATTTCCTATACTTTGATATAACTTTACGCTTTTGCTAACAAATCACCAAAAATTAAAGAATTCTTCATGATAGTGTTGGATAAGGGTCCCGACAATATTCATTGCCTATACGCAGCAACAATCACCAAGTCGTGAGAATAATATAGCTCGTTGTTGATGTCAACAAACCTCTTAACGTACCCTCTCAAATTCTTCTTAGGCCTTTATTTATAGTGGATGATGTAATCATCATCTCATTATATTCTTTAGAGCCAACAAAGTGGTTCCTAAATTTTTTACTTAGTATCTTAAAGCTTGTAATGCATCCCGTTGGAAGAATTTTGAACAATGTTAATACATTTCATCGTAGTGTTAGGAAAAATGTTCTATATTTCATAGTGTAATCTGATTAAGCCGTTGGGGCTTGTTGAACTTTTTAATGAGTTATCGGTTTGGCCACTAGGATTTATTGATGATTCAACGAGACTCTCGATTGGGTCACTGGGACTTCTTAGTGATTTGTCTGGATTTCTAGTTATGTTTCCAATATTTGTTGACGGATCTGATTGATTCCATATTAGAGCGGGGGAACCTATAATGGTTTTTACCAGAGCGAGAGATCGGCCATTGAGACTGTTTTTTTGCAACTGCTACCATTTCGGGTTCGTTGTTGTTTCCGGTCATGTTCATCTCATTTTCTACCACTTATGTCCCTTGATGTAATGATCTTGCTTTTCTTCATCCGATTGCGTCGATCGTGTCAACGTTTCTCGCTTCTACTAGAGGGTTTTTGGTGAAAGTTATCATTAACGATATTTGTTTCGTGCTTGATGAGATATTACACCAATTTTAACCTAGATTAGGTAATATTTAATCGTGGAATTAGTTGCATCGTCTTTTTTTTTATCTTCTTCTCCAACGCCATCTTCCGGACCTTAGATTTAAATTTCACTTAGGTTTTGGGGTAGAAAAAATCATCTTCCGCATCGCTTTACCACCATTAGTTTGCTTGTTCCGTAGTTATTTTGGTAGTCGTTGAAAATATATCAATTAGACAACGATAATAATAGAAAATGGATCTTGTTCGTAGATTTGTTTGTTGGTTTTATCCATATCAACGAACAAGATATTTTATTACTCCGAATTTGCCATGGTCAATGTTTTACTTTTTCGAATTCGCTATGGTCGATATTTTACTTTTTCAGTTCTTACTTTTTGGATGGAAATCTATTAAAGACCCGTCAGTTCTTCTATACAACGCGAATTTGATAATTATAAATTTGTTAAATCAACGTTTGATCCGCAAATATAACACCATATATATAATATAATAATTAAAAAGAAGTAACTGTTTATTTATTAAAAAAAATTATAGACTACAATTTAAAAAATTATATACTATACCTAACAAAATAGGTTAATTTAAATAAATTTTTTAAATAATCATATCATAGTTACGAGTATATATAATTAGTTACGAGTATATTTAATTGATTTCTCCGCACATACCACCTTTCCACACCTTTCCACACATACCATATATATATATATATAAAACTTCAAAATTTGGATGGAACTAATAATTAATACACTTATATATCAACTAGAAAAACACATTAATCATAAAAATAAACCAGATTCATTATGAATAGCAATCATGATAGTAGCTTCTAAAGAGGTTTCCGAGTTGGTTGAATAAAATATAGTTGGTTGAATAAAATATATTTGTGACCAAAGGTCATGGGTTCGAATCCTCCAATCTTTCGTCATTGGTTTACAAGCTATCGCGTCACACTAATGATTTACTCCGTGGAATTCATTGCAATTCTAAATAGCAGCTGCAAGTTCTTCCAAAAACCAAATTACAGTAAATATTAAGTTGGAACCCTTACAACCCAAAACCTAGTCAGGAAAAAAAAAACCCGAGGAAAGTGATGGGCTAGTAAATATATAAGAAGCACCAACTATCAACGAACAAATACATTTCCATCCTTGAATTACAAAAATTTCTGATTACACTCATATATAATTTGTGACTTTCAATTAAAGACAATCATCTATAAAATTCAACATGACCTGCAATTTCCCTACAAATCAATCTAGCCTCTTTCGCCATTTTTATGCTTTTAAAAATCGCAAGTCCTGTTTGTTTATGCGTAGATGTCGGTATATACGTCTTAACCTCCTCCTCGTTGCCGATTGATAATGCTTCTCTAGCTGGAATCACGTTTTCCCACCAAAACTCACGTAAAATCCCATGAATCAGCTCCCAGTAACCCCGTTCGCGGCCGATACGGAAAATCGTACTTCCGTTAGGAGTCCAACAATATAAATCAACCCAATCACGGTCCATTATTTCCATTTGGCCTTGTATTTGAGGCATATAGTAAAATGGAGAAGTCGACCATGGTAATGCCTCTTCCGGTTTCCCCTTATTATAAGGACATTTCACTTCGAGAATCCCGTCTTCTAGAATAATCCCATCCGGTGAAGCACCGAGCCAATGGAACTTCTCTTCAGAATGGACTGCGAAACTCATTGAATCAACTTTACGCCCCGTGATGGTTTTGTATCGTTCTATAGCGGATGATTCACTAAGTACACCCCAATCCATCGCATTGCGTTGACTCGGTTTTGGGGGTTCGGACTCAAACGCATATACTTTCTCATGCCAGAGCTCGAACCGGCGGTTTCCTTTCCAGAAACCTAAAGCGGTACTAAAGGTGCTTGTGGTTAATTTGTCTTTTCGGATTGCAAACCATTCTTCGGACCGTTGGGGCGCATTTGATGGATTAGAGTAAGCAACGGCAGTTGAGTAATTTCTACGATCGTGTGGTTTATGATAAACGGATTGGAGTCCCGAAATGCAGCAGCTACTCATAATTGAAAGGATTGGACTATTAAGAGTGGTTTTCTTAGGGTTGAATACCCTGCAAGAATCACAAACTGCTTCAAAGATCAGTCCAAGGCTCAAATAGGTGCACAGCTTATAAGCTAAAAAACTAGCTTTATAAATTAACGAAGGTAACATGTTATCCTTTTAAGAAGAAGTTACGAATTGTTTGGTGAATAATAAGAATAAACCAACTTTAAAGGATAAAAATGATGGTATAACATGAATAAGGCTAAAACAAAAAATATACTTATTTCTGATGAAAACCTTTGCGTATAGAAAAAGTCCAGAAAAATAAAATCGAAAAAACAGTTTTTCAAGTCTTTAGGCTAACTGAAAAGCAGCTAGGTTTTATTTAAACATAGAATGTTAGATTAGCCAAACAACATTTTTGCATACAAGTTTAAAAGCCAAAAAGTCCTTATGGAACCAAACAACCCCAGCATATACAGATAAACAAAGTGAAAGTAAAGCTCAATTCTTGACATAATTAAGATAGAAAACTATGGATCTCCGAAACATTAAGATGCTATAGAATTTGACTTTTACCTATAGAGTGAAAAAAATACCCCTTGACACAAAATGGTATATAATGGTGAACGACCAAAGACTCTTATTATCTAATTATGACCTAATGACTATGTTTTTGTCAACACCAAGAGTAATAATAGTTACATCTATTTTTCGGGTGCAATAACAAGTAAGAAAGACATCAAACCGGATTCAGGAGTAATGGAAAAGAAAAGATGATAAAGCAGACATCATACTTATTGAGACGTACACCAAAGAAATCGATTTCGTTAGCTTACGAAAACGAGAAACATACGGGATTATCATTAGTCCATCTCTTTTTCAATAAAGATAAATGAACCGGAAAAGAGAAATGGATGTATCACTCCAAACAAGACTGACTCATGGAGATAACAAGAAGCTAGCTTAACAAACTAAAATAAACCCAAGAAACCTAGAAGTTTGGATAAGGTTTGGCACAACATTTAAAACTCTTATTCTTTTTCTCCCGTCGAAACACAGAGAGCTAATATAGAACAATTTATGCATATAAGCAGGAAGAAAAGCACATTCTCCAGAACCCACTTCCTACTTTGGATTATCAGACACAATAGTCTATGAAAGTATCTAACTTGATGTTCAAATTAATCACGAGAACTTAGTTTAATTGAAATCATTAGCTTTCCTCTTTGCTACAACAAAATCCCACCTCGAGCTAAACAACCTTAAAAGACACTAATTTTGCATACACATCTAACAAGTTTAAGAGAACGAGACTTCATGAAGATTTCCTATAAGCTTTAGTAATTTTTCTCCAACACCCATTTTATTTTTTTAACTATCTTCTTGTAATTTAGTTGTCTGAAAGTATTTTCAAATTATTTCACAAGCACAGTCCAATCAACACCATCAGTTCTATAACTATTCTTCACTATCAAGAACAAACAAGCCTAAAGGACTCCATTTTCAGACATCTATCAAGAAATGAGAGAACAATATTTTCATGAGAATAAGGTGTTCGATAAAATACCTGAACGAGAGATTGAGCTGCAGAAACTGTTGTTTTGACAGTAGATGGTAGACATGGACTTTGTTGCTACGATTAAACTACAAGAAGCTCTTGGTTGAGTAGAAGAAGAGTGGATAATAAACTTCATCTTCCTATTGTAGTTTTAACCATTTAATCCACCAAAAAGCTTCTTGTTCCGGTTCGGTTAGGGTTGGCTCTAAAAATAATGGACTGTAACAAATGGGTGAGACATTGTGATAACGACCGAAGTTGTTTAAACCTGAAATGTTACAGTTATTTTGGGCTGAAGGGACGTTGTGTTCTATTGGCCCATTTCTATTTTATACAACTTACCGCTAAACCCCACCAAGCAACTCGTCTGCCTCTCCTCTCTCCGATAAGTGAATGGATTTTGAAGATGAGTATTTATCTTGATGTGGTATTTATTTTGGTTGGTATAAAAAGTGATTAACTGTTTTTCGATTCGATATTTTGTATAAATCGTCATAAATATCTAAAATATATAATGTCTCTTAATGGGAAAATATGATATATTCTTAATGACGTAAGAAACCTTTTTAACTGTACCAAACTAACAAATTTACTACGTCCATGTTTAATTACATTTTAATTGTTTCAAATTAATAAACTGTAAGTTACCTTACAGTAACAAATACAAATGTAATTTTGTACGGTTAAATATACAACAAACTCTATATTTTTGTTGTTCGAAAGTTGTTTGGTCTTCATGTTTTTGTTGTTGGAAATTTGTCACGTACATATTTTTCGGTTGTTCTTTATTATTTTATATAATATGTATAAAATATTAAAATATAAACACACGTAATCGTAGGAGTTAATAAATAATTTTTTATGTGAGTTTATAAGTATTTTATAACATTCTATACAAAGACTATTTAATTTGAAAAAACAATGATCGAAATCCGTTGGATGGCGAAGCCAAGCCGCCAACCAAGCCAATGCGTCATCCATATCCCTTCCCGACAAAGTCCTATGATAGAGTAATAAAGTACTAAAATAAGTACATTAAGGTTACAAAGTTACTTAACCGTCTTACAAAGGGAAAGGATGTGAAAATATATTTATATTTTACGAATTTTATATTCTATAGCATATTTATAGATGTCCTATGTAATTTTAAAACGATGATACGTGTTGTCTTAAATATCAATCATTATTGGATTTGAATTGTTATGCAATTGTTTATGTGTTATTGAAACCGGACGAATTATGATCTTTGATCGTTGATTATATAATTTTTTATTATGCAAGTATTACACAAAGTCTAGATTAACAAATAGATGCAAACGTTAGGTCAACAATTAATCTACATTATTGTCATTAGCTTTTTAAAGTATATGTAGGAATCTTATAAGTGTATAAATAAATGATTGGTGCAGATGAAAAGAAAACCATAGACTATTAATTGAGTATTCAAGGCACATATATTGGTAAATATGGTATTATATTATCTCCATATCAATTGAGCCTCATATGATCATAAAATACCTCACTTCTAGTAAAATAATGTGTCTTGAAATTTTAAAAAAACTATGATTCATAACTTAAAAAGATTGAATATCGGTCGAATAAATGTTGCTAGGTACCTTATTCAACACTTATAACTACTAAGGTCTCAAACCATATATATGGTGGCCTAAGGTACCTTGGTTGAATGGTTACCCCATGTTATCTCAATTATCACCCACAACTCTTAGGATCTTGGTCTATCAGTAATGAGTTTTAGTCTCAAAGAAAAACTACAAATCATTCGAAAAAGTGTCTCTAAGCATCTCAATACGCACTTATAACCAATAAGGCCTCTAACCACCCACAACCAACCTTCTTCATCAAAAATCAAAGTAACTTTAATAAAAAAATTGCCTCTGGTTATCTCGGTGATCACTCAATACTCTTGAAAACTCGGTTATGTAAAAAAAAAGCATTTTGGTCAAAGAAGTTTCATTGAACACATTAATAACCTATATCCCATGGGACTTCGTACCATAAAAAATGACATCGGTCAATCAAGAAGAGGGAACATTGATCTAAAAGTACATATGGGACCTTGTCCCATTTGAAATTGCTTCAGTTCCCAACGAAGAAGGCTTATTGGTCAAATAAACGGTCCATGAAAAAATATGATATAAAACTACAGTATTATGCATTGGTCCTTATCAAGCATTTTGATTATATAACTACTAAAGGGACAACATCATTTAAGTATGGGTCAGCCTAATTTAGGCATTAACTCGTAAAAAGATCGAATCACCTTGAAATCAAATAATCACGTACATAATTTAATAAAATTTTAAAAAACCAACTAATACGAAAAAACAAAAAAATCACACTTGACAAGTTAGAGAGACATAATACTATTTATATTGTATAACAATACAACAATGATGATCGTATAACATGCACGTCTTGCAAAATATAAAGACAAAATGAATGTTTTTCGTGTATAATTCCACATAGCCTTGCGACTATAAATAAAAGTATGACCTATTGGAACGAATGGGTGAAAATCTATAAAAACAAATGTTAAAAGAGATAGGTTACTTCGTACCAATATTATAACAAGCTATCTAATATTATGATATAAGTTTTTTTATCCAATAATAAATGTTTTGTTATCTTTCACCATTTTGTTTTGTTTGTGAAAATAACATCAAAATTTTAATTTTGCTGCCATCCAAATCATAACTCAATAAGTTTACGTTCATGATGAATCTTTATTGCTGACCATCACTTTTTAACAAAAAAAATGATTTTTGATTTGCCGCAAGTTATTGAGAAAGATGACGGTATATGAACTTAAAGAGAATTAGATCATTTGCCCCAAATATTGTTAAAAAGGTGAAGTAAAATATTCACATGCAGAGTGTATGACTAAATCACCTCACACAAAGCTATGTAACTTAGTTCACTTTGTAAAGGGAATCATCAAATCATGAACCTTGACTTTCTGACCTTCATCTCCACATACGGATGACCGGTACAATTTGACTTAAACTACCTCATACATGACAAAGAGGGGAAGTTTTACTTTATTTCTTATGAAGTGAAGGTCAATCGAACATAATAAAGACCAATCTCGGTACACCTTAACGAAATGAAGATACTATAAAATAGGATGTCATGAGAAGTATTAAAGGGAATAATATAATTTCCAATATTGTCATGGTAAAAATAGAGCCAATATATCAGACCATGGTGGCGAACCAACCTTAAATAGATATTTTACTTTGATTTTATCATATATCTCGGAGGTCAAACCATATATTCCCTTAGTTTGGGAAGTTGTTCATTGAGTATTTTTTTATTAAAGAAATAAAATTGGACCCTAAAAATGGAGGAAATATTATGAGAATGCATTTTAAAATGAGCACCTCAAAGTTATAGATTTAGATTACAACCTATTGACAAAACCTTTTATTCACAATCCAGCCAAGAAAGTCAAGCCATTTACTATGACGGACCACGTTCACTAGGCTTAGAACTATATTAATTATGATGAAGTTAATTTTCAACTCAACCCACAATATAAAAAATAATTATGGGTGCAAAGAAACAGTTAACCCCGCTTTTGAAGAAGGCATCTAGCCAAAGAAAGGTGGCAGAAATACCAGCCTCATACAGCTAGACCCAAGTACTTTTCTAAACTTAATTATATTAAATTTCCACCTTTTTAAAAAATTGAAAGATTCTAATCTATTTTCTTATCCATATCGTATGACTTCACACAACTACTACCAAAACCATGGGATAACACCAAAAAGTATAAGGTTCTCAAAATTAAGATCTAATGGCTAATCAAGCGAGGAAACTTGAAATAGTATGTACAACAACCAGATTGTTCCAAAATAACATTAGAGTATATAGATGATTCATAGTTGCTAATAGATATATAGGTTGAATCACGTAATAAGCTAAAACCTCTTATCCCGACTCCTTACGGTAACACCAGCATAGTATGTTACACGCATAATTCTATTATAAATTATATATTAGAGCTGAGTTTGGTCACTACCGGTCTTTAAATAGATCTTGTATGCACCTAGACGCGGGGAATACTAACCTTTGTCATCGTCTATGTGGACATATATCTTAATAATGTGTTTTTATCGAACAATTATGCCTTAATATTCATAGTCAAATAAGTACGGTGTAAGGCAAAATTGATCTTTATCGACAGTATGATGGTCATAAACGTGATATTCAATTAGGTGGAAAAGCATGTGATAATCAAGACCATATTATATATTTATTTACACATTATTTTCACTTTCAACGGACAAGTCATGATACCACTAGGCACCATCATGTTGGAAGTCACAATCGATAATGTTCGATGGTCCAAAACCGATTATTCAGTTCATAGTGTTAGATATTCTAACATCTTATAACATTATTATTAGTGAATTATGGCTTCATTGTTTTAAGGTCATATCATCTACTTATCACAAAGGTCTCAAATAAATTGTATAAAATGAGATTGACATCGTCAAGGGTTCAAAACAAATATACGGTAAGGAATAGCTAAAGACCTAGAAGAAAGTAGGAACCAGTGATATAACAATTATATACCCTAACTATAAAGGTAGATTACCATATTTCTTGGACTAATAGTTTCTTTGAAGTGGACGATGTGGAAAAATTATAAAAATTACATGTAGAATATGAACGTGATATGGTTGTTCAAATAGGGGGGGCTTCCTTCATGAACTAAAAAATACGCATATTAAGTTATTTCAGATACATTATGATGTATTTATCAAGGATAGTTTATCAATGACGGGCATACATGAATTTATGGCTACACATCAATTAATAATTGACACTTTTACCAAGCTAGTTGGGTAACACAAAAGACATATGGCCCCAAACAATTTCAAGCGATGGATGATGAAGTAAAAAGGTTACTGACCATTGGTTACACAGAAAAATGAAGTACCCATAATAGTTAGCGAACCAAATATATGTCAAGAAGAAAAATATAAGTTGATGGATTTGTATTAAATTAAAAATCCCAACTAAAAATGCCCTATATACATGTTTATACTACCTTTGGTTCACCAACTGATCAACGCCACAACTAATCATGAGAATTTGTCTTTCTTGGGTTCTTATTCGGTATGAAAACAAATGAAAGTGACTCGAGTTGATCAATATAATATGTTATTCACTAAAAATAAAGAGCTATTTGGCTATACGATAATGCCTTTTGGGTAAAAAATATATAAAGAAAACGTACTAGTGGACGGTAAACATAATATTCAAGATCCAATTAAGATGTGATATAGAGTTAACATCGACGACATTGTGAAGAATGTCTAAGCAAAACTCACTTGGTCAAAAAAAATTAAACCTTCATCATGTTGCAAACCACCAAATGTAATTACTTCTTATACATGATTAATTTCTAAACCTTCATCATCCATAGTAATAAGATTAATACAAAACCAATCAGATCATATATTTACGAGAGATGAGGCCCCCAAAGCCATTAAAGAGTTTTGGTGCTTTAATAGAAGGGTTGTCGCACTGAATTCGTTAGCTCCCACATTACAAACATGTGCCTACCATTTTTAGGTGTTATACATGTCTACAAATTTAAACAAAACCTCAAGTGTGATGATGTATTCAATAAACTAAAAGATTAATTTACCTCACCCCTTCAGCTCTTATGGTTTTTTTAAGAAAGAAAAAATAATTAAATTATACATTGGGGTATCATATAATTTGGCAATTGTAATCCCACTAATAAAAATGGAAAATGTACAATGATTGATCTATTACGTACATACAATGTTCCTAAGCTACAAGACTTGGTACTCAACTATATAAAAAATAGTCATTGTCCAAATCTTGATAACAAAAAAAATATGATGTTATTTTAGGGGTCATAGCATATGAATATCAACCAATCGACCAACCATAATGATAGTAAGCAGCCCCCAAGGGGGTAGCCGAGTTGGTTGAGTATGGTGTGCTTGTGACCAAAGGTCATGAGTTCGAGTCCCTCTACATACGCTTTCTCGGCTGAGCCTGTCACACTTGTGTGGTTTACCTTCTGGCGTTGGTTTGCAGGCTATCGCGTCAGACTGAGGGTTTACCCTGTGCGCACTCATTGCACTCTGAGTAGCGGCTGCGGGTTCCCTCCGAAAAAAAAAAAAAAAATAATGATAGTAAGCACACCTAATACATCGAGGCATTCAATAAAATTGGCAATCAAACTAGGACATTTCAGTATGTATCTTGTACCCAACTTTACCATCAAAGGGAAGGTTTTACCCTACTTCATTAATGAAATCATAAGTGAACATAACTTCATTGACGAAGAAAATATTTTATGTAAAATGTTTAATGAACTTTGATGGTGTAGTTAATGAGTGCACATACAAAGTTGGGTGTATATTATATCTCTAACATGGAATATATGTTGTGTTTTATAAGATACAAATCCAAGGCATCCAATAACAATACATAATAAAAGGTAATAGTTGCATGAATGAAGTTGGTTGAGGAGTTAAACATCAAAGTTCTTGTTATAAAAAACAATTCACAATAGGTGATCAACATGCCATAGGAAAATATTGGGTCAATGAGTAGTAAATAAAAACATTTTGGCAATAATCAGATATACGTGTCGAACAATCTTTGAATAAGTCCAAAAGAATAAGAAATTTGTGATCGACTATTTGGACTCAAAAGCAAACGAGAATACCAATATAGGTTTCTCCTATATAAGATGGAGTGGTTATGCCTAACGGGTGGCTCAGGTGAGTAAATCTTAGTAGTTAGCATATAAAGCTTGTTGATGGATTCAATTAATGGGTACCTCACGAGAATCTATATAAAAAATAAATTTGTGATCAGTAAGATACGTGCCCATGGATGACATTTCATTCCATAGGAGTACCTTCCTTGAGGTATTTAAGTAAAATAAATGAAAAATAATCACTCAAAGAAATATATTTAGGCTTGTATGAATGACACATCGATGCAATGACCTTAACTTATACAACTTTAACCTTTAGTTACTACAGGCCTTGTGTGGGTGGTGACTTATGAGATCTTGTTATAATGTGCAAGAAATACAAGTGATGGGCCAACCGCTAACACTAACCTATGCCAAAGCTTATATCGGTGTTTAATGCTTATTTTTTTTACCTATGATGCCTTAATCTAGCGGGACCTCTATCGTCTGGATTGTATAATATAAAGTTCATAATTGTGAAAATATCACCAAATGGGTTGAGGCAAAATCGTTCAACTGGACAAGGAAAGTTAAGATACAAAGATTAAAAAAAATCACAGTGTATGTTAATTCGACATACCTCAAATCCTCATCTCAAATAATAGGTTATATTTTGACAACAACAAAGTCAAGGAATTCATTACCAAATATCATATTCTCCACCATTTTTTTGTCTATTTATAACCCTAAAAATGTATAAATTAAGGTCATTAACCACATCATAATGGATAGCATTGATAAATATTTGGGTAAAGCCAAATGAGTATGGTTCTCATGTGCTAACTCAAATTGTTTGGAGCCACAAAACCACATCTCGCAGCTCAACCGTAAAAATACCAGTCCAACTCACCTATGATGTTGAAGTTGTTATCATGTTAGATGTTGTCACCCCAACAATGAGAATTATGCACTATTAAACTCAACTTACTCTGATAATAATGGGATGATACTATTTTGCGAGAATTTGCAATGAAGTAAAAATAGTAAAATATATACAAATTAAAAAAATAACCCCTTAATTCCATAAACTTTATGCTCTGTTGAGTATTCCAACACATATATTATTATGGGTCCACAAACTAAGTTGTTTCTAACGAAGTCTCCTACCGCATAATTGGATGCAACCTCTAATGCATGTACTAGTCGGAGGATATGAAGAGCATAAATATCCACACTCTTTGGAATATCTAACATTTGTGTTTATGTTATGTGTATAAGTTAATATTTATATTTTCATTTTGTTTTTAAGTAATGCTAATATTTTATTTTTAGTCAAAACAATGTAGTCCTCTAAATACAAACTACACTTGAATTTTAAATCTTGGCTAGTCGTGTGATATATTCAACCAAAAAATACTTAGTTTATAAACTAGTAAGTCGTAAATAAATAAGAGCACAGTATAATGTATAAAATAAGCAGTTCATAAGACCATCGGTTGAGATAAAGAGTTTGTAAATCCACCGACCGCACCTTAGTCTATGTTGATCGTGGTATCATTTGTATTAACCAAGGGCTCATTAATGTCACGAGCTTAGATTTTAGAAAAGATCATATGATATTTGAACTCCCAATGAAACCTAAAATGATGGAAAAAGAAGTAGGGAATTAGAGATTTTAGAAAGAAAAAAGTATTTGATTTCTAAAGAGAGAATTAGAGAACTCTCTTTTAATGGATGAATAAGAAAATGAAGCTCTCATCATTAAATAGAGTTGTACGAGTGATTATAGAGGTTTTTCTATAATCACTTCTTTTTAAGAACTTCGAGTAGTTACAAGAATATACAAGGAATATTTTATATTACAAAGAATATTCTATAACATTCTAAAATATTTCGAAAGCTTTCAGTCTTCTCTATTCTTCCATATTTTTCCATTATTCTTTTGAATATTCTAGATATTTCCAAAAACCATCATGTACCATCCCTTCATATAGGAAAACTAGGCGTGTCGTGACATTCCCCTCCCATATATTCTATTGTCCCACATATTCTCCTAATATAGCTCGCACGTGAAACTTGTCAATTATATTCTCAAATTTCCAAAATGATTCTTTAGACTCCCATTTTTTTTATATCAATGCATTTTTACATTTCATTAAGTATTCCTCACAAGGCGAAACTTATTTCCTTTGAATGATTGGTTGGCTAGTATCTCGTTTACGTCTTTTTCGAAATAAGTTTTATAATGAGTGGTGCATAGTTTTTATTCACCTTGACTCTTGTCTTCCTTATCCTTGTGGAACATCTTTAAATTCATCACATGGAAAATGTTATGGATTCACATATTTGTTGAGAGTTTCACCCGTTGTGAGGCATTCCCCAATTTGGCTAGTACATATAATGACCCTTCAAACCTGTAAAAAAATATTATAGGTTGAGTGTACTTGAATTGTTAGGACATGATCTTAACAAGCACCATGTATTCGGCTTAAAACTCCACATACTTTCTCTTTTTATTCGTTCACTTCTTCATTTTCTTAGCTTTTTTGTCAATTAGGCGTGTGCTAACTCATGTTGTTACTAGAAAGTTTTCACGACCTTGTATGCCTCAGGGCTAGTACATGCATAAGAAATGCCAAGGTACTTGGCGTCAAGGTGTGTATCCGGTTGCGAGTTTAAAAAGACCTTTTCTGGTAAACTGCGAACGCTGCAAGTTGTATGAGATTTGGGCTACATCGAGCAACCATGACCAATTTCGTTTGTTGAAGTTAACATAATTTCAAATGTATAGTTACAATAATGTATTGAGTCACTCAGTTTCCCATCATATTGAGGGTGAAAACTTATTAAAAAGTCCAGCTTATTACTCATTAGCTTGAAGAGCTTCGTTCAAAACTTCTCGATGAAGCGTATGTCTTGATTGCTCACATGTTCTTGAGGACTTCCCAATACTTCACCATGTTTCTAAGAATAACTTGGTTACTTTATTGGCTATATATCTTGTCGTGGTTTCCGTAAACCTAACAACCATAATTGTTACAAACCCATAAGACTTGGAAAAACATGTGATGAATTCCATTAAGACACTTTTACTATTAATTTTGTGTCATACAAGTAATATTCGCACATATGTGTATATGTTATTACGACGTTGCAGCCAAAAAAATATGTGTCTGGGTGACTTGCCTATCGTGAGTTATGTAATTCCTTGATGATATCTCTATGGAAAGTGTCATGCCAAGACATGTATACCCTTATTCCCACAATGAATAACATGTAATATTTTATCCAAAAATTTATTGTATTACCGATTTTGATGAACTTCACCGTATTTTTTCCGTTAGATCATTGTTCAACATTTTCTTCATGCAGTCAATTAATGTGTTGTTGGATTGCATAAGATTAAAAAAATTGCATTTTGACTAAATGTGTCTGTAACCACGTTACCTTTACTTGATTTGTACTCAAGGTCATAGCCAAATTCCGCAAAGAAACCTTGTCACCTAGGTTGATTAAGGCTTGACTTCTTTTACGTTTGAAAGTAACTTATTCTTATATTTTCCGTCTCGAATTTGAATTTTGATACGAAGGTAATGTATTCATACTCGTAAGAAATGAACCGCCATCATTTTATACTTCTTTTGTACGTTATACCTCTTCTCAATGTCTTTTAAGTTGCATCTAATAAGTCATTAAGTTATTTTTTCAATTTAACCAACTCTGGTAGGGACATTCAGTAAGTTGATTTTGCGGTTGGCTTAGCAAAACGTTCTAGCTTGGTCAAATTGATGATGATGGATTTCACTCGCTCAGACGAAACCCTGCATCAACAACAAACCTCCTAACTGAGGCCATGGTCGCTACTTACGCTCCATGGCCAATGCCTACGCCTCATGGCCAATTCATATGGCTCTTAGCTAACACATATGCCTCATAAGCGATGCATATGCCTAATGGCCGAGTCACATTCCTCATAATCGACGTATATGCCTCATGGATGACGCATATGGCTTATGAGCAAAGTCTATGCCTTCTGGATAATGTATATGCCTCGTGGTCGATACATATGCATATTGGTCGATGCATATGTCATATTGGTGATACCTCTTGGATGATGTTTGTGTCATCGGTATAAGTTACAGCACTAATAAATCAATTACAAAATCATAAAAGCTCTTGGGAGTTACATTTTATGATTCATTGAAACACTTTTGTGTTAATATGTATAACAGTTATGATCTCATGAGATTAAATAAGCAATCAATACAAATACAATAAATGTATCAATTATATTTTTCTCTATATAAAGGAGAACAGTTCACCGAATAAAATACCAGAAAAACAATTTTGACACCCGATTATAAATAAACAATTAATTGATCTAGTTTTTCGTATATTTTGTACTGTTCTTTAATATAATTTTACTCTATTTGTGTCTCCAAAATATCTAAGCCCATCTTACAACATTTCCGACCATTTATTACTTTTTACACTTATCATTTGGCGACTGGAGCTAGACGATTGAATCATAGTAGAAAATACATTTTTTATATAAACAATTCATTTATCAAAAGTGATAATAATTTTTTAAATATAAACGCGGATTAGTATATAACAAAATAGAATAATTAAACAAAAAAATTGATCGCGCAAATCACGAGAAAAATAAAACGCTAAATTCTTCTATCTTTTCTATTTTACGTGTTATATATTGTGTTATATAAGTTTATTAGATTTTTATATTATATATAACAATAAATAAAATAAAATAAAATTATTGAAACATAGATTCACAAACAAATAAAATAAATAAATAATATTCGATATAAATTATATAAAAATAATTTAATTACATGAAAATAAATTATTATTTAATTTCAAGATATTTATATAAATATTTTGAAGTTAAATAATAATTTATTTTGATGTAATTAAATTAATTTTATATAATTTATATGGAATACTTTTTATTTAGTTTATTTGTTTGTGAATCTATTTTAAAATAATTATGATTTATGTTTTTTATTATAATTAAAAATAACTTTTTAAAAATTAAATTGAACATTAATGGATAAATTTTTAATTATTTAAAAAATAAATATTGATTCATTTTTAAAATTAAATTCAATAATCTTTAATATATTTTTGATATTTAGTTGGTAAATATATTTAAATGATTAAATATATTTAAATTTATGATTATGTTAATATTTTAATATATTTCAAATATTTATTACATTAAATAAAAATATTATAAAGGATATATAAATAAAATTTAAATAAATAAATAATATTCTTAGTTGATATTGATTTGTTTTAATAGTATATTTAAAATTCTTGAAAAATATATTTGTTAAATTATTGACAATGTTAAATATCTCATCGCAGTGACTATACTAAATTTATTGTTTTCTATATATATTTTCATCATCTTATGACATATAATTCATAATAAAAATGACGTCATTCATAAATAAATTGATTTCATATGTGCCTTAGACCCCGATGCCATTATTAGAACTCATGCAATATAAACCGAGAGATTCGTAACCAGAAGAGAAAGACGTAATCCAAAAGTCGTGGTAAAAAAAACTATTGAACAACAAAATTTTGGGCTTTTGGAATACAAGATTGAAGAAGACGTGTCCGACTCCCGTAGGTTTGAAGAATAACATATTCAGTTATTTTTATTATATTTTTTTTATAGATTATTGCATCTGAAGCTTCCTTTTGTATTGACGGATAAGCATATAATAGAGCTCGAATATGAAGCTCCATATAGGTTTCAAGGAGATCAATGCTTTTCTCAGATCATAAAATACTACCAATCTCTTTCACATCCCTCATGCTACCTACAACGTTTTTCACCGTGGGGTAAAGCCATATCATGACGTTGTTTGGTTGCAGAGAGACCACCACCAGAAATATGTACTCTAGAAAGTGAAATGAAAAGTCTTATTAAGGAACAACAACTAGATCCCCATAATGATGTAGTTCATCAACTCAAGCGAAAATGAACACCAACAAACATATCAACACCAAGTGGATTTAAGTAATTTTATTTTGAATTTTTTGTTACAGGAAGGGAAGATATTTATGTGACATATATTAATAAAAAAGTAGTTCCAAAACTATTTTTCTTAGCATCAGAAATAGCGGAGCAATAGCAGTTTTCGTGACCGCAACCGAAACCGAAACGAAGTCGAAGCTGTATTTGAGAGACGCTAATGGTAAAAACATATCCATATTAGAAGTACCATCGACTTCCGGCCAACAACAATAGTTGATCCAATGGAATTAGTAGTGGTGGGGCTAAATGGTGTATGAAGTCGCTTAAGAAAGTAGTCGAGAGGAAAACTTATTGCAAACTTAGTGGAATCAATTAAATCGGATTGATAAAGATGGTCAAACCTAATTTCTAATGTTGAATTTGTATCCGATCTACACCATGAGTCCTGATATTTTATTTTATTTTTTACACCCCAAAAAATCTTTAAAATGCAAAAATACAACACATTTTTTATTTTCAGATATATTGTGAGCAACCACAATCATAAGGTCCGATCGATGGCCAAATGGTGTCTGTTTTTTGTTGAATTTTTGAAAAGATGTTCGCAACATCTAAAAATTTAATCTTATCAGCTTGATTGTGATTTGGATATATGGTTCATGAGAAACTGATAATGGAACAATGCAATATTTTACATTGGTGATGTTTTCAACGACGAGTACGAGGAGATGGT
Organism: Limnanthes douglasii subsp. nivea; assembly: GCA_036936605.1. NCBI lineage: Eukaryota > Viridiplantae > Streptophyta > Magnoliopsida > Brassicales > Limnanthaceae > Limnanthes > Limnanthes douglasii. Next base: position 273,355,938 of record JAUPFV010000002.1, read on the forward strand.
GTTATCGCTGGACTCTTATACTAGATCCAAACGATTAATACACATACAGTAGTGATTCATATCCAAACTAAAAGAGTGCATATGCCAGTTATCCAATTACATGATTTCATCAAACCTCAGATAATACGGTAAAAAAATATGCTCACGTGATTTTACTATACAAATTCGTTTTTTAAAGTTTTCAGTTGCAGGTTTTGGAACTTCGTGGCATCAAATCTAAGGGCATGAAGGGAAAAATGTATAGCATGACTAATGTGGTTGACATGACCCATGGTGAAACTAACCAAATCTGAAATTGAGCCTTATATTGCTTTGCAAAGATCATAGTTGTTAAAAGAAAAGATCGGACGTCCAAGCTTTAGATGCGGCTTGGAATTTCTGTTGGACGAATAAATTACATCACTATATTTTCAAATTTTCTTCAACTGCATGAGAAGATTCCCAATTATTGAAGATGAATCATATACAGTGCTTAATATCTAGCTAACCATTCAGCGATATCGAAGCATATATGACAAAATTTGACATTCACCAACAAAATAACAACAATAACAAATGAGCCCAATTTTTTTTTATTTGGGGTAATTTAATTAATCTTGTATTGCAAGATAAAGGCCCAACACAATCTCAGTGTTACCTCTGCCAAGCTTTCTAGACACAGCCATAAGTGCATCACCAGTTACAAGCAAAGACAATAAAGTTTGTAGCTCCGCCAATGTTTATGCCCAATATGACTCCAAATCAAGATCTGCAAACCTCTTATGAAGATCAATAAGCAAAGTGATTTCAATCCTAAGAATGTAAGTTGCGGCTGAGTCCGGCAAGGTGGCAGGAAACTTGGCAGAAATATCGGACCATTCGGCCTCTTCGACAACAAAGTTAACTATTCCGACGGAAGCAGCTAGACCATCTAGCTTGCTTTCAAATCCAACTGATCGGTGGTTCGATTCACTGGCTCTGCCACCGAAAATACCTCAGTTCTATTTAACTTGGCCTCACAACCATCCAGTTGGACCTTAAGGACTTTAGAAGTCTTAGTAACTCATTCATAAATTGACGAGCCCATCATTTTTTCCTCAATAGTGCAAACATATCACAATCAATAAAAACCTAACGAAACAATAAAGGAGAGAAAGATCATTTGTCTGCAATCGTTGGATCATCCTTTACATAATAAACAATGATTCGGCATTTATATAACCACAAATATCGAATAAGTTTGAAATATTAAAATCTTTGCAGCGCCTCTAATTCTATGACATTCATTTATCCACAAAGATGAGATACATATAGAATCTTAAAATCTTTTTAGCGACCCCAATGTTACGAAATCTCTTTTTATTTTGGCGGGATAATACTGAAATCTCTCAACACCCCTTTATAGATGCTCCAATATATTTCTCATTATGCTACGATATTCAAAATTGAGTAAATTCATTCTCATATAATAAATAACGCAATGCCACGTCACTTAATTTATGACATAAGTTTACATATTGACAATCCCCACATTCAGTAGGTGTACAAATTTTATTATGGTTAAAACTGATATCTCTCAAATTCCACCTGTGACATGAGCATAAATTTAATGCGGGTTAAAACTAAGATATATGGCAATCCATCTTCGGCATGGGCATAAATTTCATAAGAGCTAGAACTGAAAACACTCAATACTCTATTTTCACAACAAACAAAGGCTAAGTCTGAAAAACTCTCAGCATACAAAATAATAAATAAGTTTGGAACACCATTATTTCACAACACCACGCTTCCACGAAATAATTTAATGTCATAACATTCGCATCATGTAAAAAATAAAAATATTGGGCCACACACAATGTTCATTACCACATGGCTTGAGGTTACGACGAGTAGTAAATCAGAAGTCACAAATCATTTCCTCAATTCTGTAATGGACCACATGCCCCGTCTTGTTAGATAAAACAAAAATATCAACTGGATACTCTAGATACATTTTAACATGTACCACATGCCCCCTGTGAGGCTCTTTATCTTTGAAACTAATCACTTCATTGGTCGTACAAAACCCCTCGCAAAGGAAGGAAACATTCGCCATGAATAAAGCAAAAATAATCACCATGTTATACATTCGACATATAACAATAAATGAAGAATAACCTACAAAAAAGCAATTAAGGAATGAATTTAAAGAAAAATTAAAGAAAAATCAAGTTTCGCAAAGAAGTGACTTACTTCCAAAAATTTACAGCAAATAGAAAGTTTCTCACCATAAAGACTTAATTCAACTCAAAACCAAACAAATCATAGTGAATGAGATCATTATTTCTCTTCAAGAGAATTTTATTTTTCTTGAAATGCAGGTATATGATCAAGTACTGGAGAACCATTACCTTCACCACCTTCGCCTTCACTTTGTTGCACGTCGAAGCATCCTCTTGTCCATATAATATAACAAGCAATATGAAACTTACATGAGACAATGTCCGTTCAATGCATTCGGAGCCTATCCAAATAAAAATGGCTTAAAACTTGGAGAAAATCACCAACTCGGCCATTTTTGGCATCAACACAATCGTTGGAACACATCACAATTGGCGTTTAATAATCCAATAGCCGACATATGTTGCGGCTTTGACTCTACAAATCTTAATATCCTACTTTTTTTCACTTTTTATTGTAATAAAATTAAACACATATTAGGATTATAAGTCGAACACCACCGTACCATAAGCATACTAGCCGAAAATAAATATTAATAAGGCCTACAAGCTGAGCTTTAATGAAAATTAGTATTCTGAGCCGGTGTAATCCAAATTAAATATTTATTCAAATTAAATTTCTCTGTGTCATACGCCCATTGTCTATCAAACAATATTGCTTAAGAATGACGACTTCCAACAAAATACAATAATGATAAGTGTGGGATGAAAACGTAGTCTCCTGAACCTTCCATGCTATGGAATTACTTTCTACATAATTAAGATTAAGATCTCTCAGTATCTATTTTCTAAAACTAACCAGTCAAGGGTTATGGCTGAGATCTCCCAGCATCATCTTAAATATTATGACATTTATTTTTTCATCCTACAACATTTAACAATGAGTTTCATCACTTCAAGCTCCATCAACAACTATCAACAACAATGATCCTAATCTCTTAAATGTTAAGGGTGCTGGCGAAAAATTATTGGAAACAACAAACTAATAATATATGAGCTAATAGCTCGTATATATATTTCATAAAAGAGGTACATCTTCTATTTTCTTTAATTTCATAAAATTATGTTTTGGCTTTGCGGATCAAATCAAAAATTTAAATAATAAATGATACATCTTCTGTTACACTAATTTGAGCAAGATTTTATCTAGCCTTTCTTTTACCATTCAACAAGTACTAGAAGGGCTATTTGATGATACATAAATCGAAGATGAAGACTCGTTTTATTTATTCATTCATTCATATTTCACAAAAAACTAGAGGATGGTTACTCAACATCCCAAAGACCAAAGACAAAACTTCTTTCATTAACAATGAATACATGATTTTAAAATATATATAATGAGGGACACTACATCATACCCGCAAGAAAGACAAATAAATTTTATAAATAACGCAAACAACTTTAATGTAACGTCTACAACTCTACCAGCATGCTGCATGTTCTAGTATTTTTTTCTTCTTAAAGGAATGATTTTGACGAACATGTTTTTTTAAACATTGGTCAGTATATGGTCATCATTAATTAAATCTAGAGATATTTTTGAGGTTAGTCCGACTAGAGTAGAAATCCAATCTACCAAGGTAACCAAAGACTTTTAAGAGTCTGACCAAACAAAACTGTAATGGTAATTGATATACTTTTGGATTGGAAATTTTACATCAATCAAGAAGAGCATTGAATACACTCAACATAATTTGACAAAAAATTATAAAGTAAAACATTTAAGATAATCGAACGTTATTAAGGTAGTCATTCCTCAATTATTTCGCAAAGACTACGGGGTATTGATGATGGTAAATTTCACCCGCTCAGCCAAAGCACTATATCAATAATATACGCACAAACGACACCCTATTTGCCACCTACGCCTCATGGTCAATGTCTATGACTCATAGGAGATGCCTCTTGGATGATGAATATGTCGGCGGTAGAAGTTACAAAACTAATGAAAATAAATTACAAAGTCATAAAGGCTATTGGGAGTAGTTACCTTCTACCATCCATAAACACGTATATATTATTTTGTACGACGTTACGTTCTTATAGGATTAAGTGAGTAATTAGTACCAATAAAATGAATGTAATCAATTATATTCTTACCTATATAATGGATAATAATTCATTGAAGAAAATATCATAAAAATAATCTAACACCCGACTATGAATAAACAAACAATCGATTAATGTATTTTCTCATCTACTTTCGACTGCTCTTTGATATATTTATACTATTTATTTGCCTCCAAAATACATAAGTCCATCTTACCACCTTTATACCATTTAACACTTTTTACACTTACCATACATTATCAATCTCTTTTCTTGGAGGTAACGTTTTGGGCAACGTATTTAACATCACATCCTCGAACTCTTTGAGAAACTTCTTAATACCATTCATAAGTCCTTCTTCTTGGGCTCTCAGTTTCTCCTCATTTATTAGTATTATGGAATGCACTTCACCTTCCTTAAATTGTTTTGAAAGTTATATCTTTGATGGTAGCGTGGTCTTCAGCTTCTCCTTGGGTACCGAATAAGAAGTTATGGATATATATTTGAGTATGCACAAGAAGTCAAAATATGGCATAGAAATGACACGATTCTCGCACATGAACTCCAACCTGAACACCATATAATAGTTATACATAGGAATCACCGAAGCTTAACTGTTCATGACCACTTATCAAGATCCATTTCCACATCATATGTACCACTTTCGAATGACGTCACATATGATTTTATTGCCTTTATAGTACCCCATTCTTTGTTGCTTTTCATCCCTAGTTTTAAAGATTATTTTTTAGACACAAATTTGTGTATGGCTTTTGTATCCACTAAGTCATAAGACGTCTTCTCATTTACCTTAACTTCTATGAAGATGATAGTATTGTCCTTATTTTTTGGCTTATTCACTTTAGTTTGGACACTTCTTATTACTTGAAGTAAACTCACTATTCAGTCACACTCTTCTTTGTATTTAGTTTCCTTCATCAATGTATTGAGTTTACCTTTATTTGGAAAATCACATAATATACGGTTTCATTCACATACAAAGCAAAAGTATATGGTCTTACTTTCATCTTTATGCTTGGGAGGTTTGTTTTTTTTTCATGAAAACTACTCTCATGGGGTATGCTTGTCTCTATATTCTTTCCCCCCTATATTTGACATGGTAAATTCTTGAAGTTTTTATCATTTCATTGAACCTTGAACTTCTTGAAGTCTTCTCTTTTTCTTTGAAGCTTGACTTTGTATTCTTAATCAAGGTTTCAGATTTGGCTATAGCTTAGCCAGCATTTAGAAACGATATCTATTTAGATCTTATTTTACCAATGATTTTTCTCCGTACAAAAACTTAAAGTGCTTCTCTTGTTTGGTTATATTTGGATATTTCTAGCAATAATATTTCATGTGTCTTGGTATACTCTTGGATCGTACCCGTTGATGAAAATAATTTAACTTTGAGTTTACTTTATATACCGTATTTCCAGGTAAACGTACTTCTTAAGATCAATTTCTAAATTTTACCAAATAGAGATAATAACCATACCTTATTAAATTTCTTGGCTTTTAAGTATCCACCATGCTAAGGTATTTTCGTGAGAAAATAATGTTGTTATTTTTTATCTTCCTCAAACTATCAATCATCCCAATAGTGTTCAAAACACCTTTCATAACTCCATAGTAAGGTATCAATATCATTTACATATCTCATCCCATTATAGGATTTTGGTTTGTGAGCATCCTATATTTTGTTGCTCGGTTTGCCATGTAAAGCTTGGTTTATTACAACCTTTGTGTATAACACCAACTCATCTTTAGTCAATTTAATTAATTATCCAACTTACTTATTGCTCTAAGTTGATCTCTAACTTTATTTTCATTGTATATTTACTCCCTCCACAAAATTATCTACAATATCTTGGATCTGTCATTTTGCTTCAATATTGATAGCATTATCACCTTATTTATTACATATTCTATAGTATTTTCCACCTCTGAACTCTTCTTAGGAACACACAACTATATCATATACTTGTTTTTCCATGTGTACCATTATTTTCTCAAAAATTGATTGTGTATCGTTGAAATTTTATCTCTTCTTGTTATGATTAATGATATTTTCTCCATGGTGAGGTTTCTGATACTATCACTCATTTTATTAGTATTGAACTTTGCTCAGATACCAACTATCATATCCTTGTATTTTAGACAAGATCATACGACACTTGAACTCTCAAGTAAACCTAAAAAAAAAGTGGGGACTTAAATATATTAGAAAGAGAAAAAAATATGTTATTTATACAGAGAAAATATTAAAAAACTTAAAAAAAACTTTATTTTGATGGATGAATGAGAAAATAAGCTTACTTCTTTATACATAGTTACATGAATAATTCTATAATATGTATAAAATTATATATTTCTAGAGATTTCTAGTAGTTATAAGGGAATATTTTAGAGTACAAAGAATATTCTATAACATTCTAGAATGTTCTAGAAGTTTGTGGTACTCTCCATTTTCTTCTATATTATTCTAGGATGCCATAGAATATTATGGATACTTAAAAGGAACCTCATTGGCTCGTGACATTAAGCTTAACTGACCTTGCCGAGGTAACAACTAAAATCGTGATTGGAAAATTAATTTAGGATTCATAGAGGCTCATACACAATCATGATAAACAAGACATGATTTAACCACTCAAATTCATGAATTACCTCGACCATAGTATTATTTTTAGACCAGTCCACTTTCTTAGTGAGCACTTAAATGGTGTTTTACCTATAAGTGATGGTAGTTTTTGTATCCCAAAGATTAAAAATAAGGACAAATTCATTTTTGTTAGGTCTCTTCTTGACTGACTTAGCCTCAAAAAACTTTTAATAAACCTTTTGGTCCTTGCATAGGCAAATGCTTATATTTTAGAAAATATGAAATATTTCATGGTTACCAAGTGCCCCAATAATAGAGACTCTTTTACCATTGTAAAACTGTCTAAGGGCTTTGCGCATTTCAGAATCTTCCATGCCTGGTGCACCCCAACATTTGAGTACGTCATTTTTTCTCCTCAATGTGATGTATGATATTGTATAGAATAATTATCACCCAAACTAGTGCATCACATACCGAGCTAAAAATACTATTGTACGAGGTAGTTACTTAGTGTTATATGAGCATGTAAAGTTTCTCTAAACACACTATAAGGGGTAGTTTTGAATCCGATAACACCTTCAGGTGAGATATGAAAAAGTTCTTGAAGCTAAGGATTGATCATTGGTTAGTGGGACAAACGTTATTGTCCAATCACTAGGCATTAAACTCATAAATGAGCCTCTAAATTGTGTTAACAAACATCGCACGCAAAATTATACATTATGGAATATGATAGTTAAATATGATTTTGAAATAACACTATGACTATTCGATGTCAATTTTTTGGTTATATGACAAATAAAAAATTGAGTAAACATTATTACTTCTTGTGAGACTTATAGATAGTCCTAATCGATTTAGCTGAACCAAACTTACACGCATATGGAGAAAATAAGTAAAGTAAAATATGAATGGGTATGTGATTTATCATGTTAACTAAATTAAACTAGAACATGCATATACCCCGAGCCTTAGACCTAGGAACATTCTATTGATAAAAGAATATAGTAGTGTCAATAATAGTATGATTACTAAGTAAACACATAAATAAGTATTAGACTAATATATAAACCCTATTATGGAGGTAATTGTATAGATACCAAGTCAAATTTGAGTTATGTGAATGATTAAATACGAATATTGAGACTTAAATATAAATTATAAGTTTATGAACCAACTTTTAAAGAAACAAATAGTCAAGGACTATGGTCCATTACCATAACAAAATAACAAAATAAGGAATACAATTAGCGTTACAAATTCCTATCTTATATAAAAAATAGTAGAGTTCAGTTCTTTCAACATGCAAGTAAAAAATAAATCCATAATTTTTAAATTCATAAATCATTCGTGAAGATCAGAGCTAGGGGTTGCAAAGATAAAATAAGATACATTAAATATATTTATACTTGTTGAGAGAATCGTTATTACTATAATTACTGAAAGCGGGTATTAACTTGTGGTAAAGGAAAAAATAAGAAAACTTAATGGATACTTCATCTAAGTATTTATATTCTACAATTTACGGAATAACTCATATATTTAAATGGTTTTATTTATGTTTAGTTTATGATTCAAATCAATCAAATCCAACCATATATATTTAATATGGTATGGGTATGATCTGCTAAATCTATTAAATAATTACAATTACCAAATGTTTGGTATTATTAAATTGAGTATTGTTATCCTATCAAAATTTTGATACAACATTTTTGTATATTGAGATATTTTATTTGATGTGGTTTATTATCATAAAATAAAAATAACGCACAACCAAAAAAATAAACAATCTATTTCAAACAATCAATTAAGTTTTGGAAATTGTAGTTGTTTTGAAAGTGGTTATAAAATTAGTAAAAATAAAATATATAAAAGATATGATTAAAATAAATATGTTTGACACGACACATAAATTGAGGTTGATTTATCTGGTAAAAGTGAGTGAATGACATAGAGTCATGATGGATTGGTTAGGTCTTGGGGCCATGGTTTCAAGTCATATAATAGACTTGGTTAAGATAAAACAAAAGGTCACATGACTTTAAAGACTATCCATCGTTCATCCCAAATGCCTTGGTTAAGGTAATGAAGTCATATTTTCTTGAAAACTTTCGTATTCCATAACAAGAGACTCGGTTAAAATGAATAGGAATCCTCATCTTTAAGAGTTTCAGTAGCTCAAGTAAGAGAAATAAATTAGAGATGAAAGGAGAATTGCTTTAAAGAGATTAAGTAGCTCAAGTAAGAGATGAAGATAAAAGAGAAAATAGATCTTTAACCCGAGGAACTTCACTAACTCAACTAAGAGATCTCGGTTATGAAGGTAAGAGATCCTCCACCAAGGAATCTTGTCTTATCAGTTAAAGGGATCTCGATTAGAGGAGAAAGCATCCTCTTTTATTGGATCTCTTATTTAAATGTGGTACCTCGGTTAGTTAGACACGCCTAAATAATCATGCATGTTCATTTAAAGGTATCACAATAAAAAAAGGAAATATTTTTGCTATTTGGATCTCACTTTCTCAGTTGGGGGGCTCAGTTAAGAGAATGAGTCAACTTTATTCCAAAAGAGTCATGACTGCTCAATTAAAGGGATGTCTTTTATTCAAAAGATGCATCATAGCCTCAAGCAACCCCACTTGCTCATTTAGTGGGCATCAAATATGGAGGTTAGACACCTTCACCCCAATGATTTTCAACTACCCAGATTAAGAAATATTGGTTAAGGAGATGAGGTATCATGCCACAAAGAGTCTCACTTGTTTAATTAGACGGTCTTGGTTGTGATAGGGAGAGATCATCACCTTAAAGGAATTTACGTGGCCAAAAAATAAAATTATTGGTAAGAACTGTTAGAGGACATAAACCTAATATTTATTAAAGACGTCTTGAGAAAAGAGGGTTGTTTATTCCTTATATACACTAAAAATTAAGAGTACCCAACTGATGCATGATAACCCTTCAATACCCAAACCCTTAATGTTGGAGGTTGGACTCACTAGAAAGTCCCCCTTACATGTAAGGTTTGGTTCACATGAAAAATAATGTGTATAGACAACCAAGGTCTATTATGTTAGAGGATATAAGCCTAACACTTTATAAAAAAACGTTTTGGGAGACGAGGGTTTTATATTCCTTTTTAGACATTATATATTAAAATTACCCAATCGATATGGGATAACTCTTCAATAAGAACAAGTCTTAATCGTTTTCCATAGTGATATAGGTTAGAAGGTTGCATGCGTAGGGTATCGTCAGTTTACTTCTGATCCTAACCAAACAATTCCCAAAAAACGATAATGAGTATATAAATATATCTTATGTTATGATAATTTCATAATAAAAATCGATATTTTGAAACGTAATACATTAACCAAATGCTCGATCATAGAAGAAGTTTATAATTACAAGAGAGCAAAAAAACATGTATGAACGTTGGTTGTTTGGAAAATGACAAGAAAATGATAGGTCTAGAGATAGAGATGCACCAATGAGAATGTCTCCCCCAAAAATATCTGAATCGGGACTTCATAAGAAAGAAAAAAAAGAATTGGAAATATTAATTAGGTAAAAAGCTCGAGAAATAGTCCTAGAGAGACAAAAATTGTATCCAATTTGTAACAATTAATTATGAGAAGAGTTAAGTGTGTTCATTAATTAAATATAACTAAGTTGGTCTGTTGTTAGTGTTTTAATCCTTTAAGTAAAAATAGACTCCACCATCTTAGTTTTGTTTTCAGAAATGAGTTAAGCTATAAGTTTCACGTTTCAAACTTCGGCTCAATAAATCTACAATTATGAAGACTTTCCATCACCAAATTTAGATCCCTCATTATTAGGCCAACAATAGAAATCAAAATGGATTAGTTTTAAAACATAATCCCCATTTTGATTGAAAAAATCTCAGAAATGTTAGTTTATGTGGAATGAATCATGTCGTCTTACCCCGATCCTTGCTGGAGCAAAAAAGAAAACGATGACTAACAATTTGATTTACAGAACGTGGGCTGGCCACCTCACCTAGTAAATCACTGACTTGTACACTAACTAGCGACTGGTAATGAGTTAATATTAGTTTATAATAATATTTCACAAAAGGAGTAGGTCGTGGGTTAGAAGCTGGTGCAATGTCTTAGGACCCATTACGTCGCATCATACCCTTTCGACACCGCTCACATATTTTTTAATATATAAGGAGTTTGAAATTTACCATTGTCTCTTATAACTTGCATCGGGGAGACTCTAAAGGATCATATGAAATAATCAAGTTTTAGTATTTAAAGGATCAACCTACCCTGAGCATCACATAGTCCACTTCAGATACCTAATAGAGTACCTCCATTGTGAAAGTAATTTCCGATGGAGTATTTTTTGTCTGGTTTTATCATATTCCCTAGAGGGTTGGTCCACAGATTTCAATGTATTGGAAATTAATTCATAAAACGATTTTTGTTCAACAATGAGATGAAAACCAAATACTGAGTATCATTGGAATATAAAACATAAAGAAAGGATAATCTTTGTGAGACTATGATTCGTGTTATGTTAAATTGAGAGTCGAGGCAATGAACTATCAAGGCCACCTCAAGGCATCTGTTTCCTGCTAGGGTATCTTACCAAAATATTAATTCTACAAATTTGTAAGAAAATTTGAGCAACTTACGATGGAGAATCCCATAGCTCGAGCATGTAAGTACACAAATTTAAGAAAAGGCGACACTCAAATAAATAATGGAGGATATGAAGACTTTGTCACAATAAAAAACTAATTTACCTACAAGGAAGTACAATCGTCCAATCAACGATGCCACATATATCACCGACCATAACAAACTTGATACGAAAAATTGCAAGTGTACAATTTTCGTTGTAGTTTTAAAGTATTTTTAAACTCAAGATATCGAACCATGAGGAATAATTTTTGGCTAAATCTAAAATAAAATCTACAATAAAACAATTGACTTAATTAAAAAAATACAAAGTAAGAAAATTAATTAAACAAAAAATAAAATAAAAATTAAACTAAGCATAACAATAAAATTTATATCTGAAGATCAATAGTTGGTTTTTGAAAAATAAAATAACAGGAATTGATTAAATTAAATGAGATTTATTTATTTTTATTTTTATTTTCGGAGGGAACCCGCAGCCGTTAATCAGAGTGCAATGAGTGCGCACATGGTAAACCTTCAGTCTGACGCGATAGCCTGCAAACCAACGCCAGAAGGTAAACTACACAAGGTGACAGACTCAGTCGAGAAAGCGTATGTAGAGGGACTCGAACTCATGACCTTTGGTCACAAGCATACCATACTCAACCAACTCGGCTACCCTCTTGGGGGCATTAGATGAGATTTATATTAAAATAATTATGGGGTATTAAAACATGCATGTACATTTTATTAAGAATTTTAAGTAGTTAATAAATTAAATCTGAACATATTCTTTACAAATTAAATCTAAACATATTCTTTAAAAATGAGAGTTCTTTTTCAGGGTACCGTGATCATCTCACGATCTCACACAACTAACTCTTTTGTATGGCTGGATATATGTTATATCTATAGTCACATACCTCATACAATTAGGTCATGCAACATAAGAACCTAGTTCAAAGTTCAATGATCATGGTTTTAGCGCAATTGAACTCAGTGATATTATTATATTTCAAAAATAGAGTTTACCTCATAGTTTTAGCCTAACGTTAATAATTAAACTTGTAGATAATTGAAGGCATTATGTTCGATGATGATACTAAAAAATATAAAAAAATTAAATTAAATTAAAAATCAATCCATAACAAATGTATATACAGATGTCTTTAACATTAGAATAAAGGATTAACTCATGTTAATCTTGTCTATAATTTTAATAATAAAAATAAAAAAACAAAGAAAAAGTATAATGTGTTTGTATTTTCTTTAATATCTGGCCTTTTGGACCTCTCATTTAATAATGTGTTAAAGTTTTATTTATTGGAATTGTTATGAGTTTTTTATTGAACGACAATATCTTAAAAATAAAACACATATTCAAGAGAATATAATTATAACCTTTATTAAATAAAGTAAACAAATTAATTAATGTTATAAAATTAAATAACAAAATATTATAATTTATTATTGATGATCAAATATTTTTTATTTTTATGAGAATAAAATCATAATTATGATAAAATAAAATAAAATAATTACTTTATTCTTTTAAATTAAATAATAAGATATTATAATATATTCTTACGAGATTAAAATATTTGCATCTTGATCTTCAAACACTATTTGTTCATTTTTTTTCTCCTTATTCACTAATAAATCACAAAATATCAAATAAAAGTAATTTTATTCGTAATTGATCAAAACTAACAATTAAATTAGGATAAAAGTAATATAAAATCAAGGATAAATATCTTTTGATCAAGTACAGGCGCCCAATCAATGATGCCACATATATCGCCCAACATAACAAACTCAAAAACTTTCTCAATAATAACCATGTCCAATGTGAACGTGTTTGGAAACACTAAAAAACTATGATATATTGAATAACCCGTAACAATTGACGTTTTATCATACTCCATAGAATAATATCAAGACGTATGATTGCCACAACGACCACACTCATACGACTGACAAGTGTTGGGTCATGCAAGTCGAAATTTAAAATCTCATCAAGGGGGCCATTTGATGGAATATGTTCAACAACCAGACTAATCCAAACAAAGACAATATGAAAGAACAAGATAGTCTTATTGAGAAGGAACCCAAGGTCGATAAAAAATATAACTCGTATCTCAATGCTTTACATGAGCACGAGTGAGATGAACTACATTTATAAATCTTATAACATGTACAACTAAAATCTGACCTTCATAGAGAGTATCATTGTCTAGACCTTATATATACCCATACGAGGACTAGATATTACCGATAAAGATATGGTAGACATCATCATTCCATATGACTATGCATTGTTAGTAACAATGGACATCGTAGATTGCGAGACCAAGAGAATACTAAGGAAATGTTCCATGTCATATTCAATTCATTTATGAATTATATACCGTTCAACAATTATTCTCTAAAGTTTATTCCACTTGATTGTCGACTTTAATAAGCAAGTAATGATGCCCTTAGGCACCAAAATGTTGGAAGTTATAATCGACATTGGAAGATTGGCCAAGATAGAGATTACTAAATTTGTGGAGCTAGACACTCTGACCCCATATAACCTTATATTGGGAAGAGCATGGTTTCAAATTTGTATGTTTAACTCATCACGAGTGCCTTAAATTCACAGTGGGGGAAAGATATTAGTATTTCAAGAATTTTCAAAAAGGTCAGAAGAGCATGTCTAGCTGAGGCTATAAAAAAAACCAATTACACACTTGCAGACTTCTACTCATGTCAATAATAATCGTCAAATCTCGACTGATGTTGTTCTTAAAATGGACCCCGGAAAAGTACTAATCTGAATTCAACATTAGAAAATAATTTGAGCAAGAATGATTTAAGTGATTGATAATAAAATTGTATGCATAGAAGTAAAACTACCCCGAGAACTAAGATGTCATCTCATCAAGCTCTTATAAACATATACATACAATGTTTTATAGGATAATCTTTGGTAACATGGATATCTGAGTCCATAGTCATGCATCCCATAATAATATATCGTTACACCAAACCTATATAGCAGTAGACAAGGCATTTGGCTCCCGATTAATCTAAAATTGTTAAGGAATAAGTCGATTTTTTAAGAAATAGGTCATATAATATAAACATGATACCCAAAATGGTTGGCAAACCCGGTATTGATAAAAAAAGAATGGACAATGAATAATATGTATAAAATTTGCAAGCCTCTACCAAGTTTATCCTAATGATCATTTCATATTACTTTGTATGACCAGCTAATTGATGTTATCGTTAGTCATGAACTATTATCATTTATGGAAAAACACTTTCAATACTATAATATTACAATAAACCATACTAACCAAAACAATACCATACCCATAACGAACAAAGGTTTCTACTGTTATATAATGATGTCATATGGATGGAAGAATACATAAATGATATATCAGCAAGTAGTGAAATAAATATTCAAGAAGAAATATTGTTAGTACACAAAAGTATATATTCTCAACATACTCGTCAAAAGTTTTACAAGAGTTTCATTTGGAAATTGTTTTTGCTACTATATGCGAGCAAAACATTAAGTTGAACCTTAAAAAGTGTTTCTTCAATCTCACATCAGGAAAACTCTTTGGATTTATCTTCCACAAGACTAACATATATACCAAAACTAACTAGATCATGGCACTATGAGAGGTTAACCCATAAAAGCATGAAATAAGTGCATCATTTAAATTATATTATTATCATTTTAAACTGGTTGATATGTAGATAAACATACAAATGCTTAACATTCTTTAAAATTCTATGTAGAATCAGTAAATTTGAATAGATCTCTGAGTGTGATGTGACCTTACCGGAGTTAACAGATGACTTAGTATCACATTAGCTCTTGGTAATGTTGAATGAGGAAGAATTTTTTATAATATAATTTGGGTATTGGAGAGTTCTGTCAATGTAGTTATTGTATTTGAGAGGGATATAGTACAACGTCCTATTTACTACATCAATAAGACATTGTTAAAACTAGGTACACATTGGCTAAAACTCTGTCATTGCTGGTCACCGCGGCAAGAAGACTCATATGATATTTTTAAGCTCACGTCATTCTTTTGGAAACTAAATAACATATTAAACCGATCTTTAGTACAACAGATACTTCAAGACGTTTATAAAAATGGGCTATGGAGTTGGGTGAGTTTTAAATTAGCTTCATCTTTGTTAAAACCATCAAATGCTAGGGCTTGACCGATTTTATTTTATAGGGTACAAGAGAAATAACCTTTCATACAAATATATGAGACACAAACCAAATGGTTAATGTATATTGGTGGTATGTCCAATATATGTGGGTGTGTAAGATGATTTTATATCGTCTATCTAACTAAAGAAGAATAATTGTTAGCTATCACGTATAAATTCAAGGATTTAAACAATGATACTGAATATCAATGATAGCTAGGTTAACAGTAGTTACAGATTTTGGAATTAGTATTATTGTCGTACCAAGTGACTCACAATTGGTAGTCAAGCATATACTTGAGGAATATGAATCCAAAAAGGAAATGATGTAGTGATAACTGAAAATGGTCAGGATTTTGAGTGCCCTTTTTAACTGGATCACTTTTGAGAAAATATGAAATGAAGAAAATTGTATAGTCGAAGACGTAACGGAAAAAATTAACATATGCCAATGCATGTATAATGTTCAATTACATAAGCAAGAGTAGTCGTTATTTTCAACAAGTATGGATCAAGTGGTTGTATCATTCAATAATGAAATCTTATAGATGAACAAGATCAAATAATATATGATGATTGAGGCTCAACTCGCACATAAACCATACATTTAAAATCCAATGTTACATTTGACCAGATATGTAATCATGGATGAAATATATTTTACATAGGATATTTGAAGCCAAATCTAAGGTTCCCATGCCCAACCGAGGAAGAATATGCCCTCAAATAGATAAATATTAGAGTATGCACGTGACACGTGGGTGTTTTTACACTAGTGTATAAAATTCACATTTGGATAATATTGATAGGAGATATGTGGAGACAAATATGAGTTGGTATAAAAAAACTGACAATTTCCAACGATTGTTCTGCATACAACATCAACCAGACGTGGAATTAACATCACTTTTTAGCATATTCTCTTTTAATAAGAATAATATGTACCTAGTAAGACCCTTACTAGTCGGATGAGTGAATGTAAATTTCATCATTATGTTAATTGCTTACGTTAGTAAGAATAACTAAATGAGAAGATAATAAAGTTTCAATAAAAACATATAATGTGTTGTTTTAGATACCTAAGGATCCTCATTTTGAATAACAAGCTGCAAGTTGAAAATGAGAGAAATACAATAGTTTGTATAAAAATCAGATAGAGGAGTATTTTTTTTCATTCGATCACTAAAAAATAAATAATCAAGTGAAGGTCACCAATCACAAAATCTAGGATGATTTAAAAAAACATCGGTAGTATTTGTCTCACTGTGATGTTGATTTACTAATAATAGACAGTGAGGTAAACATTTGTTCCAGAGTCACAGTAAGCCCAAATGTTATCCATGACATCGACGTTGTTATCCGTTCTACTCTTTAGTGTTGTTTTGCCAGTATAATGTCTTCAGGTCCATGATAAAAGTATTTATTCTTCGAGTAATATATGATTTTTTTTTTGTTATATTACTTTTTTATGTGTAATTTTATTACATGTTTAAGATTTATGAGGTTATACCTTACTCACGATAAAAAAATTAGACCTTATGGTACATGGGTGATGTTATGCCTGCCTAAATATTGCTTGTTTCAAGTTAGAGATTGAACAATGTTTATCTCATTTTAGAAATTGTAGCCTCAATCGATATATTTACCATTAACATATCATTGTAAATTGATCCATGTTTGAGCATGTGATCCGATATATTGCTCAATATATTTTTGGTGTGATGAGATATAAATATTATCGTATTTATATGGAATATTTGTGTTATGAATAAGTCACACATGAATACTTCATATGCTCTTACCCTAGTGCAATAATTTATGTTAGATATGCCGCATGAATGATCTCTAATTTAACGAGATTTATAGAAAAGGAGTTTGAGTACTCACATCATAAGTCATTTTTGTATGTCTATGATGAATCCTAAAGAAGATCATGCATACATTTGTTCGAGATTGAGAAAATTATTGCATAATTACATTATTGTGTTTACGTTCCACATGCTCATGTACAATTAGATTATGTATTGTATAGTCTTGTTAAGTATATTATAAAACATTCAGATCGACCATATCAGAATGTCTATTTATTTTCAAATAATTAGCGTGGACCATGATTATTTTTCATAAAAAATGGTCTTTATAAATAATTTATAACGTCCTAACATCAATTTTATCTGCATATGATCATATCGACCTAATTCATATGAAAGTTTGTCTCACTTAAAACTAAAAAATTCAACATTTTATGTTGAATTATGTCTTGATTTAGTTAAATATTATATATTTGGTAATATGTAATTTATCTTATATTTAAAACTTAGATTGTAGTTATACATATTAGAAAACTAGATTGTAAACCATATTAAAAAATAATTAAAATATAATTGAGATACATTATATTTGTTAATTGTAAATGATAGGAAATAATAGACTATGTAAATGGATAAATCTTATCTCTTACTTTCAAAGTTATGGAAAAGTATATGATAACTATAGTAAAGATGATAATGCCTAACTATATAAGTATGCATCACTTTAAGGTATCACTATAATATGTTTTATCGCTCATATATAAATATTCAGAATATAAATGTTTGGTTATGCAGATTTTGTCAAATACGTTCAATCAAAAAACTAGTGGAGTTTAAAATCCCCGTGTCAATATTATATTATATTATATTGAATTATAGATTAAGGTAAGGTAAAATTCATAACATAGTCATATACAAGTCTACTTCAAAATATATAGTTTAGAGTGTATTTTGTATACCCTTTTTATGAGGTAATCATTATTAGTTATGTACTTCAACTTTTCGTGTTTTAATTCAGTGATGAAGCCTTTTATTTTTTATGAGCATAAAAATTGAACATACGGGGAACATGTTCAGTTTGACTAATAAATATGCTTTCATGGTGGATATATTTGAAGATAAAAAAGAATCTAATTTAGTTGCACATATTTTCAAGAATTAAGGAGGTTAAATAAAATAACACAAACGATTAATTTCTTCTAAGAAGATCTAATAAAAATGTAAGATATTCTTAAGAGTTTGAGACTTTATTCGATCAAGAAAGTTGCTTCCAGACCTTTGGATTGGTCTATATATTAATTTATTTTTAGTTCTTACAGACACTTAATAAATTTATTCATGCACAATCATCATGGTCTGTGTTAATATGAATGATATACTAATTTGCCAGCGATAAAATTATGATAAAACATATTTATAACTAAAGGTATATTATACATAGCTAAGAAAATTTACAAATTGGATAAATTGTATAAAACACGAATGATTATTTATTCAATGATGTTATAGTTAGATAATTTGTATAAAAGCACGTATAATTATTTAATATTTATTTTACAAAACCGAATAAAAAATATACCTTCCTTCAAAAAATAATGAAGTAATGAAGGATAACACTCGCTTGATATTACAAATATATAATTAAAGAATTACTAAAACATAGACCAAAACAACTATTCCTAGTCGTATTTTTTTTATTTTTTAAATAATCATGAAAATTTTGTGACGCATATAAATATAACAAGATGTAGTAGAAGTTAAAATACAACTAATCAATTTTAGTTTAATAATAAAAGTGTCTTTTTCCATGGCTTAATGTGTTTGAATCCAAACAACAATTTGTTTAGATTTTGTTTAAAAAAATAAAACTTAAAAAATGCATTTAACTTAAAAGATGGATAAATGTAGGGATTCAACCTTTCCTCCATTTGTTGTATAGGTTTGAATCCAAGCAACTGTTATTTCAATTTTTTAATAATAAAACTGAAAAGATATACAAATATATTAACTTTCCCAAGTGACTACATGAGCTCAAATATGAGCAGTCAATTATTTTGATTTTAATAAAAAAATATTTGTATGAGTTCAAATCCGAGAAACCATTTATTTCAATTTGTGAAAAAACAAAACTTAAAAAGATAGAAAAAAAAGTGTTGTCTTTCTTTAGTGGTTGCATGAGTTTGAATCCGAGTAACCACTTATTTTGATGTTTTCTAAAAATATAAAATAGGAAAAAGTGATGATGTGGGATTCAAACATTTTCCCTAATGACTGTATAGGTTTGAATCCAAGCAATCATTATTTAAAAAAGACAAACCTTAAAAAATAGAAAAAAATTGTTTTCTTTCCCCAATGGTTGCATGGGTTCCAATTCGAACAACCAATTATTTCATTTTTAAATAATAAAACTTACAAGATAGAAAAATGTGATGATAGTGTGATTCAAACATTTTTCCAAGTGGTTGTATGTGTTTGAAACCAAATAACCACTTATATCTATTTATGTTGAAAGAAACAAAACTTAAAAAACAAAAAAGGGGCATCTATGTTAATATATATATATATATATATAAAATAAATATGAGCCTTTTCTCAAGTTGATGTATAATTTTGAATCCGAATAAGCATTTATTTTTATTATTTTTTGAAAAAAACAAAAAAAAATTGTTGTCTTTTTTCAGTGGTCGTATGGGTTTAAGTCCGAGCAACTAATTGTTTCGATTTTAAAAAAAAAAACTTAAAAGATTAAAATAATGAGGATGTTGATATTCAAACCATTTCTCTGGTGGCTGCATGGGTTCAAATCCAAACAATCATTTATGTCGATTTTTTTAATGAAATAATTCTTAAGGAATAGAAAAAACATATATCTAACTTACAATATAAAGAAATGCGACGATGTTTGAATTTTAATATTTTCTCCAATAATTGGATGAACTCGAATATAAACATGAATTCAATTTCTTTTTAGGTAAGAACAAAACTTAAACTATAGAGTGAGACGTTATCTCTCATCTGTGATTGTATTGGTTTGAATATGACTAACCATTTTTTTTAAATATAGAAAGACGAGGATAATGAGATTCAAACTCTTCCCCTGGTGGTTATATGGGTTCGAATCCGAATAAAAACTTATGATAAGTTTTTTAGAGAAACTTAAAAATATAGAGAAAGGTGTTGTCTTACTCCACTGACTGCATGGGTTCAAATACGAACAACTATTTTTTTTATTTTTTCTCATAAAATGAAACGTAAACGTTATACAAACTTGAGGATTTTAAACCATTTGTGGTTGCATAAGTTGGAATCTGATCAATCACTTATTTTGACTTTTAAAAAAACAAAACTTAATAAATAGAAAGAAATACCTACATGTATATATATTTATTTTACAAAAAGAATTTAAAATAGAGAAAAGTATTATTTTTCTTCTACGACCGTATCAACCACTCATTCGACTTTGGAAAATATAACAACTTAAAATATAGAAAAGACGTATTTTCCAATGATTGCATCGGTTTGAGTTTGAGCAATCGTTTATGTCGATTGTGTTTTATTTTAAAAAATCTTATAAATAATAAAACGTACATCTATAATTAAAATATATCAATAGGTGAAGATGCTGGGATTTAAATCATTTCCCAAGTATTTTCATAGGTTTGAATCCGAGCAACCACTTATTTTGATTCTTTATAAGAAACAAAACTTAAAAAAATAAAGAAATGTGTTGTCTTTCACAGTAATTGCATCATGACACACTCTATAATTTTTTTATGGCCATGACTCATTAGATGACGAGACATGAATTTTGAAACTCAATTCACCATGATTTATGGGATGAATACGGTGGTCTATGCCAAAATGGTCATGGAATCATTCTGCATCACAAACTATGACAAATTTTATAATGCTGGAAGCCGTATGACCGTGTTGGGACTCATTAAAGATAAATAATCAACGTTTACCTCTGCACAAAGCATTACCAAATACTCATATATGGTAGGTATGATTATAAAGTCCACTTATATAACTTTCATGTTAATGATCATGTTCTACAAAAAAATTCTCATACATACCAAAGACCAGGCCCTCAATAAGCTTGGTCTGAAAGAGAAAAGATCATTCACCATCACTGGAAAATTTAAGATGATACTTACCGCTTGATTGACAAGAAGGGTCATCCTCTATCTCATCCTTGAAATATGGAGTATTTGAAGTTATATACCACTTATGTATCATAGTGTATGACATGTATAAATTAGTAAGAATGTTTTATTGTTCGACTATTTGTAAAGGGGTGTACTCTTTTCTACTATGATAGCACAAACATAGTCTAACAAGGCATATGTCTTCAAGAATTGTTTTTTGTTTATACATGTATATAAATTTATTTTCTCTAATTTTTATAATCTCTCGAGCTCCGACATCGAATTTGTACTTTTTGAATTTATCTATCCATTATGATCGACCCACAAGTCATCAGAGAGTTAAAATTACTTAGTGTTATGTACATACACATAAAAACCAACCAAATAACTCAAATAAAATTTGCATCATCTTGTGTGACATGGTTTGGTTGAACCGTGCATAAAAATACTTTTCTTTTCGAACCCACTTCGAAATGGGAAGGATAACCAGATATATTACTTAGGTGATATGGCTACACGTCTCGTTTCATATTGAACATCCAAGTTATATGTTGTACCTTCTCACAACCGTTAATATCTAAAGCAAGTCAGATACCAGACCTATAATTTTCTTCATAAAAAAATCTTATCTTTAGTAATTCTCGCCATATTGCTGTCGATTTGATATAGTTGAACCTTAGACTTAGCTTTATTTGTACTTCTATGTAGTTTAACTATGTGGCTCCAAACTGTTTTTTATATAGTCACTCATTGCTAATATTAGACCCAGCAAATCATCAGCTTAACTCTTACTTTTAGTAAGGTGGGTATACATGTCACAACTATTCTCATTGAGTACTAAAATGGGAAAATTATATTTTAAAATACAAAGT
This sequence comes from Limnanthes douglasii subsp. nivea, assembly GCA_036936605.1. Lineage (NCBI taxonomy): Eukaryota > Viridiplantae > Streptophyta > Magnoliopsida > Brassicales > Limnanthaceae > Limnanthes > Limnanthes douglasii. The sequence goes on from JAUPFV010000002.1 coordinate 273,378,509, forward strand.
TACATGTATAATCCCCCGATTGTACATAGACTTAGCTTATACTAACACAATCAATACTGCACTCGGTCAATGACTTGAAAAAAAAGTACTATCAAGGCATACCACTCAAAATAAAACAAAAAACCAAATAATTTTAGTTGGTTGCATCATTGTTTTTGATTTACATCATCTTGTTTATCTCTTATATCATATTATTCTTCAACAATTTTACCTTCGTTACCTAACATATTGAATACCAAACTATATTTTCTAGTTACTTTTTTAAGGGACGTATTCTCAAAATCATCCAAGGTCCAACTCTAAGAATATCGCATGGATGTTCATAATCAATTTCACCTCAAAATGTCGACCCTTATCTAGAGGATCTTCGTGCCCCACTTATTTTGTTTCAACAAACTCTAGCTCTTCACAATGATGTTTTTCTTCCAATTAGTCTCGAGCCATTTTGTTCAAAGATTGGTTCCACATTTCTATGGTTCTTAACGATATAACATATGTATTATGCGACATATTCAATTACATTGTGAGTTGATGTGTCAATTTGAAATATTTATTGGTCAATTTGAGATTTTGATCCAATACAATGAGACTAAGTCTGGTTGAATTTATGATCTGAAGTCTGGTTAAATTTGTGATGTTAAATGAGAATTTGTGTTGTTAAATTTAAAGTCTAGTTAAATTTGTAATGTTATGTTGAAGTAATGTTACATATAAGCCATAATATTCATTGAAGGCTACATTATGTTATTTGTATTGTTATTTCAAAATAAAGTTATATTTTGTGTTGTTATTGCGAAGTTGGTTTTGTGTTGTTATTTTGAAGTCAGTTATATATTAAATTTGCGGTATTATTTTGAAGTCAAGTTTATATCAAAGTCTAGTATTATATTGAAGTCTATATTGTATTGTTTGTTATTTTTTATATTGCAGTTTATTGAAGGATATATTGAAGGTTACTTCCTACCATCACAGATATAAAGGTATTCTTTTACCATCATTTATTAAATTTGTTTGATTATAATAGTATCATTTTATTTCACTATAAAAATACGAGATACAAATATAATGTTGTACTTTATAGAAATTGTTGAAAATGTTACACTTTGTTTTACTAAAGCATATTATAGAAAATAATTGGCATGTTAAAGAAACTACTATACTTTGTTTAATAAAATAATGTTGAAGTATGATTAAAAATTATTGGCCCATATAGTTTAGCATGTTATATAAGCATATTGACATATATATATTTTGATACTTTGTATATGTTCACTAAAGAATGTTAATAAAACTTTGAGTCATTTGAGTATACGTTAGTTTTTAGGATTGTTCATTTTAGTATATGTTCATTAGAGCATGTTATACTCTGTATATGTTATAATAAACATGCGATTATGAGGGCGTGTCTCGTAACCATATGTTTTTTCTTTTAAACTGTTGGCATATGATTTTGAGGGCCTGTCTCGAAATTATCAATTTTGTTTTTTAAAATACTAGTATGTGATTCCGATACAGACTCTCAGAATCACATATTTTTAAAATAAACCGTTGGTGTGTGATTCGAGGGCATATCTCATAATCACTATTTTTTTAAAATACTAGCATTTGATTTCGATGCAGACCCTCTGAATAATATGTTTTTTTATCAATTTTTTAGAATATAATAATGAGACAGACCCTTAGAGTCACATGTTTTATTTCAAAAGAATATATTTAATTAATTATAAGGGAAAATCTCATAATCACAATTTTTTTAAAAACTTTTTTCATCTGATCTAATATCATTATTGTTTGATGTTTTTAATGTTAAGTTTATTCGTTGTGTAACATGAGACCTGTTATTTTTTTAAGGAGTATCTTCCGAGGTGCTTCATCTTCAGATGCAAAGTCAGAAAACGAGGTTATAATGGAGGATCCAACGCCTTTGGAAGTTGGTGATCATTTGTCATCGAGAATTCATAACAATCGGTGTGTTAAGAGAGAACCATCTCTGAATCCTATGCTTATGTAACAACCTGATTCAGAAGAGTGTGACGAAATTGAAGATGATTCATCAATTTTAGAGGTTGATAGGGAGATGTTCCTATCGTATATACACCATTACAAAGTTTTATAATCCATATTATCACGCCTGTCACGGTCATGTAAGAATATTTATTTGTTTGACGAATCCTCTCTTATAACTGAGGGAACCATTCGTGAGCTTCATAAAAACATACCAAAGATATTATGGGTAAACTAATAGTAATCTGTTAAAAAAATCAGTTAGTATACAAGTATGAAATAAAATATTAACTATAACGTAATAAAATAAAATAAATGGATTTTTTTACTTACCCATCGAATCTATTTTCTTCCGGTAAGAGGAGGTGAAAAAACTTTTAGCAGTAGAAAGGTACTCGTGAAGTTGTTAGAAATTATAAATATGATGCATTCAAATACATTCACAATCACATAATAAATGTCCAAAACCGTCATCTAGTTTTCAAAAGGGGTAATTAGGACAAAACAATATAGAGTACCTAGTTCAACATCGATTCTTTCACGACCACCACAAAGTAGGTCATACAAAGATAAACCCGATAATATTTATTATTTTTAGTGCGGTCCTCACATGTGCTTATACGTTTTCGTCATAATAAATTACATGTGCAAATACTCTGAATCACAATGATCACATGAACCACGTTTCTTGCAATCAAATATGATTGGACGTAAATATTTAGGGAAATATTGCAAAAACAATGACGTATCACTGAGTATTTTAACCTCTGGAAGCTTTTGAATCTTAGGAATCTTAAGAATCTTTAGAATATTTGGAGGATTATTATTTTCATAAATGTGATAACTTTTGTTTGCCTAGCTAATGATCTAACAATGTTTTCAATTATAGTCGGGTAATATGACTTGGATACGACGGGTATTGCTCGCATACATATTCGAAAAATGATTTATCCTTTTGGTTGATTTGATGTTTGTGGTTTGAGGGATGCTTTTCGATGTTGATTTTTTTGCTATTTTTAATTAGTATTTTTTTATTTTTTTTATAGTTTATGATATAATTGTGTAAGCTCAGTCTTATACTATTACCTACCTGAGTGGTATCAGAGCCAATACGAAAACAATTTTCGAAGGAGGGTAAGAAATACAGAAAAGATCTAGGTGACCAAGAGAGAGTAGCCCACACAAACAATATGACCTCACAAACACCCACCACCTCAAACCAGCTTCTCCAGCTTTCTTCAACTATGACCCTACCATCATCCTGTACTAAAACACAGACCTCTAAAATAGAAAACCTGATAGAATACACCTATGTACCAGAAAACGCCCAGGTTAATGAATCTTCATTACCCTTGGTAAGCCGTTATAACCTTTACCGGAAAAGAGGATCTTTGACAAAAAATATCCGAACTCTGATCAGTACTAAAAGACCTCTGCTAAAAGAATATGTTCAGTCTTCTAGACTCGACCAGTGTGTTCTGCATGGAACTACGACAGAACAATATGTCACCATGGAGATACCAGAAGAATTCATAACCCGGTGGAAAGAAGAAGGATACACGCACCTTCACCTCGGAGCTGTCCGGGTAGTCCTAACACACCATGGGAGGAAAGGATTGCCGGTCACGGCGAGACTCGCTTTATTGGATACAAGGTTCTTACAGTACCAACACGCGGTCATAGGCACGATCCTTACGACTCTTCATGCTGGAAGTGCAGTTCTGACGTTCTTCCCCAATTTCAATCTGTCACTTCGAGATCCAAATCTCGCTACCTTCTTAAAGGTTCAGGTGCAGATTACAGGAGCCGAGTAAAAATGATCTTCTATGTCGGCCACCTTGCACCACCAGATTGTCTACCGTTTGCAAGATCATGCTATGGATCTGCCATCGAAACAAGAATCTTCTAATGCTCTCTTGGTGCTAGCAAGCAACGATGAGCAAATCCCGACTATCGTCCAGATTCCAAGACAGATCCCAAAAGAAGAACTCCAGAAGCTTATGCCATTGGAATGGATCACGAATTATGAAAAAGCTCAAACAGAAACACATCTTCTCAGAGTAGCGGACCCTACTTTCCTCAGACAAGACAATGAAACAGTAAAAACGGTTTATAAACTTGAAGATGAAGAAGGGGAGAAAGTTCCAATCTTCCACTCTAATATGGTGTACCCTGTTTACAAGCCAAGAGAGAAACATATACCCATTGCCCGTTTTCACCCAGACGAATCACATTCTTATACTGACAAAATAGACGGCCACTTCATTTGGGATGCTGATCCCTCTATGTGTGATGAAGGATGTACATGCTGGATGGAGGACTCCGATTCTGATGACGACTCAGATGAAGATGAAGAAAGGATCTTAGATCCCCAAGACATGAAAAGTCCAGAAAAAGATAGTCCTCTCCAATCATGTATGATGTTTTCACCTGGATCGACATCATACGTAGATGAGTTTCCAAAGCTAGAAAAACAAGTGGACGCACAAACCAAGGTTGTATCCAAGCCATATGTACAACCTTTCTCGATATTGCCAAGTGGAAAGATGGAAGACCCCAGCCAACAGGAAGTTGTCCTAAATTTGCATACGAACAACGCCATTGCTCAGAATATGGTTCTTCACAAAATAGACAACAAGGTCGAAGAGGTCCTTTTCCAGAATAAACAAGTAGAGCGTAATTTTGGAGAATTGAACCGCCAAATTCAACAACTGTATCAGAAATTACGTTCGCAAATTGCTCAGCTAGATAAGGATTTAAGAAGCATGATATTACAGAAGAAGACGGGACGGGAGTTTGACCAGAAGGAAGCAGAAATCAAAAAATTGAAAGCAGAAATTGCTATGATCGAATCTGACATGATGATGTCACTTATGCCCTTCCCTACGTATACTAATCCGGTGCATATTCCGAAAGAAACGAGTCCGTCTTTCTTTCCTCAACTACCTGACTACTCAAGCCATTTTAAGATGACTCATGACATATTGGGGCCTACTCCAAAGCCCGTGCTAAAGAAAGAACAAAAGGGGAAAGAGAAAATTGAAGACCTACCCCAAAATATGGTCTTTCCATACTGGAAAGAAAACTCTACATCCACTGAAGGTGATCTCACAGAAAGTGAAGATCCAGAATCCGAAATGGCCGATATTACCAACCTACTTATGGCCAATTCCGTAGAATCAGATGCCCGAGCAGAGGACACAGAAGAAATAGAGGAAGAAACAGTTCTTCTGACCTTTAAAAAGGAACCCCTCAAACCAACAGGGGGTCCTTGGTTCACTTTTGATGACATTCCTCCGCACCAATGGAGAACAAGGCTGCATGAGTTTGGAGCATGGATTGATCTTCAAATGACCAGAAGTGGTGTCGAACTGTCAGATGTCCTGAGAGAATTTGCCTCCCGCATGACGGGATCCCTGAGGGAATGGTTTCATACTTTGGGTGACTATCGGCAGTTACAATTCTACCAAGTGCAAGATGCCTCAAATATTCTGGGAACCATACATCAAGAATTTATCGGGGAATATTCTCTGATAGATAGGAAGGTCCGACAAGAATATTTTGAGATGAAATGCTGTTCATTAGAGGCCAAAGATCTTGAGTATTACTACCGGAGGATGTCCAAAAGGTATTATATGCTCAACGGATATAATGACCCCAATTTAAGGCACACGTACATCACATCTCTTCCTAAAGAAGTTCAACCAGATCTACAAAGAACCATTGCAGCATCAGGAAGAGAAGTGGCCAAAATCACATTGGGAGAAATTCACCAACTAACTCTTTCGGTGATTGAGAAACTGTGCGACCAACAGAGGCTTTCTAAGTCAATAATGAATAACAAGAAATTACTCACTAAAGCGTGCCGAAAGCCTTACTTGGAAATCAAATGTAAAGACAAAAAGGAGTGCACATGCCCTGGTGAGAATAAAGATTGAATTGAGAAGATTAAGAATATTGACTCAGAGATTTTTATTTAGTGAATGTAATCTTACTCCTCTAATTCTTTCATAGGCGTAATCAACCTCCTCGGCATCTTTAAATAGGCCTAGTAAGTTAGTTACGAAGTCGGTTACATAAGAGAGATATTTACAGTTCAGTCCATATTCTTCTTATAAGGCTTAATCTTACTCTATATTAATAGAACTTATCATTCAAGTCCTTATTAATTACATTTAAGTCCCTTATGAATATATTTCCTTATCAGTAGCCCCCTTAGTTCTTATAAAGACAATTTTATAAGAACTATTCAGTCTTCGAACATTACTCCAAGTGAATAAAACTTCTTTCATCCAGCCCCTTTATTATGACTGAGCCCAGTGACTTGCAACTTCACTTCGAATATAAGAATGAGTGCAAATAAGCTCCCCACTCACTTCGAATCTTCTGACTAGAAATACAACTTTGCTTCTACTTCGAATCTTCTAACCAGAAATAAAACTTTGCTTCTACTTCGAATCTTCTGACCCCTACTTGAAAGATTGATTGGACCCTTCTTGATAGGTCTATGACACAACAAGTTTTTCTCCATGTTTCACATTCCACCCAATGAGAACAGTTCACTGGTTTTGCCTCTTCAAACTCTCAACGTCATCTTTTTCCAAGTATAAATACCTAGCTCCACCTTACTGAGAACTTTTTAGAAAAATCATCTCTTTCCTAAGCCATCTTCATCTAGTTCTTCCTCAACCTTCAACCCCATTAGCTACCTTCCCCAGAAACATCAATTTCTTCAGTCACAAAAAACAACTTCCCAGATCAACGTCTATTGTATGAGAAGATATCCTAAATACAAAAGATCTAAACCCAAAAAACCAAGAAAACCAAAGAAATATCTCTTCCCTGGTCCTAACAATCAAGTGTTTGGTGCTTACGACTATCTCTGTATTGGAGAAAGAGCTGAGGAATACAGAGCTGCTGGGCTAATCTACAACGGTCCTCGATTCTCCTCTACCACCTTCAAATACGGTAACTTCGATTCCAATCTTGTTAATTTATCTTAGCCCCTAGCATCAAACCCAGAATCCAGCCAGCAATCTTCTCCTCCTCGAAATCAACCCACTTCTCCATCACTAAGACCACATCGAAAACCTACGGCTGTCAATTCTAACAAACCTCCAACTTCTAAAAAACTACAACCCAAATCACCTATCCTACAATCCGAAGCAACTAAAGAACTACAACCCAAATCACCTATCCTACAATCCGAAGCAACTAAAGAACTACAACCCATATCACCTATCCTACAATCCGAAGCAACTAAAGTTAAACTTCGCAAAAAATCAACCTTTCTAGCAATGGGTGACGATGCAGAAACCTCCTCTCCTCCCCCACAAGAAGTGGTTGACGTTACACCAGAAGTTGTTAACCAGTTCTTGTGACTCAAACTGAGACTCAAACTCGAAGTCTTCGCGATGAAGCTACTGATGAAGAAAATGACAAGGAAAATGATTCTGAAGCCACTGAATCTGATGCCAAAGGCGAATCCGAGGCAGAAGAAATAACCCCTAAAAAGAAAATTCGAGGAAAGAAAGCTCCTATTACCCTCCCCGAAGATGTTGCTGCCTTGGTTCAGGAAAACCTACAACCACTTTGTCCTCGGTACATTCTTGCCCTAAACAATGTACGCTATACTTACTACCTCGAATCAGAGAAAGAAGAACTTAAAAAACTATGGGGATTAACAGACAACATTGTTCTTCGTCTACCAGTAGAAGGAGAAACACCTCTGAGTTGTCAGAAGAACGAACTGGTAGTTTACCCTGAATTTTTCAACTGGGGACTTCGATTTCCCCTCGATCCAATGATTGTAAAGTACTTCGAAATTCTTGGGTTGTGCCCAACACAAGTCACTCCAAACCAACTGTTCACCTTATTCTCCGTTATTATGGTGTCGAGCCTAGGAAGCATCCCCCTCGAAATAGAAGACTTCATCTCACTGACCAAAATCTCAAATGGGCCAGTTTTACCATTCTACTACCTAACCTTGGAGGATGATCTGAAGATTATCGATGACCTCCTCGAAGCTGATAAGTTTTGGAAGCAAAGGTTTGTTTTTTTATCAGGAGCTTGGGAAAATGGTAAAGAGATTTCCGATGACAACCCCTCAAAACTTACTCTCACCTGGAGAGATAACAGTAAGTAGATCATTGTTATTATTGTTAATATTTTCTTCCCAACTTATTAAGCCTAGTCAAAATAACCAAGCCTACTTATCTGATTGTTTACTCTTTTTTCAGAAATTCCGAGGAGATTCAAAAGTCGTCGAAAAACTGCAAAGGACATCTTCAAGAGAATGGCTGAATGGGCAGAGGAAGCCTGGGGAAATGGCTTTCACTCAGCCTTTCAACCAATCAACTTCGTCAACAGCCATCTCTGGCGCATAACCTTGGGAGCTGACTTCCCAGAAGACCCAATGCTTCCCCCAGATCCCATTGAAGCAGTCAAAAGAATACTCGCACCAGATGGGAAAACTTACCTTCCCACCAGGAATCGATCTGATAGTCACCTGCCACTAAAAAAGAAGGGAAAGCTAGCCCTCAAAAATCCCAACACAAGTAAGCCTAACCCTTCCAAAAATTCGAAGCCTGCAGGGAAATGAAAAGCGCCTGCATCTCAACTTCCTCCAATATCCGAAGAAGACGAACCTGTCCTGAAAAAGAAAAAGAAAGAAGATAATGCTCCAAAGAAGAAAAAGAGCAAGTCCACTACCCCGAAGAAAAAGAACGAAGCTAAAATGCTCGAAGAGGTATTGGCTTCCGAGGTGCATGAGAAAACCTTCATTGAAGAAAATCCTCAAGGGGGATTGGCATTAGGAGATAGCCAAGAAAATTAATATCTTAACCTCGAAGATTTCAACTCGAGCGGGGATTTTGTAGTCACTGGTGAAGATTCTCAACCTACCAACACCATTCCATCAACTTCTACCGGGGCTGCCATAACTTCAACATCTAATGCAATCATTCCTGTCCTTCGCCCATCAAACTTGCCCAATCCTGAAAGATCCGATGAGGTAACTTCAATCCTTCGACCTTTTACTAATTTAAGTGCTGCAGCCAAAAAATTATATGAAGAAGTAAACAATTCACATACACAATTGGAGCTCCTTGCACAAAAATTAATCAAGAGCAAAAAGGAAACAGAATCTGAAAAGGCTTCGAAAAATGAAGCACTTCAAAATTTCGAAGCTGAAAAAGGAAAGCTTCTTAAGGAGCATAAAGAAAAAATCGAAGCTTTGGAGACTTCTCATCGTCTGGCTCTTGAAAATATAAATTCTCAACATTCTACTGCCCTTTCTAAGGAAAATAAAAAAGCTACCGATGCTGAAGAACTTGTTAAGAAAACTCAAGAAAGCCTGGAAGATTGTCAAACTCAATTGACTACGCTTCAAACAGGATTCGAGCAGGAAAAGAAGAACGCCATCAAGAAAGCCGAAGCTGCTGTTGGTTCTGTGATGCTTGATGGTATCAAGAAGGATCAAATCAATACAACTATCAATCTTTTTTGAGAAATCCATGGTGCCTATCCAAGGTTAAATTTAACAGAATTTTGGAAACAAGTTCCAGAGAAAGATCGTCCAAAGGAGGCATTTGAAGTGCCATCAAGCTCTTCAGAAGAAGGTGACGCTTCTGAAGGGTCATCGGAAGAGGAAGATGACTAGTCAGTAGATTATATATGTTATGCGTTTGTTGTTGTTGTTTTTTTTAGTAGTTTTCTCCTTTTTGTAAGCTTCAAGCTTTATCCAATGAAACAATCGACTATCTTAATGTTTTAAAGTTCTATTGCACTCATAAAATGTGGTACGTCAAAATTGGATGCACTCATAAAACGTGGAACCTCGAAAATTAGATGCACTCATAAAACGTGGCACCTCGAAAATTAGATGCACTCATAAAACGTGGCACCTCGAAATAGGTTGTTTCTTCAAAGCTATTGCTTTGGAAAATTACTCTTGGTCAACTTTCAAAGATGATCAGTCTCTGCCAAGTTACCAAAATAATAAATCATTCATCATACTAAACAACCAATGGCCAAAAGAAATTTTATTATGAAATTCAATTTTTACCAGACACCTCATTAAAACCTTTCTGGGCCAACAGATAAGGAAAGAGTATGTATGTCTTTTAAAAATTATAAGTTCAATTTTACTCACAATACACTTTCAAATGTTCTATATTCCAAGGGTGTTTGAGCATCCTCCCCTCACAATCAGACAACCTATATGACCCTGGCTTGACCTTCATCTTGACTTCGTAAGGACCCTCCCAATTCGGAGCCAATTTTCTGAGGTGTTTATCCTTGGTATGAAGAAATAATTTTCGCAACACTTTATCGCCAACTTTGAACTCCCTCTTCTTAACTTTAGCATCGTACCTGCTTCTCATTAAGGTTTGATAATGAACCACATTCAAATGTGCTTTGACCCTCTTTTTTTCTAACAAATCAAGCTCAATCCTTCTAGCTTCATCATTATCTGCTTCGGAATAACGCAATAACCTATAGGAAGGTAATGTAGATTCAGCAGGGCATACAACATCCATTCCATATACCAAAGAAAAAGGAGTCTCTTTGGTGGCCTCTCTAGGAGTTGTACGATATGCCCACAACACCTCTTGAAGATAGTTTGGCCATTTCCCCGCTGCTCCCGCCAAACTTTTCTTCAAACCCTCCAAAATAGATCTATTTGTAACTTCCACTTGCCCATTTGCTTGTGGATGAAAAGGAGTAGAAAAGCATTGCTGTATTCCTTTTGAGGAGCAAAAAGAGTCAATTTCCTTGTTATTAAATTGGGGACCATTGTCCGTTGTTATTTTCCGAGGAACTCCAAAACGATAGCAGATGTTGCTTAGAATAAACTTGATCACATCCTTAGCTTTTGTTCCAGCTAAAGGCTCTGCTTCTGCCCACTTCGAAAAATAATCAACTGCGACAATAATCATCTGTCTTCCACCTGAAGCCATAGGCAATGGTCCTACTAAATCAATCCCTCATCTATCAAAAGGAACCGCCTTAGAAATTATCATCAGTGGTGTTGCCGGTTTATGTATCAAATGTGCATACCTTTGACAAGTATCACAGCTTCGAACTAATAACTTGGCATCCTGCAATATAGTAGGCCAATAATATCCTGCCAACAATACCCTACGTGTTAAAGCCTTGAAACCACAATGAGCTGATCCATCTCCATCATGTAATTCAGATAAAATGTTTTGAGACTCTAGCTTACTCAAACATCGTAACAAAGGCCTCGACACAGACCTCTTATACAATATCCCATCCAATACCACATAACCAAGAGCTTTATTCCTTATTTTCTTAAGCAAGTGCTTATCAAGAGGTAGTATTCCCTTCGTAAGAAAATTTAACAGGTCAGTTCTCCAATCACCCCGAATGCGCGTCGAATCATTTACTACTTCCTCAACAAATTCACATTGCTCAGAACTTGATGTAATCGAAGGCAGTGGTTGTGTCACGATCCATGGATATTCTTCAGAGTAAGCCATTGTTGCTAAAGAATCAGCCATTGTGTTATTTCCTCTTCGAATATGCTCCACCTCGACATTTTCAAATTGTGCCATCACACTTCGAAGTTCTTGCAAATACCAAACCAAACGGTCTTTTTTAGCTTTTGATACTCCTTTAACATGGTTGACTACTAACTGCGAATCTGTTTCTAAGCGCACGAATACTGCTCCACAAATTTTCGCTAACCGCAGTCCTGCTAGCACTGCTTCATATTCAGCTTCATTATTCGAAACATGAAATCCAAATCTTATAGCTTGAAACATATACTCCCCTGTTGGTGCCACCAATTCTACCCCCGCACTCGAACCTTTATTACTAGATCCTCCATCAGTTCGCACCGTCCACATCGGATTTGTGCTCATTTTTTCATCTTCTTTCTCTTCGGATCTACTCGAATGAAACTCAACAAAGAAATCTGCTAAGGCCTAAGCTTTGACAGCCGTTCGTGGAGAAAACAGCACGTCGAAATCTCCCAATTCAACAGAACACTTAGTCATTCTTCCCGAGATATCTGGTTTTTGCAAAACATTTTTCAATGGATAAGAAGTTCGAACCACAATTGTATGTGCTTGGAAATAGGGACGCATTTTTCTCGCCACCACTACTATGCACAATGCCAATTTTTCGAGCTTTAAGTAACGTTTTTCAGCATCAACCAAACTTTTACTGACATAATAGACGGGGTTCGAAATTCTTGAATCTTCACTAATCAGAACTGCACTCACTGCATAATCCGATACTACTATATACAAAAACAGCTGCTCACCTTCTCGAGGCTTTGATTATATTTCAGGAGTGGACAAAAGATTTTTTATCTTAATAAAAGCTTCTTCACAATCCGAAGTCCACTCAAAATTATTCGGTCGACGTAACACCTGGAAAAAAGGCAAGCATTTATCTGAAAAACGAGAAATGAATCTGTTCAGAGCTGCTAACCTGCCCGTTAACATTTGTACTTCTTTGATATTCCGAGGCGAAGACATCGATATCAAAGCTTTCAACTGTTCTGGATCCACTTCAATTCCTCTTTCACTTATCACATATCCCAGAAACTTACCAGATCGGACTCCAAACGTGCATTTTTCTGGGTTCAACTTCAACTGTATTGCTCTAAGATTCAGAAACGTCTCTTCTAAATCATCGATATGATCATCATCACTTTTGCTCTTAACAAGCATATCATCGATGTATACTTCAATATTCCTGCCTATTTGTGAAGCAAATGCCTTATTCATCAACCTTTGATATGTAGACCCAGCATTTTTCAATCCAAACGGCATCACTCTATAACAATGTAAACCTCGATCAGTGATAAAAGTTGTGCTTTCTTCATCCTCCGGATTCATTCGAATTTGATTGTATCCTGAAAATGCATCCATAAATGTTAGAATTTTGTTTCCACAAGTAGAATCCACTAGCTGATCAATTCGAGGTACTGGAAAATGATCTTTTGGGCAGGCTCTGTTTAAATCTGTGAAGTCTACACACATCCTCCATTTTCCATTCTTCTTTTTCACCACTACAGGATTAGCTGTCCACTTCAGATATTTGGACTCCCGGATATGCCCCATCTTATACAATCTATCTACCTCAGCAACTATGGCCTCAAATTTTTCCAACGAAAAAGCTCTCCTTTTTTGTATTATTGGCTTGATCTTCGAATCCACAGCCAAGCTATGACATATAATATCAATTGGAACCCCCACTACATCCTCAGACTTCCAAGCAAACAGATCCAAGTTCTTAGACAAAAAATTCAACAATCTTTCTCGCACTGATAAAGACAATAAAGTCCCAATTCGAAGTACTCTGTTATTATCGAAGACGTATTCTTCTATCTCTTCACTTACTACCACAGAACTCGGGGTTGACCTCGGATCATCAATTCCCTCATCTGTACTACCAGAAGGCAACCCCCCAAACTGCTATTTCTCCATTGGATCATCGGTATTTTTTTTTCACGTAGTCTAAATGCAGCAACGTAACACTCTCTAGCCACTTTTTGATCACTTCGAACTACACCAATTCGATCCCCGACTACATATTTCAAACATTGTTGAGCTGTAGAAACTATAACGTACATTTTTGCCAGCCATGACCTTCCAAAAATAGCATTGTAGCTCGACGGACAATCTACCACCATAAAAAGTACTCGTACTTTCTTTTTGAAAGGCCCCTTTCCCAGAGAAATTTCACCTTCAAACTCCCCTACTACATTCGCTGTCGCACCAGTAAACCCAATTATTGTTCTTTCTGACCTTTCTATCCGAGGCGGAGCATTTAATCTATCATATGTTGATTTGAACAACACATTAGCAAAACTTCCAGTATCAATTAATACTCGTCGAATTTCCACCCCACACACTTCTGCTCCAATGACCACTGCATCTTCATGTGGCCCAGTAATTCCTCTCAAATCATCCCCATCGAAAATTATAAATGGATCATTCTTTTTATTGTACAGATGTGATGATGCTCCTCCCTCAATTTGATGCGTTAAATTTACTATATGTCTTTTCCTCGAATTATTAGTATCATTAGTCATTGAGTCTCCCCCAAATATTGTCAATGACTCAAAGAACGCACATAAATCCCGAACATGTCCCTTACGCATCGGCTCATCAACTGACATCAACAACAATCGACTGGGGTCTGGGTCGACATATTCCGAAGCCACGTCAAATTCATCATCTGCCGCATCTAAAATCATCAGTGCACTTTCCTGCTTAGAATTAGGATTACCTACCTTTTGAGTTATAGCTTTAGCGTTCCTTTTGACATACTCCAACAATTTTCCATTCTCTATTAAAATATGCATTTCCTTCTTCAAAGCAATACAATCATTTGTATCATGCCCAATATCATCATGATACCTACAGAACCTGTTATTGCGTTCCTCTCTTGGCCTATTAATTGCTGCCGGCTTTCTAAAATTTACTGTTCCCTTGGTTTTCTCATATATCGATGCCACACTTTCAGTCAAATCCGCATAATATTCCGGCCTTACCCACACATTCGATATTGGTCTGAATTGGTGTTGGTTATTAAAATTGTGCTGACTAGAACCCCCTTGATATGAATTCGAACCTCCTCGAACATTTTGATTGGAAACATTTTGATTACCCCTCGCGCGCGACGAGTTGTTATTCGAAGCGTTCACTTGACTATTTCCTTTCTGAACAATACTATTTCCTCCTCGAACTCGAGTAGACTCTTCGACTTTGATCTGATCTTCAACATTAGCCATGAGAGCTCCAAACGTTAATGCCCTACGCCTTGTTGTTCCATCAGCTAAATCTCCTGGCAACAATCCTTGTCTGAATGCTGCCATAGCTACCACTTCCTCACAATCATCAAATCCTGCTTTCGTTGACACAAATCTTTTAGTATAATCCTTCAACTTTTCTCCCACAGCTTGCTTACATTGTATTATCGTATCTCCATTAGCTCTCATTTCTTTGCTTCCCACAAACTGTCTTCGAAAAGCTGTGTAAAAGCCTCTAAAATTTGCAATGGACTCCTTAGGAATCTTGTTATACCATTTTAGTGCAGTTCCTTTGAATGTCTGAGAGAATGCTCTACAAACCAATTTATCATCGTCTTCGAAATTAGTCATATAGTTTTTGAATTGCTCTATATGATCATCTGGATCTTGAGTTCCATCAAACTTGTCAATTTTAGAAATGTCAAACCGCCTCGGAAGTGGCACAGATCTAATCTCACTAATCAACGGTGAGTCCCTCCAATCTAATCCTTGAACAAATTGTTCTCCGTTCCTCATTCCCACAGTAGCATACAAACTTGACTCGCCTTCAAATCTCCGAGGAGAATACACTCGCCTTTCTTTCTTTTGCCTTCCTTCCTTATACATTTTAGCTGGCCAAAATTCATATCCTCCTTCTTTTGAATGACTTCGAAAATGCTTATATCTCGGTGTTTCATCTCATTCCGAATTTTCAAAATCATCATCTTCACTAGAATCTACATACCGTCGCTTCTGCAACTTTTTTTTTTCTCATTCCACTATGCTCTTTCTTACGCTCAAAATGTATTTTACGTTGAACATTTTGAACGTCGCCGACGTCATTATATGAATCCAACTGATCATCCCGATCACCTCTTGCTATTTTAGATCTAAGTCTAGCGCCATTATTATCTTGTTTATTTTTAGCAAATTCATCAAGTTCAGCCACTTTTCTTATCAACTCATTCATTTTACCTTCAAAATCAAATTGGTTTGATTGAATCGGAATTGACTTACCTGCTTCTTTCTCTTGCAGGTCAGATCTCAACGTCTCCAAAGCTTTTTGAACAGGTGGATTATCTCCTTCCTCCAAATTCATCTCCGATCAACAAAAATGTAAACAAAATACTTCAGAAAACGAACAAATTCGAGACTCGATTTTTGATCTATCGATCAAGGTATCTTCGCCCCCTCTTTCTAGCGCCAATTTGGTGAGAATAGAGATTGAATTGAGAAGATTAAGAATATTGACTCAGAGATTTTTAGGTAGTGAATGTAATCTTACTCCTCTAATTCTTTCATAGGCGTAATCAACCTCCTCGACCTCTTTAAATAGGCCTAGTAAGTTAGTTACAAAGTCGGTTACATAAGAGAGATATTTACAGTTCAGTCCCTATTCTTCTTATAAGGCTTAATCTTACTCTATATTAATAGAACTTATCATTCAAGTCCTTATTAATTACATTTAAGTCCCTTATGAATATATTTCCTTATCAGCCCTACGAAGAAAAAGCCGCACTACAAAAAAATTTAAGAAGAAATTTCAGAGAACTAAAAAGTATAAGAGGCCTTTCAAATTCTTCCGGAGGAAAATTTTTCGAAGATCCTCAGCAAAATCAGACAGGTGTTTTGTATGTGGACAAAAAGGACATTTTTCAAAAAATTGTCCGAACAAACCAGAAAAGGCGGCCCGAATGTTACAACAAGTGCAAAACCGTTTCCAAATAGGAGACGCAGACGTCGAGTCCCTGTTCTCAGAACAAGAAGAAACAAATGAGGAAATAGTATTTGCCCTAAATATCTCAGAAGACTCGATCTCGGAAGAAGATTCTTACGATGAAGACTCAAGTATAAGTGACATCGAGATTCCTATTTACACTGCCCAAACCTGCTCGGCTCAACCAACGGCTGCAGTTCCACTGGTACAGATTCATATTCTTCCTTCTAAATATGATAAACCAATCTCCGTTATTGGGTTTATGGATACCGGGGCACATAAGAGCATGATGAATCCAGCCATCCTCCCTTCATAATGCTGGGTTAAGCATACAGAATACTTCCGAGCAACCGACAGAGAAGTTTTTAAAAATGAGTTAATCACGAAGAACCCAATTGGGATCCAATTCTTCCCTGACTGCATCATCTGGACAAAAGTCTTGGGGACAAACCTCCCAGGAAAAGATATATTGATTGGTTTTGACGTATATCAGCAAGCCAAAAGGCTTCAGATTTTGCCAGAAGGAGTTAGATTCAAGAGGTCGATGAAGCTATATACGACTGTACACAAGCTGTTTTCTTTATCATAAGCCTCTTCTAACTACTCAGAAATCAAGACAAAACTTCTTCCATCATGCACAGACTCTCATGCAGATTTCCAACATCCAAATCCGTTATGGAAAAACAAAGACTTTTTTTATCAAATTACCATTCAAGCTTAATGAAGACTTAAATCCGACCAAGGCTACGCATCCGGGTATGTCTCCATCTGATTTAGTCCTCGCACAAAAAGAATGTCAAGAGCTCCTGCAACAAGGACTTATTGAGCCCACCACATCAGAATGGGCTTGTCAAGCCTTTTATGTTGAAAAGCGCTCTGAGAAGGCCAGGGGAAAAAAGGCTCGTCATCGACTATAAGCCTCTTAATCACTTTCAAAGAGATGACAAGTTTCCGTTACCTAAAATAAACACTTTATTCATCCATCTCAAAGAAGCCCATGTCTTCTCCAAATTCTACCTGAAGGCACGATTCTGGCAAGTAGGGATAGATCCAAGCGAGAGATCCAAGACAACATTCTGCATCCCTAATGCTCATTACCAATGGACCGTTATGCCTTTCGGACTCAAGGTGGCTCCTTCCATCTTCCAGAGAACCATGACAAAAAATTTCCATCCCATTCTACATCATGCTTTGGTATACATTGACGACATACTATTATTCTCAAAAAACGAGGAAGAACACCAGGTTTTGCTTGGCCAATTCCAGTCAATTATACAGGAGTATGGGATTATGTTATCTGAAAGGAAAAGCCAGCTAGGAAGAACTAGCATAGACTTCCTAGGCATGCAGTTTTCCAACGGAAGATACCAACCTGGGCCACACATTGCTCAAGAGCTTCAAAAGTTTCCAAACAAAGACCTAACAACAAAGCAGATACAGCAGTTCCTGGGCATCGTCAACTACCTGAAAGACTTTCTACTGCACGCCTCCCGAGATACTAGCCAGTTATCAAAAATGCTGAAGAAGACAACACCACCTTGGGGTCCAGCACACACAGCAGCGGTAAAAAATTTAAAAGAGGTAACACAAAATCCTCCTCCCTTAAAAATTCCTGGAGAGGGTAGAAGGATTTTGCAGACAGATGCGAGTGACGAATACTGGGGAGCTATTTTACTCGAAGAAATTGAAGGCAAAAGACACTTTTGTGGACATGCGAGCGGACAATTCAAAGATGCTGAAAAACACTATCATACAGTCTACAAAGAAACCCTAGCCGTCAAATACGGAATCAAGAAATTCGAGTTTCATCTACTCGGCTATCATTTTCTGGTACAACTCGATAATTCCTCATTCCCAAAAGTTCTTGAATTTCGTAACAAATCGCTCCCTGAGAAACAGTTCCTCAGATTAAAAGCTTGGTTCTCAAAATACGACTTTGAGGTACAACATATAAAAGGGGAACACAACTTGATCCCAGATCTCCTGTCTCGACCTCCACCAGCGGTACAGCTTATCACTTCAGCTCGGAAATTCCCACTAATCTTCATGGTCCGGCCTGTTCCACAACAGAGACCGCCTCAAGCATCTATTAAAAAAGAATTTCCACCAGAAGTTACAATCAAAACTGCATTTGATTGTCAGTACTACGCTAAAAATCATCTATTCTATTGGATGATGAGGACATTCAAGGATACCAGGTACTTTCCACGAGAAAGCACGTTTTGTCCAAAACATCCTTAACTTACTATCTACCGGTTTACTCCGGATAAGAGACTTTTTCCGTCTCAACTGTGGTATCTTTGGTGCCTCACAATAATGTACTACACACCAATAGCTTTTGAGGTAGAACCTATGTTGAAAAATCTCCAGACACCATCCCGCTCCAATGATCTTCTCTGGACATTCTTAGAATGGTTTAACCCAATACAATGGTGGATAGATGAGCTCAAAGAAGTCAGGACGATCGATGCACAACATTGTCAAGAACCCGATGATCCTCCAGGAAGATTAGCAGTCATTTACGGGTTCCACCGACCATACTTCCATCACCCGGAAACTAATCAGTTATGGTCTAAAAATGACACTAACATGTGGTGTGCTTTTCCTCGAATAACTATGTTAGACACTTGTAAATGTCTAACTCGACAACTCCAAGAAGACATGTTGGTACGAAACAATGGGTCATGGAAGAATTGCATATTGAACATACATCCCTTGGGCCCATCCATGACACTCGCACGTTCCCTATCTACAACAGAGACAGTGAAGAATCCACTGGCAGCACAATGGAAGTAGATCGGGCAGAACAAAGGAAAATGGACCTGGATCCTATAATACATTTGGAGAGGACAAACTTAACAGAAGAAAGAAAATTCAGCCCATCAATCATGGATATCAAGGACAATGACCTGCTCGAAGCAATAGAGGCTGAACTTGAAGAATTGGAGAAAAATAGAAATATCCAAGGCCCAAGCCCAATGGACTTCTCCTATAAAGACAACCCTGGGCCTAGTAGATTTGAGTGGGCCTGATAAGGACCTTTACAAAGTCATCAGTCAAAGAAGGGCCCACTAAAAGTTTGTCTTTCATGCATGTAATTTTGTAATATTCTGCATGTCTGTTTTTGTGAGGAGACGCCAAGTGGCTCTCCCCTTGTCCACATGTCTGTAACATAGAGAATAAGGATAAGACTTGTGATCTCACCCTAGTAAGCTCCTCTCTATATAAAGAGGCAGCCTACACTATGTAAGGATCACAATCACAAAAACATCTCTACTACTCTCAATAAAAATGTCTTTCTTCTAAACTCTTGTGCTTCTCTCTCAAAGTTCTTAATCTTTCTTTATGGATTCTCCTCCTTCTTCTTAAAAAATATGTGTTCTTTAGTTCCTGGGGTTCCGGACCTTTGAGTTCTTACCTAGGGTCATCGTGCTATACAACAGAAGCTAAAAAGTGGACCCATATATGGCTGAAGCAGCCTCCCGTGGTCCAGATAGCTTGAGTATAACATAATGATTCTAAGTCTAAAACTGGAAGGATCATCGGAACCTCTGGTATCGGTCTCGAGATTACGCTTGGTTTTGTATATTGAACTGGAGACCAGAAACAGTATCCGTGACGGCAAAGTGTGTCGATCCGGATCGACCTCTAGAAAGCTCAGTCTTATACTATTACCTACTTTAGTGGTATCAGAGCCAATACGAAAACAATTTTCGAAAGAGGGTAAGAAATACAGAAAAGATCTAGGTGACCAAGAGAGAGTAAAAACATGTGTTAACTTTTTAAAAAAAAAGTCCGAATATCACATAATTGGAAATAATTATTTTGGATAACTTCAAACAAAATAAAAAAGTGTAGCGAAGGAAATTGGAACAACTCAAAAACAAAAGACATTTTTAGAATTATTTAATAATATTCTGTCGCTCGTCTTACACTTAGCTCCAATTCTCTGCTCAAATTCAAGAACCCAAATCGCTTCTTCACCAAAAAGAATCAAAATCTATACTGAAAATCGAAGCTCTATATCTGATTTCAATGTCAAATTAACGAATCCATCAACAACAACCCATCATGTATATCACAGATAAACCTAGACCTGTAGATTTCTACAAAGAAGACAACACTACAGTCACAAACGACCGCGATATGATAATCGAGGTCACAAACAATGACGGCGATTTACCACACAACAATCACCACCATCACCACCTCCATATCCAGAGTTGCCACAACCAGGAACCGTGCTACCCGCCACCGCCGCCGATGATCATCGGCGACAGCAGCAGCGACGACCACGAGGTTAAGGCACCAAAGAAACGGGCGGAGACATGGGTGCAAGACGAAACGAGAAGCTTGATAGGGTTGCGAAGAGAAATGGACGGCCTGTTTAATACTTCTAAGTCGAATAAACACTTGTGGGAGCAGATATCGGCGAAGATGAGAGACAAAGGCTTCGATCGGTCGCCGACGATGTGTACAGATAAGTGGAGAAACTTGTTAAAGGAGTTTAAGAAGATTAAGCAGCAAGAAAGAGGCAGTGGCTCGACGAAGATGTCGTATTATAAGGAGATTGATGAGATTTTAAGAGAGAGAAACAAGCATCAGTATAAAAGTCCTCCTCCTCCTTCAAAAGTTGAATCGTTTATGCAGTTCACTGATAAAGGTATGACTTTTCATTTTAGGGTTCTTCAATTGTAGAATTTATTGGAGAAAAGTATCTGAACTTTAACTTTATGATTATTTGTCTTTAGAATTTGATTTTGTGTCAAGTGCCATAATCATTATCATCCAAGTTAGGCTTAAAATCTTCATTAGTCCCCCAACTTTCGGGGTTGGAAGATATAAATCAATGAATATCAGACTTACCATGGCAAACCCTGGGCACAATTTCTGTAGGCTAAAAGGAGTAGCCGTGTGTAATGTTTTTAGGTTGGGGTAGTGTGTGCAATATTATTAGTCTGAGGACCACCCCACCACTATGTCGAGTAATTGAGGAACTAGGCTGCAGTTCAAGCCTCCAAATTAGTTACTTTCACAAGAATTTATGTATAATATGTTGTTAACTTCTTTGGATTCCCACAGGTTTCGAGGATACTGGTATATCTTTTGGACCTGTTGAAGGTATTAATATTTCAATTCATGTTTATGTTTTCTGTGCTCCATTTAAACTTGTTTGTATGAGCTGTTTTCGTGTGCATAAACAGGCAGGTTAGAATTCTATTACTGCGATAAATCTTGTTATACAGAACGGAAAACCACCTTAGTAATAACTAAGGTGCTAATTATATAGTAAGTGGCAATTATAAGAGGTTCTTAGATCTTAAATCTGGATCTAGATTGAAAAAAACAAAAATATATCTTGTTATAAAATTTACCTGTCTATCGACGAGATTAAAGGCTCTAACTTCTCAATGAGTCGAGCTTGAACGGCTTTGAGCTTGGTTATATGTATGAGAGTTCGAGCCAAAACATCAATCAGAGGCCTTGGTATCTTTTCCCCAAGCTAAGTTCATGCAGGGATAGCTCAAGTTTGTCTGAGCTTGGTTCCACACCTACCTGGTTAATCGCTCCCTGGCCCTTTCCTATTGTCTAATTTAAAGGAGGCAACTGGATTGGCTAACCATAAAAAATGTAAATCTTGTGATTTGTTTGTGAAAATCTTAATGATATCGAAGAAGTACATATGTCAGTGGCCATACTCAGTAAATTAGAATACGTGTGGCCGGATTTGTAAACTATGTGAAACTCTATTCCCATGCATATAAAGTAATTAATAAAAGATTATAAAAATGGTAACAGTTCGATGTAAAAAACTTGATAAGTTTCTTACTTTTGAGTAGTTAAGTAAACATCGTAGGGCAAAAAACTTGGATTTGCTAATTGATCATATTAAACTAGAACATTAAATCAATATATAACACAGGTATCCGACCTATATTAATGAAGAAAAAACTTGTTCCCTTTTATATAAATGATCCGTTATCTTATCTTGCTTCTCTGGTTTTTACTTTGATATTTTATTTTACGTTTTTGGTATTGCTTGTCTTTTTTTATTTTTTGGGGTACAGCTAGTGGCAGGCCTGTGCTCAATCTTGAAAGACGCTTAGATCACGATGGGCATCCTCTTGCTCTTACTACAGCTGATGGTGTAGCAGCAAATGGAGTTCCTCCCTGGAACTGGAGGGAGACTCCTGGAACCGGTTAGTATCCTTGATGAATTCCAGATTTAAACTTTCTTTGGCTAAAATAAACTAGATTTGTCTCAGTAAGCATTATTGACCTTTATGTTTCAGTTATGTTGCGTGGATAAGAAATTAGTTTTGTGGTTTGGAATGAACAAACCAAGTTTGAATTTTGTTTAGTGCTTGTTAATGTTGTGGTTGAGCGTGATTCATCCATGATTTTGAACTGAATACATATGATATATGACTTTTAGAGGCATATTTAGGGGTTGTGTGGTGTCATGAGACGGCTTATAAACAGAAAGGTCATTTGGTCGGGCTGACAGATTAGGGTTAACAAAAGGTTTGCTTATTCAGTTTAGGTCAAAAAGCCTTAAAGTTACAGGGTAAAAAGCAAAACTTAGTTTTTTCTTTTCTTAATACTTCTCCGGCTTCTTCTTTATACACGTTGGTTCATCAAAAACACGCTGTAAAGCTCTCATTTCTACTTTGTACAGTCTTTTTAACCGTAAAAATAATTAGGCACCAAACAATGTATGATTGTTTCTGAAAAGCTAACTTTTTCAATTGCTTACTTAATCTAGAACTTTAGCTCATAAGCTGGGCTCTAACAACCCTTTAGTATAATATATTTCATTTAGTTCAACATAGAAACCCTTTTAGCTGACAAACTAAGTTTGGGTAGTGGCTATTTAACCTCAGCTTGGCTCGGTTATATCCCCTAAAGGTAGCTGTTGATCACTATTGCATTTCACCAAATTCTTGCGGAAGTTATCTATACGAACTCTTACATAATTTCTGCAGGAGAGGGCCAATCTTATGTTGGAAGGGTCATAACAGTCAAGTTTGGAGAATATACTAGAAGGATTGGTATTGATGGCACGGCTGATGCGATCAAAGAAGCAATCAGGTCTACTTTTAGCATAAGAACTAAACGTGCCTTCTGGTTAGAAGACGAAGAACAGATTGTGCGAAGTCTTGATAGGGACATGCCTCTGGGGAATTACATTCTTCGCCTTGATGAAGGTAAATCTTTGCCTACACAGGGTTTCTCTCATTTTTTTGATCAATTTTTCTAGTATGTAGTCTTCATGAGCTTAATGATTCTTATTATCATGTTGGGTTTCACAAATATAAATAGCTTTGATGTATCTGTCATATTGGAATCAACCCTCCATCTCCTTTCCGATAAGTAAAAACCATAAGACTGCATTTGGTTTTTGAAAATGTACAATTCGGTATTCATTTTTAATGAAAATCTTCGTAGAACCTTTTTTTTTTTGAAAAATTAGAAAGCATCTTTTGATATTTTATACAAAATGTCAGGCTGTTGTAGAGGGCAATTTTCTCTTTTAGCTTAAATTTAAAGTGAATTTGGTGGGATCTGATTGGCAATTAGTTCCCCCTAATTGTCATGGTTCCTTCCTCGAATATCAAACGTACTATTACAAGTCCCCGAGTTGTTAAAATCACCCTCCTGGGAACTTATGAAGTTATGTTTGATATTAGGGGATTCTCTTCTGTCTTTGCATTCGAGGGGGTTTAAGTCAGGACCTAATCTCAGTTCTTTCAGTCCTTCATGAACCAAACACAGCTTATTCTCAAATCCACGTCCTCTTTACATTCTTCTCTGTCACAGCTGAAAGCAGAACTTTTCTTATAAAATCACCCGTTTAATCAGTGTAAAACAACCTCGTAGATCGAAATGGTGATTTGAATAAAAGTGCGTAGCTCAGTAGTGATTTAAGAGATCAAAATATCGAGAGGGCAGCTCTCTACGAGTGATTTGTATGTAGCCAAGGCTTAACAGCTTCATTAGTCCTCTGACTATTGGGATTTCAATTTCTTTGTCTCTGGAGTATCAAATTTATTATCACCATTCTCATGCGATCTCATGGCATGTCTGTGTGTGACTTCTATAACTCCGACTATTTAGTGTTATGTTTGATCAATAACCAACATTCAAAGCCCAATAGTCAGTGAGGTGCATATTTCTTGCCGCTTTCTAATCCGTTGCTAAAACTAAATTTTATGGTGAAAATTAGGATTGGCAATAAAGGTGTGCCACTATGATGATTCGGATCACCTACCGGTCCACACAGAGGATAAAATATTCTATCTAGAGGATGATTACCGTGAATTTCTCGGACGCCAAGGTTGGATTTGCCTTAGAGAGTTCGATGGATACAGAAACATAGATAACATGGATGATCTTCATCCGGGTGCAATGTACCGAGGTGTCAGATTATAAAAAAATGTCTTTTGAACTTTAGCATCACCTTTTATGGTTTATAATTTATAGCGACATAGTTGTAAAAGAATCAGCTGTTCGGTTGGAAAAATACATTCACGTCAAATGATGTTACTTGCTCGGTTTGAGATACCAGACTTAGTTTCTCGGTCCGAGATACTGAACTCAATTTTGACCTTTGTATTATGAACTAGTATATATATTTAGTTTTGATGCAGCAAACCATCAGCAAAGTAATTGAAATCCAAACAATTCCAACCTTGGCGTGTATCACAACATTATTATTTTTTGGAATTACATATTTTTTTCATTAATTTTGACTGCACTACGGAAATACTTTACAGAAACAAATAAAATGAAGTATTTGTCTAACTTTGAGAAAGAACTCTATAAGTACGAGTTGGTTTACACTGGTTTCTCAAAATAGTACGAGTTTGTTGTATGTTTTGTGTTTTCGATTTTGAATCATATTCAAAACCCTAAATTCTCGGACAGAAGAAAGGGTTATAAAAAACGTTTAAGATTACTAATTTCCATAGTTAGTATAAACCCTAAAGAGCTTTATTTTTCATCATTTAAAACACTGCACTTCACACTAGCACTCGCAAATTGTTCCATTTGCGAACAAATTAAAAATCATAGCAAATTGTTTCATTTGCGAACAAATTGAAAATCACGCGATATACACCAAGCTTAATAAACTCGAAAACAATAGAATCCAAAGTGAATAGTAGATTCACACAATACATAAGATAGTGTAACTCTATTCCTCATCCCATTCATCGTTCTTGTAGGAAACAAGCGTATTCACCTTGTGAATCTGCAAAACCCGAATGTAAATACATAATCAAATCCAATACTTCTCTGTTAAGAAATAAACATAAAAGTATTTTTTATTTTTGCCGTTAAACTTTTACCTTAGTGTCAAAAGAATGTAATTTCACCATTTGTGGATTGTCAATCAATTTCGGGTCACTTTCAACCCAAGTAAAAGGAACAGAAACATCTTTATCAGTGTATGCTAACACATCAAATACACCTAAATCCAAACACAGTAAACCAATATAAATCAGCACAATATAAAGAAATTTCAACAAGATTGATTATCTGCGTCTTACATGATTCTTCCAGACATGGCAAGTAAGTAATGCTCGAAGCGATCTGTCTCATGATCGCTTGAATCTCTCTCATAATTTCTTTATCACTCTTTTCTCTAGAGGCACTGATAAAGTCACATTCATAATAAAAGAAAAAACAACAGAATCAAAACAAATATTGGAAACAATAATACGAATTAAAAGATTGAACAGCGCAGCACTGTTATATTACCCTTTCTCGACTAAAACTTCAGTATCAGTCTCAATGCTGAAATTCCACCTCTCAAGAACCTCATTGGTGGCTTTGCTCATTATAACCAAAACAATTCTCTGCAGCTGTCCAGCTTCAAGCCATTCTTTACACCGACAAGAGATTCAAAAATTTAAATCACAATACACTAGAACATATAAAATTTCCAATCACTACAACTAGAGCAGATAAACAAACTGATTACACTATGATTACTACGTATTATTCTATCAGAATAACTTCAAAGTTGTAAAATTTTCCACTTCAAAACTTACCAAACATTTATAATTTCAATCACTAAAAACTAGATCATACGGCCAGCTTCAATACATTCTTTTTCCGGATCATAAAATCAGCTTCAAGACATTCTTTAAAATGATTCGCAAAGCAAGAAACATAAGTTAACTCTGGTATCTGTTTAAACTTTGAAGTTATTGACTTGATTCATTTGTAGATGTTGAACTACAAGTGCTCCTTCAGACTAAACAAGATTCTCCTAACCGAAATAAATATTTTCTTTTGCAAGATTTTCATAACCCAAAACTTGTAAACAAGAACATCTAAGATCACCCAAAATATTGACTTGTCAACCAATCTTGAAAACAGTTCTATAATCAATATTCAAAGCTCCAACACCTAATCTACACTGCTATGCATTTGGCTTTTCCCAGAATTCAAAAGCATAAACTTACAACTAAGGAACTAACATTTTTGCTGCTTCTGACTTCTAACATTTCCTGGATTCTTTTGTAACCCAATTAACACGAAGATGATGAAAAGACAGAAAATTTACCAGAAAGCTGAGCATTTAAATTCGAAAGGAAGGATTTAACTCCCTCGTCTTGAGTAAGCAACATGGGAAGCCCATATTTCTTAACTTTAACAAAGGTTTCTTCAGGATAAACTCCGCGATTGTAAAGTATACTGCAAAATGAAATGTCAATCAAACAACATCACTAACTTAATCTAATTACCAAATCAGTAACACTTAGAAAGACGATAAAGAATCGAAAGCCAATGGATGGCACCTGTTCGCTGCATAGCCTGAGACAAAATGGAACAAGAAGAATAATAATAATCAGTCCGAAATCACAGCATAAACAAGAATCGATCGAGAATCAGAAAAAGAACGATTATACATACCGAAGAACTCGCTGACGATAGCGGAAGATCCACGTAGGGTGATGATATCTTTAGTGACAGTTTTTGATGCCATTGGTGTTGGTTGATGATGCAAGTATATGGGTCTTTGCTATTCAAACGATAGTCAATGGAGAGGGTTTAGAGATTTTAGTAATTAGGAACAAATGCGAAGGATTGAGTCGTGGTCTAGGGTTTAATGTTGGAGAGGGGAAGAGGGTGATTTGATTTGTTTTCTGTTTTTTTGAAGAAGTATCGAAGAAAGAATAACGGCTACTTATGAAGTGTCGTTTAGAGACCATTTTGAGGTGCGTACCCAACGGTTACAAATGTGGGACTTCTTTCCTCCTTTTTCTATTTTTCTTTCTTTCTTTCTTTTTGTTGTTTTAGTTCAAAAATCTCTTTTAGTCCAAGGCGAATAAATGATGGGCCTCTGGCGGAACCGGAAAAAGCCCAAAACCCATTTTATAGTGGTGTAACCCGGAGGTCTGATAATGTCGGATCCAATACTCCGTTTCAATCCGATTTGGTATAATCTATTCGTGAACTGTCGAGAGAGCGATGATTTCTTTTAATTTCTTTTTGTGTGTACGTGGGTAAGGTGATCTACAGAAACTTTCCCACGGAAGGTTTTTTTTTTTTTTTAATTGGTAATTTGTATTAATGAAAAGAAAACCAAGTCTACAATGAAGGCCCAATTGAATTAGGCTAAAAGAAACAACAAGGTCCAACACATTTTGGACTTCAATTATCTGACTTGGCTCCAATAATAATGAGGACACCCGATTCAGATCAAACAACTAGACCCAAATCATAATCCCAATTGAAAACCCTAGCTCAGACTTCACCAAATTGACTTCTCTCCTTCTTCAAGAGCCACCATTTACACAGCAAACAGCAAACCCTAAAACAATCAGCTTCACAAAACCATCATACCGTTCCTTCAATCCAACCACAACTTCATTCTACCTTTGCTCTCTGTTTCGAACCACAAACCCCCAAACCCTAACATGGGTCTATGTACCCCACACCGATGCTTTCAAGCACAAGAATCGCCCGAAGCTGGTTTGGAATATCATGAATTGAAAAGGAGTTGCTTGCTTTTTTCTCTAGAGTCCATTTCGATATGTAATCAGCCACAACATTTTCCATTCTGGATATGTGGCTGATTTTCATATCAAGACAGATTAGTGAACGACAAATCTTCTCTTCCTCCGTGTTTGTTGCGTTCTCTATGGCATTGAGTCTGCTGACCAAAATCCAACAGTCAGACTCAATGTCCACACAGCTCCATCCTCTTCTGTTGCAAAGGAGGAGCGCCTCAAATAATGCTCTCCTTTCAGCTTGGAGAGGACTGAGCTTTCCAAAGAGGAAACCAGCACCTTCGACGCAGTTTCCTAGTTCATCTCGCACAATCAACCCACCAGCAGCTTCTCCAGTGTAGCAGCAAGCAGCGTCAGTATTTATCTTCATTCTGCCCACATTTGGAGTCCTCCACATACGGTAAGTCGTCTTGCTCATACTTATAGACATAGCTCCTATAGTCACTCCTGCATCAATTGCATTTCGCCAGTGCTTAGTTTTTAATTTCATATCCACAGCCAAAATTAGTCTTTTGATTCTGCATATTGCATTATAAAAGTTATCTGTTGGCTTACTGAACTTAGAGTGATTCCTATTGAACCATATTGTCCATAAAATCAATTGTGGAATAATATGATTAACATGGATTTTACTCGAAGTAGAGTTAAACCATATAGTTAGCATATGCCTAATAGTCATAAAGCGTCTCACTGGTACTTTGAATAAAACCCCAAAATAATTCCAAATCTGCCAAGCATAGCTACAGCTGATGAAGAGATGCACTGTCTCTTCACAGTTACAGCAGAACTGGCATTTAGACATGATTGTTAAATGTTTCTTTTTTAGTTCACTGTCTGTAGGCACAAAGTTCATTAGTATCTTCCAAGTTAAGAATGAAAATTTAGCTGGTATAAAATTATGCCAGATTTTTTTGAAAATTAAAGAACAGTTGTTTTTAGCTCTGATGTTTTCCCAAGTGGTTTTTGTGCAAAACTTTTTGTTTTTAGAAATACTCCACTCTATGCAATCATCCTGCTCATGATTGAGTTTAACGCAACATACTTGTTGATATCTTTCATGAGACAGGAAAGATTCAATTGATGGATCCCAACTATTCTGTCTCCAAAATGTTTTAACCTTAGCTGGAAGATACCATGAATTAGGATCAGAGAGAATGGGACCAGACTTTAACCATGAGTCCCTCCAAAAGTCCACATTACCACTACCTACTTTCCAGTGAATTAGCTGATCAGCCTTCTCTCTAACAGAGCAAAGGCCTTTCCAAACAATAGAGTCATTAATACCACACTTAGCGTAAAGAGGATGTTTATCTTTACAGTAAGTATTAGCAATTAAGTCAGACCATAGTGAACCTCCTTTCCTAAACAAAAACCAGAGTTTATAAGCAAATGTAAGTTGAATATCATACAAAAGTTTGATATTCAACCCACCCTCTTTAAATGGTTTGCATAGGTTCCCCCACCTAGACCAATGTATAGCTTTTTCATCAACTTTAGGTCTCCAAAGGAACTTGTTAAAACAAAGTTCAATTTTATTCAGTATTGATTTTGGTATGAAACAGCTTTGCATCCAGAAGAATACAATGGGATAAAGAACATGTCTAATTAGGGAAAGCCTTCCACTAAAAGACAAGTTCTTTAAATCCCATTCATTAATTTTGTTATAAATTTTACTTAAAAGAGAAATGTAGTTCTTCCCTGTGTTGTTTGAGGCTATTGTGATGCCTAAGTAGCTGAAAGGTGCATTTTCAATCCTGAATCCCCATGTTGCATTGATTCTGGCTAATTTTGCATTAGAGCATCTAGAAGATGTTATAACCTTTGTCTTCTCACTATTGATCAGTTGCCCTGACTCTGCTTGATACTGGTTCAACAGGTTGCTTAAGCATTTGATGGAGGATGAATCACTATTAGAGAAGATGATCACATCATCTGCAAAAGCCAAGCATGGTAAGACACTTCCAGACTTAACATAGAACTGAATTTTTTTATTTTGCACATATAGATTCTCTAGCCCCTTTAAAAGGGCTTCTTCTGCTAGAATGAACAGACAAGGAGATAAGGGATCTCCTTGTCTTAAACCTGTTTTCTGTGGGGAAGTACCCATTACAAGTCCCATTTAGTAAAACAGATATCATCACATTTGAGATAAGCCTATGTATTAGTGAAACAATGCTTTCTGAGAACCCAAAGCCTTTTAGTATCTTAATTACAAATGTATGAGATAGCCTATCAAAGGCCTTAGACATGTCTAGTTGTAGGATTATATTGCCTCTAGAAGGCTTTCTCCTTATGTTGTGCATCATTTCTTTTAAAGTCAAGATATTATCATGTATTAGTCTGTCCTTTACAAATGCAGCTTGCCCCTTAGATATAATTCTAGGCAAAATAAGAGATATTCTCCTATTAATAAGAGCAGAAAACAACCTATTTAATATTGTGCACATACTCAATGGTCTATAGTTGTTCCAAGTTATTGGATTAGCCATTTTAGGGATTAGTACAATCCCTGTGGCAAACACACCTTTAGGGATAGCTTTACCAGAAAGAAATGCATTTAAAGATTTACATAGATCAGTACTAATTAAATTCCAGCAATGTTTAAGAAAGAAAACATTGAACCCATCTGTGCCAGGGGCACTATCTTTCTTCATGCTCCATATAACTGCTTTAACTTCCTCAACACTTGTTGGCTTTGCAATTTCTGTGTTGTCACTGTCCAAGACAAGCTTAGGAATGTTTTTCAGTATAGACTCATTATAGTTTACATTGTTCAAAATGTCAGGTTCAATTGAAAGGATCTTTTTGAAATGCTCAACTGCAGAGGCAGCTATCTCACTTTGGTCAGTAAGCCAGACCTCTTTATCCTTAATTCCAGCAATTAAATTTTTCTTTCTTTTATTAGTAACAAAACTATGATACAATTTTGTGTTTCCATCACTCTCACTTAGCCAAAGTTAAAGCATTTTTGCTTCCAATAACATTCCTCGTCCTTTAAAGCAAGAATGAGGATGCTGTTGGCTTTTGATAGTTTAGACTTAGACTCATTATCATTAACATGCTGATGTATCAACTCACAGTTTTCAACATCCAAAGTAGCTGCATTTACTTTATTAAATATGTTTCCAAAAACTGTAAGATTCCAATGTTTTAAATGTTTTTTCAATCTTTTGAGTTTATTCCAAAATATCATGTTATCTTCTCCAATGCATTGTTAAGACCAGTCCTGACTTACACAATTCATAAAGTCAGGATGATTTACCCAAGCATTGAGAAATTTAAAAGATCCTTTCTTGACATTAGGTGCATTTTTATTGTTGACTGTAATTAAAAGAGGAACATGGTCAGAACAAGTTCTGACCATGTGACAAACCTGTATGCTTAAGTTAATAAGCATCTGCTGATTTATAAGCACCCAATCCAGCCTTTTCCATATTTTGCTATTGCTCCAAGTGTAACGAGTTCCAATGTGTGCAGGTACATCCAAATTGCAGTTCCTTATGAGACTGTCAAAATCCTCTGCACTGGCAGCATCATAGTTCACACAGTTTAACTGATCGTCAGGGCATCTAATTGAATTGAAATCCCCTGCTAATATCCAAGGTATGTTGCAAGTAACACTGCTAATCTGTCTCCACAAGATTGATCTCTGTGCTCTAGTATTTTTTGCATAAAGTGAAGTAAAACAGCATTTAAAAGAAATATAATTGATCTCCACATGCAGATACTGGTCTTGATCATCAATAATTGAAACCCCAACCTCATTGGACCAAAAAAGCCAGATTTTATTAGTTACATTAGACACCCAATTCTCAAAGCCAATTCTTTTAGCCACTAACTCCAACTTGTCCAACCTAGCCATTGGTTCTTGTATGGTTACCAATTTGACATTCTCACTTTTAATCATAAACTTAAGCCTAGTTAATGTAGGGTTATTGTAAGCTCCCCTTGCATTCCAGCTAATGAACTTAATCATTATCTGATGCATAGTATTTAGTATCCAATTCTCTCTTCCTAAGAGAGTTTATAGACAATCTTCTGGAGTTTCTGTTTGCAGACTTAATCTTCCTTGCAATAATGGTTTCAAATTCTTTCTCAGGATTATTATAACTTGCTTTTGGAGAGGGATTGAAACTACCAGCACTAACTCTTCTAGGAGAAACCTGCTCCATGTTTCTATCCATGAAGTTCTCCTCCTCCTCAAGATTTTGAAGAGCGCTGATTAATACAGGGACATTCGAAGCAGTTCTCTCATTTGTAGGACTCCCAGCACTGGTTGATGGACAGGACATAGATTGTCTGTCTTTTTTTGTAATAATCGACTTTAGTTTCCTCCTATACACGTGAGTAAAGGTTTTAACCTTTGTAGGCAGAGCACCAATCTTGTTTGTGTCTTGTAAACTCTGTATAGTTTCTTGTTGAACATCATTTTTCTCAATAACATTATCCTTTTCTTTGTGTTTCTTATCTTCCATTCCCAGATGCTTCTTGCATTCATCAGATTTGTGTCCAATGTGACGGCAAACACTACAATAACCAGGAACGTTTTTGTAGCTTACCATTATAGAATACTCATTTCCAGCACCAAATTCCACACACACCATTCTTTTAAGCGGTCGAGATACATCAACTTCAACTAAAGCAAAACACGCATTCCATTTTGCTCTGTTCATTTCTGGTACAACAACATGATGAACCTTACCAATAGTTGAAGCCAGTTCTTGAATAACTGAGATATCATACATGAACTCCGGTAGCATTTCAAATCTGACCCAGATGAGCGCCTCAGGACATTCAAAATTTCTACTACTTTGCGGACACCACTTGATCACCCTCATCATTTTACCTTCTACTTTCCAGAATCTGCTAACCCACAGGCGACCAGCATCCTCCAGCATAGAAAACTCGATTAGAATTTGTCTGGAATCAATTGTGACATATGTAAACGCACCTTTGAACTTGAAAGAATCAAGAAACAGTTGGAAAGCCTGCCTCTTTGGAATTCCGTCGTTGAATTTGGCTATTAGCGTTGTTCTTGATTTTAAGCAAAGATCAGACTTAACCTGACTATCAAACTTAATCTTGATGTTATCCTCACCTGTGACAACATCCAATGGTCTGAAATTTGAAACCTCCACCCTCCTTCT
The DNA here is from genome assembly GCA_036936605.1 of Limnanthes douglasii subsp. nivea. Taxonomy (NCBI): domain Eukaryota; kingdom Viridiplantae; phylum Streptophyta; class Magnoliopsida; order Brassicales; family Limnanthaceae; genus Limnanthes; species Limnanthes douglasii. The sequence continues at coordinate 273,412,169 of JAUPFV010000002.1, forward strand.
TACTATATCCGAGTAAGACTTGACAGTAGGAGCCTCCTCTTTAGACTTTATGCTCTCAATCGTGTTACCTTTTAACGGTGGAAACTCAGTGTCATTCATCGTCCTTACCAAGTTTCAACACCACTAACTGTCGATCAACTAAGCCTACGATAGGCTATGCCTGAAAACACCAGTCGCAGAGCCACCACTCTTGCAGTAGAAAGGCACAATGCCAGCAACTCAATGTAATTCCTTAAGGTAGAAGCTTCTTAGAGTTTAAGAATCTTTATTTTCTTGAAGTTTCTTGGGAGAGAAGTTTTCTTCGAGCTGTTTCAAACTCCATTTACGTTTTAGTTTTTCGAATCTCGTTTCATCCCACGGAAGGTTCTGAAACGTGTTTTCAATGACTAAATTTTGTAACGAAGAAGTTAATCACCAACGTTTGTAAGTTTTGTGTTTATAATTTTACATTTTAATAATTAGAAAATAATTAATTGTAGAAACGAAAATAAATATGGTCACGAATAAAATATAAAGTGTGACTCAAAAAAGGATGTTTAGATACGGAGTATGCTAAAAAAATATATAGATACATCTAAATATTATGCATAAATGCGTAGGTCATATTTTTTTAGTAGGACAATTTTTCTCTCCCAAACCCTTGAATGTAAAACAAGTACTATTGTCTAAAAAAACGAGAGAACAATTTAAGAAAATAATTTTTAAGAGTATTGACATAACAAATTATCACCTCTGTGGAATTATGTGTTATGTTTATGATAAATTGAGTGATTTTGTAACAAATTCAAATTTTCTAAAATAATAGTGAAATTGTAAACAATGTGAAAAAGAAAGTTGCGGCAATGCTAACAGAAGTTAATATTGTTAAATATATAAGGCCAAAGCTTGTTAGCCCTTTTATTATGTCTATAAGTAAGATCGTATACACTATGTAATAGACACACCTTCTAAATGATACAAAAACTCTAGCCACTTCTAAGCAACTTCTTCTTCTCTCTTTTGTTCTTTAATTAACATGATATCAAAGTATGGAGTAATCTGATCGGGGAAGCGTATTGATTCCCCTCTTTCGTGGATCTACCAAGCATTCAATTTCGTATTAGTAAAGGATTTTGGTTTGGAATTGAATTTATTCAAATTTTTTGGATCTATTCATAAATATTGGATTGTGTATTTGTATTGATCTTAACGGAGCATGTTAAAATTGATAAAGGGTTGTATTATTGTTTTGATTTGAGAGGTAATATTCTACTGAGTTATTTGAGTTATTATTCGATAAATATATAATCTACTAAGTTATTTGAGTTATATTATTGTTTTAATTTGGGAGGAAATAATCTACAAATGAATTAATTGGTAAAACGCGAAACATATTTTTCAATATAATTAATTGGTGAAATTGCAAGTAATTAATTGATGATATTGCATTAGTACCGTGAATTAATTGGTGAAATTGTTAGTAACTAATTGGTGAAATGACACAGAATTAATCGGTCAAATTGCATCAGTGAATTAATCACAACGAATTAATTGGAGAAATCATATCGATTTAGTTCGTGAAATTGTAAAGAATTAATTGGTGAAATTGCAGAAGATTAATTGTAGAGAATTGATTACAAGCGTTGATAATTGTTTGTACAATAATTGAGTCACGAAATCATTAATAGAGATACAATTTTTGGTTTTCGGATCTCTTGTGTGCAGTCCCAATCAAACAGTCCAATCGACAGGCAAACAGTGTCCATTTTTGCTAAATTTTGGAGAGCTTGTTCGGGACATCCAATCCTTCAATCTAACCAGTTGGATTTTGATTCGGTGTTATGGTTAGGAGAAATCGCTACTAGAACAATGCATTAGTTATGTTGGTAAAACCGTGAATTCAATTTGATTTTGATTTTGATTGAAAATTGGAAATTAGAAATTAGAAATTGGATTTAGTTTGGAAATTGGATTTGGATTTAATTAAGCATTCGATTTGATTTTGCTGGACCACTAATATTTTGAATTTTCACTTGGTTTGATTTTAGATTTGGGATTTAATTAAGATTTTGATTGTGATTTTTCCGATTTGGATTTGGTATCTCTTGATTGTTTGATTTTGTTGAATCAGAGATTGTGGATCTTATTGCAAATATTTTAGAAAAAGATGATTTTCTACAATTTACTAGTAACAAACTGAATAACAAGAACTTTATTATGCCTACATCTGCATACCATTCAGGTATGTCCTCGTCTTCCACTCTAGGTATTGATTTATCATTGTGGATTTTTTGATTCGGGTGCGTCTCATCATATGTCACCTCACATGTCGAACTTTGTTTCATTGTCTCATGTTTCATCCATATCTATTTTGTTTGCTAGTTCTACACCAATGTCAATTGAGGGTATTGACTATATTTGTACCCCTCATACATCGCTATCCGATATTTAATACGTTCCCACCCTTGATTTGAATCTGTTTTTGGTTAGCCAATTGTGTAAATATGGTTATTGTGTCTTGTTTTCTGATTCTGTTTGTGCTATACAAAATCAACGAACTCGTAGAGTGATTGAGACAAGTTGTAAAATAGGGGAACTCTATGTTTTAGAGAAACTCGAAGTAACAGATGTGGATGTCTATGGGAAAAACATACTTGACTGATGTTGATGTCTCTGGTGTTGGTTTGTCTTTGTTTCGTTTAAATCCTTCATCGTCTGAGTTTTATCTTTGGCATTCTCATCTGAGACATATATCTGTATCGCGTTTAATTTTTTTAGTCTCCACAGGTGCTTTAGGTCAGTTAAACACTTGTAATATCTCGGATTGTAGTGGTTGTAAACTTGCAAAATTTTTGGCATTTCCGTTTATTGAAAGTGTCACTTCCTCTATTGCTCCTTTTGATATTATACAATATGATGTCTGAGGTCCATCTCCTGTCTCTAAAAACGGTGGTTCGTATTAATATGTTTCTTTCATTGATGATTATACTCGATATACTTGGGTTTACCTTATAAAATGGAGATCAAATTTCCTTGGAATTTATAGAGAATTTTGGCACTTGTTAGTACTCAACATTTTGCTGTAATAAAATGCTTCAGGTGTGACTTAGGGGGTGAATATACATCCAATGATTTTACTCAGTTACTTGCATCTGATGGTACCATACACTAGTCTTCTTGCACTGAAACTCCTCAGGAAAATGGTGTTGCAGAAAAAAAAACATTGTCACCTTATTGAAACTGCTCATTCTTTGATTTTATCGGTTGAGGTTCATACTATATTTTGGGGAGAAGCAATTCATACTGATGTCTATGTGATTAATCGAATTCCCACTGCTCATAATGCAGGGATGTCTCCATTTCAGAAGTTATACTGATAACTTTCAGATTATTCTTTCTTACGATTGTTTGGATGTACATGTTTTGTCATCCGTCCTCATGTAGAACGCAACAAATTGGGCCCTAAATCCGCACTATGTGTTTTCTTGGGTTATGGTGTTAGACAGAAATGTTAGCGTTTTTTTATCCCACTAGTCAAAAACTTTATATATCTCGACATGTTACATTTATTGAGTATATCCCGTTTTATTCGATTCCAACAAAAGTACATGATATAACAAGTACCAAACTTCAGACTACTGATCCCTTTGAAAATTATAGTGACATACCCATTAATATTGATGTGCCAGCTCATAAGACATCAACTACAGTTGAAATTACTTCTACTTTATCAAAGTATGAGTCAGCTCATTCTTTTAGTGAACCACCAGTTCCACCCTCTGAAGATCTACTCGTACAAATAGGTCTACCAAGCTACCAGATTTTGCATATTATTCATACTCAAATCCTTTCAGCTCTTTTATAACAAACATACATAATTTGTATGAACCTTGGTCGTATAAAGAAGCTGTTTCTGATCCTCGTTGGAAAAATACAATAGTCGAAGAGCTTACCTCTCTTTATCAGACTCATACATGAGATATAGTTAAACCTTCATCTAATAAGCATATAATCGGATATTGATAGGTTTTTGAAATTAAAACAAAGTCTAATGGGTCTGTTGAAATATATAAGGCTCATCTTATAGCAAAAGGGTATTTACAAAAGCATGGTACGAATTATGATGAGACATTTGCCCCAGTGGAGAAAATGACGACAATTCATACTCTTCTTGCGGTTGCATCCATTCGCCAGTGAAAGATCTTTGAACTAGATGTCAAAAATGCATTTTTGAATGGCGATCTTCACGAGGAGGTTTACATGACTTCTTCTCCAGGTGTTGCTCACCAACTAGGTGAAGTTTTTCGACTTATAAAAGCTTTATATGGTCTCAAACAAGCTCCTCGTTCCTGGTTTAAAAAATTCTCTATAATTACTAATTCACTTGGTTTCCTTGCTAGTAATCATGATTCAGCCTTGTTTATCAGATAAACGTGTACATGAAGAATTATTCTATCCCTATCTATAGATGATATGATCATTATAAGTGATGATATTGATGGCATTGAAACACTAAAATGTGATTTAGCTCAGTGTTTTGATATGAAAGATTTAGGACAAGTAGGTTATTTTTTAGGTATTGATGTGGCTCACCCTCCAAAAGGTTATATTCTCTCTCATAAAAAATATATATCTGATTTAGTTGAGCGAGCACAACTTTATGATAACAAGACGGTAGATACCTCTCTTGAAAATAATGCTCTATATTCTCCAACCGACAGTGTTCATTTGTCAGACCCAACGCTATATTGAACTCTTGTAGGGAGCTTGGTCTATCTTACAGTTACTCGACCAGATATAACTTATATTGTTCATGTGGTTAGTTAGTTTTTTACTACTCCTACATTCGTCCATTAGGGAGCTGTTATTCAGATATTGAGATATCTTCATGGCACTCAGTTCTAGAGAATTTTATTTCCCTCGACCTCTTCACTTGAACTGCGTACCTATAATGATGCTGATCATAACCAAAATCTACTACTAGTTTCTATATTTTCCTTGGAGATTCATTAATATCATGGAAAAGCAAGAAACAAAATGTTGTCTCTAGATCATCTACAGAAGCTGAGTATTGTGCTATGACTGTCACCATATGTGAGATTGTGTGGTTACGATGACTTCTTATAGATATGGAGGTTAATGTTACTAAACCCACGTCCCTACATTGTGATAACAAAAGTGTCATGCAGATAGCAAATAATATTATTTTTCATGAGAGGACAAAACACATTGAAATAGATTTTCACTTTACTCTACATCATCTTCAGATCGACACCATCTCACTTCCATATGTTCCATCAGCTTTACAAGTTGCTGATATTTTCACAAAAGCTCAGTCAACAGCGTGATTTCGTTTTCTTTGTGACAAACTTTATATGTTTATTATTGTTGTATTGTGAGTTTGAGGGAGGGTGTTAAATATATAACGCCTAAGACCGTTAGCCCTTTATTATATCTATAAATAAGATTATATACACTATATAATATACACACTTTCTAAATAATATAAAAAACTTAGCCGTTGATAAGCGAATTCTTCTTCTCTATTTTGTTTTTTATTTAACAAATATTACGGAAGACAAATCCTCTGGTAGGTAGTACGATACATGTACATCATTATCAAAATAATTAGCGATGCATGTGAGGTAGAAATGGGCAACACAAACATATGAATTTTAGAAGAACGTGGAAATATTAAGCTAGTGTTTATAAATGAGAAAATGAAAACTCTCACCAATGTTTTGTATGTTTTAGAAATGAACAAAAACTTGGTTTGTAATGATCCTTGGCTAAATTGGGAATTTTATCGGTGTGTAAGTCCAATAAACTTATTATAACCAAAGAAGATATCTTTATTGGGAGATTATACTCAAGTAATCGAATGGTGAAACCATTTACTACTGAATATTCAATGAGTAGAATGAAGAATTATATTTATACTTGTTGGCATAGTGATAATCTTTTATTGCATGGTAGAATTTCTCGTATAGAACATAACACTATAAATAGAATTGTTAAAATCATACTTATAACATATGATATAAGAAAAAATTGAATTGTGTGGAGAATCTAAATTGATTAAAAAATCTTACAAATTTGTAGAATGGAAAGTTACTGTTTAAGACGCAATTCAAAAACCTATTACGGATAAAGGATCAACAAAATTAACAAACTTTATACCTAAAATACCCTTATATATAAAATCAGCAAACATATGTACACATTCTCTTTTATTAATTATTTTTATTTAATTTAAAAGTTGTAAAAGTTCATATCTTTTAAATCGTAACTCGGAAAATATATTAAAAAATACCATGGTTTTGTTTTTTAAGACGAACAAAACTAGATCTATTCATGATATGTTTTGATTTAAAAAAATATGTATTTTACACTCGTTTCTCATTATATGGTTTTGCATCTAACATCTAACATATATCATAGTTGGTATGGTTTAGCATCTAGTATCTACCATAGTTGCATGGTTTCGCATCTAGCAATACAAAAAATTAAAAAGGTCTCGCATCTAGCAACAAAAAGGTTTCACATCTTTTTCGTAACAGTTGTCTTATTCGTTTACAATGTAAAATTAAAAATTAAATGGTTGTATCTTTTAAACCGTAACTCGAATAAAAATCCCAAAATATCATTGGTTTTGTTTATTTAAGACGCACAAAACTAGATCAATTCATGATATGTTTTTATTTTTTTAACAATTATATTTTACATTTGTGTCTTATTATATGGTTTCACATATATCATATATCCGGCTTTGCATCTATTATCTAACATCTATCATAATTGGTTTACTTTAGCATCTATCATAATTGGTATGGTTTCGTATCTAGTATCTATCGCATCTAGCAAAAAAAGGTCATGCATCCTCTTCGTAACAATCGTCTTCTTCGGTTACATTGTAAAATTAAAAATTAAAAATTTCGTAAATTTTGACCGTAACTCAGGAAAAAAATCTAAAAATACCATTGGTTTTGTTTTTTTAAGATGAACAAAATTAGATTCATTCATTATATGTTTTGAATTTTTTTTTAAAATTTATATTTTACATTGATTTCTCATTATATGGTTTTACATCTATCATATATCTAGTTTCACATCCAACATCTAACATATCTAATAGTTGGTATGGTTACTCATCTAACAATACAAAAATTAAAGAGGTTTCACATCTACCACAAAACGTTTTGCATTTTCTTCAGCAGTCGTCTTTTTTGTTTCCCTGTAAAAACCTTTTGAAACACATTTTCTAGAAACACAAAAAGCAACTAAAACCTAGAACAATACAACATTTTAAATACAAAATCAAAGTAAAAACTGATGAAATACCAAAAATCACAAGTAACATAGAGTTTGAAACTTAAGAACAAATTTGTAGAAAAAACGATTTACATGAATTATAAATAAAAAAACAAACGTTGAAATCAAATAAAAACACAATCAAAATTGAAAACTACAAAAAATATCATATGATAAAAATATATCAAGAATCGAGTTGAAACTGTTCCTACATCCTAAAGAGAAAAAAACATAAAAAGTTAAAACAAAAATATATAAGGTGTTATATATAATTAGTTAAGGGTAATTGGGGTAGTAAATAAAATAGTTGGGTCTTATATGGTAAATAGAGGAGTTAAATGAGTATTTCTCACAAATATATGAAGACATGGGTAGTAAGTGGATAATAGTTTGGCTTTTAGGTCTTAAATGGTCTAAACCTTTTGCAGAAAGATGTACAAAATTGTTAGACTTAATACACATTGATATATGCGAGTTAAATGGTATCTTGGTACGTGGGTGTAAAAGATATTTTATAAATTTAATTGATGACTACTCTAGATATACTTATGTCTCAGATGGTACTGTTATATTTCATATGACTTTGGACAATTTGACCTGCTGTAATTACTAACATAAGAGAAATTTCTCCGGCTAGAACCTTAACTGCGACAATGGTGGCTAAGCGTCTCGAGTTTGAACCTGGTAACTTGGTTTTTCTTGAACCTTTCATTCCTAGCAAATTCAAGCAAACAGATTATGATGCTAGTTGTGTTCCACCTCCAAATATGCCCACATAGACAAATTTATTTGTTTACAATCAGGTCAAACCTATTAAGTATTAATTACAAGCCCATGGTTGAGAAATCTCATGGTTGTTGGATGTAGATGTTATCTTTGAATCTTCTACCACGGGGCCCTTTACCCTTAGGTAAGGAGTGATGTAAAAAGATCGAGAGGGGACGAGAGACACCTAGTTTATGGGTTGGAGATGGAGAAGAGGGAGTTGAGGTAGTAGGCGTGAGGGTTGATAGTGGAGGCTAATTAATTTTGAGTAGATGAGTTAAAATAATTTGAGAAAAAGGACATTTTAAGGATGTTTAGAAGGTTTTTGAGAGTTTGGGAAGGGCTGGAAATTGGGGGAGAATGAATGGAAATTTGATGAGTCAAAGAGATGAAGGTTGATGATCCAACATGCCCAAAACAGGGTTGAACCATAGAATAGATGTAGTTTAGAGGGCCTAGAGGCCCAAAAAACTGATGGACCGTGGTTTGAGAGTGCATCATGCTATTATTTATCTGTTGGGTTTTAAGAAGCTGGGCTGACGAGCTCGGCCTAGCAGATAAAATGATACCAGAGCTAAAGATAGGAAGGCCTATCAGAACAAAATGTATGAAAGAGTGAATTCCAATGAGTTCGATATCAGGCGAGGCATTCGTACAAGACAAAAGTCTAGGGATAAAGGCGCTGGCCGGTGGCAAAGTGAAGGGAGGGGTCAAACAACCACTGACATCATTCAAATATGTTTGTATAGGGTTTTTGTCATTAATTTTTGGGATATTTCTGGCTACATCTGTCGAGATTGAGGTTGGGTTAGGGTTAGTGGATAACGGATTTTCATGCAGGTCGATATGCGGGGACTGCGTACGGAATCCGACTATCGCGGTGTCGACGTCGAGATAAAACGGTCGATGAGGGTGAGAGGTATTTTATAAACTTAATTGACGACTATTCTAGATTTACTTATGTCTATTTGGATAAACATAACAATAAAACTTTTAGCATGTTTTAAATATTCAAAACAAAAGTAGAAAATATATTAGACAATAAAATTAAAATCTTGTATAGTGATAAAAGTAGAGAATAATTTTGGAAAATTTTTCTAATTTTTAAGAAAAGCATTGGGATAATTTATCATGTCCGATCTCGCTTTTACGGTATCGCTTTCGGGCTTTCGGTTCAAACTTTTTGTCTTGTTACATCAACGGTTTAATATATTTGGGCTAATTTATCTAAACCATTTTTTGAAAATTGTTAAATAAAAATCTAAAATTATTCTGTAAAATCTTATGTTTTTGTTTTTTAGATTTTTTTTTATTTAGCGATAATTTTATAACTATCTAAAAACCAAAACACACAATACTCGAGAAGGCAATTTCGGTTTTCTTAACAAATCTCCATCTTTTATTTTGATTTCTAGATAATTGTAACCCACCTGTCCATTTTGATTCTCCTTTTAAACTTATCAATCTTTTTTTAATTTTTTTTAAACTCTAAAAACTACCGTAACAATTTAATGTATTTGATTAAAATAATAAATAAATAAATTTTGATTTAATTTAATTGCGAAATCGGTTGTGCGTGATGAAATGTAAGATATGCAACTTGGTACAAAGGATAGGTAAAAAATAGTTGTCTCGACTTTGTTATAGAAAGTAATGTTTGGTCCATTCTTTCCTTTTCCTCTTTTATTTGGATGAATTAAACTTTTATTTTTCTTTTTACAATCGACAAAAGGAAATTACAAGGTTGGAGAGCTTGTCATCTTCCCCATATGTTTTTTTTTTCTATCGACAAGCAAGCATCCAATGACAATTCCGGTGACTGCTACTGTTATCTTCATAGCAAAAAGGCATATGTTAATTATAATTAATCCAATGGTTTAGATTAGTATGTTTGTTTCTAAACATGACTATTGTTTGACCTAATATAATAGGACGATTATTTTATGTGATTAATTGAATATAATTTTAGTGGCACGTGGGTAATTATATATCAATTAATAGATATTTATCATTTTTATGTTATTTTTATAAATATTCTTTTAGATGGTAAATATTGAGACAAATATTTTTTATGGAATGTTTTGCGAAAAAGTGTATATATATATGAAACATATCGGTATTATATGGATATTATAACTTTTAACATGTTTTTTTGTCCGAGTACTGATTTTGAGACTGTGCATAACTCTTTTACCACGCGGCCATTACGAGCCATGTTTGCACTGACCAGTAGCAGCAACCGGGTTATGTCTGTGTTGTGATCTTATGAACCGTGTCAAAATGAAATGAGCATCAACCAAAAGTTCTCGGCTTCTTTCTTAAGTGCTTGATCTATCATAGACGATTTTAAATCTGACTCGTCTCCTACTTTCCACGCATCATGAATGGATTCACCTTTCTCCCTCTGCAACTCCAGCCAATTAGAATTAGTCATCTGAATCTTAGAATGTGCTAATGGTTGGAAGTATATCCCACTGACTGACGGCACTCAACTAAGGTCGGGCCAGAAGAAACAAATGTTTACTGACGGGACGAGACGAAATAAATCTATCTTTGGCTTTCGAGTATTCACCTCCTTCCCTTGTCAGGATTTTTCGTCGAGATAGTCCGGTATTATTCGAGTTCCTACTGCGGTGAAGAAGAGGCTAAAAAAATGATTTCAACACTTGGATAGACAGCCACTCGAATATTCGAAGCTTTCGCATAGCTGAGGAGATCAGTAGCACTGTGTCTACGACCAGAACTGTCGAATGTCGAACCACCAATCTTGGTACCCACTGAATGATCCAAAGTAAACCGGATCAACACCGACTTCCAATAGCCCGTCTCTGACTGCTGATTGCCAATTCTTGAGCTCCGGCTTAAAGAAACACGATAGCCCTCTCAACCCACTCATAGGACTGGTTCACCACTCGGAGGTCCCAATTCACCCCTGACCTTCCATAGAATTTTTGATCGGATCGACTATAGAACTCTGCCGTTGCAGGTCCTTCTCTTTCCGCGACGACGGCCCTTTTTTTGTTGTTGTTCACCGCGGCACGAAATCATGAAGAAGTTGGAATAACTCATAAAGAGAGTGGTGCCTAGCCATTGAGAGCGTCCGTTATCTTTGTAGAGGAACAATACGATCTTGGACTGGCCCGCTTCGCATGACCTCTCCTAATCACTGTGTTCCCTAAGGTGCTTCGACCAATGAATATGGATTCATTCCTCAAAGCAAGGGACAAAGCATGAGCCCAGCCCTACTGCTCTAGCCTACCACAAAGAAAAGAAGCCACCCACGGATTTCACATTTTCTTTAGCAGTCAGATTCAATTCCACCTTCATAAAAATGGGGTTTAGGCGGCACTCCTCGTTTTACTTCTTCCAATGCTTACTCTGGCAAGTACAATTTAGTTCGCCTTTGAGGGAGTTATTCGACATAGACTAATACGGCCTCTTAGGGGCCCAAAAGCACTTCTCGTTTTTGAAGGAAATGTGTGGGCGACTACTCTTTTTTTCTCTAGAGAGGTCGAGGCTTCTTAATTAAAAAATGGGGAGTGAGGGGGTTTTCGTTCTGGTTTAGGAAAGAGTCAACGCAATGATCTTACTTCACAGCAATCTCTGGAGTTTTCCCTTATCCGACCGGGTCTTGCAAGAGAATAGGATTTCACAGTATAACTGCTACGAGAGAAGTTTTCTTTCTCTTCCCCCTTACTTTGATGTTGACTCTGACTTCTAGGTCTCTCATTCCTCCTACTCTTTGATTTGGTAACGTACCGACAAGGCAAGTCCGGTGTGACTCTTGTTGGAGTTCCTGAAGCTGAAGTGAAGCAAGGGATGTGGTCTTTCTTTTTACACACGACATGGAGTGTATGGTCGATGGTAAAATATGATGATATGTGGGTCGTCAAAGCAATGAGTCTGATGCAAAATCAAAATAAATATTTGTTTCAACCCAACGCGAGATATTTCTTCCAGTGGTGGATGTCTGCTTGGTTACAAATCCGCAGCAATTGCTATTTGCTCGCCTACAAATCTACTAGGGCTAATTCTCATTCTTTTAATTGCTAAGAGACAGACCTTTCTAAGCTAATAGAATAGGCTGATAGACTTGCTTTCTACGGTACTACCTATATATAGGCCAATTACAGACAGCTGCATGTTCGTATGGTGGCGCGATGTTCTACGTGAATCCACGTTGGAAGGACATCATACCAAAGTCGTATAATTAGGACCTCGATATGGTTCCATTCTGTTCATCATATCGGAGGTTATGTTCTTTTTTGCTCTTTTTTGGGCTTGTGATTACTTATTGGAAGACTTACCAATAAAAATTCATTCAACAAACCTATTATGGATAAAGACCTAAATTTTTTAAGAGACTTTATACCTTAAATACCCTTATATATAATATACATTGTCTTAACCAACTTCTCTTTTTTTGTGTTTTTTTTTAATTTAAATTTTTAAAGGTCCGTATCTTTTAAACCGTAACTCGGAAAAAGAGTCGAAAATACCGTTGGTTTTGTTTTTTTTAAGACGAACAAAACTAGTACCATTCATGATATGTTTTGAATTTTTTAAAAAATATATATTTTACACACGTTTCTCAATTATATAGTTTCGCATCTAGTGACTCGTTTCGCATCTATCAAAATAAATAAGCTTTTGCATCTATCAAAACAAAGTGATTTCTAATCTAGCAAAATAAAAAAGGTTTCACATCTATCAAAATAAAAAAAGATTCGCATCTACCAAAATAAAAAAGGTTTCGCATCTATCAAAATAAAGAAGGTTTAGCATCTACCAAAATAAAGAAGGTTTCACATCTAGCAAAATAAAGAAGGTTTCGCATCTAGCACAACAAAACAGGTTTTCGCATCTACCATAAAGAAGAAGGTTTCGCATCTTCTTCGCGAAACCCCTATAAATTTTAAAACTTTAAAAGTCTGTATCTTTTAAACCGTAACTCGAAAAATGCGAAAATACCGTTGGTTTTGTTATTTTAAGATGAACACAACTGGTACCACTCCTGATATGTTTTGAATTATTTTTTTTAAAGAACAAATAGTGTTTTGCATGTATCAAAGACGTGTTTTGCATCTACCATTACATAAGAATTACACGTTTCGCAACTATCAGTAGGTACAAATACAAACATTTCGCATCTATCACAAAATATGTTTTGCATCTACCAGTGAAGAAACATACAGGTTTCGCATCTATACTTACTCACTGAAATTGAACATTTCACATTTCCTTCATTGAAAACACAGAAACTGTTACGCGACTGAAAATCCCAAAAACACAAAATAAAACACTAAAATCAAGAAAATACTAATACAATGCTACAAATAAACTTCATTACCATAATTTGAACTCAAAACTAAAAAGAAATTCGACTCGAAACACTACAAAACAAACGAAAACAGATCTTAAAAAACAACAATTTCGAGCTTAAGTTCGAGTTTCAAACACACAAAACATCGAGTATCTTCGCATAATCAAGTAAAAACACAAATCAAAATAATATAAAATCAAAGAAAAACAAAAAAATCGAGTAAAAAAAATAAATGAATCGCCTAATACAGAGTTGTTCTATTCACGAATAGAGAGATTTGTTTTTTGGAGAAAAATGTGAAGAATGAGTCTAAAACCTTTTTTATTATAGAGTATGGGTATTTAGGGTATTAATGGATCTTTAATGACAAATATTTGACTAAAACAGATCTTTCTTGAAGAATAATGAAAATATAAGTCTTAGATGGATAATACTTATGATTTTGGATCTTAAATGGTACTTAACCCTTACTTATTTTTGTAGTAAATAATTGTTCATGTTTTTTGCATTTTGTACATTTCCTAATTACTCATATTCTATATTGCGTACAAGTTCTAACATAATCATATTTTAAAGTTTGTAACTGATTCTGTTTTAAATTTTATAATTAAATTTAATTCTTATTTTCTCGGCGTATTATTATTTATGTTTCACATTTCATAATAGAATTTATCTTTATTGTTTTAAATTTACATTAAAGCCCAATTGGTCATTGGACTTAATTGGTAAAAACAAGACATAACATAGTAGAGTTGTAAATTTGAAAGTTCCAAATTTGATTTTTTAGCTCTCGTTTTAAAATTATTCTTCTTTCTTTAAGTTTGGTGATTAGTCATAACTTTTATGAGTAATTTAAAAGCCTATTAGCGTAAAACAAGTTTATGATTTCTGGTAGTCTTTTCAGACATGAGGCAATAAAAAAAGTAGTGTTTGATAGATGTACGTTTATAAGCTCTTTTTTATTGTTAGATTACTGATTCTTCAGCATGTTTGAGATCTACTGATTATATATTTTTTGCTATTATGCTGCTTCTTTTGATTCCTGATGTAAATAGGTTCTTGATTGAAGTTGGAATGCTTCATTATGAGAGAGTGTACATTTGGACTGAAGATCTGCAAAAAAAATATTATGTCAGGTATATACCCTACACATAAGATTATTAGTTTCATAAAGCTTATAAATTCGATTATCCTTAAAAATATTGAAAGTTTGAATCATATTAGCAGATCTTGATGGTGTCATGCTATTGCTAGTGAATATCTCAAATGAATCCAATTTCTAGGTTGTCCAGTAGGACGATAACTCTGAGTATATTGAGAATTTGAGATTTATTTAGGTATTGATTTCATTTGCATTTGCGTGTCCATTTTGCGAGCCAATCTGCAGTTGTATTTTATTCCCTAAAGATATGAAATATAGACATGTTTAGAGATAATAATTTCATGTAACAATCTAGTAAATGTGTTGGAAACCAATAAGCTTTTTGATTTAGTAACATTGCTAATAATAAGTTGAAGTCAGTTTTTATGTCAAGGTTAATGATTTGCATTTTACAGCAGAGGATGAGACCATTAACGAGGGCCGTGCATTCAGCTATGATAGAAGTCTGTTAACCATAGATACTACCAATGCTGCAATAATTTTCTCTTTAGAATTCATGATAATAACACCACCTATAAATTATCCCTTTTGAGAGTATGTTGCATCAGTGTTTAGTTTGAGTCTTGTGTTGCTAAGAGGTTTCCAGTTGATAGCAGTGACCTTCCTAGGATGTCTTAGATGAATAAAAAACCCGGTTCATAAGAAATGTTTGTCTCTTTGTACCAGTATTCATTTTTAAGAAGTTTTTTAATATCAAGCCTAATCATTATGTTCTTGACTTGATGGATCATTGGCATATACACTTATATTTTTTTTTTCTTCCAGTGGTAACTCGCAGCCGCTATTCAACGAGTGCGCACATGGTAAACCCTCAGTCTGACGTAATAGCCTGTAAACCAACATCAAAAGGTAAACCACACAAGATGACATTCTCAAACCAAGAAAGTGTTTGTAGAGAAGTTTGAACGCATGGAATTTTGGTCACGAGCTTATCTAGTCCACCAACTCGGGTACCCCTTTCGGGGCGCATATACACTTATCTGCTGATACTTAAGTTTGTTTTTAGATAGCCAGATAACCTAACATATGATGTTAGGAAGGCTAGTACGTATATGCACATCTTTAGAGGACGACGAAAACCAACTCCGCATCATATGTTTTAGTGTCACGTGTTTCCCAATTCTGAAGTTAAAGATGGTGAGTTGAATACTTTGGATCGTCTAAGTAAGTTGAGAGAAGTCAGAATGTAAAGAGAGAAATAAAAAGTTCTAATTTCCTCCTCTAATTTTACAATATGTGATAAAAATTTCTATTCTTTACATTTCAGTCATCGAAGTTCAATTTCCTTATCAAAAGAGACAGCCAAAATACTGCCAAACTTGACATGATATATTACATTGAATAAATAAGTTATGTAGAGACTCAATATTTTCATAGTGCTGACATTATAAAGCTAAGGATATGTTCCTGTGTTGAAGGTTTGTGTCAACAGATATCTAGTTATTTAAAAACCTCAAAGAAGAAATGAACACTTCTTTGGAGTTATGTTGTTTTAGGTTCTCGAATAACATTGATTTAGTGCTTTTGATCCTTATACTGTTTCATGTATCTTCAGTGATGTAGTCCTCCTTTTCAGAGATAGTCCATCGAATTTTGTCTTCTTCAGCTTCTTTAATAGATAGTTTTTTTTAATTTCTTCTATGTATGATGGTTATGACAATAGAGAGAAGTTTATTTGTCTTCCAGCTCCTATGATTCCAGTAATCTTTAACCATGTCCTGAACATACCATGAGGTATTATTATCATCACCAATAGTGATAAGAGGGTGGGTGTTACACCATTTGTCTAGCCAAAATTCAATTTCTCTTTACCAAGCTTCAAAAATATAAACTTTTCTACTATATGCCTCACTTCAATTAGCCTTTTCCAAGTTTTAAATATTTTTTAAATACCTGGACTTGCAATGTGTGATAGATAGAACAATAGTTGTTGTGCATATATTTGGATAAAAGGTAATATTTTATCTAAATTTGTACCAAAGCTTGTAGGAGAAGGTTAGATAAATGTATTCAAGGCATCCTATATTGAGATCCTCTTCTTCACGCATTATTCATCCAATTGGTCCATGATATGGCTTTGTAGTTTTTATTAAAACCTTAGAGATATCTACTGCATACTGTTTCAATTATAGTGAGAACAGATTTAGGCAAGGTATTCTGTAGTTGGTAATTAAGAATAATTACGAGAACTGATTGTGTGAGAGTTAGTCCGCCTCCAAAAGAAAAGAGGTTGTGATCCCATTCTTGAGTTTTTAATCAAAATTTGGCAACCAATTATTTTGTTATAATAGCCCAGCAGTGTTGGAAGAATTTGGTGTTAAAAATGTATACTCTAGCCACACTTGAAGAGTTCAAAGCTTTGACAGAGATATGAATTTCCTCATAAAAAAGGTATCATAAGGTTAATGTTATCTTTATTGGTAATGATCTTGGGTATAATGGTATGAAGACCAACTATCTCTGTAGGTAGAGAGTTCTCAATTAGTAAAGACTTGAAATGATTAACAATAGAGACACAAATCTCTTAGTTATCCTCAATCTAATTGTTGGTGTCCAAAATTATAGGATTTTGAGTTTTTTGTTTTGCTCTTAACATAGTTTTAAAAGGCAGCCATGTTCTTGTCACTATTTTAGGTCCAATTAACATAACATTTTTGTTCCCGATAAGACTCCTCTCTGACCAATACTTGTAGGTGATTTTATTGGGCTTTTCCATCTTTAGTTTGTCTTATTGAGACTTATAATCATCAAAACAGTTATCATAAGACCTTACTTCTTCTCCAGATTGAGCAATGGCTTTGAATATGTCATAAAAGGTTTCCTTATTTTATGTCTTTAGGAATATCTTGAGCCTTTACATTTTTCTCAAAAATACCTAAAGTTGAAGGCTATTCATTTATTCATTCCAATTTTACTCAGTTATACTTGAGAATTATGGGTGAAGAAACCACATAGTTAGGAATTTAAATGATCACTTGATCTTGTTAGAGGAGTCTTATATAGTGATACATAGAGGTGAGTGGACAGATCATGTTCTGGACATGTGTTTTACTAAGGTGTTTTTCAAAGTAATTTGATCAGGCATTGTTATATAACACCGTGTCTAGAAGCTTCAATTTATGTAAGTTCATCCAAGGGTATTTGGAACCAGAAAATCTTACATATGTGAGATTTCAATAAATGGTTATGTTATTAAACTCATTTATGCTTCTCAAGCATAAAAAATAACATGATAGTTGGTCAAAAGGGTTAATAATGGCATTGAAGTCCCTCATACTCCATTCCATAGTAGAGTCAACTATATTACTAAGATTGTTCCAAAAAGCTAACCTTTGATCCCTTATGCATTTTGCATAAACAACTAAAACCAAGATTTTTTTCAAAACTAGTGTGAGTAACCGTTATATGGAGAATAGATTCATGATCTACTATAGTTTGGACTCTAAAACCGTTCTTCCAGAAGAGCTAAATCCTGTTGGAAGTATTGGCAATAACATTTTGATATTTCAATAGTGTAAGACGATATTTTATGATATGGTAATGGATTTTATCCCGTGTCTAATATCTTTGTTCCCAATGCTTATGAAATTCCAGCACAATATTGAGACTGTCATTTTGAGGGGCTAGTTAGAGACCTGGCAGACCCTTTGAAATGAATAATCTTGGTTATAATTAGACCTTCGGGTCGTTTAAGCTTAACTTTTTAAACTCTTTTGCTCAAAAATTTCTTGAAGTTATTTATTTCTTGTGTTGTGATTGTAGGTGTTAAGGGAAGACTTCCAGGTTTTTGGGGATTATGAGATGGATTTCATGGGTTGGTGATTCCTGGTCATTAGATGTTGTTAGCAGGATACATGTTTTAATATAATGCAGTGCTTCTATAATCTCAGCCTCATAGATATTAGATATGTGGTTGTTTGTAGCTAAGTGATTATAGGGTTTTCTGGATGTTGATTCACTAGATGAGTTAGGAAGTTGAGGTTTGGTAGATGGTAGTTGAGGGCCACTTGAGGCGTGGGCTAGGATTTGATATGCATTACATTGTATTTATTTGTCTTTGGTGGTGTTATCTATATTAGCTTGAAATGGCTCATTGAAAATTGTGGATTTTAATTTTGGAATCCATATTTTAGTTGGTTTAGGTTGTTTGATATTGAGTGTGGCTAGATTTTTCTGGTGATTCTCTTCTTGAAGTTGATTATCTTGCACTAATTTGCTGCATTCCTTTTGATTGTATCCGATATGAAAAACATGTGTAGCATCTTGGGATCATGTTGGGCCTCAACTATGTTTGTCTAATGGTTGTGTGTTCCATGATGAATGGATGCATCATTAAATAAACCAGCACCATTACATATTTTTTTAATATTTTTAATTATGTAACAATATTCTTACCATTAAAAGTGTAAAACAATCGATAAATATAACTGGTTTATCGACGATACAAGTTTTAATTGATCCAAGCAGTTTGTCTGTTATTGCCTTGGACTAATCATAATCGTTTATTTTTTAAGGTCTTCGACATAATAGATTGTTGTCCAACACAATATATTTCCGATACTGAATAGAAAACGTAGAGCACAAAAACAATATCAATAATAGAACAACATCCTTCACAACATGATCCCTCATGCCATGATAGTTTTGTCTATTGATTCATGTAAGCACAACACACCATGTGAGTTTAGTGTTACTGAATATGCGTTTTAGTGAAATTAAAAACATGGTATTCTTACTAAACATGCGTTTACAGTTCTATAAACAAACACGCGAGTTTAGTGTTACTGAACATGATAGTTATTTTAAACATGCAAGTTTAGTGCTACTGCACATGCTAGTTATAATAAACATGCGAGTTTAGTGTTACCAAACATGATAGTTATAATAAACATGCGAGTTTAGTGCTACTGAACAAGCTAGTTATAATACACATGTGAGTTTAGTGCTACTGAACATGCTAGTTATGCTGGTTATAATAAGCATGCGAGTTGAGAAAATCCAAAGATGAGAAAATCCAAAGATATATACATACTTATATCAAAACTATTTGGTATTGGTTTGGTTTGTTTTTGTGCCAAATTTTCTGGAACTTTCGTCCATAAAGTATGTTCTCATAATCTTTGACTCTGTTTCTGCACCATCGATATAGTGAAGTATGAATCCTCCGACTTTGTTTAGAGGCATTTCCTTGTTGCCATGTTTCAAACCAAAAATAGTTTATACGTTATTGGTCGTTAGTTTGACCAGTTTGGACCCAAATTTGAAAGCTTCATATTCGACCGAATATGCCTTTATAATTTTGGTTATAAGGTGACAATGTGTTTTCATCAAAAAATTCTCATTACAGAGCTCATAAAAATCCTTCAAGATTGTATAGATAGGATTTTCCTTGGCAGTTTCCATGTGTTCTGGAGTAATAATATTACTATTCTCTTTAACCAAATTCAGGATGCTAACTAATCCAAAATAATATAAGCAAGCTTTAAGAGATATATGTCCTGCAAAAACAAGATTCGGCACATGTTGATTAAACAATCCATAACTATGCATTTTTCTACCAATCTTGCGATTCCAATTATACTAACCATGTGAAACCAGGTATATTAACCATGCGAGTTTAGGGATTTCAAACATATAATGGACAACCAAAAATGTAACATGCGTTTCCTTTGTATAACAGATAAAAAAGATGCGAGTTTAGTGTATGCCAACTAAAGAAGATGTGATACTATGTTTGTATCTCATATGAAAGCTGGAGAAAACCAAAAATATTATTTGAGAACATAAAACTGAGATACCAGACAATACATTACAACCTAGTTATAAAATATAACACATTATATGCACCTAAAAAACCTAAAAAGTACTTGGAAACATTATGTCTACTAAACCATAAACTACGAATGATCAATGAAATACCTAAGAACAATACAAGTATAACTAAGAACATAGTTTCCAAGAACCATCGAAATACAATCTATATATAGAATATATCTAAAAATCATAACTTAGTTCCCAAGGACCATCTAAATACAGTGAAATATATAATTGGTACAATGAGTGCATGAACTTTGTTTCTATAGAAGGTCCAAACGCAGAATCAAGCTTGAAATAATTATTCTTGGACGATAAAGAACCACCTCAGATGTCTTGATTGATTCTTCGGAGTTTGAAGGCGTCTTCGATTTCAGATATTTTTGGTTTCGTGAGTTTGAAAGGGAATGGGTACTAAAAGGTTTTGGTTAAAAAGGAGGGTAACAAAATTTCAACCTAAAACACCATATTTATACTAATGGGGTATTTTATCCGTATTTATTGTCCAAGTACTTATTGATAATATGCAATTTTTGAATATTATGTGGTAATAAGATAATTGAATTGGTATTTGTAGATACTTTACACAATTATAATTAGTTTACAAAATTACTTTGTTTTATACTTAGTTAATGTTATATTTTTGTTTTTTTGGTATTTGAATATTTTAATCTTATTTTAATTATAAGTTTATTCTTCATCTATGTCTATCAATAGGACATTAGATATATAAACGTGTAGTTAGATATATAATTCGAATATTGAATAATAGAAAGTGATGTCATAAATTTTGTCGTATTAATTTTATTTATTTATTTTGGAGGGAACCCACAGCTGCTACTCAACGAGTGCGCACATGATAAACCCTCAGTCTGATGCAATAGCCTGCGAACCAACGCGAGAAGGTAAACCACACAAGGTGACAGATTTAACCAAGAAAGCGTATATAGAGGGATTCGAACTCATGACCTTTGGTCACAAGCATGTCTTACTCAACCAACTCTGCTACCCCTTGAGGGCTCGTATTAATTTAATGTATAAACTGCGAGGAGTTAAATATTAATAACCCAATTTTGACTTAACTCTGCTACTATTTGAGAACGTTAAACGAAATGATGAAAAATATTTAGTATAAAAGATAGAGAAATATAATGAAAGTAGGTAACACTAATCTTTATTATTATTTACTATTTTAAATTCATATTATCTATTTAATATATATATATATATATATATATATATATATATATATATTTAACTTGAACAACAACGTATCCAATTTTGTTATAATACTTTAAATATTTATGTTTCATCATTAGTTATTTAGAAATTTTTATTTTTTGAATATTACATTTTTTAGAAAAAAATATGTACTTTTCAAATCAGAGTTGGTGTGGATTATTTTCGACTGAAGGTAATTCGGTCAGGTATTTTGTGGTGTTTCAAAGGTATTTAATGTTTGGGTGTTTTGTAGTGAGAGAGTTAAGCTGTCTGGTTGTATTAAATGTTTATTACCCTCATTAATGAAACTGGTTGGGTATTTATACCCTTAATTATGGGCCACATGGGCTTTCGGGTCAAACTTATGAAACCGGGTCAAGTTCAAAAATCCATTAGTTTATTAAGCAGATTAACAATTAGCTTAGTCAAATGTGATTAGTTTTTAGTACTTTTGTCCAGTTCGGATGGTTCAGTGGGTGGCTTTTGTCCGAATTTCCCTTGTCCGGTTTCTACAGTGAGTAGTGAAAATTTCCGGACTCATCAGTAGCCCCTTTTTTAGGTTTTGTTCGAAGGCCTTTAGCAAGACCTTAAAAATCGCCTTTGGGCACTTGTAACATTTTCTGGACGGATTTAGTGTTTAGTGAAGGATTTATCCGGACTGAGAAACTCTTCAGAAGTTCAAAGGTTTTGCCATGGATCGTCGGACACGTGTCATCTTATGATTTGCCTCACCAACCGTTTTTCTCCTAGAACGGCGCTCCCACTAATCCCAAAAAGTAACCTCTTTATTTAATACAATAACGTCAGCGCTGTCTTCAATAATTATTTTTGTCTTTTCGTATTCTCCTAGGTTTTTGGCATCTTTTTGTTTCATTAATATATATTACTTCATTTTTCACTGTTTTACCATCTTCATTACTCTCTCATTCTTTCATCTCAAAGCTTTCACCTCTCTTTTCAAAATCCTTTTGGTGTGAGTTTATGTTCACAGCAAGAAATGCACTGGTGAAAGGCGGGTGGCTTAATCTCTCGGAGTTAGAAAAAGCACAAAGAGTTGAGCGAGAAAGGCGCATTGCTGCAGGTCTTCCAGTTTCTCCAATCGATAAGTCTGAAATGCCATCTTCAGAGCCTGATCGAGGTTCATCTTCTGCCAGAAGCTCCAAACCCAAGAGGTTATTTCAACCAAGTCTTTCACCCATCGTATCAGGCTCCTCGGTTCAGGAGTCACAACCTACTGTGGAACAGGAAAAAGCTGTTACAAGCACAAAGAGACCCTCTCCATTCATAGCTATGGGATCAAATGCTGAAAATTACCCAAAAAAACTGACATTTCGTCGAAGAGGCCGCTTTGTAAAAGGCCAGGCTGTTGTTCCACAGTCTAAGTCTCTGAAATCAGGCCCCCCTAAGTCTGGGGCCAAGGACAAAGCTACAGGGTCAAAGGCATCCATCAAAGTCCCTAAGGATAAATCGTCTGGTCCGGAGGCTACTAGAACAAGCCTTCGAAATGAACCTTCCGGATCTGAGCCCCAGCCGGACACCAGAGCACAAAGAGAAAGCGATGGAGGTGTCTAATGGTTCAGGAACCATGGTTTAAAGCTGACAACCTGCTTAAGAACTGGCGGTCTACCTGCGAAACTGGCCCATTAGGACTGCAACCCGCCGAGACCGCAACCCGCCGAGACCGCAACCCGCCGAGACCGCAACCCGCCGAGACCGCATAAGGAGCAACCCGCCGAGACCGCAACCCGCCGAGACCGCAACCCGCCGAGACCGCAACCCGCCGAGACCGCAACCCGGCAGGACTGCGAAACCACGGTTTATTTGTAAAAAACCGGTGGTTTATTGGTAAATATTATGCTGATTTTATTTATTTTATATCCAAAATGTTATATTTAAAAAATATTGAGATTGAATATTATTATAGAATTATTATTACATTTTTGTTAATATTAATTTGTTTTGGTTATTAATATTTTAAGTGTTGTAATTATTATATAGTCTAAAATTTTAAATATTACTTATGTTATTATCATATTTTGAATATTATTATTATTATGTTTTTATATCTAATACAAAGCAAAACTATATCTTATCATGTTAAAATATTACAAATTCTACGGTTATAATTTTAATATTACATTTTGATTACTATTGTGATTTGGTTTTAAATTTTACAAGTGTTTGATATTATTTTTTAAACCAAAATTAGATCTTATGAAGTTATAAGTATTTCATAATACATTTGTTGTTGTTATAATAAAAGGTAAAGTCATTTTTGGATAATTTAGCCGTTCACAGTTTATACTCGTGCGGGCCAGGAGTTGTACAAATGTTTTCAAATTACAATACAAAATAGTAAAAAACTATTACAAACATCATTCATCTTCAGCTTCGTCTTCTTCGTAAGTAAAATCTTCGCCGTCAGCTTCGTTTTCTTCCGCAATTTCTTGTTCAAGTGTATCTTCGTAATCATCCGGATAATCTTCGAAGATGTCGTCTACGTTCACTTCGTCTCTGAACTCTATGTCTTGCATCCTTTTATCCGCCGCTGTCCAATCCTTAACTGCCACAAGCACTCCAAGTGCTTTGCCCGTCAATCTTGTTCTCTTAGTCGTGTATTGCAACCTCGCTTGGCTGAAAGCACACTCACTTGCAACTGTAGACATAGGTATAGCATAAATCTCTTTAACAATCCTGCAAAGAATAGGAAACTCTTCAGTTTTGGTACCCCACCATCGTATGATATCTTCAATACCTTGGTCTTGATAATTCGTAAAGTCAAACCTAGTGGTCCAATATCTATACAACTCATTATCAGATTGAGGGGTTTCTGTAACATTGTTGTTTCGTAACATTGCCAATCGAATATAGTTAGTATTTCTCCCTCTACCCCTATTGTTACTACTGCTTACATTTGTAGATGTATTTGATCTATATCTTGCAGCATACTTATCATAGATATTATACAAACTATCATATATACCGCTAATATATCCTTTAGGGTCAATTGGTTCGGTCGGTGGTATATCTGTAGGAAACCGTACAGATTTATAAAAGCAATCAACTAGCAATTCAAATTTTTCTTTTCGTGAAAAAGGATCTAAAAGGCAAGCAAATGAATAACTATCAGGGATTGGATGAAAATACTTTGTGAACTTATATTCCATTCCAGGCACCATGTCTACGCATGCATAATGTGATCTAAATTCATCCATATGCATGGCAAGATTAGCAATCGTGAAAAGGGCCAAATGAGCATTAGGTTGATTTTGTGAAGAAAAGGTTAGGGTGTTTTCTTTAAAAAGTCTTAAAAATCTTAACATGTGTGCACAAAATTTCCAATGATCTGGTTCAATTGGTGTTTCACGATATGTATTATAAAGCGTCGATATCTCTTCTTTAAAAACATGCGCACGTGCAAGCATTGTGTAAGTAGAATTCCATCTAGTTTCGACATCTAATAAAAGTTTCTTATATTTTTTTCCCATTTGAAAGAACAAGTGTTTTAAAAGCTCTTTTTTTAGCAGCGGATGTCGAGCAAAATAGGATCCCATTTTTTATAGGGGTAATATAATCACCCTGAACCTTACGTATTCCTTCTTTCGCAATTAATTGAAGTACGTGGCATAAACATTTGGTGTGAAACAATTTTGGAAAAGGAGGATTGCAATCTGCTATAAGATATGTTATAGCACTAATATTAGAAGATGCATTATCCAACGAAATAGACATAATCTTGTTTTTAATGCCATAAACATTCATGCATTCAGTCATACTCTCCCTAATTATTTGTGCGGTATGCTTCCCAATTGATTCAAACCATATAATTCTCCTTTGGAGGACCCATTGGGCGTCCATCCAATGGAGGGTAACACATATCATATCTAAATCAGTAAAAGTAGCTATGTCACTAGTAATCGAAACATTCCATGGCAAAGTCTGCATAGTTTGAATAATCTCTTTTTTTCTTTGTAAATAATATTTAAAGGCTAGCGATCGCAAAGAGGTACGTGGAATGCGTGTTGCCTGTGGGTTTACCCCAACTTGCATCCAATTTTCGTATCTCCAAGAATCCCCAAAACTAAATGGTTGTAAACTACCGACTGCATAAATCATTGTTGCTTCCCTATACGTATCGTGGTTAAACTCAAAAGGAAGACCTGTTTGAGGGTTCGTGCAAACATTAGTTGGGTTAGGTTTTGTAGGATCATATATTTCATGTTTCGATAAATGTTTTACCATAGTGCTAGTGCCCATATTTCTAGATCCACTTACGTGAAGATAACGTTTATTGCACTCTTTACAATAACAAAACAAACCATCTTCTGATAGAGTATAGTGTTTCCAAATCCAAGATGTTTTCTTACGAGATCTCCCCCCACTAGTACTTCCACCACCACTTTCGTGGGAGGAGAGTGTGTCAACGTGAGGGAATTCTGTAGAAAAATCATCCATGGTATTGAGATCCACATTAGATGGTGGGTTTATCCCAGTATTTCTACGTTTTGAATTCATTTTAAAACTAATAACAGTTTTTTTTTCAAATATGCAATAAAATACTAATAATAAAATCACAATTTAGACTAATAACAAGATATAACAACTAAATTTAGACTAATAACAAGATAGAACAACTAAATTTAGACTAATAACAACTAAGAAACAATTTGCGGAAAAACAAAAATCAAACAATTTCGAAAGTAGGAGTAGAATAAGTAAAATAACTAATTGTAGTTTTCTAGAACTTATCGAACAAATAGATAGATTTAGAGAGAAGTAGAGAGTTGTTTGAGAGGTGTGAGTATTGGTGTTGGGGTCTCCTCTACTTATAGGGGAGACCCAAAAAAAAAAAAAACCGAAAAAACAAAAAAAAAAAAATCGCCCGGACCATCCGGATGGGCGTCCGGATGGTCCGGACACATGATCCGGGGCATCCGGACAGTTTCGCCCGGACGCCCGGACAGACAATTCGGACCATCCGGACGCCCGGACAGACAATTCGGACCATCCGGACGCCCATCCGGATGGTCCGATTGGAACCGGGGCATCCGGACGATCGTCCGGATGCCCCGGTTCAACCAACGGCTAGTTCAAACGAACTAGCCGTTGGCAACGGCCAAAAGCGGACCATCCGCACGCGTGGCCGGATGGTCCGCTTGATGACGTCATGCTGACGTCATCAAACGGCTAGTAGAAAAAAAAAAAAAAAAACACAAAATTACCCTATAAATACACCCTACATCCTCCTATATTTTTCACTACAAATCTCTCCCTCTCCACTACAAATCTATCCCCTCTCTCTACTACACTTCTCTAAATTTTTTTTATATTTTTCAAACTCTATTTAAATTTCAGGTTTCGCAAATGTCTTCGAAAACAAAAAAGAATGCTCGTAAAGGTGGACGTAGTGAACCAACCACTTCCGAATTGAGAGAGGTGGAAGAAATGTTGTTGCATACCATGGAGCATGAGGTAACGGAGAGCGAGACTATCGAACATCGCCCCGAGGGGGAGATTCGCATCCGTAGTAATCAGCAAGGAGGTCGAGGTGTAACAAAAATTTGGTCTGGTATGTTTCTGAACTACGAGGAACTGATCCAAATAGAGGGTATGCAAAATTTTTTCAAACTTATTGAGCCTACTAATGGCCAAGGTTGGATGAATCTAGCTAGATTCAAATGTGATTGGTATATAGAACTAGTGCGAAAGTTTTATTCCACGGCTAGATTAATCGAAAATGATCCAAGAGGTTTAGGATTGAATTGTTTGATTGATGGTAAAGACATTAGTTTTTTTGAAACTGATTTCTACGATCTTTTTTCCGTTCCAACCCATGATATCTATACCGGTAATAAATTACCTCCCATTAGTTATCGCCCTACGATATGGAGTGCTGATTGGCCTTTGTCTTACGAAGAAGCGGTAGAGATTCTTACTTGTCCTGGTGCGGAAGCTCCGGAAATTAGCGGTAAATTTCGAGCCATGCGGGGTAATTTGGATGGTATTGGGAAATTAGCTTTGAAATTGGTAAATAGTATATTTCTTCCACCTAGTAACAATGATTCGCAGCTTTCATATATTCAAACATTTGTTACTGCTTTTATGATTCGAAATCAGGGAATAATTAATTTACCCAGCTTGATGATTCGAAATATGGCTGCGAGGTGTGGTACAGATAAACTACCTTATGGGATGATATTGAGTAAATTGCTTGTTTCGAAAGGAGCTGATGTGAGTATGTACACTCCGGTGAAGGTGAGGCCGACTAGTGCTATAGGTAGAAACTCTTTGCGTTTGCAGGAAATATACTCTTGGGATGGAGAGTTGATTTCGAAATTAGAGGCATGGAACCACCATAGAGAAGACTTGAATCAGATATATATTGCGAACGGTCTTACAAAACCGCCAAATCCACCTACTCAGTATCGAGTTGAGGCTGAAGTGTCTTTCGATCCAAATGCTAGTGGTTCTTCGCGAGTACCGCCACAACAAAGACGAACCGATCGCGAATTTGCTGAGTTTGCGCATACTCAACAAATGGTTTGGCATGATGATTTTACAAAATGGCAAGGTGAATTTCAAAATTGGCAGGGGGGGGTAAATGACCAGCTTAGCCAGATACAGCAGTGGCAAGTAGGGGTGAATGATCAACTTGGTCACCTCCAGCAGTGGCATGGTCAATACGAGCAGTGGCATGGTCAATACGAGCAGTGGCATCATGGACAAGATCAATGGAATGAGCGATTTGCAAACTCTCAAGCCCAACAGTCGGAGTATATGCGACAGATGATGGAGAACATGCATTTGCAAGGTCCATCACCTAACAACAACAACAACGATGAAGCTCCTTAGTTTTTCGCAATTGATTTTCATTATCGTTGTAATGTTTTTCTTTTTTATTTGATTGGAAAACTATGTTACTTGTTTGGTTTTTATTTTTAATGAATTGTTTGTTTTGCTTCTATTTTTTATTAAATGTTATTTAAATCACTTACCTAGCTTTCAATTTTTATTTTGTTCTTTACAACTTACAAGTAATTTATGTTTATGCATATAAACTTCTAATATTGAATAGTTCGAAAATACAATAAACTATATAATTCATCTAACCATAAACACTTCAAGCTTGAAAGAATCTAAAGAATCACCTAATAATTTAAAATTTTAATACAATTATATGTCTAATAGGTATATATTATTTAATAGTAATATATTATTCAAACGTATCAAAATCAAATTACAATTATTTTTTTAAAATATAATTGATGATTATAAAATTTCGATTAAAATGATAACATATTTAAATTAAAATACATGAAATAGAATAATTAACTCAATTATTGAAATTAGATTCAATTAACACTTACAAATTAATTTTAAATAACATTATAATATATTCTGATAAACGGTTCTTAAATGGTTAAATGGTTTGGCTGATGGTTTGAACTGGTAAACGGCTCTTAAATGGTTCGTCTGGTGGTTTGAACTGGCGGTTTAACTGTGAAACTGGCCCATTACGACTGCAACCCGCCGAGACCGCAACCCGCCGAGACCGCATAAGGAGCAACCCGCCGAGACCGCAACCCGCCGAGACCGCAACCCGCCGAGACCGCAACCCGCCGAGACCGCAACCCGCCGAGACCGCAACCCGCCGAGACCGCAACCCGCCGAGACTGCAACCCGTGGTTCAGACTTAAACGGTGCGGGTTGGTGCTGGTTCAAACCGTTTGACACCTCTATGCTCAGCCATCCAGATAGCTCACTGAACCAACCACCATCACTCCTCCACCAAAGACAACTGACAATCATTCCATAGTGATGGAAGACAGCGTTGAAGAAACCCCTTTTGAGACTGATGTCTCCGGGCAGACGGGGGAAGTTGCCACTGCCAAGAAGGGCAAGGGTAAATAGAAGGTGTGTTTAAAACATCCGGACCTGCTGGAGTCCCTTAAAGGCAGAGTGAGACCTTGCTTCCACAAGGTGAGCGTAAAGTATCTGCTAGCCATACAGAACATTAACTACGCCTTCATTCATACTGCTGAATTAGGCCGGATCCGGACGAAGTGGGGGATCCCAGAATCTGTCAAAATGAGGATAACGGTCGATCCGGATACGCCAATGGACTCTAAGCTGAGTGAGATATTTTTCTACACAGAATTGTTCAACTGGGGGCTCAAATTTCCCTTGGACCCAGAGATCATCAGATATTTTCATCTGATAAAGCTCTGTCTAAGCCAACTGAGTCCCACTGCTTGGTACACCCTCATGGCCTGCATCATGGCCTCTAGGCTCTCCGAAATCCCGCTTCCGATGGAACAATTTGCTGATGTGGCCAGCCTTTGCAAGAATCACATCATTCCCTTCTACCATTTCAATATGGGTGACAATTATAAAGTGGTGGATGATCTGCTCGAATCGGAGAAGAATTGGAAGACCCAATTCTTGTTCATTAGTGAAGGTTGGGAAAATAGGAAGAAGATTAAAGCTGGTGTAAACCCAAGCATGCTTACCAGCATATGGAAAAGCACGGGTAAATATTTCATCATGTTTATTTTTCTTTCCTTATAAAAAGTTTGTTTACTTAAATACTCTTCTTCTTCTTTAGGTAGTGCTGCCGAAGGAGTTCTCCGACTACTTGGAAGAGGGGCAGACAACTTGTGCCAAGCTGAATGTTTGGGCTGCTGAAAAATGGGGAAATCGCTTCCACAATTGTTTTACCGCTGGCAACCTGGTGAGGTCCCACCTCTGGAACACAACCGGCCGGAGAGA
The DNA here is from genome assembly GCA_036936605.1 of Limnanthes douglasii subsp. nivea. NCBI lineage: Eukaryota > Viridiplantae > Streptophyta > Magnoliopsida > Brassicales > Limnanthaceae > Limnanthes > Limnanthes douglasii. The sequence goes on from JAUPFV010000002.1 coordinate 273,442,513, forward strand.
CTTGTCTTGGGAAGAACTGACCACACCACCTCCTTCGGGTGTCATCCTACAGAGGACAGATGAGAAGGATGGGAAGCTGGCCTTGCCGGGCAGAGCTAATGCCCCAAGTAAGATGAAAGAAAAAGCCAGAGGTAGCTGAGGCCAATCAAGGCGGTGTTGAGGAGATCGCCCCAACAAACCAGGAGGTGCAAGACCAAGGAGGAATTGATGCTGCTTTGCTTCAAGTGGTGGAAAATGAGAGTACCAAAGAGGCAGTTGGACTTCCAAAACCCTCAAAGGCTCCCAAAAAAGACCGAAAACGGGGAGCAGATGGTGGAGATAAGGAAGCCAAGAAGAAGAAAATCTCCAAGGCTGATGAAGTAGCTCTCCGGCCTCCGGAGTCTCTTCCTCCGGTCGACCCAACAGACCCAACACAGGTAGAGAAAATCCCAAGTGATTTTTACACCAGAGAGGGTACCGAGGGGATATTAACATTGATGGAGTAGACATCAGTGGTCTTCAAGGGATTGGATTTTACTTTGGAGACCTCGAGAAAGACGATTTTTCTGGCCCTTACCTCCCTCCAAGTTCTTCGAACATGGTTACTTTCAATGGTAAGTCTTTTTCTATTTCAGGGGAGAATGACATGGTGACCCACTCCTTGTTGAGCAATATTCAACCAGTGCTCAACTTGGAGAGACAAGTGCGAAGTCAATCTACCCTCATCAACATACTCAACGCAGACAAAGAGAGCTTATCCAACAATCTCCTTAATGCCAACCAGAATGTTGAGGCATTAAGGACTTGGATACCAAGCTGGCCACTTCGGAGGGGGTTAACAAAGAACTTCAAACTAAGTGTTCTAGCTTGGAGAAGGATCTCTCCACTTCAAAAGATGAGGTGAAGGCTAAGGACAATGTCATCCAAACCCTAACCAATGACAAAATTTCGCTCGAAGATGCTCTGTCTAGAGTTAACCAGGAGAAAGATGATTTGATAAAGGAACAGGAGAAGACAATCCAAGCCAAGATCGATGCATACACCAACAAGGTGATAGATTCCCAAGAGGAAAGGTATGCTAAAGTCAAATCAGACATGGTCTTGCTCTTTCATAAAAACTTTCCGAAGAGGACACTCAAAGATTTATGGCGATTTGTGGAATACGAAGACCTCCCTCACCACACTATGGCCGATGGTGATAAGCACAACTATTCCAGTGGTTGGGATGATACTACTGATGAAGAAGAAAGGACCAGAGAGAGCCCTAACGAGGAATCCAAAGACCTCAAGAAGAAACCAGATGAGGCTGGAACATCAAAGGAAGCTCAACCTTAGCGTTTTAACTATCTTTTTATTTTTCTTTAATTCTTGTGTTAGACTAAAGTCCTTGGATGGCCAAAGAATTTTTGTAACCGTGTCCGGCTCTTGTCCGGATAAACCTTTTCTTTTAAAACTTCAAAGTCCTTGGATGGCCAAGGCACTTTACATATTTTAATATCACTCCCCGGTGTTAGCCGGTAAATTTTACCTTACACAATTCTTGCATTCTTTTATAGTTACCCAATTTTGATGACTAATGTTTAAATATCCCTTAGTTATTTTACAAGTATTTTAAAGTGAGAGTGTTTAAATTCTCTGATAACAAATGTTTAAATGGTCATCATTCTACCAAATCAATCCGGTCCGTCAGTGATACTTTAAAAAGTTTCAAAGAAGCTATCAATCGAAACACTCTGAATTTTTCAAGAAGGCATCGAATTTCATTAAAAAGCTCGGACACCTCATTAAAACCTCCCCGCGCCACCAGGGTAGGAAATAGTATGCCCCCTAATATTTACATGGACTTTAAACAAGTAAATATTTACATAATTTTCATTCTAGATACAACCGGAGGTGTTCAATGTTCCAGGGGTGATTCAAGATCCTTCCATCTTTATCTTGAAGCATGTATGTCCCAGGCTTAAGCTTTTCACTGACCACTTAGGGTCCTTCCCAAGTTGGAGCTAGCTTGCCGAACTGCTTCTCCTTCGTATGTAAGAAGACTTTTCTCAACACTTTATCCCCTAGTTGAAAATCCCTCCTTCTAACTCTATAAGCAAACCTGCTTCTCATCAAACCCTGATATTGTGTGGCTCTGAGATGAGCCTTAACTCTTTTTTCTTCTATCAAGTCGAGTTGACTTCTGATTGCCACTTTATTAGCCTGTTCAGAAAAATTATGGACTCTAAATGAAGGAAGAGTTGCCTCTATAGGAGTTATTACATCCATACCATATACCAAGGCAAATGGGGATTCTTGTGTAGCAGCCCCAGGAGTAGTCCGGTAGGCCCATAATACTTCTTGTAGGTAACTTTGCCACTTTCCAGTAGCCCCTTCTAAATTCTTTTTAAGACCGGACATGATGGTCCTGTTTTCCATTTCAACCTGACCATTCGCTTGTGGGTGGAAAGGAATAGAGAAGCAATGCTGAATGCCTCTAGAGGCACAGAAAATCTCCATATCCTTATTATCGAATTGTGGCCCATTGTCTGTGGTTATCTTTTGTGGAACTCCAAATATGCAGCAAATATTAGATAAGATAAATTTTATAACAGCTTTTGAAGTAGTTCCTGCCAATGAGGCTGCTTCTATCCACTTTGAGAAATAATCGATGGCAACAATAATAGTTTTGCACCCTCCGGACGCCATAGGTAGAGGTCCCACCAGATCCAGCCCCCAACGAGCAAAAGGTATTGGCTCAGAAATTGACTCTAAAGGGATAGCTGGGATATGAATTTCATTACCGTATCTTTAGAATGGATCACACTTCTTCACCAATTCCTTGGCATCTTTCATTATAGAGGGACAGTAGTATCCGCCCAACAAGAATCTTTTGGTTAAAGCTCTATAACCAAAGTGTGCTGATCCCTCACCATCATGTAGTTCAGACAACACTATTTGGGACTCTTCAATCCCCAAACATCGCAAGAGAGGTATACTAAAAGACTTCTTGTAAAGAACGTCTCTTAGGATGACAAATCTACGAGCCTTATACTTCACTTTCCTTGCTACTGTTTTTTCCGAAGGCAAGATGCCATCTGAGATGTATTGAAAAAGAGGATACCTCCAGTCTTGAGGTTGACTCGCTTGTATGTTTTGATGAGTCCGAATTCGAAGTGCTCCCCGGAAGGGCAGCCCAATGTAAATCTCTCCGTAAACCGGACAGGATATTTGAACCGGACAGGTGACTTCGAACACTGTGAGCCTAAGGCTGTTCGAACTATGACAAAAGTACTAAAAAACCTAAACACTTCTTGACTAAGCTACCTGTCATCCTGCTTAAAACTCATGGGTCTTTAAACATGACCCGGGTCCATTAAACTTGACCCGAAAGCCCATAAGGGCCCAAATTTCATACTATAAATACCAACCACCAGCATTAACTATGGGTAGGAAAAATTAACTGCTGCCAAGCTGCTTAATTCTCTCTCCACATTAAAAGCACTTTGAAACACCCTTAAACACCCACACATCACCGTGAAACACCCTCACACCGCCTTAAAACTCCACTTGAAATTACCAGCCTACCCTCAGGCTACTTTTATCCTCACCATGTTTAAACTTTCCTCCCTCTCCTTGCTCTGATTGAGTTGAATGGATGGGCACTCTTGCACGTGAATCCATGGGTAGGACTCAGAATATGCTATGGTTGCCAATGAGTCTGCTAACGTATTTTCTGTTTGGGGTATGTGCTCATAGGTGATATCTTTGAAGTTAAGTGTCACTTCTTTAAGAATGAATAAATATTTAATCAGCTGCTCTTTTTTGGCCTCAGATTTACCTTGTGCATGATGATTAAGAAGCTGAGAATCGCTCATTAACCTGACCCTTTTGGCTCCACAAATTAGAGTTAACTTTAAACCGGCTATGGCAGCTTCATATTCAGACTCATTATTAGAAGCCCTGAAAGCAAAACATATAGCATGGTACATTTTGTCACCATACAGAGAGGTTAAACATATCCCAGCACCACAACCTATGGTACTTGATCCACCATCCGTACGGACAACCCATACTTTCTTAGTCTTTTCACTTGATGCTTGCTTAGTGTCTCTGTCCGAATGGAATTCAACTAGGAAATCAGCAACAGACTGAGCCTTGACTGCATTTCGAGGGGCAAAATCAATATCCACCTCCCTTAATAGCACTGCACTTATGGCACAATCAGAGACTGCTAAATATATGTACAGTGTCTCTCCATCAACAGGTTTAAACAAGGTTTTAGGGGAGGATAAGTGTTTTTTTTAATTTCATCAAAAGCCTGGTCGCACTGTGGAGACCAGTTAAATTCTTTTGAACCTTTGAAAGTTTGAAAAAACGGGGTACACCTATCCGAAGACCTTCAGATAAAACGGTTTAGAGCAGCTAACCTCCCTGTCAATCTTTGTACTTTTTTAATATTCTAAGGAGGCTCCATCTGCAATAAAGCACTAAGCTGGTGTGGATCAGACTGTATCCCTTTCTCACTTATCATATACCCAAAAAACTTCCCGGACTGCACTCCGAAAACACACTTCTCTGGATTTAACTTTAAATTTACTTTTACCAAGTTGGCAAAAGTTTCTTGCAGACCTGCCCAGTGTAGTTCTTCTTTCACACTCTTTGCCATCATGTCATCAATGTAGACTTCCATGTTTCTTCCAGTCTGATTAGCGAAAGCTTTGTTCATCAACCTTTGATAAGTAGCCCCATCATTCTTTAACCCAAAAGGCATCACCTTATAACAATGAAGGCCCCTATCAGTAACAAAAGTAGTGTGTTCTTGATCCTTCAGATCCACTTGAATCTGATTATACCCGGAGAAGGCATCCATAAAGGACAACAACTTGTTCCCAGATGTGGAGTCCACTAACTGATCGATCCGAGGGACCGGATATAGGTCTTTTCGGCAAGCCCTATTAAGGTCTGTAAAGTCGATGCACATTCGCCACTTGCCATTTTTCTTTTTTACTAATACCGGATTGGTTGTCCATAAAGGGTACTGGGATTCCTTTATGTGCCCCATCTTAGTAAGCCGGTCAACCTCTTGAACTATGACATCAGCTTTCTCCTTAGAAAAAGCTCTCATCTTTTGTACAACATGTGCTATATCTCTTCGGATGGATAATTGGTGTGATATAATATCCGTTGGCACTCCGGTTACATCAGCATTGCACCAAGGAAAAACATACTGATGGTCTTACTCTTCAGTTCTGATGCCATCTTAGATCCGATCTTGACGTTTCTTCCTTCAACCAGATAGTGAGTTTCAACCTCTTCAATTGGTATTAAAACACCAGGGGTCTCTCTGGGGTCATCAATTTCACCCTCTCCCCCAGATGGCCCCTCCAACTGCTAATCCTCACTGATCCGGACTGCCCCCAAAGTTTGAGGGGCCATTGCCGTTGCATAACACTCCCTTGCCATCATTTGACTACTTCGAACAACTCCCACTTGTCCTTGCACAACGTATTTTAAACATTGGTGGACTGTCGAAGCCACAACATGCATCCCGGAGAGCCAAGATCTTCCCAAAATGGCATTGTAACATGTGGGACAATCCACCACAATGAAAAGTACTCTGACCATCTTCTTAAAAGGGCCCTTGCCCAACAAAACCTCCTCCTCAAACTCCCCGATCACGTCCGCTGAGCTTCTAGTGAAACCCACAATTGACCCGTTCGAACGCTGAATCACTGTTGGATTCTTCATTTGTTTATATGAAGTTAAGAAGAGGATATTGGCTGAACTACCGGTGTCCACCAAAGTTTGTCTAACGTCATTGCCCCCAATGGATGCTCCTATCACCACAACATCTTCATGGGGACCAGCTACGTCCCTCAAATCATCTTCATCGAAAACAATGAAGGGAAAATGAATTTGCGATTGATAGGAAGTCGTGCCTCCTTCCAGTTGAGTAGCGAGGGTATGAACATGCCTCTTCCTCGAAGAAGAAGTCGGTGCAGTCATGGTGTCCCCCCCCCCCAAATATGGTAAGTGACTCAAAAAGCTGATGAGTCCGGACACCGTCTTGCTGTGTTCTGTGATAACGCCCACCTTATTGCAGGTTGGATCAGGATCCAAATACTCTGACTCCACATCGAATCTTTCAATTATCACCATAGCCCCATCCGGAGCCTATGTCCCTGCATTGTTTGTTGGGCCAGTCCGATGAGCATTATCAGGCCTATTTCCACTTCTTCTTTTAACATAAGCACCCAACTTTCCTCTTTCAATTAAAATTTGCACATCTTGTTTCAAAGCAATGCAATCTTCTGTATTATGACCAATATCATGATGATATTGGAAAAAACAATTATTACGACTTTCCCTGGGAGATTGAAGCGCAGCTTCCCAAAATGTACTTCGTCTTTTATTTTATCACGGATGGTTGCCACATTCTCTTTCAACTCGGCATACCACTCTGGTTGAACCCAAGGCCCTCGCTTATTTCTGGATTGTTGGCTCTAAGCTGGTGATTGGTGGGATTGAGCTTTGGCCCTGCTGGGACCCTCTCCGGCTTCCTTAGCCTTGTACCCAGACTGATTCTGGTTCTGGTTTGGTGCAGCTGGGGCCGATCTCACCTGCCTATGCACCATAGTCTTCTTTGTTTCATCTACATTGATTTGTTTCCCCACTTGATTCAGTAAACCACCCCACGCCATGGCCTTCTTTCTAGTTACTGAATCAACCAAATTACCAGGGTTCAAACCCTTCCTTAGAGAAGCTATTGCTACTTGTTCAAAGCAATCAGCTAATCTATTCTTGGTGTTCACAAAGCGACTTATATATTCTTTCAAGAATTCATTTGGTTCTTGGGAACAATGGATAATAGTGTCTCCATTGCCCTTCACTTACTTACTTCCAATAAACTGTCGCCGGAAGGCCACCCAAAAAGTATCAAAATTTCTGATGCAGCCTTGTGGCAGACTATTGTACCACTTCAGAGCACTCCCCGTAAAAGACTGGGAGAACGCTCTACAAAGAAACTTATCATTATCGTCAAAATTCATCATAAAGTTTTTGAATTGCTCCAGATGATTTTTTGGATCTTTACTCCCATCGTATTTTTCCATCTGTGTGCTGTCAAACCTCTTAGGAAGGTTTCCGGACAGTATCTTGGAAGACAATGGAGATTGTCTCCAATTCCGGCCACGACTAAACACAGTATCTTCATTGGGAGTTGCAAAGATACATGCTTCATCATGAAAGGCAAAAGGATCCATCAACAGTCGGTCTACATATCTCCGGCCATGGCTGTGACCATAAGATGACCTTTTTCCTAGATGCCTTTTCAACCTTCCATGCATGTCCCTCTTTCTTGAATAATTTTTTACCAACTTATGCTTCTTTTTAGAACGACCTTCATCTCTACTGGATGACAGGGACTCTTCAACTCCATCTTCGTTTGAGGAGCTACTAGAAGATTCTGAATCTGAATTTGAGCTCTCCACCGGTTTAGACCGGTGAGACTTCTTTGAGCTAGCATGAGTCTTTTTAGTACTAACATGGGTTTTTGCTGATGAGTCATGCTCCCTTGGATTTTCAGTATGGTGAATGGCTGATACTTTTGATTTTTCTTTTAAGCCCATCTCCATCCTTTTAGCAGCCCTCAAGGATTTTATCTCAGCTTTCAATCTATCTCGCTCTTCAATCGTGTATTCATCATTTTCTCCCACCACTTCTGCCAAAGTCGGTGGTACTGCCTGCTCGTCCGGATTCATCCGAACTAGTTTTTCTTGATGGTTTCGAATGCTAAATTCAGGAACCTTCTCCTCCCACTGTGGTCGCCACTTTGGTGTGGATTATTTTCGACTGAGGGTAATTTGGTCAGGTATTTTGTGGTGTTTCAAAGGTATTTGATGTTTGGGTGTTTTGTAGTGAGAGATTTAAGCTGCCTGGTTGTATTAAATGTTCATTACCCTCATTAATGAAAATGGTTGGGTATTTATACCCTTAATTATGGGCCACATGGGCTTTCAGGTCAAACTTATGAAACCGGGCCGAGTTCAAAAACTCATTAGTTTATTAAGCAGATTAGAAATTAGCTTGGTCAAAAGGTGATTAGTTTTAAGTACTTTTGTCCACTTCGGATGGTTGAGTGGGTGGCTTTTGTCTGAATTGCCCTTGTCCGGTTTTTACAGTGAGTGGTGAAAATTTCCGGACTTATCAAGAGTTACAGAATTTTTTTTCAAAAAGTATAATAGATTTTGTTTTTCTAAAACGAACAAAACTAGATCTATTGATGATATTTTTTTAATTCTTTTTTACTAGAAATCATGTGAGACCATGCATAATAAAGTTAAGAGACCATACATTATTAGTTCATGCGAGACCAACATAATAAAGTTGAGAGACCATGCACTATTAATTCATGCGAGACTATACAACATAAAGTTGAGAGATCATGTATTACTAAATCGTGCGATTCTAAACATGATAGGATTGAGAAAATATGCATTATTAAATCATACGAGACCAATAATGATAAAACTTAGAGGTCATGCATTATTAAATTTTGTGAGACTAAACATGATGGAAGTCATGCGAGCCCAACAGTGGCGGAAGTACATAAGGGTCGGGAGGGACGCTGACCCCCGCTTACCATATAATATAGATGAATTTATATAGTTTATTTGGGGACAATACGTATTTTTAAGTAAAATTTTCATTTAAAAATTTAAAATAATGATTATTTTAATGAAAATTTTAATTTAAAAATATGAAATAATGGCTATTTTAAGGAAAATTCTAAATTAAAATCTTGGATAATTACTATTTAAAAAAGGTTTCAAATTAAAATCTTGGATAATAGCAATTTTTAAGGTAAATTATAAGTTAAAATATTTATAAATTGGAAAATGTAGTCCGCATCTACATCAAAATTTAACCATAGATCAAACTCCGTTGATTCTGTAAGTATTCTTACTTTTTTATTCAATTTTTTTCCAATAAATTGTTTGGATTTTATTTAGTTTAATCTTTATCTCCTAAAAATGATTTTTTCTTTATCTTTGTCTTCCTCTATTGTTCTACATTACTAATTTGACTTAAAAGTTAATGGATCGTTGTTTATCAAATAGAGAGACGGAGAAAAAAAATATATGAAAGAAAGATGAAGATTTCAAGATTAAAGAAGATGAAGATTTTAATTATATAACTTAAACAAGATGAAGAAAAAGAATAACAAGACCTTAAATAAATAAATAATATTTATAACCCAAATTCGAAGTTACACATATAAAAAACTTACATATTAGTGAGTACATTTACTTATTTTTTTAGTTAGTGAATTTGTATTTACTTCAATCATATCTTTTAAAATAAAATTTAAAGTATATTTTAAATAACAATTTTCATTTATTCCTTTAAATTTTTTAAAATATTTTTTAATTAGCAATATATTATGATTTATATTTATAAAATAATTATATATATATATATATATATTGATATATATTTTTAAAAAATTTAATAATTTTTTTATTTATATTATAAATTATGTTTTAATACAAAATTTGATTTGATATCCATATATTTTTTATATAAAAAATTGATTTTATTTTCATATATTTTTTAAAAATATCTTTTACATACAAATTTAATTTTATTTCATCTATTTATAAAAATATATTTTATATAATAAATTTGATTTTGTTATATTTTATTTTTAAAATATCTTTTAAAATAATATATTAAGAAATATTAAGATTTATTGCGAAATATTATTTTTATATGTAATAAATAATATATTTATATATATATATTAAAAATACCTTAAAGTAGTAGAATTTTAAAAAAAATAATGAAACCAATTTTACAACCAAAAATCGTGTAGAATGTATTGCAAATTTTTTGTTTAGCCCCCTTAATTTATTCCTGGATCCACCACTGGAGACCAGACATAATGAAGTGGAGGGATGCGAGTCAATTACTACTTGATGATAAAGATGTGCAACGAGTGTTAGTGGATCTGTAGATTTTTTTAATATCATTATTGGATATAGTTTTTTGGTCTTAAAAAGTAAACTCGATAGTAGTTTCAAATTTTATTATTCTGAGCTACAATTGGAAAGATACAGACTTTTTAACAATAAGATAAAAAAAAACACTAAATAGAAGGTTTGGTTCAAAAAAGAAAAATAAGGTTAAATTAGGGTTTTCACCTTGGTCGAGGTAGCTACTGATAGTTTATTATTGGCCAAAGCTATTTCCTCCATGTTATTTTTTATTTCCTCCATCTTTTGAAAAATCCTCCATGATGTTATTTCCTCCATAAAGGAAGTTACAAAATTGCCCTTTTATCCATCTTTTCTTCACAAAACCATTACCCTAACATACCCATTCTATTCAGTACAACAAAACCCATTCTTCACCCTAGAGAATTACCTTACAAAGAACAAATTCCGAGAGAGAGTAGCCGAAGGTAAGATAACGAAATCATCTTCTTTGTTTCTTCATTTTTCGATTAGGGTTTGTAGTTAGATTTTGTTGTTCGATTTGGGGTTTGATTTGGGGTAAGATAACGAAATCATCTTCTTTGTTTCATTTGGGGTTTGATTTCATTGTTAGAATCGATTAGGGTTTGATCTTTGGTTCGCCTTGGGATATCCTACTGTTCTGAATTTTTTTTTGCCCACTCAGCATGTGATTCCGAGTAGGCCACTCGGAATCACATGCTGAGTGGGAAAAAAAATTCAGAACAAACACGAAGGTTCTTCATTACCTGCAGTCGAGTTCCTGCTTCTGTATTTAACAATCCAAAAGCGTTAGCATAATAATACACAATTATTCGAGATTTAAACCACAATTATTGAAGTTCTTTGTTTTATGGTTAATTTTAGAGATAAAATCATATATCTTGGATTAAAGTTAGGTTAATGCTGTGTTTTTTCATATAAGACTATCTATTAGATAAATGGCATCTAGTGGTAGATTTGAAATAAAAATAAGGGTAATTTGGTAAAAGCAAGTCGCTAGTGTTTTTAAAAGTTTGAAAGATGGAGGAAATAAAAAATAACATGGAGGAAATAGCTTTGGCCTTTATTATTAAGTGGTAATAACAAACTTGGCTAGGTATTTATTTATAGTACAATCTACAAAGTAAAAAATAATTATTTTTTTATAATTTTTTATATTTATATATAGACATACCAATTTTATTAATGAGGTTATTGTTTGATTGGATCAATTAAGTTATTAATTAAACATGTAAAACGAATTGAAAAAAATATTTTATGAATTTATAAAATTTATGGTCACAAATCCTGTTAATGTCACTATAAATATAATATAATATTCTCTTAAAGAAGATCAACAACCATTATTTTATTTTTTAAACTTTGTACTATTTTCACTTTCTAAATTTTATCTTTATTTTTTTTATTAAGATCAAAATAGACCAGGACCTCATCATCGGTGTCGTTTATGGGAAAAGATCAATACCCGTAAGCCATTTTCCAAAACCATTCACTAAGTATTAGGAAGCTTCGTTACGTTTGAACTTAAAAAACATGGATATTCACAAAGTAATGGAGAAATTTGATATCCCTGAAAAAGGGGAGGGATGGGTCCCCTCTATAAGGGTTCATGAAGCCTTTTCGACCGAGTTTTACTTCAAGCTTAGTTAGATGAAGAGTGTCAGATGACGACCAAAATGGCAAGCCTTCGGGTCACAAGAGAAAATTTACTCTTTAAAATTCATACATAAAGGTCAAAAGTGAGACAGATGGATGTGGAGATGAAGACCACTAAGGAAGATGATGGAGTCTCAGAATATTTTACAACACATCCACAGAGACATAAGCTACGAGTCTCTCAAAATTGAGCTTCGGGTGAGGCGTGGTTACCGTTCTCCCAATACTAGTGACGATCATGCCATTGATATTGAGAAAGACTATTCTTTCCCTAAAATAAGATACTATTGGTAACACATAACTTATACCAAGTATTGGCGCCTTCTAACATCTAGGCATCACTATCGAAGGCTCACTTCCAAGAAAAACCTTGAACCAATTTGAACCAAGACTCCCATGAGGGAGATTGATCAAGTCCGAACTACAACTCTCAAACCCCGGGCCGAACCTCTAATGTAAGATTAGCCTACCCAACCACCTGATTCTCAACCTTGGTTTCATCCTCTACATTCTAACCCATATATTCTTCCTCATCCAGCTCTAGACCGATTCCAAGGATTTGGAAAATACACGTCCAACTACTTTAATAACGATTTATTTGCTATTTATGACCCATACCTCGAATCATTCTCTGGGTTGGAATGACGATTTAGATGGACTTTCTAAAACACAAAGGTAAAACTTAGTCGTGCCATCATTGACACATAAGATCCTTGATGGTGAATTTACACCAAGGTATTAATAGTAAATGATGGACAAGTATGATGGCTCGGATGATTCATAACATCACATTGAGCAATTTAAAAAATGTAATGCTAAGCTTTGGGGATAATGACAGCCTATGTTGACATTTTTAATGAATTTTAGATGAAATGTTTTGACTTGGTTCAAGTAGCTACGTTTGGGTTCATGAAGCCTTCTCGACATAGTTTTACTTCAAGCTTAGTTAAAGAAAGAGCAAGAGCTCATACGACCAAAGTGGCAATCCTGTGGGACGCAAATGAATATGTAGTCTTTAGATTTCATATATACAGGTAAGAAGTGAGGTAGATGGATATTGAGATGGAGACCATTGAGGTAGACGATGGAGTCTCAAGATATTTTCAATACCTCCACCCATACAGAAGCTACGAGTCTCTCAAAATAGAGCATCCAGTGAAGTGTAGTTATCGCTCTCTGACTACTAGTAACGATCAATTTATTAATAGTGAGAATGAATATTCTTCTCTTAAAAAAAGACATAATCGGCAAAACATAAATTATACCAAGCATTGAAACCTTCCAAGATCTAGGAATCACCACTGAAGGTTCGCTCCGAAAAGGAACCTTAAAACCTTTTGAACCAAAAATCTTATGAGGGAGGTCGCTCAAGTCCGAACCACGTCTCTCAAACCTCGGGTCGTACCTCGAATGCAAGCTCAGCCTACCTATCTACCTTCTCTTCAACCTCGGGTTCAAACTCAGTTCTAACTCAAACCATTTTCCATATCCGACTCTAGAAAATGTCAATGTTTTGGTTCATATGCTCCCAACTACTTTTGGAAACGATCAATATCTTAATTGGAATGACAGTGCAGATTGACTTTCATAAAATTAAAGGTACAATTTAGCTAGGTCATCCCTGATACATGAGATCCTAGATGGTGAATTGACCCCAAACTTTGATTAGTACTGATGAGTCCGGAAATTTTCACCACTCACTGTAGAAACCAGACAGGGGTAATTCGGAAAAAAACCACCCACTGAACCATCCGAACTGAACAAAAGTATTAAAAGCTAATCACCTTTTGACTCAGCTAATTGCTAATCTGCTTAATAAACTAATGGGTTTTTGAACTCGACCCGGTTTCATAAGTTTGAGCTGAAAACCCATGTGGCTCATAATTAAAGGTATAAATACCCAACCACTTATATTAATGAGGGTAATAAACATTTAATACAACCAGGCAGCTCAAATCTCTCACTACAAAATACCCAAACATTAAATACCTTTGAAACACCATAAAACACCTGACAAAATTACCCTCAGTAAAAAATAATCCACACCAAGTACGAGATGGAAAATTATGATGGATCGGGTGATCCAACGCATCACATTGTGTAATTTAGAAACATAATACTAAACTTCGGGGCATATGATAAGCTTACATGTTGTTATTTTTAATAACTTTTAGATAAAACATTTTCACTTGGTTTAACCAGCTATATCTGGGTTCAAAAAGGCTTATCGACCTAGTTTTACGTTTAGTTGGAGAAAGAGCGTCACGCTAATACGATCAGAGAGGCAAATCTTCGAACCACAAGGGAAAATATAGTATCTAGAGTTCATACATAGAGGTCATAAGTGAGGTAGATGGATGTAGAGATGAAGATCACTAAAGAAGATGATGGACTCTTAAAATATTTTTACAAAAATTCCGCCTCGACAGTAGTTACGAGTCTCTCAAAGTAGAGAATTAGGTGAAGCGTTGTTACCGGTCTCCCACTACTAGTGAAGATCAGTCCACTGATAAGGAGAAAAACTTTTCTTCCCCTACAAGAATATAATTTTGGTAAAACATAACTTATATTAAGAATCGGTACCTTTCAGGATCAGTGCATCATCGCTAAAGGTTATCTCCTAAGAACAAGCTTGAACCAGTTTGAAGAGAGACTCTCATGAGGGAGGTCAATCAAGCTCAAACTACGACTTTCGAACATCGAGATGAAACTCAGTTGCAAGGTCATGCTACCCATCTACTTACTCCTCAATATTAAGTTCAATCTCTAAGTTCTAACCTATATCGTTCACCCATCCGGCTCTAGGCCAATGTTAAGAACTGACTCCATTTGTACTCATATGCTTGTTAGTGATACATTTAATCTTTATGACCCATATCTCAAAATTGTATCCTGGTTGGAATGACGGAACAAAGAGAATTTTTTAAATCAAGGGTACAACTTAGCCAAGTCACCCCTGACATAGAAGATGTTAGATGGTGAATTACCCCAAGGTTTGATCAGCATAAGATTGGAAATTAGGATGGCTCGAGTGATCCGTAACATCACATTGAGCAATTTATAAAACCTAATGCTAAGCTTATGGGAAGATAACAAACTTATGTGGTGATATTTTTATTATTGATTTTAGATGAAATGTTTTGACTTGGATAAACCAAGTACATATGGGTTCATGAAGTCTTCTCAACCTATTTTAACTTCAAGATCAATTAAAGAAATAATGACGGCCTCATACAACCGAAATGGAAAGCCTTCAGGTTGCAAAGGAAAATGTATTACCTAGAATTCATGTATAGAGGTTAGAAGTGAGCCAAATAGATGTGGAGATGGATACCATTAAAGAAGATGGTGGAGTATCAAAATATTTACAACACTTCTACCTCGGGATAAGCAACGAGACTCTCACAATAGAGCATCGGGTGAGGTGTCGTTACCGTTCTCCCACTACTAGTGCTCATCAGTCTATTGATAGTGAGAATAGCATTTTCCCCTGAAATAAAACGATGCCGGTGAAACAAAACTTATACTGAGCATCAACACATTAAAACTATCTAAGCATCATTGTTGAAGGTTCACTCCCAAGAGGAAACTTGAACAACTTTGAACCAAAACTCTTAGGAAGGAGGCCAATCAAATCCAACCCATGGCTTTGAAGCTTGGGCCGGATCTCGACTGCAATCTCAGTACCTTACTTGGCAAAAGTAGCCAAACATGTCTAGCAAATGGGTCACACCCACACACAACCTCTAATTTGGCCTTAATGCCAAGCATCATCTAAAGCATATATGGACCCAATAGGGATGATTTGGACAAAAAATGAGCCAATTACACCCGATGACGCTCTGCTCTCCCCACACCATGATAGTACACTGACCACTTTCAATACCATATGAAGACCACATTTGACACCGTACATGTAAAGCATCTGAAACCGTACACAGATGTTGCTAAATGAATGTATTGTTTTCTAGTTAAAAGAAAAATAATGTTGAACCAATGAGAAAATTACTACCTAGAACACCCCATATCGAGACTATTATATAAGGAGTAATGAAATCATTTCATAGGTAGGTGAAAGTTAAGGTGAAATTACAAACGGAAAATCATAGTTATTCTAATCATATATATCAAATAAATATCAATGTTAATCGCAAGAGTTTGAGAAGTTTATGTTTCATTTGTCTCTTTGATCTTGTTTGTGTTTTTATCTTTTAATTCAATCATTTAGGTAAATTTTTACCTCAAAATTTTGGTTTCATTCATGGGAATCGAGTTTAACCTACATCTTAACTCACTAGTCGATACCGTGCTTGGTCAATGACTCGGCACATGGCCAAATCCTTCTCGCATTGTCTCACACAACCATGCTTTAAAATTAACTTAACTATATATGCCAAGCTTCTAGTTGTCATGTATTATTATTGGCTTGAACATAAAGGCCAAGGTTTCTAGTCGTGCATTGGTAGGAAGTCAGGGATAATTACTACATAATCTAAAAGACTTAATCAACTAACTACTTAGGATTTATTTGTACCATATTATAATCTATTCCATATTTTTGTCAGAATGTTTTTGCTACCAATCTTGCTTTGAAATTTTGAATGATTCTATATGTGTGATATTTATTCCTAAATACCCAATTAGTCTTCAATTTGAAGGTAAGTACACCAACTTCCAACTATGATGTGATCTTATTGAATTTATTCTATCATTTATAGCATCTTACTAAAATGCAGAATCTCAGGATATTATATCTTTTCTTATATGATTTTAGGTGGTCTTCTAAAAGATGCACTTTCAAAATCTTTCGGGTGATTTTTTCACAACTTCGTTCTACTAAATCAGAAATAAATTCTTCGAAATTTTATCTCATTAGATCCTAAATTGTGAGGTCTATTTTTCTTTTAACTCCTACAAGGTTCTCGTGGTTTCTCATCAACAAAATATGTTTGTCTCAAAGTCTCTTCATTATTTTTACAATGGTTCATATCCTATTATAATCATATAATTTATTTTCAAATAAATTCGCTTTCTTTGATTCAGATACCACATTAGATTCCAAATATAATAACCAATAAGCTTTGTTATTGGTCGTATAACCAATGATCATACACTTTGTAGCTTTATGACCTAATTTTACTTTTCTTAGATCTGTGTTTTCGCAAAAAATTAAACACCCTTACACTTTAAAGTATTTTATGTTTAGTTTTCTTCCTCTTCATAACTCATATGAAAAAAATTCAATTTTCTTAACAGGAATATGATTACAAATATGACATGTAGTTTAAAAAGCCTCACCCTATAAATTAATGTGTAATTTTGAATTAACTAGTATAACATTGGTCATCTTGATCAAAGTTTTATTTTTTCCCTTAGCCAATCTATTTTTCTACGGTGTGTAAGGCACTGGGTATTGATGAATTCTCTCACACTCTTCACAAAAACTAGAATTTCTCCCGAGAAATATTCCACACCTTTATCACTACACATGGTTTTAATCTCAGTGTCTAATTAATTTTCTACTTCATCTTTGAATATCTTAAACATACTAAATGCCTTATCTTTATGTATAAGAAAATAGCCATAAGTAAATCTAGAGTAGTCATCAATAAAAGTTATTAAGTATCTTTTACCCCCACGCGTCAAGATATCGTTTAACTTACATATATTGGTGTGTAATAACTCTAACAATTGTGTGCATATTTTAACAGATTTATAAGGCTTTTAAATCATCTTTGATTCTACAAACAACTCGTATTTTTTATACGAACGTATATTGCACTTTATAAGTCTAGTTTTAACAACTCTGTTTATTGTGCTATATCTTATGTGAGTAAGTATATTATGCCATAATAAATATTCATTACTAGAATAAACATAAATGGAATTCCTTATTCTACTCATTGAATTTTGGTAGTACATAGGTCCATTATTTTATTACTTATGTATTATTTCCTAACAAATATATTTTCTTTGGTTAGAACGAGTTTACTATATTCGTACATAGAATGAATTCTCGCATTGGCCAAAAGATCACAAGGTACCAAGTTTTTATTCATTTCTGAAACATATAAAACATTGGTGAGAGTTATTATTTTCTCATTTGTAAACATTGACTCGACATTTCCACATTCTTCTACTTTTAATATGTTGGTGTTATCCATTTACACCTCATTTACATCAATACGCATTTCAAATGATTTGAATAGATCTCTATCATGAGCAACATGTATCATACCATTAACCATAAGATTTTTTTTCTATAATGTTGACTTCTGACACCATTAGCACAAATTTCTTAGCAATATTGTTTACAATTTCTCTCTTCTTTCGAAGATTTCAAATTCTTGGAATTTGGCCAAACATTTATAACATAGAATTTCACCCAGTAGAAATATTTTGTATTAATACTCCTATAATTTATTTCCTTAGAACAATCCTTCGCCTTGGCGGGCATGAGTATCTTAACTATGTTTCTACATTGAAGAATTTAGGAGAGAATACGATTTCTTACTAAAACCTTATGTACTAGATATTTAGACATACGAGATTTAGGTGTACCTATATTTCTCCTTAATATGCTCCATTTATGAGTTCCAATATCTAGGCTATCATATTATTCTTCCTCCTTGCATGGTTTGCTCCACAACATGGATCCACTTGAACTTGAGATTTTATTCATGACATTACTTGTTTTCACTTCCATGATATTTTTTTAGAAAATAGATATATAGATACAACACTTAAAACAAAATAGTAATGCAACTCTTATTGAAGAATCGCCAGAAAAATGTCGAACATGATAGAAGCTTGAGACATGTATAACTACGTTTTCAAAAGAATAATTATGGTCTCCTCTATTGCTTAGACCTTTTGAGAAATTATTTTGGGAAATAACAAGCTTTTAGAATCAGATTAGAAACAAAAAAAAAATTAAATCAAGGCTTCACAAAGTTTGAATATAAGAGAGAGATTTTACGCAAGAGAGATACAGGGATAATCGACAATAAATGTTTTTGTTCTTGAAATAATTAACTATTTATAGAGATGATCAAAACCTTTCAAATGGTTACCACAATGCGTAAAATTATAGGTAAAGTCACAAGCCTTTAAAAGATACATTTTCGGGAAAACTCATTTTCCATAAAACATGTATGTTCTGACTTTTCCACGACTAACCCTCCTTAGGTCGCGCCAAAGTCTCATTATAACAGTTATTTGATTAATAATTAGCAAACCTGGAAGTTGATCGCTATCAAGACCAAATTGATCATGACCAAGTCACAAAAATGACTTTTATAAATTTTTGAAGCGCCATATACAAGAGTTTGTCATGATTAGTACAAGCCTGATCGCGGTGAACTCTTCCCAAATATTTTTAGTAGGTTTATTCCCATACATTGTCGCGACTAGCCTTGTTTTGGTTACAATTTTTTTTCTACAAAGCTCAACCTTCACTTATCACTTTACCAACTCCAATAATATGAACTCTTCTTCATATCATTCATATTTAGTCAATATTTCCAATATTTTGTACCTTATGTACCCGGGCTCAAGTCATTTGGATCCGGTTGTAACTTTCATATTGGTATCTTAGGCTCATATTGTTCTGCAGGGTATGCTCCGAATACTTATATGAACAATAGATTATTTTTTAATATTTTCTTTCACCAATAGAATAGATAAAAAAGGTTAAAATCAAGATTAGAGGTAGTAATGAAGTCATATGGTTTTTTTTATTCCTTATTAGTGTCACGTATGCCAAATTAAAACACATAAAAGAATGTGTTATTTGGGCAAACAACAAGGTTTTAGTCAAATGGTAAAAATATTATTAAATTCAATGGACTATATGTCACCATTATGGTTGTTATCTTTGGTGCCACATGCCAACATCTTGTTAATTCACACGCATTCGAAACTAACTTTAGTGAAATTATCAAGTCAAAGAACTCCGTGGGACGTTTGGAATTTAATGAAGTATATGTATTAAAACTCGATATTCGATGTATGATCCACAATTTTATATTTATGAAATAAATTTCTTGTATTTGATTTACTCTTTCTGGATTTGAAATAAATAAGAGAGAAGAAAGAGAATATAAAGATAACAAAAAGATAAAAAACATGTTACGTAAAATAAATATAGTAACTAAAAGTACTTGGGGTATTAAAATAATAGTGAATATAAGGATATTAGCAGTGTATTATCCACGACTCAAGGCTTGAATGAAACTCAAGGTATCCGACATCATTCATGATGGTCTCTCGAATTGGACATGTCATATAAGATATGCAAGTGTCATTAATCACAACCACGTTCAGGTAATTAACATATCCATTCTCTATATCCTTCCTCAAAACATCAAATTCAATGATGTCCTTTATTGGACCACCAATGGTGGAAATACAAAATTTACGATAAATGACAGTTGCAATACCATTCGACCGTTCACTCTCTATTTCGGGAGGACATAATTAGTACAACATATATACAATATCCATCATCACTTCTTTATTTTATGGTTTGACTCTATCTGAGAAAAACTAAAAAAATGGGGATTAAATTTCCCTCCGAATTGTGCCTAGTGCAACTCTGACACCAAATCAATCAATTATATCCTCTATGACTATAACTTCACTAATAGTACTTGGGTCTCAACCAATTCTAAGTCGAGTTCACTTCAAATGCCACTAACAGACAAAAAGACGTTTAACTAGCATTTCTCTCATAACCGCCATTTTTAGCATTATTGTTTTGGAACGGTAATACTACATATGTCGGGAGTGGAATGCAGGATTTTTTATTCTCTCCCACCTTGTTTCCGCAGTATCGTCATGTATACTTTCGGATATTCGATTCAGATTCTTTGGTACCAAAGTTGGTTGTTTGGTCTAATTTTTTCTAGAAAACTCTATTTTGCTATTGTTGTCTTATTATTTTTCAATTACGTATGATTAAAATATTCATTAACTATTTTGGTTTTCTAACTATATCCTTAGTGTACCGACTATTGGAATCATTTAGACCATTCGGTCTAGACCATCTCTACTTTATGAATTGTTCTATTTTGATATTGAATCTAACTATAGATCTATTATCTATTCATGTTTTTTTTAAACTCTCAATTGTTTATTTAAAATATCTTTTAAAAAACTATAGAAGCTATTTTAGTAATTTAATGTTTTCTATTAAAACACTAAATAAATAAATAAATAAATAAATAAATAAATTTTTATTTAATATAATTGCGAAATCGATCGTCATGGCGTGATGAAATGTGAGATATATGCAAACGTGGTTGGTGTAAAGAACGGGTCAAAATGGTCTCCACATTGCGATAGTAATGGTTGGTCCATTGTTTCCTTCTCCTTTTAGTTTTAACTGCACCTTTATTTTTCCTTCTAGAATTGGCAGAAGGAAGTTACAAGGTTGGCGAGCTTGTCATGTCCCCTATATGTCTATTTTTCTATAGACAACAAGACAAGCAAGCAGCCAATGACTATTCCACTAAATGCTTCTTCATAATGTACTGTTACATAAATATCTATAACAAAAAAGGATACGTTAATTATAATTAATCAAGTTTCTAATGCTTTAGATTAGTACGTTTGTTTCTATTCATTACATTTGTTTGACCTAATATAGTAGCATGATTATTCAAGCAAAATCAAACTCGATTATTTTATGTGATTAATTGAATATAATTTGTGGGGTAGTTATGTTTTAATTTATAATTATTTCAGAAAAATCAGTTATTAATAAATATTTTAATTAATAAATATTTAACCATTTTTAAAATTATTTTTATAAATATGTCCAAATAGTAAATAGCGAGAGAAAATATTTTTTTTTATTTCTTTTACCATATATATATATATATATATATATATTAAACTCAAAATAACTTCTTTTCATTTATATGGTGAAAATATTACAAGCATGGTTTGTAGCATGTTTTGATACAATTATGAATTGTATTTTACAAAGTTGTGACTTGGATAGTGATCCAAAGCTTGTTGCTCTGATTAGCAACCCAATCTTTTGACTGTTTTCCTCGTAGTGCTTCAGTGCTTCTTCACCTTGTTTATTCTCTATCTTTGTTTGATTGAAGTCTTGACCTTGTTTCACTTGTTGCACTTGGTATGAACTTCAGTGCTCCAATTCCTAAATCTTCATTCTGCTACTTCTTGATTCCTTGGTAATCTATAGATCCATGTCCTGAGTCTTCCTATTTTGTACCTGCAAAAAAAAAGTAAATTTATTGGTCAGGTTGATACCTGCCTGAAATAGATTAGTATGTTAGTCTAAAAGTCTAAAGTAGCCCAAATTCAAGCTTTCTAGCAAAATAATAGTATTGAGTGGGCTAGGACAATTCATTCCATTGAATGAACAATCTTGCTTCTGTTCCAAAGCAAACTTTACAATCCAATCTGCAGCACCATTTTCTTCTCTAAAAATATGCTTTAAAATCATCTTTGAAGTTATCAACTTTCTGCAACATGTTAATACTTTAGATAGAAACCATGGGAACTTATTATATGCTAACATGTTGAATAATTGTAGAGAGTCAATCCCAATATCGATCTCTGTCAAGTTATTCTTTTGACAGTGTCTTAGTCCATGTAACAAAGCTAATGATTCATCAACTAAGGGTGAGCTTTTACCAATTAGAATACCTCGTTCTTCTATTATATCACCACTAGAGTTTCTTAATATGAAGCCACTACTAGACTCCCCATTGTACATTGAGGATCCATCACAGTTGAGCTTAAGCCTATTACTAGAAAGAGGGTGTCATTTAATGTATATACATGATTTACTATCAGGGATATGGTTAAAGCAGTCTAGATCCTTAGCTATTTGAAGATCATTTCTCCAATGTTTGTTTTTTTATTAAGGATGATCTGTCTAGAGTAAATAAAATGTACTTGACTTGGTTTATTATTGATATGTCAGAACTAATTCTTCCCTCATGTTTCATTTTGTTCCTAGCTATCCAAGTTGACCAGACTATCAAAGATGGTACTATTGTTCTAATGTGTATCCTAGACTGTGTAGAGGAGAACCATTTATTAATGATATGATTTATTGTCATATGTTTTCCAACTACAATTTTAAAGATATTTGAGAAATAGGACCAAAAATTCCATACAATGGGACAATAGACAAACAAATGGTTTAGTGATTCACATTCTGAATAGAATTGGCACTTTGAAACTAGACTAATTCCTCTATGTTGTATGTTAGTGTCTACCGAAATAAGGTTATTTATAACTCTCCATATTGTTATAGAGCACTTTGTTGGTGTAAGATTGTTCCAGATTTGACTTTTAAAGAACGATTGGACATATTTGATCCTTATGCTATCAACAGTAAGTTTTAGATTAAATTTACCATCTGGAGATTGTTTCAAGATGATAAAGTCATTATTATTTTAGTTAATTTTAATATTAACTATTTTGTTAATAGCTGAATCAGAAATGACATCATTCTTTAGTTTTAACATGTTCTAAGAGTAATTAGTCCAGTATTCAGTCACCTTAGTTTTTGTGTACCAAGTGTTTGATATATTTGGAGTTAATTGAATTATTTCATTACTATCAAACCATTTGTCTAAGAAAATATCTACATTCCCTTTCCCAATTTCCCAGAATATAATTTTTTCTGCTTTAGTTCTAACTTTTATCATCCTTTTCCATGTTCTAAAATCTGATTTCTTAGGTATGACTCGTAGTGGATGTAGTTTAGTGCAATATATATTGTTTAGTAAGTTTGCCCATAAAGTTTTATTAGCCCTAAAATTGAACCACAATTTGTAAGACAAAGCTTCTTGAATTGTAGAAAGGTCTCTAAGATTTAAGCCATTCTCACTAAAAGGTTTACACAAACTAGACCAGTCTGTCCATATAATGTTTTTATTGTTTTCAGTGTGACCCCATAAAAACTTATTAAAGAGCTTATTGATTCTATTAATGATAGATTTAGGTATTATGATACACTGCATATAGTATAATGGGTAAGCTAACATGACTGATTTGATCAAAATCAGTCTGCTTCCAAAGGATAAAGACTTAGAGTTCCAATATTCTATACTATTTCTGATCTTGTTAATGATTTCATCATAGTATAAAGTTTTATTCTTTAGAAATATTAGAATTTCTAGATGTTTAAAGGGTAATATACTATGATTAAAACCAAGTAAAAGTTCAAGAGTTATAATTCTTTGTCTGGTCAAGGTTGATGGAGCAACAAAGTTAGTTTTCTGTAAATTTATTTGCTGGATAGATAAAATTTGATAAGTTTTCATAAAATTGCTTATCTTTTTTAGGTTCCTGACTGATCCATTTAAAAATAATAGTACATCATCTGCGAAGGCTTGGCAATTTATAGTTATAGAGCTTCTAGTTTTATAGA
Source organism: Limnanthes douglasii subsp. nivea (assembly GCA_036936605.1). Taxonomy (NCBI): domain Eukaryota; kingdom Viridiplantae; phylum Streptophyta; class Magnoliopsida; order Brassicales; family Limnanthaceae; genus Limnanthes; species Limnanthes douglasii. The sequence goes on from JAUPFV010000002.1 coordinate 273,466,564, forward strand.
TTAGTTTAGGATCTAATGCTATACTCTTATTGACTCCTCTAATTAGATATTCCTCAGTTAATATAAAGAGGGAGGGGGATAAATGATCCCCCATGCCTAATACCATTTGAAGATTTGAAGTATCCATATGCTATACCATTGATAATCACAAAGTATTGGATATTTTCTATGTTTTTTAACTAAATTGATTACTTGATTATTAAAATAAAAAGATTTCATTACTTTGTAAATGAAGTTAAAGTTCAGTTTGTCAAAAAAAAAATTCATATCCAAGTTAATTATAATATTATTACCCCTCTGTTTTTTATTTAGATCATGAACTAACTCTTGTATGATCAGGATGTTTTCCTGTATAGTTCTATTAGGGACATATTCCTCTTGTTCTTTAGAGATTAGATTGGGAAATATTAGAATTAGTCTGTTATTTATAAGTTTTGATATAATTCTATTAAAAATAGAGCACAGACTGATTGGTCTGAAGTCAGACCAGGTTTTAGCATGATATTATTTTGGTATTAAGCATATGGAATTAGCAAACATTCCTTTTGGAAAGCTAACTTTGTTAAAATAGTCATAGATAGCATTAACTAGGTCTTCTTTAATTATGGGCCAGCATTCAATATGAAATCTGGAGTTGAAGCCATCAACTCCAGATACACTACGACTATTTAGGCTTTTAATGACTCTATGTGTCTCTTATATTGTTGGCTCAGATAATATTGATGTATTGTCTAGGTCACTGACTAATTGTGGTATAATGTCAGATGGAAAATCAGGGATAGGTTCATCAGTTTTGGTATTTAGTAGTTCTTGAAAATAGTTTACAACTGATTCACCTATCTGTTTTTGATCATCTATAATGGTATTTTTGTTAATGATCTCATCTATCCTATTTCTACATATTTTCTTTTTAACAAAGTTATGAAATGTTTTAGTGTTTTTATCTCTATCTTTTAACCATTTTGAGGCACTCTTTTATTGCAGTATGTTTCTTCCCTGGCCAATAAAACCAAATATCTAGAATTTAACTAAGATAATTTTCTATTGTTTTCCAATGGAGTATGAAGACTCTAATATCCTTTCTAGTATACTAATTTCCTCTTCAGTTTTCTCAATACAGTAAAAAATGTTACCAAATATGTCTTTATTCCAAGTTTTTAAATGATTTTTTAATCTTCTAAGCTTAAACCAGAATAAGTGAATGAAAGAATTGGTATGAGGTGATGTATCTAATGAATTATTCCAATTACTTTCAATTGTTGGTAAAAAGTTTGGGTGACTTAGCCACATATTTTGAAACCTAAAGGGTGACTTATGTTCAGTTAACACTGATGATACTAAAATTATTAAGGGTGAGTGATCTGACCCTGTTATGGTCAGATGCCTCACCCTTAATAATAAAATATGGTTTTTATAATTTATAAAATATAAGTTTTATAAGTTTTAAAATATAAGTTTTATAATTTTCAACGTGTTTTGTTTTTTTGGTTCACAAATGTATTGGTACATAGGTTGTAATTATTTATTTTTTAATATCATAACGACTTTTAATTCTTAATTAACGGCAAATCATAATTTATCATTTTCATTCTTATATTTCATAATATAATATGCTTTAACAGTTTTATTTTGGTTAGATTTTTGTTTTACCAATTTTATATATTTATCAACGGTTTTTTTGGATTTGTTATATGTCTAGTATTTCTCGAGATACATTCTCCTTTCAGCATGTTGTTCTTTAGTTTTGGTAACTTGACAGAACATTTTTGTTTGACCATGCTTGTTTTTGTTAATAAATTTTATGTATTTTTGCATTTTAAAGGATCTTTTTAGTATATATATGTTATATTATATTATATTATATTATATTATATTATATTATATTATATTATATTATATTATATTATATTATATGAGTGTTGTTATGTGCTTTTGAAAGATAGGTTATATTTTTGGCATGTCAAACAATTTATTGTCGGTAAACATTTCTTCGAGACTTTTTGTACTTTGAAAAAAACATTATGTTTATTAATAATATTAAGTTACCGAGTTTTTAGTCCGCACGATTTAAAAAAAAATCTTCTTTCAAAAGGTGTCGAACAAGCTTTTCATTTTTTCAAATAATATGTGGATCTACTTTGCTTTTATTCAAACGTAAAGGATTCTTCCCAATTGGACGTAGTTTTCCAATCAATACCCCTTCGGATGTTATAAAAATCTTCTTTTTATTTTTTATTTAGAGTCAACATTTTTGAATCGGATTTTGGAATTTTATTTATTTTTCATTATCGCTTTGTGATGTTCTTATTAAAGGTGAACATGTATTTGTAAGCTTCGAGATGAAGATAAAGTTCATGACATGTATTTTTTAATCGTCTTGTAGATGCGAGATGAGAAACAACAAATTGCAGGCTATAGTAGTTGAGCGATGCGAGACCTTATTAATTATCACATGTGAGACTTAGTATTTTTCAATGGTAGATGTGAGAGATTGTGTCAATTCTCACATGTGATATTTTATTGTTTTTCCATAATACATGCAAGAATTTTTTAATTCTCATATCTGAGACTTTTTTATTTTACAACTATAGATGTGATATTTCTAACATGCAAGATTGTGTTATTTTCCACATACGAGATTGTGTTATTTTTCTATGATAGATGCGAGACTTCATTCATTCTTACATGCGATAATTTTGTAAATTTTATATGATAGTTTCAAGACACTTATTTATTTTTATTTTTTGAATTGTGAAACATGTGCACGATGTATAAAAGTTGAATATGTATTTTTAAACTAAAAGGGGAACTTGTAATACATGAGTTGAGTCTATTTTAAGACTTTAAAAATATTCTTAACTTTATTTTAAGTATATACGATGTGTTGGTTCGAGGTAAATTCAGATTAAGATACTATTGCGGTGACCTCAAGAGTATTATTTTCGTTTGTGATGGTGATTTAGTTTATTTTCTATCAATTGTTAATACTTTAAGGGTTTCAATTATCCAATTGATATAAAAATTGATGTTATTGCTGACCCAAATGTTAGAGAAACTGATTAAAGTTTATTTGAAGTTTCAAATCAAAATTAGTTATTTGCGTTGGAAAGTACATCTACTATGAATTTATTGGTGAGAAGAACGAACAAGTTATTATTGTAGGTTGGATTGATGGAATTAGCAGTGTTAAACCTTTTTTTGAAGAAGCTGCAATACATTTATAATTAGATATTAGTAAGTTTTATTTACATTAAGGTTTTAATTTCATATATTTGCATAATACTAAAATAAAAATAATTGTTCATTGTGAGACTTTATGTGAAAAATGATAAGTCTATTAGTTTTATGTGTTGTTAAGAAGTATGTTGCGGAAATCACTAGTCATATATACACCACGCTTGGTTATACTCATGTACATGTGTCACAAAGGTACTCGCATGCACAAAAATCTTTAGTGGGGAAGCGTGACAAGATGGTTGTGAAACTGTTTCACTTCTCCGTATGAGTAGCCGTTGATGGTTGAAAGGAAAACTCCAAGGCCTTTCCATTCTTCAATGTGGGTGCCCGTTGGGCCTTTGAGGTGAGAGAAGAAGCAAGACAAATTTTTGGGATCTCAGACGAAGGGCATTTTCACGTTGTTCAAGTAATCGATTACTGAGATAACAAAAAGAAGAAAAAAATCTGAATTAGTTGATCCCCCAACTTTAGTTCCTTCAATTCAGCCTTCAACATCAAACACATTCCTCTCCATACCAACTCGCTCTCAAGAAAATAAACAAAATGAATGTCGACCGCATTTCATTCTGATGGGCTCCTCGACGCCTCTGAAGAAAATGAAACACTCTCACAATCACCAAAAAATAAAAATGAAAGGCCTAAGACGACCCATGCACCCCAAGTTACACTTGTGGAGAAATCGGTTGGGTGCGGTGTTGTTGTTTCTACCGGATCCCATGAGATTCATGCACCCCAAGACACATTCCTGGTGGGATCTCAAATCAGACTACCGGTTACCGGAGACAATCCTATGCGGTTGATTGATGAACCATATGAGGTTGAAGAAGATCTCACCAACTTGAGGTGGTAACTTTGAGAAGGAGGCATACCTCACAAAAGATAACAAAGGGAAGACTCTGAAGCCCAAGAACTTAATAAGAAATAAGTTAAAGTCAAATTACCTTCCGCAATAACCAGGGTGTTAAGGGACAATTTTTGTGAAGTCGAAAATAGATATTTGATTGCTCTTCACAATATGAAGTACAATTATTATTCCGAAGAAGAAAATCAGATCTTTGGGTATGTTGGTGAATCTCGAATTCCGTTGATATACGTTTCCATACAATAGGAAAAATATTGTTATCTATCAAGAATCTCGAATTAGTGGTGTATTTAGATGTCTTGAACTAAGGGTTTCGATTGCTGTTAAATCTCTCAATGGTTCAGTATTTCCAGCTAGTGAACATGTGTGCAACCCAAGCAAGTCCAAACACTTGATTCAAGCTAATGTAATGGTATGTCCGCATTAAGATTGTCTGGGATTGAGATGCCTATGGAGTATATTGAGGCAATTACTCCCTTATCAAGGAACCCTCTTATCTTATTTTACTTCATCACTCGAGGAAGCGAGTATAAATTCATAGTCGACCTCCTCGAAGTTGAGAAGACTTGGAAGAAACAATTCTTCTTTATTTAGTGACTGTTGAAAAAATGGCCAAGAGATCTCAAGGATGACGAATCCAAGCTGAGTTCTTAGGCAGTAGAAAAACATAAATAAGTTATCTAATTCTCACGCTGAAAAGCGTATGTCCCATTCTTTGTGCAGTTACCTCCAAGTCCTAACATCAACACTTGAAAGCTTCCGAATAGACTTTTAAAAAGCTAAATTAATAGGCCGGAAAGAACTAGCCGAACGAGTTTCATAGGTGCTTCACACCGACTAACATGATCTGGAGTTATCTCTAGTATACAAATTCAAAGATTTCTCTTTCGTGGGAGCAATTGATGACTCTGCTTGGTATGGTGGAGGTTCTCAAGCGACTAGATGCTCCTGACGCCCAAGTTTTTCTTCCGACCAGGAAAAGGGCCCCAAGTTATAGAGTCAAAAAGGACGTTTCTGGTGGTTCGGTCCTAACAAAACCGGTGACAAATGTCGTTGGAGCGAAAGAAGCTGCAAGCCAACAAATGAGGTGGTTGACCCAACAATAACCATGATACAAGAAAATCCCAGGCACTGAAAACAAAGAAATCATCATACACACTGAGGGATATAAATAAGGATCTTAAAGTGACAAGTTTTCTGGAGGAGAATTCACGAGAGCCTGGCATCTAAACCTAATTAGACCATTTTCAAGCTCCGAAGGGTTCTTAAAGTTCCGGCTCCTTTCAGATTTTTAATATGGACTCCTATATTGTCGCTTTACGCAAGCTTGTTAAACCCATTGCTAAATTTGAAAAGTAAGTGGCAAAGCAGAAATAATGAATTTTGTGTCACGAATAGTCTAATTCAGAACTTACAAAGCCTGCAATGTTTCTTCGAGGAAGATATGAAATTTGCGGAAAGTTGCCTCAGATCAAAGATCGCTTGCGTATAAACAGGGATATTGGGTCCAATCTGCTGAAAAATAGCTTATAAAATAGAAATCCGCTTTTCAAATTAACAATGTCGCGTCTAAATGCACCTCGGAAGATCAAGATTAGAAACATCACGAGACCGCGAAGGAAAATGATATTCAGAAAGATCTTATTTTACAGAGATTAGATAAATAGGCGGGGACTATAGGACCACTAAAGAGGATAACAAATAAATTCTCGAGTTTCTCATTTCTTTCAAGAAGCAAGTAAAAATAGATCAAGCGGTCACGGTTGTCAGCTTCCACACAACCTTTCTCGATATAAACCTTGGCTCTTTTTGATATGGTTCATGAGGGGGAAATATTACTCACGTCTCGTTCGAAGATGAACGTGAGGCATCAACAGATTCGGAGAGCAGACATAATGAGTCCGATGATGAGTCTAAGGATGGGTCTGAAGATCAGGAATCTAAAAAAATGAAAGCTCGAATGAGAACTGATTATAAGAGAACCCTGAGGATGGCACTATTCAAAATTGATGAACTATTGTTAGAACCTTCTAAGCATGACCAACTAATGTTAGAACCTTTTAAGAATCACAAACTAATTGGAACCTTTTAAACATGACCAACTAACGTTTGAACCTTTCAAACGTGACCAACTAATGTTTGAAATTCTATAAACATGACCAACTAATTTTGGAACCTTTTAAACATGACCAATATAACTTCTTTAAATATGTCTAACTAATGTTGGAACCTTTTTAAAGTAAAATTTTGTATTAGAAATTTCAAACCGTTTGAAAATGACACAGGAGTATAAATACAAAATGATTTATATTTGCTTTCTATATATATCGACACCTCATTAAAACCTTCATGCGCAACCAGGATAGGAAAGAACATACCCCATCACATAACCCAATTTATTTAAAATATTAAATTTAAATTCACTCCAAATACAAACATAAGTGCTTGATGTTCCAAGGGTGCCGAAAGGGTTTGCCTTCTTTATCTTTCAATCGATAAATTCTGGGTTTAAACCTCTCAGTAACCGAATAAGGTCCTTCCTAAATTTGGCTTTAACTTTTCAAACCGTTTATCTTTAGTGTACAAGAAAAAATTTATTAAAACTTTGTCTTGCACCTTAAATTCTCTCCGCCAAACTTGGGATACATACTTACTTCTCATTAAAGTTTGATAATTAATGGATCTTAAATGTTTCTTTGTTTGTTTTTATTTAGTTAAATCAAGCTCAAATCTTCAGCCCTCCTTCTTACCAGCCTCAGAGTAGTTTGCTATTCTGAAAGATGGGAGGGTGGCTTCGGTTGGGGTTACCGCATTAGTCATATAAACCAACGCAAAATTTGATTCTTGGGTCGCCAATTGGGGGGTAGTTTGGTAAGACCAAAATACTTTGTGTAGATAATTCAGCCATTTTCCAGCGCCCCATCCATATTCTTTCTCAAGCCATCAAGGATAGTTATGTTTATAACCTTCACTTACCCATTAGCCCACGGATGGAAATGTGTTGAACCTAGTGTTGAACACATCGAGAAGAACATAAAAATTTCATGTCCTTGTTCTAAGTTGAGAGCCATTATCTATAGTGATTGTTCTTAGGACTCCGAATCTGGAGTATAAGTTAGATATAATAATTTTGATATCATCATTCGCTTTAGTTACGAACAAACGCTCATCTTCCACCCACTTAAAAAATAATCAACAACTACTATGATGGTTTGGCATCCTCTGGAGGCCATAAGTAACGGTCCGACTATGTCTAAACACCATTTATCAAAAGGTAACTCTTTGGAAATCAATTCGAGTTGTACTGCTGGCACATGTAGTGCATTCACAAATAGCTGACAGGTGTTGCACTATCTGACTAATTCTATAGCATCGACCATGATGGAAGGGAAATAATACTCGACCACTAAAACCCTTATTGTCAACGTTTTAAAATCCCTTTGATCATAAATTTTTTAAGCTCGTGCCTCTAATATTTATCCAAGCTTATTTATTGAAGATGGTGTTATCGACGGGTTCTTGCTAAAGTATCCATATATACCATTCAGTGTATGCTATAATTGTTAGCGAATCTGTAATAGAATTATCTGTCGTGTTAACATGTTCATTTTGAACGCACTCAAAAAAGGTTATTAATTCCCTCAAGGACTTTAAGTACTTTACTAGATGGTCTTTCTTTTATTTGGCCTGACCTAATGCATGGTTGATAAGAAGTTGTGAATTTCTTATCAGATGAACTTTTCTATCATAGATTTGTGAAAGTCGTAATCGTGCCAAGGTTGCTTCGTATTTTCCTTGTTGTTGGATGTTTTGTAGTCAAAGTGTATTGGAGAATATATTGCTTCTCCGGTTGGGGCCACCAATTGAACCCCCGCTCCACAACCCGAAATGCTTGAACTCCAATTGATCTTGATTACTCACTCGTCCTACGACATGCAAATATCGGGTTTTGGTTCAGGTCATTCAGAATGAAACTCGACTAGAAAATCTGCCAAAGATTACGCTTTAATTTTTGTCTGAGACTCAAAATAAATATCGTAGTCTCCGAGTTTCACTGACCATTTAGTCATTCGGCCCAATACATTATGCTTTTGTAACATATTTTTTAAAGACAACGAGGTTCGAACCAAAATAGAATGAGCCTAGAAATATGGTCTCATTTTTCTTGCTGCCACCACGAAAGCCAATGGTAGTTTCTCCAACTTTAAGTACTTTTTTTCAGGATCTAACAAAATTTTACTCACGTTATAAAATGGACGTGGATAATTTTCAACCTCTCTGACTAACGCTGCATTTAATGCATAATCCGCCACCACAATGTAAGCAAATAATTATTCTCCCATTGTTGGCTTGGTAAAAACAATTGGAGAGGATATATGTTCTTTTATTTTGATAAATGCTTTGTTGCATTTTGGATTCCAATTTAAAAAAATATATTTTCTTAACACTTGAAAAATAGTGCACATATGTTCGACGATCTTGATATAAACCTGTTTAGAGCAACCAACCTTTTAGTTAAGATATGTACCTCTTTGATGGATTTTGGGGGATACATAGCAGTTAACGCATTCAACTGATTAAGGTAGAATTTAATTCATTTCTTTCTCACTATATCGCCCAAGAATTTTCTAGATCGCACCCAAAATTGAATTATTATCGATTTAATTTCAAGTTATAGTCGGCGGGTAAGTCCTCCAAATCGGAGAAATAATCATAATCTCTCTTTCTCTTTACTAACATGTATTTAATAGAGACTTGGATATCCCTTTGATTTGACTAGCGAGAATGTTTTTCACTAGTCGCTCATAACTAGCCTTGGCATACTTCAACCCAAACGACATCACCTTGTAAAAATATAGCCCCATATTAGCAGTGAATGTGGTGTTATCTTGGTCCATCAAATCTATCTATATCTGGTTATATCCGACAAATGCATCCATAAAAGAAGAATTTATTACCCGAAGTCGAGTCTATCAACTCATCAATTCTAGGGAAAAGAAAAGGATCATTCGGATATGCACTGTTCAAATCTTTAAAATCAACACACATTCACCATTTTTTGTTTTTATTTTTCTCAAGTACCAGGTTTGTCGTCCATAATAGATATTGAGATTCTCGAATATGTAATATTCTTGTTAACCGATTTGCCTCTGCCACAATAACTTGGATTTTTCAACAGAGAAAGCTCTTTGTTTTTTGATAGTGGGGTGTACATTAGGTTCTACTACAAGTTTGCAACAAATGAGACTCACATTTACTCTTATTACATCCTCGGTGTACATAGCAAACATATACAGATTTCTTGACAATAATGATATCAATATTTCTCTTACAATGTGCCATAACTGGATACTGATCTTCAAACCATTTCCGCTGGGAAATGTATAAATTTTAATATCCTCATTAGCTATTAACGAAATGGAAGTATAATTCATAGTATCTAATTATGAAGTACACCTCGATAACTGTTATTCTTTCTTTGTTTCAGAACTTTTAATTGTCGTTGGAGCAAATATAGTGGTGTACCACTCTTTTTCCATTTTATAGCTACTTCGTACAAGTACCACCTGCTTTCAAATCATATAATTCAAACATTAATGGAAAATTGAAGCAATATCATGCATTCTTGAAAATCAAGACGTGCCAAAATTTGTATTTTACGATGTTGGTCTTCTACCACTATAAAAATAATTTTTTTTTATCATTTTCTTGAAATGCCCTCGGCCTAGTAATACATTCCCCTCGAATTTTCCGATGGAATTGATGGTGACCTAAGTCAGTCCCACTATTATTCTTTCTGATCAGATAATGATAGAAAACTTCTTTCATTTTGTTATAAATGAACATGAACAAGATGTTTGCCAAACTTCCCATATTAATAAGGATCCTTCGGATTTTTGTCCCTTCAATAGATGATCCAATCACTACAACACCCTCGAGAGGTCCAAGGATATCATTCAAATCATCATTATAAAAAAAATAAAGAGATACGAATCTTGGTAAATGTGGGTGAATATTATTCCATCTAATTGAGTTGCTTAACTTAAAACATACCTATTTCGTGAGTAGTTGGATATTCCCGACATGGTATCCCCACAAAAAATGGTCAACATTTTGAAGTATTTGGACAAAATTTTGACCTTCCCCTAAGATTTGGGTTCATCAATTATCAGAGCACTCTTTTGGTTGGGATCAGGGACTAACTATTCCGCATCCATGTCGAAATCATTGAAGGGTCCGGTTATGACCATTGCATCTTCCTGCTTTGGTGCAACCTCAATTATGTCCCTCTGGAATATCGCATGATTACCCATCGAAGCCTGTTGTCGACCTCATAACTGTGCATTAACAAACTTTATCAACTTACCCTTCTCGATCAGGGTTTGAATTTCATATTTCATAGTTATATGATCCCTCGTATCATGTCCAATATTGTTATGATACTTGGAAAATAGGTTATTCCGTCCTTCTCTTTGACTCTGAATCGGGAGAGGTTTCATGAAATAACCAAAATTATGCATCTTATAAAAAAAATAGTAGCAACGTTCTCACTTAATTCTACATAGTTATCAACTCAAACCCATTTTATCAAAAATAGATACAATAGCAATTTTATCAAAACAATCATCTAGACTATTCTTCATAAGAACAAACTGTTTTGTATAATCTTTCAAACTCTTTCCGACCAATTTTATACACTGTATGATTGAGTATCTATTCCTCCGTATATCCTTACTCCCAACAAAATTTCGTTTAAACTATGTCCAGAACATATCAATTTTTTTGATAGAACCTTGAGGAAGTTGGTCGTACCACTTTAGAACAATATCCTTGAAACTTTGAGAGAAAGCAAGACATAACAATTTATCATCATCGTTATAGTTTATCATAAAGTTTTTAAATTTCTTTAGATGATTATCTAGATCCTTATTACCATCAAACTTCTACATTTTGGATATATCAAACCGCTTTGGCAGGTGCCAGAAAAGACTTTCTACTGATAACGAAGACTACCTACAATTGTGTCCCTGACTATGCTGCTCACCATAATTAATTGTCGCATAAAGACCCTGCTCGGATGAATTCACAAATTTGTTGTTTACTTGGTAATCAAAACTCAGGTTCCCCAAACCTCCTAGCAACAAAAAATAATTTTCTCATACCTTTACCATAGTTTTTTTTTGTCCAGCCTTACCTCTAGTTGCTACCATATCCTTAACATCTTCAGGATCCTGCTTATCTGAGGATTCACGTTGCTTTCTCCAATCTCTCTCTTCGAACCCTGATACCGATTAGAATTTCTCTTCGTATAATGTCTACCATCATAAATTATTTTCTTCTTATGGTGGAGATATCTCTCGAGAGAAGAAGAAAAATCCTCCAAATCAGAAATAGATTAGTTACCTAATATTGATGAATTATAACGGTATTTTTCCTTTCAATCATTTTCAAAGAATGGTGGCTTCTGTCCAACAAGAACTGCTTTCTTCGCTACTTTTCTTAGTTTTGCAATGAGTTGGACTCAACATCATCACCCTCAGAGACCTCTCCCTCTCTAAATTTTTGAATTTCTGAACGTACCTTCCTCGGTCAAACTACCATTGTTTAATTTTGTGTATTTAATATAATAATTTCACTACGCAAACGATTTGATGCTCTTCGGGGGTCAACTACTCTTGCTACTCCTCGTACTAATGTTGGAGCTAACCGTCCCGAGATAACTGATCAAAACCTTATCCAACTGTGATTCTTTTGGTAACTACTATAGGATCCACTACATCTCAAAATTCATCTTTTGGTAGAATAAAAAGATATGCCTAACACGTTAACGATTATGGATGTTCGTAACCATTATCTCATTTTCTTTTATTTAGTTCCTCGACTTTAAAATCACCCATAAGGGTCCATGGACTTAGAAAAATCTATCAATTTAGTCTCTAACTTGTAAAATTTATAGTTTAGTCCACCGACTTAGCAAAAATGGATTTCGACAAAGTGAAGTGTCTTTTATTTATCGGTGTATTTCAATTTTTTTTGGTTAAAAATAGATTTCTTTAACAGAATACCCAACACATAATTGATTGTATGCTACAATGATTAGTTTGTCGCTAGTATAGGGTTAGCAAGGAAAGTTACAAATTCAAATTATTCCATGGCTCAATAAATTAAAAATCGTGAACAACATTTGAATGTTCGAACTGTCGTTAGTTGAATGATAAAAATAATGTAACAAAGATTTCCAGTTTACTTACGTTACTAACAAATAAAATGTATAGTTTTTTTACGAATTGACACATATAATAATTACCATCCCATAACTTTTACCTAATTATGGTGATTCTTATTGTTCTTTTATATAATAATCATATTTATTAGATATGTTTGGAATGTATGTTCGATTGTATAATACAATTTGTATTGGTATAATTATTTATTTGTGTCTATTTATCTGCAGGCATTTCTTGAGTGGCCCGGTCTACTTGTTGGTGTAAAGTTTGAGCCAAATAATAAGGAACTCGTTAGAAAATTTAGGAGCAAAATATAGAATTGGTAACTTAAAACCGCACGTGGTTTTAGAAGACTTAGGAATCAACTAAACTCATCTAGAAAATATTCATGGCTAGAGAATTACTAAATCTTATATTATCATTCATGTTCATGCTATACATAACATCCATCTACCATGAATATCATTTTTAGTAAAATTATATCATATTATGACTGAAAATTTTGAAATGTCTTAGGCTAATATAATCTAATTTATAAAAGACAATGCAGTCGAGTGTAAGTATGGATTAATTTTGTTATTTGAGATTAAATATGTTCATGCATATGCTTATAATTTTTTAACTATGATTATTTTAAACTATGATGAAATACGAATGGATATACTCAATTTTATTGTGTTGTGTGATGAGGAGGTATTCTCCATCTGATACGTAATAAGGCAAGCCGAGCAGAAGACAACAATCAAAGAGTATAAAGCAACCCTAAACGCAACATGAATCTGAGCAGCAAGCAAGGAGAATAAAGATCTCGAGCATAACCGAAGTCTATGGAAGAAAGTAGAGTTGGTCCAATCGCAGAGCAGGATCTGTGACCGAGCAAGATTTGTGACCGAGCATAGTAAGATTTGTGACCGAGCAGGATTTGTGACCAAGCAGGATTTGTGACCAAGCAGAGCAGGATCTGTGACCAAGCAGAGTAGGATCTGTGACCGAGCAGGATTGGTGACCGAACATAGCAGATTTGTGACCCAGCAGGATTTGTGACCGAGCAGAGCAGGATTTGTGATCGAGCAGAAGATGATTGATAGGAAGTACACTCGGCCTAACACACGGATAACATCTACCAAGCTCGATTTATAACAAAGACGGTCAAAGTAATAGTGGAATGTTATATCAGTGAGCTTAGTCAAACCACTAACGCTTAAATCATAAATTCAGGCTCCATGATGTAAATGCACTAACACATGTAGTTAGTGGAAGTAAGTTAATTTGTAACTGCTTGTAAATAGTGAACCAAAGGTCTCGCATAACTCCTATAAATAGGAGGTGAGTATCAGCCGTAAAGGAGGAGATTCTATCGATAATACAATTACACGTGAACCAAAGGTCTCGCATAACTCCTATAAATAGGAGGTGAGTATCAGCCGTAAAGGAGGAGATTCTATCGATAATACAATTACACAATTTTCTCTTTCTTTCTATATTTTATCTTTTTCCCTCTGAAGAACTGTGGTGTTTGATTAGGTTTTAATCCTGTCATTGTGTAATAGATTTTCTAATTGTATAAATATTAATTTGTTCATTATAACACCAAGACATAAATTTTGTTTTTGAGTTTTGAGAAAGACATCTTACTTAACAACGGTTTAACAATGAATTTCACTTTAGTGTAAAAAATTATGGAAGTAGTATTTTATTATTTCATAGAAAATTTAATACTACTTGCAAAAATAAAAGACAAAAAGATCTAGTATCAATATAGTTTGAATGAGGAGCCTATTCGCTGACACAAAACAGGTAAAACCAAATATTTTATGAAAAATGGATTCTTTTGGGGTGTAAGAAGATCATGATTCAATACAAAAGCTCAAAAAAGGATCAGAACCAGAAAATAAAAATATGTATTTTCTTAATAATGTAAGTGATTTTAGAAAGTTTTTCTTAAGCAAGTTTTGTGTAGGTTTCATTAAGATACTAGCAGTTCAGGTTATTATTACGACCAATCGATTGAAATATATGGCTTACAACAACTTGTTAATGGTAGACAACAACTTGTTAATGGTAATAAATCTACGAAATACTTGTCAAGAGAATTCTTTTCAAGAACTTTTAGTGCTATAAATGTTCAATATTTGATATATTTGCTAGCATAAATCTTAGACTTTTGAATGCAGGTTCTCATTTAATATAGAAACATGTAGATACAATGGGATCCAAGATACTAGTTTCAATTGAAACTTATTTTCTTGAAAGATAGAAAACTCATAAGTTTCTCAATACTTTTGCTCAAGTTGATTTAAACTCGTATTTGTCAAGTAGAAGTTATATGTACTTTCTGATAGAATATTCGTCTTTTTTACCTTTTAAATACACATCATATGAGATCATTCAATATAAGATCGAATCTGGAATGATATATATGTACAATAGTTTGCAAGATATGCATATAAATAAATAATGACTATTTATATTAGTCAATGTTTGTTTGTCTTTAAAAACAAATGAGAATGTTATAAGTTACTCAAAATTCTAACCAATCCAACATTAGCAACAATAAGTGTTTAGACTTAATTTAAAATTATAAACACACTGTAAGAACTGGACTCGAACATCAATCGAAATTCCACACACACTATAAGAACTGGTATCTAACAAAAATGGGAGGCACAAAATTTTGCACTAAATTGAAATTTTATATATGAAATTATTTTGAGATTTCTTCTAAAATTTGGATTCACTCGAGTATAAAATAGTCTATGAGTAATATTATTACTGTTATTTTTTTAACTGAAACTGCTTTTATTAATAAGATAATAATACAAGCAGAGTTTGATACAATTGGTGAAACTGAATTTTACAATTTGAAACTTAAATTGATGTAATTCAAGATCAGATTGATTTTTATTGTTTTTGTCCTTTTTCAGCAGCAATAATTTCTACTGCTTAATTTTTGTAAGGCTTCAGTGCTCCTACTCCTTTGTGCGTCATTGCATCTTTTATCCTTGATAACTTGATCTAGTCTTCTCCTTTCTATCTTGATATCCACCTTCCTCATTGTCTTGCTTCTCCTTTTGAAGTGCTTCTGTAACCTGCAAGAGTAACAAATATGTTGGTCAGGTTGAAAACTGCTATAAAGTTGTTAGTATGTTAATAAAAGTGTCTGAAATAGCCCAAGTTCAAGCTTTCTAGTAATAGAATAGCATTGAGAGGGCTATGAGTGTTAATTTCATTATAAGAACAGTCTTGCTTTTGTTTCAAAGCATGCTTAGCAATCCAATCAGCAGCACAGTTTTCTTCTCTAAAAATATGTTTAAGTATCATTTTTGAGTTTATCAGTTTTCTGCAGCATGTTAATACTTTGGATAAAAACCACGGATACTTATCATATGCTATCATGTTAAATAATTATAATGAGTCAATATCAACATCTATCTCTGTAAAGTTATTCATTTGACAGAACCTGAGTCCATGTAACAGAGCTAAAGATTCAACTATTAAGGGTGTACATTTACAAATCAATATTTATTGTCCTACAATAAACTCACTATTATATTTTCTGATAATGAATCCACTGCTAGACTCCCCAGTATGAAGTGAAGAGCCATTGCAGTTAAGCTTAAGCCTATTTGTGTAAGGATGGTGCCACTTAATATAGAGACAGTTCTTTCTGTTTGGAAGATGATTAACGCAATTTAAGTCTTTAGCTAGATGAAGATCTTTTCTCCAATGTTTAGTTTTGATTAAAGAAGATATGTCTAAAGTAGATAAAAGATATCTGACTTGCTTAATTATCGATCTATCAGTACTAATCAGGCCATCATGTTTCATTTTGTTTCTTGCTATCCAAATTGTCCACATTATCAATGATGGTACTATTGTTCTAATATGAGTCTTATACAATATAGAAGAGAACTATTTATTTATAACATGGTTAATTGTCATATGATTCCCTACTGATATGTTAAAGATATTAGAAAAATGTAACCAGACATTTCATGTTAATGGACAAGAGACAAACAAATGATTTAACATTTCACATTTTGGACAGAACTGACATTTAGATACTAAACTAATTCCCCTATGTTGAATGTTAGTGTTTACTGAAATTAAGTTGTTAATGACTTTGCACAAGGTAATTGAGCACTTTTTGGCTTAATATTATTCCAGATTTGACTTTTGAAAAAAAATTGAACATTTTTTATTCTTATGTTATTCCAAGTGAGTTTAAGATTAAACTTACCATCTGGAGATAGTTTCCAGATGATTGAGTCCTCAATGTTAGGATTAATTTGAATCTTAACTATCTTGTTAATTTCAAAATCAAAGAGCACATCATTCTTATTTTCGTCATGTTCCATAAGAAATTAGTCCAGTATTCATTAACCCTAGTTTTTTTATACCAAGTGCTTGATATATTCGGTGTTAATTGAATTAGAGCCCTAAAATCATGCCATTTGTCTAAAGAAAAATCTACATTTCCTTTCTCAATTACCCAAAATATGTTTTCTTCTGCTTCAGTTCTAACTTTTAACATTCGTTTCCATATTTTAGAGTCTGATCTCTTAGGTAAAACTTGTAAAGGATGTAACTAAAGAAAAGTCTACATTTCCTTTCTCAATTACCCAAAATATGTTTTCTTCTGCTTCAGTTCTAACTTTTAACATTCTTTTCCATATTTTAGAGTCTGATCTCTTAGGTAAAACTTGTAAAGGATGTAATTTAGAGCAGTAGATATTATATAATAAGTTGGCCCATAGATTATTATTTTCCCTAAAGTTGAACCACAGTTTATGTGACCAATCTACTTGTACAGTTGAAAGGTCTCTAAGGTTTAGGCCATTTTCACTAAAAAGTTTACATAATTTAGACCAGTCAGTCCATAATATACTTTTATTATTCTCAGTGTGACCCTATATGAACTTATTGAGTAGTTTGTTAATTCTTTTAATTATTGTCTTTGGTATTGTGATACACTGCATATAACAAAAGGGATAAGCCAGCAAGACTGATTTGATCAAAATTAGTCTGCCTTTAAATGATAATGACTTAGAATTCCAATGGTCTATACTACTTATGATCTTGTTAATGATTTCATCATAATAGCTAGTTTTGTTTTTTAGAAATATTAGGATCCCTAAGTGTTTGAAAGGCAATGAGCTATGGTTAAAAATCTAGTAAGTATTCAAGAGTCCTAATACGTTGCCTAATTAAATTAGATGGAGCTATACAAGTAGTTTTCTGTAAGTTGATTTGTTGACCAGATAAACTTTGATAGGTACTCATAAAGTTACTTATCTTTTTTAGATTCTTAATTGAACCATTTAGAAATAATAGAACATTATCTGCAAAGGCTAGGTGGTTTATAATTAAGGATCTCCTAGTTTTGTAAATTAAAGTAGGAGCTAAAGATATGTTATTATTAATTTCTCTCATTAAAAATTCATCTGCTAAAATGAAAAGAGAGGGGGATAAAAGATCCCCCTGTCTAATTCCATTTGAAGATTTGAAAAACCCATATGCTATTCCATTTACAATCACAGAGTATTGGATATGTTGAATGCTTTTTTTTAAACTAAATTGATAACTCTATTGTTAAGGCCAAATAATTGCATTACTTGATATATAAAGTTAAAGTTCAATTTGTCAAAAGATTTTTTCATATCCAAATTGATTATAATATTACTACCCCTTTGTTTCTTGTTTAAATCATTAACTAATTCTTGGGTAATCAAAATGTTCTCATGTATATTTCTATTAGGGACATATGCCCCTTGTTCTTTTGAAATTAGTTTGGGCAGTAGTATTACTAATCTATTATTTATAAGTTTAGAGATTATTCGGTTGAAAACATAACATAAACTAATTGGTCTAAAGTCAGAACAGGTCTTAGTAGGATTTTTTTGGTATTAAACAAATTGGGGTTGCAAATATTCCTTTTGGGAAGCTAGGTTTGCTAAGATAATCAGAGATTGCATTAACTAGATCTACTTTAATTATAGGCCAGCATTCTTGATAGAATCTGGACTTGAAACCATCAACTCGAGATACACTACAACTATAAAGACCCTTAATAACTATATATGTCTCTTCTACTGTAGGCTCAGCTAACAAAGATCTATTGTCTTGGTCATTTACTAATTCTGGTATAATGTCAGATGGAAAATCAGGGACAAGTTCATCATTCTTATTATTTAATAGTTCTTGAAAGAAATTAACAGCTAATTCACCTATTAAATTTTGATCATCTAATATGTTATTATTATCAATGATCTCATTAATCATGTTTCTACATCTTTTATTTTTCACAAAATTGTGAAATGTTCTAGTGTTATTATCTCCATCTTTTAACCATTTGGAAGCACTCTTTTGTTGTCAGTAAGTCTCTTCCGTAGGAAGCAGAACTAAGTGTTTGGCCTTTAGGTAGTTGCTAGTCATTTCATCTCTTGGGCTTATGGGTTTTTGAACTTGACTCAAGCCCGTGATCCGACCCGGAAGGCCCACAGTTCATTAAATGAGTATAAATATCCCAACTACTTTCATTATTGAGGCTGATAAAAATTTACTGCTAGCACACACCTTGATTATCTCTCTACATTTTACAGAAAATATTAAATTTCTAAAACTCTTTCCCAAACTACCCTTTGATCAGAAATAATCCACACCAAATTGGCGGCCATAGTGGGAGGCGACGATGCATGAATTGAAAATTCAAAACAAGTAATAAAAAAACCAATTCAGATGGATCCGAATACACAGAATACTCCACTTCTAGAGGTGGAAGGAATAAAAGAAAATAATGAGTACACTATTGAGGAGCGTGATTAATTGAGAGCTGAGTTAAGTCACTAAGAGCGCTGAAACAAGCAGAAAAAGAAGTTAAAGAAAAATCTGGTGCGTCGGCGCTCACGCATACTGATAATCCTGGTGAAAATAAGCAGTCCTTGAAGACTCATCTTAGCTCCAAGAAAACACATCGATCCAAACAAATGGAGAGCTCCACGTCAGAATCTTCTAGCAGTTCCTCTAATAATGCGGAGCTTGAAAATTCAGTCTCATTTAGTAGTGATGAAGGACGATTAAAGAAGAAAATAAGGTTGTCCAAGAAGCATTCAAGAAAAAACGACATACATGGTCGGCTCAAAATGTATCAAGGGAAAATGAAAGGGTAAGCTGATCAGCATATTGACCGTTGCTACTCCGAATGAGGATACCGTGTTTAGTTATAGCCAAAATTGGAGACAATCACCTTTATTCGCAAAAATAATCTTTGGACACAGTCCTAAAAGATTTGATAGTTCCAATATGGAAAAGTACGATGGGAGTAAAGATCCGGACAATTATCTTGAGAAATTCAAGAACTTTATGATGAATTTTGACGATGAAGACAAACTACTATGTAGAGATTTCTCTCAAACCTTCAAGGGGAGTGCCCTCAAGTGGTATAACAGTCTCCCCTAGGTATCTATAGTTTTTTTTTAATATCTTTTGGGTTGCTTTCCGAAGACAGTTTGTTGGAAACAAGGAGCTGAAAAGGAAATGATAATACCATAATCCATTGTGCTCACAAACCAAACGAGTCATTAAATGAATACATTAATAGATTCGTAAATACAAAGAATTGGTTGACTGATTGCTTTGAACAAGTGGAAATTTCCTCTCTTAGGCAAGGATTGAATCCAGGGAACTTGGCTGATTCTGTGATCCGAAAAAAAACTATGACCTTTGGAGGTTGTTAAATCAAGTTGGGAAACAAATTAATATTGAAGAAACTACAAAGTCAAGAGTAACTCGCCAGATTAGATCCACAACTACAAAATCAATACCTCAAACAACTAACCAGTCTGATTACAGATCAAAGGAAACTGGACAAGGATCTCACCGGCCCAGGCAGAGTCAGTCCAACCAGAACCAGAACTAACAGGTTAAAAATAAAAAGGGACCTTGGGTTTAACATGAGCGGTTTCCTGAATTGGGAGAAAGTGTGGCTATAATATATGACAAAACTAAAAATGAAGTACACTTTAGAAAGCCAGCTGCATTACAGTCTCCCAGAGAAACCCGGAGTACCCGTTTTATGTAAATATCATAATGACGTTAGACATGATACCCATGACTGCATAGCTTTGAAACATGAGGTGCATAACCTCATTGAAAAGGGTAAATTGGGGGCCTATGTTAAAAAACAAGAGGGTAGCAGGTCATATAATACACCATCCAGTCTCAATACTTGCCGAACTACGCCTTTGGTTCTTCCTCGAATGTCTAGACATGAATATGCTATGATGAATATTGAAAGATTTGATATAGATTTGGAGTACATGGATCTTGATCCAACTCGGAATCGAATATGGGTGATAATAGACAAAACTCATACTAATTCTAGTCTAGTTAAATATTTTAAGTCTTTAACTATACATAGGGGAGACACTATGACTGCACTTTCTAGTTCTTCAAGGAAGAGGCACGCCAAGAGCTTGTTCACCCAATTGGATGGAAAGATGTCCACACATCTGTACCAAACTCCAGCTTCGTTCATAGTTTTCAATGAGGATGACCTAAGAGACATTGCAGGGCCTCATGAAGACGTCATGGTGATAGGGGCAGTAATAGGAGGAAATGATATACATCGAATCATCATTGACACAGGCAGTTCGACAAACATATTGTTTTTAAGTTCCTACAAACAGATGAGAAACCTCTCGGTTATACAACGTTCGAATAGAACTATTGTGGGATTCACGGAGAGTTTGGTAAATGTGATTAGAGAATTCAAAAAAGAAGTATTTCTAGGCAAATGGTCGATCAAGAAAATGATGAGGGTACTGTTTGTTGTGGTGGACTACCTAATGTCTTATAATGCGATATTTGGGAGATATTGGCTCTCTAGGATGCATGTTGTGACCTCTATTGTCTATCAGTGCTTAAAATATGATATGGTGGGACAATGGGTGTTGTCCGAAGCAGTCAGAAGATAGCTAGAGAATGCAACAACCCTTGACTCAAAGTCTTTGGAGGCAGTCAAGGTTAACAAAGAATAACAACTACTGGAGCCTTCCACCGATAAGAATGAAATTGATGATCCACGAGAGGCTCCTCGTGTTATAATACATGTAGAAGAAGTTGAAATATGTTCCCCAACTAAGGGAAAACGTGTTAGAATTGGTACCAAGTTGGCACCATGTTTGAAACAAAGGATATTGTCTTTCTTATCGGATAATCTACATGTATATGCATGGTGCAATGATGATGTAACTGGAATACATGCTGAATTAATTTGTCACAAGTTGTCAGTACGAAGTGACGTTTGACTGGTTGTACAAAGGAGAAGGTCTTTCTCTAAAGAAAAAGCAGATGTGATTTTCTAAGAAGTTGATCGGTTGACCAATATGGGCAACATAAAAGAATTTCAATACCCATTGTGGACTGCAAGCCCTGTTTTAGTTAAGAAAATGAATGACAATTGACGCATGTTTATTGACTTCGGTGATCTTAATAGGGCATGTCCCAAATATCTTTATCATGTTTCTCGGATAGATTAGTTAGTGGATTCTACCTCTAAGAACAAGTTGTTATCTTTCGTGGATGCATTTTCAGGGTAAAACCAAATACAAGTAGATCTAAATAATCAAAGATCATACCACTTTTATTACAGACAAGAGACTTCATTTCCACAAAGTGATGGCCTTTGGATTAAAAAATACTGGGGCCACCTATCAAAGGTTAGTGAATAAAGTCTTTACTAGTCTAATTGGCAGAAATATGGAAGTTTATATAGATGACATTATGGTGTAGAGCCTTGAAGAAGATCTACATATATCTGATCTCCAAGAAATTTTTTCTAACATGGAGGCTGTCAATTTAAAATTAAACCCTGAGAAATGCGTGTTTGGAGTCCGATCTGGAAAGTTCTTGGGTTATGTTATAAGCGAAAAAGGGATTCAGCCTTATCCGGATAAGTTGACTGCTCTATTAGCTATAGACCCTCCTCAGACTACTAAAGAAGTACAAATGTTAACCGGACGATTGGCTGCACTAAATAGGTTTATTTCAAGATCGTAAGATAAATGTGCTCAGTTCTTTCAAGTCTTGAGAAATGCTAAAGATATCAATTGGTCTTCACAGCGTGATCAAACTTTTCTTGAAATAAAAAGCATTTATCTTCGCCTAAGACTCTGTTCAAACTTGTTTAGGGGAAAAACTATATATATATATATATATATATATATATATATATATATATATATATATATATATATATATATATATATATATATATATATATATATATATATATATATATATATATTTACCTGTATCAGAATATGCAGTACGCGTTGTGCGAGTAAGAGATGAAAAATTACCCCTGTCCGGTTTATTATATTAGCAAAAGTCAGTTGGATGCTGAAAGAAGATATTTGAAGTTAGAAAAAATGGTCTTAGCATTGGTAATTGCAACAAGAAAAATGAGACCATACATCTAAACTCAATTCATTGTCGTCCAAACATCTTTTCCTCTGAAGAATGTTCTCCAAAAAGATGATATATCAAGCATAATGATCAAGTTGTCAGTTGAGCTGGGTGATTATGACATTGAATTTGCGCCCTGAACAATGGTTAATGCCCAATTAGTGGCTGATTTCTTGGTAGAGTTTCATGCTGATAGACCCCGCGAGCAAATGCAAGAGGACCAGTCTAAACAAGAATGGGTAGTCCGAACTGATGGCGGGTCTAGTACAATGGGGTGTGGGGCTGGAATTAGTTTAACTTCTCCCTATGGTGATACTATATACCAGGAAATATGTTTTGGTTTCAGGGCCTCTAACAATGAATCTGAATATGAAGCAGCTATAGCTGGTCTCAAGCTAGCCCTTATATGTGGGGTGAAAATAGTCCAATAAAAAGGGACTCACAACTACTTATTCATCATGCTCAGGGGAAATCTGAGGCAAATAAGAAACAATTTATAAAATATTTGCTCATGTTGAGAGAAGTTGCTGCAAATTTCAAAAGTATCAAGTATGAACATATCCCTAGATTGGAGAATACTATGGCAAACTCTTTAGCAACCATAGCCTATTCTGAATCTTACCCATGAATTCTGATGCTAGAGTGTCCATCAATAAAACCAAGCCAAGAAAATGGTAAAGAGAATGAAGATAGTATGAGCATATTTGTCATTCAACCCAAAGATTGGAGGTATGATATCTTTCCGTTTATTTCTGATGGGATTTTACCTCCGAATAAATCCATGGTTATGCAAATTAAATACAAAGCTCATGGTTTCCTGGTATTGAAAGAAGTTTTTTTATAAGAAATCATTTAGCAGACCTCTCTTGCGTTGTTTATGATTTAAAAAATTCCAAAATGTTTTATCCAAACTACACGAAGATGAAGTTTCTGCATATTGTGGCTATAAGGCATTAACCATAAGAGTCTTATTAGAAGGGTACTATTAGCCAACGATAATGGCAGATGCCAAAGATATGGTCAAGAATTGTGATCCTTCCCAGAAGTATGGGAATGAAATCCATGCGCCAGCGTTTCCTATGGATTTCATATCTGAACCAATAGATTTTGATAGATGGGGGTTATATTTATTTGGGCCTCTTCCCATGGCATTTGGTGGATATCGAACGATCATAATTGCAACTGACTATTTATCTAAGTGGATAGAGGAAGCTCCCTTGGCTGGAACCACTTATAAATAAGTTATAAATTTTATTATATCCAACATATGTTGCAGATTTGGAGTTCCCCGGAAGATCACTACAGATAATGGGCCACAATTTGATAATAAAGACATGGAAATGTTTTGCATTTCGAGAGGAATTCAACATTGTTTTTCTTCTCGATTCCACCCTCAAGCTAATGGGCAAGTTGAAGTTGCTAATCAAACAATCTTGTCTGGGCTAAAAAATAATCTGGAATGAGCTGCAGGAAAGTGTCCAAGTTATCTGCAAGAAGTAATGTGGGCTTACCGAACTACTCCTTGGATTGCTACATAAGAATCCTATTTTACTCTCGTTTATGGGATGTATGCAATCACACCAATAGAAGCTACATTACCATCTTTACAAATCCAAAGCTATTCTGAACAGACCAATGATATGGCAGTTAGGAACCAGTTGGACCTGATTGAAGAAAGAAGAGTCAAAGCACATTTAAGAACAACACACTATCATGGTTTAATGAGGAGCAGATTTGCATCCAAAGTTAAAAAAAAATCAACTGGGAGACAAAGTCTTGAGGAAAGTCTTTTTACACACTAAAGAAATACAGTTTGGAAATCTTGCCTCAAACTGGGAAGGTCCTTATGTGGTATGTTAAAAAGTCAAGCCAGGGACATATAGACTTCAAGACAAAGAGATTAGAACATTAAAACACCCATGGAACGTTGAACACCTCAGGTTATATTTAGAATAGAATTCTCTTTTAAATATTTACCTTTTCATATCTTAATGTAAATATTATGGGGCATACTATTTCCTACCCTAGTGGCGCAGGGAGGTTTTCACGAGGTGTCTGGGTTTTTCAATAATATCTTATGCCTTCTTCAAAAGTCTGGTGCAAAATTCTTGACCAAAGTATGAGGCGATCAGATAAATTAAATACTCATTAAACACCCCCGACTCTCAAATGAAGTATCTTTGAGTTGATCAGATTTGTTAATTACTTGATTACATTCATTAAACACTTGTGATTAGAGTCATTCAATGCTTATTAAACACTTGTTTAACAAATCAGAAATATTGAAAGCTATTTAAGACATTGATGTGAGAAGATAATGAAATTCTTACAAAGGAAAGATTTAATATTAAAACTTCATCGGAACAAGTCTGATCCATAATTCACAAAATGGCTTGACTATTTAACGACTTTGGTTCATAAGACAAGAATACAAAACATGCGACAAGATGCCTTGGTCGTCTAAGGACTTTAGTTTTAAAAGAAACACAACATAACATTACAACCTTAGGGATTATTCCCTCTGGTTTCTTCATCACCGTCATCTTTCTTAAGACTCTTGAGCAGAGCGCTTGAGGTCTCACCAGTTCCTTCATTAGAATCTTCCCCACTTGAATAACCATGTTTGTCACCATCCGCCATGGTATGGAAAAAGATCTCCTTGTAAGGTACATATTTCCACAAAGGACCAAGGGTCCTTTTAGAAAAGTCTCATGGAATAACAAAACCATGTTTTATTTAACCCCCTCATCTTTTTTCTCCAAATAATCCACTATTCCAGTATCATACTTCTCCATTCTTGCAGCTACCTCTTGGGTTTGCTTGCTTATTAAAGAAGCATTCTCATTTGTCTTTTCCTTAAGAGCCTCCCCAAATTAGCTTTTTCTTCGGAATAAATTTTGATAGTACTAACATTGGCAGCTAGTTTCTCCTTAAAAGTTTTTATCTCGGTAGAGGCAGAAGTTTCTAGTCCGGAATACTTGGTCTGGAGATCTTTTTGAGCATCTTTTGACTGACGCAGTTTGGTAGCCAAGTCTTCTTTTTCCTTCTTTTGAGCATACTTTACAGAGCAATATAGAGATCATTCTTTAAACCCTGGTTTTCTATGGTTAGTGAAGTTATGGTCGTTTTTTGTTCCCTCACTTATCTTTCTATCCCAACTACTGGACGAATATAACCCAAGAGAGTGTGGCTCAGAGTATCTTTCTCACTTGAAAATATCGTACAATTCACCATTATGGGTAACAACATTGGCTGTAGAGGCATGAGGGAAAGTCCGTTCGAAGTCATCTTTGTCCAAGTCACTAAAGTACATGTTTTGAAACACATCCAAATTAACATCTCCCTCAGTAATTCCTTCTTCGCCTGGTAGGAATGTTTGAGAATGAGGGTTAGGTGGAATTTCTTCTTATGGAGGAAGATCAGCTGTATTTGAAAGAGGAAGATCAATAGGATCGGAAGGAGGAAGTTCGGTAGGACAAAGTACCATCTCTGATCTTAGGTTACATTTTTTCTTATTTAAACCTCTTTCCCCACTACTCTATTTGTGCCTCTTATGTTCTTTCCTTGTAATCTGGGGCAGATGATCCAATCCGGCAGCTTCTTTGACTGTAACTTCAACTGCCTCTAGCAAAGCGGTGTTGATTCTTTCTTGGTTTTCCGAACTGACCCCTTCGGTGACTTGTTGAGATGGGTCAACTGTGGTTTTCTTGTTGTTGTTGTTCTTGATCTTGTCCAGGTGACTAGGGGTTTGTTCCAGGAAGGCAAGTGAATTTTTCCATCTTTAGCCTCAGTTCTCTTCAAAATAACATCTGCAGGAGGAGGAGTGGTCAGCTGCTCCCAAGTAAGATCTCTACTCCCCGTAGTATTTCAAAGGTGAGACCTTACAAAGTTTCCAGAAGTAAACCAGTTGTGGAAACCCAACCCCCATCTATCTGATGCCTATTCGTTTAGCCTGATACAGGTAGTTTGAACTGCCTCTAGGTGCTCTGGGAACGTTTTTGAAAATACTACAACAAAACACAATAATCAGTTCGGAATATTAACATAGCATTTAGAAACCAATAAAAATACGAACATGTATTACTTGAAATTTTCTAGCAACTGGTCAGCTAGCTTGGATTAGTGATGGAGTTTATCTTTCTGTCATTCTCCCACAATCCGCTAATAAAAAAGAATTGAGTCATCTATGGTTACTCGGACTCCAACAGATCGTTTACCACCTTGTAGGTCATTACCCATGTTGTAATGGTAAAAAGGAATATGGTGGTTTCTGCATAAACCAGACACAACAGCAAATTGCTCCATGGGTAGAGGATTTTTTGACAGCCTAGATGCCATTATACCGGCCAACAAAGTATATTGTACGTTTGGGATCAGTTGACTTGGACATAACTTTATGAGGTGGAAATACCTGACTATTTATGGGTACAAAGAAACTGAATGCCCCAATTGAGCACCTGAGTATATACCACCAACTCGTGGATTTACAGTCCATGAGGGTCTCCAGAGTGACTGGAATTTTCACTTTAATAGAGTTTGGAAAACCTCATTTTGTTTGGATCCGACCCAACTCAGCAGTAAAGGTGTATACATAAGCAATATTTTGAAGAACTATCAAATACTGCACACTAACATTTTGAAAGTTTGGCCCAACTTTCCCTTCCAGACACTCCGGAAGTGAATCAGGATTTGATAAGCCAACTTTCAATCTGGTTGTCTGATCTGCTCTATATCTTCCGTTTGTCTGGACGTCTCGAAGGGAGTGTCTTCCATACTGTCCTCCATGGTCTCCTCCATTACATTTTACCAAAGTTCGGACGGTTTAGAATCTGTTGGGGGCTTTATTGTCTCCGAACTAGCATTTTTCGAAGAAGAATGAGTACTTTTGGCTTTAGACAGACGAGTTACCCTACGAGGGGTGGATTTCTCAGCATCTGAACCCATGGCCAGGAAGGGTGAAGGTTTCCTAACACTGGAAACTGCTTTTTCTTTAGGCAGAGGATTTTGAGACTCTTGAACTGAAGACCCTGATTCTAAAGGAGATAGGGTTGGGATAAAATATGATCTTCTAACTTTTGATGTCTTTGATGATGAGGAGCTTTTGTCTGTGTTTGGTTTTGACTGACTGATTTCTCTAACAGGAGAGGCAGGGATCCTAGTTGCGATTCTTGCATCTCTTCTGGCTCTTTCCAAGTCGGATAAGTTTAACCAACCTCCTTTCACCAATGCGTTTCTAGTTGTGAACATATAATCTACCCAGACACAAGTTTAAGAGATTTTCAAGCTTTTTCTCTGGAAATTTTTGTATTTTCAGATAGATTAACAGTAAAACTTGGTTAAATAAAGATGAAGATGTGTGAGTTTTACCTAGGCGAAGTTGAATCAATCAAATTAATGATTAGGGGCTAGAAAGTATGAGGATTACACCCTAAGTTACTTTTTAGCCAAGTAGGTACAAGAATCTAGGAGAAAAAATGGCAGAGAGGTCGAACCAAAACATAACACGTGTTCCACTTCAAAAAAACTGACTTTTGGAATTTATAACGGCAAGTTAACCTCTACGAATCCGACCTAGATTCAGATCGGATAGATCAGACTTCGCCTTGGATACAAACTAAGTTTTATTTTTTTGAAGTTAGCTTTTCCAAAATATTTTTGCAAGACCTAAAGGGGCTACTGATGAGGTTGGATGTCTTTGATATTGATTATTGTATATATCCGGAGGGAGTTCAAACATATTTAGTACCATGCCCCTCCGAACAGTATAACCAAGTGGAACGTGACTCGGCTAGTTGCTAGTCATTTCATGTCTTGGGCTTATGGGTTTTTGAACTTGACCCAAGCCCGTGATCCAACCCGGAAGGCCCACAGTTCATTAAATGAGTATAAATACCCCAACTTCTTTCATTAATGAGGGTGATAAAAATTTACTGGTAGCACACACCTTGATTATCTCTCTGCATTTTACACAAAACATTAAATTCCCGAAACTCTTTTGCAAACTACTCTTCGATCAGAAATAATTCACACTAAAAACAATGAACTTTTTTTATAAAAAAAGAAAAAAAAAACATATTTTTGTTAAAGATTACATGAATTAAATTAAATAGCTTTGGTATAAATAAGATAAACAGGGAAAAACATTGAATTTAAGGAGCCACCTTTTGTTTGACCAATATAACATACATTTCATTGTAAAATTTAGTTATACATAAAATATTTAAATGTGTCAACATTTAGATGTTACTCATAGTTATAGACGAAAAATCTAGTTATGTCAATATTTAGTTGTTATACATAAAAATTCTTATCGTGCCAATATTTATTTGTTACCTCTATTTATGCATTGGAGAGTTAATTGTGTTAATATTTAGCTCTTAATAATTGCGTCAATATTTAGCTCTTACTAATAATTATACAAAGAAGATTTAGTTGCGTAAACATTTAGTTGTCACCCTTAGTACACATAACAGATTTAATTGTGTTAATATTTAGTTGTTATCCATATATATTTTATTGAAAATTATAGTACGAATATCTTATATTTTTTTTCATAAATTGTTAATTCTTTTTGTTAGCACATGTGTTCATGGAAATTCCTTCATTATATGTATTTAAAAGTTTACCATGAACCATACATGACAACATCTTTTTTTTTTAAACGTATATAAAAAGATCTAACATATTGGACTTTAACGCAACTTTTTTTATAACCAACAATATATAAAATTACGTTAACTAATGCCACGAAATCATATTCCACGAAATCATATTCCACGAAATCATATTCATTCGTTGAATAAATGGGTCATTATAAACAATAAAACATTATTGTTTGTTGATTCTATTAAATTGTTTCTATTAAATTAAAGATACTAATAACTTTTAATCGATGTACATCACGAAAAATGATCATTTATTGGTATCTATTCAAAAAAATTAAAGAAATATATTATGGATTGGGAGTATTACGAAACATGTAGATAATATGGTTTCATATTCTCTCGTTGCCGTAATTAAGAAACCTTTAAATATTTTAAGATTACGATAGTTAATGCAATTTAGGTTGTGATTATGTATATCACACAAGTAATATTAGGTATCTGAATATTCGTAATGATGTATACGTCTGACAACAAAATTTTGGAAGGGGTTGTGGAAAATATACTCCATAGTTTCTAAGAAAGGAAAGTACTCCTTTTCGAAAGTTGATTATGATCGATTGCCACATGACATCTCAACTGAAACTAGATACCACTCAGTTTTCGACCACTTGAATAATAGATCGTGGTCGTGGCTTGGGACCATGATGTTATGGAAACCGTGCGCAATGGGGGTAGATTTATTTTAGTTTAATAATTAAAAAATTACTTTTTTGTTTAAATCTTTTTAAAAATAAATCATTAATGTATTTGAACATAATGGATATTAATCTAATAAATAAAAAAAAATAACACCAAAAAAACAAAATCTAATAAAAATAATTGTATCAGTCAGATAATTGTATGTATATCAAATTTTGTTTGAACCCTATTATATATTATATTAGAAAATACAATTCAAGCAAAACCTACTGTTTTGGATTATTTTTAAAAATAAAATAAATATAAAATCGCGGTCTTTAAAAAATTCAACAATAACTGTTTTTTTTATTTAAATTATAGTTTGAATTTTGAATTAGGATACTATAGTATACAATTTATGTTTTTTAAAATCAAGCAACGGAATAATTAATTTTGGAAGTTAAGTTTTTTTTATGTAAAAGAGGTTTTTTCCAAAATTGGAAAGACATACTTTTAAAAAAAACAAAAAAACAAAAACATTAATCAAAACAAAAAAAACATAAAATAGATCAATTTGATTAATCTCTTTCATCAAAGTTTAAGTAAGATCAGTTGCCTACTCTTAGATGGTTCACTGCCCAAAAACATTCAAGAAAATGATCAAATAAGAACAACAAGAAACATCAAGTTCATCAAAGGAATTATGAAAGTTTGAAATGGCTTCATCCTGTAGTTTTTATTCCGCAATGTTATAGGATGACTCAATATTTGTGGGTGTTTAATTTTTTTCCTCGACCAGTAGACAAAAATATCTTATTCGACTATATAAAAGTATTTTTAGATTTTATAAATATATCATCTGTCATTTGTCATTTATCATTTATCACTTCTCTTCCTCTCTCATGCTCATGTAATCTGGTGACCTAACTCTGACAAGATTTTTTCGACGATCCTAAAAGAAACTACAATGGCTCAAACTAATTAGGATAAACATTTTAAAGAGAGAAACTATCCCATCATGTTCTAGCCAGAGTCACTCTCGAATCAACTTGCTCCTGTTTTCCACCACAATATTTTTCTGTATCGGACTATGAGGCCTAGTGCTTTCCGCAGTGAAACAAAACCGTTAGCCACAAAGTTCTACCAAATTTTGGGTGGACACATACATCCACTAATAACCGTCACGATTATCAGATGCATCTCCTAATTTACGATAAAATATTCACGATCGAGTCGTGAAGCACTTCATTGCCACATCCGATCATGAAATATGGGTCTTACTCCTCATAATTTGGTTTTTTCTCTTGCGTGCTCAATCTATTCTCGATTTATGTCCTGACCACCGTCATAATAAGGAAGACATATCTTTGTTCTTCATCCCTCTACTGTGTATCTTTGTCCTTGTCGCAAAATATTTATAGCTACAACTCAGTTTGCACTACCACCCTCGATAGTGTAGCTTATGAAAACTATATTTCTTATTGGGTTTAAGTATGAGCTATTTCAAATTAAGTTTTATTGGCTCTCAGGTATGCCTCAATTAATTGGGCTCCTGGGTCATCTGTTTTATTGCATGCCTCTTTATATCTTATTATATTTGGTGTTAAAAATATGATATTTCCTTCCTTAATTATTATACGAAATGGGCTTGTGAGTTTAGGTCATATGTCGTCACTCACATTTCTCCCTATACAATGATTAGTACCCTCTTTTGAAGGATTTATCAAGCTATACTTATTTGGACACGACCGACATAAAATCAACGATACAGTTATCTCTTTAGTTATTTAACATGGTGAAATTTTTTCATGATGGTTTGATTGTTGTATATTGAGGATATCATGGTCTTTGATCAGTAAATCTCATGTTCTTATCTTTGGCATTATTGCAACTTATCTTGATTTGTATCTCATATTTTGTCTACTATTATGTTTCCCATCTTTCATCATGCCACAAGGTTCACTCCCTTATGTTGTATCTCTTGTCGGGGAATGCCCCGTTATATATGTTTCTGTTACTCACCTTCGTGCCACCTAGACCTCTCATCCTTTATGTTTTATGATTGTGGAATGCCTTGTGGCTTATGTATAATTTTTGTTACTTTTGTAAGTCGGGGATGCCATGTATCATGTAAACAATTCCATTTATTTTTAATTTAATGTTTTTATTACCAAAAAAACGCGATAAGCAAGGTTCTAAGTAATTCTTTAGTTTTTTTATGTTTTAAATTATTTGTTCATAAATTATTGATTTTTTTAGATTTATCTAGATACATATGTTTGTATATAGTTTATGAGTGTTTGTCGATATCAATTTCTGGATAATATTTATTTTTTGTGGAAATTTTAAATGTGAGGTTTAGGTTTCTCGCTGTAAATTATGTTCTATCACTATGTATGACCTAGTACAAATTTGAGCATACATTAAATTCCAACTTTCGAAGCATAATGGACCGTTTTTCTCAATCTCAATTTTTGTTTTTGGACATTGATCCATGCTTAGCATTTTATCCTTTGCTATAGGGGTACTCATGGGTTTGTAATTTATCAATCTATGGCGTTGTAACACACATTTTAATATATTATTTTTGTGATAATCCAATAATAACATAGGAGCGATTATGATGCATTTGAATTCTAAAAAAAAAACTGCCAGCACCAAGATCTTTTATATCAAACTTGTCTGATATAAATATCTTTGTACTGTGTAACAATTCCTTATTGTTCAAGGCAAACAGTATGTCATCAACATATAATACCAGAAATATGAAATGACTCTCACTGAACTTATGATACACAGAATCCTCAACAGAGTTAACCTCAAATTCAAAAGAGACTATCACCTAAAGAAATTTGTGATACCACTAACGATAAGCATGTTTGACACCATAAATACCGCCATACCAGATTCTTTAAGTTATCTACTACAAAGTGTTATTGTTGCATCATATAAATTATTTACTCAATCTTACCATTAAAATGCGGTATTTATATATATGATAAAGATCAAGATCAAAGTGTGCAACTAATGTCATGATTATACTAAGAGAATCCTTCTTTGACACTACAAAGAAGGTTTCTTTAAAATTAATCACTTTATGTTGAGTATAACCTTTCTCTACAAGAAGTATTTTATATCTTTCCACATTACCTAATGAATTTCCTTATTTTTATAAATCCGCTTACAACTAGTTTCATTTTCCCTGTTAGGTAATGGTACATATTTTAATACCGCATTGTCTTGCATCGATTTATATTTTTACTTCATAAAATCAATCCACTTCCGAGATTCATAGGTTTCCATGGCCTGTTTGTAGGATGGGGGATCATCTATAGTTCCAACACATAACTTATCATGTTCCTGAAGATATACTATAAAATCTGGATGTACAACATTTTTATTTTCTCTTGCGGACCTTCTCGAGAGAACTACTACTTCTGGTTGTACTTCTTGAGGAGTTAAAGTTTGATCATCGTGAAATATGTATTTTAATATTCTTGTGGTTGATATCTTTGAGGTTCTTATTTTTCTAACTGGACCGTCTTCATATCATTGTTAAAACCCTTACGTGGAACATCAATGTTATTGTAAGTATAATTTTTTTTAAAAGACCGAAATGATTGGAACTAAATTCAAATCTTCTGATACCTTAGTATCTCTGCCAAAACCTTCATGAATATCTATGGTTACTTCCTCAAAATGAACACATATTCTATTATTATTCTTTCCAAAGTCAACATCCTTTATAACTTTATCATCTCGATATCAAACACACTGCTAGTGAGAGGATCATAAAATTTAAAACCCTAAAGTATTCAGAATAACTAATAAAGAAGCAATTATCTGTCTTAGGATCGAGTTTCTTTTACTAAGGTTTGTAAGTCTTTGCCTCAATTGGACATTCATATATATGCAAATACTTTAAACTGGATCTACACTTACTCCAAATCTCATATGGGATCCTAATAAAGAAGCAATTATCTGTCTTAGGATCGAGTTTCTTTTACTAAGGTTTGTAAGTCCTTGCCTCAATTATCCTAATAGGTTTGTGGGTACTATGTTGAGTATATGAGCGACATATGGCTTCTCCTTAGAGAAATAATGGTAAAGATAAGTTATTTATCATACTTCTAACTATATCTTTTAGTGTACAATTTTGTCTCTCAGATACACCATTCATACGGGTGAACAAGATATTGTATATTGGAGGATTATACCACACTTCTCTAGGTATTTTGCATATAGTACTTAACGTTGTTCACCTGATCCGTCATATCTACCATAGTATTCACCACTTGGGTCAGATCTAACACTCTTAATGCGTTTTCTAAGTTATTTTTCAAATTTCATCTTAAAATCTTTGAACTTGTATAGGGCCTCTGACTTTTCATGAAG
The DNA here is from genome assembly GCA_036936605.1 of Limnanthes douglasii subsp. nivea. NCBI lineage: Eukaryota > Viridiplantae > Streptophyta > Magnoliopsida > Brassicales > Limnanthaceae > Limnanthes > Limnanthes douglasii. Next base: position 273,501,036 of record JAUPFV010000002.1, read on the forward strand.
GAGGTGAAGGTATCTGAAACGAGAGAAGTCATCTATAAATGATATAAAGTACCACTTCCTTTTTTTAATTCCTTTGAAAATGGTCCACGGATAAATTCTAATACTACTGGTATTTTTAAAAGTATAATGGCTATTCATATCGATTAGACTTTCCCATATATCATACTCTTTAGTTTCCTCATGTGTAATTTCTTAATTAAGAGCAACTGGTTTGGGGTTTCGTTAATACATGGTAATATACTCGAAAAACAAATACATTAGCATATCTCATTTTCATTTTTTAAAATATGCGTCATTCAACATGGGTGGGGTGTTTATTCCCCAACAGATTGACCCCTAAAAATTCACTGGAAAATAAAATAAATAACATACAACATATAAGATTTTTGACATATAACAACTATTATGCTTAAACATGATATATATATATATAACATAGAATACTCTGATAATAAGATACAAGAGGAAAAATCAAGCTAATATGTATTTCCAAGTTTGAGAAAAGGACCATGCTCATTATTTTTAAATTTTCAAAATACTAATGAAATCCTTTGGAGGGTTGATTTCACTTACTTAAATTAAAATAATCCTAATTTAATTTTTATAAGTACCGATCAAACCTTTCGGATGGTTGATCTCACCTATTTAAAATTTAAAAATTGCAAGGCCTCATTAAATTTCCTAAGTACCACTAAAACCCTCCGAAGGGAAAATTTCATCTAATTAAATTAAATAATCACAATGACCATTTTCAGTAAATTTTCCCAAGTTCATGATTAATCAAACTCAAAGACTAACCTTCTAGAGAGCTAATAATATTTGAGTTCAAATTAACCCCTTGAATCTTTTGGAATCATAAGATCCTCAAACAGATCAATTGACCTTCTAAAGGGTCGATTAATTGATTCCATAATTCACATACCAGAATCTGGAACTTTAGTCATGCATGGTGTTGGTAACTCTTATTCGAAGGGTCTTTTGGTAATGTAAGAAAGTGTAATAAATGTAAGGTATATGGTATAGAGATAATTGAGTTGCTTCAGTTATCATTTAGAGAGACAAAGCTCCATCATATGAAATACATTTTTATATAGTATTTATAGGCTAACTTTAGCCTAATGCGCCGAACCATATCCATGGGCCAAGCCCAAAGTCCAAAACGCTCATTTGGCTCATTAATCATTATTAAGATAAATATAAAATGAAAAAAAAAAGTAAATATATTATTATCAAAAACAATAATTAAAGCAAATGATAAAAAATCTATTAGCCTTTAGTTAGAGATGTCCCTTGAAGATTTCCGACCTCATCAATGCATATCCATTATAACATACAAGCACATAAATAATTTATTTCACAAACACATACAAAAAAAATTGTTTCCGATGAATATTGTTTCAATGAATAGTGTTTCAATGAACACTATTCATGACACTACTCACCTATCAAAAAACAATATTCACAATATTGTTCATCTACCATTAATTGTTTTTTTCATAATACTAATCACCTTCTGAAAAAATAATGTTAACCTTTCGACATACACTTTACATATTCGTGAAACAAATCTAGCCTTCTGCTCATGTCAATACGCAATCCGCGCATCCAACAACGACTTGTGATTTACCTTGAAACTATATATTTCATTTATAAAATCATTCATTCGCTGACCATGGTGAACGTCGACAGACATCCTTTGATCGACAATAATATCATGGCTTAAGTCGTCGATGAGCGATTGTCGCAATAGGTTTGAATTAATTCGTTAAATTAAGGATTGATTGGTGCTAAATTTGGAATAATATTTATAGCCATCGATCAAACCCTAAATTAATCGAAAAAAACTCAAATTCTATCATACAATCAATTTATTCAATCATTCAAACATGGTTTTCAATAAAAATAAATCTTTCGAAACATGTTTTCCATATATACCTAAATTAATACAAAAATTCAAATTATATCATACAATCAATTTATTCAATCATTCAAACATATAAACATGCTTTTCAATAAAAATAAATCATTGTAAACATGTTTTCCATATAGACCCTAAATCTATACCTTAACCAAATGGTATGTATTCTTTACGATAAATAAAAATATGCTTGATTCAATTATAATGAACTATTAAATATTCAATGAATCATAAAAGGTTTGAGGCTCTCATACCAATTGATAGAATGATTGAATTGTCTTAATACACATGCGGAAAAATTAGTAAACCCTTTGTATAATTTTCTACTATATACATAGAATATATTGAAAAGACCTACTATTTTGCATGCTGTTATTATCTATATTCCTTTTTAAGATTTTACTACTCTTGGATCATGTTTAAAGTTCTTAAAGACTTTATTCGTGAAAAGCAATGGCTATGGTCTTTCTCTCATTAAAAACGGGAACTGATCTTTTTCGATTTAGGTTAAACGAATGTATGAATCTCAGTCATTCCTATTATAGGAAAATATAACTCAAGCTCTAGTTATATAAAGCCCATAACTTATACCGCGTTGTGATCGAGGACCACAATCCACTAAATTGATTTTATAAATTTAGTCCCTAAGTTATTAGTTTAGGCTTAAGTGTTGAGATTTATGCCCTCACATTCACAATATCCAAATTCAACCCATTTACCAAACCTATAAGTCCATAATACATTTTCACTTATATTCCAAATATCAAATTAATTATATATAATATAATTATCCAATTATTTTTTATTATTGGACTACCTTAAGATAATGACCAAATATATATAAGTATATGGATCCATAAATATTCCAACAAAATATTTAAAACATATAAAAATTGTCTTTTTTTAATCATAAAATATAACATTTTTTTAAATAATAAAAAAGTTAAGAAAAATATCAAGTATCGCGATATTTCATCAAAAGAAATTCATTAACAAAATCTCTAAACTTTAATGGGTGAAGTTTCCCATAAGATTTATTATTTCATCCATCTTAAATTTCTAAAAAAATACTCAACACTTGTTTTTACTTTTTTACCCTTAATTTACTTTCTAATTTATGTTTTGATGCCACTATACAATATTTAACCCTTATTCCAACAAACACATTATTAAGTCAAATTACAGACAACATATATCATTTGACTTCTAAAATTAAACCTTAAAACCAAAAAACTCAAATTTCTTACAAATTAGTAATACAAAAGGAAGACACCCAAACCAAAGATTCAACACCTCAGAACATTACCCAATCAACAAACAAGATAATTTATTCTGGTAAAAATGGAAACAATAAAAAAACTAGAGAGTCAAGAATAAAAAACAAGGTAAAGTTTTTTCTAAAAAAAAAACAAATAAAAAACAGATTTTCAAAGTTTTATAAAAATAATTCGATACTAAAAAACCAGAAATCTATTCATGGAACTCAATATACATAGAAATTTTTTTAAAAAAATCATAGCAAGAGAGTTACGAGAACTACAAATTCTTCTGCATATGGAGTTACGAGAATTTTTCTGATGGTTGGATATAATTGAAATAGGTAGAATGCTAGTTAATTAAAATTAGTTAAATGTAGGATTATTATCCATTTGATAATGATATTAGAGTTAGAATGGATTTGTTTACTACTTGTTAATTAATTTTGGTAAATTTTTGGGGTTTTTAGGCGAAACAGTGTTTTGGGATTCAGGATTATTTTTTAGTATTGTCGGGGTGACGGTGTAGACTGTAGAATGTGATTTTTAATTCACTTAATAAGTATATTTGTTATTATATTACAAGTAAAATACGTGAATAAGTAAAAAAAATATGGCTAATTAAATATATTTGTTAATTTTTTTTATTCATTTGAAAAATAAATTTTAAAATATTTTATGGCTAATTAAAAAAATAATTTTATTAAAATATTATAGAAAATCAACCATCATTTATTATGTTTATTATGTTACAAGTGATTCAACCTAATAAATTATATGTAAGTTTCCCATCTATCTATATTTCCATAATAAATTCAACTCTATAATATTTTATTTATAAAAGTAAAATAAAATCAATTTTGTATAATATTGAAACTGCAATGATGTTAAAATTATTTTAATGATATTATTAGACCCACTAGATGAATTAATTGATCAATTATTGTATATTATTACTAATTAAATAATTATATAAAATAAAACACGATATTAAAATTATTTTAATGGTATTCTTTGATTATAGTATTTTATGATTATTAAATAATTATATAAAACTAGTATTCCTAGTCTACAGCGTCGGTGACAAATACTGACACTGCCAGTGCTATGGCTCCACACCTTCGGTGTCTTTAGTCTACACCGGCGGTGACAAATACTGACATTGTCGGTTCAGTAAAAAAGATTATTATTATTCATGATGTATATTCGGGCTATGATTTGATTTATATGGATCACTAGGATGAATAGGATACAACATTCATGACCAAAAAATATCTACACTTAATGCCTTTGGATTTAATATATATATATATATATATAGAGGTTGGAATGTTTGGTGAAGAAACATTTTTCCGACTAAATTGGATGAAATATTCAGGCATATATCAATCATATGCAGTCGAGGAACATAACCACCTCGTGGACCTGGAAGAAAACTTTGGTAATCCTTGAGTGGTCAATCTAAAACTAAATCTAAAAAATGTACATATACATTATGCTTCCACAAATTCTTGGGGCATTTGGGTAGAAAAAATAAGTCAAAGTAGTTCTAACTTATTTAAATCTAGCGGTTATGGTGTCATCCCGAACTATCACGAGATGTCAAAATCCTTATGGTAAGGTTGGTTACCCTGAACCTATTCATTCCCAGTTCTATATAATGTGTGTTCCATTTTTTCGAGTACTCCAACTGCTAGACAATAAGGTATTATAAAAAATCAAAAAAACATATGGATTTCTCCAAGGTCCTAACACGACCAAACATATGTGACAACATTTATATGTATTTAATGGGTTATAATCACACAATTAGTATAGTGTTAGTAAAAGAAAAATGGGTCACCTAACGAGTGCTTTACTACGTTAGTAAATAATTCCTCACGGTTAAAACTCGATATTTGCAATTGGAGAAATTTATATTGGTCCTAGTTGTGGCTGCTAGAAAGATATCCACATCATCATGGTATGAACATTTTTTTCTTTTGAGGTATCCTCCAAAATTCTGATGGTGAGGTAAAATCTCAAATAACATGTTGAATTCTAAATTTAAATTGTAAACAAGATGAAAGTTATGTCACTTTTGCCTATATCTCAAACAAAAATATCATAATTATATACTTATATAAATTTTGAAAATGCACTTAATGATAAAATTAATGCTAATATAACATTATATTTTAAAAAAATTGGAGTGATTTTTTTTTTAATTTTTATAAATCTTGATATTTTAACTTAGTTTTGTTTTTAAATAAAACGTTAATAACATAATTTCTTATTCATACATATGATCGAGGAATAATCCAAATAACGACATTAAGCCTAAAATAACCGAACAAAAGTTACAGCTAGACACAAATAGGTTGGTCCATAACACATAAAATATGAAAGATAGTATGGACCCAAATAGATTTGGCCATGAATATAATGGTTATACCCATAACAAAAGGAAGACAAAAAATTAGGTTACTTCGCAAATAATCTTGAGCGATGTAAGTCCAAAATCGTTCTTCCTGAACTTTTATTGCAACTTACACATCAAGAATGGGAGATAATTGCAATTAACAAAGGTAGGTTAGAATTGGAGCTTAATATTATACCGACGATACAACCTTAAATCAAAGGAATTTGAACTAAAATTCACTGGGTATACGATGAGAACCCCAGGAAATGAGGACAGCTAGTAAACAAAAAAAAATGAATTTCTCTCCGGCTAAGTATGATAAATGGTCGTCTCTAAACGAGAATTCAAAAATAGCGATAACTAAGAAATGATCAATTTGAAACCATGACTGATCATTACCATTGAAATAGAATTTTATACAAATGATGTTTCAAATACTCTTGAATAAAGTATTATTATAAAAAATATAATTGATGAATTCAATATCAAAATGATATAACACAAATATTCAGACATTAAACTTTCGAATAATTTTATTATTTTAGTTTTAAAAAAGGGAAATGATACCATAAGTACCTCATCACCAAACATATTAGTATTTGGTACCCAAAAATTGGTTAATGCTTACTTAATATCCATTTTAATAAATAAGTCCATTTCAATACCTTTTATTTTTTTAATACCCTAACTACCATCAACCAAGTATATAAGGTTTATTTTGAGAAATAATGGGTATTTTCACCCGATCAGATTTTATGAATTTTGAATTTATAACCAGCCGCCTCTCTCTCACCTAACGAGTGTTTGACTACTCCCGTGATCAAACCGACACCGACCACCACCGTTAACCACCGTACAACAGTCGAACGATGTTCACCTTCAAGACGTCTAAACCTTAAACCACCATCGAACCACCATACCTCTAGACCTTAAACCACCGTCGAACCACCATACCTCAAGAACAATACCCTGTTCTTCACCTTACACCGGCGACCACCTCAACCTATTTTTTGTCGAATCTTTCAACGGAATTCACCTTCATAACCACCGTTCGAGTACTGGTATTCACATATAAGGTTTGGTCTGTACTTTAATTCATCTGTAATTGCATTTTTTTCTCCCGGCTGAACATGATGAACAACCTCACGAAATGATGTTTTTTACTAATTTTTTTAGTTAAAAAGATGTTTATGATAGCTTTATGGTCGAGTTTAATGTCTTTTTTCGGTTTTGTAGCTTTCAAGTTAGAGGTTTCACTTTCTGATGATTTCAGGAAGAGGATGCGATTTCCATAGAGAGGATGCGATTTTAGGCCTTAATATAGACATTGTTAGATGCCTTAATATTGTTTGCTTCATTGCAATTTATGTGTATATTTTGGCTCCTATGCTATATGCTATTGCTAGATGGCTTACTGTGTTTGCTATCATTGCGATTGTGCTTTAATTATATTTCGATTGTGCATAGATTAACGTCCCAATCTAAGTTTCTGTTTGGTCGAATGAGATGGTAATTATTGTTCATTCGATTGTAGTACTAATAGTTACTCACATTGCGAGAGATGAACATTTTTCATGCAAGTCGTGAATATAAGTTGCTAGATTACCTATAGACAATGCGATTTACTAGTAACAAGCTGCGATTTAATATATAAGACATTGCTAGATACGTTGTGAAATTGTCTTCCGTGATAAAGGTTAATGACAACATAAGACATTGCTAGATACGTTGTGACTTTTCTAGATACATAAGACCATGTTACTCGTAACAACCTGGTTTATAGATCTATTTGTGATGTACCACATTGCTGCTTTATAGCTGCCACTATAACAAACTAACTTCGGCTTCTATAATACAGGGTAGTATATGTCGAAACCTAAAGTTTGTATTTTCAAATATGGTCACAAAACTGTTATTGTTTCTTTATCCGAGTTTGAGAATTTTCAAACCTTTCAAGAGTACGCTGAAAGCAGATAGCAGGATCTGGTTAGAGGTAACTACACTATTAGCTACTCGTGTAGTGCTCACAAGAATTGTTTGTTTAATAACGAGCATGATTTTATTTGTTTGGAAGTATATCTTGATGTCGAGCATCTCAAAAGAGTTAATTTTGTTATTGAAGAACAAGTGGTGGATAAACAATCTATTGTTAAACGTAAACATCCTAGCAAAATCTTTGCAGAAGCATCCCCCAACCAACGAACGAGTGGGGATAGTAGTAATTGTTTACTAAATTCAACCCCGAAAAAATGCATCTTGCTACAACTTAATGGGCAGAAGCTATCGTCGGTGTTGGGCAGTCATTTGTTGAAGGTGGTGCAGTTCTAAGATTATCCTTGTGTTGGTGTGCATTAGAGAACAATTTTTCCCTATAAGTACATGCATAATACATTTACAAATATCACTGCATATTGTGTTAACAAAGATTCCGACGGCTGCAAATGGAGGTTGTATGCATTAATTGGTTCGAGAAGCGGATTAATGACCATAAATCGGTTTGTTGAGACTCATACATGTAGTCTCGTATTCACAAAAAAACAAGAATTTGACCTCCGATTTGATTGCTGATGAAATTTAAGATTCAATTAGGTCCCCCCATAGTGTTACAACGAAAAGTATACAGTCCTCTATGAAGCAAAACTACAATTTAGGCATTTTGTTATCGTCTATCGTGAAATTCTTTTTGAAAAGGCAAATAAGGGAGTATTTGGAGATAGCAACACTTCTTTCGGTTTGCTAAAAGGATACTTCAAACGACTAAAGAGTCGTGATATTACGACGGACTGCCATTTGAAATTAGCTTCACACAACGTTTTCCAAAGCTGTTTTATAGTGTTCGGCGCATGCCTACAAGGTTTTCATTTGTGCAGACCTTTGTTGTACGTTGACGAAACCCATCTAACCGGTAAGCATAATGGTGTGTTGCTCTTAGCAGTGGGAAATGATGACAATAATAGTTAGTCCCACTATTCTTTAACATCTGGCTAGATAAGTGCATTTTGAATTTTGTTCATTTTTTCTTGAACCACATTGCTAGATATGAGTTAGTGCATTGCGATTGCTATATACAATGTGCTTTTGGTAGATATATTGCACTGATGTTGCTAGATACGTTGCCATGCGTTTGCTAGATATGTTGCACTGAGTTTACAAGATATGTTACTAGTGAGTTTTCTAGATATGGGTTAATGAGTCTGCTATATATGTTGCGTTTAGTGGGTAGCTAGGTTGCATTGAGTTTGCTATATATGTCGTATAGGTTGTTTGAAACCTTCCGATTTGTTGTCATTCATTTAATGCGTGTGACCTTGTCAAACATTTGCAACTGTTCTCTTATAAGACATGTTGCAATGCACACTATAGACAAAACTAAACTGCTAGATTACTGCAGGTCTATTTTACGTTGCTTTCGGCATTGTAGGTAGTGAAGACTCAGACAACTGGTTTTGGTTTTTACAGAGTCTTAAACCTCATTTACTAGAGCACCAGATAACATTTATTTCAGACCGCCATGTTGGTATTTTTAACGGTGTAGTTGTTCTCTATCCCAATGATTACCATGCTTACTGTATCTTTCATCTAATTCAGAATTTGAGTAAAGGTCTTGAACACACAAACCGAGAATATAAAAAGGATATGCTACTGATGTTTAACCGTTGTGCTTATGCTCCCACGGCAGAGTTATTTAATTTACGACTTTCACAGTTTTTACACCAAGGGGGTGATCAAATCTCCAATTTTCTAAACAATTTTCCCCCCGAAAATTATGCTCAGGCATACGTCAAAGAGAAACCGTATGTGGCAATGGCATCAACAGTTGTTGAATCATTCAACTCGCATAATAAAAAATTCTGCAATCTACCTATACTAGAATTGGTGGATAGAATTAGATTCATACTTATGACTCAAATGTCCAGACGTTTATCGGAGGGTCTCGGCTGGAACACTAATTTGTTCCCCGAGTTTGACAAGAGGTTTAAGCAGAATGTAGAATATGGTCGAACGTGGGTAGTACGTAAGTCATCCGCAGTTTTTTTGAGGTTTTATATGACCTAGTAATTGTAGTAAACATGCTTGACTTCAAATATACTTGTGGTGCTTGGCAACAAGAATGTTTCCCATGCGCGCACGCATTGGCTGCAATTGTATCGTGCAGTGAAGATCCAATGAATTTAATAGAACCCTTTTTCAATGCTGCTAATTACAGGTCTAATCACTCTTTTAGTATACCTGCTATCACCGATTTTGACGAAGTTTCAACATCTAAAGATTCTCCCGAGCTGGACGTTCTCCCACCAATCGTGAAAAGAAGATTGGGACATCCGAGAAAAAACGTATTCCATCGAGAGGAGAAGTTGCCACCAGCCACTCGCGATGCGGGCGCTGTTTCAAATCAGGACACAACAGGCGGTCTTGCGATGCTCCATTCTAAATTAAGCTACCTATTCTTTTAAGGCCATTTATTTTTGTTTCATTTTCCTGGATAAGTCATGCTTATCTTACGATTTACATGTAGTATGAATTGTAACATTGGTAGATACAAACACTTGTACTGCCTCTTAATATTAAGGAACAACAACTTTACATTGCTAGATACGCCTTATATGGCATTCGTTTGTACATTAATATCACATTGCTAGATATATGCTATTTTACATTGCTAGATACAGTTTAATGACATTGCTAGATACGCGCAAATTACGTTGCTAGATACACTAGCATGGTACTGCTGCTTGCACTGTTGTGATATTGGTAGATACCATGCTATCACAGAGCGTGATTCACTAACATGACATTATCTTTACCCTATTTTGACATTGGTAGTAGAATAATATTAAATTGTTGAAGACATTAAAATGACATTGCCAGATACACTACGAAAACGATTGTTTTGGTATGGATTTAATGCAGTGCCTCTTACTATTAAGGAACAAACACTTTACAATAGTAGATACGCCTTACATGACTTTGGTTTGTACGTTAATATAACATTGCAAGATATACTTTATTGACATTTCCATATACAGTATAGTGATATTGCTAGATATGCACAAATAACATTGCTATATACATGTAAATGGTATTTTTATATGCTCGAAAATGACATTTCTAGGTATACTAACATCACACTCATTGGCGCCTTGTCGTGACATTGCTAGATACCATGCTATGACATTGCATGATTCAGTACAACTGACATTTCTAGATACCCTACTGTGATATTGCTACACACACAATATGAAATTCCTAGATAGACTACTATCACATTGCTAGATACATCAATATAACATTGCTAGATGCTCTATTCTCTTATTATTACATTGCGCTTGAGTTATGTAACTTCTTGTATAACCGGTTTTCTCAACTATTTCCTCTTTATACTTTAGTGATGTTGTAAAAATCTTCTACTGGGAATAACCATAGTAAACACAAATTAAGCAACAACTAACAACATAATTAGAAAATAGATTAAAATTGCATGCATGCCTTTACAAATGCCTGGAGAACTCAACCCTCCCAAAAAATACAACATCTCTAAGGGTTGGTACATTTTGCTCCAGAAAACATATAATAACATACTAACGAAATAACATGCTACATTAATAACCATAACATTAATCATCATCCTCGTCCTCGTCCTCCTCAGATGACTCTTCTTCTTCCTCGTCCTCTTCCTCCTCTTCATCGTTCTCTTCGTTATCTGTTTCCTTCTCATCGTCTGCATCATCATCTTCTTCATCATCCGTGTCAAAATGCTCCTCAAAATTCTTATCATCCCAAATGCTCCTCCTACGATTTCATTTAGGAAGTTCGTTTGGTTCTGAGTCATAACCGTCAAACGACCATGAGTCGCCGGCGTCGTACTCGTCGTCGAAGTCAAAAGACCAATGGAACAGTTGTTGGAGTCTTCGGATGAGTATTCCAACGTGGTGGTCCTTTTGTAAGGCGAACAGTCCCTCACATTGTCTGAGAACCAGCCGTCCGACGAAAAGTATTGGGTGAAACTAGAGACGAATGGGCCATTTGTTTTGGAATTCAGTGAGTTTTTTAGAATTGTAGTAAAATAATTATCCTAAGCTCTCATGCCCTACTTATAGCCAGACGCCGTACCCAACGCTACATCTTATGTAGCAAACTGCATTTAATTTTACACATTTAGTTAATGCATTTGTAATGATTCAATATCTACCTTTGTCTTGTCAAGTAATAAATTATCCAATTAGATAGATAACCTTTGTTTAATTATTCATGGAGATATGTAGTAGTCATATCGACGTTATTTAATAATCTCGTTATTCAAAAACCCAATCTACAACGCATTAATACAGAGTGTCACGGTGGACGCGAGTTATGTATATTGCTTCCAAATATACACGTAAATCGCATGTTGCGATTTATGTTGTCTGTTGACTGCTAGATACTTGGAGTTTACAAATATGACATTGCTAGATACTAACAACCTATAAATTACTCAAGTTGTTAGGCTAGTGTATTTTAATAAATAATCGTTGCGATTGGTCCTACTGCTTTGAGCAATCCAATAATAACTCCCAACATCACTAGTGTAATTCACATTTAACAAATTGTTGGCTACATCCAAATAAGATCCTCACAAAAAGCGCCCAAATTTCAATGAATTACATAATCAAACAAATGTTCCAAAAAATCATATTCAAGACACTATGAAGCTACCATCGTCTGTTTGTGTTTGAATCATTGAGGAAATGCTTAAAAATGTCAGCTCTCATCTTGGCGAGCACATTCTCTCCATGTTTCAGATGAACATACCTTTTTTCAATGATGTCTTTCGCATACTCACAAACAAAAATCCCACAGTCAAGGTTGTCCTTTTCCTACTGTGGGATATTTCTCATCGTCTTGATTTTGTATCCACTATTCACAACAGGTATGTATTTTTTTTCTTCATGCAATAGGCCAACTGTCAATTCAATGAACCCACTGTTATATTGAAATTTTTGTTATATACTTCATGCGATACATTCAGAAATAAAGCTGATGCAAAACACTGCCACTAACGTAAATCAACTTAAACCATATAACTAATTACCAGTTCATCAGCAGTGTTCCTCGTTTTATCTCCAATGTGTTTGCTCCATGGAAACAATGAGTTGCAGCTGCTAGAAGTACCACTATCGATGTCAATGACCAGCAACGTCCAGTGCTTCGTTACATCCTTGATAATGGTGCAAAGAGGAACAAGTGCAATGTATGGTTCCGGTCTCATTGTCTCAAAAAAATCATCCACAATGTGTGACATGTCTCCCTTGATGGCTAGCGTTCACTGCGTTTTATACCATTACTATAGGAAGTATATTATTTTGAATAACATAAATAATACCATATGCACTTACAGTTGCAACTCCAGAAAGTTGAATTGCGCTGACCATACATGAAAACTTATCATCGAACCCTTTAACTTGTACTTTCCAATTGGCATCTTGGAGCAGCTTATATATCCAACCATCTATGAACTATCAACGTACAATAATATTTTTAAAAACATGTAGATGACAATCATTAAAACAAACCCAAGTTGTCTACGTGATAAATCAATATATTGGTATGTTTAAAAACTACATATTACCTTGAAATCAACTTGAGTTTTGTACGGTAGTTCCATTATCTCACTCACTAATGGATAGCCTATATGAGAACTCTGAAATTGGAAAATACCATACTTATGGATCTTCCTGCTCTTCTTCTCTACCTATTCGCAACACCTTGTTGTAATCACTTACATCTATTAGTTGCGTCGTCGTTGTACGCTTTGGCCAATCTTCGTGAGCAACCTTTGGTTCTCCCACCTGCGTCTGAGTAAGTAAGTTCCACTTTGGAAACTCATTAGCAACCACCTGTAATATAATAGATCCTCCTTAAAATGATATTGCTAGATACCCTAGTATGAAATTTCTAAATACATGACCATGACCCTGGTAGATACACTTACAAGAATTTGGTTGATACAAAATTATGACATTGCTAGATATCCAAGTATGAAATTTCTAGATTCATTAATGTGACATTGCTAGATCCCCTAATATGACATTGCTAGATACACACAACATGACATTGCTTGGCACCCTAGTATGACTTTCCAAGATTTATTGGACCTTCCTGTAATATATGCAATCAATCCCCTAACTATACTTTGGTCGTTGACGGTAAAAAAAACCACTCACATCTACATTTAATGGAGCTTCATCGATAGATTCCAAAGTGCGTCTCTTCTCATTCGAATTTACTACAACCTTGTCACATTCTTCATAAAAGGATTGCGTGCAGTCTACAAAGACTTCATCTAAAAACGGTGTAAGAGAACGTACAGAGACTGCGTATGATGCTGTTTTATCTTGTTGGGGTGTTTCAAACTTAACCGCATATTTTTGCAGGTCTTTAGATCCCTCTCCACACGGCTATTTTACTTCTTCTGCTCTGTCTTGATGTGTAAGTAATTCAACCTTCGTTATGGAAATGAAATTTCTATTGCCTTTGAAAGGTTTATTCTAAATTACAACCTAAGAACCGTTTTTCAATATCTTATTTTTCAAAACTCGTCTAACTAAAAAATCCTTTCTTATTCTTATTTTAAGATCTTCCCATTCATTTCCTATGAGACCTTCTTCTCGTAATTCTTTCCATTTTAACAACGAAAAATCTATAATAATTCTCAAATCTAAACCGGCTAATTTTTCTCGAATAGCACCTGCCCCTGTAGAAATTTCTCGATTTCGAAGCCTGCAACAATGATTCTGGAAAATGCAATTCGATAGAAAAGTGCAGTTCAATCGTCGAAAGTTAGATCTCTTTTAGTCCGGTCTTCAATAAAGAAATGATAGGCCAGAGGAATGGCCTAATCAGAGATCCCTAGCCCTACATTCCACCTCCCTCTCATGAATCAATTTGATGGATCGTACCTTCCTCTTTTGGAAGTTGGAACTCCTGCCAACCAGTGAGTAAATTTTGAGAATTGAATAATTGATAAAAAAAATTATCATTCTAATAAGTTCGAGAGTAATTAAAATTTAACATTTTCTATTAATATTTATAATGCATAATGATAATTCATCTCTTGAATAGCCAAATATATAAAATCTATATTGATTTACAAAGTTGAAAAGATTTGAAATCAACAAAAAAGTAAGTGGACCTAACCTATTGAATCATGACTATATACATTATTCTTGTATTAAAAATAGACCCTTTATTTAGTTCATATTTATTGGAAATTTGGGCCGATATCTCCGTGTCTATTCCTAGTCATTTTCAGGAAGATTTTAGAGCTCCCAAATGGAAGTCCGCTATGATAGAGGAAATGAGGTATGATAGATTCCCCTTTGCTTCCAGTCTCTACGAGTTTCTACTAGTAAGTAGCACTTCTGATATTCAATCATAGAATCGATTCCTCACTCCGTCAAGCCTGTACGAGTAGTGAAGAACTAAAGAGAGCTGTGGCTGGTTGTTGACCAACGGAAAGCATAAAGCCTTTGGGAATTAATGAACACTCAGTAAGCTTTTTTTATTTTTCCACATCAAGGCTTAGCTATTTTAGAACCATCAATGATCGGTGAACCCGCAGATCTATTTGCAACTCCTTTGGAAATATTACCTGAATAGTATTTCTTTCCCGTATTTCAAATACTTCGTACAGTACCCAACAAATTATTGGGTGTTCTTATAATGGTTTCAGATACCGTTTTCTTCGTGTTGTTTTGGAAACTGAATAACTTCGTCGGCTGCAACTGTTTGGGATACTTGTTCGCACTTGGCTACATGTTCTACTACATGCGCCGATAAAGTGGCTACAGCGAAATCTTCTTGTCCTTCTATTTATGGTATATGCCTTTCTTGCAGTCCCTGAATATACAAGACAAGCATATTACTCATTTTTATTTGCTTCCAACATTCCTAGATTGTAATAATTGTATCATGGACATAATGCGATTTACGTGTTATGCTCACTACTAGATTAGTGTATAACGACAATGCGACTTGCATGCATTATCACATGGCCAAATGCTTGCATCGAGTTTTTGTATTGACCATATAGTTTACTTTTAAGGATGTGATTACTATGATGTACGAACATGCGATTTATGTACGTTCATTAATATCAATGTTTCAAACAAATTAACCTTTTTTTATATAAAATGACCATGCTCGCATTGCGAGTTGTTGTACAGTTTTGCCCTGTCTTTGCTAGATACCTTATTTTAGTGATTGCGATTCATGAACATTTAAAGATTGTTAGGCATATTTGTATCCTACAAAAAACAATTCCAGCTACAAATAACCCATAAACATTGTAAGTTTAAAACTTTTCTTACGGAATCAAAAAAACAGTTTTAAAAACACAACAATCAGTCGTAGACAATGTCAAACCAAAACTTTTAAAACTTCAAAACATACCGACACATTATAGTAAATATTGTTGAATCTTAACAATTTTAAGGTCCACTTACATCTTCAGTTACTGTCTCCACCACCGTCTCAAAACCAGGTTTGGGCTCTTGCACTATCGATGTTGGTTGCTCTTCCACATTAGACGAGGCGTCAATGTCTTTGGTTGTCGCTTCGCTGGTTTCAACGTCCTGTTTGGTGATTTCTTCTTCCACCTGACCCTTCTCTACTGCTTTGTTCCCAACAACATCATTTCCCCCACTTTCAACATTTACTCCCTCCTTTGTATTTTTTTGTTCCGCACCCCGTTCAGTAGATTTGATACCATCAATTTGCAGTTCCTCGACCTTTTTCATTTGCATCCTCACATACCTCATTTCCATCAGTTTCCTTAGATGCCACTTGATGTCCCTGTTCCCCTTCCAATCCTTCCCCTCTCATCATTTCAGTTTGTACTACCACCACATTTGTTTGTGCTATTATTGTACCATATCCTACATTGCCTCCTTCAACATCCTCTTTCTCATTCGCAGCACCAGTATTACATGTCGCAGGGGCATATATCCGTCGTAGGGGCATCTACAACTGTCGCACTATCGGACTTCCCGGCAAATGCATCATTTATGGTAGCGTCTTGCGTAGGATCAATAGGTAAAACCATTGGTTTGATTATATATGTCACGAATTCAACAGGGACAATCGATGTTATAACATCATGTTCATCTGCAACTTCGAGTAACTTCCCATCTACAGATTCTTCGTTTATCTTTTTACAGACATCCTCCTTTTCTTTCTCTTTCTCCGTTGTCTCTTCCACCTCATCATACTCGGCTACAAATATTTTTAGGGTCTCTAAAACATCTTGGATCTTCTTCTTCCTAAATCCATGCCTGCGAGATTGGTAAATAATTGTTTTTTTAATTACCTTCTCGCTAGTATTCGCAACCACGCGTTTAGTATCCTCATTATCTTCACAACAAAACGGCATTGATAAGGTGTTTAGAAGTTCAGCATTATCAGCATCTACAGTGTCCTCTGCTAACTCGAGTTTTGCTTTTAACTCATTTAACTCTCTCTGCAGTCCTTCAACCTGTGTCAAACAAGCATGGTAAATATTATTTTAGAATTTTTATACATATTGTCTCCGAAAAAAGCATACCTATATGCACCTCTTTCTTTTTCCGTTCAAGCGAGAACTTCAACCGCTTATTATCAACTTCCAAACGGTACATCCAGCTACGTGTTTTCACAAACAACTTGTAACGTAGCACCGTCCGTGATAGTCCACCAAAGCTTGCAATATTTGACCTACGTGACACTCTTTTTTTTTGCTCTTCGCTTTTGTTGGAGTCAAGTTCTCATTTTCCATGAATTCCTACAGTGTTACATCATATTACTCTCCTGCCGGTGTCGATGTTTCCATTGATCGCTTTCTATAACTTGTTCCATCCTCTGCATGACACAATTTCTTTTGCCTTTTTCCCAATCTGTGGGCAACAAATTTCTTCCTTTTCCCACTTCTCACTTCACGCGTTTTTGCTCCTCCTTCAGAGCTCCACCCTAATTCCCCACTTTCAAAAGCTTCCCATTCTGCCTCTGTCAGCAATATCTCATTGTTCATAACCTAACAAATAACCATAGACAAGGTAACACGCATCAAGTGAATGACAAAAAAGCAGAAGTTATCAAACAACCTATGCAACCTATCTAACAAACTCAATGCAACATATCTAACAAACTCAATGCAACATATCTAACAACCTCAATGAAACCTAGCTAGCAAACTCAATTCAACGTATCTAGAAAACTCAATCCAACTTATCTAGCAAACTCATGCCGACATATCTACCAAACTCAATACAACATATCTAGCAAACTCAAACATTGCTCGATACGATTTATTGAAACATTCCTACATACGTCATATTAAAACATTTCTACATATGTAATATTTTACCTTCAGTTTTGCATTCTAATTAATCTTACCTGCGCGTCTCTAAGCTAGCTAACCATATCGATCATTTCCATAGTCGACTTCTCCCCTTCTAATCCCCACCATTTATAACATCTACGTATGATGTCGTGCCTTGGTATTTGAACCTCCATCAAATTGTGCTTCATCAAAAAGGGTTCCCTACAACCAAATTATAATATTCAACAATGGTTTTAATACCTAACATAGTTGCATAACCAAACTTACTTACGAATAAAACAGCAACGCATCCGATAAATTTTCCAGGGTTTCCGGCCTTAATATATTTATCAAGCAACGTGTGCAGCTTCTCAACTATAGCTCTAGACCAACCGTACTCGTTCATTTTAACCATATCCTCGATATAGAACATTGCTGTCAAGCCCACTCTATCGCCTGAAACTGAAAAGAACAATGTCGAGAATATGAAAAGTATCAACAAACGAGAAATGTCATTCGCCTCGTTCTTTCCTCCCTCCCTAATTGCTTTCTCTATAGATTGCTCCAACGCAACGAACGATATACTACATTAATACAGTAATACATTATAACAAATATATTATTTGAAAATTCATTTACCTTTATCAATGAATTCGATACAGATTTGTCATTCGTTGGCGCGCTCTTCCTTGAGAGAGGACTCAAAAAATACTTCTGCATCAGTCGTAATTCGTACTCAGCCTCTTCAGCGTACCGAGCCATGAAGGCCTCTGCTTTACTCAAAGGCACCTCCTTATTACTGTATTTCAGACCAAAAATGGCCTTCAAATCCTTTGTGGTAGCTTCACATACTTACACCCAATTTTGAAAGCCTTCTTTCTCACATCATACAAACTTACAATTTCCTCGATCAGTTTGTGGAATTTTTTCAACTTCAAATCCTCATTCCTTACGTCGAACGATGTTTTCAGGAATGTATAGAACGGGGTGTCTCTTGCAGCTTTTATACGCTCTGTCGTAACAATATTTCGTCTGAGAATGTTAATTATACTAACCAGACTAGACATGTAAAATACGTCTATCGCAATCATTTTTCCTGCACAAATTGCACCTGCAAGTTACAAGTAAACTATTTTACGTCAACACTACCACATAAATCGCAAACACAGTAGAAGCAGCATGCATATAAACACATTGTGATTTTAGTTGTCTTCACTTCGAACACATTGCTATATATAACCAGCAACCACACATTGCGTTTTATTAAGAATACAAGACAATTAACATACGTACAGACATTGCTAGACACCCTTTGACCCTACTTCAAAAATTTCAAACATTGCTAGACACAGGACATACATTTGAACATGATGCACACATTTCATCCTCCACATCACACACATCTCCCACGACCAGTTTTGATATCAACCCAGAGAGTAACTTAACATCTACCCTTCACCAATACTTGAAACACCAACCTCATTCCGACTAAACCACTATCATCTTTAACACGTAATTTTTTTTTAAAAATAAAAACTGAACTGCAGATTTACCCAGGTATATCACGTTCAAGAAATCAAAACCAATTTCACCAACAGTTAACACAGGTTATCGACTAATTGTGCTTATGAAACAAAACATTTTACCAGCTGGGAAACAAAACCATTTCTATGCATTGTGCTATCGAAACAAAAAAAAAGTCACCAACAGTTAACACAGGCCTTCGAAGTCGACGTCGTCGTTGGTTTTACCGAAAAACACGTTCGAACACTAACTAGGTTACTATAAAAAAATGTCCAACACTACAAACTTACCTCTACAAGTTCGACGTTGTCGTTGGTTCTACCGGAAAACAGGGTTGAACAGCGATGGTTTCTACCCACCGTTGATCGGAGACGTCGACTGTTACTTTCGGGTTAACAGTTGACATGGTATTTTGTTGACCTTTGGTTTATGGGTTTTCATGTCTTTCTCTCTTCAAAATTAGAAAAGTGAAATTTTGAGGGAATGCTAACCCAAAAGTTTGGTTTATGAGTAAAAAGAAATGGGTTCCAACCAAAATTCACCCTCTTATACCCTAAAAGGTATTTTTGTCCATTTCTTGGGTCCAAATAGTTTTAAAAACCACCCTAAAAATAGGTACACTTTTGTATTACATACTTAAAAGGTATTTATGGGTAGTTTCTTCTTTAAAAAAATCTTTATTATTACCGTAACGTTGTTTGGATAGGGTGGTACCTCCAATGGGTTAAATAATTTAATTGCCATTTATTAATTATTTAATATCTTAAAATTTATGATAAAAATAATCGCTTAAATATTCATGGTTTAATATCTTAATATATTTTCAAACTGAATATTTAATTGTTTTAGAAAAGTTAATATTAAAATGATCATATACCTTTAATTTATTGATTATATGTTTGAATTTTGTTGGTGACAAATTTTAAGACAGTTGTATTATGATGCCAAGTCGTTATGGTATTATGATGTCCTTTTATTTAGGGAAACGCTAAACCGAGACCCGTTTTGATTATAATGAGACACGGTTATAATGAGACATTCTTCAGTTATAATGAGATCCCAAATTTTACTAAAATACCCTTAATATATAAACCTTTTTTAGCCCACTATCTCTCATCTCTCTTCTCTATTTTCTTTTTTCCCATTTTTTTTTCTTTTTTATCAAATTCAAGTTGCAGCTCGCATCTCACCAATCAAAATCAGAAAATTATTTCTCTTCTCCAATTAATCTCTCTCTCTAGAGAACTCATTTCCTAATCAAAATCAACAATAGCACCCCAAGCTAGAAAAGAAGCCGACTGAGAAGAAGGTTGCCGAGAAATATCCCTTGGCCGCCTTAGCAGCTGAGAAGAAACCAAAGGTCAGAAAGAAGTTACCAAAAGAAGTTGGCGTCAGAGCTGATAAAAAAGGAAACGATCCAAGAAAAGTGTCGAGACCTATAAGATCTACATCTTCAAGATCTTGAAGTAGATTCATCCCGATATCGGTATTTCCAACAAAGCTATGGGAATCATGAACAGTTTCATCAACATATCTTCGAGAAATTGGCTGGTGTGTCTGCGAAGCTTGCGAGGTACAACAAGAAACCGACTATCACTTCAAGGGAAATCCAGACTGCGGTGAGGTTGGTGTTGTCTGGTAAATTGGCTAAACATGATGTATCTGAAGGAACGAAGGCTGTTACAAAATTTACAAGTTCTTAGGTTATATAATTTGGGGATTTAGGGTTTGTGGTTGTAAATTTAATTCAAACTTAGAAATCGATATGTTGTTTTATTTCTTGTGGTTTTGTTATCTGATTGATGTTTCTGATTTCGCTATTAATCAAAGATCTTAATTTCAAATATTGATTTCTTTGATTTTTTTTTAAAAAATGTAGCTCGCCTCTTATCTTGCCATCAAGATGACCGGGTTTCGAACAAGATTGTCATTACCATCAGGCTGGGAAATATTTTCATACTTACTAGTTTATTTCTTAATAGAAAATTATACAAATTACTCAGTCCATAGAGTACTTCATTGTAATATAATTCTGTAAAAAAAATGGGCTTTTCGACTAGTGTGATTCATTATTTTTACGCTATTGAAAAGTCAGAAAGTTCCACAAGGCGATATTAAAATATAATTAAAAAAGTAGAGATAAGTTTTGTTAAAGAAGAGGAAGAAAATAGTTAGATTTTAATGTAATTCATTCTTTGGGTATTAGATTAGTTTTAGAGAGAAGTTTGGTTGGAGAAGTGTTAGAAAATTGTTTAGATTTTTGGTCAAAAACTTGGTTTTATATGATGGGTAAAATGGTCAGTTTACATAAATTAAAATAAAAAGTTTGATTTAAGGTCTCATTATAGCCAAAGGGGGTCTAGATATAGCCTTGCCCTTTTATTTATTATTCCATATTGACTATCCTTTTAATATTTTCTTATTATTCCTTTTGTATTTGAATTTTTCATTTATTTTTTTCACTTGTGGTTGGTTTTTTTTCATTTAAATGTAACTGTAAAACTAACCATAATATCTAGGGTGAAGCTATTTCCTCCATCAAATTTTTATTTCCTCCATAAATAAAAAGAAACATCACTTTGTTATTTCCTCCATAAACAAAATAACATATTTACCATTTTCTTTATTTTTATTCCAAACTCATTGATTCTCCAGCAACTCCATCGATTTCTACCACCATCCCAACTATCTCCATCATATTAACTTATACACACCCAACCAGTCATATTAGCTTCTCACATCAATCCCCCATAAACCCTAACCCTAGCCTGACACTATAAAGACGGTCTCCTCTTCAAGATTTCTCTTCTAATCTTGAAAAACAACAAACCACGGCCAACTACTCTATTTCTCTTTTAATCTTGACAAAAACGGCAATCTCTCGAATTCGTTTAAGGTAGAAATCATTCGTTATTTCAAAAAACAACAACACTTAAAAATGCACCATTTTTTATTAAAACAAATAAAGTGCACCTAATTCTGAGACGGCATCTCTGAATTAGGTGTGTTTTTCTTGAAAAAAAAAGCACCTGATTCCTAACTGCTATCTCGGAATTAGTTGTTTTTCGCTAAAACCTGCACAAATCGGGATTTTCAAAAATATTTTTTTTAACAGAGATTCTCAAGTTACATGAATGTAAAATTAAAAAACAAAATTAAATTATCTTGTTGGTTGATTGGGTGATGTTCTCCGGTGTTAAATATTTAGTTTGAGTATTTTTCTCTTCCATGAGTAATCTTTAAGAAATTTGATTTTTTTTTGTTTTTAAGGTTTAATTTTAGAACTTAAATCATATATGCTGGATTTCATTTGGCTAAATCATGTGTTTGTTGATATAAGGGTTACATAATGGTTAATGACATAAAGTTATAAATTAGAAGTTAAAATGAGAAAAATATAATAAAAACAAGTGATAAATCTTTTTTTCATTTTGAAATATGGAGAACATAAAAAATGTGATGGAGAAAATAGCTTCACCCTAATATCTACTAGTTACCTATAATTAAATATATAGTTCCGATATCACATTAAAATTACTTTTAAAATATTATTTTATATATAATTAACAAAATTAAAATTATATATTATTTAAAAAAATGTTAACTAATTGAGTTTCAAAATCACTAAAAATTATATGCGATAAATACTTCCAACAATACCATAAAATTCGTTATTTTAACTTTTAGAATTATATATTTTTCAAATCTTAACAAAAAAAATTTAAAAACATATATATTTTTATTTCAATAGTTTTGGAACACAATTGTTTTTTCCAAACTAATTTTGCAATCAAATTACATGTACTTTCACAATTGAAACACTCCATAATGTTTAAAATAAAAAAAATCAAGACAAAAATAGAAATATGTTCGGAACTGATAAAAAATAGTTGTTTTATACTCGATTAACACCTATTTCACAAAACAAATTTGTGTTTTGTTTTTTCACACAATCAAACTTATTTAGTAACATGACACTTGTACGTAATTCTACAACTGGAACACAATTGTTTTTTGGAAACCGAACTGCACGTATTTCTGCGACCGGAACATAGTACGTAACATAGTCTATTTAAAAAAAATCAACAAAAAATATCAAATTAACATTTATTTCATATAAACAAGTCGTATTTTGTTTTTTTTTAAACAATCAGACTTATATAGCAATAAAAAACTATTTCTTCAACTATTGTTTTCTATTTACGTAACATATTTGCTTGTAATTTCGCAAGTGGAACACAATTGCTTTATAGCAACCAAATTACACATAATTTCACAACTAAACAAAATAATTTAGCAACCAAATTACACATGATTGCACAACTAGAACAATTTTTCACATAATTATTTGACAATCCAGTCACACATAATTACGTAACTAAAATATATATATCATGAAACTAGTTTTGTTCGTCTTAAAAAAACAAAACAAATGGTATTTTTCATATTTTTGGTAGAGCTGTAGTTTTAAGATATGACATTTAAAAAACATATGATAGAAAAACAGTTAAGAAGTATTTTGGATCATGAAATGGTCACTGGAAATGGTTATCCATATTTTATCAAACCTTATAGTAAATAAGTTAATGTTAAGTAGCCCCCAAGGGGGTAGCCGAGTTGGTTGAGTATGGCATTCTTATAACCAAAAGGTCATGAGTTCGAGTCCCTCTACATACGCTTTCTCGGCTGAGCCTGTCACCTTGTGTGGTTTACCTTCTGGCGTTGGTTTGCAGGCTATCGCGTCAGACTGAGGGTTTACCCTGTGCGCACTCATTGCACTCTGAGTAGCGGCTGCGGGTTCCCTCCGAAAAAAAAGAAGTTAATGTTAAGTAGTTATTGATAGATTATCCTATTTAAAATTAGTATAATTCGGAAAAATATAGAAAAATATGATAAATTTCTTCATCTAATTATTTTTATGATATGTAATATATATATATATATAGTTATTATTAATATTATTAATGAAAAATATCTTATGGGTGATTTATGTAAAAGCAAAAAAATCATTTTTTGTATAATTGTGTTTAGGTTAACGATGATTCAATATTTTTATTAATTTAGAGTTTAATACCATTGTATATATCATAATATACTTAAAACTAGTCTTACGTTTTTTTTGTTGAATAAATGCATTAAATAAATTAAAGATGTTCATACAAGTACTTATGGCATACCCTGGGGAAAGGCGTAAATTCCTGCGAGAAGAAAAATGCGATAAAAGACCATTGCGAGGTCAGAAAAGTCTTATAGTCATAATAAGACAACAATAAGATAAATAAATGAAGATCTACTAAGTAGAAAATACGTCGAAACACCCGAGGGAATCAACATCCTGAGAAAGTAAAAGATATAAACAACATTAAGTTAGTGAATAGTGGATTGGTATGGCCAGCCAATCTTTGTTCCCGTAAATCGGAAGCAAAGATCACCTAGTAAGCGAAAGTAGACAATAGATGTAAGGCTCTGAGGAGAGTTAAAGATTCTGTTATAACGCTCCCTCCAAATATAGTAAGTGATAGCACCAAAGCATGCCCTCCAAATATGAGAAGAATTTGAGAGAGTAAAATTGGAGGCTTCAAGAAACCAAGAGTTCCAATTAGAATTGTACTGGAATGTGATCTCAATCTTAGTGCAGGCATACTCCCAAAGGCTCTGGGAGAAACTACAATAATAGAGGATATGATTAATACTCTCATTCGAGTCATTGCATAGGACGCAAGAGGGGGAAGTATTAATCCCCTAAGAAAAAAGCTTGTCGTGAGTGGTAAGTTTTCCATATATGACAAGACAAAGAACAAATGAATGACGATGAATATTACATTTATTCGAAACTGGACCTCCCCATCCGACACGAGGGATGGGTATCTGGATGGAATTGAAAGTGTCTTTGATCGTGAAAGTGAAATTTCTTTTATTCATTATCCAGAGAGAGGTATCATCCAAGTAGACACTTGGGAGAGGAAGAGAGAGAATAGTATTGTGGGGTTCCAAAAGGTTATTTATGTTCCCAGCACCAACAGATCTCATGTTGATAGGCCACCTCCGTCGACTGTTGGAGATGAAATCAAATATAGTAATGTGCTTACCTATCTTGAGTTGTTAATGATAGAATGACCGTTGTAAGAAGCAAAAGAGGTAGAGAGGAGCCACGGGTCGAACCAGAAGGAAATATTCATGTTGTTGTTGATAGCCATCCTGAAAATATTACTTGTAAGAGGTCTAAGGGATAAAACTTTCCTCCAGGTCCAGGAGGGGGTAAAGCTTGGGGGAATTTCCCAAAAATTATTGTTTTTATTTTTTTCAAAATTAAATCGAGTCGCTCCAAATAGAGTTAGATGTTTTATTAATGATGGACCAAAGATTCTTGAGGACAGTCGCTTAATTCTAGACTTTTAAGTTTAAAATCCTAAGGCGACCCTCAAGCAAGGGCACGGTGACCGAAGACTAGGTCATTTTGGCATCAGAGATTTTTAAATCATGGCCAATCCAGATATAACGACGAATAATTTAATAGAGTTCTTTCATAATCTTTGAGGGGAGGATGAATATGGAGGACTACTACACTTGACCAACAAAAATGAAATATTTAATAAGCTAAAGACGACCAACATAAGAGAGGTATTTTGAAGTCCAAGAGCCAATGTGGGCAGTTATTTTGTGGAGGAAATGACGACATTCAGAGTGAGAAAGCTCACTAGTGATAATGGGGACACCTGCATATTTCACCGGGAGAGAGCCAACCTTAAAACCAGAAAGATTGATGAGCTCATACTTAAGTTTAGGCTGATACCAGAAAGAAAGATCTGGCTCTTTTCTGGACATATTTATAGCCTATAAAAAGGAAAAAATCATAAGATCATCCGCAAAGCAAACGTTAATAATTTTCACTTATGAAATTTCCAATGGAAATTGAAATTGCAAAGGGGAGAAGTGATCAAGCTTCCTTCAGAGTTTATGATCGAGGTGATTTTGTTATGAAGCAAACGGGTTTTTATGCTATTATGGAAGAATTTGGTGTTTTTGTCCCCAAGCTTGAGCCTGTTTTTACTGGATTTTTTCTTAAGGAAAATTCTTCCGTTCACTGAAGAAGACGTAGTTCGAGGAGGCCTCAATTTCCTTAGTAATAAGCTGAGGATTAGAGGGATCGGTAGCTAGAAGGCTTTGAGCATAGAGTAGTTCAGTTTGAGCATTGGAAACTCTCTGACTAATGTCACTATAGGTAGTGCGATTGAGGTTTCGAAGGGAAAATTGAAGTCTGTTGAGCTTGAAAGGTACCAGCTTCATACTTTAATGAGGGAGTGGGGAGTTCCATCTGGACATAACGATATTTTTAAAGAAAAAATGGAATTGCCACATATTGAAGAATTTAAAGGGTTTTTTCTTACGATTACGCAACATTCCGAGGTTAAGAGTGACGGTCGTATGATCAGAGGAACGAGGATAACCATAATGACTGGAAGAGTTCGAAAAGATCTCGTCCCAATTGTTATTGACTAAAACACAATCAATCTTGGAATAAATAGGGTTTGAAGGACATGTTCTATGCCATGCATAAAAATAACCAAGATTGAAGATTGCTAATATAACAATTAAAGTATCAATTGTTAAAGTCATCAATCACTGAAGATGACGTTCCTCCAGACTGCGGATAATATTGAAGTCCTCTAGGGCTACCCAAGGGATTACATGGTCATAAGAAGAGAATGAGTGGAGAATATTCCAAATAGGGATTCTTTCTGCGCTCTCATTGAAAACATAGATAGCAATGAAACAAAAGAAGGTAGGCGAGTTGAGATTCTTAGCATGACAATGAATATAATGAGAAAAGGAAGATAAAATAGAAATAGTAATCACACTAGGATTCCAAATAATCTAGATTTTACCAAGAGGGTAGTGCTCATGATTAGTGAAAAATGAAAATAATGGGCAATTTTAATAATGATGGGAATAACATTATAAGAGCGGACTTTGGTTTCCACAAGAATCATGATAGAGATGTTATTATTTATAATAAATCATTAACATATTTTTGCCGGATGGGGTCGTTCAACCTGAAAATGTTCCAAAAAGAAATAAACATAAGAAATTTACAGGGGGTTATGAATTTTCCCTATCCATGGACAAAGGAGAGGGGCCATCAAAAGTCTCGCCACTAAAGGTGGATCTACCCGTCGGGGTTCACAACATCATCTTTAACCACTACAATTGTCAGAGGTGTTGACTCCTCGGAATGGTCAGACTCGAATGAGGTAATCGAATAGGGGGAGTCCAAATTGAAATGGAAGAATAAGGCGAAGAAAATCACCACGAGCGATGGAAGAGCAAGCACCAGAACTATGACCAAAAACTCGAGGACATTGGGGCGGGAAACTCTGGGATCCCAATTTGACCGAACCGTTTTTACCTGAATTCAGCGCCAATTTCGAAGGGTCTAATACTACGCACCCCTTACCCAAACATAACGCTTTATCTTTAACATAGAATGGACCACCAAAACGTGAAACACCCATCAACGTCGAAACATACAAAAAACAACGCAGATTAACGGAAAAACGATAGTAGACAAAATCGAGACATTACTAAAAAAAAATACTTATAGCTTTGCTACAAACATTCTCAAGAAGATTTTTTAGAAAATATTTAAACAAACAAATACCAACCATTATAACAATGATTTTGGCATACCCAAAATCGAGATTAATTAAACTAATAAGCTTATAAAAAGAGAATAATTCTAATAAATAAATGGAAGAGGTGTAACAATTAAACTAGTATTATGTTTACTTTTCTTTTTATGATATATATATATATATATATATATATATATATATATATTATTTTATCAATTAGAAAACTACTATATATATCAAGTTCTAAACTTTGTTTCTCATTATATTCTAGTTTGTTTTTCCAGATCAGTTTCTAGTTATATATTATATATATCATACATATTTCCATGGGTGCCACTACTACTCACACTTGATTAGTATTCAAACACCTGTGATTTCCTCCCATTTCATAAGAACCCAGGTCAATCTCTTTTTCTCTCTATAAAAATTTAGGAATATTCTTGTAGATTCAATGTTTCATGTTCATACGATTCTTAATCCATTTTTCTCAAGGGTCATCTTTATATTACTTTCTTATTGTCGTTATTTATAATGCTCTGTTACTATTTTTGCAGGTTCGAAGTATGATCTGATTCGTACCATGAACTGGGTTTCTTTCTCTGGTGTGATGGGTATTTCGTTAGAACTCACCAATGCAGTGTTCTTGTTAGCCTTTCTAGTGTGGGTTTTTCTCCGATTACTAAAAGACAGAAGAGATTCTGATTCCGTGAACGATGATACTAATGATCTTGATAACGGTAATGGTGTTTATAGGGTAGTAGGTGAATATAGTTTAACAGAGAGAATTAGTTTACCTTGTAATCTAGCAATCTGTATTCTATACTTGAGTTTCAGTGTTTCCGAGCATCGGAATTCGAAAAGTATCAATTTTGAAACCGTAGTTTTAGTGCTCACCTGGGTTTTAGCTTCTTTACTTACACTTCACTCAAAAAACAGAATTAGAACCTTAGAACAGAGGAAATGGCCTGTGATTCTTGTTATTTGGTGGGTATTTTCATGGGTTTTGAGTTTGGTTAATGTGTTCTTTTACATGTTGATCAATTTTAGAAATATCAAACCACCTGGGTTTATCCCTAAACCTAATGTTGTTGATTTTGGTTGTCTACCTATATTATCAGTTCTCTGTTTCAGTTTACTCCCACTTAGTTTTAATCGAAAACTAGTTGATCTTGAACACCCATTACTCGAAAAAGAGGACCAAATCCAAATTTTGAATTTCAGTCCATTTTCTAATGCTGGACTTTGGAGTAGACTTACTTTTAGTTGGCTTAATCCTCTTTTTAAAAGAGGTAGAGTACAAAAACTAGAACTACATCATATTCCTTCTGTTCCTCCATCCGAAACTGCCGAATATGCTTCGTGTATATTAGAGGAGTCACTTGCGAAACAGGAGATGAAAGAAGATTCTTCACTACCTAAAGCGATTACCTTTGCCATATGGAAATCACTGGCCTTTAATGCAGTTCTTGCAGGTATTTGTAGATATATATATATAACTATAGTTGTTTGTAATTGATTTTCTATATATAAAGCATGATCATTTTTATGTATTGTGTGTTTCAGGAATCAATACAGTAGCGTCATATGTTGGTCCGTTTTTGATCACCAACTTTGTTGATATATTATCTGAAGAACCCGATCGAGGAGGTTATTTTCGCGGATTGACTCTGGCGTTCATTTTCTTCTTTGCGAAAACAGTAGAGTCGTTATCTCAACGACAATGGTATTTCGGTGCTCAAAAGATCGGAATACAGTTAAGGGCAGCTCTTACTGTCTTGGTTTACAAGAAATCTCTTTCGATCAAATTTGCCGGCCAAAGTAATGGCAAAATCGTAAATTTGATCAGTGTCGACGTTGAAAGAATTGGAGACTTTTGTTCGTACGTTCACGGAGTTTGGTTATTACCAGTACAAGTGTTTCTTGCACTAATAATTCTTTACAGGAATCTTGGTGCTGCTCCATCTGCAGCCGCCCTTATATCCACCATCTTGGTCATGGTCAGTAACACACCATTAGCCAATATGCAAAAGAAGCTTCTTTCGAAAATCATGGACTCCAAAGATTCGAGAATAAAATTGACATCCGAGACTTTGAAAAGCATGAGAGTTCTTAAGCTGAATTCTTGGGAGCCACCATTTTTGAAAAATATACTTGGTCTAAGAGAAACTGAACGAAATTTGTTGAGCAAGTATCTATACACGTGTTCAGCGGTAGCATTTCTCTTTTGGGCTTCTCCTACCCTTGTATCAGTACTTACTTTTAGTGTATGTGTTTTCGTAGGAACACCTTTAACTTCTGGTACGGTTTTATCAGCTCTCGCAACTTTCAGGATCTTACAAGAACCAATATACAACCTACCAGAGCTCGTTTCCATGATTGCTCAGTCAAAAGTCTCGATTGATCGTATCAATGAGTTTCTTGGAGAGGAAGATGGCAAAAAACCAGACCCTTCTCACTCTTCAAGACTATCGGATATTTCGATTGAAATTGAAAAAGGAGATTTTTCTTGGGACGCAAGCGACAAAACCCCAAAAAAGCATGCAGTTAAGATAACCGAGAAGTTGAAAGTAATGAAAGGTCAGAAAGTTGCTGTTTGTGGGTCTGTAGGATCGGGGAAGTCAAGTTTTTTGTCTAGTTTACTTGGTGAGATCCCAAGAATTAGTGGTCTGGGAAATAGGGTTTATGGAAAAAAGGCTTACGTACCGCAAAGTGCGTGGATTCAAACTGGTACGGTTAGAGAGAATGTTTTGTTTGGAAAAGAGATGAATCGGGCTTTTTACGCCAAAGTTGTTGAGGTTTGCGCTTTAAATCAAGATATCGAGATGTTCAAGGATGGAGATTTGAGTTTAATTGGAGAAAGAGGGATCAATTTAAGCGGCGGACAGAAACAAAGAGTTCAATTGGCACGTGCGGTTTATAGCGATTCAGACGTTTATATTCTTGATGATCCTTTTAGTGCTGTTGATGCGCACACAGGAACACATTTGTTCAAGGTAGTTGATCTCTTCCGTATAAAGCTCTAGAACTTTTTTAAGGAAAAGTGAAGTTTCTATGTTTTCTTTTATTAGTTTGATAGGAAAATCTCGGTACCAATTTTACTCATATTGCTACCAAATATAATTATTCGTAGGATATCAATTTTGTATCACGGTTGGGGATAAAAAAAATACATAACCCCACCCCTATCCCATTGTGTTCAGGTCGTCCTGAATTTCCACTTGGTCGTAAAAGTATCAACCCCAAGTCTAGAATACTATGCCCTATCCGCATTAGGGTAATGGGTTATATCAGCTAGAGGTGTGAATTTTATGTCACATGTCGGGTTAAGTCCAAAAACATATTACCTAAATCCGAATCTTTCTTATCTCATGTTTGGTCGACCCAAAGTTCTATTGGATCGTAAAAATAGCTTAGTATAATCCTAAAATATCGGGTTTGCAGGTCATGTCATGTACTGACAACCCTAATATATGTCAAGATTTTATAATTTTTTTACATTAAGAATACCGTATATGTTTTGTTTAGTTATCTCCCAATTGAGTTTTGATTTGTTTTTGTTTTTTTATTCAGAAATGTCTCATGGAACTCTTGTCTGATAAGACCGTCATATATGCCACACATCAGTTGGAGTTTCTAAATGCCGCTGACCTTGTTCTGGTAAGTTTTCAACTTTATAACCCGGTACTCGTTTTCCTTAAAATATTACAAATTCTTTATCTTGTTTTTTCAGGTAATGCAAGATGGACTAATTGTTCAATCAGGAAAGTACGAAGACTTGATTCAAGATTCAAATGGTGTCCTTCTTAAACAAATGAATGCACATAGAAAGTCGCTACACCAAGTCAGTCCATTTCAGGACGATACTTTATTGACTCAAAGACCTTCTGTTGTAATGCAAACCGCATTGGATGAAAAAACTGTAAATCCGGGAAGCGAGTACACTTTTTCCAAAAAAGACAACGAAGAAGAAACAGAATCCGGTCGAGTAAAATGGAGTGTTTACTCGAAATTCATTACTGCTGCTTATAAAGGAGCCCTTGTTCCTCTTACACTTGTGTGTCAAGTTATGTTTCAAGGACTCCAAATGGGGAGTAACTATTGGATTGCTTGGGCAACTGAGGATGAAAATCGAGTTACAAAAAAACAATTAATGGGATTTTTCATTTTGTTATCCGGTGGAAGCTCGTTTTTCATATTGGGAAGAGCGGTTTTGTTATCCACGGTTGCAATAGAAACTGGACAAAGGCTTTTTCTCGGTATGATCAGATCAGTTTTTCGAGCACCTATTTCGTTCTTTGACTCGACTCCTTCGAGTCAAATCCTCCAAAGGGTTAGTTTTCTCCATTTTTGAGCTATAAAAATAACTCGACCTTTGTTTTTGAAACTATATAACAAACTTGGATAGCAAGTTATAAAATCTTGAAATTTTTAAAGTTTGTTCTCAAATGGAAGACTTATCTTTTGCATTATATGAAGTTTCCCATACTATTTTCAAAGTTTGAGTTGGTTTTTTAAATTAGTTGCAGTCTTTTTGTTAGCCACGTTGAAGAGTAATTGCAAAATTGTCACACTTAAATAAAGATTAGGGATTGTTTGGTGCGATTAGGCTAGTTTTTAAGTCTATTACATCAGAAGCATAAATAGCTAAGAGCAAACGTTAGAGCTAAGCTTTTTTTATGTCTTTTTACAGTCCTCGACGGATCAAGGCACAGTAGATACAGACATTCCTTTCAGATTAGCTGGCTTAGTATTTGCACTAATTCAGCTAATTAGCATAATCATTCTTATGTCACAAGTTGCTTGGCAAGTCTTTGTTCTTTTCCTTATCATCCTCGCAATCTCCATCTGGTATCAGGCAAGAACACTAAATTGATCTAATTTAGCTTAAACTTTCCCTTACTTGCAGTGCAAGAAATCTCGTATGTTTTGACTTCCAGTTAAATATTTCAATTATATCATCTCTTTCTTGCAGGCTTATTATATTACTACAGCACGTGAGCTAGCCAGGATGGTGGGAATTCGTAAAGCTCCAATCTTGCACCATTTTTCAGAATCTATAATGGGAGCAGCCACAATTAGGTGCTTTAATCAAGAAGACCGATTCTCAACAAAAAATCTTAGCTTGATTAACGATTATTCTCGTGTAGCATTCCACAACTCCGGTACAATGGAATGGCTTTGCACCCGGATCAATTTCCTTTTTAACTTTGTCTTTTTTATCGTCCTCGTCATCTTAGTGACCTCGCCAAGATCATCCATTGACACGAGTAAGCCCTTGAAATTCTTGGCAATATGTATAGGGGTAGTGAAAAATCTGATTACTGGCTTGAGTAGGACAACGTAATCGTGGTAGTTAATAATTTG
Organism: Limnanthes douglasii subsp. nivea; assembly: GCA_036936605.1. NCBI lineage: Eukaryota > Viridiplantae > Streptophyta > Magnoliopsida > Brassicales > Limnanthaceae > Limnanthes > Limnanthes douglasii. The sequence goes on from JAUPFV010000002.1 coordinate 273,534,463, forward strand.
TCCGAAACAGACCGGGTTGGATTTATACAACCTGGTTTCAATCTAATTTTTAGAATCTTTTACGAAGTTTGAATTTTTAAGTGTCTTTATCTTATTTGTACTCTGTCCGGACTGTCTGACACATATTGTGGCCCAGAAAGATTACTTTTCAACACTTAAATTAACCTGTTAGTCCGAATGTCCGAACCCAGACAATACCTAGATTTAAATTCCGATGATATGTTTTTGTCCAAACCTGGATTTTGGACATCAGATTCATGTCAGTATGGGATTTTTTCCCACCCTCACATTCTGATGTGATCGCCAAAGATCTATTCGTTGTTCAGAGCGCATTTCATTTCAATTTTTTAATAAATGTTATGGGTTGTGTTTCAGGTTTGGCTGGTCTTGCTGCTACTTATGGTTTAAGCCTGAATGTACTTCAGGCCTGGGTGATATGGAACCTATGCAATGTCGAAAATAAAATGATATCAGTCGAAAGAATTCTTCAGTTCACTAAAATACCAAGTGAAGCTCCTTTAGTAGTCGAAGGCTGTAGACCAAAAGCCGAGTGGCCTAACTACGGGAAAATTGAGCTCGAAAACCTTTACGTCCGATATACTCCTACCCTTCCTATGGTTCTTAAAGGAATAACTTGTACTTTTCCGGGAGAAAAGAAAATAGGGGTTGTTGGTCGAACAGGAAGCGGAAAGTCAACTCTTATTCAAGCTCTATTTAGAGTGGTAGAGCCGTCCGGAGGACGAATTCTTATTGATGGGCTCGATATCGCAAACATTGGTTTGCAAGATTTAAGATCAAGATTAGGTATAATTCCTCAAGATCCGACGTTGTTTCAGGGAACCATGAGGACTAATTTGGATCCACTAGAGCAGCATTCAGATCATGAAATTTGGGAGGTAAAAATTTATACTAAAAGAAAAGGAATTCTAAAAAAAATATTACTTTTTAGTTATTCTAAAACTTTGGTCGGAACATAATTATCAGGTTCTCAAGAAGTGTCGTCTCGCAGATATAGTAAGAGAGGACCAGAGGCTCCTTGATGCACCTGGTAAGATAAATTTGCATATCCTTGATGGACCTGGTTTCTTTGGTGATGAAAGCCTTGTTCTGTGTTGGATCGAACAAAACCTTATAGTATATAATAATGTCTGCCTTGAACATGGATTTTAGACGTATGTGTCCGTAAGAGGTTTTGATTTTTATGATGTAGAGCCAACCTGTTAACGAGATCAGTTCTGTTTTTGAAAAATTAAATATTTGTTGAATTTTGTAAAATAATTTTACTATATTTGTATCCGAAGCATTGGGGATTTAGATTGATTGCTGACCGGTTTGTCTAAGTGGATGTGTCTGAATTCGTACAACAAGAAACAAACTGGCTAACAAGACCAAACCTGGTTTTGGAATTTAAAAGAAACTCAGTATCTTTGAATTAACTCAGATTGTCCTACTTGGGTTGATCGCGCTTTTAAGATTCCTTATACCACTGTTTTGTCCGAGTGTCCAAACCCGGATTTGAGATATATAGTTCATTTAGGAACCTGTTTTTCCATATTGAAAAAAAAAACACTTGATCATCCCTACTACTAGTAAACGTTATATAAAAACGGTGTTTTATGTTTTGTGTGTCTGCAGTAGCGGAAGATGGAGAAAACTGGAGTGTCGGACAAAGACAACTCGTGTGCTTGGCTAGAGCTCTGCTGAAAAAGAGAAGAATTTTAGTTCTTGACGAAGCGACAGCTTCTATAGATACAGCTACAGATAATTTGATTCAGGAAACTATTCGCCGCGAGACGAATGGATGCACTGTCATCACGGTGGCCCACCGTATAGCTACTGTTATCGACAATGACTTGGTCTTAGTTCTTGATGAAGGTAAGAATAATAATGTAGAGTTCAGATTTTCATTTCTTTTATCCATGTGTTATCTATATGCTGATAGGAACTGCAAAATACTTGTAGATACTACAAAACGTGTAGTCAAATGCGAACTTGCGTTGCAATTCTGTCCATATTTATGTCCAAATTTGGATAAAGAAAACATTAATACTTATTCCTACCTTATTATTTCAACTTTCAAGATCGGACAAAAGCAATAGGTCTCGTTGGACAAAAGTTTACGGCTCGTATGTGGTTTTTTCATAATTTTTCAAAATTGTTCAAATATGCAGGTAAGGTAAGAGAGTACGATTCACCGAGAAAATTGCTCGAAAGTAATTCTTCCGCATTCTCAAAGCTAGTCGCAGAGTTTATGAGAAGATCGTCCAAAACCGATCGCATTGTGGAATGCTAATCAAAAGAGTTCAAGCAAACGTCAGCCTTAGTTGCGATTCTTTAGTTGGTGTAATTAGCCACCGATTATACTATATTTCGTATATAATATCTAATATCAATCATCATATTTTGTGTATAATATCTAATTTTAATAGAGTATAAGAAATATATGTATGATAAAATTACACTCAGTTTCAGTATATTTCAATTCAACGATTAAGAAGTTTCTATATGCTATATTAAGACTATATTCTATAACGATGCTTTATATTCTGCATACAAAATTTGAATAGTGATAAAACACACAAAAAAAATGAATAGATAATAAATGTAAAAAGAATAAATTGTGTAATTAGTATAAACAGCGGTAAAGCTCTAAGTCGATTATTTCGATAATTATCGAATAATAATATTATAAAACCAATTCATTTTATTTATCGTTGGTTGAATTATTTATGTGATTATTTATGTGATTACGGTTTTCTGATGACCATATATATTTTAAAGCTTTTAGTATTTAAAGATGATTAAGAGAAAAGTTAGTGTTTGGATTTTAAATGAAGAAGATAGTTTCCATTAACATAATTAATAAAGTTGTTCATTGTGAATGGGTGTGAGAAATTTTTTCTAATTCGATGTAGAAAAATAATATTATATTGCTATTTGATATATTGATTCTCACCTATGCAACACGTGTTTATCTGTTGTATTTTTTTGTTATTTTATCTTTGCGATCAAAATTGGTAATTACGTTTCGTTTGATTATATATTTTTATTGAAATATCCAAAAGAGACCATATTGACTCAGACATACCACTATATGAATTATGCTTCACAAGACAAAACGATTGTGTGGGTTTGTTGGGATGTTAGAATCATGAACATATGATAATTTTCATATGCTATCAACTTTGTTATACGCTAATTATTTTATCATTTTTCCATACATTTATAGATATTCACCAACTAAAGTTGGTACGATCCTTTTTTTACTCAGATATCATACAAATAATAATCTAAATGTTTGGAGATATAAATGTAAGTTCGTTTATAAAAATGGTTTTAATTGTATGAATAAGTATAAAATTATAGTGTTTAATTTGTTAGGTTAATATTTGGCCGCATTAATATTTACGTATCCATAAAGAGTTTGAAAAAATTGTATGGACGGAGGCAACGTCGAAGTTGTTCAAAAACATTGAAATGTACTATCATAAGTGTGTTGAAGTCGTGCGATAGTTTGGTCATTTTCTGTAGGTACCACGCTCAGTGCAAACTTTGTTACTTAATGAAAAGAAGCGCCTTAGAGGAAATTTTCTTTGAGGAAAAATATTTATAAAAGAATTGGTTGTATAATTTTACCACTAGGAAAAGGCTTAGCATGATGGAATCTAGTTTCCCAATTTATAGCATAGGTAACTTGTGGTACATAGTGATGAGAGAGGGTAGCTTAACCTCGATATGCATGCCAAATGAAATCCTCTTTTATGCGGCCAACATTACTCAAAACTATCGTGTTATTATTGCTTATGAATCATGTATGTCATTCACGAAACGGAGAGTGATATGATTAATGTTATTTATTTGTTCTACGTACGCACTATGTTTTTGTTTAACACTATGTTTTATATGTTATTTTATCCCACTATTGAATATAGTGTTATGTATTACATTTTATGTTAAGCGTTATATTCTATATGATATTTTATCATTCAATTACATATTATGTTATATGTTATAGATCATTTATTATCTTTAAACACGTGTATGGCATTTTAATTTCATCTAAAAAATGTTTGAGACGATGCATTAACGATATTACTTTTGTTTTTATAAAAAGGGTTAAAATCTCTTGCAAAAAGTGCGGTCAATTAGTAAGTTTGTACCTCTGAAGTAAATTTCTTGCAAAAACAATATCCATAATAGGGTCATGCATTTTATATGAGTTATTCGAGTTTGATCCCCAAATTTCTACACCTTATATATTGACATATGTCATATAAGGATTACATATTATGATATACGTGAACGAATCAATATATTTCTAACCATCGTTATTAGTCTGGTGAAATCTAACTAGCATGATCTGAATGTCTTATTAACTCAATTGGATAGTAAAGTAAGTAATTTTAAATAAGAAATCAGAATTTGGTATTATTTAGAAGATCAATATTACATAAATTATCCTCTTATTTATTAGAAGAATATAGTTTGGTGATACTAAAGAGACGATAATGAATATATTGATTATTTAATATTGATTGTATAAGTCGTGTGGTTAATCGTGTTACAAGCATCTTTTTTTTGTGCCTTATATGTAGTACAATGAGCTTTATTCCTTAGCGGGCTAAGTAATTGGTTTAGGATAATTTCACCATTATCAGTTAAAATAGTATGTTTCTAAATTGTATCTCGACATGTGTCGGATTAATATCATGTCTGTTTAATATGTTATAATATCATCATAAATTAGTTGTTATAATCATTTCAAATAGTACATAAGCATTGTACTAATCTTAACTATTCATTGCTCCAACAAAAACATAAATGGTACATAATCTATTATAAACATTACATTAATAAAATTCATAAATATTTTGTCAAATTGGTGTAAAATGATTTTTTTTCCAGTCAAGAAATATAGTTTTACCTGAAAAATTTATTGAGTATTTGGTAATACATAATTATCGATACACTGGCTTATTATGTTTGGTAATCGAGCCAAACGAAATTTATTTTTTGGTAACGATTCATTTGAAAATATAAAAACTTATAAAATTAATTTTGAATTAGAACGATCACATGTATGTTAACATAAAAGTAATATAATTATTTACTTATAAAACAAAATTATTTCCATGAATAATGTAAGAACTAGAAAATATTTATTATAACTTAGAATTTCAGTACAAGTTAAAGCCATATATATAGGTTCTGAAAATATCTTATTATTATACTAGTCTACTGTAATAAAATCTAATCAAATAATATCTATAATAGATTAAGTTTGAATATTGACTATAATAAATTATTTAGTCAATGTATATTATTATTTCCGTTAACACTCCCCCTCAAGCTTGTGCCAAAGTGCTTGAAACTGTCGTAGCTTTGATAATAACGTTCTCTTTGAAACTTGAACTGAAGTACTTGAAGTGCAAGCTTGATCGAAAGACTGAAACGAAATCACACTTCCCCTCAACCTGGAGCATATATATATTAATCATGCCCAACTTGTTACAAATATAAGTAATCCGTGATCCATTGAGCGTTTTTGTGAATATATCTCCTAGTTGTTCTCCTGTTTTGACATATCTTGTATGAATAAGATTCTGTTGAATCTTTTCGCGGATAAAATGACAATCGATTTCAATATGCTTCGTTCTTTCGTGAAAGACAGGATTAGACGCAATGTGCAGCGCCGCTTGATTATCACACCATAATTTTGCAGGCATGGTAGTCTTGATGCCAATATCATTTAACAATTGGAAAATCCAAATTATCTCACAAGTAGATTGAGCCATGGCTCTATATTCAGCTTCAACACTTGATTGCGATACAACATTTTGTTTCTTACTCTTCCAAGATACCAAATTACCCCCTAAAAAAACACAGTAACCAGTGGTCGATCTTCTATCAGTTTTAGATCCAGCCCAATCTGCATCTGCAAAACACTCTATATTTGTATGACCAATACTGTCATACCACAATCCTAGTCCATGAGCTGATTTGAGATAACACAAGATATGTTCTAGTGCTACCCAGTGATTAACTTTTGGAGAAGACATAAACTGACTTACAACACTGACTGGGTATGCAATATATGGTCGAGTTACTGTAAGGTAATTGAGTTTTCCTACTAATCGATGATACTTTTCTAGATCACTAAACAATTCTCCGTCATCTTTCACTAATTGCGAATTAGGAACCAGTGGTGTATTACATGGTTTTACTCCTAGCTTTCTTGTTTCCATCAACAAATCTAGAACATATTTTCTCTGCGATAAAAGAATATCTTTGTTGCTTCTTGTTATTTCAATCCCCAAAAAATACTTTAATGGTCCTAAATCTTTTGTTTGAAATCGCGAATTTAAAAATGTTTTAAGCACTGAAATGCCTTTAGTATCATTCCCAGTAATAATGATGTCATCTACATATACAACGAGTATAATTTCATTTGCAGAACATTTATAAAAGACAGAGTGATCACAACTGCTCTTCTTCAACCCAAATTCATTTAATGCATCACTAAACTTGCCGAACCAAACACGGGGACTTTGTTTTAATCCGTACAATGATTTATACAAACGACATACCTTTCCTCTCTCCCCCTGAGCAACAAATCCAGGTGGTTGCTCCATATAGATTTCTTCTTGAAGGTCTCCGTGTAAAACTGCATTTTTAATATCTAACTGATGTAATGGCCAATCATTTGATGTTGCTAAAGAAATAAATAAACGAATAGAAGTAAACTTAGCTACCGGAGAAAAGGTTTCAGAGTAATCAACACCATAGGATTGAGCATATCCTTTTGCAACAAGTCGTGCTTTGAGACGAGCTAGTGTCCCATCTGGATTCATTTTTACATTAAACACCGATCTACAACCGATAGCTTTCTTTCCATTGGGTAAATCAACCAACTACCAACTACCAGTGTCTTCTAATGCTCTTATCTCTTCAAACATTGCAGCTTGCCAGCCAGAATGACATAATGCTTCGTGGACAGTTTTTGGTATAGAAATAGAATCAAGAGATGCAATAAAAGCTCGGGTAGAAAAAGTTAATTGATCGTATTTTGCGAAAGAATAAATTGGATAAGTACATTGTCTTTTACCTTTTCGAAGAGCAATAGGAAGATCATGAGTGGACTCATTATCGTTTGTAGCAGGATCTGGAGACGAAGGAATTGTTAGTGGACATGATGGAGGAGGTTCTTTACGTCGATAATAAACATATCTAATAGGAGGTCGATATGGTGGAGGTGGTACATCAGATCTTTGAACGGTGGTGTACATGAGTAAATCATCATCGACGGTAGTTGTTTCCGGATCGACATTAGACAGACCAGGAAAAAATGGAACATGTTCTAAATATGTAACATCCTTAGATACTATGTAACGATCAAGAGATGGGGAAAACATTTATAGCTTTTTTTAAACCTAGAATATCCAAGAAAACACATTTTAAGGATTTGGGATCTAATTTTGTACGAGTAGGACTTACATCCCTAACAAAGCAAGTACAACCGAAAATACGTAGTTCAACAGGAAATAGAGGTTTAAATGGAAAAGGCACGGAATATGGAATATTATTTGAAAGGACAGTAGATGGCATACGATTAATTAAAAAACATGCAGTGGAAACAGCATCTGCCCAGAACAATTTTGGTACTTTTATTTGAAAAAGAAGTGCACGAGTAACTTCTAAAAGATGTCTATTTTTTCTTTTAGCAACACCATTTTGAGATGCCGTATCCACACAAGAAGTTTGGTGAATCATTCCTTTTTGTTCCATAAATAATTGAAATGCATTTGAGCAATATTCTTTACCATTATCACTTCTTAAAATACGAATAGAACAATTAAATTGGGTATTTATTTCTGCAGTAAACGTGCAAAATATTGAAAATAACTCAGAACGATTTTTCATTAAATATAGCCATGTAACACGGGAATAATCATCAATAAAACTAACAAAATATTTAAAACCAGTTTTAGAAACAATGGGACAAGGACCCCAAATATCTGAATGAACGATTTCAAAGGAAAACGCATCCCGTTTATTAATGTGAGGATATGATGGAAGACGATGATGTTTAGAAAATCTACATGACTCACGCTCTAATGATGTCAAATGCCGAAATTTAGGATAAAGTTGTTTTAAAAAGATTAAATATGGATGACCCATACGACAATGTGCTTCAAATGGAGATGTAATACTAGAACATGCAATAGATGTATGATAGTCTTTATCAAGATAGTAGAGACCTCCACTCTCATGCCGTCTACCAATTATTTTATTCGTCATAATATCCTGAAACAAACAATGATCGGAATAAAAGGTAACAAAACAATTTAGTGTTTTAGTGAGTTGGCTAATAGAAATAAGGTTGAATGAAAACTGAGGGAGATGTAAAACAGATGTCAAAGAGATATTTTTGGTGGGATTGACAGTCCCTGGACCTCAAAAACGAGATGATGATCCATCTGCCAATGTGACACTAGAATGATGTGTATTTGAAAGAGAAATAAAAATTTGTTTATTACCTGTCATATGTTCTATGGAAGCAGAATCAATGACCCAATCAGAGGAAGAAGAAATAAGACATGTAGTTGAGTTACCTGGCACACAAGCTGCACCTGACACACAAGCTGCACGGTTTTTAAGATCTTATGACTTTAGAGACTCTTGGTACTTGGAAAATTGAGCATATTCCTTGGCGTAAAGCACATGAGATTCCTCGTTCGTTGCCATATTAGCAAATTGTTGAGGTAGTTGAGGACAATTCCGCTTTGTATGACCACGTTCATGACAGTAAAAGCATTCAGCATTGTTTAGATCATCACCATGGTTACCGGAACTGTTATGTCAATTATATCCATCTTGACTATTGTATCCACCACGACTACTGCGATTACTGTACCCACCGCGATTACCACGATATTTTGATCTACCACAACTACCATAATCGTTATATCTACTATACCCACCACGATCCTCCGTCTAGATTTTTTTATCTAGATTTTTTATTTATAGAAACCCTAATGGCTCTGATACCATGTAAGAACTAGAAAAGATTTATTATAACTTAGAATTTCAGTACAAGTTAAAGCCATATATATAGGCTCTGAAAATATCTTATTATTATACTAGTCTACTATAATAAAATCGAATCTAATAATATCTATAATAGATTAAGTTTGAATATTGACTATAATAAATTATTTAGTCAATGTATATTAATATTTCCGTTAACAAATAAAATAAATTTAATATATTGTATATGTCTAAATGCATCATAAAACAACGTAAAAAAAAATAGACAAACAATTTATTACTGTAGGTTACATAAATTGATATATGTTAAAAAATGATATGTTGTACATATTGCACTATTTATAATTGTGTTGTTTTATGTACTGAATATAAAGTTGTTAGGTGTGACCAAAGTCTCACATCCAACATCGGTTAAACATGGGAAGAAAGATCAGTATATACGTTAAGAATACATCTCCATTACCTATAAGGTCTTTCTCAAGTGGACCAAAAGCAAAGACATGCGGGCCTGTGGGCCCAAAGTGAACAATATCACACTAGTATGGAGATGGTATTACTCTTACTTATATATAAAGGCGGAGTATGCGGACCTCATATTCCTTACAAATGGTATCAGAGCACCAGACCCATACGGAATGCGATGTGGTGGGTGTGATGTGGGTGAAATTATCAGATGCCAAACACCTTACCATAAGCCATGATCCAAACTCAAGGTGAATGATCTTTTGGATAGATGGAGCGCCTGATGGCTCATCAAGCAGGTGGCTTGATCAAGGAGCGATGCAGTGTCATCTATAGATGAAGTCCTTGATAGCTCATCAAGCAGGTGGCTTGATCAAGGAGCGGTATAGTTTCATCCGATAGTGAGCAGATAGATCTGCCATAAAGCTCTAAAGTTCAGGCTTCTCTCCACCTGACTAGATTAGGAGGATGAAAGTCAATTGAGAGGAGACTATAATGGTATTTTGTTTGAGAGGAGGATTGTTAGGTGCGACCAAAGTCCAACATCCCAGACCGGTTAAACATGGGAAGAAAGATCAGTATAAAAGTTCAGAATACATCTTCATTAGTATAAGGTTTTTTGGAAGTGGACCAAAAGCAAAGTCGTGCGGGCTAGTGGGCCTAAAGCGGACAATATCACACTAGTGTGGAGATCGGATTATTCTTACTTATATACAATGGTATCAGAGTAATGGTTGCAGATGAAGAAAATGTGAGACTCGAAAAGTTTGATGGTGTAGACTTTGGGTTCTGAAAAATTCAAATTGAAGATTATATGTACCATAAAAAACTTTATCAACCCCTCTCAGAAAAGAAGCCAGAGAGTATGAAAGATAAAAAATAGACCATTCTTGATAAACAAGCCCTTGGAGTCATCCGGTTAACGTTATCCCGTAATGTTTCTTTCAACATCGTAAAGGAAACAACCATGACGGGTCTTATGAAGGCTCTCTCCAGTATGTATGAGAAGCCATCAGCGTCCAACAAAGTTCACTTGATGAGGCGTTTATTCAATTTGTGAATAACGGAATGCGCATTTGTAGCTCAACACCTCAATGACCTCAATACAATCACAACCCAGTTGAGTTCGGTTGAAATTGATTTTAATGAAGAAATACGAGCACTAATATTATTATCTTCTCTACCAGATGGTTGGAATGTTACTGTCACAACTGTGAGTAGCTTGTCACGAAGCAATAAGTTGAAATTTGATGTTGTTCGTGACCTAGTTCTCGGTGAAGAGATTTGAATGAGAGAATCATGTGAGTCATCAATTTCCTCAGTCTTAAATATAGAGTCAAGAGGAAGAAATTTAACCAGAGGGTATGTACGCGGGAAATCGAACTACCGAGGTAGATTAAGAGATGAGAGGTCCAAGTCAAGGAATCCTAAAAATTCCCAATGGTCAAGAAATATCAAGTGTTGGAACTGTGGGAAGACCATGCACTATAAAATTCAGTGCAAAAAAGAACCAAAGGACCAGGAGAAGGAGACAGAGGCAAATATCACTTTAGAATGAGACGATGCGTTAATATGTTCCTTAGAAAGCAGGTGGCTTGATCAAGGAGCGGTGCAGTGTCATTTATAGATGGAGTGCCTGATAGCTCATCAAGCAGGTGGCTTGATCAAAGAGCGGTACAGTGACATCTAATAGTGAGCAGATAGATCCGCCCTAAAGCTCTAGAGTTTATGCTTCTCTCCACCCGACTAGAGTAGACGGATGGAAGTCAATTGAGAGGAGGCTAAAGTGGTACTTTGTTCGAGAGGAGGATTGTTAGGTGTGCGACCAAAGTCCCACATCCCACACTGGTTAAATATGGGAAGAAAGATCAGTATATAATTTAAGAATACATCTCCATTAGTGTGAGGCCTTTTGGAGGTGGATCAAAAGCAAAGTCGTGCGGGTCTGTGGGCTCAAAGCGGATAATATCACACTAGTGTAGAGATCGAATTATTCTTACTTATATACAAATGCAAAGTATGCGGACCCCATATTTCCTAGTAATCTTTTTGTCTATTAAAGTTATTTATTGTCATTCGATTTTTATTATCCTATGTCGTATATTTCTTTATAATTAATAAAAAAATTGTTCTAAAATTTGTATTGTAATATAATAAAATTATTTCAATTAAATTTGGCATAATATATCCACATATGGGCAATTTTTTACACGCTACATGCAACAATAAAAAAAATTTCGAATATAACATATACAAATATAACTCATTGCGTCGTCTTCCTTGCTTTGACCATAGAGAGTGCTATCGTTCAAATTATTTACATGTTTGCTATAACAAGGAAATATTGTTGTTGTGTTATGAGTGTCATCGATTTAGAAAGTAACCCATGTTTGGATAGAGTGAAGGGATCATGCAATGAGAATTATTTGTGCATATAACATGCAAAAATAATATCTATATATATATATAATCATAATGTGAGAAAGTAAGTTCTACATTTTGTAATTTATTTGCAATAATATTGTCTCTATCGTACTCGTTTTTTTTTTAATTTTTTAGTCACTTTTTATTTTATCATAATTTTTCATTCAAATTTGAATGCATAGATATATTGAATAAAATATAATTAAAAAAATAATATCGTAAATATTCTTAAATTTTATACAAGATCTAAAACTTGAAATGCTAAATAAAAAAAATAACATCATATATGTGGGTGGGGGGGGGGGGGGGGGGGTCATGCATGTATATGTGTGTTTACATAAGTAAAAATTTAACTCAATAAAATTAATACTAGTTAGTAGGTAATATATATATATATATATATATATATATATATATATATATATATATATATATATATATATATATATTAATATTTAGATTGTATGTCGATATGATACGCTCGTAGAATTTTTTTACCAATTGTTCTATTAAATATTTATAGATATGCAACATATTGACTGAGTATTGTGATTTGTGTATATAGTAGAACCACTATTAGTGAGAAATGGTCATAATTTGTGGTTTGAAAATTCTAAAAAAATGTAGAACTATACTATCTTATAATGTGATATTTCACCTATATGGTTATTGTTTGAGCCAATACAAATACACCTAAGATGTATTTTTTCAAATCTTGAGTTTCTCCAATAATGAAAAATAGTAAGATGAAACCTTATTGTCACTTTTTTTATTCAAAATAAAATGATTAAAATGGTGCAATAAATATGCAAGTGATGCATAAATGATATCATAAGTTACCATATTAGGATTGTCCATGTACTTGGTGATAAATAAGATTTATGATTACAAAAAAAGTTAAAATATCTTCACGTTTCTCGTTAGTACAAACATGTTCCTCTTTAGATTCTAAAAACCTAAACCTAGCATATTAGCTAAATAAATGAGTGAACATTTATTGTTATTTAATAACAGCGGTTCCTAATTTAGTCTAACTTAGAGATCTCAACGAGATAAAACATAGGTGATATTTATACATCTTATACTTGAATAAAAAAACGATACTCGATGCCCAAACTGAACACAACATATATTAGAATTGTAACACCAAAGACGAGCTCAGATTACTCACACATGTTACCTTTAAACTACTTACGAATGAAACCCCAAAATAATTACCCAAATCGACCTGAAATTCAATTGAATTTGAATCCAAAAATAAAAGTTAAAAATACATACAAGATACAAAAATAACATTAATATATAATTAAAACAAAAAATAATATATTTTAATATAAACTAAACAAACTAGTAAAATACAAAATCACAATCTGCCTCGGGTTTTTTTTTTGGGTAAACCATTCCACCGGGTCGATTTGTTGCGAATATCCAAGGTTTTATATAAAATTATCATCCCTAGTTTTACTACCAAAAGATAAATTATGATATGCACATCATACAATATCAACAAAATATCACTACAAATAAAATGGAACAAATTAGTTTATGCGTGTCATATTTCAATAAATACCTCAATGAGAAAACTTTTATGGTCTAATGTTGAAAAATGCCGATGAGATCACCATATGGTATGACATAGAACACCTCATGGATAATAGTTTGGTCGTCTAGATTTCATATATGGAATCATTTATAAAGAACAAAATAATGAAGTGGATTGTATTCTTCCTACAAAAACAAACACATGATAAGATATCAACAAAATATCTCAACAATCCATAAAACATAGATCAACCTAACAGACGAAAAAATCATAATTGAGTTAAACCTACATACCATCCATTTGTATATATTATATGGCGTATGTTCTATGTAGCTTTTATATAAAAAGAGAATATATGATAAAATGTACTTCAACGTAGTAACATTATCACTACTAGACCCCAATCATTTATGATATTATAGGAGAAGATGATTCGTTTTTAGAGAGATTTTACATCATATGTATTCACATGTCTAGAACGCAAAGATGAATAATTTGCTTGCTTTATAACTACTAAATTTTTATGTTTGGGCTTAACAAAATTACTTGTGTTACCTTTATAGAATCGTTAAATTTATTGTAATATGTGTATCCATTTTGTTTTATAACAATATAAAAAAATCAACTTATTAAATAACGAACACTTATATAATTTTAAATGAATAACATGTTATGTGGCTCATGAAATTATACCATTATAATTAGATTATAAAATTTATTATCCAACCTAATATAAAACCACCTACTAAGTACATTAAATTACAAAGAACATAAAATATTTTGTTTTGCGCTTCTTATAAATAAATATGTATATTACACGCATTATGAGAAATTGTTTATGTTTTGGTGAAACTATGTGCGAAAATGTGTATCTTTTTAGCACAATTTGTATGATTTTTTTTGCGTCAACCATAAAAACTATAGTAAATATTTATATAAATATACGATAATTTTTGCCTTCATCCAATTTTATTGTAAATTTTTATTGGAATTTTTTTTTATCTTAAACAAAATAATTTCACCATAACATAGAAAAATTAGCAACCCACTCTATTCCAAATCATCTCAACCAAACACAAATATAACAAAAAATGGATTTTTATCTTTTGTTACTGTAAACTCAAATTTAATTTAACCAAAACACTTAATACTTTTATAGTAGATAAAAGTATGTGAAATGGTTATATATATATTGTTATAATATTAAATTTAGAGAGATGATTGATTGGATTTTTAATTTTTTGAGGTTATTTTACTATTTCAAATTAAAAAAATTAAGATAATGGTGATAAATGTTTTTAAAAGATTATAAAAAATCTGAAAAAAAGTAAAAGATTATTTTTTATAGTTCCAAATATTTTTTAGAGGGATTATCTTCTTCTTTTTTTGGAGGGAACCTGCAGTCGCTACTCAGTGAGTGCGCACAGGGTAAACCCTCAGTCTGACGCAATAGTCTGAAAACCAACGTCAGAAGATAAACCACACAAGGTGACAAGCTCAAACCAAGAAAGCATTTGTAGAGGGATTCGAACGCATGACCTTTGATCACGAGCATGCGTTACTCGACCAACTCGGCTGCCCCTTTCGGGGTTAGAGGGATTATCAATCTAAGCTATGTTTGGAGGAGAATATTTAGAGAGGGAAACATGAGAAAGCTAGAGAGAGAAGCTAACAAAAGTAATAATAAAGTAATGTTTTATCCATTTTCCCAAAAAGGATGTTGCTTTATATATTACAAGAGGTAGGCTCATAAATCAAATGATTTGTCCATTTATAACTATTTTACCCCACTATTTTACTAATGTCAACCACACTTATTATTTATTACATAAGGTCAAAGTTTACACATTTGTTGGGTTTCTTTTACAACACTTTTGTTAAACCAAATTACCTTCCATATTTAGTCGATTTTACTATTATTCTAAATAATATTTCTCTTATCAATAGCCCATCCAATCCTTGTGAATATATTTGAACGAGGACTAAATTTGGAAGTCGCATCTGAGATGTTCGACCTCTTCTTCTTTATGTCTCTCATCAAATTTATGACATCACCAATTTTATTGTTGATTTCATAATTGTGCATCGCATATTTTTGCTTCAAATCCACGTGTCAAAATGATTTTTCACAAACGACGTGTGCTCTGCTATCAGCGCGTGTGAAAATGATTGTTTTCAAATAATGTGTGCTCTACTTCCCATCCACGTGTCAGTCATTTTCTGACACAAACGTGTATGTCTTCCAAAATGACTTTGGGGTGATTAGATGTGTGAGAAAACTCTTAACCTTCTCAACGTGCGTGCACTTCAAATCATAGGTGGAACGACTACAAGACTTTGTATCTTTCCCAATGCGTTTTTCACCTAATAAAAACCTTTCGTCCACTTGGGCACTCGTTACCGTTGGAATCCTAACATTTCCCCAATAATTACTCAGACACTTCATGTGTGGGAGTTATTCATTTTTATAATTTCGAAAGAGATAAAGGCGTCTTGTAGAGAGAGTACATGTGTGTGTTGATACCCCTCTAAAAAGTTTCTTCAACAATTCATGCTTGACAAATATACAATATTAGATTGGTTTTTTATAGGTCAAAAAACCGAAGAGAGAAGAGCAGCCGGTTTAGACGAGGAGCCTAAACCACTACAGATTTTTAAAAAACCATATAATACGGTCAGTAGCATCCAGTCAAACAACCAATGCGGCAGGAACTGCGAACATCAGTACCTCATCCAACTCTACTACCGCTCAGCCCCTCAATCAAACTTATCTGACACACGACAAGGGTGACACTAACCCTCCAAAGAAATCAGTTCTTGCATCAACGTTCATTCCGATGAGCGACACACAAAAACGGTCGGGAAAGCAAAGGGTGATGGTCCGAAAATAAAGCGGTCCCCGGTACCTGTAATGAATAGGTACGTTAGCGTTAAGAATATATCTATACCTCTAGTCCTCAAAACACTCCTCAGGTCACCTCCTATATCATTCCTCAAAAACTTCCACAAGTAGCCCATGGGCCAGTAGTTGTGGAAACTATTGCTCCTATAATAGAGTCTGTGGGAGTGCAGCCCCTCGAACCAATAAAAAAAGATAAGGCTGAGACACTTGGTTGATGAGACTGAAGACGACCAGGATTAGACTGTTGTTAAAGGTAACTAGGTAAAAATACGATTATTGCTTCATCTTATCAGGTCAGAACTTCCACGCGAATCGAGGTGCCAGCCCTCCAGAGGCAAGTTAATATGAGTTCTCAGGCACAGAATAAGAAATCCAAATCGAAGAATAAAAAGAAAGACGTTGTTGAATTGCCCTTGAACATCGAGTCTATCTTAAGAAACAACTTATGAGAAGTTAAGAGCGAGCATTTGTTAACTTTGTACAAGATAAAGTACAAGTGTTATTTAGTTTGGTTTATTTTGGGTTGAGGGTAGTTTTGTTAAATGTTTTAATAATTTTGGGGTGTTTTGTGTTTAGTGTGAGGAGTAGTGAGATAATTAAGCAGGCTGCTAGTATTAAATTATGATCACCCGTATTAATGAGAGTGGTTGGGGTATTTATACCTTAATTATTGACCCATGGGCTTATCGGGTCGGGTTGTGAAACCGGGTCGAATTCAAAGACCCATTATTTTTAAATAGATTAGCAAATAGCTTAGTCAAAAGTTATTTACGTTTGTCCTATTCGGATTTATAGTGGTGTGATATGGTCTGAATTACCCTTGTTCGGATTAATGGGTTGGCTGTGACTGTAAGATCCAAACTCATCTGTAGCCCCTTTTTTAGGTCTTGCAAAGTAGTTTTGGAAGGGTTAAAAATTTTACCAAGTCAACATCTGTTTTGTCCGATCTGCTCGCATCGTCCGAATTGAAAAGCTTCTTTTCACAAACAACCCAGTTTGGATTTTATCAGGACTGATTTTTCTTTCCAGAATTCTAAGAGTTTTTTCTTGAATCGTGGGACACGTGTCAATATTTGGTTTGACCTCCCAGCCATTATTTTCCCTAGATCTTCGCACCCACTGGGTCTAGAAAGTTACCTAGGTTTTGATTTTTCACACGTTGTGCAGCCCTTAATCATTGCAAAAAACCATGTTCACCTTCTCCTTGGTAATTGTTGCTTTTTACTGTTATATATATCTTTTTAATATTCAATTGTCTTCCACACTCAAAACTTTCCTAGAGAGAAAAAACCCTATTTCATCTTCATCTTCAAAGTGTTCTTGAGACATATATGTTCACAGCCAGAAACATCTTAGTTAAATGAGGTTGGTTAAACTTATCTGAGTTAGAGAGAGCAAGGAAAGTATAAAGAGAAACTCGTATCGTCGTAGGTCTCCCTGTTTCTCCAGACGAGAAAAGTAATCAGCCAAACCAGGACGTCGATCAGGGGTCATCTTCCTCAAGAAACCCTATACCTAGAAAAGTTCACATACCAAACCCTCACCCCTCCCTTCTGGCACTTCTGTACAAGAATATCAATACCTTATTTCCAAGGAAAAGGTTGTTTCAAGCATTAGAAATCCTTCATCGTTTATAGAGATGGGCTCTGATACAGAAAGATCACCAGAGAGGATAACACCTCGCCGGAAGACTCGTCAAACAAAAACCCAGTCAACACCATCATCTTCAAAACCCTTCGGATCGGAGGTGGCTACAGTTGTTCCACAGGCCAAGCCCTCCAGACAGAAACCTTTACCTAACATCAGGCCCTCAGAGGCAACAAGTGCACAACCAACTGAAAAAATTCCCATGAAGGAACTGAAGCAACCTTCTTCAAAGATAACTGAAAAACCTTACACAGTAATGGAAGAGAATATGGAGGACAACATCGCATAGGCCCCTTTTGAGACTGAGGGGTCAGTTCAGACATGGGATGTTTCCTCAGAAAGGAAAGGTAAAGTTAAAGTTGGCATGACTCATCTGGACGCTCTTCTGGAGAGTCTAGAGGGTAAAGTAGGCCCTTGTTTTAACATATCAGCGTTAAGTATTTGATGGCTTTGCAAAATATTAACTTTGTTTACACCCATACTGCCGAGTTAGGTCGAATCCGGACCAAATGGGGGATTCCAGAGTTTGTAAAATTAAGGATACTAATCACTCTGAAGACCCTCATGGACTGTAAATTGAACGAGGTGATAATATATACCAAAGTGCTGAACTGGGGACTTCGGTTCCCTTTAGACCCAGAGATCGTCATGTACTTTTATCTGGTTAAATTATGCCCCAGTCAGCTAAGCCCCAACGCCTGGTATACACTCTTAGCTTGTATCATGGCATCTAGACACTCAAAGATCCTTCTTAAAATAGAGCAGTTTAGTGCTATAGCAAGTTTGTGCAAGAACCACCAAATTCTCTTCTACCACTACAACATGGGGAATAATTTCAAGGTTGTGGACGGTCTGCTAGAGTCCGAAAGATCTTGGAGGACACGGTTCCTTTTTTTCAGTGCGACATGGGATAATGGTAGGAAGATCAAGGCTGACACAAACCCTAGCTTGTTGACCAACAGATGGAAAAGCACTGGTAAGTTTTTCTTTCTTTTTGTTAAACTGCATTTTTTCCTATTCTGACTAATTTATTATTTCTCTTCAGTTCTGCCGAAGGATTTCACCAACCACCTGGAAGAAGGGTAAAAGACTTGTGCAAAACTTAATGCATGGGCTTCGGAAAATTGGGGGAATGCCTTCCACAATTGCTTCAAGTCGGGAAATTTTGTAAGGTCTCACATGTGTAACACCACATGCAGAAGAGACCTTTCATGGGAAGAGATAACCACCCCTCCTCCTGCTGACGTGATTTTGAAAAGGACGGAAGCCAAAGATACCAAGTTGTAGCCTTCTAGGGCTAAACCCCCAGCAAAATGAAGAGCAAGAAGAGGAAGGCTACAACAGAACTGGCTCAAACAGCTACGGAGGGGACTGATTCGGGGAACCGGGGTGGTATTGATGTGGCCTTGCTAAAGGCAGTAGAAGTCGAGACTGTAAGGGAAGCTGGAGGGTCAAAGAACCCACCAAGTCCTCCTAAAAAGGACATAAAATGTAAGGCCAGTAGTGATGAAAAATCTGCCAAGAAGAAGAAGGTTACCTTTGGGGAAGAGATAATCATTCGCCTCCCGGAAAACCCACCCCTAGCTCCAGCTGACCCTACTCTGCAAGAGGAAATCCCAAGAGTCCTCCAGTCCAGACAGATTGCTGGTGGAGGAAACGACGAAGTGTACCTTTATGCCCTTCAAGACATCGGTCTGTACTTTAATGACTTTGATAAAGATGATTTTGCAGGTCCTTACTGTCCCTCCAGTTCCTCTAACATGGTAACCTACAATGGAAAATACTTTTCCATATCCGGAGAACAAGATACTGTAAGTCATGCTCTCCTCGGTTATATCCGGCCAGTACTCGATCTGGAGAGGCAGGTAAAAACTCAAACCAATGTTATCAATTCTCTCACTTCTGACAAGCAATCTCTGTCAGACATTTTTCTAAGTGCTTAGCAAATCATAGAGGTGTTGAAGAAGGAAAATGAGGATTTGGAAACCAAGCTAACCACATCGGAAGCAGCCAATACTGAGCTCCAAACTAAGTACTCCGACCTGGAGACTTCTTCCTCACAAAACCTCACAACTTTGAAGAAACACATGAAAACTAAGGATGGTGCTATCCAAACCCTAACCAACGAGAAGACTAAGTTGGAAGGCACTGTTTCGGAGATGACAAAGGAAAAAGAGGCTCTGGAGCGTCAGCAAGAGTAAGCTATCAAAGCAAGTATTGAAGAACATGCCAATAGAGTAGTAGACTCATTAGAAAAGAGAGATGATGGGATCAAATATGATATGGTGTTGTTGTTCCGTGAGACCTTCCCTAAGAGAACCCTTGGTCCCTTATGGAAGTATGTGGAGTATGAGGAAATCCCATTTCATACCTTGGCTGACGGCGACAAGCACAAATATTCTATTGGAGCTGATTCCACTGATGATGAAGAAGTTACGGGTGAGAGTTCAAGTGCTGAACTCAAAAGTCCCAAAAAAGTGGTGGTGAAGAAAACTCCAAAGGGAATAAGCCCTAAGGTTTTATCATGTATTTTTCTCAGATTTTTGAACAATCAAAGTCCTTGGATGGACAAGGCACATTTTGTATTACTATTCGATTTAAGTCCAAACAAGTCCTTTGAAAAATTTAAGTCCTTGGATGGCCAATGCATGTTTTGTACTACTGTTCGGTATAAGTCCGAAAAGGTTTAATTTATCCAATTTTCTTTTCGCTTAATACTTTGCTTTAAATCTTTTATGGCTAATGTTTAAGTAGCCCCTACAATTTCAGAAGTATTAAATTTCAGAAGTATTGAATTGAGAGTGTTTAATATCTCCAATCACACGTATTTAATAATCTTGATCAATCACTAAGCTTATCTGATGTGCTCAAGATCACTAGAAATCCGGGGTGTTGAATAAGTGATTTATACTTGAATTAAATTGAAGTAAAATCACACCAAATTTTTGAAAAAGGCATCATGTTTTATTAAAGAATAAACCGGACACCTCATTAAAACCGCCTCGCGCCACCAGGGTAGGAAAGAGTGTGCCCCATAATATTTTACATTGGTATTTAACAAGTAAATATTTACATAAAAACTTTATTCTAAATATAACCTGAGATGCTCAACATTCCATGGGTGCTTCAAAGCTCTTCTTTCTTTGTCTTGAAGCCTATATGTCCCAGGTTTGACTTTCTCACAGACTTTATAAGGACCTTCCCAGTTTGGAGCCAGTTTACCGAACTGCTTCTCCTTGGTATGTAAGAATACTTTTCTTAATACCTTATCTCTCTTTTGAAAATCTCTTCTTTTGACTTTGGAAGAAAATTTTCTCATCATCAAACTTTGGTAGTGTGTTGTTCTTAAGTGTGTTTTAACCTTTCTCACCTCTACTAAGTCCAACTGATTTCTGATCGCTATCTCATTAGCATGTTCGGATAGTTATGGACCCTGTATGATGGTAAAGTAACCTCTATGGAGGTAATTGCATCCATCCCATAAACCAAGGAAAATGGGGATTCTTGTGTAACAGCTCGAGGAGTAGTTTGGTAGGCCCACAATACTTCTTGTAAATAGTTTGGCTATTTCCCCGCAATCCCCTCCAAATTATTCTTTAATCGAGACAAAATGGTCATTAAACTTCGACTTGGCCATTTGCTTGGGGATGGAAATAAGAGGAAAAACAGTGCTGAATGCCTCTAGAGGCACAAAAATCCTCAATGTTTTTATTATCAAACTGTGGCCCATTGTCTGTAGTAATCTTCTGGGGGATTCCAAATCTACAGCATATATTGGATAAGATTAACTTAATAATAGATTTCGACGTAGACCCAGCCAAAGGAGATGCCTCTATCCACTTAGAGAAGTAGTCAATAGCAACTATAATCGTTCTTCACCCCCCGGATGCCATGGGTAGAGGTCCAACTAAATCCATTCCCTATCTAGCAAAATGTATTGGCTCGGAAATAGACTCCATAGGTACTGCTGGCACATGAATTTCATTCTCATACCTTTGACATGCATCACATTTCTTTAGTATTTGCCATGATGGTTGGCCAGTAGTATCCAACCAATATGACTCTCCGGGTTAGTGCCTTGTATCCACAGTGTGGTGAGCCTTTCCCATCATGTAAATCGAATAAAACAACTTGGGATTCTTCAAACCCCAAACAGTGTAGGAGAGGTCCGCTAAAAGACTTTTTGTAGAGAATTCCCATTATCATTAAAAATCCACGTGCCTTGTATTTAATCTTTTTTGCCACAGCTTTATCTGAAGGCAATGTCCCATCAGGAATATATTGAATGAGGATATATCTCCAGTCCTTGGGTTGGATCACATATATGCTCATACTTTCCTCATCTTCTTTCTTCTGATCTAGCTGTATGGATGGACATTCTTGTATGAGAATCCAAGGGTAGGACTCAGAATATACTATAGTTGCTAGAGAGTCTTCCAGTGTATTCTTCGATCTGGGAATATGTTCATAACAAACACTTTTGAAGCTTGCTTCCACTTATTTCAAAATGAGTAAGTACTTCACGAGTTGTTCCTTATTGGCCTCAGACTGACCTTAGGCATGTTGGATAAGCAATTGAGAGTCACTCATTAACCGGACCCTCTTAGCTCCACAGATGAGAGCTAATTTAAGACCAACTATAGTTGCTTCATATTCAGACTCGTTCTTAGAGACCCTGAATCCAAAGTATATAGCTTGATACATTTTGTCACCATACGGACAGGTTAAGCAAATTCCAGCTCCACAACCCATAGTGCTTGATCCACCATCCGTTCGGACCACTTATTCTTTCTTGAAATTATCTTCTGAAGTTTGTTTAGAGCATTTGTCTGAATGGAATTCTACCAAGAAACCAACCACTGATTGAGCTTTAATTGCTGTTCGGGGGAAAAAATCAATATCATAATCACCCAACTCTACTGACCACTTGGTCATTATGCTTGATATATCTACCTTTTGAAGAACTTATTTAGTGGAAAAGATGTTTGGGAAATAATAGAATGAGATTGGAAATACGGCCTCATCTTTCTTGCTGCAACCATTAAGGCTAGTGCCAACTTTTCCAACTTTAAATATCTTCTTTCAGCATGTAACAAACTCTTACTGATATAGTACACCGGACAAGGATAATTGTCCATTTCTCTTACCAAGACAGCACTTGTAGCACATTTTGACACAGCCAAGTATACATAAAGTTTTTCTCATTGAACGGGCTTGAAAAGAGTCTTTGGTGAGGATAAGTGTTTCTTTATTTCAACAAAGGCCTGGTCATAATGTGGGGACCAATTGAAGTCTTTAACATTTTTCAATATTTGGAAAAATGGAGCACACTTGTCTGATGACCTTGAAATAAATCTATTTAATGCAGCCAACCTTCCGCTAAGCCTCTGAACTTCTTTAACATTTCGAGGATGATCCATTTCTAATAGTGCATTAAGCTGATCCGGACCGGGCTGGATACCTTTTTCACTTATTATGTAACCCAGAAACTTTCCAGATCGGACCCCAAACACACATTTCTCTGGATTCAATTTTAAATTCACAACTGGTAAATTAGCAAATATTTCTTAAAGATCAGTTATGTGCAAATCCTCCTCCAGGATTTTAACCATCATGTCATCTATGTACACTTCCATATTTCTGCCTATCTGATTAGCAAATGTTTTGTTCACCAACCTCTGATAAGTAGCCCCAACATTCTTTCAACCGAAAGGCATTACTTTGTAGCAATAAAGACCTCTATCTGTAATAAAAGTAGTGTGATCTTGATCCTTCGGATCCACTTGTATTTGATTATACCCCGATAAGGCATCCATGAAGGACAACAACTTATTTCCAGATGTAAAGTCTACCAGGTGATCTATCCGAGGGACACAATAAAGATCCTTTGGGCAAGCTTTGTTAAGGTCAGTGAAATCAATACACATACGTCATTTTCCATTATTTTTCTTGACTAACACCGGATTGGCAGTCCATAGAGGATATTGGAACTCTTTGATGTGCCCCATCTTGGTCAGCCGATCAACCTCTTGAACTATCACATCTGTTTTTTCCTTTAAAAAAGCTCTTTTTTTATACAACAGGTGCAGCATTGCTCCGGATGGACAACTTGTGTGAAATAATACTTGCTGGTACCCCGGTTACATCACTATTGCACCAAGAAAACCCATGCTGATCGTTTAGAAAATGAGACAATAACTTCTTCTTTAACTCTGGCGCCATCTTGGAACCAATCTTGACATTCTTACCCTCTGCAAAGGAGTGAGTTTCAACTTTTTCGATGGGTATTATGACACTGGGAGCCTCTCTGGGGTCATCAATTTCGCTTTCCTCAGTAGAAGGCTCCAGTAACTGCTAATCTTCATTAATTCGAACTGCCCCCAATGTCTTAGTTGCAAGAGCTGTTGCATAGCACTCTCTGGCTATCGTCTGACTACTTCGGACAACGCCTACTTGTCCCTGAACTGAATACTTTAAACACTGATGGACTGTTTAGGCCACAACATGCATTCTGGAAAGCCAAGACCTCCCAAAAATTGTGTTGTATGATGTAGGGTAATCTACCACAACAAATAGCACCCTCACCATCTACTTAAAAGGCCCTTTGCCCAACAACACTTCTTCTTCAAACTCTCCAATTACATCCAGTACTACCTGTGAAACCCACAATAGTTTTGTTCGAACGTTTAATAACAGCGGGATTCTTCATCTGTTTGTAGGAGCTTAAGAACAGGATGTTTGTCGAACTGCCTGTATCGATCAGAATTCGGCGTATATCGTTCCCCATTATAGATGCTCCTATAACCATCACATCATCATAGGGTCCAACAATATCCCTCAGATCATCCTCATCAAAGACTATGAATAAGAAAGGGTACTAGCACTGATGGGAAGACATTCCCCCTTCTGATTGAGTAGCCAAATTGTGGGCATGCCTCTTCCTTGATGAAGGGGTAGGTGCAGTTACAATATCCCCTCTAAAGATATTTAATGACTCAAAGAAACTGATCAGTCCGGATACTGTCTTGGTTTGTTCTGTTATCATTCCCACCTTATTCTGAGTTGGATCAAGATCCAGATACTCAGAGTCACATCGAACCTCTCAAGGATCACCATTGCACCTTCTTGAGCAGACATTCCAGGATTGTTTGAAGGATCTGTCCGAGGAGCATTGTTAGGTCTGTTTCCACTTCGTTTTTTGACATATGCTCCCAAATTTCCCTTCACAATGAGATTCTGACCTTCTTGTTTCAATGTTATGCAGTCTTGAGTATTATGGCCTATGTCATTGTGATACTGGCAAAAACAAGTGTTTCGGTTTTCTCTGGGGGACTGCAACACCGCCGGATTTTGGAGTGTACTTCATCCTTAGTTTTATCATAGATTGTAGCTACATTTTCTCTTAACTTTGAGAACCACTCAGGTTGGACCCAAGGACCTCTTTTACTCCTTGATTGTTGGCTCCGGGTCTGGTTCTGGTTGGATTGAGTTTGCTTGTACCGGTTAGATCCTTATCTAGTCTCCTTTGCCTTGTATCCGGACTGGTTAGCAGCTGGAGGAGCCGTTATGGTGGACCTCGCCAGACGATGCACCCTGGTTTTCTTCGTTTCTTCCACATTGATCTGCTTTCCCACTTGGTTTAACAAGCCACCCCAAGTCATAGTTTTCTTTCGGGTTACAGAATCATCTAAGTTTCCAAGATTCAATCCCTGCCTTAGAGAAGCAATTGACACCTGCTCAAAGCAATTTGTTAATCCGTTTTTTGTATTCACAAATCGACTTATGTAATCTTTCAAGGATTCGTTTGGTTTTTGGGCATAATCGACTTATTTTTCCATCTTGGAGCTATCAAACCTCTTGGGAAGGTGTCCGGAAAGTATCTTCGTGGACAAGGCGATTGCCACCAGTTTTTATTACGACTAAAGACTGTATATTCATTAGGAGTTTCAAAGATACTTGGTTCGGACTCAAAAGTAAAAGGATCAATCAGCAACTGATCAGCATGCATATGTGATGACCATTTTCCCTGATGCATTTTGAGCCTACCATGCATGTCCCTCTTTATTGAGTTCTTTTTCGTTAACTTTATTTTTTTTTCTGGATCTTCCCTCTTCACTTCTTGAGGATAAATATTCTTCAAGCTCCGCCTCATTTAAAGAACTACTAGAGGACTTAGACCCAGAACTTTCATCATGCTTAGACTGGTGTGTCTTCTTTGAACTGAGATGAGTCTTTAGTGATGGCTCATTCTCCCCAGGATTTTTAGTATGGTGAAGGACTGACGCTCCCGATTTCTCCTTGATACCTTTCTCTGCTTGTTCTATGGCCCTTAGTGCCTCTATCTCTGTCCTCGGCCGATCTTGCTCCTCAACATTGTATTCTTTAGTTTCCTGCAATGTTTCCACCTCAGGAGGTGGAGTAGCTTGCGCATTCGGATCCATCAGAACTGTTATTATCACTAGTTTTGAATATAAAATTCAAGCACTGTCGCCTCCCACTGTGGTCGCCAATTTGGTTTGGTTTATTTTGGGCTGAGGGTAGTTTTGTAAAATGTTTTAGTAATTTTGGGGTGTTTTGTGTTTAATGTGAGGAGTAGTGAGATAATTAAGCAGGCTGCTAGTATTAAATTCTGATCACCCTCATTAATGAGAGTGGTTGGGGTATTTATACCTTAATTATTGACCCATGGGCTTACCGGGTCGGGTTGTGAAACCGGGTCGAATTCAAAGACCCATTAGTTTTAAGTAGATTAGCAAATAACTTAGTCAAAAGTTATTTGTGTTTGTCCTGTTTGGATTTATAGTGGTGTGATATGGTCCGAATTACCCCTGTTCGAATTAATGGGTTGGCTGTTACTGTAAGATGAACTTATCATTATCAACCTTCCAATGAGGTAAAACTTTGAGACCGATAGGGGATCCCTTTCCTAACCATATGATTTCCCAAAGCAAAAGAGATTGTCCTGGATCTATTCGGGGTAATGAGTTAATCGTTTAACCAGAGATTCTGAACTGGGGTATTCGGTTTTCTTTGGTTCCTATCTTAGTGAGATACTTCAAGCTGATAAACGTATGCGCTACTCAAGCAGGTCCGAACATGTGGTTCACTTTGATGGCCTGCATAATGGCAGCAATGATATATGGGGTCGGTTTCTCTATGAAACAGTTCGTCGGATTACATGGCGTTACCAAAAAATCCCCACTTCCATTTTTATTGCTTGACCCTTGGGAATAAATTCAAGTTAGTAGATGATCTCCTTGAGACCGACAAAAAGTGGAAGCAAAGATTTTTATTTATCGTCTGGTTATGGGAGATGGGGTTCGAGGATTCTACTAAGAGACCACATCGGCTCTCCTTAAAATGGAATAGCAGAGGTACATCCTTACTCATCTTATTTTTGTTTTGTTTACTTGATTTATTCTAACAATTTTGTTATTGGTGGAAAGAAATAAAAGGGGTGTCTAAGGAGTTCGATGAGTACCCAGAGAAGGCATGTCAGATATTTTCTAGACTAAGTAGTTGGGCCAATACTTCATGGTCCAATGAATTTGACCGTTGCTTTAGCTCACCCAATCAGGCTAAAATCCATCTTTGGAAGACTAGCCTGACAAAAACTATATCGTCGAAAGAACGCATGGTGTCTCCCATAAATTCCAGGATACTTGAACAATTGTAGGCCATAGATGTTCTCATCTACTTGCCTGCAAGAACTAGGGGTCCAAGCCATCAAAACCCTAAAAATGATATGGTTGAGGAAGAAAATATCAAAGATGAGGCTAAGGAGGAAGAAAATTTTGAAGTTAAGACCAAGGAGGCTGATCCAACGGGTGAGGGTGTCTATAAGAGACCATCGAACGGACAACTGTTTAAGACGAAACGCAAGCGCAAAATTGTTGAAGAAAATATTGAAGAATGTAACCAAGAGGCTGGAGAGAATATTGTCCATTCGGGTTTTTAAATATTGAGCCTAATTTTCCATCTCCCGAGAGAGTTGTTGTTATTTACTCAGACTCTCAAGAAAACGAGGAAACTGCCACTCAAGAAAACGAGACGATTGATGCTCCAAGAAGGTCAGGGAGATGGTACACAAATTCCTGAAAACTTTGAAGTTGGCTATCCATCGGAGCGGTTTGATATTTACAATATGATTTTCTAGCCCTCGAACTTCATAGATTGTTTCATCCCGCGGAACTTCCGAATTGAAAGGCCAAAACATTGAATGTTAAAAAAAATTGTTATGAAGACGACACTTTCAAAAGAAGATCTTACATAAAAAAATTGGAAGAAGAGTTTTCCCATTACAAAGAAGTTATTGGCGAACGTCTGATACAACTTGAGACAGTGGAAGATCGGTTAAAGTTGGAGCATGATATGTTTGATAACGAGAGAGAGAGAGAGAGAGAACGTTTTAGTGAGGTAAATACTCAAAAGAATACGCTCATCGAAAATCTTACCGAATGATATTAAAATTCCAAAGAGTACTTCGAACGGATTGTTTAAGACTTGGAGAAAGTTGATGTTGAGAAGAAATATCTTAGAGACAAAGCTGAAGCATATAAAAATGATGCCCTCGAAAAATATTTTTCTGATCGTGTTTCTAAGTTTGAGGGTTGGGATGCTAAAGTTTAGTTTTTTCATGGTGGTGGAATTTCATGGACATTTCCCGAACTTAAAATTAGGTCGCTTTTGGGAACTTATGCTTAATAAGTATCGCTCTGAGGGAATTTTTTTTAGAGGATGAAGAATCACCTGAAAATTCTAATGAGTCGGAAAGTTCTTCGTCTTCCTCATCGGAAGATAAATTTGGAAGTATACCCATTCGGGGTAAGGGCACTTAATTAATCTTTTTTTTGTTGTTGTATGTTTGTTGTGAACTTGTTGTGCCTTCCGCACTTTTGTAAAGTCCTCACATTATTGGGGCATTTTATACTTTGCATGTATTAATATAAATGCTTCTCTTCGGATAATTTTTCGTTGCTCAACTTTTTCATATCAAAACAATTTTTAACGACTATCATCGACCAATTTTTATTGGAGGACCCTCCTGATTGATAAACAAATCATTATTGACCAACATTAGTTAGAATATCCTTTCGGTCTAAAAATAAAATATTGTTGACCAACATTCGTTGGTAGACCCTTCCAGTCTAAAAATAAAATAGTGTTGACCAACATTCGTTAGAAGACCATTCCGGTCCAAAAATAAAATAATTATTGGCCAAGATTCATTTGAACACCCTTCCAATCCAAATAAAAAATTGTTGACCAACATTTGTTGAAAGACCCTTCCGGTCCAAAAATAAAATATTGTGCACCTCATTAAAACAGGGAAAGAAATAAAAGATTGTTGACCAACATTCGTTAGAAGACCATTCCAGTCCAAAAATAAAACATTGTTGACCAAGATTCATTTGAACACCCTTCTAGTCCAAAAATAAAAGATTGTTGACCAACATTTGTTGAAAGACCTTTCCGGTCCAAAAATCAAACATTGTGACCTCATTAAAACTGGGAAAGACCCTTATAGACCATTTGTTTTAAAATGGGAAAAAACTATTATATTAAACCTGGGTATAAAGGCACCTCATTAAAACTTTCCTGCCCCACCAGGATAGGATATAGTATTCCACCGATCTTTACACAAGTTTAAACATATATACAAACTCTTACATTCATTTCAAATACAAATTAAGTTGTTTGATATTCCAAGGGGGGAGAAAATCCTTTACATATTTATCTTTGAGTTGATATGTCCCCGGTTTCAAATTTTCAGTTACTATATACGAAACTTCCTAGTTAGGCCCCAACTTACCAAGCCGTTTTTATTTCGTATAAAAAAACTTTCCTTAGTACATTATCTTCAACCTTGATTTTTCGCCCACACTTAAGATGAGTTTCTACTTCTCATCAAAGTTTGGTAATGTAAAGAATTCAAATGTGATCACCTTGTTTTTTCCTCAATTAAATCTAACTCAGCACGTTTTCCTTCATTGTTATCCTCCTCAGAATGTTCAGTAATTTGATATGATGGGAAGACTTCTTCAGATGGAACCACAACATACATCCCATAAACTAGCGCAAACAGATATTTTTGAGTTTCCGTTTGAGGGGTGGTGCGATATGCCCTTATGATTTCTTGTAAGTAATCTGGTCATTTTACAGTCATACCTTCCAAATTATTTTTGAGCTCATAAAAAAAATTGATTAGTTACATTGACTTGGCTATTTTCTTATGGATGAAAAGGTGCGGAGAAGCATTATCTTATTCCTCTGAAGAACAAAAAGCCTTCATGTTTTTTTGTTAATTGTGGCCCATTGTCCATCGTTATTCTCTTCGGAACACCGAAGTGACAACAAATATTTAATAAAATAAAAATGATCACATCTTTGACTTTTGTTCTTGCCAATGTTTCAGCTTCCAACCACTCAGAAAATTAGTCTACTGCAACTATTATTATTTTTCGTTCCCCAAATGCTACTGGTAAAGGTCCAACCGAGTCAATACCCGATCGGCTAAAAGGTAGAGCCTCGGGGATTAACTCGAGACATTCTCTTGGTGTGTGGATTATGTTAGAAAATATTTGGCAAGTGTCATAGATTTTCAACAATTATTTAGCATCAGAAGAAATCGTGGGACAATAATATCATACTAAAAGTACACTCATTATCAAAGTCTTGTACCCATAATGTGCAGACCCTTCTTCATCATGTAGCTCGAAATATATCATCTGTGACTCATATTCCCTAAGGAATCAAAGCGAAGGCCTGCTAAAAGATATCTTATACAAGATATCCTCAAGTAACACATAACCATATGCATTGAATCATATTTTCATTTCTATTTCTTTATCGATTGGCTTAATATCATGAACTAAAAATTTATTAATGTCGTACCTCCAATCTTTTAGTGCTTGTAGAAATTTTGAAAGATTCAACTGATCCTTCCACCCATTCGGGCCACTTCGTTTACGAATGAATTTCTTGCTTAAGGATCCAAGGGTGCTCTTTAGGATATGCAACAGTGGCCAGAGAATCAGTCATAAAATTATCAACCCTATGAACATGTCTGTATTTGATGCTTTCAAAAACAATTGCTAAGGCCTTTAATGCTCTCAAATACTTCACTAAATAATATTTTCTAGCCTCGGATTGGCCATACACGTGATTTATAAGAATTTTCGAGTCTCTCACTAGCCTAACCATTTTAGCTCCACAAATGTGAGTAAGTCTTAAACCTGCCAAAGCGGTCTCGTTCTCTGCCTCATTATTCTTTGATGCTCGAAACCCAGAACATATAGCTTGATACATCTCAATACCATCAACCAAATGGACCCCTGTCCCACATCTCGGTGCACTTGAATCTCTATTTGTTCGAATTTTCCATTCCGTCTCTAAATTTTCCTCATCAACTTCCATCTCTGACTGATCGGAATGAAATTCAAGGGCATCATATTTGAATATTTGGGAGAAATACCTACACAACAAACTTATCATCATCGTTGTAATTATTCATAAAATTCTTGAACTGTTCGATGTGGTAATATAGGTCTTGAGTCCCATCAAACTTTTCTAACTTTGAGATGTCAAATTGTTTCGTAAGTGTCCTAATAGGATTTACGAGGAGAGAGAAGATTGCCTCCAATTATGACCAGTCTTATACATACTTCCTCAGGGGCCTTCGTTTATAATGGTATACAGACCCTCTTCGGATTGATAAACGAACTGGTTACTCACACTATATTCAAAACTATGACTTCCTGAAGGTCTCTGTACATGAGGCGCATCTTGTTCCCTTTTAGCAATATTTACAAACTCATCTTGCTCATCGGACCCAAGATCCATTTTCTCTTGATTATTTATTTATTTCCTCAAATTTTTAGTCCAATGAGATGTCTGATAGACATCCATGCACCATTTCAAATCATTTATCTTATACTTTTTTGCATCGGTCATCATTTTCCAGGGAGGAAGACTCATCTAATTTGTAAAGGGAATAATCACTAGACTCAGTGGACTCCTATCGGTTCTTAGGTTTCATTCTTATTCGTGAAGAATAAAGTTTTTTTCTCTGTCACATTGCATACCTATCGCTGGTCCGATAAGCATAATCTCCTAGTTATCTGCTCCTTTCAAACCACCGACCTTAACTTTTTTTAATTTAAAACTGCATCATTCTCTGCGTTTAACCTTTATATACCCTTTACGAGTTCTTTTCTCCAAGCTACTAAGGCATACTTCTCGAGTAGTTTTTGGCATACTGATTATCATTGTTTTGTTCATTCACTATCTACTCTTCGATCGGATGACCTCCAGATGAGTTCACGATCACAAGACCATCAGTGCCCACATTAGGTTCTCCTAGCGTTTCTGTACCTATTTCTCTTAAAGTGTTCGCTAATACAATAATGGTTTTGGAAAAACAATTTAGGGCCAAAGATTTCTTAGAGAGATTATCTAGTCTAAGCTATGTTTAGAGGAAAATATTTAGAAAGAGAAACACGATAAAGCTAGAGAGAAAAGCTCACAAAAATAATAATAAAGTAATGACTTATCATTTTCCCAAAAAAAAAGGTGTTACTTTATATAATACAATATATGACCCATAAATCACATGATATATCCATTTATGGCCACTTTACCCCCACTATTTTAATAATCTTAACCAAAATTATTATTTATTACATAAAGCCCCTCAAAGTTACATATTTGTTGGGGTTTTTTAAAATACTTTAATTAAATCAAATTCCCTATCCTATTTAGCCGATTTGACTATTATTATAAATAATTTTTTCTCTTATTAACTTTACGTGACGAATAATATAATAAAAATTATGAGATTTTTTAAAATTGTTGGACGATATATAATATAATAATATTAGATTATACTGAAAAAAAATTAAATTTTCCGATATTGATACATTTTAGCACTAAATTTAGTAAATATAAACAATATATGACTTTTTCTATAATATATTATAAAATTTAATCAATAAATAATGTGAAAACTTATATGAAAATAAGTGAGGATAAAATTCAGGTATCATAAACATAAGATTAGAAAAGTGAGATTTAGATAAACGATGTTTGAAGATGTTGTATGTAACAAATCATAGATATGCATCATAAGTTGTATGTTGCACCCCATGAATTATGTTTAGTGTATCGCAGGATTTGGAGATCTAACGATGTTGCATGGATACAAAAACGTGTTGCAATATTCTTGAGACTGCAATTTTTTGAATTAAAAAATACGAGTTTAATAATAGTCAACGAACAAATTTTAGCAATAGTCAATGAAAATTGGTGTGACAAAATCTAGTGTGATGGACTCGAATGTATAAAATTACGAATTAGAGAATAAAATAATAAGAAACTTCATGATAGAGCATTAGAATATGTATTATTTCAAAGGACCCTTATTACATATAAGTTTTTCATATTTATACAGAAAATCTATAAAAAGAGAAAATATAAGATTCATTAATTAATTGTCATTAATTACATAATTATGCATATGATCGTATTATTAACACGTATTCCATTTGCTTCCTCTTTATTTGTATCAAAGCTACAATCAAATGGGTTTACTTCTTAGTGGGTCAAGTAAGGTGGTTTGATCAATTATACTCTTATCAAAATCCATATTTTATAGAATAAAATATTGGATTACTAGTACAACGCACATACTTCAATTTATGTAATTCATTAAAAATTTATTTAAAAATTTATTAAGAAGATGTCGATGTAAAAAAATACATTGGACAATGTAAATAACTCCAGAATTATGGGTTATGAAAAAAATATATTAGTGGTAATAAAATTATTCACACAAATGTCATGTGTGTTTCGAGCGTAAACAAAAACCTTATTTTAGAAGATCTCTTTGAAAAATATCAGTATTTGGGTGGTGTATAAATTAGAAAAATTATTTTATCTAAATCGAGTAACTTTTTGAAAAATTGATAGCCATGTGATTAGGGGTGGCAATTCGGATGGTGTCCGACCCGATCCGACCCGACCCGGCCGGGTTTGTCCGGCCCGAATTTAGAACGGGTCGGGTTCGGGTTTAGAAAATATAACCCGCAACCGGACCGGGCCGGGTTCGGGTTTCAAATTTGTCCGACCCGTTCCGGTCCGAAAATCATAAAATATATATATAAATAATATTTCTATATATAATATAAGTAATATTTTTAAAAAATAAATTAATATATTTAAAATAAATTAAAAAATATTTAAAAAATATTAAAATTAATGTCCGCGGGTCGGGCCGGGTTGACCGGCGGACATTAGCGGGCGGGCTCGGGTTTGGAAAAATGAGCCCGGGAGCGGGTCGGGCCGGGTTCGGGCTCAAGTGCAAAAAGGCGGGCTCAAGCGGGCCGGCCCGAACCCGGCCCGCGGACGGCCCATTGCCATCCCTACATGTGATAGATAAAATGAATACTAATAATATGTAATTTGGTAGTGGGCCGGTTATTGGTCTGGTTCGCTTGGTATTTGTTACTATGAATAAAGGGCCACAAAGATGATTATAATATATTTTGGACCAATTGAGTCACTTAGGCCCAAAAATGTCAATATAAATAGCCCATGCCACCTTACTTGAGATGACCAATTTATTTTTTACTATTCACGTGTTGTCAATTATTTTTTCTCTAAAGATTAACTCTCTCCCACTACTTTTTGAAGTTTAGGTGAGTAAGACCCTTGTTAGTCATAAACACCTTGTAGAATACCGAAGCTTTTCTCACCTGCCCATTAGTAAGAATTGACCAAAGCATCGCATGAAATCTAGATTTATCAATGACAACCATAATGGGAGAGTCTTTTGAACTGGTACCCAAAAACATTTTCAAAACCAGATATCTGAATTAAGTTTTAATCTTCGAAATAAATTATTATAACATGATAATTAACGAAGAAACTTCTAGACCCTTGCCTTGAGAGTGAGGTTGAGCGATGAAGAACAAATAGTATGATGTGCCTAATTTCAAAATATGCTCAGTTGGAAGAGCGATGTCAGAATCTCGAAAATCTACACGGCATGTTGAGAGGAAGACAAAGGACAAAAACCAAATTTAAAAATAGAATCCTTGTACCCCTGTTCGGGAGTGATGTCGTGATATCCAAGCAACCCGATGTGTGACCATGGACTAGCATTATGTCATTCTATAACGAAACACTAGAGGACGACCCACATGCACTATTTGGGTCGTAGAAATCGATTTATCTAGAAACTATTTGAGGCAGGATTTCCATATATAAAAACGTTATTTATCAAAACCAATGAGTGATTCTGAGGGTACGTGCATCTCAAATGATCATTAGCACCACCAAATAATTCGAAAAGTCAATAGGCATAACTAACTTAATAAACCATGAGAAACCATAAGCCTCAACAGAAGAGTCGATAAAGGTTTTATGACAATGGCAAGAAGCGCTTACCTAGATTTTTGCTTTTAAACTTGGGGACCCCGTCTGAACTAGTATCTAGGAGCAGGAAGTTCGGTGAGAAGTGACATCAAGTCGGTTCTTCCAATCATGAATCGCAAGATGGACTACCATCTATGAGGTATAGCCTTGTTCGACACCAATGTAGAATCTCAAGGCAAAGCTCGTGTTTGATGCATCAACATTAGTCTATGGTACGACATTGTGGGGTGAATCAAAAAAATTTTGGTCCCAACCAGCAACACAAATGAAATTCCGATTGCAATAGCTTATATGATTGGATTACACCTTGGTTTAAAAAATTATGGCTTTCAAATTATTGTAAAGCTTTGATTTTAATAATTTTGAAATATATGGTAGAAGTGGAGATATTAAGCCCCATATCGAACATTTTATCGATGATATGTCTTGTTTCTCGGAGGATAATCGTTTAAGGTGCAAAGCTTTTGCAATGACCCTTGAGAACTATGTGCGAAAATGGTTTTCTAAACTACCACAATGAAGTATCGCAAGCTTCAAAATATTTTGAGCGCTCTTTATATATCAGTTTGGTGGGAGCATAGTGGTAGAGGATCATGAAAACCACATAATATTTTGCATGCAGCACTCTGGGGAAAGTTTGAGGGATTATATGCAGGGTTTTGTGTGTGAATTACAACTTCAAGAAGTACCATGAAAAGATAATGATTGTTTCTTTCAAGTATGGGTTATTCCCCAAGCCTATTTTTTAGAGGGGGTATCAAAAAGAAAATTTTGAATGTTTGGAACGCTATTGGAGTAAGTCGATACACATGTACATCCCGAAAAGATTGCATATCACCAATGACTTTTGGCTAACATATCAGCCCCAATTCCTACGAACATCATGGCAGCATGAATAGTGTCATGAGAGCTTTGGATGTAGCAACGACCATCCCGAAACTTTGGCTTTGAAAACAATCACCAAACCACTTACCAAAACCAACCATATCCCTAGAAAAATTAATAACGACTTGAAAAATGACACCGATGCAAATGTATATCATTACGCATCAATATGTAGTAGGCATGACCCGTGATAGTTTACAGGTTAAGTGGGAAAGACGAGAGGATTTTCTAAAATTAACTAAGAACGTTCAAGTTATCTACTAAAAATAGAAAAAGAACAGGTTCGTTTTAGGCCTTCCTCAAATGATTTGGCGTCAGAAGCATAAGAACGGGAGTTAATGTGGTCACAATGACACCTGACACGATAAAAAGGATTGCACAATGTTGAATGAGGAAATCCAAAGACTGGTAGACATTAGTGAGTTGTCGCAATACGTGAGGAACGGTGGTCGGGCACCTTGGAGTTCGGGAATTAGAGCATGTAACATCGGGCGTACAGATGGAGGATTCAGCAACCTATTCATCGCAGAAACATAGTTTAGTCGTTACTAAAAAAGACGTTATTGTTGAACATCAGGAGGGTGGCCTAAGTTTTCGTGAAGGTAACTACCAGGTTTTGGACTCTGAGTGTCTTGTGATAAAAAACAATTTCGGGAGGTAAGAGATCATGGTCAATTAAGGATAAGCGTTGAATGAATATCATCCAGTCGATTGAACATCTCATTTCCATTTCTCTGTAGGTAACAAATAGTTTGCATATCTCTTTCGTATTTGCAAATTTTATTTTATTTTCATGACAAATACTAAAATCAAAATCCTTAAAGAACCATGGTAAGTTAATTATTTCTTAATAAACTTTATGTTAACGTTTTGTTTATCCGGTGAATTTATGTTGGAACCTTGTTATTTGTTTTTACAAATTGTCAACACTTTTAAATTTTTAACAAATATCGTTTGGCTTTGGATTCCAATGAACTAAAAAGTTAGAAAAAAATCAAACTTTGTTTGATACAAAGTTTTCTATAAGGAATATGGTGAAGGACTTTATGGTCAAAGCTAATCTAATAAGTTTGATACTATTGCATTTAATATTCGTTCAAGGTCCTCAGGAATTTGTAAAACTTCTAACTAGGTTTGGTAGAGAATGATGCTATGCGAGTAATACATTTTTAAAATCCAACTGCAATTGGAGAAAACACTAAATTATAAAAATGCACAATCATGGGCTAAACATTTTAATTGAATATTTACGCATTACAAAATATCTTGAAGTGGTCAAAATAAAAAGTGTTTGAAGTGGACCAAACTCAAAGAGTATGAATTGACCAAACTA
Organism: Limnanthes douglasii subsp. nivea; assembly: GCA_036936605.1. Lineage (NCBI taxonomy): Eukaryota > Viridiplantae > Streptophyta > Magnoliopsida > Brassicales > Limnanthaceae > Limnanthes > Limnanthes douglasii. The sequence goes on from JAUPFV010000002.1 coordinate 273,572,140, forward strand.
AAAAAGTCCCATAGAGGACCATGTGCGATATAAACCAAAAAAACGTGAAGGTGAAATGTTTGAAAAGTTTTCAATTGGATCCATAATAATTTAAAACATATTCTTGTGAAAATTTGAAGGAAAAAAGTTCAAAATGTTTCCCATTTAGATTGGATTTATAATGAATCCAACGTGGATTCTTATGAACTTCTGAAGACAACAAATTAAAATAGGTCTACAAGCAAGGCCGAATAGTGTAATTAACATTAATGATTACAAAATGCCCCAGAGCCTCAAAGACTTTTAATGTAAGATTCATTGGAGAACCAAGGGAATTAGTCTGTAAAGGATTACAACAAGATATTTAACCCCTAAACACTTCAGGATTCAAAACAAATCATAAGAAAAATACGAAATGCAGGAAAATCACGAACATCACTTGTCATCTTGGTCATCGGAAGTCATGATTTCGGTTTCAGTGTTGGCATGATTAACAAGATTCAACTCTTCCTCTTCACCATTTCCATAAAGCTCTCCTTCCGCATCATTTATATTCATATCATTTTCTTCAGCGGATACTTCGGGAGGACACTTCTCAACTGGAATAACTTTCTACAGAGATCTAATGTGAAGTTCGATGAATTTCTCCTGAAAATTAAGAAATATCACAGAACTAATCTTTTTGGCTCGGCTAGCCAAAGTATTCAACATCTTTGTTTTAATATCTACAATAGCCTACTCATTTTTTTTGCCTAGTTTAATGCAGCTTTGTATGAAGTCGAGGTTGTGATCGCTTCATTCTCTAAGATAGTCAATTTGGCCTTTAGTGATGGGACCTATTTGGCCCGGTTTTTCAGTGGATTTACTTCCTCCCACAACTCTTTTATCTTCGTTTCGAGCTTCAACTTCTCTTCGTCTTGTAATTTCATGTTTAGCTGACAGGTGGATTGTCAGCTCATCATAGTAGAGAGGCTTGAATCACCATCTCGGATATGCTTGACGAATCTCTCATCAAGGAATATAAATCATGAAAATCTAAGTGGTTTTGGTCGGCCATGGGATTAACTTAAATGCAGTGTTCAACATCTCCAAAAATAAATAAATAAGTCAAAATATGAATACAATAATTTTTTTTGAAAGCTTTCGGTGGAATGAGGAGGTACCTCCATGTTGACGGTCATAATCCAAGCCATATCGTCTAGGAGGCATCGGTTGGTAGAAGCAACCTAAGTGTTGGCCTCCTCAGCATAGAAAGATACAACCTTACCCCAAATCTTGAGCCCCCATACTCTCTGACCCTTTCTTGCCCTTTGGTTCAAAAAGGGAAAGGCACGTCTCGCATACTTAGATTTTTTTTGGTCGAGCTTCTTCCCGTGATAACCTCATCCCTCCATTTGGTTTTCCCAGTAGTAACCTTCTCCACGGGAGAGTCATCCACCATTACACATACATCTGAGGAAATTTCATTCTTCTTGGTCTTTGAAACTCCTCGCGGCTCAGCTTTCACTTGCTTTATTTTAGCGCACATTCACTTTTGGAGAAAGAGATTGGTTGATGGGAGCCTCATCCCGTTCATTAAATCCAACTTAGTTGGTGAATAAGTCATATTTTTGGTCTTCCATAATCCAAAACCATGTTTAGGCAAAGTTGTGCGCAGTAAAGCATTGGTGAAATTTATTGTCTCAATTGTCTACGACCCAAGAACATCTGTAGAAAGATGGCGTCGGTGCTCTCTGGTGTGGATAATAATCGCCTGAGGGTAGGCTAGTAATTTCAGTTGGTGTTTTAAGGAAGTATGTGGGTGTTAAGAGTTTAAAGTAGAGAGTAGAGGGATAATTAAGCAGCTTGGTAGCAGTTAATTTTCATTACCTCTAGTTAATGCAGGTGGTTGGGTATTTATACCCTGATGTTTGGGCCCTTATGGGCTTTCGGTTCATGTTTAATGGACCCGGGTCATGTTCAAAGACCCATGAGCTCTAAGCAGGAGAGCAAGTAGCTTAGTCAAGAAGTGTTTAGGTTTTTTAGTACTTTTGTCATAGTTCGAACAGTCCTATGGTCATAGTGTTCAAAGTGATCTGTCCGGTCCATGTGATCTGTCCGATCTGTCCGGTCCGGAGGCCTTGGACTGATCTGTCCGTGTCCGGGGAGCATGCTGAATTCGGACTCATCAGGAGCCCCTTTTTTAGGTGTTTGAGCAAGTATTCTTGTTAGAGACCTGAAAAACAGTCTGACGTCAGAAGTAGTTTTAAATCCGGACAGGTCTATGGGTTTACCCGGACAGATAAAGCTTTACGAATTCAAAACGGTTTTTGCCAGAGTTTGTGGGACACGTGTCACACTCTGATTGGTTGCTTTTAGCCGTTTTTTCACCTTGAATTTCGAACCCACCTTCTTCGAAAATCAACCTATTTAATTACATATGGTGACATCAGCGCCGTCTTTTAATCATTGCCAAACTTTTCGAATTCTCCTAGGAATCAACTACTTTTTCAGATTTACTATAAATTCAGACTCACTTTCTACTGTTTTACTATCTCTTTCATATTTACTCTGCATATTTTCTTAGAGCTTTCTCTCTCTAAAGCAAAGATTTTCTTGATAGTTTATGTTTACAGCAAGGACTGCTTTGATCAAAGGCGGGTGGCTCAAACTTTCTGAGTTGGAGAAGGCACAAAAAGTTGAGAAGGAAAGGTGAATCACAACAGGGTTACCTACTTCGCCCGTTGACAGACCAGTCTCCTCTGCTGCAGAGTCGGATCGAGGATCTTCCTCCTCCAAAGGCACTAAGCCTAGAAAGTTATTCCAACCTAGCCTTTCCCTCATCATCTCTGGTTCCTCTGTTCAGGAATCAGAATCCATCGTTGAACCAGGAGTAACTGCCACTAGCTTCAAAAAAACCCTCACCCTTCATAGCGATGGGATCAGATATAGAGAACTCCCCGGAGAAGTCAGTCGATCGAAGAAAGAGTCGGCTGATTAAGGGGCAAGCCTCTAAGAACACACCCTCAAAATCGGGGGCAAAAAATAGCAGCTCTGGGTCTGAAGTGCCTATCAGAGCTCCCCGGGAAAGACTACCCGGTTTGGAGGCTAGCAGCCCAGCACTTCAGAGAGAGACTTCTGCCTCAGAGCCCCAGCCTGAGACTAGAAGTCAAGAAAACACAGAAAACCAGCACTCCGGAAGCCAGGTTGAGCCAAGTTTGAATCCTCCCCGGGCCACTGCCACTGATATTCCTCCTACGATCGTGGAGGAAATAATGGAGGACTCTGTTGAAGAAGTCCCTTTTGAGTCTGAGCCATCCGGTCAGACTAGTAACACTGTTGCTGCCAAAAAAGATAAAGGCAAAGAAAAACTGTGCTTGAGGCATCCGGAGCTGCCGGAGTGTCTCGAAGGGAAGGTAGGGCCTTGTTTTCACAGGGTCAAACTTAAATATCTCTTGGCCTTACAGAAGACCAAGTATGCTTTCATCCATACGGCTGAACTAGGTCGAATGCGCACAAAATGGGGGATCCCAGAAAATGTGAAGATAAGGATTCCCATAGATCCTGAAACTCCTATGGATTGCAAGCTAAATGAACTAGTCATCTTCACGGAGCTACTTAATTGGGGACTCAGATTCCCATTGGACCCAGAGATTGTCAGATATTTTCATCTGATCAAACTCTGTCCGAGCCAGCTGAGCCCCAACGCTTGGTATACTCTGATGTCATGCATCATGGCATCAAGGCTGTCTGGGATCCCTCTTCCTATGGAAGAGTTTGCTGCAGTGGCCAATCTTTGCAAACATCACCAATTCCCCTTCTACCACTTCAATATGGGGGACAGTTTCAAAGATGTTAATGATCTATTGGAGTCTGAAAGTAAATGGAGGAGCCAGTTTTTGTTCGTCACTGGTGCTTGGGAAAACGGAAAGAAGATCAAGTCCGGAGAGAACCCAAGCCTCCTCAGAAGTAGGTGGAGGAGTGATCGTAAGTCTCCCATTTTAAATCATTGTCTACTTCTTCCTTCTTAAAGTTGGTTTTAAATTAATTGGTCTTTCTTTTGTCTTAACAGAACTGCCTAAGGAGTTCGGTGATTACTTGAAGGCCGGACATGTCACTTGTGGCAAAATCAATGCCTAGGTTGCAGAGAACTGGGGGAACCGACTCCACAATGCCTTCACTAGTGGAAATCTGGCAAGGTCTCACCTGTGGAACACCACAGGTCGGAGAGACCTGACTTGGGAGGAGCTCACCACCCAACCTTCTCCGGACACAGTGCTTAAGAGGTCCCATGAAGCAGACGGGACACTCTTCCTGCCAGGCCGGGCCAAAGCCCCAAGAAAAATGAAGGGCAAGAAGAAAGGCAAAAAGGTGGTGAGCAATGCTAATCCTGCTGATGCTGAGAAGGATGCTCTAACAGACCCGGAGGGGCCGGCTCAGAGCCCAATCAATGCTGCTCTTTTGCAGGTAGTGGAGCAAGAGTCCGAAAGGCAGGAAGCAGACCTCCCAAAACCTCCAAGGGCTTCCAAGAGGAATCGCAAGCAGGGGAGTGAAGGGGCAGACCGGGCAGCCAAGAAGAAAAAGTCTGCTAAGGGAGATGAGCTTGCTCTCCGGGATCCGGAGCCTTCTTTCCAGGCTGACCCTTCTGACCCAACACATGCTGAAGAGATCCCAAGGGACTTTCATACTGATGAAGTTGAGGGAGGAGAGCTCAACATTGATGAAGTAGACATCACTGGTCTTGGTGAACTTGGTGAATACTTCCTCAACCTCCCCAGAGACGACTTCGCAGGGCCCTACGTTCCTCCGAGTAGCTCTAACACCGTCAACTTCAATGGTAAGACTTTCATTGTCTCTAGTGAAAAGGACACCATAGCCCACTCCTTGCTAAGCAATGTGCAGCCGGTACTTACACTGGAGAGACAAGTTCGGAGTCAAGCAGACACCATAGAAGACCTTAAGTCTGAGAAGGAAAAGCTGTCCGAAGACCTTCGCACTGCTACTGCCAATGCTGACATGCTAAAGGAAGAAAATGAGGAGTTGAAGAAGAATCAGGGGGAAAGCAACACAAAAGTTGCTACTCTAGAGGAAACCATCAGAGACTTCCGGGAAAAGCTGTCCGAAGTGGAGAAAGACCTTACTGCCTCAAAAGAAGAGACCAAGGCAAAGGACAAGATTATCACCAACCTAACTACTGACAAGATTGCTCTTGAGAATGCAGCATCCAAGGCTGCCGAGGAGAAAACCACTTTGTTAAGGGATCAAGAGGCTACGATCCAAGCCAGGATCAATGCCTATGCCAACCAGATGATTAAAAGCGAAGAGCTATTGATTGAGAAAGTGAGGTCTGACATGGTTCTACTCTTTCATGAGAAATATCCGAAGATGAACCTACGGGACTTGTGGCGTTATGTAGACGATGATGACCTACCATATCATACAATGGCCGAAGAGGATCAGGATGGAGGCTCCAGTGCGTCCTCATCCGATGATGAAGAGCATACCGGGGAGAGCCCAGATGAAGAGAAAGACGATCCCAAAGGTAAGAAGGTGTATGAAGGTGAGCCATCTTCAAAGGCTCAACCTTCACTCATGATTTACTTTGTTTATTTTTTATTCAGACTAAAGTCCTTGGAAGGCCAAGGCACTCTTTTTTGTAATGGTGTCCGGTGCTCGACCGGACAGGTTTTTTGTGTTGTATCTTGACTATTTAAAAGTCCTTGGAAGGCCAAGGCAAGTTTAAGTTATTTCATTCAATGAATATCTCTGTTTTGTGCAACCATCATCTTCTTTCATTGTTCATTTTAATTTTGATAGCCAGAGTTTAAGTAGCCTTTATTTGTTGCATTGTGAGAGTGTTTAAATTCTCCGGCTAGAGTTTAAATAGCCCTTAGATATTTCAGTCCGGATAGTATGACAAGGGACAAAACTTTAAAAAACACTTAGAAAATTTTTAAGAAGGCATTGAATTTTATTTAACAGCCCGGACACCTCATTAAAACCTCTCTGTGCCACCGGGGAGGAAAGAGTATGCCCCCAAATATTTACATGGATGTTTAAACAAGTAAATATTTATACAAGTGCTATTCCAAGTACATCCGGAGATGCTCGATATTCCAAGGATGTGTTAGAGCTCTGCCATCTTTGTCTTCCAACCAATAAGTTCCAGGCTTAATTCTTTCAACAACGATATACGGACCCTCCCAAGTTAGGGCCAGCTTTCCGAAGAGCTTTTCTTTAGTGTGTAAGAAGACCTTCTTTAATACTTTGTCCCCAGGTTGGAAATCTCTTCTTTTAACTTTAGAAGCAAACCTGCTTCTCATCAAACCTTGATAATGTGCAACTCTAAGGTGAGCTTTAACTCGTCTTTCTTCTATCAAATCAAGTTGACCTCTGATTGCCACCTGTTCGAAGCAATCAGCCAACCCATTCTTGGTGTTCACAAAACGACTTATATATTCTTTCAAGGATTCATTTGGTTCCTGGGCACAATGGATTATTGTGTCTCCATTGCCCTTCAGCTCTTTACTCCCTACGAACTGCCTTCGAAAGGCCACCCAAAACGTATCGAAATCTTTAATACAACCCTGAGGCAGGCTGTTGTACCATTTCAGAGCACTCCCCGCAAAGGATTGGGAGAATGCCCTACAAAGTAGTTTATCATCATCGTCAAAGTTCATCATGAAGTTTTTAAATTGCTCCATATGGTTTTCCGGATCAGTACTGCCATCGCACTTCTCTATTTTTGTGCTGTCAACCCTCTTGGGAAGGTTTCCGGACAGAATTTTAGAAGACAATGGAGATTGCCTCCAATTCCTTCCACGACTGAACACAATATCCTCATTGGGAGTTGCGAAGATACCTGGTTCATCGTGGAAGGCAAAGGGATCCATCAGCATCTTGTCCACATGCCTCCGGCTGTGTGATGACCCTTTTCCAATATTCTTCTTCATTTTTCCATGTCTATCCCTTTTTCTTGAATACTTTTTGATCTGTCTTTGTTTCTTTCTAGTTCGACCCTCATCGCTGCTAGAGGACAAGGATTTTTCAACTCCCTCACTGTCCGAAGAGCTATCAGAAGATTCTGAGCTCGAGTCAGAACTCTCCACAGGCTTGGACCGGTGAGACTTTTTAGAACTGGCATGAGTCTTTTTGGTGCTCACATGAGTTTTTGAAGACCCATGCTCTCTAGGGTTATCGGTGTGATGAGCAACCGATGCTTTGGATTTTTCTTTCACGCCCATCTTGGCCTTTTCAGCCCTCAGAGCTTCTATTTCACACTTTAGCCTATCACGCTCTTCGACAGTGTATTCATCGTTCTCTTCCACCACTTCGAGCAAAGCCGGTGGTAGCTTTGGATTGTCCGGATTCATTCGGACAGATTTTCTTAGCTGGTTTTGAATGCTTGATTCAGGCACCTTCTGCTCCCACTGTGGTCGCCAATTTGGTGTGGATAATAATCGCCTGAGGGTAGGCTAGTAATTTTAGTTGGTGTTTTAAGGAAGTATGTGGGTGTTAAGAGTTTAAAGTAGAGAGTAGAGAGATAATTAAGCAGCTTGGTAGCAGTTAATTTTCATTACCTCTAGTTAATGCAGGTGGTTGGGTATTTATACCCTGATGTTTGGGCCCTTATGGGCTTTCGGTTCATGTTTAATGGACCCGGGTCATGTTCAAAGACCCATGAGCTCTAAGCAGGAGAGCAAGTAGCTTAGTCAAGAAGTGTTTAGGTTTTTTAGTACTTTTGTCATAGTTCGAACAGTCCTATGGTCATAGTGTTCAAAGTGATCTGTCCGGTCCATGTGATCTGTCCGATCTGTCCGGTCCGGAGGCCTTGGACTGATCTGTCCGTGTCCGGGGAGCATGCTGAATTCGGACTCATCACTCTCAATGAAAGAAGTGAATATTTTCAAGTATTATAAGAAGAACAAATTATTATAGGTTAGCCAAAAATAAAAGACAATTCGAAGTGTAAAAATAATGCGTAAATTAAAACAAGGTTGGAAGCTCGAATTCATTTTCTTACTCTCTCTTTTCCACAAACTACTAAGTCGTTTTGGGTTTCTTTCGGAGATTAGTTCACTATTCTCCCAAGCACTATACATGAAGAAGAAGTGGTGCTTATACTACCTTTAAGACTTTATTAGGTCGAAAAATATCTTATAACAGTTTGGTAAGGTAAAGAAGTAGGTCGAATAAGTCGAATCGGAAGTAACGATGCTTAGTGATAGTAGTTCATCCATCTTAAACTCAATATCTGATAGCCTTGAAGCGATGACGTTGAACATGAGAGTGCGTCATATGTTAAGGCCAGCCTGACTAGGAAACACACATCTAGCAGCTCAAAGAATCAAATAATGTATGGGTGAACAGGAAACCAAACTCCTCCATCTATTTCCTCCTTCACAACAAGAGGGCTCTCTCCAAGTTTAGTCAGACGAATGTAAATGTTGGAGGAGAGGACCTACTTACTTCACATAACGGATTCTTCCTCCGGCTCATCATAGGTATAAGTAATTACATACAAGGCTAGAGGTTTAAGGTCACTGACTTTCTCAAATATGCAGGACACTTTGACTTCGACCAGACATTTGTCAGATATCGTTTTGACAACCCTTTTACAATTCTTATTCTTAAAAGAAGCCTTATTGTAATCTATTTCTAAGACCATTTCCCGTCTCTTGTCAGGGTCACCCGACTTCCCGTGAGCGTTCATCTCAGGACATGCAACTATCAAAGTTTCCCCTCTTATCTCCACCTTCTAGCGTTCATCTAATAAATTGTGTATTGATTTTACTCTTTACATGCTACTTTATTATTTGAATGGTAATATGTGTACATTAAATGTTAAATAGGAAGTTGTGCATTATCTTTTAACTAAATAACTTATTATTTAATTTGAAACTTGTGCACTTTAAATGGAAAAATCATCTATTTTTCTTTTGATATTTTATTGTTTTTAATATGTTCGTAAATTTGGTTGTGGTATGTCGGTCCTTTAGATCGAATTATAAATTTGACGTATATATTAATGATTCTCTTATTATTATTATTTATAAGATTTTTTTTTTAATTTTTATCTTATCTAGTCTATATGTCCATTCTGATTTTCTTTTATTTTCTCATGTTTCTGAGGAGACTCGTCCTTCAAAGAACAAGACTCTCTTTTATGTTCCTACAATCGACTTAGTCGACGAGGAAAATGATGAAGTGGTAAAATCTCCACCTAGCAAGACTCATCCCCCTAACGAGGTTGTTTTTCGTATTGTGGTTTTGTCTTCTAACATGAAAACTCTATGATCCTTGTAAGTACTTTTTTTTATTAGATTTATTACTTTTTGGAATGTAAGTGGGTTAAATAATGTAACCGACTTTATCATTAGTAATAGTATTTCAATTATGATTCTTAATGAGCTTAGCTATCTTCATATGATCGACTATATTATCAGAACTATGGAACCCTAGTGTAAAGTTAGAAGTCACAGTGACTGGGATTACTCATATTGATGAATTTAACAATTGTTGCTTCAAGTGTGAGCTTAGCTATCTTCGTTCCACGCGATTCTATTTTACCTGCTCAGCAAGAATCCAATTAAGCCTATTTTTGTAAGATTGATTACGTCATTGTCAACAATGACTGGGATGATTCTTTCTCTATGTCTACTGTTCGTTGCAGTTTCTTCTGATCTTCTGACTGTATCATTGTCACTCTTAATTTATGCACTCTTAAGAGGCGTCAAATAAAACCTTTCAAATACGTCAACAAGTGGCAATCCCACCCTAAAGTCAAATAAATTGTCTTCGTTAACTGGAACATCCCCACTCCACCTCTTGATATGAACCTGGTCTATAATAAACTCTTCTAACTTCAATTCACTCTCTCATATCTTAATCGCAAAGAATACAATGACATTAGCACTCATGTTTTATGCCCAAAAATACCTTTACATGTTTAGTCCCATCTAGCAAAATAAAATTGAGGTTTTCTCTAATCATCTTCGTAAACAGAGTTGAATAATCCTATTAATCATATCCTTTATTATTGTAGTTTCACTTAGACCATCTGGGATTTTGCAAGCTCTAAGGTTGGATTTTCATTAAGTCACGATAATAATTGGGCCTCATGACTCCAAAAGTCTTCCAACGGGCCACCCTCCAATTTACGATACTTTTGGTGCGTCTGTTTTGGCGTTATTGTCTATCATGTCTGGAGTTAAGATGAACGCTATAATTTTTAGTTCCACCACCTCTTTTACCTTTATGATTTCTCATCGCATGCTCTCGGATTTTTGATTCAGATTCTTTGATACCAATATTGTTTGGTATATTGAAGCCCTATAATTTTCTAACTTAATTTTGTGTGTTTTCCATTTTGTTTCAAATGCAGCAATTTCTCTAGTCTGGTTTGATGTCTTCTACCGTTTGGTTTTCTCGAAACCTCTGTTTGGACTGCTTTCATTATAGTATTTCATTATACTTGTTTAACCAACTTATGATTATTTTCTATTGTATACTTTTTACGATTTTTAAATCAATTCTTCATGTGCAGGGCAGGTCCTTCCCTCCTCGGTTCAGTCCGTCGTCTTCCATAATTGTGGAGTTCCTTGGAGTTTTCCAGTTTTCCATCCGTCAACTCGGTTGGCCTTTGTGGTGTTATTAGTACTCTAGTTTAACTCAGCTGTTTTACTCTTTCTACTATATTTGTTTTAGTAGTCTTGTTTTTCGACCTTCTTATGTCGATGTATCTCATCAGGAGATGCCATAGGTAATTGTATGAACAAAATTTATTTTATTTAAAAAAAAAATCACAATATATATATATATATATATATATATATATATATATATATATATATATATATATAATATAATATATACATTATAAATCATATATTTAAAACTTATAAATCTATATTCATTTTACTTTTAATCTAAGAAAATGGTTAAACCCGATCCCGATTATATAAAATTGAAAATCAAAATTGATTTTATGACAGTAAAAATAAATAATAAAAAATCCTTTTGGATTAAATCATAGAACCCGGTCTTTTAAATTTGAAAGACAATTCAAACCATAGCCTACAAAAGAATATTTGATATTTCAGATGAAGATGACCTCAAGGGTCACGCCTGGCTTTTCAAAACACGATATTGTTGTTATTTGGTGGTCGTGATGAGTCCATGTGTCATGCACCATGTTTAGATCCCATCACTATCAATACTAGTTTTTTCAATAAAGTTGACTTTATTTTCATTTATTTTATAATTATTGGCCATTTGTGATTGGATCTTTGGTATAGGTTTTTAAACCTTTTGCTCTATCATTATATAATTTTGCAATCATATCCACTTGGTTTCATGTAAATTTTGTTTTACTATTGTTGCCTATCTTCACAAAATACTGGCATTGTAGCCATGGAATTAATTTTGAAATCCATTCTAGTTTTTCAAAACATATAATTGATTTTATTTGCATAATAATTCTTGTTTCATTATTTTAAATATAAATTAATACATAATTCTTTTATAACGTTATATATACCATGGTGAAATTGATTTGAGGTAAGATGTTATTTAAAGAAATTAGATAAGTAAAAGGATAAAAAAGTTACTACGATATGTTTTGCGGAACCAAGTTCGAAAACGTTAGCAAAAGAGTAAAAAGTAAATATAATTATTATTATAATTGTTAAAGAAAAATTAAAAAAGTTTGCGAAAACATAAAATATTTTGAATTTGAATTTGGTAAATAAAAGAACATATAGTAAAGAAAAAGAAAAAAAAGATAATTGTTAGTAGATCTCACTTTTTTATAAATGAAAACCTTTTTTTATTTATAGGCAACGTATTCGGCCAAAAGTTTAGTTGGGTTTTTGGCTTAAATATTTTAATATGATTTACAACATAAATCTTGTAGTTTTAAGTTTATGATTTACTTTTCTCAAATATTAAATTACAATCAAAACATGGATTTAAAAATCTGGAATCAGTCGCTCTCCTATTTTCGTGTTTCACTATTCTACAAGTCACATTAATATCAAGCTCAGATACTACTAAAATAATCCGTTTTCTTTTTTTCGGTGGAAATTTTGATGTATAAACAGTTCTAATTTTTTTTTTTATGATATTTTTACTTTTACCAATCCTTGTAACTTTTTCTATTTTTGACTTCTCTTTTTGAACATCGTAGTGACACTAGCGATTCCAATCTTATTGTGCATGTCGTGGAAAATATTTTCATGACAAAAAAAAATCAGTTTTTGAAACAATACAAATTCTTTTAATTTATTTTGAGTTGCGTATAAAGTGTAAATACACACGAAAATTTTCAGTTTTCAAAACAACGAATAATAATAGAAGAAACCACTATATTTACTAATAATAGTAATAACAACCACTCTATTTGGTGTGATTGGATTAAAATAGAAAAAATAAAAAATAATAATTTATGGGATCTTTCTATTGGTTTGTCTCCTTCTTGGATTTGGAGGAAAATTCTTCGTCTTCGCCCGTTGGCTAGTAATTTGTACAGGGTTGCTATTGGCAATGGTTCGAGTACTTCTTTCTGGTATGACCCATGGCTCCTCTCTACCTCTCTTGCTTCGCACTATGGTACCAATATCATCAAGGATTCCCGGCTCGGGAAGAACCTCAAGGTATCGGATATCATTCTCGATGGTCATTGGAATATCGACCTCCAAACATCAGATCAGCTAGAGCTAGAATTCGTTCTAAGCTTCTAGAGATCAATAACCTCATCCTCACCCTGCCCCCTCCTAACGTCAACACCTATGTTGTTCCTTTTTGGATTGCAAAGGTTGGCTACAACAGCTTCACAATCAAGGATACCTATAACGCTATTCGTACGCCTGCCCCTGTTGTGGGGTGGGCCGGGTTAGTATGGAATAAATTCAATATTCCTCGTCACTCATTTATCTTATGGCTCGCTATCCTGGGAAAACTTTCAACTAGAGATAAGCTTCTTAATTGGGGTTTCAATACCCCACCCGATTGTGTCTTATGCAACTCTGATTCTGAAACTATTGTTCATCTCCTCTTTGACTGTAGTTTCACTTAGAGTATTTGGACCTTTGCTAGTTTAAAACTAGGTTTCCCTTTCCACAATTCGTGTTGGCAGTCTTGGGTCTGTGAGGCGTCAAATTGGTCTCACTCTCGAAACCGTCACATTTGGCGCTCTTGCTTTGGCGCGGTAATTTATCACGTCTAGAAGGAGAGGAACTCAAGAATTTTTTGTTCCCCTCCGACCAATGCCTCTCTGGGTTCTCACCAAATCTTCTCTGATCTTCGGTTTAGATTTCTTGGCACCAAGACTGGTTGGCCTATATAACTGCTTTTAACTTATTTTATTTATTTATTCTTCTACTTTATTTGCAGGTCCCATCATCCCCAGTCTCGTCTGTTGCCTTCCATTGGTGTGAACTTCTTTGGAGTTCTCTCTGTCGGCTCGATTGGCCCTTGTTACGTTACTTTAGTTACTTTAGTTTATCTCTACTGTTACTGTCATTCCTACTATGTTTGTTTTAGTAGAGTCATGTTTATTGACCTCTTTATGTCGATTGTAACTCCTCGGGGTATGCCCTAGGTACTTGTATGAACACATTTTATTTTATTTAATATTTTTTTTTCACACCAAAAAAAATCTATATAATTTGTACTTTTATTAAATGCATTTATAGTCCTTGCGATAACAAGGAATGACTAGACCTTTGAAATATTATTCTTTGCTTGAAGCTTTATCTTTTTCTTTTTGACATTTTTTCAAAGCTCAATTGTTTTGTAATCTTGAAATTAAATGTTCTTGTCCAACAGATCCGAACTACTAAAACAATTATGGATGAACTCGTGAAAGTCTTTAGGTATGCTGTTTTTATGCTTGCCTCATTCAACCGTATATCGATGCAAACTTCCCTTGCTGATAAAAAGCTCTATTTTATTGGAGGAAAAATAGTACAAGCATAAGTAACATTTCTTATGTTATTAATTTACTACTAGTTGATTATCTATAAACATGGACTTTAATTAGTTTGACATTTATATGTTGTTAAGAGAAATTCAATTTTGAAAATTTTAGTTTGGATTGTATGTTAGTGCATACAATTAGCTCATAATCATTTCAAAGTGTGAATAAATGACTAAGTAATGATCTGAGGTGAGCATGCAATCCGATACCCCGTGTTTCGGTATGTCCGATACTTTCTTTTATCCTTATATATTATTTCTGAATTTTATCTTTGAATTTTCTGTCCGGCTTGAACTTTTTTACTTGAAAATGAATAAATGTTTAATTTGATGAGTAAGGATGACTTGCATGCTTTCTTGATGAACGAAGAGTTTTTTAACACTGGTTTTATGCGTGCAAAAATTTCTACTAACCTTCTTTAAACTCATCTTTTCAATTTCTTTTAATACTGGTCATTTATCTACAAAATAATCTCAAGCGATGATTAAAAAAAATTAAGATTTACTAATATTTTATTATTATTATTATTTTGCTTTGTTAAAGACTTTATCATTTTTTCTTTTTTCTTTTTAGACCTTTTTTTTATCCCTCGTCTTACTTTCTTTCATTACTATATTATTTAGAATTTATTACTTTAAGATTTACCTCTTGTTTTATTTTGTAAATTTGGTTTATTTTCTTCTTGTTCATCAGATAAAATAGCTAGAACGAGAAATTTAAAATCTCATACTATTGAAGACACTCGACAATATAATAGTCAAAATCAAAACAACAGTCTCAATTCATATGAATGACTTGATTAAAGACAATGATTTTTCTTGAATAAACTAAAAGGGCCCATGGTCTTCGTAAAAAACTTTATTTTTTATATTCGTTGTGCTCTTATGAGTGTTTTACTATAGAATCTACATTGGTTCTTGCGATCCTACGACAAAACCCCTTATTATTTTGCAAGAAATATCATCCATTTACCATTCTTCGAGGAAGGAGTTCCTCTACACTTGCTCCAACAAATGATGAAAAAGCTCATAAAGATGAGAATTTTTCCGTGAGCAGTTGTTTGCGCCCTGCCAAGATTATGTTTTTGATTTAGGATAGTCACATTTACATGAATAATGATGATTACTCGATATAATTAAAAGAGTGTGAATCTGATCCAAATTTGTGACATGATTTCTTCATAAAGGGAAAACTTCTTGAGATGCTCTTTATAGAGAAATGGTTTTTTTACCTATATGTTTGGTATCAGGGTTTGATTCACTCATCAAGGATTTGCTTAACGTTTTTTAGAAAACTCAAATTTGTCTCAGCCAACTGGTGGCAAATGAATGAAGAATGTTAGTGGGTACCATAATCATGTCTCGACGTGTTTACAAGTGATTTAAAGTTCGTATTTTGTTGGCTATGTCTAAAATTACAATTATAAAGTATACTTTTTTCTTTTAATTTACTATGGAAATATGATGCAACATTCTTGAATAACTTCATACTTTTGAAGATGAATTTTTTTTATGTCTCAGACGATCGGAAGACTAGTAAAAAACTAGAGCAACATATTTGCTTTTGTATTTAAAATATTGAATGTAAGTGTATTCTCTTCTACATTTGTTTTTACTATATATTTTTTATTTTCAATAATGTCAATTTTGTACATATATTTAGCTCATACTTACAAATATTAAATTATTTTGCCTATAAAAAGTATACTAGAATTGTCGAATATGTTTGATTTATATAATAAAAGATATTTGAATAGAATAAAATAAAGGTTTATGGTTGGACTTTCTGGACTACATCATCCTCCCTTGGTTGACAAGAATTCGTCATCGAATTCACAGCACCATGACCATCAACAACCAAAATTATTTTATTTTATCACATTGAGAATTATCATTGTTGACCTTATCGGAATAAGATAAATTATTATCGAGTGTTCCTTATACGAAGTCACATTGAAACCATCCAGTCGATGAAAAAAATTGGTTTCGAAAACTTTTTCATAGCCTGAAGACAACATCCCCATGTCAAGTTGATGAAAAAAATGGTTTTGAAAACCTCGTCATAGTCTGAGACAACATCTCGATAAGCAAGATTTACCATGATCCGACGATTGGTAACCAATATAAACTCCTTCTGTAACCGGTCAATACGATCGTCTATCGAAACGCATGGTGTGTCCCCGCATACCAAACGATCTTCGAGATCTTCATGACCATAGATGTTGTTCTCTTCTTTAGACCTTGAATCAGATGAAATCATGATTCAGAAACATGCTTGCCCTGTAGTAGGTACTGAGGCTCTGATACCAAACTGATGACGCTGCGGAAATAGAAGAATAAGCAACGATAGATGAAACTCTAATTCAAGGGTAACATGATAAAACCCTAATCTAAGGGTAACATGATGAAACCCTAATCTAAGGGTAACAAAGACTGAAATTTTCAGAGATAAAATATATATTATTCAAAAAACTTAAAATAAATTAAGGTATATGAGACTTTATATAATAATTACTCAAAACCCTAAATTATAATACAAGGAAATAAATAAATATTAAAAAATAAAATCAAATAAAATTTTAATATAATTAGATTTGATTTGAATAATATAAGATATTTGAATAAAATAAAATAAAATAAAATGTTTGTGTTTGGTAACAAAGACTGAATTTTTTTTGAGATAAAAAATATAATATTCCAAAACGTAAAATAACTTAAGGCATCTGAGGTTTTATATAAGAGATTCTCAAAACCATAAATTAGAATACAAGGAAATAAAATAAATATTCTAAAATAAAATAAAATAAAATCTTACTATAATTATATTGAATTTGAATAATATAAGATTTTTGAATAAAATAAAATAAAAAGGTTTGTGTTTGGACTTTATGGGCTACGTATACAAATGGTTGTGCCTTTATCAACTTAAAAAATAGTCAACATCTACTAAAAAAAATTCCTTTCTCATAAAGATCTTGACATGAGCCCTATATCAAGGTCTCACCTATTAAATAAATAGCCTCTAAAATAGTTTTATGTAAGTCAATCGATATGTGTATTGAGTTTGAGAAACGTTGATAAGTGTCATAGTTGTTTATAAACTTATTTGCATCCTCCATGATTATAGGTCAGTAGTGCCCTTGAACCAAAATTCTTCAATGAAAATCCTCGTAGCCATAACTGACACTTTCTTCTCCATCATGAAGATGTTATATTATAAAGGTTACTCTGTTCAGGTCGAGATATCTAAGCAAAATCTTGGTGAGTTCCTACTTGTACAATGTAACAGTTATCCACACATATATTATTGATGTTATTTTTATGCGTCTAACTTATACTTTATCTTTTGAAAGTCTTCATTTCTTAAGATATTTATTAATAAGCTCTCCAATATTCGTATACTTCACCCTCTCGATTATCATGACTCATGCATCCAGCACTAATATAGAAGATTATATGGTACGATAATGGATGAATTTTGTTGGGGGATTACAAATGATGTTAATTTTGTACAAGCCAAATAAGTCAAGGAATTCATAATTACATTTTTTTTTCTCTTGATACTTGTTCAAAGATAACCCACTCAAATAAAGTTACATGGAACTAAAGTTCTTTTAAAAACTGGATGAATTTTTTGTTTTTAGCTTATACTTTCCCTAAAGCCTAATTGACTATCATCATGAAGTCTGTGAGGAGCTTACCTCTTTTAACTCTATATATGTTTTCTAGCTGAAGTCTTGTTATTGTAACCTCATACTATGCCTCATTGTCAAGTAGAGTAACTAAGTTTTATGGGTTGACTCAAATTTTCCCTTGATAGAGAGATTAGTTAGTTAAACTTCTGCATCATAACATAAATTTGTACTTCCTCTATTTGTTTTTACTTGACATGTTGATTTCTTTTCTGAAAGTGTCTGACTAAAAAAATTGTTAAAAAATCTGCCAAGACATGAGCCTTAATTACAATTACTGGTTCAGAATTTATATCATAATCTTTTAACTATAATAACTATCTAGCTAGTATTTCAGATACATCAAACTTTTATAATACACTTCTTAAGAGAAATGTGGTTATTACTATAATTGTATAAGTCTGAAAGTAAAGTCTCATCTTTATAATTACAACTACAAATTCTGAGACAATATTTTCAAATTGTAAGTATCTAGTTTCAACATCTAGAGGGAACTTGTTTATATAATATATAACCTTATATTTTCCGATTTCTCTTTAACACAACGTTAGCAAGAACATTCCAAAATACAAAATAAGAAAAATTAGGACTCACTTAATTTTGATTTTGTCAATACTTATGGAAAAATCATAAAATTATTGATGTTTTAAAAGGGTTTTTCACAATTTGGACTCCAATTAAACTTCCTTGGTCTTTTCAAAACTTGAAAAAATGTTGACACTTATCTGAAGAATTGTAGATAAATATTTTGAGTGTAATCAAACTTTCTCATAGTATTTGTACTCATTTTATATTTCTTGGAAGATCTATGACAACTAAGTTTGGTAGTTGAGTATACCCTTTTTTCTATGTCTTTCTTACTCACCATATATCCATAAATTTTATAAATTTTACATTAAATGTACACTTATATAGACTAAGCTTAAAATTTACTCTTTTAAGGTTTGGAAATTCTTGGTGAAGTCAGCTAGATGATCATCATCTTGAGCACTAGTAACCAGTGTAGCATCAATATAAGCTTATAGGTTTCAACCAATATGTATTACAAAGATCTTATTAAAAATTCTATGATATGTAAGTCATCATTTTTTAATCCAAAAGGCGTGACTTTATAATAATGAAGTCCATTCTCAATTATAAAGGTAGTATACTCTTGATCATCTTCATACATTGTGATTTGATTATATTCCAAATAAGCATAAAAATGACAACATCTTATTCAATGATGCTACATCAACTAGTTGTTCAATTATTGGAATGAGAAAATGGTCTTTCGAGCATGCTTTATTTAAGTCTGTTGTCTCTACACACATTATCCAATTTTCATTCTTTTCTTCACCAATACTGGATTATATGTCCATCATAGATAGTAGGATGCATCGGTATGACCTACTAATGTTAATCTATCCACTTCTTTTACAAATGCTTTTGTTTTTTATTATCTTTTCTTTTATCAAACAAAATATTATATCTATTGATAGTTTATGACACGTGAATTTTATTGGGACTTATGTTACATTATGGGTAATCCAAGAAAATATGCCTAAGTTTTCTTGCATAAAAATCTAACAATATATACATGGTATTGGTAAGAATGTATTTGTCGAGTCTTAAAACTTTGTTTTATTCTATATGTATGTTTTATGCTTCCTCTCATAGCTTTATAAAGCAGAGGCCTCTCCTGGGTCATCTATATTATCCAAGATGATATTAGCCTATTTTGATTGCTATTTCTAAAATACTACTGAAGTTGCATAACATTCTCTTAAAGTTATTTGATTTTCTCTGAAAACTTCTATATTTCGGTTGCTTACATAACAAAGAAATTGGTGTACTGTTGATACTATAACATGGATTTGACCTAACCATGACATTCCAAAAATTACATTGCACGAGGATTGTGCGTTTACTATCATGAATAAACATTAGACCTTCTTTATGAACTTTTACTTCCCTAATACAACAATCAAAGTAATTCTTCTACTATGTTAGCATATCCATAGTGAACTTAGTTAAAATTATTTGTGATGATATAAAAGTTTAGACGTCTCCCGTCTTATCATATGTGTTTTTGTACATAATTTTTTTCCAAACTTTTGGTGTCTATCGTTGGTCTTTTAACTTCTACTCTTGACAACTTAATTGTAATAAGCATTATATCTTGATAAAGTAACGTCATTTATCTTAGAGAATCATTCAAAAATCTTAAAATTATATGTGGATTTATGTACATTTGGGGTGATGTATGACCTTGATATTGGACTTTCAGATCCTATATATGATTTTTCCTACAGTCACTCGAAATTCGATAAAATGAGTCTATTATTGAAATTATGCAAATGCTTTGTCTATTAAGGATTGAGTCCATACATTCTTTTTATTCTCTATCCATGATAACATTGTTATTTAGAAATTTTTGTTTGTTATCCATTGTTGCCATTTGTTATTCATTACTTGTTAGAGGATCACGTTTAATCGCAACATGTATTGGCTCATTTCTATATTTTATTTTCATAAAATTTGAAATTTTTCCATCATCTTTCATGTTTTGGACTTCATATATTTAAAGACTAATAATCAATTGTGTAATATCTAATATCATTATAATTTTTTTGTATCTCTATATTCTTTAACATAAAACAATTTCTATGGTCGTCAATACTTTATCACACTTTTGGGTTTTCATAGATCATTCTCTATATTTATTTTAACTTTATGTAAGGATATTTATTAGAGCGTTCTAGTTTTTATTATAGATCTTCCTCAATTTTCCTCTCAAACTCTGCATTGACTATAATGTTTTGGATAAACTGAGACTTTAGTGTTATTGTGTCTCGAGGTTGAAGCTTCTTTCTATCAGTAATTAGCGTTCGCAAATAAATTATGTTTGTTACTATTAGCTAAAGGATGGTAACAGAGATATGCATGTGAATTTTTAGTGTTTCTATCCATTATGTCCTTGTTTATACGCTGCAACTGCCACTAAATCATAATAATTTTGTAATCCATTCTTTGTATCGATAAATCTTCTCATTTAAATTCTTAAACTCCCATTCAACTTTTATTTACAATGAACTATGTAGTCTTCTTCTTCTTTGATGACATTAGGATCGATGAGTTGAATCTTAAATATTATCCGTTATATTTTGGAAATTCTTATTGCAACCTCGAGGAAATATTTTGAACTAATTCAGAGTGTATGCCCTCTGAAGTTATGAAGAACTTTACTTAGTTCATTTTATTATGTGCCCCAAATCATAATATTTTTCTTTTAAATCACTCTATATGGTGCTCAGAGCCTCTATTGCGTTGTATTTATTTATTTTATGATTATTAAACATCGACAGAAGATCTTCATATAATATATTTGAGGCTAATAAAAATAATTTATCAAGTAGATCCTCATCATCAAGAAACGTACTTACTTTATTTTTATTTTAATGTCCAAAGAAGAAGTAAACCTGGTGATGCTTAAACCTACGTCACTACTCAATTGAAGGGTATGAGTGGTTATATGTTACATTATTGATGGGTAGCCATAAAGGATTTGTGGTTGCTATGACACCACCGATGAGGTCTCTACTGAGCTTCTAGAGGGAACCACATATGGTTTTGTTGATTCACATAGTGTTGGGAATAGAAGTTATGTTATTATTCGTCGGTGGTTGGTTTTAATTGTAACTTATGAAAATTATTTGATAGAGTAGTGAATCAATATGTAAACTTTATTGTTGAACGAGTGATATTGTTAGAAAGATCGAAGGAAATTTGGCTGAGGTACTGATTGTGCTGCATAAACTTGATGGAATTTTTTTTATGGTATTTGAGACAATGAATGAGGTATACAAACATTTTATTGGAGAGGAAGTTGTTTGTTGTTTGTGTGGATATGCATACTTCATTGGAGGTTAATATGAATCTTAATGAGCTGGAGGATACTCATAAACATATTCCTCATTTATCTTTTCATGGTCATGCTTTGAGGTTAAAGTGATGACGCGGCGGAAACAGAAGAAGAAACAACGATAGATGAAACCCTAATTCAAGGGTAACATGATGAAACCCTAATCTAAGGGTAACAAAGAGTGAAATTTTCAGAGATAAAAAAATCTATTATTCCAAAAACTTAAAATAACTTAAGGCATAAGAGACTTTATATAATAGCTTCTCAAAACCCTAAATTAGAATACAAGGAAATAAAATAAATATTTTAACATAAAATAAGATAAAATAAAATCAAATCTTAATATAATTAGATTTGATTTAAATACATAAGATATTTGAATAAAATAAAATAAAATAAACAAGGCTTTTGTTTGGACTTTCTGGGCTACATCATCCTCTCCTGGTTGACAAGAATTCATCCTCGAATTCACAGCACCATCACCATCAAGAACCCAAATTATTTATTTTATTTTATTCAATCGTTACATTGGGAATTATAATTGTTGACCTTATCGGAATAAGATAAATTCTTCTCGAGTGTTCCTTATTCGAAGTCACATTGAAGCCATCCAGTTGAAGGAAAAAATAGTTTCGAAAACCTTTTCATAGCCTAAAGACAACATCCCCATGTCCAGTTGATGAAAAAAAATGGTTTTGAAAACCTCTTCATAGCCTGAGACAGCATCTCGATAAGCAATTTTTACCTTGATTCGACAATTGGTAGCCAATTTAAACTCCTTCAGTAACCGGTCAATACGATCGTCATTGAAACGGTTGGTATGCCCCCTCATACTCAAACGATCTTTCTGATCTTCATGACCGTGTGTTGTTCTCTTCTTTAAACCTTGAATCAGATGAAATCAGGATTCAGAAACATGCTTGACCCGTAGCAGGAACTGAGGCTCTGATACCAAACTGATGACGCGGCGGAAACAGAAGAAGAAACAACGATAGATGAAACCCTAATCTAAGGGTAACAAAGAGTGAAATTTTCAGAGATAAAAAAATCTATTATTCCAAAAACTTAAAATAACTTAAGGCATAAGAGACTTTATATAATAGCTTCTCAAAACCCTAAATTAGAATACAAGGAAATAAAATAAATATTTTAACATAAAATAAGATAAAATAAAATCAAATCTTAATATAATTAGATTTGATTTAAATACATAAGATATTTGAATAAAATAAAATAAAATAAACAAGGCTTTTGTTTGGACTTTCTGGGCTACATCATAAAGTCCCACTTCTGCCGCTACTACAATGACGACGACACTTCTTATTCTTGTTAGATGAACCTTGACGTGAATTCTATTTGGAGTAATAATTCTAAGTTTGAAACGACAACTTGTGCATGTTTGTGACTTTCTATACAATATCTTATTATGAACTCGTGGTATCGTGACTCTCATCGTCATCATTCAATGTACACCGGACCTCAACTCTTAGTTGTAGAGTATGAGTGGTAAATATAGTCTACAAGACTATGTATTGGTTAACTTGTTCCTCTTATATATCTTTCACCAAATGCTCGACATCCACGATTAGAGCGATTAGAGTAACTAATCATCCCTCAGATATTTCCTCAACGATGAAGTGATTAGATTTCACACATGAGTTTGCCATTGATATGTTTTTAATTTTTAATAAAATAATAGAGTATCAATCAGTTAATACAAACCACGCTAATTTAAAAAAATTAAACAATCAAAAAAATTATTAAAATATATTTTGCGGAGTTCGTAAAAATTTGACCAAGGATTGGATGGTGGTGCATTGACAATAAACTTTATTTTTTTTTGTTATAGTCATTAAAAAAAATTAGGTTCGATAAAAAGTATAAAATAAAAAATAATTTTTTATATACAAAAAATATGGAAGCTAAAAGTTTGTTCGATTGTTTGGGTAAATTAATACCGCATAAAATTTATAACCTAATCTTATTAATTATAAATTTCAACCTAAAAGTATAAATTAAAATCCCCGTTACAATGAAATTGGATCTAGACAATTTTAGCTTATACTACAATACTAGAGTTATATAGAACACATCGAGTTTAAATGTCGTCATTTGAACAATTGTTTCGAATATGGTACAAAATAAGCGCATAATTAAGATGTTCTATTTATTGGAATTGAGATTGTTTCATATGTATATCACTCTTAATACATATTTAATATAGTACCAAATGTAGATTATATTAAAAAGGAAAAGGCTAAAAACTACTAATAATAGTAGTAGTTTAATTCATATTTGGTACTAGCATCATATTCGAATATTCTATAATTCGGATCAATACTCTTATTACAGTCACGCGCTCACTCGCTTCAACTAAAATAATTTACTACACCTACACGTGAAAACCAAACTCTTGGTAGCGCGTGACTCTCCTACTGTCAATTTTCAAAACCGGAAGGGTTAATCAACGGCGCGGTTAAAAACAACGGCTCAGATCTACTTTCATACTTTTCTTTTTGCACAAGAAAAAAATAAAACCGCTACACGTGAGTAAACAACCTACTTATTCTTTCAAAATTATAAACACGCCCTACACTTTTCTGTATCTTCAAATAAAGGATACCTCCTTTATTTTTATCCTAAATCAGTGTTATTTGGAACTATGGGAATGCGAATACGAAGGAAATAAAAAAT
This sequence comes from Limnanthes douglasii subsp. nivea, assembly GCA_036936605.1. NCBI lineage: Eukaryota > Viridiplantae > Streptophyta > Magnoliopsida > Brassicales > Limnanthaceae > Limnanthes > Limnanthes douglasii. The sequence continues at coordinate 273,596,365 of JAUPFV010000002.1, forward strand.
TAGGCCGGGTAAATTTTTATATAGTTTAATATTAAAAGTCTGAATTTTAAAAAGTAAATAAATAGTGGGTTATTTTGAAATTTATGAAAAGGAAGAGAAAATAAACAGGTGTAAAGTAGAGGGGTGTGTAAATGATTTTTATCTTAATCAGTCAAGGTTTAACGTTTTTTCCATCCTATAAATAAACCCTAATCAACGTCGTTTCTTTCACCAACTCTCTCTCTCTACCTCAAAAACCTCCCCTAAGTCTCTCAAATTTTCTTTCGTTTTCTCATCAAACAAACAGCAATGGGTAATCTAATCTCCATTTCTATGTTTTATTTCATCATTCTAATATACGATCTGTCCGATAGTTAGAATAGTGTTTTTTCAACTTTTCATTTCCATCGTTTTAATCACTTCTGGATCATTTTTGTTCATGTTTGCAGCTTCTCCAAAGATCAAGATCGGAATCAACGGTATGAAGTTCGATTTCTAGATTTTGATTTGATATCTGGTTTTATGTACCTTTGATTTGTAATTGTTTTACTTAAATCGATTTGTTTACTGTTCATTTCAGGCTTTGGAAGAATCGGTCGATTGGTTGCTAGAGTTATTCTTCAGAGGGATGATTGCGAGCTTGTTGCTGTCAACGATCCTTTCATCAACACCGATTACATGGTTAAGATCTGATCTAAGCACACTTTTTAGCTATTTTTCTTTACAGTTTCAATTTATAATCGGCTTGATTTGCTAATTGATTTTTATTGCTTGATGATTTCAGACCTACATGTTCAAGTACGACAGTGTTCACGGTCAATGGAAGCACAATGAACTCAAGATCAAAGACGAGAAGACTCTTCTCTTCGGAGAAAAGGCCGTCGCTGTTTTCGGATTCAGGTATACATATTCGATTCAGTTTTGTGATGAGAATGAGGTGATTTTGCGTTGAAATGAAGTCGAGATTCGATCTATATGTTCTTGTTTCAATCAATTTAGTTTCCGATTTATAGGAACCCCGAGGATATCCCATGGGGTGCTGCCGGAGCTGACTACGTCGTTGAGTCGACTGGAGTTTTCACCGATAAGGACAAAGCCGCTGCTCACTTGAAGGTCTGTTCGATTCATCCTACAACCTAGATCTTTGAAGTTTCGGTTATTTTATAATTTATATTTTAATATATATTTAGTAGAAATTAAAACACTTAATAGATTTACCTAGTTTCATTTTGAAATAATATGGGTCGAACCCTTCTGCGCTGATTAGGGTTTATTAAACTTTGATGCCAGTGCTGGCCCTAGTTTAATCGGGGCCCATGCATTCTATTTTACCTGATTTTCCGCATGAATTAATTTCAGATTTTTGTCTAGGCTATATAGATAATGGTCCATTTAGTAGAGTTGTTTGGTCTTGGTGTATGTTTAAAATTTTGCTTGCGGTTTTGGTTTATCAATTTCTTGTGGGCATTGAGGATATGTGTTTGCGTATGGACAACAAAGTTATGTCCAAAGTCCACATTCGTTGTTCTTACTAAGAGATATTTTCGGGCTTGATATCCTGGTTGCGCGTATCAACACTTTTTTTTAATATATATTTTGTTGAAATTATGATATTTGTCCTAAGTTTTTGTAAGGTTTTCATCGCTCAAATACTTGGTTTTCATATGCACTTCAATTTTAATGTTCAATTGTTTTACTGAATGCCCTTAATTTTCTTTTATTCAGGGTGGTGCCAAGAAGGTTGTCATCTCTGCCCCAAGCAAAGATGCACCTATGTTTGTTGTTGGTGTTAACGAGCATGAATACACATCCGAGCTAGACATTGTTTCCAACGCCAGTTGCACAACTAATTGCCTTGCTCCTCTTGCCAAAGTAATTCTTTGTTGGTTTATTTATAGTTCTTCAGTCGAACTATTAAATAATTTGTTAACTTATCGAGCTACAATAATTCAATTCATGCAGGTTATCAACGATAACTTTGGAATTGTTGAGGGTCTTATGACCACTGTCCACTCTATCACCGGTAATTTGCTGTGTCATATAAATTTCTTTGTTAGTTGCAATGTTTAGGTTATGGCTAAAACCTGCATGGAATTTGTTAAGTATCCTCAGTTATATTCAGTTATTAGCATATACTTTGAAGTAGTAGTGCCCTTACTTTAAAGACATGAGCTTATGAGTTTCTTTAATGTATCATGTTCTTCAGCTACCCAGAAGACCGTTGATGGTCCATCATCAAAGGACTGGAGAGGTGGAAGAGCTGCTTCCTTTAACATTATTCCTAGCAGCACTGGAGCTGCCAAGGTATGTTAAGTTATTTGAACGTGGTTTGTAATTTTAAATGGAGCGCTGCAAAAATCCACACTAAATTCTATATAATTACATCACTTCAAATTTGATATACAATTTTTTTCTCTAAACTAATATTATGTACCTGTAACTTGTTAGTTTTATGCATTCGATTTCTAAACAAGTTTTCAAGACTTTCCCCTGTACTTTTTAGTAAAAGTTGTTTGGGTTTGTGGTATCATTTAGGCTGTCGGAAAGGTTCTACCAGCTCTTAATGGCAAGCTTACCGGCATGTCTTTCCGTGTCCCCACTGTTGATGTTTCGGTCGTCGACCTTACAGTCAGGCTAGAGAAGTCTGCAACTTACGAGGACATCAAAGCTGCTATCAAGTACGAATTTTGATACAATATCACATCCTTTTAAGGATTTAGTATGTTAAAGAAGCAATCAGTTGATATGTGTGAATACAACCTCAATTTTATGTTTTTGATTCTCAGGGAGGCATCCGAAGGTAAACTCAAGGGAATCATGGGTTACACAGAAGATGATGTTGTGTCCACTGATTTCATTGGCGACAACAGGTAAACGCTGTAGTATTTTATTATTCTCTTTAGTTACTTTGTAATTGTATCCCCTTGTAGATGTGCTAATAATTTTGATCCTTTAATAAAATGCAGGTCAAGCATCTTTGATGCCAAGGCTGGAATTGCTTTGAACGACAAGTTTGTTAAACTTGTCTCATGGTACGACAACGAATGGGGTTACAGGTAATTTTTTCTTTTCAAATTGTATAATTTTCGACAATAGGCACTACCATATAACTCACTATTTGTTTTGACGTGTGCTGAAATATTTTTTATGTGATATTTGCAGTACCCGCGTTGTTGATCTGATTGCACATATGTCAAAGGCTTAAAGCTTGAAGCTGATCCAGCGGAATATCGTCTCAAATTTTGAGATTGTTCGAGTCTAAATTGCGTTTTTGAGATTTGCAGTCTGGAAATAAAGCGAAGTCGTATATTAATATATGGGACTTGTGATTTGGTTTTTAGTTTTGTGTTAATTTTAGGCGTGAACTATTTTTCTTTCTCTGTATGAATGGAAGAAATAGAAACCCTTGAAGGGGATATACGCTTTTTGGTATATTAATCAGTGTTGTTTTTTTTTGTGATAAAATCATCTTTATGTTTTGTTGCTTTTAATTTTATTTAGAATTTAGCTAAGTGGTGCCGGTTACTCGTTCAGCAATTATTAACCTTCTTTCATAAGAAACATTTTATCTTTTCTCAAAACTAGAGTAAATTAGATTTGATTTTTTTGGTTATAAAATGTTTCCAAATACACAGAAATTTAATGATTGCTTAACCGTGTCTATGGACACCTGGTATTGTTAGCAAGACATTTATCAATGCCTTATTTAGAGCATCCTCTAGAGTCTTCTATTTGATGGTCGAAGAAAAATATATTTGGTAGTTTATGTTTACGGTTATAATTTTTTTATTTTTCTCTTTTTATCTAACAAATAAAGTAGCTACTTCTTTTTTAGTTAATAAATAAAATAACTAATAGATGGTTATGGTTTTTTTATTTTTTTCATTTTATCTAACAAATAAAATAACTACTCTTTTTTTATTTAATAAATAAAATAACTAGTCCATGGTCATGGTGTTTTTTTTTTATCTAACAAATAAAATAACCATTCTCATATTAATATTAGTATTTGTTGTAAAAGTGTAATCTAAGTTTTGTTATTTTATTTGGCTAAAAGTTACTCCTTCATTGTTTATCTTTTGTATCAAACTAATTTTTCACTTTCATTTTTGTCTTCCACCCATTCGATTGAGAAATTTACAGTCTTCCATCCATCCCTTTCATTTGAGAAATTTTCACGATGAGTCCCCGCACATGTAAACCATTTAAAAACTGATACGATGACACATAAACCCCAAGTTTTGTATCACTTTTGGTCTTCAAATCTCAAGTTTTGTGTCACTTTCGGTCCCCAAAATGTACGAAAGAACCGATTATGCAAATTTCTCAAACGAAAAGATGAATACAAGAAAAAAAATGAAATAAACACAAAAGACTAACTGTGATTTTTAACCATTTTTTTATCCCGGCTAGACAACATTTATTTTACCATTATATTTATTTTACTTAAGCTCACAGTACATATATATTAAACCACAAATATATTACTATGTATGAAAAATGGTTTAATAGAAAGACGCATGCTAACCACATTTCACACAAAGTATGTACATCTTTTTTTCTTTTCCTCTAAATCCGTCAAATATCAAAACTAACTTTCAAGTCAACAAAACTCTTCAACCAAATTATATATTCTTTCTCTATTTTTTTTACATTAAACAACATTTTAATGGATTTTGATGAAGATCAGTACGGGATAACATGGACACATATTTATGTCGATAGTTGAATTTTTCTTTCTAAAATATTCCATAGAAGTGTTTTTGGGTTAAGGCTTGCCCTCAGTTTTTCCCTTAAATCTGTCCTTGTGCGATATAATAAAGTTTGAGAAAGTTATTTGTTTGGTTACAATTCATTATATGCAGGGCTGTAAAAAAAATACGAAAAATTTGATATCCGACAGAAATATTCGATATCGAATCTGAATTAAAATGGATAATACCCGTATTCAAAAGGAAATGAACAATATTCGTATCTGAATTCGTATCCAAAAATAGCGGATATGGATATAGTCATATTCGTATTTGAAATATTCGATATCCGAAATTTTATAAATAAATATATATATTTTTTATATTTAAGCATGTTTTTTAGCTGTCTCATATTGTAAAAAGTAAAACAAATTACTAACAAAGTTGATCATAAATATGGAGGGTTGCTTCTTTAAGAAATGTATCTTATCCCACATCTAAAGTTGGAAAAAAGTTGCTACCAAGCTGTTTATAAAACACATGGTGGTTTTTTTTTTCAAAATTGAGAAATATATTGATAATAAACTTGATTACAATATTAATAAGACTAAAGGGGCTTAAGAGTAAAATCCCCAAAATTCTAATTTAAACGTTAGACCTAAATCAATATAGCCATTGCTTTCAAAGCAACCAAATATCAACCTTTTGATCTACTGCAAAAATATTTTCCAGCTCCGGTAGCCACCCAACTCCTCGACGATGAATTTTTTTAACAAAACAGAGCTTTCATCTTCAACTTCAGCCAAAAATCTAGGGAAAATGAACTAGAACTAGCACTAAACTTGAGAAATAAAACAAAGCAACAACCTTGTTTCATGAATTTAATCAATGTAGCCAACACCTAGACTTTCCAACATAATAATAGATAGAAACTCCGGTGGAGCATCAAACTAGTGAACCTCAACTTTCTTCTTACATTTGAGTGTCCACTTCGCGAGTCATTCCGCAACTCTTCTTTAGAAAGGGGAACAAATTTTAATGTCATAGTAGGGATGATGAGGCTTCTGCATATAGTTATCAATGATTTCAGAAGCAAATGATATTTCCCTTTGGCAAGATACTCCATTAATACTTTACAGTCCGATTCAATGTCGACGTTTTTCCAGTTCTTCTCACGACAAAACAGTAGACCCTCCATTAAAGCATGAGTTTCAGCAAGAATTGGAGACAGTTTTCCCAACGTCTTTCCTGTACCAGTCACCAAATTACCCATAGAGTTTCTAACAACCAATCCTCTAGCAGCTTCACCATTCTGACTACAAGCTGCATCAACATTCAACTTCATCATGTCTCATTTTGGATAAGTTTTGAAACCAGTGCTTGCTTCCAACACAGAGATCCTGCTTTGATGAAGCTTGTCAGAGGTAATTATCTGAGTCTTGTCCTTGTTTATAAGCTGTCCTGAAATCAGTTGATATTTATGTAGAAAACAGGATAACATCTTTATGGATGAATTTAAGCTGTTAGTAAATACTAAAATATCATCAGCAAAAGATATACTAGGGATAACCATAGATGATCTTGACGCAAATTGCATGGATTTATTCTGATTAAACAGATTGATTAAATCTCAAATAAGAACTTCTTCACAGATAATGAAGAGGCTTGGGGACAAGGGGTCACCTTGCCTCAAGCCTCTTAAAGACTTAAAGAAAGCATAAACCTTTCCATTGATAAAAATAGAGATATTGACATCCTTAATCATGTTATGAATTAGATTAACAAACTGAGTTTAAAAGCTAAATAGAGCAAGAACCTTCTTAACAATGGTTATAGACATCATGTCAAAAGATTTAGACATATCAAGATTTACCATGATGTTACCCTTTGAATATTTTCTGCTTAAATCAAAGGCCATCTCCTTCACAACTAATATTTTATCATGAATGGATTTATTCCTTACAAAAGCACCTTGATTTCTAGTAATTATCTTAGGAAGAATACAAGATAGTCTATCGTTAATTAGCTTAGAGAATATCATGTTAATCATAGTACACAAGCTAATAGGACGGTATTGATTCCAATAAGTAGGGTTTTGATATTTAGGAATTAGGCACATCCCAGTAGCAAAGATCCCTGAAGGAATATCATGCCCGGAAATAAAAGCATTTAAGGCAGTAATCAAATCAATCTTAATTATTCTCCAACAAGCTTTGAAAAAAGAAAGATTGTACCCATCTATCCCAGAGGCACTAGCAGCATTCATGGAGTTAATAGTAGACCAAAGCTCTCTTTCATCAGTGGCTTTCATCAGGGAATTATTTTCATATTCAGTGATAAGTTTAGGGATAGAAGATATCATATGATCATTCAAGCAGTTTTATTCCCCACTTCAAGATTTTCATAAGGTTTCTTTGTGTAGAATGACTTTAAGTACTTCTCAGCAGAAGTACCAATTTCATATGAGTTAAAAATCCAGTTGCTTCTTTCTTTAATGCCTTGAATGGTATTTTTCCTCCTCCTTCTAGAAACAAAGGAATGTAACATTTTAGTGTTTCCATCCTCATCAACCAACCAGGAATTGTATGAATTTTGTTTCCAATAATCCTCATCAATTCATAGATCCTGCAACTATAAACTATTAGCTTTCTTCAAGTTCATTTTAGAGATATTATTGTTAAGATTAATCTGAAGCAACTCAGCTTCTTTTACCATCCTTGAAGTCTCCTTAACCTTACTAAAAACATTGCCAAAACATTCATTATTCCAGGCTTTTAGACAGCCCTTTAATCTCTTTAACTTAAACAAAAAAATCTCACTAGGCAGGCCACTAATATTTAAACACCAGTTCATTTCAACAACCCTGATAAAAGAAGGATCATTCAACCACATGTTCATGAATTTGAAGATTCTGTTCTTTTTATTAAAACCATTTGAATGATCATTCGCAGCTTTAATAAGAATAGGGGCATGATCAGAATTCAACCACATGTTCATGAATTTGAAGATTTTGTTCTTTTTATTAAAACCATTTGAATGATCATTCGCAGCTTTAATAAGAATAGGGGCATGGTCAGAACAAGTTCTGACCATGTGAAAGACCTGAGTTTTGCTGAAAACATTAGTCCAGCTAGCATTGTACATAGCTCGATCGAGTCGCTTCCATTTCATGCTTCTGTTCCAAGTAAATTTTGAGCCCAGGAACCCAACATCCTCGAGATGGCACTCATTGATAGTATGAACAAAGTCATATATGTTATTCTGGTCATACGAATTACAACCCATCTGTTCATCTGAGGATGCAACAACATTAAAGTCGCCCATAATGAGCCATACCTTATCAGTATTAGCTATCATCTTCAGTTGATCGCAAAGACCCTGTCTAAGTAACCTGTTACATTTTGCGTACACTATAGTTAAAAGGAAGATGTTATTGTTAGCATGTTTAAATTTTATGTTTAGGAACTGATCATGATCTATCAGAATGTTTATACACAGATAAAAAATCCAAAAAACCCAAATCTTATTTGAAACATTATAAGTAAAGTTAGGAAAGCCCAAAGAAGCAGCAATATCAGAGATTTTGTCAGCCTTCACCAGCGGTTCTTGAATAGCCATGATGCTTATTTTGTGAGTAAAAATAATATCTTTCAGTCTTCTAACTGTTGAAGTGTTGTTAATTCCATGCAAGTTCCAATTAAGTATCTTTATCATTATCTGATAAGGATTTGTGTTTCTTGTTTATCCTATTATATTTCAGGGATTTCATTATTCTGTTACTTGGTTTTTTAATCTTCCTTGTTGACTTAAGCTTTTTCTTTATTATAGTACTGAAATTTTGGACCACTGGAGAAGACACATTTCTTATAGGATAATGTTGCAGGCTTCCAATGTTTTCTTGAATAGGAGAGTTTAGGCCAGAGATATCTCATTCTAGCAATTCCTGTTGGTCACAGTTGCTACTCAAGTGCTGAATAGCCTCAATTATTTCAGTATCAATTGGCGCATTTCCTTCAATCATTCTTGAGTTGTTATCATTAACAGAAGTAGAATTTTCTTTATGCTTGATAGCATAGATTTCCTCTTTTGATGAAGCTTTCTTCTGGTCTTTTAGAACAATACTTGATTTAAAATTGAAACAAACTCATTATTTGAACAGACAGCTTCAAGATTTTCTAAATCATCAGATTTGTGATCTTTATCTTTAGTTACATTTCCTGTAATATGTTGAATTTCACTACACTTAATCTGCCATAACTTATCTTCCTCAGAAACCTTTAACATTATGAGCCAAATGAGAGCAAGAACTGCAGTAAGAAGGCATGTTTTTATATTTAATTGAAATCCAGCATCCATCATTTATGCCAAATCCAATCCACATGCCACTATGAATTTTCCTTGAAACGTCTAATTCAATCAGAGCGTAGGCCGTATTTTTACAAGCTCTATTTTCCTCAGGAACTTCAACTTTGTATGTAGTACCTATTGAAGCATCTATTTCCTTAACGAATTCCTTATTGTAAAGAAATTCAGGGATGTTTTCAAGTTTCACCCAGACCATAGTGATTGGGCAGTACAAAATTCCGGGGTCCAGCGCATAATCCTCATCATTAAAGTTCCCACCTTCCACACGTTCTTGGACCAAAACCTGCACACATCTTCTTTCAATTCGAATTTCTATAAAAACGTGATGTGAATCCCAATTAGCGAACCGAAAATTTATTTTAAACTTGAAGGCAATCAAAAAACTATTCATCACATCCTTCTTTGGCAAGCCTGAAGAGAATTTCCCGATTAGCGTAGTTGTAGAATTATGTAACAGAGCCTCTTTTGTTTCCTTTGAAAATTGAACCGATATATGATCCTGCTTTCTGATAATCCATTTTGGTTTGAAATTATTTTTCAGATGATTTAAATGCTATTTTTTTGAAAATATCGGAATAAGATTTCTTGTGGACATTTTCCTCTGGCATACTCTGTTTCTGATCTTTAGACAGAGATGAGAAATCTTCTTCTTCAAATAATATGTTATTTCTAATCTCCATGATAGAGATAATCCCGAGCAAGAAGAGGAGGGAGAAAGGAGAATAACGAAGGCTCGATTATACAGAGTACATCGGAAAAGAATTCCGGTGAGAAATAGGAAGAGCCCAGTTCAAGGATTCTTGGAGCGACCTTCACCTATGCACTCAACTATTTCTTTTTCATATTAGATCAAAAGAAAGGTTTATGGCTTCATGGTGGCTTTTCTTAGCAAGTATATCTGTTTTTAGTCTTATGACTTTTATCCCACATTTAAAATGTGGAAAATAATCACTACCAAACTTTCTATAAAATATATGGTGGCTTTTCAAAATAAGTATATTTTTCTTAGCTTTATCCCACATCTAAAATGGGTATATGAATTTCTATTAAGGTGCACCAACTAATAGTGCAAGTGGAAATTCAGATATTCGTCGGATATTATTCGTATTCGGATAATGCCTTCGGATTTATATACTATTTTAAAAAAAAATTTGAATTCGAATTCAGATTCGGATAGTAACTTCAGATTTCGAATTCGGATATAGACTAAACCGTATTCAAAATATCCGTTTGACAACCTAAATTTTGAAAATTTATTCGTATGGTTACAAGTTCATGACATAATAGAATTCTGAAAGCTTGTTTGTATGGTTTCAATTTCATTTCAAAACAACTAATACTTTAATTACTTCGTTAAATTCAAAAATATAATAAAAATAATATTATTGATAAAATTATTATTTAGACAAATAATGTTTACTTGTCTGTGTCATCTGATTTTGGATCATCCATCAACTTTATACAAATAGAATATTAAGATTAAGTTCAATAGTATATCATTAATGAATAATTATTGATTATTCCAAACGATTTATTACATATATAATATTTGTGAATAATTTGATTAAGTTTGTCTTCAGAGTAGCATTATTTATTAAAATAATTATAACATGAATTATTTTTACTAGCCGCAGCAAGTTTATTCATGATAGTTCGAGCAGCAAGTTTATTCATGATGATAATTCGACCGAACATATTCTTTTTGCAGGTTCGCATGGTTCTCCATTCGTTCTTGGTCAACTATTTATTATTTATCAAATTTATCTAATTTTTTTTGACATATCTTTGTTGGGAAAAATAATCCCACGAATGCGGAAATAAGAACAAACAAGAGAAAAAGAATTTAACGTGGTTCGGCTAATTTGCCTACGTCCACGGGAGAAAAATAAGAATTATTATAACTCAAAAATATTACAAAGATTGGAGTCTCACTCCATATACTCAAGAGTTATACACTCACTTTTCTCACCCCAAATATTATACCCAAAGAGAATAGTAATCTCACAGATTACTCAAACAAATTCTCCTAAACACTACCCGTATTTCTCTCTCACTCAAAGTGTTTCTCTCTAAATTGTGTCACACACAATATTGCACTCTAGAATATTTCTTTCAAGTGCTTCAAGTGAATCAAGTGATGCCTCTCCAAGACCAACTCATTGTCCTATTTATAGCAAAACAAGGCTTACAAAAGAAGCCACTTTAGCTTCCAAATGAAGCTAGTGGTTGCTTGCAAGAAACCCACTTGCATTAAATGAAAGGAGGTTGCTTGTAAGTTACCCTTCATTTAATGCTTAGTTGTTTCTTGTAAGAAACCAAAAGGTAGGGCCCATAATATTAAATGTGAGAGAGAAGTGATGAGCAGGCCCTACAAATCTCCCCCGCCTGCTCAGGAGGAGAGTGTTACCAGTCCGGCAACCTCTATGCACACATCAAGCTTTTGTTTCGGCAGTGACTTTGTCATCATATCTGATCCATTGTCATCAGTATGAATCTTCTCAATACTCAACTGCTTTGACTCTAAGGTTTCACGGATCCAATGGTATCGAACATCAATATGTTTCGATCTCGAATGCAAAATTGGATTTTTACTAAGATGAATGGCGCTTTGACTATCGCAGTGTAGAGTATACTTTTCTTGATTGAGGCCCAACTCTATAAGAAACTTCTTTAACCATAAAAGTTCTTTACTAGCTTCAGTAATGGCAATATATTCAGCCTCGGTAGTGGATAATGCAACGCATTTCTGTAATCTTGATTGCCACGAAATTGCTCCCCCTGAAAACGTCATCAAATATCCCGAAATAGATTTCCTACTATCAACATCACCAGCCATATCTGAATCCGTGTAGCCTTCAGGAATAGGTTTACCATTTCCAAAACATAAACATAATTGAGATGTTCCTCGAAGATACCTGAATATCCATTTTACGGCTTCCCAATGCTCTTTTCCAGGATTAGATAAAAATCGGCTGACTACTCCGACGGCATGAGCAATATCAGGTCTTGTACAAACCATGGCATACATCAAACTGCCAACAGCTGAAGAGTAAGGTATTTTATTCATTTCTTCCATCTCGCTTTCTTTTGTAGGTGATTGCTTGGAAGAAAGTTTAAAATTCCCTGCAAGTGGAGAAGTAACAGGTTTCGCTTTGCTCATGCTGAATCTTTCTAAAACCTTCTCAATATATTTTTCCTGGGACAACCATAATTTGTTGTTCACCCTATCTCGAGTGATTTTTATTCCAAGAATTTGCTTTGCGGGACCCAAATTCTTCATTGCGAAAGATTTGTTGAGCTCCATCTTCAACTGCTCAATCTTTCCAATATCACGACCAACAATCAACATATCATCCACGTAGAGCATAAGGATGATAAAATTATTTTTCAGAAAATATCTTAATGAAAACACAATGGTCAGATGAAGTCTTTTTATACCCGTGTTCCACCATGAAGGAATCGAACCTTTTATACCACTGTCGTGGGGCTTGTTTGAGACCGTACAAACTCTTCTTTAGTTTGCAGACCAAATGCTCTTTATCTTTAGTCTCAAACCTTTCAGGTTGCTTCATGTAAATTTCTTCTTCCAAATCACCATGGAGAAAAGCAGTTTTCATATCAAGTTGTTCAACTTCCAAATTCAAGCTAGCAGCTATTCCAAGAACAACACGAATAGATGACATTTTTACTACAGGTGAAAATATTTCTTCAAAATCAATACCTTTTCTCTGACCAAATCCTTTGACAACCAGTCGCGCCTTGTATCTTGGTTGTGGATTTCCTTCTTCAGTCTTCAGCTTAAACACCCATTTATTGTTGAGTGCTTTCTTCCCTTTTGGTAACTCTACCAAATCGTATGTGTGGTTCTCATGCAATGACTTCATCTCTTCTTGCATGGCTTTCCACCACTCCTTCTTTTGAATGTGCAGCACAGCTTCTTCAAAACATTCAGGTTCTCCCCCGTCAGTTAGTAACACATACTCATTTGTTGGGTATCTAGTCGAAGGCCGACGATCTCTAATGGATCTTCTCAAATGGGGTTCTTCAGTATGATTTCCTTCAACGTCAACTGTTTCTTCATGGTCGGGAGCCTCGCCATGATACCCAACTGGAAATGGTGCATCCGGAACTAAGTCAATTTTAGTATTGACATCTGATTTTGCATTCTCGTCGTTCTTCATATCTCAAAGAGTTTGGTCTTCAAAGAACACAACATCTCTACTTCGAACAACTTTTCTACTTCTTGGATTCCAAAGTCTATAACCAAACTCATCATGTCCATAACCAAGAAATATGCATTCTTTGGTTTTCTCATCCAGCTTGGATCTTTCATCTCGAGGGACATGTACGAACGCCTTACAACCAAACACCTTCAAGTGTTTGTAACTTATGTCTTTCCCGGTCCATATTCTTTCGGGAATTGCGCCATCTAAAGGAACTGAAGGAGATAAGTTGACAAGATCTACCGCCGTCATCAATGCTTCACCCCAGAAGGACTTTGACAATCTTGAATGGGAGAGCATGCACACGATCTTGTTACAAATAGTTCTATTCATTCTTTCTGCAACACCATTATGTTGCGGGGTCTTGGGTACCGATCTCTCAAGCCTGATACCATGAACTCTGCAATATTCTTCAAATGGTCCAATGTATTCACCACCATTGTCGGAGCGAATACATTTCAAAAGTTTTCCAGTTTTCCTTTCAACGTTGGCATGAAACTTCTTGAATACTTCTAACACTTGATCTTTGGTCTTCAAAGGATACGCCCACACCTTTCTAGAATGATCGTCAATGAATGTTACAAAGTATAATGATCCGCCGATACTTCTGTCACCCATAGAACATACATCTGTATGTATTAGATCAAGAATATTATTCTTTCTATGTGGTCGTCCTGCTCGAAATGCGACTCTGTGTTGTTTTCCTGCCAAACAATGAGTGCATTGCTTTAAAGGAATATTTGGAAGATTCGGTAGAAGATTTTCTTTCGTGAGAATTTTAAGTCCCTTCTCACTCATATGACCAAGTCTGGCGTGCCATAAATTCGCCGAGTCTTCATACTTGATCGCATTCGCTTCTACTCCACTTGATTGTTTTGTTTGCATATAATACAAACGATCAATCTTCTTACCTCTAGCCACGACCAAATTTCCTTTCTTAAGCTTCCAAACTCCATTGCCAAATGTGTTTTCGTATCCCATATCGTCAAGTTGACCAGTAGAGATCAAATTGATACGGATGTCTGGAACATGTCGAACATCTTTTAATAACAGCTTGCAACCCTTGCTAGTTTCCAGTGTTGCATCGCCTCGACCAACAATTTCACATCTTGCCTCATTTCCCATCTTGACAAAACCGAACTCACCACTTGTGTAAGTGGTCAAAAGACTTCTATCGGCTGTTACATGGAATGATGCTCCAGAATCAATCATCCATGTGTCTTGGCATGCGAGGTTGACACGTCCATCGTCAAAAATTAGGTATGTCTCACCATCTTTGGATATGACAGCTGCATTTCCTCTATTGTCTTCATTATTTTCCTTAGCCTCTTTTTCTCTCAGCTTCCAACAATCCTTCTTGAAATGTCCAGGTTTATGACAGTAGTTGCAAGTGAAGTCGCCTCTTGACTTTGATCTGCCTCTAAACTTGCTTTTGTTTCGCCTGTCTCTGGAGAAATTTTTGTTTCTAGTTCTTCCTCTCTCCGTGACTAGTGCTTGTCCTTGAGGGTGGCTGAAAGAGCTTTGCTCCGCTCTTCTTTTGCCTTCTCTGTTGATACTTTCCTTTACCATGCTTAACGTCACCTTTCCTTGTGGTGCTGAATTGCTAAGAGCTACCACAAGTGTTTCCCAGCTATCCGGCAAAGAACTTAACAAAATCAACGCTTGAATTTCTTCAGCTAGGGCCAGCTCCATGTTCGTCAAATTGTCGAGAATCTCGTCAAATTTCGCCAAGTGGTCAGATACAATTTGCCCATCATAAAGTTTCAGGTTTACAAGTCTCCTTATGATGAAAGCTTTATTTTGAGCATTTTTGGGCTCATATATTTCTTCTAAATGCTTCCATAATTTGAAAGCATCAGTTTCTTTTGCGGTGTCGCGAATCGCCCTTGTTTCAACCCACTGTCGAATAACACTAACAGCTTTACGGTTGAGTTTCTTCCAATCTGCTTCACTTGTTGCACCTTGTTTGACCCCTTTTAGTTCAATGGGATCAAACAAGTCTTTACAGTACAACAAATCTTCCATCATGGTTTTCCAAATGGAATAATTTGTTTCCGTGAGTATAATCATGGAATTGGCACCAATATTCGTACGTTCTTCCATTTTTGTACGAAGGATAAGGATATGGAACTGCAAGTTGGCTCTGATACCAGTTGTTGGGAAAAATAATCCCACGAATGCGGAAATAAGAACAAACAAAAGAAAAAGAATTTAACGTGGTTCGGCTAATTTGCCTACGTCCACGGGAGAAAAATAAGAATTATTATAACTCAAAAATATTACAAAGATTGGAGTCTCACTCCATACACTCAAGAGTTATAAACTCACTTTTCTCACCCCAAATATTATACCCAAAGAGAATAGTAATCTCACAGATTACTCAAACAAATTCTCCTAAACACTACCCGTATTTCTCTCTCACTCAAAGTGTTTCTCTCTAAATTGTGTCACACACAATATTGCACTCTAGAATATTTCTTTCAAGTGCTTCAAGTGATTCAAGTGATGCCTCTCCAAGACCAACTCATTGTCCTATTTATAGCAAAACAAGGCTTACAAAAGAAGCCACTTTAGCTTCCAAATGAAGCTAGTGGTTGCTTGCAAGAAACCCACTTGCATTAAATGAAAGAAGGTTGCTTGTAAGTTACCCTTCATTTAATGCTTAGTTGTTTCTTGTAAGAAACCAAAAGGTAGGGCCTATAATATTAAATGTGAGAGAGAAGTGATGAGCAGGCCCTACAATCTTGACCGTAGAGTATAGCTTTATTATGAACCTAATAAAATATTAATTTTTTTTGAGATAATTTTTTTTAAATAACGACGAACTAGATAGAGAAAGTAAGAAGGTATTAGTAATTTTTCTGTCTTAAAGTGTTCTCCTTTGCACCTAGAGTTATGCACTTATTGATATAATTTACAAAATACTCTCTTTTCGCATATGCTCTCCAAAAATTACATGTTTGAATATATTACTGTGCCTAAATGTTGGTAAAATTTCTTCAATAATGTGTAGTCAATGTTTCTTATATCCGAGTATTATATCCTCATCAGGAGTCCTTCATTGTCCTTGATTTAGAGTATAATGAAACTTAAGGACTAAAAAATGTCGAATATAATATTATGATAGTGTAGCCTTCGAGTCATTCCTTGTCTATGTACTCAGGATACCACTTGTCATTTTCTAAAGCTTGTACTTTTGATTCTGTCGATTTTTGTAGATTTGTTTTCATAGCTAAAGTTGTTTTCTCTCTTGTCAAGGCTCCATGTTTGTCATGCTAAAGTAATTATGTCAACCATGTCGTCTAGACTCATAACATTTTAAGGCTTGTTTATTTTGATTTACCTACTCGAACTATTATCAGATACGTCTCCAATTTGGGTTGGACTTAACTTTTCATGCCATATTAAAACCCTTTGTCGGTCAAAACCTCAATTGTTGAGAAAAATCTTTATTTTTTCATAAGAAAAAAAGTACACATAACAATTAGTAGACTATTAGGGTGTTACATGTTTCTTCGGCATGATTAAATTATTTGTTAGACATGGATGAATAGCCCCTCTAGTGTTTGTTGAAGGATGAAATAAGGACTATTTTTAGCTTTGTCATCCATATAAAGTAGGAAGAATTTTAGTGAGATCGAATTCACCAACAAAAACGAAAGTTGTCTGGGATTTGAAAGTTGTTTTTTGTTATGGTATTACTTCAAGCGTAGTTCAACAAGATTTACGTGTTCATAAATCAGAACTAACTAAGCTTCAAATATCAGTTGAAAACATGGATCCTGTTAGAATATTCAGTGTATTAAGTTTCCTTGTATAGGCCTCTAAGTTCTCTATATATTGAGATCCTTACTTGGGTTTGCATTATATAAAAAACAGTTCAATACAAAAAGGGAAATTCCCCAATAAAACACAAAACCCTAGCCGCTTCCTGCGGCTACTTCTCTCTTTGTTTTTTAACATGGTATCAGAGCACGTGTGATTCTGGGAATTCTGAACATCCTCAACAAAGATGGCTGGAAATGAAGTCGTGGTCAGTCAAATCCCTGATGAATTAACAATGCAGATTGCTGCCATTCTGAGAAATGGTCTCGGAACACAACAACAAACAACTAACCCCGAGAATTTATCCCTATGGATTAAAATCAGCGGTGACAACTATGCCCTATGGGCAAACCTGATGAAGAAAGCAATTGGAGGAAGGGGGAGAGGTTCTCACATTATAGGGGAGCCGACACCTTCATCCAAAACTGACAACACATATACAAGGTGGGAACAAGATGATCAATGTGTTTTCACATGGATTATCCAGAATCTTGAATCCAACTTGGTGAATAATGTCTCGCAATATCCCACTGCAAAAGCCCTCTAGGATGGGTTAGTCACCACATACGGTTCTGGTACAGATTCGTTACAGGTGTTTGACCTTCATAAGAGGGCTAATTCATAAAGGCAAGGGTTAGATACACTAGAAGACTTGTGGAACAAACTGCAGAACATCTGGATGTCTATAGATAGGCGAGATCCGAACCCTATGAAAGACCCAGAAGACATTCAGATCTACAATAAGAAGACTCAAGAACAAAGACTCTATCAATTTCTAATGGCGATTAATGACAAGCTTGAACCAGTCAAGAGAGATATCATGAAAAAAAGATCCTCTTCCTTCCGTGGAAACAACATATGCTACAATATGAAGGGAAATGGCCAGGCTTAATATACTAAAATCAAGTTCTTCTGATAGTGACTCGATTGAAATTGGAATGGGTTTGGCTAAATATTATGCACAGAGGTTTAAATTCCGATCCAAAGAGAAAGAAGATAAATCCAAGTTGTATTGCACTCATTGTGGGATGAAGAAACACACTAAAGAGACATATTACTAGCTGGTTGGCTATCCAGAATGGTGGGAGGACGGTCATAAGGAGGAAAATAACCAGCGTTTCAGATCTAATGTCAAACGGGTTTCGTCTACAAGTGGCGGTGAAGATCCGACTAAAAATGAGCAAGGAAGTGGCACTGGTTTTGGAGAAATGGCGGCGAACTCCTATGAAAAACTTGGAGGTAAAGGGTTTGAGAAATCAATGAATTGGATCTTTGATTGCGGGGCTACGGACACCATGTCTTATGATCCTAAAGACTTTGGTGACATATCATCTCCAAAATAGTCCCATATTGAGACTGCTAGTGGAGAAATTTGTGAAGTCAAAGGGGGAGGTTCAATTATTTTTTCGGAAAAAATAGAAATTAAAAACTGCCTTTACATTCCTTCACTATCCTTAAAGTTATTATCTGTTAGTCAAGTGACAAAAAACTAAACTGTGTGGTTCTTATGTATCCATTTTTTTTGCATTTTACAGGACATTCGTACGAAATAGATCATTGCGCGTGGTACTGAACAAGGAGGTCTCTATTATGTTGATGAGGTAGTTCATAAGGGACATGCCATGCTTGCTCACGGAACAACCGAAAGGAAACTTTGGTTATGGCACCGACATGGTCATCCTTCTTTTAGGTATCTTAAAAGTTTGTTTCCTAGTCTTTTTTTTGAATGATTCCATTCATGAGAAATGTGAAACCTACATTCTTGCAAATAATCGTAGGGTCTCATTTAATCAAAGTAATACTAGAGTTGATTATGCTTTTTTCGCTAATCCATTCTGATGTTTGGGGCCAGCACCAAATTCCACTAACAATCAAATCGGATACTTTGTTTTATTTGTGGATGATTTCTCAAGAATGACCTGGATATACTTCATGAAACATAAATCGGAAGTACCAGAAATATTTGTTTGTTTTGTTCAAAATGATTTTGACTCAATTTGAAAAAAAATACAGATTCTCCATTCTGATAATGGAATAGAGTTTGTCAACCAAACAATGCATAATTTTTTCAAAACAAATGGTCTTATCCATCAAACCACTTGTCCAAACACACCTCAACAAAACGGTACTTCAAAACGAAAAAATCGTACTTTGCTTGAAAAAACTCGTGCTATTATGATTGTATCTAGAGTTCCTCATTCTCTTTGGCCAGAAGCTCTTGCAACAACCAAGTATCTTGCAAGTCGTCTACCAACCCGATGTCTAGGAAATAAAACTCTATTACAAATGTTTGCCACCCAAGTTACAATTCCATCTGTTATGACCTTACCACCTCGTGTCTTTGGTTGTTTGGTATTTGTTCATATCCCTAAAACTAGTCGAAACAAACTTAATCCGTGTGCTGAAAAGTATGTATTCGTTGGGTATGGTGTCCATCAAATGGGCTATCGGTGTTACAATCCGGTTACTCGTCAAATCCATGTCACCATGGACTGTGACTTCTTAGAATCCGATTATTTTTTTGACCACCAATCTCGTGCTCAGGGGGAGAAAGTAAGTGAATCACTCGCCTGGTTGATATATGAAAGTTACTTTGAGGATGTGCCGACAGAGTTGGTAGATGGCGCCAAAGAATACACCTCTTCCAACATAAAGGAGATTGACGAGGCAGTTCTTACCACCAATGATTCTCCCGAAGACAATGTCCAACAAGAAATAAATGCCATGGATACTACCAGCGAATCAGCCGAAAAAATGTCCATCAAGAGGTAAACAATTTACAATGTCATAATTCACAAAGTGCTACTGACCATGACATTTCAGGAAGTTCATTTGTTGAAACTCAAACTCTGGTTCTTCCCCCAAGAAAAAATAGAGGGGTTCCTCCTGACCGGTATTCATCGGAACACGTTCCTCGTGCTTCTACATATCCGGTTAAAACAGACAGGAAAGGAATGAAGAAGATTGCAAAGGCGTTTTCAGCTACTATTCTCTCTGAACAAATCCCTAAAACAACTCAAGAAGCTAAGAAGATGACTGAATGGCATGAGGTAATGAATACCAAAATGGAAGCTCTAAAAAGGAATGGTGCATGGGAGAATTG
Organism: Limnanthes douglasii subsp. nivea; assembly: GCA_036936605.1. Classification (NCBI taxonomy): domain Eukaryota; kingdom Viridiplantae; phylum Streptophyta; class Magnoliopsida; order Brassicales; family Limnanthaceae; genus Limnanthes; species Limnanthes douglasii. Next base: position 273,616,551 of record JAUPFV010000002.1, read on the forward strand.
TGTGTTACCACAAGAGAAGAAAGCAGTCGGGTGTAGATGGGTGTTTAATATAAAATATAAATCTGATGGCACCATTGAGCGATACAAGGAAAGATTGGTTGCCAAAGGATATACACAAACATATGGTATAGACTACTCTGAAATGTTCTCTCTGGTTGCAAATATTGACACTATCAGAGTTTTACTTTCAATAGCCGCGAATAAAGATTGGCCTATTCATCAATTTGATGTAAAGAATACTTTCTTACATGGAGACTTGGAAGAAGAGGTATATATGGAACCCCTACCAGGGTTCTCTGATGGTTTTCAAGAAAATGAGGTATGTAAACTGAAAAAGGAATTATATGGGCTCAAACAGTCTCCTCGTGCTTGGTTTGGGAGATTTACAATGGCAATGAAGTAGTATAGCTACAAACAGAGTAATGGGGATCATACCTTCTTTTACAAAAATAGAGGAGAATTAGTCACTTGTCTTATAATATATGTCGACGATATGATTATAACAGGGAATGATGAAGAAGAAATTAGCTCTCTTAGGAAAAACCTCTTCAAGAAGTTCGAAATAAAAGACCTTGGGGGATTGAAGTATTTCCTAGGAATCGAGGTTATTAGGTCAAGAGGAGGGATTTATATCTCCCAACGGAAATATATATTGGATTTATTAGCTGAAGTTGACATGGTGGATTGCGAACCAAATGACACTCCTATGGTTGTGAATCACAAACTAAAGATAATTGAAGGGGTCAGACCAGCGAGTAAAGAAAGGTACCAAAGTTTGGTGGGAAAATTGATTTACCTGGCTCACACTCGACCCGACATTGCATACGCGGTGGGAGTAGTTAGCCAGTTCATGCATCATCCTCAGGAACACCATATGGAGGCAGTAATGAGGATTATTCGATATCTCAAAGGCACACCAGGAAGATGCATAATTTTTAAGAAAATGGACACTTTGATGTTGAAGTATTCACAGATGCTGATTGGAGAGGGAATCCTAACGACAAGCGATCAACTGCTGGCTACTTTACTCTTCTTGGAGGTAACTTGGTGACTTGGAGGAGTAAAAAACAGAAAGTAGTATCACTGTCAAGTGCTGAATCAGAATTTAGAGGAATCGTTAAGGGGATTACCGAGATACTTTGGTTAAAGAAGATAATGAAAGAAATCGGATCCCCTCTGAAGTGTCCAACTCAGTTAATGTGCGATAATAAAATTGCGATTAAGATTTCAGAGAACCTGGTACAGCACGATAGAACAAAGCACGTTGAAATAAATAGACACTTCATAAAAGAAAAGATTGAAGATGGGACAGTCGAACTTCTGTTTGTTAGATCCGAAGACCAACTGGCAGACATCCGGACAAAAGTGGTTGCTGCAGGAACATTCGAATCAGTTTTATCCAAGTTGGGTATTGGTGATCCCACTACGCAGCTTGAGGGGAAGTGTTAGAATATTCAGTGTATTAAGTTTCCTTGTATAGGCCTCTAAGTTCTCTATATATTGAGAGCCTCACTTGGGTTTGCATTATATAAAAAACAGTTCAATACAAAAAGGAAAATTCCCCAATAAACACAAAACCCTAGCCGCTTCCTGCGACTACTTCTCTCTTTGTTTTTTAACAGATCCAAGTCATCTAATATTGAGAACGAATGTTCGACAAGTTGATGTTTAATTGGAGTTGACGTAGGGTCAAAATGAGTTCTCGAATCGCTCCAGAAGTTCTAAGCTGACAAAATAGAGGATACCCTAAAAGGGACGCGAGGCTCGACAGTGACAATATTTTTATTTCTTTTAATGAGGGACGGTCTATAAACCTTGGTTGGAAATCATACTTTCATAAAAGACAACCCCACCTCCTCTCCATTTTAGACACCATGGTCGAGCAAGGTGTCGGTGTCATTAGGACAAAACCCTTACCTAAAAGTCTAAGGTGGAGAAACGCTGAGATCGATCCTTATAAGAACTACCGCAAGACCATCTTCCAAATATGGCTCCACATTGGCCTCCTCAACCTATAAAACAACCATTGCAACCCCTCGACCAGTTTAACAAACTATACACACCCCTAGTCTAGTTATAAATCCAATTGTGGGAGCCACCATGCAACTAACATAAGTACAACTAAACCCTTATGGCTAGCCTCCTTACTTCTTAAACCTTTATCAGCCTACCAAGGTTTCAATTATTATGCTGGGTGGAATGACGTCGTATATGACGTTTTTTACTTTCAAACATACAATCTGATGATGTTTTCCCTCGCTTTATAGATCCTAATAAAGGATTTGCCTTCCAAATTAAATCAATATAATATGAATAAATATGAAAGATGAGGAGATCTAGAACTTCATACTGTAAAGTTAAAAAAATGAGATGCTCAATTTTGACGGTGATGATCGGCTCCTTTATCGAGCCTTCTCAATGACTTTTGGAGGAAGGATTGATTTGGTTTAATCAGTTGCGCCGGAAGGCAATATGAATTTTTGAAGTACCGTTTTGAAGTACCGTCATCTTTATCCTGGTACCGGTTCATTGGAAGTAAGGTAATCAATGGTGATGTTGACTGTGTTATGCATTATAAACAATAAATGAATGAGAGCTTAAAGAACTACACTCAATGTTCCGTCTAGATAAAGATTTTTTTTGAAGATTTCACTAAGATCATGAAATGCGATTTTTATGGAAACAAATTTTATCGGGATGCTAACTAAATATAATGGACCTACCAAATAAAATTCCTACCCCATTCAATAATCATATCTAACTCAAGCAATTACCTATGTAAACCAGACTCATGGACCTACCAAATAAAATTCCTCCGGTCCCAAGAAAGAAAACTCTTCAGAAATAGGCCGATCTGAACGCAAAATTAGGTGGAATAGGAGAGAAAACTTTGTTGAGTTTGATGAGGGAAGAATTATTCGAAGGGAAAATCGAAGATATCGATTATCCATATACTTAACTCATATTTATTTATTCCTTTAGTTAAAATAAGTTTAGTTAATTATTTTAATTATTTTAATTATTTTAGTTATATGCAAATTTGTGGGCTCGATATTTAGATTTGAGCTTGGAACTTGTTTAGGTATGGGTCTAACCCGTATTTCGGTCTATTGGTCCCATTAGCTGCCTATAAATAATTTTTAAGGCATTTGTAACAGGGGTGATCATTACTTAAATGAATCTATCTCTCTCTCTCTCTCTTTAAAAATTATAGAATTACTATAATAGGAAAATTAAGGGAGAGTTTTTCTAGGAAGCTATAGAAGCCCCCCACTAACTACTATAATTGTAGGTGAGTTGAATCGTTTCCAAATTTTTGGCATGCCTTGCCCATTGTTGAGAAAAACCGTGTATCTAATAAATGAATGACACATGTCAAGAGATATGTCCGATTAAATGATACAGAAAGAATATCACCCGTATGTTCGAATGACCCCAACAAACAAATTAAGGTTACTTATTTGAATAGGTTGAAAGAAATTTTAAGGGGGTATATCTGAATGGGTATTCAACCACTATATAAAAAGCTTGTATGTTAGCCCTCCCAAAAAGATTTTTGTGATGCCTAAGGGGGCTATGTGATAAGGAAAGAATTATTCAAAGGAAAAATCAGATAAAGCCATCATCGATATATTTAACTCGTATTTATTTATTCATTTAGTTAAAATAAGTTTATTAATTATTATAGTTAAATTATTATAATTATTTTAGTTAGATTCAAATTTGTGGGCTCAATATTTGAATTTGGGTTTGAATCTTGTTTTAATATGGGCGTGAACCGTATTTTGGCTCATTGGAACCATTAGTTGCCTATAAATAGTTTTGAAGGCATTGATGACATGGGTGATCATTTACTTCTCAAATTGGATTCTATCTCTCTCTGTGAGTATTTACTTAAGTTGCTCTTTTATCTCTCTACTTTCCATCAAGAATTAATTACCTTTTTTACATTACCAAATAAACCTCCATATAAAATATATCTTATCAAAGTTAACCCGAAAGTATAATGACCATCTACAACAAGATAAATGAATTTTTGTATTTCCAAAAGCTTATCTCAATGATCAAACCCTAAGAATAGATAAAGTAAGGCAACATATGTAAGTATTACAACAATGTTGGTCATATTACGAGAGAGTACATGCAATTAATAGAAGAAATATAATTTGTCTTTAAAGATGGTAAACTCATTGAGTTTGTTAAGGGCCGATTTGTTGCCCAAAATAAAAAGATGAGAATTGAAACACCACTAGACCAACCAAAGCAGATGCATACCATAGTTATCCATGATAGATCCAAATACTATTTTAACATGAAATGTCAGTCAACCCAAATGTTTGGCAAATCAAATGAAAAATATGAGAAAAGTTTCTCTTGATAAAGCATAAACAATACCAAATGAGCTTGACCCACCATTAAATGTGGGATATTCCGAGAATCAAACTGTACTATCTAGACAACAAACCTGATCCTCGTTCAAAAAATACTGGAAAATGAAAAATATGTGTGGATTTTACGGATTTAAATAAGTCTCGTCGGAAAGACCCATTCCCAACTCCAAGGGTCAACCAGTTGGTAGAATTAACGTCTAACAACAAGTTATTTTCCTTTATGAATGATTATTTAGTGTATAACCAGATTTATTTGGTTGATAAAAAAAGCATACCATTTATCACAAATCAAGGGCTACACTTTTGTGAGGTCATGTTTTTTGGATTAAAAACAATGGGACAACATACGAAATACCAATTTATAAATCTTTTGCATATGTGATAGACCAAATGTTTAATTATATACAAATTACATATTAGTAAAGATTCCTCGTGATGATGACTATATCACTGGCCTTGTAGAAACCTTCAAGAATCATAGGGTTATTAGCTAAAAATTGAATTTAGAAAAGTATGATTTTTGAGGTACACTCAGGGAAGTTCAAACTCAAGGAAGTTCAAGAGTCCTATTCCTAATTTGAAGCTTTAACGTTCATGATTCCCCCGTGATCCATTATTAAGGTCCATGTATTAGAATGAAGGCTAGTAGTTTCATATCTTGATCTTTCAGACATGTGTTTTATTCCGTTCATATCTTGAAAAATAAAAGATGTTTTAGTAGTTAAATGAGCGTGACCATGAATTCAACAAAATAAAGGAATATTTATCTTCTTCATAAATGTTTTTTATTCCCTTACCATGTGGGAAACTCTACATCTATTTGGTTGTATCCGATTACGCGTTAGCACAATGTCGATTAGAAAAGTTAAAAGGATAACCTATTTACTACGTAAGCAAGAGGCTCTTTGATGCAGATGTTAGTAGACCGGTCGGTACATGTGGTAGCAGTTCTAAAATGATTGGTGAAAAAATTATAATACTGTTGTCATAAAACCACCCACAACAAAACGACCACGAGTAGTATCTTGAGTTACAATAACTCTGACTGCGAGGAATATTGGTAAAAGAATTTCTAACATAGAGGAGAATGTTTGTACAATGAGCCCGAAGTTGAATTTGTGTAGGACATACCATCTTTTGATGCATCATTTTATAACAAAAGTGATCCATGTTAAATCTGAGAAAATTATGATTTTAGAGGCACAACTTAGGGTTGGTTGAGAGCGAAAGTGGAATAAATGAACTTTATTGAAATAAAGAGTTATACATACTCGACATATATTTTAACGACGATCATGGAATCGAAAAAGAACTAAAATGATTGCGCCATTATAAAGAAAATACATCATTCGAACATTGGATGAGCTTGCCACGTAGTGACATACTAATTGCAAGCACTTTCAAGCACATTTTCTATTATGTCGTAATAGAAGGTTTCAACACTTATTTACCGATTAAAGGAGAATCCCCTAAGGATGTCCCACCCAAAAAGCTCTGACTTGATTTTATGAACGTAAATTATATCGTCCACGTACGTAATTATAATTTCTATTCAATAATTATATTAATTGATTTTGTTAGAGATATAAGGGACCAAGTCCATAAGCTTCTAATTTTATTTATAAATAATAGTCAATACTCTTTGTAATTGGTACTCTTTCTAATAAAAAAACCATGGCCACTTCTATATTCTTTTTGTTTCTTATTTAGTTAACATGGTATCAGATCCTAGAGTACTCTGATCGGGAAAGCGTAGCAATCCCCTTTATTTCTGCCAGGTATTCAATTTTGATTCGCTTGGATTATTCAATTTCGTATTGGTTTGGCATTCGATTTTATCTTTGGTATTCGATTCGTTGTGTGGATCTGCCTTATGCTAGGTATTCGATTTTGATTCACTGTATGGATCTGCTTTTGTTGTGCTTCAATTACTGGTTGTTCTTCTCTTCATTGTGCTTCAGCTGATGTCTTGTTTTTTTTGTGCTTCAGTTACTGGTTGTTCTTCTTGTTGGTTGTTTATTGTTGTTGTGCTTCAGCTGCTGGTTGTTCTTCTTGTTTTGACCCTTTTACGTGACGGGTGGTTGTGATTGTTCTTCTTGTTTATTTTGGATTCGTTTTTGGTTGGTTTCAAATTCTGTTATCTTTTTTTTATTGGATTTTTTTGCATATTTTGATCTATTTTTCGTTAGAAGGGTATACAGTTTTTGGTTTTCGGATATGTTGTGTGCAGCCACAATCAAATGGTCTGGTCAAAAGGAAAACGATACCGGTGTTTTGCTAAATTTTCAGAGAGCGTGTTCGGGACATGCAATCGTTTAATCTGACTGGTTGGATTATGATTTGGTGCTACGGTTTAGGATAAATTATTGCTAGACCAGTGCAATACGTTTTGGTTGGTAAAAGAGAAATGGTGGATCTTATTTCGAATATGATAACAAAATATGATTTTATACAGTCTACAAGTACCAATTAAATGAGAAGAAATTTGTTGTGTTTATATCTGCATACCATTCAAGTATGTCCTCGTCTTCCACTTCAGGTATTGATTCATCATTGTGGATTTTGGATTCGGGTGTGTCTCATCATATGTCACCTCATATGTCGAACTTTGTTTCCTTGTCTCATGTTTCACCCATATCTGTTTTCTCTGCTAGTTGTACAACAGTTTCAGTAGAGGGTATTGAATCTATTTGTACCCCTCATATATCGCTATCCGATGTTTAGTGTGTTCCAACCCTTGCTTTGAATCTTGCCAATTATGGTAAATCTGGTTATTGTATCTTATTTTCTGATTTTGTATGTGCTATACAAAATCAACAGACTCATAGAGTGATTGGGATAAGTCATAAAATAGGGGAACTCTATATTATAGAGAAACTTTAAGTAAAATATGTGGATGTCTATGGTGTTGATAGTGTAAAACATACTTGACTGATATTGCTGCCTTTGGTGTTGATTTGTCTTTGTTTTGTTTGAATTCTTCAATATTTGAGTTTTATCTTTGCCATTGTCGTTTGGGACATGTATCTACATCACGTTTAAATTTGTTTGTCTCTACAGGTTCTTTAGATCAATTAAACACTTACAATATCTCGGATTGTAGTGGTTGTAAACTGGCAAATTTTTTGACGTTACCATTTAATGAAAGTGTCACTTCTTCTATGTTTCGTTTGATATTATTCATTCTGATGTCTAGGGTCCATATCTGGTCTCCATAAAGGGTGGTTCATCCTACTATGTTTCTTTTATCAATGATTATACTCGATATACTTGGGTTTACCTTATGAAACGGAGATCAGATTTCCTTGGAATTTATAGAGAATTTCGGGCACTTGTTACGACTCAATATTATGCTGTAATAAAATGCTTTAGGTGTGACTTATGGGTAAATATACAACAAATGATTTTCCTCAGTAGCTTGCATCTGATGGCACCATACATTAGTCTTCTTGCACTGACACCCCTCAACATAATGTTGTTGCAGGAAAAAAAAAACATTGTCACAATGTTTGAGACTGCTCGTTTTTTGCTTTTATCTGCTGAGGTTCCCACTATTTTTTGGGGAGAAGCAATTCATACTGATGTATACGTGATTAATTAAATTCCCACTGCTCATAATACAACATCTCTCCCTTTCAGAAGTTATACGGAAAAATTCTAGATTATTCTTCCTTACGAGTGTTTAACATTCGTCCTCATGTAGAGTACAACAAATTAAACCCTAAATACACAATATATGTTTTTTGGGGTTATGGTGTTAGACAGAAGGTTATCGTTATTGTGATCTCACTTGTCGGAAACTTTATATCTCTCAACATGTTACATTTCTTGAGCATATCTTGTTTTATTCAATTCCAGTGAAATTACATGATATAACAAGTACCAAACTTCAGACTATTGATCATTTTGAAAATAATAACAACATACCTATTGATATTGATGTGTCAGCTCATGAGACATCGACTACAACTGATACTACTTCTGATCCATCAAGGCCTGATTCAGCTCCTTCTTTTAGTGAACCACCAGATCCACCCCTCAGAATATCTACTCATACAAGTAAGTCTACCAAACTACCATGTTTTGCGTATTCTTCTTACTCAACTCATTTCGTCTCTTTCATAGAAAACATACATGATTTATATGAACCTCACTCGTTTAAAGAAGTTGTTTTCGATCATCTCTGGTAAAATGCAATACCGAAGAGCTTACCGATCTTTATCAGACTTATACCTATGATATAGTTAACCATCCATCCGGTAAGCATATAATCGGCTCTCGATGGGTTTTTAAAATTATTTGTCGATTTAGGAAAGCTTTATATGGTCTCAAACAAGCTCATCGTGCTTGGTTTGAAAAATTATGTACGGTTATTAATTCACTTGGTTTTCTTGCTAGTAATCATGATTCAGCCTTGTTTATCAGATGTATGAGGTCCAAACAAATAATTTTATCCCTATATGTAGATAATATGATCATTACAAGTGATGATATGATGGTTTTGAGGCACTAAAACGTGATTTGGCTTAGCGCTTTGCGATGAAGGACTTGGGACTATTGCGTTATTTTTTAGGCATTGGGGTGACTCACTCTCCAAAATGTTATATTCTCTCTAAAACAAAATATATATTTGATTAATTCGAGCGAGCGCTACTTTCTAATAACAGGGCGGTAGATACCCCTCTTGAAACCAATGATCGGTATTTTTTAACTGATGGTGTTCCTTTGTTAGACCTATATATATATATCGAACTCTGGTAGGGAACTTGGTATTTATATAATTACTCGAACAGATATAACTTATGTTGTTCATGTGGTTAGTCAGTTTGTTACTGCTCCTACATTCGTTCATTGAGGAGTTGTTCTTCGAATATTAAGATATCTTCGTGGCACTCATTTCCAAATCATTTTGTTTTCTTTGACCTTTTCACTTGAACTACATGCCTATAACGATGCTGATTGGGATAATGATCCTTATAACCGAAAATGTACTACTAGTTTCTGTACTTCACTTGGAGATTTATTAATCTCATGGAAAAGCAAGAAATAAGACATTGTCTCTAGATCGTCTATTGAAGCTGAGTACTGTGCTATGGATGTGACCACATGTGAGATTTTTTGGTTACGATGGCTTCTTGCATATATGAGGGTTAACGTTACTAAATCTAGTTCCTTACATTGTGATAATAAAAGCGCCATGCAGATAGCAAACAATTCTGTTTTTCATGAAAGGACGAAGCACATTGAAATAGATTGTCACTTCACTCGACATCATCTAGATTGCCACTATCTCGCTTCCATATGTTCCATCGCTTTGCAAGTTGCTGATATTTTCACAAAGGCTCAGTCAACAACGCGATTTTGTTTTCTTTGTGACAAACTTTCAATGCTTATTACTGTTGCATTGTGAGTTTGAGAGAGGGTGTTAGAGATATAAGGGCACAAGCCCATTAGCTCCTTACATTATCTATAAATGATCGTCTATACTCTTTGTAATTGGCACACTTTCTAATAACAAAACCCTAGCCACTTCTATATTCTCTTTATTTCTTATTTAGTTAACAGAATTTACTTGATTTTTCTAAATAATTTATTTTTATAGTTGAGATAGTTCGGGATGCAGTTTTACCATCGACAGATCTCTCATGGTTACGCTCGAGTGATGAGGATTTAAATGTTAGCCAACAGTTTTGTTTGAAAAAAATATTGTTATTTATCAACATTTACTAACTCCAAATCTAACTACGATTCCATTCGGAGGATGTGATCAACATATCCAAGACTTAAGAAAATACAGATAGAATTGGGTCACGTGCCATATTTATTAGTGTTCATTTCTATAGAAAATCGCATTGTTGTAATTTTTTGGGTGTATTTTAGTTGTAAACGAAAAAATCTTCTTGTTATAATTTTTTAGTATTGTTATGGAACATTTGTTATGTGGCGTATAATACTACTTTTTATTCCATTTGATTTATTTTAACTTTTAAATGAAACAATACGAGTGGATCGACACGATATAAAAATTATATACACTTGAAATCTGAAACAAATATTAGATAAAATTGAATAATAATTTGTTTATGAATCAGATAATTCGTGTTCAAACAAAACTTTGTACTTCATGGATTCTAACTCAACCTATATTTTTTTAGTTTTATTTGCGTACATGAAACAATATATGGATCGATACGATATATAAAATATAATTGATATATCTTGCAAAGATCCCATTAGAATAAACAAAATACAAAGAGTGCTCCATGGTGATTTAAACATTGACTCACCATTGACAACACTATCCTTAAGTAACAATTTTCAACTTGGGTCCAAGCCATAAGATGATTTTTTAGAGTTTGAAATCTATACAATTTTGGGAGTTTGAGATATAGGTTTCTATTTATAGTCATATTATTTTCATGATAAGATAATCTAATTTATCCAAATTATCAAAATATACACGAAAAAATAAATTATGATAAATTTTTGTTTGTCGATCATTGGCGGGCACTAAAAACCACTAACAAAATTTAGAGATGATAATAAAAGTATGTTTTCATCAATTATTGACGGAAACTATCGTAAGAATACAAGTGTTAAGAGAAACAATCAAACAAGATGCAGAATGATTAGGGACAGGACATGGAATTGTATATTCCCAGGAAGCGGCTAGGGTTTTGTGTTTTATTAGAATGTGTTCCTTTTTGTATTGAACTCTTTTTTTTATAATGCAAACCCAAGTAAGGCTCTCAATATATAGAGAACTTAGAGGCCTATACAATGAAACTTAATACATTGAATATTCTAACATTAATACACTGAATATTCTAACACCTCCCTTCAAGTTGTGTAGTGGGATCACCAATACCCAACCTGGATATAACTTATTCAAATGTTCTTGCAACAACCGCTTTCGTCAGGATGTCTGCCAGTTGGTCTTTGGATCTAACAAACGGAAGTTCGACTGTCCCATCTTCAGTCTTTTCTTTTATAAAGTGCCTATCTATTTCAACGTGCTTTATTCTATCGTGTTGTACCGGGTTCTCTGAAATCTTAATCGCAGCTTTATTATCGCACATTAACTGAGTTGGACACTTCAGGGGGGATCCGATTTCTTTCATTATCTTCTTTAACCAAAGTATCTCGGTATTCCCCTTAACGATTCCTCTAAATTCTGATTCAGCACTTGACAGTGATACTACTTTCTGTTTTTTACTCCTCCAAGTCACCAAGTTACCTCCAAGAAGAGTAAAGTAGCCAGCAGTTGATCGCTTGTCGTTAGGATTCCCTCCCCAATCAGCATTTGTGAATACTTCAACATCAAGGTGTCCATTATTCCCCGTTATAATCATATCGTCGACATATATTATAAGACACGTGACTAATTCTCCTCTCTTTTTGTAAAACAAGGTATGATCCCCATTACTCTATTTGTAGCTATACTGCTTCATTGCCATTGTAAATCTCCCAAACCAAGCACGAGGAGACTGTTTGAGCCCATATAATGCCTTTTTCAGTTTACATACCTCATTTTCTTGAAAACCATCAGAGAACCCTGGTGGGGGTTCCATATATACCTCTTCTTCCAATTCTCCATATAAGAAAGCATTCTTTACATAAAATTGATGAAGAGGCCAATCTTTATTCGCGGTTATTGAAAGTAAAACTCTGATAGTGCCAATCTTTGCAACTGGAGAGAACGTTTCAGAGTAGTCTATACCATATGTTTTTGTATATTCTTTGGCAACCAATCTTGCCTTGTGTCGCTCAATGGTGCCATCGGATATATATTTTATATTAAACACCCACCTACACCCGACTGCTTTCTTCCCTTGTGGTAGCACACAATCCTCCCATGTACCATTCATTTTTAGAGCTTGCATTTCGGTATTCATTGCCTCATGCCATTCAGTCATCTTCTTAGCTTCTTGAGCTGTTTTAGGGATTTGTTCAGAGAGAATAGTAGCTGAAAACGCCTTTGCAATATTCGTCATTCCTTTCATGTCCGTTTTTACCGGATATGTAGAAGCACGAGGAATTGTACATTCCTAGGGACATAATGATTAGGGACATAACATGGAATTGTACATTCCTAGGAAGCGGCTAGGGTTTTGTGTTTTATTAGAAAATGTTCCTTTTTATATTGAACTCTTTTTTTTATAATGCAAACCCAAGTAAGGCTCTAAATATATAGAGAACTTAGAAGCCTATACAATGAAACTTAATACACTGAATATTCTAACAACAAGTTTTATATTCATCAATACTTGATATACATAAACATTAAAACAAAAACCTATGTCCGTTAACGACTGACGAAGACATGCATCAAAATAAAAGTTTTCTTCGGTCTATGATTGAAGGATATATGCATCAAATAAAAAAAATATATCCGTCAAAGGTTGACAGAAACATATATAAAAATAAAAGCCTTTTTCCGTTAATGATTGACGATCATAGACTTTTATCGATTCGATTTGTTGTGTGCGTGTCTGCATTTACTCAGCTTCATTCTATAATTCTAATAAAAGTAAATCATAAAAATATATAATTCATAATATATTTCATATTTTATGCTAGTTACAGATATAAAAATATTATTTTTAACATATTGAATCAAGTTCAAATAAATTATACAGAAAAACATTGAATACAACATATTGCTGAAAAAACTTCTTATGAATCAGACATTTAGTCTAAATATTGTTTTGAAAGTATTGAATCAATTCAGAATACAACATGTTGCAAAAAACTATTACTTTCGGATATCCTTAACTAAGTTTTAAAAAAACATATGATTACAATATAACAAAATTGTATACCATATTAAATATAAATTGATTATAATAAACAATATGCAGTATAAAATGAGTACCATAATCTATTATTTATAAAACGACTAGACAAAATTGGTGAGTTCAGATATTAAAAAGGTTGTCTTAATAAATTGTTATAAGCGAATTCTAGAGAAAGAGAGAGAGAGAGAGAGTTTTTAGAGAGAGAAAGTCTAAGTACAAATGAGTTCAGTAGAAAAAGTGTTCAACCCCTTTATTAGTTTAGTCTTGCCTTTTATATAGAGGAGCCTTAACAACCCCTTTAATATATAAACTCGAATTCACATACCCCGTACAAAACTCAATTTTCAAAAATCAACAGAAGATACAAATTCGAAGTCAACAGCAGATGTAAATTCGAGGACAAAAACATATAATGACTCGAAGTAAAAAATAGCCATCGAATTGCTCTGAAGCACAATACTCTTCTCTTTTTTCTCCTCAAATAATAATGGAAGTAGCTTCAAAAAATCTTCAAAACATAATCATCGAATCTCATCAAAAGTGTACACAAATGTAATCGTTTCACATTACCGTTTAAATCCATCATGCCTATCTAGCTACTAGACCCATAGCTAGATGACTAGTCTGACAGATGTCGAACTCTTAACTTTCTCACCGCTTTGTATCCTGCCCTATCACCGTAGAGTCATTTCCACTTCACACATCTTCCTATCTTTCTATAAATTCATCAGTAGCTTTATTTTTCATTCTCACAACACAAATCATTTGAGGGAGAATTCAAAAACTTGGCTACCTTCATCGCATTTTTCATCTTTTTCAATATATTTACCAGAAAACCTAAGCTTTCCGATCAATACCCATCTTCTCTGATCAATCTTCATCTGTTTATGAGAAAAAAAAAACAGAAAATCCAAGACTAATATACCCAAAAAACCAAAATCCAAGGAACCTGATAACAACTTAGTCTTCGGATCATACAACTATTTTTGCATCATCCAAAGAGTAGAGGAATACAAAGCTTACGAATTAATCAACAATGATCCGGTTGGAACAACGACAAAAACAACTTACTATGGTAATTTCGATCCAACCAAAATTCCTGTTTTTTCTCCTTCTCCAATAACCGAAGAACATCCCTCTTCCAAAGTTCTAGTGCTTAAAACGCCTCGAGCCTCTTCTTCAAAACTTAAAGTTTCTCCTTTGATTAGTGAAGAATCGAACGAGTCTTCTTCAAAACAAATTTCAAACACTATTTCTTCAACAATCAGAACAAGAAGAACCTTTATAGCCATGGGAGACAACTCAAGAATCATTCCAACTCCTCCATTTTCGAATCTAGCTACTCAGACTCAGGGAGAGATAATCGAGGAGGTTCCTCAAGAAAATAACCCTTCACTACAAACTGAGGATCCATTGCCTCAACAAAATTCTTCCCAAACCAGAGAAGAATTATCAGGAGCCAATGAAGCTGATTCTGAGGCTACCAGAACTGATCATGAAGCTGAATCCGATGCTGGAAATTCAGAAACGACCATGGATAAAAATACCCATAAGCCTCGGAAAAATAAAGAATTAGGATTTGTTTCTGAATAAGAAAGAGCTGCTATCGGCAGAAATTTAAAGGATCTCGAGGCTAAATACATCATTCAACTGAAAAGGTTCGATACATATATTACAAAGATAACCAGGCTTCAGATTTAAAAAAACAATGGGGAATGCGAGATAAAATCACAGTTCGACTGCCTAAAGTAGGAGAAACTCCCTTAGACTGCAAAGACGATGAGCTGGTAGTCTACCCAAAAATCATCAATCTGGGTCTTCGATTTCAACTCGATCCTATGATCGTTGAATACTTCGAGCTCCTCAATCTATGCTCTACTCAAGTGACACCGAATCAGTGGGTCACTCTTATGTCAGTAATCGTGGCATCTCGGTTATCCAATATTCCAATCAGCATCAAGGATTTCATCTCCTTAACCCTATTATCGAAAGGTCCGAAACTGCCCTTCTATTACCTCACTCTGGTGGATGACCTAAAAATCATCGATGATCTCTTAAAAGCTGATAAATTCTGGAAGCAAAAGTTCATCTTCATCTCAGGAGCATGGGAGAACGACAAGGAGATTTCTGATGCCAACCCATCAAAGTTATATCTTATCTGGAGAAGCAACCGTAAGTACTTCGAAAGTTATACATTTTGAAATAAATTTCACCATTTTTTTCCTTCTTTAATAATCTTCTTGCATAATTATTCCAGAAATGTCGAGGCGATATTCAGTTCGTCGACCAGTTGCTAAGGATATTTTCAAGAAACTTGCCGTTTGGGTTGAGAAAGAGTGGAATAATGCTTTCCATACCGCCTTCCAACCAATCAACTTCCTTAATAGCCATCTGTTTCCAATCACCGAAGGAGCCTTGCCACCTCGAAAATTTGATGTCAGAGCCCAATCCCAAAATAGCCTGCAAAAGGTTGGTTCATCCTGACTGTAAAGTCTTCCTCCCTCTTCGTAACAGGTCAGAAAGTCATCTACCAAAAAATAAAAAAAAAAGGTATCAAGGAAAAGAAAAGTAAAAAGGCAGCTAGCACATCTGGTGCTAGCCCTTCAACTCCATCGAAGTCCAAGCCTCGAAAATGAAAAACAAGAGAGCAGAATATTCACCCATCGAAGAAGGGAGAGATCAAGAACCATCTTCAAAGAAAAAGAAAACTTCTCCAAGTTCCCATGGAGAGAAAAAGAAACAAGCCAAAATCACTGCGTATACACTGGTCGATGAAGAAGAGATCACTACTGTTGAAAATCAACAAAGCCCTTCTGTCGAGGAGCAAGAAGCTAATAAAGAAACCTTGATAATCATCAAAGACAATGCTAATGATGAAAACCAAAATGCTGAAAACTTTTATCCTGGCAGTTTCATTAATTTTAACGAGACACAAGGCTTAGTGGAGAAGACAATCATGTTCTTCAAAACATTCAAAATCATATGATTGACTTTGGGAGACCAACAACCGTCGAAGCGTCTCCACAAATTATCTGTCCTCCTATACCCACTACAACTTTAGGTATGATTCCTTGTCCTACTTCCACAGAAATTCCTCATCCTCCTCCAAATCCTGTGATCTCTGTTGCACTTCAACCATTCACCGATCTTGATGCTGCAACAAAAAACACTTGCTTCCCAAGTCGAAGCTTCTTAAAACCATCTGAAACAATTGGCCAAAGACATGCTCCGCTACAAGGGTCTTGCTGAAGATGAAAAACGGCTAAGGGAAGATTTTCAGCACAAGGTGCTCGAGCAATTTCATATGTATAAACTAGTAAGGTCTGAGCTTATTTGAAGTGATCTCTTCATGAAAAACCATCTGCGAACAACACGTGTTGTTGACAAAGAAGCACTGAAGGCTTCTCATGAAAATAATATGAATAAGCTCAAAACTGATCATACTAATGAACTGGCAGCTAAAATATCCAAATCCAAAGGTCTCCAAAACTCCCTTACTCTTTGCGAGGCAAAAAATTAAGAGTTGACCGATGAGATAACTAAATTGAAAAAAGATTTCAAGGATGAACAAGTTGTTGCTATTGCTGCTGCCGAAGCTGAATTTTCGAAAGACATGTTGGCTGCTATTAACAACATGAAAGAAGAAACAACTATCACTCTTCTTCGAGAGCTTCATGCTACTTATCCAAAGATTAACCTCACAAGTTTTTGGAACGATATTCCCATAAAAAAGGGTCTAAGTGAAGCCTTCAATCCCATCACTGACTCATCATCTTCAGAAGAGGAATCGTCCGAGGAAGATGAATCGTCTGAATAATTTTATTACTTTTTTTTTGTATTTGTCAGATTATAAATTTTTTTGTACTTCGAAGAATTAATCTAATTGACAAATGGTTTCCTTGTTACTTTTATCCTCTTCATATATTATAAATATGATAATTACTTTGAAACTCAGAGCATATAATTATAAATTGTAAGCTTACCACTTCAAATACCTTAGTGAAGTTGGTGAACATGGTTGCACTTCGAAACAGTGGTAACACTTCGCAAAAATATAATGCATTATTAAGCGTTTCACTTCTTAAAAACTGTAATGTGTTCATGGAATATAATACCTCGAAAATGGCTGTTTCTTCCAAAAGTGTGATAGACACTTCGGAACATTCTACTCTTAACCAACCTTAAAGATGATCAGTCTTTGATGAGTTGCTAAGATAGTTATAAACAAACATTTGTAAACAACCATTGGCTAAAAAATAATTTTATTGATAATATTGAATATATACATAGGGCCTCATTAAAACCTTCATGTGCCAACAGGGTAGGAAAGAGTGCGCCATTCAAAAGTGAAAATTCCAAAATACAAAGACAAATCTATTCCCAATAAAGCTTCAAATGTTGTATATTCCATGGGTGCTGAAGCATCCTCCCTTCATAATAAAAAAGACAATAAGACCCTGACTTTATCCTCTCAATAACCATATAAGGCCCTTCCAAGTTCAAAGCCATTTTTCTAAGGCTTTTCTTCTTTATGTGCAGGAATACTTTTCTTAGCACCTTATCACCTTCTTTGAATTATCTTCTCTTCACTGAAGATAAGAGTTTGATAATAGATTACATTCAAATGAGTTCGAACTCTTTTCTCCTCAATCAAATCTAAATTTTCCCTTCTAACTTCATCATTAGATATTTCAGAATATATATTTATCCTAAAAGATAACATCGTAGATTCTATGAGGCTGACTGCATCCATTCCATATGCCAAAGCAAAATGAGTCTCTTTTGTAGCCTCTCTAGGAGTTGTCCAATAAGCCCAAAGCACCTCTTCCAAATAGTTTGGCCATTTTCCTGTTGCCCCCGTCAAATTCTTCTTTAAGCCATCTAAAATCGTTATGTTTGTTACCTCCACTGTCCATTAGCTTGAGGATGAAAAGGCGTCGAAAAACATTGCTGAATTCCTTTCGACGTGCAAAATGAAGCCATCTATTTGTTATTAAACTGAGGGCCATTATCTGTTGTAATCCTCCGAGGAACTCCAAAACGATAACAAATGCTATTTACAATAAACTTAATCACATCATTTGCCTTTGTCCCTAATAACGGTTCTGCCTCAACTCACTTTGTAAAATAATCCAAAGCTACGATTATCATCTGTCTTCCTCCAGAGGCCATTGGCAAATGACCCACCAGATCAATTCCCCATCTATCAATTGGTATCGCCTCAATTATAGACATAAGTGGCACCGCTGGCCTATGAATAACATTAGCAAATCTTTGACAAATATCACAACTTCGAACTAAATTCTTAAATCATTCATGATTGTAGGCCAATAGAATCCTGCAAGTAAAACTCGTCATGATAAAGCTTTAAACCCACAATGAGTTGACCCTTCATCATCATGGAACTCTGTAACACCTCTTGTGATTATTGCTTGCCTAGACATCGTAATAATGGCATGCTCAATGCCTTTTTATACAATATTCCATCTAACACTATATATCCGAAGGCTTTACCTCTTAATTTTTTGGCCAACCTCGAATCATCTGGTAATGTTCCTTGAGTAAAAAAACTGAGAATATCTGCTCGCCAATCGCCTCAGATTATTGCATCTGTAACAAAGAATTCCTCTATGCATTTGTACTGATTAGATTGAGTAACAATTGAAGGATTTTCTTGTAACAAAATCCAAAGATATTCTTCCTTGCAAGCGATATTTACTAAAGAATCAGCCACCATGTTACTCTCTCGACCAATATATTCCACAACAACATTGTCAAACATAAGCATTAAATTCTGAATTTCCCGAATATATAAAATCAAACGATACTTTCTTGCTTCGGAAAATCCAGATACCTGATTTGCTAACAACTGAGAATCCGTTTCCAAGCGTAGTGAAGTTGCTCCAAATTTTTTTGCCAATCTTAAACATGCCAAAGTAGCTTCGTATTCAGCTTCATTGTCTGAAGCATGAAAACCAAATTTAATAGATTGAATCATCGTCTCTCCAGTTGGAGCTATTAAGTGAACCCCAACATTGCACCCTGAAACACTAGATCCTCTATCTGTTCGAACAACCCACCTCAAATTTACTGGTACGTCTTCATTACTCTCTTCACATCCGATCTGCTCGAATGAAATTCAACAAAAAAATCTGCCAATGCTTGCGCCTTTATTGCTGTTCGAGGTGTAAACAAAATATCATAGTCCTCCAATTCCACTGACCACTTAGTCATTCTCCCCGAAATGTCAGGTCGTTGTAAAACATTTTTCAAAAGGAATAAAGTTCGGATTTCAATAGTGTGAGCTTGAAAATATGGACGCATCTTCCTAGCACTAATCTCCAGTGCTAATGTCAATTTTTCTAATTTTGAATATCTCTTTTCTGCTGTCACTAAATTTTTACTGATGTAGTACACCAACTTCGGAACTCCTGAATCTTCAATGATTAACACTGCACTTAGTGCAAAATCTGATACCACAATGTACAAAAAGAGTATCTCCCCATTTCGAGGTTTTGACAATATTTCTGGTGATGATGACAATTTTTTTTATATTTGTGAACATTGTCATACATTCAGATATCCATTCAAACCTGTTTGGTCCTCGTAAAACGTGAAAGAAAGGAAAGCATTTGTCAGAAAATCTAGAAATAAATCAATTAAGTACTGCTAACCTTCCTGTCAGAATTTGCACTTCTTTGATGAAAACCGAGGTGAATTCATTGTTATCAATGCTTTCAACTGTTCTGGGTCAGCTTCTATTCCTTTTTAACTGATGATAAAAGCCAAGAACTTCCCTGACCGAACTCCGAAGGTACATTTTTCAGGATTTAACTTTAACCTGATTGCCCTTAAATTCAAAAAAGCTTCCTCTAAATCACCAAGATGCACTTCATCCTTTAAACTTTTTACCACCATGTTGTCTATATATACCTCTATATTCCTTTCGATCTGAGTAGCAAAATCTTTATTCATCAACTTCTGATAAGTGGCTCCAACATTTTTCAATCCAAAGGGCATAACCCTATAACAGTGCAAGCCCTTATCAGTTATGAAAGTTGTACATTCTTGATCTTTTGGATCCATTTGAATTTGATTGTATCCTGCAAAAGCGTCCATAAAAGTTAAAATTTTATTTCCTGAGGTAGAATCAATCAACTGATCTATTCGAGGAACAAGAAATGGATCTTTGGGAGAAGCTCGATTCAAATCTGTAAAATCGACACACATTCTCCATTTCCCATTCTTCTTTTTTACCACTACTGGATTTTCCGTCCACAAAGGATACCGCGACTCCCTTATGTGTCCAACCTTAGATAATCGATCCACCTTAGCAACAATTGCTTCTGCTTTTGTTTGAGGAAATGCTCTTCTTTTCTGAATAACTGGCTTCACCTTCGGATCAATAGCCAAGCTGTGACAAATTACCTCAATTGGTACTCCTGTTACACCCTTTGTCTTTCAAGAGAAAACATTCAAATTATGAGATAAAAAATATAGTAGTTGTTGACGTAAAATCGGGGTCAATAAAGTTCCAATTTGAAGCACCCTTCCTTCCGAAAAAGTAAACTCCTCAATTTCTTCACTTACCGTTAAAGACCCTGGGGTTTCCCTCGGATCATCAACCTTTTCTTCCAAATATGAGCACATCCATTCTATTTGCTATTCATGCATTAAATCCCCACTACTGGATCCTCGGATCCGGAGTACAGTGGCATAACACTGCCTAGCT
The DNA here is from genome assembly GCA_036936605.1 of Limnanthes douglasii subsp. nivea. NCBI lineage: Eukaryota > Viridiplantae > Streptophyta > Magnoliopsida > Brassicales > Limnanthaceae > Limnanthes > Limnanthes douglasii. The sequence continues at coordinate 273,637,472 of JAUPFV010000002.1, forward strand.
GCCTTCTGATCGCCTCGGACGACCCCAATCCGATCTCCAACCATATACTTGAAACATTGATGAACTGTTAATACAACCCCATACATTCTTGAAAGCCATGATCTTCCAAAAATAGAATTGTAACTCGTGGGATAGTCCACCAGCACAAAAAGCACCCATACCTTCTTCTTAAATGGTCCTTTTTCCTAAGCTTACTTCTCCCTCAAATTCTCCAACAACATGAGCTGTTACACCCATAAATCCTATAATTTTCTGATCTGACTGAGAAATCCAAGGTGGATTTGTCATTCTATCAAAGGTGACTAAAAAAGGACATTAGCAGAACTGTCAGTGTCAATAAGCACATGTAGAATTTTGACGCCAACCACCTCTGCTCCAATAACAACAACATCTTCATGTGGCCCTGCTGTACCTTGTAGATCATCCTCATCAAACAAAATGAAAGGAATAGCCTTTTTTCCATACAAATGTGTAGACATCTTCCCTTCAATTTGAGTTGTCAGATTAACAACATGTCTCTTCCTCGAACTATCTGAATTTCCAGTCATCGAATCGCCTCTGAAAATGGCTAACGACTCAAAGAATTTACATAAATCTTGCGCATGCCCCTTTTCTATGGGCTCTTCGACTGCCATCCAAAGCAACATGTTCGGATCATTTTCCGCATATTCAAAAGAAGCATCAAATGGTTCAACCTTTGAATCTAAAATCTTCAAATTCTCAGCTTGCGCAACCTTCTAAGTTGATGCAACATTATTTTTTGAACCGCTGCCTTGCGACTTTACATAAGTCAGGAGCTTCCCATTTTCGATCAAAGTTTGAACCTCTTTTTTTCAGAGTAATACCGTCATTGGTATCATGCCCAATATCCTCATGATATTTTTAAAATTTGTTGTTCCTTTCCTCCTTTGGCCTACTAATTGAGTTGGCTTACTAAAATTTACGAAGCTCTTGGTGTTATCCCAAATCACAGCTACATTCTTGTCAGATCAGCATAATACTCTGGTTCAACCCATTGATTTGGCCTTGTCCTGTTATAGTTGTAAGATGGAGCGTGATTTGAATATCCACCACTCCGAGGAGGCAAGTTGTTATTATTTTGTTTTGGAGTGCTAACCGGTCCTCCTTGGGCCCTAGTTGACTCCTCGACTTTAATCTGATCCTCAACTTGAGCCATCAAAGCTCCAAAAGTTAAGGCTCTTCTCTTTGTAGTCTCATTGGCCAGATCCCCTAGCAATAATCCTTGGCGAAATGCTGCCATCACCATATTCTCTTCACATTTGTCCAAACTAACTTTGGTTAAAATGAATCTCTTCGTATAATCCTTCAACTTCTCTCCAGGTGCCTGATGACACTAAATAATAGTATCTTCATTTTCTCTCATTTCTTTACTTTCCACAAACTGCCTCCGAAAAGTAGTGTAAAAATCCCTAAAATTTGATATGGACCCCTTCATAATCCGATTATACCATTTCAAAATTGTTCCCCCTCAAATTTTATGAAAATGGACGACACACCAGCCGGTCGTCATCGTCAAAGTTCATCATATTGTTCTTAAATTGTTCGATGTGATCATCAGGACCTTGCATCCCATCGAACTTTTCCACTTTGGTAATATCAAAACGCTTCAGACGCGTTATAGAGTGAATTTCACTTATCAACAGAGAGTTTTTCCAGTCGACACCTTGAAGAAACTGATCATCTGTTCCTATTAGAGCATATAGATTTCGATCAGTCTCAGCATACTGATTCGAAGTGTTTCCTTCACACCATGTAGAACGAGGAGCATTGTCCCTTTTAGATTTGCTTTTCTTTTTATGCTTCCTCGACTGCTCTTTGTCTGATTCCTCTTTCGAAGAACCTCTGTATCTTTTAAAACCCAAAGAAGAGATTTTTACCTCTTCATTACTAGAGGTTATATACTTTTGCTTATCTTTTTTCCCCTTGCAAGAGGAATATCGCTCTTAGGAGATACGAGGCGCATTTTTTTATGCTCAGTTTTAGCTCGTCGATCGTCACATGACCGATCATATTGATCTCCCAAATCAATCTTCTCATTATCTTGTCTAACCTCGGATTTAAGCTTCATCGAGTTGATTTCTTGTTCTCGTCATTCATATTATTCATTTAGCACATTTAACTTGTCTAAAAGATAATTCATACGCACCTCAATGTTTGATTGAGTTTGGATCAGAGATGATCCATCCAACGTATTTTCCTCTCTTTGCAAATCAGCTTCTAAAGTTTCCATCGCCGATCGAAGCAAAAAATTGTTTTCGGGATTCATTTTATAAGATTTGAACAAAAAACACAGCAAGATTGTCTCAAATTCGAGCAGATAAAGTCACTGATTCTTAATTATGTCCCCAGTGAATTTGTCAATTTGGTGAGTTTAGATATTAAAAAGGTTTCCTTAGTAATTGTTATAAGCAAATTCTAGAGAGAGAAAGAGATAGAGAGTTTTTAGAAAGAGAAAGTCTAAGTACAAATGAGTTGAGTAGAAAAAGTGTCCAACCCCTTTATTAGGTTAGTATTGCCTTTTATATAGAGGAGCCAAGACTTAGCCTTAAACTGAAATCGGTTACAAAAGAGGACTAATTACTTTAGTCCCTAACAATATTACATAGTCACAATTGTTCTATTTAACTTACATCATTTACTGCTCATCCCTTGTACTTACATAATTTATAATTTAGTCATCCAAACTCTACTTCCATATCAATAATACAGTTTTCCCGAAAATAAAGCATTGTGTGACCGATCTTCGATTATCAAGATAATTATCCTTCAAATTTGATATTTATGGGTAGAGGATGTTGAGAAAAATATGATTTAAGAGCTTCAAAGTGATAACAAATTTTTACAGTTATGAATTATAAATCTTATATCATGCCTAACAATAGCTCTAACAGTGAGAGAATATGAACTATCGAATCACCTACAAATTTTCTACTTTGCTAAATAACTATTTAGCATCCAAACAAGAACTATTAATTGTTTAAGAATCACATAAAGACTAACATTTATCTAACAAACCATTCTTTCTATTTCTTAATATATACAAAAAAATAAAAGAATAAATGTAAACAAGAATGCCCATTAATGATATAAAAAGTAGAGTGATGCTTGGTGTGGGTTATTTCTGATCGAGGGTAATTTTGTAAAGTGTTTTGAGAATTTAATGTCTAAGGTGAAATATAGAGAGATAATTAAGGTATGTGGTACCAATAAATTCTGATTACCCTCATTAATGAAAGTAGTTGGGGTATTTATACTTAATTAATGACCCATGGGCCTTTCGGGTCAGATTGTGGGCTTAGGTCAAGTTTAAGAACCCATTAGCCCAATAGATGAAAAGACCAACACCTAACTGAGTCATGTTCCACTAATTTATTTTTTTCGGTTGGACATGGTACTGGTTTTGTACGAACTGCCCTTCAGATTAATATAAGGTGTAGTGTCAAAATTATTCGACCTTATCAGTAGCCCATTTAGGTCTTGCAAAGAATATTTGGAAGAACTAACTTTAAAAAAATAAAAATCAACGTATTTTCAAGGTGATCCTCCAATATGTATTTTGTATCCGAACTGAAGAGATTAAATTTACCGTTAAGAATTCCAAGAGTCAGCCTGGTCGGATTTTGAAGAGACTAACTTTACCGTTAAGAATTTCAAAAGCTATTTTTCGACATGGGACACGTGTTGAGTTTTGGTTTGACCTCTCAGTCGTTTTTTCTCCTAGATTCCTGTACCTACTTGGCTAAAATTTACTTAGGGTGTCACCCCCATACCGCATAGCCCCTAATCATCACTTTGATCAGTTTGTCTTCCCCTAGGTAAACTCCCACATTTTCATCTTTATATAAATTGGTTCCACTCTTCAATTGATTTTAAGAACATAAACATTTCTAAATAGAGAAAGCTTGCTAATCTTCTTAAATTGTGTCTGGGTAAATTTATGTTCACAGCCAGAAACGCGTTGGTAAAAGGAGGTTGGCTGAATTTATCTGATTTGGATAAAGTAAGAAAAGACGCAAGAGTTGCAGCTGGTCTCCCTGCCTTGTCGGGCGAAGAAATCAATCGACCAAAAACAAACACAGACCAAGGCTCATCATCATCGAAGACATCAAAGGTCAGAAAATTATATTTTATCCTAACACTATCTCCTCTTCAGTCAGGGTCTTCTGTTCAAGAGTCCCAAAACCCCATACCTAAAGAAAAAGCAGTTTCCAGTGTTAGGAAACCTTTACATTTCCTAGCAATAGGTTCAGATGCTGAGAAATCTATTGAGAAAACCATCCCTCGTAGAATAACTCGTTAGTACAAAGCTAAAACTACTCATAATTCTTCGAAACCTGCTAATTTGGAGACAGTAAATCCCCTAGCAGATACTAAACCATCTGAATAGCAGTCAAGTGTATTGGAGGAGACCATGGAGGATAGTATAAAAGACTGTCCCTTTGAGACGTCCAGAGAGACAGAGGACACTGCATCAGATCGGAAATGAAAAGTTAAAGTGGGTGTGCCCAACACTGAGTCACTTCTGGAGTGCTTAGACGGGAAATTGGGGCCAAACTTTTAGAAAATCAGCGTGAAGTACTTGATAGCCCTCCAAAACATAGCTTATGTGTATACCCATACTACTGAGTTGGGTCGTACCCGGACGAAGTGGGCTTCCACGAATCTGTTAAAGTGAGAATCCCAATCACATCAGAGACTCATATGGACTACAAGTCCCATGAGCTAGTAGTATACACTGAAGTGCTGAATTGGGGACTCTGGTTCCCTTTGGATCCAGAGATAGTCAGGTACTTTCATCTTGTAAAACTATATCTGAGCCAGCTAAGTCTGAACGCATGGTACACTTTGTTGGCCGGTATAATGGAATCAAGGTTGTAAAAAATCCCACTACCCATGGAGCAATTTGATGTTGTGGCGAGTCTATGCAAGAATCACCACATCCCCTTTTACCACTATAACATGGAGAATGATTACAAAGTGGTAAATGACTTGTTAGAGTCCGAAAAGCCATGGAGGACTCAATTTTTGTTTATCAGTGGAGCATGGGAGAACGAGAAGAAGATAAGAGCTTCCACTAATCCAAGTCAACTGACCAGTCGTTGGAAGAGTATATGTAATCTTTATTTATGTTTTTCTTAGTTTCTAGACACTGTGTTGTTATTCCGAATTGACAATTGTGTTTCCTTGTAGTTTTTTTGAAGAAGTTTTCGGATAATTTAGAGGCAGGCCAAAGCACATGTGCTAAGCTAAATAAATAGGCATCAGAGAAGTGGGAGAACGGTTTCCACAATTGCTTTACTTTAGGAAACTTCGTAAGGTCTCACCTATGAAAGAATTCAGGGAATAGAGACCTCACTTGGGAACAACTGACCACTCCTCCCGCTGCAGATGTCATCTTGAAAGGAACTGAGGCTTAAGATGCCAAACTTTATTTTCCTTTGAGGGTTAAAGCCCCTGCCACCTGGACAAGATTAAGAAGAAGAAGAAGAAGAAAACCATAGCGGACCCATCTCAGCAAGTCACCGAAGGGGTCAGTTTGGAAAACCAATGAGGAATCAATGATACTTTGCTGGAGGCAGTTGAAGTTACAGTCAAAGAGGCAGGTGGATCAGATGATCCGCCTCAGATCATAAGGAATGATAAGATACGCAAGGTAAGCAGTAACGAAAAACCTGCAAAGAAAAAGAAAGTTACCCTGGGATCAGAAATAATTATGCGTCCTTCTGAACTCTCTCCTTTTATTCCTTTTGATCCTGCTTTGCAAGAAGAAATTCCTCCTAACCTTTCTTCTCAAACACTCTTTCATTCCGAACAGGCAACTGCTGAAGGAGATGTCAATCTAGATGCGTTTCAGAATATTAATATATTTTTATTGATCTAGACAAGGATGATTTTGCGGGGCCTTATCCTCATACCAATTCGGCGAACGTTGTAACCCATAACAATGAGACATGCATGATATCAAGAAAAAAAGACACTCATGGAAGTTATGGTAATTGTTTGTTCCCTTGCCTTTCCAGGTCAACCACCGGACGGCTATAGTCTCTCTACCGCTCAACAAAGCATTGAATATTTAAAGAAGAGAAAATATGATTTAGCTGCCAAACTGCGCAAGTCACAAGATGCTCAGAAACATCTCCAGACCAAGTATTCCGGACTGGAAACTTCTTCTTCTCACGAGATCAAAACTTTTGAAGGAGAAACTAGATGCTAGAGATAGTACTGTTAAGACTTTATCCGAAGGCAAATTCAACTTGGAGAATCTTCTTAAGAAAAGACTGAGGAGAACACATCTTTAGTAAACAAGCAAGCCGAAGAGATAGATGCAGGAATAAAGAAGTATGCTTCTGGAGTGGTGGACTCTTTGGAGAAAAGAGATGATGGCATAAAGTCCGACATGGTCTTGCTATTTCACGAAACATTTTTGAAAATGACCCTTGGTCCTTTGTGGAAATTCATGGAATACGAAGACCTTTATTTTCATACAATATCGGATGGTGATAAGCAAAACTATGCAAGTGGAAAGACTCTGAAGATAATGAAGGAACCGGTGAGAGTTCGAGTGTTGAACTCAAAAGTCCTAAGAAAGGTAAAAGTGATGAAGAAGTCGAAGGGAAAGATCTCTAAGGTTATGTTATTATTTTGTGTTTAAAACTAAAGTCCTTGGACGGCCAATGCATTTGTTGCATTTTTTTAAAATTTCTATCTCATGAACCAAAGTCCTTGAATGGTCAATGCATTTGTAAACTGTGGATCGAGTCTATTCCATTCAAGTTTTAATATCGTATCCTTCTTTGTGTGAATCTCGTTTATCTCTTTCTAGCCAATGTTTAAATAGCCTTCAATATTTCTGATTTGTTAAATAAGTGTTTAATAATTATTAAATGATTCCAATCACAAATGTTTAATGAATGTGATCAAGTGTTTAAAAAATTGGATCATCTCAAATATATTTGAGAGCCGGGTTGTTCAATGGGTATTTAATATCGGATCACCTCATACTATGGTTAGGTCAAGAAGAATTTTGAACCATACTTTTGAAGAAGGCATAAGATATTATTAAAAAAACTCGGACACCTCAATAAAACCTCCCCGTGCCACCAGGGTAGGAAAGAGTATGCCCCCTAATATTTACATTGACGTATAAAAAAGTAAAATTTACAAGAGATTTTTATTCTAAGTATAACCTGAGATTTTTCAATGTTCCATGTGTGCTTTAGTATTCTACCCTCTTTGTCTTGAAGTATGTATGTCCCTGGTTTGACTTTTTCAAATACTACATAAGAACCTTCCCAGTTCGGAGCCATCTTCCCGAACTACTTCTCTTTAGTTTGCAAAAAAACATTTTTTTAAGACTTTGTCTATGAATTGAAAATCTCTTCTTTTAACTTTGGAGGAAAATCTACTCCTCATTAGACTCTGATAGTGTACTGTTCTTAAATGCACTTTAAATCTTCTTTCTTCAATCAAATCCAACTGATTCCTAACTGCCATACCATTTTCCTGTTCGGAATAGTTCTGGATTCTTTAATATGATAAAGTAGCTTCTATATGTGTGATTGTACCCATCCCATAAACGAGGGCAAAACGGGATTCTTGTATAGCAATCCGAGGAGTAGTTCGGTAAGCCCACAGTACTTCTTGCAGATAACTTTACCATTTTACTGCAACTCCCTCCAGATTTTTCTTTAGCCTAGACAAGATTGTTCGATTAGCAACTTCAACTTGCCCATTGGCTTGAGGGTGGAATGGAGATGAGAAACAATATTGAATTCCTCTGGAAGTGAAAAACATATTTGTGTCTTTATTATCAAATTGTGGCCCATTATCTGTGGTGATCTTTCGGGGAACCCCAAATCTACAACATATGTTAAGATAAAATGAATTTTATAATTTTTTTAGAAGTGGTTCCAGCTAGGGGAGCTGCCTCTATCCACTTAGAAAAATAGTCAATAGCAACTATGATAGTTCGATATCCACCAGATGCCATGGGAAGATGCACAACCAGGTCCAACCCCATCTATCAAAAGGTATTAGTTCATATATGGACTCCATAAGAATTGTTGGCATATGGATTTTATTTCCATATCTCTGCCAATAATCACACTTCTTTACCATATCTCTGGCATCTGCCATTATCGTTGGCCAATAGTACCCTGCTAATAAGACTCTTCTGGTCATGGCTTTGTAGCCACAGTGTGCAGAACCTTCCCCGTCATGTAGTTCGAATAACACATTTTAGGATTCTTCAAATCCTAAGCAACGCAAGAGGGGTCTGCTGAAATATTTATTTTAAAGAATTTCTCTTAATACCAGGAAACCACGAGCCTTATATTTAATTTTTTTAGCCAAGGCTTTATCCAAAGGCAAAATCCCATCGGAAATAAAAAATATCATACTTCCAGTCCTTGGGTTGAATAACAAATATTCTCATACTTTATTCATTCTTTTTATCTTTTTCTTAGCCTGCTTGTATTCATGGACACTCTAACATCAGAATCCAAGGGTAAGATTCAGAATAAGCTAAGGTTGCCAAAGAGTCTACCACAGTATTCTCCAATCTAGGGATTTGTTCATAGTGGATACTCTTGAAGCTTGTAGAAACCTCTATCAACATAAGCAAATACTTTATCAATTATTCTTTCTTTACCTCAGATATCCCCTGATCATGGTGAATATAAGGCCTCTTTTGGCCCCACATATAAGGGCTAGTTTGAGACCAGTTATAGCTACTTCGTATTCAGATTCATTGTTAGTGGCTCTGAAACCAAAACATATAGCCTGGTACATAGTATCACCATAGAGAGATGTTAAACAAATTATAGCCCCACACCCAATATTACTAGATCCGCCATCGGTTCGGACTACCCATTCTTTCTTAGATTGGTTTTCTTGCATTTGTCTGAGGGACCTGTCAGCATGGAATTGTACCAAGAAATCAGCCACTGATTGGGCTTTAATCGTCGTTAGGGGCGCAAAATTAATATCATAATCACCCAGCTCAACTGACCACTTGGTCATTCTGCTTGATACGTCAGCTTTCTGGAGAACATTCTTCAAGGGAAAAGATATTTGAACAACAATTGAGTGAGCTTGGAAGTATGGTCTCATTTTTCTTTCCGCAATTACCAAAGCCAAGGCCAACTTTCCTAACATTAAATATCTTCTTTCAGCATCCAACAAACTTTTGCTAATATAATAAACCGGACGAGGGTAATTATCTACTTCTCTTACTAGCACATCACTTACTGCATATTCTGATATAGCTAAATATATATAGAACTTTTCCCCCTGAACAGGTTTAAAGGGAGTCGTGGGTGAAGACAAATGCTTATTGATTTCCAAAAAGGCTTGATCACACTGTGGAGACCAATTAAAATATTTGGCATTCCTTAACACCTGGAAAAATAAAGCATATTTGTGTGATGATCTTGAAATAAAACTGTTCAACGCAGGCAATCGTCCGGTTAGTTTTTGAACTTCTATGGTGCTCCGAGGAGGATCCATAGCTAATAGAGCATTAAGCTGATCTGGATCAGGTTGAATCCCTTTTTCACTTATTACATAATCCAAAAAGGTCAAGCTATATATACTCAAATGTGGTTTAAATTTACCCAATTTTGAGTTTACCCAAATTTTGACAAAAAATACCCTTTTAGGGGTATATAAGGATTTTTTTTACTAACCTTCATCCACCTCATTTTCTCTCTTACACTCTCTCACTTCTCTCTAAGTTATCCGGCGAACTAAAATCCGATGAACTAAAATTCGAAAAACTTAGTGTTAGTATCAAAATTAAGGTTAGGGTTGAATTAGGTAAAAAAATATTAATTTTAAAATGGCCGGCAGCAAAGGCCTAGCGTACCATAGGTACAGGGGCTGCGCGGCTGGTACGCTAGGCCTTCGCTGCCGGCCATTTTCCGGCTGGAAAATGGCCTCCAAACACCTCTGATCCCCTTAAATTGAGAGTTTTTTAATAATTAAATCCTTAATTTTTTTAAAAAAACTTTTAAAAAAATAATTTTTTACCTTAATTTCGGTTGATTCAGGTTTGATTTTTTGTTTTTATTAGAAGAAGTTTAAAAAAAATTGAAAAGAGTTTGAATGTTCTTGAGGAAACTTTGAATGTTCAAGAACAATTTGAATAACTTCACAAAATTGTAGTAATATGGGGTTTGATCTAGTAGGGAGTTTTGTTTTTTTTGGTATACATAGCCAAATAGATTGTTTTGTGAATTGGGTATATCTAGGATATACTTAGTGTGTTTTTTTACTTAGTGGCAATTCGATAATTGAATGAAGGTTTAAGGGTTTTTTGTCCTAAAATAGTCAAACAAAAGTCAACTGCATTTTTGGGGTAAACTTAAACCACATTTGGGTATATATAGCCATACCCAACCCAAAAAATTTCCAGACCGGACCCAAAAACATACTTTTCAGGGTTTAGCTTTAAAGTTACAGCCTCTAAGTTGGAAAATGTTTCTTGAAGATCAAATATGTGCGCATCTTCTTCAAGGCTTTTCACCATCGTGTCATCAATATAAACTTCCATATTTCTGCCAATCTGGCTAGCAAAAATTTTATTTACTAACCTTTGATAGGTGGCCCCAACATTTTTCAATCTGAACGACATCACTTTATAACAATGAAGTCCTCTGTCTGTAATAAAAGTGGTGTGATCCTGACCCGTCAGATCTACTTGTATTTGGTTGTACCCCAAAAATGCATCCATGGAGGACAATAACTTGTTCCATGAAGTGGAGTCCACCAACTGATCTATCTGAGGGACGGAATAAAGATCTTTGGGACATGCTCTATTAAAATCAGTGAAGTCAATACACATGCGCAACTTGCTATTCTTTTTCTTGACTAAGACAAGATTGATAGTCCATAATGGGTACTGAGATTCTTTGATGTGGCCCATTTTGGTCAAGCGAACAACTTCTTGAACAATTACATCTGCTTTTTTTAGAGAAAAATCTTTTTCTTTGTACAACTGGTACAAAATCCGGTCGTATTGACAACTTATGATAAATTACATCAGTAGACACTCCGGTAACATCATCATTACACCATGCAAATACATGTAGATTATTTATTAAAAAAGATAATAGTATGTGCTTCAAACCTGGCGTCATCTTGGTACCAATTTTAACATTTTTTCCCTCAGCTAGGGAATGAACTTCAACTTCCTCTATAGGTATTATGACACTGGGAGCCTCCCTGGGATCATCAATTTCATTCTCATCGGTGAAAGGCTCCAATAGCTGCTAATCTTTGTTAATCTTGACTGCCTCCACAAACTTAGAGCAAGAGCTGTTGCATAGCATTCCCTAGTTACTTTCTGACTGCTCCAAACAACACCTACTTGTTCCTGGACAACATATTTTAAACATTGATGGACAGTAAAGGCCACAACATGCATTTTGGAGAGCTAAGACCTTCCAAATATCGTATTATAAGATGTTGGGCAATCCACCACCACAACCAATACTCTTACCATTTTCTTAAAAAATCATTTTCCCAACAATATTTCTTCTTCAAATTCTCCAATCACATCTTCCGAACTCCCTGTGAAGCCCACAATTGTTCTGTTCGAATGTTGTATGACCGAAGGGTTTCTCCTCTGCTTGTAGGAACTTAAAAACAAGATGTTTGTCAAACTACCTATGTCAATCAGGATTTGACGTGTATCATTCCCTCCTATCGATGCTCCTATCACTACGACGTATTTATGAGCTCCTGCAATGTCTTTCAAGTTATCCTCATCAAAAACTATGAAAGGATCTTGAGTTTGGTACAAGTGTGTGGACATCCTTCCATCAAACTGTTGACATACCTCTTTCTTAAAGAACTAGAAGGTGCAGTCACCGTGTCCCCCCCCCCCCCCTCCTAAAAAATGGTTAAAGATTCAAAATATTTAATCAAACCAGAGAGTAGTAGTCTATTCTGTTATTACCCCCACCCGATTCCAACTTGGATCCGGGTCAAGGTACTCAAAGTCCACATCAAACCTTTCAGTAATTATCTTAGTATCTTCCTGTCTAGACGCTCCAGGATTGCTTGAAGGAGTAGTTCGGGGAGTGTTGGCATTGGATTGTGCATTATCCGGTCTGTTCCCCCCTTGTTTTTAACATAGGCCCCCAAATTACCCCTTTCAATGAGGTTATGGACTTCTTGCTTCAAAGCTATGCAATCATGGGTATCATTTCCAATGTCATTATGGTACTTACAGTAATGGGTACTCCGGTTTTCTCTGGAAGACTGCAACGCTACTAGTTTTCTAAAATGTACTTCATTTTTTGGTTTTGTCACATATTGTAGCCATTTTTAGTTTTGTCGTATATTGTAGCCACGCTTTCCCCCAATTCAGCAAACCACTCAGGTTGAACCTAAGGTCCCCTTTTATTTCTAACATGTTGGTTTTGTTTCTGGTTGGACTGATTCTGCCTTGATCGGTTAGATCCATGTCCAGTCTCCTTTGATCTGTAACCGGACTGATTAGCAGCTTGAGGTGTTGATGATGTATCGCTGGACCTAATTTGGCGAGGCACTCTGATTTTCTTTATTTTCTCAACACTAATCTATTTCCAACATGATTCAACCCCCCCCCCCCCCCATGTCATAGCCTTCTTCTGAGTCACTAAATAACCTAAGTTTTCCGGATTCAAACCTTGTGTGAGGAAAGAAATTGCAACTTATTTGAAGCATCTGCTAACCCATTCTTTGTATTCACAAACCGGCTAATGTACTCTTTTAGAGACTATTTTGGCTCATGAGCACAATGGATGATGGTATGCTCATTACCCTTAAGCTTCTTGCTTCCTACAAACTGCCTCCGGAAGTCAACCCAAAATATGTCAAAAACAATTATAGATCCACGAGGGAGACTATTATACCACTTAAGGGCACTTCCCTTGAAGGTTTGGGAGAAGACCCTACACAATAGTCTGTCATCATCGTCAAAGTTCATCATAAAATTCTTAAACTACTCAAGATGGTTGTCCGGATCTTTGCTCCCATCACATTTTTCCATCTTAGAGCTGTCAAACCTTTTAGGATGATGTCCGGAGAGTATTTTTGCAGATAAAGGTGATTGCCTCCAGTTTTTGCTACGACTAAACACAATATCTTCATTTGGAGTAGCAAAAATACATAGTTCAGACTGGAAAGCAAAGGGATCAATCAGCAAATAGTCAATATGTTGATCGACTGAACCCTTTATCTTCCCATGATGTTTCTTGAGCCTGCCATGCCTACCCCTTTTTCTTGAATGCTTTTTAGTAAGCCTTATTTTCTTTTTTAATCGACCTTTATCACTGTTGGATGAGACTGACTCCTCAAATTTTGCATCATTAGATGAGCTGCTGGAGGATTCCGAAATAGAGCTCTCCATATGTTTAGATCGCTGCGTTTTCTTGGAGCTGAGATGAGTCTTTAGGAACTGTCTGTTCTCTCCAGGATTGTCAGTATGGTGATGCACCAGATTTTTCTTTAACCCCTTTTTCTGCTTGTTTTAGCGCTCTCAATGCCTCTATCTCAGCCCTCAATTGATCGCGCTCCTCATCAGCGTACTTATTCTTTTCTTTTGCTACTTCCACCTTAGGAGGTGGAACATTCTGTGCATTCAAATCCATCTGAACTACTTTGTTTGCTGGTTTTGAATATGAAATTTAGGCACCGTCGTGCTCCCACTGTGGACGCCGATTTGGTGTGGGTTATTTCTGATCGAGGGTAATTTTGTAAACTATTTTGGGAATTTAATGTTTAAGGTGAAATGTAGAGAGATAATTAAGGTGTGTGCTAGAAGTAAATTCTGATTACCCTCATTAATGAAAGTAGTTGAGGTATTTATACTTAATTATTGACTTATGGGCCTTTCGGATCGGATTGTGGGCTTTGGTCAAGTTTAAGAACCCATTAGCCCAAAAGATAAAAATACCATCACCTAGCTGAGTCATGTTCCACTAATTTATTCTGTTCGGTTGGACATGGTACTGATTTTGTCCGAACTTCCCTTCGGATTGATATAAAGTGTAGTGTCAAAATTATCCGACCTTATCAATATTTACGTCAACTTCTTTCATGTTGTTCAAAACTATCTGCCAATCTCACACTCAACCCATTTATGACGTGAACGTTGTCTAAAATATTGGTCACTCACCAAATTAAAAATGAAATATATTAGTTTTTGAATGCCTCGACTCGAAGAACATCTGATCTTGGGTTGAAAATTAGACAAAAGCTCGATAAACTAGTCAAACATGTAATAGACTATGGCTCAAACCCGTTGGTGGTAATGCCAACGTGACAATAAATTTTATACATTTACCAATAATACGAATGAAGTTATAAAATTTATCTATTTAACAAAATAATTACAATTATATAAAATAACTTATTATATAAAGATATTTTTATAAAAATAAAATAAAAATATAAAACATTAGCTCTTGCACAGTCACAAAATAAAATAATTTTTTTATAGTATTTATTTTACGAAACCAAGTATAAAAGAATTGGTAACCGAATGGGCGTTTCATGGAAGAGAGAGAGAGAGCACGAGAGGTAACATCATTGCTTTTCTATTTTTGTCTCTTTTAATGGCATTGGAAATGTAGTCTTCACGTGATATTTAATGGATTACAGTACTGATCTCGTGATCCAAGAAGACTCAGATGGATCATCACCTAATGTAACTATAATTGACGGTAGACTAGAGTTCGACTGATACAAATACAAACACTCCCTCGTTTCATTTTGCAGATCGATTTAGAATTGGTTTTAGTTCAATTCGGGTCTAAGTTTTTTTAACCAACTCCAAAAAAAAAATGAAACGTTTTTGAATTTTTATTATTTTATTTTTATTTTTGCGGTTGAACATTTCTCAATCCAACTCCAAAAAAAATGAAACGTTTTGTAACTTTTATTATTTTATTTTTATTTTCGTGGTTGAACATTTCTCAATCTGTAGGTGAGACTTTTTCACCGGTCGGGTCAAGCTTTCCCGCCGGTTTAGAGAGTTTCAACCGGCGGGATAAATGGATAATTTTAATATGTTTTTACATTTTGAGGACGGTTATTACGAGTGATCCTAATTTAACCACCGCTTTTAGAGTTTTGTATAAATTTTATTTTTTGTTTTTATAAAAATGAAAAAATAAAATAAATATAATTAATAAACAATAAAATAATATTAAATAAAATAATTATATACTAATCGACTTCTAAGATCAAACAATATATATATATATATATATATAAACGATTTTACATGAAACAAATATATTGGCTAATGAGAATATTTATATTTATAAGATTACACTAAACATAAGTTCAAGAAAACTAATACGAATAGTTTATTTTGAAGTCAAATCGAATCTGTTTGAAGTTTTGATATGATTTTCTTTATTGATCAACCGCATATTCCATCTCTGTATATAAGTAAGAACAAGCCGATTTATATTCCATCTTCATATATAAGTAAGAACAACCCGATCTCAACAATAGTATAATATCTTCCGCTTTGGTCCAGAATGACCACACAGTTTTATTTTTTGGTCTACTTCCAAAAGGCCTCATATTAGTTGAGATATGTTCTTACTTATTTACCATTGATCATTCACATGTTTAGCCGATGTGGAATGTGAGACTTTGATCGACACCTCAATAAGGAAGATGAATTCTTATCACCACAATCTTCAAAATCTTCTCCATGAAAAAATGGATTTTCCTGACTTTCCTCCTTTGAAAACTGGAAAAAATAGAGCAGTACACGAAGCTACAATCAACTAAAGAACATTAAAAACATGAGAATCATCCCACATACGAACAATCCTCAAAAGATCAATCCTTACACAAACCGGGTAATTCAATTCCAGTTCAAAGATCCTTTGCTGATTTATTTCAATCCAATGAAAATGAAGCTCACAATGGAAATATTTCAATGCAGAAGAAAGATGATCATTTAAAGCAAGAGATAAACAAAAACTAGAATTGATTGCTTGAACAACCTTAATTGGAAAGTTCGCTGCAGGTAAACCAAGTTTGGAAACAATAAAGAATTTCTTGGACAGTTTCAAATTCTTAGGTGAATACAATATCTCTCAATGGGACTATCGATATATTTTTATTGAATTCAATTACAAAGAGGATATCGAGAAGATTTGGAAGAGAAATGTCTGGGCAGTTGGGTCTAAGACAACGAGGATTCTAAAATGGACTATTTTCTTTAATCCAAACTATAAAAGTCATATATCTCCAATCTGGATTAGCCTCCCTAATCTTCCTGACTATATGTTCAATGAAGGAACTATTATAGCAATAGGTAAACATTGGGTTTACTTTATCTACCTGGGTTTCTCCTAGAAGTAGGACAAGGTTCAATTGCTGTAAAATCTGGTTGGAATTGGATCTTTCATAAGATATGAGAAGAAAGATTTAGATTAGCTGTGGAGATGAAGAAAGGTTCTTGCGGAAAATTTCTTAAAGTCTCATTCCTGCCTATTTTCACGACTGTTATCACCTGAGAGATGGCTCAAATGATTGTATAAAGATGAAGCAACTACAACACAATCACATAATCACAAACAATACAACTCATGATACTTCCAAAGTCCACAAATCCAACCAAACACAAGAGATCTTACCTTCCATTATAAAATCCGTTGTTGTTAAACCACTGATTATACTTCAAGCAACGTTACCCATTCCACTGTTAAAGATAAAAACAAGAAGATTAAAAATTAATATCTTCAATCAAGGGTTAAAAAGAATAGAACATATTCTCAGACTGATAAAAATATTAACAACAACAACAATGAAGAACTTTCTGATAATAACTTAAGAATTGACCCAATTATATGAATGATGCTAATACTATTGAAGCCTTTCAAACAATAAACAATAAAGCTCTATCTACATTGAATAGAGAAACTGCCTATGTTATTGAAGAAATAAATTCTCCAATAAAAAATAATATATGCAGTGTGCCTTGTTCTCCAAGACCCGAGAATCCTAATTGATGAGATAATAATGGACTAGGAGAATATTTCGGATCTTGTGTCAGATGTGACTAGTGAGAGAAAGTCTAGGGAGAGAAAGTGAATATATTAGAATAATCCAGAATTAGTCCCCACCTACTAGGCAAGTGGGTCACCTTTTATATTAAAATAAGGTGGGACCGTTTGAGGCCTTAGTGGGTTGTCCAAGTATTTGACAATGCCCCTAAGTTAGTTCTATGTTTACATATTGGTCCCTGAGAGACCCGAAATTCCTTAATTATTACACAAAGATCTTTTTATCACGATTAGGCCCTCATTATTTACATAAGCGAATTCCTCCCTTATCAGTAGCCCCCCAGTCATCGGGAGCATCGGGAGCGGAGACTCATTGTCGAACCTGTGCTTGTCGTTTGCACCTGCCTGAGCCTCGGATTCCGACCCATAATTGGTCCCTCCTTAATCTTTCCTTTCTCGCTTCGGTTCTTTCCCGACGTTCTTAACCCCGAGTTGGGTCAGTTTCCACCTTCTTTTGGGCTTTTATCCTGGGCCTTTCTATGTTGGGCTGGTTTTTCTTAGGGGTTGTGGTGGCGAAGGCCCATTTCGTCAATCGGTTCGTAGAGGGCTGCTTAGGTAGGTCTTTGTCAGAAGGCGATCAACACGTGTCGCCAGCCCTATGGGTGCGTCTTTTCCAGACTAGGCTCTTAGGGAGACCCTTCGTCTTCCCGCTGTGCTTTTGTCGATTGGTATTCTCCGATCAGTCTTCTTTACCTATAAATACCCCTCGATCCTCAATTCCTCTCAGAGGCATTCTTAGAGAGAGAAAATGTTGTCAGATCGTATCTAGAGAGAGATAGTGCTTAGCAGACCTGATTTAGACCCGAGATGCTCGTTTTATGAAACCAAAGTACCCGAAGCAAACACCCGCGAAGAAGAAGAAAAAGCCTGAGTGGAGCTTTGAAGAATGGTCTAGCATCGGGGACCGAGCCGAAGAATACCGTCGCGCCGGATTAATCTGGGGGTCTAACTCCAAGCCTTTTACTCCCGCACCACTTCCTCACGACCCTGTCTTAGCTACTCCGATCCCTGCTGAGTCTTTCCTTCTACCCGATCCTCCTATTTCTCTATCGCCCGGGATTAGTCTCTCTCCTGAAACTGTCATCCTTTCTTCCAGTAGTAGTTCCTCTGATTCCCTTGTAGTTGGGTCTAAAAGTCCGACCTTAACACCGGTTAACTCGCGCGTTTCTCCACCTACGTCCCTTCCCCGACGCACTCGGAAGATCAAATTCTTGACTATGGGAGAAAGCAGTCCTCTTTTGTCTCCCGCGGGAGGTAACACTTTTGAAATGGTTCAACTTACTCCCTCAATTCGAGGGTATCGGACCGGTACTAATACTGCAGTAACTTTTCTAGGTTTGCCTAAACGTCGTCTGACGCCAGAGGAACTGGAGGCAGCGCTTCGGGCTCAGTCAGTAAATACAGCCGAGCCTTCCACTTCCCGGGTACGAGCATCGGACCCGAACATTGCTACCGCCCGGAGCTCCAATCAGGCCTCTAATCCCGACGCTGGGGAGTCAGAGGTAGATGTCGCGCCCGCAGAGGTGTGCGTTGCTGCTGCTGGTAATGCTGCCAATCCTCCGGATGATCCCCTGCCCGCAAAAGTTGAGGCTGCCATCACTACTCCCTACTTTAGCTGGCTTAAGACGAAGGATGTCGTTTCCCTTTACGAGGGGAAATACCTCTACTTCCCGGAGTCTGACTATAAGGATCTGCTGGTCCGATGGGGAATTCCCGAATGTGTCAACGTTCGGTTCCCGGTTCTCGGGGAGACCCCCGTCCATGTCCGATTCAGGGAGATCGTAATATTCACTGAGCTGTTCAACTGGGGGCTGCGCTTCCCCTTAGACCCCGAGATCGCGCTTTACTTCCGCACCCTCCAGATCTGCCCGTCGCAGCTGACGCCGAACGGCTGGTACACTTTAATGTCCTGCATAATAGCTTCCCATCTTTCAGGTCGGGTTATGCCCATGGAAAGAATATCTCGCTGTGTCGGGTCTATCCAAGTCTCCGAAGTCCCCGTTCTTCTACTCCTCCTTGGGGAACAAGTGGAAGGTGGTAAATGACTTCCTGGAGGGAGACAAAGGCTGGAAGCACCGGTTC
Source organism: Limnanthes douglasii subsp. nivea (assembly GCA_036936605.1). NCBI lineage: Eukaryota > Viridiplantae > Streptophyta > Magnoliopsida > Brassicales > Limnanthaceae > Limnanthes > Limnanthes douglasii. The sequence continues at coordinate 273,656,653 of JAUPFV010000002.1, forward strand.
GTGTTCCTGAGCGGGTGTTGGGAGAACGGTCTTCCTTATACCCAGCAGAATAAAAGGCAGCTTCTCCGCACTTGGGTTCATGATGGTACTTCTCTGATCTCCCTTGTTATATATATATATATATTTAAATACCGATTCTTCGTGCAGTGTCGAAGGAATGGTTGCAGGGTCTGAAAAAGGACTACCGCAAAGCTGCTGGGGTTACATTCGGGGTCCTCAAGGCTTACGCTCGGGCGCACTGGGGTCGGGCTATGCATCAGACCTTCATTGACACAAACTTAATCATGAGTAACCTCTGGCGTTGCTCGTCCGACCCTCTCACCATCGAGCAGCTCCGACAGCCCCCTTCCTTTGAAGATGTCATCGCGAAAACCGGCGCCCCTGGATCGCAGCTATACTTGCCAAAACGCAACAAGGCGCCTAGCAAGCGTCCGAAGTCGGATGAAGAGGGGGAGGAAGATGTAGTTGTGGTTGATGCCGATATGGTTCGGGAAGAGGCACCCGCGACGGGAGGGGCAGAGGCTAGTCAGGACCCGGCGCCCGTGCAGAAGAGGAAGGCTCGTGCTGATGCGGATGGGACTAAGGCAAAAAAGTCCAAGCACTCAAAAGTGGGGAGCAAACCGAGCGACGGCGCGGGGGTTAGCTCCAAAAGTCTGAAGCTGTCCGACAAGGACGATGGTGCGAATAGTGTTCCACCGACGGACCTTGTGGAAATTCCTGATGATGCTGAGCCCCCCCGAACGTCGGATCCGACCGCAGCTTCGTCGAGCGGTATAAAGTATCCACTGCTTTCCATGATTGGCGGTCCGCACACGTTTCAGCTGCGGGGATCGGATGGTCTGGCGTTATCTCTGTACAACCTGCTCGTTCCTGTAGCTGTGAAAGAGCGTCGGGCGAATGAATTAGGTCTGCAGCTGGCTTCTGCAGAGGGAAAAATCGTCAGTCTGACCAGGGATTTGGATAAAGCCAAGACGGCTCTGGCAACGGCAGAGGGTCGTATTGCAGAATTCGAGCGTGCTGCGGAGGAGGCAAAGAAAGCTGCGGAGGAGGCGAAGAAGGCCGCGGAAGAGTCAAAGAAAGCCGTGGAAGACCGCGCTGCTACTTTGGCTTCAGAGGTCCAGAAGCTAAAGTCTTCAAATGTCGTCTTCGCGAATCGGTGTAGGCAGTGAGCGGATAAAGAAGCTACTGATGCGAAAGCCGCGTACGTGCTATCACTCCATAACCGCTTCCCCGAACTTCAACTCGGGTCGATGTGGTTGGACGTGCCCGAAAAGGACCGGCCCGAGGGGGTGGATTGCGGGGAGGAAGAGGATGAATCTGACGATGACGAGGAGGACGAGGAGAAGGATGATGATGAGTGACCCAGCAGTTGGGTTTTTTTTTTGTCTTGTTTGTAACTCTGTTGGGGGCCACGGGGCCCCCTGCCAATGCTTCTGCTGCACATTTTAAACCTTGCTTTGGGGGTCGCGGGGTCCCCTTTTAATATATTGACGTTCTCAGTTAAATTCCTTCATAAATTGTGATCTGTATGATATATCAACAAAATGTTGAAAAGATTCTAAGTTAACAAATATTATTTAGAAAATCCTGATAGGGTCTGCAATGGCGAATTGTAAAGTAGGTCGGGGACCTACAAAATCGTTCGGGTACCTACAAAAACTGAAAAATCTATTTAGGTTCTGTAGATCGATAGGACATCGAAAATTCTCCCGAAAGGTCGGAAAGAACATGTATGTAGATCAGAAGACTGAAAAACCTATGTAGGTTCTGTAGATCGATAGGACATCGAAAATTCTCCCAAAGGGTCGGGAAGAACATATATGTAGAGCAGAAAATTGAAAAACCTATGTAGGTTCTGTAGATCGATAGGACATCGAAAATTCTCCCAAAGGGTCGGGAAGAACACATATGTAGATCAGAAAACTGAAAAACCTATGTAGGTTCTGTAGATCGATGGGGTATCGAAAATTCCCCCAAAGGGTCGGGAAGAACATATATGTAGATCCATTAATATTAATATGAACAGACGCTGTCCAACTCGTCAGCTGGTCAAGGTCATAACACTTTAATATTTGGAAGGAAAAAATGTTTGATTAATGTAATCGGGTGGTCGGGTGTTTATGATGCCTCGTTAAAACCTCCTCGTGCCACCGAGGTAGGAAAGAGTGCATCCCCGACCAACACAATTCAAGACAAAAGGTAAAATACAAATTGAAATACAAGTTCACTACTATTCTAAATACAATTTCAAGTGTTCGATATTCCATGGTAGCCTCAAGAGATGTCCGAGCTTATTCCGCAGGCGGTATGTCCCGTTCTTGATTTTCTCAAGGACTTCGTAGGGTCCTTCCCAATTCGGGGCGAGCTTACCGAGGCTTTTATCTTTGGTGTGGAGAAAGACGTGCCTGAGAACCTTGTCTCCAACCTTGAACTCCCGACGGCGGACTTTAGAAGCATACCGACTTCTCATCAGGGTCTGATAGTGCAAAGAGTTCAACTGGGCCCGGTTGCGCTTCTCTTCTATGAGGTCAAGTTCGAGTCATCGGGAATCGTCGTTTGCTTCTTCCTCATAAGTACCGACCCTGAAAGATGGAAAAATGGATTCCGCGGGGGTGACCGCGTCCATACCATATACTAAAGCGTAAGGCGACTCTTGGGTAGTTGTTCGGGGTGTAGTTCGGTAAGCCCACAGTACCTCTTGCAAGTAGTCAGGCCATTTTCCGGCCTTTCCCACGAGTTTTTTCTGAGGCCCTCCAAAATGGTTCTGTTGGTTACTTCGACTTGCCCGTTTGCTTGAGGGTGAAAATGAGCTGAGAAGCATTGCCGGATCTTATGATTGGTGCAAAAGGCTCTCATTTCTCCACTATCGAACTGCAGTCCATTATCCATTGTTAGCCTCTGCGGTACCCCGAACCGACAACATATGTTTGCCCAGATAAATTTGATGATATCTTTTGTCTTAGTGGCGGATAAGGGTTCGGCCTCGACCCACTTGGAGAAATAATCTACTGCCACAACGATCGTCTGCCTTCCTCCCGAGGCCATCGGTAATGGTCCGACTAGGTCGATTCCTCATCGGTCAAAGGGTAGTCCCTCGGATATGGATTCTAGGGCCGTCGCAGGGACGTTTATCGCGTTTCCGAACCTTTGACACGTGTCGCAGGTTCTGACTATGAGCCGCGCATCTGCTGCTATCGTCGGCCAATAGAACCCTGCGAGAAGAATTCGCCTAATTAGGGCCTTATACCCGCAGTGCGCCATGCCCTCTCCATCATGCAGCTCGGACACGATTATCTGCGACTCATTGACTCCCAAGCACCAAAGTAGTGGACGACTGAAAGACTTTTTGTATAGTACATCGCCTAAAAGGACGTATCCTCGAGCTTTGTTGCGTACTTTTCGGGCCAAAGCGTTGTCTAAGGGGAGCCGACCCTCAGCTAAGAAGGAGATAATGTCCCGCCGCCAATCCGAGGTTGCTATCGAAGAGATCTGACATGCCATTTCAGGCCGATCGTCTAACTCATGACGCTTGATAATAGATGGGTTTTCTTGTTCCGTCACCCAAGGGTAGTTGTTAGAGCAGGAAATCGTTGCCAAAGAATTCGCGGCGGTGTTTTCACTCCTCGGGACGTGTTCATAGGTGATTTTGTCAAACGAAGCAGCCAAAACCCGGAGTGCTGCCAGGTATTGTACCAAATGTTCATTCCGAGCCTCCGCGCTTCCCGAAGGTTGATTTATCAGAAGTTGGGAATCGCTGATGAGGCGTACTTGTCTGGCGTCGCACACCTGCGCTAGTCGTAATCCGGCCAGAGCAGCCTTGTATTCTGCTTCATTGTTCGAAGTATGGAAACCGAATCGGACGGCTTGGAGCATGCTAATGCCCGAAGGGGTGGTGATCTGTATTCCTGCTCCGCAACCACCGACGTTTGCTCCCCCGTCAGTTCGGACCACCCATTCGCCCAGAGTGGCTTCTTGGGAAGGCATCTCCTGATCGGGTCGTTCGGAATGGAACTCTACTAAAAAATCAGCCAGTGCCTGTCCTTTGATAGCCGTTCGGGGTTCAAAGTCGATGTCGAAATCCCCGAGCTCCACTGACCATTTGGACATTCTCCCGAACATGTCCGGTCGCTGAAAAATGTATTTGAGGGGGAATGACGTTCGGACCACGATAGGATGAGCCTGAAAGTAAGGTCGCATTTTCCGCGCTGCTGTCACCAGGGCGAGTGCCAATTTTTCCAACTTTAAATACCGAGTTTCTGCATCCAACAAGCTTTTGCTCACAAAGTAGACCGCTGTAGGAGCCAGTCCCAATTCACTAATTAAAGCCGCACTGACCGCAAAGTCTGTAACCGCGATGTAAAGGAAAAGTGTCTCGCCCGCCGCGAGTTTCGTCAAAAGGTTCGGGGACGATAGGTATCGTTTGATTCCCGAGAACGCCTCGTCACACTCAGAGTTCCAAGCAAAGTTTTTGGCTTGTCTTAAAACCTGAAAAAATGGAGCGCATTTGTCAGAGGAGCGGGAAATAAATCGATTTAGGGCAGCCAGACGTCCCGTCAAGATTTGTACTTCCTTGATGCTCCGAGGTGGAGTCATATCGGTGAGAGCTCGTAGTTGCACAGGATCTGCTTCAATCCCTTTTTCGCTTACGAAGAAACCCAGGAATTTTCCTGATCGGACTCCAAAAGAACATTTTTCCGGGTTAAGCTTGAGATTTATCCCTCGCAAGTTGTCAAAGGTTTCCCCGAGGTCGTCAAGGTGAGCTGCGTCCGCGCTGCTTTTCACCAACATGTCATCGATGTACACCTCGATATTTCTCATGATCTGACCCTCGAATGTTTTGTTAACGAGCCTCTGGTATGTTGCGCCAGCGTTTTTCAGCCCAAAAGGCATTACTTTGTAACAATATAATCCCCGGCCCGTGATGAATGTGGTACTCTCTTGGTCCGCGGCGTGTAATTTGATCTGATTGTACCCGGCGTACGCATCCACAAATGACAGCAATTTGTTACCCGAAGTCGAGTCTACCAGCTGGTCGATTCTTGGCATCGGGAAATGATCTTTCGGGAAAGCCCGGTTAAGGTCGGTAAAATCCACACACATTCTCCATTTCCCATTTTTCTTTTTGACCAGAACGGGGTTAGAGATCCACAAAGGGTAGCGTACTTCCTTGACGTGTCCGACGTCGATCATTCTCTCAACTTCTCGCAAGATAACGTCTGCTTTGTCTGGGGAAAAAGCCCGGCGCTTTTAGGAAATTGGTCTGACGCTTCTATTGATAGTTAGTTTGTGGACGGCAAAGGATTCTGGTACCCCGGTGACATCTCCCGAACACCATGCGAATAAGTCTAGGTTTTTCCGCAAGAGGGTCAGCAGTTGTTCCCTTAGGTTCGGTGAAAGCCATACCCCGATCCGCAAAGACTTTCCCGCAGCGAATTGGTATTGCTCACATTCCTCGTCTGTTGTCAAAAGGTTTGGAGCTTCCCGAGGGTCGTCAACGGGAAACGATCCTGGGGGTAGCCCCCTTAATTGTTATTCTTGAGCTTGAACCATCTCTTGGTCTTTCTTAGGTGCTAATGCCGCCCGGTAACATTCCCGTGCCGCTTTCTGGCTGCTCTGGACCACACCTACGTTGTTTCCGACCACGTATTTTAAACACTGATGAATCGTAGAAGTTACTGCGTGCATGCGCGATATCCATGATCGGCCAAAAATGGCATTATGGGAAGTCGGTGCGTCGACTACCACGAATAAAACCGTGACCTCCTTTTTGAAAGGGCCGCGGCCTAGCTGCACTGTGCCCTCGAACTCTCCTATAACGCCGGCTGCTGACCCAGTAAATCCGACAATGGTTCGGTCCGGCCGAGCAATTGCTGGCGGTGTTCTAAACTTGGCAAAAGTTGATGCGAAGATGATATTTGCAGAACTCCCGGTGTCCACCAAGATGCGCCGAACCTCTTCTCCCGCAATAGCAGCCCCAATCACAATGGCGTCCTCATGAGGTCCGGCTATATCCCTCATATCGTCGTCGTCAAAGTGCAAAATCGGCGAATGGGCGCCTCTGGTTTGGAAGCAAGTTCGGGCTTCCAACTGAGTGGTTAGGTTGACTATGTGCCTTTTCCTGGAGGAATGCGTAACCCCTTCCATAGAATCTTCCCCAAAGATAGTCAAGGATTCGAAGAAATGACAAAGGCCTCGCACGCTGCCGACGCTCTCCTTAACTTCCTCCTCGATGATCCCGATAATGTTGCGGTTAGTTTATGGGTCGAGATATTCAACGGAAACGTCGAACTGGTCGGTAACCTCGGAGATGGCCATGGTGACTTCGGATTTTGGCACCACCACGACTTCTTTCGAGGTCGTACCTTGCTGTGCCTTCTTTACGTACTCCAGAAGGTTTCCGTGTTCTATGAGGATCTGTATTTCTTTTTTCAAGGCAATGCAATCCTTCGTATCATGCCCAACGTCCTCGTGATAGCGACAATAGCGATTATTTCTTTGCTCTCGAGGCGTCGGAATTGGGAAAGGTCTTCGGTATATTCCGCTCTTCTTGGTTTTCTCGTAGATTGACGCCACACACTCCGTGAGGTCCGCGAAGTATGCAGGTCGGATCCACTTGTTGGACATGGGACGCGAAGTCGTCTGATTGGCTCCCTTCGGTTTCGGATTGGCTAAGGTCAAAGACTTGTTTGTCATAGGAGGGTTCGGGTGTATTGTGCTAACCGGTTGGGCTGCCCTCACGTAATCCGACCTGGTGCTCTGCCTTATTACTACCGACGTTTGGGTACTTTGTTGAATCTGTGCGGCCAATTCAGAGGCTTCGGTCTCCTCGATCAATATCTGCTTTTCTATCTGCGCTAGTAATGCAGAAAACGTGAATGCTTGTTTCTTTGTCACTGCTTGCTTCATTGGTCCGGGGAGCAGACCCAAGCGAAACGCTGTTAAGGCCACGTTTTCTTCGCAGTGATCTAGGTCGGTTTTCACGTCGATGAATCGCCTTGTATATTCTCTGAGGCTTTCCCCTAGTTTCTGTCTGCAATTCATGATGGTGTCTCTGTTGGCTCGGAAGCTTTTGCTTCCTACGAAGTGCTGCCTAAACATCGTCCAGAACATCCCGAAGTTCCGAATACAACCCTGCGGTAAATGGTTGTACCACTTAGAGGCCCGATCCTTGAAGGTCATGGAAAAATCTCTGCATAGGAGCTTGTCATCGTTATCGAAACTTAGCATAAAGTTTTTGAAGGCCTCTAAATGGTTATCCGGGTCCTTCTTCCCGTCGTACTTTTCTAGTTTAGAAATGTCGAATCGCTTCGGGAGTTGTCCCGCGAGTATCTCATCGGACAGTGGGGTTGCCCTCCAATTGACTCCGAACTCACACGTTCCTCCCCCGAGGCCTTCCGTCTGAATTCCATAGAGTCCCTCAACTCCTGGGCTGATAAACTGGCTGCTAGTTCGGTAACCGTGGTTCTGACTGTTCGACGGCTGCCAGGGCACAGGTGGCAAAACTGCTCGATCTTCTCGGCTGGCGGCATGCATTTCTTCCTTCTCAAAAGGTACTGGGGTCTGCTTATCAGTGCTCTCCTTCATATATTTCAGAGGGTCTGCTCTGGGTCCTCGGAGGCGTCGGGAACGACTCTTTTGTGTACGCTGGACCCTTTCCCGTCACCGGTACTCTCTGCCCGAAGAGTCATCTGAGTGGTAGTCTTCCGCTGTGCCACAATGGTCCTCCGGGTACTTCCGAGCCCTAGCGAGTTGCTCGTCGTCGGGATGAGATTCTCGGTAATACCTAACAGGTCGGGCTTCGATTTGCGGACCAACGTCATGGCCTGCTGCCTCTAAAATAGGTTCCTTGCCTTTTCCTTCCCGAACCCTTTTCTCACTTAGTGCCCGCTCTCTTTCTTCCTTTAACCTGGCAATATCCTCAAGAAGCTGTTTTCGCGTCATTATTAAGGTCGACCGTTTGTTCCGACCCCGGTCGTCGCGCTCCCGACCCGGGGCTTCTTCTCCTTCCGACACTGAGACGGCTCAGACGACTTCTCTACCGACCCTCTCTATCACAGCCTCGTTATTCATCCCGCAAAATGTGATTTTTTAAGGAACAAAAGATTCCTTTTTCGGTATCACTCGTTCCCACAGACGGCGCCAATGATGAGATAATAATGGACTAGGAGAATATTTCGGATCTTGTGTCAGATGTGACTAGTGAGAGAAAGTCTAGGGAGAGAAAGTGAATATATTAGAATAATCCAGAATTAGTCCCCACCTACTAGGCAAGTGGGTCACCTTTTTATATTAAAATAAGGTGGGCCCGTTTGAGGCCTTAGTAGGCTGTCCAAGTATTTGACAATGCCCCTAAGTTAGTTCTATGTTTACATATTGGTCCCTGAGAGACCCGAAATTCCTTAATTATTACACAAAGATCTTTTTATCACGATTAGGCCCTCATTATTTACATAAGCGAATTCCTCCCTTATCACTAATAACGGGAGAGAGTTGAAAAATATTGAAAGGAAAAGACTAAAAAGACCTAAAAGATGGAAAGCCAAAGGCATTGTATCATCTAAAACAATGCAGATGCAAGGAACTGACAAACCTTTCAACAACTCATCCAAATGACTATTTCTATCTTAAATTGGAATGTGAGAGGGCTTGGTAATAAATATACTTTAAGAAGATTAAAAAAATCTCTCAAAAGATCTGAAAAACAAATTTTATGGCTTTGCAAGAGCTATTGATATCTCAAAACAATCTGGAATCCATATCTAAGAATCTAGGCTACCTTTGGTCAACTGGGAATATCAACAAGAAGGTATGAATGATGTGTACATCTGAATTCATTGTTGATATAGTTGCCAATGAAGAGTAGATGCTACATCTCAATGTTAAGTATCATTCTGTAGACAAAGACTTTAGAGTAACTGTGGTCTATGGTAAATGCAAAAGATACTTGAGAACTAAACTATGGGATAACATCATAGCAGTGGAAGATGAATATAAATAATGGATGATTGTTGGGGATTTTATTGCAATCCTTAATCCTAATGAGCAACTATCTTGCTCAACTACCTGCCTCAGAAGCATAGATGAATTTAATAACATGATTCTTGATTATCACTTGACTGATGCAGGTTATTCAGGCTCTAAGTTCACGTGGATTAATGGAAGAAAATAGAAAAGACTAGATCAGGTATATAAAACTTCCTTGATGAACTACTTTGACAACATAACAATCAAGCATCTTGCCAAGACTTTCTATGATCACTCTCCTATTAGCATATAATTATATGCTAATAAAGGTCAGATCAAGTCAAAATTTAAATACCTAAATATGTGGTTTATGCATAAGGAATTCTTAAGCATGGTTGAAAAGAACTGGGCAGATGAGATGATTGGCAGTCCAATTCATAAATTTTGGTGCAAGCTTAATAGGCTAAAAACTGGACTCAAAATATGGAATAAATATACTTTTGGGAATGTTTTTACTCCTTAAAACAGATTAAAGATGAAATCAACTTTAAAGAGAATAATCATCAGAACTCTAAATCTGCAGATGACAAAATTCTTTTTGACAAAGCTAAAACTGACCACTATGAATTTCTAGCAAGAGAGGAAAGCTACTGGGAACAAAAATCAAACTCAAAATGACTAAAAAACAATGATATAAACACTGCCTCCTTCCAAAACTTTGTTAAAAAAGAAACATAAAGAACAAGATTACTAAAATCTGGGATGAAGGTGAATGACTTGAAGATCAAACCTCAACAGGAAACTCTGCATATAACTACATGAAAATCTTAATGACTAGTCCTTATAATCCTAAAGAATATGATGAGCTATTCATCTGGATTTTAAACCTTATAACTATGGAGGGAAATGTCTATTCTTCAAAATGAAGAAATTCACAATGTTATTAACTCTCTTAACCTTAATGGTGTTGCAGGTCCTTATGGTTTTAATGGATTTTTTTTTTCAAACGTGTTAGGGGATAATTGGCAATGGCTTATGTGAAGTTGTAAGGGGTGTATTCAAAGATCAGCCTATTTCTATCGGAGTCCATGCTATCGCAATATGTCTTATTCTAAAAATTGGATCCCCAAAGAATAGAAATGACTTTAGGTATATCAGCTTATCAACTATGTTCAACAGAATTACCTTTAAAGTGATAAAAAATAGGCTAGCTTCTCTTTTACCAAAAATAATTTCTGAAGAGCAAGAGTCTTTTGTTAAAAAGAGGAGTATTCATGAGAATATACTGATCACTCAAGAGCTCTGCTATGATCTAAATTGCAAGACTATAGGGAATAATGCATTACTGAAATTGGACATGTCTAAAGCTTTTGATAAACTTTCTTATAAGTTTATCTTGAGGATTTTATCTGGATTTGGGTTTGAAATTAAGTTCATAAACCTAATCCTCAAGAATATCATAATATCTATTCATCTATCATAGTCAATGTGAATTAAAAGGCTTCTTCAAGTCTACTAAAGGGTTAAGACAATGAGACCCTATGTCTCAAAGTCTGTTTATCATAGCAGAAGAATATTGATCATAGGAATTGAATACATAGTTGATAATGATCCATCAACAAGATACAAAAATAAAGGGATCTGGAATATACCTTGTCTAGCTTTTGCAGATGACTTCATAATCTTCTGCAATGGGTCTTCAGACTTCATCAATAAGATAAAAACCTTCATGAACCATTATTAAGAGAGATTAGGCTAATAAATCAACAATGATAAATAAAAAAATAATAGTTAATACTAAACTGATTCCTTATAGAGTTCAAAAACTGAAGCAAATTATGGGTTTCAAACACAACAAACTGCCTTTACATTATTTGGGAATCACAATGAGCAACAACAACAAAATCAGTAACTTTGAAGAGCTGGTCAACAAATTCAGAGCCAAGATAATTGAATGGGATAATATTCACCTATCGTTTGGGGGGAGACTTACTCTTTTTCAGGTTGTCCTTAACACAATCCCTACATTTACAATGCAGAAGTCTACCATTCCTAAGTCTACAATCTAGAGAATTAATGACATATGCAATAGATTCTTGTAAGGTTCTAAAGAAAATAAAAGTCTATTTGTTGGTCCTCTTGGCCTAAGCTATGCAAGCCTTATGAAGAAGGTGGTCTCAACATAAGAGACTTAGAATAAGTACAAAATACATTCTCTAACAAGCTATGGCTAAACTTCAGAGAATAAAACTCTCTTTGGGCTAGATTCATAGTTTCTATTTACTGCAACTAGTTCCACCCTATCACTGCCCCTAGACCCAACAAATTCTCTATGACGTGGAGTAGGCTCATCAAAATCAGAGACAAGCATGAGAATTTTATCTACTGGAAGTTTGGTGAAGGGAAATGGACTTTTGGATAGATGATTGGTACTCTCCCTCTTATTTTAAAAGTGAAAAAAAAAATGTGCAAAAAAAAATTGGGTTGATAATAGCTAGACAATGTCTATGCTAAAAGGAATATTTTTTACAGCAAGCATTGAGAGAGTTAAGAAAGTTACATTGAGTTCATCCAAAAGCTCAATCAAGTGGTCTATTTCTCCAAAGACTTGGAATGTTATTAGAATGAAGCACAACAAATCTAACCTCTTCAAGAAAAATTGGAATCCTATTACCCCAAAGAAATGTTCAATTATGGTTTGGAGAATAATTCATAATTTGCTGCCTACTGATTTAATCCTTACAAAAGCATTCCAAATGGCTTCCAAATGTCAGCATTGTAAGAATCTGAGACTGTTAATCATGTCTCCGTAAAGTTCTCTAAGTCCTGGATGTTTGGTTTTACTTTGCTTCTATGTTCAAAATATTCATCAGCAAAACATGTCTTACATTTTTTGTCCTTAAACAAGGACATTCACATCAGAACTATTCTATCAACAGTCATCTCATTGGTTATCTGGTATAGTAAAAACAACAAGAAACATAAGGAACAATCTTCCACAACCAGTTCAATTATAGACCATGTAATATATATTATCTTTTGTCTCGATCAAACTAAACTTCTCAAGAGAATTCACTAAGGAAATGATTTTGGGGTTGCTACAGTAATTGGTTGTATTAATCATAATAGCTTTTTCCTTAAAATGGAATCACCCTAAAGCTAACATATACAAACTAAACTCTGATGGATCCAACAGCTTCACTGGTGAAACAACTGATGGTGGAATAATCCGGGATAATAAGAGTGATCTATTGGCTGGGTATGGAAGATCTTATAGGAAACAATCCCCGATTGTGGCTGAATGTAGGGCATTACTAGATGACAACCTTTCATGTAGATCGAAAGGAATCCAGTCTCTAGACATGGAAACAGACTCTAGTATTCTAACATACATGACTCTTTGTGGTAAATATCCTTGGTTTCTTGAGCCTATAATCAAATTTTGCAGGGCTTTAATTACTCAAACGATAACTATCATCCACGTATACCGAGAACATAATATAACAGCTGACTAGATAACTAAAAATGCTCTTAACAGAGATGGTAACACAGACTATTATCCTAAAATTATTACTAACGGCCTTCGAGCCATTATTATACTAGAAAGCCTTAGTACCGGATACATAAGTATAGACAGAGACGACTAATCCAATCTAATAGCTATAAGTTAGTTGATGACTTATCTCCTCTAATTTTAGTAGAAAGATAATCAATGCTTCTGAAGTCCTCCTCTCTGTCAATGGCTACTCAGGTATGTCTGGTTTTGTTCACATCCATAGAATCATCAAAGATAAAATTGAAGAAAATCGAGGATTTCTTTTAAACTTCAGGGTAAGTATATATTTCACGTTGAAGCTCTGTCGAGCGGTAAGAGTTTGGTGTTGGCGCCACCTTAGGTTTTAGATTTCAATTAAATGTAAAGAGTGACTCTCCTATTTTCTCAATTGGGCTTTTGGCCCTTGTTGTAAATTTCAATCAGTAATAAAAGGATTAATTTTTGGAGAAAAAACTAACAATTAAAGTTCAAATTTAAAATATTGAATATTATTGTATAAAATTTGACTAGCAATTTTATTTTCAACAATAATTGAATTGTATTGATTTGGAAAAAATATAAGGGATTCCTAAATATTTTATTCTTATGATTTATGATCAAAGTTGGAATTTTGAAAGACCGTTAAATATTTAAAAAACAAAGTTTTAAGTTTCACCATTATTTTGGCAGCTTATTCCACTTTTTCTTTAAGGGAATTTTCTTCTCTTTTGAAACTAATGTAAGTTTTTGACAAGATCTTTTTCATTCTGATTGAAGATCTTGATTAGTGAATTTTCATTTTCTGGAAAGAACTGGATGATGACCAAATTACGTAGGTCGTGAGTAATCATAGTAGAGACTTAGGTATGTGTTGAGACTTGTAGTTTAATCGTTTTTTGAAGTTCCTTCAAATTTCCTTATATTTGTTTCTTTGCATAGAATCATTGTTGATTATAAACCCTTTTATTCCTGATGTTCATAAATGTGTGTGAGTTGTTCATGCAACAATTCAATAAAATGGAAGTGATATAGTAGTCAGGTACGAGAACCTGCTAAGCAAGAATGTTAGAAATGTAGGTACTAGCTGGTTCTAGTTTATGTTGCTTGATTTTATGTCTATATGATTGATTTCAGCATTACAGAATGATTAGGATTATGTGAAGTATTTGGACTTGATATGCTTCTGTAAATTCATTATCTCTTAAGGTATGAAGGTTTAACTATCAGCAGACCTTATATAGCCAATATCAAGACTCTCAAAAAGAGTAATGGCTCTTAAAGGTGCATGGGCATGATGATGGAAAAAAAATTGTTTCATTTTTTGTTCTCTAAAAATATGAATTAGGTTCATGCAACGAGCAATTACTTTTCTACAGTAGTGAGTAATAGGTAATAAGAAACATGAAGCTTTCCCTTGAGATAACATTTCAAATATGATTAAAAAGACAATTTTAATGTTTAAGTTAAAGAACCTTTTCTCCTTGCATAGTATAAGGCCATCAATTATGGCTCTACATTCAACTATTATATCTGATTATTTTTCGTAAAGTCTACTAAAGATAGTAACAACCTCACCAAAATTATTTCTAATGATACCACCACCACCACTTGATTTGTCATTATATAAACATGATCCATCACTATTTAATTTTAATCTTTTACTAGAGAGAGGTTTATATTTGAGGATTATAAAACTACTTGGTTTATATAAATGGTGGAAACAACCCAATTCAGAAGCAATCTTTAAGTCACCCTTCGAGTAGGTTTTCGTTAGCAAGTTGACACAATCAAGTTTGAAAAGTATATAATAGACTTTGTCTAGTATTGCTTTGACAGTAATAGGTTGATCATGGTATTTAGATTTGTTTCTAAAAAAATAAAACCCAACAAGTGATGGTGGGTAATATAGTCTTAATGTGAGTGTCCTTACTAGTTAACCACAACCAACATCTTATAAGGTGGTTAAAAGTCATGTATCTGCCTAATGTTAGTCCAAACAAATTAGTTAGATGTTTCCAACCATCGCAAGTTATAGGATACTGAACAAATAAGTGAGTAATGAATTCAATGCCACTGTAAAATTGGTATTTCGAAGCAAGACTTTTTTTTGCATAATGATGTCAACAAATATCCATCCATTTGGAATCCTCCAAAGAAAAAAAGAATATTTATTTGGAGTGGAGTTGTTCCTAATATTTTTAAATATGTTGGAAATAAGCTCATTATTACGAATATGAGACCATATTTCTTTAGTGTTGAAGTCTCAATTTGAGGACAAAGATCATTTGATTGAGTCTCATTATTACAGACAATGTTTTTAAGCTTACATAAGTTTCATTGACCATCAAGCCAATGGTTCCTAACTTTATCTTCAGTATACCAATAATTATTTGTGTCGTTTGATAACTTGATAAATTGGTAAATAACATTCCATTTTTCAAGCGAGAAGTCAAAGTTTCCCTTGTCTAGATTCCAAAAGATAAAAGATTCAGCAGTATTCCTTAATGTTAATTATTATTTTCCGTATCTTGGAACCATTAGAGCTAGCTTGACTTTGTAGATGATGAACTGATGGGAAGTAAATTTAGACCAAATAGATTTGTGCTCTCTAAATTTAAATCAAAGCTTATCAGAAGACCATCAATTGATTTTATTAATAAGAATTTAGTTTACAAAAACAAAAATAGTCACTAAACTAAAAACATTTTATCAAAATTTAGGATTGAAGACAGTACAAATACAACCAAAATTATATGTTACATATTTATTTTAAACTAAAATTTTAAAATTTATAATTAAAAGAGTTTGAAAAAACTAAATGGATCATTTTTCTATAAATGATTATTAGAAATATGGATTTTAATAAACGATAATTTTAAAATTGTTATTTAAAAATTGATTTGTAATATATCAAAAGAATAAAAATATCTAAATATTTATGTGTTATTAAAGTTTTATAACCTAATTTTAAGAATCTTTAAAAGTTTATTGAAACCTTTTGTTTGTGATTATGTTTTTTATTTAAGTTTTGTTAGAATGCTATCGAAAGTGAATAATTTTGTTTTGAGAGAATTATTGATACTCATTAGAAAAAAAAATTAATCACCGATAACCATCCGAGTTTTGAAGTTTATAAAAAAACCACCTATCATATAAATATTTCCAACAATACCTTTGAACACACAAGCACATATTGTCTTTAATAATTAATTATTTTTATCTTTTAAAACTCTATATCTTTCGTATTTAACAATTAATTATTTTTAATCTTTAAAACTCCACATCTTTCAAATCCTAACTCAGAAAAGAAATCTATATAATATATATTTGTAAAAGACGAACAAAACTAAAATCCATGAGTAATACTTTTAAATAGTTTTTTTTCTTATTTTCGCAACCAAATTACATTTACAAAAGAAGATAAAAATGGTTAAAGAGTATTCGAGACTACTAGATGGTTATCTTTAAATACTCATTTATCACAAAATGGTTATCCGTACTTTATCGAATTTTGGAAGATTATTGGTAAATAAATTTGATGTTGGATAGTTATCGGTAGATTTTTTTTTACTATCAAGAAACCAAATTTAAAATGATTTAAATATATATATATATATATATATATATATATATATATTGATGAGAAAGTTAATTATTGCTTTTTAAAATTATTAATTTTGAATATCATTAAAACCTTTAAAAATATGTTACTCCATGCTTTTAGGTATTAGTTATTAAAATTATTCATTCGTGTGTTTTATTAATTTTGTTGGTTCATACATTGATCTAACCTGAGTAAAATTATTGAGTGTTTAAATAGAAATATTTGAGTAATTTATAAACTAGTAAATTAAACTCAAATATTATTATATTCTAAGATTTTATTATAAAACCGTAAAGAACGCCGTTAAACCCTTATTATTAGACTCATTGTATGTATTTTTTTACTCTCAGTAGATCTCACACTGCTTTTAGTCACTTGCGTAATCAGTAAACCGTTGATTCTTTTGACGATCTATTTTCACTACAATTGATTTTTATATTTTCTTTAGTCGATTTTAATTTTTTGTAGTCGACATGTATTCGTCAACCATTAACAACCAGTCACGATGAATTTTTCATTATATCGATATTTGATTGGTGTTCTCCGATTGTAGCAGCTCAGGACTTTGTAGTTGTTCCTTCGACTTAGAAATTCAGGAATATTTGTAGGTCTAAGGCCAATTCTCTATTCACACATCTTCCATTATTATGGAGCCTCTGCTATTTATCATCAGAGGAGTTCCCGCTAGCCATCGAATATTCTCATGTAAATCTATTTATGTTATTGTCGCGCTTTGTGTAAGTCGATAATGATTTGAAGTGTACAATTAAACACACGTTTTTCTATGGAACTGTTAAATTCCAGCCGAAATTCCGGTCTATTTTATAACTTAGGGTTTTCATATTCCTATGTTTATATGTATGGGAGCAAGAGATAAGAGATACACGCATAAAAATATAATAAGAGAGAAGATTTTTAATTTCCGAATCTGTTGAGTGTAGTCACAGTATAAAGGGTTGATCGATGGGCAAATGGTATCAATTTTTTTTTACTTTTGGGTAATGTGTTTGGGAATTCTAACGTTTCAATTTGTCCGGTTGGATTGTGATTTGGTGCTACGGTTTGAGAGAAATCATTGTCGGAACAGTGTAGCATTTTGGTGATATTCTTCATTTTTACTTCTCTTCCTGTTAAACTGTTATGCTTAAAATTGTTGGTGAATTTATAGATCTTTATTAGATTGAATTGGATATACTTGTATCATCTATCATAATAATAGAAATGGTTTTGATAGACTCCTAATAAGTCTCATAATTTTTTACTCTTCACATTGAAGGAGTTCTTCCACGTAAAATAAATCTTATGTGCTGATTCATTTTATAGTTGCTTATTTTTTGGATTAAAATTGTGGTTTATTTTAATTAATTAATTTGTAAATCGTTGGTGGTAAATTGAGTTTCTTGTTTGTTTGGTTGACTGTCTTGAAGTTTTTTTCATGGGTGCTTTGATATACTACCATTTTGGGTCTTATAGTTGGTATCAGAGTTTGTGGTTTTTATTTAGCCATTGAATATGAAGTATAACAATGATAACTCTATGATTAATTTAACATCAACCAATTATTCTATTTGGAGACGGTGATGGAGGATTTGTTGTATTACAAAGATATGCGTGATCCAATTGAGCTAATTAAATATGTTTATGGTACTTTTACTAAACATGTCAAGTTGCAAGATAAGCAAGAAATGTTTTGGGAGAAGTTGAAAAGAAAGACTTTGGGGACTACTAGAAAATGAGTTGATATTAATATCTTCAATCGTGTTTCTTAATATTCTGACCCGTATGATTAGTGGAAGAAATTAGAAGCTTTTTATGAAAGGAAGACCGCTCATAACAAAGATTTTATGATTAAAAAAACTTATTAATTTGAAGAATATTAATAAATTGACTATTATGAAGATTGTTCTTGATGATGAGTTGTAGGCTTTGTTCTTGTTGATTTTTTTACCAAACACTTGGGAGACCTTGGTTATGACTATTAGTAACTCTGCTCCATTTGTTTTTTATATGTAGATGTTATAAAAAAAGCATGTTCAGTGAATAGATTAGAACACAATGAGATATGAGTTGGAAATTCACAAGCTCTTGTTACCGAGAATAAAAGTAAAAAACAAGAGTAAAGTATCTAAATTTTATGGTAACTCAAAGAGAATATTCAAGCCTAGATATACGAAAGAGACTAGGACATGATACTATTGCAGCAAGCCCGATCATATATAAAAGTATTATTGTCGATTGAAGAAAGAAAAATATAACAAGTCAGATTCATAAAATGAAGGTGATAATAAAAATACTACAACTATTGCTTCTACTAGTAATGATGGTGCCTCTTTAATTTTTATTATTGGTAAGTGACATCATGTTGATAGTTCAGAATCATAATGGCTTGTGGATACATGGTCTTTATATCATCGTGTCTCTAATATAGAATATTTCTTAAACTATAAAAGTGGAAATTTTGGTAGTGTTAATCTAGGAAATCATAGCTCAACTATCATTATTGGGTTGGGTGATATGTGTGTGAATACATGTATTGAGTACATACTTACACCAAAGGAGGTATGCCATATTCGTTATCTACGTATGAATTTATTGTCTGCAAATGTCATTGATCAAGATATATTTGTCACTTCCGGTGATGGTAAGTGGAAAATGTCCAAAGGTACGATAGTAGTTGCTCGAGGTAATTTGTGTTGCTATTTGCATAAGATATAAACGGGTATATGTTATGGTGAGCTGAATGAATTTAGGGAAGAGAATTATACTAACTTGTAGCATCAAATATTAGAATGCACGAGTGACAAGAAGATGAAAAACTTGGATGGTAAGTCACTCATTCATGTTAACAAAGCTATTATCATTGACAATTATGACTATTTTTTGGCAAGAAATTAACATAGAGCTTTGTTTTCTAAAACTTCTACTAAAATGCAAAAAAAGTTGAACTTACAGTCTCACGTTTGTGGTATAATGTATATTGATTCTATTGATGGTAACAAGTATTTTTTTTTAAATTTATTAATGATGCTACTAAAAAAACTTGGGTATACATGATGCAAACAAAAAGCTAAGTGCTCGAGATTTTTTAGAAATTTCATGTCATGGTAGAAAGAAAGAAAATGAGAAAGTTGAAATATCTTAAATCTGAAAATGGTGATGAGTATACTTCGATGAGTTCAAAAATTATAACTCACATTGTGATATTATACATGAGAGTACAATACTATATACACCAAAATTTAATAGAGTTACAAAGAGAATGAACCAAACAATTGTAGAGAAGGTGAGATGTATGCAATAAATGTCTAAGCTTTCTAAGATATTTTGCACTGAAGCATTTAATTATTTTGTATAGTTTATGAATAAAGCTCAACCACAACTCTTAATTTTAATATTCCTGAGAGAGTATAGAAAGGAAATGATCGTACATATTCACATATTAGAATTTTTGGTGCAATGCATACATACATGATTTAAAGAAACATATATCTAAACCTGTTTCGAAGAGCAATCCTTGCGTGTTTGTTGGGTATGGTGATGAAGAGTATGACGTGAGACCTTACAATTTTGAAAAGAAGAAATTAGTGAGAAGTAGAGATGTGGTATTCCTTGAGCATGAAAAGGGTGCAAATATTTTGGATACAAGGTTCACTTTTACCTTAAAAAATCTTTTAATACTATTATTGACATTTCTTCTTTTAATATTCCTTATATAAATAAGCCAACAGGTGAGAATGTTGAGGTGGTTCTCATTGATATTTAGGATGTTCCATGAGGTGGTGATTTACAAAACTATGATTGTAGTGAGACTTTATTGGAGAAAGAACTTCATGATGAATAAGTTTATGAGAAGTGGGAGCAACCTACCCTTCACGTGGAGGATGTGCATGTGCGAAGTTCAACTAGGGAAGAAAACATTTAACAAGATATCCATGCTCAAAGTTTATTATGATCACTGAAGATGGAGAGACAGAGAATTATCAAGAGTAGTATCTCAAGAGGAGAACAATCTCTAGCTTGATGCTATGAAAGAAGAAATGAATTCCTTATAAAATAATGAAACTTACAAGCTAGTGAAACCACCTAATGGAAATGAAGTCTTTAAAAATAGATCAATTTTCAAGAATAATATAGATGGTGAGAAGATGGAAACAGAAATGTAGATTGGTTGTAAAAGATTGAAATCAGAAAAATGCATTGATTTTGGTGAGATATTCTCTCCAGTTTTCAAGATGACTTATATAAAAAATTGTGTTGGGTTTAACTACAAGTTTTAATCTTGTGTTGGAACAACTTGATGTAAAAATTGTATTTTTCAATGCTGACTTGCATGAGGAAATGTACATGGAGTAACATGAAAGTTTTAAAAAGAAGGGGAAACAAACGTCATTCGTAAGCTGAAGAAAATTCTGTATGGGCTTAAACAATCTTCAAGGCACTAATATCGGAAATTCGACTCATTTATGATAAATAATGGTTACAATCATACTTATCCTAATCTTTGTGTCTATTTCAGATAGTTACCTAGAGGTAATGTCATCACATTTCTTCTATATGTAGACAATATGTTGATAGTCGGTCAAGACACTAGTATGATTATTAGTTTGAATAAAGATTTAACCAAATCATTTGAAATTATTTTGGTCTAGCAAAGCAAATCTTAGTCATGGAGATTATTCGACATTAGAAAAGCTAGAAAGTTATGGTTATCATAGAAAAAATATATTGAACATGTACTTGAAAAGTTCGATATGAAGAATGTCGAACCAGTTAATACACAATTAGCTACAAGCTTCAAGTTAAGAAATAATGGGAGTGTGTGGGAGCGTGTTGGTAATATGGGGGTCCGGTCCGAATATTCCGCCTCTTATATCGGCTTTGCATTTGGTCAACTACCAAAAGGCCTCATACTAGTTGAGGTATGTTCTTACTTATATACCACTGATCCTTCCCATGTTTAACCGATGTGGGATGTGGGACTTTGGTCGCCATCCTAACAAATCCTCCTCTCGAACAAAGTACCACTAAGCCTCCTCTCAATTGACTTTCATCCGCTCACTCTAATCAAAGATTGCTCCACCTGAGCAATAAAGCTTTTTACAACGGATCTACTACTCTCGAACATCCTTCCTTGTTCCTTAGCTCTACTATCCACTCCAATCAAGTACCACCGCTTGATGAGTCATGGACGCTTTAGCTCCACTATCCACTCCAAATCAAGTACCACCGCTTGATGAGTCACAGACGCTCTAGCTCCACTATCCACTCCAATCAAGTACCACCGCTTGATGAGTCATGGACGCTTTAGCTCCACTATCCACTCCAATCAAGTACCACTGCTTGATGAGTCATGGACGCTCCGAACTAGGATCTCTAGAGTAGATCACATTGAGCATGGCTATTGATTCATCATATTCAACCTCCGAGAATTTCACCACCATCGCGTTCCGTCTGGGCCTGACGCTCTGATACCACGTGTTGGGAATATGGGGATCCGGTCCGCATATTCTGCCTCAGTATATAAGTACGGAACACAACCGATCTCAACACTAGTATGATATTGTCCGATTTGGCACCCGAAGGTCCTCACGGCTTTACAATTGGTCCATTACCAAAAGGCCTCATACTAGTTGAGGTATGTTTTTACTTATATACCACTGATCCTTCCCATGTTTAACCGATGTGGGATGTGGGACTTTGGTCGCCATCCTAACAGTGCCCAATAAGAGAAAAAGAGAAAAAAGTACATTAACTATCCTCTACTTTTGGCTGTTAGTTCTTTGATGTATGTTATGGTGTGTAGAATACCATATATTGCATATGATTTCGGTTTAATAGGTAGGTATTTATCGAATATGTGTAAAGTTCATTAGGGAGCAGTAAAGTGGATTTTCATATACTTGCAAGAAGGACCATGAATTTCTTCATTCCAACTATGTTCTACAACTTTAAAATATTCAGGTTGCAAAGTGTATATAGTCTCTTCCATTTTCTATTGTTTTACCAAGTGAATTTGGAACCCGAATAACCAACATCTTTTAGGCCACATTCTTGTATAACATTATTAAAGTCATCAATATTTCTCAAGCACAATGTAAAACAATCAATATGTTCTTGAGAGTTAGTTATAATATTGAAACCCCCCATCACAATCCATGGTTTAGTACTTTCAGCAATGCCTCATAAATGTTCCTAAAGATAAAATCTTTGATCTTGGGTTCCTTTAGCATAAACTATTGTAACTAGGGACTCTTTATCAATATTTGAGTGGAATACATTTAACTGCAAATATTGTTCATGGTTGATAATAATTTCTGCTTTAAAATCTTCTTTCCAATACATATTGCGATTAGAATTTGATGTACTATAGATATCTCAGCTTCATTGTAATTAGAATTTGATGTACTATAGTGATATCTCAGCTTCCTTGTGACCTTGCGAATATGTTCAACTAATATCATTGGCTATTTAATTGCAATAAAATCTGTTTTTCTACTCTTTCAATAGATTGGAGTTATCTAAGTGTACCTTTATTTCTGATTCCTTTGTGAAGGTTATTTAAATGACCAAAAAAAGACCTTAATGACCTTTTATTTTTTAATGTCTTATTTTCTATGATTTGTGTCCGTATTTATTTTCTTCTAAGTTTTATAATATATTCGTTACTAATTTTTTTATATTAAATATATGAAAAAGTTTATTCTTTTTTTAATATATTTTATTAAAACTGATTTTTATTAAATACATTGAAAATTTCAAGATTCTAATTACTTATTTTATTATTTTTCAAAAATAAAAATATTTTATTAATAATATTTTTAACCAATAACATATCCTAAAACCTATTAGACTTAATTACCGAAATACCTAAAAATAACAGTCATATATTACTGTTATTTCTAATATATAATATCTTTGAACATTATGCAAATATTGTATGCTTTTTCAGAATTTTCGTAATTAAATGCATCCTTTTATTTAATTCTTCATATTAAATGCGTCGACACCAAATATATTAGCGTATTGAATGAACCTTCGTGGCTTGTTCCTTAGCTATGTCTTCCACTCCTAATAATTTCTTTAAGACTTAAATGGCTTGAAGAGTTCAACAGAAGGAAGGTATGAGCTATTGAATATGCCATACATTTGTTTGATTGTTAAAGATAGATATAGTCGTTTAAAAACCTACTTACTTCTATTTCATTTTTTAATTTATCTTTATTCGTACATGTTGATATTGAATTCCTTATGTAAAAGGATGAAAGATTTTTTCTTATGAAATACAGAAGAACATAAAAAACTTATATTTTCGAGAGCTGAAGTATAATATTTTATCAAGAACATTTTATCATTTATACTACTTCAAAATAAATATAAGATTTATCGGTTTTTATCAAAGGTAATTTTGTTATGGATCGGAAATAATATATTGGATATGTTTTCAAAACATCCACCTTATATTATAATATGTTAATATTCAACACTCTATAAAGGTTTATTTGATCGGTGAAAATTAAATAAATTTAATTAAATTGTAAATATTAAACTTATATAGTGCGTAAAAAGTATAGTTTTCGAAATATTAGGTTTATTTGAGTTACGGTGTGAATTATAGAAAACAATAAAGACATATATCACTTTTGGTAATAGTTTTTTTTTTGTTCAAATAATCCACAAAATTTTCAATATTTTTTGGTAAATTTTATTTTGTTCAATTTTATTTATTTTTTATTTTTTATGAATAAATAAATAATATTTCGTTAATTTTTACGGACACACTACTACATGAAATAATTTTGATCATATTTTATAGCCACATCTTTACCCAATTTGGATTCTTTTTAAATTGTAAAAATTAGATATAAAAATTACAAAAACTATTCAAATCGATATTATTTTTGTTTATATTTTATTTTTGATTTTTTTAATTATTTTTAAATAAGATGATCAACTTGATGTTAATCCAGTTATTACTTTTGAGGATATTGATAAAATTTAGATTTATTTAAGACGTAATCATAATAGAAACTCATGTGAAGAAATTATACAAAACATAATATAGTATTCATATTTTATTTTATTAAATATTTATATTTTATTATTATTATTTAATTTCCAATTATTATTATAAAAAAACAATATGTAAGTGAACTTGTGAATTTAACTCTTGAAAAAAACTATTTAATTTAATTTACAATTTGCAGAAATATGTGTTTATTGGACTTGTGAAAAATATTGTAGTTGAGTTTGTAAAATTATTATTTACGATAATTTGTGATAATCAAACTTGTGAAAATATGAGCTAAAAGAAATGTGAAAATATAATAATTGAGCTTGTGAAAAAATAATGCACAAACAATTTCTAACATATTATAACTCCAAAGTTTAAAAATCAGTTCAAAATAAATTGCAAAAACACAAAAAATAACACACAAATGATTTCTAACATACTATAACTCTACAAGTTTTTAAAAACAGTTCAAATAAGTTGAGAAAACACAAAAAGTAACACAAAAACATGTGATAACCTACTGCAAGTCTATGAATTGTAAAAAATAGTTCAAAATAAGTTATGGAACACACACAAAGATGTCATAACCTACTGCAAGTCCACGACTTGCAAACAAATAGTTCAAAATAACTTGTAAAAATACAAAAAATAACATATAGACATATCCTAACATATTGCAAGTCCACAAATTAATTCATTTGAATTTTTGAAAACATAAGTTACAATAATAATTCTTTTGCGCTTGTGAAAAAAGCGTGCAAATAAATTAAAAAATAGAATTTAAAAAATTATGTACAAAATAATAGTTTTTTTTTTGCAAAACATATCATTGAGGGTTCTTATTTTGTCCATCTTAAAAAAATATTGATTTTTTTGTTATCTTTTACATATTATGGTTATAAAAATACGAACTTTTAAAATTTAAATAAATAAAATCAAAAAATTAATTGTAGTCCTTAGATTAAGGGATGCTGGTTGTTCAACTATCTCTATTCCCATGTGTTAACACATATTAGGGGACTAATTTTGCATGCTCAAGTATAAAATTGTTGGGTACTATATGGTAATTATAAATTTAGATGTGTGTCAATCCATAACTCATTCTCAATAAAAAAAAGATATTACATTTAACTATTTAACTAATGTTTACAATAAGTATGATATTTTATATTTGCATGAATAAGACATTTACACTTAAGATATTTTTACAAATTCTCACTTGGATCATTACATGCATTTAATGTATCGAATAAAGTATACATTAAAGGATATTGTTGTATTACCATGTAATCCAAAATGTCTTATCATTTTAGACAATCACCAACAATTGATTAAAAAGATCGCATCACTTGAGACGTAACGGTTTCTGCAGTAACCATGTTGACAACTATCACCAAAAAGAACCTTGACTTCTCATGGTATATAGCATGAAAAATCACATGACTTTCTAATCACATAATTTCAATTTTATACTGGTCCATCTTAACTAAACTAGTTAAATTAAAATACATATACAATAGATGTAAAAAATAACTAACTATTGTATATTCTAACTAAATAAAAAATATACACAATAAAATATAAGGCTGAACGTAAACTAAATTATAGATAAAACACTCACTGAATTTGAATATCTTCTAGACTAAAGACGCCAACACTAATATTGAGTTCATAAATTTTTTTGAGCGTTAAATTTATAGTTATGAAAGATGAAAAGGAAAAAAATATTAAATATATCTCTTTTCTACAATTTAAAAATGATCAAAGAGTTTTATGTTATTTGTTATGCTTTTATTTAATTAAATATAAGGAACCAAATATTTTTTTACATTGAATATTATCGTGTGTGCTATAAAAATAACAATATAAAATAGGAATATCTAAATCACACAAATTTTCTTAATATCCATTAGATTTATAAATTTATGGTGCATAAATGATTATATTTTATTACATGAGTTTCTTAATATCAATATGTGATAATTTATCCTCTATAAATATCATATGAATCTTAACATATTATACAATAATCCTTCTCACATAATCCTTAAATATTTATTTAGGATTTTGTTTTTAATGTTACCATGTTATGATTTTTCAACATGCTATTAATATATTTCCTTTCTGAGAAACTCATACAACATGAAAAGCAAATTTGATGAATCTAAGTTCCTAACACATAAGATGAATCTATGGCGCTGTGTGTTTACCATAGATGATAGTTTATCAATATCATCGTAAGCGATGACGTCATTCTCGAGCTACGATTGTGCTGTTGACAGTTGTTTGCCCACCTACTGTCATTCTAATCATTACACTAGTAGTATATGGTTAAAGTTTTTCCAAGAATCTTCTTCATAAACTCAATAGTAGTTTTTTTGTCAAATAATCGATAAAGTTTCGATATTATTTCCATTATTTCTTAGTAAAATTTATTTTGTTCAATTTTTTTATGAACAAATAAATAATATTTCACCATTTTTTACGGACACACCACTGCATGGAATAATCGTGATCATATTTTATTCCACATCCTTACACAATGTGTATTTTTTTAAATTGTAAACAGTAGATATAAAAATTACAAAAATAATTTAAATCGATATTATTTTTGTTTATATTTTATCTTTGATTACTTTAGTTATTTGTAAACAAGATGATCAACTTGATGTTAATCCAATTATTACTTTTAAAGATAGTGATGAAATTTAGAATTATTAAAAACGTAATCAAAATAGAAACCCATGCGAAGAAATTATACAAAAAATAATAATTTATATTATTATTATTATTATTATTATTATTATTATTATTATTATTATTATGAAAACAATATGCAAGTGAACTTGTGAATTTAGTTCTTGAAAAAACAGTTTAATTTAATTTGCACTTTGCAAAAATACGTGTTTATTGAACTTGTGAAATATATTGTAGTTAAATTTGTGAAATTATTATTTACGATAATATGTGATAGTCGAACTTTTGAAAATAATATAGTTTAATTTACAAATTACTATTTACAAATATGAGCTAAATGAAATGTGAAAATTGAATAATTGAACTTGTGAAAAATTAATGCACAAACGATTTCTAACATACTATAACTCCACAAGTATAAAAATCATTTAAAAATAAATTACAAAAACACAAAAAAAATAACTCACAAACAAGTTTTTAAAAATAATTCAAAATAAGTTGGGAAAAATAAAAAAGTAACACACAAACATGTTATAGCCTGCAAGTCCATGAATTGTAAGATACAGTTCAAAATAAATTGTGAAACACACATAAAGATGTCATAATCTACTGCAAGTCCACTACTTGCAAACAAATAGTTCAAAATAAGTTGTGAAAATACAAAAAATAACATACACACGTATCCTAACATACTGCAAGTCCACGAGTTTATCATTTGAATTTTTGAAAACATAAGTTACAATAATAATTCTTTTGCGTTTGTCAAAAAAGTGTACAAATAAATTTAAAAAATAGAATTTAAAAAATCATGTACAAAATAATAGCTAATTGTTTTTGGCAAAATATATCATTGAGGGTTCTTATTTTGTTCATCTTAAAAAAACAGAAACATTGATTTTTTTTGTTGTCTTTTACATATTATGGTTATAAAAATACGAACTCTTAAAATTTAAATAAATAAAATCAAAATATCAATTGTAGTCCTTAGATTAAGGGATGTTGGTTGTTCAACTATCTCTATTCCCATGTGTTAACACATATTAGGAGAATAATTTTGCATGTTCAAGTATAAAATAGTTGGGTACTATACGGTAATTATAAATTTAGATGTGTGTCAATCGGTAACTCATTCTCAATTAAAAATTATTACATTTAATTATTTAACTGATGTTACCATAAATATGATATTTTATATTTACATGAATAAGACATTTACACTTAAGATATCTTTACAAATTCTCACTTGGATCATTACCTGCATTTAATGTATCGACTAAAGTATACATTAAAGGATATTATTGTATTACTATGTAATCCAAAATGTCTTATCATTTTAGAAAATAATCAACGGTTGACTAAAAGGATCGTGTCACTTAAGACGTAACAGTTTATGCAGTAACCATGTTGTCAACTATCACAAAAAAGAACCTTGACTTCTCGTGGTATATACTATGGAAAATCACAAGACTTTCGAACCACATAATTTTAATTTCATTATAGTCAATCTTAACTAAACTAATATTTTTAAAGTAATATATACATATATATATATATATATATATATACAAACAAGAGATGTAAGAAAAAAACTAAATATTATATATTCTAACTAAATGAAAAATATACACAATAAAATATAAGACTCGCTGTAAATTAAATTATGGATAAAACACTCACTGAATTTGAATATCTTCAAGACTAAAGACGGCCACACAAATACTGAGTTCATAAATTTATTTAAGCGCTAAATATATAGTTATCAAAAATTAAAAGAGAAAAAATATTAAATATCTCTCTTTTTTAAAATTTAAAAATGATCAAAGAGTTTTATGTTATTTGTTATGCTTTTATTTACTTAAACATAATGAACCAAATATTTTTTTACATTGAAGTTATCGTGTGTGCTATAAAAATAATAATATAAAATATACCTATCTAAATCACACAAATTGACTTAATATCCATTAGATTTATATGGTGCAAGTTTCCTAAAATCAATATGTGATGATTTATCCTCTATAAATATCATATGAATTTTATCATATTATTCAATAATCCTTATACATAATCCTTAAATGTTTATTTAGGATTTTTTTAATGATACCTTATCTTGAAAAAACTTAAGCATAAAATAAACTGTTGATTACCAAAATATATGAAATCTTATACATCTTTTGAATTTCTAATCAATCTTGAGATATTTATTAATATATTTTACCTTATTTTTCTTCAAATGAATTTATAATCATGTCATTTTTCATGTTATGATATTTCAACATGCTCTTAATATATTTTTTTTGTGATAAACTCATACAACATCAGAAGCGAATTTGATAAATCTAAGTTCCTAACACATAAGATGCATAAACCTAGATATTTCACATTCAATGAACTCAACTTAAATTTCCACGTGGTTGCAACATCTTCTCATATTATAGTGATTAATAAGTCATTGACATACAACACTAAATATGGATCTATTGTTACTCAAAAAGTGATATACATAATATTATACTTGACAGGGTCAGAAATTATTGGGGGCTAAGAATGGAAAGTGGATTTGATTTATATTGGGGGAAATTTTAGACTCATAATAAAAACCATGTTGAGTAAGCTGGGTTCCTAGCCACTAAGGTGTGTGCCAGCCTTATATGTTCTTAGTCCTGGAGGCTCATGAGTTTGACCCATACATATTACCCGACCCGATTGGCCCATGGATCCAAAATTATCCTATAAATAGTCCAAATAATAGCATTTAATGGGTTGGTATATTTCTCTCTCTATATTAAATATAAGCACTTTAATTATCTCTCTACCCGCTACCCAAAAAAATTATACTTTGTCTAAATACTTACCTAAATTACCCTCCAACTAGATTCTTTCATCACCCAATTGGCGAGCACAGTGGGAGCAGAAGGTGCCCGAATAGCAGTATTTAAAACCTGACGTGTATATTAGCCTTTAGAGATATTTGAAACATGGATCCCGATATGTCGATAGATCCCCCTCTTGAAAATGAGGGGGTCAGAGGCGATGTTGAACATGTGAACACATACTATGTGAATCATGATACTGAGGAAATACTTTTCATGCAAGAAGATCGTGATCAACTACGGGCAGCAATTAAGGCATCAAAGGGTCAAAGGCAGGCTGAAAATGATATGAGTGGAAATAATCCATCAGAATATCCTAAACCCAATATGCCAGATAATAGTCATACACATAATTCAAATGACCAGTCCCCTAAAGCCTACCTAAGGAAAAAAAGGAACATCGGGCTAAAAAATATTCAAACGCATCGGATTCTACTGAAGGTTCAACAACATAATCAAAATCAAAATCAGAAGTTTTTTCTTTCTCTTTAAGTAGTGATCATGCTCATAAAAAGAAGAAAGAAAAGATAGCTAAAAATCATTTAAAAAAGCACCAAAGGTCAAGTAACCAGGACTCTTCATGTAAGAAAATGGACCAGCAGGGTAAAGGAAAAAAGAAAGACTATCAATGGAAAATGAAAGGGTCAGCATACCAAAGTATAAATCATATGTTGAATAATCAATTTGTTGTGCAATCTGGACCTGTAATCTTTTCCACTCCCAATAAAGACTATATGTTTAGCCAATGGCACAATTGGAGACAGTCACCATTGTCCTCAAAGATTCTCTCCGAACATTTTCCCAAACAATTTGATAGTTCAAAGATGGAAAAATATGATAGGATCCAGGATCCTGACAATCATCTTGAGAAATTTAAAATTTCATTATGAATTTTAATGATGATGATAAGCTGTTATGTAGGTTTTTTCTCAAAAAATCAACGGTAGTGCCTTGAAGTGGTATAACAGATTGCCACATGGATCAATCAAGAATCTTGACATATTTTCAAAGGTATTCTGAAGGCAGTGTGTGGGAAGTAAAGAACTCTATGGAAATGGTGATACAATAATCTATTATGGACAATATCTGAATGAGTCATTAAAGGACTATATTAGCCATTTTGTAGATACTAAAAAGGGGTTGGCAAATTGTTTTGAACAAGTGGTTATAACTTCGTTGCGACAAGGTTTATTAGCTGGTGAGTTGGTTGATTCAGTGACTCAAAAGAAGGCAATATTCTATGGTGGGTTACTGAATCATGTCGAACAAAAAATCACAGGGGAGGAGACCAAGAGACTGAGGTAACCTCAACAATATATGTCTGCCCTTACAACTTTTATCCCACAAGTCACAGTTAGCAACTGTCTGAGGCACTCAGGATAAGGTTCTCATCGGTCCAGACAAAGTTTGTCTAATCAGGGTCAACAATCCAGGCCAAAAGAAAATCAATGGGTCTAGCCTGATTATTATACAAAGCTAAATGAGAACGTGTATACCATCTATGATTGGACCAAGAACGTGGTATAGTTCTGAAGGCCAGCACCGATCGAAATTCCGAGGGAAAATCGAAATAAACGGTTTTGCAGATATCATAATAATGTGGGACATGACACCAAGGATTGTATTGCTCTAAAACAAGAGATACAAACATTGATTGAAAATGGGGAGCTAACTATATTTGTTAAGTCACAAGCGGGTAATAGGCGCGTCACATGTCGCAGCCTAGTGCAAGTGGAACGCAAACTGCACCAATCAATACCCAAAAGATGAATACTAAAGTGTCAAAACAATAAAGTAAAATGGTAATTATTGAACAATTCGATGTGGATTCGGAGTACTTGGACCCCTGATCCGGATCAGAGTCGAATCAATGTGGTAACCATAAAGTACTAGAAGTGTTTCTGAACTATTCCATTTATTCGAATCATTAACCATTTTTATGGGAGATACAGTGACAACACATTCGAGTTGCTCTAGGAAAAGACATGTGGTAAGTTTGACCACACAGTTGGAAGGGAAAATATCTACACACCTCTATCAAAGCCCCGCTCCTTTCATAGTGTTGGATGAAAACGACTTAAAAGACATCGCAGGACTACATAAGGATGATGTGGTAATAGGGGCATATATTGAGGGCACAGATATCCGAAGAATTTTGATTGACACGGGTAGCTCGACCAATGTATTATTTCTGTCTACTTACAAACATATGAAGAACCCATCCGTTATTCAATGGCCAAACAAAACTATAGTGGGATTTACGGGTAACTCTCCTGATTTCATTAGAGAATTAAAATGTGAAGCGTTGTTAGGCAAATGGCCATTTAAGAAAAAAGGTAAGGGTTTTGTTTGTAGTAGTGGATTGTCTGAACCCATGCAATGCAATTTTTGGCAAATCATGGTTGTCAAGAACTCACACAATCACATCAATAATTCACCAGTGTCTAAATTATGCGGTTGGAAGTCAAGTGAGAGTGGTTTGGAGCAGGAAAAAATTGGCAAGTGAGTGTTATGTTACCACACTTGCTCCAAAATCTATGGAAACTGTCGTAACCAAAAAACAATATTAATTACTAGATTCCTCTTCAGATCTGAACATGAAACTCCTAGTGCTTTTATCCTAGTTGAAGAGGTCGAAGTGCATAGTTTAGCAGATGAGAATATTGTTAGAATTCAAATTAGAACCAGAATTGAAGGAAACATTATTATATTTAAATTCAAAAATTTACATGTGTTTGTTTGGTGCAATGAAGATGTAACTAATATACTGAAAATTATCATTTTCCACAAACTATCTGTATGATCCGACGCATGGCAATTAGTCTAGAGAATGAGGTCTTTTTCTAACGAAAAATATGAAGCTATAGTTAAAGAATTAGACAGATTGACTAAGATGAGCATATTTGAGAATCCCAATATCCACTTTGGGCTGCAAATCCGGCGCTTGTTAAAAAGAAGAATGATAAATAGTGAATGTGCATTGATTTTACATATCTCAATAGAGCATGTCCCAATGATCCTTTTAATGTTCCCCGAATATACCAGTTGGTGGATTCTACTTTGGGAAATAAATTTTTATCCTTTATGGATGCTTTTACTAGGTACAATCATATAAATATGGGTCTGAACGATCGATACCATACCACATTCATCACTAATACGGGGCTTCATTGTTACAAGATAATGCTTTTTTGGTTAAAGAATGTCGGGGCCACTTACCAGTGATTGGTCTATAAAGCATTTTCCAGTCAGATCAGAAGAAATATGAAAGTTTATATTGACGAAATGATGGTGAAAAGCCCAAGGTAGGAGAATCATATACTTGACCTCAAATAAACTTTTTCTAATTTGGAAGCCATCAACTTAAAACTAAATCCTAAAAGGTATACATTCAGTGTTAGATCCATTAAATTTATGTGCTACATAATCATTGAGAAAAAGATCCAAACTGATCCAGACCAATTGAATGTTTTGTTAACTATGGATCATCCTCGCACCATCAAAGAAGTT
This sequence comes from Limnanthes douglasii subsp. nivea, assembly GCA_036936605.1. Taxonomy (NCBI): domain Eukaryota; kingdom Viridiplantae; phylum Streptophyta; class Magnoliopsida; order Brassicales; family Limnanthaceae; genus Limnanthes; species Limnanthes douglasii. Next base: position 273,689,847 of record JAUPFV010000002.1, read on the forward strand.
CTGGTATTGACTGAGATATTGGCAGCTTTAAATAGGTTTATTTCAAGGTAATCGGATAAATGTGCACAGTTTTTCCGAGTATTGAGAAATGCTAAAGACTTCAATTCGTCCCCAAATTGTGATAAGGAATTCATTGAAATCAAGAGACATTCATCTTTACCTACGACTCTACATGTATCTAGCAGTGTTAGATTATGTTGTAAGTGAAGTATTAGTTCGAGAAATTGACATATATCCCCGCCCTGTTTACTACATTAGTAAGAGTTTATTATAAAAGCTAGCTTTAGCTTTGGTAATAACATCTGGTGTGGTTAATTTCTGTTTGAGGGTAATTTCGTAAAGTATTTTGGGAATTTAATGTTTAAGGTAGAGAGTAGTTAGATAATTAAGTTGTGTACTAGCAGTAAATTCTGATGACCCTCATGAATGAAAGTGGTTGGGGGTATTTATACTTAATTCATGACCCATGGGCCTGTTGGGTTGGATTGTGGAGTCGAGTTGAGTTTAATGACCCATTAGTAATTTGGTGTGAAGTGACCAACATCTAGCTTAGTCATATTCCACTATGTTAGTCTTGTCCGAGAGAGGAGTGAGATAATTAAGTTGTGTGCTAGTAGTAAATTCTGATTACCCTCATTAATGAAAATGGTTGGAATATTTATACTTAATTAATGGCCCATGGGTCTGTTGGGTTGGATTGTGGAGTCGGGTCAAGTTTAAGGACCCATTAGTAATTTGGTGTGAAGTGACCAACGTCTAGCTTAGTCATATTCCACTTAATCCTATCTGGTTTCACCTGATAATGTTTTTTGTCTGAACTACCCATCGGATAAAAACAATATTCAGTAACTAAAAATCCGACCTCATCAGTATCCAGAAAAATGAGGCCTTATTTTCATGCACATTCCATCAAGCTTTGAAATTCTTCTACTCTTAAAAACGTGTTGTAAAAGCCGATATATGAGGTCGGATGACTAAATGGTCTATCAATTTGAGGGACTTTGATATTGACTTTACTCCTCGAACGATAATCAAAGCTCAAGCTGTAGTTAATTTCTTAGTTGAGTTCCATTCAAAGAGGCCTTATGATGAATCTTCAACCCACAAATCCGAAAATATGGATAACTCAAACAAATGGTGGATCCAGTATGATGGGATGTGAGGATGGAACCTACTTACTTTCCTCCTTCGGGGATTCAATATACCAAGCTATACGTTTTGGGTTTAAGGAATCAAACAATGAAGCAGAATACAAAGCAACTATAGCAGGTTTAAGGCTAGCTCAGATATGTGGTGCCAAAAGAATCTGATTGTTGAGTGATTTGCAGCTAGTCATATATCAAACACTATGGCAATTTGAAACCAAGAAACATCAGTTGGTAAAGTACTTACAAGTGCTAATAGAAATTTATGCTTGTTTTAAGTATGTGAAATACGAACATGTGCCAAGGTTAGAAAATTTGATGGTTGTTTCTCTAGCCACTACTTGCATATTCAGAAACTTACCCTTGGATTATAGTGCAAAAATATCCTTGTATAACAACAACTTATGAAATGGAAGTTGATAATAAAGAGAGTTTGCAAATTTCAACCACACTGAGCCAGGATTACAGGTACGATATTCAATAATTTATTACTAAATGGATCCTACCTGAAGACAAAAGTTTAGCTAAGAAGTTAAAATTCAAAGCACGTGGTTTCTTCGTTTTGAGAGGGATCTCCTATGAAAGATATTTCAGTAAGCCTTTACTGCACTGCCTCGGAACCAACGAATCCCAAACATTTTTATCTGAGTTACATGATGGGGAAGGATTGGCTCATTATGGTTACAAGGCTTTAACTATAAGGGTTTTATTGGCAGGGTGTTACTAGACATCTATTATGGCAGATTTCAAAGAGTTAGTTAGAAGATGTGATCATTGTCAAAGGTATGGAAATGAAATACACGTTCTAGTAGTTCCTATGGAATTAATATGCAAAATAGTACCCTTTGATATATGGGGACTTGAATTGGTCGGACTATCATTTTGGTAATTGATTAATTTTCCAAGTTTGGAATTCCTAGACGTATTACCACAGACAGTGGTCTCAATTCGACAATAAGGACATGATAGTGTTTTGTGCATCAAGGGGAATTTATCATTGTTTCTCTTTACCTTTTAATCCCCAAGCCAGTGGATAGAGGTGGAAAACATGACTATTTTGATGGTCCTTAAAAAGAACATAAAAGGAGCATACGGTAAATGACCTAATTATCGACGAGAAGTATTATGGGATTACCGAACTACTCCACACACTACCACACACTACCACACAAGAATCTTCTTTTTCCTTGGTTTATGAAATGGATGAAATCACTCCAATAGAAGTTATTCTTCCTTCTTTCAGGGTCTAGAATTATTCCGAAGAGGAAATGAAGTTGTAATAAGAGATCAATTGGACTTGATTGAAGAAAATAGAATAAAACCCCATTTAAGAACCATACATTACCAAGGTTTGATGGGAATTAGGTATGCGTCTAAAGTACAAAAAAGAGATTTCCAAGTGGGAGACAAAGTCGTGATAAAAGCGTTTCTGCATACTAAAGATAGGAAGTTCAAAAAGCTTTCTCAAAACTGGGAAAGACCATACATTATGGGTGAGAAGATTAAACAAGGAACATATCGGTTGGTTGACTATGAAGGCAATCCTTTGAGGAACCCATAGAATGTCGAACACCTAAGGTTATATCTGGAGTAAACTCATGTTGTATATATTTACTTTGTTTCCATCCAAGGTAAATATTATGGGGCATAATCTTTCCTACCATAGTGACACGAGAAGGTTTTAATGAGGTGTCTGATTTACTAATAATATATATATTTTTCCTTTAAAAATATATTTGTATCAAGATTTTATTTCCATTGAACGGATTACCTTCGAATGTTTCAAGTGCAAGTTTTTATTGCCATCGAATGGATTACCTTCGAATGGCTCAGATGGATCAATTTTTTATTGCCTTCGAATGAATTACTTTAAATGGCTCAGGTGGATCAAGTTTTTATAGCCTTCGAATGGATTACCTTCGAATGGATCAAGTATAATTTTGTATTGCCTTCAAATGACTCAAGTGTAAGTTTTTATTATTTTCGAATGAATCATATCTTAACTTTAATTGTACTTGAATTAATAAGAATATATGAAAAAATAAAAATAAAAATCGATAATATGATAGATAATATAAAGTGCTTTCGGTGATCCAAGGGCTTAACAAAATCTGATGAGAATATTATAAAATGTCTTGGTCATGCTAAGGACTTGCACAAAAGTATCTAAGTTAAAATTAAAACAATAAAATTTCGTACATACATCAAGGGCTTGCATAGAAACAAATATGTCAAAAATACTAGCCTTATGGCTCATTCCCATCGGATTCTCCTTATTCTTTTCATGCTCGAGTCTCACAATTAGAATCCTCTTCGTCAGAACCGTTTTTGGATGAATCATCAGAAATACCAAGCTGATCATCTAAAGGTATGTCATGAGGCAGTAGATCAGCGGGCACATGTCCCCACAATTCCTCAATGGATAACTTGGGGAGTTTCTTGTGAAATAGAAATACCATATCCAATTTGACCGAATCATCTCTCTCTTGTAAAAAATCTATCATTCTTTTATAATATACATCGACAACATCGACTATATATTGAGTAGACATTGCTTTGAGAGAGGTAATCTCACCCTCTTGCTTCTTGAGAAGATCTTCAAGTTTTTTCTTTTCATCCGACAAGCGCTTAATGGTAGCTTGTCATCAGAGTGCTGATTCTTCAAGAAGGTAATCTCCTTAGAAGTGGATGACTGCAAACCTTTATAGTCAGAGTGTAATTTTTCACGATCGGATTTCACTTGGACTAGTTCACCCTTAACAAACTTTGCTTATTCATTTAAACTATTAACCTTGCTCATCTCTCCTTTAACTAAGTTCTTCAAATGCTGATGCTCATCCCGAAGAGAGATGATTTCTTCAACTTGAGACCTTACTTGTCTCTCCAATTCAATTATTGGTCTCACATAGCCTAAAACTACATACCCCAATTCATCGTTTTCATTTCATACTTCGAAGGGAACCTCATCGTGTACTACATCAATTGCGATACTTGTAGATTTGGGAAAGACAGAATCAAAAGCATCAAAATCGAAGGTTCCCATATCTTCTATTGGATCACCATCTCTAAAACATGGCCTTTAAGATGGGGGGAGCAATGGAGAAGGGGGGGGGGGGTTAGATATCGTGATATTAGGAGGGGGAACATAAACAGGGATGGTTGGAAGGGGAACTTCTGGACGAAGTATAATATTCGAACTAATCGAAGTCTTCTTATTCTTCTCTCCCTTATCACTATCATATGTACCCATTTTGTGTCCTTTTTTCTTCTCAGGAACAGGGGATTCTGATGAAATTTTACCTTCTTTAACAGAGGCAGCAACAACATCCAATAAGATTACGTCAATCTCATCTGGCTGCCCCTCACTTCTTTCTTTAGCAACAAACTGTGATGGGCTCTCCTTGATCTTTTTTTATTCTTATGGCTGAGAGCTCTATTCATGGTCGGCCAAAATAGTTTGCCATCAGCCGCCTCAGTCCTTTTAAGGATTTTGGTAGCTCGATGATGAGTGGTAAATTTCTCCCAAAACAGTTCTCGAACAGGCGTGGTCTTCTAGAGATGAGAGCGGACAAAATTGCGATGGGTAAAACGGTTGTGGAATTTATTGGACCATTTTCTATGGCCCATTGATTTAGCTTCTGAAGGTCACTTTTGCATCATCCAAATATTGTAAGAAGGGCTTCGAAATGGTTGATATAAAAAAAATTTGTAAGAAATAAATAACAAGTAACACATAAAATATTTGGAATAATAAATAAATAGGAAGAGGCTTACGTGTGTTCTTCCAATGTCTTGTAACCTGGGCTGGATTCCATTTAGAGGTGATTTTCCTATTGTTTTCCCAATAACCATAGATGAATAAGAATTGGGTTTTCCCGATCTTGTCTACTTTTAAGAGGTCATCTACCACTTCGTAGTTATTCATCATATTAAAATAATAAAAAGGAATATAAGAATTGCGAGATAGACCCGCCACACCAACCAATTGCTCCATTAGCATTAGAATTTTAGAAATCTCTGAGACTATGATGCACACCATCAGTGAAAACCAAACATTTGGGCTAGCTTGGCTTGGGAAAAACTTGAGAATACTAAAGTACCTCACTAGCTCAGGGTCCAAGGAAAACCGAAGGCCCCAATAAAGCACACTAGTGTAGACTACCAACTCTCTATCCCCACAATCCATCATAGTCTCTCCGGGTTGGGGCAACCTCACTTTAACTGAATCAGAAAATCCCCATTTGGCTCAGATCCTCCCTTATAGTTTGGATTCATGGAAATAGACATAATATATTTTATGCAAAGCTATGAGGTACTTGACACTAACCTTGGCAAAGTTAGGTCCGACATATCCTACCAGAGAAGAAGGAAAATGTTTAGTTTATACTTCTAAGGCTCTACATTTTCCTTTGCCTTGTATATCACCATCTTCTGAGTCCTTCAGATTCTGCTTCTCGGATGGCCCCGAAGTTTCCCCAGTCTGACCAGATGTCTCAAGAGGGGAATCTCCATCATTGTCTTCCATATTGTCACCCATGACCCGTGGTCTAGAATCTGAAGGCCCAATGGGCTAAGCCTCAATATTTTCTTCTTCAGGACGAGAAGACTCAGGTGCTAGAGTTGCAGGTTTTTCTCCCATATTTGGTTCTAATGGGAGTTTGGTTGCGAGGGTAGTAGTGTTTTATTCCATGTTCGGAATTTTATGGTCAAGGGTTACTAACGTGTGTAATTTGGTTTGTTGGATCAGTTTTAGTAGAAGAATTATTTTTGGTTTTGGAGAGCCAAGTAACTCTATGTGAAGTATTATCATCGTTATCTGATCCCATAGCTTTGAAGGTAGAAGGGTTTTGATGGCTAGTGACCGCTTGAGATTGGGCTGACCTGATTGTTTAAGTAGAGTGGATGGGTGACATGAATGACTAGGAAATCGAGGTAGGTTCCAGAGGAATACGGTGCATGTTGGAAATGTAAACCCATATGTACTCAGTAGATTGATTTGCAACAATTGTACCTGAAGAGGTAGGTAACCCAACAACGACTCTTGCTTTCTTTTTCTCTTCTTTTAGCTCAGATAAAGTTAGCCAACCACCTTTAGTTAGAGAGTTGGTAGCTGTAAATATACAAACCCTAAAATATGCAAGAACATATGATTTACGGTGGCTAAGGTAGTGGGAAAAATGAAATCTTGCTATAAATAAATTGGAAATTTAACGAAAATACTTTCTCTATCTAGAATTAAAATGTAAGCTATTTCTCACTCTAGAAATACCAACAATAAAAAAATGAAAGAATATTATATAAAGACTAATAAACGTTTGAGTGCCCTACTAGGGAATGAGAATCGACAATGGTAGCTAGGGGGCTATTGGGAAGTGTAACTGTTTCTCTCATTTGATTGGATGGTTTTACCTAGGGTAAAATGAGTCTGTGGGTCCAATAACAAATTGACACGTGTCTTAAAAAGGAACTGGTATAAAGTTATGACTTTATATAGTAACCATTGTTAAACAAACCCAACAGAAGTCGTTCAGATATACGTCAGTTAGCTCTCCCGAAATGTTTCTGAGAGAGCTAATGGGGCTATATGATAGACTTACAAATCATTAGGGGCTAAGAATGAAAAGTGGGTCAGATTTATCTTAAGGGGCATTTTAGCCTCATAATAAAAACCATGCAGAGTAAACTAGGTGCCTAGTGACTAAGTTGTGTGCCAGCCTTATAGTTTCTTGGGTCTGGGGGCTCATGAGCTTGACCCATACACATGACCCGACCCAATTGGCCCATGGATCCAAAATTATCCTATAAAAAGTCCAAAGAACAAAATTTAATGGGTTGGGATCTTTCTCATTCGACATATTAAATACAAGCACCTTACCCGCTACCCAAAATTTAATACTTTATCTAAACACTTACCTAACTTACCCTTTGACCAAATTTTATCATCACCAATACTAAGTTTATTTTAAAAACCATATGTAATTACAACTTTACAAAATTTCATTTGCTTAATCTTCTATATGATTATATATATTACAAACTATTGGCCTTTATTGAAGTTTGCGTATGATTTTTACGAACTCTTTTTATATTCTTTTAAAAAAAACTAATAAGGTATTTAGGTTGTACAACATTAAAAAATACATGAAGTTATACTCATATAATGAATTTTAATATTAAAGTGTGCAATATATACTATAATTATTTTAAAAGAGTCATTTCATTGACTCATATAAAGGTTCACTTAAAAGTTATTAGCTTCATATTGAATAAAGCTTGTTTGATATGAAACTTTTTATATATTGTATCTTATCTAATCAGGTCATATTTGATATTAAATATGAAGAACAGTTCTTTTTTACATCACAAATAAGATCTTATAATAATCCACTTTTGAGAGTTCGAATTCAATGTGGTTTTATGAAAGCTTACATTAATGTTTTACAAGTTTCTTAATGTTATCATATAACCTTTTGTGGTGCTACACAAGCTAAAATTGCCTTATTAAATTTCACCATAAGTAATCTTAAAATTTATGTAAAACTCTATATGACATTATAAAAGATGAAACTAAATTATTATACTATATCATAAATAATATTCTTATATAACTATTTATAACGTTACAAAAACTTAAACTAAATTCTTATATTACATTACTCTTTGTAATAGTTTTTATGACGTTACACGAGCCGAAACTAAATTCTTATGTTATGTCACAAATAATCTTAAGGTTGTAGTTGAACTTTTTACTTAAATACTTTATATATCTTGAATACATAGTATTTTATATTTGTTTATTCGTGGATCTTTGTAAAAGAGTGTATTAATTTTAGCTTGCACATAGAATTTGTTCTTTATGAATAACTCCAACTACTTATTCCTACATGAGGACTCAAACATTATTTTCTATAGAAAATTCTCATTATGACGATTAGAATGTGAATGCTAATAAAAAAACTGGATCCTCGTTGTTTTCTGCCATCGTATTCATAATTATTTATTGAATACTTCCCTATTATTCTAAATCTATAAAATTATCGCATTGTCTCAAATCTAAATTTGATTATGGGATCTTAACAACTAAATATTATTATGAAATTAGTTCAACTTATCAGATTAGACAAGTTTGAAGTTAGTATCATTGAATAGGTTAATCTTATGAAATATGTTTCAAAGTTAATAAAAAAAATATAATTAAGTTTGGTGATAATTCTCAATAAAAAAGAACTAGAATCGAAAACGTAGAGTAAGAATTAAAAACCTAAAATATGACAAAAAACTGGTATTATTCACCAACAATATAATATTTTCACTTAACTTTCATAATGCAATACAAGTTATATACATGATTTGTAAACTCGAATATGTGAAGAAGAAAAAGAAGAAACTAAACAAAAATAAAATTCGGAGATATGGACACTTTGATGTTTTGAAGAAACAACTGGCAAAAAAATCGTCAAAAAATATTTTTAGATTGTCCGATTGACTAGAATTATAAAAATTGAAAAAAGTTAAATTTCGAATAAATAAAAAAAAGGAGAAAATGGTATTAAAAAAAGGTTAAGTACCATTTAGGACCCAAACGCAATACTATGATCAACTTAAGTCCCATATTTTCATGTATTTCTGAGAAAGAACAATTTCACTCAAATATTTACAATTTAAGACACAATAATACCTTAAATACCATTAGACGAGGAACATGTATAAAATATATATTTAAAAAAATCAAAACATATCATGAGTGGTACCAATTTTGTTCATCTTAAAAAATAAAACCATTTCTATTTTCATAAGTTACAATTTGAAAGATACATACTTTTAAATTTTTTAATTTTATAGTGTAAAAGAAAAAGATGTGAAACCTTTTTTGTTTTACTAGATGCGAAACCTTTTTAAATTTTGTACGGCTAGATGCGAATTCAAACCCACTATCATAATGCTATATGCGTAACCAGACGAAACCAACCCACTATAATAGACGCGAAACTATATAATGCAAAACTTGTTTAAACTTTATACTTCTAGGTGCGAAACCAACCCATTATAATAGATAAAAAACCTCTGTAAATATATTTAAAAAAAAATCAAAACATATCATGAACGGTACTAGTTTTGTTCGTCTTAAAAAACAAAACCAATGACATTTTTGGATAATTTTTTCGAGTTACGGTTTTAAACCGTCGTCTCGACGCTGCATAGGCGTCCCTTGTAGTTGCACATCCGCCTCTCGTAGCCCCACAACCGTCTTTTCATCACCGCACAACCACCATCTCATCGCCACACAGTCATCAGACGCTCCCTAGTAGCCGCACAGCCACCAGACGCTCCCTAGTAGCCGCACAACCTCGTCTCGTCGTCGCACATACGCCTCCTCGTCGATGCACAGTTCATAATCGCAATGTTATCGCCTAGTCACCACACAACTGCCATCTGTGTAGCCGCACAGCGGTTGTCTCATCGCCATACAACCGTCGTTTCGTCATCACACAAACGTTCTTTTGTAGCCATACAGTCGTCGTCTCGTCGCCGCACCGACGCTCTCGTAACAGCACAACTGTCGTCCTATCGCCACACCGGTGCCCTCACGTAGTTGTAGAGGCGTCATCTCGTCGTCACACTGACGTCTTCTCATCGTCACAAAACCGTCATTCTGTAGCCACAAAGTCGTCGTCTGGTCGCTGCAAAGGTGCACCTCATAACCGCAAATGCTTCCTTCGTTGTCGCACCGACGTCGTACAACCGTTGTCTCGTTGCCATACAACCGCCATCTCTTATTTGCACTGTCGTCGTCGCACAAACACCCTCTCGTAACCGCACAACCGCCAGCGCGTCGCCGCACTATGAACATTTATTTATATAAATAGTTTGTTGGATTAGTTTTAAATATTTTTATTAAAAATATTTAAGAAAACATAAATATTTAAAAAATTGATAAAAATAAGGGAGACTTACGTAATGGGTCTAAAATTTGTCTCTATTTACCCAAGCATACCCCAACAAATCCATTTTACAAATAGATCCAACTCATTTAAGAAAAGACTCAATTATCTATAAAAACACAACAATTACATCCCCAAATCAAAATATTTAACCCCAATTTTAAAATCAATTCTTTCTCCTCAAACTTTCTTTGTCATGTTATCAAATTCATTAAGAGTAAAATTGTATTTAAAATTTAAGTTGAACTAATAGGTAAATAAAATCATATTTTGGTAGATATTGGTAAAATCTAGTTGAGGCTGGACTTATTAGTAAATTGGATACGTTTTTGTACCCAATTGGTATAAATCCCTAAAAATAATAAATAAATAAATATCTAAAGTAAAAATACTTCATTTATTATTGGTCAAATAAAATAATTAAGCGGTCACAACTTTAATAATCATTTAAATTTATAAACGATCAACATTAAATTTTAAATTTATTTTAGTTATTACATTGAAATTTTAAAAATAATTATAAAATACATTACGACTTTATATCTATAAATAATATATGAAAATTTATTTTAATAAAATATATGCTGATGTTAAAATAAATAGTATTTTAGAATTAAATCACAATAAAAAAATCAAAATTCAAATAAAGGGATAACAATAACCATAAAATAAATATCTCCTCACATAAAAATAAATCTAGACCCTATAAAATAATAAAATAATGTGCCTCTATCGAGTTGTCTTTTCACGTGAAAATTGAATCTCAACTAAAATTATTACAAGTTTTATTTTTGTCTCTCTAATATTGATCGACCCCATATAATAAGTAATAACAACAAGACAACAAAAAGAAAATAAAGATAAAATAAATAAGTGGCCCAGTTCCGTTTTGTTTCCTCGACTGTTCAGAGACACTTCTCTCTAAATCCTCTGTTTTTTCCCATCCACACCATAAGAAGAAGAAGATCAGTACCTTTTTCTTCGTCTCTCCGAACAAAAAATCTCATCTTTTCTTAGTTGAATTTTCGTCAACCAGAAGTCAATCTTGTTCAATTACCGGAGATGCCTCCACCGTACTTCCCTCTTCGATGGGAAAGCACCGGAGATCAATGGTGGTACGCCTCACCGATCGATTGGGCAGCTGCTAATGGCTTATATGACGTAGTAGCTGAGCTTCTCCACCTCGACACCAACCTCCTCATCAAACTCACCTCCCTCCGCCGTATCCGCCGCCTCGAAACCGTCTGGGACGACAACGGATCACAATTCGCCGACGTCGCCGTCTGCCGCTCCTACGTAGCGAGAAAACTTCTCGTCGACTGCGAATCGAAGATCACAAGCAGCAACAGAAACCACCACAACAATTCACTGATCAGAGCCGGATACGGCGGTTGGCTCCTCTACACCGCCGCCGCCGCAGGGGACGTTGAGTTCGTGAAACATCTTTTGGAACGAGATCCGCTTCTCGTTTTCGGGGAAGGAGAGTACGGAGTCACCGACATGCTTTACGCGGCGGCGAGTAGCCAGAACCGGAAGGTATTTGATATTTTGCTCGATTTCGCGTTTTTGCCTAGTGGATGTGGTGTTAACGATGTTGACGAGGTTCTTAACGAGAGTCAGTTAGCGTTTAAGAAAGAGATGGTGAAAAGAGGTGTACATAGTGCCGCTAGAGGAGGAAATATAGGGATTCTGAAAGAGCTGATTGGGGAAGACGATGTTTTTGCTTATACAGATATGCAAGGCAATACTGTTCTTCATACTGCTTCTGCAAGAGGACAACTTCAGGTACTATCCAACTTTTAGATTTTAGTCTTTGTGTTTAGCTCTAGTTCGTAATCACTAGTTTCTCGAGCTGTGTTTGATCTTAGCTCGAATAGTACATCTGGTTCCCGGAGTTTTCGATTCTATAGTTTGGGTGTAGCTGGTCGACTAGTATATATGATAATGATATTGAATGTTTTGTTACATCTATTGTTGTTTCAGTTGGCTCAAAGATATGAACTTTTTTGCGCATAGACTGGTTCGTTAGTCATCCTTACATGTTGAGAAAATAGTTCCTCACTTATCAAAATGCGCCATTAGCCTTCTTTACAGGTTTCGAGAAACTAGTCCCTCGCTTGTCAAAATGCTGGTTAGTCTTCCTTATAGGGTTGAAAAACTAGTTCCTCACTTATCAAACGTAGCACCAGTAGTTTTTGGAGTTGTTAAAATTATCCATTACTAATTTTATAAATCTAATAAAAATTAGTTCTTGACTTGTAAATTTTTTTAGGGTGACTCATATCCAGAGCACTGGTTTAGGAACTTAATACTCTTACCTCAAAACCTTACACCGGTAGACTAATTTCTAGTGAATTCAAAGAACTAAATTCTCGTACCACTTATAGTCAGGTATCACACAAAGCCAAAGGAGACAATAGTCCAGCCCTTTGATCTTTGAATTTTGTTTAACTAGGGAATGTCTTTTCAAAGGATCTTAAATTCGGTTCCGTTATCTCGAGAACTATAACATATATAATTACAATCCTATAAATGCAGGTAGTGAAGGATCTTGTATCATCTTACGACATTATAACCTCTGTCGATAATCAAGGAAACACCGCACTTCACGTAGCTGCATACCGTGGTCACTTAGCCGTGGTTGAGTTTCTAATCCAACAATCACCTGGCTTAACTTCCATCACAAACTCAAACGGCGATACTTTCCTTCACATGGCCGTTTCTGGTTTCAAAACACCCGGTTTTCGAAGAATAGACCGACAAATCAATCTCATAAAAAATCTCTTAACAGAATTAAAAACGAAAGAGATCATCAACTTAAAGAATAATCGTGGGCGCACCGCGCTCCATATAGCTGTAACGGGTAACGTACATTATAGCCTGGTTGAACTTCTGATGACTGTAAAATCAATTGATTTGAATATCTGTGATGACGATGGATTCACACCGCTGGATGTTCTCAAGCAACGGCCTAAATCGACGTCTTCAGAAATGTTGATAAAGCAGTTGGTTTCTGCCGGTGGAATGTTCAGTTACACAAATAATAATAAGTCGACAGTTCTCACGCAACTGAAAGAGCTAGGTTTTAGTGGTAGCCCCGGAACTTCGTTTAGGGTGTCTGATTCGGAGATATTTTTATACACGGGTGTTGAAAACCGAGCCGATACTTATAGTTTTGATCAAGAAAGTGATGATAATTACAGTGAAATGAGCGATTACTCGAGTTGTTCACTTGGTAATACAAAAAAAACTAGCTCGATAAATTCGGCCGCGAAACGTCTTATGTTTATCTTAAAGTGGACAAAGAAGAGGGAGAAAGGTACTGGACTCGAAGAACCCGAATTGAGAAGTTTTGAAAGTCGCAAAATCTCTCTTCGGAAAATTTACTCGGAATCAGATTCGAATTCGAATAAGCGGAACTTTTCATTAAGTAGTGATTTTCCAAGTCGGTCGAGTAGAATGAAATTTGCAGAAGGATTGATGCACGGTGTGATTCGTACATCATCGCAATCGGTAACTTCTTCACCGATTAGCCGATCGGAATTACAAAAGGCAAGAGAGAATAATAATAATATGTCGCAGCGAAGGTTAGGACAAAAACAAACTTCAATGAATAAGAGGCTGGTGAATAAGTATTTTTGTCTGGGTTCTCCAGGTATAGCTGTTGAAGAGTCAACGAGTTGTGTTCGACCGGATCGAAGCTATAACCGTGTCAATTCGATGGTTGCTTGAATTCACAATAGACTGTTATTCTGTAAATGGATTTATATACCTGATTCGAATAAAAGTCTTCCTCGAGTTTATTTTCTTTTTCTGAAATAATTAAGCCTTATTATTTTAAACATGTTTTTTAATCTAATCTGTAAAAAGTTCATAAAATAAGGGCACTTATTTTAACAATTTTAATTACATTTTCTTATTCAATCAGCTGTATATGATCCGCACATACGAGAATTATGTTTATTACATATCTAAAAATAGTTTTCATGAATTTATGCATAAAACGATAGAAATATGACCGGACAGGTAGATAATACATAAATAATTTGTATTGCTGTTGTTTCGGCAAAATCGACTATTCAAGGCAATGACAAATTAGTAGCTAAACATTTATGTATGGGTGGCAAGGTAGGCGGGCTTCAACGTGACGGTCCCGGTATTATCGTACGGCAACGTCACCGCCCGTTCTATTATAAAAACGCTAAAAAGAACCGTAAAATACAATAGAATTTTCATCCCCTTACGAATATAAAAACAGTAGTATATAGTAACACGAGAATATAATTTTTTTTTATCTGTACAATAATTTTTATTCCAGATTTTTATAATGGTGATAGATTTTTAAAAATCGAATTTATAATATTTTAAAAAAAATAGTATAAAATTATTATAGTTTTATTATTATATTTGATTATTGTAGTTTAATTATAATTACTATTTTTTTTTATTAGTAGTAAAATAATTGTTATTGTTAATATAAGTTGGTATAGTTTGATAATTTTATAATTAATAAAAATATTGTGACGAGGTATAGTTTAATAATAACTTAATTACAAATAAGTTTTGTTGCGAATCATAATAATTTTTTAATTGATTTAAGTTAGTTTATACTTTTGAAGATCTGAAGTTGTACAAATATTTTCATTTTAAGCTACCATATTACAATTTTGCAAATAAATTTCCATTACAAATGTTCTTCATCCAGAATTTTGTTTTCTAGTTTCAAGTTATTTTTTATCCTCACGGACCTCACGAGCTTCATTTGTAAGCTCTGGTTCAATATCACTTAGTTCATCGAAGATGTCCTTTTAATATTCTTACGTTGCATATTTATGGTCTTGCATTTTATGGTCCGCTGCAGTTCAGTCTCTCATTGTTATACACACTTCAAGTGCATTGTTAGTAATTCTTGTTCGTTTGTGTTATGCACTAAAGTATGGCCATATTTAACTTTGATTCACTTATTGTTGTAGATATATGTATAGAAAAAACCTTATTGGCTAACCTGAAATAATATGAAATTGTGGTTCCTTCAACTTCCACCACATTAAGAGATCAAAAGGGTTATAATCATTATACATACTTAAATCACACATAGTTAGCAAATATTGGGTCAGTTCATTAACGTCTTGAGAAGTTGTTGTTGTTGTCATTCTAATTGTATTTAAGTTAATATATAGTTATTACGAGCCTTAATTTTGCTTCCCCCTCCCAGTATTATATAAATTGGATTATTTCACGCTTTGTCTGGATTGAAACAAACCTACCTTAGGAGCTTTGAACAACTTTGACCAACATAAGTTGGAAATACGTTTTTTTTCTCACACTACAACGACTAAGCTAAGTTTATGTATGTCTAAATACCTAGTTTCGGCAGCAATAAGTGATTTCCTAACGTAATAGATAGCTCGGTTGATGGTTGTTTTCTCTTTGACCAAAACAACACTTACGACATAGTAAAAAAACGGTCATATAATGATAAAAAAAATGTCATTTGAGTTCGTTCGCGTAAGGAAATTGGGGGAAATCATATGCTTTTGATTTTGTAGAATGTGCCATTGCATTTTGGTGTCCGATTGAACTGTTGAACTCCCTTGAGTACTTTAGAGAAAAAAATAGGGCCCAATTTTCATAGAATTAAGAAATAAATTGTTTTAAGGCAGCTAACCAACCACTGAGGATTTGCACCTCTTAAATAGATTGTGGTGACTTCATTACCGCCAAATTCACTCGCTGAATTGGGCTCGTCTTGATCCAATTTTATTGGCCAAGTAGCCTAAATATTTCTCAGAGCAGACTCAAAATGTACATATCTCTGGATTAAGTTTGACCTTGAATGCTCGAAAATTTTCAAAGATCTCTTCGAGGTCTGCAAGGTGGTTTAGCTCTTCACGGATAATGACTAGCATATTATTGATATATGGTTGAACATTTCTTCTTATCCGTTTGGAGAAATATTTATTTACTAGACATTGGTACGTTCAATCTACATTCTTTAGACGGAAGGGTATTATTACCTTGTAGCAATGGATACCTCACTTGGTCACGAAGGTTGTATGATCTTTACTATCGAGATGCATGCTGATTTGATTGTAGTCTGAATATACATCCATATTGTTTAGAGATATTAGGCCCAAACCCATTATATCATATGTTTATCTATGAATAAGAACCTATACTTTTTGTAATATGTACGCTTTCTAAATAATAAAACTGTAGTCGTATTTCTTTGTTTATCATTTTTTATATGGTATCAGAGCGGAGGTTTAGATCTTGAAGTTTTCATATCTTCCACTGTCCCGGCGGACAGTTGTTTTAGTTGTCCGCCGGAAGAAAGAAAAATAAAATTGATTGTCTTCCACTTTCTTGGTTGTCACGAAAAGAGAAAAAAATTGATTTTCATATTTGTAGTGTGCAGCCACATTCAACCATCATGATCAAGAGGTAGACGGTATCAAGTTTTACTGAATTTTGAAGAGAATGTTCGGGACATCTAATCCTTCAATCTGAAAGATTGAATAGTGATTTGGTGCTACGGTTTGAGAGAGATCGCTACTGAAATAGTGCAATATTTTTGTAGGTAAACCCCTAGATTCGATTTTGATTTTGGTTTTGGTTTTTATTGGAACTTAGATTTAAATTTGGATTTGGTACTTGGATTTAATATTAGATTTAGTTTTATATTTTGATTTTGTATAGAGTTTGTTTGGATTCGTTTGATGGTCATTGGATTTAGTTTTGGATTTGAATTTGGTATACATTTTATTTGGATTCAGATATGGTATAGATTTTGTTTCACGTTTGGTTGGATTGTGTCTGACGTTTTTTTTATCGTCGTTTGTTGTTTGGAATCGTTTGGATTTGTTTGGAATCGTTTGAATTCGTTTGGTGTTTAGATTTTGTTTGGAGTTTAGAGTTTGGAGTTTGGAGTTTGGAGTTTGGAGATCGGAGATCGGAGATCGGAGATTGGGGATCGGAGATTGGGGATCGGAGATTGGAGATCGGAGATTGGATATTGGATATTGGTGATTAGAGATTGGCTATTGGAGATCAACATTGAATTTGGGTTTTGACGTTTCAATTTTGGTTTTGGAGTTTTGGATTCCGATTATGATTTTGGCGTTTGGTGTTCGAATTTGGATTCGATTTTGCTTTAGATTTAATTTTGGTATTTCACTTTGGTTTTCTGTTGTTTGGATTATTGTTTGTAACAAACTTACAATGCAGTAATAAACATTGCGAGTTTGAGAGAGATGTTAAAAATATTATTCCCAAGCCCATTACTTTATATGTTTTATCTATGAATAAGAGCATATGCACTATGTACTAGGGACGCTTTTTAAATAATAAAACCATAGTCGTTTTCCTCTTTCTTTGTTTCTGTTTTTCTACATGGTATCAGAGTGTAGGTTTAGAAATTGAGTTTAACTTTTTTTATCTCCCAATGTGTCGGGGGCAGTGTTTTTATGTGTCCACCAGAAGAAAAGAAAGAGAGAGAAAAATTTGGTTTTTGGATCTGTTGTGTGCAGCCACAATCAACAGACATGATCGAGAGTCAAATGGTATCAGTTTTTTCTGAATTTGGGAGACCGTGTTTGGGACATCTAATCTTTCAATCTGACCAGTCAAATTATGATTTGATGATACGGTTCGGTAGAAAGAGCTACTGACTATTGCAGATTTTTTGTTGGTTAAATCATGGATTAAACGCTGATTTTTATTTTTATTTTTATTTTTATTGAAACTTAGTTTTGTATTTGGTTTAAATTTTGGATTTAGTTCGGATTTGTATTTGGTATTTGGATTTGGCATTCATATATTTTTTGGATTTCATTCTAGTGTTTAGATTTCGTTTGATGTTATGTGCGACGTTTACTTAGATCGGTTTTTGTCATTTGGATTTCATTTGGGTATTTGGTGTTTAGATTTGTTTGGAATTTGGATTTTATTTAACATTTTGATTTTGCCTGATGTTTTCTTAGACCGAGGTTTTTTGTTTGGATTTCGTTTGGGTATTTGGCATTTAGATTTTTCTTGGTATTTTGATTTCGTTTGATGTGTGAAATCTGGAGATTTAAGATTTACAATTTGATATTTGAATTAGAATTTAGAATTGGAAATTGGAAATTTGGAATTTCAAAGTGAAGGTTTGAGATTTAGGGTTGGAGGTTTGAAATTTAGGATTGAGGATTGAGATTTAATGTATGAATAGAAGAATAATACTTGAAGAAGACGAGTGAAGAAGAGTACTTGAATAAGATTTATCAAGAATATCGGAAGAATATCAAATTTCTACCATCAACATAAGATTTCTCGAGTGTCTAGTTGTTGTGCTTCCTTGCGTACATCTAGTTTCTCAAGAACTTTGGGTCCATTCCTCTGGTTGAAGTATTTTTGTTTCTCGTAGGTTTCTTGGTTCCATTATGGTGAGCCTCGTGGGATGGTTGTGAGCGGTGTAAATAAAACTTATGAATTTTTTTTAAAAAATTGAAGACAACGTGCAGATTTCTTCACACATATCATTTGAAGATGATATTTTTAAGAAGGCTCAGCCAACAGTGCAGTTTTATTTTCATTGTGACAAAATCTCAATGTTTATAACACATTGTGAGTTTGAGAGAGAGTGTTTATAGATATTAGGCCCAAACCCATCAGGTCATATATTTTTCTATAGATAAGAGCATATACTGTTTGTAATATGTATACTTTCTAATAATAAAACCTTAATCGTATTTTTCTGTTTATCATTTTCTACACATATAAGATAATATCTTATAACCCGAGGTGGCATCCACTTCTCGTGATAAAGTACTGGAATATCGTGAATAAACTTTAGATTTATTTTTCTACACCCCTCATATGAGGTCATCTTCAAGTGTTAGCTCATCGAGTACTAAAATATCGAATCTATTAAAACTCGTAAGGGCCCTTTGCGATGTCGAAGATATCTTATCCCTCTGATTTATTCATAAATTTTATTATACATAATGTTCCCAAATTTTTATGTGTCAAGCATGATGCACGTGAATTTGGCCCTAAGATTATGATGGTGGTGACTACAACATCTTCATGGTTCACTACTACCCTCATTATGTCATCTTCGGCGAATATGATCGGAATGAGAGGAGGATGATAAAGTTTAACTAAAGTCTCCGTTACCTGTTGCATACGAAGGTCGGAGGTATGATGTAACTGATTGAGTGCTTCAGCTGAGTATACTTAGGCGTCGTTGAGGAATCTAATGTATATGACTAAACATTGTAAATGCATCGATTTCTTTGACTAAGGTATTGGATGATTTAGCTTGGAAGGATTTGTTTAAGCTAAAGCAAATTCTTATACTATATTTGATGAGTCCGGAATTTATTACCACTCTTTATGAGAACCGGATAGGGGCAATTCAGACAACATCCACCCACTGAACTATCCGAACTGAACTAATGTCATAAAACTTAATCACTTCATGACTGAGCTAATTACCTACCTGCTTAAAACTATCCGAACTGAACTAATGTCATCTACTAGTGAGCATGCTTGGGTTGACACCATCTTTAATTTTCTTCCCGTTCTCCCAAGCACCGCTGACGAATATCAATTGAGTCTTCCAGCCTTTCTCCGACTCGAGCAAGTCACCCACCACCTTGTAGTTGTCACCCATGTCGAAGTAATAGAAAGGGATGACATGATTTCTGCAGAGGCTTTCCACAGCAGCAAATTGCTCCATCAGAAGAGGAATTCCGGAGAGCCTTGAAGCCATGATACATGCCATGAGGGTGAACCATACGTTAGGGCTTAGCTGGCTTGGGCACAGCTTAATCAGATGGAAATATCTGACTATTTCTGGGTCCAAGGGAAACCTAAGTCCCCATTTGAATAAGTCAGTATTGAAGACAATCTCGTTGAGCTTACAGTCCATGGACGTCTCCGGATCGATTGGAATCCTTACTTTAGCATTCTCTGGAATTCCCCACTTCGTCCTCATCCGACCAAGTTCAGCTGTGTGAATGAAAGCGTACTTGATCTTCTGCATGGTCAGCAAATATTTAACATTTACCTTGTGGAAACAAGGCCCCACCTTTCCCACAAGGAACTCCGGCAGGTCCGGATGCTTTAAACACACTTTTTCCTTGCGTTTGCTCTTCCTAGTCGTAGCAGTCTCGCTTGCTTGCCTGGAGACGTCAGTCTTGAAAGGGGCTTCTTCGATGCTATCCTCCATTACGTCCTCCATTACCATGGAGGGGTTGTCAGTTGTTTTAGGAAGAGAAGGGCTGGTGATTGGCTCAGTAGGCCCTTTGGATTGTTGAGCATCCTTTCCCTCTCGAGGTCTGGAGTCCGGCTGAGGCTCGGACCCGGAGGTCTCTTTTCGAAGACTTAAGCTAGTTGCCTCCGGACCGGACAACTTGTCCTTGCGAATTTTGATGGGTGTTTCTGACCCTGTTGTTATACTTTTTGCCCCGGATTTCGAAGGCGTGGATTTTGGTTTAGGTTGTGAGCCAGCAGCCTGCCCTTTTACAAGATGACCCTTTCGTTTATCTACCAGTTTCTCCGGGGAAATATCAGCATCTGACCCCATAGCGATGAATGGGGAAGGTTTTCTAAGACTTGTAACCATTCAACGACAGGCTCTGACTCTTGAACCAATGAGCCCGAGACGATTGGAGAAAGAATGGGCTGAAATAACCTCCTAGGTTTAGCACTCTTAGTTGAAGAAGAACCCCGGTCAGGCTCTGAGCTTGGTGTTTCCGGTTTATCAACAGGGGAAACAGGGAGGGCTGCAGCGATACGCCTTTCTCGTTCAACCTTTTGAGCTTTTTCCAACTCAGACAAATTGAGCAACCCGCATTTTACTAAAGCGTTTCTTGCTGTGAACATAAACTCACACCAAAAGAAAGGTTTTTTGAGAGATAAAAGCTTTGAAGTTCACCAAATTAGAGATAATGAAGATGATAAAATAGTGAAAAGTGAACTGATTTATACTAATCAGATGAACGATGCTTCGATACCTAGGAGAAGACGAAAATATATGTATAATGATTAAAGACGGCGCTGATGTCACCAACATTAATTAGAAGGTTACTTTTTCGAAACAAGTGGAAGCGTCTTTCTAGGAGGAAAACAACCGGTGAGGCGAATCATAGGAGGACGCGTGTCCCACTATCTCTGGCAAAACTGCTCAGCTTCTAAGGGTTTCAGTCTGTCCGGATAAAGTCGTTACCCATTTTCGAAATGTCCGGACAAAGTTATGATTACACTTAAGCTATCTTTTAGGTCTTGCCAAAGGAATTCGAACACAACCTAAAAAAGGGGCTACTGATGAGTCCGGAATTTATTGCCACTCTTTATGAGAACTGGACAGGGGCAATTTGGAAAACATCCACCCACTGAACTATCCGAACTAAACTAATGTACTAAAAACTTAATCACTTCATAACTGAGCTAATTACCTACCTGCTTAAAACTAATGGGTCTTTGAACTCGACCCGAATCCATAAGTCAACCCGAAAGCCCATATGGCCCACAATTAAAGGTATAAATACCCAACCACTTTCATTTAATGAGGGTAACGAGAATTAAATACGACCATGCAGCTCAAATCTCTCACTACAATCTATCCAAACATTAAATACCTTTAAAACACCACAAAACTCTGGACAAAATTACCCTCAACAAAAAATAAACCTCACCAAATTGGCGACCACAATGGGAGAAGAAGATGCATGAATCTAGCATTCAAAACCATCAGTAAAAACAAGTTCTGATGAATCCGGACGTGCAGGAAGTACCACCAGTTTTGGCCAAAGTGGTGGGAGAAAATGATGGATATACCATTGAGGAGCGAGATAGGTTAAAAGTTGAAATAGAAGCTCTAAGGGCTGCCAAGAGGGCAGAGATGGGAATAAAAGAGAAATCTAAGGCGTCAGTTGCTCATCATACTGACAACCCAAGAGAGCATGAGCCCTCAAAAACCCATGTGAGCACGAAAAAGACTCATGCTAGCTCAAAAAAGTCTCACCGGTCTAAACCGGTGGAGAGCTCTGATTCAGACTCAGAATATTCCAGTAGCTCCTCGGGTGAAGATGGAGTCGAAGAATCCTTGTCATCCAGTAGTGATGAAGGCCGTTCTAAAAAGAAACAAAAGTTAGTCAAAAAGTACTCAAGAAAAAGGGATATGCATGGAAGGTTAAAGAGACATATAGGCAAAGGATCGTCTCATAGCCGGAGACACGTAGATCGGATGGTGATGGATCCTTTTGCCTTCCATGATGAACCATGTATCTTTGCAACTCCTAACGAAGATACGGTTTTCAGTCGTGGCCGAAATTGGAGACAGTCTCCATTGTCCTCCAAAATACTGTCCGGAAATCTTCCCAAGAGGTTCGACAGTACGAAAATAGAAAAATATGATGGTAGCAAAGACTCGGATAATCACTTAGAACAGTTCAAACAATTTATGATGAATTTTGATGATGCCGATAAATTACTTTGTAGGGCATTCTCCCAATCTTTTACGGGGAGTGCTCTGAAATGGTATAATAGTTTACCACAAGGCTGTATCAGGAATTTTGACACTTTTTGGGTAGCCTTTCGGAGGCAGTTTGTTAGAAGTAAGGAAGTGAAGGGCAATGGAGACACAATTATCCATTGTGCCTAAGAACCAAACGAATCCTTACAAGAATATATAAGTCGTTTTGTGAATACCAAAAATGGATTGGTTGATTGCTTCGAGCAAGTGGCAATAGCCTCTCTGAGGCAGGGCTTAAACCCTGGAAACTTGGCTGATTCAGTAACCAGAAAAAAGGCCATGACATGGGGAGGTCTACTGAATCAAGTCGGAGCAGGTGAGGTCTGCTACGGCTGCACCAAATCCAAACCAAAACCAGTCCGGGAACAAGGCTAGAGAGGCCGGGCCGAGTCATAACAGAGCCAAAGCTCAGTCTCAGCCAGCTGCACCAGCCCAGAGTCAACAATCTAGAAATAAACGAGGGCCTTGGGTTCAACCGAAGTGGTTTGCTGAGTTGAAAGAAAATGTAGCCACCATTTATGACAAAACAAAAGGCGAATTACACTACAGAAGGCCAGCTGCATTGCAGTCTCCTAGGGAGAGCCGTAATAATTGTTTTTGCCAGTATCACCATGACACTGGTCATACCACTGAAGATTGTATTGCGTTGAAACAAGAAGTGCAGAACTTGATTGAAGAGGCAAGTTGGGGGCATATGTTAAAAGAAGAGGTGGAAATAGGCTTGATAGTGTTCATCGGACTGGTCCAAATAATGCAGGCACATCAGCTCCGGATGGGGCCATGGTGATAATCGAGAGGTTCGATGTAGAGTCAGAATACTTGGACCCTGATCCGACCCGGAATAAATTGGGTGTTATCATGGAGCGTTGCAAGACGGTGTCCGAACTTATTAACTTTTTTGAATCACTTACTATATTCGGAGGGGACACCATGACTGCACCAACTACTTCTTCAAGAAAGAGGCACGTTCATACTTTAGCTACCCAGCTTGAAGGAGGCCTGGCCTCCTATCAATCGCAAATTCCTTTTCCTTTTATTGTTTTTGACGAGGATGATCTAAGGGATATTGCCGATCCACATGAGGATGTTGTGGTCATAGGAGCATCCATTGGAGGCAATGCTATAAGGCGAATTTTGGTAGATACTAGAAGTTCAGCTAATATTCTCTTTTTGACTTCCTATAAAAAAATGAAAAATCCGCCAGTAATTCAACGCTCGAACAGGTCGATTGTGGGTTTCACAGGAAGCTCAGCAGATGTGATCGGGGAGGAGGTTTTGTTGGGAAAAGGCGATTTTAAAAAGATGGTTACAATACTATTCGTTGTGGTGGATTGTCCCACTTGCTATAATGCTATTCTGGGGAGATCTTGGCTCTCTAGGATGCATGATGTGGCCTCAACAGTCCACCAGTGCTTGAAGTATGCTGTGCAAGGACAAGTGGGAGTTGTTCGGAGCAACGAGAAGGTAGCAAGAGAATGTTATGCCACTGCACTGGCTCCTCAGACGTTGGGGGCAGTTCGGATCAATGAGGAATAACAGTTTGAGGGGCCCTGTGGGGGAGAGGGTGAAATAGATGACCCCAGAGAGACCCATGGCGTTTTAATACCAATTGAAGAAGTTGAAACTCACTCTCTGGCTGGAGGAAAAAGTGTCAAGATAGGATCCAAGATGAAATCGGAATTAAATGGTAAAATGTTAAAATTCTTGAAAGACCATCAGCATGTTTTTGCTTGGTGCAATGCTGATGTTACCGGAGTACCAACATATATTGTATCCGAAAAGACATAGCACCTATGGTACAGAAGAGAAGAGCCTTTTCTAAGGAAAAGGCTGATGTCATAGTTCAAGAGGTCGACCGGCTTACTAAAATGGGGCACATAAAGGAATCTCAATACCCTTTATGGACGGCCAACCCGGTATTGGTAAAAAAGAAAAATGGCAAAGTGCGTATGTGCATCGATTTCACAGATCTCAACAGAGCTTGCTCAAAAGATTTATACCCAGTCCCCTGAATTGATCAGTTGGTGGACTTCACATCTGGAAACAAGCTGCTATCCTTTATGGATGCCTTCTCCGGGTATAATCAAATTCAAGTGGATCTGAAGGATCAAGAACATACTACATTTGTTACCGATAGGGGCCTTCATTGTTACAAGGTGACGCCATTTGGGTTAAAAAATGCTGGGGCTACTTATCAGAGGTTGGTAAACAAGGATTTTGTTGATCAAATTGGAAGAAACATGGAGGTTTACATCGACGACATGATGGTGAAAAGTGTGGACGAAGAGTTACACTTGGCAGATCTCCAGGAAACTTTTACTAACTTAGTAAAAGTGAATTTGAAATTAAACCCAGAAAAGTATGTCTTTGGAGTGCAGTCCGAGAAATTCTTGGGATATGTGATAAGTGAGCAAGGGATACAGCCTGATCCGTACCAGCTTAAGGCTTTACTACAAATGGAGCCTCCTCGGAATTATAAAGAAGTACAACGATTGACTGGGAGACTCGCTGCATTAAACCATTTCATTTCAAGGTCTTCGAACAGGTGTGCCCCGTTTTTTCAGACTTTGAAAGGTGCAAAGGACTTTGATTGGTCCTCACAGTGTGATGAGGCCTTCGATGAAATCAAGAAGCATTTGTCCTCTCCCAAGACTTTGTTTAAACCCATTGATGGAGAGACTCTTTTCGTATACTTGGCAGTCTCTAGTTGTGCCATAAGTGCAGTGTTGGTAAGGGAGGTAGATAATTATCCCCATCCGGTGTATTACATTAGCAAGAGTTTGATTGATGCAGAAAAACGCTATTTGAAACTTGAAAAATTAGCACTAGCCCTGGTGATTGCTGCGAGGAAGATGAGACCTTATTTTCAGGCTCATCCCATTATTGTCCGGACGTCTTTTCGCTTGAAAAACGTTCTCCAAAAGGCCGACATTTCAAGTAGAATGACCAAGTGGTCAGTAGAACTGGAAGACTACGATATTGATTTTGCCCCTCGGACAGCAGTTAAAGCCCAAGCGGTGGCAGATTTCTTGGTTGAATTTCACTAAGATAGAGATACTAAACAAGCAGCCGGAGTCAAAGATAAAAAAGTATGGATTATCCGGACTGACGGTGAATCAAACACCATGGGTTGTGGTGCTGGGATATGTTTAACCTCTCTGTACGGTGACAGGATGTACCAGGCTATATGCTTTGTATTCAGGGCTTCCAATAATGAGTCCGAATATGAGGCTGTTATAGTTGGTTTGAAGTTGGCTCTCATTTGTGGAGCCAAAAGAGTCAGGTTAATGAACGACTCCCAGCTTCTTATCCATCATGCACAAGGTCAGTCCGAAGCTAAGAAAGAACAGCTGATTAAGTATTTATTCATCCTCAAATAAGTGGCACTCAATTTCAAAAGTGTCACTTAGGAGCACATACCTCGAACATAAAATACACTGGCAGACTCCTTGGCAACCATAGCCTACTCTAAGTCCTACCCTTGGATACATGTGCAAGAATTCCCATCAATTCAATTCAATCCGGATAATGAAGAAGAAAGTTTAAATATACAGATAAAGCAGCCTCAAGATTGGAGATTTTCTCACCTTCAATATCTCTCAGACGGCATCTTGCCTCCGGAAAAAGCAATAGCAAGAAAAGTAAAGTACAAGGCTCGTGGTTTTATCATCCTAAGAGATGTTCTTTATAAGAAGTCTTATAGTAAACCCCTCTTACGATATTTGGGGGTCGATGAGTCTCAAATAGTACTCTCCGAGTTACATGATGGTGAGGGGTCAGCTCACTGCGGATTCAGGGCCCTAACAAGAAGAGTTTTGTTAGCTGGGTACTACCGGCCCTCCATAATGCAAGATGCTAAGGACTTGGTAAAAAAGTGTGACCGATGCCAAAGATATAGCAATGAATTTCATACCCCAGCTATCCCTTTAGATTCAATTTCTGAGCCAATACCTTTTGCTCGTTGGGGGTTGGATTTGGTTGGGCCTCTACCTATGGAATCCGGGGGGTGTAGAACTATAATCGTTGCTATTGATTACTTCCCCAAGTGGATGGAAGCAGCTCCACTGGCAGGTACAACATCGAAAGCTGTTATAAAATTCATCTTATCCAATATCTGTTGTAGATTTGGAATTCCATAAATGGTCAGGTCGAAGTGGCCAACAGGATAATACTGTCCGGACTGAAAAATAATTTAGAAGGGACTGCTGGAAAATGGCCAAGTTACTTGCAAGAAGTTTTGTGGGCTAACCGGACCACTCCCGGGGCTGCAACACAAGAGTCTCCCTTTGCCTTAGTAGGATGCCATAGCTCCCATAGAAGCTACTCTCCCTTCATTTCGAGTTCATAATTTTTCTGAACACGCTAACGAAGTGGCAATCAGAGGGAAGGTTGACTTAATAGAAGAAAGAAGAGTTAGGGCTCACCTTAGAGCTGCACACTATCAAGGTTTGATGAGAAGCATGTTTGCTTCTAAATTTAAGAGAAGGGATTTTAAGCTAGGGGATAAGGTATTGAGAAAAGTTTTCTTACATACTAAAGAGAAGCAGTTCGGTAAGTTGGCTCCAACCTGGGAAGGACCCTATGTGGTCATTGAAAAGCTTAAACCTGGGACATACCGGCTCCAAGACAAGGATGGAAGGATTTTGAATCACCCCTGGAACATCGAGCACCTCCGTTTGTACTTGGAATAAAAACTATGTAAATATTTACTTGTTTGAAAATTCATGTAAATATTTGGGGGCATACTCTTTCCTCTCTGGTGGCTCGGGGAGGTTTTAATGAGGTGTCCAATCTTTTTTTATAAAATGTGATGCGTTCTTAAAGTATTCGGAGTATTTTCATTTAATAGTTTTCGTTGAATTTTTTTATTAAATAGACCGGATTAAATTAGAGGAATGATAACTACTTAAACATTTGTCATCGGAGAATTTAAACACTCTCACTTTAAAATACTTGTGAAATAACTAAGGGTTGTTTAAATATTAGCCACCAAAGTTGAAAAATTATGAAAGAATGCAAAAGTTGTGCAGAATGAAACTACCCATTAAAACATACGAAATGCCTTAGGCATCCAAGGACTTTGAATTGTCAAAACAAGAAAGGTTTATCCGGACAAGGACCAACATGGTTACAAAAAAATTCCTTGGCCATCCAAGGACTTTGGTTCAATCACAAGAAAATTAAAAAAGATAATTGATACTCTAAGACTGAGCTTTTGAAGATGGCTCAGCCTCACTTGGATTTTTTTTATTTGGGTCATCATCCGGACTCTCCCCGGTCTCTTCTTCTTCATCAGTGGTGTCCTCAATGGAGTAGTTGTACTTATCACCAACAGACATGGTATAATGAGGAATGTCTTCGTACTCCACAAATCGTCATAAATCTCCCAAGGTCTTCTTCGTAAATTTTTCATGAAATAGTAGAACCATATCTGACCTAACCTCAGCATACCTTGCCTCCTGAGAATCTATCACCTCATTGGTGTAAGCATCCATCCTAGCCTGGATTGTTTTCTCCTGCTCCCTCAACAAGTCAGCCTTTTCTTGCTCAGCCTTGGACACACTATTCTCAAGAGAGATCTTGTCATTAGTTAAGACCTGAATGATGCTATCTTTGGCCTTCACCTCCTCTTTTGATGACAAGAGGTATCTTTCCAGGACGGATTGCTTTAATTAGAGTTCTTTGACAACTCTTTCCGAAGTGGCTAACCTGTTGGCCAATTCCTCCTGATGTTTCTTCAACTCCTCATTCTCTTTCCTCAATGCCTCAGTATTTTGGTTGGCGCTAAGAAGGTCGCTAGACAGTTTCTCCTTGTCAGAATTGAGGGTATTGATGATGGTTGTCTGATTGTGCACTTGCTTCTCCAAGATAAGCACTGGTTGGACATTGCTCAGTATGGAATGAGCGATGGCATCTCTTTCACTTGAGACAGAAAAATACTTACCGATGAATGTGACGGTGTTCGAAGAACTTGTGGGAAGGTAGGGCCCAACAAAATCATCTATCGGGAGGTTTTCAAAATATAGACCAATCCCCTCAAGCCCAGTGATGTCGACACCATCAATACTGATATCCCCTCCTTCAACCTCTCCGGTTTGAAAGTCACCTGGGATCTCTTCTGCTCGAGTAGGATCAGTAGGGTCAACTGGAGGCAGTGGCTCCGGAACCCAGAGAGAAACCTCATCTCCCTTGGAAGTCTTCTTTTTCTTGGCATCCCGATCTCCACCTTCTGCTCCCATTTTTCTGTCCTTTTTAGGGACCTTTTGAGATTTTGGAGACCTAGCTGCTTCCTTGGTGCTCTAATGTTCCACCACTTATAATAAGGCATCATCAATTTTCCCTTGATCTTGTCCATTTGGGTTTGTTGGGACAGCTTCCTCCACCTCGGTAGGGTTAGCCTCTACCACACCTTGCTTGGCCTTAACTTTTTTTCCTTTCATCTTGCTAGGGGATTTAGCTTTCCCCGGCAAGGCCAATTTCCCATCTTTCCCCTCCGTCTTCCGGAGAATCATTTTCGGAGGGGTGGAGTGGTTAATTCCTCCTAAGACAGATCCCTCCGATCAGTGGTATTCCAAATATAGGATCTGGTTAGATACCCTCAGGTAAAGCAGTTGTGGAAGCGGTTTCCCCAGGTTTCAGCAGCCCAAGCATTTAGCTTGGAGCAGGTAGTCTAGCCAGCCTCTAAGTGATCGCTGAAATCTTTGGGCAGCACTGCCAAAAAGCAAAAGAAAAAAGAATTAGATAAATAAGTTTTTATAAGTAAAAGTAGATGTATTTGGTGAGATTGTTACCATCAGTTCGCCATCTACTGGTGAGCATGATTGGGTTGACACCAGCTTTAATTTTCTTCCCGTTCTCCCAAGCACCGCTGACGAACATCAATTGAGTCTTCCAGCCTTTCTCCGACTCGAGCAAGTCAACTACCACCTTGTAGTTGTCACCCATGTCGAAGTGATAGAAAGGGATGACATGATTTCTGCAGAGGCTTGCCACAGCAGCAAATTGCTCCATCAGAAGAGGAATTCCGGAGAGCCTTGAAGCCATAACATGCCATGAGGGTGAACCATGCGTTAGGGCTTAGCTGGCTTGGGCACAGCTTAATCAGATTGAAATATCTGACTATTTTTGGGTCCAAGGGAAACCTAAGTCCCCATTTGAATAACTCAGTATTGAAGACAATCTCGTTGAGCTTACAGTCCATGGACGTCTCCGGATCGATTGGAATCCTTAATTTAACATTCTCTGGAATTCCCCACTTCGTCCTCATCCAGCCAAGTTCAGCTGTGTGAATGAAAGCGTACTTGATCTTCTGCATGGTCAGCAAATATTTAACATTTACCTTGTGGAAACAAGGCCCCACCTTTCCCACAAGGTACTCCGGCAGGTCCGGATGCTTTAAACACACTTTTTCCTTGCGTTTGCTCTTCCTAATCGTTGCAGTCTCGCTTGTTTGCCCAGAGACGTCAGTCTTGAAAGGGGCTTCTTCGATGCTATCCTCCATTACGTCCTCCATTACCATGGAGGGGTTGTCAGCTGTTTTAAGAAGAGAAGGGCTGGTGATTGGCTCAGTAGGCCCTTTGGATTGTTGAACATCCTTTCCCTCTTGAGGTCTGGAGTCCGGCTGAGGCTCGGACCCAGAGGTCTCTTTTCGAAGACTTGAGCTAGTTGCCTCCGGACTGGACAGCTTGTCCTTGGGAATTTTGATGGGTGTTTCTGACCCTGTTGTTATACTTTTTGCCCCGGATTTCGAAGGCGTGGATTTTGGTTTAGGTTGTGAGCCAGCAGCCTGCCCTTTTACAAGACGACCCTTTCGTTTATCTACCAGTTTCTCCGGGGAAATATCAGCATC
The DNA here is from genome assembly GCA_036936605.1 of Limnanthes douglasii subsp. nivea. Taxonomy (NCBI): domain Eukaryota; kingdom Viridiplantae; phylum Streptophyta; class Magnoliopsida; order Brassicales; family Limnanthaceae; genus Limnanthes; species Limnanthes douglasii. The sequence goes on from JAUPFV010000002.1 coordinate 273,720,306, forward strand.
TGACCCCATAGCGATTAATGGGGAAGGTTTTCTAAGACTTGTAACCATTCAACGACAGGCTCTGACTCTTGAACCAATGAGCCCGAGACGATTGGAGAAAGAATGGGCTTAAATAACCTCCTAGGTTTAGCACTCTTAGTTGAAGAAGAACCCCGGTCAGGCTCTGAGCTTGGTGTTTCCGGTTTATCAACAGGGGAAACAGGGAGGCCTGCAGCGATACGCCTTTCTCGTTCAACCTTTTGAGCTTTTTCCAACTCAGACAAATTGAGCAACCCGCATTTTACTAAATCGTTTCTTGCTGTGAACATAAACTCACACCAAAAGAAAGGTTTTTTGAGAGATAAAAGTTTGAAGTTCACCAAATTAGAGATAATGAAGATGATAAAATAGTGAAAAGTGAACTGATTTATACTAATCAGATGAACGATGCTTCGATACCTAGGTGAAGACGAAAATATAGGTATAATGATTAAAGACGGCGCTGATGTCACCAACATTAATTAGAAGGTTACTTTTTCGAAACAAGTGGAAGCGTCTTTCTAGGAGGAAAACAACCGGTGAGGTGAATCAGAGGAGGACACGTGTCCCACTATCTCTGGCAAAACTGCTCAGCTTCTAAGGGTTTCAGTCTGTCCGGATAAAGTCGTTACCCATTTTTGAAATGTCCGGACGAAGTTATGATTACACTTAAGCTATTTTTTAGGTCTTGCCAAAGGACTTCGAACACAACCTAAAAAAGGGGCTACTGATGAGTCCGAAATTTATTGCCACTCTTTATGAGAATTGGACAGGGGGCAATTTGGACAACATCCACCCACTGAACTATCCGAACTGAACTAATGTACTAAAAACTTAATCACTTCATAACTGAGCTAATTACCTACATTCTTAAAACTAATGGGTCTTTGAACTCGACCCGAATCCATAAGTCAACCCGAAAGCCCATGTGGCCCACAATTAAGGGTATAAATACCCAACCACTTTCATTTAATGAGGGTAACGAGAATTAAATACAACCAGGCAGCTCAAATCTCTCACTACAATCTATCCAAACATTAAATACCTTTAAAACACCACAAAACTCTGGACAAAATTACCCTCAACCAAAAATAAACCTCACCAAATTGGCGACCACAGTGGGAGAAGAAGGTGCCTGAATCTAGCATTCAAAACCATCAGGAAAAACCAGTTTGGATGAATCCGGACGTGCAGGAAGTACCACCAGTTTTGGCCGAAATGGTGGGAGAAAATGATGGATATACCATTGAGGAGCGAGATAGGTTAAAAGTTGAAATAGAAGCTCTAAGGGCTGCCAAGAGGGCATAGATGGGCATAAAAAGAAATCTAAGGCGTCAGTTGCTCATCATACTGACAACCCAAGAGAGCATGAGCCCTCAAAAACCCATGTGAGCACGAAAAAGACTCATGCTAGCTCAAAAAAGTCTCACCGGTCTAAACCGGTGGAGAGCTCTGATTCAGACTCAGAATATTCCAGTAGCTCCTCGGGTGAAGATGGAGTCGAAGAATCCTTGTCATCCAGTAGTGATGAAGGCCGTTCTAAAAAGAAACAAAAGTTAGTCAAAAAGTACTCAAGAAAAAGGGATATGCATGGAAGGTTAAAGAGACATATAGGCAAAGGATCGTCTCATAGCCGGAGACACGTAGATCGGATGGTGATGGATCCTTTTGCCTTCCATGATGAACCATGTATCTTTGCAACTCCTAACGAAGATACGGTTTTCAGTCGTGGCCGAAATTGGAGACAGTCTCCATTGTCCTCCAAAATACTGTCCGGAAATTTTCCCAAGAGGTTCAACAGTACGAAAATGGAAAAATATGATGGTAGCAAAGACTCGGATAATCACTTAGAACAATTCAAAAAATTTATGATGAATTTTGATGATGACGACAAATTACTTTGTAGGGAATTCTCCCAATCTTTTACGGGGAGTGCTCTGAAATGGTATAATAGTTTACCACAAGGTTGTATCAGGAATTTTGACACTTTTTGGGTAGCCTTTCGGAGGCAGTTTGTTAGAAGTAAGGAAGCAAAGGGAAATAGAGACACGATTATTCATTGTGCCTAAGAACCAAACGAATCCTTAAAAGAATATATAAGTCGTTTTGTGGATACCAAAAATGGATTGGTTGATTGCTTCGAGCAAGTGGCAATAGCCTCTCTGAGGCAGGGCTTAAACCCTGGAAACTTGGCTGATTCAGTAACCAGAAAAAAGGCCATGACATGGGGAGGTCTACTGAATCAGGTCGGAAAGCAGATTAATGTAGATGAAACAAAGAAAACTAGAGTGCACAGGCAGGTGAAGTCTGCTCCGGCTGCACCAAATCCAAACCAAAACCAGTCCGGGAACAAGGCTAGGGAGGCCGGGCCGAGTCATAACAGAGCCAAAGCTCAGTCTCAGCCAGCTGCACCAGCCCAGAGTCAACAATCTAGAAATAAACGAGGGCCTTGGGTTCAACCGGAGTGGTTTGCTGAGTTGAAAGAAAATGTAGCCACCATTTATGACAAAATAAAAGGCGAAGTACACTACAGAAGGCCGGCTGCATTGCAGTCTCCTAGGGAGAGCCGTAATAATTGTTTTTGCCAGTATCACCATGACACTGGTCATACCACTAAAGATTGTATTGCGTTGAAACAAGAAGTGCAGAACTTGATTGAAAGAGGCAAGTTGGGGGCATATGTTAAAAGAAGAGGTGGAAATAGGCCTGATAGTGTTCATCGGACTGGTCCAAATAATGCAGGAACATCGGCTCCGGATGGGGCCATGGTGATAATCGAGAGGTTCAATGTAGAGTCAGAATACTTGGACCCTGATCCGACCCGGAATAAAGTGGGTGTTATCATGGAGCGTTGCAAGACGGTGTCCGGACTTATTAACTATTTTAATCACTTACAATATTCGGAGGGGACACCATGACTGCACCAACTGCTTCTTCAAGAAAGAGGCACGTTCATACTTTAGCTACCCAGCTTGAAGGAGGCATAACCTCCTATCAATCGCAAATTCCTTTTTCTTTTATTGTTTTTGACGAGGATGATCTAAGGGATATTGCCGTTCCACATGAGGATGTTGTGGTCATAGGAGCATCCATTGGAGGCAATGATATAAGGCGAATTTTGGTAGATACTGGAAGTTCAGCCAATATTCTCTTTTTGACTTCCTATAAAAAGATGAAAAATCCGCCAGTAATTCAACGCTCGAACAAGTCGATTTTGGGTTTCACTGGAAGCTCAGCAGATGTGATCGGGGAGTTCGAGGAGGAGGTGTTGTTGGGAAAAGGCCCTTTTAAAAAGATGGTTACAATACTATTCGTTGTGGTGGATTGTCCCACTTGCTATAATGCTATTCTGGGGAGATCTTGGCTCTCTAGGATGCATGATGTGGCCTCAACAGTCCACCAGTGCTTGAAGTATGCTGTGCAAGGACAAGTGGGAGTTGTTCGGAGCAACTAGAAGGTAGCAAGAGAATGTTATGCCATTGCACTAGCTCCTCAGACGTTGGGGGCAGTTCAGATCAATGAGGAATAACAGTTTGAGGGACCCTCTGGGGGAGAGGGTGAAATAGATGACCCCAGAGAGACCCCTGGCGTTTTAATACCAATTGAAGAAGTTGAAAATCACTCTCTGGCTGAAGGAAAAATTGTCAAGATAGGATCCAAGATGACATTGGAATTAAAAGGTAAAATGCTAAAATTCTTGAAAGACCATCAGCATGTTTTTGCTTGGTGCAATGCTGATGTTACCGGAGTACCAACATATATTATATCACACCAGTTGTCCATCCGAAGAGACATAGAACCTGTGGTATAGAAGAGAAGAGCCTTTTCTAAGGAAAAGGCTGATGTCATAATTCAAGAGGTCGACCGGCTTACTAAAATGGGGCACATAAAGGAATCTCAATACCCTTTATGGACGGCCAACCCGGTATTGGTAAAAAATAAAAATGGAAAATGGCATATGTGCATCGCTTTCACAGATCTGAACAGAGCTTTCCCAAAAGATTTATACACGGTCCCCGAATTGATCAGTTGGTGGACTTCATATCTGGAAACAAGCTGCTATCCTTTATGGATGCCTTCTCCGGGTATAATCAAATTCAAGTGGATCTGAAGGATCAAGAACATACTACATTTGTTACTGATAGGGGCCTTCATTGTTACAAGGTGATGCCATTTGGGTTAAAAAATGTTGGGGCTACTTATCAGAGGTTGGTAAACAAGGATTTTGCTGATAAAATTGGAAGAAACATGGAGGTTTACATCGACGACATGATGGTGAAAAGTGTGGACGAAGAATTACACTTGGCAGATCTCCAAGAAACTCTTACTAACTTAGTAAAAGTGAATTTAAAATTAAACCCAGAAAAGTGTGTCTTTGGAGTGCAGTCCGAGAAATTCTTGGGATATGTGATAAGTGAGCAAGGGATACAGCCTGATCCGGACAAGCTTAATGCTTTACTACAAATGGAGCCTCCTCGGAATTATAAAGAAGTACAACGATTGACTGGGAGACTCGTTGCATTAAACCGTTTCATTTCAAGGTCTTCGGACAGGTGTGCCTCGTTTTTTCAGACTTTGAAAGGTGCAAAGGACTTTGATTGGTCCTCACAGTGTGATGAGGCCTTCGATGAAATCAAGAAGCATTTGTCCTCCCCCAAGACTTTGTTTAAACCCGTTGATGGAGAGACTCTTTTCGTATACTTGGCAGTCTCTAGTTGTGCCATAAGTGCAGTGTTGGTAAGGGAGGTAGATAATTATCCCCGTCTGGTGTATTACATTAGCAAGAGTTTGATTGATGCAAGAGTTTGATTGATGCAGAACAACTCAAATTAGAGGGCATATATTCCACTTAGAGCGATTAAGGGCTTGGCGTTTAATAAAAGTTTCAAGTTTGCCATCATCGAAGAGATATTAAATTTCATATTTTTGAACTTTATAATCTCGTGTATGATAATTGTTATCATTATGCCCTACATCTTCTCTGGTTTTTGAAACCATACTTAGTCTCAAACACGGTCGTAGATCGTGACTTTTTCCTCGATGAGCTTGGTGTATTGGGTAATCATACCCCTACGATTGCGAGAGTCCTGACCTCTAGTAAGGTATTAATCGTCCATTCTAGAGTTTTTATTCTAGAAATAATGGTATCGTTTATGAGGTTCTGTAACAAGTGTGCCTGAATGAACTTAAGCCACAGGGCCATTCTCAGATTGGAAGTACGTCGGGTGATATGGCGGTTATACATTTGGTCCTCCTGATATCCTTGAAATTATTATCTTTTAAACCTTTATTTGTTTCTCTATTCGCACTAGGAGCTCTCTGTAGTTACGAGCATTTAATTTAATGATATCTTCGGCTAAAAGACTGGGTAAAATTTCTTGACATAATGAATTACATTGACAAACCTCCAAGTGTAATCACGCAGGTTTTTAGTAGGATCTTACTTACAACGGATAATATAATCCACGTATTCACTTTAAAGTGCTTCAAAAGTATGAGTTGAGCCCGAAGGAAAATATTGAAACCGTGTCATAGTGTTATATCAGAAAATCACAAAGAAATCTCGATAAAACAGCCTAGTTTCATCGTTGAACTCGATCATGATCTTTAAAAACTGATGGATATGATTGTCGGGATCTCTTATCCTATCATATTTTTCCTTTTAAATGGATTATATTATCGTGAAAAACTACAAGTTATTATTTTTGATTCCAAGGGTGCGCTCCCAGACGATATCTTGAACCGTGCTTCCCTTGCTTCACATGATATGTATGGTCGATGAAAGTTTCTCAACAATTGAGAATATGGTTTGATGGCAATGTGGGATCACCGGGTTGGCTCTTTCCCAGTTCGATGTTGGGCTGAGTTTCTAGTGAAACATGGTTTTCTAATGGCAAACAATAGATCAGTTTCGTAAATAACCGGATAATGTCTGAGATTACGAAGTTCATGGTTTGGCTCGATCTTTCCTCAAATCATGCTTGTGTGCGTTTATCTCATAGAATTTTCTCATGTGAACGATGTTATAAGTGTCCATAGTGTGGAGAGTGGTCGGCCACTGATATGTAACGTATGTTTAAACGGATGAAGTATCATCGTCTTTCTCTAAAGTGCCTTTATTATTACGAGGCTTGATTTCTTTGTTGATTCGAATTTCCACTAATGGATCGTTCTTGTAATAGCTTTTTAAAAGTGAAAATAAATCCGCTTGAAAGATGATAGATTCCCCGGTCGCATCATACAATGGATTAATGGACGCATACGACTCCAACATGTTATGTTACGCGAGGATGTTATCTTGCCGCGACAATAATGAGATTTCACAATGCGGCAATAACAATAGCTTTTTATGCCACTGTATCAGTTTTTTAATTGTGTGTAACAATGACATGATTGGCCGGAGTCGAAGATTTTGATATTGAGAACAACATGTTTTCCTTTTCCGATTATGGGAAAAAAAAAGTTTTGATTTAGCTTTAGAAGAAAAAAAGTATTCACATTTTTGTTCCCATAGATTCTAAACAAATACTACTAATATTTTAAACTAGTTCTCGTGTAGTCAATTTTAAAGTTAATCAAAGAAGATGAACAATTATATATAAATGAATAATATTATCCATGTGCACAATCATGCAAGTATCACGAGGTCCTCATGTGGAGTTATATTTATAGATTTGATTACATATGTAACTAGTAAACTAAATTACATTCATTACATAAGTAAGTGGTCATGATATCGCATGTTGAGTAGTTTTCACAGTTGCTTTTGACCAAATACGTTCTCGATCCTTTTATAAACCAAGACTCGGACATGGTATATACCATGGTGCTTGCTCGAGCTCTTTTATAATATTAGAGCTCAGAAGATTACATATTAAGCTCAGCATGAGCTCAGCTTTGGGCATGGTACAAATCTAACTTGTTTCATGATCTACTCGTGATGATTGCTTAATATGAGAAAGAGATCCAGAAACCAAATATCATGTCTACCTAGACTCAGAAAGGAGTCTGGAGGTTAAATAGCACTAAGAAAATAAGAATCACCCTCCCATTGAAGCACAATTTTGTGCAAGGTTGTTGTCGTTATTGGTGATGATTATTTTGAACTGAGGGTAATTTTTTCAAGTGTTTTAGGGAATTTCAAAGGTATTAAATGTTTGGGTGTTTTGTAGTGAGAGATTTAGGCCGTCTGGTTGTATTAAAGTCATTACCCTCATTAATGAAAGTGGTTGGGTATTTATACCCTTAATTATGGACCCTTGGGCTTTCGGGTCAAGTTGTGAACCCGAGTCGAGTTTAAAGATCCATTAGTTTTAAGTAGATTAACACTTAGCTTAGTCAAAAAGTGTTTAGTGTTTTAGTACTTTTGCCATGTCCTTATAACTATGTGGGTAAATAGTGTCCGAATTACCCCTGTCCGGTTTTCCCAGTGAGCAGTGGTGACGATTTATGGACTCATCAGTAGCCCATTTTTTAGGTTTTGTCAAAGGTCTTTGGCAAGACTAAAAAATCTCATTTAGCCAATAATAACATTTTCCGGATCGCTCATGTATTCAGTTCAAGGTTTATCCGAACTGAATCCTTCTCAGAATTCCAAGAGTTTTGCTCTGGATCGTGGGACACGTGTCGCACTTTGATTCGTTCTATCAGTCGTTTTCTTCCTAGAACGGCGCTCCCACTAAGACCAAAAAGTAACTCATGCATTTAATGTTTCTTACATCAGCACCGCTTTCAATCATTACCTTAGTCTTTTCATTTTCTCCTAGGTATCAGTAACGTTTTGCCTCACTAGTATAAATTATTTCCCTTTACTGTTTCACCATCTTCATCACTTTGTCATTTCTTCATCGCAGAGCTTTTTACCTCTCATTTCAAAACTTGTCTTAGGTGATATTATGTTCACAGCGAGAAACACTCTCGTGAAAGGTGGTTGGCTAAATCTTTCTGAACTAGAAAAAGCGCAAAAAGTTGAGCATGAGAGACGTATCGCTACTGGCCTTCCAGTCTCTCCAAGAAGTAGACCTGATTCACCATCCTTAGAAGCTGATCAAGGATCATCCTCTGCAAAAAACACAAAACCTAGACGTTTATTCCAACCAAAACTCTCACCAATCCCGTCAGGCTCCTCGGTTCAGGAGTCTCAGCCTTTAACTGTGCAAGAGAAAGTAGTATCGAGTGTTAGGAAACCTTCTCCATTTATTGCTATAGGGTCAGACATCGAGAAATCCCCAGAGAAATCTAACCCTCGCAGGACAACGCGCCTGGTAAAAGGCCAAGTAACTGGATCACAGCCCAAGTCCTCCAAAACGGGGCCCTCCAAGTCTGGAGCCAAAGATAAAGCCTCCGGATCGGAGGCATCTATTAGAGACCCAAGAGACAAACCCTCCGGATCCGAGGCTACCAGACCCATTTCTCATACTAAGTCCTCCGGAACCGAGCCCCAACCGGATACCAGACCTTTAAGTGAGACTGATGCTCAACCGTCCGGACAAACTGTTGAGCCACAAACCAGCACCCATCCATCAACAACGACTGATAAACCTTCCACAGTGATGGAAGAAGTGATGGAGGATAATGTCGAGGAGGTTCCATTTAAAACTGAAGCTTCTGGGAAAACTGGAGATGTTCCCTCTGATAAAAAGGGGATAGGCAAGGAGAAAGTTTTCATGACCCATCCGGACCTGCCGGAGAGTCTAGAAGACAAAGTGGGACCTTGCTTTCACAAGGTCAATGTGAAGTATCTGTTGGCCATGCATAACATTAATTATGTCTATACTCACACCGATGAGATGGGCCGGATCCGATCTGGCCATGCATAACATTAATTAAACAGTTAAAGTGAGGATACCAGTCACACTGGAGACTCCGATGGACTGCAAGCTCGACGAGATCGTCATTTATACGGATCTGTTCAACCGGGGCTCTGATTTCTCTTGGATCCAGAAATTGTCAGGTATTTCCACCTAATCAAACTCTATCCAAGCCAGCTGAGTCCCAATGCTTGGTATACTCTTCTCGCCTGCATTATGGCGTCAAGGCTGTTTGGTATCCCTCTTCCAATGAAGCAATTTGCTGCAGTGGCCAACCTTTGTAAAAACCATCATATCCCATTCTACCACTACAATATGGGTGACAACTTTAAAGTGGTGGATGACCTGCTTGAGTCTGAGAAAAACTGGAAGACCCAGTTCCTATTCATCAGCGGGACGTGGGAGAATGAGAGAAAAATCAAGGCTGGTGTTAATCCTAGTATGCTCACCAGCGGGTGGAAGAGTTTAGGTAAGTTTTCTACTTTGTTTGTCTTTCTCATATTGCAAAATAATTGTTCCTAAATTACTTTTTTTGTGTTAGTATTCCCGAAGGAGTCACATGTGCCAAATTAAATGCCTGGGCTGTTGACCATTGGGGAAACGCCTTCCACAACTGCTTTACCCCAGGCAACCTGGTGAGATCCCATCTCTGGAACACTACGGGCCGGAGAGATCTCACCTGGGAGGAGCTGACTACACCACCCCCTTCGGTTGTTATTCTCAAGAGAACATAGGAGAAAGATGGCAAACTGGACTTGCCCTACAGAGCCAAAGGCCCAAGCAAAATGAAAGGGAAGGGCAAGAAAAAGAAGGCTGCAGCAGAGGCTGTTCGGGGTGCTGCAGAGGAGATTACTTTGGAGAACCAAGGAGCGCAGACCCAAGGGGGGATCGTGCTACTTTACTCAAAGTAGTTGAAGATGAGAGCATTAGGGAGGCAGGTGGACCTCAAAATATTCTAAAACCTCCTAAGAAGGACCGAAAAAAGGGAGCAACCAGTAATGAGAGGACTGTTAAGAATAAGATGGTCTCCCTGGGGGATGAAGTTGTCCTCCGCCCTTCGAAGTCTCTACCTCCGGTCGATCCAACTGACCCCACCCTGGCAGAGCAAATCCCCAATGATCTACACACCGGAGGAGATTTGAAAGGAGTAGACATCAGTGGCCTCCAAAATATTGGCCTTTATTTCGGAGAGTTTGAAAAAGACGAATTTGCTGGTCCCTACCTCCCCCTAAGCTCCTCCAACATGGTGACTTTTAATGGTAAGTCTTTTACTGTTTCAGGGGAACACGATATGGTGACTCACTCTCTGTTGGGCCATATTCAACCAGTGCTCAACTTGGAGAGGCAAGTAAAAAGTCAGTCTACCCTCATCAATACCCACAACACAAATAAGGAGAGTTTGTCCACTGACCTCCTTAATGCCAACCAAAGTATTGAGGCATTAAAGAAAGAGCTCGAGAAGTTGAAGAAAGGGAAAGAAGATCTGGCAACCAAGCTGGTCACTTCGGAGAAAGCTAACACAGAGCTCCAAACTAAGTGCTCTGTCTTGGAGAAAGATCTCTCAACCTTGAAGGAAGAGGTGAATACCAAGGATAATGTTATCCAAACCTTGTCCGGTGACAAGACTTCTCTCGAAGAGGCTGTGTCCAAGGCCACCAAGGAGAAAGATTATTTGGTGAAAGAGTAGGAAAAGACAATCCAGACCAAGATTGATGCGTACACCAACGATGTGATAGATTCCCTAGAAAAGAGGTATGCCGAAGTTAAATCTGACATGGTCTTGCTTTTCCACCAAACATTTCCGAAGAGAACGCTTGGTACCATGTGGCAGTATGTTGAATATGAAGATATCCCATTCCATACGATGGTGGATGGTGATAAGAAGAACTATTCTAGTGGTCTTGACGACACTACCGATGAAGAAGAAGGAACCAGAGAGAGTTCCAGTGACGAACCCAAAGATTCCAAGAAAAAAAATGATGCAGGAACATCTAAGGGAAACTAGCCCTGAGGTTTTAACTTCTTTTTTTTGTTTTTCTTACCCTTATGATATACTAAAGTCCTTGGATGGCCAAGGTATTTTTGTAACTGTGTCCAGTTTGAGTCCGGTTAAGCCTTTGTTCTTTAAACTTAAAGTCCTTGGATAGCCAAGGCATATTTTACGTTTTAATATCATCATCCGGTTTTAGCCGGATAGTTTTACTTTGCTAATTTTTACTTCGTTTCATACTTGCTTAATTTCAATGGCTGATGTTTAAAGAGCCCTTATTTATTTTACAAGTATTTAAGATGAGAGTGTTTAAAATCTCCGATGAAAAATGTTAAATGGTCATCACTCCACCGGATTAATCCGATCTGTTAAAGATCCTTAAAAGATTTTAAAGAAACTGTAAATCAAACCACTCCAAATATTTTAAGAAGGCATCAAAGTTTGTTGAAAAAACCCAAACACCTCATTAAAACCTCTTCGCGCCACCAGGGTAGGAAAGAGTATGCCCCCAATATTTATATGGACTTTAAACAAGTAAATATTTACACAACTTTCATTCCAGATATAACTGGAGGTGCTCAATGTTCCAAGGGTGGTTTAAGATTCTTCCATCTTTATCTTGAAGCATGTATGTCCCAGGTTTAAGTTTTTCGGAGACCTCATAGGGCCCTTCCCAGTTTGGAGCTAGTTTGCCGAATTGTTTCTCCTTAGTATGCAAGAATACTTTTCTCAACACTTTGTACCCTGGTTGAATATCCCTTTTCTTGATTTTTGAAGCAAACCTGCTCCTCATCAAGCCTTGATAATGGGTGGCTCTAAGATGAGCCTTAGCTATTTTTTCTTCTATTAAGTCCAATTGACTTCTGATTTCCACTTCATTAGCCTGTTCGGAAAAATTATGGACTCTGTATGATGGAAGAGTTACCTCTATAGGAGCAATTTCATCCATCCCATACACCAAGGCAAAAGAAGATTCTTGTATGGCAGCTCCATGAGTAGTCTAGTACGCCCATAATACTTCTTGTAAATAGCTTGGACACTTTCTTGCAGCCCCTTCTAAATTATTATTGAGACCGGACAGAATGGTTCTGTTTGCTACTTCAACTTGACCATTTGTTTGTTGGTGGAAAGGAGAAGAGAAGCAATTCTGAATGCCCGTAGAAGCACAAAAACTCCACATATCCTTGTTATCAAATTGTGGTCCATTATTTTTTGTTATCTTCTATGGAACCCCAAATCTGCAACAAATGTTAGACAGGATAAATTTTATAACAGCTTTCGAAGTAGTTCTTGCCAGAGGGGCTGCTTCCATCCACTTGGAAAAATAATCAATGGCTACAATAATAGTTCTTCGTCCTCTGGATGCCATTGATAGGGCCCTACTAAATCCAGTCCTCAACGAGCAAAAGGTACTGGCTCAGAAATCAATTCTAGTGGGACATCTAGGATATGAATTTCATTACCATATCTTTAACATGGGTCACATTTCTTTACCAACTCCTTGGCATCCGCCATTATGGATGGCCAATAGTATCCGGTCAGCAAGACCCTTCGGGTCAAAGCTCTATAGCCACAGTGTGCTGATCCCTCACCATCATGTAGCTCGGATAGCCCAATTCTGGACTCATCAACACCCAAACAACACAAAAGAGGTCTATTAAATGAATTCTTATAAAGGATACCTCTTATGATTAAAAAACCACGAGCCCTATGTTTCATTTTCCTTGCTACAACTTTCTCCGGAGGCAAAATGTCATCAGAAATGTATTGAAGAAGGGGATATCTCCAGTCTTTAGGTTGAACCACTTGTATACTTAAACTTTTATCCTCTTCTTTTCCCTGACTGGGTTGTATGGATGGGCATTCTTGCACATGAATCCATGGGTAGGACTCAGAGTATGCTATGGTTGTCAAGGAGTCTGCTAGCGTGTTTTCCGATCTAGGTATGTGCTCGTAGCTAACATTTTTGAAGTTGGCTGCCACTTCTTTAAGGATGAACAAGTATTTAATCAACCGCTCCTTTTTTGCCTCAGATTGACCTTGAGAATGATGGATAAGAAGCTGAGAATCACTCATTAACCTGACTCTTTTAACCCCATATATAAAGGCCAATTGCAGACCAGCTATAGCAGCTTCATACTCAGACTCACTGTTTGAAGCTCTAAAAGCAAAACATATAGCATGGTACAACTTATCACCATACAGAGAGGTTAAACATATCCCAGCACCACAACCCATGGTACTTGATCCACCATCTGTCCGGAAAACCCACATTTTCTTAGTTTTCTCCTCTGCAACTTCCTTAGTAATTCTGTCCAAATGGAACTCTACCAGGAAATCGGCAACAGATTGAGCTTTGATTGCAGTCTGAGGGGCGAAATAAATATCATAACCACCCAATTCAACTGACCACCTGGTCATTCTGCTTGATATGTCTGCCTTTTGAAGGACATTTTTCAAGGGAAAAGACGTCAGAACGACAATAGAATGAGACTGAAAATAGGGCCTCATTTTCCTAGCAGCAATTACTAAAGCTAGTGCTAGTTTTTCAAGTTTTAAGTATCTTTTTTCAGCATCCATCAGGCTCTTGCTGATGTAGTACATCGAACGAGGATAATGGTCCACTTCTCTTACCAGTACCGCACTTATAGCACTTTCAGATACAACTAGATATATGTACAATGTCTCTCCATCAACAGGTTTGTAAAGTGTTTTGGGGGAAGATAAATGCTTTTTTAATTTCATTGAACGCCTGATCGCACTGTGGAGACCAGTTAAAGTCTTCAACACCCTTTAAAGTTTAGAAAAATGGGACACACTTATCCGAAGACCTTGAGATAAAACGATTTAAAGCAGCTAACCTTCTTGTTAACCTTTGCACTTCTTTAATATTCCGAGGAGGATCGATTTGTAATAGGGCATCAAGTTGGTCCGGATCAGGTTGTATCCCTTTCTCACTTATCATATACCCCAAAAACTTTCCGGACTGCACCCAAAGACACATTTTTCTGGATTCAATTTTAAATTAACCTTTGCCAAGTTGGCAAAAGTTTCTTGAAGATCTGCTAGGTGCGACTCTTCTTCCACGATTTTTACCATCATATCATCAATATATACTTCCATGTTTCTCCCAATCTGATCAGCAAAAGCTTTGTTCACCAACCTTTGATAGGTAGCCCCAACATTCGTCAATCAAAAAGGCATCACCTTGTAACAATGGAGGCCTTTATCTGTAACAAAAGTAGTATGCTCCTGGTCCTTCAGTTCCACCTGTATCTGGTTATAACTGGAGAAGGCATCCATGAAGGATAATAACTTGTTCCCAAACGTGGAGTCTACCAATTGATCTATGCGGGGGACTGGATAAAGGTCTTTTAGGAAAGCTCTATTGAGGTCAGTAAAGTCGATACACATACGCCATTTCCCATTTTTCTTTTTTACTAACACTGGATTGGCTGTCCATAAAGGGTATTGAGACTCCTTTATGTGCCCCATTTTGGTAAGCCGGTCAACCTCTTGAACTATGACATCAGCTTTCGCTTTAGAGAAAGCTCTTCTCTTCTGCACAACAGGTGCTACATCTCTCTGGATGGATAGTTGGTGTGATATAACATTCGCAGGCACTCCGGTCACATCAATATTGCACCAAACAAAGACGTTTTGATGGCTTGCCAAAAAGGACAACACCTTTTTCTTCAATTCTAGTGACATCTTAGATCCAACTTTAACATTTCTTCCTTCAGCCAGAGAGTGGGTTTCAACCTCTTCAATTGGTATCAAAACACCAGGGGTCTCTCTGGGGTCATCAATTTCACCCTCACCCCAGAGGGCCCCAACAACTACTAATCTTTGTTTACCCGGACTGCCCCCAGAGTTTTAGGGGCAAGTGCAATTGCATAATACTCCTTTGCTCTATTCTAGCTACTCCGGACAACTCCCACTTGTCCTTGAACAGCATATTTTAAACATTGGTGAACTGTTGAAGCCACAGCATGCATCCTGGAGAGCCAGGACCTTCCAAAGATCGCATTATAGCACGTGGGACAATCGACCAAAACGAAGAGTACCCTACCCATCTTCTTGGAAGGGCCCTTGCCCAACAGATGCTCATCCTCAAACTATCCGACCACATCCGCAGAGTTACCAGTGAAGCCCACAATAGACCTATTTGAATGCTGAATCACTGCTGGATTCTTTATTTGTTTATAGGAACTTTTAAAAAAGAATGTTGGCCGAACTTCCAGTGTCAACCAAAATTCTCCTGATGTCGTTGCCCCCAATCGATGCTCCTATCACTACAGTATCCTCATGAGGACCAGCTATGTCTCTTAAGTCATATTCATCAAAAACAATGAAGCAAAAAGGAATTTGGGACTGATAGGAGGACATGCCTCCCTCTAGCTGAGTAGCCAAAGTGTGAACATACCTCTTCCTTGAAGAAGGAGTCGGCGCAGTCATTGTGTCTCCCCCGAAAATAGTGAGTGACTCAAAAAAGCTTATGAGCCCAGACACTGTCTTGGTATGTTCTGTAATCACCCCTACTTTATTCTGGGTTGGATCAGGATCCAAATACTCTGATTCTACATCAAATATTTCAAAGATTACCATGGCCTCGTCTGAAGCCGATGTCCCTGTAATGTTTGTTGGGGCAGTCCGATGAGCATTATCAGGCCCTTTCCCACTTCTTCTCTTGACATAAGCCCCTAATTTTCCTATTTCAATCAGATTCTGCAGCTCTTGTTTCAAGGAGATGCAATATCTATGTTATGGCCAATATCATGATGATATTGACAAAAACAAGTATTACGACTTTCCTTAGGAGATTGAAGCGTTGTCGGCTTCCTAAAATGTACCTCATCTTTTGTTTTATCATAGATGGTTGCCACATTTTATTTCAATTCAGCAAACCACTCCGATTGGACCCAAGTTCCTCGCTTATTTCTAGACTACTGGCTCTGAGCGGGAGCTGGGTGAGATTGAGTCTGCTTGGCCCTGTTGGGACTCTGTCCGGCTTCCTTAGCCTTGTATCCGGATTGATTCTGATTTGGTGCAGCTATGGCAGACCTCACTTGCCTATGTACCCTAATCTTTTTCATTTCATCAACAGTGATTTGCTTTCCCACCTGGTTTAGTAAACCACCCTACGTCATGGCCTTCTTTCTGGTCACCGAATCGGCCAGATTGCCAGGGTTTAATCCTTGTCTTAGAGAAGCTATTGCTACCTGTTCAAAGCAATCAGCTAACCCATTCTTTGTGTTCACAAACCGGCTTATATAGTCTTTTAGTGATTCATTTGGCTCTTGGGCACAATGGATAATAGTGTCTATATTTCCCTTCACCCCCTTACTTCCAACAAACTGCATCCGGAAGGCCACCCAAAATGTGTCAAAGTTTCTGATGCGCCCATGTGGTAGGCTATTGTACCATTTCAGAGCACTCCCCGTAAAAGATTGAGAGAATGATCTACAAAGCAACTTGTCATCATCATCAAAATTCATCATAAATTTTTTAAATTGCTTAAGATGATTTTCCGGATCCTTGCTCCCGTCATACTTTTCCATCTTTGTACTGTCAAACCTCTTAGGAAGGTTTCCAGACAGTATCTTGGATGAAAATGGGGATTGTCTCCAATTCCGGTCACGACTAAAGACATTATCTTCATTGGGTGTTGCAAAAATACCTGGCTCATCATGGAAAGCGAAGGGATCCATCAATAGCTGGTCTATATGCCTTCATCTATGGCTGTGGCTATGAGATGACCCTTTACCCAGATGTCTTTTCAACCTTCTATGCATGTCCCTCTTTCTTGAATATTTTTAACCAACTTTTGCTTCTTCTTGGATCTACCTTCATCATTGCTGGATGATAGGGACTCCTCAAGTTCATCCTCATTCGAAGAGCTACTAGAGGACTCAGACTCTAAGCTCTCCACTGGTTTAGACCGGTGAGACTTCTTGGAGCTGACATGGGTCTTTTTAGTACTCGAGTGAGTCTTTGTTGATGGGTCATGCTCCCTTGGATTGTCAGTGTGGTGAATGGCTCACACTTTCAATTTTTCTTTCAAGCCTAACTCCGCCTTTTTAGTAGCTCTCAAGGCTTCTATTTCAGCTTTCAGGCTTTATTGCTCTTCGATCGTGTACTCGTCGTTTTCTCCCACCACTTCTATCAAATGTGGTGGAACTGATTGCTCGTCCGGATTCATCCGAACTAATTTTTCTTGCTGGTTTTGAATGCTAGATTCAGGCACCTTCTTCTCCCACTGTGGTCGCCAATTTGGTGATGATTATTTTGAACTGAGGGTAATTTTGTCAAGTGTTTTAGGGAATTTCAAAGGTATTAAATGTTTTGGTGTTTTGTAATAAGAGATTTAAGCTGCCTGGTTATATTAAATGTTCATTACCCTCATTAATGAAAGTGGTTGGGTATTTATACCCTTAATTATGGACCCATGGGCTTTCGGGTCAAGTTCTGAACCCGGGTCGAGTTTAAAGACTCATTAGTTTTTAAGTAGATTAGCACCTAGCTTAGTAAAGTTTTTTTTAGTGTTTTAGTACCTTTGTCCTGTCCGGATAACTCTGTGGGCAAATACTGTCCGAATTACCCATGTCCGGTTTTCCCAGTGAGCAGTGGTGACGATTTCCGGACTCATCAATTATGCTATTGTTTTGAAGAACACTGTTGCATCGATAAGAAATTCCTTGAATGAAGCATATGCCTGGAAGATGCCTCTTGACCTTAAGGTAATATTCATATCCAACCCTTAGTAATAAATTTTATGAGCTCAGAAGTCTTAGAGCTTAAGGAACCATGTTTTACTTGTTGTCTGACAAATATATTCACCTTTTTATTTATTATCTTTTGCAGACCACGTATCATACATTTACAATCATTCATAACATAGATGATGAGCATAATTTGGCTATTACTGATTTATCTTGCTTAATGAGGGCTTCAGTCAAGTGTGTCAATGATGTTGGTCAACTTGAAGCAAAGCTTAATGACCAGATATCCACCAATAAATGGTCAACTAGCATCATGAAGAGCTTCAAAATAATAATGTGGGTAACCTTTAAAAGGAAGTTAAAAAGTTGAAGTCAAGATCTTACAAATTAGTAAATATAGAAGTGTGGCAAAATAGTTGTGGGAGAAGATGTACGAACGAGATAATTCAAAGATACAAGCCTAAAATAATGTTGAGACCTTTATGTATAAAGTTTTGAAAGATCACAGTGATAAGCTTGTGAGGACTACTTTGTCCAAAACGGAGACTCTCAAATCATGTATGGTTCTGAGGTTTCATAAGATATTATTTGATATGGAATTAGGATCTTTTTGGAAGATGGTTGTTGAATTATAAATACTGAATGACGTGACCTTAAAGATTGAAAAAGATGATAAAGACGAAGAAGTAGAAGATGAAGTGATGACGGATGTCGAAGAGCAAGATAACCTCGGTGAGGAATCTTTAGCAACTTTGGTTGATGTTGTTTCAAATCTTCCTCTTGCAAGTTAGTTGCCCAAAATTGGGGAATATAACACCATTTCGGACAAGTCTCCTGCAATTTGCAATTTGCTACCTAAATTTTTAGATTTAAAGCCTTTAGGCCCTCTATTTTTCCTGCCAAGAGGTGATCAATCTCTTATTCAAATGGGTTTTTTGGGTTGCTTCGACCAATAATAGGTGATGAATTAATTCATACTCAACAGTTTTAGAAATACCATTTGAGCTTCAGATAGCTATGAACAACACAAGTTGAAAAATTTCCACATATTGATTGGACTGGTCCAAACCTTTTAGTAGCTTCATACAATCCTGACCAACTTAAGTTGGAGCATTTTCATACTTTGGTTAGATTGGACAAAACCTTTCATTAGGAGCATTATACAACTCTTATCAACATAAGTTGGAACATTTTCATGCTTTGACTAGATTGGATCAATAATTTAATCAGGATTATTAAAAATTTATAAGCAACATAAATTGGAACCTTTCACGTTTGGATTGGATTGGACCAAACCTAACTTATGAGCTTTGAACAAATTTAACCAACATAAGTTGGAATATTTTCACGTTTTGGCTAGATTGGACCAAGCTTTTAATTATGAACTTCGTAAACCAACATATGTTGGAACACGTCCACACTTTGTTTTTTAAGACCAAGTCTTTAATCAGAAGCTTCACACAGCTCAGAAAAACATAAATTGGAACCTTTTTACACTTTTGGCTGGTTAGACCAAACTTTACTGAGGAACTTTAAACATATTTGACTAACATAAGTTGGAACTTTTTTTAATATTGGACTTAAATAAATGTCCTCGAAGTATATATGAAAATTGGTTAAACGTTAATCATGAAATAACTGCCAAAACATATATTTATTAGCCGATGATATTAAAAACCTCATTAAAATCTTTTTGCGCTACCAGAGTAAGAAAATGTGTATCATCAGTCATTGCATGAAGGTTGAAAAAAAGTAAGGTAAATCAAAATATAAAAATATAGACTTAAGCGAAATAATTTTCATATGTTTAATATTTTGAGGGCAGAATGATTTCCTTCATAATCCAACAACTTGTAGATTCATACATTAACCTTTTGTGAGACTGTGTTTTGCCTCTCCTAGTTTGGAACTAGATTTTCGGCTTTGAGGTCCTTGGTATAGAGGAACATCTTCATAAATACGTTGTCCCTAATTTGAACTCACACGAGCGGACCGAAGAAGCGTATTTACTCCATATTAGGGTTTGATAGTGTGATACCCTAAGGTTAGCCTTGGTTATCTTTTTTCTATTGTTCTAACAAATCCTTTCTTCCAGTACTGTTACTCTTTTCATAATAGTTAACAAATAAAAAATATGATAATAAGGTCATAATATAGACGACTACAATTATGGTATATATTAAAGAGAAAAGAATCCTTCTAAAAATCTTTGGTTGGTTATATCTACTTGATTGTTAACTTGGTGATGGAAATATGTTGAGGATTATTGATAAATATCACTTGTTCGATAGAATAAGGCTATCCTCTTATTTTGATATTGAAGGCCATTATCGGTGGTAATTTCCTTGGGTATTCAGAACCCGAACCGAATGTTAGTTTGATAAAGTTGATCATATGATTTGCCTTTATTATCGATATCGGTTCTGCTTCTACCCACTTTGAGAAGTAGTCAATTAAACAAGAATATATTGACGTCCTTTTTTTTTAAGAAAAGGCCCAACAAGATCAATGTCTCATATGTCAAAGGGAAAATATTCAAATATTAGATATTATCGAGCGGTGGATAATACTTGAAAAGAACTGACAAGTGTTACACTTTTTAACTAATTCTTGAAGATCATCCATGATCTTAAGCCAATAGTACCCTAACAACAATACTCTTCTTGTCAAAGTCATATGCACATAATAGACTTATCCCGCCCAATCTTGAATTTCTTCGAGGACACCACGAGATTCATAAAGTCCAAGACAATGTAAGAAATGGTGAATTGAACATTTCTTATACAGAGTCTGTCTTATCAATACATGTTTATGAACCCAAAACTCGAAGCTTTGATCCAAAATATTGACTGAGGGGAGCGTAACATTTTGAAGATCAATTCTCATATATCAAGCATCTAATCATCTACATATATGGCACATACCTTCCAAGATTCCTCTTTCACGGGATCATAGTTAATGAGCACTATTAAAGGACAACCCAAGAGGCAGCTTTAGAACATGCTAGTGAATCTAATGAATTAGCCAACGAGTTTTCAAACCTTGGGTCTTGTTCATAATAGAAAAATCCAAAGGCTTTTATTATTTGTTTTGAAACCTTAAAGTAATTAATAAGGTGGTCCTTACATGCTTCTATCTGACCAATGGCATGGTTAATCATAATTTTAGATTCAATTACTATTGTAGCCATCTTTTCTCCATACATAAATTATATCTGAAGCAATACGATGTTAACTTCATACTCAACTTTATTGTTAAAATATTTAAAACCGAAGTGAATGTCTTAATGCATAGCCTCTCCTAACATGGCTATTAATCAAAATCCTACCCCACACCCCAACGCGTTAGACCTTTGACTGGTCTAAAATATTCACTCAAGCAAACAAATCAAAGGGGTAGACATTGGTTTTTCAGCATTGAACTCTATTAAGAAATCAGATAAGGCTTGAGCTTCAATAGTAGTCATGAACTCAAAGGTTATATCAAATTTCTCAACCGATCATCATGTTAGGTTTTCACACACATTTGGCTTCTTAAGAATAATTTGCTGAGGGATGAGGTCCAGATAATAATAGGATAGGTTTGGAAGTAAGGTCTCATTTTTCATGCAACGCCTACCAATAAGAGTGCTAACTTTTCTATCTGAAGGTACCGAGTCTATATATCAAGTAAAATATTTATCACGTAGTAAATGAGCTTCAGACACTTATCCACCTCCCTAATCAAAACATTACTCACAACATAATCGGACACTTCCATATAGATATAGAGCTTCTCACTCGTAAGAGGTTAAGACAAAACCTCTAGAGAAATATATGATCTTTTACATAGTTGATCGCGTGATCTTATTATTCAATCCAGTGGAAATTGTTTTTCAACGCTTGGAAGAAAGAGAAAAACTTTCTCAAAACCAAGAGATAAAAATATTAAGAGAAACCAATTTTCCAGTCAAGACTTGGACTTTTTTTATGGTCATAGGAGGCAACATAGAAGTTAAGGCTTCTAATTGTGAAAGGTTAGCTTATATTGTTTTCTCACTTAACAGATAGCCCATGAAATTTCTTGATATGACCCTGAAGCACACTTTTTAGGGTTGATCTTGAGGTTTGTAACCCTTAGGTTCTTGACAATTTCATTAAGGTTAGTTATATGGTTGAAATCATCAAGACTATTAACCAACATGTCATCAGTATATACCTCCATATTTTGGCATGTCTGATTAAAAAAATCTTGATTAACCAACCTCTAGAAATTTTATCTCGCATAATTCAATCGAAATGCAATAACAATATAACAATATATGCCTCAGTCTGTAATAAACGTGACGCACTTTTGACCATCCGAGCGCATATGAATTTGGTTATACCCTGAATAAACATCCATAAAGGATAGGAGCCTGTTATCTGAGGTTGAATCTACCAAATGATTAATCATTGGGAACGAGAAATAGTATTTTGGAATTTTTTTGTTCAGATCCATGAAGTCCATACACATTCAAAATTTCTCATTCTTCTTTTACACCAAAACATGATTCGTTGTATGAATGAGATATTAAGACTCTCTGACATGCCCCACACTAGATAGTCGATCAATTTCATCCAATATAGCTTTGTATTCTCAAACGAGAAAACTCGCATCTTCTGTTGAATAGGCCTGACATTGGGTTTAACAGATAGTTTGTAATAAACAATATATGAGGGTAACCATGTCATATTCTCTGTTTCCATGCAAAAACATCCAAGTTGTTAGATAAAAAAACCATGATCTAATGTCTAAGGTTACCTAACAACAAAGCACCAATCTTTAAACTTTTCCATTTCCATCAAACCCAAAGGTCTTTGTATCCTCTTCTGGATCATTAGGCTTATGTCATTTCTTGGGTCGTTTGTAGGTTTCACCAATATTAGAGATCCTCTAGTTAGTACTTCTTTAAGGCTAAAGAAGTTGTATAACACTCGCGACGGATCTTTTGATAAATTTTTATCACTCTCATCTAGTCCCTCACAATGTAGTACATACACTATTCATGGTAGAAACAATGGTGAACTACATATCGAGACATGATCTCTCAAAGATTCCATTGTAAAATTTAGAGGATTCAACTAAATTTAACAACTCGGATGACTTTCTTAAATTATATTTTGCACGAGACGACTTCGACTTCAAATTATCCTATAAGCAAACCACTTGCTTCTGTGAGACCAACTACCATCTTCTCAAACCTTCGAGATGGTTGGAAGTTTCTTCATCCAATCACGTGTTGATTTTTAAAGAAATGTTGGCCAAGCTCCCAATATCTATCAGAATTCTTCTAAACTTTACCTTTTTAATGCTAGCGTTGATTAGAAATACATCCTCATGGGAACCTGTCACGCCTCTCGTATCATCATCATAAAAGATGATTGAAGGGTAATGTTCAGTAAAAGTGAGAAGAAGTTTGCATTTGGTACTGAAACTCAAAATCCCCAATATACCTCTTTCTAGAGGTCTTCGTCAAGTCAGAAAATGATTTTTCCTCAACAATGGTTGCTAAAATTTTTTGGTTAGAAACTGGTCGAGTTATTCATTAGAAAGATCAAAGTATTCAATAAAATGGTCTAAAACCACCATGGTGCGCTCTACTATCCTGACCATAGTCGGGCCTTCGATCTTGAGTGTTTTGACTCTTGCCTTGACCTTCTTAGGTTCAGACCTAGGTAACCTGAGTCCAAGAGTCGATCAACCATTAATAAACTTAAACAATTTCTCGTTGTTAATCAAACCGTGAACCTATTGCTTCAATAATTTGCAATTTCTAGTCCAATGTGATATCGTTGTGATACTTATGGAATCTATTTTTACTCTTTTCTTCAGGTTTTGTTATGGGTAATGGTTTCCGGAACAATAAAATCCTTGATTTTCTCATAGTTTTCATATTCTTAGTTAGGGGTGGAATCTTTTACCATATTGCCTTACCATACTGATGTGTTACCAAACTGTACCGATTGTTTTACCAACTTTTAGTATGATATGGTAATTTTAAATTACCGTACTATATTTCTTTTTTGTAGGACATTAGTATTCAATATAAACCGCTTAGTAATATCATACCCTACCTAAATTTTAAATAAAACATATATTTTAAATTTATACCAATAAAAATAATAATTTTAATATAATAATCGTCTATATATGTTGGTTTTAGACTAGACTATATTAAAAAAATCTTGAAATGATATGATATTCATTGTTAAAAATATAACTAGTTTCTAACGAAAAAATATCGTATAAAAATAAATTTCCTAACGAAGTTATGGTATTTCTCGTAACAATCGTTTAGATCAATTTAAATTTAAATGATACACTTACTCAGAATCTATAAAATTTATTTCCATATATGGTATCGAATATCTATGACTTTAGTTTCTAATTAAAAAAATTATCATATTGAAATAAAATTTCTAGACAAAGTTATCGTATTTCTTGTAACAGTCGTCCAATATGTCAATAAACCTATTATATATCAACAAAATTTAGACCAAAATAAAATATTATTATGCCCTTCTTTAAAATGAATTTAACTCTATATATATTTTTGAATATTTAAAAGTCGAGTTTACAATACAAAAAATATTAGGTTAAAATAACAAATTTATACAAAGTTATGTCATTTCTCGTAGTAATTGTTAAAGTGGTCAAAATATGATTTTGTATCAACAATTTTGAAATAAAATTAATATATATTTAGATTAATTAAATTCTAAAAAAATTAACATAATTATTTTAATCTTATATGTTTTGATATATTTGGCTTTTTTAAATTATTTCTAAAATTATTATTTCTCATTTTGTTTTTGTTTTTTTTAATTTATCTTATATTTTTAGTTGTGTTTTATTTTTACTTTACGGTAATAAATTGTATTGAATAGTACTGAACTAAATATTTTGGTATACCAAAATTTTGGTATGATAATTGGTGTGGATAATAATCACCTGAGGGTAGGCTAGTAATTTAGTTGGTGTTTTATTGTAGTGTGTGGATGTTATGTGTTTAGAGTAGAGAGTAGAGAGATAATTAAGCAGCCTGGTAGCAGTTAATTCTCATTACCCACACTTAATGCAGGTGGTTGGGTATTTATACCCTGATGTTTGGGCCCTTATGGGCTTTCGGGTCATGTTTAATGGACCTGGGTCATGTTCAAAGACCCATGAGCTCTAAGCAGGAGAGCAAGTAGCTTAGTCAAGTAGTGTTTAGGTTTTTTAGTACTTTTGTCATAGTTCGAACAGTCCTATAGTCTGAGTGTTCGAAGTGATCTGTCCGGTCCGGAGGCATTGGACCGAACTGTCCTTGTCCGGAGAGCATGCGGAATTCGGACTCATCAAGAGCCCCTTTTTTAGGTGTTTGTGCAAATACTCTTGTCAAAGACCTGAAAACAGTCCGACATTAGGGGTAGTTTTTATCCGGACAGGTCTATCAATTCGGGCTATAAGTTTATCCGGGCAGATAAAGCTTCACGAATTCAAAACGGTTTTTGCCAGAGCTTGTGGGACACGTGTCACTCTCTGATTGGTTGCTTCAGCCGTTTTTTCACCTTGAATTTCGAACCTACCTTCTTCGAAAAGCAACCTCTTAATTAAAGGTGGTGACATCAGCGCCGTCTTTTAATCATTGCCAAACTTTTCGAATTCTCCTAGGAATCAACTTCCTTTTTCAAATTTTACTATAAATACAAACTCACTTTCTACTGTTTTACCATCTCCTTCAAATTTACTCTGCAAAATCTCTCAAAGCTTTCTCTCTCTAAACCCAAAACTTTGTTTGATAGTTTATGTTTACAGCGAGGAACGCTCTTGTCAAAGGCGGGTGGCTCAACCTTTCTGAGTTAGAGAAAGCTCAAAAAGTCGAAAGAGATAGACGGATCGCAGCAGGGTTACCCACCTCGCCTGTTGATAGACCAAACACTTATGTTTCTGAGTCAGATCGAGGCTTTTCTTCTTCCAAAGGCACTAAGCCTAGAAAACTATTTCAAACCAACCTCTCCCCCATAATCTCTGGTTCCTCAGTTCAGGAATCGGAGCCTGCTGTCGAGCCAGGAGTTACAGCCACTAGCCTCAGAAAACCTTATCCCTTTATTGCAATGGGATCGGATACGGAGCACTCTCCTGAGAATCTGGTCGACATGAGGAAAGGCCGGTTGGTTAAAGGCCAGGGGACTAAAAACACTCCCTCAAGATCGGGGGTAAAGGACAGTATCACCGGATCAGATGTGCCTATTAAAGCCCCCAAGGACAGGTTGTCCAGACCGGAGGGCCCCAATCCAAATCTCCAACCAGAAACTTCTGCTCCAGACACCCTACCGGAGAGCAGAAATCAAAGGGGCACTGAGGCCCATCAGTCCGGAGACAAGGCTGAGTCAAGTTTGAACATTCCCCCCACTGCAGCTGCTGAAATCCCTTCAACAATCATGGAGGAAGTGATGGAGGACTCTGTTGAAGAGGCCCCATTTGAGTCTGAGCCCTCCGGTCAGACCAGTAAAGAGATAGTTGCCAAGAAGGACAAGGGCAAGGAGAAGCTGTACTTGAGGCATCCGGATCTGCCGGAGAGCCTAGAAGGAAAAGTAGGGCCTTGTTTTCACAAGGTCAGCGTTAATTACCTCTACAAAAAATCAATTACACATTCATCCACACTGCCGAGCTGGGCAGGATGCATTCGAAGTGGGGCATTCCAGAAAATGTAAAGATCAGGATTTCTATACACCCGGAGACCCCCATGGACTGCAAGTTGAGTAAAGTGGTCATGTTCACGGAGCTGTTCAACTGGGGGCTCAGGTTCCCACTAGACCCAGAGATTGTCAGATACTTCCATCTGATCAAACTCTGTCCGAGCCAGTTGAGCCCCAACGCTTGGTATACCCTTATGTCATGTATCATGGCATCAAGGCTGTCCGGGATCCCTCTGCCAATGGAGGAGTTCGCTGCAGTGGCCAGCCTGTGCAAAAACCACCACATCCCCTTTTACCATTTCAATATGGGGGATGGCTTCAAGGCTGTGGACGATCTGCTGGAGGCGGAGAGGAACTGGAGGACTCAGTTCCTATTTTTTAGTGGTGCGTGGGAGAACAGCAAGAAGATAAAATCCAGAGAGAACCCAAGCCTCCTCAGAAGCAGATGGAGGAGTGACCGTAAGTATCTTGCCTTTATATTTTTGTCTCTCTTCTCTTTTCTTTTTAGACTTAGTTTATACTAATTTGTCTTACTTTTGTCTTAGCAGAACTGCCCAAGGAGTTCAGTGACTATCAGAAAGCTGGGCAGGTTACTTGTGGCAAGATTAATGCCTGGACTGCTGAGGAATGGGGGAACCGATTCCACGCTGCTTTCACCAGTGGAAACTTGGCAAGGTCTCACATGTGGAACACCACAGGTCGGAGAGACTTAACCTGGGAGGAGCTCACCACCCAGCCTTCTCCAGACGCTGTGCTCAAGAAGACCCATGAACCAGATGGGACACTCTTCCTGCCAGGCCGGGCCAAAGCCCCGAGCAAGATGAAAGTCAAGAAGAAGAAGGGCAAAAATGTGGTGGGTGATGCTAACCCTCCTGATACAGAGAAGGATGCTCCAACAGATCCGGAGGGGCCAGCCCAGAGCCAAATTGATGCTGCTCTCCTGGAAGTGGTGGAGCAAGAGACTGAGAAACGAGAAGCGAACCTCCCAAAACCTCCAAGGGCTTCTAAGAGGAATCGTAAACAGGGAAGCGAAGGCACAGACCGGGAGGCCAAGAAGAAGAAAACGTCTAAGGGAGACGAGCTTTCTCTCCGGGCTCCGGAGCCTTCTGTCCATGCTGACCCTGTTGACCCAACGCATGCCGAGGAGATTTCGGGCGACTTTCATACAGATGAGGTTGAGGGGGGAGATATCAACATCGATGGAGTAGACATCACCGGTCTTGGTGAGCTTGGTGATTACTACCTCCATCTCCCCGGAGATGACTTTGTCGGGCCTTACCTTCCTCCAAGCACCTCCAACACGGTCACTTTTAATGTTAAGACTTTTAGTGTTTCTAGTGAAAGGGATGCTATAGCCCACTCCTTGTTAAGCAATGTGCAGCCTGTACTTGCGTTGGAGAGACAAGTTCAGAGCCAGCTTGATATCATCAAAGATCTCAAGTCTGACAAAGAGAAGTTGTCCGACGACCTTCGCACTGCCACTTCCAATGCTAACATGTTAAAAGAAGAAAACGAGGAGTTGAAGAGAGACCAGAAGGCAAGCACTACAAAAGTCGTCTCTTTAGAGGAAACCATTAGAGATCTTTGGGAGAAGCTGTCCGGTCTGGAGAAAGACCTTGCTACCTCAAATGGAGCATCCAAGGCCAAAGACCAAATCATCTCCAACTTGACCAACGACAAGATTTCCCTTGAAAATACAGTGTCCAAGGCTGCCGAGGAGAAAAATACTTTGTTACAGGAGCAGGAGGCCAAGATCCAAGCCAAGATCAATGCCTATGCCAACCAGATGATCAAAAGCGAAGAGCTACTGCTTGCCAAGGTGAGGTCTGACATGGTTATACTTTTCCATGAAAAGTTTCTGAAGAAGAACCTAGGGGACTTATGGCTTCATGTTGAGCCTGAAGACCTCCCCTACCACACGATGGCCGAAGGCGACAGGTATGGCTACTCTAGTGATTCCTCAAATGATGAAGAGCATTCCGGGGAGAAAATTGGCGAAGAGAAAGACGATCCTAAGGGAAAGAAGGTAGATGTAGGTGAGCCATCTTCAAAGGCTCAACCTTAACTTATGATTTACTTTGTTTACTTTTTATTCAAACTAAAGTCCTTGGAAGGCCAAGGCATTCTTTTTGTAATTGTGTCCGGTATCTAACCGGATAGGTTTTTTGTTCTTATTTTGACTATTCAAAAGTCCTTGGAAGGCCAAGGCACTTTAAGTTATTTCAATGGATGTTTCTGTTTTGCACAAATCTCATCTTCTTTCATCGTTTGCTCCAATTTTGATGGCTAGAGTTTAAATAGCCTTTAATTATTTTATAGTGAGAGTGTTTAAGTTCTCCGGCTAGAGTTTAAATAGCCCTTAGTTATTTCAATCCGGATAGTGTGACAAAAGACAAAACTTAAAACACTTGGAAAAAATTTTAAGAAGGCATCAAATTTTATTCAAAAGCCCGGACACCTCATTAAAACCTCCTCGTGCCACCAGGGAGGAAAGAATATGCCCCCAAATATTTACATGGATGTTTAAACAAGTAAATATTTACACAAATGCTACTCCAAGTACATCCGGAGATGCTCAATATTCCAAGGATGGGTCAAAACCCTTCCATCTTTGTCTTCCAACCAATATGTTCCAGGTTTAATTCTTTCAACAACTATGTAGGGACCTTCCCAAGTTGGGGCCAGCTTTCCGAACAGCTTTTCTTTAGTGTGTAAGAAGACTTTCCTTAATACCTTGTCCTCTGGTTGGAAATCTCTTCTTTTAACTTTGGAAGCAAACCTGCTTCTCATCAAACCCTGATAGTGTGCAACTCTAAGGTGAGCTTTAACTCGTTTTTCTTCTATCAGATCAAGTTGACCTATGATTGCCACCTCGTTAGTGTGTTCGGAGAAGTTGTGAACACGAAAGGAGGGGAGAGTTGCCTCTATGGGAGCTACTGCATCCATCCCATAGACCAAAGCAAAGGGTGATTCTTGTGTTGCAGCCCCAGGTGTTGTCCGGTAGGCCCACAAGACCTCTTGTAGATAACTAGGCCACTTCCCAGCAGTCCCTTCCAAATTCTTCTTTAAACCGGACAGTATAGTCCTATTAGCCACTTCAACTTGCCCATTTTCTTGTTGGTGGAAAGGTGAAGAAAAACAATGTTGTATACCCCTTGAGGCACAGAAGCTCTCCATTTCCCTATTGTCGAACTGTGGCCCATTGTCTGTTGTTATCTTTTGTGGGATACCAAATCTGCAACAGATGTTGGATAAAATGAACTTTATAACAGCTTTTGATGTTGTCCCTGCTAGAGGGGCTGCTTCAATCCACTTCGAGAAGTAGTCTATGGCCACAATTATAGTTTTGCGCCCTCCGGACGCCACAGGGAGAGGCCCTACTAAATCCAACCCCCATCGAGCAAAAAGAATAGGCCCAGAAATTGATTCCAAAGGAATAGCTGGGACATGAATCTCATTGTTGTACCTCTGGCATGGGTCACACCTTCTTACCAATTCCTTAGCATCTTTCATGATTGATGGCCAATAGTAACCGGAGAGTAAAACTCTTCTTGTTAAGGCTCTAAACCCACAATGGGCTGATCCCTCACCATCATGTAATTCGGAGAGGACTACTTGAGACTCTTCATCCCCCAAACAGCGCAGGAGAGGTTTACTATAAGATTTCTTGTACAACACGTCTCTCAATATGATAAAACCACGAGCCTTGTGTTTCAAAGTTCTGGCTTGTGACTTATTCGGAGGCACAACACCATCGGAGAGATATTGCAGGAGAGGAAACCTCCAATCTTGAGGTAGTTTCTCTTGTACTTCAAAAGTTTCCTCTTCTTTACCTTTACTAAGTTGAATGGAGGGGCTTTCTAGCACATGGATCCATGGATACGACTCCGAATACGCTATGGTTGCTAATGAGTCTGCTAGCTCATTTTCTTCCCGGGGAATGTGCTCATAAACAACACTTTTAAACTTGAGTGCTTCATTCTTAAGGAGGAGTAAGTATTTCACAAGCTGCTCCTTCTTAGCCTCAGATTGGCCTTGGGCATGGTGGATAAGAAGTTGGGAGTCACTTAGTAGCTTGACCCTCTTAGCCCCACAAATGTAGGCTAACTTTAAACCAGCTATAGCTGTTTCGTATTCGGACTCATTATTAGATGCCCTGAAAGCAAAACAAATAGCCTGGTACATTTTGTCTCCATACGGGGAAGTCAAACACACCCATGCACCACACCCCATAGTACTAGACCCACCATCTGTTCGGAAGACCCATACCTTTTTATCTTTTATATCAGTAGTTTGCTCCGAATCCCTGTCGGAGTGGAATTCAACCAAAAAGTCTGCCACAACTTGGGCCTTGACTGCTGTTCGGGGAGCAAAATCTATGTCGAAGTCCCCCAACTCTACTGACCACTTAGTCATCCTGCTTGAAATGTCTGCCTTTTGGAGGACATTCTTCAAGGGAAAAGAAGTCCGGACGATGATGGGATGAGCCTGGAAATAAGGCCTCATCTTCCTGGCAGCTATCACCAGGGCCAATGCTAACTTTTCGAGTTTCAAGTAACACCTTTCTGCATCTATCAAACTTTTGCTGATGTAGTATACTGGATGGGGATGTCCATCGACCTCTCTTACCAATACAGCACTAATGGCACAACTTGAAACTGCCAAATATACGAAGAGTGTCTCCCCATCAACTGGCTTAAACAAAGTTTTGAGGGAGGACAGGTGCTTTTTTATCTCATTGAAAGCCTTATCACACTGTGGAGTCCAATTGAATCCCTTTGCACCCTTCAAGGTTTGAAAGAAAGGGGCACACCTGTCCGAAGACCTTGAGATAAATCTGTTTAAGGCAGCTAATCTCCCCGTTAACCGCTGTACTTCTTTAATGTTTCGAGGAGGTTCCATCTTAAATAGGGCGTTAAGCTGGTCCGGGTCGGGTTGTATTCCATGCTCACTTATAACATAGCCCATAAACTTCCCGGACTGCACTCCGAATACACACTTTTCTAGGTTTAATTTTAAATTCACTTTTACCAAGTTGGAAAAAGTTTCTTGGAGATCGGACAAGTGCAACTGCTCATCCACACTCTTCACCATCATGTCATCAATGTACACTTCCATATTCCTTCCAATTTGATCAGCAAATGCCTTGTTGACTAATCTTTGATAAGTAGCCCCAGCATTTTTCAAACCAAATGGCATTACTTTGTAGCAATGAAGACCTCTGTCAGTGACAAATGTGGTATGCTCTTGATCCTTTGGATCTACTTGAATCTGATTGTATCCGGAGAAGGCATCCATAAAGGAAAGCAGCTTGTTCCGAGAGGTAGAGTCTTCTAACTGATCAATCCGGGGAACTGGATACAAATCTTTTGGGCAAGCTCTATTGAGATCTGTGAAGTCTATGCACATGCGCCACTTGCCATTTTTCTTTTTTACCAGAACCGGATTGGCAGTCCACAAAGGATATTGAGATTCCTTGATGTGCCCCATCTTTGTGAGTCTGTCAACTTCTTGCACAATGACATCAGCCTTCTCCTTAGACAAAGCTCTTCTTTTTTGCACCACTGGTGCTACGTCAGCATTGCACCAAGCAAAAACGTGCTGATGGTTCTTCAAAAACTTTAACATTTCATCTTTCAAAATGGGTGACATCTTAGACCCTATCTTGACACTTTTTCCTTCTTCTAGACAGTGTGTTTCTACCTCTTCGATTGGTATCAATACTCCAGGGGTCTCTCTGGGGTCATCAATTTCACCCTCACCCCCAGAAAGGCCCTCGAACTACTATTGTTCATTAATACGGACTGCCCCCAGCGTTCGAGGAGCCAGGGCAGTGGCATAACATTCTCTTGCAATCTTCTGGCTGCTCCGGACGACTCTAACTTGTCCCTGAACAGCATATTTCAAGCACTGGTGGACTGTTGAAGCCACTGCATGCATCCTAGAGAGCCAAGACCTCCCTAGAATAGCATTATAGCAAGTGGGACAATCCACCACAATAAATAGTATTCTAACCATTTTCTTGAAAGGGCCCTTGCCCAATAGAACTTCTTCTTCGAACTCTCCGATCACATCTGCTGAGCTGCCTGTAAAGCCCACAATTGATCTGTCTGAACTCTGAATTACAGCTGGATTCTTCATTCTCTTGTATGTGGTTAAGAAAAGGATATTGGCTGAGCTTCCAGTATCCACCAGAATTCGCCTTATGTCGTTGCCCCCAATAGATGCTCCTATGACAACAGCATCCTCATGAGGGCCAGCAATGTCTCTTAAATCATCTTCATCGAAAACAATGAAGGGGAATAAGTTTGATGACTGATAGGAAGTCATGCCTCCTTCTAGCTGGGAGGCTAAAGTATGCACGTGCCTCTTCCTCGAAGAAGCAGTAGGAGCTGTCATAGTGTCCCCTCCGAAAATTGTAAGTGACTCAAAAAACCTAATGAGTCCGGAGACTGACCTAGAACATTCCTCAATTGTACCCACTCTGTTTCGAGTTGGATCAGGATCCAAGTACTCAGATTCCACGTCAAACCTTTCAATTATAACCATGGCTCCCTCCGGAGCCGCATTACTTGGACCAACCCGGTGAGTGTTATCAGGCCTGTTACCCCCTCTTCTTTTCACGTAAGCCCCCAGCTTTCCCCTCTCAATCAAGTTCTGAACTTCTTGTTTCAATGCTATGCAGTCATCAGTGGTATGACCAATATCGTTGTGATACTGGCAAAAAGAGTTATTACGATGCTCTCTGGGAGACTGCAGTGTAGCCGGTCTCCGCTAATGCACCTCTTCTTTTGGTTTTTCAAAAATAGTGGCCACACTTTCTTTCAAGTCTGCAAACCACTCCGGTTGCACCCATGGCCCTCTCTTGTTTCTGGATTGTTGACTTTGAGCAGGAGAAGCTGGCTGAGACTGAGCTTTTGACCTGACATGCCCCTGTCCGGTCTCTCTTGTTTTATTTCCGGACTGATGTTGATTGGGATTTGGTGCCACTGGGGTAGACCTCACCTGCCTGTGCACCCTGGTTTTCTTTGTTTCATCGACGTTTATTTGTTTTCCAACCTGATTCAGCAACCCTCCCCATGTCATGGCCTTCTTCCTGGTCACTGAATCAGCTAGATTGCCTGGGTTCAAACCCTGCCTTAGGGATGCTATTGTCACCTGTTCGAAGCAATCAGCCAACCCATTCTTGGTATTCACAAAACGGCTTATATATTCTTTCAATGACTCATTTGGCTCCTGGGCGCAATGGATTATTATGTCTCCATTGTCCTTTAGCTCTTTACGCCCTACGAACTGCCTTCGAAAGGCTACCCAAAAAGTATCGAAGTCTTTAATACAACCCTGAGGCAGGCTGTTGTACCATTTTAGAGCACTCCCCGTAAATGATTGGGAGAATTCCCTACAAAGTAGTTTATCGTCGTCGACAAAGTTCATCATGAAGTTTTTAAATTGCTCCAGATGGTTGTCCGGATCAGTACTGCCATCGTACTTCTCTATTTTGGTGCTGTCAAACCTCTTGGGGAGGTTTCCGGACAGAATTTTAGAGGAGAATGGAGATTGCCTCCAGTTTCTTCCACGACTGAACACAGTACCCTCATTGGGAGTTGCAAAGATACCTGGTTCATCGTGAAAAGCGAAGGGATCCATCAGCATCTGGTCCACATGCTTCCGGCTATGAGATGATCATTTACTAATATGCCTCTTCATCTTTCCTTGTCTATCCCTTTTTCTTGAATATTTTTTAATCTGTTTTTGCTTCTTTCTAGTTCGACCCTCATCGCTGCTAGAGGATAAGGAATTTTCAACTCCCTCACTGTCCGAAGAGCTATCAGAAGATTCTGAGCTTGAGTCAGAACTCTCCACTGGCTTAGACCGGTGAGACTTTTTTGAACTGGCATGAGTCTTTTTGGTGCTCACATGAGTCTTCAAAGACTCATGCTCTCTGGGATTATCGGTGTGATGAGCAGCTGATGCTTTGGACTTTTCTTTCAGGCCCATCTTAGCCTTTTCGGCCCTCAGAGCTTCTATTTCACCCTTTAGCCTATCACGATCTTCGATAGTGTATTCATCGTTCTCTCCCACCACTTCGAGCAAAGCTGGTGGTACTTCTGGATTGTCCGAATTCATTCGGACAGATTTTCTTAGCTGGTTTTGAATGCTTGATTCAGGCACCTTCTACTCCCAATGTGGTCGCCAATTTGGTGTGGATAATAATCGCCTGAGGGTAGGCTAGTAATTTAGTTGGTGTTTTATAGTAGTGTGTGGATGTTATGTGTTTAGAGTAGAGAGTAGATAGATAATTAAGCAGCCTGGTAGCAGTTAATTCTCATTACCCACACTTAATGCAGGTGGTTGGGTATTTATACCCTGATGTTTGGGCCCTTATGGGCTTTCGGGTCATGTTTAATGGACCTGGGTCATGTTCAAAGACCCATGAGCTCTAAGCAGGAGAGCAAGTAGCTTAGTCAAGTAGTGTTTAGGTTTTTTAGTACTTTTGTCATAGTTCGAACAATCCTATAGTCTGAGTGTTCGAAGTGATTTGTCCGGTCCGGAGGCATTGGACCGAACTGTCCTTGTCCGGAGAGCATGCGGAATTCGGACTCATCAATAATAATAATCAATTTTGTAATACTAAATAATTGATAAAAGTAATTATTTAAGGCGTTTTGTAGAGCAACTGTACAAATACCAACCATAATATTTCATCACTCGATAAGATTTTTGTGACGAATCCACTTGTTTCTTTGATCGTCTGACCTCTTCCTGAAGGATAATACAAATTATCGGCAATATGGTCATGCATTCCACATATCACACATCAACCATAGACCTAATTTTCAACCATAATTATCCAGTCTCCAGTTTGTCAAACGAGCATCCTATGTAGACCAGATCTAAGAGTTTTATCTCCAAACCTAATCCTATTTATATGTGTATGACTACCATATTTTTAACGTTGCCCATTGAACCAACTAAATTTTTAGATTTCATTTGTGACCAAAACTGGAAAAAATTTATGCAAACAAAGTTTAATACGATGCATTAGAACCATACTTTGACTCTTACTCCTTGGTTATCTACTATAAATGTGTGTATTCCTAATTGGTTTATAAGCTCAAGTAAAATCAAGATGTGTATGTATATAGGTATAAGGCTTGGCAAGTTGCAAAAGGGTTCCACTAGTCTCATGGTTTTAGTCTTGTGGTTCAAGCATCTACCATTGTACTAGTCCTAAAAATTATTATGTCTAAGATTTGGGATGTAAGACAAGTTGATATAGATAATGGTTTTCTAAATGATATAGTTTATATGGCTCGACTTTAAAGATTTAAGGAACCTTTGAAGCATGTGTATGTATGCAAACTTAATAAAGCATTATATGGTCTAGAACAGACCCTTAGATTTTGGTACTCAATGTGGATTTCAGAATTATAAAGTATATTGTTCAATATTTTAAATTTTAAACAAAGATAATATTAATCATTTTAGTATATGTTGAGGAAATTATTGTCAAAGGGAATCAATCAAGACACGTACATACATTCATCAAGAAATTATATTATACATTTGCCCTAAAATATGGGTTATTTGCATTTATTTCTTGGAATAGAAGTATTCAAGGATTCTACAAGTCTCTATCTTACTGAAATAAAATATATAAAGACTTACTTGTTTGTACTTTCCACTTCTAAGTCGCATGACATTCCGATGATAGTTGGACAACCTCTTTCGCTACATGATAGTTCCCATTATCCTAATCCTACAAAATAAATAAATTTATTAGGATCAATTTATTGTTTAGTGCATACTCGGCCTCATATTTTATTTCCTGGTAAAAACACTGGGTTAGTTTTTACAAACTCTTAGAACTACACATTGGAGATTTGTTCCAAGAGTCTTAAGGTACTTATCTCGGACTCGTAGTCTTAGTCTTCACATTAACTTTATCCTCAACTTGTATCTCATAAGATATGTTGATTATGCGAGTTTTCCTAATGACCATAAGTACGCGGAAGGCTATTCTGTTTTCTTTGGATATTCCATGATCTCCTGTTACTCCAAGAATAGTAAGTAGTGGCATGATCGAGTACCGAATCTAAATATCATGCGTTACAAAACCTTTTATTTAAGCTAATGTGGTTTTAATCAGTCTTTCATAAGGTCGAATTTTTTATTTCGCAAACACCAATTATCTTGTGTGATAATCTTGGAGATGCTTCACTTGACTTCAACCTTTTATTCCACATTCGTACTAAACATATCAAAATTGACGCGCATTTAATCTGAAATTAGGTTCTTTTATCAAGATTTTAAAATCTGGTATGTTCCATCGCATGATCATATTGTTGATTCTTTTATAGAACCTATTTCCCACGTTAGATTCATGTTCCTTCATGACAAACCCAACATTCGTTTAACTCTTTTTTGTTTGAATGAGGGTGCTAAGGTAAAAGTTGTGAAAAATTTGAAGAATCCACTGATTAAAATGAGCTAGAATAAATACATGTAAGACAAAAAATTGATGAAATGAAGAAAAAGAAGGCCGCTCGTGTTAGAGATTTAGAGCTGAAAAAATGTTTCAATTTTAATCTTAATGTGGTAATAAAACGGTGGACTTCACCTATACTAAAAGAATGGTAAGTTACTGATAATCACCTCGGTAGAAATTAAATTATTGATGACCACCTCGGTTTTGAAGTTTACCAAAAAAATCACATTCACCGTAAATTCTTCCAACAATGCCCTTGAAACATACAAATACGTACAACCTTCAATATTTAGTTACTTTTAACCTTCAAAACTCCATATCTTTCAAACTCTAACTAAAGATCCAAAAATATATATTTCAATTATTTAGAGACGAACAAAACAAAATTCACAAGTTTTTTTTAGAGTTTTTTTCGCAACCAAATTACACGTACTTCCACAATTTGAATACATTTTTTTTTAGCAACAAAATTACACTGATTCCATAACCGGAACATAATTTATTTTTCTAGACAAATTTCACAGCCAGGTTGCATATATTTCCACAATTGGAAAATATTTTATTTTTAGCAACCAAATTACATGTAATCCCGCAAGGGTGGGGCTATTTCTCCCATAAAATTAATAATTTCCTCCATCTCAAATTTCTAAAAAAATACTCAACACTTGTTTTTACTTTTTTACCCTTAATTTACTTTATATTTATATTTTGATGCCAATATACAATATTCAACCCTTATTCCAACAAACACATCATTAAGTCAAATTACATCCAACATATATCATTTGACTTCTAAAATTAAACCTTAAAAACAAAAACAAAAAACTCAAATTTCTTACAAATTAGTCATACAAAAGGAAGACACCCAAACCAGAGATTCAACACCTCAAAACATTACCCAATCAACAAACAAGATAATTTATTCTTGTAAAAATAGAAACAAACAAAAAATCAGAGAGTCAAGAATAAAAAAGCAAGGTAAAGTTTTTCTTTTAAAATAAACAAGTCAAAAACAGATTTTCAAAGTTTTATAAAAATAATTCGATACTAAAAACCAAAAATCTATTCATGGAACTCAATATACATGGAAAAGAATTTAAAAAATTCATAGCAAGAAAGTTACGAGAACTGTAAAGTTTTCTGCATATCGAGTTCGTGGAACTAGCTATGCAGAGTACACCTTTCTTGAAATCTTGCCAACATATAAATTAACAAAATATTTATCGGAGATTTTTACCTTTGATAGATTGCTTCAATCGAAAGTGGTGGCTAGGTTTTTTATCTCGGTTAAAAGAGTTGATGGTTGTGTATTTATATTGATAGAATTATAGTTTATGGGTGGAAGTAAATATGGTGGGTAGAAGATTGTTGGAAACAAATTAAAATAGATATGGTGTTTGGGTGGTTGCTAGAGAAGAACGTAAATATTAGTCTTTGGAGTAAAATTTAAAAAAAAAAATGGTAAATTAGTAATTTTATTAATGGGAGAAATAACAAAGTCGAGTTTTTTTTTAAATATGGGGGAAATAAAAAAATCTTATAGGGGAAATAACGTCACTCATTCCGCAATTATAACACATTTGTTTTTTCAGAGTAATTTTCCAACCAAATTGCACGAATTTTCACAATTGAAACACACTCTATTTGTTTAAAAGTTTTTTAAGACAAAAATACACATATTTTGTAACTACAAAAAAGTTAGTTGTTTCACATCCAATTAACACTTATTTTCACAAGACAAGTTTGTATTTTGGTGTCATTCCACAATAAGACTTAGCATCCAATGTAATTACACAATTAAAAAGTAAAAAAAAAAAATCATACTTCTAGTTTTATTCTTTTTAAAAAAATCCAACAGAATTTTCTATTTTTTTTAAAAATCATTGTTTGCGACTCACGAAGTTTAAAAACAAAAAAAAAGGTTAAAAAGAAAAATTAATATTTATTTATAATCCAACAATTATCTATATTTTATTTTATTAAATTTTAAATGATTATTGATTTAAAAAAATTGGTACAAAAAAAGTTATTCCTA
Organism: Limnanthes douglasii subsp. nivea; assembly: GCA_036936605.1. Classification (NCBI taxonomy): domain Eukaryota; kingdom Viridiplantae; phylum Streptophyta; class Magnoliopsida; order Brassicales; family Limnanthaceae; genus Limnanthes; species Limnanthes douglasii. The sequence continues at coordinate 273,759,072 of JAUPFV010000002.1, forward strand.
CGTTAATCTTGTTATGGTCATGTTTGACTGAGCAAATCTAATTATAGATTTGATTTAATTATTTTCAAGTGGCCTTAAATACTCACACATTCAATATGAAACATGATACTTAAAATAGTCTAAAACAAAAATAAATTATAAATAAAGTTTGCTTAGTGTTTGTTAATGATGCCTCCAGCAATTATTAATCTATAATAATACCTCTTATATAAAACAATAAGTAATTGATTTAACATTAAGGAACTAAAATTACAAAATTACAAAATTACAAAAATTATCCAAATACATAAACTGTCTAAAATTATATGTTCTTCATTTATATTATTACCTAGTAGATTAGATAGATAAGATGAGGCAGGTATCTGCTATCTAAATTCAATCCAAAAACATTAACTGATATTCAGAAAATTAATAACTAAATTAGAATCTTGATTAAATGGAATCAAGAATATGTCCAGAGTTAAGAGTTTAGTATTATCCGATTAGGAGTAATTAGTAAACAAGAAGTAGGGAGTTACTATAATTAGAAGATTCAAAGCTATCAGTTACTACTACACACAAATTAAGGCACTGTAATTCTCACCCTTCTCTCTCTCATCATCACCCATGACCATATTCTCTATTCTTCTATATAAACATGGACACATCCGCGCGTCTATAGCTATGTCTTCACTCTTGTGGATGAGATAAATCCTATAAATACTTCTTCTTTTTGGTCTCTACTCCTTTCTCTCTATTCACTCTCTTCTCTGAGAAACCAACCCACACTAAAAAACAACAACAATGGTCTTAGATCCTGAAGCAGAGGCCGCCAGGCAGAAACATATCGATGATTGGTTACCCATTACGTCTTCCCGAAACGCTAAATGGTGGTACTCTGCTTTTCATAATGTTACCGCCATGGTTGGTGCTGGTGTTTTGAGCTTGCCTTTTGCCATGTCTGAGCTTGGATGGTAAAAAACCAATCTTAAATATGTCTGAGCTATTTAAATCTATCTAAAAGATTGAAGGGTTTGTTTTGGTTTTGCAGGGGACCTGGAATAACAGTGTTGATTATATCATGGATAATCACTCTGTTCACACTATGGCAAATGGTAGAAATGCATGAGATCGTACCTGGGAGACGGTTCGATAGATACCATGAACTAGGCCAATACGCATTTGGAGAGAAACTTGGTCTCTATATTGTGGTACCACAACAACTCATTGTGGAAGTTGGTGTGAATATAGTTTATATGGTCACAGGAGGCAAATCATTGAAGAAAGTTCATGAAGTACTTTGTCATGGATCCAATTGTCCTAATATTAAGCTGTCTTATTGGATCATGATTTTCGCTTCCGTTCATTTCCTTCTTTCGCATCTCCCCAATCTCAATTCCATCACTTTTGTCTCTTTGGCTGCTGGTGTCATGTCTTTGAGGTACTCATTTCATCATGTCGCAACAAAATTGTGATGTTGCAAACAACTAATGTCGACGCGTCATGTCGCAAAAAACTTGTGATGTTGCAAACAACTAATGTCGACGCGTCATGTCGCAAAAAACTTGTGATGTTGCAAAAAACTAATGCCGACAGACACTAAGCATATCTAACAATTGCCCTTTTGTTTGTTCTAATTTTTTGTTTTGTAGCTACTCCACTATTGCATGGGCTGCATCCGCACAACGCGGTAGATCACCAGACGTGAGTTATTCACCCAGATCCTCGACGACAACAGGAAAAGTTTTCGACTTCTTAGGCGGATTAGGAGAAGTCGCGTTCGCTTACGCAGGACACAACGTCGTTCTCGAGATTCAGGCTACTATACCATCAACACCTGAAAAACCGTCGAAAATCGAAATGTGGAGAGGAGTCGTAGTCGCTTATATCGTAGTTGCTTTATGTTATTTTCCTGTCGCAATTATCGGATACTGGGTTTTCGGTAACAAAGTTGATGATAATATTTTGATCACTTTGGACAAACCAGCTTGGCTTATTGCAATGGCTAATTTGTTTGTTGTTGTTCATGTCATTGGCAGCTATCAAGTAAGCCACCATACAATTATTTATTGTTGTGTCTTTAGTCCATCAGATTTTTTGTTGATTTATTTGTTTATTTTGTTGAAAAAATCGCAGATTTACGCGATGCCAGTCTTTGATATGATGGAAACTATGTTAGTTAAGAAATTGAAATTCGAACCAACTCCAGCGCTTCGATTTGTTACTCGAACTATATACGTCGGTAAGTTTTTCATGACCTTAATAATAAGTTTTATTATCGACAAACCAAGTTTGATTTTCTTTTGTAAATACATATTGATATTGATTATATTTTTGTATGCAGCATTTACAATGGTAGTCGGTATATGTATCCCTTTCTTCGGTGGCCTACTTGGCTTCTTTGGAGGATTCGCATTCGCCCCTACCACATACTATGTAAGGATGCTTAGGTCTATAAAAAAAAGTTACTTTCTCGCAAGCCTTTTTAAAAAAAGATTGGAGGGGTTAAAATAAAATTAATTGTTAGAATGAGTCCAAATTAATTTTCTTTTACAAGTTGTTATATATAATGGGGTGTGATCTTATTCTAGTATTGTGTTATTGTTTGTTGTTTTAATTACCACTATTATTTTTTGTTCTTTAATTTTTTCAATATAGAAGCAATTACAATATTATTTAATATAACAAAATGAATTTTTTTTAGTTCTTTCGCCGTCATAAAATTAGCGACGATTTATTGTTTGCAGCTACCTTGCATAATGTGGCTGGCTATCTACAAACCAAAAAGATTCAGTGCCTCATGGATCGTAAACTGGGTATGTTTAATTTAAATCATTATGAAATAAATTTGATTTATGGGTCTTGCGCTAATTTGGTTATTTCAATTGCATTATTGCAGATATGCATTGTCATCGGTATTTTATTGACAATATTATCACCGATTGGAGGATTACGAAACATCATTGTCAATGCAAAAAATTACGAATTCTTTTCATAAATGTTTTAGCTTTTTAATATACTTATAGTTCAGTAAGAATAAAAGACAACATTTTTTGTGGATTTTAGTATAGTAGTATTAGGAATTTCATTTCAGTGTTTGGTTCCAATTATGTTAATGTTTATGAATTGGAATGATTGTTTCTTCTAGGTGTTTTTTATAATATATGTGTTACTAATACGTTCATTAAATTATATATTTTCCAAACCATAATTATAAAATCGATATAGTTTAGAATCGAGATTCTAAACAGTAAACACATTATGTTACTTGATTTTTTATAAAACATTATCAAACTTTTATGTGATTCATCATAATTTTATCTTTTACCGTGATAAAGACCAAAGCCAGAAAAGTAATATGAGAATATTTTATAAGACAAATAAAAGGAGAAAAAATATTTCGCGTTAGTCGTCATGTTTCATATTTGTATCAAATTAGTTTTTTACGTTTTTTTTAATCTTTTAATAGTTTTTTACGTTTTAAAATTTTGTATGTTTAGTTTTTATTGAAAGTGTAATTCTTTAGGAATTGTCACGTGAGAGCACAAACGGTAACTTTTCATTTTACCACTGGTCCTCCAAAATATGCTCAACAATACTCTTCTACATGCATCGGTAGGCTTCCACTTAAATATTTACAATGTACTGTTTACATTTATCATTTACTATTAACCCTTTCTTATTTACTAAATTAATCTGTCGGACTAGGTCTGTAATTCAAACCCGATACAACCCATTTAAACTCATGCCTATATCTAACTGAATCAAACTTGTATCTCTAAAACAATAAAACTCGAACCAAACCATAATTCAGAAAACCTAAAACCACGATTGTTGTCTCGTTTCTCTCTACTTACGAACTTAAATTTATCTACATCTCGTGGTATATTTATTCCCCAATTCAACATTTGTTGCATCATCTCCTACCTTCGAATCGTTACCACATCATCTCGCAACTTCGAATTGTAAAATGGCGTCAAAATTATAGGGATAAGTTAACCGTTGATAATAGATAGATAGTTTTGTTTCTGGCTATGATAGATGGTTTTATTTTGTGTATTTCAGGTCCAAATAAACATATATTTACTGTCAATTACCACTACGAAAAAAAATTAATTGGTAAAAGAAAACTCAAATACAAAAAGGGAATACATTTGAATCGATTTTATAATCCCCGATAAAATTTCTATCTTTAATTTATATGACATACACGACCTTACAAAAGCAACATACACGAGAGGGTATTTTGTTGTTGTTTATTCACTGTCAGATGTGAATGATTGCATTAGTCTACTAGAGACAGATGCAGACTATTATGAGCTAACCATAAAGATTTGTGTTGATAGACAGAACTCCACCCTTAGAAGTTGTCTCCATTATAAAACTAAGAAAAAAAGTACAGTTCTTGCTGACGATATTGAAGGAAGTAACATCATCTTCGTAGCTAAGTCTGTAATTTATTTATGGATGATTTTAGGGGTGATGATGGTGGTGATAATCTGAATATAAATGGTGACATGGATGATGTACAAGTTGATGTTACTGATGGTTTATATGTTGATGTTAATGATTGTGTACATAATAGTGTAAAGGATGATAGGTGATAGGTGATGAGGATGGTATACAGGTTGGTGCTATTGATGATTTACAGGTTGATGTTAATGATGATGTACATGACAATGTAAAGGGTGATGTGGATAGTATACATATTGAGGTTAATGATGGTGTACTTGAAAATGTAGAGGGTGATGAAGATGGTGTACAAGTTGATGTTAATAATGGTGTCATGTCTGATGATGATCATGTACAAGTTGACGTAAACCAATTTAGTACTACAAATGTGAAGATTGAAGATGTCCATGGTATTTTCTAATATTGACAGAATAGATGAGTTCTTATTTGCTAATATTGACATGTCACAGTTTGATGTTCAGACGGAACAGTTTCAAGTGGTTGTTGGAAATCGTATTGATACTAGAGTGAAGACCGTATGTACGCTCCAGAGTCATATAGCGATAATGAGAGTGATATTGATTGTTCATATGCAAGAAATATTATCGAGATGGATATTTATACCAAATAAAAGTATGTTGGGAGTGATAATCTAAGTAATAGAAGACTCCGCAAAAAACTTTATGAGAAAGAAATTTTTAAAAAAAGTTTCAAGTCTACAACTGAAATAAGGTTCTTTGAGTTAGAGATAAGGGTTGAGTTTACTACTTCACAACAACTTAAAGAAATCATTAAACAATATGGCATAAAACAGAGATGAAATATCAAAATGTATAAAAATAACAAACAACAGTGTTGGTTCAAATGTACTCAAAGCAAATGCATGTGCTCTATTTATGCAATTAACAAAGACTACAAACCTGAATGGAGGATCAAGACTTTTCCAGAAAAATATCAATATATTCTAACCAACTGAATAAATATATTACTAGTAGATGGCTTACGAAAAATACCTTAGTAGGTGGCAAGCAGACCCTGATTGGTCGATTAAGAGCTTAGTTATGGATATAAACAATACATGTTGGTGAAAATTTATAGATGTAAGGCTTAATATGATTATAGAAAATGGAATTATCTAATACTGAAACCTACAATAATACAACCAGGAGATTCCAATGAGTAATTCAGGGTCCACGGTTGTTATCAAATGTCAACACTGTCTTAGAAAGGGTGTGTGTGTTTTGTTGATTGTAAAAAAAGGTTCACTTCTGGTTAGAATCCTATTCTTGTATTGGATGGGTGTTTTTTGAAAGGTCTAGTTGGGGTACAATTACTAGTTGCAGATGTGGTGGATTCTAACGATCATATATATTAATTGGCTTGGGCTCTTGTAGAAGCTGAAAATATATCAAGTTGGGAATGGCTTACATAGCTGATTGGAAAGACTTCTAACATCTAAAATGTAGGAGATTCACTTGGTTTTCGGATAATAAAAAAAAGTTATTTTTCCTGCATTGCAATCCTTGTTCTTGAATTCAGAATATATGTTTTGTGCCCGACATCTTTATGTTAATATGAAAAAGAGTTTCCCTGGTGGAGAAGAACACAACCTGTTCTAGGCACGTTTTAGATCATCATTTGTTAAGAAATTTGAATATATTATGGAAGAAATGAGGATATGCAATTAATCCACTTATGATTAACTACGAGAGATACCTGCCTCACAATAGACAAGAGCACACTATGATATTGAAAGTAAATATTTCATGCAAAATATTAATTTAGTTAAAAGTTTTAATTCAATTATCCTAGATTACAGAGCAAAAAGAGTGATTAGTTTATTAGAATAGATTTGGTAGCAAACAATTATAAGAAAAGTTTAAAAAAAATATCTTGCCAAGTGGAATTAGAGGATTTGTCTGACAATAAAAAAAACTCGAAAATATTATGATCACGCAAACAAAATATGGTTGAAGAAACTAGTGGCCCACAATACCAAGTTCGAGAGGGAACTAACCAGTTTATGGTCAATTTATATACGTTAGTGTGTGCGTGTCTGTGTAGAAAATGACAATTATTCATGATCCTTGTTATCATGTTGTTGCAGCTATATGGTTAGTAAATCATGATCATATTGGTTACATGTTGACTTGGTTTCATATTGCAACTCAACATAGAATATATGCTCAAACCATTTCTTTTAACCCTTATGAACCTATCATAGCTCCATTGGTAAAAATAGTGTGAGGCATGCATCAAACTACAAGAATAAAATATCTATACGAAGGTATCCAACCACCATCGAGAGTTTCAATAATTACGACAAAAGTGTCAAAGAGACAAAACATCATATATGCGGCAAGTATAGTAGAGTTGGTGACAATTATTGTAAATGACTCGATACAACAAAGTCAGAGCAAGGGACAAATAACAATTAAGCGCCTTCAAGCGTTAATCTATCATCTCCAAGCGACAATCCAGTAGCTCCAGACGTTAATCTAGCAGCTCCAACCATTAATCTAGCAGCTTCAGGAAACAATCTGGTTATTCTAAGTAACAATCCAACAATTCTAAGCAACAATCCAGCAACTCAAACATTTACATACATTAATGAATTTGTATCAATTATTGAATCTCAAAACAACAATTTAGCAACTCTAAGCAATAATACAACGAGTCAAAATTTAAATTTTGACATAATGTATGTAAGTGTTTACTATTTTAGTATTTTATTACGTTTTTATTTTAAAAGTATTATAAATAACTAAAGTGTGATCCTTTTTATAATAGGTTAGAAGATGCGGAGTAAGAAGTCAAACTACAATACTTGACATAAGTGTGGTACATTCTGTTTTATTATTGGTTCTTGATTGTGGATAGTATAATATGATATTTATATTGTTGTTTAGAATTTGTAATAAATAATATTGTTGGTTGTTGATTGTGAATAATATTTTTGCTTATTGATTATGAATAGTATTGTTTAATATTGTTGGTTGTTGATTGTGAGTAATATGTGGATAATATTGGTGTGAGCTTATACATTAGTGTTCATCAATCAAGTACAAGATTTATATAGCGTATTTTCTTTCATTGTATGCTATTTTACTTATGTTTATGTATAGCTTTGTTATTACTTATGTTGCTATATAGCTTTAATATTGTTATTTAGTATTGGAGCTCAATAATATTGTGGATTATTGGTGGTGGGTATTATAATATAGTGTGGTCCTTTTTGTTGGTCCTGTTTGTTTTATGTTAATATTATTGTTTGTTGAGTGTTGCATGATAGTGCTATCTACTATGTATAGAGGAGACAACTCATGTGGTAGACATTTAAAAAGTTAAAAGGTTGAACAACCTGTAAGATTCTCACTTTTACCATTAAGTATTTTCTATACCTATTATTCCAAATGGATAAAACAAATATTAACTTCAATTTATATACTATAAGATACTCAATCTATATTTTTCTTTCAAAAAAACATCACTTCCCCTCACATGTCTTAGAAAATAAATAAATATATTCAATAATTCAACTATACACAACAAGCTTCAACTAATAATAAGAAACGAAAGCTTTCAGAAAATTGGGTTAGACATGTGAAGGAAGCAAGGGCACGTGGTAGAAAATATGTTGCAACATGAATTTTTAGCGGTTGCATCATATTTGCTGCAGTAGCATCTTCTTTATGTGTTAGAAACTTTGTAAACTACTTTGTTGTAAATGTAGGAACGCAATCATCGGTTACGGGTAGTGGAAACATTATGGCTATTAACTACGAACGAACTAATGGTTAGACTTAGTGACGTAAGTTAAAAATATTGTTTTTTTGTTTTTTTTATTATAAATGAACTTAGTGATCTATTCCATAATTATCGTAATGAATGGATGGTTAGACGGGTTAAACCTGAATAGTTATGAGTAGTGTTGTTTTTTGGTTATGGATGTTGTAATAAATAGTTATGAATAGTTATAAACGGTTATGAATGGTGTTGTTTTCAATTGTTAATTAATAATTGTGTTGTTATCTCTTTCTGCTAACTCAATCGTGAAAATATTAGTTTATAGTTTATGTCATAAGTTTCAGCATATCTAAAATAGTAAAATAAAAGTTACTAAGTTCTTATCATACTTTTGTTTTAGTTTTTTTTTAAACTCAGCATTATGCATATAATCTGCAATCTGTTTATGTTTATGTGTATTATGTATTTGTTTTATTTATATCATATCTTTTGGATTTTAAATGGGTTATGTGATGTTATACTACTCTTAGTTCAATACTGAAATACTAAGGATGGATGGTTATCAGTTGAATATGTACTGAATATCCTAGTGGGTTCTTCTTGTCTTAATACCGACAAGACCATGTTCTTATATTAGGGAAATACTTATCTTGTCTTGGGGGATGTATATATGTTAATCAAATGTTATATTTTTCATTAGCTATCATATTTAAACATGTTATATAACTTATTATTCTCCATCAAGTGTTGTTTTGAATTGGTGGATCCAAAATATAAATTCATAACCATTACAAGTCATTACAAACATTGATAAACTGATTACAATATTTACCCATGACAATACTTAACCATTACAAGCATTACAATACTTAACATGTTATTTACTAAACGTGATTACAAGCATATTACAATACTTAAGAAGCCATTTACTGAACCTGATTACAAACCATTACAAGCATTACAAGTCATTTACATTGATTACACCAATTAGAATCCATACACCACATGTGTAACCAAATTGATTACAAATCATTACAAACATTATAATACAAACCATTAAAAGTCATTTATATTAAAAAAAATAGTTTTAACTTATTATAAACCATTATAATTACAATATTTAACTCAACTCATAACCATTACAAACCATTACCATTCTGTCTCATTTTTAACTGATTATACCAACAAAAAGAAATAGGTCATCGAATTACGTGAAATCGTAAGAAAAGAACATATGACAACAAAAAATATATATTAAAATTATACCGGATTATATATATTATTTTATTTAAAAAAATTATGTTAATAGGTTAATCATTCAAATATGTTTATTATTGGTTACTTAACTAGTTATATATAAATCTCCAAAACCATATCTTGGTATTTAATAATTTATCTCAAATATTATGTGTAAGGAATTCATAATTAGAATATCTAATCACGTCTATATTTTGGGTATTCAAGCATATTGTTACAAATCCAATATATAACTAAAGTAATCAATTAAGAATATTAGACTTATGAATAATAATAGTACTACTATCACTGATAATAATAATAATAATACTCAGTCTTATGGTGGAATAAATAATGTATGGATATCTGCTAGGATAAAGTGTATATTGAAGAATAGTAATTTAACCTAACAATTCGATATTGGGCTCTAGAAGCACAATAAGGGTTATGGTCTCTAGTAGCGGTGAGTCCGTCATAAATTATTGAGATAATAAAAAGTAATAGAGTGATTTAAGTAAGAATAAAAAACACACTGTCAATTAAGTAAGGGTGAAGAGTTTAGGGGCTTATATGTTATTAAGAGAATTTCATTCTCTTAATATAAAAGTGAGAACTTTAACCATAGTTGAGTACGCTAAACATTTGTGCAACTTTTAGATATTTGTCTCTCTCTCTCTCTCTCTATAAATATATATATATATATATAATATTTTTCTTGCAGATTATGTTCTAGGTTTAATCATACTCTTTCGAGGGTTGATTATATGTGTCTTTCACAAGCTGTCAGAAGATCCATAGCCTTCATCTATAGTATTCTCAAAATATAACATATCAATTCTTTCGTTGCCTATCCTAGAAAATGCAAAAGGGATAATGGCTCACGGTAAGTTCTTAAAATTCATTTTACTTACTGTTCTACGCGAATTGAATGAAAGGTATGAATATGCTTGAGTCTTATGCATATTTTAACACATTAAACTAACTCTTTAATATTGTTTAAGTTATCTCTAACGTTAGTCGTACATATAGTTAAGTCATTAGACTTTAACAATTCTTCAAATCTCATAATGATATTTTCAATATATCTATCTAAACATATAATTTATTGTCCTCTTACCCTAATTTAACCTATATTTTACCTATTGGTCTCAATCTAAGTTTTTATTATAAAAACAAGTGAACTCATGGTATTTGAATCATTAAGGATAATATATAGAACTTAGAGAATTAATTAATTAATCTTTATTAGATATCACAATAATTTCTTAAATTCATTTTACTTATTGTTCTACACGAATTGAATGAAAGGTATGAATACGCTTGAGTATTATGCACGTTTTAACACATTAAACTAGCTATTTAATATTGTTGAAGTCATCTCTGACGCTAGTAATACGTATAGTTAAGTTATTAGACTTTCACAATTCTTCAAATCTCATAATAATATTTTCAATATCTATCTAAACATATAATTTATTGTCCTCTTACCCTAATTTGACCTATATTTTACCTATCGATCTCAATCTAAATCTTTATTAGAAAACAAGTGAGCTCTTATTATGTAAATCATTAAGAATAATATATAGAACTTAGAGAATAATTAATTAATTTAATATGACCACGGTCAATTCATATAAACTAAAAGTGTTTTAATTAATAAAACAATAACATAAAATAGTACTCAATCATTGACAAATATATGAATCTTATAATAAAAAAAGTTACCTCATGCTACTTACTAATACAATCATAATAGTTACCTCATGCTACTCACGTATTTTTTAAAACTATAGTTTCAATCATTTATGGGAAAATAGGTATTCTACTTTTATGTAATAAAAACATACATATTTGAAATTGATCATACTTCTTTTTTTATTTTCTTTATTAAATTTTTAACATTTATTTAAACTCATTTCAAACTTGTTTTGCTTTATTATTTTCAATCGAATATTTATTAAATTTAAAGATATAATTAATAGATTATTTATTCATTTATTAATAAAACTAAAAATAAAATAATATACATGTATAATAATTAAGGATAAATATACATTGACTACTTCCTTAGTATGATAACAAATTTTATATATGTAACTAGTTTATGTTTAATATCAATATCAAAAGTTTTAACTTTCGTATGTATAGTAAGTGAGCTAACCAAACTTATATAGGGTAGGATGGGTTCACAAATAAGAATTTTATTATTTGTAATAAATGGATAAGCATGAATTATAAATGGAGATGATCCAGTTTTAACATCATTAAGAGATTCATGTGAAAAGTTATATCTTGTTGTTCTAATTAAAGAAATAAGTTGTGGAGTTATATTCTTCACTCCACTTTGAATATGAACATATTAGATTTTTTAGGAGTAAGAGGTATCGTAAGGTTAAATATGAAATAGTAAAAAGAAGAAAAGTTTGTTGGATAACATAAGCATGAGAGAGAGCCTCATATTTAGGAAATAAATATTAAATAAAAATTTTATTTCATAAAATATAACAAATCTATGCATATACAATTTATGAGTTTGATCGTGGTAATTTAGCTTTTTTTATCAATGATACCATGAAAACAGACATTTATGTATAATAATTTTTGGGGTTTCATTCTGTCTAAGGTAGAGATATCAAGCATCCAAATGGTTTAAGAAGTTTTTAAGAGGGTAGTTTATGAATTAGCACTTGAAATAGATATTTATATTTAAATATGAAGTTACTGTTATTAAATCACTATGCAATTTATCATAAAATGGCTCAAGCACAGAACACAAATGAAACAAATAACAGTAAAGATAGAACACAGGATTTGACATGGTTCGACAATTGTCTACGTCCACGGGCGCCGCCAGAGAAAAGTGTTTCACTATGATAGAAAAAAGTTAAAGATTTCAGATTGTGTTTTGTGTAGTCCTAGTAGTCTATTTATAGGGATTAAATAGAACTTACTAGATGATGCGCCTAATGGGCTCATACCACAAGACTAACAATGATACTGTCACAACACTTATTTGTACTGCCAAACACAATACATTGTCAAGGCACAATATCACTATCACAGACACAAAACTGTACAGCTGGACACAGTACACTATTAAGGCATTATTCGACTCATTCATAACAAATCTTCCCCTTGAGGCGAATATCCTTTCTTCACTATTAACAAAGAAACTTATCTTCTTCTGACTCACCAAATGCCCCTAAGGCATTCATTCTATACTGTGAACACCAATCCAGTTTAGGCACTCCTTTAAGTTTCGAACTGATACTGCCTTGGTCATTATATCTGCTGGATTATCGCGTGTAGACAATTCCCTTTGATATTATATCATGAATAAAATGATAATTGACATCTATGTGATTTGTACGCTCATGGTACATTTGGTTCTCTGTAAGGTGTATGGCGCTTTGACTGTCATAAAACACTTTTATAGTAGTCATATCCAAGCCCAAATCTGACACCAAACCTTGCAACCATATTGCATTTTTAACTGATTTTTTTACCGCCATGTACTCTGCCTCTGTTGTAGACAAAGCTACAGTAGCTTGCAACTATGCTTTCTAACTGATCGCACTGAGTAAATACATATCCTGTCAGAGATCTTCCTTTATCCATATCACCTGCAAAATCAAAATCAACAAAACCAACCACTGATCCTGCAACATCATTCAGCAATCCACCAATATCGGTCTTGTTAAAAGTTAAGCCAACGTTCATAGTATTCTTAAGATACTGAAGTATCCATTTCACTTCCTGCGAGTGTTCTTTCCCAAGACATCCCACGTACATGCTAACTACATTAACCGCATATGAAATATCAGGATGTATGTATACCATAACATACACAATACTACCAACTGCACTTGCATATGGAACCTTCAATATTTGTTCCAACTCAGCATCGTCCTTGGCTTCTCCTACTGCAGATAACTTGAAATGAGTAGCAAACAGGATATTATTGCCTTAGCACCAAACAAGTTGAATCATTGTAGCACTTTCTCAATATAGCTTCGTTGAGAAGCTACACTTCTGTTCCTGATAATCTTCATACCAAGAATCTTCTTTGCTCTACCCAGATCATTCATCTCAAACTCGCACTAAGCTACTTCTTTATATGCACAATGTGTAACCTACTACAAGAAACAATAAGCATATTATCCACATACAACAACAAGTAAACATAAAGATCTCTGACATCTTTTGATGATACACACAATTATCATATGGGCTCATCGTGAACCCTTTTGACACCATGAATGTATCAAAATGTCTGTACCATTGCCTAGGTGATTGTTTCAAACCATACAGTGACTTTTTCAGCACACAAACTTTGTCCTCCATATTAGGTTCGATAAATCCCTCGGGTTGTCTCATGTAGATTTACTCCTCCAATTCACCATATAGAAACGCAATCTTCACATCCAACTGCTCAAGCTCTAAGTCTTGCAAAACTACCATGGTTAACAAAACTCGAATCGAACTATACTTCACCACTGGAGAAAACACTTCATTGAAGTCGATTTCCTTCCTTTTGAGTAAAACCCTTAGCGACCAGTCTTCCCTTAAATCGAGATGCTTCAGCCCTTGGATTACCTTCATTTTTATTGAACACTCATTTACTGCCTACTACCTTCTGTCCTTTAGGCAAGTCAACAAGCTAACATGTTTGATTCATATGAACAGATTCAATCTCTTCCCCCATAGCACCAATCCATCGATATGCCTCTGAACTCGTTATAGCTTCTCTATAGCTACTAGGTTTCTGCATCTCAACTTCTTATGCAACTAGATTGATATACTTTTTTGGAAGTCTAATATCCCTTCTTTCTCTGCCCAATGCTATACTATAAGGTTGTTGTTCTGGTTCGGGCGCATCATCGTCACTATCATCTGATGCTGACGTTTCACCTCCTGATTCTGAATCCACCTCAGAACCATTTGAATAATTGGACCTACTAGGAACTGATTCTACTTCAAGCTCTACCTGTTTACTCATAACCGATCTTGATACGACCATTTCTCCTACTTTCTTCTAACCGTCTATCAAAGCAAACTCGTTAAAAGTAATGTCCCTACTCACGGGAAAACCTAGAGACTTTGAAAAGGTACACCCTAACTTATATCCCTTCACTCCAGTAGCATATCCTAGGAATGTGCACCTCTTTTCCCTCGCCTAAAGCTTACCATCTCTCACATGAGCATACGCAGGAAAACCAAACACCCTCAAATATTTATAATCAGCCGACGATCCAAACCAAATATCAAAATAAGTTTTACAATCAATATTCGTTGATAGAAACCGATTCACCAAGTAACACGCTGTATTAATAGCTTCGGCCCAAAAATCCTTTCCCACACTGGAATGCGAGAGCATACTTTGTGCCTTGTCACAAAGCGTTCTGTTCATTTTTTCTGCAACTTCATTCTGTTGTGGTGTTCTAAAACAAGTGTGATGGAGCATTATTCATTCGGCTCTGCAGAACTCGTTAAACTCACAACTACAATATTCTAACCCATTATGTCCTAAGATGTTTTATTTTTCTTCCTAGTTGCTTCTCAATCATCGTCTTTCATTTGACAAAGGTTGAATATGCCTCATCTTTCGTTTTCATAAAGTAAACCCACATAATCCTTGAATAATCATCGACCAAATTCATGTAGTATATGGCTCTACTCTTTGATGGAATTCTGTTTAGACCCCAAATATCTGAGTGAATGTAGTCCATTATCCCTTTAGTATTTCTTACAGCCGATTTGCTGAATTTGAATCTAGTTTGTTTACCAAACACACAATGCTCACAAAATCTCAATGATTTTGCTTTATACCTTTTCAACAAATCTCTTTTTCCCAAAACAGCTAATCCTATGTCACTCATGTGACCAAGACGCCAATGCCATAACTTATTTTGATCCTGCCTACTTTGTATATTACTCCTTGATGATGCTACTGCAGCATCACCCATAACAACACTCCCCTAGAGAATGTAAAGACCCTTATGCAAACTTCCCTTCATGCATACCATTGAGCCTTTTGTCACTTTGATTACATCGTTCTCTCTATGGTACTTGTAACCTCGAGAGCCTAGAGTTTTAAGAGAAGTTAGGTTTCTCTTTAACCCAGAAACATGCCAACACGTCAAGATTCTAGCAGCCCTGTCAAACATTTTGATTCTGATGTTATCGATACCACCAACAGTCAACGAATGATTGTTCCCCAAATAGACAGTTCCCTGCATTGGCTTATAAGCATCGAACCACTTCTTGAACTAACACATGTGATATGTAACGCCAGTATCAAGTACCCAAGAGTTTTGCCCAAAGTCTGAACTCACGGACAGTACATCTCCTTTACCACTATTTTCACTATCATTGGAATCATTCACACCTTCAACAATGTTTGCTGCATTTTCTTTTTTATATCCGTTCTTAACAGACAGTTTCGGACAATCTCTCTTATAATGACCATGTTCACCACATTCATAACAGTTTGAGTTCTTTACCTTTGATTTGGACCTCCATTTCTTCATTCTTAAAGAACTCGTTTTGCTTCTAGATCTTCCCCTAATCATAAGACATTCCCCTTCGGCCTGATTGTCTGACTGCAACTGTCTCAACTCCTTTGATTTAAGTGCTCATTTGACTTTTGCTAGCGATAACTTATCTTTACCATACATAATGCTATCTACAAAGTTTTCATAGGGAGATGGTAACGATCTCAATACAAACAAAGCTTGATCTTTTTCCTCAATATCGATATCTATGTTCTCCAAGTCCATTATAATTGATTTAAAATTATCTAAGTGCTCAGTTATGGACATACCTTATTTCAATTTTAAATGTTACAAACACTTCTTCAAGTATAATCGATTTACTACTGATTCCTTTGAGTAGAGATCTCCTAACTTCTTCCATGCGCAGGCAGCAATCTTCTCACCACTAATCTCGCGAAGCACATTATCTTTCACACTCATTAAAATCCAACACAAAGCCCTTTCTTGAAGATCTTGCTTCTCCTCTTCTTTAATCTCTTCTGGTAACTTATTCTCCACATTCTTCCATAGCCCTTGTAGTACCAATGAAGATTTCAGATTAATCTTCCACAACACAAAGCTAGATCCCTCGTCAAATTTTACAATCATGTATTTTGTTGTTGTAAACGTCATTGTGAAACCCTAACTGCAAAATCCCTAATTTCACCACGTGGCTATAATACCAATTTTGTTATTAAATCACTATGCAATTTATCACAAAATGGCTCAAGCACAGAACACAAATGAAACAAATAATAGTAAAGATAGAACACATGATTTAACGTGGTTCGACAATTGTCTACTTCCACGGGTGCCGCCAGAGAAAAGTGTTTCACTATGATATAAAAGGGTTACAGATTTCAGATTGTGTTTTGTGTAGCCCTAGTAGTCTATTTATAGGTATTAAATGGAACTTACTAGATAATGGGCCTAATGGGCTCATATCACAAGACTAATAATGATACTATCATAACACTTAGTTGTATTGTCGAACGCAGTACAATGTCAAGGCACAATATCATTATCACATACACAAAAATGTACTGCCAGACACAGTACACTGTCAAGGTACTATTCGACTAATTCACAACAGGTGCAGAGTTTATTTACTATATTATAGTGAAAGTTTCATCTCAATACTTATATGTAATTTTATCTTGAGCAAGTAGGATGAGAACTATTTCAAAGATATGTATGTGTCTTTTTTTGTCGTATTATTTTTGAGCTAATGTGTGTGGGCATGATACCCTTAATAAAAAAACTTACACTATTAGAGAAGTCAAATACTCACTTAATCGAGCAGTTTTATACAATTTTGGCTTAAAGCTGGAAATAGTCCCTCGACTATCACGTTTTCTGTCATTTAGTCCCTCGACTAAAAAATCACTGGTGAGGTTCCCTCGACTATCCCATTTTCTTTCATTTAGTCCTTCGACTTTAAAATCACCGGTGAGGGTCCCTGGAGTTTGCAAAAATCTATAAATTTAGTCCCTGGTTTGGGGTTTTTTTTCTTAGATTCAGGGATTAAATTTATAGATTTTGCAAAGTCTAGGGACCCTCACCGGTAATTTTAAAGTCGAAAGACTAAATGAAAGAAAATAGGATAGTCGAGGGACCCTCACCAGTGATGTTTTAGTCGAGGGACTAAATGACAGAAAACATGATAGTCGAGGGACTAGACAACGATTTAAGCCTACAATTTTTATAGATTTGTATAATTTATTTTCTATTATTGTTTAAAAGTTTTAAAATAGTAAATGTTTTAGTCTTGTTTTTTAGAGAATGAATCCAAGTATATATGCTAAAATCATATCAAAGATGGATGTAGTATTTGAAATTGACAATAGTTATAGTAAGTTACTCACTCAAATATCAATGTGTAATATTTTTTATAGTTATTTTGTTTCCGAAGTTGCAATAGAAAATGGTAAGTAGTGATATTTTACTAATTTACAAGATTCATATAAATGTAAAAAATCATTATTATTGGATATTTCATTGCAAATATTTACTAGCTAGATTAAGAAATTTTTACAAAGGTGACTATGTCATAAGAGCCTAATATTTTTTATAATGGCTTGAAAACAACATAATTTTCACTATATATATTATTAAAATTTGAAGAAAAGCACTTGATTATATAAGAGTTGAGCTTGGTGTGTGAAAGATGATGAATATATGATGTATTTGTGTGTTTGTAGAGTTCATCTTCAAATCATCATGTTAATAATGGTTGGACCATACATAATATGTCTCAATAGAACAAGTTTGTTGTGCTTTGATATTATTTAGGTTGAAAAAATTATATAAAATATTTGTACTTATTGTCAATTACCAACCAAAATTATTTGATTACCTTCATATTTTTTACTTCTCCTTGAGAATTATATGGTTGTCAATGACATGATTGTTAACAATTGTCAATAAACCATTTATTGTTGTTGATAATGTCTTGGTCAATGAGATAAACAATATGAGTCTGTGGTTTTTTATTTTGTTTTTTATCATTTTGATGAATCAATACTTTGATCCAATACGTTTGAGAAAGTAGTGATGGTACTTTCATCTTTCTTTTATAAAAATTAAAATTTCTTCTTATTTTCTAAATATTTTTAGTTGGTTATGTCTTTGTATGATCTTTTTTATTTATCGGTGTTGATCATATGTTGACTAGGGGTGACAATAGGTAAGGATGGATGCGGATATAACTAAAACTGTAACTCATCTCGTCTTTACTTTCTCAACCTCATTTGGTAACATTATCTTTTCCCACATCCAAATCTGTCGGGTTCAAGCATCTGCGTGTATATTTATGTCGATCATTTATTTATCTATGAGAAACATTGTATTTTGAAAATTACTGATATAAAATAAAAATATATTTAAAAATAAAAATAGTATATAAATTATAAACATTAATATGTAATAATTAGTTTAAGGAAAAAATTAAAATTTTAGTAATAAATTTAAAATTTAATAACAAACTTATAAAATAATATATAAACTAAGATTTTACAAAAAGCCTAAAACAGAACATATAAAGCAGAACTCATTCTGTGTTTGGTGTTGATTTTAGAATTGATTTTTTGCCGAATGGTGAATAGAGAGGATGAGTCGTAGCATTTTATTATGAACTAAAATTATTACTAGAAACTATATTTATATCTCTAAGTTCTAACAGATATCACACCATGCTATTGTTGAAATAATATGATTGGTTGAACATATTTGACACGGATCGCCACGTGTGGGATAGTAGAATCATAACGATATGTTCAATATATCTATCTAAAATCTAACATAGATTTTACATATGAGTCTGAATATAAATTTTTAATATAAAGCTAATGAGCTCTTTGTAATCGAATCATAAAGGGCAATAAATATAACTTAAAGAGTAATTAATTAATTGAATCTTAGCACAATCAATTTATATAAACTAAGAGTGTTTTAATTAATAAAAAAATAACATTAATTGGTAAATTTATTACTCCTAGTATATAAAAAGTTATCTCATGCTACTCATGAATACAATCATAATAATAATATTTTAAAAAAATAACAAATAACTTATTTAATAACTTTGTAGTTGGATGCTGATATGTTATTTTAGCTTAAGCAAGTCGGATGAGACCTATTCTAGTGATATGTATGTATCTATTTTCGATCCTACTATTTTAAAGCTGATGTATATAGGCATGTAACTCTAAATGTAAAACTTAAACTATTAGAGAAGTTATATACTCATTTACTCGATCCGAAAAACTTTTTCTATCATTGTTGAAAGTTTTTAAGAATAGTAAATGTTTTAGTCTTGTTTTTAAAGAATAAATACAAGTATATATGCTAAAATCATTTAGAAATAGGAACTGGTATTTGAAATTGTTAATGGGTATAATAGGTTATTGACTCAAATATCAATGTGTTTTAGTCTTTATGGTTCTTTTGTTTGTGAAGTTGAGATAGGAAATAGTAAGTATTTATATTTTACTAATTTACAAGATTTACATAAATATAAAATATCATTATTATTTTTATATTTCATTCCAATAGTTTACTAGCTAGATTAAGAAATGTTTACAAGGGCGGCTAAGTCGTAAGAGCCAAAAAAGTTATAATAGCTTGAAAACGACACAAATCTCAGTAAATATATTATTAGAATTTGAAGAAAATCACTTAATTATACAAGAGTTGAGTTCTGCGTGTGAAATGTGATGAATATGTGATATGTTTGTGTGTTTGTAGAGTTTATCTTCAAATCATCATGTTAATAATAGTTGGACCTTGCATAATGTGTCTCATTGAGTTTATTATATTTTGACATTATATATGTTGAAAAAATTATATAAAATATTTGTACTTATTGTGTATTACCAACAAAATTATGTAAAAAAATTATTTTCATTTATTATAATACATGTCATCTCCGATCAAAATGTTAAAAAAATATTTATACATGTATTATAATAAATGAAAATAAAGTTGTGGTACATTATAAAATATAATATAAAAATATTATTCTTGTTAGGTTTAAAACCAATTGTTGTAATAAAAAGAAAAAGAAAAACTTAAATTTTAATAATATTTTAAATTTAGATCAATAAAAATCATAACTATTTTTTGATAAATTTAAATCTAAATCAACAATAAAATTATATAAAAATAATATTAAAATTTAAAAAAAACATTATCAACATACATCATTATAAAAAAATTAATAAATTTTAAAATTTATTTGTATATTCGATATTAACCGTTATTCAAGTTTTGCAAATCAAATAACTCTGAGCTAAAAATCATGGCTAGTCATAAAATTTAGTCATTTGTTTCAAAACAGCCATTGATGTTACATTTATATTAAAACGATCACTTTGTTACATCTCTGGTTACTATTGTTGGTCTTTTTTTGCATTTGTGGTCACTACGAGTGACCAAATATCGTGATACAAATGTAATTTTGGTGGTTGTTTTGAATCATGTGACCAACTTCCGTGATACAAACGTAATTTCAGTGGTTGTTTTTAATCAAGTAATCAATTCTCGTGACTGACCATAATTTTTAACCAATAACTCTGACAATAATAATTTGAAATGTATTCAACTTATTTACTTTTAATTTTTTTATTAAAAACCATACTATAATATATTTTGTATGTCTTATATTAATTGTAGTATTATGAACAATCCATACATGCAACAACACACCATCTAGTGTTTATGTTAATGTATCATGTTTCGTTTGGATGTTTCTTTTGATTATTTTTATATGGAGACCTAGTTTATTTATTATTATTGGTATCCCAAAGTACGTTTTACGATATTGTTTTTAAGTTTGGATGCTTAAAAATAATTTGGGCGCATTATATTAAAACCAAATGAAAACTCTTATATATAGGTTTAAAAGTTGGGACAAAGTTTACTAACTCAAACATTAAGTTTTTTATATTTTAAGATAATAAAAACATTCTTTTGAATGCAACTGTAATTCCAAATATAGTTTTTTTAACCGACCAAACTTGTTTCATCATTAAAAGATTCGACACAAGGAAAAAACCTACATATACAATCAAATATCTATACATAATTTTAGATTTAACTATTTTAAGTTTAAAATCCATTGAAAGATTATATTTTTATTTATGATAGTTAAAAATATATTTTTAAATTATAATTTTTTGTAATTTTTGTTAAAATTAACCATGTCAAGTTATAATCTTTCATTATGTAATTCCGTTTAAGTAAATGAGTTTTTGTTTTTGTTATTTTATTAAATTAATATATATTACATTTTTTGTAAAAGTGTATTAAGTAAACACAAAATGGTTTTACAAGTATATGGAGCATATGTTGAGGAATGACATTAAGATCTGTAAAAAATATAGTAAAAAAGTAAGTATGCATTAACATTTCTAAGAGAGAACAAGTGAAAGTGCAGAAAAATCAACAAAGTTAACGTGACAAAACTGCAAAGGTGAAAAACTAGTGCGTAAAGCTGGAAAACCAGAAAGAGAAGGATGGCCGTAAACTATGGATACATAGATAAATAAACTTAAGTTAAATATTATATGGATTCAGTAGGCTAGACCACCTTGGTTTCAAGGAATTTGAACTGGAGGTGAGAAAGCATGCGATATGATATCACAGAGGCGATGATCAAAGAGGAACAAAAAACTCTATCGTTCATTTCACTTTGGATACGGTAAAAAATTGCACCAAAACAGGTACACCATAGAGGGAATAAACTAGAGGATACCAATCGAAGCCTCATAAAACCAAGAGACTCAATTGGTGTTGATATTAAAAGAGAACCCAAGATTTGAACTTGCGAAATCTCAAATGCTTCAAAAGTAACTACAGTTATAGAGGATATTATTGATACATAACTTCAGAAGACGTAATTCGGAGAAATATCAAATCCCCAACTCATAAAATTATCATGGGTGGTCAAATTTCCCTGAATAGGGAGCAAAAGATAAAGGAATGACGAGGAATATTAAATTTATACCATACTAACCTTACCCATCCGAAACAGAGGATTTGTATTTGAAAGACGTTGTATATGTCATTAATTGTGAACTTGCGGGATATTTTCTTAACGTTTCAATAGTGGATATCCTTAAAGATGAAGCTGAGTGGAGGAAGGGAGATGATGAGGTTGTGGACCTCGTAGAGATTGCTATAATTTCTAGCATTTGTCGAACTAATATGAGATGGCCAATTCAAAATCCCATCGATGATTATGTCTAAAACTTTAAGGTTCTTACCCAAATTTGAGTTATAAATGATGTCATGCATGAATTAGATTACAAAAGAAGAAGATATAAGTCAATTATCAAACCAAAATGAGGTGTTTTCCCTGTTTTCTATCATCATCCTGAATATATATCTAGCCAAATTTGTAAGAGATAAAAAATTCATCCAAGTTCATAAGGGGGGAAAAACTAAGAACAAAAGCCCATAAATTATTATCCTTAGTAATCTTGGTTTTAATCAAGTTGCACCAGATAAAGTTAGAGTTATTACTAATTAAAGACTATAAGAGTTCAAAGATGACCGCTTGATTCTAGATTTTTAAACCAAGAATCTCAAGACCCCCCTCAAACGTGGGCAATGTAACAATATACCAAGCCACCTTAGTATCCAAGATTTTCATCTCATGGCCGGACCAAAGAAAGCGACAGAGGTATTAAGATAAGTTTTTTTTACCCTCGAATGAGAATAAAAATAGAAGACCAGTAAACTTGGCGTGCAAAAAGAACTGATTTGATGAGCTAAAGACGGCCAGTGTATAAAATATTTTTAGATGTTCAAGTTATATTTTACGAGTTAACGTCATGAAAAATAGGCTAACAATCCATGTGGGAAAGCCGAATAGGTCCCTAAGGTATTTTACTGGGAGAGAACTGACCTCAATCCCTAACAACTTGATTAAATCATTCCTCGGGTATGGTTGATCCTTAAGAAGAAAATATAACTTTTTTAGGATTGACTTGGAGGCCCGAGAATGAAAAGAAATCATTAAGACCATCTTTTATAAGTAGTACGAATTTCATATCACCATAACTGAAAATATTTAAGTCATTTGCAAAATAGAGGTTTACAATTTTGAGCTTATAAAACGTCTAGTAGAACTTGAAATTTATGTCATTGTTTTTCTCCTTAAGAATACAATATAAGACTTGTATAACAAGAATGAAGAGGAAAGAAGAGAGAGGATCGCATTGACTAAGGAATTTCCTTCATTGAAAATTACTGGAATGGTCATGATTGATGTTAAAGGGAGTGATGATACATTGGATAATCCAAGTAATTATATCACGGAAATTCCATAGAGACAATGATATCAAGAATGAAGTGTCATCAAACATTGTAAAAATCTTTCATGAGGTCGATTTTTAAAAATGATCCTTTTTTTGTTAAAGTGGTACCCCCTGAGAAGTTCTTAAGAGAGTAAAATATTGTCAGAGATATTTCTACTGACTACAAATGTTGATTGGAAGTTTCCAATCAGATAAGAAAGGGAATTTCTAGTTATGTTAGTCATAATTTTATAGATTATTTTATATACAACATTATATAAAGCAATTGGCCTAAAGTTAGAGGCAAATATGGGAGAGTTATTTTGGGGATAAGGGTGATATAGGTGCAGTTCCAAGATGGCTCCATACGATCGAAATTGAAAAATTCGAGAACGCCATTGCAGATATCATTACCTACGATGCTTCAAGAATTCTTGAAGAGACTATAATTGAACCTATAGGTGCTAAATGATTTATTTTTGTCAATATTTCATAAATCATATTTAATCTCATCATGTGATACCAATCGATTCATTAAGGTATTCTCCAAGGAGTTGACCCTTGAAGATATAAGGGATAAAACTCTGTCCACACCCGGGTAACCATAGGGTGCCTAGTATTAAGAAGTTCTTTAAAATGAAAAACTTGGACGTTTTCAGACCCAAAATGATTGGTGATCAAATAACAACGAGAATTACAATTTGAGACAATTTTATTGCGTAATATTTGGGTTTTGATGTTGTTGTGAAATAAGTATTCGTATCCCAAATTATGAGCCAAATTTCTCTAGATATTTGTTTGAGAAAATATTCTTCGGATTGATTGAGGAAGATAACATTAGAGGAAGTCTTGATTTCTGTATAGACAAGAGAAGAGTTGGTAGGATTTTGGACAAGAAGAGTATGGCCATTGAAGAGGTCCTTTTGAGCAGCATAAACTCAGGAGCTGATGTTTGAATATTCTTTAAGGTTGAGATTTCTTAAATTGAATTGAAGGTGGATAAGTTTTAGGGAGACCATGTTTATTCTCTGCGCAAAGCTTGGAATGTTCCAGATAGAAGAGACAATATTTTTAAAAATAGGGTGAGATTTCAACATATTAAAAAAATTAAAAGGATCTAAAACATAGTAGATGATGACATGGGGTGGCAAGGTTAAGAGTGACAGTGGTGTATTCAGAGGAGTGGGGAAATTCTTAGTAGACGGATGACATGAGGAAATACACGTCACATCCTTTGTTGACTAAGACGTAATCAATCTTGGAGAAGATAAGTTTAATAAGATATTTATTGTGCCAAAATAAAGTAGAAACTAGTAGAGCGAAGATCACTAAATTTACATTGATAGCAATAGTTTTAAAATTTATCAATAATAGGTGACTACTTAGCCGAGAAGTCGATACACTTCTCCAGATTCCAAATAGCATTGAAATTCCCGAGGGTAACCCAAAGGATAACCTACCCTTGAGAGAAAATAGATTAAAGATCATTCAAAAGAGGAATACGATTGGTACCATCATTGAAAGCATAAATTATACTGAAACAAAAAACAAATCGGGGAATTATGATGTTCCGCTTTACACTGGATGTGTTGATGGAGAGAGGACATAGTGGAAATAATGATTACACTATGGATCCATAATATCCAAATCCTAAAATAAGGGCGAGGATCGTGATTAATAGCATAATTCTAGAATGGGGCGATAGTTATAGTAATGGAATCGACCTTATGAATATGAAATTAGTTTTGATGAGGATCATGATAAAAATACTATTACTCATAATACAGTGAGTAATGTCTTTCTGCCTAACAAGTTCATTCAATCCACAAACATATAAAAAAACTAATCAACATTAAAGACTTACAATGAGAGAGAGAGAGAGAGAGATAGATCAAGTAGTGGACAACCGGTACATTTATAGTATGCGAAGACTCACTCTTTGAAGTTCCATAATAATAAAATTCATCTATGAGCACCCCTGAAGTTACTTGATGATAATGAGATAACCGATGTCACTCTCAAGCAGAGCTGCTAATACCGATGTGAACGGGTGAGAGAAAAGGAAAAGTAAAAACGAGGGGTTGGAAACTAGCGATAGATATCATGCTTTGGGGCATGAAACTACCACAAGAACAAGTAGTCCAAAAAATGATAATGGTTACCGAAAAAATAAACATCCGATGAGAACCATTGTATGTATAGCTCATGAGAAGACATTAAACACGAAATAAAAGAAGAAACCAATGATTGAAGGCTTATGTTATTGTTCATTAGTTCCAAGATAAAGAGAAATCTACATGACATGTACAAAACGCAAACTATAACATAACATAGAACCTCATAGCATAAATATTGGTGTCAGACAATTTTATGGGACACCTCACTGATAAGAAGAACGACACGCGCGATAAACCAAGACCACACTCGGTTATGCGTCAAGCTCTACTTACCATCGCAATTTAGGTACCAACTGAACCGCAATGCACCATCTAAAAATAGTTGCAACACACTCTTGTTAAGCTGAATCACCTTCATTTCGTCAGAAAAACTTCTCATCTCCAACAAAGTTATGTCGACGAGCCACGCATTAGCAGGAACAACATCCATTGTCAATAACACATTTGGGAGAACAAAGAAGCCACGAATCATTCTACCAATATGACCCAGGCATAACACAACTAACAGAAAAAGAAAAAGAAACTCAATTTCGGCCAAAATGATCATTCTGGCGAACATAAATACTCACGGTGCTGCGACATCAATACTTTCAAAATAAACAAAGCTTGTGTGGCACACTTTAGAAACACCCGAGATGCATAAGCTACCTGCAAAAAACAATAATAGACAAACAAAGAAAGAAGAAAAACCAAAATGAATATAGATCTTCACACTGAAGAACAACAATCTCAGGGGAACTTCCAGCGAGGAAGCCCGACTGCAAGAGAAGATCTCACCTGTTGGAGGAGGTTGCATGACTCAAACAAAACAAGTAGCCTAGAATAACCATCATGCAAAGAGAAGCCGCGTCTAAAGAGAACCAATAACGAGACTGACAAGGAAGAAAAAACAAAGAAAAGCATCAAATCTGAATAAAGGAGGAGAAAAAAATAAAAATAAAATAAGGATTCAAAAGTCAACCACCACCATCACGGGCTTGGGTTCCGGTTCATATGACCGAAAATCACCGTGAATAACGAAGACGGAGACTAAATTCCAACAAAATTACGTTACATATACTGTTAATGAAGATTTGAAAAAGGAATTTTTAGAGGCAGAAAATTGATATCGTTTTCCAACTTCAATTAATAAATTTAATAAAAGGTTGAGAATTGTTTTCGAGAGAGAAAAAGATTGTTGAAGTCCTTTGTTATCTTTTTAATATATGAAAGTTTTAATAATTTATATTTGACAACATACTAAAATTGACGTTAGTCTTTATTAAAAATATATTATGTTTTTGGATGATAATTTTTATAGCTATGATTTTTATATTTTAAAATTGGTAGTATTCAAACAAACTAAAATTAAAATTATTTAATTTTTAAAATAAATAAAAATATTCATAGGATTGAATATTTATTCAAATAAATTGGATATTTTGTACAACGTATTTATTATATTAATATTTCAATTTATCAAAATATATACAAATATTATAAAATTGTACAAGACAAATTAATGTTATAATCTAAAACGAATATTACAAGAGTAATTTTTATAAAATGGTTTTTTTTAACCTTTTACGATAAAAAAACATTAAAAAAATGTATTCCTTAATACGATGATATTACGAATTTAAAAAATAAATAAATATAAAACTACCTAAAAATATTTATCCCTTTTAACAATTTATATGATCATTTCCATGTGATACATTAATTAAGTTTATAACACAAACTATCGTATAGCATCAATTTTAACGTTTTTTTTTGTCTATTACTATAATTAAAAGGCTAAAAATGAATAAGTATTAGATCCTAGTACCAAATGCTACATGACAACGAGACTTCGAGTTTGGTCTATATTATCCAATCAAATTTTCAATTGTTCTCTTATCTATATACTCCGTCCAAATCTGTATGACTCGCACCAAATTTATATCCAACTTCTACCAAACTTGCACGAATTGGATCACATACCAAATTCGAACCGTTTCCTTTTACCAAATTTGAACAGATTTGGTTCGAATACCGAATTGGAACCAAACGGTTCCGAATTGATGCAAATGCAACTCTGATTTTACATATTTTTAAAAGTAATAAGCTTTATTTAATTTATTAGTATAAAACACATTTATGTTATTGGTATGATCTCTTAGGAAATAATAGCGATCCTATTAACATCAAGTAAAATTTATGGAGATTGAGAGGGAGTTATTTAATAGAGATAAGAGAGATAATGTTTAGGACCCGTACTACCCATTTATTAAAGATAATTGTTCAACATGATTAACCAATTTTATATCAAAAATATTTTTATATATGGAATCTAATAAACACGTTTTTTTATAATAAAATTTTAAAAGTTTATATTTTAAAATTGAATTAAAAAAATTATCGGCTTTGTTTTTTTTAAGACTAACAAAGTAGATCCATTTACGATATGTTTTGATTTAAAAAAAATTACACTCGTTTTTTATCTATCATAACTCGTCTTGTTTCTCATCTATTATAACTGGCATGTTCCTCATCTATCATAATTGACCTAGTGTATCACTATCATAATTGGCTTGATTTCTCATATATCTTAATTGGTATAATTTATCATTTATCATAATTTGCCTCGTTTCTCATCTATCATAATTAACATGGTTTATCATCTATTAATTGGCATGGTTTCTCATTTGTCATAATTGGCCTTGTTTCTCATCTATCATAATTTGCATTATTTCTCATCATTCATAATTGGTCTGGTTTGATATATCATACGTGGTCTTGTTTCTCATCTATAATAATTGGCATCATAACTAGTATGGTTTCTCATCTATCACAATTGGCTTGGTTGCTCATTTATCATTATTGGCATGGTTTTTCATCTACCATATGGCTTGGTTTCTCATATATCATAATTGTTGTGGTTTCTCATCTATCATAATTGGTTTGGTTTATCATCTATCATAATTAGCAATGTTTCTCATCTATCATAATTGCCATGATTTCTCATCTATCATAATTGGCATGGTTTCTCATCTATCAGCATGGTTTCTCATCTATCATAATTGGCATGGTTTCTCATCTATCATAATTGGCATGGTTTCGCATCTATCATAATCGGTCTGGTTTCTCATTTATTATAATTGGGTTGGTTTCTCATCTATTATAATTGGTATGGTTTCTCATCTATCATAATTTCTCTGGTTTCTCATCTATCATAATTGGTCTGGTTTCTCATCTATCATAATTGGTCTGGTTTCTCATCTATCATAATTTTCCTGGTTTAACATCTATCATGAGTGGTCTCGTTTAACATCTATCATAGTTGACCTAGTTTATCATCTATTATAATTGACTGAATTTAGAATATATCATAATTGACATAGATTAGCATCTATCATAATTGGTCGAATTTAACATCTATCATAACTAGCATGGTTTAATATCTTTCATAGAGCCAAACTTGTTCAATAAATTTAAAGGAAGAGTTTGATATATACCATACAAGGGTAAGTTGTTTAGACAGTTATAAATATAGTAGTAACATACCGTATGATTAAATTGGTAAAGACACACCTACATATAAGCCAGCTTGTAAAACAAATGTTATACAAAAAGTTTATAAAGTGCCACTTTTAAGGAGGTCAAAAAGTTAAAACTCGACATCAATAATAATGCAACAAACACTCTTAAGTGGAGCTCAAAGTGTTAAATAAAAAATTAGTCATATCAAACACGTTTTATAAGTTACACTAGTGTATTATTGTAGTTGTAACATAAATATATTGTATAAAAAAATCCATCATGAAATACTTTATTCTATTTGTTAAAGGTTTGTGATGTGTAAATGTGAGTCACTTATTATTCCTATTTTTATTTATGAAATGAGAGAGAATTTGCAAGAGCTATATGATACTTGAAATTGTATCATAAATATAAAATATATTCTCTTAAAACAAGTTTCTGATTCAAAAATAAATAGGATAACCTCGAAGGTAGTACAAACTAGTTGGAGACTAGTGTCTTTGTTAGAAAAAAAAAAACCAAAATTATGATAGGTATGTGATAGTGATATATACATCTAACACCAATCCATAGGTCTCGTGGTAAGATTTAGATGAAACATATTGAAAATCCAGTTCACCAGCAAATTACAATCTGCAAAAGGTAAGCTGGTTTTAAGAAAAAGGCAGAGAACAACAGCCCTCTAAACAGACAGTATCTCCAAAATGACATTAACAATAGCTCTATGATACACACTAGGTTCTACCATTCCGTTTTTCGAAGGCTATTTGGCTCTTCTTAAAGCATCAAAATTCGTCGACCTAATCTAACTCAGATTCCGGGACTTTGTCGCAAATTGATCTAACTCTTTATAGTAAAACCATAATATTACTATCTTCTCAATTAGTTCCCTTTAACATCGAACTTTTATTATTTAAACTGAAATGCAAATTGGATTACACAATGGTGAATGTACATATCAGTAGGTTCCACGAAGAAGATATTGGGAGCAAGCTTGAACGTGGGCTCATCGAAGACATGAGCGTCAAGAGATATGTTGATTTCCATAGATTTTTACGTTATTTCTCGTTGATTATGAGATCTCCAGTGTAACCTAATAAATCTAGTAAGAGTTCGTGTAACATTATTTCATTTACGAAAATCATAAAGTGAAGAACCCTATAAATACACTAGTTGATCAAATTTTAGGTGAAATGAATCAATAAAAATGACAGTGCTAAGAATAAAAGTAACTAAGGGTATTTGATGACGCAGCGGAAACAGAAAAAGAAACAGTGATAGATGAAACCCTAATTCAAGGATAACATGATGAAACCCTAATCTAAGGGTAACAAAGACTGAAATTTTTAGAGATAAAAAGATATTATTCCAAAAACTTAAAATGATTTAAGGCATATAAGGCTTTATATAAGAGCTTCTCAAAACCGTAATTTAGAATACAAGGAAATAAAATAAAAATTCTAAAATAAAATAAAAATCAAATCTTAATATAAGTAGATTTTATTTGAATAATATAAGATATTTGAATAAAATAAAATAAAATAAAAAGGGTTGTGTTTGGACTTTATAGGCTACATCATCCTTCCTGGTTAACAAGAATTCGTCCTCGAATTCACATCACCATCATCATCACCGACTAAAATTATTTTATTTTATTTTTTTTAGTTGTTAAATTGGAAATTATAATTGTTGGCCTTATCGGAACAAGATAAATTCTTCTCGAGTGTTCCTTATCATAAGTCGCATTGAAGCCATCCAGTTGATGAAAAAAATTGGTTTTGAAAACTTTTTCATAGCCTGAAGACAACATCCATATGTCCAGTTGATGAAAAAAATGGTTTTGAAAACCTCTTCATAGTCTGAGACGATATGTCGATAAGCAAGTTTTATCTTGATCCGACGATTGGTAGCCAATTTAAACTCCTTGTGTAACTGGTCAATATGATCGTCTATCGAAACGTCTAGTGTGTCCTCACATACCAAACAATCTTCGAGATCTTCATGACCATAGATGTTGTTCTCTTATTTTGACCTTGAATCAGATACATTCGGAAACATGCTTGCCCCGTAGCATGAACTGAGGCTCTGATACCAAACTGATGATGCAACAAAAATAAAATAAAAAACAACAATAGATGAAACCCTAATTCAAGGGTAACATTATGGAACGCTAATCTAAGGGTAATGAATACTGAAATTTTCATAAATAAAAATATATTATTCTAAAAACTCAAAATGATTTAAGGCATATGAGACTTTATATAAGAGCTTCTCAAAACCTTAAATTAGAATACAAGGAGATAAAATAAATATTCTAAAATTAAATAAAAATTAAATCTTAATATAATTAGATTTGATTTGAATAATATAAGATATTTGAATAATATAAAATAATAATAAAAAGGTTTGTGTTTGGACTTTCTGGGCTAGATCAGTATTTATAGTATTATTCGGTCTTAGATGGTAAATATTTGAATAAAATGGGTATTTCTCAAAGATACAAAATAATATAGATCGTAAGTAGATGATATCATTGCTTTTGGGTTTTAAATAGTACTAAACTTTAGAAACAAACTGCAATTTTATTAGTAAAAATAAATTAAATAGACGGGAGTTTATAATTAAGCATTAGGTAATTTTAATAAAAATACAAGAAATTATAATTTTAGATTATATTGATACTTAGAACTCCACTGTAAGTAATATATATATTATTGGCTCCAAATCTAACTATCTTATTCAAATTTTGTTCATTTACTAAGCATGAATGATATGGTACATCAGTAATTTAGATAGGTAATTTGCTACAAGTATGCTTTAAACCGGTAAGAATAACCTACAATTCAATCATATAACAAAAAATGATCCAATCATAAACCTAGAAAAATAAATAAAAAATCAAAAAGATAAAAGTATACCACATACATATATTGTGATCAATTTAAGAGAGAGATATGTCAATATTAAATTGTCTCAAGGCATGGACCCTGAAAACATCGAAGGTTTGATCATTTTGTTCTAAATATGAATAACAATGGAAAAAAAATTATACTTACGAATTTGCAGATTCAATAATCAATTCATTTCAATATGTTGTGGAAGACAGTCTAACTTAATTCCTTGATGAAGAAGATGTTATGATTCTTCGTACAGTTTATAATGTGCTTTGATCATTATCTGTGAAGGATTTAGATAATAACGCTAATTGGTGGTAACAATCATGAACACTGAATTAGGGTTTCAAATAAGAAGAAAATCGTAAGTTGAGTGACAAGATTAGAGTCCAGAATACTATGAATTATAGCTTTTAAACGACTATTTATATTTAATGATTCAAATTCACTAAATTAATTAGTAGTCTCTGAAATAAGTTAGAGGTTCCAAACATGACTTACTATCCCTCTTCTCTTTAAATCAACTCATTAATGTATTATTTAATTGCTACGGTCTAATGTATTTGTCACTACAATGGACCATAATATTTATTGAAATTTTGAAATCTAAAGGTTGGAGCAATGGAACCTCCCTAAAGATCAACATTTAACCTAACTAGTATATGCATTATATATACATCCATGATAGTTATCATTATATGTAGGTCTAATGTATTTAACTTACGTTTAATTAGATTTATTAAACATATAACAATAGGTGTGGATAGTATGAAACTACATGTAATAAAACATTCTAAGCTTGTGATATTTTTATAATATTTTTTAGATCATTTATATTTATTAAAGTTTATATATATGAATGTGCATATCTAGCATTTTATTTTTATAAATAACCCATTGTGTGTCTTATAATGTCAATTGATAACTTACAATAAACCAAAAACAATCAAACACGACTTACTGTTACATAACTAATCCTATGATAAATACTTTTCCAATTACCATTTTATTAAACATTAACTTCTCATACAATGCAATATGGAAACTGTACGACCTCGTAATTACTACATGTCGACTTCCAACTCATCTTATTGAACTGAATCGAGAACATTTAAATAAGTGCAAAATTTAATCAGTGTATTATTCATATAAATATATGTTTGTAATATGAAATAATAATACAGTATTAAATTGAAAAACTAAAATCTAAAATCCAAAAAACTGAAATGAAATCAAACAACGCTCCCAATGAATTTAAAAATCCTTTAGACTAACACCACTTACATAAATATTGTGTTCATGAAATATTTTGAGCGTGAAATTTTTAGTAGAATTATAAACATGATTTTTGTAATTGGATGAAATGAGTTTTTTTAATAAAAATAAGTATCTTTCAGGGTTTGTAGTGATAAATTTTATATTCTCTCTAGAAACCCCAAACTTTATATCATCATCAATAACACTCTCTCTCACTCGGCTTTACCCTATTTTTTAAGTCACCGCTCTTGTTTTTATATTAAATCATATAAAAAGACTTAGTAGTTTCAATCCTTTCATGGAAAAAAATCATAGTAAAGCCCTTTGGTTATCTCAATTGTTTTACACTTACTTGTTTCCATTTTATTCTTCTTTATTGGACTTTATGTCTGTTTTTATTTTTCGGTCGTGGTTGTCAATCTAGGTTATTCCTGAAGATGTTCTGATATAGTTATACTAATAAGGTCATCTCAAATGCTTCATTGGATCCCCACATTGATATATTTAACTCTGTAGATAATGTTACTTGTCTATCATTCTCTTATTAGTTGATTTTGCAAAACATACATGGTGTTATCTAGTACACATCATCTTTTGTTTCGTCTCCAGTAGTTTGGTTACTCTTTCAACGCCGACTTTTATAGGTAATTTGAAAATTTTATGAATCAAAGCATGGATTATAAATGTTTACTTCAGATCTGGTGGTTTGTTGCTCGAATATCTACGTAATTATTTCCTTAAAAAAATCGAGTGCTATAGTGTTTTTATGACATGTTTTGGGGTTAATCAAATATATGGCGTTGTCTATTTGTTTAAGAAATAACGTTACTCAATTGTTTAATCTATTTTTAGGGTCAATAAACTGCGTTTACTTGTTCAAGAAGGCTGTTACTCAATCATTTTATCTTATTTTAGGTTAACTAAACTGTTGTTACCATATTTCATGGGGGTTGTATTTTTTTATTTATTGCTTCTTTTCGAGATATTTGTTTATCGTCTATTGTATAAGATGCATTATAGAATGTTTCTCGATGCCTTATGGCTAGATTCAAACTTGAAACTTAAATTTTGTTATCATGTTGCTTATGGTTTCATTGGTCTTATTTCTAGTTTTCACCGGATGAATTAAAGAGCGACGCACCTTGTTGGTTTTACCTTTCTCTCATGATATTTGGTGTCTCTAGTCTGTATTATTCTCCTTATTATCTTATTTTAAGATAATTTTGTTTAGTTTCCTACATACTTTGAAATACGGTATTTACTACCTTTTGGCTGAATTCAGAATTGAATATTCATTTTTGCTATCATGTTTCATCTGGTTTCGTTGATCTTATTTTAGATTTACACTAGATGAATTGGATAGGGACGCACCTTATTGGTTTCGCCTCTCTCTCATTATGTTGGTTGCACCGTCAATGATTTCTATGGTGTTCATAATTTATTGGCATCATTTATTCAGGGTTTACATGTGCCTATGGTTCTTGTTTTTTATTTGGTATTAAAGATCGAGTCTCTCTCTCTCTCTATTGTGTTAGTTTAAGTTCTTGGCCTTTAATTGACTCTAATTATTGACCCCTCCTAATGTTGTTTGGTTGTTGTTGGTGACGATGGTTACAAATTTGTATTTTACACCACTTCACTCATGCCGGGAAATCCCCGTGGTTTTGTATATTTGTGTTGCTCTTTTTGTACCGCTTGGGCCTTTTTCCTTCGTCATGTTTCATGTGAGGGAAACATCTCGTGGCATATGTATGATTTTACCATCTTATTATAAGTTGGGAAATATCCCTTAAGTATTTTGTAAAACAATCCTTCATTTTTTAATTTAATATGTTTATTACAAAAAAATGAAATAAGTTATTTTTTATTCTCATTACCTTAACTATAAGGAACTGAACGTATTTTTATTTATTGGATATTATTAGTGTGTAACAAATTTTATTCTCATAACATATGCATATATGAATCACATTGTTTAGTGTAATATTCATTTAACCTCTAAAAGTCATGAACTTGTATGATCTTCTCGATTTTCTAACTTTCTTTATGTTATTATACGATGATTAATACTGAATATTGGATGACATATATCCCATTATACAATAATTTATCCCTCGAATACTTCAATATTTAGTTAATGTTTTTATAACAAATTATAAACATTATCATGAACTAACATGAGTGTACATCAATTGTCAAAACAAATGAAATATTTTGTATATACTATTCTTTTAAAATTAGGGTTGAGATGTTGAACGTGAAAACCTATCTTAAATCACATCAAGCAAGTCAGAAATTTGTCGTATATAACGCATAAAATTTTAGTATGTTATTAACGTATTTAGTATGTGATAAGACCACATAATTATCAAAAGTAATCCTGATAATTTTTGGAACCTAATACGCAATACATCTCACCTATAAATTGTAGACTTAATTTCTTAACTAGAAATATATTGGTGGGAGGTAATAGGTCATTGCAAGTTATGGTAATTAAAAAAACTCAATATAAACCTGAATCAACGCTCACTTAATTTATGAAGTTCGTAATACTCAACTAGTTAATCTTAAGACTAAATAAGATTAAAAATTTGATAGGTTATTATATAATTAATGAGATATTTACACTGAAATATCATAAATAAATTTCTAATTACTACATATTGTCCAATCTATTGTATCTGAATATGATTGTTACAAACGTAATATCTTCACGTGGGTCGATCAAATTTTACAACTTATCATTATTAATTAATAAATTTTTTGAGTTGTAACATATATATATATATATATATATATTAAGTTTTCTTAGTGTTAAAATTCTGAAATATTTGATCTTAAGATTTATTTAATGAAGCTAAATGATGAAGTGTGGAGGATGTGCAGTTATTGTCTTAAAGTTATCTTTTAAAAATATGAAATAACATACATATCATTATTAATCAATAGAGTTATTGAGTTATACCATATATATCAAGTTTTTTTTAATGTTACTGTTTAGAAAGATTGATCTTAATATTTATATAATGGAGCTTCATGATGAAGTGTGCAATATGTGAAATTATTGTTTAAAAATATCATTTGAATATATGAAATAAAGATTATCTTAGAAGATTAATATTTTCACACTGAATGAAACTTGTTTGGTGTAAGGCTCATTGTAATATTAAACTAAAGTATCTTACACTAATATGTCATTCTTGTTACAATAGTCCATGATTAAACATTAAATTTTAAATATGATGTTATGGAAAATTAAACTAAATTCTCCATATACTTCACAATATATTTAGATTTTTATATAAATATTTATAGTGTTACATATGGTTAATAAGGATTCTTTTGTGTAACCACAAACGATCTTAATGTTCTTATAAAATTATTTATAGTGTTACAAAAGTTGAAATATAATTATTCTACAACATTATAAAACTCATAATGTTCTTGTAGAGATTTTGATAATATTATAAATGTTGAAACTAGATTATTCAATTGATTAAAAAGTCTTAATATTCTTGCATAACTCGTTATGATATTATAAAAACTGAAATTAGATTCATTTGTAAACTACTGTACTAACTTAAGTTTGTATTATTTATTGAGGATGTTGAGTTTTTCCTTAATGGACAGCTACAACTGCTTAATATTGAGTGATAATTTTAATGTTGATTTATAAATGAATATAAAAATCATGATTAGCATCCTAAAATCAAAAGCTATTCAGTGAATAGTTCCTCAAATAAGTGTTCTTTCCAAACATATTATTTTGAATCCAAACATATTATTTTTTATTATTTTCCTAAAATCAAAGGCTATTCAGTGAATAGTTCCTCACATAAGTGTTCTTTCCATTAGCATCCTTAGATATATAAATTTATTAGACAATTATTATTATTATGTTTAATATTTAATGTTCCAATTTTAATAAGCACGCCATAATAATTTTTCTAAATAAGTAATTATTGTGGGCTCTTCCTATGTGGGAGTCCAATTATCATATGGGCTAAGCCCAATTTGTGTAACACATAGGATTTTAATTTATGTATAAATATATATTTATACAGTGTCTTTTGGGATGAGCATCATATTCTATAGTGCAGTTTTGATAGAGAAAGTCGATTTGAGGCAGAACTTTTTGCTTTCAATCGGACCGTCTCTGGTTGTCCGATCGGCTTCAATTTTGGTGAAAAGCTC
The DNA here is from genome assembly GCA_036936605.1 of Limnanthes douglasii subsp. nivea. NCBI lineage: Eukaryota > Viridiplantae > Streptophyta > Magnoliopsida > Brassicales > Limnanthaceae > Limnanthes > Limnanthes douglasii. The sequence continues at coordinate 273,796,841 of JAUPFV010000002.1, forward strand.
GTCTATTTGTCCTCTACAATCTGACCAGAGGGTTTTTGATTTGGAGTCATCTAAGTGTGTTTTTCGATCATCTTCTTCTAACTGCGTTTTTGGGATATTTTCAATGAGTTTTTAGATTTCGGTTCACTATCTTGTGTATTGGGGTTGTGTATGAAGTTGTCATACTTTGTGTGGTGTATGCTCTAGTTTTATCTAGATAATAATTTTGTAACCCATCTTCTGATATTGAATATTTGGTTGGACTCCGAAATCAGTCCCGTAGTTTTTACTTCATACATTGGGAAGGTTTTCCACGTAAAAAGTGTTCTGTGTTATTTGCGTTTATTTTATTCATACTTGGTATTTTGTTTGGGACCATTATATCTAATCATATTTGATACAAGAAATAATATTTTGTATGTGCTTCTATTTCTTGAGAAAGTGGTATCAGAGCGAGTGGTTGTGTACTTGTCTTGTATCAAATATGGAGGTGAATACAAGCATAATGGTGACTATGAATGGTTCGAATTATCATATATGGAAATCGAAGATGGAAGATCTTTTTTATGTTAAAGGTTTTCATTTACCAGTGTTCGGTGATGAAAAACCTAAAGATAAGTCTGATGCAGAATGGATAATTATTCATCGACGGGTTTGTGGCTTTATTCGGCAATAGGTTGATGATAATGTGTTAAATCATGTTGTAGACAAAACAGATGCAAGAAATTTGTAAAGTAAACTTGAGGAGTTATATGCTCGGAAGACAAGAAACAGTAAGTTACTTTTGTTCAAATAGTTCATGTATTTGAGGTATCAAGATGGATCACCTCTTACAGATCACTTGAATACATTTCAAGGCTTGACTAATCAGTTGGCTGCTATGGGTATCAAATTTGATGACGAGGTTTTGGCGTTATGGTTAATGGGTTCGCTTCCAGACTCATGGGATACTTTCCGAATGTCTCTTTCTAATTCAGCTCCTGAAGGTAATATCTCAATGGCATTAGCTAACAGTAGTATGCTTAATGAAGATATGAGAAGAAAAATAGTTGGCTTCTCGTCACATTCAGAAACTCTAGTCATTGAGAAACGTGGTAGAAATGACAATCATGGTTGGAAAACTAGACGTAAAAGTAAAAGCAATAGTCGGAACAAGTCTAATAAATTTGCACATTGAGAATGCTACTACTGTCATGAGATCGGACACACTAAGAAATTTTTTCTTAAGTTGATAAAGAATAATAATTTTGGGAAATCCAACAATGGTAAAGAAGAAAAGAACAAGGAGAAAATTTACGATGAAAGTGGTGACGAGAAACATGTTGCTGTAGTTTCAGATAGCTACTTCGTTGTTAATGATGCTGTTGTGAATTCCGTGTCTGGTGAAAACGGTTGGGTAGTTGACAGTGGTGCTACAATTCATGCCACTTCTCGTAGAGAATTTTTCTCATCTTACACCTCTGGTGACTTTGGTTCTGCAAATATGGGAAATAATGATTTGTCTAAAGTGGTTGGTATTGGTGATGTTTATCTAGACACAAGCATGGGTTCAAGATTGATTTTGAAGGGTATTAAACATATACCTGATCTTTGATTGAATTTGATATCTACAAAGAAGCTAGATGATGGAGGCTATTGCATTATTTTTGCGAATGGGCATTAGAAACTTACTAAGGGCTCGTAGGTTGTGGCAAGAGGACAAAAATATTCAGCCCTCTACATCATGTCTGCAAGGGTGTCTGCTGAGAAAATCAATGTTGTTAATGATGAAGCAATGGTTGATTTGTGGCATAAAATACTCAGTCACATTAGCGAAAAAGGATTAGGTATTCTGAGGAAGAAACAGTACATTTGTGGGATACATAAAGCCCATTTAAATAAATGCGTACATTGTTTGGCTAGAAAGCAGAATAAAGTATATTTCAAGAGCTCGGCTCCTTCAAGAAAACCAAGTTTGCTTGACTTGGTACATACTAATGTTTGTGGTCCTTTCAAAACGAGAACACTTAATGTTTGTTTGTACTTTGTTACTTTTGTTGATGATCATTCCAGGAAAGTTTGGGCTTACACTTTGAAAACAAAAGATCAAGTGTTAGATGTCTTTAAGCATTTTCAAGCTTCAGTTGAGAGACAGACTGGGAAACAATTGAAGTGTGTTATAAGTGATAATGGGGGAGAATACATTGGTCTTTTTTATGATTATTGTAGGCAGCAATGTATTCAACATCAAAAGACACCTCCCAAGACATTGGTTCTTTTATTGTTCTAATTTTAATAAGCACACCATAATAATTTTTCTAAATAAGTAATTATTACATAGTTTTAATTGTATGAACCAAAAGTGGATTATGACACTATTCAATGAACTGTTGTACCACCCTTCAATTGCAACCACCAAGTTCATATATGACAAACGTAATTATTTTATTGTATTTTTTACCTAAATTCATGCTTGCAATATTTAATTTTTTTTTAATGAACTTCATCAGTATTAAAATATGTGCATTGTATGGCCAAAAAATGTTTATAAAACAAATGTATATGTATTGATGAGTTCAGATCTTGCAGACACAGCCTACCCATTAATCCGAATAGGAGTAATTCAGACCATATCACACCACTATTAATCCGAACATGACAAATGTAAACTACTTTTGACTAAGCTATTTGCTAATCTACTTAAAAACTAATGGGTCTTTGAATTCGATCCGGTTTCACAACTTGAACCGGTAAGCCCATGGGTCATTAATTAAAGTATAAATACTCAAATCAGTCTCATTAATGAGGGTAATCGAGATTTAATACAAGCACACTGCTTAATTATCTCACTACTCCTCACATTAAACACAAAATGCCCCAAACTTACTAAAACACTTTACAAAACTACCCATAACCCAAAATAAACCAAACCATGTATAATTATCAATATATATCTAAATGTATTCGCGATAAGTTTCTAATTTTGTTCAAAAATTTCCATTACTCGATATGCATCTAATTTCCTCTATTTAGTATATTCATTCTTTGTGTATCCATTATATGTGTGAATTTTCACAATACCCAAAGAATTCTATAGCATAATATCAACTAGCTCAACATCTTTCTTCAAAGGGATATGACATGAACATTTGTGATAATAATATAATTTATTTTAATTTACAATACATAAATATGTATAGATTTATTTTAAAATTAATTGTAATCCTTAGCGGAGACGGTGGGACTAGCACATTATACAATATATTCATTATACAACTTCATTGTGCATGGATCACCATTATATGTAATAATGTTTAAACATAACTCAATTTTGGTTATTTAATTAATCTTTTAGAAATAAAGTATGATGTTGGAATTTTATCAATCCATAAAAAATATATAACATTTGTAAGATAATAAAAGAATCGCCATTGTTTGTAAGGATATTTTACCTTCACTTAATTTTGGAAATTTATTGTATATTATAAATGAAGAAAAATTATAATGATCCAAGTCATTTCAACCCATTAAAGTTCTTTAAGAATCGAATATAATTGAAATATGGACTAGGCATACTTAAGGTCTGAAAAACTTTAAAGAATACTAAGCACACTTATTACTCAATATATGTTTTAGAAAAAATAATAATTTGTAATTCTCTTTAATGGTCAATACTTAATTATCATTATTTTATATTATTTTTAACCTTAATTTTGATAATACTTAATAATCTTACCATAATTGAACTGAAATTATAAAATATGAAATATATTCAAAAGTCAATCAAATATTAAAATATAAAACTTGACCATATAATAGATTTATAAATTATTCTCTCATAAATTTATCCATTACTCTCATAAATTTATCCATTACTCTCATCTATAATGAAGTCTTATTCCACATCATTTCATACTCAACAAACTCGGAAAAAATGGGAAATTGAAGTAGTAAAAAAATATATGGATTTTGGCAATAAAATTTACGACTATATTAATATTTTCTTTAGAAAGTCTGCAATGATATATTTAAATAATGTCCCATGGAATATCTTTACTATATATATTTTTTATATGAATGATTTAAAAAGGTTACTTAAAGCTACAACTATAATATAAATGCACACTTCTTAATTTTAATCATCATATAAATGATGTTAAGGCATCAAATTTATCAAGGCGTCAGTGCGGTATACATCACCTTTAGATACGTCATTTTAAAGAAGACAACGTTAGCTTAGTGTCATATTTACAAATAGTTGAACCTTTCACAAATGTCGTACTTGACTATTTTATGGTATATTAAATAACCATTCAACATTAAAATCAGTTGCACGTGAGCATAGTGCATATAAATGTAACAAATATGTCATGCAACGAGATATTTACCATTAAGAAAACGTGAGGTAATCTTTCATGAGGGCCGACCTACACTCACAACAAGTTTTTCTTAAGCTAGGATCCTCCAAACCTCTCATGACTCGCCTCGACATAACACACACGTAAGATAACAAATTTACTAGTGAAGTTCCAGGAAATGGTCATATGAAGTTTTCATATTGTAACCCATACAAACACAACTAAATTATATATTTCAGTGATCATACTTTAATGTGTTGTATTTCGTTACCATATGAACATTTAAAACGATAATTTTTGTAAATTCATATTTTGAAAACTTTTAATAATAATAAATTTAATTGTTATATATTTTATTCTCTAAAAACAATAATTTATGGAAATTTAAAAATCTATATATGATTATAAAATTTCAATTAAAAAGTTTAGATACCAACAAATAATTTAAACAATTTATATGACTAGTTAAATGTGATACTATCTATATATATATATAGTGTTTTATAATTTAGTTTCATACTAATTTTGATATTTTTACTAATCATGAAAGTTATACCTTCTAATACCATTAATGTTTTAACATTTTTTGAAATTTTATAGTAAAAAATAAATATAAAAAAACAAAATTAGTATCTATTATGTAATATTTTTTATAAATTTAAATTGAATTAGTTTTAAAATTTAAAGTTATCATAAAATTCTTTACAATTTAATTTTTGTGTGTGTTAAAGATATGCACAAAAATAACTAACATGAAAAAAAGTAATAAAATCTATATTTTATTAGACAATTGCGACATATAGTTTTAAATTCAGAAAATACGATATATATATATATATATATATATATATATATATATAATTTTAAATGTTTTGAAATAATTTTAGGTCTTTTAGTAATTAGTACTAGATTAAAAGTAATGTATAAATATTAATTATCCTATTTTTTAGATTTTATTTATTTATTTTTAAAAGTTTTATAAAACGGAACAACAATAGTAAGTTTTGGACTTTTGTTCACGCCAAAGGTAAACAAACTTTTATAGACTCTTAATTAGTTATATTTAGCAGCATTTGTATTGAACCATACAAGATTTCAAATAAATGTTTTCTAGTTTTTTTTTTAAATCTAGGTTCGTTGAAATTTAGTGGTTTAATTTTTTTTTTGTTATAAATAATTATTTGTTAAGCATGTATATTGAGTTTCTAAAGCTATTTTTCTGAATTTGGTCTCAAATATGAATTTGGTCTCAAATATGAATTTTACCATTGTTGATTCCAAGTTAGTTTTGTTTTTATTTTAAGGTATTTTGTTTTTTTAATGATGCACCTAATATTGAAGACGTACGTCGATATTTTCATAGTAACAACTATTGATCTTGATGCAATATATCGATATCAATAATTTACATAGACTATTATAGTAAAAAAATACACTGATATCAATAGTTTTTGCTGGCTACTGATGTCCACGTATTTTATCGACTTCATGAGCCAATAACAACTATCCATGTAGACAACTTGGCCGATATCAGTAAATGTTATCATGGTTTATTTTGTTTGGTTGATTATATTTTATTTTTACTTGGAACTTTATGCCTCTAAAAAATAATTTTGAATGACCATCAATACAACATCATTATCTGAGGTGGGTGAGTTAGAGCCTTTAATATGAGTACCTCAAAAGAAAATGTCATAAATGGTTTGTCGTATTGATAAGGGCGCTACGTTTGGTTGGTAACAAAGGACTTGACACGACTAATCCTTCCGCCACAGGAAAAACTGGAATATGAGGCAAAGGTAGATCCAAATGGGAAAAGGGGGAATACTTATCATTATAAGCAAATTATTTTAATAAAATATCCTTGTATACCAAAAGATTACAAACATTTCCCAAATCACACATTATACTTATGATATGAGGGAAATAGGTATTTAATGCGTTGTTAATAATCATATTATATTTATTATAAAATATGATGTATATAATTCTAATTCTATAACAACCATGTGTTGCGTAAATGAGACTTGATATGCCAATAATATTTTTAGAGATTCGTGTGCAACATGGTGCTCAGACTATTGCAGAAAACATTAATTGATTGGCGGCCAAGTGAGTCTCTTGCATGAGAGTTGGTTGAGTGATGACACTCGAGGCCATTATTATTTATTTCTCCTTATGAGAGATACCGATGATGTTAGATGATGTCGCATTCATTACATGAATTCTTTCCAAATGATGACTCACTCACCTATAAAATAAAATTGAAAGAGATGCAATGGCGGAGATGATGTCACAATTTATAGCCTCAAAGTCAATATAGGGAAATTCGAGTTGGATAATCGTCATAGTAGGAGATTTAGGATCACGTGGTTAAGGAAGACATTTAGTATCGTGCGTTACAAATGTGATTCTTTTTTTAAGGACATTGTTTTCGATAAAACGAGTATACAAATTAACACTGAATATGTGGGATCACAATATTTTAAACTTTGTTATATTCACTACCAAGACTATAATACAAATAAACATCGATTAGTTGAAGACCGTTTTGTACATAGACACATTAGACGTGTACACAATAGATATGTACATCATATCCTAACTATACAATACCGTATGTTATGGATGCCAACATGTGTCAAAGAAAGTTAATAATTTTATCATGCTACTAAAGTGTTTGGTCTACGACCATTTCCTCAGCTTCTAATCATCGTGTTGGCATGTCTATTAGTTCATGTTGCATTTCCATGCATGGATTCTAGATAAGCATTTTATAGTAGATAAATATTCTATAGATAATCGTCAGTGTAATCATCTTGGATTTGACGATTTAACGATTAATGATGATAATTATAGTTTTTAAAATAATCAATTTATATTATATATATACACATAATATACACTTATCGTTGTACTATGTGTCAAATTTCGGTCGTACAAAAGTCTTCATGCGCTTAAAAAGGTTCGAGCAATTAATGTGGTTTAATTATGTTGTCAAACGCGGAGATAAAGTAAAGTTGTATAAGCTCGAATTTATCTTCTTCAGTTAGTCTACATTCAACATGTATCATCGATCCTGAGAAAACCTTTATCTAATAAGGGAATGAAGCAACTCAGTTTGGCAAGATTGGTCGAATAACCTTCGACACTATGGAGAGAGAGGTACACAAATGTTAGTATGTTTAAACATGTATACTATGGTTGCAGAGTATAATAGTTGCATTGGAAACTATATATGGCATGGTGTGTACCCTATTCTCGACGAGGTACCAAATTATACAGAGAAACAACATATGATAACAAAAAAAAACTTGTGTACGTAATTTATGAAGATAATAATTAGATATTGGTGACGGTAAATACTAATCGGAAGGGTAATTTTGGAAGTTATTCAAGTTGTTTATAATTTAATTCGGGCTGGAGTGTATATAGCGAATATGGATGCTTGTATTTAATATTTAAAGAGAAATTCTCCAACCCATTTAATGTTGTTTGTCGAACTATTTATACACTTTTTGGATCTATGGGCCATTCGGATCGGGTCATACATTTGGGTCAGCCTTGTGAACCCCATGCCCAAAAGTAAGTAAACTAAGCACTTAAATGAGTCACTAAGCGCACTGCTTACTAATCATGATTTAGTTTTTAGGTATGAATTTCTCTTCTAATAAAAATTTGATCCAATTTATCATTCTCACTTACAATATAATTTGACTTTATCATCTAGTCCTTTTAGCTCTCATAAAAAGTACTTTAGAAGAGCTAATACGTTATATGATGTCTAAACTCCTTCCGAATAATATCTTGAAAACATGTATTCTCAAAAGTGACACCTTTAGTCTGGCTACCTTTTCAAGACACGTATCAAGTAATTATTGGACCTGTTGACTGATTTTGCTCTCAGTAATCGTGTTTACACAAAAGAGGAAAGCGGTTACATTTAATAGCCCCCTCTAATTACTGTCGGTTTCTTTTCCCTAGTAAAAACACTAACGCGTTTCTTTCTTACCTTTATAAGAGTAATATTTTTCATTGTTGCTATTTCTAGAGTGAGAAAGTTTAAACTAATAGTTTTAGACAAAGGAAAAATCAATTTCTCAAATTAGATTTTACCTTCTTCTTCTACATTGTTCATCGTAGATCAGTTTTCCCAGTATTTCCTAGGGTTTGTATGTTCACAACCAAAAATAAAAAAATTGAAGGAGACTGTCTTAATTTATCCGAGTTGGAAGAAGAAAGGAGGCAAGCCAGAATTGTTGTCGGATTACCTGCTTCACCAAGTGGAGTAATTGTGACTTAAATTTCAGAACACGACACAGTTAAATCGTTTAACCAACATCAAATCCTTTATGAACCTAGCCCAACTGTCCAATCTTCTACATCTCCTGATCAATCTACCCAGTTAACTAAACCATTCCTAATAAAAAAAGTTCTCATTTGCAGACCTCATTCAACATTCATAGCCATGAGATTAGACATGGGTAAAAATACTCCTCGTAGAGCCACCATGTTTTCTAAGGGAAAAAATCCAACCTTCCGCATTGGATAAAGAAACTGAACAGTCAACTAAAACTTCTACTGATGCTAACAACCCCCCTAAAGAAAATTCCGACCTTTTGAGAAGTTACAACAATCGAACTTCCTTTATAACTTGTTTCAAAAGAAAATCCCATAGTTTTCTCAACTAAACCCCCTTGAATTGAGGAAGAAAATCCTTGTATTCATCCCAATGAACCTTTGGAACAAAGACCACTAGTGTTGGAAAAAAATATGGATGATAGTGGGGAAGATACTCCTTTAGAGACATATAGTAAAACTGGGACACTCATAAAGTGACACAAGAAAAAAAAGAAAAGTTGTCTTGCTCGAATCCAAAACACTTCTTGAGTGCCTTGTTGGGCGAGTTGGGCCCAACTTGACTAAATTGAGTGTCAAAAATCTTTTAGCTTTATAGAGAATATCATACATTTACTTTCAAAAATCTGAACTTGAAGTGATTCAGAAAAAATAGGGATTCCTAAAATAAGTCAAAATGAGGCTGCCCCAACATGGAGATACTCTGATAGACAGCAGGGCTAAAGAGTTGTTAATTTATACTGATGTGCTCAATTAGGGCCTTTGTTTACCCCTGGATCCAAAGATAGTGAGGTATTTCCATTTGGTAAAATTATGCTCAAGTCAATTATGCCCTAATGTATGGTTCACACTGTTAGCTAGCATTATAGCTTCCAGGATTTCCAAAACTCTGATGCCTCTGGAACAATTAGCTGTTGTGGCGCGTTTGTGTCGCAACAGCCATATCCCATCTTATTATTTTAATATGGGGAATGACTTTAAAGTGGTATATGATATTTTAGAAGTTGAAAAACCTTAGAAGACTCAATTATTTTTTGTCAGTGATGTTTGGGAAAATGATAGAAAAATCACGTTTAAAAGAAATATGAGTATGCTCACAAGATACTCATAAATCTCACGTAAGTGTTTAAAGATTTCTTTTGTTTCCATATTTTGATGTTATTATTTCTTACTTCAAATCTGTTTTGTAGTGCTCTCGAAGCCCTTTGCACAATATTTGGAAGATTGGAACGCAAGTTTAAAAAATTTGAACCAATAGGCCAATGAGAAATGGTCAACCGAATTTCACAACTTCTTTACTTCAAGAAATATGACGAGAGCCCACATATGGAGAACAAATATGATCTGTGAACTTTCATGGGAACAATTCACCACTGCTCACCGATCATCTATAATTTTTAAAAAGACCGAGACGACTGATGGTAAACTTTATCAACCATATAGGAATAGGTTTTCTAGTTATCGTAACAAGAACAAGAAGAAAAAAAGAACAAAGATAGTTCGTCTCAGTTTATTCATGAAATATGGAATATGAGGCCGCCTGATAAAATCGATACAACTCTGTTGGAAGTTATTGTAATTATTGTTGGAGAGACTGAGATGCCATCAGATTCTTTGACTGTCAAGAATAAAACAGGCCAAAAGAGGAATAAAGAGGGCAGTGACAATAGATAAATGGATAAGAATAAAACTTCAGTTGGTTTTGAGATCATTTTTTTTACCCGAATTCCTTTTTTCAATCACTCTCATTGAGGTTCCTCCTCAAACATATGCATCTATCAATCATCATTCCCTACTACTTGACACAAACGACAGACCATCTCTCGGAGGTGGTGACCAAATGGATAACCTAGGGAACTTTAACTTTGAAGACTTTGAATGAGCTTTCCCTGAATCTACTAATGTTGCGAATATTGTGACATATGATGAAGTCTTATTTAAAGTTCCTAAAGAGAATGACGAATTGGGGTACGCTGTCTTGGGCTATGTAAGGCCAATCATTGATTGAGAGAGGCAAGCAAGGGACCAAGTCAAGGACATCGGTTCTCTTCAAATTGATAATAAAAAACTAAAGAATTCTTGTTGAAACAAAAAAAGGTAAGGTTGAAAATGTGAATAAGGAAATAAAAACCATCAAAGAGGAGTTGGTTCAAAGAAAATCCAACCGCAAGAAACTAAAATCCGACTACAAAGATCCGCAGTCAACTAGCTCCAAATAAATTGCTTCCTTACAGACTCAGCAGACTAAGGACAATTCTACCATTCAATATTTGTTTGAAGAGAAGAAAAAGCTTGAGGACCTCCTTAAACAGAAAAAAAATGAAATCAATTATCTTAAAGTAAATATTGATCAAGAGTCAGTCGATGTTGAGAATGCATATGTTGACAAAATGTTAGAGTCTCCGCAAGAGAGGGATGAGTCAATTAAATCAGATATGATGATGTTATTCCCTAAGAAATTTCTTGAATTGTCTCTTATTATTCTATGGAGACACGTACAAGCTGAACGAATTTCTTATCACAGTCTGGCTTTAGGTGATAAGTTTAATATTTCTTATGATTCAAAAGAATATGGCTCCGATGAAGAGGATTCTGATGGTAAGAATCCAGAAGAGAAAGAAGAAGGAAAAAACAATGAGAACGAGCCCTAAGATTTATATGTTTTAATATGTATTTTTAATACAAGTTTTTGAAGTGAAGTCCTTGATACGCACAAGGAATTTTGTTATGTTTAGATCATATGATTTTATATAAGTTCTTTGTTTGTCTAAAGGAATTTTGTAACTCGATTTTGGATTTTATTTACCCCTTGAATCACCTAAGGTATTTTACGTTATTTTTATTCTTATCAATTCTATATTCCAATATATTTTCACTTTCATTTATATGTGACCCTAATCAAGCATGTTTTGTTCAAAGATGACCAGAACTTGGAATAAATTATCCACTCGAAGGTAATCCATTTGAAGGTGATAAAATGTAACCCAACCAAGCCATTCGCAGGTAATCCATTTGAAGGTGATAAAATGTAACCCAACCAAGCCATTCGCAGGTAATCCATTTGAAGGAATTAAGATATAGCATAACCAAACCATTCAAAGGTAATCCATTGGAAGATAATAAAATATATCCCAACCAACCCATTCGAAGGTAATCCATTCGAAGTCGATAAGAGATAACCCAACCAAGTCATTCAAAGGTAATCCGTTCTAAGGAATTAAGAAATAAACTAACCAAGCCATTTGAAGGTAATCCATTCGAAGACAATAAAATTTAACCCAACCAAACCGTTCGAAGGTAATCCATATGAAGGAAATAAGACATAAAGCAAACACTTTTTAAAGGCAAAATATGATATATTAATTGTGATCCGGACACCTAATTAAAACCTCCCCGCGTCACTATGGTAGGAAAGTGTATGCCCCATAATATTTATATTTGACTAAAATAAAGTAAATATTTTAAAGATAAGACTACCTTAAATATAAACTTAGATGCTCAACATTCCATGGGTGCTTCAAAATATTTCCTTCATGGTCGATGATCTTGTATGTTCATTTCTCGATCATTTCATACAAAGTGTACGGTCCTTCCCATTTCGGAGCCAGTTTTTTGAACTTTCTTTCCTTTATATGTAAAAGTACTTTTCTTAAAAATTTATCTCCCACTTGAAAATATCTTCTTTTGGATTTGGATGCATACATGCTTCTCATCAGGCCTTGGTAGTAAACGGTTCTCATATGAGCTTTTATCCGTCTTTCCTCAATCAAATCAAATTGGGCCCTTATTGCGAACTCATTATTCTATTCGGAATAATTTTGAATTCTGAAAGAAGGAATAATAGCTTATATATGTGTGATTGAATCTATTTCATAAACTAAAGCAAATGGAGATTCTTGAGTAGCTGTATGAGGAGTAATTCGGTAGGCATATAGTACTTCTTGTAGATAATTTGACCATCTCGGCTGCTCCATCTAAGTTTTTCTTCAAGCCCATTAAAATTGTTCAATTTTCCACTTCTACTTGTCTATCGGCTTGATGATGAAATGGAAAAGAGAAACACTAATGAATTACTCTTGATGCACAAAATACTCTCATGTCTTTAATATCGAATTAAGGACCGTTGTTTGTAGTGATACGTTTAGTAATGCACAATCTACAACATATATTAGAAAGAATAAACTTAATTACTTATTTGGATGTTTTCTCGAATAGTGGTGCAATCTACACCCACTTGGAAAAGTAATCAAATGCCAAAATGATAGTGTGACACTTCCTAGAAGCCATCAGAAGTGGTCCAACTAAATCAAGTCTTCATTTGTCAAAATGTACCACTTCAGACATAGAATCCATAGAGACTACCGGTATATGGATTTCATTTTCATACCTTTGATAAGGGTCACATATTCTCACCAAGTTTTTAGAATCTACCATAATGGAAGGCCAATAGTATCATGCCAACAAGACCCTTATAGTTAAAACCTTGTAACCACAATGTGTCGATCCTTCTCCATCATGTAGTTCTGATAGGACAGTCTGAGATTTGTTAGATTTAAGGAAACTTAATAAGGGCATGTTGAACAATCTTTTATAAAGAACCTATCTCAAACCAAAAATACATGAGCTTTGTATTTCATATTTTTGGCAGAAGCTTTGTTTTTAGGTAAAACTCCATTAGTGATAAACTTTGGGATATCGTTCCTCCAATCTTGAGATATCATGACAGATACCTGAAATTTTTCTTCCACATCATCTTTCATTTCAAAATTTGTGATTATAGAGGGACATTCTTGTACAAGGATCTAAGAGTACACTTCGGAATAGGCCATAGTAGCCAGATAATCGGCCATTGAATATTTTGATCTTTGCACATGTTCATACTTTACATGTTTAAAACTGGTTGATATTTATTTTAACACCTTTAAGTATTCCACCAGATGATTTGTCTTGGTTTCAGATTGCTCTTATGCTTGATGAATGACTAACTGGAAAATCACTCAGTTATCAGACCATTTTGGCACCACATTGATGAGTCCGAATTCTGCATGCTCCCCGGACAAGGACAGTTCGGTCCCATGCCTCCGGACCGGACAGATCACTTCGAACACTCAAACCATAGGATTGTTCGAACTATGACAAAAGTACTAAAAAACCTAAACACTTCTTGACTAAGCTACTTGCTCTCTTACTTAAGAGCTCATGGGTCTTTGAACATGACCCGAGTCCATTAAATATGAACCGAAAGCCCACAAGGGCCCAAACATCAGGGTATAAATACCCAACCACCTGTATTAAGTGTGGGTAATGAGAATTAACTGCTACCAGTCAGCTTAATTATCTCTCTACTCTCTACTCTAAACACATAACACCCACATACTAATGTAAAACACCAACCAAATTACGAGCTTACCCTCAGGCGACAATTATTCACACCAAATTGGCGACCACAGTGGGAGAAGAAGGTGCCTGAATCAAGCATTCAAAACCAGCTAAGAAAATCTGTCCGAATGAATCCGAACAATCCAGAAGTACCACCAGCTCTGCTCGAAGTGGTGGGAGAGAACGATGAGTACACTATCGAAGAGCGTGATAGGCTAAAGGGTGAAATAGAAGCTCTGAGGGCTGAAAAGGCTAAGATGGGCCTGAAAGAAAAGTCCAAAGCATCAGCTACTCATCATACCGATAACCCCAGGGAACATGAGTCTTCAAAGACTCATGTGAGCACCAAAAAGACTCATGCCAGTTCCAAAAAGTCTCACCGGTCTAAGCCAGTGTAGAGTTCTGACTCAAGCTCAGAATCTTCTGATAGCTCTTCGGACAGTGAGGGAGTTGAAAAATCCTTATCCTCTAGCAGCGATGAGGGTCGAACTAGAAAGAAGCAAAACCAGATTAAAAAATATTCAAGAAAAAGGGATAGACAAGGAAAAATGAAGAGGCATATTGGTAAAGGATCATCTCATAGCCGGAAACGTGTGGACCAGATGCTGATGGATCCCTTCGCTTTTCACGATGAACCAGGTATCTTTGCAACTCCCAATGAGGGTACTGTGTTCAGTCGTGGAAGAAATTGGAGGCAATCTCCATTATCTTCTAAAATTCTGTCCGGAAACCTCCCCAAGAGGTTTGACAGCACCAAAATAGAGAAGTACGATGGCAGTACGGATACGGACAACCATCTGGAGCAATTTAAAAACTTCATGATGAACTTTGACGACGATGATAAACTACTTTGTAGGGAATTCTCCCAATCATTTACGGGGAGTGCTCTAAAATGGTACAATAGCCTGCCTCAGGGTTGTATTAAAGATTTCGATACTTTTTGGGTAGCCTTTCGAAGGCAGTTTGTAGGGAGTAAAGAGCTAAAGGGAAATGGAGACACAATAATCCATTGTGCCCAGGAGCCAAATGAGTCATTGAAAGAATATATAAGCCGTTTTGTGAATACCAAGAATGGGTTGGCTGATTGCTTCGAACAGGTGGCAATAACATCCCTAAGGCAGGGTTTGAACCCAGGAAATCTAGCTGATTTAGTGACCAGGAAGAAGGCCATGACATGGGGAGGGTTGCTGAATCAGTTTGGAAAACAAATAAACGTTGATGAAACAAAGAAAACCAGGATTCACAGGCAGGTGAGGTCTACCCCGGTGGTACCAAATCCCAATCAGAATCAGTCCGGGAACAAAGCAAGGGAGACCGGACAGGGGCATGGTAGGGCAAAAGCTCAGTCTCAGCCAGCTGCTCCTGCTCAGAGTCAGCAATCCAGAAACAAGAGAGGGCCATGGGTCCAACCAGAGTGGTTCGCAGAATTGAAAGAAAGTGTGGCCACCATATTTGATAAAACAAAGGAAGAGGTGCATTATCGGAGACCGGCCATATTGCAGTCTCCTAGAGAGCATCGTAATAACTCTTTTTGCCAGTATCATAACGATATTGGTCATACCACTGATGACTGCATAGCATTGAAACAAGAAGTTCAGAACTTGATTGAGAGGGGAAAGCTGGGGGCTTACGTGAAAAGAAGAGGAGGCAACAGGCCTGACAACACTCGTCGGGTTGGTCCAAGTAATTCTGCTCCGGAGGGAGCCATGGTTATAATTGAAAGGTTTGACGTGGAATCTGAGTACTTGGATCCTGATCCAACTCGGAACAGGGTGGGTGCTATAGAGGAATGTTCTAGGTCGGTCTCCGGGCTCATTAAGTTTTTTGAGTCGCTTACAATTTTCGGAGGGGACACTGTGACAGCTCCTACTGCTTCTTCAAGGAAGAGGCATGTTCATACTTTGGCCTCCCAGCTAGAAGGAGGCATGACATCTTACCAGTCACCAAACTCATTCCCCTTCATTGTTTTCGATGAAGATGATTTAAGAGACATTGCTGGCCCTCATGAGGATGCTGTTGTCATAGGAGCATCTATTGGGGGCAACGACATAAGACGAATTTTGGTGGATATTGGAAGCTCAGCCAATATCCTTTTCCTAGCTACATACAAGAGAATGAAAAATCCAGCTGTAATTCAAAGTTCGGATAGATCAATTGTGGGCTTTACAGGCAGCTCAGCAGATGTGATCGGTGAGTTCGAAGAAGAAGTTCTATTGGGCAAGGGCCCTTTCAAGAAAATGGTTAGAATACTCTTTATTGTGGTGGATTGTCCCACTTGCTATAATGCTATTCAACAGTCCACCAGTGCTTAAAATATGCTGTTCAGGGACAGGTTGGAGTCGTCCGGAGCAGCCAAAAGATTGCAAGAGAATGTTATGCTACCGCCCTGGCTCCTCGAGCGCTGGGGGCAGTCCGTATTAACGAACAATAGCAATTTGAGGGCCTTTCTGGGGGTGAGGGTGAAACTGATGACCCCAGAGAGACCCCTGAAGTATTGATACCAGTCGAAGAGGTAGAAACACACTGTCTGGAAGAAGGAAAAAGTGTCAAGATAGGGTCTAAGATGCCACCCATTTTGAAAAATGAAATGTTAAAGTTTTTGAAGAACCATCAGCACGTTTTTGCTTGGTGCAATGCTGATGTTACTGGGGTTCTATCAGAAGTGATTTCACATCACCTATCCGTCCGGAGAGATGTAGCCCCAGTGGTTCAAAAGAGAAGAGCCTTTTCTAAGGAGAAGGCTCATGTCATTGTGCAAGAGGTTGACAGGCTCACAAAGATGGGGCACATCAAGGATTCTCAATATCCTTTGTGGACTGCCAATCCGGTTCTGGTAAAAAAGAAAAATGGCAAGTGGCGCATGTGTATTGACTTCACAGATCTCAATAGAGCTTGCCCAAAAGATTTGTATCCAGTCCCCCGGATTGATCAGTTAGTAGACTCCACCTCTGGGAACAAGCTGCTTTCCTTTATGGATGCCTTCTCCGGATACAATCAGATCCAAGTAGATCCAAGGATCAAGAACATACCACATTTTTCACTGACTGAGGTCTTCATTGCTACAAGGTAATGCCATTTGGCTTGAAAAATGCTGGGGCTACTTATCAGAGATTAGTCAACAAGGCATTTGCTGATCAGATTGGAAGAAATATGGAAGTATACATTGATGACATGATGGTGAAGAGTGTGGATGAGCAGTTGCACTTGTCCGATCTTCAAGAAACTTTTGCCAACTTGGTAAAAGTAAATTTGAAGTTAAACCCAGAAAAGTGTGTGTTCGGAGTGCAGTCCGGGAAGTTTCTGGGCTATATTATAAGTGAGCATGGAATACAACCCGACCCGGACCAGCTTAATGCCCCATTTCAGATGGAACCTCCTCGAAACATTAAAGAAGTACAGCGGTTAACAGGGAGATTAGCTGCCTTAAACAGATTTATCTCAAGATCTTCGGACAGGTGTGCTCCTTTCTTTCAAACCTTGAAGGGTGCAAAGGGATTTGACTAGACATCACAGTGTGATGAGGCTTTCAATGAGATCAAGAAGCATCTGTCCTCCCCCAAAACTTTGTTTAAGCCAGTTGATGGGGAGACGCTCTTCGTATATTTGGCAGTTTCAAGTTATGCCACCAGTGCTGTATTAGTAAGAGAGGTCGATGGCCATCCCCATCCAGTGTACTACATCAGCAAAATCTTGATAGATGCAGAAAGGCGTTACTTGAAACTTGAAAAATTAGCATTAGCCCTGGTGATAGCTGCTAGGAAGATGAGGCCTTATTTCCAGGCTCATCCCATCATCGTCCGGACTTCTTTTCCCCTAAAGAATGTCCTCCAAAAAGCAGACATTTCAAGCAGGATGACTAAGTGGTCAGTAGAATTAGGGGACTTCGACATAGACTTTGCTCCCCGAACAGCAGTCAAGGCCCAAGCTGTGGCAGACTTTTTAGTTGAATTCCACTTCGACGGGGATTCAGAGCAAACTACTGATATAAAAGATAAAAAGGTATGGGTCGTCCGAACAGATGGTGGATCTAGCACTATGGGATGTGGTGCAGGGGTGTGTTTAACTTCCCCATATGGAGACAAAATATACCAGGCTATTTGTTTTGCTTTCAGGGCATCTAATAATGAGTCTGAATACGAAGCAACTATAGCTGGTTTAAAGTTAGCCTACATTTGTGGGGCTAAGAGGGTCAAGCTACTAAGTGACTCCCAACTTCTTATCCACCATGCCCAAGGCCAATCTGAGGCTAAGAAGGAGCAGCTTGTGAAATATTTACTCCTCCTTAAGAATGAAGCACTCAAGTTTAAAAGTGTTGTTTATGAGCACATTCCCCGGGCAGAAAATGAGCTAGCAGACTCGTTAGCAACCATAGCATATACAGAGTCATATCCATGGATCCATGTGCTGGAAAGCCCCTCCATTCAACTTAGTAAGGGTAAGGAAGAGGAAATTTTTGAAGTACAAATGAAACAACCTCAAGACTGGAGGTTTCCTCTCCTGCAATATCTCTCCGATGGTGTTGTGCCTCCGGATAAGTCACTAGCCAGAACATTGAAACACAAGGCTCGTGGTTTCATCATATTGAGAGAAGTGTTGTATAAAAAATCTTATAGTAAACCTCTCTTGCGCTGTTTGGGGGATGAAAAGTCTCAAGTAGTCCTCTCCGAATTGCATGATGGTGAGGGATCAACCCATTGTGGGTTCAGAGCTTTAACAAGAAGAGTTTTACTGTCCGGTTACTATTGGCCATCTATCATGAAAGATGCTAAAGAATTGGTAAGAAGGTGTGACCCATGCCAGAGGTACAGCAATGAAATTCATGTCCCAGCCATTCCTTTAGAGTCAATTTCTGAGCCTATTCCTTTTGCTCGATGGGGGTTGGATTTAGTAGGGCCTCTCCCTATGGCTTCCGGAGGACGCAAAACTATAATTGTGGCCATAGACTACTTTTCAAAGTGGATTGAAGCAGCCCCTCTAGCAGGAACAACATCAAAAGCTGTTATAAAATTCATTTTATCCAACATCTGTTGCAGATTTGGTGTCCCACAAAAGATAACAACAGACAATGGGCCACAGTTTGACAATAGGTAAATGGAAAGTTTATGTGCCTCAAGGGGTATACAACATTGTTTTTCTTTACATTTCCACCCACAAGCAAATGGGCAAGTTGAAGTGGCTAATAGGGTTATACTGTCCGGTTTAAATAAGAATTTGGAAGGGGCTGCTGGGAAGTGGCCTAGTTATCTACAAGAGGTCTTGTGGGCCTACCGGACAACACCTGGGGCTGCAACACAAGATTCACCCTTTGCATTGGTCTATGGGATGGATGCAGTAGCTCCCATAGAAGCAACTCTCCCATCATTTCGTGTTCACAACTTCTCCGAACATGCTAACGAGGTGGCAATCAGAGGTCAACTTGATTTTATAGAAGAAAAACGAGTTAAAGCTCACCTTAGAGTTGCACACTATCAGGGCTTGATGAGAAGCAGGTTTGCTTCCAAAGTTAAAAGAAGAGATTTCCGACCGGGGGACAAGGTAAGGTCTTCTTACACACTAAAGAAAAGCTGTTCGGAAAGCTGGCCCCAACTTGGGAGGGTCCGTATATGGTTGTTGAGAGAATTAAACCTGGAACATATTGGTTGGAAGACAAAGATGGAAGAGTTTTGACTCATCCTTGGAATATCGAGCATCTCCGGATGTACTTGGAATAGCATTTGTGTAAATATTTACTTGTTTAAACGTCCATGTAAATATTTGAGGGCATACTCTGTCTTCCCTGGTGGCACGGGGAGGTTTTAATGAGGTATCCGGGCTTTTGAATAAAATTCGATGCCTTCTTAAAATTTTTCCAAGTGTTTTAAATTTTGTTCTTTGTCACACTATCCGGATTGAAATAACTAAGGGCTATTTAAACTCTAGCCGAAGAACTTAAACACTCTCACTATAAAATAATTAAAGGTTATTTAAACTCTAGCCATCAAAATTGGAACAAACAATGAAAGGAGATGAGATTTGTGCAAAACAGAAACATTTATTGAAATAACTTAAAGTGCATTGGCCTTCGAAGGACTTTTGAATGGTCAGAGTAAAACAAAAAACCTATCCGGTCAGATACCGGATACAATTACAAAAAAGAATGCCTTGGCCTTCCAAGGACTTTAGTCTGAATAAAAAGTAAACAAAGTAAATCATGAGTTAAGGTTGAGCCTTTGAAGATGGCTCACCTTCATCTACCTTCTTTCCCTTAGGATCGTATTTCTCTTCGCCAATTTTCTCCCCGGTATGTTCTTCGTCATCTGAGGAATCACTAGAGTAGCCATACCGGTCGCCTTCGACCATCGTATGATACGGGAGGTCTTCAGGCTCAACATGAAGCCATAAGTCCCCTAGGTTCCTCTTCGGAAACTTCTCGTGGAAGAGTAGAACCATGTCAGACCTCACCTTGGCGTACATTTCCTCGTGGCTGTCGATCATTCTGGTAGCATAAGCATTGATCTTGGCTTGGATCTTGGCCTCCTGCTCCTGTAGCAAAGTGGTTTTCTCCTCAGCAGCCTTAGACACTGTATTCTCAAGAGCGATTTTGTCATTAGTCATGTTGGTGATGATTTGATCCTTGGCTTTAGATTCTCCCTTTGAGGTGTTAATGGTTTCCTCTAAAGTGGCAAATTTTGTGGTGCTTGTCTTTTGGTTTCTCTTCAACTCCTCGTTTTCTTCCTTTAACATGTCAGCATTGGAAGTGGCAGTGCGAAGGTCATCAGACAGCTTCTCTTTGTCAGACTTGAGATCTTTGATGATATCAGCCTGGTTTCGAACTTGTTTCTCCAACACAAGTACAGGCTGAACATTGCTCAACAAAGAGTGGGCTATGGGATCCCTTTTACTAGAAACGCTAAAAGTCTTACCATTAAAAGTGACCGTGTTGGAGGTGCTTGGAGGAAGGTAAGGCCCTGCAAAGTCATCTCTGGGAAGGTTGAGGAAGTATTCACCAAGCTCACCAAGACCGGTGATGTCTACTCCATCGATGTTGATATCTCCCCCCTCAACCTCATCAGTATGAAAGTCGCCCGGAATCTCCTCGGCATGCGTTGGGTCAGCAGGGTCGGCATGGACAGAAGGCTCCGGAGCCCGGAGAGAAAGCTCGTCTCCCTTAGAAGTTTTCTTCTTCTTGGCCTCCCGGTCTGTGCCTTCGCTTCCCTGTTTACGATTCCTCTTAGAAGCCCTTGGAGGTTTGGGGAGGTTCGCTTCTTGTTTCTCAGTCTCTTGCTCCACCACTTCCAGGAGAGCAGCATCAATTTGGCTCTGGGCTGGCCTCTCCGAATCTGTTGGAGCATCCTTCTCTGCATCAGGAGGGTTAGCATCACCCACCATCTTTTTGCCCTTATTCTTCTTGCCTTTCATCTTGCTCGGGGCTTTGGCCCGGCCTGGCAGGAAGAGTGTCCCATCTGGTTCATGGGTCCTCTTAAGCACAACGTCCGGAGGAGGCTGGGTGGTGAGCTCCTCCCAAGTCAAGTCTCTCCGACCTGTGGTATTCCACAGGTGAGACCTTGCCAAGTTGCCACTGGTAAAA
This sequence comes from Limnanthes douglasii subsp. nivea, assembly GCA_036936605.1. NCBI lineage: Eukaryota > Viridiplantae > Streptophyta > Magnoliopsida > Brassicales > Limnanthaceae > Limnanthes > Limnanthes douglasii. The sequence continues at coordinate 273,818,462 of JAUPFV010000002.1, forward strand.
GCAGCATGGAATCGATTCCCCCATCTCTCAGCAGCCCAGGCATTAATCTTGCCACAAGTAACCTGTCCAGCTTTCTGATAGTCACTAAACTCCTTGGGCAGTACTGCCAAGGCAAAAGTGAGACCCATTAGTTCGAACTACGTTAGAAAAGAAAGGAAGAAACAAAAGTATAAAGTAGGGGACTTACGGTCACTCTTCCACCTGCTTCTGAGGAGGCTTGGGTTCTCTCTAGATTTGATCTTCTTGCCGTTCTCCTAGGCACCACTAACGAATAGAAACTGGGTCCTCCAATTCCTCTCTGCCTCCAACAGATCATCCACCGCCTCGAAGTCATCCCCCATGTTAAAGTGGTAAAAGGGGATGTGGTGGTTTCTACACAGGCTGGCCACTACAGCAAACTCCTCCATTGGCAGAGGGATCCCGGACAGCTTTGATGCCATGATGCAAGACATAATGGTGTACCAAGCGTTGGGGCTCAGTTGGCTCGGACAGAGTTTTATCAGATGGAAATATCTGACAATCTCTGGGTCTAATGGGAACCTGAGCCCCCAGTTGAATAACTCCGTGAATATGACCACTTCGCTTAACTTGCAATCCATAGGAGTCTCCGGGTGTATATGAATCCTGATCTTTACGTTTTCTGGTATGCCCCACTTCGTACGCATCCTGCCCAGCTCAGCAGTGTGAATGAATGCGTAGTTGATTTTTTGTAAGGAGATGAGGTAATTAACGCTGACCTTGTGAAAACAAGGCCCTACTTTTCCTTCTAGGCTCTCCGGCAGATCCGGATGCCTCAAGTACAATTTCTCCTTGCCCTTATCCTTCTTGGCAACTATCTCTTTGCTGGTCTGACCGGAGGGCTCAGACTCAAACGGGGCCTCTTCAACAGAGTCCTCCATCATTTCCTCCATAATCGTTGAAGGGATTTCAGCAGCTGTAGTGGGGGGAGGGTTCAAATTTGATTCAGCCTTGTCTTCGGACTGATGGGCCTCAGTACCCCTTTGATTTCTGCTCTCCGGTAGAGTGTCTGGAACAGAAGTTTCTTGTTGAAGATTTGGATTGGAACCCTCCGGTCCGGACAGCCTGTCCTTGGGGGCTCTAATAGGCATCTCTGATCCGGTGCTGCTGTCCTTTGCCCCCGACTTAGAGGGAATGTTTTTAGACCCTTGGCCTTTAACCAACCGACCTTTCCTCCTATCGACTAACTTCTCAGGAGAGTGCTCCGTATCCGATCCCATTGCAATAAAGGGAGAGGGTTTTTTAAGGCTAGTGGCTGTAACTCCTGGCTCGACAGCAGGCTCCGATTCCTGAACTGAGGAATCAGAGATTATGGGGGAAAGGTTGGTTTGAAATAGTTTTCTAGGCTTAGTGCCTTTAGAAGAAGAAGAGCCTCGGTCTGACTCGGTAACAGAGGTGATTGGTCTATCAACAGGCGAGGTGGGTAACCCTGCTGCGATCCGTCTTTCTCTTTCGACTTTTTGAGCCTTCTCTAACTCAGAAAGGTTGAGCCACCCGCCTTTGACAAGAGCGTTCCTCGCTGTAAACATAAACTATCAAACAAAGTTTTTGCTTTAGAGAGAGAAAGCTTTGAGAGATTTTACAGAGTAAATTTGAAGGAGATGGTAAAACAGTAGAAAATGAGTTTGTATTTATAGTAAATCTGAAAAAGGAAGTTGATTCCTATGAGAATTCGAAAAGTTTGGCAATGATTAAAAGACGGCGCTGATGTCACCACCTTTAATTAAGAGGTTTCTTTTCGAAGAAGGTGGGTTCGAAATTCAAGGTGAAAAAACGGCTGAAGCAACCAATCAGAGAACGACACGTGTCCCACGAACTCTGGCAAAAACCGTTTTGAATTCGTGAAACTTTATCTGTCTGGATAAACCCATAGCCCAAATTGACGGACATGTCCGTATAAAAACTACCCCTGATGTCGGACTGTTTTTCAGGTCTTTGGCAAGAGTATTTGCACAAACACCTAAAAAAGGGGCTCCTGGTGAGTCCGAATTCTGCATGCTCCCCGGACAAGGACAGTTCGGTCCAATGCCTCCGGACCGGACAGATCACTTCGAACACTCAGACCATAGGACTGTTCGAACTATGACAAAAGTACTAAAAAACCTAAACACTTCTTGACTAAGCTACTTGCTCTCTTACTTAAGAGCTCATGGGTCTTTGAACATGACTCGGGTCCATTAAACATGACCCGAAAGCCCACAAGGGCCCAAACATCAGGGTATAAATACCCAACCACCTGCATTAAGTGTGGGTAATGAGAATTAAATGCTACCAGCCAGCTTAATTATCTCTCTACTCTCTATTCTAAACACATAACACCCACATACTACTGTAAAACACCAACCAAATTACGAGCCTACCCTCAGGCGACAATTATTCACACCACACATAATTGAACCAATTTTAACCTTGCTATTGCTGCCTCATATCCGAATTCGTTGAACATATTGTTTGGTACATTGAATCCCCAAAGTGGGGGGGGGGGGGATTAGGCAAATCCCAGCACCACGTCCCATTGTACAAGATCCACCATCAATTCGAACCATCCATTCTTTCTAATACTTATTGTTTCAATATTCCTCACGAGGCCTTTTGAAGTAAAATTCAACTAGAAAATCAGCCATAAGTTGAGCTTTTATTGAAGTTTGAGGTGAAAAAATCAATATCGTAATCTCCAAGCTCAACAGATCATTTAGTCATTCATCTCGACATATCTAATTTTTGTAACACATTCTTCAAGGGAAAGAAGTTTGAACTATGATGTAGTGCGCTTGAAAATATGGCCTCATTATTCTACCCGCTATGACCGATGCCAAAGATAGTTTTTCCAATTTCAAGTATCTTTTTTCAGCTTCCAACAAGCTCTTACTAATATAGTTACAGAGCGAGGATAGTTATCAACTTCTCGTACCAATATTGCACTCACATCGTAATATGACATTGCTAGGCATATATAAAGTTTTTATCCATCAAAAGGTTTGAATAAACTCTTAGGTGAAGATAGGTGTAGCTTAATTTCAAGGAACATTTATCACAGTTTAGAGACCAATTGAAGTCTTTTGCATCTTTCAAGACTTGATGTAGCTTAATTCCAAAGAACATTTTGTCACATTTATCTGATGACCTTAAAATAAACCTGTTTAATGTTGTTAATCTCCCAGTTAATATCTGAACTTCTTTAGTAGTATGAGGTGGATCCATAGCCAACAAAGCATTCAATTGGTATGGGTCAGCTTGAATCCCTTTCTCACTTATGATGTAGGCCAAAAATTTATCGGATCGGACACCAGAAGTACATTTTTCAAGATTTAATTTCAGGTTGATGGCTTCCAAGTTAGAAAAAGTTTCTTGGAGGTCGGGGATGTAATCCTTCTCTTTGGGGATTTTAACCATCACATCACAATATAAACTTATACATTTCTTCTAATCTGGTTGATAAATTATTTATTAACCAATCATTGATAAGTAGCTTCAGTATTCTTCAACCCAAAAAGAATTACTTTGTAACAATTAAGTCTCATGTCTGTGATGAAAGTAGTGTGATCCTGATCATTCGGATTCATCTGTATATGATTATATCCGGGAAAAAAGCATCCATGAAGGATAATAACTTATTACCCGATGTGGAGGCTACCAACTAATCTATCCAGGGCATGAAAAAAGATCCCCCGAACAAGCTTTGTTAAATTCTGTAAAATCAATACACATACGCCACTTTTCATTTTTCTTCTTGCTAGAACCAAATTGGCAATCCAAAGAGGATACTGGAATTCTCTAATGTGTCCCACCTTGGTTAATCGATCCACTTCTTGGACTATAGCTTATGGTTTTTCTTTAGAAACAAATCTAATGTTTTGCACCACCGGACCAACATCGGATCTTACAAATAGTTTGTGGCTAACAACATTTATTTATACTCCAATTACATCCTAATTGCACCAAGCAAACACATGTAAATTCTTATATAAAAAATATATTTTTTCTTCAATTATAAGGGTAATTTAGATCCGACCCTGGTGTTTTTCCATTTAACCAGACTATGAATATTAACCTCTTCGACTGGAATAAAAACACTAAGAGCCTCCATTGGATCATCTATCTTATTTGATACCGCAGAAGAATTTACTAATTGATATTCTTTTCTAGTTTCCACTGCTTCCAATGATTTCAGAGCGAGAACAGTGACATAATATTACCTTGCCACCTTTTGGCTGCTTTGGACCACCCTTACTTGCCCTCCAACGGTATATTACAAGCATTGGTGAACAATAGATGCTACTGCATGCATCCTAGATAACCAGGATCTACTGAATATTGCATTATAACACGTTAGAAAATCAACCACTATAGATAAAACCCTTACCATTTTCTTGAATGATCATTTTCCTAATTAGGCCTCACCTTCAAATTCTCCAATTATCTCAGTAGAGTTTCTTATAAACACAAATATGGTTCTATTTGAACATTGAATAACCAAAGGATTTTTACATTATCTCCCCCAAAAATAGTTTAAGATTCAAATTAACAACATAGATCATATACTTTTGCAGTTCTTTCTGTTATCGCACCAACTTGATTCCAATTTGGATCGGGGTCTAGGTAACTGAATCCACATTAAATCGTTAAACAATTACCATTGCATTTTCTTGTTTAGATATATCCATGCTTTTTCTTTGAACATTTGGTGAGGTGACCTGGGCTGTACTTGCATTAGGCTTAGGACATGTGTTAGTTATCCTACTATCTCCTTATTTTTTAACAAAAGCATATAATTTCCCACTTTCAATCAATGTTTGCACTTCTTGTTTTAGGGAAATGCAATCTTGGGTATCATGGACCACATCATTATTGATGAGTTTAGAATCTTCTGACATGACCCACTGCATAATCCGAACATGGGTAATTCGGACAATGACACACCACTAAAAAATCAGGACTGGACAAAAGTAAAAACACCTTTTGACTAAGCTATTTACCAATCTATTTAAACAACTAATGGGTCCTTAAACTTGAATCGATTTCATAACTTGACCCGTAAGCCCATGGATTATGGATTAAGAGTATAAATACCCTAACGACTCTCATTAATGAGAATGATCAACATTTGATACAAGCACGATGCTTAATTATCTATTTACTCTTCACACTAAACACTAAACACTTTAAACTTCACAAAATATTTTACCAGACTACCCCCAGCCCAAAATAAACCAAACCAATTATGATACATACAAAAACATGTGTTTCGATTTTCTCTAAGGGATTGAATTGGTGATGGCTTTCGGAAATGTACACCGTTCTTAGTTTTATCATAAATTCTTGCTACATTTTCACATATTTCTGCAAATTATTTAGGTTGAACCCACAGATTTCTCCTTAGTATAAACTATTGGCTCTGATTTGACTGACTCTGTCTAGGCTGATGTGAACCTTGTTTGGATTTTTTAGGACAATAATTGACCGTAGCTTGAGACTGAGTTCTAGCTTGTGGGAATTACAAGAACTGATTTATTCTAATGTGGTAATCTTGACATCTTGGTTTCCTCCACTATGATTTGTTTTCCGACATGGTTCAATAATCCTCCCCTAGTCATCGATTTCTTCTGAGTAACTGAATCAACCAAATTCTCTAGCATTAAGCCCTGCCTTAGAGATGCGCCAGCTACTTTCTCAAAACAATCAGCGAACCTAGTTGATGTAATCTTTTAAAGACTTATTTGGTTATTTTTCACAGTGAATTATGGGGTCACCATTCTTTTGAGCTGTTTTCTCCCTACAAACTGCCTTCGGAATGCCATCCAAAACATGTCAATTTTTTTTATAGATATTTGGGGTAATATGTTATACCATTTTAAAGAACTTCCTTTGAAAGTTTGTGAAAAAGCATGACAGAACAACTTATCATCGTCATTAAAATTCATCATAAGTTTTTAAAACTGTTCGAGGTGATTATCAGGATCTTGACTTCCATCATATTTTTCCATTTTGAGCTATTAAAATGCCTCGCTAGATACCCATAAATAATTTTTGAAGACAAATGTGATTGCCTCAAATTATGACCTTGGTTAAACATATGATCCTCGCTGGGAGTGGCAAATATACTCGGTTCGTACTGGACAAAGAATTAATCACTAAGATAATGATTAATATTGTGATATGTCGACCCTTTCACTTTGTTTTGATAACATTTCTTTTTCCCCTTTTCCTTTTTATGCATTTTCTTATAATGCTTTTTAATTAATCTTTCTTTCTTATTTTGACGGCCATGATTGCTACTTGATGAGGAAGAAGATATATAAAATTCTGATTATATGGTTGATTTTTCAACAAAATCCGACGTGTTTGATAATTTCTTAACCCGATGTTTTTTGTTCCTTTATGAGCCTTTGAGGACTGATTACTTCACCTAGTTTGTGGTTGTTATCAGGCTCATCGGAATCGAGAGATCATAACTGATTATTCATTTTTAGCTCTTTTTCGGGCTGCATTTGGGCTTTTAAAGCTTCGATCTCTACCCTTAGTTGATCACATTTTTCCTGTATGATATGTATTTATTTTATATTATGATTTACATGAGACACATTAACGTGCTGATTATCACTTCTTATCCCCTTATTCTCAAAAGGGGGATCAATTTGCATGTCGAGATCCATGCCTTAAAGAAATCCAAAGCATGATTCACAAGTTAAATTTCGAATAAAACAATTCGGGCACCTCACACTCCCACTGTGGTTGCCAATTTGGTGATGGTAGATACTGATCGAAGGGTAGTTTTAGAAGTTATTTAAGTACTTTATAATTTAATTAAGGGTGAAGAGTAGCAAAGAGAATAGAGGTGCTTGTATTTAATATTTATAGAGAACTTACAACCCATCCAATGCTGTTTTTCGAACTATTTATACTTTTTTTTTATCCATGGGCCATTCGAATCGGATCATACATTTGGGTTAGCCTTGTGATCCCCTAGGCCCAAAAGTAAGTAAACTAGGAACTTAGTTGAGTCACTAGGCATACTACTTACTCATTATGATTTAGTTTTTAGGTCTGAATTGCCCTTCTAAGAAAAATCCAACCCTATTTACCGTTCTCACCTCCAATATAATCAGACTTTATCAGATATAAGAGTCGATGTCGACGTTTGCGAAAAGTAAAGAAGTAATAAATGAAACTATAAAGTTATGTGATTTATATATATCTGGTTAGAGTGATTATGTTTTATGATTTACTGTTTTTTATATTATTGGTTTTACGGATTTTATTTGACTAAAAATATTATGTTTGATGATGTTACGTCATCATTATGTATTTCACGATGGAAACTAATATAGATGCATTAGGTATTATGGTGAAAAAATATTAACTTCACTAATCTAATACATATATACCAAACTTGAAAATAAGATCTTAAATATATGAAAAAGAACATGATACATAAATATATGTATCGTCCAAAAACATAACATTCATAAAACATAAAATCCAAAAACAAAACATCCTCAAATAATTTATGTAGTCATATAACATCCATAAAACCTAAATCTAAAAACATGGCATCCTAAAACATAATTACTAAGCTAGATATATACGAATCATGTAGATTTATAGTTTCCCTCGTTGTTTCCATACTATCCACGAACATCATATTTGGAAATAATGATTATTTTCATAAATTAGGTACAGAATTTATCTTTGGTTAATGTGTCTTCCTTCTATGGATAAGTTGGTACCTCGTTGAGATGAGAGTATACACCATGCTAAATATAGTTTTGAATGTAACTATCATACTCTGCAACCATAGTATAAATGCTTAAACCTAGTAACATATATGTACCTCTTATTTCCAATGGTAGAAGGTTATTCGACAGATCTTGCCAAACTCAGTTGTTTCATTCCCTTATTAACTAAGGGATTTCTCATAATCAACGATACGTGTTGGATGTCGCTCAACTGAAGAAGACATGTTTGTGCTTATACGGCTATAATTTGTCCCTATGTTTGACATCATAATTAAATCATGTCGGTTCTTCAAACCCTTCAACTGTGTAAAAACTCCGTACGACTGAAATATGGCACGTAATACAATAATAAGTTTTTAATATATATATATATATATATATATGGAGAGAGATATATTAATTATTCAAAAGATTATAACTATCATCATTAATCGTTAATTATGTAATGTTATATTTTGATAGTGAGCTTGTTACCGAAGTTTATAATGGCATGCACAAAATATGATTTTTTTCGTTTCCTCAAAATATGTCAGCATATATTTTCCACGTCTTCTTTATTTTGATCAGTTTTATAGGATGAAGTAATGGGCAAGATAGATATTATTTAAATCAACTAATTCATGTTTTTATAAAATATAAAACCTTCATCTCATTGCATACTTACAGAGTAAATTTAGCATACTAAAGAGTTATTTATCCACAAAATCATATTTGCCGCATTCGTCTCTTGTAATAAATTTTATAGTTTGTCATCTCTTGTCAATTCTAAAATAATTCATAATACATATTTCCATTACATCATACATATCTCACGTGTAAACGGAAACCCATGCATAGATCTAACAACACGTTTATATTTTACTTTGTAAACAGTTTTTTGGCATTTTTGTATACTTTGAACGTGATTTTAAAGCATATTTTTACGACCTTAATTCTAACCTCTTTGAATATGACATTATTGCACGCAATTACAAATTTTCTTACATTGCTCGAACAAGGTTTTTGTTATTGTGTGTTGTATACATATAAAAGTATAAAAAATAATCCAAAATTGTTCAACGTTTAGTCAGCTCCGATAAGGATAAACCTTGGTTGGATGATGTTTAAGTAAATGTTTGGATGTATTAAATTTGAGGTGGAAGGTAGAGAGATAATCGAGCTGATTTACTTAATATCTATAGAGATTAAGTCTCATCTCTCTAAAATGTTGTATGCCATAGCTTTTATAAGCTAATTTTGGGTTAATGGGCCAATTAGGTCGAGTGAGAGTCATGGGTCAAACCCATATACCAAATAAGCCCATTAACTACTATTGTTCCTAATAATTAAAGACTTTCCAAGCACACAGATGTGTCTACCATACAACTTAATCAAAAGGTTAGGAAAAATATAAATGTAGACTTTTATCTTTAATCTAAATTTTCGCCTTAAAGAAATTCGACCTTATGTTATTCACCACATCTAACATTTCTAATCCTCAACAAGCTCGTCTTGGTAAACTAATTTAGTGATGAATGTATACCTTCAACATTAATAATAGCAATACAATATTATTTTGGCTATGCTACATTGGTATCAGATTAGTATATATAAGATTTAATTAGCTTACCGATTAGTTTTTGTGTGTACGTACTACTCGACAAGGTTAATGTATGCATATACGATTTTTTTCAAAGTATATTTTGAGCCAAGATCTTATGGTATACTCCACATCTTATGCTATACTACATACCTCATTTATTGTTGCCCTGTTTGTATGCAACACATAAGTATTTCTCGATTACATGACTGAATTCCAAAAAATAAGAAACTAGTCTCACACGGTTCTTTTTATGAATATTTTTTTTGTGTTCGCAATAATATTCATATTTATATGACACTTTCATAACGAATATGTACCTACCATATCTATCATATCAATTATACATATCAATGACAATTTTTTGGTATGTCAGGATATCAATAAAAAATGCCCACTTATTTTTTCTTTCATGAGCAGTCAAAGATGATTGATTTCTCAAATATAGTTGTCTAATTTTTCTACACTCATAAAAATGAATGCAACATAATGTGTTGAACTTGTTAACGTAACCACAACGATTTCAAACAATGACATTTTCTAACTCGTTGATTTTAGGTACTATTTATAATAAAACATGTGAAAGTGTTTTTTGAATATCAATGGATGTCAGAGGTGAAAATTATATATGGTCCAAATCCCTCAGATTCCATCAGATGCCAAACACGTAATTGATTTTCTTTAATTTACTCAACTAAAAATGCATGTGCGACTTACCGTACATTTCTAATATATGGTGTTTTTTTCTTCTATTATAAATGTTACGAATATTAGATATGTTTTCGGGTTTTCCATTCCTTAATACGAGTAAAACTTCCCATGAGCGAGAACCATCCATAAAAAACTTCATAACTAAATATTTCTTGTTTATTTTCAACACTCTCACTTCTGGACATCGTTCTAAATATTACGCAATGTCATGATTATGCTTCCCATGTATAAATGTTATATACCATAATTCAATATCACATGTAACGGGATAAACCCTAAGTCTAAAATAAAAATCATTTTTCTTCTTCATATGGGTCTTCTCTTAACAATAGATTTAGCGAAAAATCTCTTATGAAGTTTGAATTTATCACAAACAAACATTAATGTTGGATTTTTCCTAATATTATCGTTATCGTAATAACTCTTATGGATCATGTATCACATACGTGTACTCATATACTATATCCAATTTATGAGTTAAGATTTAGTGTAATGCATCAAAATGGTGAATATGTACAAAATATCTTAATAACTTTTTTTATTCTCCTATCAAAGTTAACAACGAGAAGATAAACTATGACAAAAAATATCGACGCATCATGTCGACATTTATTACCAACCAGTGTAATTTTTTAAAAGACAATGAGATTTAGGGGTTCTAGAAATGTTGACATGATGCATTATGTCAACATTAGTTGCCAAACTCATGACAACTAAAGTCGACGTGATTGGTCGACTGTAGTTAACATTGGTTGACAAAAAATGTTGGCATAAAACGTCAAAATCCGTGTCGGATGTCGAACATCTTGTCGATATTTTCATAACATATAAACACTAAATTCATTAAAAAGTTTTAGTTTTCTAAAAACTTTGTTGATGATTTTAAAATATATATGCCATAGTCTGAATTTAAAATAATAAGTTAAATATTTGTTAAATTTATGCGAATTCATTTGGTAAAAATCCAAAATTAAATTAATTACATAATTTTACAAAAAAAAATTAACCAATTTTTATTTTTTTAATAAAAAAGATTGACGTACATTTGAAACCCTCCTCCTTTATGAATTTTATGGATTTGATGTTGTCTATAGTTTTTACCATTTTCTTAAGCTATCCTAGCCCAAATTTTTAACGTTATACGAAAACGGGCCAGTTGAATCTAAATCCACTTCCGGTATCGGGCCATGGTCATCGTCAAACTGTTGGGCCTACCGAATTCAGACGAGACGACTATTTAGCGAAAGATATAATTTTCCCGCCATTTTGCTCCTACTCTCTGCAACTCCCAAGTCCGAACCCTAGAGAGAGTGAGAGAGAACATGGAAGAGGAAATCAAAGCAGAATTCAACAGGAGTGGATTTGCACTCGAGGAAGAAGGAGAGACTCTCAAGAAATGTAAAACTTCCTTTCCCGATTTGTAATGTTGTATATCTCTCTCGACTTCTCTAGAAAACTAATGTCTTTTTCATTTTACTGTTTTTCAATTCGTTTCAGGTCTTACGTTCTGCATTAATTACAGTCTAAAGCCCTCGGATCTCGTATCGAGCTGGGAGGTTTACTATCTCAATCGGTAAGATACTTGTCTCATCTCAATTGCTCAATTTAAATGACGAAAAAAATCGAAAATCCAAGTTCTATTCGGTTTTCTCAGTCGGAAATATCTGATACTAATAGATATTTTGGAATCGACTCGACAAAGCTAGCTCTGACATTATATTATGGACAATTCAGCATCTTTGCAGTTTCTTTTAAGATTACAAAAGTTTTGAGATTCTATATTTTCATCGTTCCGTTACTTGCTGGAACAGGGAACTTAATGGATCGGCAGTACATGAAGCGGAAGTCGATGGGTTTTTGCTGCACCTGCAGAATGAGCAGAAAGAAGCTTTCATTAAAGAGGAAGCTGATTTACATATCTACTCAAGTAAAGACGTGGATATGTGAGCCTTCTATCCAGCTACTTGTATTGAGCTTGCTTAGTTCTTATACCAATCTCCTTATAAGTATGGGTGAAGCGGATCTTGCTTAGTTTGTTAAAAAAAATCGAGTTGCTTGCATGCAAGCTGATTTATAATTTTATATTTATGCAGTGAAATAAAAGCTGAATGATATTATTGTAGGTCGAATTGGGGCAAGGCTTAGATATTAGGTAAAACAAAATAGGACAATTAAAAATTTGACGTGGTCAAAGTAGAAATGTTGGAAATCAAAAGTATGTTCTTCACCAATCTATTAAGCAGATTTAAGAAACTACTGCTGTAATTTTTCCCCAAATGAATGAGTAATTATGGTTGTAGGATTTTGAACGATGCGTCTGAAGAAGTAAATGAAGAAATTCCAGGTACACCGACTCACAAATCTCAGAGGCTTGATTCAGATCCATTTGATTCAGCAGGCAAAACAACTGGGTATGGTTACTCTAATGGGAAATTTTCCAAACTTGTGACACCATTTGGGCAACGAAGCGAGAAATGTGCGGTTAAATTTGAGATTGACACTCTTTGCCACCTAGAGAATGGAAAAAGTGAACATGATCCAGAGGACCTTGAGGATGATATAATCAAGAGGGTGCACCCCATCAAAAGGTGTTCCTTGAACATTCATAAATCAAGGCCCGAACCAGGTTGCAGGTTCATGTATGATGCGATTGAAGATAGGGTACTTGACTCATTATTTGCCGTAAACTATCCTTGGATGTTATAGCTTCATTTTGTGTGTGTTTCTGGCACAGCGCATCATGATGTTTTTGTCTGATAGTTTTTTGGTTGCCCAGTTTAATGCACTCGAGAACCGCCTTTCAAAGCACGCAAGTGCATTTGTTTCATCAGGCCTTTATGAAGAACATTTGGATCCAACAGTTGCTTCTCAGGTATGATGCTTTGTAGTCTGGTCTTCCGGCTCATCTAAATTTTATAAACTTTACAGAATTGCTTGCCTAAAGAATTGATTGTTTCAGGGTAGCGTGTTTGCTGTTGGGATGATCTGCTGCGATGGGGAAGGTCATTTGAATGAGAAGTCGATTTTACTGCAAAGCAGGTAATTTGTCTATGCCTTAGAAAATTTGGAATGTGTAATGTTTGCTTCCAGATAAATGTTTAAGAAATCAGATAAATCTGACAATATAAAATGTTATTGGATGACTATATATCTCAGGTACTTTTGTGCAAATAGTTTGACTCCAAGGTCAATACCAATCTAGTTGCCGTTTTATTTGTCCAAAGCAAGCCCATAGTCATTCTTTAGTTGAAAAGAATTACCTACGATCAAAGAAGTCATTTTTTTTCTTCATATTTTTCATGTAATTTGTCTCTCAAAATCCTTTAGAACTTACTAGGTTTAGATATCTAAGTTTCTAGTATCTTCCTTTCTTATAAGAGAGTATAATCCTCTTTTGGAGTAGAATTATAAGCCTTTGTAAGACTTGTTGATGATTTGTTGGCCTAGTTTGTCGAATCTGCTTCTAGTCTCACCTTCAGTTTGCTGTTAAATATGCAATTCACATCGAAAACAATGTTTTGCAGTGCGGAACATACTGGAGGACAACGTGTCAGGCTAGACTTGCAAAATCTGAACCAGTTCTCTGTTTTCCCTGGCCAGGTAAAAGCTTGAAACAAATATAATTGTAGCTTATGTACTACAGCAGGTTAATACTAGAATTATATGGATGGGAGGTTGAATTTGCAGGTGGTAGGCATTGAAGGACATAATCCTAGTGGACATTGTTTCATTGCATCAAAACTGGTTGAGTCTATTCCTTTGGATATTACTCCTGACATAAACTTGCACCCCACAAAGAAGCAAGCTATGGACCCGGAGATCCAATCAATTGAGGCTTCCTGTGAACCAGAAGAGATATCAATGGTGTGTTTAAGTGTCTGATGCACTAGGATACAACTAATATTATTCATATTGAAGTGTTCTGATTCATACTACTTTAGATCTGGCTTTATAACGTGCAGAAATTACTAATTAGAAAATGCCAACGCCTTCTATGTTTAAATTGCAAATCCATATATTGTAAAAACTTCTATATATTTAAATATATGATCAAACAAAAAAATATTTGCCGAATTTCAAAATCGAGCATTAAACGAATATTGGCTTGTTGTGCTCTTGGTCAGTACATATTTTACAAGTGTATGCAAGCAACATGTTGCCCAAAAATAACGGTAGCAGTTTGTAAATATGTATATGTATATATATATATATATATATATATATATATTATAGGATGTCTTGTTCACACTGTTTCATATAATCTCTTAACATGCACTTAACTCAAGATTTTTTCTTACAGATTATTGCATCTGGCCCTTTTGTTACAACTGATAACTTAATGTTTGAGCCATTGGCAGAGCTGCTAGCATATGCAAAAAGAAAGTCGCCGCAGTTGCTTATACTGGTATATCTCACTCTATACTTTGGTACTGTGGTCCTCTGGTAGTTTGAGTCCTGAAAATTTCGCAAGGTCTTCTCTAAAATTTCCTTCTGGTTTTAATTTAATTTTCTTTGCAACCAAACCCTTTAATACGTTTGTTTTCTACTAATGTAATAATAATGAAGTATCATATCATTGACTAATGAAGCCACTTGCTCTTCACTGTTCAAAATACCTCAGCTGGGACCATTTGTCGATTCCGAGCATCCAGACATAAAAAAAGGAACTGTAGATGCCAGCTTCAATGAGATATTTCGACTAGAAATTCTTGCGAAGGTACAAATAAAACTAGACATTGGTTGAGGCAAAAAACTACACCCATGATCTTACTTTGAGTTTTTTTGCTTTTCCTTTTCAGTTGCAAGATTATGTAGAATATATGGATTCAGATGCACGCGTGATTCTTGTGCCATCTATACGAGATGCTAACCATGACCTGGTTTTCCCTCAGGTTATTTTTTCTTCATAGGTGCACAGTGATTTTATATGACAAATTAGCCTTACTTAAAAACTCTATAACTATAAATCAAAAGAGGATCTATAATTATTGTTCTAGAGGAGACTGTAGCTGATTTTTTTTAAAAAAATGAGTAACTTAGTGTTAATTTAGGAGTATAAGAGCATCCCCAACAGAGTAGGTATATGGGACTAGATAGCAAATTTGGAGATTATTCCCCAATTTTTTCTTTCCAACAGATAATCTATTAGACTAGTTATATTTAATTGCGTAATTTTAGGTAGGTATATTTAGAGTGGAAGTTACCCACTCTCTATAATTATTCCTTTTTTTTCTCTTCCACCTGCTGAAATAAAAACTACCTTAATTATACAGTAGCTGTTGGATTATATGATAATCTAAAATTTTACAGTATCAAAATCCTAGGTATATTTACCAAATTTTTAGACTAGCTGTTGGGGATGCTCTAAGAGTTCAGTAATAAGTGTATATCATTCTTTTGTTAGAATTATAAATACAGTAATGTTCATTGTTCAATGTATTTTACAAATATATGTATAGAAGTGTATAAACACCAAAGGGGAAGGGGAAAGGGGGCAGGGGCAGTATTCGTCCGTTACTCTCATCAGCCCTTGCAATTAATAAAATAATCTCTCTTGCATTATGCAGCCTGCTTTTGACATTCGTCTACCTGAGCTCGAACAACAGGTACATGAGTTTTATCTAGTTAATCAATCGTCACTTTGAACTCTCATGAGTCATTTCTATTACTTGTCCCTAATCATTGGTTATATTGCACTACGTTTTTTGTGTGTTTTCCCAGATAATCAGTCTCTCTAATCCAGCGACATTCGACGCAAATAAGGTAAAATAGTTTGTCATATTATGTATTTCGATAATATCTGAATAACCTGAATTTTCATCTTGAAAACATATTATCCTTTCAGGTCAAGGTGGGTTGCTGTACCGTAGATATTCTCAAACAGCTTAGCGGAGAAGAATTGTCGCGAAGTCCAAATGGAGCTCCCACAGATAGGATAGCTAGACTTGCAAGTCATCTTCTTCGCCAACGGAGGTATGCTTTACCAAAGCTATTGGGAAATGTTTTGTTGGTCTTTTAAATGATTATTACAGTGTACTGCTAGAACTCACGTGAAAACTGTCAAGTATCTTCACATAAAATATATTTTAATTAGAATAAATTTATTAATTATAAATTTAATTTGAAATTAGAGTATGCTTTAACTAAAAAGTATGTCTTTTGGAAAATAGAGCACTTCAATTAATTCAAATGAAATTTCAAAGTGACTTATGAAAAGTTATGTGGGGTTTAACAATGCCCACTATTACATCATATGGATTATCATCGTATATCTGAATCACTTGCTTCATATAATCTTTGAAACAGCTTCTACCCTTTGTGCCCACCAGCTGAAAACGTGCCATTAGATTTCTCACTTGCTTCGGAAACCCTTCAGATCTCATCCATTCCAGATATACTCATATTACCTTCAGATATGAAGTACTTCATTAAGGTCAGTACTCGTCTATGTTTTAAACAGCAAAATGCAAAATTAATAAGGAAAAGTTTTAAAATGCATAAAATATTAAAGTAGTTACAGGTATTCTTCTATTTAATTGATTTAATTGATTAATAATAAAAGTTTTAGGTTTACATAAGACACTGAGTAACTATACCAAATAGACACTGAGTAACTCATTACAAAGACATTCATTTAACACGTGATTTGATTGAAGATGGAAAAATGTTATTTTCAGCTTTTCAACATAACATCTCAAAATACGCAGGGTATATACGGACAGAAAATCCAATTTCATTGACCAAACAATTTTAGTTTGTTTTTGCTTTTGTCTCTTGTTCTTAAATTGGGGTGGCAAATACCTGGATATTGGTAATTCAATTGGATAAATAATGTCAAAAACGGTAAGATAAAATAAGCCATTGGTTTGCTTAATTATTAAATGAGATTCACAGAAACTAAGATTATAAAAAAGTTATAGTTATAAGAAGTAATAAAAAACAAAAGAGATGAAAACATTTGTAGTAATTGGGAGTCTGGATTTCGGACATAAATGTGAATCCAAATCTGATCCTGGTTCTGATTCATATAACCCGAAACCTAGCTGGTCGACCCAGAATAAACTTACTTTTGATATATATTTATGGATTCTTGTATATAAGTTCAAACTTATAAAGGTTTTCCTTTTTACTTTATTTGTAACCGACTTGGATCGATCAATTCTCGATGTCCAATATCCAAACCGGAACCGGTTGGAATCTTAAATCGGACTATCTTTAGGCCATACCTATATTTCGGTCAAGTCAGACAAGATATTGCCACCTTATTCTTAAATGATATGTTTGCGTGTAAAACATTGTTGAACGACCTGGCTGACACTACCTTCTAGCATTGCACATCTCTACATGTGTTAGAATCCTTGATATGTATTCATTTGAGCCAACAAATTCCAATGATGACATAAATAGCTAATAATCTAGCGTTCTCTATTTCATCCGAATTATATATTCATATATGGTCACAGATATTATCCCTCGGTGAAAGCGAAGATGCAGAACAGGTGAAATGTGTTTGCGTAAATCCTGGAAGATTAGCCAAAGGAGAAGGTGGAGGGACCTTCGCCGAGCTCAAATTTCGTGGAAGTCCTGATTCAATGAAAGCATCAATTATAGCTATCTAAACCCAAAAGACAAACTTCGAAATGATCCCCTGTATTATTGAGTCAACTATGAATGTAACCATTGTTGTATTCGTAGCTTACTGACCGAACCTTATGATATTAATTTTTAAAGCTTATTTAGTAGTCTACATTTTTCTTTGTATGAATAAGTTTATGCTGGATATATGATGTCATATCAATCTTGTAGAATGTGGCTTCCTAAAATTTTGGTACTGGAAGTCGAATAAAATAAACTAAAACTAAGTATCCGGAGCTGACCTTAGTTATTGATTTTATAAGAACTGGATTTGTTTCTTTTTTTACGATTTTTGATTGGATTATTTCTAAATGTCTACTTTATTTGGAACCATTGTCTGACCGAATTAACGGACCAATATGTATAAATAATTAAATTGAATGAAGATTTAAAGTAGTCGCTAAAAAATCCAGAATATTAAACATTTTCATTTGTAGATGGTAAAATCTGACAAGCCCATTGTTAGATTAAATCCATCTTATTACATGCCAAGTTGAATTTATTTTATCCTAAACATATAATATAACAAGCTATAATATTTCCTAAAAAAATAATAGTTTATACTTACTTGATTAAGTCTATATTTTTTGCCAAAATGTTTAATTTGTTCCGCCTTGTTTGTTGATATAAATTAAATTTCTTAATGTTTTGATGTATTGTGATTTGTCTAAATGAATAATATTTCAATAGCAGTATTACTTTATATACTTGCATTCTATTTTCTACCTTACTTCATTGGTGATCACTTTGAATGGTCGTGTAACCGTTCTTGTTTCTTCAATTTGGTCAATAAATATTGTATTTGAGTTTGTCTCCGTGCTCAACATCCTGATAATTTTGGCAACAATTGTAGAATGCAAACATGTTCAAAATATTATCCGGTTTATGATTCTTCAAACTAATATATATCTCCCTAGGACGCGACCTAAGGAAAAATAAATTACGAATTAGCGTCTCTTCGTCAGGTTTGAGTCTACATACGCGAGAATGGTCGTCTAAGCGAACATAAGGTCCATGATTGTGTTTACCATTTATAACTTTCAAACGCCATTGCATAACTAGTACGTTAATCAGATTACCTTTTAATTGAAAGGGAAAATTACATTTATTTTTCGTACATTTTCGCTTTCTCAAAGTATTCGACTTTGCTTTTGATACGAAAACATTGTGCCTCTCGCATACGTACTGTAATCTAGGAGTTTTCCCCGTTTCTCACTATCATATAACCCTATAATGGTGACAGATTTAATCTTCTTTGATTTCTCATAGACAAAAGCATCCAATTCTGGCTCAGTGAATAACCTATCGGTTGTGATTCCTAATGTAATCAACCATCATCTATGGTGGTTGGCATGATTCCTCATACAACAAATAACAATATGTTAAGAAAACCTGGTATTTAATTAGTCGCACAACAGAAGATATAATATGGTTTTGGTCGCATACATCGTTCGACCAAAATGTGATGATCGCATGAAGGAATGCGACGATAAAATACAAGGCGCATGAAGATTTGCGACACCTGGGTTCCGGTCGCATGTTATATGCAAAAAACATGATCTTTATCGTGTATTTCGTGCGATTCGTATGAAAACATAAACGAAAGTTTAAATCGTTACCTTCATTCGATACATGTTCTCCTCGTCATAAACTATTTGGTATTTGTTTTTTTTTGTTTTTTTAATAGATTTTTAGTGTTTGGGTGGTTAATCGTTAGTGTCAAGATAGTAAAATGTTATGGCTTAGGATAAAATTTGGAAGATTTCAAATTTATGGGTAAACAATTTTTTGATAGATTTCAAATTTGAATTTGAAAAATAAAGATAAGGTGAGAAATCCAACAAAATTTGGCATTTTTTTAACTTTGCTTAAATTTAAAGGAGACTTACAGAATGGTTCTAAAAATTATTTTTATTTACCGAGTCATACCACAACAGATCTATATTACAAATAGATCCGACCCATTTTTTTAAAAAAGACTCAATTATCCTAAAAACAAAACAATTGCATCCCCAAATTAAAACATTCGATCCTAATTTCAAAATCAGTTCGGTCTCCTCAAACTCTTTTTGTCATATTGTCAAATTCATAAAGATAAAATTGTATTTAAAAATTAAATTTGGACTAATAAATAAATAAAATTATATTTTGATAGATATAAATAAAATTTATTTGAAGCTGGACTTATTAATAAATTGTGTAAATGTTATAACCCAATTGGTATAAACAACCTAAATTAAAATGATAGTTTTATTTGTTTTTAAGTACCTAAATGCTAAATGGTGAGATCGTTTTTTTAAACAAAAGTACCTAAATGCTAAATGGTGAGATCGTTTTTTTAAACAAAACAAAACAATAAACTCGTTCACTTCAATATCTCATTCAAGAAAGAAGCTTGACGGAATCATGTGGGCGGCTCTACGATCCCACTCTTTCAATCTATCGTCATCATCTTTACAATCTTTTCTCAATCAATCACGCAAGCTAGGGTTTCGTGGTTTTAACCAAAGCTTCTCTTCTCTGTCGAGTATCGATACTAATGGCGGCTACGAAGACGTATTGAACTTACAAGATATAGAGAAAGTTCTTAGCGATGTTAGAGCAGAAAACGTTACGGTAATTCCGATGGAGAAGCCTTCTCATTGGGCTGATTTCATGGTGGTTGCCACCGGTAAATCAACTTGGCACGTCAAGAACATGGCGCAGGCTCTAATTTACAAGGTCTTTTACGGTTTTCCTCTCGTTTTTTGAACCCTAGTTCTTTTTTGGTTAATAAGAAAATTCGAGGAAGATCAACTGTTCTTTTTTTCACTGGAGTAGTGGATATCGATGTTCTTATACTATCGATGGCTGTAGCTCAGTTCAAATTAGTAATTGTACTCAAAGGTCTGACGCAACTTGATTTTCTATTGATGGTGACTTGAATGTCAAAGCTCAGATTGCCCAGATTGCTTAAATTATCTGCTTTTGATGTATAGATGTTCCAGTTCGAAAGAACTGAGAAGTATATGAGTACAAATTGTAGTAGGTACACCAAACATAATGGGGTTCGATTATCTGTTTGTTGATTGTAGAATAGTGCTTTATCCAATTGAAATGGTGTTTAATCATAGTCTAGTACTTTTCAGTTTTGTAGGTGAATTGGGTTACAATAGAAATAGAGCTATTTCCCGGTGCTCATATATCTATATGTTCATGAACAGGCTAAGCAAAAGCAAAAAGGGTCTAGACGACTGATTTTGCCAACTATGGAAGGGCAAGAAGAAGGAAAGTGGATCGTTGTCGACTCTGGTATATCAGTGAATTCTCATTAAGAATTTTGGGGTAGTTATAATAGCTTTATAACCTTGTAGTCCTTAACCTGAAACGATTTATTTATTTATTTTAATATTCAAAAGAAATTCCTCTAGTAAGGCAAGAGACACCTAGAGAGCAAAGAAGATACAATTTGTTTTTCAGTTTTGTAATGATTTTTTTTGGTTGATGCTGTAAAGTTATGATTGATTCAATGCACTTTTTCGTGTTTCCGTAGGGAAAGTGATTGTGCATGCTCTTGATGAAAAAGCTAGAGAATACTTCAATTTGGAGGCCCTTTGGACTGCAGACACACCTCAATCAGAACCATTGCAGGTATACACTCGAGTTATCAAAAGACAGTATATAGCTAACAGCCTATAGGCTGTTTTTTCTCTTTCAATAATTGGTGAAAGATAAGAGTGGTTTGCGGTAGGATTATAGCACAGACTTTAAAACTTTAGTTAGTAGGTAAAAATATACTGCCACAAGAGCATAAAGTGCAAAACAAGTTTTTCAGTTTTGTTTTCCAGAGGAAAATCTTTAGCAGCTAAGAAAGCCTCAATTCGATTGTTACTAAGGGGATGTTTGGTCCGACCAGATTTTTTGGCTTTTAGGCTTATAAGCAAAAAGCTTGATTGGCTAGTAGCTCTTTACGCTTAAGAATGTTTAGTCATTTTTAACCTTAGGAATTGGGTTTTTTTTTCATTAGTCGTTTTTCCTTTGCTTAGTTTTTAAGCTTAGCCTTTTGGCTTATAAGCTGTGCAACAAACAATTTCTGGTCCTCTGCCAATCTTTAATTCTCTCCGAGGGTTATTTGTTGTCATTAGGCGTTTATGCTTATAAGTAAAGGGTTGGTTGGTTGGTCTGATCTCTTAAGGTTTTGAAAAAAAGAAACAGGGCTACGGTTTGTTTATGGAACCCTTTTCTGTTTTCATTTATACAAAACTCTTTTTATGCATCACGAGAAATTGAAGTTGGAGGATTACTGAGTTTTTATATTTCTGTGCTTATCAAGTGGTTATGCTGATGATTACTATATGCCTTTAATACTTTCAACTTACCAATTACTGTTAATCTGCATCCTTGTTTCAGGATTTAACAAAGGCTTTCATAAAAGTCCGTCCCAAGAATAACTCCAAAAGACCAGCACAAAAGATAGCTTGAATATCTTCTTCGTTCTGTACTAGTGTTATCCAAAATCTTAGTTTTCTGTGGAATGTGTAGTTTTGTTTACCATATTTGCAGAAAAAAACCAAAGAAAAAACACACCTTTGTCAAGACAGGAGGCCCATTTTCTCCTTGTATTCACCTTCTCTCTTTTTATGTTATGAATGAATAATTTGTATTAGTTTCCCCAAAATTGATTTTGTGGAAATTTAACTACGCTGTTTCGGTGTCGATTAATTACTACTATTTGGTGTTAGCAATTTCAGCATCCACTAAATAATATGGGTAGATTCAGCTCATGATATTATTTAACATTAATTTAAATATTCACACATGATTATTTATATTTTTTATACTTTCTCTATACATGGCTAAGTGGAAGGATACTGCGTTATTCACGACCGAAAAAATATTTATCGGTAAAAATATATCATGATATTTATCATGTCAGTATGTCACGATAAATCAAAGCACGAAACGATCCAGATCGAAATACAGAGGGATTTGTATTTCCCATTGTTAGATCAAAGTATGATTTAAGTTTCGTTCTGTCCTTTTAACCATTACAATAGTATTTATCGGAATATGCTTTAGGTATTTGTATGAACATTTTTTTATTTATTTAATTTATTTAATATCTTTTTGTATAAAAAAGGTATTTGTATGAACATTTTTTTATTTATTTAATTTATTTAATATTTTTTTATATCAAAAAAAGCGACAGAATTTTCAACATGAAAAGACAGGGAAAACAAACGTTATATCTTTTTCATTATTTGTCTAAAATTTTATAATAATTTGCATTTTATTTTCTTATAATCTTGTGGATTTGTAAGAGTTAAGTTTGTAATAGTACGTTGTTTGATAAAATATTGGTTATAATTTAATTATATAGTTTTGTATACTACTATAATATAAAGTTATTATAGATTGATTAATATTACAAATATTATGAGTATAAATGGTATATAAGTTTAGTATAGTGTGATTATAAGTAGCATAAGTGTTTTTATAATTTGATTATTATAAGGGATAAAAAATTGTGATAATTGTTGGTTGGTAGTACAGTTTAGTTGTAGTATAATTGTATAAGTAAATATTATGAGATTGAAAGATAAAAAATAGAATTTATTGATTAAATGCTTTTACGGTTTATACTATTGTCGGTTCCGGAGTTGTACGAATGTTCTCAACTTGAGCTACCTTATTACGAATTCCCTAATAAATTTCTATTACAAATTATCTTCATTCGTAATTTCTTATTTCAATTCTAGTAATTTTATATCTTCACCAACTTCATTCATAAGATATTTTTCAATATCACTTAGTTCATTGAACACGTCATTTTGATGCTCTTTCGTTTCATATTCTTTATATTGCATTTTATAATCTACCGCAATGTATCCCTTAATTGCAACACATATTTGATGCTCTTTCGTTTCATATTCTTTATATTGCATTTTATAATCTACCGCAATGTATCCCTTAATTGCAACACATATTTCAATTGTTTGGCTAGTCAGTCTTAATCGTTTAGAAATGTATTGCAGTTTGTTCATACTAAATGCATATTCACTCGACGTATCTAGGAATCGAAATTAGGGGGTTAAACAAAGTTTTATTAAATTCATTCAATTTTTTAGTAACCGATTTATGACAATTGACTACGACGGGTATATGATGAATCATATTATTATTACTCAGGGTACTTGAAGAACCAACACTAATATGGTACATTAGTACAAATAAAAATATCTTATTATAATATAATATTATTACATATACAAAATAATATTTAGCAATAGATCTTAATATATCTTAATATATTATTTTTAAATATATTTAAATAAATAAAATATAACAAAATCAAATTTAATATTTTAGATATATTTTAAAAGATACATGAAAATAAAATAAAACTTGTTATATAAAAGATATTTTTGAAAAATAGATGAAAATAAAATCGAATTTGTTATATAAAAGATATTTTTGAAAAATAGATGAAAATAAAATAAAATTTGTTATATAAAAGATATTTTTAACACATAGATGAAAATATTAATATATTATTTTTAAAAGATATTTAAAACAAATAAAATATAACAAAATCGAATTTAATATATAAAAGATACATGAAAATAAAATATATAAAAGATGAAAAATAGATGGAAATAAAATCAAAACTATTATCTAAAATATATTTTTTAAATACGTATAAAAAAAATCAAGACATTTATGTAAAACATATATAGAATTAAAATAAAAAAATTATTAAACATAATATGTAATATAAATAGATTATTTTATTTAAAAAATTAACAAATGTTTCGATATACATTATTGAACAAACATGTATGTAAAACTGATTCAAAACTAAAATCAAGTATTTTATAAAAATAAATCTTAATATATTAGTAATTAAAAATTATTTTAAAAATATAAACAAATAAAATAAAAATGGTTATTTAAAATATATGATTTGAGTAAATAAAAGTTTGCTACCAAAAATAATTAAATGTATTTTCACTTTCCGAGATGAACAAAAATCAGATAAAAAAATATTATCGGACATTTTAAGTTCAAAATAATAATAAAATCTCAAAAGGAAACAAAGAGAATATACAAACCTTGAAAAAATGAATTGGTGAACTCTTGTGTTCTTCTTTTTTTCCGTCTTCATTAGTTTATTTAATTAAAATCTTGTCTCATTAATAAACAACAACTCATTATCTTCTTCTAAATCAAAGTTAGAGATAAAGAAAAATTGAATGTTAGGAGAAAGATTAAACCAAAATGAAACCAAAACAAATTATGTTAAAAAAAATGAGAATACTTGCAATATCAACCCGGTTCCAATCTTGTAGAGATTGAGATACTCAAGACTATATCCTACTATTTATAAATATCAACAAAAAAAATTACTTTAAAATATCCATCGGATTCTAATCAAATTTTCCTTCAAATTAAAATTTTGAACCGTTATTTCACACTTTTAATTTTTTTAAAAAAATCTTACAAATAGTTAATATCCAAACAAAACAAATTTAAAATTTCTACTATTATTTCAGTATTTGAATATAAAATATCCCTTAAAAATAATCATTATCTTAAATTTTTAATTTAACATTGATTAAATAATTATTATCTTAATTTTTTTTAAACCTATATTTTGGGTAAAATGGCACACGCCCCCGCCCCCCAACATACATTCGCCACTAGACATATGTATTTGAATAAGTCATTTGGCCACGCGGAAAGAATAAAAGAACGTTCTTCACTGGACTTCCACCCCATTAAGACCTCAATCGGCTTATCGTCATTATATATACTAAAATGAACTAGTTTTAAAATATACTCTCATTCTATTAACATCTTTAGTAGATGTGATGTATCCGTTTTAATTTGCATAACATCTTTGAAGTAGTTATGAGAAGACCTAATTTTGCTTCACATGCTACTATTACCAGCTAAATTCGAGGATGAACTAGAATTATTGTTGTCATGCTTTACAGCATAAGAATAATACACTTTAAATAAATAAGTTTGAATATCTTGAAAATGTCGTAATCATCAACATTATCAAATATGGTACTAACATAAAAATTCTCAACAAATATGTGAAAGGAGTTTGGTCAAAGACATGGATTTTAAATGCACCCAATAACATAAGTGTATATGATAAGATGAAAATACTTAATAATTTTTTCTTCTATATTGGGCATCATATCACGACACACATATTTTTTTCTTATTTGCATGTAAATGTTTGGTAAGATTAACAACACATTAAAGGTCAAATGAATTTTAGGACTATACTATGTAAAAAATGTATGAGCATGCTATTTAAACATGACAAAGAAATGTATTAGTTCATGACAAAATGACCAATGTTATGGGATCGATAAAAACAAGAAAATTGTCTTTATTCCATCACTTGCAGCCAATTCAAGTGTATGTTGTAAACATCTAGTATGTTTTTTTATTAAATTCCAGTTTGCATTCAAATTTAAGTCTATTAATAGTTGTAGTGTTAGCAGATGGATTATCAACGAAACTAGTGCTGTTATCGGGTCGGGTCGGTCTTGTTTTGGACGGGACCGAGACCGACTCGGTAAGCTATCGGGCGGGTCGAGCCAGACAGCTAAACGAAGGGAGCCAAATATTATGGACCGGGACCGGCTCGTTAAGAATCGAGTCGGTCCGGTCCGACTCTTAACGGGCGGGTTTGTTAGTTTATCATAATTTTTTTAGGGTTTTAGGTAAGAATATACATAGATTATAATTTTTTTTTTATGTATTTCCCTTATCGGGCTGGTTACCGGGCGGACCGGTCCAGACCGGTAAGAGATTCGGTCCAAAAATTTGGCTCCCAACCCGCTCTCTAAGCTATTCGGACTGGTCTCAGACGGGTCTTACCGGTCCGGTCCCGAGCGGGTTAATGGGTTGGGAGGCCCCCTAACAGCTCTAAACGAAACTCATATAATTTTAGTTTTAGCATTAAAATCAATCATACATTGTAAAAGACCTCCTCAAATTTTCTGAGCATCATGATTGGCAATAGAACGAAAATATATAATTTTACTTTAAAATATCAATTTACGATCAATTCAATGTAAAGTAATATACATAATGTTAAAGTCAATAAAGATTATTATATCACTAGTCAAAGAAGTTTTTATGAGAAACTAAAAATCAAACCACTAATAAGTTGTTTTGGGATATAAAATATCGTATAACTACTATTCTCATAGAGCTATGTGGGATGTGATCACCTTTTGGGCTAACCGATCCACTAATCCTTTTCTTATATCTCCATTCGTCGGTGAAAGAAAAAGAAAGTGTAGTACCAAGGGTAAATTTCATCGTGTCTTCCCTATATTGAATTATTTTGAAAAAATACACTGCCGATATTCATATATATGGTAATTTAGAACTCATCCCCAAGTTCTACTATAGAGTTATCTATAACTGAGTGTTGTTTTGTCAAGTGTTGTCTCATAGCGTCGATATGCTATTATTTTCTATATTATTTTAATTATTTTTTATTATAAGGTTAACACTTATATTTATCTAAGTCAATATGCATAAAAAGTGTTCCATATCCAATATATTTTTTCCTATAATTCAAAGTTCTCGTAGAGGTAACGCTAACATGGGAATAATTTTGATTGGAAATGAGATTTTATTGACTAATATATAAAGGAACGGGTAAAGCTATTTTCCCGTCACATTTTTTATATCTCCCATAATTCAAAATATAAAAAAACACTTATGATTAGACTATATTACCCTCATTTTACATTCTAATTTATAATTTGATGCCACTAACAAAATATCTTACATTAACAAAAACATCATTAACCCAAATTAAATCCAACATATATGATTTAACTTTTAAAATTAAACCCTATAAACTAAAAAATCTTAAATTTGTTAAAGATTATTCATGGAAGAGGAAGACATCCAAACAAAAGATTTAACACCGAAGAACATCACTTAATCAACCAACAATGTAATTTAATATTGTTTTTTAGTTTTACATTCATGTAACTTGAAAATCCTTGTTAAATAAACTCATTTTGAAAATCCTGATTTGTTCACGTTTCAGCGGAAACAACTAATTTTGAGATAGTATCTTGGAATCAGGTATTTTTTCAGAGAATAACTAATTCCGAGATAGTATCTCGGAATCAAATGTTATTAAAAACAACTAATTCCGAGATATTGTCTCATAATCAGTTGTTCTGTCCAAAAACATCAACTTCCGAGATAAAGTCTCGAAATTAGTTGTTTTCAACTCAAATCGGTATTTTCTAAATGTGATTGGTTGGTACGATGGTAGAAATTAATGGAGTAGCTGGAATAAATTGATTTTGGGTGTAAATGGTGGGGATGATGGTAAAATTTAATAGAGTTACTGGATTTAATGAGATTTTGTGTAAAACTAAAAAAAAGGTTAATTCGGTATTTCTTTTACGGAGTAAATGTCAAAGTGGTGTCTTTTTTTATTTATGGGAGAAATAAAAAATTGATAGGGGAAATAGCTTCAACCTAAAAGAACATGTACCTCTACATTTTCATTAATATTACAAGCATCATCTAGGTCTATATGTGGGGAAGAGCTAAGACCATGTTGTCTTTTTTGTGACATCAAAAGAACTAGTAATATAAAACAAAAAATATCAAATAATAACGCATTAAAAGAATCGATAGAGTATAACAAGCATTTAACCACCAACAATCCACCACCAAGCATTCTTATTAACAAAGATGAATGCGTTGATCAAATTTGAACTTTGAAAGATTTTAAGAACTTTGATCAAATTTGTGATAAAAAATAAGATGTTCTCAAAGATTATAAAAAACTGGTTTGAGATATGATGAAAACGAAATTGGGGATTTCTTATCTATTTATAGAGGGGGGAAATTATAACTTTTTTTATTGTCGGACCCCTGGTATCTGGTTGGCCCAGTGGGTACCCGTTTAGGCAAACAACTATAGTTTTTTTAACTGATGGAGCCAAACGGGTACCTGACAGGCCTTCCAAGTACCCATAAGGGTCTAACGACTATAATATTTTAACCCTTGGACACGAATAGGTACCTGACATACCTGCGAGTACCTGTTTAAGTCCAACGACTAGAAACGGTTAACTGTTAGACTAGATGTTATTAGTCTATAAATAGCAGGGTATTCTCATTTTCAATCCACTATCTCTCAAATTTATCTCAACTTAACTATTATAATAATCTATTAGATCTATTTCATAATTTTCAAAATTGATATATGTTTATCATAAATTGGTGATCAAGGTAAAAATGGATTAAAATTTAAATTTAGAACAATAACAACCAACGCCAAAAAAATATATGAGAAAGAACAATCGTTGTTTGTGCAAAAGAATGACGCAATTGTTGGTGGAAGTGGAAAAGAAATATACCATTGTATGTTTTTAGACTCCACTTACACGATGGACATGTAAGGTATCATATTTATTATGAAAACTCTTATTATCTTTGGATGTGTGATATTTGTGTCACATTATTGCAGTTGGTATAGTAGGCTGGTCAATGAATTTTATACTAGTATTAATTAGAATGTCTTTAATGCTCGTAATTGTGGTATAGATTTTGATATTAATGATTTATTAGGTACGAGTTATGCCTCCGATATAAAAAAAATATTTGATGTGCCTATGTAACTTTGATACTCCATTTTTTACATTAGAGTATCCTAATCATAATTGGCCTGATAGTTGGCATTTCACATTGGAAGAATAAATTTATCTATTAAATAATGGTATACCTTATATGATTACCAAATCCAAAATGATGGTTAGACAATCTATTAATAAATTAAATTTGAAAGGGGTTTAAATATTAACATTAAATTTGGTCAGTGATTGCTTTCTTCCGGTTAATAATAAAGATTCACGCATGATAAATCTTCAAAAATTTGAAACCGTTGTCATACTGTTGGTACAAAAATTAAATCTATCAACTTTCATCATTAAGCGTATTAACCATTCACGTAATGAACGATTTCTACCTTATGGGATGATCATATCTCATTTACTTTAGAAAAATGGTTAGTCATTGATTAATTTTGAAAGGTTGTAGAGTAGGAAAATATTTTGTTATAACTAAGAAGATATATACATATGATGAAGATATCTACTTCAAGTGAAAGGTGTTTGAATATCTTGATTCATATAGAAATTATATATGAAAGTGTGTTTCACCTCTTCGACCTAAATAGTGTGTACCATGTGAGCATACTAAAATTCAATCTGAGAGTGGTGGTAGAGTAATAATTCAGAGCCAGCACCCAAACCTAGTACGAGATTGACCGATTGTAAGATGTTTAAGGACATACATGAAAGGGTGGGTAAATTGCATGATATATATGTCCAATTACTAGAGTGACGACACGTTCCAAAACAACTTTGACATATGCCATTTGCATCAAATGTATTTTACGGGAAATGAGTCAACATACGAATTTGATCGACACTTATGATCAATATTTTTCTAGATATTCGAGTGGTCATCCTCCACCTCCAACCCACACACAATCGCAAGCTCCCACAAATAAGGATGGAGAATGATGACTTAGAGATTTAATATATTTGTATTTTATAGTATAAATGTCAAACATGATAAGAATTAACTTCTATTGATGTATTCTTTTGTTTTAATGTTTCAAGTATTTGGATGTATGATAAGTGTCTTAGTTCCATTTCAACTCAAATCAAAGTTATAACCATAGTTGGTTGATTAAATATCATATCAAGAAAGATCATATATGTTTTCGTTGTTTTTTTATATTTGAAGTGTTTTTTATGATAAATATTTTAGTTTCCTCTTATTCGACTAAACTTGCTCATACAAACTAGTTTTTTTCTTAATAAAAATATATTAAAATATCTAATAAACTATTGAAAATATATAATCAATATTAAAAAATAAAATTGAATAAATTAAATCAATCACGATGGAATTGAAAACATATCGAATAAATTAACTCAATCACGACGACACTAGGTTACAACAGAACCACTTCATCGTGTAATTAAATCAGACAAAACTAATCCAAATAGAAGGAGACAAAATTTGTTTTAGATTTTGTCCCGTTTGTTAGGTTTGTTCGTTTCCATATATTTATAGCCAACCACATAATATAAATTAAGCTTTTTTATAACATCCGGATAACTTGATTTATTTTATTATTAAGATTTAATATTTTTAATCTTTCTAATGTTTGGCGAATTATATATATATATATATATATATATATATAATTTTTTTATATTTATACTTTTTAGGTTTTAAATATTTTATAGTTGTGTTTAATATGTTTCAAATATTATAGTGTGTAAGTTGATTTTCTATTTACTTTTATAATTTTTAATTTTTTTTAATAAATTTAATAATAATAATATTGATATAGATATAGATAAATTTGAATCACTGTATTAAGCTTAAGCGAAGAATGATCTAAGTGTAAATGGATTTTTGTTTAAGGTTAATGGAAAGAAGTATGAAAGAGTAGAGAAGTAACAAAATTTGAGAGAATTGGAAAGTGTGTGTTATTCTTATTGACCGGAAGTAAACTTGTATATATAGGTCATGATACAAAATAAATATCTTTCAGATATATGGGGGGATAGATGAGGATATTTCTCTAATTACGAGGATATGTCGTTGACTATATATTTGACTTAGTTTATATATATATATATATAGATAAAATTTATAAACCGATTGGTTTGGACTATACTAATTACACTTTTATCAATAGCCTTAGTCTTGCTGAGAGAAACAAAAGAAAACTAATATAATGTTGCTTGAAGGGATTAAGTCATTTGCTGAAGCTTTATTAATCTTCGTCTAAAGTATGTGTTGCTTGTTGACTTAACCTTTGACTTTTTTCTTGCTTGTATAAGTGACGCTCAATATTTATTAATGCATTTGAGCTTCTGATTTCCTGCACTTTTGCTTCTTCTTTATTTGTTTTCGCTTTGATATTCTTTTCTTTCTGCTTTAACCTTCTATCTTTTTGTTTTGATCTTCTTTTGTTTATGATTTGACTTTCTATTTTTTTGCTATGACCTTTTTTTATTCTGTTTTGACCTTCAACCTTTTTGCCTCAACCTTATTTTTTTTGTACTTTGACTTTCTATCTTTTTTGTTGGACCTTCTGTCTTTTTTGCTCTATTATGGCTGCATCATTTTTGTATAGGTATACCATTATCCCCCTATCCTTCAATGAAGAATGAAGGAATAAGATATAAAGTTGTACTTCTTATGCCAGACAATAACTATAAATATTTTAACCCGTCCAAAAGACTAAAATTAAAGGCTACAAAACAG
This sequence comes from Limnanthes douglasii subsp. nivea, assembly GCA_036936605.1. NCBI lineage: Eukaryota > Viridiplantae > Streptophyta > Magnoliopsida > Brassicales > Limnanthaceae > Limnanthes > Limnanthes douglasii. The sequence goes on from JAUPFV010000002.1 coordinate 273,850,478, forward strand.
GAAGAGAACAACATTCTACCGAGGAAAAAGTACTGCTTGCTTTTTGTAATGTGTAAGCACGTTATCCATTGTGTGAATCTGTTTTATTTTTTATTGTGTTAAATTTTGAAGGGTATTTTGTTCGGAAAATTTATTTATTTATTTATTTTCAAGTTCTTCAACACTTGGTATTCATATGCTATCCATTTATCCCTTAAGACTTCGATGCGTCAAGGTTAACAAATTTTTTTTTTATCTATAGTTATGTGGTCAATGCATTTTTTGTCATTCTTAACCTAAAATATTTATACTTCGCACAATTTTTGACTAGTTTGTTTTTTTCAAAGTACAAGTTTCTTCTCTTTATTTTTTCCAAGTAACTACATTATTGTGATTAAAAAATTCATTTTAATAGATTTTCTTATGTAATTATACTGACAATGAAGGACACATATAAGAAAATTACTTACTTTAGAGGTATAGGTGTCATCTTTTGGATTACTCTTATTTCAATCGTTCATTTTCTCTAACAATTTTTTACCATTAGATATGCAAAAACGTATTGTTATTCAGTTTTATGAATCATTTTTGTATCCTTTTTCTCTATCATATTTTTCTCCTTCTGTTTTTTACTCTAGTATTTTATTTTGTTCATCTAATTCTTGATTTTTGAAATAGAAAAACACGAAGAAGATAAAAACGTTGTTGATAATGTCGAGACAAACAATACTTGTTCTGATCATGACGCGCTTCTGGTTGTAAATATTGTTCTTGGACCTTCTTGCCCAGTCGTACTCGTGCTTCAAAAAATAAAATTGTTATAACTGAGGAGAAAACATTTGGTTCTGACGTTGCTCATGCATCTGAAACCACTGTTGTTAGTTGTAGTGATACCTCTAGTGTTAGGGTTTACTTATCATGTGCCTTCTTTTATTCAGAAAATATCCCCCTTCCAAGTTCTAGTGGCTTACCTTTTGAGCAGTTGAATGAGTTATCTAAGCAAGATTATCATAATTTTTCCTTTACTAAACACAATATAAAATGTAATGACTGTTACATCCCAAAGTGATAATTGTTAGGCTTCCTCGCCCTGATTATAACCAATTAATTTTAAAGATGATGAAGTTATTTATCGTGTTGTACATTAGATAAGGTCTAAGGTTTCCTTTGAATGATGATCTTGTTTTTTTTCTAATATACTCAAATTTTCCCTTCTCAAATTGGTCCAAATTTTTGGTGACTGCTTATGTGCTTTATAATTTTGGTGAATATGCTGGGTTATCAATTTAGGATAAATGATTTTTTTTGTTATGAATTCTATATTACACCGATTAAATTCTTCCTTCTCTTCTATAAACATGAAGAAATATGCCAATATTCTCACCCAATATCCATTTACCAATAAGAGTTGGAAGAACATTTTTTTATGTTTCCGATAAATGGGAGACGAAACATGGTCGGGCTATTCCCCCACTCGACATAGTGTGATCCCCAAAATGAAAGCTTGCTGGCGTAATATTTTTATTTTCTTTCCTTTTATTTATTTATTTATTTAGATTTTTAATTTTCATTTTGAAATCATCTTTAAAAGCGTATATCGAGTTGTTGCCCATGTTGAAATAGAGAAATTTTTTATAAATGAGATATATTCACGTATGTTAGCAGAAACTGAGAAGTTTTCATATTATTATTGTAATATACTTACGCTTGCTCACTTAAATTCTAGCATAATATGTTTTTTAAGGGAATTAATATTAAAATAAAGCCCAAGTATACAATGCAAGAAGCCTCTGAGAGAACCCAAAGGGTTACTTTTAAAAAGGTGCTCAAAGTGAAATTTTAAATTTTAAATCCCTCCAAACCAGTGAGAACTAATTAGGCGAAGGAAAAAAGATAATGGTTTCATCCATGGCTTCTAATTCTTCATAATCATGAAATCAAGATAGTCTCCTTATAAGATTTTATTTGAATTGATACAACTACAATAGAATAGCTCCTCCAGATTTGAGAATTTTTTGAATAAACACCTTGAGAGACTAAATCATCAACTGATACAATTCAGCAGGATTTCCAGGGTCTTCGATGAAATTGACTTTAATAATCCACATTAGCTTTAACTACAATTCAGAGTTAAAAAATCAAAAGAATCTGAAGTCTCTTATTATAGAGATTATTATCAATTAAACGAGAGCAAACAAGATGAAGTTAATAAGTTTCCCTGATGTAGCATACTCCCTGGCTTTCAAGAAAGATGATAACTCGCAAGTAAGAGGAAGAATTCCGAGCATTAAAGAAGAGCTTCATTTTGAACTTTTGCGTCCACTTATCTAACCAGTCAGGAGCTTTATTTTGGTTGCGGTTGATATGCTTAATCACCATTGAAGGCTTGCTTAACTCACGACGACACTTTAAAACCTTGCCAATAAAATTAGAGAAGTTACCAGTAGCTAACATTGGAACCAGAATTTCTGAATCGGTTTCAATGTCCACATTGATAAAACCATTTAAATTACAGATAATCAGGCTATCAAGGAGAGCCAAAGCTTCAGCATGAATGAGATGAATTTTACCATATAATCTGACATGGCCAGAGATTAATGAGCCGTGACAATTTCTAATAATAATACTGCCCAAGGATTTTCTATTAAATAAAGTGAACCATCAGTAATTATGTTGATTCTACTAGCTCTGGGATGGATCCAATAATAAATGCTTGGACTCTTGCTGATTTTAAATCGCGAAAAAGAACCTAGAGCATTAGAAACGTTATGAAAGGGGATCCAATGCTTGCTAGAAAGCAAGTTAGATTTATCCAAACCAAAAATAATGTAATTAATGTAGTTAATAGCTGATGAGGGATTTAAGGATTTGCTTTCTATTTTAGATTTGTTTCTGAGACTCCAGATGAACCAACAAATAATAGAGGGGATGATAGAGCATATATGGGTTTCCTTATTGATGTGCCACAACCAAGTTCGAAGCATATGAGGAAGAGTCATGTAGCTACCAATATTGATTTTGAATATGGATGCATAATGACACCAGACATTCCAGGCAAGCTTACAGTTAACAAACACGTAATTTATACTTTCCTGATTGTAGCAAAACGGACACTTATATGCTATATTGATATGTATTTTTTGAAGAATTTCAACAGAAGGAATCCAACAGTAAATGAGCCTCCAAGAAAGGTATGAACACTTCCTAAGAATAATGTTATTCCAAATATTTTTAAAATTTCTAGACTTATTATGCTTAGTTCTAATGAAATTACACGTTTCTTTTGTGCTGAAAAGCCCATTCTTAGAGAGAGTCCAGTAGGGGTGTCATCTTGATCCATCTTGATTGAGTGCATACTAATATTGGACATATCATCGACACTTTATTAGACATTGTATAAAGATTGATTGATATATCTTCAAGATTAATTAGACGAGTGTCTCTAATCCAAAAATCAATCCAGAAATAGACATCTCTAGAACCAATGGACCACCTGATGTTAGGCACTGCTTTATCTTTGATTGAAGCTAATTTTTTCCAAATTTTAGAGCACTTTTTTGCTTTGAAATCAACAAGTAGAGGGTGAGTGTTGCTAAAATATATGTTGTGAGTGTAACTGGCCCAGAGAGAGCTATTTTTCCTGAACTTAAGCCATATATTACAGGATGCAGAGTCTGTAATATATTTCAAGCTTCTCACATTCAATCCACCATCTTGAAATGGCTTGCAAAGATTTTTCCAACTACACCAATGAAGCTTGGAAGAATCTTGGGTTGAACCCCAAAGAAAGGCATTGAAAATATTTTCAATTCTGTCAATAGTTGCTTTAGGAAGAATATTACTTTGGACCCAGTAACTTGGAATAGCCATTAGAACTATATTTATGAGGTTAAGTCTTCCAGCAAAATAAATCCTTATATCTTCCCAGTCACTGATTTTAGACCTTATACTTCTGACTAAAGTCTCATAATTTATGTTCCAGTTATTTCTGTTCAAGTTGACTCCCAAATACATGACATGAAGATAGTCATTTCTAAAGCCAGTGCCAGCCACAAGTGCTTTGATTTTGTTGATTATGAAACTTGCAGAGGTAACTATGGATGTTTTGTCTTTATTTATCATCTGACCTGAAGCATTCTGATACTCCTGAAAAAACTTACTAAGGGTAGCTATTTCATATTTGGAACCATTAGTAAAAACTAGAATATCATTTGTAAAAGCCAATGAAGGAATACATAAACTACTTCTAGTTTTATATTGAATAACTTTGTTATCATGGTAAAGAAGATTGAGACCTCTAATTAATATTTACTCAGCAATAATAAAAAGACAAGGAGATAAAGAATCTCTTTGTTTAAGGCCCCTACTAGTTTTAGAATAGCCAACAACACCGTCATTTATTAGAATGGAAGCTTTAACGTTGCTTATTATAGCATATATAAAACTGATAAATCTAAGGCTGAAACCAAAAGTCAGTAGAAGTTTTTTGAGATAACTGTGGGATACTATGTCAAAGGCTTTTGCCATATCAACCTTGATCAGAATATTCCCAATTTTAGTTTTTTTTGTTCAAGTCACATATTAGTTCATTGGCAAGCAAAATATTATCTAAAATTGTGTTATTGGTTACATAAGCACCCTGGTTTTCAGAAGTTATTTTGGGCAGGATGTTAGTCATTCTATTACTTATAAGTTTAGATATGATTATGTTTAACATTGAGCATAAACTAATAGGTCTGCAATCCTTCCAACAAGTAGGATTTCTAGTTTTAGAGATTGAGCATAAACTTGTGGCTAAAACCACTTGGAGAAGAGGTAAGCCATTAAAGAAAGACATCAAAGCTTTTGTAAGATCTGCCTTGATGATATTCCAACAAGAAAGATAAAATGTTTCATTGTATCCGTCCATTCCAACTGCACTAGCTTGGTTGAGACCTTTGATAGCTTTCCAAATTTCTTCTTTTGTTAGATCAATCAGTAAGTCTATGTTGTCCAGCTCAGTAACTATGTTAGGGATAGAATTGAAGATATAACTATTAAGAAGAATAGACTCATTTTCAGGACTAGAGTAAGAATAGGAAGCAAGAGTATTTTTAAAAAAGTTTTCAATAGATTTGTTGATGAGAGTTTCATCAGTTAACCAGACATAACTATCTTTAATTTTTTTGATCCTATTCCTTTTTCTTTTCTTTTTAACAAAATTGTGATTTTTTTGTGTTCTTATCACCATATTTTATCCAGTTGGAGTAGGTCTTCTGAAACCAATAGAATTCCTCTTGAGAAATAGCTTGGTGAATGTTATCATTAGCTCTGTTTAGGTTGTTTTCTAATAAAAGATCTTCCATCATTTTAACTTCTTCTTCTGCATCCTTTACTTTATTGAATATATTTCCAAAGACAGTAGCATTCCATTCCTTTAATTCCACTTCTAATCTCTTTAGTTTATTCCAGAATCTGTTTATAGGAGATCCCTGTATTTCAGACAACCAATTAGATTTAACAAAGGGAAGAAATTCATCACTTAAACACCACATATTAAGAAACTTGAAACATGATTTGTTTTTTAGATTATCGTTAGTAATCAAAACTAAAATAGGCATATGGTCTGAGTATGTTCTAGGCAGATGTTTGACAGTCGTCTTGGGAAAGTATTTAATCCATTAACTGTTGAGTAGAACCATGTATAAGCGCCTCCATTTCAATTTATTTGTCCATATGAATTTGTTGCCAATGTACGCGATATCTTACAAGTTGCATTGGTTGATAATGCCATTAAATTCTTCAAAAATTTTGACACGATAGTTGATGCAACCTTTTTGTTCAGAAGGATCAGAGATGAAGTTGAAATCACCAAGCACAATCCACTCTTTCACGTTAACAACAATGTTGTTGAGAGAGGTCTAGAGCTCTATCCTGCAAGTCTTTTGGTATTTGGCATAAACAGAGGTAAGGCTAAAAAATTTGTTTAGATTAACATAAGTAATGTCTGTGTGAATCATCTGAGGGTGATCTAAAGCAATATTAACTGTGAACCAGTTATTCCAGAAGAGCTAAATTTTACTATTGCAGTTAGAATTATAGTTGGAGAGGCCAATTTTAGTTGTAGTAGTGTGAATTTGATCAGAAGAAATCATGGGCTCTTGAATGGTGAAAAGACATACCTTCTCCTTAGAAATAATATTCTTGATTCTTCTCAACGAAAAATTGTTAGCAATATCTCTGATATTCCAACTAAGAATGTTGGTCATTATCAGATTTGGGATTTATTTATTTTTTGCCTCCCAAAAAAGGCTTATAGATTGCTTTTTCTGTCTTGCTTCGATATGTGGCTGCTTTCAGTATTTTATTCAGAAATTCATTGAAGCTTCTGTCAGTTTCTTTTCTTTTCAGGATTGGTGTGGGGGAATACTACCAAATTTACTTTAATTTGGAATGTAACTTTCAAGTTTTATTAGTTCCCCAGTCTTGTTCTTTATTATTCATGTCATCATCTTCCAGATTTTTACTGCTTTAATTATTTCATTGCTTTTAGGTATGTTGTCATTTATATGGGTTAAGTAAAGGTTTTGGTTCTCCAACTAACTGCAATTTTCTTGTTCTTCATTATATGGTTTTCTTTTTGTATACTGAGAACCTTTAAATTTGTTTATGGCGACCATTCCTTGAAGTTCTTAATGTTCTTGAACTTCTTTCTATGACTTTGGCTTAATAATTATTGAATGAAGTTTAGGCTTTTTCTGAGCAGGATTTTCTAGGTTACATTCTGTAGTTTGGTTTAGGCTTGATTCAAGGAAATCATCTTTAACTTGAGTGTTCTTCTTTCTGAAGTTTTCTTTTATCATTTCCAATGTGGCTACATTTGAAGCAGTAAGGTGTAACATCTTTGTAATTGACATGAAGTCAGCAACCTTCGTTGGACCCAAATCCAAACCAAATATCACGTATAAGTTTTTGTGTGATATCCAGCTCAACCAGAACGTAACAAACATTGGATAATGCTCTATTCTTTGGTGGCACCCAATATTTGAGGGGCTCACCAATTGTACCAATAATGTTGTTAATGATGGATTCAATAAAAATATATTCATGTAATTTTTCAATACGAATCCATGTTTGCACTATTGGATTTCTAATTTTGGGGCTAAAATGGGATGGCCACTTTCAGCAAAAACTCAAACAATATATGTCTTGAGTCACAACTACGACCTCACTAGAGAACTTCTTTTGTTCTATGAACTTGTTTAAGATTTGTCTTCTTAGCAATCTTTGAGCAAACTTATCAATTAATATGAATTTGCTTTCTTTTTTCAGGAATTCTTTGGTTTCATCATTGAATTGAAGAGATATGTGAGAGTGCAGATACTTAGTTCATGTTGGTTTCAAATCTTCTATGTTATAAGTTGTTGTAGGTTTATTTAAGCATCAACAAACCTTTTCGAAGGATAAACTTGATTTGTAGGTTGGTGAATTGTTTTGTGAAAAATTGTTTTTTGACTGATTAGAGCTGGGAATTCTCCAGTGTAATGATTTTTTCTTCCATTTAGCAGGTTTACAGAACAAAGTGAAGATGAGAAAGCGAAGATGAGATTGGAAGAAAATAGAATAACAATCATTAGAGATGATTGAGAAAGATGGAAAAAAGATAGAGATGGAGATTATTCTTGAGGATACAAAATCAAAATTCCTTGTTTCTTGGAGCGTTATTTGCCCTCCAAAATATTAGTTCTCATGCTATTTTTTAATCGTCGTCTGTTAGTAGAATATGGTCTGGATTTAAGGATATAAGTATATTTTATATTCCATTTTCTCTAGTTGTTGGTATTGTTAAAAATATTGATCCTTCAAAAAATGTGTTTAGGATTCTTCTAAAAAGAAAAAAAAACTATTAAAAAGCCTAATTGTAGTTCTGCAATAATTGTCCATTTTCGACGGGGTAGGAGTATCTCGACTGGTTCTATAGATATTTCTCATAATGAAGCTAATGTTTCCTCTCCCAACCAGACTGTTGTTGTGGTTATGAAGTCTTTAAGTAAGAGAAACTAAATTTATTTGTCTGATGCGAGTATGTTCGACATAAAGGGTTTTATTAATCAAAATTAAAAGTATAAACTTCATACTCCTATTGGTGGATGTTCCTCCACTGTTGATATTATTGGAAAAAAGTCCTCTATTGGGGAATATCACTGCTTTTTTTTGAGGCTGTTGAGGAACAAGGTTTTGTTATCGCTTTAAATACTCCCTATGTTACCAATTCTCCTGGATTTCTGTTCCCTTGATCCTTTCTGCTACTATGCCATGTTACATATGGGTCTGCGTCAGATATAGTAAGTGTATGAGAATATTTTTTTAATATTGAGTCTTTTATGAGTAGAATTATGGGGAATGTTGATACATTTTCAATATTGCGCACCATGAGCTTATTCACATGTGTAATGAACAAAAAAAACGTTATGTTGGTTTGTTAGTATCTTTTGTTCGTGAGTCTACTATTACATATTCAGATAAGTTAAGGTATTATTTATGTCAAGATGCGAGCATCGTTTTTATTGTTCCTTTTGACTCTATAGTAGTCATGACCTCAGTAGGTGGTCATACTAGTGGTGAAAGAGATGACCTTTCATCCCATAGTTGTTCTTTTCGTTTGCTCCCGGCAGTTACTCATCATAATTTGTCAATTGATCATTCATATTTTGTATCTGATATGTCATAAATTTATACTGTTTGTGCTGGCTCTCTTTTAAAAATCAAAAGTTAATTTTCTTTGTCTTCTCATATATTTGTCGATTTGGTTTTAGGAATTACTCTACCATCTAATGTCACATCGTATCTTCAGACCAATTATGTTTTTGATATGCCTTTTTCCTTGTTTTCATCTAGAAAGACTCCTAAAATTGTTTTTTGGTATGTTGAGTTGACGAGGTGTAAAAATCCTCATAGCTGGGTTGCTAAACCGTCGGGATGTGCGCTGCTTCATACTATTAATGATTTAAAGAAAATCTATTTTTCTTATTCTTTTTTAAAAAAAATTATACCAATGTAAAATGAAGTGATAGGAGTATTAAAGAGAAAACTTTATGATTGTTCGTTTACTTGTGATAACTTGAAGAATGTGGTCTTATACTCATTAACAAAATTTGGTTTCTAACTCTTATGTTGTCCAACTTTGTGAATTATTAGGAATTATATCATCTGATTATGAAGCTACTAATGATTCTACTACGGAGTTTCGATAACAATTAACTATTATGTAATCTAAGTATGAGGTTGTATATAAGTATTTATTTGATAAACGTCAGGATAAAATGAGGGAGTGCAGTAACTTAAAATAAGGTTAGCAATATTATTTGGAAGTCAGTTGTTAATCCATATTGTAGGATAATTTTAGATGTTTATAATTTGTTTCACGAATTTGATTAAGGTAGTTTTTGATGTTGTATTCTTATCGTCGACAAGTCTCCTGGTTTGAATTTAGACGTTTACAAATAAAAGATTTGAGATTTTGTGCCTCATTCAAGAAATTTTGCGGATGTCAGTTTTATAAAGAATGATGTTCGAGTGACTAATATCAGATCTGCTACTCGTAAGTAAGTATAACTATGTTTGATGTGTTGTAAATTTCTTTATTTCTTTATTTTTTGTCGTCTATATTTTTTTGAAGATATTGTTTTTGTAGGACTCTTTTTGTGATTACTTTTCTATTCTTTATGAACCAATCTTTATGTTTAAGCATATTTTCTATTTCCTATTTTTTATTGACTAATAAGATACAATAGGTAAATATTTTATTTTTAGAAAAATATAGTTTTATACCATGATTTTTCTAGAATTTACAAAATAGATTTAGGGTCTATGACTCTCCAGTGGAGATGTTCTCTTCTTTTTAAGAAAATATAGCTTGATAGTGAGGATTAATTCTTTGTTATCCTATGTTTACTAATATTTTTTGTTTGGGTTTATAATATTTAATCAATATTTTTATAATCCGTGGTGGATTGATTTCTCTAGTGGAATTTTGATTTCTCGTTAGGCATTTCGGTTGTCCTAGATGTTTCCGTTTATACTAGTAATGTGTTTCAAAAGTTAACGACGTCGTCACATTTATCTTGATTGTAGATTTTATGATATAAATTATATTTTTCATAGTCCTTAGTATATAATACTTGATGCATTTTTGGTTTTATCATATCTATATTATATCGTGGGCATTCTTCAAAGATTATTTTTTCTTCAATTTTAAGTATGTAATAGGTTTTGTTATTCTTGCTACATTAAATAATAAATGAACTAAGTGATTGGTAAGAAATATTTTATTAGCATTGAATGACTCATTAAAAAAAATTTACACGAACAAATGAGTAGATTCTCATAGTTTAATAAGTGAAGCTTTACATAAATGGTAAGCTATTAACTTATTAGTCGGTAAGATTATAATATATGTTTGAGTATTTATTATTATAGGAATGTTGGGCTGGATTTCGTATTTTGTTTTGTCCATCCTGTAGAATACATTATTTTTCTATTATTGTAACCGCAATTGGCCTATTCAATATCGGACTTATCTTTTTAGAATCCCCCCATATGTGCATACTAAAATATTATTCTCGTAATTGTATTTTCTATCTTGAATCTCCTAACTCAAAATTTGGAGTTGTATATACTCATCGTCAATATTTTGTAGTGCTTTGACTGGAGGCGTGTGTCAATTCTTTTTCCCTAATTGATTTATATCCGGGTGCGAATAATATTTCATTTCTAAAGATTCTTGGTGTCGCTCAATGTATCCATGCTATAATTTTTTTGTTAATTTGCTTTTGTTCTAGCAACATATCTTTTATATTTATATGTTGTGCTATTTTTTTTCTATTTGTTTGAAAAGAAAACGTTTGTGATGATGACTCGGGTTTTCCTTCATCCTTGTCTTAGTGTGAACGTTTCCACGGTAGTTAAACATTGATCTTCCTTTATCTTTGTTTCATGTTGTTTACAATTCCTGAGCGATAGAAACCTTATAGCATTGTTACTTTAATTTGGGTATTTTCTTTTGGTGACCCCTTATTATGTACTTGCTCTAGAGACTCATTTGTTTGTATTTAACCATATTTCACACGGATCTTATAGTTATTTTTCCTTATTGTATTTGATAGTAAATATTTTTGTATCCCAGAGAGAATGGTGTAACCAAGGATATTTTTCGTGCTTTTGGCACTTAATTGACCTCTTATGCCAACAAGTTGCACGGTAAAATGCAATGATCTCATAAATATTTGATACTGTTATTTTTGCCTCATCTAGAGCTTTTATATTCCTAACTGCACAACCAAAGGCCAAATGAATACATATGATAATATCCACATTTCATATGCAATTTTACTGGTAAAATTATAACCTATATAAACTTATTTATTTATAATGTCTTTATAAAAGGAAACATACTGCATGATTATTCTTGAGTCCTAATTGTTACCTCATTCATTAGTTCTAACTTCTTATATTCTTTTTATCCCATTATTGAATCATTCTTTCATATTTGTGTTTGAGTTTTTCATGATTATACTAAGTTCTGGATTTACATTATCATCACTTATTTCCTCATGTCATTTTAATTAATTTTCTCCGGCTTGGTTTTGGGTAGGAAGTTTGTCACCCTATAGTTTATTTGTACAACTATAATTTCATCTTCCTAACCCGTCTATCAATGGTAGAACTAATGTTTCTAATTATCTTCGTCTAATTTCTGCTAGTAATAGGATTGTACTTACTTGGGATGTGGCTTTATGGTATTTTCCTTTCTAATTGATTTCTGGCCCGACTTCATTTTTTGGCCTTTCCCAATCCTCAGGTAAACTTTTCTTGCTCGGAATTTGTTAATATCTTTATCGAATTCTTATAACTATTGCTTTAGTTTTTTTTCTTTTTTGTTGATGCATTTGTTTTGTGGCCTTTAGCTTTTCATATGTCTCTCCCCTGATTTATTTTTTTACGTTAAGGTATTCTTTTGAAGGGAGCCTTTAGACTTCCCTTTGATGGGCCATGAATTGTTTGTACTCTACTGATTTGGCCTATTACGGGATATTTGATGCATCAATAGTGGATATTATCGTCTTCCTTTCACCGAACCAAGGTCAACCTAAAATTATTTGGTATTATGGATGTGCATTTATTAGTATGAAATTATATATTTTTCCCTTAATTATCTTCATCTAATGGCTACATACATTGTGATTTTTCCAATTACGAAAATCCTTCCACCCGTGAAACAAATTAATGGTAGTTCACTTGGACCCAACAAAATGACCCTCTTATTTTTTTTATACACTACCTTGTGCAATATATTAACCAGACTTTCGTCATTGATTCTTATCTTATCAAATACAAAGTTTTTCAATTCAACCACTATGACCACTGCATCTTATGCTTGTGGTCCATATACTTCTAGATCATTATATGAGAAATATATATATTGGCGTGGACTTGATGTTGATTGTCATTTTGCGAATGCCTCCTTACATAAAATGTCAATGTTTTTTGTTAATCTTTTTATTTGTTTAGAACCTAAATTTCTTTTTTATCTTGAGTTTGACATTTGGATCTTATGGATTTGAATTTAGATCATCTTCTTCTTTTCCTCGCACGTCGATTATAATTTTATTTGCTCGTAAAGTTGATCGAACTTCGGTTATTTCAAGTTCGTAATGTAGGGTTTTTCTTGACGCTTTTCTTTTTTTATCCTCGCTGGAATTATCCAGCTTTTCTTTTATTATATGTTTTTTGTTTTATAAAGACGAATAATTATTGATATATAAGATTGTATCAGACTTACAATTTTCTCCTCTAGCACTTTTGTCTTCTCCGTGTGCCAATTGCTTTTGGTTTTATTTGAGAGATAATCGCTTGATTGTCATTCATATCTCCTATTGTCGTTTTTGTAGTTGTTCATTTTCAATTTACCTTTTCGATATTGGTTAAATCTTTTTTAGTCGTTGTCGAAAACATCTGATATTGCAACTCTTTGATTTTAGTGCGGTTGCGAATTACATTATTTTAATATTTTAAATCTTTCTCTGTTATTTGGATTTGATGTTCTGTCTTCTGAAACACTTCGTCGAAACATAAACCCTTCTTTAAGAACTCGTCTGAGAAAGTTCTATTTTTCGCCCATATTGTGAAATCTGCTACAACTACTTTATCGTAACAATTTTGTAACTGAGATTTCGTATGGACAAACCTTTTAACGTACTCTTAAAGGATTTTTCACATATGTGCTTGTAGCGGACTATATAGTCTCCGTCTAACGGCAACACGTATGCCCCTAAAATAATCTTTAAAATTTCACTAATTATTTTATAGTTTTTAGTGGAGATCGTTGAACCACTGCATTGTTCTTCCTTTTAAATTTGAGACGAAGGCTTGATGTTTAAATACGTTAGTGAGATCGTATTTTAATATAGCATCATCAAATTGTCGGACGTGATATTTGGGATTGCCTCGCTCATAGTATTTACTCAACAAATGATTGTCGTAAAACAACTGTATGCGGAGTGAAGATGATCCCGATATTTGTGAGAAAGTTTCATTCGGTCGTCGAGACCCGTTTTCGTGATAGTCGTAAGGACTTTCTTGATAAGTATTTTTCTCAACTTTCAGATCATTTGAGATTTTTTTTATCACGGGTTTATCATTCATGTAAGTTTTGAATGAGAAATAGCCTATGATTGTTTTGTAACATACGAGAGTCGGGTTTTTAAAAACTTTTTTTTTTATAGATTTCTCCTCTAGCTCGCCACTCCTTTCCCGATGGATGAAACCATAATTTTTGGATGATGCCATAATTTTCTACATCATGCCTTATATCAACATCTCTTTCGGTCTCCAAAACTAGCTTGAATAATTGTTTTTCGTAATAAATAATTCATATGTTTTTCTTTTAGCATCTTCATCAATGCTTTGGTTTTATTAGGAGATTTTGATGGATTTTTTCTTTCCATTTAACAAACAAATTTTTTTAAATTGTTCGATTTCTTTGTTTTCGAGTTGTTTTGTTTTTAATAAAAAAAATCACTATCGAAAAAAATAAAAGACAAATATGTAAGTCACCTTTTTTTTTTCCAACGTTCTAAGACTATTTTTTCTTTTATAATAGATTTATAAATTTATAAGTTTTAGTTGATTTGTGCTAATTGAAATCTTGAAACCCTTCTTTGTGCTAAAGAACACAGTTCATAATATCCAATTATATCCGGGACCAAAATCGCCATGGACAGAGTTTCGAAACCTCGACTAAAATACTGTGCAGGCGTTTATGGTAAATTAGTAGATAAAGTAAGTGCATTTCTGTAACTTGATAGGACACTTCACTTCGTTTCCATCGCCACTACAGTCTTACACAAACCAAACCACCAAACCCAAAACACCCCGAACACACTTGTTTCTTTCTGTGTTTTCTCTTCTGTATTTCACTCTCTACTCCTTCAGTTTCTTCCTTTCGCTCTTCGTTTCCATGGCTGCCGTTGCAGGATCTAGCTTCCTTTCACTTAGATCATCATCATCCGCTGGCACTTTCCGTCACCGGAAGATCGGTCAGTTTCACCAATCGAATCCGGTTCAGTACCGGAATCAGAACGCGGTTCAATTCAGATCGAGGAGCTCGTTTCCTTCCTCTGGTATTGTTTCTATCCGATTTTGTTTATTTTGTGTTACATTTTGATCTTTTCTCGAGTCATTGTCAAGTGCATTTCGGAAGCAGAAGTTGTAGTTGCTTTTTCTCTGTGTGTGTGAGAAGTGCTTGCACAATCTTAGTGGTTAGTTGTGAATTTGATAGTCATAAGGACATTGTGCTATGACTATGAGTGAATGGGAAAGTCAAAATCGTACCCGAGCCTATTGGTAGTAGTATCATATATCTTGGAGCTAAATGTTGTGCTCTATACTCTTCGAATGCATTCCTGTGCTGCCGAGAATTATGGCTGCAACAGTCTAGCTTTGCTATAGAAGTTAGAGTACGCCTGCCCGTAAACTCAGAACACAGGTGTATTCTTGAGGCTAAGGACAGTTGTTGCATATACTTTTGAACAATGTACAGTCTTGAATCTTATTATATATATATATATATATATATATATATTTCCGTCTGAGTTATGTTTGATCTGATGCGCGAAACACAGGTGTAAGAGCTCAAGTTGCCACTGTCGAACATGCGACCTCTGAAGCTTCTCCCAAATTGGAATCTCCTGTAGCTATTGTGACTGGAGCGTCTAGAGGTATTGGCAAAGCAATTGCTTTGTCCTTGGGTAAAGCAGGCTGTAAGGTCCGCAAAAATTCCCTGCTTACTCTTAATCTTCCAAATCTTTCAAAGTTATGAGAAATCGTTTCACGTGTTTGTCCATTTATTTCGGGACTTTGTTATCAAATCAAGACTATGATATTTCATATTTATATGGTTGCATGCACCACCGGCGCATATACATAGCATATAGAGATGTTTGTGTAGTGTGTGGTTTCTTGTAGTACTTTTAGTGTCTAATAGATTAATGTTTATATTGGTTGATTGTTTTCTGCTAATTGCAGGTCCTAGTAAATTATGCTAGGTCTTCAAAGGAGGCTGAGGAAGTTTCCAAACAGGTGAGTTATATATATCTAAGTTTTATATTTCTGTAGTTACTTTTGGTAGATTTATAAGTATAGTTCTTTCTCCACTCAACATGCTAAGTTTCATATTTGTGTGTATATCTTGAAAGCATAAGTATTATTTCAGTTACGTGAGTCTAATAACTCGCATTTCATAGATATACAAGCTAACAGATACAGATGATCCTAGATATTTGTACAATATATATATATATATTATCCTTCGAATTCATGTCTCACATTAGCTTACTCTCCATGAATGCATCTGCTTTTATAATCTCATTATTCTCTTGCCAGACGATGGCATCTTGAGAAAAGTCTATAATTGCAATGACCAGTACTTGTTTGCGGCTATTAAATGTAGATTGAGGCATGCGGTGGTCAAGCTCTTATTTTCGGTGGAGATGTCTCAAAAGAAGCCGATGTGCAGTCAATGATCAAAACTGTAAGCCAATCTCTTTCCGCTTATACACTTGACTATTATTTCTAACTTCACATTTTCTTTATTCTAGATCTGAAATTCATTTAGATTGACCAGACTGAGAAGTGAACTATATATTTGTCGGTTTTATGATTGGATCAAGTCAAAGTGACTTTCCTCTTGTATCTTATCACAACTGCAGGCTGTAGATGCTTGGGGTACAGTTGATGTTTTGGTAAACAATGCAGGTTAGTGGAAACTCATGTTATGGATCTTGAATTCATGATTATTAATATTATCTAGTCTGGGAACTTATAAGGCATAACCTCAGGAATCACTAGAGATACTTTGTTGATGAGAATGAAGATGTCTCAATGGCAGGAGGTGATTGATTTGAATCTCACGGGAGTATTCCTGTGTACACAGGTATGTGTATGAGTAAGATCGAAGTAATTTGGTGGATGTCTAGATTTTTCTTTTGAAAACTAACTTACAAAGTGTTCTTTGTAGGCAGCAGCAAAAATCATGATGAAGAAGAAAAAGGCAAGTACTCGAACTAATTCAGCATAGCTGCCACGGATTTTACCAAGATTCGTAGAGAGTCTCATATCTTTCTTTTTTCTTCCACCTCTTTATGAGACGTGGTTTAAGATTTTAGCAAGATCAAAGTAACAAAGTTGAACAGGTCAACCGGCATGAGTTTTATATTATTTAGTTTTCCATGTTACTATAGTATCTCTTTTCGATGGGCCTTTTTATATTGTAAGCCTTGTTGGTATAGTAGAATTTTAAGTAAGCGACATTTGAGTTATGGCTGAAAAATGATTTTCAGGGAAGAATTATCAATATTTCATCAGTTGTTGGTCTAATTGGAAACCCTGGGCAAGCCAACTACAGTGCTGCAAAAGCAGGAGTTATAGGCCTAACAAAGAGTGTTGCAAAGGAATACGCAAGCAGAAATATAAATGCAAGTATTCTAGATTTTTTAGAGTTCCCTTTCCTCTTTTTTTGCTTTTAATACATTTCTACAGTGTCCTTGATGAGCTATGTTAATTTAGGTCAATGCGATTGCTCCTGGATTCATTGCATCTGACATGACAGCCAAGCTTGGAGACGACATAGAGAAGAAAATCTTGGCAACAATCCCTCTAGGTGAGATATCCTGTTTCTTGTCACTTGTTGGCAGTTTTATGCGTTTGAATGTCGGAACTTTACTTTAAAATATCGCATGAGTCTTGCATTCCTATATTTTTTAGTTCACGTTAGAAGTTTGACTGGTTAAAAATGAATAGTATTCTCAGCAGAAAGAAGTGTATAGTGGCTTCTTAGCTTTCAAATGTTTGTTTTAAAAGGCTTTTTGGTCACAAAAATATAGCTTGAGAACTCTAGCATATAATTTATTTTTGCAATCTTTGCTTAAAATCCTTAGACCATTTCGCTCTATACATGACCTGTATTGTCAACTATATTGATTAACTTTCTTGCCTACAAAGAACTTACAATAAAACCAAATCAATTGTGGTCACACAAATAATGGTCGTACAGATTTTTAGACATGACCCGGATACGCATCGAAGTGTCATGACACGTTGTGCCTCTTTGGGTCAGATAAAACCTGGTCAGCTCAGGTTACCATTTGACGTTCCTAGTTATAGGTATATGCACCAACAAGCTTTGTACTAACTCCAAAAGCCAGATCTTACAGTTTATTTTATCAGGCTAGCCGACTATCGCTTTTCATTACAAACCGAAAAACACCTGTGAAATAAAATGTTATAACGTGGCACTTACAGGAAGGTATGGTCAAGCAGAAGAAGTTGCCGGACTAGTGGAATTCTTGGCACTGAACCCTGCTGCCAGTTACATCACCGGACAGGTTAATCTCTTCACTCTTTAAAACCGTTTCATAATGTTTAGCTACTCGTACGATATCACGAAACCAAATTGAACTTGAATCCGATTACTCCATTGGATAATGAGAGTTGGATAAAAAAGCTAGCGTTTCTAAGTAAAATGTCAGACCGACCAAACAATCTTTTGCTGGACCAGACAATCGTCATCATTTTTATATATAGATATCTCTCATGTCTTGTAGGTATTCGCCATTGACGGAGGAATGGTCATGTAATTCATATATACCCTCTGCGGTTAAGTCCAGAACAACAAACCGACGAATGATGTGTAGTTAATATGAGTGAGCTGTTGGGTTTTTTTTTTGCTTTTACTTTTACGAAGCTTCTCTTAATTAACATTGAATTTGCTTAGTTTTATAAAAATTTCTACTGCGGCTTAAGTTTATTTGAAATGGCAACATGTTAGATAGTGTTTGTCACGTATAGATGGCAAATTTTACTACTATTTGTATTTATGGAAACTAAACATTCCTTCCTAAGTTGTCGTTCTAGGTTAGCAAATTAAGAACACTGTTTCTTTACTGTTCTAGTCTCCTAAAACAAACAGGTAGCTTGTCCTTTTCTAAAATCTCACACAAATCCAGTAGTTATAGACTTATAGGCCAATCATGTTCAAAATTTATTTTATGTTTAAATTCTTCTTGATACATATTCTATTTTATTTCATAACCTATATTTAAATTACCTTATTTTATTTTTATATTTCCCACTAATCTTTCTTATGTCCAAACTATTTCCGCCTTTATATTTGAATTTTTTGTTTTATACCTAAAATTTAAAAGATTTTATTTCTTGCATTAAAATTTGACATCTTTTTATTTTCGTTTATCTTTTAAAGTATTTAATATATGACTTTACTTGTGGGACCTTGATTTGTTGGCACATAGCTCGATTATTTTATTCTCATTGTGTAAACCGAGAAAAAACCAACAACGCCGAATTTCATATGTCAATATTATAGCATAACTGTTTGGATAGTTCTATTTATCGATTATATAAATTCATCATAAACAGGCATTTTTAAAAAAGATTATGCAAACTATTAATAGATCAATTAAATTGTATTAATAAAACTATCCATTTTAAATTGTACAAATAAAATTATGAAACAATTTTTTTAATTAATTTAATTTAAATTTTTTATTGATAATCATGTAGGTAAAAATTAAGTTATCAATAACTTTTTAGGTTTGGAAGTTTATTAAAATCATTTTTTAAAAGCTAACGATTACATAGATTTTTTCAAAAATATAACTGAATACACAAATTTGTATGTATTTAATTTTCAAATTTTAGTATATTTTTTAACAATTTATATATATAAAAGATCAACAAAACGGAAATTATGAGTGATATTGCAAAAAAAAAAAGTATTTAAAGTATACGCAATTCCGCAACTGGAACACAGTTATTTTTTAGCCACCAAACTATACGTAACCCACAGTTGGGATAACAATCGTTTTTTAGCAATTAACTGTTGGTTTTGCATTGGAAATTTTATATGTGGCAGGGTCTTCTAGATGAGGTATTGTTAGTCGATGGGTATACTTCCAATTGAGGGGTACTAAAACCAACAGGTACTCAAACCGAGGAGTATTCAAATCGAGAGTCTTTAGATACGGATCTTGAAGATGAGGTTTCTGTAACGGATGGGTATGAAACCGAGAGCCATTAGACAAGGATCTTGAAGATGAGGCATAGTCTTAACCGATGGGCCTTTAAATGATGTATGGTCTTTTAGCCCAGTGTCTTTTAGATGAGGCAGAGTATTCTAGCTGAGGGTATTTTAGTTAAGGCATGGTCATCTAGACGAGGGTATTTTAGACGAGGGTCCCGAAGATGAGGTACTTGATTACTTGTGAAAGAATTAGTTACAACATATTATGACCAATTTTGTTAAGAAGTAACTAATACTGTTATTGGATAATAATAAAATCTACCATTATAAATTCTCTCATATGTCTTGAAGAAATATAATGATCCAATAACGAAGTGAGTAAAGTAAAAAGTAAATGCTTACTCTTGTAACACATTTGAGTGAATCTCTCTTGTAAAATACTTTGTGAGATAGTAAACTGGAGAGTTGCTCTCTTCCCCGGATGTAGGTCGATTGACTGAACTGGGTAAACAATTGTCTTGTGTTGTTTTATTTTCACAAAAATAATTTTGCTTGTGATTAGTATTTTGTATCGTATTGTTCTTGGTTTCCTATTTCAGTTTTACTTTATACATCAAGTTATTGGTGTGAATTTGACGATTCTCGCAACAATTGGTGCCCACCGAGGGGAAGATGATCAATCGAATCAAGCACCATGGGTTCAAAATAGTATATTGAGAAGTTCATACAGAGTAATAACTTCATATTGTGAAAGGTGAAAATTAGGGCAATTTTAATCCAACAGAAATGTGTTTATGCGTTAAAGGGAGAAACATAGATGTCATCACATCTTTCAGCGACAGAAAAAACCTAGATAAATCATAAGGCAATCAGTGCCATTATCTCGTGTCTTGGAGACAAGTAACCGAGAGAAGTAGCTTGAGAAACGTATATTGCGTCTATGTGGTTAAAATTTGACTGATTATATATGACTAACTCATTAACATATAGGCAGTGTCTGAAACAACAACTATACTTATACCGTACGCTGGAGACCAATTCGATAATGGAGCAGTTAATATATTTTAACAAGATTATCGATGATTTGACGAACATTGATGTGAACTTGCAAGACGAGGACAGGACATACCCCTGCAATATCTTTTACCTTAGTCGTATGCGAATTTCATAAAAGGTACCATCACTTTGGATGAAGTCCAATCAGCTTTAAGAATCAAAGAATTGACAAAATTTAAAGATTTAAAGTTTGAGAATGATAGTAAAGAAGGTTTGAATGTCTCAAAGAGAAAGGGGAAAATAAACAAGTAAAAATCTAATACAAAGGTTGGTGGTGACATCTCAAAGTTGAAATGTTAACATTGTCACAACATTGGTCATTTCAAGAAGAATTATCCTCATAGACAAAACAATGGTAGTTCGTCTGCTCAGATTGGTGTAAGTGAAGGTTATTAGAGTGTGGGAGTACTAACAGTGGCAATTTGGAACCTCAGGAAAGATGGATCATGGATTCAGGATATTCATATCACATATGTCTAAGAAAAAAAATACTTTGAGACCTTACAATTAAAAGAAGGTGAAGTTGCGCGTCTTAGTGACAATAAGGCGTGCAGATTTCAAGGTATGTGTTCTATCAGACTCAAAAATGTTTAATGATCATGATTTTTGTAAGGATATGAGGTATATTCCCGAACTTAAGAAAAAATTATGGTTCATTAGCATGTTTGATAATCTAGAATATTACACTAGAGTAGACAGCGGAGTAATGAGAATTCATGGTGCTTTAGTAATAGCCAAAGGGTCTAAAATAAATAATATATATATTTTAGAAGTTTTCATTGTTATTTTGTAATGCATTAATAACTAGTGTAGAAACTCCAAACATAACTAAAGTATGACATTTGAGGTTAGGTCATGTAAGTGAAAGAGGTTTAATTGAATTATTTAAACAATTTTTTCTAGGAAAAGAAAATTTAAATAAATTATAAAATTTGCGATAACTATACACTAGGCAAACAACACAATGTGAAGTTTGGGTCGGGAGAGCACAAGTCTGCTAGCCTATTTGAGTATGTTCACCCGGACCTTTCAGGTCCATCGTTTATTTCTACTTAAGGGAGGAATTCATATTTCCTTAGCATAATTGATGATTATTAGACGAGTATGGGTGTATGTCTTAAAAAAAACAAAAGTGACACTTTTGAAAAATTTAAAGAATAGAATACTCTTACAGAAAATCAAGTGAGAATTAAACTTAAATTTTTTAGAACTAACAATTGGCATGAAGTTTGTTTCAGAGCATTTTAATGAGTTTTGTAGGGAAAAAGGTATAAAGAGGCATACCATTACATACATACCAAAACAAAATGGTCTTGCATAAAAAATGAACATGACCTTGTTGGAACAAGTGAGGTGTATGTTGTTAGAAGCTGGATTACTCAAAAGTTTATGGGGGTAAGTTGTTAGTAATGTAGCGCACTTGATCAATATATGTCCATCAACATGAATAAATCTAATAACACCTATCGAGGTTTAGTTTGGTCGGGGATAAACTATTCCAACTTGAAAGACTTTGGAGCTTTTGCATTTTTCCATGTCAAGTAGGATAAGCTTGATGTTAGAGTTGTTAAGTGTGTGTTTTCATTGGTTATCCTGAAGGTGTGAAGGGTAAGAGTTGTGGAAGATATAACATATAAGATCAAAGTTTATAATAAACAGATTTGTTACCTTTGATGAGACTCGAATGATATCAAGTGTAAAAACCTGAATTCAATACCATAAATATGGGTAGTGAAAATTCAGTTTGAGGTGGAGCCTTCTATTGATGAGAGGGAAAATAGGATTAGACTCAAGAGCCTAAAGAAAGTGGAAGCCAAACAATAACTGCTCCAGGCTATCAGCTAGCACAAGATAGGGAGAGGAGAGTTATTGATCCACCTAAAATATATGGTTATACTGACCTTATTTGTCATACTTTGAATGCGTCTGAAGAGGTGTAAGATTCATAAACAATAAACTTGAGGGAGGCATACGAAAGCATTTATTGGGAAAGACTAGCTGAAGGCAATGAAAGATGAAATGCTTTCATTGGAGAAGGTTCAAGCTTAGAAGATTGTACCATTACCTAAGGACAAATGGGTAATTGGTAGCAAATGGGTGTTCAAAATAAAATCAGGTATACCAAGGATCGAAGTACCAATTTATAAAGCGAGAATTGTAACAAAGGTTTTTAGTCAGGTGGAAGGGATCGATTCTAACAAAATCTTTTCATCAGTGGTAAAACATTGTTCTATAAAGATTTTTATGGAAATTATAAATATATATGATCTTGAGTTGGAACAGATAAATGTGAAAATCGCATTCTTACATGAATAGTTAGATGAAACAGTTTACATGCAACAAACTGAAGGTTTTATGGAAGACAACTCAAAAGTATGTTTGTTAAAGAAATCTTTGTATTGGTTGAAGCATAGTCCAAGGCAGTGGTATCGTCGGTTTGATGATTTCTTATTAAAGACTGGTTTTGTGATAAGCAACTATGACAGTTGTGTGTACATGGAGAAGAGGGATGAGAAAATCATTTTTTATCTTATTTTTTTTATGTAAATAACATCCTTATAGCAAGTTCTGACAAACAAGAGATTCAGAGGGTCAAAATGAATTAAATGGTGAATTTGAGATGAAGGATCTTGCTAATGCAAGGAAAATACTTGGGATGGATATCACGAGAACCGGAGTAAAGGTGAGTTATTCTTATCTCAACAGATTTACTTGAAGAAAGTGGTGGAGTTGTTTAGAATGAAAGATTCTAAGGTAGTAAACACTCCACTAGGCCATCATTCAAAATTATCAATTAAAAAGTATATTCAATCTAAGGATAAAAATAGAAAATGGAGAGTACTCTATACAAGTGGGGTTGCAAGCATCGTGTATGGTATGGTTTGTAGTATACTTGATTTATCATACACAAATGGTATGGTAAGTCAGTTTATGGAAATCTCAGGACAAGTTTACTGGAAAGATTTGAAATGGGTGCTTATATATATATATGAATGGGTCCTTAAAGATGTGGTCTGAAGTACACTGAAACAGATCCATGCAGTAATGCTTTGGAGGGGTATGTGGATGCGGACTATGTAGGTAATATAGATACTAGGAAATCCTTATCAAGTTTTGTGTTTACATTGTTTGGAACATTGGTTACTTGGAAATCCAATTAACAATCAGTTGTAGCATTGTCAACAACTCAACCGAATACATAGCCCTTGTTAAAAAGGAAAACCATATCGTTGAATGGTATGATTAAAGAAATGAGGATTAGTCAATGATGTGTGAAAATACATTGTGAAAACCAAAATGTCATTAATTTGGCGAATCATCAGGTGTGTCGTGAAAGGACAAAACACATTGATGTTCGGTTGTATTTTGGTAGGGACATGATTGAGACAAAATAAATCATGGTGGAGAAATTAACATTAAAAGAAAATCCAGCAGACATGTTCACCGAATCATTACCTAGATCAAAGTTCAATCATTACTTGGACTTGATTAACTTCGTTGAAGATTCAAAGAATATTCGAGAGAGAAGTAATGTGGTTGGTAAGAATTTGGCATCACCATCTATTTAAAGACAAGGTAGAGAATTGTTAGTTTTGTCTTGGAAATTTAAGATGAGGCATGGTCTTCTAGATGATGGAGGGTCTTTTAAATGAGACAAAGTCTTATATATGAGGTTGGGCCTTATAGATGAGACATTGTCTTCTAGACGTGGCATTGTAAGCCGAGGACCCTACTTCCAACGAAAGGGGTTTCCAAATCGAGGGGTACTCAAATCGAGAGGTACTCAAACCGAAAGTCTTTAAACAAATATCTTGAAGATAAGGCCTCTGTAACCGAGAGTCCTTAGACAAGGATCTTGAAGATAAGACATGGTATTTTAGACGAGGGTCCTGAAGATGAGGTACCTGATCAATTGTGAAATAATTAGTTACAACAAATTATTACCTATTATGTTAAGAAGTAACTAATTCTATTATTGGAAAAAAAACTACAATTATAAATTCTCTCAGACATTTTGAAAAAATATAACGTTTCAATAATTAAGAAATCTTGAACATAGTCTTGAAAGAAGAGTTTTAGGGAAGTGAGTAAAGTAAGGAGTAAAAACTTATTCTTGTAACTAATTTGAGTGAATCTCTCTTGTAAAATACTTTGTGCGATAATAAATTAGAGATCTGCGATCTCCCTTAGATGTAGGTTGATTGACTAAACTAGGTAAACATTTGTCTTGTGTTGTTTTCTTTTCGCAGAATTAATTTTGTTCTTGATTAGTATTTTGTATCCTCTTGCTGCTTTTGGTAGTCTATTTCGATTTTGCTTAATACATCAAGTCATTGGTGTGAGTTTACCGAATCTCGCAACACAAATTACGTGTAATTTCACAACTGGAAAATATGATTTTTTGCAACCAGATTACACGTAATTCCACAACTGAAACACAATTGTTTTTTCGAGATTTATTTCAGAACCAATTTACATGTAATTTCACAAGTGAAAAATAACAAAAAAAAAATGCAATTTCTTTTATATAAACCTAATTTTGTTAATACTTTGGGATATCTTTTTGGAACTATAAATCGAAAAATATCATTTAAAACAAAAATAAAAAACATAAACTGTTAAAAGTATTCTGAACTATACTCATTTATAAATACTAATTTAGTATTTACAAATATTCTTTTCCGTAAATAAATTTGATAGTAGACTCTATACTTTTTTCACTCAAGACTATTAATTTAACTTTCTGAATCGTAGTTTCTTTCTACCTTATATATAATTATATATTAATTTAAGATTATTAACCTGGCCAAGTCAATAGACCTATGTGAGCAGGCACAAAAGAATCATATTAAGGCTAAGTACTAGTTGGATACAACAAGAGTAGTTATCTATTTATCATTATAATTATAATTATAATTATAATTAAGGTACTTACCTACCAATTAAAACAAATCATTCTCCTATCTTCTTTAAATTATTATTTTAGTAGACTTTCCTAAAATAATTTGTTTGTATTAAACGCAAAGATAATATAAAACTAGTGATTAACGAGGGCAGTTTCTTTTATTAAATCATTTTATAGTTCTATTCAGGTCAAAATTAACCATCTTTTGTTGATAAATATTTGAATTATTCGACTTCATAAATTAATATAGAACCCTGAAAACCGTCACTTATTGAATATAAACACATTTGTGTATAAATTTCTAATATAATATATTATGATTTCGTGACTACAAATTTTGTCATAATGTGTAATATTAAAAGTTGAATCGGAAAAGTTTATTGGATGATTGCTTGAGAATAAAGCTAATTCTTAATCTAGACGTCCCAACCTATATGACTATAACAAGGTATTGGATTCAATCCTTTAAAGTTATATTTTGGATATAAATTCAAAGTTTGAGGGCCAAAAATTTAAATGACTATTCATATTTTAATCATTAAAAGGTCATAGTTATGTTATATTTTATTATCGTTAAACACAACATTAAGTCCAGTATTTTATCATTCCAAAACAAAAACGAATTGGTTTAACAATACATTAAAATAATGTTTACTGTTCCTTAGCCAGTATTTAGTTTTATAAATTGGAAATTGCAGTAAACAATGACCAATTCGTGAAAATATGTTGCATTGCGGCTAAAGTTTATTATTGTTGGAGAATGACTATTTTCACATTATACATTATATGAATTGGTCTTTGTTTGTTAAAAGAATTTATTCGTTTATCTTATTTAACAATAGGGTTTCATGTAATTTATAATACAAGACTTTTAAAAAACTAGCTAACTATTTTATTTTGATTTTTGTATGTATCTATTTATTTATTTATATTTGGTATATTTTTTATCATCCACGCTATACAAACAAAAATATTATAATAATAGAATATGTTTTAAAAATAACAGTAAAAAATTATAAATTTTTATTAACATTTTAAAATGTTATATTTAAAGTTATAAATCATTTTTCATTTTATCCTAACATGTCTTTTTAATATCAGTATGTAATAGTTAAGATTGAAAATGTAATCGATTATTGCGACTAATTCGACATTCCACTATGTGTTGGAGATTCAATGTGTAACTGATCATGTCGTGCCGGACAAAAATGATGACGTGTCTAAATGTTTTTTGATTTTTTTTGTATGGTTATAAATAAAGTCTTAGAGACAGTGGCGTGGCCAGGATTTACACTCTGTGGTGTCCTGGTTATTGTCCAAAAAATATTTCTTTTGCGGTGGAAGTTGTAAAACGGTGTTGTGATATATTTTTATTTTTCATCTATATAAAAGTTGTTTATTTGTTTAAGTGAGTCTTACATATTATTTTTGTGAACATTTTGAAGTACTATTATAATATATAAAAATAGAAGTTGACTAATAGATATATTAATTAGGACATCTATTATTAATGAACTCGAGAGGCTATGTTGTTACGGTTTGATCGGGTTTTAGTTTGAGCTTTTTCAAAGTATACAAAGACTAATAGATTTATTGATTAGGACATGTATTGTTAGTGAACTCGAGAGCCTATGTTGTTACGGTTTTATCCGTAAAGCAAAGTAAAAAATTATAATTTATGCAGGTCTATTTTGTTTTGAAATTGAACTCTACAGCTTCCTATCTTAACAAAAAATATACTTTAGTTTTTGAAGTTTGTAGTTAGAGTTTTTCTATCTTAACCGCTTGTTGATCAAATTTATATAAATTTATATTATTTTTTATTAAGATATTTATTTAATACTATATTAATATTATAATATAATATTAATATGTTATTATATATATAATAATAAAATAAACTGAAGTACAAAAGAACCCACAGCTATGTATCGAACTCCAGGCCTGTGGGTTCCCTCAGGTGTATCTCTCCGACTAGACTAGAGTATAAGGTAGAATTAACATTACAAACATTTTATTTATTTGAGTTAGGTGGGTTCCTGGGACCCCACAGGACCCCACCTAGCTCCGCCTGTGCTTAGAGTATTTGTGTTTTTAAAAATCAACCGAGTATTTGTGTTTTTAAGAATCAACCAAGTATTTAAACATACAAACGAGTTTCTACTTAAAACATTTGTCTTGGATAAATCTATCTTTAAATTATTATCGTGAGAAGCAAGTTTAGTTGATCTTTTATTCCATTTTTTATCCAGGATGTTTATAATATGATTCAAAGTATTTCCATGACTTTTGTGTTGAAATTCGATATATCTTTTATATATCATCATCTTCCATCTGATTTTGTTTGTGAGTGTTCTTTAAATAACAACGATTCAAACCAGCACTTTGTCTATCACTACACGCATCATCTTAATTTTTTCAAATGTGAGTGTTATATGAACAACAAATTCTACAACCTAACCATTTTTTTGCCTATATAATCTACTATCGTGACTGAAAAGTTCTTTATCACTAAATTATCATTCTTATACACAACCAGTTACAATAACGGAAAACATATGGATACTCTTGTTCAAATGATGGTTGTTATGCAATAACATATGCAAATATAAAATAAAGTGATGGGAACATAAGGTGAACAAGTTCTTATTATAAAAAATTATTTGGGAGAATTTATTAGGTGAATTGAGCAGCCCCCGATAAGATTTGAATCCATCATAAACCTCCAAACTTTATGCAATAATAGCATGTTAAAACAGAAGATAAAGATGATAAAATGCATGGTTTAGAAGATGACCTTCACTTTATTTGCTTTACCAAAACTAAAAAAGAGATCATCTTATGAGATAAAAAGCAACAAAGAAACAACCAACAATGCTTAAAAATGCAGAGGTAAAGCTAACATTTCACGTATTTATTAGAAAATCATATCATAATTCTTAATAGATTGGTAAATGCGTATGAAGTGTATTTTTGAGTGTTGCGGATATATTGAGCAAATGAAGCTTATCCTAGCTATTGCAATTTTCAGAGAGTGATATTATTTGGTAGGATAAAAAATAGCAAAAAGGAGGCAACATGTTAGGCCTATAAATAATTGAGAATACACGTAGTTTATAATAAAATAGAGGTACGTACCTTCTCATTACCACCGTGACCTACAAAAATATTTTAGGAAGCTGTCACAAGGAACCAAAATTGTTGAGGATTATTTTGATGAGTTTGAATAATTCAAAAATTGTTTAGAACTAGAAGGGTTTGAGGAAGTACTAATGACAAGGTTAATGGATGATTTATAAGAATTTATTGCAAGAAAGATGTACATACAACAATATACTGAGTTTTGTGAAGTATTCCACATTGTTATCCATACTGAGCAATAAATTAAGTGGGAAACATCACCTCAAATTGGACAATAACAACATAACCATGTACTCCAAACAACAACAAGTCGTTTGATAAATGAAAATAATTAGATATTAATACAAAAGGAAATAGAAGAACACTTTAAGTCCCAAAGATTATAAAAGTAGAAACAACTCTTACTAGAGCGCCTGAAGTTAAGTATTTTAAATGTAAAAAACGTACACATTATGCTAAAGATTGTTCAAACCACTATGTGATTATTATCACTCAAAATGGAGAATATGAGTCACAAAGTGAAAAATAGTACCATAAGATGAAACTAAGTATCCAGATGTTGGTGATTTACTGGTAGCAAGAAGAATCTTAAGTGAAATGATCCAATCAGAATAAACCTTCCAAAGAGAGAACATGTTTTACATCATATGCATTAACAAAAAAGTATACAATTTGATCATAAACGAAGGTTCTTATACTAATGTGGCTATCAAATTTTATGATAGAATGATTGGTTATTGCAAAGACAAAACATTCAAATCCTTACAAACTACGATGACTCAATGATAAAGTTGAACTATGCATCACGGATCATGATATTATTCCATTCATCATAAACAAATATCAAGATGAAGTTATGTGTGATGTAGTTCATATACAAGCTGGATACCTAGTGTTTGGTAGATCGTGACAGTTTTATCGTGAAGTATGTCATAAAGGACACAAAAACTTCTACTAATTTGTGCATAATAATAAATAAAATACGACATTCGCATCTTTTAGCTTATTTGGAGTTCTTGAAATAGAAACATGAATGGCTAAGAAAGTCGAAGTAAGTAAATCAAATATTTAATTATCTTTTAATATTGTTTGCAAGTCCATGAACGCTTAAAGCAATGTACTGTTTTTTAAAGCGTTTAAAGTTAAGAGTTACCATGTTAGAATTACCAAATAAAATGACAGAATTTTGGACAAGTATATAGATTTTTTTCCAGAATAGTGGTTTTCCCCATCTTCGAGACATTAAACATCAAACTGATCTTATTTATGGTTATGTATTACCAAACAAGTTAGTCTATCGTATTAACTCAAAATGAACTAAAGAGTTGGAAAAATAAATACAATAATTGATGGTCAAATAATACATCAGAGATAGCCTCATCCTATGTATTTTACCGATTACAATGGTACATAAGAAATGCGGTAGTTAGATAATGTGTGTGGATTATCGTTCCATTAACGATGTCATCACCAAATAATGTTATTTGATTCTAAGATTTAATCACATATTGGATGTACTTAGTGGTTCCACAGTTTAATACAAATTTGATTTAATGAGTGGTTATCACTTAGTCATAATGTAATAATTCAAAACCAAACAAGGACCGTATGAATGACTAGTTATGATATTTGGGCTTACTAATTCTCCAAATAAGTTTATGAGGTTAATAAATCAGGTTATGATAGTATATATTAACAAGTTTTTTATGGTATACTTTGATGACATACTAATTTACAACAAGTGTTTGAGAGGGAATCTAAAGAACCTTGAGTTGACATCGCAAACTCTAAGGCAATAAGGTTTTTATGTTAATTGCAAGAAGTGTACATTATATGCCGAACAATTTGGACTTTTTGTGATTTATCAAATTCAAAAAATTTATCAAGAAAATATCAAATCAATCCAATAATGGGCAACACCAATGACAATTGGATATTTTCTAAGTTTTCATAATTGTCTAGTTTTTAAAGAAGATTTGTGAAGGATTTCAAAACCATTAAATTTATGTCACTGATGTGAATAAGAAAAATACGGGGTTTAAGTATAAACAGGCACAAAATAAGAGTTTTTAAACCTTTAAATACAACCTCAAACAAGAACTAATTTTGGTTATTTTTTATTTTGGCAAAGCCTTTAAGTGGAGTATGATGCTTTAGGTCTGGCTATTGGAGGTTTATTGAGTCAAGAGGACGTCTCATAACCCACTTTAGTAAGAAATTCAGTGGATCAAGACTCAACTATCCAAAATATATGTATGAAAAGTGGTGAGATCGTTGGAAACATGGCAAAATTATTTATTGTCTAAATTTTTTATTATTCATATAGATCATGAAACTCTTTATTATCTAAGAGGATAAACTAAATTCAATAAGACGTGTTAGGTGAGTTTATTGAGACATTTCCTTACACTATCAAATACAAAAAAGGAAAATAAAACATTGTATTATATGTATTATCAATGATACATGCATTAATATCTACATTTGAGGCAAATGTTCTAGATTTGAACACATGGAAAGGTTGTATAAAGATGATCTAGACTTTAGATATATTTACAATGCGTGTTCTAACAGAAATATTTGGTTTGTTCTACAAACATGTTGAGTTCTTGTGTAAAGACAAGTGTTTGTGTATTCCACAAGATTATATGTGTGATTTGATCATAAGAGAAGCATATGAAGTAAGTGGTGTGATCACTTTGGAAAAGATAAGACCTTAGATGTTATTGATGATAAATTTTACAACCGTTGTATTATTTGCACAAGACTAAAATCCATATTACATCCTCATGGTATTTATCTACCATTTTTTATTCTTACCATACAATGGGTATTTATACCTATAGATTATGTGTTAGTACTTTATGAAACCATACATAAAGACTCAATTTTTTTCTAGTTGACAATTTCTAAAAAATGACACATTTTATACCATGTGTTAAGGTGAATCATGTTTCTTAAACATCATAATTATTCATCAAAAAATAGTGCGTTTATATGGAATTCCATTTACTTTTCTCTCAGATCGAGACACTAAATTTATCAGCCACTTTTAGAAAACGCTTTTGAATAAGATTAGAACTAAGATATTATTTTTAATAATTTGTCATATCTGAATCGATGACCAAAGTAAAATACTAATTTGTACACTATCGAATTTATTTAGAGCTACTATGGGTAAAAATATGAGAAATTGGTTGGAATGTTAACCATTAATTAAGTTTTTTTTATAACTATGCTACCCACACTATTACTAAACTGTCTCATTTTGAAGTTGTGTATGGGTTGCCTTTGAAGTTGTGTATGGGTTTCCTTTGAAGTTATTGAACTTATCCTCGTTACCACCATTATAGTATTCAAACTAAAATATAATAAACAAGGCTAAACTTGTCAAAAAATACACCATAAAGTTATAAATAATAAAAAATAAAAAAGATTAATATAAGTGTCAATGAGATGAATGACGCAAATAGTTAACCTTTGAATTTGAAGCATGAGTTTGGATACATATGATACCAAATACTCCCATAAACGATTTTTTAAGCTTCTACCTCGTGGAGATGGTCCATTCAAAATTCTAGAGCAAATGAGTGATAATGTCTACAAATTGGAACTTCTGAAGATATAAATATTTTGGTAAGCTTTAACGTTTCCCATTTATCTACATTTGAAGCAAGTGGACTAGTTTTGAGGAATAAACCTCTCAGGAAGGAGGGAATCATTAGAAAATATAAACATATTTGATTCAAGATTGACATGAGATCATTAAAGTACCATTTTTTGGAATTTGTCCTATAATACGATCAAAAGCAGGAGAACTTCATGGAGAGTTCAAGAAGGATGTAGAGAGTCGTACGAGTTAAATAAAGCATGAACCAACTTACACAATAAATGCTTTTAGTTAGAGAAAATAAAGTGATTTCCTTCGTCAATTTACAACAACCTCTACAATGTCTCAACCACTTCTATAATTTCAAGATGATATTATCAAATGATAAATATCATAAATCCACTATAAGTTAGTTATCAATATCATCTTATTTCGTCAAGACACATATAAGACCTTTATTATAAATGACATCAAGGTGACGAAATTCAAGAGTCAATGAAAGTTATCTTGTTTTTCTTATCTAATAATCACATTTGAAGTCTTCGAACTCATTTAAATATGTTTAGAAACCCAAGAGCCATTTTTGTGTTTTCTAAATATCTTTTGGTCTCTCTTTGTATTGCTATAACTAAAGCCTTGTAGTTTTTTATAATCAAACATAAAATCGAGTTTCTACTCGAAAAAATTATCTGGAACAAATCTACCTCTAAACTATTCTTGTGAAAAACGAGTTTAGTTTATCATTCATTATGTTGTTTTTTCCATGACGAACCTAATTTGGTGCTTATGAGAGATTTTTCGTCATTTTTCTGACCCCGGTCGAATTTATCATCACATTATATATAATTTTTGAGTCTTATTTAAAGAGAATTAAGTCAAACCAACGCTTTATGTATTGATACACATATAATCTCAAAATTTTCAATTTATGAGTGTTCTTTGAACAAGAATGTCTGTAGTCAATCTAGTTTTATGCTTACATAACCGGAAGCGTATGTACCATTATTTTTGTCAAATCATAGTTATATCAAGGTACGGAAGCTAGTCACTCTAATAATGAATGAGCATTTTTTATAAATAAATCATATCATTTATCGTACCTCAAACTTTTATCTGATCCAAACATATATTCTGCCTAACACTGACCAAGCTATATGTGGTTTAAACCACCGCAACCAGTTTGGTTATCATATTTTTTACCGGACCATAACCTATTATAGTTTGGGACCTCTTCTTTTGGATAAATTTTCTTCTAGGTTTTAACCAATACAATATGGATTAATATGATGCGTCGAGCGACCCAAATCACCACCTCGAGTAATCCCGTAATGAAATGCTTAAAGTTTTAAGATACGACTGTATTTTGCATTGGTATTTTTCAATAATATTTAAGATAATTACCATAAAATGTACAATCAACTTCCTCCGAATTCCATCCACACTTTCGAGAGTTTGTGGACTCATTACGACACTAACTTATGTGTAGTAAAATGATTCATACGGAATGAGACTATATTATGCATTACAAGCATGACCCGAATGAGAGCCTATGAGATTAAATCCGACATTTTGTCAAAATAAAAAATAGTTTGAATAAATGTCATAAATGTTATATATCCGCACATTACGAGCATAAAAACTTGCATATACAAGTATTTTTTGCAGATTATTATTAGTTAGAATTTTAGACGACGAACATGAATTGATCTGGCACTACGAAACTTATTGGCACTTTGCGAACATTATTCAATTATAACATTTGGCCTTATATATAAAGCAATATATCTTGACAGTTAAGGCATTTCTTTTATCGAACCCTTTTCCCAAAGTTTTAGGATAACAAAAATATATCTTCATAGTAGTAAAATATTATGGCAAATATTTGAGTTAAATAATTAACTTATTTTATTAAAATTATTATATGTAATAGGTATGATGTCCCTCGGTAATCACTATCGACCATGTAATATAATTTTATAATATTTAATGGAAAATATTTTATCGTATAAGAGGTATATATTAAAAATAATTTAGCACGATACCACCTGTAAGCCAATAACCAGGTCGAGGTCACGAATTGAACCCTCATATAAGTCATATGATGAACTATTCATGGTATTTAGCAAATAATTGGATATATTTCAAGAAATCATACGAGCATATATGACCACATATAGAATAATTACGAGAAAATATATTTTCACTCTACTTACACAATTATGCAGAATAATCTAATGCGATGAACAAGATGGTCGAACTAAACTGGGTAGAAAATAGATGAGTCATACCTCGTTTATATATGCACATTTATTGAATTTGATATGAATCCAAATCCCATAAATGGGTTTTCAATTAAACACCAATAAGTAGACAAGTTCATTCCGAATTTGGAATATTTATATATTGTGAATAAAAAAATAAATCATGAACTTATGAGTTGGTAATAACTATATATCATGTTAGAAAAAAACTCGAGCATGTCAAACCCTAGATATATTAAATTCCCTATTTTTTTCTATCTAATTTATCGTACTTATCATATGGTGTACTATTTCATATGGTAGTAGCACGTGAAAGTATTAATGAAACACATGCACATTTTGCTATAATAAAATTAATTTTTTGTTATTTGTGTGTATCTTATGCTTTAATTAGTATTCAAAGAATAAAAAAGAAAGAAATATACCATGCGTACTGTTTCTTGAGGATATTCTCCTAAAGTTCCATTTCATATATCAGACTTGTCGGGCTTCTGTAGTTGTGGTCCCAAATAATTTTTGTTAAATTATTTTGGGAAGTTTTACATCTCTTTCGAGTGAGACCGATCATCTTGTTTGGAAAAAATCCGACCATATTAATAATATAAAATAATTTTAATAATGAGATGTTGTTTGGAAATGAACAATTATCTTAACTATCCAACTCAAAAGAGAAACTAAATATATTTACCAGTTTGAAAAAAATAAATACAATATCTTATATAACTAACTCGAAAGTATAAAAAATGAAAAAGTCCAAAATTGATAAAACAATCGAGTCTATAAACTTTAACAAACTTCATATTCACAATATTTATTCTGACCATCGAGGAATTGTGTAAAATCATTAAAATAAAAGACTTCAAAATGAAAAAAATCGTCATGGATAATCGAGGACTCGATTATACTAATGATTCATAAAATTATCTTAACCCCCCCCCCCCCCCCAAAATATTTGGTTTTAACAAAATGATAAAAATTAAAAATAATACACCTGAATTTAACGTGCCAGATCATATTCGGCATGATAAATCTCACGTTCAAGTCCATTATCATGCATCATTACGAGCCAAATTATGTCGGACCATATATGTTTTTGAGAGGTATGTTCTTTAAAATACCATAGAACATTGCATAACGAAAGAATGATAAAATCATAAGATCAAATATGTCGTAATTATCCTTGTAATCCTTTCGATTAACTAGGTTGTAACCTTAATGATGGTCTCAACTTATTTTTTTTTTGCTATAATGTGAATGTTTGATATGACGCGGTACATGTCAATTAAATATGTGTACATAAACAACATGATATTTTTTTCATCCATGCACGAGCATATTTTTAACACATTTAAAAGATTGCTTACGAAGTCATTGACCATTTTAAATCACTTTAAAAATCATGTCACTTTATATTTATTTTTTCACCGATGTACTGAAAAACTACTTAACGCATGAGTGAGAAGCTTAAAAGTCTAGTCTTTGGAATTGTTTAGAGGTTCTTCAACATCCCAAAATTATCTAAGATCGTCGAGAAACAATAATAGTCATAATAAGAGGCAATAAAAACACAAAAGACAAGTACTATTCCAAACAACATCGCACCTAAAGATTAAGCTTTATGTGACATACTATGGATTCTGAAAGTGGTTGATATGTGGCCATGGTTTGAGTTAATATGAAAGTAGAGAATTAATCTATAGTTTACTGAAATTTATCCAACGTTAGAGGTCTTGATTATTCAAGATTTATGATAACACTAATTATTGACCCTATTCAAAGTCGAGGCCCAAAAAATCATCATTAGAGATCTTTTTACTTTCTCATGCAAGCTAATAAGATCTAAAATAATATGTTTCCCTACTTTGATTTCTGGAATATTTTTCAAAGTTTAGACAAAGTGACACATTTTGTTGATATTTTTATCTCTTAAATATTTTATAATCCTTCTATTAGAAGAAGAAATTTTTCAACATCAAGTTGTTCGATAAAATATCTCATTTAGGACATTTAGTACATGTTCAACAATTATGCTTGTATAGTTTATACAATATTAGTTTTTACCTTGTAATTTCTTGCATCATCCTCATCACTCTATATTTTCTCTTTTATATAAAAATTACTCATGAAGTTTGGACATACCCGACCTTCCAAGAAAGATGAACCTTTGAATGACAATTGTACTCACAACTGTAGGCATCTTAATCAAACCGACTCAGGAATATGGGTTGCTCAAAAATAATTACAAAAGCGGGGGCGAGTTATGGTTTTTTAATTAACATTTTGGGTTCACTTGTGGTTTTATAATTGTATATCGTACCACAAATTTCTGCATTAAACCGAGTACCACATGTATCCGTCCGAAAATCTTCCTAAAATTATAAATAAAAATAGATTATTTTCATAGGAAATTTTATTCATTGGTTTGCCTTTTATTTTTATTTTACGTTAATATTTTTTTTTATATTTTATTCACCATTAAATTTTAATATTGAATCTAAATTTGATAAAATTTCAATGTGGTTTGCTAAATATCTTGGGTTTTAGTTACAGATAAATCATAGGTAACCCGTGCAAGTAACCTAAACCTGTAAATTTATGTTTTGTATTAAAGTACAAATATTCATCATATTCGATTTGAATATCGAGTGTATATTTTTCTGTGCGGATGAATAAAATGTATTTAGATATCCGATTATGATATGCTATGTTATCATCTGTAGAAAACCTTCAATACGACTTATCTTGGAATTTAAGTAGTTTTCCTCTCAAATCTTGATTGTGGTTTTTTTGTTGATTTTTAATTTTTAGATCTTGAATCCAATACCTCTGCAAATAGTTAAAGTCCAAATATTGTTTTTGATCGGTGCAATATACATTGAGTTTGCATGCATTCCTTTTAAATTTCCATCTAATATTATATCAGAGCAAACA
Organism: Limnanthes douglasii subsp. nivea; assembly: GCA_036936605.1. Taxonomy (NCBI): domain Eukaryota; kingdom Viridiplantae; phylum Streptophyta; class Magnoliopsida; order Brassicales; family Limnanthaceae; genus Limnanthes; species Limnanthes douglasii. Next base: position 273,887,938 of record JAUPFV010000002.1, read on the forward strand.
AATCTTGATCGTAATTTTTTTTACATAAACCACATATGATATACTTTCGCAATAATTGAAAGAACAATTGCCTCGAAGTACGTTTGGAAAACCATTAGAGAAATAATCATCATAAAATATTTGTCTCAACCATCTCTAAAGAGTTTTCATGCTCAACTATATTTATTTTGATATCTACATATCTTTTTATACGGTTGGTTTGACTTATCGTAGAAAAAAGACTTAAAGTTTATTTGAAAGTGGAAGTTGGAAACACCAAAAGTGTTATCGATCCGATATATATATGTTTGGTGTTTAAATGGAAAACTTAATTAACATTTTATTTGTAATCGATATGAAAAATAAAAAAATATTACACGCATTATTCAAGAGTTTTTAAAGAATTATAAAAAAAACTATTTTGTTGGGTTCTATGTTGATAAAATTAGTTAATTAATTTCAATTTTTCAATTTATTTAAATTCGACGATATATATTAAAAATCGTTTTGATCAATTCTTAAGTTTTAATCATATATTAGTTAGGATCTTCGCGCCAAAATTCTTGATATATTTGATAAAAGTTGTTTGACCAATCACTTCATTTAGTCTTCTCCTTATGTTTTTTTTAAATTAAAATATTTAAAAATGATATTAACTAATACTTTTAATACTCTAATCTAATAAAAAAAAGGCTTATTTTTTTTATAATCCCATATTTTAATTAAAATAAGTTAATTCATAAAAGTTATAAAAACTTTGTAAAATAAATTAATATAAGCTTTCTTGCGTAATTGTTTTTTAATATATTCTTAGCATTATCCATCTAATAGATAATAGATAGAGAACTAAAACGTGGATTTGTTTTTTAAAATTATGAATGATTTATATAACTTAAATTAAAAAGAGAGCATAATAACGGTTAGAGATTTAAAAGGATGGTAGTATTATTATACTTCATTTAAAGGATACGTACGGGAAAAAGAAAAGATACTTTAATGCTAATTAATACACTATAATCATGAACTAATATAGTTGATAAACCAAAGCAATGCCAATGATAATGCTACTTTATACACAAATATTTATATATATAAAATACAAAAATATAAATACAGAAACAAGAAATATCGCAGAGAAGCAGCTCAAGAAAACAAAAGTTCGCTTCCAGAGAGAGAGACCAAGAGAGAGAGAGACCAAGAGAGAGGGGCTGAAACAACAATCTCCAGCAAACAACGACAACATCAACAGAACTCTCATTTTCACTTTCTCGGAGGAGAGAGAAAAAAAGACGCACGAGAAAATTGCAGGCTCTGTACTGCTACGCTACTCAACTCGATCTGACTCCTTCCTTCTCTCGATCTGACTCGCTCTCTACTCCCACTTTCTTCTTCGATACGCAGACCAATAACCTCTCAAATGCGCTTAGATCCAACTCCCTCAAGCGACATTTCTCCAAATTACCATTTCCACTATTCCAACCATCCACAATTCACACCAACACTCGAATGTGGATGCTCTAATTTAACAATTACACAGCTCAATAGTTTCGATTACGATGCTGGTATGTGAATTCATACTCTCTATTCATACTTTACTGTGGGTTTCTTATTTTGAGCTCTATTGTGTTTCTTTAGGTTTAGCTTGATTTTCGGGTAGACGGAGTATATTTGTAGCTGCATTTAGCGGTTGGGATTGGGATTGGGATTGGGTTTGGGATGCCTCCTTCTCCGTCGCTAAGATTCTCGCCTAGTAGGGAAGTAAGAGGTGAGAATCACAAGCGAGGACGCAGCTTCGAAAGTGGACTGTTGTTCAAAGAAAAAGATGATGACCCTGCGTTGTTCAATAAGATGCGGAATAAAGAATCCGATGATTTCTTGCTTCAATCCTCTGATGATTTTGAAGACACTATTTGTAAGTGACACTACTAACCTATTCCATATGGTATGAAATTTGTATTTCTAAATTGTATTATATTACTGATGATCCTGCATTGTTTGGAAACGATATGTGCAGCTAAACAGTTAAAGCATTTTTCGGATTACAAACTGGGTATCAACGTTCATGTACGGGGTGAGAGTAGTGAATTGTTTGACGCTGTCGAAGATAAGAATGATTACGACTGGTGCGTGAAATGTTGTGAATTTTGTTTGCTTGGTTCTGTTTCTTTTATGCATTACGAAACTCGACTAAATAGGAAAGACAAAAGTTTGTTGATTAAATGAAGTCTAGTGTTCTTTATACTGTTAGACTTCATTTATGAGTCTAGATTTTAATAGCTGTGGCTTGTATGGTTATTAATGATCACATATTATTCGATTTTTTTTGGTACGTTTCGATGGTATCTGGTGTTTCTATAGTGTTATAAGCATATTTGTGGCTTATTTGGTGTTTTATGGTGTTTATCATAGCATCCTTTACTCCTTATGATATCCTCAATCTGATGAATTTATGATGTTATTGATTTCAAGGTTATTGACTCCTCCTGATACACCACTATTTCCTTCATTGGATGACGAACCATCAACAAATGCTGCTGCACGTAGGGGTAGACCACGGAGTCAGCCCATTTCAATATCGAGGTCATCCACGGTAAGTCAGATGATCACTCAAAGATTTTTTGCCAGTCTTAGTAAACTTGAGAAGGAAAAAATAGTTCTTTCCATGTTTGGTTATAAGGAAAATATGCCAGAAAGCACATATGGGAGAATTTTCGATAATATTAATTGAAAGTTTCGCAACTTATACATCCAAACAACGATTGTATGTTGTTAATTTGTTTCCAGCCTTTTCTCCCTAATTAATTTCATTGCAAGGTTTTGGAGATCTGAACAGAGCTTATATGGGTTGTTTTATATCTGTCTGCAGTTGGAGAAAAGCCACAGGAATAGTAGGGGTAGTCCGAGTCCAAATCGTTTAAGTCCATCGCCTCGATCTGGAGTTAGTGCACTCCAATCGAGGGGAAGACCTTCAGGATCTCATTCTAGTCCATCACCGGGTCACCGTCCTGCTTCTCCAATAAGAAAATCATCTCCTCCTGCTTCTCCAATAAGAAAATCATCTCCTCCTCCAAGTAAACCTTCAACGCCGGCTCCAACTTCACGGAGGATGAGCACAGGGTCAACTACCGTTGTCTCTTCGGGAATGAGGGGAACTTCTCCTGTAAGAACGAGCAGAGGGAACTCTTCTTCACCAAAAGTAATGGCATGGCAGTCGAATATTCCTGGTTTCTCCTTAGATGCACCACCCAACCTTCGTACTTCCCTGGCTGATCGACCAGCATCATATGTCCGGGGTTCCTCACCAGCATCGAGGAACAGTAGGGATTCAGCCACAAGAGGCAGTAGGCAATCAATGTCTCCTACAGCTACACGAAGTGTCAGTTCGTCACACAGTCATGAACGAGACCCTTTTAGTTCCCACAGCAAGGGTTCAGTAGCATCATCGGGCGATGACGATATAGATTCTTTACAGTTTACCCCCCTGGGTGACCATGCAATTACTAAGAGAGTTAGCGCTTTTCCAAATAACAAAAGTCCAACCTTTTCGAAAAAATCTCTTACGAGGCTGTCTCCAAGTTCTGCTCCAAAAAGATCCTTTGACTCGGCCATCCGTCAAATGGTATTTTTTCCTGTAGCCCCTTTTAGTTAGAATACAACTTATGCAAGTAATTCTGTCTTACCTGTGGTGGCGCAATTATAAAATGTAGGCTTACTGAAATATTCTGACTGCATATAGTGTTTTTCGCTAGTCACTGAGGTGTTAAATAGTAAGAATTTTAGATTCCGTACCATATATAGGAAACTATCCTAATAAGATTGCTTTTATTTTTGCACTTACCTGCAGCTTCAGTTATATATGTATATGTTTGGCATGTTTTAGTACTTGTATGGACAGGGATTCGGAAGGTCCAAGACTTAATTGCCTCTCATTGTTATTTATGAATGGAAGGAGACCAAATAACAAAAGATTTTCTAATTTGATACCAAAGATTTGTTACCGTCACTATACCTTGACGACCCATGTGAATTTTATCTTTGTTACTGTGTGCAGGAATGCATTTACAGTTCTTTTACTTTGGTCTGCTTCTGTCATCTTGTAATATATTTTCAAGTGTCTACTCTGAACTTTGCCAAATTGATTGCTGAAAGTAATAAATATATGTATATTAAAGCTTAAACAATTAATACTTTTGTGTAGGATCATCGAAAGGCTCCTCAGAATATGTTCCGACCTCTCTTGTCTAGTGTTCCTAGTACAACCTTTTATGTTGGAAAGAGTGGTTCTTCCCATCATGCTGACATCTCAAAAGACTCTTACATAACAACGAGCAGTAATGCAAGCTCTGAACAAGGCTTGTGTTTCCAGCATGATACTGAAGGAAGTGATCACCACCAAGATGATGTAGCGGAACTGAAGAAGGTATCATATCCTCCTGTGCAAGAGGAAGTGTTTGCCTTTGATAAGGTAGATGAATTCATTAATGACGGGACTCACAGTAGCTTATTTAATGTTCGGCCTGATGACGATGTTACGTGTGATCCATCTAAAGAGTGTAACCACTGTATTACTGATGTGGAAGTTGGTTCGCCTTCTGATATTTTGCATAGTAATCTTGAAAATATCGAGATTTGTTCCAAATGTGGATACCAGTATCGTGTGACTGAGCCAATAAAAGAAGGGAATGTTTGTCCCAGTTGCATGGATCGGCATGATCTTCTTACTGTCAACATTCCTGACTCAACAATGGTAGTTACAGACACCCCCCTGCAACTATCTGTGAAAACAGGTGATGAAAATAATGTATCAGATGAAGTGGAATCTTCGGTGCGTCTGCCTGACTCATCTATAAAAGCTTCTAATGAGGCTGGGTTGTGCAAAGAAAACATTAAAGAAGGGGATTTGTACTCTGAAAAAAAGAGGAGTCTTTTGCGGGAAACTTCTGTTACAAGTTCCTTGATAGATGAACCGATAGTTGATCAAAATCTGGTTCGATCTCAAGAAGTAATGCATTCTAACAGCGATTCAGATACCAAGGTTGATTATTCAGAAGGTGCAGGTATCACTGTGCTGTTGAAGAGGTCGAGCAGTAGCAAGGGACCTGTTTTTCAAGGTAGAACTTTTATAGCCGCTGCCAAACCTTATGAAGATCTTACCTACGCAAGAAATAGTGGCAACAGTTTTACAAGCTTCACCGGCCATGGCAGTTCTTCTACATCTTCCTCTATTGATTATGGCCGTGTGCAGCGGCAGTTAAGTGGCAAAAAGTCTGACTTGGAAAACTACAGATATGATATGGCTCTGAAATCTCAAAGCAGCATATCATCATTATCTGGAGTTTCGAGCCACGCCTTCCAAGGTTCAAGTATTGAAACGACGGCACCTGAACAATACTGTGATATCATTCCTGTCATGAATCCGGTATGCGCTGATGTTGACGGTGTTACAGATTTACACAAAAGCACAGGATCAGTTGAAACTTCGACGTCAGTGTTGTCTAGCCATACAGTTAACATTGACTTAGATGATAACTTAATCTCATCGCTGCAGAATTCAGAAGATACTGTTGCATTAGAGAATGTAGAAGGCGCCTCAAACTATGCAAGGATTGTTTCTAATGGAGAAGCTACTCCGAGTACTACAGAGTCGTGTCTGGAAGAAGAAGCTAGGCTGAGGACTGGCCTCGACGAAGCAGATGGGGCTGAGCTTCCTAGTCATAGTTGTTTTACTACAATATCAGAAATAGAAATTGAGAATTCTTCTTTCTCCCAAACTGATTACCACTCTCCATATTCAAAGAACAATAGTAATGAATTTCAGGAGCCTTCATCTTTTGACTCTTCCGCTAAAGATATGGTTGCTTCTGTTACCGAACCGAACAATGCAGATCAGGAACATGTTATTTCAGGTAACTTCACAATCTTTTATCGATTCAGTTCTTGTAAGCTAAGCTTCTTTCAATTTTTTGTTTTTCTTTGGATCTTCATATTGCGAGAAGCTCTTCAGTTCTTGTAAGCTAAGCTTCTTTCAATTTTTTGTTTTTTTTTGGATCTTCATATTGCAAGAAGCTCTTTAGGAAAAATACCAATCTCCTTCATCTTTAAGCCTAGATAAGAAATTCATACCAACCCAAGAGATTTTGAGATGTGTATTTTCGAAACCATTAACAAGTTGACAGAATTTCAAACCAAATACCATGCTAAAAGTTCGGTTTCTTGTCATAGATATATTATGATGTGCTAACTTTTCTGTTCTTACTGTGACTTTTAGTATACCTGTTTAGATCCTTGTTCTATATGAGCCAGTCTTCTTGTCAAAGTTGCATAAGAGTACTTGTATAAGCGGTTATGATTATTTAACCACCAGATGTTCAAATTTACTGAATTGTTATCTGTTTCATATTCTATGCCCTCATCAAATACAATTTCTTTTGTTACTATAGTAAATTTGTTAAGTATTAACTAACATATTAGAAATATGTAAATTTTTACTTTATTGAAAATAACTTTAAATAACTAATTTTTGTGATGATACTTGGTATAAATTGTGTGAGCTGTTCCATTAAATCTTTTACTTATCAATAGTTTTGCATATCCTGACAGATGAGCCGACCATGCTTGTGGAGTGCCATAAAGGAAGCAAAGGGAGAAGCCTTACACTCGAAGAAGCAACTGATACGATACTTTTTTGCAGCTCAATTGTGCACGATCTAGCCTACCGAGCTGCAACCTTAGCCATTGAGAAAGAGAACGAAGTTCCCTTACAAAGTTCACGGCCAACGGTCACGATATTAGGAAAATCAAATACAGGTGGGAAGGATCCACGAGGTAGAAATGTTGTTTCCAAACGACCTTCACGATCTGTGAAATCTTATCAAAAACATGTAGAAACAGATGAAAAACCTCCTCAAAACAAAATCGAAAACGATGAAAATGCCGATGAATCGACGATATGTGGTGTTGGGGTTCCTAATAAGGTTGATAATATGAAACCACCCCCGAAGCTTGAATCCAAATGCAATTGCTCAATAATGTGAAGCTTGTTAATTCCCTTGGATTTCAATGGTTTGACTCAATTTACACTCGGGATCACTCCCGTTTTCTCTAATCTTATTATATATAGAGCAGGACAAGGTTAAGTTACTTATATGTATGTTAATTGTCTGTTTATCGTCCTGTTTGAATTATTTACGCGATTGATCTTTGTGTTTTGTGAGTGCTAATTCTTGTATGTAAAGCTCTTATTCTTGCCATCGTGTTTCTTAGTTAGAAAAATTGGAGGGTTGTGGTTGCTCCATAGACATTTGTCTTGTAAGTTCTTTTCTTTTTGCTGCTGAATTAGATTGTAAAATATAAGATGACTTTTATGTACTCTAAAAGCATTCCAGAAGACTACATGTCATCAATTTTTTGTTCATAATTTATATTTTTCCCTTTAGGGTGTATGCTGCTATCAAATTTAAAAAAATTAGTTTTCCTAGTCTCAAAATCTACCATCATGAGATTTTTCAAAAATTATTATTGGAATATTTATTGTCTGATTTTTGTACCTTTTTTTTAATATATGTGTTGATATATTTCTAAACGTGTTGATACATTTTTAGCTTGAATTTAATTTCGCAATCAAATTTCAACAAATAAGCTCAAATAAGGATAAATATCATTCTTTCATTTTAACAAGAGTTCAAATAAGAAATGACAATATCCTATTGTAAAATCAAAATGCATTTCAAAGCAAAAATAATCTTTCACAGGACCAAATATAATATTAGCTTGGGCAAATGAGTTTAGAATTATAAAATTAAATATATAATTATATCAAAGTATTATTTGAAATAAAATATAAAATTATATATATGTATAAACTTACCTAAACAAATAAATTAAAAAAATAATAATAATCAATTGGATTATCGACTAAATCAATTTAATTGATGATATCTTATAATAATATATATATTTAATGCTGTATTATTTTATTTAAAAATAATTTTTAAGTTTACAATTATTATCGGAATATGTTTGAGATGCAATTTTGATTAAAATACTGAAACAAAATTTCGTTTCTGTTTAAGTTGATATATATATATATATAGTTATTGTGCCTAACTTATTGCAAATATAAGCAATATGTGATCTATTAAGCGCTTTTGTAAATATCATAGTTGTTCTCATGTTTTGACATATTCTGCATTAGTGAGATTTTGTTGAATATTTTCATGGATGTTGACAATCAATTTTAATATATTTTGTTCTTTTATGAAAAACATGATTAGATGTAATGTGCAACGCCGCATGACTATCACACCATAACGTTGCATGCATGATAGTCCTGATGCCAATATCATTCAACAATTGGAAAATACAAATCATCTCAAAAGTAGATTGAGTTATGACTCTATATTCAACTTCTACACTCGATCTTGATACAACATTTTGTTTCGTACTCTTTCAGGATACTAAATTACCTTCTACAAAAACACAATAACCAATGATCGATCTTCTTTCAGCTTTATACATATCTAAATATGCATCCGCAAAACATTATGTATTAGTATGACCATTACTACTCGCGTGGTTAATTTTTTTGAGGGTAATTTTGTAAAGTGTTTTGGGAATTTAATGTTTAAGGTAGAGAGTAGCGAGATAATTAAGCTGTATGATACCTGTAAATTCTGATTACCCTCATTAATGAAAGTGGTTGGGGTATTTATACTTAACTAATGACCCATGTGCCTGTTGGGTCGGATCACAAAGTCACGTTAAGTTTAAGGACCCATTAGCCCAAGATGTGAGGTGACCAGCAACTAGCTTAGTCACACTTTATTACTTTTGTCCTCCTCGGTTGTTTATAATAGAGGTTATATCCGAACAACCCTCCGGATAAAGGAAGTGATAGTGTCTAAAATATCTGAACTCATCAGTAGCCCCTTTAGGTCTTGCAAAGAATCTTTGGAAGAGCTAACTTTTAAGAATCAAAATCAACTTTCTCCGAACTGTTTTTGTAACCAAACTGCAGACTTTATCTTTTTCAGTTAAGAATTTCAAAAGTCAATCTGTTCGAAATTTGGTGAGACTGATTTTACCGTTCAGAATTTCAAGAGTCTATTTCTAACGTGGGACACGTGTCAAACTCTAGTTTGATCTTTCAGCCGTTTTCTCCTAGATTATCGTACCTACTATGCTAGAAAGTTGCCTAGGTTTTAACTCCCATACTTTGTAGCCCTTAATCATAGTTTTCGATCGTTCCACCTTCTCCTAGGTAACTCCCACTTTTCACTGTTATATATATATATATATATTCATTCCACTGTTTCATTGTCTTCAAAGAAAAACACAAGCATTTCTAGTGAGAAAAATCTCAACACACTCTTCAATTCGTGTTCGAGTCAATTATGTTCACAACTAGAAATGCGCTAGTAAAAGGAGGTTGGTTAAACTTGTCTGAATTGGAGAGAACGAGAAAAGTTGCAAGATACGAATGAATTGCTGTTGGCCTTCCTGTTTCTTCTGGTGAAGGAACCAATCAATCACAAGCAAACAAAGACAATGGTTCATCGTCCTAAAAAATACCCTATGTTAGAACAAGCCTTTCTCCTCTACAATCAGGGTCCTTTCTCTAAGAGTCCCAAAACTCTCTCGCTAAAGAGAAAGCTGTTTCCAGCTTTAGAAAGCCTTCACCATTTATCGCTATGGGTTTAGACACAAAAAAATCCCCCGAGAAGCATACCCGTCGCCGAATAACTTGTCAATCCAAATCTAAATCCACTCTTACCTCTTCAAAACCGACTAGTTCGAAGGTAGTAAAACCTTTTCCAGAAATCAAATTATCCGGACAGCAGCCCCTGACAGAAGCCAAGCCATCCGAACAACCTTGCATTATAATGAAAGAAAATATGAAGGATAGTTTAATGACGCCCCTTTTGAGGCATCCGAACAAACGGATGGCACAAATGCAGATCGAAAGGCCAAGACTAAAATAGGTCTGACTCATCCAGAAGCGCTTTCAAAGAGTCTGGAAGGTAAAGTAGGGCCAAATTTCAAGAAGGTTAGCGTAAAATACTTGCTATCCCTCCAGAATATAGCCTACGTATACACCCATACCGCTGAATTAGGCCATATTCGTACAAAGTGGGGGATCCCTGAGTCTATCAAGGTGAGAATCTCCGTCACCCTAGAAACTCCGATGAACTACAAACCCAACGAGCTAGTGGTCTACACAGAGGTGCTGAACTAGGGACTCCGATTTTCTTTGGATCCGGAGATAGTCAGATACTTCCACCTGATCAAGCTATGTCCAAGTCAGCTGGGCCAAAATGCTTGGTACACCCTGATGGCTGGCATCATGGATTCCAGACTATCCAAGATTCTATTTCCAATGGAACAATTCGTTGATGTGGCGAATTTGTGCAAAAATCATCACATCCCCTTATATTATTACAATATAGGGAATGACTACAAAGTAGTAAATGATATTTTGGAGTCAGAAAATTTGTGGAGGACACAATTCTTGTTCATCAGCGGGGCCTAGGAGAATGAGAAGAAAATCAAGGTTGACTCTAACCCAAGCCAGCTGACCAGTCGATTGAAGAGCATTGGTAAGTTTTATTCATGTATTTTTTAATCTTTCAAATACTAGTTAGTTACTCCGAACTGATGTTTATCTCTTTTTAATTTTTCTGAAGGAGTTCTCGGACTATGTAGAGGCAGATCAAGACACCTGTGCCAAGCTAAACACTTGGGCCTTGGAGAAATGGGACAACACTTTCCACAATTGTTCACGTTGGGGAACTTCGTGAGGTCTCATTTATGGAACACCACAGGGAGAAGAGATCTCTTATAAGAAGAACTGACCACCGCTCCTCCTGCAGATGTTATCCCGAGGAGAACTGAACCTAAAGATGGTAAGCTTTACATGCCTTCCAGGGCCAAAGCCCCTAGTCATCTGAACAAGAGAAAGAAGAAAAGCACAACAGAGCCTGAGGAGAACTAAGGCTAAAGATGATAAGCTTTACCTGCCTTCCAGGGCCAAAGCCCATAGTCATCTGAACAAGATGAAGAACAAGAGAAAGAAGAAACCACAACAGACCCACTTCAAACTGATAAGGAAGAAACATGATAGGAGAAAATTGTAAAGAAGAAGTATGATAGGAGGAAAATGAAAAGAGGAAATTGTGTGAGGGGAAAATTGTATAAACTATCAAAGAAGTAGCTAGAATAAGAAGAAAATAAGATGTAGGGACTAAAAGTGTAATAAAGGGGAATTAAAGCGTGCGGGGTCCGCAATTGTACTATAAAAGGACCATACATGCTTCACAGATCCCAAGACGAATATTTTTATTTTCTCTCTACTTAAGCTAAGCTCCCATTTTCTCTCTCTAAAAAGCTCCTGAACAAAGTAAATCAACCTATATTGACACTAAGAGATTCTCGTATCACATAATCACCCCCGGACAATCTTCAAACTCTTCAGTGGCGCCGTCTGTGGGAAGCGAAGATCATTCTGATGACAATCACTTCCTGGAAATAGTTCAGAGGAAAACTATGGAAGAGCAAGGGGTCGATTTTGTCAACAATTGCGAGGAGAACCTAGTGGGCGATGACTATCGGAACGACATGGAGGACGAGGCGCATAAGGGCCAGCGAGTCGAAAACACTTTCGAGGACTCAGACCTTTTGGCTCGAAGGAATGAACTGTTGATGGAGATCAAAAGATTGAAGGCAAAAAAGGAAACCGCACAGGAAAATCTTCGTTCCAAGATACGGAGGGAGCCAACTAGTGGGAAAGAGGAGCGCGAAACCTATTTTCGTCCTAAAAACAGGGACGATAGATACAAGGGATACGAACGACGATTGTCGAGGAGGAAAGGAAAGCGACATCTGGATTCGTCTAACTCGAGCGATTATTCTCGATATAGTTCGTCGGAGTCATCTCCCAGGAGAAATTACAGAAAGAGAAAGCACGGTCGAGGACACACTGATTACCGAAGGGGAAGAAGCTCGGAGAGGAAGTCTCCGAGGGAGAAGAGTTACCTTGCTCAAGTTGACGATCGGGCTTATGGCCAAGCGAAGTTTCCTGTTAAAAAAGAAGACATGGGCCCGCGAAATTCAGAGTGGCAGCATCAATACACTCTGCCATCCGAGGAAGGGTTGTACTTTCCGAACGATGACAATTTAAGATCCAACGTTTATCGTACGGGTCACAATTGGAGAGCTTCTCCTCTGTCCCCGTATATTTTGGTGGGAAACCTCCCAAAGCATTTCCATATCTCGAAGTTAGAAAAATTCGATGGGACGCAAGATCCGGATAATCACATCGAACAATTCAAAAATTTCATGATTAATTTCGACGACGATGATAAATTGTTGTGTAGAGCGTTTTCTCAGACCTTCAAGGGGGTAGCTTCCAAATGGTATAATAGGCTTCCACAGGGCTCGATAAATAATTTCGACATGTTCTGGAATATCTTCAGACAACACTTTGTGGGGAGCAAGAAGTTCAGAGCTAACAGAGACACGATAATCTATTGCAGACAAAAGGTTGGGGAGAGCTTGAATAATTACACCAATCGGTTTGTCAAAACGAAAACAGACATGGAGTATTGTAAAGATTCAGTGGCACTTGCATCTTTCAGGATGGGCCTACTCCCCGGATTGTTGAAGGACACGGTGGCGGAGAGTCAGGCAATGACCTTCGGAGCATTGTTGGATTAGGTCTGGTGTGGATAAAAGTTGCCTAAGGGTAGGCTGGTAATTTTAAGTGGAGTTTTAAGGTGGTGTAAAGGTGTTTCACGGTGGTGTGGTGGTGTTTTAGAGGTGTTTTAAGATATTTCAGGGTGTTTCAAGGGTGGAGAGAGAATTAAGCAGCCTGGCAGCAGTTAATTTTTCTTACCCATAGTTAATGCTGGTGGTTGGGCATTTATAGTGTGGAATTTGGGCCCTTATGGGCTTTCGGGTCAAATTTAATGGACCTGGGTCATGTTTAAAGACCCATGAGTTTTAAGCAGGTGTACAGGTAGCTTAGTCAGATAGTGATTAGGTTTTTTAGTACTTTAGTCATAGTTCGAACTGCCTTATGCTTGCAGTGTTCAAAATCACCTGTCCGGTTCAACCAGTGCTGTTCGAACTGAAGTCATGGAGTCAGTCCGAATTTACGGGGTGATTTTACCTGGGACTACCCTTCCGGGGAGCTCTTCGAATTCGGACTCATCAGGAGCCCCTTTTTTAGGTTTTTGAACAATTTTCCTTGTTTAAAGAACTGAAAAACAGTCCGATCGAAGAAGTAGTTTTCCAATTCGAAGAGAATTGAGATGGGCCCGGACAGCCCAACCGTTATGAATCCTAAACGGTTCTTTGTCAGAGGTAGTGGGACACGTGTCACACCCTGGCTGGTCACTTCATCCGTTTTTCTACCTCGAAAATTACACCACTTTATTGAACAGGTAACTTCTTTAAATGGTTTTGATGTCGTCAGCGCCGTCTTTTAATCATTACCCAACTTTTCGGATTCTCCTAGGAATCAAACCCCCTTTTTTACATTTACTATAAATACTATTCATCTTTCACAGTCTCATTTTCACTTTGCCATTTTACTCAAAAACTTCATCTCTCTAAAACCTTAAGATTTCCTTAATCGTTTTATGTTCACAGCAAGAACAGCTTTAATCAAGGGTGGCTGGCTCAATCTTTCAGAACTAGAGAGAGCTCAAAGGGTTGAAAAAGAGAAAAGGATTGCAGCAGGGCTTCCAGCATCGCCAGTTGAGAGACCAGCCACCTCAATCGAAGAATCTGATAGAGGTTCGTCTTCTTCGAAAGGTACAAAACCTAAAAAACTCTTCCAATCAACACTCTCCCCAATAGTTTCTGGCTCATCAGTCCAAGAGTCAATTCCCACCGTCGAACCGGAGGTTGTTGTTACAAGTGTTAGGAAGAAAACCACCTTTATAGCTATGGGGTCCGACTCTGATCATTCTCCAGAGAAACTGATCATGAAAAGACCAAGTAGACTGGTTAAGGGACTCTCCTCGAAAAACACCAGTGAGTCAGGGTCCGGGACAACTGTTAGGACCCTCCGGGAGAGGCCGGTCGGTCCGGAGGCCAGCAGTCCACTACCTCCAAAGGAAACCTCGACCTCAGAGACTCAAGCTGAGGTGAAAATTCAAAAACATACAACGAGTCGCCAGTCCGGAGGATCAGCTGTGCCAAGCTTCATCCCTCCCCGGGCTGTTTCTGCAGAAGCTCCCCCAACAGTAATGGAGGAGAGGATGGAAGACTCCATTGAGGAGGCTAGGTTTGAGTCCGAGTCGTCCGGACAAGCTGACACTGCCATAGTCGTTGCCAAGAAAGGCAAAGAGGACTTGTTCTTGAGCCGTCCGGATCTGCCGGAGTGCCTTGAAGGGAAAGTTGGGCCCTGCTTTCACAAGGTAGAATTTAAGTACCTTTTATCTTTGTTAAAAACCAAGTACATGTTTATTCATACTAGAGATTTGGGACGGCTTCGTACTAAGTGGGGGATCCCTGAAAACGTAAAGATTCGAATTCCCATCGATCCGGAGACCCCGATGGATTGCAAGAGAAACGAGATTGTCTTTTTTACAGAGCTGTTCAATTGGGGACTCAGGTTCCCATTGGATCCGGAGATAGTGCGCTATTTCCACTTAGTGAAGCTATGTCCATCGCAGCTGAGCCCCAACGGATGGTACACCCTGATGTCATGCATTATGGCATCCAGGCTGTCCGGAATTCCTCTTCCAATGGAAGAGTTCGCTGCTGTTGCCAGTCTGTGCAAACACCACCAGTTCCCCTTTTACCACTTTAACATGGGGAACAACCTGAAAGCCGTCGATGATCTCCTAGAGTCGGAGAATAAATGGAGGAGCCAATTCTTGTTTATAAGTGGCTCATGGGAGAATGGGAAGAAGATTAAGATTGGGGAGAATCCTAGCCTTCTTCGAAGCAGATGGAGAAGCGATCGTAAGTCCTTTCTTTTAAGTTTCTATTCGAATCTTCCCTTTTTTAAGCTTTCACTAACTAACTATTCTTTTGTTTTGCCAGAACTGCCAAAAGAGTTCGGAGACTATACGAAAGCCGGACAGGTTACCTGTGGCAAGATAAATGCATGGGCCGCAGAGAACTGGGAGAACCGGTTTCACAAGGCTTTCACTCCGGGAAACCTAGCCAGATCTCACCTGTGGAACACCACAGGTCGGAGAGATTTAACATGGGAGGAGTTCTCCACCCCTCCTGACGATGACATAGTGCTAAGAAGGTCACACGAGCTAGATGGGACCCTTTTCCTCCCTCTTCGGGCCAAAGCCCCAAGTAAAATGAAGGGCCAGAAGAAGAAAGGGAGGAAAACGGCAGTGGATACGGAGAAAAAGGCTCCAACTGACACAGAGGTGCCAGTCCCAGCTCAAGTTGATACAAGCCTTCTACAGGTGGTAGAAGTGGAAAGTAAGAGACACGGAGAGACTCCCTCAAAACCCTTAAGGGCCTCCAAACGAACTCGTAAACAAGTAAGTGATAGTGCTGACAGAGAAGTAAAAAAGAAGAAGACTTCTCAAGAAGAAGAGCCTGCTGTCCGGGATCCGGAGCCCACTTTCCCAATTGATCCTACATTAGCTGAGGAGATCCCAGAAAATCTTAACGAAGGGATTCCAAGGGAACTCCATACTGATGAGATCGAACGGGGAGAGATCAATATGGATGAAGTGGATGTCACCGGTCTGGGTTCTTTAGGTGACTACTTTCTTGGCCTGTCCAGAGATGAGTTCGCAGGGCCATACGTTCCTCCAAGTAGTTCCAACACAGTAAACTTCAACGGTAAGACTTTCTTGGTTTCCAATGAAAGGGACATTATAGCTCACTCCCTCCTTAGCAACGTGCAACCTGTGCTCACCTTGGAAAGGCAAGTCCGGAGTCAGGCAGAAACCATTAAGGAGCTTAAGTCTGAGAAGGAGAAACTGTCCGATGACCTCCGGGGTGCTGGTACCCAGATTGACTTGCTTAAGGAGTCAAACGAACAGCTGAAGAGGAGTAAAGATGAAAGCAACACAAAAGTTGCCTCTTTGGAGAAAACCCTAGAAGATCTCCGGGCTAAGCTGTCCAAGTTGGAGAAGGACTTGAAAACCTCAAAAGATGAGACTGCAGCAAAAGAGAAACTTGTCACCAATCTGACCACTGACAAACTTGCTTTAGAGAATGCAGTGACTCAGGCTGTTGGTGAGAAGTCTGCCCTGGTGAAGGATCAAGAGGCCATGATCAAGGCCAAAATTAATGCTTATGCCAAAGAGATGATACGGAGTGAGGAACTATTGATTGAAAAGGTGAAGTCTGACATGGTCCTTCTATTTCACGAGAAGTTCCCGAAGAGGAGACTTGGGGACTTATGGCGTTATGTGGATGATGACGATCTCCCATATTGGACCATGGTTGATGAAGGGTACACTGATATATCCTCATCTGGAGACGAGGAGGAAACCGGAGAGAGTCCGGGTGAAGAAGAGGCTGACCCCAAAGGAAAAAAGGTCATTGAGGAAAAAAGTGGTGTCAAGACCAAGGGAAAAGATGAGGGTGAGCCATCTTCAAAGGCTCCACCTTAGCTGGCAATTTGTTTTGCTTAATTTTTGTTCGAACCAAAGTCCTTGGAAGGCCAAGGCACCTTTTTTTTTTGTGATGCTGTCCGTTTTATCCGGACAGATTTTTGTGTTATGCTTAAACTTGCTCAAAAAGTCCTTGGGAGGCCAAGGCAACTTTAATTTTATTGAATGAACGTTTTATCTTGCACAACTTTTCTCTTATTCCATAGTCTGTTTAAATATTTCGTATTGTGAGAGTGTTCAATTTCTCTGGCTAGAATTTAAGTAGCCCTTAGATTTTTCAGTCCGGGTGGTATGGCAATCAACAGAATTTTGTAAAAACTTAGAAAATTAATTCAAAAAAGTTCCAAGTTTCATTTAAAGCTCTCCGTGGCGCTGGAGAGAGATAGTGGTATGCCCCCAAATATTTACATGGATATCTAAACAAGTAAATATTTACATAAGTTTTATTCCAAATACATTCGAAGGTGTTCAATATTCCAAGGGTGAGTTAAAACCCTGCCATCTTTGTCTTCCAGCCAGTATGTGCCAGGTTTGATTCTTTCAACCACAGTATACGGACCCTCCCAAGTTGGGGCCAGCTTTCCGAAGAGTTTTTCCTTGGTATGCAAGAAAACTTTCCTCAATACTTTATCTCCTGGTTGAAAGTCCCTTCTTTTAACCTTGGAAGCAAACCTGCTTCTCATCAAGCCTTGATAGTGTGCCATTCTAAGATGAGCTTTTACTCGCCTTTCTTCAATCAAATCAAGCTGATTTCTGATTGCTATTTCATTAGCCTGTCCGGAGAAGTTATGAACACGAAAAGAAGGGAGTGTCTTCTCTATGGGAGCTACTGCATCCATCCCATAGACCAAGGCAAAAGGTGATTCTTGTGTGGCAGCCCCAGGCGTTGTCCGGTAGGCCCACAAGACTTCTTGTAAATAACTAGGCCACTTCCCAGCAGCCCCTTCCAGATTTTTCTTTAAGCCGGACAGTATTGTTCTATTAGCCACCTCAACTTGTCCATTGGCCTGTGGGTGGAATGGTGAAGAGAAGCAGTGTTGAATACCCCTTGAAGCACAGAAGCTCTCCATTTCTCTGTTGTCAAATTGTGGCCCATTATCTGTTGTTATTCTCTGAGGGACACCAAATCTGCAACATATGTTGGATAGAATGAATTTTATAACAGCCTTTGATGTTGTCCCTGCCAAGGGGGCTGCTTCTATCCACTTCGAAAAGTAGTCAATGGCTACGATTATGGTTTTACGCCCTCCGGACGCCATAGGAAGAGGCCCAACTAAGTCTAATCCCCATCGAGCAAAAGGGACAGGCTCAGAAATCGATTCCATAGGAATGGCTGGTACATGAATTTCATTGCTGTACCTTTGGCATGGGTCACACCTTCTTACCAATTCCTTGGCATCTTTCATTATTGAAGGCCAATAATATCCGGAGAGAAGTACTCTTCTTGTTAATGCTCTAAACCCACAATGGGCTGATCCCTCACCATCATGCAATTCGGAGAGAACCATCTGTGACTCATGATCTCCTAAACAGCGTAGGAGAGGTTTGCTATAGGATTTCTTGTATAAGACTTCTCTAATTATGATGAAACCACGAGCCTTGTGTTTTAGAATTCTGGCTTGTGATTTATTCAAAGGTACGATGCCATCGGACAGATATTGTATAAGGGGAGACCTCCAATCCTGAGGCTCATTCACTTGTATTTCAAAGACTTCTTCTTTTTCCCCTTCATCAAGTTGAATAGAAGGACTTTCAAGCACATGGATCCATGGATAGGACTCCGTGTATGCTATTGTAGCCAACGAATCTGCTAGCTCATTCTCTGCCCGGGGAATATGTTCATAAATAACAGCTTTAAACTTCGTTGCTTCATTTTTCAGGAGAAGTAAATATTTAATCAATTGTTCTTTTCTAGCTTCTGATAGGCCCAAGGCATGGTGGACAAGCAATTGGGAGTCACTTAGCAGCTTGACCCTTTTTGCTCCACAAATGTAAGCCAATTTTAATCCAGCTATAGCTGCTTCGTACTCGGACTCATTATTGGACGCCCTGAAAGCAAAACAAATAGCTTGAAACATGTTGTCCCCATAGGGGGAAGTAAGACATATTCCTGCCCCAGATCCTATGGCACTGGATCCTCCATCTGTTCGGACAATCCACACTTTTTTGTCTTTTGAATCAGCAGGTTGTTCTGAGTCCCTATCAGAGTGGAATTCGACCAAAAAATCAGCCACAGCTTGAGCTTTTACTGCTGTTCGAGGAGCAAAATCTATGTCGAAGTCCCCCAACTCTACTGACCACTTTGTCATTCTGCTTGAAATGTCTGCTTTTTGAAGGACATTCTTTAAGGGGAAAGATGTCCGGACAACGATAGGATGAGCCTGAAAATAAGGCCTCATCTTTCTTGCAGCTATCACCAAGGCCAATGCTAGTTTCTCAAGTTTCAAGTAACGGCGTTCAGCATCGATCAGGCTTTTACTGATGTAGTATACTGGGTGAGGATACCCATCAACCTCTCTAACTAACACAGCACTGATGGCACAACTTGAAACAGCCAGATACACAAATAGAGTCTCCCCATCGATTGGTTTGAATAAAGTCTTCGGAGAGGACAGATGCTTCTTAATTTCATTGAACGCCTCATTACACTGTGGTGTCCACTCAAACCCCTTTGCACCTTTCAAAGTTTGAAAGAAAGGAGCACATCTGTCCGAAGACCTAGAGATGAACCTGTTCAAAGCTGCTAACCTCCCCGTTAACTGCTGCACTTCTTTAACATTTCGAGGAGGCTCCATTTGAAACAAAGCATTGAGTTGGTCCGGGTCGGGCTGGATTCCATGCTCACTTATAATGTACCCTAAGAACTTCCCGGACTGCACTCCGAACACACATTTTTCAGGGTTTAACTTTAAATTTACCTTGGCTAAGTTGGCAAAAGTCTCCTGGAGGTCGGACAAGTGTAGCTGCTCATCCACACTTTTCACCATCATATCGTCAATGTAAACCTCCATATTTCTTCCAATTTGATTAGCAAATGCCTTATTGACTAACCTTTGATAAGTAGCCCCAGCATTTTTCAAACCAAAAGGCATCACCTTGTAGCAGTGTAAACCTCTATCAGTAACAAAAGTGGTATGTTCTTGATCTCTTGGATCCACCTGGATCTGATTGTACCCGGAGAAAGCATCCATAAAGGAGAGCAGCTTGTTCCCAGAAGTAGAATCTACCAGTTGATCTATCCGGGGAACCGGATACAAGTCTTTTGGGCAAGCTCGATTGAGATCTGTGAAGTCAATGCACATTCGCCATTTACCGTTCTTCTTTTTTACCAAGACTGGATTGGCAGTCCACAAAGGGTACTGAGATTCTTTAATGTGCCCCATCTTTGTGAGTCTGTCAACCTCTTGTACAATGACATCAGCCTTTTCTTTTGAGAAAGCTCTCCTCTTTTGCACCACAGGTGCCACATCTTTCCGGACAGATAGGTGATGGGAAATCACCTCTGATGGAACTCCAGTAACATCAGCATTGCACCAAGCAAAGACATGCTGATGGTCTTTTAAGAATTTTAACATCTCTTCTTTCAACACTTGTGGCATTTTGGACCCTATTCTGACAAATTTCCCTTCTTCCAAGCAGTGTGTCTCAACCTCTTCAACTGGGATCAACACTCCGGGGGTCTCTCTGGGGTCATCAATTTCACCCTCACCCCCAGACAGGCCCTCAAACTGCTATTGGTCATTTATACGGACTGCAACCTTTCATGGTGGTCTCTCTTTCTGGAATACTTTTTAACTTGCTTTTGTTTTTTCCTGGTTCGCCCTTCATCACTGCTGGAGGACAAGGACTTTTCATTCCCCTCACTGTCCGAAGAGCTGTCCGAAGATTCTGAACTTGAGTCAGAACTCTCCACAGGCTTGGACCGGTGAGACTTTTTAGAGCTAACATGTGTCTTTTTAGTGCTCACATGAGTCTTTGAAGCCTCATGCTCTTGAGGGTTATCAGAGCGATGAGCAACTGATGCTTTGGATTTCTCCTTTACGCCCATCTTGGCCTTTTCAGCCCTCAGAGCTTCTATTTCAACCCTCAACCTGTCACGCTCCTGGACAGTATATTCATCGTTCTCTTCCACCACTTCGAGCAAAGCTGGTGGAAGCTCTGGATTATCCGGATTCATTCGGACAGAATTCTTTTACTTGGTTTTGAATGTTTGATTCAGGCACCGTCGCCTCCCACTGTGGTCGCCAATTTGGTGTGGATAAAAGTTGCCTAAGGGTAGGCTGGTAATTTTAAGTGGAGTTTTAAGGTGGTGTAAAGGTGTTTCACGGTGGTGTGGTGGTGTTTTAGAGGTGTTTTAAGATATTTCAGGGTGTTTCAAGGGTGGAGAGAGAATTAAGCAGCATGGCAGCAGTTAATTTTTCTTACCCATAGTTAATGCTGGTGGTTGGGCATTTATAGAGTGGAATTTGGGCCCTTATGGGCTTTCGGGTCAAATTTAATGGACCTGGGTCATGTTTAAAGACCCATGAGTTTTAAGCAGGTGTACAGGTAGCTTAGTCAGATAGTGATTAGGTTTTTTAGTACTTTAGTCATAGTTCGAACTGCCTTATGCTTGCAGTGTTCAAAATCACCTGTCCGGTTCAACCAGTGCTGTTCGAACTGAAGTCATGGAGTCAGTCCGAATTTACGGGGTGATTTTACCTGGGACTACCCTTCCGGGGAGCTCTTCGAATTCGGACTCATCAAGGTCGAGAAGAGAATTCTGGTGGAGGAGACTCAAGCATCAGAGAAAGGATCCGGGGATTAGTTGGATCGGAATTAATTTCAAAGATCTGAGCCGAGTAGCCAAGGGCCCCGTGCCAATGTTCAAGCCAAAAGTACGGGTCAGTATCCGCCGAGGCAGAAAACAAACTCACAATACTACGACAACTAGCAAAATTACAATCAAGGAACCAGAGCCATGTCGAATAAGTGGGTTCGACCAGACTATTTTGCGGAGTTGACGGAAAATGTTGCCGCTATATTTGACAAGACGAGATCTACAGTACCATTCAGGAAGCCTTTTCATATACAGACTTCGAGGAAAAGTAGAAGCGTTAATAAGTATTGCAAGTATCACGAGGACATTGGGCACGATACCAAGGACTGCATAGCTTTGAAAAAAGAAGTCCAAGCTTTGATCGAGAATGGAATGTTATTAGAGTTTGTCAAAAAGCACTCCCAGAAGAACGCCGGGGTGAAAGCTGTCCCAAAGAACACTGACACAGCCATGGTGATTTCCGAAGGGGTCAACGACTTTGACATTGATCAAGAATATTTGGATCCCAAGGAGGGGAGGAACAATGTGAATATGGTGGAAGAGGTTATTCTGAGGGGGAGGGTGAATAGCCTCTGTGCTTTCTTCTATTCACTGGCAATCTTTGGAGGAGATACTATTGCGGGAAATTCCAATAGCTCGCGAAAGAGGCACATGGTCAACCTGACTACCCAGATCGAAGCGGGGGTGTCAGCACAAATGCACCGGTTACCCTCCCCCATCATTTGTTTTGACGACGATGATATGCGAAATGTTGCAGGCCCGCATGAGGATGCGGTAGTGATCGCCGCGGGCATCGGTGGGGATCAAGTTCAGAAGATACTTATCGATACAGGAAGCTCCGCGAATATCTTGTTTATGAGCACTTACAAAAGAATTTCTGACCCACCAGTTATCCGACGATCCGACATGACTATAGTGGGTTTTACCGGCGCTACAGCAGTGGTGGTTGGAGAGTTTCAGTGTGTGGTCGAGTTGGGCCGCGGGCCATTTAAGAAAGAGGTGGAAGTATTGTTTATTGTCGTTGACGCGCCAACTTCGTATAACGCCATTCTGGGTCGCTCTTGGTTGTCCCGGATGCAGGGCGTAATTTCGAGGAGTGCATCAATGTCTAAAGTATGTGGTTGGGAACAATGTCAGGATAATCAGAAGTAGCCAGAAAATGGACCGTGAATGTTACCAGATAGCTTTATCCTCGAAGGGAGTTCGGGGAGAAGCGTCGGATAAAGCATAGCAATTAAAGGGGCCTTCCTCCGAAGTCATCCAATGTGATGATCCGAGGGAGACCCCCGGGTTTCTGGTCCCAAAAGAAGATTCCGAGACACATGAATTTGCGAGTGCCAAATCTCTGAAGATCGGATTCAAACTTTCTTTGGAGTTTAGAGAAAGGTTAATTGCGTTTTTATCTAACAAACTTGATATGTTTGCTTGGTGTGCACAGGATGTCATTGGAGTACCATCGGAGATCTTATGTCATAAACTTGCGGTACGACTTGACGTTCGACCTATCGTCCAGAAGAGGAGACCAGTCTCTCCGGAAAAGGCTTCCGCCATTCTTTTGGAGGTAGAAAAGCTACTAAGTATAGGCCACATTCGCGAGTCGCATTATCCCGTATGGGCATCGAATCCAGTGTTGGTTTGGAAGAAGAATGGCAAGTGGAGAATGTGCGTTGACTTCACAGATTTAAACAGAGCTTGTCCCAAAGATCCATTTCCAGTGCCCCGCATTGATCAGTTAGCAGATTCGACCTCGAGTAACCGACTGTTGTCTTTCATGGACGCTTACTCAGGGTACAACCAAATCCGGTTAGATGCTAAAGATGAAGAAAAGACTTCTTTTATTACCGTGAGAGGGTTATACTGCTACAAGGTTATACCGTTTGGCTTAAAGAATGCAGGGGCAACTTATCAGCGCCTGGTCAATAAAACCTTTAAGGGGCAGATTGGACGGAACATGGAAGCCTATATCGATGATATGCTAGTCAAAAGTTCGTGGGACGAAGATCATTTTGCTGACCTGGAGGAGACGTTTAACAACTTAAGTAAGGTCAATTTGAAACTCAATTCGGAGAAGTGCATCTTCGGGGTGAGGTCGGGCAAATTTCTTGGTTACATGATCAGCGAAAAAGGCATCAAGGCTGATCCAGAACAGATAAAAGCTTTAGTCACCATGACTCCCCCCCGGAATATCAAAGAAGTCCAAGTTCTGACAGGGAGATTGGCCGCTCTGAATAGATTTATTTCTAGGTCTTCGGATAAATGTGCACCCTTCTTCAAGGTGTTGCGAAATGCAAAACAGTTTCGTTGGACCGAAGAATATTCAGCCGTTTTTTACCAAATCCAAGAGTATCTGACATCCCCTGAGGTATTGTCTAAACCATTGGTAGGGGAGAAATTAATTGTCTATGTAGCAGTGTCAGGTTGTGCGGTCAGTACTGTTCTACTCCGCGAAGAGGAATATCTTCTGAAACCTATCTATTATGTCAGTAAGAGTTTGCTGGATGCGGAGAAGCGATATCTTAAATTGGAGAAGGTAGCGTTAGCTTTGGTAACGGCTGCTCGAAAAATGCGACCTTACTTCCAGGCACATCCTATAATCGTTCGGACAACTTTTCCCCTGAAAGGTTTGTTGCAGAGGCCTGATATCTCTGGAAGGATGACTAAATGGTCGGTGGAACTAGGGGATTTTGACATAACATTTGAGCCTCGAACAACGATAAAAGCCCAAGTTTTAGCTATTTTTTGGTCGAATTCCATTCAGATCGAGAGGATAAAGAAATCATTGACCATTTTGACGAAACAGAATGGTTGGTAAGAACAGATGGGGGGTCGAACATTTCTGGAAGTGGGGTAGGTGTCCAATTTATTTCTCCAGAAGGGATAGCTATGTTCCAAGCTATTCGGTTCAGCTTTAAGGCCACTAACAATTAAGCGGAGTATGAAGCCGCATTAGCGGGTTTGCGTTTAGCTCAAATATGTGGGGCCAAAAAGGTTAAACCGATCAGCGATTCACAGTTAGTAATAAAGCAAGCTTTGGGAAAATCCGAGGCCAAAAAAGATAAGCTGATACAGTATTTGCAAGCATTAAAAGACTTAGTATACGAGTTTCAGGAAGTTAAGTATGAACATGTTCGAAGGGAAGCAAATGTTGTCCCAGATTCTTTGGCTTCAGCCTCACGAACGGAGGGATACCCATGGGTCTTGATTCAGGAACGTCCCTCAATCATGATCGATGCAGACCATGCAATGAACGTTACCGAGGAGAGCAGTGTGATCAAAGACGATTGGAGGTCCGCCATTATTGATTTCCTCGAAAACGATACTTTACCCGTCGGAAAGTACGAGGCAAGGAAAATCAGGTTCAAATCTCATGGGTATGTTATGCTGGGAGGCGTGCTGTATAAGAAATCTTTGAGTCGACCGTTACTACGATGTCTAAACAAGGATGAGTCACAAATCATCCTGTCCGAATGACACGGTGGGGAAGGATCTGCCCATTGTGGGTATAAGGCATTAATTCGTCGGGTGTTTCTGGCTGGTTATTATTGGCCAACTATTGCATCAGATTCAAAAGATTTGGTAAAACAATGTGACACTTGTCAGCGATATGCCAATGTGATCCACAGGTCGGGGGTATTATTAGAGAGTATTTCAGAAGCAGTCCCATTTGATAGGTGGGGCATCGATTTAGTTGGACCTTTACCGATGGCATCTGGTTGCAGGAAAACTATAATTGTCGCAGTGGATTATTTCTCTAAGTGGGTAGAAGCAGAACCCTTAGCAGGGACAAAGGCCAAAGATGTAATCAAATTTGTGGTGTCAAACATTTGCTGTCGTTTTGGGGTGCCATTGCAAGTCACAACGGATAACGGGCCTCAGTTTGATAACAAGGAGTTTAAAAGTTTTTGCCTCTCTAGGGGCATACGACAATGTTTTTCTGCCCCATTTCATCCTCAAGCTAATGGGCAAGTGGAAGTGACCAATCGCACAATTCTGGATGGTTTGAAAAAGAACTTGGAAGGGAAGGCAGGAAAATGGCCTGATTATTTACAAGAAGTATTGTGGGCTGACAAGACAACTCCACGAACAACCACGGTTGTATCCCCGTTTGCCTTAGTATATGGTATGGATGCCGTTGTCCCTCCAGAGATTGTTTTCCCTTCATATCGTGTGGCAACGTATACAGCGGAGGCGAATGACTAAAACTGAGCATTGGCGTTAGATTTGGTTGAAGAAAAAAGACAACGAGCATAGTTGACATCCCTTCATTATCAAACTCTTATGCGGAGTAGATATGCGTCTTGGTGTGGATAATAATCGCCTGAGGGTAGGCTAGTAATTTCAGTTGGTGTTTTAAGGAAGTATGTGGGTGTTTTTAGTGTTTAGAGAGTAGAGAGATAATTAAGCAGCTTGGTAGCAGTTAATTTTTATTATTCATAGTTAATGCAGGTGGTTGGGTATTTATACCCTGATGTTTGGGCCCTTATGGGCTTTCGGGTCATGTTTAATGGACCCGGGTCATGTTCAAAGACCCATGAGCTCTAAGCAGGAGAGCAAGTAGCTTAGTCAAGAAGTGTTTAGGTTTTTTAGTACTTTTGTCATAGTTCGAACAGTCCTATGGTTATAGTGTTCAAAGTGATCTGTCTGGTCCATGCGATCTGTCCGATCTGTCCGGTCCGGAGGCTTTGGACTGATCTGTCTCTGTCCGGGGAGCATGCTGAATTCGGACTAATCAGGAGCCCCTTTTTTAGGTGTTTGAGCAAGTATTCT
The DNA here is from genome assembly GCA_036936605.1 of Limnanthes douglasii subsp. nivea. NCBI lineage: Eukaryota > Viridiplantae > Streptophyta > Magnoliopsida > Brassicales > Limnanthaceae > Limnanthes > Limnanthes douglasii. The sequence goes on from JAUPFV010000002.1 coordinate 273,914,101, forward strand.
TGTCAGAGACCTGAAAAACAGTCCGATGTTAGAAGTAGTTTTCAATCCGGACAGGTCTATGGGTTTACCCGGACAGATAAAGCTTCACGAATTCAAAACGGTTTTTGCCAGAGTTCGTGGGACACGTGTCACACTCTGACTGGTTGCTTTAGCCGTTTTTTCACCTTGAATTTCGAACCCAACTTCTTCGAAAAGAAACCTCTTTAATTACAGATGATGACATCAGCGCCGTCTTTTAATCATTGCCAAACGTTTCGAATTCTCCTAGGAATCAACTTCTTTTTCAGATTTACTATAAATTCAGACTCACTTTCTACTGTTTTACTATCTCTTTCATATTTACTCTGCATATTTACTTAGAGCTTTCTCTCTCTAAAGCAAATATTTTCCTGGTAGTTTATGTTTACAGCAAGGACTGTATTGATCAAAGGCGTGTGGCTCAACCTTTCTGAGTTAGAGAAGGCACAAAAAGTTGAGAAGGAAAGACGAATCGCAGCAGGGTTACCTACCTCTCCTGTCGACAAACCAATCTCCTCTGCTACAGAGTCAGATCGAGGCTCGTCCTCTTCCAAAGGTACTAAGCCCAAAAAACTATTTCAATCCACTCTCTCCCCCATAGTCTATGGTTCCTCAGTTCAGGAGTCAGTGCCTACTGTCGAGCCAGGAGTTACAGTCACAAGTTTTAGGAAACCTTCTCCTTTTCTCGCAATGGGATCATACACAGAGCACTCTCCGGAGAAACTGGTTGTTAAGAAGACAAGCCGGCTGGTTAAGGGGAAAGCCTCCGAGAACACTCCCTCAAAATCGGGGGCAAAAAATAGCAGCTCTGGGTCTGGAGTGCCTATCAGAGCTCCCCGGGAAAGGCCATCCGGTCCGGAGGCTAGCAGCCCAGCACTCCAAAGAGAGACTTCTGCCTCAGAGCCCCAGCCTGAGACTAGAAGTCAAGTAAACACAGAAAACAGCAGTCCGGAAGCCATGCTGAGCCAAGTTTGAACTCTCCCCGGGCCACTGCCACTGATATTCCTCCTACGATCATGGAGGAAAGAATGGAGGACTCTGTTGAAGAAGTCCCTTTTGAGTCTGAGCCATCCGGTCAGACTAGTAACACTGCTGCTGCCAAAAAAAATAAGGGCAAAGAAAAACTGTGCTTGAGGCATCCGGAGCTGCCGGAGTGTCTCGAAGGGAAGGTAGGGCCTTGTTTTCACAGGGTCGAACTTAAATATCTCTTGGACTTACAGAAGACCAAGTATGCCTTTATCCATACGGCTGATCTGGGTCGAATGCGCACAAAATGGGGGATCCCAGAAAACGTGAAGATAAGGATTCCCATAGATCCTGAAACTCCTATGGATTGCAAGCTGAACAAAATAGTCATCTTCACGGAGCTATTTAATTGGGGACTCAGATTCCCATTGGACCCAGAGATTGTCAGATATTTTCATCTGGTCAAACTCTGTCCGAGCCAGTTGAGCCCCAACGGTTGGTATACTCTGATGTCATGCATCATGGCATCAAGGCTGTCCGGGATCCCTCTTCCTATGGAAGAATTTGCAGCAGTGGCCAATCTTTGTAAACATCACCAATTCCCCTTCTACCACTTCAATATGGGGAATGATCTCAAAGCTGTTGATGATCTGTTGGAGTCTGAGAGCAAATGGAGGAGCCAGTTTTTGTTTGTCAGTGGCGCTTGGGAAAACGGACAGAAGATCAAGTCCGGAGTGAACCCAAGCCTCCTCAGAAGCAGGTGGAGGAGTGACCGTAAGTTTCCCACTTTAAATCTTTGTCTACTCCTTCCTTCTCATAGTTGCTTTAAATTAATTGGTCTTTCTTTTGTCTTAACAGAACTGCCTAAGGAGTTCGGTGATTACTTGAAGGCCGGGTAGGTCACTTGTGGCAAAATCAATGCCTGGGCCGCAGAGAACTGGGGGAATCGATTCCACAATGCTTTCACTAGTGGAAATCTGGCAAGGTCTCACCTGTGGAACACCACAGGTCGGAGAGATTTAACTTGGGAGGAGCTCACCACCCAGCCTTCTCCGGACACTGTGCTTAAGAGGAGCCATGAAGCAGATGGGACACTCTTCCTGCCAGGCCGGGCCAAAGCCCCAAGCAAAATGAAGGGCAAGAAGAAAGGCAAGAAGGTGGTGAGCGATGCTAATCCTGCTGATGCTGAGAAGGATGCTCCAACAGACCCGGAGGGGCCGGCTCAGAGCCAAATCGATGCTGCTCTTTTGCAGGTAGTGGAGCAAGAGACCGAAAGGCAGGAAGCAGACCTCCCAAAACCTTCAAGGGCTTCCAAGAGGAATCGCAAGCAGGGGAGTGAAGGGGCAGACCGGGCAGCCAAGAAGAAAAAGACTGCTAAGGGAGATGAGCTTGCTCTCCGGGATCCGGAGCCTTCTGTCGAGGCTGACCCTTCTGACCCAACACATGCTGAAGAGATCCCAAGGGACTTTCATACCGATGAAGTTGAGGGAGGAGAGCTTAACATTGATGAAGTAGACATTACCGGTCTTGGTGAACTTGGCGAATACTTCCTCAACCTCCCCAGAGACGACTTGGCAGAGCCTTACATTCCTCCGAGCAGCTCTAACACCGTCAACTTTAATGGTAAGACTTTCATTGTCTCTAGTGAAAATAACACCATATCCCACTCCTTGCTAAGAAATGTGTAGCCGGTACTTACACTGGAGAGACAAGTTCGGGGTCAAGCAGACACCATCAAAGACCTTAAGTCTGAGAAGGAAAAGCTGTCCGAAGACCTTTGCACTGCTACTGCCAATGCTGACATACTAAAGGAAGCAAATGAGGAGTTGAAGAAGAATCATGAGGAAAGCAACACAAAAGTTTCTACTCTAGAGGAAACCATCAGAGGCCTCCGGGAGAAGCTGTCCGGTGTGGAGAAAGACCTTACTGCCTCAAAAGAAGAGACCAAGGTAAAGGACAAGATCATCACCAACCTAACTACTGATAAGATTGCCCTTGAGAATGCAGTGTCCAAGGCTGCCGAAGAGAAAAATACTTTGCTAAGGGATCAAGAGGCTACGATCCAAGCCAGGATCAATGCCTATGCCAACCAGATGATTAAAAGTGAAGAGCTATTGATTGAGAAGGTGAGGTCTGACATGGTTCTACTCTTTCATGAAATATATCTGAAGAGGAACCTAGGGGACTTGTGGCGTTATGTAGACGATGATGACCTTCCATATCATACAATGGCCGATGAGGATCAGGATGGAGTCTCCAGTGCGTCCTCATCCGATGATGGAGAGCATACCGGGGAGAGCCCAGATGAAGAGAAAGATGATCCCAAAGGCAAGAAGGTGTATGAAGGTGAGCCATCTTCAAAGGCTCAACCTTAACTTACGATTTACTTTGTTTATTTTTTATTCAGACTAAAGTCCTTGGAAGGCCAAGGCACTCTTTTTTGTAATGGTGTCCGGTGCTCGACCGGACAGGTTTTTTGTGTTGTATCTCGACTATTTAAAAGTCCTTGGAAGGCCAAGGCAAGTTTAAGTTATTTTATTCAATGAATATCTCTGTTTTGTGTAACCATCATCTTCTTTCATTGTTCATTTTAATTTTGATAGCCAAAGTTTAAGTAGCCTTTAGTTGTTGCATTGTGAGAGTGTTTAAGTTCTCCGGCTAGAATTTAAATAGCCCTTAGATATTTCAGTCCGGATAGTATGACAACGGACAAAACTTTTAAAAACACTTAGAAATTTTTTAAGAATGCATCAAATTTTATTTAACAGCCCGGACACCTCATTAAAACCTCTCCGTGCCACCGGGGAGGAAAGAGTATGCCCCCAAATATTTACATGGATGTTTAAACAAGTAAATATTTACACAAGTGCTATTCCAAGTACATCCGGAGATGCTCATTATTCCAAGGATGAGTTAAAACTCTGCCATCTTTGTCTTCCAACCAATAAGTTTCAGGCTTAATTCTTTCAACAACCATATACGGACCCTCCCAAGTTGGGGCCAGCTTTCCGAAGAGCTTTTCTTTAGTGTGTAAGAAGACCTTCCTTAATACTTTGTCCTCTGGTTGGAAATCTCTTCTTTTGACTTTGGAAGCAAACCTGCTCCTCATCAAGCCTTGATAGTGTGCAACTCTAAGGTGAGCTTTAACTCGTCTTTCTTCTATCAAATCAAGTTGACCTCTAATTTCCATCTCATTAGCATGTTCGGAGAAGTTATGAACACGAAAAGAGGGGAGAGTTGCTTCTATGGGAGCTACTGCATCCATCCCATAGACCAAGGCAAAAGGTGATTCTTGTGTTGCAGCCCCAGGTGTTGTCCGTTAGGCCCACAAGACCTCTTGTAAATAACTAGGCCACTTCCCAGCAGCCCCTTCCAAATTCTTCTTTAAACCGGACAATATAGTTCTATTAGCCACTTCAACCTGCCCATTTGCTTGTGGGTGGAAAGGTGAAGAAAAACAATGTTGTATACCCCTTGAGGCACAGAAGCTCTCCATTTCTCTATTGTTGAACTGTGGCCCGTTGTCTGTTGTTATTTTCTGTGGGACACCAAATCTGCAACATATGTTGGATAGAATGAATTTTATAACAGCTTTTGATGTTGTCCCTGCTAGGGGGCTGCTTCTACCCACTTCGAGAAGTAGTCAATGGCCACAATTATAGTTTTGCGCCCTCCGGACGCCATAGGGAGAGGCCCTACTAAATCCAATCCCCATCGAGCAAAAGGAATAGGCTCAGAAATTGATTCTAAAGGAATGGCTGGTACATGAATTTCATTGTTGTACCTCTGGCATGGGTCACCCCTTCTTACCAACTCCTTAGCATCTTTCATGATTGATGGCCAATAATAACCGGAGATTAAAAATCTTCTTGTCAAAGCTCTAAACCCACAATGGGCTGACCCCTCACCATCGTGTAATTCGGAGAGGACCATTTGTGATTCTTCATCCCCCAAATAGCGCATGAGAGGTTTACTGTAAGACTTCTTGTATAACACTTCTCTCAATACGATGAAACCACGAGCCTTGTGTTTCAATGTTCTGGCTTGTGACTTATCCGGAGGCACAACACCATCGGAGAGATACTGCATGAGAGGAAATCTCCAGTCTTGAGGTTGTTTTGCTTGTATTTCAAAAATCTCCTCTTTTTTACCCTTACAAAGTTGAATGGAGGGGCTTTCAAGCACATGGATCCATGGATATGACTTCGTATATGCTATGGTTGCCAGTGCGTCTGCTAGCTCATTTTCTGCCCGGGGAATGTGTTCATAGACAACACTTTTAAACTTAAGCGCTTCATTTTTGAGGAGGAGTAAATATTTCACAAGTTGCTCCTTCTTAGCCTCAGACTGGCCTTGGGCATGGTGGATAATCAGTTGGGAGTCGCTTAGCAGCTTGACCCTCTTAGCCCCACAAATGTAGGTCAATTTTAACCCAACTATAGCTGCTTCGTATTCGGACTCGTTATTAGACGCCCTGAAAGCAAAACAAATAGCCTGGTACATCTTGTCTCCATATGGGGAAGTCAAACATACCCCTGCACCACACCCCATAGTGCTAGATCCACCATCTGTTCGGACGACCCATACTTTTTTATCTTTTATATCAGTAGCTTGCTCCGAATCCCTGTCGGAGTGGAATTCGACCAGAAAATAAGCCACAGCTTGGGCTTTGACTGCTGTTCGGGGAGCAAAGTCTATGTCGAAGTCCCCCAACTCTACTGACCACTTAGTCATTCTGCTCGAAATGTCTGCTTTTTGAAGGACATTCTTCAAGGGAAAAGAAGTCCGAACGATGATGGGATGAGCCTGGAAATAAGGCCTCATCTTCATGGCTGCTATTACCAAGGCTAATGCCAATTTTTCCAAGTTTCAAGTAATGCTTTTCTGCATCTATCAAACTTTTGCTGATGTAGTACACTGGATGGGGATGACTATCGACCTCTCTTACCAGCACAGCACTGATGGCACAACTTGAAACTGCCAAATATACAAAGAGAGTCTCCCCATCGACTGGCTTGAACAAAGTTTTGGGGGAGGACAGGTATTTCTTGATCTCATCGAAAGCCTCATCACACTGCGGGGTCCAATCAAAGCCCTTTGCACCCTTCAAAGTTTGAAAGAAAGGAGCACACCTGTCCGAAGACCTTGAGATAAATCTGTTTAAGGCAGCTAATCTCCCCGTTAACCGTTGTACTTCTTTGATGTTTCGAGGAGGTTCCATCTGGAAAAGAGCATTCAGCTGGTCCAGATCGGGTTGTATTCCATGCTCACTTATGATATAGCCTAGAAACTTCCCGGACTGCACTCCGAAGACACACTTTTCAGGGTTTAACTTTAAATTCACTTTCACCAAGTTGGCAAAAGTTTCTTGGAGATCGAACAAGTGCAACTGCTCATCCACACTTTTCACCATCATATCGTCAATTTATACCTCCATATTTCTTCCAATTTGATCAGCACATGCCTTGTTGACTAATCTCTGATAAGTAGCCCCAACATTTTTCAAACCAAATGGCATCACCTTGTAGCAATGAAGCCCTCTATCAGTTACAAATGTGGTATGCTCTTGATCCTTTGGATCCACTTGAATCTGATTGTATCCGGAGAAAGCATCCATAAAGGAAAGCAGCTTGTTCCCAGAGGTGGAGTCTACTAACTGATCAATCCGGGGAACCGGATACAAGTCTTTTGGGCAAGCTCTATTGAGGTCTGTGAAGTCAATGCACATGCGCCACTTGCCATTCTTCTTTTTCACCAAGACAGGATTGGCAGTTCACAAAAAGTATTGAGATTCCTTGATGTGCCCCATCTTTGTGAGCCTGTCAACCTCTTGCATAATGACATCAGCCTTTTCTTTGGAAAAAACTCTTCTTTTTTGAACCACTGGAGCTACATCTCTCCGGACGGATAGGTGGTGTGAAATTACTTCTGATGGAACTCCAGTAACATCAGCATTGCACCAAGCAAAGACATGTTGATGGTTCTTCAAAAACTTTAACATTTGATCTTTCAAAACAGGTGGCATTTTAAACCCTATCTTGACATATTTTCCATCTTCCAACCAGTGCGTTTCTACTTCTTCAACTGGTATCAACACTCCGGGGGTCTCTCTGGGGTCATCAATTTCACCCTCACCCCCAGAAAGGCCCTCAAACTGCTATTGTTCATCAATACGGACTGCCCCCAGCGTTCGAGGACCCAAGGCAGTGGCATAACATTCTCTTGCAATCTTTTGGTTGCTCCGGACAACTCCAACCTGCCCCTGAACAGCATACTTCAAGCATTGGTGGACTGTTGAAGCAACTGCATGCATCCTAGAAAGCCAAGACCTCCCTAGAATAGCATTATAGCAAGTGGGACAATCCACCACAATAAAGAGTATTCTGACCATTTTCTTGAAAGGGCCCTTGCCCAATAACACCTCTTCTTCGAACTCCCCGATCACATCTGCTGATCTGCCTGTGAAGCCCACGATTGACCTGTCCGAATTCTGAATTACAGCTGGATTTTTTATTTTCTTGTAAGTGGTTAGGAAAAGGATATTGGCTGAGCTTCCAGTATCCACCAAGATTCGTCTTATGTCATTGCCCCTTATAGATGCTCCTATGACAAAAGCATCCTCATGAGGGCCAGCAATGTTTCTTAAATCATCCTCATCAAACACAATGAAGGGAAATGAGTTTGGTGACTGATAAGATGTCATGCCTCCTTCTAGCTGGGAGGCCAAAGTATGAACATGCCTCTTCCTCGAAGAAGCATTAGGAGCTGTCATAGTGTCCCCTCCGAAAATTGTAAGCGACTCGAAAAACTTAATGAGCCCGGAGACCGACCTAGAACATTCCTCTATAGCACCCACTCTGTTCCGAGTTGGATCGGGATCCAAGTACTCAGATTCCACGTCAAACCTTTCAACTATAACCATGGCTCCCTCCGGAGCAACATTACTTGGACCAACCCGGTGAGTGTTATCAGGCCTGTTACCCCCTCTTCTTTTCACATAGGCCCCCAGCTTTCCCCTTTCAATCAAGTTCGGAACTTCTTGTTTTAATGCTATGCAATCATCAGTGGTATGACGAATATCATTGTGATATTGGCAAAAAGAGTTGTTGCGATGCTCTCTGGGAGACTACAGTGTTGCCGGTCTCCGGTAGTGCACCTCATCCTTTGTTTTATCAAAGATAGTGGCCACGCTTTCTTTTAACTCTGCGAACCACTCCGGTTGGACCCATGGCCCTCTCTTGTTTCTGGATTGTTGACTTTGAGCAGGACCAGCTGGCTGAGACTGAGCTTTTGCCCTACCATGCCCCTGTCCGGTTTCTCTTGCTTTGTTCCCGGACTGATTCTGATTGGGATTTGGTGTTACCGGGGTAGACCTCACCTGCCTGTGCACCCTGGTTTTCTTTGTTTCATCGACGTTTATTTGTTTGCCAACTTGATTCAGCAACCCTCCCCATGTCATGGCCTTCTTTCTGGTCACCGAATCAACTAGATTGCCTGGGTTCAAACCCTGTCTCAGGGATGCTATTGCTACCTGTTCGAAGCAATCAGCCAACCCATTCTTGGTGTTCACAAAACGACTTATATATTCTTTCAAGGATTCATTTGGTTCCTGGCACAATGGATTATTGTGTCTCCATTGCCCTTCAGCTCTTTACTCCCTACGAACTGCCTTCGAAAAGCCACCCAAAACGTATCGAAATCTTTAATACAACCCTGAGGCAGGCTGTTGTACCATTTCAGAGCACTCCCCGTAAAAGATTGGGAGAATGCCCTACAGAGTAGTTTATCATCATCGTCAAAGTTCATCATGAAGTTTTTAAATTGCTCCAGATGGTTGTCCGGATCAGTACTGCCATCGTACTTCTCTATTTTGGTGCTGTCAAACCTCTTGGGGAGGTTTCCGGACAGAATTTTAGAAGACAATGGAGATTGCCTCCAATTCCTTCCACGACTGAACACAGTATCCTCATTGGGAGTTGCAAAGATACCTGGTTCATCGTGGAAGGCAAAGGGATGCATCAGCATCTTGTCCACATGCCTTCGGTTGTGAGATAACCCCTTGCCAATATGCTTCTTCATTCTTCCATGTCTATCTCTTTTTCTTGAATATTTTTTAATTTGCTTTTTCTTTTTTCTGGTTCGACCCTCATCGCTGCTAGAAGACAAGGATTTTTCAACTCCATCACTGTCCGAAGAGCTATCAGAAGATTCTGAGCTTGAGTCAGAACTCTCCACAGGCTTGGACCGGTGAGACTTTTTAGAACTGGCATGAGTCTTTTTGGTGCTCACATGAGTCTTCGAAGACTCATGCTCTCTGGGGTTATTGGTGTGATGAGCAACCGATGCTTTGGATTTTTCCTTCACGCCCATCTTGGCCTTCTCTGCCCTCAGAGCTTCTATTTCACACTTTAGCCTATCACGCTCTTTGACAGTGTATTCATCGTTCTCTTCCACCACTTCGAGCAAAGCTGGTGGAAGTTCTGGATTGTCCGGATTCATTCGGACAGATTTTCTTAGCTGGTTTTGAATGCTTGATTCAGGCACCTTCTACTCCCACTATGGTCGCCAATTTGGTGTGGATAATAATCGCCTAAGGGTAGGCTAGTAATTTCAGTTGGTGTTTTAAGGAAGTATGTGGGTGTTTTTAGTGTTTAGAGAGTAGAGAGATAATTAAGCAGCTTAGTAGCAGTTAATTTTCATTATTCATAGTTAATGCAGGTGGTTGGGTATTTATACCCTGATGTTTGGGCCCTTATGGGCTTTCGGGTCATGTTTAATGGACCCGGGTCATGTTCAAAGACCCATGAGCTCTAAGTAGGAGAGCAAGTAGCTTAGTCAAGAAGTGTTTAGGTTTTTTAGTACTTTTGTCATAGTTCGAACAGTCCTATGGTTATAGTGTTCAAAGTGATCTGTCCGGTCCATGTGATCTGTCCGATCTGTCCGGTCCGGAGGCTTTGGACTGATCTGTCCCTGTCCGGGAGCATGCTGAATTCGGACTCATCACATCTAAAGTAAAGCATAGAGACTTCAATGTGGGAGACAAAGTACTACGAAAAGTATTTTTGCATACCAAAGATAAGAGTCTGGGAAAATTTGGACCAAATTGGGAGGGTCCTTATGAGGTCACTAAGAAAGTAAAACCTGGAACATATCGGCTGAAAGACAAGGAAGTGCGATACCTCCGTCTCCCATGGAATATTGAACATTTAAAGCTGTATCTTGAATGAGAAAGTTGTCCCTTTTTGTATATGAAAGTTCCGAACATAGTGAGGGCATACTCTTTCCTACCCTGATAGGCACAAGAAGGTTTTAACGAGGTGCCCAATGAGCTACTTAATATGACGTACTTGTTGCCTTAAACTATTTTTCGGGTCACAATAACTTGTGCCTCGAATTTGTCTCTATCTTAAACTATGATTTGGGTCATAATGATTTATGCCTCAAATCTTTCTTTGCCTCAAACTATAATTTGGGTCACAATGAGTTGTGCCTTGAATTTCTCTTTACCTTAAACTATAATTTGGGTCACAATGAGTTGTGCCTCGAATTTCTCTTTATCCTCAACTATAATTTGGGTCACAATGAGTTGTGCCTCGAATTTCTCTTTATCTTCAACTATGATTTGGGTCATAATGATTTATGCCTCGAATTTGTTTTTGCCTTAAATTATAATTTGAGTCAAAACGACTTGTGCCTCAAATTTTTCCCTATCTCAAATTCTTGACTGGGTTATGATAATGAGTGCCCCGAATTATTATTTGGATAAATTCTGCTTTGTACTTTAAGTCATTTCACCCTTCGAATTATAACTTGGGTCTCTTCGAATTATTATTTGAGACACAATATGTTGTGCCTTAAATTATTTACATTTTTATGTTATTATACACGCTATGACTTTTCAATGTAAACCATAGTTAGAAATGATACAACGATGTAAATTGCCGCACACTAAATATTGCAAGGTTAAATGTTACAAGTTGGGGCATACACAAAAATCCGAGGAGTACATCTCCTCGCATAAGATTCGAAGGAAAACAAAAATCGCCTTATCAGGTCTTATACACAAAACACTTTGTCCACGATTACCTATTGTTAGGATTTTTCGGGAGAGTCACTGTCCTCGGAATCTGACGACTCACTCTCACTGTCAACGATGTGAGGAGGACGGAGATTTGGGGACACAAGTTTCCAAAAACTGCCAAGGTCATATTCGGGGTACTCCGCATGAAGTTGCATTATCAAACCTGCTCGAACTGTTGCATCTCGGCCAGCCAAGTTGTTGGTACACTTGGAAATATAGGCATTCACAGCCTTCTCCTTCTCTTCCTCTACGTGCCGAGGGAAATCTTCAATGCGCCTCGCCAAGTGATTTCTATTATCGAAAAGCTTTTCATATTCATTGCAACAGTCAATAAAACCTCTGCGCTACTTCTTCGGCCTTCATATATTCAGCAATGAGTTTCTCCTGGCCCTCGGTCTTTTTCTGATAGAGATCCCTTTTCTCTTGGCAACATTTCTCTAACATAATGACATAGTTCTCCGAGGCAGATAATCTTTCATATAGTGCGTCTGCCTGACTCTCCACAATCGCATGTTGTTTTTTGGCCTCTTCGAGATGTGCAACCAACAGGGAAGCTTTGAACTTATAATGATTTTTACTGTTCTCCAAGTGTGCCATCTTTTTTCCCTTCATAACAGAGGAATACAGTAGGCTACGCATACTTATTGAGAATTCGTCGTCACATGGAATTTTAAAGGAGCTGCTGGGAGAGCCAAGGCCAACGATGTCAAAATCAGATGTCTCTCCCTCGAGAATCCCAAGATCAATGTGTTGGAGATTCTTACTTTGAGGCATGGGAAGTGGAGCAAGTATGGGGGGCTCCTCTGGGGGAGCTGGATGTGATGCTTGGGTCCGAGGAGTGCTGGGTGTTAAGTTGGAGTTTTGTTTGGGAGAGTTATCTCCCATTTCATGATCAGACACATCAAGAGCCCTTTGATCTTCAATCTCCTGGGCCGGTTCGGGGGCGTCGTTTTGAACTCTACTGTCCTCGGACTGCTCCTGGATAGGCTCTAAGGCAGACTTTTCTTTCCCTTTGGCTTTCAAGTTTTTCTTCTTCCGAGGGTGAATGGCCTTTTTCGGGGAAGGATCAGGACCGGGAGCTACTCTGTTGTCCGAAGAGGCTGGGTCCGGGGCAATGGGCACTTCTAGCTGCAGCTGTTGCTGCTTAGCAGGAAGGTCCTCCTCGGGTTCATCTTGATGACTTTGTGCACAATCACGCTTCAGAATATATATTACTATATATTTCTTTGTTACTCGCTCTAGCACCTCATCTTGGGAAGGAGGGGTCATCAACTCTTTCAAAGACAGTCGATCAAGGGGATTTAACCTCCACAGTCTGCTCAGAGCCATATTATTGTCACTAAAACATAAGCGAAATCGGTTTTCCCATTTTTCTTTAGCCCATTCACTAAGCCTCGAAAAAACAGTAGTGACACTCTCCACATAATCAGCATATGGCTTCAAAATGCCAGTCATAGCTACAAAAATGTTTAAGTTAAACTCTTAAACTCTCACAATTCGAAGGACTATTTACAAATAAGGTGATTCGCGGACTTACATTTATTGGTCCACAACAGAGTTAATTTGTGAGGGTTCGAAGGGGTTGCTTCAGAACCAGTCTCCCAGTGTCTTGAGAAGAAGATAAATTGTTGTCTCCATTTTTGTCAGCCTCTAGCAAATATTTTAGCACTTTCTGCCTTCAGTTAAACTTTAATGAATAGAATGGGAAGAATAGATTCCTAGCCAACCCGGATAGTCCGATGAGCTACTCCAAGGAAAACTCTTGTCCTGAAATTCTCGAGGCCATGATGCATGCCATTAATGTGAACCACATGTTGGGTCCAACTTGAGAGGGGCACAGGTCAATCTTAGCAAAATACTCGATGAAGAAGGGGTCTAAAAGAAATCTTACTCCCCAATTCATGATGTCGGTGTAGACAACAAGTTCATGATCCCTAACAGATAGGGGAGTCTCTCCTTCGGAGGGAAACCTGATGTTGATATACGAAGGGATGCACCAACAAGTACAAAGTAGCGTTTCTTCTGAGGGAGAAAAGTACTTGTACGATATGTTGTAAAGAGAAACAACATGCTTATTTTCAATCCCTCGAATATTGTTGCCCATGATGGCATCAAGTTTTAAGGGAAGGGTTACATCACCTTTTGACTTAGGGGCAATGCGTTCTGCTTGCTCGTCGGACATTGGTGGAGGAGGAGTACGCGTCTGGCTAGAGGATTCTGCTGCGATGTCGATTTGTTGGTCTGGATTTGTGGCTTGAATGGCTTGAGTGTTTGGATCAGGATTGATCGGGGCGGTAGGATGTTCACCGGACGACTCCGCGGGAATCTCGATGACATTACTCCTATCTGCAGCATGAGTGGCTGGAATAGACGACTCGGGGTTACCCAAGGCGATAGCTTTTCCTTTAGCAGCTAGGGCTTTGTTGCGCAACTCTTAAATTTCTGCCTCGGTAGCCACGGTCTGTCCTGGAGAAAACCGGGAAGTCCCATTTCCTGTTATGGATGGAGTAACTGGAAGGCTTGACACAGGATCCCCGGTCCTCGGAAGAGGAGGGTCAGCTGCTGTAGTTCGCGGAGACTCAGGGTCAGCTGCCATAGTTCGAGGAGGCTCAGGGGTAGTTTCTGGTACATCTTTCAAACGCTTGCGCTCCTATGAATGCCTGTCCTTGTGGTGTCTCTTTCTTTTTCCCGAAGAATGTCTATGGTGCTTTTCTTTCCCCATTTCTTCGAGGGTGATCTGGTTGTTGACTTGATTCTGATGAGATATTTCGAGAGGGATTATTATCGTCGAATTTGCAGGAGGGGGCCATGAACCGTAGAAGATAGTCACAGATGGTGGAGGCTGAGGCTCAGTGTATTCACCAGCAGCAACTCGTTCCTCGAATTTTTTGCTAATAAGGAGCCACTCTGGAATCCGACGAGGTTTGTGAGCCAGCTTTCTCTCTCTAGAAATTCTGGATGGAAAGTTTGAGCCATTAATGAAAAAGATGAGTATTTATAGAGGCCAAATGGGCTTTTAGGAAAAATCGGGCCTGTGGACATTTCTTGTTGTTTGCCTAGGGGTATTATGGAAACCCTAGGTAAAAAATTGTTGACAGAGACGTGGGAGAAGTTGTAGAGGCAAGATCTCTCTAAAGATACGCTGACACAAAAGCATGACTGTTGATGTCATGCCAAATTTTCACAGCCAATCATTGCAATACCTTAGCATCGAATTCTAATGGTTGTGATATGCTCACAGGGAAAATTCCGATGGGCAAGGATTTTAGGTATTGGCTTGTCTTTATTAAGTCATTGCAAGGATTGGGGGGCTACACTGGTTAATATGAAATAGAAGATATTTTCAAAGAGATGCTGTTTCGAAGAGATGCAGCATTCGAAGAGATGTTTTTAAAGAGATGCTTTTTCGAAGAGATGCAACATTCGAAGAGATATTTTCGAAGAGAAGAGATGTTTTCGAAGAGATTCTTTTTCGAAGAGGTGCATCGTTTGAGGTATTTATTTCGAGGAAAAGATGTTCGAATTAATAATGGAGACTTTTTTATAGTACCAGTAAAACTATTTTTACTAGGACTGGGGGGCTACTGATAAGGAAGAAACATGATAGGAGAAAATTGTAAAGAAGAAGTATGATAGGAGGAAAATGAAAAGAGGAAATTGTGTGAGGGGAAAATTGTATAAACTATCAAAGAAGTAGCTAGTATAAGAAGAAAATAAGATGTAGGGACTAAAAGTGTAATACAGGGTAATTAAAGCGTATGGGGTCCGCAATTGTACTATAAAAGGACCATACACGCTTCACAGATCCCAAGACGAATATTATATTACTTTCTCTCTCTACTTAAGCTAAGCTCCCATTTTCTCTCTCTAAAACAGCTCCTAAACAAAGTAAATCAACCTATATTGACGCTAAGAGATTCTCGTATCACATAATCATCCCCGGACAATCTTCAAACTCTTCACAAACAACCACCAAATGGACCGGTTCGGAGAACCAATGAGGCATTAATGCTGCTCTGTTGGAAACAATAAAAGTTATTGTTAAATAGGCTGTTGGGTCGGGCAATCCACCAGATATTTTGAAGAAGGATAAGAAACGCAAAGCAAACAGTGATGACAAAGCTGCTAAGAAGAAAAAAGTCACTTTGGGATCAGAGATAATTCTACGTCCTTCTGAAATCCCTCCTCTAGTTCCTGCCAATCCCACTTTATAAGAGAAATTCCACCCAACCTCTATTCCGAATAGACCGATGTTGATGGAGAGGTAAACCTTGATGCCTTTCAAAGTATTAACACGTATTTCCATGACTTGGACAAATATGACTTCGTGGAGCCTTATCATCCTTCCAGCTTATCCAATACTGTGACCTACAATGGAGAGACTTATATGATATCAAGTGAGCGAGATACCCTAAGTCATGCCCTTCTGGGTTACTTCCGTCCGGTAGTTGATCTGGAGAGGCAAGTAAGGGATCAAACAACTACCATAAACTCCCTAACTACAGAGAAACAGAGCTTGACAAACGATATTTCTACCACTCAACAAAGCATAAAGTCATTGAAGAAGGAGAAAGAGGATTTAACTGCCAAACTTCTCAAGTCAGAAGAGGCCAGCAAAAACCTTCAAACCAAATACTTAGACTTGGAGACTTCTTCATCTAAAGAGATCACAAATTTGAATGAGCAACTAAAGGCTCATGACAAAACTATCCAGACTTTATCAGATGACTAAGTCAAGTTGGAGAAAACCATTCCAAGAGAAGACTGAAGAGAATGCTTCCTTAGTACGCAAACAAGTGCAAGAAATTGCTGCAGGGATAGAGAAGTATGCTAGTGAAATAGTGGATTCCCTAGAGAAGAGGGATGATGGAATTAAATCCGATATGGTCTTATTGTTCCATGAGACCTTTTCTAATAGGACTCTTGGTCCTTTGTGGAAATTTGTGGACTACGATGACCTCCCTTTCCATACGATGACTGAAGGTGACAATCATAACTACTCCAGTGGGATAGATTTCGAAGACGATGAAGAAGTTTGTGAGAGTTCAAGTGGTGAACTCAAAAGTCCAAAAAAGATGGTGGTGAAGAAAAAACTAAAGGCAACAAGCCCTAAGTTTGCATTGTGTACTTTTTGTTGAAAAACTAAAGTCCTTGGATGACAAAGACATTTTGTTGCATTATTTGTTTAATCTTTGTGCTGTAAAACTTAAAGTACTTGAATAGTCAAGGAATTTTGTGAATCAGGGATCGATTTCAGTCCGATCGAATTCTAATATCATATTCCTCTTTGTTTAAATTTTGTTTAACTTTTTATGGCCAATGTTTAGATAGCCTTCAATATTCCAGAAGTGTTAAATAAGGGTATTAAACATTCTCCATCACATGTGTTTAATGAATGTGACCAAGTGTTTAATATATCCGATGAATTCAAAGACATTTGAGAGCCGGGGTGTTTAATAAGCATTTAATATCCGACCACCTTATATTGTGGCTAAATCAAAAACATAATTGTACCAGACTTTTGAAGAAGGAATAAGATATTATTGAAAAATCCGAACACCTCATTAAAACCTCCCCGCGCCACCAGGGTTGGAAAGAGTATGCCCCGTAATATTTACTTGATATTTGAAAAGTAAATATCTACAAAAGAGTTCTATTCTAAGTATAACTTGAGATGTTCAATGTTCCATGGGTGTTTTAGTGCTCTCCCGTCCTTGTCTTGGAGTCTGTATATTCATGGTTTAAATTTCCCATAGATCACATAAGGGCCTTCCCAGTTCGGAGCCAGTTTACCGAACTATTTTTTTGTGCATAAATATACTTTTCTTAAGAATTTGTCCCATAACTGAAAATCTTTTCTTTTAACTTTGGAGGCAAATCTGCTCCTCATCAAACCCTGGTAATGCACTGTTCTCAGATGCGCTTTAACTCTTCTTTCTTCAATCAAATCCAACTGATTTATGGCTGTTATATCATTAGCTTGTTCGGAATAGTTTTGGACTCTGTAAGATGGTAAAGTAGCTTCTATGGGAGTAATTGCATCAATCCCATACACTAACGCAAAAAGATATTCTTGTGTAGCAGCCCGAGGTGTAGTTCGGTAGGCCCACAAAACTTCATGTAAATAACTTGGCCACTTTCCTGCAGTTCCCTCCAATTTTTTCTTTAATCCGGACAAGATTGTCATATTTGCAACTTCAAACTGCCCATACGCTTGAGGGTGGAAAGGAGAAGAAAAACAATGCTGAATTTCTCTGGAGGTGCAGAATGTTTCCATGTCTTTATTATCAAATTGTGGCCCATTGTCTGTAGTAATCTTTCGGGGAACCCCAAATCTGCAACATATGTTAGACAAAATAAATTTAATAACTGCCTTTGAAGTGGTTCCCGCCAAAAGAGCTACCTCTATCCACTTAAAAAATAGTCAGTTGCGACTATGATTGTTCTACATCCACCAGATGTCATGGGACAATGCCCAACTAGATCCATACCTCATCTGTCAAAGGGTAATGGTTCAGATATGGATTCCATAGTAACTGTTGGCACATGAATTTCATTCCCATATTATTGGCAAGGGTCACACTTTTTCACCATTCCTTTAACATCTGCCATTATGGTTGTCTAGTAGTATCCCGCTAATAAAACTCTTCTGTTTAGAGCCTTATAGCCACAATGTGCAAAACTTTCTCCATCATGTAGTTCAGATAACACAACTTAGGATTATTCAAATCCTAAGCAACGCAAGAGAGGTCTGCTGAAATATTTTTTGTAAAGAACTTCCCTTAATATCAAGAAACCACGAGCCTTATACTTGATTTTCTTAACCATAGCTTTATCTGGAGGAAATATCCCATCGGAGATAAACTAAAGAAGATCATACCTCCAATCTTTTGGTTGAATAACAAGTATACTCATACTTTATTCGCTCTCTTTATATTAACCTATCTGTACAGATTGACATTCTTGCACAAGAATCCATGGGTAAGATTCAGAATAAGCTATAGTAGCCAAAGAGTCTGCCACAATATTCTCCGATCTAGGGATGTGTTCATAGTAGATATTCTTAAATTTTGCAGCAACTTCTTTCAAGATGAGAAAGTATTTGATCATCTGTTCTTTCTTTGCTTCAGATTTTCCTTGAACATTGAGAATTAGCAATTGAGAATCACTCATTAACCGGACTCTCTTTACCCCACATATGAGAGCCATCTTAAGACCAACTATTGTTGCTTCATATTTATATTCATTGTTAGAAGCTCTGAAGCCAAAACATATGGCTTGGTACATATTGTCACCATGGGGAGAAGTTAAACAAATTCCATCCCCACATTCCATAGTACTTGATCCACCGTCAGTTCGAACTACCCATTCTTTAGTAAATTAGTTTTCTAACATCTATCCGGAGGATCTATCAGCATGAGATTCTACCAAGAGATCAACCATTGACTGGGCTTTAATCGTTATCTGGGGCGCAAAATCAATATCATAATCACCCAGCTCCACTGACCACCTGGTCATTCTGCTTGACACATCAACTTTTTGAAGAACACTTTTTAAGGGAAAAAATGTTCGAACAACAATGGAATGATCTTAGAAGTATGATCTCATCTTTCTTGTTGCAATTACCAAGGCCAATGCCAGTTTTTCCAACTTCAAATATCTTCTTTTGGTATCCAACAGACTTTTGCTAATATAATACACCGGACGAGGGTAATTGTCCAATTCTCATACTAGCACAACACTTATAGCATACTCTTATACAGCTAGATATGCATAGAACTTTGCCCTCAAACAGGTTTAAAGAGAGTCTTAGGTGAAGACAATTGCTTCTTGATTTCAATAAAATCCTGATCACATTGTGGAGACCAATCAAAGTCTTTGGCATTCCTCAACACTTGGAAGAATGGAGTGCACTTATCTGATGATCTTTAAATAAACCTGTTCAATACAGCTAATCGTCTTGTCAGCCTTTAAACTTCTTTGATGTTCCGAGGAGGGTCCATCGCTAACAAATCATTAAGTTGATCCGGATCAGGCTGAATTCCTTTTTCACTTATTATGTAGCCCAAGAACTTTCCAGTTCAGACCCCAAATATGGTGTGGATAATAATCGCCTGAGGGTAGGCTAGTAATTTCAGTTGGTGTTTTAAGGAAGTATGTGGGTGTTTTTAGTGTTTAGAGAGTAGAGAGATAATTAAGCAGCTTGGTAGCAGTTAATTTTCATTATTCATAGTTAATGCAGGTGGTTGGGTATTTATACCCTGATGTTTGGGCCCTTATGGGCTTTCGGGTCATGTTTAATGGACCCGGGTCATGTTCAAAGACCCATGAGCTCTAAGCAGGAGAGCAAGTAGCTTAGTCAAGAAGTGTTTAGGTTTTTTAGTACTTTTGTCATTGTTCGAACAGTCCTATGGTTATAGTGTTCAAAGTGATATGTCCGGTCCATGCGATCTGTCCGATCTGTCCGGTCCGGAGGCTTTGGACTGATCTGTCCCTGTCCGGGGAGCATGCTGAATTCGGACTCATCAAAATATACACTTTTCAGGGTTCAAATTCAAATTCACAACTTCCAAGTTAGAGAATATTTCTTGAAGGTCAGATATATGTGCATCTTCTTCCAAAATTTTAACCATCATATCATCTATGTAAACCTTCATGTTTCTGTCAGTCTGATTAGCAAAGGCTTTATTCACTAATCTTTGGTAAGTGGCCCCAATATTTTTCAATTCGAACAACATCACTTTATAATAATGAAGACCTCTGTCTGTGATGAAAGTACTGCGGTCTTGATTCTTCAGATCTACTTGTATCTGGTTGTATCCTGAAAACGCATCCATGTATAATAACAAACTATTTCTAGAAGTCGAATCCACCAACTGATCTATCCAGGGAACATGATAAAGATCTTTGGGGCATGCCCTATTAAGATCAATATCATAATCACCCAGCTCAACTGACCACTTGGTGATTCTGTTTGATACATCAGCCTTTTGGAGGACATTCTTCAAGGGAAAAGATGTCTGGACGATAATTGAATGAGCTTGGAAGTATGGTCTCATTTTTCTTGCTGCAATTACCAATGTTAATGCCAACGTTTCTAATTTCAAATATCTTCTTTCAGCATCCAAAAAACTTTTACTAATATAATAAACCGGACGGGGGTAATTATCCACTTCTCTTACTACCATAGTACTCACTGCATATTCTGATACAGCTAAGTATATGTAAAGATTCTCCCTCTGAACAGGTTTAAAGAGTGTATTTGGTGAAGATAAATGTTTCTTGATTTCAAAAAACTCTTGATCACATTGTGGGGACCAATTAAAATCTTTGGCATTCCTTAATACCTGGAAAAATAGAGCGCATTTATCTGATGATCTTGAAATGAACCTGTTCAACGCGGCTAGACGTCCGGGTAATCTTCGAACTTCTTTAGTGCTCCGAGGAGGGTCCATGGATAATAGAGCATTGAGATGATCCGGAATAGGTTGAATCCCTTTTTCTCTTATAACATAACCCAAGAACTTTCCAGAACAGACCCCAAAAACACACTTTTCAGGGTTTAATTTCATATTGACAGCCTTTAGGTTAGAAAATGTTTCTTGAAGATCGGATATATGTGTATCTTCTTCAAGGATCTTTACCATCATATCATCTATGTAAACTTCCACATATCTTCCAATATGACTAGCAAAAGCTTTATTTACTAACATTTGATAAGTGGCCCCAGCATTTTTCAATTAGAATGACATCACTTTATAACAAGGAAGACCTTTGTCTGTAATAAAAATAGTGTGATCTTGATCCTTCAGATCTACTTGTATTCGGTTGTACCCTGAAAACGCATCTATGAAGGACAACAACTTGTTTCCTAAGGTAGAGTCCACCAAATGATCTATCCAAGGAACATGATAAGGATCATTGGGACATGCCTTATTAAGATCAGTGAAGTCAATACAGATGCGCCATTTGCCATTCTTTTTCTTGTCCAAAACAAGATTAGCATTCCATAATCGGTACATAGATTATTTGATGTGGCCCATTTTGGTCAAACGATCAACTTCTTGAACAATTACATCTGCTTTTTCTTAGAGAAAGACCTTTTTCTTTGTACAGTCGGTCCAACATCAGCTCGTACAAACAGCTTATGAGAAATTACATCAGCAAGCACTCCGGTAACATTATCATTGCACCATGCAAATACATGCAGATTATCCGTTAAAAAGGATAATAACCTTTGTTTCAAACCTGGTGCTATCTTGGGACCAATCTTAACACTTTTGCCCTCAACTAAGGAATGAATTTCAACTTCCTCGATAGGTATTATGACACATGGAGCCTCTATTGGATCATCAATTTCATTCTCATCGATATAAGGCTCCAATAGCTGCTAATCTTTGTTAATCTTGGTTGCCTCCACAGACTTAAACGCAAATACTGTTGCATAGCATTCTCTGGCTACCTTCTGAATGCTTCAGACAATACCTACTTGTCCCTAGACAACGTATTTTAAGCACTGATGGATAGTAGAAGCCACAGTATGCATTCTGGAGAGCCAAGACATCCCAAATATCGCATTATAAGATGTTGGGAAATCTACCACAACAAAGAATACCCTTACTATTTTCTTAAAACGTCTTTTGCCCAACAATACTTCTTCCTCGAATTCTCCAATCACATCTGTTGAACTTCTTGTCAAGCCAACAATAGTTTTATTCAAACATTGAATAACCGAAGGGTTTCTCATCTGTTTGTGGGAGCTTAAGAACAAGATGTTTGCCGAACTAACTGTGTCAATCAGGATTCGACGTATATCATTTCCTCCTATTGATGCCCATATCACCACAATGTCTTTATAAGGTCCTGCAATGTCTCTTAGGTCATCCTCATCAAAAACTATGAAAGGAGCTGGAGTTTGGTACATGTGTGTGGACATCCTTCCATCCAACTGGGTGGTCAAAATGTTGACGTGCCTCTCTCTTGAAGTACTAGAATGTGCAGTCACAGTATTCCCCCCAAAAATGGTTAAAGAGTCAAAATATTTAATCAAACCAGAAACAGTAGTAGTCTTGTCTATTATCACCCCACCCGATTCTGACTTGGATCCGGATCAAGGTACTTAGAGTCCACATCAAATCTTTCAGTAATTACCATAACGTCCTCTTGCCTAGACGTTCCAGGAAGGATTAAAAGAGTAGTTCAGGGAGTGTTGGCATTGGATTGTGTATCATATGGCCTGCTCCCCCCTTGTTTTTTAGCATAGGCCCTAACATACCCCTTTCAATGAGTTTCTACACCTCTTGCTTCAAAAATATGCAATCATGGGTTTCATGCCCAATGTCATTATGGTACTTACAGAAACGGGTACTTTGGTTTTCTCTAGGAGACTACAACGCTGCTGGCTTTCTAAAGTGTACTTAATTTTTAATTTTGTCATATAATGTAGCCATACTTTCCCCCAATTCAGCAAACCACTCAGGTTGAGCCCAATGTCCCCTTTTATTTCTAACTTGTTGGTTTTGGTTTTGGTTGGACTGATTATGCCTTGATCGGTTAGATTCGTGCCCAGTTTCCTTCGATCTGTAACCGAACTGATTAGTAGCTTGAAGTGTTGATGCTGTAGTGGTGGACCTAATCTGGCAAGGCACTCTGTATTTTTTAGTCTTCTCAACATTGATTTGTTTCCCCACTTAATTTAACAACCCCCCCCCCCCAAAAAAAAAAATCACGGCCTTCTTCCGGTCACTTAATCAGCCAAGTTGCCAGGATTAAAACCATGCCCGAAGGAAACAATCGCAACTTGTTCAAAACAATCTGCTAAGGGAGGCTATTATACCATTTGAAGGAACTCCCCTTGAAGGTTTAAGAAAAAACCCTACATAATAGTTTGTCATCATTTTCAAAGTTCATCATAAAGTTTTTAAACTGCTCAAGATGGTTGTCCGGATCTTTGCTCCCATCATATTTTCCATCTTAGAGCTGTCAAAACTTTTAGAAAGGTGTCCAAATAGTATTTTTGCAGATAAAGTTGATTGTCTCCAGTTTTGGCTACGACTAAACACAATATCTTCATTTAGAGTAACAAAAATACCTGGTTCGGATTGGAAAGCAAAGGGATCAATTAGTAAGCGGTCAATATGCTGATCAGTCGAACCCTTCATTTTTCCTTGATATTTGTTGAGCTTGCCATGTCTATCATTTTTTCTTGAATGCTTTTTAGTAAGCCTTATTTTTTTTACTATTCTTCATCACTGTTGGATGAGACTGACTTTTCAAGCTCTCCATCATTAGAGGAGCTGTTAGAGGATTTCGAAGTAGAGCTCTCTATATGTTTAGATTGATGTGTTTTCTTGGAGCTGAGATGAGTCTTTAGGAACTATTCATTCTCACCAGGAGTGTTAGTATGGTGAAGCATCGACGTACCAAATTTTTCTTTAATTCCTTTCTCTGCTTGTTTCCACGCTCGCAATGCCTCAATCTCGACCCTCAACTGATCGCGCTCCTCAAATGTGTGTTCATTATTTTCTTTTGTTACTTCCACTTCAATAGGTGGAATATTCTGTGCACTTTGATCCATCCAAACTACTTTATTCACTGGGTTTGAATCTGAAATTCAGGCACCGTCGTCTCCCACTGTGGTCGCCAATTTGATGTGGATTATTTCAGATGAAATGGTAGTTTTAGAAAGAGTTTTTAGAATTTAATATTTAAGGTAAGATGTATAGAGATAATTAAGGTGTGTGCTAGTTGGTAAATTCTGATTACCCTCATTAATGAGAGTAGTTGGGGTATTTATACTCTTATAATGATCCATGGGCCTTTCGGGTCGGATCATAGGCTTGGGTCAAGTTTAAACCCGTTAGCCCAAGTGATAAAGTTGGTGTAGATAATAATCGCCTGAGGGTAGGCTGGTAATTTCAGTTGGTGTTTTATGGTGGTTTGTGGGTGTTTGAGTGGTGGTGTGTGGATGTTTTAAGTGTTTAGAGAGTAGAGAGATAATTAAGCAGCTTGGTAGCAGTTAATTTTCATTACCCATAGTTAATACAGGTGGTTGGGTATTTATACCTTGATGTTTGAGCCCTTATGGGCTTTCGGGTCAAGTTTAATGGACCCGGGTCATGTTCAAAGACCCATGAGCTCTAAGTAGGAGAGCAAGCTGCTTAGTCAAGAAGTGTTTAGGTTTTTTTAGTACTTTTGTCATAGTTCGAACAGTCCTATGGTTATAGTGTTCAAAGTGATCTGTCTGGTCCATGCGATCTGTCCGGTCCGGAGGCTTTGGACTGATCTGTCTCTGTCCGGGGAGCATGCTGAATTCGGACTAATCAGGAGCCCCTTTTTTAGGTGTTTGAGCAAGTATTCTTGTCAGAGACCTGAAAAACAGTCCGATGTTAGAAGTAGTTTTCAATCCGGACAGGTCTATGGGTTTACCCGGACAGATAAAGCTTCACGAATTCAAAACGGTTTTTGCCAGAGTTCGTGGGACACGTGTCACACTCTGACTGGTTGCTTTAGCCGTTTTTTCACCTTGAATTTCGAACCCAACTTCTTCGAAAAGAAACCTCTTTAATTACAGATGATGACATCAGCGCCGTCTTTTAATCATTGCCAAACGTTTCGAATTCTCCTAGGAATCAACTTCTTTTTCAGATTTACTATAAATTCAGACTCACTTTCTACTGTTTTACTATCTCTTTCATATTTACTCTGCATATTTACTTAGAGCTTTCTCTCTCTAAAGCAAATATTTTCCTGGTAGTTTATGTTTACAGCAAGGACTGTATTGATCAAAGGCGTGTGGCTCAACCTTTCTGAGTTAGAGAAGGCACAAAAAGTTGAGAAGGAAAGACGAATCGCAGCAGGGTTACCTACCTCTCCTGTCGACAAACCAATCTCCTCTGCTACAGAGTCAGATCGAGGCTCGTCCTCTTCCAAAGGTACTAAGCCCAAAAAACTATTTCAATCCACTCTCTCCCCCATAGTCTATGGTTCCTCAGTTCAGGAGTCAGTGCCTACTGTCGAGCCAGGAGTTACAGTCACAAGTTTTAGGAAACCTTCTCCTTTTCTCGCAATGGGATCATACACAGAGCACTCTCCGGAGAAACTGGTTGTTAAGAAGACAAGCCGGCTGGTTAAGGGGCAAGCCTCCAAGAACACTCCCTCAAAATCGGGGGCAAAAAATAGTAGCTCTGGGTCTGGAGTGCCCATCAGAGCTCCCCGGGAAAGGCCATCCGGTCCGGAGGCTAGCAGCCCAGCACTCCAAAGAGAGACTTCTGCCTCAGAGCCCCAGCCTGAGACTAGAAGTCAAGAAAACCCAGAAAAACAGCAGTCCGGAAGCCACGCTGAGCCAAGTTTAAATTCTCCCCGGGCCACTGCCACTGATATTCCTCCTACGATCATGGAGGAAAGAATGGAGGACTCTGTTGAAGAAGTCCCTTTTGAGTCTGAGCCATCCGGTCAGACTAGTAACACTGCTGCTGCCAAAAAAGATAAGGGCAAAGAAAAACTGTGCTTGAGGCATCCGGATCTGCCGGAGTGTCTCGAAGGGAAGGTAGGGCCTTGTTTTCACAGGGTCGAACTTAAATATCTCTTGGCCTTACAGAAGACCAAGTATGCTTTCATCCACACGGCTGAACTAGGTCGGATGCGCACAAAATGGGGGATCCCAGAAAATGTGAAGATAAGGATTCCCATAGATCCTGAAACTCCTATGGACTACAAGCTGAATGAAATCGTCATCTTCACGGAGCTATTTAATTGGGGACTCAGATTCCCATTGGACCCAGAGATTGTCAGATATTTTCATCTGGTCAAACTCTGTCCGAGCCAGCTGAGCCCCAACGGCTGGTATACTCTGATGTCATGCATCATGGCATCAAGGCTGTCCGGGATCCCTCTTCCTATGGAAGAATTCGCAGCAGTGGCCAATCTTTGCAAACATCACCAATTCCCCTTCTACCACTTCAATATGGGGAATAATCTCAAAGCTGTTGATGATATGTTGGAGTCTGAGAGCAAATGGAGGAGCTAGTTTTTGTTTGTCAGTGGCGCTTGGGAAAACGGACAGAAGATCAAGTCCGGAGTGAACCCAAGCCTCCTCAGAATCAGGTGGAGGAGTGACCGTAAGTTTCCCACTTTAAATCTTTGTCTACTTCTTCTTTCTCATAGTTGATTTAAATCAATTGATTTTTCTTTTGTCTTTAACAGAACTGCCTAAGGAGTTCGGTGATTACTTGAAGGCCGGACAGGTCACTTGTGGAAAAATCAATGCCTGGGCCACAGAGAACCGGGGGAACCGATTCCACAATGCATTCACTAGTGGAAATCTGGCAAGGTCTCACCTGTGGAACACCACAGGTCGGAGAGACTTAACTTGGGAGGAGCTCACCACCCAACCTTTCCCGGACACAGTGCTTAAGAGGAGCCATGAAGCAGATGGGACACTCTTCCTGCCCGGCCGGGCCAAAGCCCCAAGCAAAATGAAGGGCAAGAAGAAGGGCAAGAAGATGGTGAGCGATGCTAATCCTGCTAATGCTGAGAAGAATGCTCCAACAGACCCGGAGGGGCCGGCTCAGAGCCAAATCGATGCTGCTCTTTTGCAGGTAGTGGAGCAAGAAACTGAAAGGCAGGAAGCAGACCTCCCAAAATCTCCAAGGGCTTCCAAGAGGAATCGCAAGCAGGGGAGTGAAGGGGCAGACCGGGCAGCCAAGAAGAAAAAGACTGCTAAGGGAGATGAGCTTGCTCTCCGGGATCCGGAGCCTTCTGCCCAGGCTGACCCTTCTGACCCAACACATGCTGAAGAGATCCCAAGGGACTTTCATACTGATGAAACTGAGGGAGGAAAGCTTAACATTGATGAAGTAGACATCACCGGTCTTAGTGACCTTGGCGAATACTTCCTTAACCTTCCCAGAGACAACTTCGCAGGGCCTTACATTCCTCCGAGCAGCTCTAACACCGTCAACTTCAATGGTAAGACTTTCATTGTCTCTAGTGAAAAGGACACCATAGCCCACTCCTTGCTTAGCAATGTGCAGCCGGTACTTACACTGGAGAGACAAGTTCGGAGTCAAGCAGACACCATCAAAGACCTTAAGTCTGAGAAGGAAAAGCTGTCCGAACACCTTTGCACTGCTACTGCCAATGGTGACATGCTAAAGGAAGCAAATTAGGAGTTGAAGAAGAATCAGGAGGAAAGCAACACAAAAGTTGCTACTCTAGAGGAAACCATCAGAGGCCTCCGGGAGAAGCTGTCCGGTGTGGAGAAAGATCTTAATGCCTCAAAAGAAGAGACCAAGGCAAAAGACAAGATCATCACCAACCTCACTACTGACAAGATTTCCCTTGAGAACGCAGTGTCCAATGCTGCCGAAGAGAAAAATACGTTGCTAAGGGATCAAGAGGCTACGATTAATGCCAAGATCAATGTCTATGCCAGCCAGATGATTAAAAGCGAAGAGCTATTGCTTGAGAAGGTGAGGTCCGACATGGTTCTTCTTTTCCATAAAAAATTTCCGGACAGGAACCTAGGGGACTTATGGCTTTATGTTGAGCCCGACGAACTCCCATACCACACGATGGCTGAAGGTGACAGGTATGGCTACTCTAGTGGCTCCTCGGATGACGAGGAGCATACTGGGGAGAGCCCAGATGACAAGAAAGACGATCCCAAAGGCAAGAAGGTAGATGAAGGGAAGGATGACCCTAAGGGCAAGAAGGTAGTCGAAGGTGAGCCATCCTCAAAGGCTCAACCTTAACTCATGATCCACTTAGTTTATTTTTAATTCAGACTAAAGTCCTTGGAAGGCCAAGGCACTCTTTTTGTAATGGTGTCCGGAATTTGACCGGACAGGTTTTTTGTGTTCTACTTTGAATGTTTAAAAGTCCTTGGAGGGCCAAGGCAAGTTTGAGTTATTTCATTCAATGAATATCTCTGTTTTTTACAACCATCATCTTCTTTCATTGTTCATTTTAATTTTGATAGCCAGAGTTTAAGTAGCCTTTAGTTGTTGCATTGTGAGAGTGTTTAAGTTCTCCGGCTAGAATTTAAATAGCCCTTAGAAATTTCAGTTCGGATAGTATGACAAGGGACAAGACTTTAAAAACACTTAGAAAATTTTAAGAAGGCATCAAATTTTATTTAACAGCCCGGACACCTCATTAAAACCTCTCCGTGCCACCGGGGAGGAAAGAGTATGCCCCCAAATATTTACATGGATGTTTAAACAAGTAAATATTTACACAAGTGCTATTCCAAGTACATCCGGAGATGCTCAATATTCCAAGGATGAGTTAAAACTCTGCCATCTTTGTCTTCCAACCAATAAGTTCCAGGCTTAATTCTTTCAACAACCATATACGGACCCTCCCAAGTTGGGGCCAGCTTTCCGAAGAGCTTTTCTTTAGTGTGTAAGAAGACCTTCCTTAATACTTTTTCCCCTGGTTGGAAATCTCTTCTTTTGACTTTGGAAGCAAACCTGCTCCTCATCAAGCCTTGATAGTGGGCAACTCTAAGGTGAGCTTTAACCCGTCTTTCTTCTATCAAATCAAGTTGACCTCTGATTGCCATCTCATTAGCATGTCCGGAGAAGTTATGAACACAAAAAGAGGGGAGAGTTGCTTCTATGGGAGCTACTGCATCCATTCCATAGACCAAGGCAAAAGGTGATTCTTGTGTTGCAGCCCCAGGTGTTGTCCGGTAGGCCCACAAGACCTCTTGTAAATAGCTCGGCCACTTTCCAGCAGCCCCTTCCAAATTCTTCTTTAAACCGGACAGAATAGTTCTATTGGCCACTTCAACTTGCCCATTTGCTTGTGGGTGGAAATGTGAAGAAAAACAATGCTGTATACCCCTTGAGGCACAGAAGCTTTCCATTTCTCTATTGTCGAACTGTGGCCCGTTGTCTGTTGTTATTTTCTGTGGGACACCAAATCTGCAACATATGTTGGATAGAATGAATTTTATAACAGCTTTCGATGTTGTCCCTGCTAGAGGAGCTGCTTCTATCCACTTCGAGAAGTAGTCAATAGCCACAATTATAGTTTTGCGCCCTCCGGACGCCACGGGGAGAGGCCCCACTAAGTCCAATCCCCATCGAGCAAAAGGAATAGGCTCAGAAATTGATTCTAAAGGAATGGCTGGTACATGAATTTCATTTATGTACTTCTGGCATGGGTCACACCTTCTTACCAACTCCTTAGCATCTTTCATGATTGATGGCCAATAATAACCGGAGAGTAAAACTCTTCTTGTCAAAGCTCTAAACCCACAATGGGTTGACCCCTCACCATCGTGCAATTAGGAGAGGACCATTTGTGATTCTTCATCCCCCAAACAGTGCAGGAGAGGTTTACTGTAAGACTTCTTGTATAACACTTCTCTCAATATGATGAAACCACGAGCCTTGTGTTTCAATGTTCTGGCTTGTGACTTATCCGGAGGCACAACACCATCGGAGAGATATTGTATGAGAGGAAACCTCCAGTCTTGAGGTTGTTTCACTTGTATTTCAAAAATCTCCTCTTCTTTACCCTTACAAAGTTGAATGGACGGGCTTTCAAGCACATGGATCCATGGATATGACTCCGTATATGCTATGGTTGCTAGTGAGTCTGCTAGCTCATTTTCTGCCCGGGGGATGTGTTCATAGACAACACTTTTAAAATTCAGCGCTTCATTTTTGAGGAGGAGTAAATATTTCACAAGTTGCTCCTTCTTAGCCTCAGACTGGCCTTGGGCATGGTGAATAATCAGTTGGGAGTCGCTTAGCAGCTTGACCCTCTTAGCCCCACAAATGTA
The DNA here is from genome assembly GCA_036936605.1 of Limnanthes douglasii subsp. nivea. Lineage (NCBI taxonomy): Eukaryota > Viridiplantae > Streptophyta > Magnoliopsida > Brassicales > Limnanthaceae > Limnanthes > Limnanthes douglasii. Next base: position 273,943,962 of record JAUPFV010000002.1, read on the forward strand.
GGCCAATTTTAGCCCAGCTATAACTGCTTCGTATTCGGACTCGTTATTACATGCCCTGAAAGCAAAACAAATAGCCTGGTACATTTTGTCTCCATATGGGGAAGTTAAGCACACTCCTGCACCACACCCCATTGTGCTAGATCCACCATCTGTTCGGACGATCCATACTTTTTTTTATCTTTTATATCAGTAGCTTGCTCCGAATCCCTATCGGAGTGGAATTCGACCAGAAAATCAGCCACAGCTTGGGCTTTGACTGCTGTTCGGGGAGCAAAGTCGATGTCGAAGTCCCCCAACTCTACTGACCACTTAGTCATTCTGCTCGAAATGTCTGCTTTTTTAAGGACATTCTTTAAGGGAAAAGAAGTCCGGACGATGATGGGATGAGCCTGGAAATAAGGCCTCATCTTCCTGGCTGCTATTACCAAGGCCAATGCTAACTTTTCAAGTTTCAAGTAACGCTTCTCTGCATCTATCAAGCTTTTGCTGATGTAGTATACTGGATGGGGATGTCCACCAACCTCTCTTACCAGCACAACACTGATGGTACAACTTGAAACTGCGAAATATACAAAGAGAGTCTCCCCATCGACTGGCTTGAACAAAGTTTTGGGGGAGGACATGTATTTCTTGATCTCATCGAAAGCCTCATCACACTGCGGGGTCCAATCAAAGCCCTTTGCACCCTTCAAAGTTTGAAAGAAAGGAGCACACCTGTCCGAAGACCTTGAGATAAATCTGTTTAAGGCAGCTAATCTCCCTGTTAACCGCTGTACTTCTTTAATGTTTCGAGGAGGTTCCATCTGGAAAAGAGCATTCAGCTGGTCCGGATCGGGCTGTATTCCATGCTCACTTATGATATAGCCTAGAAACTTCCCGGACTGCACTCCGAAGACACATTTTTCAGGGTTTAACTTTAAATTCACTTTCACCAAGTTGGCAAAAGTTTCTTGGAGATCGGACAAGTGCAACTGCTCATCCACACTTTTCACCATCATATCGTCAATGTATACCTCCATATTTCTTCCCATTTGATCAGCAAATGCCTTGTTGACTAATCTCTGATAAGTAGCCCCAGCATTTTTCAAACCAAATGGCATCACCTTGTAGCAATGAAGCCCTTTGTCAGTTACAAATGTGGTATGCTCTTGATCCTTTGGATTCACTTGAATCTGATTCTATCCGGAGAAAGCATCCATAAAGGAAAGCAGCTTGTTCCCAGAGGTGGAGTCTACTAACTCATCAATCCGGGGAACCGGATACAAGTCTTTTGGGCAAGCTCTATTGAGGTCTGTGAAGTCAATGCACATGCGCCACTTGCCATTCTTCTTTTTCACCAAGACAGGATTGGCAGTCCACAAAGGGTATTGAGACTCCTTGATGTGCCCCATCTTTGTGAGCCTGTCAACCTCTTGCACTATGACATCAGCCTTTTCTTTGGAAAAGCTCTTCTTTTTTGAACCACTGGAGCTACATCTCTCCGGACGGATAGGTGGTGTGAAATTACTTCTGATGGAACTCCAGTAACATCAGCATTGCACCAAGCAAAGACATGTTGATGGTTATTCAAAAACTTTAACATTTGATCTTTCAAAACTGGGGGCATTTTAGACCCTATCTTGACGCATTTTCCATCTTCCAACCAATGCGTTTCTACCTCTTCAACCGGTATCAACACTCCGGGGGTCTCTCTGGGGTCATCAATTTCACCCTCACCCCCAGAAAGGCCCTCAAACTGCTATTGTTCATCAATACGGACTGCCCCCAGCGTTCGAGGAGCCAAGGCAGTGGCATAACATTCTCTTGCAATCTTTTGGCTGCTCCGGACAACTCCAACCTGCCCCTGAACAGCATACTTCAAGCACTGGTGGACTGTTGAAGCCACTGCATGCATCCTAGAGAGCCAAGACCTCCCTAGAATAGCATTATAGCAAGTGGGACAATCCACCACAATAAAGAGTATTCTGACCATTTTCTTGAAAGGGCCCTTACCCAATAATACCTCCTCTTCGAACTCCCCGATCACATCTGCTGAGCTGCCTGTGAAGCCCACGATTGACCTGTCTGAATTCTGAATTACAGCTGGATTTTTCATTTTCTTGTAAGTGGTTAGGAAAAGGATATTGGCTGAGCTTCCAGTATCCACCAAGATTCGTCGTATGTCATTGCCCCCTTTAGATGCTCCTATGACAACAGCATCCTCATGAGGGCCAGCAATGTTTCTTAAATCATCCTCATCAAACACAATGAAGGGAAATGAGTTTGGTGACTGATAAGATGTCATGCCTCCTTCTAGCTGGGAGGCCAAAGTATGAACATGCCTCTTCCTCGAAGAAGCAGTAGGAGCTGTCATAGTGTCCCCTCCGAAAATTGTAAGCGACTCGAAAAACTTAATGAGCCCGGAGACCGACCTAGAACATTCCTCTATAGCACCCACTCTGTTCCGAGTTGGATCAGGATCCAAGTATTCAGATTCCACGTCAAACCTTTCAACTATAACCATGGCCCCCTCCGGAGCAGCGTTACTTGGACCAACCCGGTGAGTGTTGTCAGGCCTGTTGCCTCCTCTTCTTTTAACGTAAGCTCCCAGCTTCCCCCTTTCAATCAAGTTTTGAACTTCTTGCTTGAATGTTATGCAATCATCAGTGGTATGATCAATATCATTGTGATATTGGCAAAAAGAGTTGTTGCGATGCTCTCTGGGAGACTACAATGTTGCCGGTCTCCGGTAATGCACCTCATCCTTTGTTTTATCAAAGATAGTGGCCACGCTTTCTTTTAACTCTGCGAACCACTCCGGTTGGACCCATGGCCCTCTCTTGTTTCTGGATTGTTGACTTTGAGCAGGAGCAGCTGGCTGAGACTGAGCTTTTGCCCTACCATGCCCCTGTCCGGTCTCTCTTGCTTTGTTTCCGGACTGATTCTGATTGGGATTAGGTGTCACCGGGGTAGACCTCACCTGCCTGTGCACCCTGGTTTTTTTTGTTTCATCGACGTTTATTTGTTTGCCAACCTGATTCAGCAACCCTCCCCAGGTCATGGCCTTTTTCCTGGTTACTGAATCAGCTAGATTGCCTCGATTCAAACCTTGCCTTAGGGATGCTATTGCCACCTGTTCGAAGCAATCAACCAACCCATTCTTGGTGTTCACAAAACGACTTATATATTCTTTCAAGGATTCATTTGGTTCCTGGGCACAATGGATTATGGTGTCTCCATTGCCCTTCAGCTCTTTACTCCCTACGAACTGCCTTCGAAAGGCCACCCAAAACGTATTGAAATCTTTAATACAACCTTGAGGCAGGCTGTTGTACCATTTCAGAGCACTCCCCGTAAAAGATTGGGAGAATGCCCTACAGAGTAGTTTATCATCGTCGTCAAAGTTCATCATGAAGTTTTTAAATTGCTCCAGATGGTTGTCTGGATCAGTACTGCCATCGTACTTCTCTATTTTGGTGCTGTCAAACCTCTTGGGGAGGTTTCCGGACAGAATTTTAGAAGACAATAGAGATTGCCTCCAATTCCTCCCACGACTGAACACAGTATCCTCATTGGGAGTTGCAAAGATACCTGGTTCATCGTGGAAGGCAAAGGGATTCATCAGCATCTTGTCCACATGCCTCCGGTTATGAGATGACCCCTTGCCAATATGCTTCTTAATTTTTCCATGTCTATCTCTTTTTCTTGAATATTTTTTAATTTGCTTTTGCTTTTTCCTGGTTCGACCCTCATCGCTGCTGGAGGATAAGGATTTTTCAACTCCATCACTGTCCGAAGAGCTATCAGAAGATTCTGAGCTTGAGTCAGAACTCTCCACAGGCTTAGACCGGTGAGACTTTTTAGAACTGGCATGAGTCTTTTTGGTGCTCACATGAGTCTTCGAAGACTCATGCTCTCTGGGGTTATCAGTGGGATGAGCAACCGATGCTTTGGATTTTTCTTTCACGCCCATCTTGGCCTTTTCAGCCCTCGGCGCTTCTATTTCACCCCTGAGCCTATCACGCTCTTCGATAGTGTACTCATAGTTCTCTCCCACCACTTCGAGCAGAGCTGGTGGTACTTCTGGATTGTCCGGATTCATACGGACAGATTTTCTTAGCTGGTTTTGAATGTTTTAATTCAGGCACCTTCGTGCTCCCACTGTGGTCGCCAATTTGGTGTGGATAATAATCCCCTGAGGGTAGGCTGGTAATTTCAGTTGGTGTTTTATGGTGGTATGTAGGGCTGTCAATTTTGGGTTTCGGGTCGTGTTCGTGTCGGGTTTGACCAACCCGAAATTTTAGAACCTGTGACACGAACCCGACCCGAACCCGAAATTCATGTCAGGTTCAAAGACCCGAACCCGACCTGTTAAAAACCTGTTGGACCCGAACCCGACCTGTTTGACACGGAATTGTATCCAACACGAAACACCCGTTGGACCCGAACCCGACCTGTTTGACACGAAATTGTATCCAACACGAAACACCCGTTTGACACGAACCCGACCTGTTTGACACGAATTTTGGAAGGCAAAACTTAATAAATGGAGATGCAAGGGATCGAACCCAGTATCTCTCACATGCAAAGCGGGCGCTCTACCATTTGAGCTACATCCCCTTTTGAAATTTTATTGGTCCACTATAATTATATAAAGTCAAGATACACTTACTTCATATATTTACACCGGCTTTACTATCATCGGTGAAGTTATCTTACCGTAAAATATATGGTGACGATGGGTTTGCCATCTCACCTAAACATGAAAAAAATACATGAGATAAATTAAATAAATTTCAAAACATATCAAATAACCACGAAGTTGTCACTTCTTAACAAATAACCATTAGAATTGTAAATCGATTCATCCCACAAAACAAAATTGAATGCATTCAATATCTATTAATAAATCTAGCAAACTCACACGAATCAGATAAAAAAACTGTTAAATAATAAATTATTTCCATTTTTTATTCTTAATATTATAATCTATATACACAGAAGATGAAAGATTCAAAACTTTATTAATATACGTGAAAGAAGAATAAAATTCAAAACTTTATAGCAAACATGTGAACCATCATTTGTCCTCCCTCATATACTTATTTAAGTATAATATTTATTTTATATCTTTTAAATTTAAAATAAAATTATTTCACTAATAAATTTTTATAAGTATTTTTGGTGTTCTAATTTATAGGTCAAATTTTTAAAATAATATTATTTTATTAATAAAATTTTATTAAGTGTTTTCAGTATTTTATTTTACAGGTGTACATGTCTTTTGGGTTTTACAGGTCTGTTTCGGGTTTACATGTCTTTTCGGGTTTCACATGTCTTTTCGGGTTTACGGGTCTTTTCGGGTTTTACAGATCAGTTTCGGGTGACACGAACCCAACCCGAACCCGACCCGTTTTTTTTCGAGTCGGGTTCGTGTCGTGTCTTAATTTCATCGGGTCTGAAATATCAGGTCTCTAACCCTAAAATTTCGGATCGTGTTCGTGTTGGGTTTACAGGTCGTGTCCAAAATTGACAGCTCTAGTGGTATGTGGGTGTTTGAGTGGTGGTGTGTGGATGTTTTAAGTGTTTAGAGAGTAGAGAGATAATTAAGCAGCTTGGTAGCAGTTAATTTTCATTACCCATAGTTAATGCAGGTGGTTGGGTATTTATACCTTGATGTTTGGGCCCTTATGGGCTTTCGGGTCAAGTTTAATGGACTCGGGTCATGTTCAAAGACCCATGAGCTCTAAGTAGGAGAGCAAGATGGTTAGTCAAGAAGTGTTTAGGTTTTTTTAGTACTTTTGTCATAGTTCGAACAGTCTTATGGTCATTGTGTTCGAAGTGATCTGTCCGGTCCACGTGATCTGTCTGATCTGTCCGGTCCGGAGGCCTTAGACTGATCTGTCCCTGTCCGGGGAGCATGCTGAATTCGGACTCATCAAAAGTGACTGGCAACTATCTGAGTAATGTTCCACTAAGTTATGTCGTTCGGAGGGGCATGGTACCGTCCGAACTGCCCCTCGAATATATACACTGGCCAGTATCGAAATAATCTGACCTTATCAATTTCGTCTCTTGATTGGGTTGACCTATTTCATATTTAGTAATTGAGTTCTTTTATTTATCCAACAAGAATTGCATTTGGGTTTGCCTGGCGTGTTTTCCTAAAACGTATTTTTTACGAATGTTGTAGATGGTGTGCATGCTAGATACATTTTTAGGTTTATGATTCTTCAAACTCGCGTATATCTCTCTAAAATATGAACCGATTAGTGAGTAACTTTTGTTTGTCCATTTTGAGTCTATCGGCTTGAGATGACCATTCAAGTGTAAAAACGCGGCTTGAGATGACCATTCAAGTTTAAAAACGGGACGTGGTTGTGTTTTCAATTTAACACATACAATCGTCAATAACCAAATTATCATTCAACGAGAGTTGTCATTAACAAGAAGGGGCAACTGTATTTTTTGGATATATATTATATTTTCTTCACAATATTCGGTGTGGACTTAGATCTATAAACGTCGTACCTCTCACTTCGATAATATATCCTATGAGTTTTTCCCAATTACTGGAGCCGTGAAAGGTAACAATGATGATAAATCTTATCATTTTCGTTCGAATTCAACCCATGCGTCCAAATCTAGTTTAGTGTAATACATGTGCGTGGTAAAAATATATGTGTAATCGGCTTTCATACACAATAGTTGCTTTGGTTCCGATAACATACATAAAGGTATCAGTCCAAAGTATAAAACATATATAAGACATGAAAATTAGCACCCAATATGTGATAATATGGCTATCTGTCACGCTACGATTTTGAAATATTATGTAAATGTCAAACAAAATTGGACAAATTTATGGAAAATATTCCAAGAACATGCTCGAATCCTAGACAAATGTCACGCATAATATGTGAAAGTTAAACTACAATTTATCATGGTGCTTGCAAAATTATTATACGTTGTTGCACCATGGGTGTGACTGAATCATATATTTTTCATACAAAATACATAAAAATAAATAATTTTAAAAATAAAATGTATATTCATAGTTGTATCATGATCCTTCGATTTGGTGGTTCCTCATCTTTTGAAAAGAATCACTAAGGTCCCAACTAAAATCAAATATGTTCCTCAATTAAATATATGTTTTAGGATAATATTAATTTATAATTTTTGAGGTGGTTTGAGTTTAAGTGTGATTTTGAAGTGTTTTTAGGTTAAGGTTTAATTGGGTTTTTATATTTTTTTAGATCGAATGACACAACTATTAATGGGAGGTATTTTAGATAATTCAACTTTATGATTTTTTTATCCAAAAAATATGTTAAGATTTAACCTAGTCTTAGATATAGATAAGGTTTGTATATCCCAAAAATTACACTTTTTCCATTTTAATTGTGACTATCCAAAAAAATAAGATCTTTCAATTTTAATCATAGAAATGTTTGATTAATAAACTGACGATCTATTTGAACACCACATAGTTATAACTAACATTAGAAAAAATTACTATGTCAATAATTATTGTATTAATTGTTTACCATTTTAAAGGCGGATAAAATATTTATTTATAATTATTTTAGTGAGCTTTTGGCATATGAGGAACAATTATAATTATGATTACTAATGGACTAATGAGTACATGTACTATTTTTTTGGACTAAACATAGGTTTAATATCCGTTCTAGAAACTTATAATGAATCAACTAATAATTTCTATAAGTAGCCTATAGTCCTTGCGAATTTAATAAAAGAGGATTATGTTGAGAAAAAGGAGTTGAGCTTTCCAAACTAGATGCATCTAAGTTCTCTTACAACCTGTTTGGTGATGTAGAATATGTAGGAGGAAATATGGACCACTGGATGGATCGGCAGGGAGAATCTTGATTGTTCTTGTGCATTAGCCAATTTACTGAGTTAATTGTTGGTGTACCGGTCAAGACGACCACGAAGTTGATTGGTCATGAATCTGTCGTTCTATATCTGTTGTAGATGTTAGATTCCCTCGTCTTTGTGAGGATCCGAGCCCAAATAGCTATGAGAAATTTTACTCTTTCGATTATCTTTTGCATTGGCGTCAATCTTTTGTGGATATACATTACATGACTGACCGACGACGTTGGCGCCTCTCTGGAATTCTAGTAGGTTATAATGATCAAAATTAGTATATGGATAAGTAAGATATCACCTATATAATCTGGGAGACTTTTTTACTCCTAAAATTTGCTTCATTTGTCTTCAAAGAGAAAACCAGTTCTTTAAATCAACTGTATCCTCCATCGTGAATATCATGTGAGACCGCGTTATGAAATACTAAAGTTACTCCATCATTTTTTATTTCTATACATAGCATATTTTACTTTTCAAACGCTTTAATTTTTTTCTTTTTCGTAAGATAAATCTTTTTCACTAAGAAGCTAGGGTTGTTTAGCCTTTAATGTTATGTCATAATCATGACATATCAAAATATTTACATATCATTTTTCCATTTAATAAAATGAAAACTCAATAAGAGTAGTATGTCTACTTCTTCTTGGGTTATGGATATCAATTTGTTTTTGAATTACACAGCGTACATACAATAAACATCATATAAGCATCACAATTTTGAGATATAAAAAAATTGTTTAAAAGTAGAGTTAGCATACATAAAACACATCATTTCAACACTAATAATATACATGTACTAACTTGTATATATATATATATATGAGTTTGAAGAATGCACTATTGATCCTACTCAAGTGACTTAATTAAGAAAAAGTTCATTTATATCGATTATTCTAGTTTGATTTCTTAATGATCAATTCATAAATGAAAATCTCTTGTTTATGATCAATTATGTCAAACATTGGCTTTCCTTTGGACTGATTAAAACATGCAATATCACCAACCACAAACTTGTCAAAACTCTAAATGAATCAAAACCTTTAAATGAATCAAGTCACAAATAAGTATTACTTTGGAATATATTTGATTCATGACCGTTTACCAAAGTTTGGAAAATCTAAAACAGATTAATTACATTAAAAATGACATACAAGTACAATTATATACAAGTTTTAAACCATATTATAGTCTATCCAATCATTATAAAATTAAAAGTGGATCCTAACATTCACACGTATAGTATCGTATTATGCTGAATTTCCTAGTCGTTGCTTTGTTAAAATGTGCTTGACTACCTAGTCGTTTCTATGTTACAATGCACCAATTGTTTAGTTGTTTCTCTGCTTTAATGCTCCACAACTAATCAAATTATCCAGTCGTGGCTATGCTACAATGTGTCGCAATAAACCATAATTTTTAATCATCGTTTTACTACATTATGCCGCAATATGCCACATTTCACAATTATAGGTCAGAAATATGAAGCATAACATGTATATTTTTTAGAATCTTAGAATTTACTCAACTCTATATTCACCCTCTAGCAATCAAACAACAATTAACTCTCATTGTGTGTATCTGTTACAATATAAAAAAGCATATCATACGAACTTGAATAAAATACTTATTGTCTCAATCTCTTTGAGGTTGTTATCATACCGCTTGTTAGGATGGATTTGTGATTAATTAATGAGTAAAGATTTCATAAAAAATTGAGATCTTTCTAGTGTGGAAATAAATAGAGTATCATGTGCCATTGTTAAGCTCGATTATGATTCATGATGGTTATGTTGCTTTGATGATTGTTCCAACGATTTGATTCTAATGCTCTTCTAATCATGAATAATTCCAATCTTTTTATTTTTATTTTTAAGTAGTGTGGTAAAACAATATTTTTATTGGCTTTCAGTCAAGGCTCTAACTAAAAAAAACAACAAAAAATTGTATATTTTAAAGGATTAATAAGAATATAACGCTACACGTTTTTTAAATATATATTATTTTGCACTTGGTAAATGGTTATTTTGAAACTAACTTATTTTATTCTCTTTACACGATCTAATTTTATCATTTTTTGTTATTTGTTAGTGTTTTTTAAGTCTTGATTTTGTTTGAATTAATATATATATATATATATATATATATATATATATATATATATATATATATATATATATATATATATAGTTTGTATAATTCAAATCTGATTAGGTATATTGAATTTATTTTATAGTAAAATTATTACAACAAATTTGTATTATATTAAAATATTTTTTAATCGGACTATATAATTATAAAATTATAAAGTATGTCACAATTATTTTAATGTTGAAATTCTAACGAAAACATATGTACATATAAAATTCAAGGAATCTAAACAATAACAATATAAATAAAAATTCACATTTTTAAAGTCTCAACAATCAACTTAAAAGCATCTAATTACAACTATATTCAGTTGTTTTTTTTATCAGAAATCAAACAGTTCACTTTCGATTGAACATATTTAACGGAAACAATCAAACAATAATAAAATAGTTGAAATTTGTAAGGAGGTTTAAATGGATAATTTGTGTTGATTCGAACTTTTGAATTTGAAAGTAAACCGGGATTTCAACTAATTATAAATGCTTTTGATTATAAATAGGAGATAATATGAAAGATTTCTTGAAAATGAAACAAATTTTATGTCTTACAACTTTAATTTTGAGAGACTCACTTACAAAAAATTGTTACCAACAACAGGAAGGCAACCTAAATGAGAAAGAAGAAGGCAAATGACCAATCTTCTTTATATAATCTGCTCTTTCAGATGTCTTCACTGCTTTTTCATTCAACTTAGCTTCTGCATTTGCTCGTTTTTCTTCAGCTATTCTTCGTGTCGAAGCAATTTTGTTCGCAAATTTCTCTTGTGCTCGACTTTTAATCCTCTCAGCTTTTAGCTGTATATAGGAAACAATTAGTTATAAACAGGCGTCGCACAAAATTTAGTAGTGAATAATAGAATGTTAGACAGCATTTCAGATAACATATAGCCGAAGCCGAAATGATTCGACCTGTCCCTTGTTTTACTCAATAAGATAATAACATTGAAAACACTAAATTGCACATAAAGAGTTGAATCAAGCCATACAATACCTCAATTTTCTTCATTTCTATTTCGGCTTTTCTCTTTTCGTGATTTTCCCAGGCCTGAATCTTCACCTCTTCCCTCTTGAACCTGCAAAACACAAACAAGAAGACATACCATATGAATCAAACATGAAAACATACCAGACTAAGATTTATCCCTTTGCAATATTATTTGCGTTGATCAGCAAGACAACTGTATGATTATGACAATTCCAACTACTACAATAAAAATTTCAAAATGATTTTAGCCGTTCATACCTTGCTGTATACTTAGCTCGTTCTGCTTCGTCCCAAGCCATAGCCTTGGCTTCTAAAGGATTCAATGTTCCACCTTGGTCTGAATTAGTGTTTTCTTCTGTTTTCACTTCCATATCGCAAATTCCTCTACTCTCCGTTGCAGTACTTTTTGTTGGATAGGTTTGGTCATGACCCTCTACTTCGATCCTAGCTGGAGTAGATGATCCTGAAGCAATAGGACTCCAAGTAGATGATCCTGAAGCAGTAGGATTCCGAGCCACAGGAGCCGTTGTACGAACTGGAGTCGCTGTTCTAGAAGGCTCTTTACTTGCATTAGGGGTCATCTCAGTGCCTGTATCCCTAACGCATACTGATCTAAGACCAGACCCGGAATTCGAATTCGAATTCTCCACATTTTTGTTAATCTTCCAGAACGTCGAAGAGGGTTCATCGCAATTTACTTTCTTAGTCTCTTCGACTTGTTCTCTTTGAGAATTCGAACCTATAAGTCTTCGGTCATCAGCATTCGAATTTCGTGGTTCGTTTGCTCCTCTCGATAAACCAACCAGCCATTTTTGTGCATCGTCCCATTTAGACGGTGTTGGTTTGCCTAAAGGTGTCCGATGATGATTCAAGCTTCGATTAGTTCCATTATTCGCTTTATGAAACTCAAAATTCTTGATTTCGTCGGTTTCTCCTTGATTGTAACACATCTTATCCTCAACCGACCTCATGTTTTTCTATCTTGAACAACTTTTGCTTTCTTTCGACACGAATCGCAAACCCACAAGTCTAGCTTGACTACTAATTTTAAACAAAACTTAAAACTTTTTTGGTTTCGTCTCACACGAATAGCAAACACACAAGTATAGCTAGACTAGTAGTCGTAAACAAAAAACAAATGTTGTTTAGGTGCAGGAAAATCCAATCTTTTCGTCGGAAGAGGATAACTCTATAATGTACTCTATCTATCTCATACTGATTTTCTTACATCTAAAGGTAGAAACTTATTTCCTTTTGGTCACTTTTTAGGTGGCCAAACATAGCAAAAGCTAATCAAACGATCAAAATGCTTGACCCGTCTCTTGAAATCCAAGTTCTTTTACTTTCTTATATAGAAATGAATCTAAGGCCTAGACCCTGGTTATGCCTCAACTTGTTGTCGTATATAAGTATTTTGCAGATCTACACATAGCCAAAGTAAATCAAATGGCCAGAATAACTAGAACCATCTCTTTGGAATCTAAGCCTTTTCTTAATACTTTCTTTCTAAAAAATTATCGACCTGGTAAGCCTCTAGGACCTTACCTTAAGCTAATACAAGATAAGATTTTTTCTTACACAACTATGAACCCATCTAGAACCAAACACTAAAGAACTAAAAAATCAGTTAAAGTACATTATTGAAGAACACAATATACTTATATAATCAATAAGAAATGCAGATAAATGAGCCAAAAAAAATTCACACAAAGAGAACTCTAATTATTGAACACCCATGACCCATTAAAGAGAAAGAAAGATAGGCTGAAGATATACTAAAAAAAGTGTGGATAGTTGTGTGATTTAATCTATAAAAGAACAAGTACCAGGCAAGCTTCATTCATTACTGTAGAGATCTACTGTAGAGACTTAGACAGAGAAGCAAGTTGGGTTTTGGCAGATAGAGAAGTGAACACTGACACATTTCTTATATCCCCCATATGTTTGTCTAGTTTAGAATTTACTGTAGAGACTTAGAAGTTTCAAATGTCCGGTTTAGACCGGAGAACATTGTAACCCTTTTTTGCTTCTTTTTTTGCCTGCATTTTCGCTGCCTATACGTCCAAACCTACCATTATTTTTAATTTATATTTGTCGAATTTGAAATCCATTTATTTTTTAAATTGTCACCGACTCGCCGTAGTCTAGTCCAGGCAGGAATTTGATCGGTACGTTCAAACCAACGAAACTCTAATTCTATTTACATAAATAATTTAACTACCACGTGATGTGAGATAATTTACTTTAACAATATTTTGTATCCTATAAAATAATTAAAAACAGTGTTTTACAATTTATTTTACAATTTTTTATAAATTAGTCATCTTACAATTTTGATAAAATAATTATTTAGCCATAAATAATAATCATCGAAAAAGTAAATATATATATATATATATATATATATATATATATATATATATATATATATATATATATATATATATATATATATTGAGATAGATGGATTCAAACTCAATAAAATAAAATAAAAATTAACTCTTCGCGAGTGAAATTTATCTTTGCTTCAGTTGTATCAACTTAATATGACTTAAGCTTATCATTCATGAAATAAACTTCGATTATTCTTTTCAACTACTGTATCCACCATTAATATAACCATATGATACACAAGAAATAAACAAAATACTCAAACAACGATGTATGAACTTAAACAAGACTTAAATTCATCAAGCGTGGAGACTTGAAATTAAAGCGGTTTATTTTTATGCAACGAGCTCGGACAATAACCAAAATTCAAACTCGCAGACCCTAAACTGTCCAAAACCCCTAAACATTTTATCATATCTTGTAAAATATCAATAAACTCTTGAAACCCCTAATCGGTTTAGCCGTGCTCAAGATTATAGACAAAAAATTGAATAGAATAATCACTGCATAAGTGATTTACGAATACAAAAAACAATGCCTAATAAAATTAGAACATTAAGAAATATATGTGTTATATAAGATGAAACAAGAAGTTTAAGTTCAACATATGCATACACGCTATCAATAGGCCTCCCGAGTTCTTCACGTAGAATCCATAGAATCCTTTGAACTTCGTCGACATATTCCGGCAGAAATAAAAAAGGTGCAAAAGCATAAACTAGCTTAATAGAAAACAAACAATCAAAATCCGCCACGTAAAATTTGCATAGAAATCTTTCTCCACGCAACTACACATGAAAGAAATCAATAAAAATAAAGTATGATTTTAAATGGAAAAATAGGAGGAAGTGAATTCCTATTGAGAGATAGAGACAAAAAGACAGAACCTTTGAGGTAATTAATGGCCTTTAAAAGCTGAGAGTGTTATTAACACTGAATATTGAAGCTAAATTCCTGAGAAGAAATCGTTTTATTATCAAGAAGTAAAATGGATTCAGTTTTTGAAAGAAAGGGAGAAATGGTTTGATGTTTGGGTCAGAATTGTTTAATGATTTAGGTTTTGTTTGGGTGGGTCATATTTGAGATAATTTGGGCGAGTTTCAGATTTGAATAAATTATTTGGGTACAATTTTGGGCGCTATAATAATTTAGTAATAAATTTACCTAAATATTAGGAGGTCGACTAAAAATTTGGGTCAAAAGCCTCAATTATGTAATTTAAAAAATATATGTTAAAACAATACTTTTGCAGTCTCGATACCGTAGAAATTGATGTTTGACCAAATAGTACTTTGGTAGCAAATCTGTTGTAAAACTTGACCCACTTTTCACTGAATGGGTCAAAATAAGATTTGCTTTAGATATGTTACTATTTACCATAGATTCGCAACAAAAAAAAACGGGATCGTTGCAAAAAGAAATTTATCCAGTAGTGTTTCCAGTCCATACCTCTTTTGGACATCTAAAATTTAGTTTTATAGATGAACTTAAGTTGATGATATACACAATTTCCAGCAAAACTTATCTCGATGACCTTTTTCTCATTCCAACTGATGGTAGCATACACCCAAAAAAATTCTAGCATTGTTTGGTTCATTCTTTGAGTAAAACCATTCTATTAAGGAATTTTTCTTACAATTTGGTGTCTAAAAATTCTAAATTTAGATTGTAGCTAGTCATGCAAGATTCACATATTTCAAGCCCTTGTCAGCTCTCGACTTTTTCAACATCTTTCCCATCTGGTTATCTTCCAGTTCGTAAAAATATAAAATGCTTCGTCTTGGTCTTAAAAAATATAACCCATACTTTTATTGAGTAGTCATGAATCAAATACATAAAGTACCTTACACCATCAAGGGTGGGTTGTCGAGTCGGGCCCTAAAGATCTGAATGAACATTTTCAAGCATATGATTGGTTGTATGGTTACTAGGTATGAACTTAACCCTTTTTTTACCTAGAACACAACTTTCACAAAATATCATCTTCTGAGTTATGTTACTATCGAATCATCCTTGTTTCTCAATAAGGATTTTTTTACTCATGTACAATAACCTTATATGCCACAGTTTGGTCAAATATCTCTCTACATTAGACACACTTATGGCCGTTATAAACCCTTCAAGAACTAACACACTATTAGTCTTATAAGATTTTATAACAGCTAGTGAGTCTTGCATAACCTTAAATCTTCCATATCTCCCATTATATGTGAACTATTCCCCATCTGACATGCTAATAAAAATAAAAGTTCATTTAATATTGGGTACATATCTAATATTTTTTTCATAATTCTTTCAAGTCATGTAAACAACTTGAGTTGAACGTTCTTCATCTTCTTTACAACACAAGGTTCATCAATCCCGAGTATGACATTTCCATCATCAAATAATATTAGGTTCTCAAACCAATGTTTGTTGGATATCATATGGAATGAAGCTCCTAAATCCAGCACCCACTTGGTATTGTACATGTAAGTATACGTTAACAAAATGTTATACACATAAAGTTAATAATATTATAATTTGATCCTTAACTTCACCTTGACTACAACTACATTTAAGTCAAGAATGATTATATTGAAATCATCCAAATATCTTTGTATGTTATTGTCATTATTCATTGTCAGTGTGTACAACTATTTATTGAAAACAATCTGTTTACTATGTATTTTTTCATGTAAATAGTTTCTAGCTGATTCCATATCGCGAAGTACCTTGTCTCTCAAGCTCAATATCATATCACTATAGGCCTTGAACAACACCTCAATATCAATCGGTTCTTTGTAATTTTCATTACTGGAAACACACAACCAACCTTTGTATACTAAAAAAATCACGAATATTAATTCTCCAATGGTTAAAATTGTTCTCTAATGTTTTTAGATTGAACTTAATGGAAGTCATTTTGATGAACTTTTTTGTTTACAGGTGAGGCCCAAATCTATAATCTCAAGATCTGAAACGATGTTCATCTTTAGTATTTTGTATATCACTAACACAACGATATTATTACAATTTTTTCACGTTTACTGTACCACTTTTTGTTATAATAACCAACTAGATTAACAATCACCGCTTGAAAAAATATAATATGTAAGATTCAACAAAGGTGTAAGTTAAGAAAACATTAATTGAAGTTTTGGTAAAGTATGATGAACCTCTATTTTGAATATAACTCTTGCAACAAGAAACAATTGAGTAAAATAGTTTGGCTTTCTATTCTCTTACATAGCAAAAAACAAGTACAACATGTAAAACCAAAGCATGTAAGACAGATGTAACATGGTTTGGATTGTGAAGAAATTATACATCCATGGGTAATAGACACATAATTTATATAGAAGTAAGTTATAACACAACTAATTAAACCACTATTATTTTTTAACAAAGCGCTTTAGTTTTATAAAAGAAACTATAGATCTCACTCTTTTTCTTCAACCTTACTTTTTTTTCTTTAAAACAGTACAAGCAATAAGTTTTATCTCGCTATAAAAATTCTTTATGCTTCATACAATTTAACTTCAACCTTGTCTTTCACCATGTATAGACTCAGTTATGTATTGTATAATGCAACAGACTCACATTAGCAATCAGAAGGATATTCATTTTCCCAGAAAAATAATGAAATGGTATAAGTAACTCTACCACAAGTATGTCGGGTAGTGCCATAATTTCATGATGCTTGCGGCATATACTATCTTTTTCCCTTCGTGGCACGCTCCAGATTAGTTATCTTAATCAATAAAATATATATTTTATCCAGTTCAGAATCTTCCATATAAGTGATTAATTTACTTCTAAAAATAAAGAAGCATACTGAGAAGATTTAAGCATATGTTCCTGCACTTTCGGTCTAGCAAGAGATCAACATGCACCTTCGATTCTAGCGGTAACAATATAATTGTCTTAGACCAATCTCACACTTAGGTTCCAACAAATATATTTCCATCCAAATCTTCAGTTGAAATTTTGTCAGTCATGTTTAGAGATTTGGTAGTTACTGCCTTAAGGTTCGATAATACTCTACACCACTCTCTTTTAGCATACACCTAACAACAAAATAATTAAGTTTATAGTTAATATACATGAAAAATAATGATAAAACTTAATATGATATTAAAACGTAATACCAATAATATGCAAATAAATTCATAAACAAACTTGATGGGACGGTTTATGCAACAATTATATATTTGATTTGCTAACGCAACTACTAAATGTTTTTATAATAGTTGAATACTTAAATTAAATAGTTAAATATTATTTATAATTACTGAATATATATATATATATATATATATATATATATATATATTTAAATAGGTAACATTTTGACAAGTAGTAAATATTTGAATAATTAACATAACTTTTTTTAAGATTAAAAGTGAATATTTGTCTCTACATTTAAATGTTTATTTGAGTTACTAAAGATATACATACACAAACAACTAACTATTTGAGTTTACAAGTAAATATTTACCAAATATGGAAAGATTGATAAAGTTTTGATTATCTTATTTATAATATTAAAAGAGTTTGTATGTGCCAATAATGCTTAAATATACACGAACTTCATGAAAGTTGTATACGATAACTTCATTTTGGTAACGATAGCTAAATATTTATTTATAATAGTTGAATATTTAAATGAATAGTTAAATATCATTTATAATTACTTTTTTATATATATATAACTAAATGGTTTATTTTTAGCAACAATTAAATGTTTGAATAAGTAATAAAACAACTAAATATTTAGATTATATTCGATAACTTTTCTCCATAGGTAAATGATATGTTTCGTTAGCGAAGATTTAAAAAACAAATAGTTAATTAATTCACTTTATAGCTAAATGTTTAACAATTAAAAACATTGATAAAGTTTTAATAAACTTTGTTCATAATATTAAAGCTCATAAATAAAAACAACATGCAAATAAATACACAAAAACATGAACAATCAATTGCTTAATAATTTAAAAATTTAACATAAAACATACTTAAACAACCCTTTGATCATTTATATTGGATTTATTGGTGGTGACATAATCTTCATCATTATCATTTGACTCCTCTTTGCTTTCAGAGTATTTATTATTTTTATCATGACTATGTGGCGTCGGACAACATATGATTTCTTTAATATAATAGAAGGTTCTAAAGTTTTTATTTTGTTTGCTAGTATAATCTTAAGAATAGTGGATTCATGAAGTTCATTCGGATACCTCTTTAGAGTATTATTCCAATATGTCATATTTGGATGAAGAATACGACAGATTTAGGACTAATTACATCAAGATCACCAAATATATTAGCTTCATCAACAATGTCCTTGCTTAGAGATCATACGTTAGGCTCAAGAGAATATCACCTATCACTTTTAAATAATAAGCTCGAAGACAACATGAGAAATATTTTGGTCATCACCAAATGAAAACTCAAGAAGTAATAATATTAACACCTAAATCATTAGGAGAACCATAATTATTTTCCCAAGGAAAAAATCATATCTAGTAAAGAGAGATAGGGCGGAAACAACAACGATACATGTTAAAGAAATAAAAGAAGAAGAAATAACGCTTTGATTTCCTGCTACATGATTAAAAGGTACACAAATTTAATATAAATATACTTATATTTGAAGTAATTAAGAAAGCTATAAATTACTTGAACGTTTATGCCTCTTAAGAGGATATGGATTGTTGTCAATGTTGTCTTCTCCGTTTTTGGGAATACAAGTTGCAATATCCGGCCCACTAGAAATAAGAACCAATGCATTATGCTATGAAGTCAAACCACAAAAAGGACTCTTCTGAGAAGAAGAACTCTCTGCCAAAGTCGTCTCATCTACAGACTCTCTTAGGATATAACTTTTTCCCTTAATGCCCTCTACAAAATTGGAATGGTAAAAGTTACCCTATTTAGCTTTGTTATTCCATGAGTTAGATTCTCATAAAAAACGAGAGGCTAATATGAAAACACTTGAGTAGCTAAATTATTCAGCCTTACGACTTGGGGTAGCGTATATTTTGTGAAAATATTCCTCAAATATAAAAAAATATGATGTACAGTGGATGGAGCTGAAAAATATATAGATAAAGTTAGAAACAGAATAATAGAAAAAACCATAATGAAAGATTAAAAAATAATTACTACTTGTTTGCACAGAAAAAGTGAGTGATACTTCTTTACTTTGAATCATTACTATAATCTTAATCTCTAGTAACAAAGAAGAAACTGTTTTCTAACCCCTTAATTCGTTTAGGAATATTATGAATAATAAGAGCAAACGATTGCATTTGAACATTAAAAATTATTTTTTGCATCTTTAATAAAATCAACATAAGCTATAAAGAATTGTCATATAGCCTAGAAAGAATAATATTATTAAAAAAATGAGCCGTCGTATGGGAGATAGTTGGTTGGGGTATAGTTGAGTGGTTTTGAAAAAATTGACTATATCAATATCGAATGAAAATCGAAACCCCCAATCAAGTACACGAGAAAATAAAACAACTTGATTGTCTCGAGAATCACAAGGGTTCTCCCTTATCACAAGTGATCGTACGTTTATAATGAGAGCAATTGACCAATCTTTGTGTTTATGCTCAACTTCGTTGGTAAAAAAAATTATATGAACGTTCTATTAAATCAATCTTATTGTTGAGATTTAACCCATCAATAACAGATTTTTGCATAAAATGAGTTACTACCAGTGGGGTTTTAGAAATTAGGAGAAACCAGTTTATGAGAGCAATGTGAAAAACAAGCAAGAATTACTTTATCACCAAAACAAAACTCAAACTTGATGGTATGTTATTAAAAAAAATTAAGTACAAAAGAAGAATAAACAAAAATGAATGAAAGATAAGAAGAGGTGTAACCAAAGATATAAAGGAAAAACAAAACCAATAGAAAAAATAAAAAATACATAAATTAAAATAGATAATTAAATTTTAACCATTGAACGGCTTTGATCTTGTCAAGATAAACACAGTTGATTCAAAAGAGGAAATGATGGTAAAGGCCCAAAAGATAAGGCGTGCATCATTGTTATCATATCATAAGCCAAGTGTAAATCAAGAAAATCTATTTACATGAACAAAAGTCAAAATCAACGAAAATACTACGATTCGAAGAAGGTAACAAATTAAGTTATAAATATGACTTGTTCGTTACTTGTAATTTTATTTAATGAAAATAAATAATCTTTCTTTGGAAAAAAAATCATCATCAACAAACGTATATAGATTTTTAGCCTAAGCCTTTAAGAAGGCCCAAGACAGTTTACTAAATTATACAAATCCCAAGCTTATAACTACTTGGAAGTAAACCAAAATTTTAGGAATACATATTATGTTATATACATGTAGAAACTATTAAAAAT
Source organism: Limnanthes douglasii subsp. nivea (assembly GCA_036936605.1). NCBI lineage: Eukaryota > Viridiplantae > Streptophyta > Magnoliopsida > Brassicales > Limnanthaceae > Limnanthes > Limnanthes douglasii. The sequence goes on from JAUPFV010000002.1 coordinate 273,964,750, forward strand.
AATAATAAACCAAAAAGTAATAACTTGTTTCGGCTGGGTAAGCATACTTTTATTTATAAGTCTTTAATTTCAGTCTTTGCGAAGCACTATGAAGTTATGAATAACTTTAAAATATATAGGAATAAATTCCTTTGAATCTATGAGTATTTCCAATATCTTAAACTAAAGGCTATAGGGGGCTACTGAGATATCGAGGCAAAATGTTAGAGCAAAATCAAACAAGAAGGCTGAAGCAAAAACAATGAAGTATCAAAGCAAAAATAAAGGAAAATGAAACAAAGAAAAAGAGGGTCTAACAAAAATCACAAAAGGTAGAAAGATAAGTAAAGGAAGTTGAAGCAATAATATGCATTTCAGGAATATGTAGAATTTTAAAAGATCACTAGCAACAAATCAAAAGTGCTGAAGAAATAATATATATCGAACCTCACAAGTTAGAGAAAATGAGAAGCAATGATTAAGGACATATGTTTCAGCCAATAATATGACCGCTTTGGGCTATGTTGAGCTAGTTTTCCTTCATTTATCTTATCAAGACTAGAGGGACTACTTAAAAGGTGTAATTAGTATAGCCTGAAGCAAATAGTTTACAAATTATTTCGAAACATGTAAATATTCAGTTAGACTGTCAAAGATATATTTAACTATATATCTTAGTGGTTAGAAACATATCCTCCATTATCCCTTATATATATGGGAGATACTTATTTTGTAACATGACCTATATAAAAGTCCAAGTTCAGTCAATAACATAACGAATCATTGTTATTTATTTTATTCTCTACTCCCTACTCGTTCTGATCCTAAGCAGACATTCGATTCATAATTAATTCATCTCCTCTTCGGCTAAGCTAGAAGATCACAAAATAATCACATCAATTATAATAAAAAATAAAGTCTATATATTATAATTAGATAAAAAAATAATTTATTTTGAAACAAGTTGGTTTTAAATGTTAATTTTATAGGATATTTATATATATGAGTCTGGAATTATTCACCACTGCTCACTGAGAAAACCAGATAGGGGTAATTCGGACAATAGGTGCCCACTGAACTATCCGGATAGGACAAAAGTACTAAAACACTAAACAACTTTTAACTAAGCTATGTGCTAATCTACTTAAGAACTAATGCGTCTTTAAACTTGACCCGGTTTTACAACTTGACCTGAAAGCATATGGGTCCATAATTAAGGGTATAAATACCCAACCACTTTCATTAATGAGGGTACTGAACATTTAATACAGCCAGGCAATTTAAATCTCTCACTAAAAAACACCCAAATATTTAATACCTTTGAAATTCTCTAAAACACCTGACAAAATTACTCTCAGTCCAAAATAATCCTCACTAAATTGGCAACCACAGTGGGAGAAGAAGGTGCCTGAATCTAGCATTCAAAACCCGCAAGAAAATCCAGTTCGGATGAATCAAGACGAGCTAGCGGTACCACCACCTTTGGTAGAAGTGTTGAGTGAGAACTATGAGTACACGATTGAATAACGAGATAGGTTGAAAGCTGAAATAGAAGCCTTGAGAGCTGCTAAAAAGGCGGAGTTAGGCTTGAAAGAAAAATCGAAAGTGTCAGCCATTCACCACACTGACAATCCAAGGGAGAATGAACCATCAGCAAAGACTCACTTGAGTACTAAAAAGACCCATATCAGCTCCAAGAAATCTCACCGGTCTAAACTTGTGGAGAGCTCAGAGTCTGAGTCCTCTAGTAGTTCCTCGAATAAGGATGGACTTGAGGAGTCCCTGTCATCCAGCAGTGATGAAGGCAGATCCAAGAAGAAGAAAAAGTTGGTTAAAAATGTTCAAGAAATAGGGACAGGCATGGGAGGTTAAAAAGGCATCTGGGAAAAGGGTCGTCTCACAGCCACAGCCATAGTCGGAGGCACGTGGATCAGCTGTTGATGGATCCCTTCGCTTTCCATGATGAGCCAGGTATTTTTGCAACACCTAATGAAGACATTATCTTTAGTCATGGCCAAAACTGGAGACAATCTCTATTATCCTCCAAAATACTGTATGAAAACCTTCCGAAAAGATTTGATAGTACTAAGATGGAAAAGTATGATGGGAGCAAGGATCCGGACAATTATCTTGAACAATTAAAAAAAATTATGATGAATTTTGATGATGATGAAAATTGCTCTGTAGAGCCTTCTCTCAATCTTTTACGGGGAGTGCTCTGAAATGGTACGATAGCCTATTATAAGGGTGCATCAGAAACTTTGACACGTTTTGGGTGGCCTTCTGGAGGAAATTTGTTAGAAGTAAGGAGGTGAAGGGCAATGAAGACACTATTATCCATTGTGCCCAGGAGCCAAATGAATCACTAAAAGACTATATAAGTCGGTTTGTGAACACAAAGCATGGGTTAGCTGATTGTTTTGAACAGGTAGCAATAGCTTCTCTGAGACAAGGATTAAACCATGGGAATCTGGCCGATTTGGTAACCGGGAATAAAGCCATGGCGTGGGGTGGTTTACTAAACCAGGTGGGAAAGAAAATCAATGTAGATGAAGCGAAAAATACTATGGTGCACAGGCAAGTGAGGTCTGCCCCAGATGGACCAAACCAGAATCAGTCCGGATACAAGGCTAAGGAAGCCGGACAGGGTCTCAACAGGGCCAAGCATACTCAATCTCACTCAACCCTAACTCAGAGCGAGCAGTCTAGAAATAAACGAGGACCGTGGGTCTAGCCGGAGTGGTTTGCAGAGTTGAAATAAAATGTGACAACCATCTATGACAAAACAAAAGATGAGGTACATTTTAGGAAGCAACCAACACTTCAATCTCCTACGGAAAGCCGTAATACTTGTTTCCGTCAATATCATCATAATATTGTCTATAACACAAAATATTGCATCACTTTGAAACAAGAGGTGCATAATCTGATTGAAAGAGTAAAATTAGGTGCTTATGTTAAGAGAAGAAGTGGGAATAGGCCTGATAATGCTCATCAGACTGACCCAACAAACAATGTAGGGACATCGGCTCCGGACGAGACCATGGTAATCTTTGGAAGATTTGATGTAGAATTAGAGTATTTACATCCTGATCCAGTCCTATATAGAGTGGGTGTTATAAGAGAACATACCAAGATAGTTTCTGGACTCATAAGCTTTTTTGAGTCACTTACTATATTCGGAGGGGACACTATGACAACGCCAACTCCTTTTAAGGAAGAGGCATGTTCACACTCTGGCTACTCAGTTAGAGGGAGACATGTCCTCCTATCAATCCCAAATTCATTTCTCCTTCATTTTTTTATGAAGATGACTTAAGGGACATAGTCGGTCCTCATGAAGATGTTGTGGTGATAGGAACATCGATTAGGGGCAATGACATCAGACGAATTTTGGTTGACACTAGCAGCTCAGTTAACATTCTATTTTTAACTTCCTATAAACAAATGAAGAATCCGGTAGTGATTCAGCGTTCGAACGGGTCCATTGTGGGCTTCACTGGAAGCTCTGCGGACGTGTCAAGGAGTTATAGGAGGAGGTTTTGTTGGGTAAGGGACCTTTCAAGAAGATGGTCAGGGTATTTTTATTGTGGTAGATTGTCCCACATGTTACAATGCAATTTTGGGAAGATCCTGGCTCTCCGGGATGCATGTTGTGGCTTCAACAGTTCACCAATGTTTAAAATATGTTGTTCAAGGACAAGTGGGAGTTGTTCGGAGTAGTCAAAAATAGCAGCAACTACGTTTGCCCCTAAAACTTTGGGGGTAGTCCGGGTAAACAAAGATTAGCAGTTGTTGGGGCCCACTAGGGATGAGGGTAAAATTGATGACCGTAGAGAGACCCCTGGTGTTTTGATACCAATTGAAGAAGTTGAAACCCACTCTCTGGCTGAAGGAAGAAATGTCAAAGTTGGATATAAGATGACACCAGAATTGAAGAATAAAATGTTGTCCTTTTTGGCAAACCACCAACATGTCTTTGCTTGGTGTAATGCTGATGTAACCAGAGTACCTGCCAATGTTATATCACACCAACTATCCGTCTGGAGAGATGTTGCACCTGTTGTGCAGAGAAGAAGAGCTTTCTCTAAAGAAAATGTTGATGTCATAATTCAAGAGGTTGACCGGCTTACCAAAATGGGGCACATAAAGGATTCTTAATACCCTTTATGGACAGCCAATCCAGTGTTAGTAAAGAAGAAGAAGAATGAGAAATGGCGTATGTGTATCGACTTTACTGACCTCAATATGGCTTGGCTAAAAGATCTGTATCCAGTTCCCCAGATAGATCAGTTGGTAGACTTCACATCTGGGAACAAGTTATTGTCCTTTATAGATGCCTTCTCCGGTTATAATCAGATATAAGTGGATCCGAAGGACCAGGAACACATTACTTTTGTTACAGATATGGGCCTCCATTGTTACAAGGTGATGCATTTTGGGTTGAAAAATGTTGGGGCTACCTATCAAAGGTTGGTGAATAAAGCGTTTGCTGATCAAATTGGGAGAAATATGGAAGTATATATTGATGACATGATGGTAAAGAGTGTGGAAGAAGAATTACACTTAGTAGATCTTCAAGAAACTTTTGCCAACATGGTAAAGGTTAATTTAAAATTAAATACAGAAAAATGTGTCTTTGGAGTGCAGTCCGGAAAATTTGTGGGATATGTGATAAGTGAGAAAGGGATACATCCTGATCCGGACCAGCTATGCCTTATTACAAATGGATCCTCCTTGGAATATTAAAGAAATGCAAAGGTTGACAGGAAGGTTAGCTGCTTTAAATCGTTTTATCTCAAGGTCCTTGGATAGAGGTGCCTTATTTTTCTAGACTTTAAAGGGTGTTAAAGACTTTAAATGGTCTCCATAGTGCGACCAGGCCTTCAATGAAATAAAGAAGTATTTATCTTCCCTAAAAACCCTCTACAAACCTATTGATGGAGAAACATTATATATATATATATATATATTTAGCAGTGTCTAAATGTGATATAAGTGCGGTGCTTGTAAGAGAGGTGGATAGTTATCCTCGTCCGATGTATTACATCAGTAAGAGCCTGATGGATGCTGAAAAAAGGTACTTAAAACTTGAAAAACTAGCACTAACTTTGGTAATTGCTGCCAGCAAAATTAGGACCTATTTTCACTCTCATTCTATTGTCGTTCGGACGTCTTTTCCCTTGAAAAATGTCATTCAGAAGGCAGACATATCAAGCAGGATGACCAAGTGGTCAGTAGAATTGGGTGATTATGATATTGATTTCGCCCCTCAGACTGCAATCAAAGCTCAATCTGTTGCTGATTTCCTGGTTGAGTTCCATTCAGACAGAAGTACTAAGCAAGTTGCAGAATATAAAACTAAGAAGGTATGGGTTGTCCGGACAAATGGTGGATCAAGTACCATGGGTTGTGGTGCTGGGATATGTTTAACCTCTCTGTATGACGATAAGTTATACGAGACTATATGTTTTGCTTTTAGGGCTTCTAACAATGAGTCCGAGTATGAAGCTGATATAGTTGGTCTGAAATTAGCCTTTCTGTGTGGGGCTAAAAGATTCAGGTTAATGAGTGATTCTCAGCTTCTTATATATCATGCTCAAGGTCAATATGAGGCAAAAAATGAGCAGTTGATTAAATACTTGTTCACCCTTAAAGAAGTGGCAGCTAACTTCAAAAATGTTAGCTATGAGCATATACCTAGATCGGAGAACACACTAGCAGACTCCTTGGAAACCATAGCATACTCTGAGTCCTACCCATGGATTCATGTGCAAGAATGTCCATCCATACAACCCAATTAGGGCAAGGAAGAGGAGTAAAATTTAAGTATACAAGTGGTTCAACCCAAAGACTGGAGATATCCCCTTCTTCAATACATTTCTGATGGCACTTTGCCTCCGGAGAAAGTCGTGGCAAGGAAAATGAAACATAGGGCTCGTGTTTTTTTAATCATAAGAGACATCATTTACAAGAAGTCATTTAGTAGACCTCTCTTGTGTTGTTTAGGGATTGAAGAGTCCCAAATTGTGCTATCTGAACTACATGATGGTGAATGATCAACACACTGTGGCTATAGAGCTTTAACCCGAAGGGTTTTATTGGTCGGATACTACTGGCCATCCATAATGGCATGTGCCAAGGAATTGGTAAATAAATGTGACCCATGCGAAAGATATGGTAATGAAATTCATATCCCAACTGTCCCACTGGAGTCGATTTCTGAGCCAGTGCATTTTGCTCGTTGGGGACTGGATTTAGTAGGGCCTCTACCGATGGCATCCGGAGGGTGCAGAACTATCATTGTAGCCATTGATTATTTTTCCAAGTGGATAGAAGCAGCCCTCTGGCAGGAACTACTTCAAAAGCTGTTATAAAATATATCATGTCTAACATTTGTTACAGATTTGGGGTTCCACAAAAGATAACCACGGATAATGGGCCACAATTTGATAACAATGATATGGAGAGTTCTCGTACCTCTAGAGACATTCAGCATTGCTTCTCTTCTCCTATACACCCATAAGAAAATGGTCAAGTTGAAGTGGAAAACAGAACCATTTTGTCCGGTCTCAAAAAGAATTTAGAAGGGGTTGTAGGAAAGTGGCCAAGTTATTTATAAGAAGTATTTTGGGCGTACCGGACTACTCCTGGAGCTGCTACACAAGAATCTCCTTTTTCTTTGGTATATGGGATGGATACAATTGCTCCTATAGAATCAACTCTTCCATCATACAGAGTCCACAATTTTTCCGAACATGCTAATGAAGTGGCAATCAGAAGTCCATTGGACTTAATAGAAGAAAAAAGAGTTAAGGCTCATCTAGAGCCACCCATTATCAAGGCTTGATGAGGAGCAGATTTTCTTCCAAAATCAAAAGAAGGGATTTTTTACCACGGGAAAAAGTATTGAGAAAAGTCTTCTTGCATACTAAGGAGAAGCAGTTCGGCAAGCTAGCTCCAAACCAGGAAGGGCCCTATGAGGTCTCCGAGAAACTTAAGCCTTGGATATACAGGCTTCAAGACAAAAATGGAAGAATCTTAAACCACCCTTGGAACATTGAACACATCCGGTTATATCTGGAATGAAAGTTCTGTAAATATTTACTTTTTTAAAGTCCATGTAAATATTATAGGGCATACTTTTTCCTACCCTGGTGGCGCGTGGAGGTTTTAATGAGGTGTCCGGGTTTTTTCAGTAAAATTTGATGCTCTTTTAGAATTTTCGGAGTGGTTTGATTTACAGTTTCGTTAAAGTCCATTAAGGATCTTTGGCAGATCGGATTGATCTGGTAGAATGATGACCATTTAACATTTGCCATTGGAAATTTTAAACACTCTCATTTTAAAATACTTGTTAAATAAATAAGGGCTCTTTAAACATCAGCCATTAAAATTAAGCAAAAATGAAACAAAGCAAAAATTTAGCAAAGTAAACCTATCCGGCTAAAATCGGATGATGATATTAAAACATAAAATATGCCTTGGCCATCCAAGGACTTTGAGTTTAAAGAAAGGCTTAACCGGACTCAGACCAGATGCAGTTACAAAAAATGTCTTGGCCATCCAAAGAGTTTAGTATTTCATAAGGATAAGAAAAACAAAATAAGAAAAGATAGTTAAAACATCAAGGCTAATTCCCCTTTGATGTTCCTGCATCGTCGTTTTTCTTAGGATTTTTGGATTCGTCACTGGAACTCTCTCCGGTTCCTTCTTCTTCATCAGTAGTGGCATCTATTCCACTACTATAGCCATGTCGATCACTTTTTACCATAGTATAAAACGGGAGGTCCCCATGTTCTACATATCTCCATAAATCTCCAAGGGTTCGCTTCAGAAATTTCTGGTGGACAAGAAGTACCATATCAGATTTGACCTCTGCATCTCTTTCTTCGCGGGAGTCTATCACTTTATTGGTATACGCATCAATCTTGGCCTGGATTATCTTTCCATGCTCTTTCACCAAGTCCTCTTTCTTCTTGGTAACTCTAGACATAGCCTCTTCAAGAGAAGTCTTGTCACCGGATAAGGTTTGGATGGCATCGTCCTTGATCTTCATGTCTCCTTTCGAGGTGGAAAGATCTCTTTCCAATCCGGAGCATTTGGTTTGGAATACTGTGTTAGTTGTCTCCGAAGTGACCAACTTGGTAGCCAGATCTTCTTTCTCTTTCTTCAACTCTTCAAACTCCTTCTTCAATGCCTCAATAATTTGGTTGGTATTAAGGAGGTCAGTGGACAAACTCTCCTTGTCGGTGTTGAGGTTGTTGATGAGGGCAGACTGACTTTTTACTTGCCTCTCCAAATTGAGCACTGACTGAATATGGCCTAACATAGAGTGACTCACCGAATCGGTTTCCCCTGAGATAGTGAAAGACTTACCATTAAAAGTCACCATATTGGAGGAGCTTGAGGGAAGGTAGGGGCCAGCAAAGTCGTCTTTTTCAAACTCTCTGAAATAAAGGCGAATGTTTTGAAGGCCATTAATGTCTACTTCTTCCAAATCTCCTCCAGTTTCCTCTCTGGTGTATAAATCGGTGGGGTTTTCTCTGCCAGGGTGGGGTCAGTTGGATCGGCTGGAGGTAGAGGCTCCGAAGGGTGGAGGACTACTTCATCCCCCAAGGAGACCTTCTTCTTTTTAGAAGTCCTCTCATCGTTGCTAGCTCCCCTCTTTTGATCATTTTTAGGAGGCCTTGGTTGGTTTTGGGTTTCACATGCCTCCTTAATGGACTCGTCCTCAGTTACTTTAAGTAAAGTAGCATCAATCCCTCATTGGACCTGCTCTCCTTGGCTCTCCGGAGCAATATTCTCTCCAGCATCCCGAACAACCTATAATGCAACCTTCTTTTTCTTGCCCTTCTTCCCTTTCATTTTGCTTGGGCTTTGCCTCTAGAAGGCAAGGCCAATTTACCGTCTTTCGCCTCCGTTATCTTAGGTCTAACGGCCGGCGGATGTGGTGTAGTCAACTCCTCCCAAGTGAGATCTCTCGCCCGTAGTGTTCTAGAGATGGGACCTCACTAAGTTGCCTGAGGTAAAGTAGTTGTGGAAAGCATTCCCCCAACGGTCAGTAGGCCAGGAATTTAATTTGGAACATGTGGTCTGCCCCTCCTCCACATAGTCGAAAACTTCTTCAGCAATACTGACATAAAAGAAGAAGTGATTCAGGAATATTTTTTTTGCAAAATGAGAAAGACAAACATAGTAAAATACTTACCTGAGCTTTTCCACCTACTGGTGAGCATACTAGGATTGACGTCAGCCTTGATTTTTCTCACATTCTCCCACCTCCTGCTAATGAATAGAAACTGGGTCTTCCAGTTTTTCTCTGACTCTAGCAGGCCATCCACTACTTTAAAGTCATCTCCCATATTGTAGTGGTAGAATGGGATATGATGGTTTTTACAAAGGCTGGCCACTGTAGCAAACTGCTCCATTGGGAGAGGAATAACGCACATCCTTGAGGCCATAATGCAGGCGAGGAGAGTATACCAAGCATTTGGACTCAGCTGGCTTGGACAGAGTTTAATCAAGTAGAAATACCTGACGATTTCTATATCCAAGGGTAATCTGAGCCCCCAGTTGAACAGCTCAGTATAGATGACGATCTTGTTGAGATTGCAGTCAATCGGAGTCTCCGGTGTGACTGGTATCCTCACCTTAACTGATTCAAGGATCCCCCACTTGGTTCGGATCCGGCCCAGCTCAGCGGTGTGAGTATAGACATAATTAATGTTCTTCATGGCCAGCAGATACTTCACATTGACCTTGTGAAAACAAGGTCCCACTTTGCCTTCCAGACTCTCCGGCAGATCTGGATGGGTCATGCAAACTTTCTCCTTGCCTTTCCCCTTTTTGTCAGAAGCATTATCTTCAGTTTTCCCAGAGGCTTTAGTTTCAAATGAAGCCTCTTCAACACTATCCTCCGTCACCTCTTCCATTAATGTTGAAGGTTTATCAGTCGTTGTGGATGGAAGAGTGCTAGTTTGTGGCTCAGCAGTTTTTCCGGATGGTTGAGCGTCAATCTCTCTTAAGGGTCTGGTGTCTGGTTGGGGCTCAACTTCAGAGGACTTGGTATGAGAAGTGATTATGGTAGCCTCGAATCCTGAGGGTTTGTCTTTTGGGGCTCTAATAGATGCCTCCGATCCGGAGGCTTTATCTTTGGCTGCAAACTTGGAGGGGCCCGTTTTGGAGGAATTAGGTTGTGAGCCGGTTGCATGGCCTATTACCAGGCGCGTTTTCCGGTGAGTGTTAGTTTTCTCTGGGGATTTCTCAATGTCTGACCCCATAGCAATAAATGGAGAAGGCTTTCTAACACTCGATACTTCTTTCTCTTGCACGGTAGAAGGCTGAGACTCTTGAACCGAGGAGCCTGACGGGATTGGCGCGAGGTTTGGTTGGAATAAACATGTAGGTTTTGTGTTTTTGGCTGAGGATGATCCTTGATCAGCTTCTAAGGATGGTGAATCAGGTTTACTGCTTTGAGAGACTGGAAGGCTAGCAGCGATACGTCTCTCACGCTCAACTTTGTGCGCTTTTTCTAGTTCAGAAAGATTTAGCCAACCATCTTTCATGAGAGCGTTTCTCGCTGTGAACATAAAACTACCCAAGAGAGGTTTTGAAAGGAAAGGTAAAGATCTCTGAGAGAAGAAATTGCAAAGTGATGAAGATGGTGAAACAGTAAAGGAAAATAATTTATACTAATGAGGCAAAAAGTTAATGATACCTAGGAGAAAACGAAAAGACTTAGGTAATGATTGAAGGCGGCGATGACGTAAGAAACATTAAATGTAGGAGTTGCTTTTTAGGCTTAGTGGGAGCGATGTTCTAGGAATAAAACTGCTGGTAGAATGAATCAAAGTGCGACACGTGTCCCACGATCCAGAGAAAAACTCTTGGAATTCTGAAAAGGATTCAGTCCGGATAAACCTTGAACTGAATACATGAACGATCCGGAAAATGTTGTTGTTGGCTAAATGAGTTTTTAGTCCTGCCAAAGATATTTGACAAGACCTACAAAAGGGTCTATTGATGAGTCCAGAATTATTCACTACTGCTCACTAAGAAAACCGGACAGGGGTAATTCGGACAATAGGTGCCCACTGAACTATCCGGACAAGACAAAAGTACTAAAATACTAAACACCTTTTGACTAAGCTAGGTGTTAATCTACTTAAGAACTAATGGATCTTTAAACTCGACATGGTTTTACAACTTGACCTGAAAGCCCATGGGTCCATAATTAAGGGTATAAATACCCAACCACTTTCATTAATGAGGGTAATGAACATTTAATACAACCAAGAAACTTAAATCTCTCACTACAAAACACCCAAACATTTAATACATTTGAAATTCTCTAAAACACCTGACAAAATTACCCTGAGTCCAAAATAATCCTCACCAATATAGATATCAATGGGTACCAATTAATTTTTTTAATCCTAAAATAACTTTGATATCTTACTATATAAAAAATTTAATAGTATATTTAGCCTTTTTTCCTCGTCTTCCTGTAATAATTGAGAGAAAACTTGTTAATTTTTATTTTTCTATACTTAGGGTTTCTATTTTTATTTCTCTTTATTATAGTATTTGAGAGAAAACTTTATACTTATTATTTTACAGTGCTGGAAACTTGAAGTGTTCAAGATTTCTAGTGTCTATGTATAAGTTATTTTTGTCTATTGTTCAATTTTGTATTGTTATATCAATCTAAGATTTGAAAATCAAATATATTTACTAGCAAACCCTAAATTTGAAGCGAGTTATTTTGACTATTAATTATCGAATCGATTACGATGGATTTGAATTTTTATGTTTAAGAATTGACATGACCTTTGTTACTAAGAGTATATCCCTTAAAGTCAACTTTATTGTATTTGGTTACTGAAAAAATGTCAAAATTTTATGGATGATAGTGCCTTAATTTTGATTTGAAACTTCATTTTATATTATTCAGAGTAGTTCATACAAATTTTTGATAATTCCAGGTGTTCAATTACAAATAACGATATCGATAATCAAATCCTTGAGGATTTATATACTTTTGATGAATCTTATCTTGTTTCAATCGTTCATCTTGAAATCACACAACCTCAATATGAATTTATAAGTTCACTCACTGAATGCACTTATGTTGATAACATTCTGACAATTTTACATGTAGATACTATATTAACTTAGTAATTTATTATATATTTTTATCTTATTTTATGGTATTGTTCGTGTTCTCTTAAAATCTTCAACCAATATTTTTTTATTTATTGGTTTTGTTGAAAGAGGAATAATATGCACGTGCATATATTCCTGCAAAACCATAAGGATAGTATGGTACACACATCCTACTTATAATATTTTCTTTGGATCACATGTCTCTGAAAAAATGAAGAGAAATTATGAAAACTTGAATGATTTACCTTGTTTAATAATATTTTTTATATTTGAAGTTTTTACACTATATTTTTCTTAGGATATTATATATTTCAATAGAATTATAATCAAATTTTGTGTTGATATGGTGAGTCTGTAAGAAAAAAAGAATTGTATTATTGTAATCACGCATACCGATCACTTTATAATTTTTTGTATAACCAAAAAATTATTGTTGAATTTGTTGATTTATGTTAGTTTATGTCTTAGCTTATAATAATTTACATACTGAATTTATGTATTATTTAGTGTTAAGTTAATTTATGTCAATTTATGTCTTATCTCGTAAAGATTTCCATACTTAATTTGGGTATTATTTAGTGTTAAGGCTATGATCATTCCTATTATTCTATTATTTGATTAACATAATAGAGAATATGACATATATTTAGGTAATGTTATATTTAATTATGTTATTTTTTGGTTTCACTCATGTATTTATGGGTTTGTTTTGTTTCTAATATTATTTACATTGTTTGCATGCACTATGTCGATTATTACCAACTGAAGAGAAAAATGAATGTAGAAACCAACTTACACCTCTAACCTTGAATAAGCATGTGATTATGTCACTTAAAAGTTTCAGAAAAATAAAGATTCATCTGCAGTAGATGGGGATAAAAATTCTCAACCAGTGGTTATTGCGGAATTAATGATTCTTAACTGAATAAGTATTTATTTATGGTATGATTCTAATATGAAACTTTGCTAATTATTTCTACACGTTTATTCTAATGTGATACATTTCACATTAAAATAGTCATTAATATTAGTCGATTAACATATCATATTAGGCCTTATGTTTATCAAAGGGAAAACTGTGAATTCAAAGTTGGAAGTTCATTAAGTTATACTTCATCGATTGAATCTTAGATTTCTTATATCCAAAGTTGAAATCTATTTTACCGAATCAGATAATCTTTATATTTCCTCTATACTTCTTATAGATTATGTACTTCCTCAAGTGAAGAGTATCCATAATCTGTTGTGACAAAAAAGTTAAAATATTAATAAAGTTAAATACACAAAAGATCATAAGAGTAGAGTTTGTATGTTTATTGATACTCGTAAACTACAAGAAAATGTAAATAGTATTTGAAACAAAACAAAAAATTACATAATATTAAATCTCATATGGAAACATATATTTGAATATAATATTTTTTATTCGGTAGGTTCAATGTATTGAACATGTATTTTACATTATATAATATTGGATGTTTTAAATTTTCATAATATATTGTCCATGATAGTAAAGTTAATAATTTTAAGAAGATGACTTATATTTAATAGTTTATTTCAAGATATGAGTAACATGAATAATTCTACAAACCATAATGATTAACAATATTATACGAACTTTGATTGAAAAAATTAATGTTGAAGAAATACATGATTATTCTTGATAAACTCACTTGAGTAACAATATTATTCATGTTAAACTAACATGAGTAACATAAATAATTCTGCAAATCTAAACGATTAACAATATTATTAGCTTATAGTTTGATTGAAACAATTGATATCGAAAAAATAAAAAATTGTTCATGATACGCTTACATGAATAAAAATATTATTGTTGTTTAATCCACGCGAATAACATAATTAACTATACAAGCTATATTGAATAATAATATTATTCTTAATAAGCTTCTTCATTATTTCTATCATTTTCTTTTGAGAAACTTCTTCATTATCCTCTGTTATTTCTTCATCATTTTTGCTTTCCTCTATAGTCATTAGAGGCTCTTCCATATTTTTAAGTACTATGTCACCCTCCAAAATCTAATCATAAACATAATGAATGATATAGTTTTTATAAATAACAATAATAATAGTATTCATATTAATCTCAAACTTATGCACCACAACATACATCTTTAATGCTCGAACTCGCATTCCATAACCTTTTATACATGTTAATAACAATTAAACATTCAAAAATAGACTCACATGCTACACGAAATAACATATCAGCATATTTAATTCATGCTAATCATAAAGACACATTTTAAAAACACATATAACTAATACACAAAATCACATTTCCTTAAAATTATTTATTTTAATCTTAAGCTTATACACCAAAATAGCCATATCTTATGCTCAAAATCATGTTTCAACATATATTAAAACTTAAAAAATAACTTTTATAAGTCACAAAGCATGTCAAACCAAATTATTTATGTTAATCACATATCAAAAGTTAAAAATAGATCTTGATAAGTTATGAAACACATCGAACAACCAAATTCTTCATGTTTATTATTTATCAAAACTTAAAAATATACCAAAACACATCAAACAACCAAATTAATCATGTTAGTTTAAAAATAGGCCTTAATAAATCACGAAAAACATTGAACAATCAATTTATGTATATTGGTCACATATCAAAACTTTAAAAAAAGGTTTAAATAAGTCACAAAACACATCAGACAACCAAACTATTCAACTTAAACACATATTAAAGTTATCAAAATCTAAAGACCAAACTACCAGAGAAACAAACGATTATAATTGCTAACTTCCATATTTTAAACAAGAACTAGATCAATCCAACATATCAGACATTAGACAACATGAACTACTAAGATAAAAGTGACAATTCAAATTGTATATACAAAATTATTGAAATAAAGATAAAAACATTGGGATAAAGGGAAAATCCAACTGTTAATTCTTTATCAGATATATAATAAGACATGTATTTTAACATATTTCATTACTTCAATGTAAAAAAATCGTATATTTATAAAAAATAAAATCATATATTTTAACGAACCAATCTACCAAATTTCATCAATATAACAATAACTAATCCATTTTTTTTCTTATAACCAAACAAAAAACCTAAACAAAATACAACTGGAAACGTAGAAAACTAACAACAATGAAAAATAAAAGAAAACATTGAGAGTGTTATTTACCGTTAACGCGATGTATCAAAAGTTGATAAATTGAGCAAATGACATTGGAATTAAACATATAAAGTTTTGAACAACAACAATGAACAACAACAACAAAGTGGGCCTCAACAATGGATTTTTGGGCCTAAACTTCATCACGAGGCTTCAGCTTCGTGATTCTTTCGAAAGTCATTGATCTTCGTGGCGCGTTCGATTTGAATGGTCACAAATCCTAATTCGGATAATCATGCCCCAACTAAAGCATGTTTATGTTTGTCCAAAAGGGCCATATAGCCATGGGCTTGTGCAACTACATCATCCTCTTCTTTTTCAGAAGAATTTGTTTACAAATTCTCAGTTTCATCATCTTCAGCGGCATTGGTAAATGACACTATATGCTTCACGTTAAAGACGCCATGGGTCTTCATGTGGCTAGGTATATTTTACCTATATGCATTGGGATTAATCTTCTCAATGATTTCAAATGGACCCACCTTCCTTGTAGCTAGTTTGTTATACTCGTGTGTAAGATACCGATCTCTGGTCAAAACTGCCCATACGAAGTCTCATACTGTAAACTCCATTAGTTGATGTTTCTTATCTGCGGCAAGCTTGTACTTCTGAGTAATTTCCTCCAGATGTTTGCGTGTGCTCTCATGGAGCTCCCATAGATAAGCGATGTCGGTCTCGAACCTGGTTGGAATCTTGTTAAGCGTTAAGAAAGTCAAATTCATAAGATCCTGTTGATTATAACCATAGACTACCATGAATGGACTATGCTCAATATTGCGCTTGTGGTGCATGTTGTATGCGAACTCAATGTGATAAATGCGAGAATCTCATGCTTTCAAGATTCCAGATATCTCTATATGAAACATATTGCCTAACGTTCGATTAGTTACCTCGGTTTGGCCATCTGTATGCGGGTGATACGCGCTACTAAAGCTCAGCTTTGTGTTTGTAAGACGCCACAAACTCCTCCAAAAGTGCCCGACAAACCGCGTATCGCGATCGAAAATTATATTCAGGGTTAGGCAATGTAAGCGGTAGACCTATTGGAAGTATATAGCTATACTCACATCATATTTGGTTTTCTTAAAGGCATTAAAGTGGCTCATCTTAGGAAACCTGTCAACCACCACAAATATAGAGTCGTTACATCTCTGTGTTCTCGACAGTCCATAGGAAAAATCCATGATGACGCCTCGCCACGGTCCCTTTAGTATTAAGAATGGTAGGTATAGACATGCATTGGAGGACGTGCCTTTTTCCATCTGGCAAACCCGACAACTAGCTACAAAATGGATAATATATTTCCTTAAATGCAGCCAGAAGAACTGACTGGATATAGAGCAAAGGGTTTGATCTCTACCACCATACTCATCGTTGTGTCTCTCTTGTACAATCAGTAACCTCAAACTGCCCGCAGGAATACAAAGTAAGTTACCTTTGAAGAGGTAGTTGTTGCTCAAACCTGCCCTGATGTCCTCCAAAATATGACTAAAATATGGATGGATAGCAGTAGATCCTTCATCATCTCGAATCCCACAACCTCTATTTTTATACGAATAATATTACTGATCGACTCAGTGCACCAGCTACGCGGTTAACTGCCCCTGGGGTGTGCTTGATAGAAAAGTAAAATTATTGGGTGAACACTGCCCAATGTGCATGATGTGAAGAAATCTTATCATGACTGTGCAGATTCAAGGTATCATGATCGATGTACAATAAAAAAATCTTTATAGGACAAGTAGGAACTCTAATGCTTCAAAGTCCGCACTACTTCATAAAACTCATTGTCATATATGTTATAATTGAGTTTTGCTCCACTTAAATTCTTGCTAAAGTAGGCTATAGGTCGGACTCGTTGGCTGAGTACAGCTCCAATACCCAGTCCAGACGCATCACAATACTGTTTAAACCCTGTAGAAAAATCAGGTAGAAGCAAAATAAGTGTAGTGGTCAGTCTTACCTTAATCTCTTAAAATACTATAGTTGCCTCAAGGGTCCAACAAAATGTCTTGCCTTTTATACAATCTATAATAAAAGCCATGACAATACTAAAGTTATAGATGAACCTCACGTAGAATGAAACCAATCCATGAAAAGAACGTAATCTGTGATAGAAGTAGGTTTATTTCAGTCCCACATTGCTACACTCGACTTATCCATTGATAAACCATACTTTGAAACAACATACCCAAGGAATATAACTAAATCTATCATAAAAAAACATTTGTCGAGTCCCCCATACAACTCCTATTACCTCAAAACAACCAATATTCATCGTAAGTGTTGGAGGTGGAGCTCATCCGTAGTACTATAAATCAGAATATCGTCAAAGTACACAACTATAATTGTTCCAATGGAGGGACGAAATACATGGTTCATAACCCTAATAAATGTGATGGGAGGGTTAGAAATGTCGAATGACATGATCATCCACTCAAACAGACTTTCTCTGGTTTTAAAGGTTGTCTTCCACTCATCTCTCATGTGTATATGAATCTGATGATATCCGTTTTTCAAATCCAGTTTCGTAAACACTATAGCACCACTCAACTGATCTAGTAAATCATTAATTTGTGGGATAGGAAACCGATACCTGACTGTAATTTATTTTGATAGTCCGACTATCCACACATATGCTCTTTCAGTTTTTTTTTATGTTGGTGTTAGTAGTGTTGGAACCGCACAAGGACTGAAGCTCTCTCGGATGTGGCATTTACTCAATAGTTCTTCCACCTGTCTATGGAGCTCTTCATGCTTCTTTGGACTCATCCGGTAGTGTGGTTGGTTTGGTAGACTAGCACCTGATACTAGGTCAATCTGGTGCTGGATATCTCTTAATGGAGAAATATCTATAGGCAGAGTTTGGGGAAACACACGGAAAATTCTACTAATTGTGCGCGAACATGCTCATGGATCATAGCAAATGGATGGTAATTATATTATTTAACCACCAATAGATAAACAATTCTTGTATCCCTAGTATGCTCAATAAATTCTTTACGAACTAAAATGTTCTTACTTGACTCACATGATACAACAAGTGCAGGTTTTGGAGATACCTCTTTAATGTTATTCCATATGAAACTATGTCTGATGAGTCCGAATTCAGGATGCTCCCCAGAAGGGCAAATCAGCCTAAGTCTCTCCGAATACCGGAAATGCTACAAGCACATAAATCGGATAGATCATTCGGACCGGACAGATCACTTCGAACACTGTAAACTTAAGGCTGTTCGAACTATGACTAAAGTACTAAAAAACCTAAACACTTCCTGACTAAGCTACCTGCCCTCCTGCTTAGAACTCATGGGTCTTTAAACATGACCCGGGTCCATTAAACATGACCCGAAAGCCCATAAGGGCCCAAACACCATACTATAAATACCCAACCACCAACATTAACTATGGGTAATGAAACTTAACTACTACCAAGCTGCTTAATTATCTCACCACCGTTAAACACCCACACACCACTGTTAAACACCCTTACACTACCTTGAAACTCCACTTAAAATTACTAGCCTACCCTCAGGCGATTATTTTCCACACCAATGTCGGTTCTTTATACCATCGTACATGACACTTCTATCGTATTTCCATGGTCAACCTAGCAATAAGTGACAAGCATCCATAGCAATAACATCACATCATACTTTATTCTTATAGTTAACGACAGAAAAATACACCATACATTTTTTAGAGATTGTTACCTCACTACTTTTCTTTAATCATGCGAGTTTGTAGGGTTAGGGTGGTATTTTGTTTTCAGGGCCACCTTCTACACAACTTATTTGGAAATCACGTTTTTGCAGCTCCCTGAATAAATAACAAATTTACATACCTTTCCATTGATAGTACAATTTGACTGAAATATATTGTTTTGCAGCCAATCCTCACATTCGCCTCTTGCTTTAGGCGTAAAACAAACACGTCTAAGACCAATGTTTGTCCAACATCTTCTCCAGTAGTTTGGTTGTCTGAACCTCATCAACAGCATCCTTCAGTTCATCATCAAATTGTGGCTCACCTTTCAGATTAAAATCAACAGATCTTGTGAATAAACCCCTCAAAATATGTGGTTGTTTTCACAATTTCGGACACTATGAAGCAACGTGCCCTAGTTTATGATAATGGTAGCATCTGACCTGCAAGGAAGTGCATGTGCGACTAGGAGCATGTGAGTTAAAACTTGCACAAATAGGAGTGATAGTTGGTACTGTTGGGCTAGGACCTATAACTGTTCTTTTTAGAAACGTCATTGGTGTTGTCCTGGTAGTATCTCCTCCATAAGGCCTTTGTAACAGGGATTTCTCTAAATGTGGTGTGCATTGATGTGCTTCAGACATATTCACATAGTCGAACATTTTCTGTTGGTTCTGAAAGTGTTGTATGATCCCATCTATGTAGCGAGAGACTAGTTGATCTGCTGAATCAACAATATTAACTTGGTTTTACAACTTGATAAAGTCGTTAGTGTATTCTTCAACAGTCTTTGACCATTGTTCAAGGTTTTGGAATTGCTGGTACATTATACATGCATAATTATAGGGAAAAACTACAACCCTCGTATGCTTAACAAACTTAGCCGAGGTTATTATTTTTTGCTTACCATGCCTCGATGCGGTCTGTTTTAGCAGTTGCCACCAAGATGCAACTCGGCCTTGGAACTTAGCTGCGGCCAATTGTACCCATTTTACTTCCAAAACCTCCTTAAAATCAAGTATTTTTTTCAACTAATACGATCCAATCGAGAAGTTCCTCTGGTTCGAGACCCCCGTTGAAATTTGGTATCTCAATTTTGAATCCAGATTCCCACTGGTTGTTGGTGTTCTGATTGGAATATCTCGCTTGCAACTGCTCAAAGATCTATTCACGACAATATTGGGGGTAATACTGACCTCTGTCTTGTTCCCTCTGAGGAGAAAATAGATTCTTTTCTCAATCGGTCTCTCTCTCAGATCCCGACATTTAATTGTTGAAAAGATGAGGTACGTTCGATCGTGCAGCGGAGCTGGAGTGGTATTGGCTAGTAAAACAGAACTACTAACTTCGTTTATATAAAGACCAAGCTATACCTCAAAGAATATGCGGGGTATCGTCAACCAAGGGTATTAACTAACGAGCAATTCTTAAGCGAATGAGGTCACTAAAAGTATTAACAATATAGCACAAGGAACGTGCCAGCATAACATTGACCCACGATTGGACACAATTAGAAGTGGATAACTATTAGGAAATAGTAAGATAATGTATAAGGTTTTGTAGTATATAAAATGGTCGAAACCTAATTACAGTGTATTCCACTTGAGAAATAAACGAGTTGTGCATTTATTCTTATCAATATTCAAAGTTATTCCTCATCACTAAAACCCTCACCGGTACCAGAGGCCCTTAGTGTCTCCAATGGAGCATCATGTAATAACTGGACAATATAAGGGAGTTTTACATCACTAAAATAAGGACGATCCGCAATATTTTAGCAGTTATCGACCTGATGCGTCTACAGATATCATTTCCATTCATCGTTGTAGAAAATTCAATAATTTCGAAAATATAGAAA
Organism: Limnanthes douglasii subsp. nivea; assembly: GCA_036936605.1. Taxonomy (NCBI): domain Eukaryota; kingdom Viridiplantae; phylum Streptophyta; class Magnoliopsida; order Brassicales; family Limnanthaceae; genus Limnanthes; species Limnanthes douglasii. The sequence goes on from JAUPFV010000002.1 coordinate 273,985,639, forward strand.
ATGAAAATTCTTTTATGTTCATGCATGAAATGAAGAATCAATTAAGACATGATCATGCCTCTCACTATTCTCGTGTTAAGCATTTATAAGTGAAAGACTATATGAAACACTTCGATCGCAAGTCTGTAAGAAGGTCTAGTAAGCACCGCTTCCATCGTGAGCATTCTAAGTCTGGCTAAAGGAGTATGACATCTTCTTTTTATTATTACATAGAGGATAAAGGGATCATGTGCATTTGAGCTTCTTTCAAAGTGATATAAAGAAATAAATATCTCAAGTATTCATTGGTTCCACATATAGATCAGCTGATACATCAAAATCATCATCATGCATCATATGTCAACCAATTGAATTAGAAGAACCTTACAATGGTTCCAATAATATATCAACCAAGTTTATGGTGTGCATGTCCAACACGACCATCATTTTATCAAGGTTAACATCATGTAGTCTAGGGGAACTGCATTTTAACCCCTTTGGACTAGCCATGATCTAGGCAGCTTCCTCAGATGATGCATTATTTGTCTTGTCTAGTAAATCAGACTTACCTTAGCTTTAGTATTGTCGAGCTAAGATTCAACATAACATATTCTTCTTTGCCTCTGAATATTATATATGGATATTTTCCACCAGAGTTCAAAAAATAGAAAAAGATAAGTATGATGGCATATGAGACCCCCAACGTAATATCAAGAAGTTCAAAAATAAAATGATGGGGTTCAAGGGTGATGACAAGCTCTTATACCCGATATTTTCCATGACTTGCATATGTAGTGCTCTGACCTAGTCTAACCAGATTTTATCAAGTAGTATGTGAAGTTTTAACATGATGTTGACCGCATTCAAGAATCAATTCATTTTCTCCAAGATCATCAAGCAAGATGGTGAATATATCATTCACTTTATGCATGAGTTAAAGGATAATTTCATAAATTACACCCAACGGTTTGTCCAAACCAAGAATAGTCTAGAAGATCTCTATGATTTTGGTGCATGCGCAGCGTACATACATGAAATACTGACATGAATTTACGCATAAATAATTGTAAAGAAAAAGGTATTGAACTTTTGGTATCTATTATCTCAAGTGGATGAGATTATGGGAGTAAGGTTCACGGGGGTTCCAAACGCTTACCTTCTTTACCATCAATTGGTGAATATCAATGAGTACCTCAAAGTGGATCCAATTCAAACATTCAATCCAAAGGCCGAACCTTTTGCAAATCCAAGACAATAAAATCAAGGCTTCTATAACGAAATTGAGTGGAGGCTTATACATAACTAACAAAAAATAGGGTAATTTATGAAAAAAATAAAAGATGTAGTCATATCCAGAAGGCCTGAAAAGATGTAGACATTTAGAGAAATATGGGACAAAATAGGTTATATAAATTTCATAATGACTTAGAGAATTAAACCCATTAATACATGCTTTAAAGAACAAGGTACATAAAGTAATAAATAAAAGCAAGTTGGTGAAGTTTTTCATGAAGAATCTAATGGTCAAGATAAGGAAAACTATATATGAACCTCGACAACTAGCAAGGGTAGAGCATCAACAAGTGGCAACAGTTCTCAGATTTTCAAAGACCTTGAAACGAATGGCTACCATGGATATATTTGATGAGTAAATTGATCTATACATGAACCGGAATATTCTCCTTACGATAGATAAGGTGACAAACTCTATTATATTACTAAATCTTATATGAAGAGGCATGTAGACGACTTGAAGATTTATTGTAAGGGTGTGACTTTGAATTGGTTTTATTCAAACCGATATGATATTATTAGTTTTGATAATGATTACCCTTATGGGATTGTGGCACTGTATAAGGACGCAATAATAATTTCACTCGATATTGAAAATATAAAAGTTATAGGAATTATGGTGGACAGTGGAAGTTTGGTAAACGATTTATTTAAAAGTACTATGAGAAGATGCATGGTGTACCAAACAACTACCATGGGCTCCAACCATCCTCGACAAAATGGATACTTAGTTGGGTCGGAGGAAGAATTCAAAAATAAGGATAGAATAACCAAATTCCTAAATTTTGGCTGAGATATGTTAGGTAACTACAAAACCGAATTATAAATATTTTTTGTCAAAAATGTAAACATATTCTATTGGGATATTTAAGACTTTATCGGTGTTTATACATAACTAATATGCCACGAGGTGTGCATATAGTAGGTTTTGGCCCAAAAAGCATAAACTAATTCCAATCTCTGATAAAAGGTTTGAAGCGATAATAACTGAGGTGGACATGCTCAGTGAAGTAAGTCATATCCAATAAGCATTTTATCTAGTATAGACATCTTTTAAAAATTTAATCAGGACGAAGAATGAGAATTGAATGATGTGTATGAACTTCATTAATTTTAACAATGCTTGTATGAAATACCATTTTTTTATTCTACGTATTGGCCAAGTAGTTTATACAAATTTGTAAAACCATGTGATATCTATTATGGATGTATACTCGAGTTATAATAAAATCTTGATGAATGAAGAGGTTTATAAGTATACTATTTATCATACAGTGATGATTATCTTGTTATAAGGTTATGACATTCGGGCTCCAAGAATATCGGAGCTGAATTCCAAAGATTGGTCAACAAAAAAACTCAAACCATATTATGTGAAATTGATAGGCCTACATCAATGAAATGATGGTCACAAACAACTAAGATACAAATAAAATGGCAAGCCTTTTCGAGACCTTAGTTAACCTTCAAAGTATCAACCTAAAGCTGAATCTCGAGGAGTGTACATTTGATGTTTGATTCAGAGGGTTCGAGAAATTTACATTTGATGTTAGATAAATATCAACATATCTTCCAAATACTCCAACGAGTTGACTGCTTTAATTGGAATCCTAGTTACAATGAAGCATTTAATAAGATCAATGAATTTTTAGTCTCATGTGAGTTAATAACGAAGCCAAAATGTTGTGATTTTTAATTTTTATACTTAGCATGAAGATGGAAAAAAATATATTGAGTTATATATTATGTTAGTAAGTAAAACATTTTATTTAGTAACGGTTATGAAGATGAGTCCCTATTTTTATGCTCATATAATATTATTCCAAACCCCACCCTCTCTTAGGAATATACTATAGAATTCAGAAATATTTATCATACTGGACAAATGGTCGGTATAATTATAAGACTTTAGCACCAGGTTCAAGTTGTGTATTGTTATCAAAACTTAAGGAATGACAAATTTATTAACCGAATTTCAATCATAAAGGTCTCAACCTTTAACATACCATATTGAAATAATATTACAAGTTCATATTAGGAGGCACAACAACTTAAGTCATAGTGTATGGGTGCAACTGACATCCCTTTTGAAAACAACGATGAACCATACTGTTAATAAAGCGTAGAATGAATTTTTCATCATAAGGGTAAGGTTTACCCATATCTTTGAGGCCCGAAGTGTAAAAATCCTTACAAATTATTAGCGTGTAGTCAATAAAACCTTGGCCAAGCATAGGCAAAAAAATATAATCTAATCCAATACACGGGGGAGTTTCGTCTTCAAGCGTCTTTATTCAAAAAAAGTCACATTCGAGCAAGTTCGGAATGTACAAAATGCAGCAACAAACACACTTACAACTTCAACTTGTGCATATTCGACATCATGGGTAACTTTTCGGGAAAACCCTTTGGTTATTTTTCAAAACAGACTAATGGCCAGTGCTTCTACATCTGAAAGAATGATCATTTAAGATAAAGATGACTGGAGGTAGGGTATTTTAAGCATAACTTACGTAAGGCAATCTACCATAAGATAAAAACAAATCTAGACAAATCAAAATCTAAACGACCAAAAACTTATGCTCAGCAGATATATTATACAGTAAATAACTTATCATACCCCTATTTTGTTGTCTTAGGCTAGAAGAGTTTGCGTTTGTATTAGAAATTCTTCATGTTAGAAAATTTAATGCTCACTATGTATAAAATTCGTTGCATAAAATAGCCATACTAGCAAGATTTTATTGACCAACCATTTAAGAAAATATAAAATATTTTATCAAACATTGTAATACTTACTAGCGATTCGTTAACTCTATTCATATCTTAGTTTTTCATATCGAGACCATCTCAAAGGTAATTTGGTTTAACATGTGAGGGCTAGACATCATAGGTCATTTGTTGAAGGACTCGTGAGGAAGATTCTACCTTATGATGGTAATAAACTATTTCTCGAAGTGGGTGGAGGCATATCCTTTGGAAAAAGTAAATTTATTAATATTTGAGGAAGTGTTTGCACCCTTTCAAACAATATAAGTGACTGGATGATTCTAAATATAGTCCTGCACACTAAAGAGTCCATGTACTCCGACCAAAAATCTAAATTTCTGATGATTTTAAACGTAATCCTACACACTAAACAATAAACGTGTTATCATAAATAATTTATATTTTTAGAATTGACCCCTCAACTTGGATTAATAAAGTATTGACTGTACGTTTTCTTCCTCTCTATTGAGGAATTACCGAGTCCTTAGTGCACTAAGAATTATCACGGCTAATAAGTCTTCATCTGAAGCTATTGTACAATCTTTTTAATGCACTGAGTGATGAGTCCGGAATTTATTGCCACTCTTTATGAGAACCGGATAGGGGCAATTCGGACAACATCCACCCACTGAGCCATCCGAACTGAACTAATGTACTAAAAATTTAATCACTTAATGACTAAGCTAATTACCTACCTGTTTAAAACTAATGGGTCTTTGAACTTGACCCGAATCCATAAGACAACCCGAAAGCCCATGTGGCCCACAATTAAGGGTATAAATACCCAACCACTTTCATTTAATGAGGGTAATGAAAATAAAATACAACCAGGCAGCTCGAATCTCTCACTATAATCTATACAAACATTAAATACCTTTGAAACACCACAAAACTCTAGATAAAATTACCCTCAACCAAAAATAAACCTCACCAAATTGGCGACCACAGTGGGAGAAGAAGGTGCCCGAATCTAGCATTCAAAACCATCAGGAAAAACCAATTCGGATGAATCCGAACGTGCAAGAAATACCACCAGCTTTGGCAGAAGTGGTGGGTGAAAATGATGAATATACGATTGAGGAGCGAGATAGATTAAAAGTTGAAATAAAAGCTCTGAGGGCTGCCAAAAGGGCAGAGATGGGCATAAAAGAAAAATCAAAGGCGTCACTTGCTCATCATACTGACAACCCAAGAGAACATGAGCCCTCAAAAATCCATGTGAGTACGAAAAAGACTCATGCTAGCTCAAAAATGTCTCACCAGTCTAAACCAGTGGAGAGCTCTGATTCAGACTCAGAATCTTCCAGTAGCTCCTCAGGTGAAGATGGAGTCGAAGAATCCTTATCATCCAGCAGTGATGAAGGCCGTTCTAAAAAGAAACAAAAGTTAGTCAAAAAGTACATAAGAAAAAGGGATAGGCATGGAAGGTTGAAGAGGCATATAGGCAAAGGATCGTCTCATAGTCGGAGACACGTAGATCGGATGATGATTGATCCTTTTTCCTTTCATAATGAACCAGGTATCTTTGCAACTCCTAACGAAGATACAGTTTTTAGTCGTGGCCAAAATTCGAGACAATCTCCATTGTCCTCCAAAATACTGTCCGGAAATCTTCATAAGAGGTTTGACAATACAAAAATGGAAAAATATGATGGTAGCAAAGACCCGGATAACCACTTAGAACAATTCAAAAAAATTATGATGAATTTTGACGATGACGACAAATTACTTTGTAGGGCATTCTCCCAATCTTTTATGAGGAGTGCTCTGAAATGGTATAATAGCTTACCACAGGGCTGTATTAGGAATTTTGACACTTTTTGGGTAGCCTTTCGGAGACAATTTGTTGGAAGTAAGGAAGTGAAGGGCAATGGAGACACGATTATCCATTGTGCCCAAGAACCAAACGAATCATTAAAAGAATACACAAGTCGTTTTGTGAATACCAAAAATGGATTGGTTGATTGCTTAGAGCAAGTAACAATAGCTTCTATGAGGCAGGGCTTAAACCCTGGTAACTTGGCTGATTCAGTAACCAGAAAAAAGGCCATGACGTGGGGAGGTCTGTTGAATCAGGTCGGAAAGCAGATTAATGTAGACAGAACAAAGAAAACTATGGTGCACATGCAGGTGAGGTCTGCTCTGGCTGCACCAAATCCAAACCAAAACCAGTCCGGGAACAAGGCTAGGGAGGCCGGGCAGGGTCATAACAGGGCCAAAGCTCAGTCTCAGCCAGCTGCATCAGCCCAGAGTCAACAATTTAGAAATAAAGGAGGGCCTTGGGTTCAATCGGAGTGGTTTGCTGAGTTGAAAGAAAATATAGCCACTATTTATGACAAAACAAAAGACGAAGTACACTACAGAAGGCCAGCTGCATTACAGTCTCCTAGGGAGAGCCGTAATAATTGTTTTTGCCAGTATCACCATGATACTGGTCACACCACTGAAGATTGTATTGCATTAAAACAAGAAGTACAGAACTTGATTGAAAGAGGCAAGTTGGGGGCATATGTTAAAAGAAGAGGTGGAAATAGGCCTGATAGTGCTCATCGGGCTGGTCCAAATAATGCAGGCACATCGACTCCGGATGGGGCTATGGTGATAATCGAGAGGTTCAATGTAGATTCGGAGTACTTAGACCCTGATCCGACCCGGTATAAAGTGGGTGTTATCGTGGAACGTTGCAAGATGGTGTCCGGACTTATTAACTTTTTTGAATCACTTAAAATATTCGGAGGGGACACCATGACTGCACCAACTGCTTCTTCAAGAAAGAGGCATGTTCATACCTTAGCTACCCAGCTTGAAGGAGGCAAGACCTCATATCAATCGTAAATTCCTTTTCCTTTTATTGTTTTTGACGAGGATGATCTGAGGGATATTGCCGGTCTACATGAAGATGCTGTGGTCATTGGAGCATCCATTGGAGGCAATGATATAAGGCGAATTTTGGTGGATACCAGAAGTTCAGCCAATATTCTCTTTTTAACTTCCTACAAAAAAATAAAGAATCCAGCAGTGATTCAGCGTTCAAACAGATCAATTGTGGGTTTCACTGGAAGCTCAGCAGATATGGTCAGGTAGTTCGAGGAGGAGGTGTTGTTGCGCAAATGTCATTTTAAAAAGATGGTTAGAATACGATTCGTTGTGGTGGATTGTCCCACTTGTTATAACGCTATTCTGGGGAGATCTTGGCTCTCTAGGATGAATGCAATGGCCTCAACAGTCCACCAGTGCTTGAAATATGTTGTGCAAGGACACGTGGGAGTTGTTCGGAGCAGCCAAAAGGTAGCAAGAGAATGTTATGCAACTGCACTGGCTCCTCGGACGTTAGGGGCAGTTCGGATCGATGAGGAATAGTAGTTTGAGGGGCCCTCTGGGGGAGAGGGTGAAATACATGACCCCAGAGAGACCCCTGGTGTTTTAATACCAATTGAAGAAGTTGAAACTCACTCTCTGGCTGAAGGAAAAAGTGTCAAGATAGGATCCAAGATGACATCGGAATTAAAAGGTAAAATGTTAAAATTCTTGAAAGACCATCAGCATGTTTTTGCTTGGTGCAATGCTGATGTTACCGGAGTACCAACAGATATTATATCACACCAATTGTCCATCCGAAGAGACATAGCACCTGTGGTACAGAAGAGAAGAGCCTTTTCTAAGGAAAAGGCTGATTTCATAGTTCAAGAGGTCGACTAGCTTACTAAAATGGGGCACATAAAGGAATCTCAATACCCTTTATGGACGGCCAACCCGGTATTGGTAAAAAATAAAAATGGCAAATGGCGTATGTGCATCAATTTAACAGATCTCAACAGAGCTTGCCCAAAGGATTTATACCCGGTTACCCGAATTTATCAGTTGGTGGACTCCACATCTGGAAACAAGCTGTTATCCTTTATGGATGCCTTCTCCGGGTATAATCAGATTCAAGTGGATCCGAAGGATCAAGAACATACTATATTTTTTAAAGATAGGGGCCTTCATTGTTACAAGGTGATGCCATTTGGGTTTAAAAATGTTGGGGTTACTTATCAGAGGTTGGTAAACAAGGATTTTGCTGATCAAATTGGAAGAAACATGGAGGTTTACCTCGACGACATGATGCTGAAAAGTGTGGACAAAGAGTTACACTTGGCAGATCTCCAAGAAACTTTTACTAACTTAACAAAAGTAAATTTGAAATTAAACTCAGAAAAGTGTGTCTTTGGAGTGCAGTTCAGGAAATTCTTGGGATATGTGATAAGTGAGCAACAGATACAGCCTGATCCGGACCAGCTTGGTGCTTTACTACAAATGGAGCCTCCTCGGAATATTAAAGAAGTTCAACGATTGACTGGGAGGTTGGCTGCACTAAACCGTTTCATTTCAAGGTCTTCGGACAGGTGTGCCCTGTTTTTTCAGACTTTGAAAGGTGCAAAGGACTTTGATTGGTCCTCACAGTGTGATGAGGCCTTCGACGAAATCAAGAATCATTTATCCTCTCCCAAGACTTTGTTTAAACCCGTTGATGGAGAGACTCTTTTTGTATACTTGGCAGTTTCTAGTTGTGCCATAAGTGCAATGTTGGTAAGGGAAACAGATAATTATCCCCGTCCGGTGTATTACGTTAGCAAGATTTTGATTTATGCAGAAAAACGCTATTTGAAACTTGAAAAATTAGCATTAGCCCTGGTGATTGCTGCGAGGAAGATGCGACCTTATTTTCAGGCTCATCCCATTATTGTCCGGACGTCTTTTTCCTTGAAAAAAGTTCTCCAAAAGGCCGACATTTCAAGTAGAATGACCAAGTGGTAAGTGGAATTAGGAGACTACGATATTGATTTTGCCCCTCGGATAGCAGTCAAATCCCAAGCGGTGGCAGATTTCTTAGTTGAATTTCACTCAGATAGAGATACTAAACAAGCAACCGGAGTAAAAGATAAAAAAGTATGGATTATCTGGACTGACGGTGGATCAAGCACCATGGGTTGTGGTGTTGGGATATGTTTAACCTCTCCGTACGGTGACAGAATGTACCAGGCTATATGCTTTGCATTCAGGGCTTCCAATAATTAGTCTGAATATGAGGCTGCTATAGCTGGGTTAAAGTTGGCTCTCATTTGTGGAGCCAAAAGAGTCAGGTTAATGAGCAACTCCCAGCTTCTTATCCATCATGTACAGGGTCAGTCTGAAGCTAAGAAAGAGCAGCTGATTAAATATTTATTCATCCTCAAAAAAGTGGCACTCAATTTCAAAAGCGTCACTTATGAGCACATACCTCGAACAGAAAATACACTGGCAGACTCCTTGGTAACCATAGCCTACTCTGAGTCATACCCTTGGATACATGTGCAAGAATGCCCATCAATTCAAATCAATCATAATAAGGAAGAAGAAAGTTTGAATATACAGATAAAACAGCCTCAAGATTAGAGATTTCCTCTCCTTCAATATCTCTCAGATGGCGTCTTGCCTCCGGAAAAAGCAATAGCAAGAAAAGTAAAGTACAAGGCTCGTGGTTTTTTCACTCCTAAGAGATATTCTTTATAAGAAGTCTTATAGTAAACCCCTCTTACGATGTTTGGGGGTTGATGAGTCTCAAATAGTGCTCTCCGAGTTACATGATGGTGAGGGATCAGCTCACTGCGGATTCAGGGCCCTAACAAGAAGTGTTTTGTTAGCTGGGTACTACTGGCCCTCCAAAATGCAAGATGCTAAGGAGTTGGTAAAAAAGTGTGACCCATGCCAGAGATATAGCAATGAAATTCATATACCAGCGATATAGCAATGAAATTCATATCCCAGCTATCCCTTTAGAGTCAATTTCTGAGCCAATACATTTTGCTCGTTGAGGGTTGGATTTGGTTGGGCCTCTACCTATGGCATCCGGAGGGTGTAGAACTATAATCGTTGCTATTGATTACTTCTCCAAATGGATAGAAATAGCTCTATTGGCAGGTACAACATCAAAAGCTGTTATAAAATTCACCTTATCCAATATCTCTTGCAGATTTGGAATGGGCAAGGCTAAACTGAGACCTCATTTGGATATAATGAGACCCTTCTATAATGAGACCCCATTTGGCTATAATGAGACCCCAAAAAAGACCCATTTACCCTTGATATAAAAGCTGTATTTTCAGCCAAAACCCTATTTTCTTTCTTCTCTCCACCAAAAAGCTCTCAAAATCCGGCAAAAAAAGAGTCAAGATTTCTTAAATCCGAACTTACAAAAACGTCAATATATGAATCTTATACCTATTCATGTAATTTTTATGCAATTTACTTAGGTATTTTTAGTGATATTTAGAGTTATAGGTTTTTTGAAAAAGTCGAATTTTCATCTAAATGTTGTTGTTTTTTGGAAAGTAAGTTGTAGATAACTGTTAGTCTAGTTATTGTCGACATTTTGGTATGTTGTTTGTTGATTGTGGTTGAGTTTTTAAGGATTTGGGGTTCTTCGTTTTCGAGATTTGAAGAAGAGGTTTTCGGGGCGCAATTCGCGAATGCTCACTTCACAAATGGACAAATTTCGAGTACCCAACTCGCAATGTCCCCGAAATTGCGAAGTGGGTATTCGCAATTTTGGGCAAATTGCGAGTTGGATGCTCGCTATTTGCCCAAATTTGCGAATGCCCACGTCGCAATTTTCTTTTTTCTTTTTATCACATTTTGGAGTTTTTTTTCTAAATTTTACACTATTCATTGGAAATGACTAATTTATTATATTGGTGGAAAAAAATTGAGTTTTGAACTCGTAAACTTAAAAAATGAAAAATGACAAAAATTCTAGAGAGTTTCGCGAGTAGAGAGTGTCTGATTTTGTCAAAATTGAGCGCTCAGAGCGCGCAAGTTTGACAAATTGTAGCGCTCAGAGCGCGCAATTTTGACAAATTGTAGCGCTCAGAGCGCGCAATTTTGACAAATTGTAGCGCTGCGAGCGCTATATTCGCACTGAAATTTTAAAAAACACGAAATGATCCTCTTTTTGGGTTTGGAGATGGTCCGTCAAAGGATCATCCTCCTTCGACAAGAAATCATTCATATTGCAGCTCAACTCTTCGTTTAAATTTCTCAAATCTATGGTTTTTGGTGTTTTTTAAAAAATTAGTTAGGGAAAACTTTAGGAAGAGGAAGAAGAAAAAGTTGGTTTTTGGTTAGAACTTTGGTTTTATATATGAAGGGTAAAATGATAAATTCACATGAACAGAAAAAAATTGAGATTTTTGGGTCTCATTATAACCAAAAGGGGTCTCAATATAGCCTTTCTCATTTGGAATTCCACAAAAAATAACCACAGACAATGGGCCACAGTTCGAAAACAAAGAAATGAAGAATTTCTGTGCCTCTAGAGGCATACAACATTGCTTCTCTTCTCCTTTCCACCCACAAGCAAATGGTTAGGTCAAAGCGGCCAACTGGACAATACTGTCTGGTCTAAAGAAGAATTTAGAAGGGGCTGCTAGAAAATGGCCAAGTTACTTGCAAGAAGTTTTGTGGGCTTACCGGACCACTCCAGGGGCTGCAACACAAGAGTCTCCTTTTACCTTAGTATATGGGATTGATACCATAGCTCCTATTGAAGCTACTCTCCCTTAATTTCGAGTTCATAATTTTTCCGAACACGCTAACGAAGTGGCAATCAAAGGCCAGCTTGACTTAATAGAAGAAAGAAGAGTTAAGGCTCACCTTAGAGCTGCGCACTATCAAGGTTTGATGAGAAACAGGTTTGCTTCTAAAGTTAATAGAATGGATTTTCAACCAGGGGATAAGGTATTGAGAAAGGTTTTCTTACATACTAAAGAGAAGCAGTTCGGTAAGTTGGCTCCAACTTGGGAAGGACCCTATGTGGTCATTGAAAAGCTTAAGCCTGGGATATACCGGCTCCAAGACAAAGATGGAAGGATTTTGAATCACCCATGGAACATCGAGCACCTCCGTTTGTACTTGGAGTAAAAACTATGTAAATATTTACTTGTTTGAAAATTCATGTAAATATTTGGGGGCATACTCTTTCCTCCCTGGTGGCTCGGGGATGTTTTAATGAGGTGTCCAGTCTTTTTTATAAAATATGATGCCTTCTTAAAATATTTGGCGTATTTTCAGTTAGTAGTTTTCGTTAATTTTTTTTTATTAAATAGACCGGATTAAATTGGAGGAATGATGACTACTTAAACATTTGTCATCGGAGAATTTAAACACTCTCACTTTAAAATACTTGTGAAATAATTAAGGGTTGTTTAAACATTATCCATCAAAGTTGAAAAATTATGAAATAATACAAGAGTTATACAGAATGAAACTACCCATGAAAACATACGAAATGCCTTGGCCATCCAAGGACTTTGAATTGTCAAAACAAGAAAGGTTTATCCGGACAAGGACCGGACATGGTTACAAAAAATACCTTGGCTATCCAAGGACTTTGGTTCAATCATGAGAAAATTAAAAAAGATAATTGATACTCTAAGACTGAGCTTTTATAGATGGCTCAGCCTCACTTGGCCTTTTCTTCTTTGGGTCATCATCTGGACTCTCCCAAGTTCCTTCTTCTTCATCAGTGGTGTCATCACTGGAGTAGTTGTACTTATCACCAACAGACATGGTATGATGAGGAATGTCTTCGTACTCCACGAATCGTCATAAGTATCCCAAGGTCTTCTTCGGAATTTTTTCATGAAATAGCAGAACCATATCTGACCTGACCTCAGGATACCTTGCCTCCTGAGAATCTATAAGCATACATCCTAGCCTGGATTGTTTTCTCCTGCTCCCTTAACAAGTCAGCCTTTTCTTGCTCAGCCTTGTACACACTATTCTCAATAGAGATCTTGTCATTAGTTAAGGCCTGAATGGTGCTATCTTTGGCCTTCACCTCCTCTTTTGATGAAAGGAGGTCTCTTTCCAGGACGGATTTCTTTAATTAAAGCTCTTTGACAACTCATTCCAAAGTGGCTAACCTGTTGGCCAAGTCCTCCTGACATTTCTTCAGCTCCTCATTCTCTTTCCTCAAAGCCTCAGTATTTTGGTTGGCGATAAGAAGGTCGCTAGACAGTTTCTCCATGTCAGAATTAAGGGTATTGATGATGGATGTCTGATTGCGCACTTGCTTCTCCAAGATAAGAACTGGCAGGACATTGCTCAATAAAGAGTGAGCAATGATGTCTCTCTCACTTGAGACAGAAAAAAACTTACCATTGAATGTGACAAGGTTCGAAGAACTTGGGGGGATGTAGGGCCCAACAAAATCATCTTTGGGGAGGTTTTCAAAGTAAAGACCAATCCCCTCAAGCCCGCTGATATCGACTTCATCGATGCTGATATCCCCTCCTGCACCCCCTCCGGTTTGAAAGTCACCAGGGATCTCTTCTGCTTGAGTGGGGTCAGTAGGGTCAACAGGAGGTAGTGACTCCGGAGCCCGGAGAGAAACCTCATCTCCTATGGAGGTTTTCTTTTTCTTGGCATCCCGGTCTCCATCTTCTGCTCCCCGTTTTCTGACCTTTTTGGAGGCCTTTTGAGATTTTGGAGACCCAGCTGCTTCCTTGGTGCTCTCGTGCTCCACCACTTGTAATAAGGCATCATCAATCTACCCTTGATCTTGTACCTCTGGGTTTGTTGGGGCAGCTTCCTCCACCTCGGTAGGGTTAGCCTCTACCACACCTTGCTTGGCCTTAACTTTTTTGCCTTTCATCTTGCTAGGGGCTTTAGCTCTGCCCGGCAAGGCCGATTTCCCATCTTTCCCCTCTGTCTTCCGGAGAATCACTCCCGGAGGGGGTGGAGTGGTTAATTCCTTCCAAGATAGATCCCTCCAGTTGGTGGTATTCCAAAGATAGGATCTGGTTAGATTGCCTCCGGTAAAGCAGTTGTGAAAGCGGTTTCCCCAGGTTTTTGCAGCCCAAACATTTAGCTTGGCGCAGGTAGTCTGCCCAGCCTCTAAGTGATCGTTGAAGTCCTTGGGCAGCACTACCAAAAAGCAAAAGAAAAAAAATAGATAAAAAAGTTTTTATAAGTAAAACTAGAAGTATCTGGTGAGATTGTTACCATCACTTCGCCATCTGTTGGTAAGCATGCTTGGGTTGACATCAGCTTTGATTTTCTTCCCATTCTCCTAAGCGCCGCTGACGAACAATAATTGACTCTTCCAACCTTTCTTCGACTCGAGTAAGTCATCCACTACCTTGTAGTTGTCACCCATGTTGAAGTGATAGAAAATGATGACATGATTTCTGCATAGGCTTGCTACAGCAGCAAATTGCTCCATCGGAAGAGGAATTCCGGAGAGCCTTGAAGCCATGATACATGCCATGAGGGTGAACCATGTATTGGGGCTTAGCTGGCTTGGGCAAAGCTTTATCAGATGGAAATATCTGACTATTTCTGGGTCCAAGGGAAACCTAAGTCCCCATTTGAATAGCTCTGTATAGAAGACAATCTCGTTGAGCTTATAGTCCATGAGCGTCTCCGGATTGATTGGAATCCTTACTTTAACATTCTCTGGAATTCCCCACTTTGTCCTAATTCGGCCAAGTTTAGCTGTGTGAATGAAAGCGTACTTGATTTTTTGCATGACAAGCAAATATTTAACACTTACTTTGTGGAAACAAGGCCCCATCTTTCCCACAAGGCACTCTGGTAGGTCCGGATGTTTCAAACACATTTTTTTCTTGCCTTTGCTCTTCCGAGTAGTGGCAGTCTCGCTTGTTTGCCTGGAGACGTCAGTCTCAAAAGGGGCTTCTTCGATGCTGTTCTCCATTACATCCTCCATTACCATGGAGGGATTGTCAGCTGCTTTAGGAAGAGAAGAGCTAGTAGTTGGCTTAGTAGGCCCTCCGGATTTTTGATCAACCTTTCCCTCTTGTGGTCTAGAGTCCGGCTGGGGCTCGGACTCGGAGGTCTCCTTTCGAAGACTTGAGCTAGTTGCCTCCGGACCGGACATCTTGTCCTTGGGAATTTTTATGGGTGCTTTTGACCCTGTGGTTTTACTTTTTGCCCCGGATTTCGAAGGCGTGGATTGTAGTTTAGGTTGTGTGCCAGCAGTCTGCCTTTTACCAGACGACCCCTTCGTCTATCTACCAGTTTCTCCGGGGAAGTATCAGCATCTGATCCCATGGTGATGAATGGGGAAGGTTTTCTAAGGCTTGTAACCACCTGTTCTGGTTCAACGACAGGCTCTGACTCTTGAACCGATGAGCCCGAGATGATTGGTGAAAGGTTGGACTGGAACAACCTCCTAGGTTTAGCACTCTTAGTTGAATAAGAACTCTGGTCAGGCTCTGAGCTTGGTGTTGCCGGTTTATCAACAAGGGAAACAGGGAGGCCTATAGCAATGCGCCTTTCTCGTTCAACCTTTTGAGCTTTTTCCAACTCTGATAAATTGAGCCACCCACCTTTTACTAAAGTGTTTCTTGCTGTGAACATAAACTCACACCAAAAGAAAGGTTTTTTGAGAGATGAAAGCTTTGAAGTTTAACAGAGTAGAGATAATGAAAATGATAGAATAGTGAAAAGTGAACTGATTTATACTAATGAGATAAACGATGCTTTGATACCTAGGAGAAGACGAAAAAATAGGTATAATGATTAAATACGACGCTTATGTCACCAACATTAATCAAAAGATTACTTTTTCAAAACAAGTGAAAGAGCCTTTCTATGAGGAAAACGGCCGGTGAGGCAAATCAGAGGAGGACACGTGTCCCACTATCTCTGGCAAAACTGCTAAGCTTCTAAGGGTTTTAGTCTGTCCGGATAAAGTCGTTACGCTTTTCAAACCATCCGGACGAAGTTATGACTACACTTGAAATGTTTTTTACGTCTTGTAAAAGGCCTTCGAACACAACCTAAAAAGGGGGCTACTAATGAGTCCGGAATTTATTGTCACTCTTTATGAGAACCGGATAGGGGCGATTCGGACAACATCCACCAACTGAGCCATCCGAACTGAACTAATGTACTAAAAACTTAAGCACTTCATGACTAAGCTAATTACCTACCTGCTTAAAACTAATGGGTCTTTGAACTTGACCTGAATCCATAAGACAACCCGAAAGCCTATGTGACCCACAATTAAGGATATAAATACCCAACCATTTTCATTTAATGAGGGTAATGAAAATAAAATACAACTGGGCAGCTCGAATATCTCACTACAATCCATCCAAACATTAAATACCTTTGAAACACCACAAAACTCTGGACAAAATTACCCTCAACCAAAAATAAACCTCACCACTAAGCACTATCACTACTCAATAACCCTTCATCTTAAACTACCACTAGTTCATTGCATATTCGCCATACTAAGGATTTCCCAACTCTTTAATACACTAAAAACTCTCACGACTTAATAAATATTTATTCAAAGCTCCTCACAGTGCATTGTCAATTTTTCATAACGAGGATCGACTGAGGTATTAAACAATTAAGTCTCATATGAATTAAAAGTTGTATACTTAGTTTGATTGTTACTAAGAGATTTAAACTTTTAAGACTTCAAGTTCAAAAAATAGATCAAGAAAAAAAAGAACAAGGTGCAACCCAATTATTATACTTAATATATTTTTAAGTAAAATATTGAAATTTAAAAATAATAGTTTTTTCAAATTTCAACCAAAGCAATAAAGTAAAATAAACAACATGTATATATTAAAATACCCTATGTATCTTAGGACTTTGAAAACATTTACTTCCCTTATGTCAAGCAAAATGTAAAATGTAAACAAACATTAATTATTTTATAGGGTCGGTTCATTCGACAAGAAGAACAACTTTGGGATTAACTACAAGAGGAAAATCAGGATCAAGATGACATTAATCGTATGAGGAGGATAAAAGTGAAACTCAATGCATACACTTAGTATATTTTAAAGAAAAATATGAAGACATGAGCTTCTTCAAAATTTTAACCAAAGTTGTGAAGTAAATGAAACCACGCGCATATATTAAAATTTGTCGACCATCCTAGGATTTCAGTTCATAAAAATTCATTTCCTTATATCAAACAAAATACACTAATTGCTCTATATGGTCGGTTCTTTCAATTAGAATAACAACTTTAGCATTAATTAAAAAAGGAAAGTCAATAACAATATTGACATCGGTTGTAGAAGGAAAATTGATAACACCCTCAACATCAATTGTAGAAGGAAGATCAATAACAACTTCAGTTTAGGTTGCATGAAGGATAATATTAACAACCTCGCCCTCAGTTTGAGGGAATGAAAAAATCTTATCCTTCAATTTGGAAAGTTTCACTTTAGCTATATAAGGATAGGATTTATTCAACCCGCGAGATGAACCGGTGATATATTGAACCAATATTTAGTTTATAATATAGATCTAACAAATGTGTAATGTTAATGGTCTTTTGTGTAATATATAATAATTGGGTTTTTATCTAGAAACTTATTTGAGGGATTAGCCTCAAATTGACTAATTGTCTAGGCTCAATGGTCCAACAAGCCCACAGACCCATTATCACTGTTATATAAGGCTGCTTATATTTGCTTTTTAGAGGAAGAGGCTTGATCTTGGGATGATGGCTAAAGCTCATGGACTCTCTCAATATTTTTAGAAGACCAAGCTCTCCTCTACAAGACTGCTTACAATACGTGGAGGCTTACGGACATTATGGAAATAATTCAAAAAGTAGTATAGTTCTGATATGAGAATTTCACATGAAACTTCAGCGCTCATACATTAAATTTCTCTGTACCCAACAACTTCCATATATATCAGATAATTTTAATATTTTAAGGGATCAGTCTCCCTCAATCTCATTTCCTTCTGTAGAGCGACATCAGTCTGTTATATGGCCTTATGGAAAATAGTAGTATATCTGAGAGTTATGACATGAATGTCCAAACAACATATTAAGATCCTTACAAGATTTTGAGACAATTTTCAAGCTCTTTTGTGTCTTAGCAAGATTTGTCTTAATGTCGTCAAGTTCTGATATAACATTTGACTTTGCCTTTATCTCAATGCTCACTCATGTTCGCTTTCAAATATTTCATCCATCATTTCAAGAAAATGATGCAAGTGTAAAACCATGAGATTAAGTCCATTACATGTTCGATGCGCAAGTGAAAAGACATTGAGAAACCTTTATAAAATTAAAACAAAGTAAACCAAATATTTAAGACAACAAAGTATAGGATAAAAACTTATAAGACATAAATACTTACATAAATCCCAAACTCTGTTTTCCTTCTTTCCAAATCCAAACATTAAAAGTGAGTATGAAGCCTTTGAGCCAAAGTAACTAAGTGACTAAAAACTTATATTACTTATTCCACGGGTAAAGACCATTCAACTTCAATAGGTTTAAATTCTAGTGTATGAACTTTAACGATTTTTTTAACCCCATATATCATGCATGGGTTTATTGGATTTGCAGCTTCTTGTTTTATTGAAACAACTTTGACAAGCTTGGGAAGACCAATATTGGTTGGAGGCAACAATATAATATTATTTTGTTTCAACAATAACTTATGACACAGGTTTATACCGTATCATACTAACTTTTAATTTTCTTTCTAATCTCTGTTTTTGCGGGTGCCTACGATTTTGCTTATTGGTCTAATCGATATTTATAGGCTTTAATTCTAGCCTTCACAGTCTCATATTTTTTTGGGGAAACATAAGGTATATTTTTTTGTACCTATTTCTAATAAAAAGAAGAATTTTCTGAACAATATTTACACCACTATCATTAATGATAATTCTCTTTCTAGAAATGGGAGTTAGAGTGATACTTCGGCCAGTACTCGCACTACTAGAGATATTTATCATATCTAAAATTTTGAAAGATGAGAGATCGAAAGAAGTTATCTTGGTATTATACTCGACAATATTGACATAGGATCGGTGATGCCGGCTTCAGCGGTCTTTAAAATAAAGTCCATATATTTTATCTTTGATGATGTGTGATCTTGGTTACATTTGAAGGAAAAATCTCATTAGTCTTATCTTTTAGCTCATTAAATTTAATTTTCAGATTAATGACTTTAGCCTCAATATTGTTTGAAAATAAGTCTTAGCATGATTTACATTTATTGATGGCACATCATAGGTAGTTTTGTCTTTAGATTGTAAACACTTAGTAGAAGACGAAACAAGAATTTCCTTTGTTGGTATTGCCAAATAATTTATATCTTCATATGGTTTAAGACTTAACCAAATCCCGTTAGGCATAAAATTCTTCGAGTTCAACACTTGTTGATACTTATTTAACCAATCTATGTTGGCATAATCGATAAACTTGGCATAATAGCCATCACTCTAGGCATGTTTTGTTGAAACAATTTAATAAACATTACATGAAAAGCACAGGTTCCCCAGATAAATTCTAGTTAATATTAAGTTTCATAAATCATATGTAACTCAGTTAAATTTATTAAAAATATATTAATATAAGTATTCTGTTTGTCGAACGTTGCAGTATTATTGGTTATGTTTCATCTACGTTTGTTTCTTAGTTTTTGTTAGCATATACAAACTCTATTTTTGATGTTTTATCGGAATTAATAAGATTTGAAACAACTTTAAGTTCCACATGCATTGTCAAATAATAATAAAGGTTTTTTACTCTTCGAGCTGATGGTCATCGGTGATATAGACTTTTAAACGTTGAAACTTCATTCGATAACATATAAAGAATTATATATGCCATTATCATACTCTGCGTATTCATAACCAGTTTGCTAAGGCACATGCAGCATGTTTTCTAAAAAATGCTAGCAAAACAAGGTTCAACAGAAAACAAACCCTTATTTCAAAAATAAAATGATGAAGACCACCAACTAATCATTTCAGCATCAACAGAAATTTCCTCATCCGTTGGCAGCCAAATATTAATGTTGATTGGATTTCCTCATTTGTAAAGATGTTATGTTAGATATTTGGGACCAGTGTACATATGCCGCTAAATCTTGATAATGTTCACCACTTCAAAGTCAAAAACAATCTTTATTGGGCCAATATATGGAAGAATTGGGCTTCACATATCCTTAAGTTTTCACATTTTAAGAAACGGTGGAAGATTCGATACCTAAAGTTACCACCGTAGCACTTTAATTCATATCAAACTTGACACTAACTAGACCAAACAATCCAAAAGGTACCTAAATAGTGTGATCCGAACAAACAAAACAAAGGCAATGCTGCTAAAGTTTGAACTACAATAAAGATGGTTTTGTGAGTTTCCACCAACTCTACATCAGAATTATCATTTTCCTAAGAATCGGTAAAAGCTTCTCAATATGGGCGGTTAATAATCTGGTTATGCCTATGAGATTTCCATCGTCAGTATCACTAAGTTGTTTGCCCATTTTTCTGGATATTTTGTGTTTAAAGAAAAAAAACGAGTTTAAAAGATTGGGGAAGAAGAAATAATATGAAAACTTAAAGGTGTATACTTTAAGGAAAATAAGAAAGAAAACGGAAATGATTAAAACCTAACAAAAATAAAATGAATAAATCTGAGTAAAAAAGATTAATTTAGAGAACATGCAATATTAAAACAAAAGGTAATTCAAAATTTTCCACTTATCAATTACTTAATTCATTGTTCAAATCTATTTTTTATATGCGTGAATGAGATCTTCTCACTCCAAATAGTTATGAAAGCTAAATCTAAAGTGATAACAACATGTGTTGTCATATTACTGATGAATTTGCTAGCGACACGTGTTGAACAACTATTTAATTCTTCGGTGTGATGATCTACTCCTAGCTATCATCATTAATCTCTTGAGAACAAAGTTTGACATTTTTTATCACACCAAATATTATAGTTTCGGCTCTTAAAAACTAAACATGACTAGTCATGATTTGGTAAATCTTTTGCAAAGCCGATGTCAACTTCGATTCACAAAAAACAAGAAATTGCGGATCATATATTTTGAGGTTCAACTTTCAACACTAGTTATTTTTCATATTTATATCTTCATATTCAACATAAAAAAAACTAAACTTGTTGTAAATCCCAAAATGATTGTAACACCTGCTTATGAGGTCACTAGTTACGACGAAATAAATAAAAAATATAAAAAAATTGATGTAGCCCAGAAAGTCCAAACAAAAGCCTTTTTAATTTTATTTTATTCAAATATCTTATGTATTTAAATCAAATCTAATTATATTAAGATTTGATTTTTTTTTTTATTTCTTTGTATTATAATTTAGGGTTTTGAGCAGCTATTATATAAAGCCTCATATGCATTAAGTTATCTTAATATAATTTGATTTGATTTAAATACATAAGATATTTGAATAAAATAAAATAAAATTAAAAAGGCTTTTGTTTGGACTTTCTTGGCTACATCATAAATGCTACTTATGCGTGTACTATTTTACTATTAGTAAAATATAGTTTTTTCTTCAAATGATATTTAGCGTAAAAATGTTTATTATAAGGTAATTATCAAGCTAACAGACCCTAAAACTCTTATTCAATAATAATTGGCTCGATAGCTTGGCTCGAAGGAAAACCATTTGGAAAAAAATACAAGATATTAATTGACACAAGTATTTGATAGGGAATATCAAAATTAACATCATACAACTCGCACTTAATGATAACTCAGTCAGCTAAAATTACATCAAGACTATAATTCTTTCTCGATTATCTTGTAATGACTGAAAAACTAATAATAATGTCTTATATTATAAAACTAATAATAATGTCATAAATTGTAAAAACTGGTTTATAAGTCTCAAACCTATAAAATAAGAATTTACCTGTGATTTATCTAAATAAAATCTAAATGTGTTATAATAAAATTAGACTTTAAGATAAAAATATAATCATGTAAAGTTTAAATTCATATACCATGATCCTAAGCTTATAGTAAGTCCATAACAAATTTACCAAAAATCTCTCCAAAACCATTAACGCCCTTTAGTTATCCCTCTCTCTTAACTTTCTATCAATTTAACATTTTTTCTTATTTGTTAAACATAGGATCACCGTTATTTTTATCTCTTAATCTGCAGTTTTGACCACATCCATAAACTCATTCTACAAGGAGAAATAGTTTCTCAAACAATGCATTGTTTTTGTTGATAAACGATGTTTGATTTTACACAAACATTTAAATTTAGATATGCGTTTGGATTTGGATTTTGATTTGATTTGAGTTCGTATTTGATTTTAGATTTCGAGTTGAATGGTTTCAAATTTGGATTTGATTAAGATTTCGATTTGATTTGATTTTGGTCTTCTATTTGATTTTTTATTATGATTTTGACTAATATTTTGAATCTGGACTTGGTTTGATTCTTATTTTATATTTGGATTTTGATTAAGATGTTCATTTGATTTTTTTTATTTGGATTTTATATCTTTCGATTGTTTCATATTGTTCAATTATGGATCCTATTACAAATATGATGGGGAATATTCGACTTTTTACAGTCTATTAGTACCAAAATGAATGAGAAAAACTTTTTCATGTCTATATCTACATATTATTCATGTATTTCCTCATCTTCCACTTCAAGTATTGATTTATTATTGTGTATTTTGGTTTCGGGGTTGTGTCTCATCATATGCCACCTCATATTACTCATTGTTATATTATTCGTTCTGATGTTTGGGGTCCATCTCTTGTATCTACAAAAAAATGGTTTTTATCTATGTATCTTTGATTCATGATTATACTCGATACACATGGATTTATCTTATGAAACGAATGTCATATTTTCTTGAAATTTATAGAGAGTTTAGAGCACTGGTTGAAACCCAACATTCTATTACAGTAAAATAATATAGGTATGACTTAAGGGGTAGATATACCTCCAATAATTTCAATCATTCACTTGCATCTGATAGTTCCATACATCAATTATCTTGTACAGATATACCTTAGCAAAATAGTGTTGCAAAAAGAAAACACCATCCCATTGTTAAGACTGATCGTTTTATCCTTTTATTAGGTGAAGTTTCCACTACTTTTTTTGGAGAAGCAATTATAATTGTTATTCATGTTATTCATTGAATCCTTACTTCTCATAATGTAAGGATGTATCATTTTGAAAAGTTATATAGACAACTTCTATATTGTTCTTTCTTACGAGTATTTGGATATAAATGTTTTATCATTTGTCCTCATGTTAAACACAATAAATTGGATAATAAAACAACTATATGGGTTTTCAAGGTTATGGTATTACACAAAAATATTATAATTGTTATGATCCCACAAGTAAAAAGTTATATGTATCTTGTTATGTCACATTTTTTTAGGATATTCCATTTTATTTGATTCTAACAAAATCACATGATGCAATAAATACAGACCTTTAGGCTATTGATATTTTTAAAAATCATAGTAATATATTTTATGGCATTGATATACCACCTCATGAGACATCTATAACAGTTGATACTACTTCTGCTTCATCAATACATACAATAATTGATATTACTTCTGCTCTATCAATGCCTGAGTCAGCTTATTGCTATGGTAGAACAACATACTCTTCACCTCTCAGGAGATTCACTCGTATAAGTAAGTCTACTAAACTACCATACTTCATGTATTCTTTTTACTCATCTCTATTTTATTCTTTCATAGCAAACATACATAATTTATATGAATCTCATTTGATTATAGAAGTTGTGTGTGATCCAAGTTAACAAAATGTTATGGCTGAAGATCTTATCGCTCTTTATCAGACTCATACATGAGATATGGTTGAACCTTTACCCGGTTAGCATATAATTGGTTCTCGTTGGATTTTTTAAATCAAAATAAAGTCTTGATGGGTCCATTGAAAGATATAAGGCTCGTCGAGTAACAAAAGAGTATTCGTAAAATTATGGTATGGATTATGAGGAGACGTTTGCTATAGTAGTAAAAATGATAATAGTTTGTACTCTTATTGGGGTTGCATTTGTTCACCAGTAGAATATTTTCAACTAGATTTCAAAAATACGTTTCTAAATAGTGATATTCGTGATGAGGTTTACTTGATTCCTCCTATGGGTACTCCTTATCAACCACATGATTGTTGACTTAGAAAGATTTTATATGGTCTCAAACAAGCTCCTCATGTTTGGTTTAATAAATTCTATATGGTTATTACTTCACTTGGTTTTCTTACTAGTAATCATGATTCGACCTTGTTTATCATATGTGTATGTGTATGAAAAAATATTATATCTCTATATATATATATGATATGATCAGTAAATATGATGATATTGATGGCATTGAGGTACTAAAACGTGATTTAGCTCAATGATTTGTGATGGAAGACTTAGGACTGTTACATTATTTTTAGGTATTAATATGGTTTAATCTCCAAAAGGTTATATCATTTCTCATACAAATGCTATATCTGATAGGATGGTAAATATCTCTCTTAGAACAATCCTCGATATTTTTCAAATAATATTATCTTTTTGTCAGACCCGACTCTAGATCGTACTCTCATATGGAGCTTGACTTATCAAACAGTTACTTGTATAGATATAACTTATGTTGTCCATGTGGTTAGTCGATTTGTTACTGGTCATACTTCTGTTTATTGGGTAGATGTTCTTTGTATATTAAGATTATTACGGTACTTAGTTTCAAAGCATTTTGTTTCCTTCGACCTCTTCACTTGAACAACGTGTCTATTAAAACGCAGTATCGTGTTATGGCATTGACCATGTATGAGATTGTGTGGTTACAATGGATTCTTACAAATACAAGGGTTGACATTAATAAACTCATTTCTTTACTTTGTGATAACAAAAGTGCCATGCAAATAACAAACAATTATGATTTCGTGAGAAAACGAAGCATATTGAAATAGATTATCACTTCACCCTGCATCATCTTCATATCAGCACCATCTCGCTTCCATATTTTCCATCAACTTTATAGGTTCCTAATATTTTCATGAAGGCTCAATCAACAACATGGTTTTGTTTTCTTTGTGACAAACTCTCAATGTTTATTGTTGTTGCATTGCGAGTTTGGGCGAGGGAGTTAGAGATATTAGGCTTATGCTCATTAGCTAATATATTTATCAATAGATAGACGCATATACTCTATGTAATCTTTAATATTATAAAAAATACATAAACTATATTATTTTTTCTCTTTCTTTATTTGTCTATGTTTACGTCTACATTTTTAAGACGGATAAAGATAAATCTATAAGAGATTTTTTTTTTGTAGTTGCCAAATTATGTGTAAATTGGTTGCGAAAAAAATTATTGTTTAGCTGCAAAAATGCGTGTAATTTGGTTACAAGAAATAAATTGTTGTTTCGTTACAAAATTACATGTAATTTTGTTGCGGAAATCAATTATCATTTAGTTGTGAAAATACATGCAATTGTGTTCGGTAAATAATAAGAAAATAGTTACGGAAATAGAACTTTAGTTGCTAAATAAGTTTAATTGTGTGAAAAAAAATACAAATTGGTTTTGTAAAAATAAGTTTTATATAGGTGTGAAACCACTAATTTTTGTTGTTGTAAAAATCTATACATTTTTGTGGTGAAAACACTTTTTTTAATGAAGTTGTGAAATGGTGTATGTGTTGCGAATAGTTGCAAAATAATGGATTTGGTTTGTAAATAAGTTTGATTGTATAAAAAGACAAAATGCATTTTGTGAAAAATAAATGTTAATTTGGTGTGAAACAACTAATTTTTGTTTGGTTGCGAAAACATGTGCACTTTGATTGTGATTTAAAAAAAAAATAGAATTGATAAATTACGTGTACTTTAGTTGTGAAATAAGTCAGAAAAACAATTGTTATTTAGTTGCAGAATTATGTATAATTTGATTTGATTTTTATTAGTTATTAAATTATGAACAATTTAATATGAGTTTGGTATTGAAAAAAAAAATCAAACATATCCCTCATAAATTTCGTACGTCTTTAAATATATATATTCAAATTATTATTTTTTAAATTAAAATTTAGAAAATATAGAGTTTTAAAGTTTAAATATAAACAATAACATATATAAATATAAATTTGTGTTTAAAAAAATAGTATTTAAAAAAATGATAAGAGACGAAATTTTAGATAAATTTCAAAATCTTATAACTTAGTCTAAAAAATCATTTATTTATGTTAGAACTTTAGTGTAGAGAATATTCGAAACTACATGAGATCTTGGGAATTGTAGTCGCATGGGAATAAAGCAATGCACAACCTAGACAAAGTGGTAACGGACTAACGGTAACTTTGTACTCCATAAATGGAATGGAGTGCGCGATTAGTGACACATCACACATGGACGGTAAAGATGCTAGATGGCTTAAAGATTCTTTGGGTTGTCCGAAGATTTTATTAATGAATGATTTCCGTTAAATTTGGTGCCAAATTAACCATCACTGTTTTTTATATTTTTTTTCTTAATAGTTTTTTATCTATTATTATTTTGGCGTGTAATGGGTTTTGGATACACTTATCTAAAATTTAAAAAACACAAAATTACTCTTTTCAATACCATTTTTATACTCAAACTTTAACAAAATTTAAAAAACTCAAAAAACTCATAAATCTTAAAAGCTTTAAAAACAATAAAACTTCTCAAAAACACCCATTTTTTTTTTATAAAAATACCAATTGATTGGAGGATGGATTTAAGCGAGAAGAAGGTTGGTGAGGACCATGAAACTTCAAACAAGGTAATCTCTCTAACCAATTTGTACAAAAAAATTATTTTTTGTAGTTTTTCCCATTATGAAAAGATGAACTCGTGCTCCCTGCCGGTTGAGGCCCTATTCTCTGACGAGGAGAGCTGAAATCCTTTTGGCAATAAAAACCGACCCCATCGGGGTGGCCATATTTACTCGTCGGGGACTTAGATTCCAACCGCCGGAGTTGTGGACCGCATCCGTCGGTTCTTGATTCGATAATATGTTAGATATTGGTCTTGTGTTTATGACTATGTTCCCAACGAGTCTAATAATATCTACCATCGGGGTGCATATTATCAACCGACGGTTGATAATATTCACCCCGACGGGTACGAGTCCCCTTTGGAACTTCATAAGTTTAATAAGGTTTAGAACTTGACCCCATCGGCTACATGTTCTCAGCCGTCGGTGAAAAAATGTTTTCAATCGCCGGGTTGCGACGTTCGAATTTTATTTTTTGATTGAGTGACATAATTTATGTTTGTTGAATGTAGGATGAGGAGGAGTTAAATGATGATTTATATTATTCGTATATATTAAAAGAGAAGATAATACTGGAGCCTTACTCCATTGATTATAATCACTTGTTCAATACGAAATCTCACTACATCCAACAAGAGTTGATTGATCGGGTTAAGAAAATCGTGATAGATAACGAGTTTATGGTTATATTACGTCGTCGCGATAGACTTGCTCGAAAAAACTCCGAGAATAAATTTTGTTTGTGAATGATTAGGAAATTACACAAAATTGGTAGATCTAAAGGATTTTAAGAGGAAGTCTACCGACACGAAAAAATGTGGATGCCCTTTCACCCTTAAAAGAAAGAAGTTGGATGATGATTTATGGAGATTAGAGGTCGCATTCGGCATTCACACCCACGATACTACATCTTACAAAGAAGGGCATTCGTACTTAGGACGATTAAACAAAGAATAGATGGATTTCGTAGTTAATTCAATGAAAAAGGGATCTCGTCCTCGTGACATTCTCAGTTAGGTGAAAAAATTGAACCCTAAGAATTCATCTTCAATGCGCACCGTGTACAACGCTCGACTAAAACACCGCAAGATCAACAAAGGCGTTCGGTCGCAATTTCAATACTTGTTGGGTGAACTAAAGAGGTTAAACTATTACAAATTTCATAGAAATTCAAAAGACTGAAGCGATATTATCGGTGAGCTTTTCTCTCCACACCTGGTTAGTTTGGATTTGCTACGGACATTTCCATATTTCATTGAAATTGATAACACGTACAAAGTAATTAAATATGGGATGTTGTTGTATCAGATCGTTAGAGCCACTTATATCGAGAAAACTTTATACAAATGAGTGTTAAAATGCTTACATTCGTTGATGGTAACTCACTCCCTCGAACCATCCTCCATCGTTTTGATGGATACAGACTTAGCGCTTGTGATGGCGGTGGAGGAAGTGTTCCCCAATAAAACACCCATGTTGTGTCGATGACATATTATCATGAATGTATTAGGGAAAACGAAAAAATCATCAATGAGAATAAAGTGTCCAACAACTTTTTGAAAGTTTGGAATTAAATAATGTTGGTAGGAACGGAGGTAAGCTTCAACAACTATCGGTTGGAATTGCACCGTGACTTCAAAGAGTATCCAAAAGCAATTGAATATACCGAAAGTTGGTTAGGGTTGTACGGTGATAATTTTGTCATATGGAGAACTAACAAGTCGATGCATTTTGGTAACCAAACCAAAAATCGCGTAAAGAGCGCTCATTTGAGGCTCAAGCGTTTCATCGATACGAACAAAGGTAACTTCAAGTCTTTTTTGGTTGAAGCAACATACTTTAATCGAATTGAAACACGGGGACATCAAAGGTTCATTTGAAAAGATTTGTTTCTTAGCCCTAAATAAATTCGCGAACATTGTGTGCGGTAAGCTAAAAAACAACGTCTCCCACTGTGCGGTAAGCTAAAAAACAACGTCTCCCACTGTACGGTACATGAATTCGTTTCCGAAGGCTTAGAGGTGCCTTTAGAGTTATTTCACGAACATTAAAAGAGGTTAGACATTCTTGTTCGTAACAATCTCACGACAATTGAGCAATTGAAAGCAAAAATTGAAAAACTAGTATACGATGTCATGGAATCCAATGATGAAGCACACATAGACCACATTTATAAGAAATGGTTTGTCTTCGTCCATCCCAAAACAGCTTCCCTATTAGAGCCATTGGTGAAGTAAAAAGCGCGCGGTCGTCCACCTTCCAAACGCAAGTTGTGTACTATCGCATCAGAATCATCAACTAAACACGACAAATGTATGCACGAGCATGTGCTAGATTCCAAAAAAGATAGTTCACCATCGTCTATAAAAGCGTTTAAACCTCCGACCGCAAACTCATGTAAAGGGAAAGAAATGTTGTGTCTATAACGTGGTTGGGAAAAAACCCCCGCTCTGAAGAAAGGTAGCTTTATTCTAACGCAAGCAGGTGGGACGATGCTTTCAAGTGGAACGGTCGATTGTAGGTCAAGATCTACAATGTTGGCTAAGGAAAGCTTGCTTGATCCCAAAGGATACCTAAACCAATTCCCCATCTACGTAAGGCCTTTCGTAACGTCCATCACTGATATTAAATCTGATGGCCACTGCGGGTACCGCTTGATTGCGTTTATCTTAAGCGGGCAACAAGATAGGTGGAGCTTGATTAGAGATACCCTATACAACGAGCTTATGGATTACGCATCCGTGTACGTGAAGATATTTACAAGCATGCAGGATTTGATAGAATTTGCAAAGCGTGTGAAGTGCTTTAGCGATGTGGCTACTATATATCATTGGATGTCCATGCCCCAGATGGCTCGCGATCGCATCTGCGTTTAACTGCATACTCCACTTAGTAAGAAGATATTGAAACATGGATGTCAGACTTGTTGGAGATCAGATTGGGTTAGGTCAACACCAACCACTTTGTGAACGTAAGTATTTTTTTACATTTTTTGTTAGTTTATAATTTTATAAACCATTTTTTTATCTTGTTTCTGTTTTGTAGCTTGATATTATAGCAAAGGCCTCATGTGCGAAGAAACATTCGTGTTGCTTAAAGTTGTGTTTGCCCAAAACAGAAGGTTGGACATTACCAATTATCTCTTGTTGCAAGAGATTCCAAGAGCTTAAAAGTTGTATCCTTGATGTAACTGATTTAACCGATTTTGTTTGAGCACTAGGCCATCACTAGGTCATTATAACATATATACGATTTGTTACGCTTAAACTTTGAATATTTTGTTGTTTATGATGAAGTTTATCACGAAGGATTTCAAATTTCACTTTTTAATTGGTGGTTTGCATTAATTTAAGATAATACACATTAATTCAAGATATTACATAATGGAAACAACAGAAATAGAAAGATAGATAATAGATAGAGTTTCCATAGGCTATTCAATTTCATAGGGACGGATAGTTCCATCCATGCTCATTGCATTTCTCGAAAGGATATTCCTCATCCTCGCTACTTCCTTCAGGAGATGGATAAGTTCTAACGTCGGTGGCTATCGCGTCTGCTTTCTCTTGCATCTCTCGGATCAAATTTTCCAGCATCTCTTTCGTAATAGTACTATGAAATGCCAAACTTAATATATCGCGGGTTTCACTTTGGACTTCATAAGGTAATGACTTCATTGGTATAGCCAGCACGGTGTTCAGATAAGTTAACTTGTCGGTCACTTCTTCGCGCCTACGTGGTGGGTGCATCATACAGCCCGGACACAATGCCTCCCTACCATGCATGAAATATATTCCACATAAAAAAGCATCGACAAAGTCAGGAGTTTTGTCTTGCATCGTGCCTTTGAAGAACTCAAATGTTTTTAGAAGGTTTGCATCTTTGTGCACATTCCAATCTGAGAAATCCCCTCGCCGACTGATAATTTTTACACCGCCGGGATTTTAAACCATCTCATATTAGGAATTGGCTTACAAATACTAGAATTTTAACCGACAGGGCAATAATTTTCAACCGACAGTTGCAAATTGCCCTGTCGGTTAAAGAATTTCCAACCGCCTGAAGTAAGACCGCCAGATCGCATACATACATCCGGCGGTTGAGTAAGATACTGACACCGACGATTGAGAAATTTACAACTGGGGGGGGGGGGGATTTCAATCGTCGGTTGATAATTCTCTAACCGACGGGGTTAAGTTTTAAAAAAAACATTAGTTCCTCTAATTTGTTTCTAGATGACAAACGACAATTGAACCATTTTCAACCGTCTGGTGAAAACTCCCCCCCCCCCTCGGTTGAGAATTTTTCAACCACCGGGGAAGGGGACTTTGAAATTCTTGAAAAACCAACCAATTTTAAACCCTTTTTGCGGAGTTAACGAAACGTACAAGTGAAACATATAGCTATAGATCAACACACAATATCTAAAACAAAAATTTGACGTAGATCAACATACAAGATGTAAAAGTACCGTGATTATAAAAAGCAACATTAATAGCATCAGATTTAGAGGGATAATGGTAGAATCAATCAACATCTGAAACATAAAGCGTAGCGTAGCGTGAGTCTAGTAGCCAAAACTAAAAAAACATACAAACAATCAGCAACCCTAACATGATAAGAAGCCAGAGACTTGTGATTTGAAGCACCTTCCTTGCAAAGGACACGAGTTCTGCAGGAGTATCGTCTAATGGACGAACACGATTTCTCGTGTTTACAACATCAACCGTAGATTTCTCGTTAAGGATACGAGGAGTGGTGTTAAAACAACTATATTTATTCACATAAGTTGCATAGTGAGGGGACGATGTCCGATTACTTATTTCTAAACGCCGCGAATACCTATCGATCACGTACAAATGGTCCATCCAGTTCATCTAGTGCCTACCCTCAGGCGCATAATGGATATTTCCCCCTTTTGTGAGACCAATTCTAGGAGCAATGAGAGCCATTAGCTTCTCTTGAACCCAACTGAACTGCCGCATGACTCGATCCGGATGGTATGCCTCACTGACAAATATTAGGCGAATAAATTTGCGATACAAACCTATTTTATGCTCCATGAATGTTGCACGAACATCCTTGTACGGTCGGAAAAGCACATGCAATTAAAAAACACATAAAAACATGTAATAAATAAACACGCATATTAATGATTGACGTAAACAAAGAAACTTACATTCGTTTCTTCTTGTACCACGAGGAGGTCACGGTAGTACGGATTCCCACGAATAAGTGCTCCAGTAAGCTTTATGGGCAACCACCCTAGCATCTTTGTATCGATCGAGATGTAACCATTATTTATCTTCGTTCAGAAGTTAGGGAAGTTGTCATACACCCAATACTACAACAACGCCGAAAACCCAACTAAGCTCTTCAAGGAGTGCTTTAAAATATCTCCCAAGCTCTTGTGCAACCATACTAATGTGCAAGTACCATATGCGTACTCATCAAGCTTCTTCAAGTGCTCGAGATGAGAGAGAAAACCGCATCTGATGTTTTTTGGCTAGTGTTTGTGAATATGGCACATCCGAGAAAAATATGATGTATGCTCGAGCAACTTGTTTCTTCGTTTCCGTAGTAAGCGCGACATTAGAATCCAGATATGCGGCCCCGAAAAATGTCTCCCTTAACCATCGAAGGCTGAACCCACTCCCTTCGTGTGCCTTTATATTCTTTTGCACGTCTTCCGCCAAAAATCCCAACAATGAGGCAAATCGTGCATAAATTTACCAAACGGAAGAGGTAGGGAGTCTAGTTGCAACTTTTGCGGCCATGCTCTATGCTTGTTTTTGGTCGACTCATTTCTCCATCGGGAGAGGCAGGAAGTCCAGCTACAACTCTTGTGTCTCTTTTTGCTCTTTCTAAATCAGATAAATTTAGCCATCCTCTTTTCACCAATACATTCCTGGCTGTGAACTTAAATTTACCCAAGCACAATTTAAGAAGATTATCAAGCTTTATTTCTCTATAAATTTGTGTGTTCTCAGATAAAATGAAAACAGTGATACTGATTTATATAGAGATGAAGATATAGGATTTTAGCTAGGAGAAGACAAATCGATCAAATTAATGACTAGGGGCTAGAAAGTATGGGGGTTACACCTTAAGTTATTTTTTAACCAACTAGGTACAGGAACCTATGAGAAAAAAACGACTGAGTGGTCAAACCAAAACTTGACACGTGTCCCACTTCAAAAAATTGACTTTTGGGATTCTTAACTATGAATTTAATCTCTTCGAATCTGATCAAGACTCAATTCGGATACAAACGGTAGATCGGACGATCACCTTGAATACTTACTGAGTATTAGATTTTCGAATTAGGTCTTCCAAAGATTCTTTGCAAGAACTAAATGGGCTACTGGTGAGTTTGAATTTCATTGAGACAGACCATGGTATATATCCGGAGGGCTGTTCGGACACAACCAATACCATGCCCCATCGAATAGTGGATTATGACTCAGCTAGTTGCTAGTCGTTTCACCTCTTGGGCTAATATGTTTTTAAACTTAACCTATACCCATAACCCGACCCGGAAGGCCCATTGATCACCACATTAGTATAAATACCCCAACTACTTTCATTAATAAGGGTAATCTGAATTTACTGCTAGCATACACCTTAATTATTTCTCTACATCTTATATTAACCCAAAAATCTTTCCAAAACTACATTTTTATCAGAAATAATCCACACCAAACCTAACCTTAAAATATCTATTCAACCACAAATCCAGCCTTCTAACATTAATATAGAACTTCCAACACCTAAATAAGCATGCATTAACCTATTCATATACCATCAATATCATATATCTACAAAAACATAAAATTTAAATATAACCAAAACAAGTAATTAAAATAGATTCTTACTCTATCCCCTTGCTCATTTGTTGTTGTTTGTTGGATTAAAATATTATGGAGTTGTTGAAGAACAATTTTTGGTTATCGGAAAATCTATATTTTGTGTTTTTAGGTTTGGAGGTTCAAAGAAGAAAATGAGAGGAGAAGGTTAGAGTTTGGGTTATTTTTTGGTTTTTGGGGATGATTAAAGTGTAGGCTTAGGACTTAGTAAATCATTTGGGGTTGGGTTAATGTTGGGGATGGTTAAAATTGCTAAGGGAGTACTTAAAAATGGGGCTCTTATCATATTGGGACTGAATTTAACCAAAGCCTTCAACTATTAAAGAATGACTTATGGGTTATGCTAACCGATATTTTTGGGCAATGGCTAATAAGCATTTAATAGTTTATTTTTTACTAGGGCAATACTATATTGAGACCCGTTTTTTATGATAATGAGACTCTGTTATAATGAGACCTCATTTAGTTATAATGAGATCCTGACATTTTACTTGAATGCTCTTGATATATAAACCATTTTTAAGTCATTATCTCTATTTTCCCTCTTCTCTAACCTAAAAATCTCTCAAACTCCTCCAACCTAAAATGCAAGATTTCTCAAATCCAATGTTGTAGACATGTTAAAGGTGTGAATTCTCAACTTATTGGTGTAATTAATGTAGAATTTAGTTGGGTATTTTTAGTGATATTTACACTTTTAGTTTCTGCCTAAAAAACTAGTGACGGTCACATTAGATGACGTCCATGCTATCATTGCTATTTCGGTTACAAGTGAGGGTTTTGACCTTCAGACCTTTCCTAGTGATGGTCAGCATGTAGCTTGGTATTCTAGTTTACTAGTTATACCTGTACAGTTACAGTTTTTGCGTGAGGTGTACATCAAAGATATTTTGATGGATGAGTTTATTTCTGATGTTATGGTGGTGTGTGTCACAAGGAGTTATTTGCTCCACATGTGAGGTTGTTGTGTTGTGACGAACAAGACGGGGAACAATATATCTTTGGATTACTTGCAGTCTGTAGAGCACTACAGGACATCAGTTAGATATAACTGGGATCAACATTTATTAGCTCAGTTGTATCACCACCTAGGAAAATCGTTCATACGCACCACGTCGAGATTTAATGGTTTTGTTGCTTTGTTGGACACGTGGATATATGATCACTTCTCCCATTTTATGACTAAGGGAAACAATCTCTACCAGCCTTCTATGCCGACTATGTGCAGATACGCACCTCCATCTTTTCGCATAGATGATGAGACTCGTATTAATACCCGCCATACACTATCTTCATCGAGGGAGCATAATGTAAGTTGCGAAGTTTTTATTTTTATTCGGTTATCAAACATTCTTATATTATTACTTAGTGTACTATTTATGTTGTAGGTTTGGTTCATGTCGTACAAGCATATACGCGAGAATTTCCTTTTATGCGATGTGGTCTGGATGACAGCTTGGGCATATTTAGGATATACCACCTGCATTGCGACCTGTTTTACCACCAAGCAAGATGAGGTGTGTAAACATGCACTATTTGTGGGATGAGGCTACATGGAGAGCATGACAGTCACACGTCATTGATCTGAGGATTCGTTGTGACTCATATGTTATAGGTCATCCAATTATGACCTCTCCATACGATTTATGGGTCCAGGATCACCTATGGTACACCCTACTTGATCCCGAGTGCGAGTCATCTGATCCATATGTTGTAGAGACCCCGAGAGCGATGACTTACCATGCACGGTTATATGATTTGGTTGATCATGTTATTGATGAATATTCAAGATCGCACGCGATGAGTATAGACGAGATGAGTCGGTTGATAGACGAGTGTTCGATAATGGTGTGCCAGTACGAGAGAGTGATTGAGTGACTTGTATTGCATGAATTGTATTATATGATTATTTTGTCATTCTGGATTATATTTTATTTTCACACCCTATGTTATTATATCATTTTATGTTGTTACGTATCTTATGTTATTAGAACACAACAAAAATAAAAACTGAATTTTGACTTCAAATAGGTGCGTACAAAGTAAGATAGTTGAACGTAAACAACATAAGACCCAAACAATAACTCATAAAAACATAAAAACAAAAACAACATATAAGAAAATCACAAAATCAAACAACAACTTATCGAAACATGAAAACTCAAAAACACAACTGAAAAAGCAGAATGCTCAGTAGTCCAAGTCGTATTCTATGTTGTCTTCAACATCATCCACCTCATCCCTTGCTGCAATTATATCCTTTAAATACACCATTATATCCCTAGTGATGTAGTATACAACCGTCATGTTTCAGACGAAAACTGCTTCTTGCTTAATTTTAAATGGCATAAACAACAAATGTTGGAGCGGTTTGACAAAAAGGTACATGCGTTTGATTTTTTCACGACTACACGCAACAAGACCTGTTGTACCTGAACAACCG
This sequence comes from Limnanthes douglasii subsp. nivea, assembly GCA_036936605.1. Lineage (NCBI taxonomy): Eukaryota > Viridiplantae > Streptophyta > Magnoliopsida > Brassicales > Limnanthaceae > Limnanthes > Limnanthes douglasii. Next base: position 274,021,610 of record JAUPFV010000002.1, read on the forward strand.
TGATTAAAATACATCATACATAGGACCTTATCGAAAAGTGAATCGCTCGTATATTCGAACATCTCTCGGCGGGTAACCTTCACCGATTGAAGCAACTGATAGTCTTCATCGATATTGAACTTCATCTCTAAAAGTCTGTGTTTTTTTTTGGTTTGTAAATGTTTAGTGGATGTCTTGTTAGACTATATTTTATGTCTTTTTTATAGGCGGCAGTCGATTTTGGCGGGAGTTATTTTTTGGGTGGGAGTTGCATTTGGCAGTAGAGTCGGTCTTTGGCGGGAGTTGATATTAGGTCTCATTTTAGCGAGATGAGGTCTCATTTCAAAGGTACATAAATCCTACGCTATAATGAGACCCTGATCTAACCCACGTGTTTTATAATAATACTCATCGAGATGTGTGTACTTTTGTATCTATTAGGTGTCACAAAATTATTGGTCTACTTGAATTACATTATTCTTATCTTACATGTGCCATGTATTGAATAGTCTACTTGGATTACATTATATAAATACAAAATAGTCAATAAATAGACACTCGCCAACTATTAACAGATAAACTAAAAATAAATACTACAAAGATATCTCTTTGGACTCAGTTGGAAGATGAATATTTGATGAAAACATCCATCCAAGTAGGTAAAACCTATAAGAAATAATGGGGTAAACACTACTGGAGGAAATATTATACCAAATGTATTTCCTATACGGCACGGCTGGTATCCAACCGCATATGATTTCAAAGCCTTTGGATGAGGTGAAAGCTAGGTGGCCCTTTCTAGTAAAATTTTGTAAACATCTGGTTTCCGACCTCAACGACTTGGAACATTATGTTGCATTTAACATGTTCAACTGTCAACTCACTAATACTATAATGGTGGATCAACATGATCATGTCCATTCTGACATTGTTACCATCAAAGAAGAGGAAATGTGTGTTTCTGCGGTGGACTACCAGATTGTGAAAGAATAAAGGAAGTTGATGAAATGGAACTGGTCTGATAGATAAGCTTTGTTTACTATGAGTTATTAAAAATAATTCAATTAGTTTTTGTTTGAGTTAATGTTCTCATAATTTAATGTTTAAGTATGAGTTTTCGTCAATGTTGTTTTAATTTTTATGATTTATGATGTACTTTTTCTCAGTTTGAAGTTACTTTTTAGTTGCTTTTAGACCTAATTTTTGAAGAAATTTTTTCACTCATTTTACAATAGTGGTGTTAAATGACTATAGTATAATATTGGTCCAAAAAGCTTGAGTTTGGAACTCGTGAACATACAAAAAATGAAACTTGGCAATATTTCCAGTAATGTTTGCGAACACAGAGGTTGGGGTTTTGCCAAGTTCGCGAATACAGAGTGCCCAATCATGTGAAAATTGCGAACACAAGTTTCATCGTTTGGAAGAAATTGGGCGCTCTCGTTTGTGATTTATACAAGATTGTTAATGTTTGCAATTTTGTCTTTACACTACGTTTTGGCCATTTTTATGCAATTTGGATGAAACTGTCCCAAATTATTTACAAGAATTAAAAATAAAACTAATATTCATAATAATGACAAACATGGAATTGTCAAAATAAATAAAATATGTTAGTATAAATTATAAATGATGACAAAATTCAGATAAAATATTCATAAATGCGACAGAAAAAAACTATCAACATTTACAAAATCATTGGTCTCCGCTCACATCATAGACATGTGGTGGTTTTTTCGTGCGCGGTTAATGGTTGCGCGGGCTTGATTTTTTTATGTTTGTTGAATCATTTTTTGAGTGGTATTATCCAACCTGTTACGGATTCGTCGGTGCAAAACGGAAACCAAGTAGGATAGATTTCCGGAAGCGGTCCATTCAACACAACCTACACAAAGAAAATTATAATAAATATTCGGTCACAAAATAAGATACAATATTAAAGGATTCATTAGTATACTTTCTTTCATGAAGTGGTTACCATGTACAAAAACTATACAACTTTCCATGCTAGGACACGATCGAGGAAGCACTACTTAGAGGTAGATACGTGTAAGATTGGTGGAGTGATAAGTGGTATACGATACACTGATATCTGGTGGCTATCCCTAAGCCGTAGTCAGGTAACGTCATCTAATGTCGATTACCATTACCATACACTTCAAAAACGTCCAACCTTTTTAATAAGTTATCAACACTTTGTGAACCATCAAATACTCTCTCTCATAGATCACGTTGATCTTTTAATTTGGAGATCAAATCCCATCTAACTTGATCCCATAAATAGTACTGATCGTAGACAGTTAAAGCAACGGCCCAAAATATGCAACTACCATCGGGAGACACGTCTTCGACACTAGAAATATACTCATGCAAGTAGTTAGGAAACCAACTCTTGTAGTCGCTAAAATCTTTGCATTTGAACGATTTTTTTGATCGAGTCACTCTCTCCTTCTTGGGTTGAGGTTGAGCCTTAGATTTAGCTTTCTCTGTGGCTTTTGTACTAAAAATGCTTGATTAGCTACCGAGGCGGTCGTGCTACCTATCGTACCGGGAGTGATAACGCCTACACTACTATCGTATTCCCACTCAGATGGGTTCCATTTAGTTGATTTGTCCCGACCATATTTTTTCCTACCTTTAGTGACAACCGACTCCTTAGGTTCCAAAAGATGACTTCTAGCAGGATCTAGGATTTGCATCATCATATTTATGATATGATCTTGGACGTATGCGTCGTAATCGCGGATGGTGACATCTATTAATGAGAGTTTTCTCGTAAGCTCATCTTTGGTACCAACATCATCCTTAGCTTTTATCTTTAAAGCACTCCAATAAACGTCACAATCATCATTTTGAATCGCCTACCTTCTTTATAAATCAAAGTTAACTCACATTCACACGGTAAATTATGTGTTTTCTTAATAACACAACCATACATTTCAGGAGTGAACTTGGCAACGTTTTTGTTATAATATTCGAGTGTGGCCGAATAAGAAACCTTTTGATAAAATTCGACGAACTCATCAGCCATGTCCGAATTCAGAAAAACTTTCCTAGTGTATGAGAAAATGTACTAATTAATATGCCAAGTGCATAACATATGAGTGATATCCTGAAATATATCATTGATAGCGCTCATTAAAGCCAATTCTCTATCAGTGACGATAATATGAGGCAATGCGCACATGTTGTTCGTCAACACGTTCCTTAGAACGCTCAAACCCCAAGTGTAGTTCTCTTGTTTATCGGAGTTCAAAAAACAAAAGCGACACAAAACGTCTTATTCGTCGAAGTTTGGCCAACCATTTATAGCAAAAACATCTTATACCTTGTAGTCTTATACGTGTTATCCATTATAAGAACGTGGGAAAAAGTGCGCAATAAATCGATGCTTTTAGGATGTGCGAAAAAAAATTTCGAGGATCTCGTCCGTTGTTTTGCAAGTTCCCTCCCAAACATAGTACTCATGTTGTTTTAACTTACCGAAAAAGTATTGCATTTGGGTTTTTCCGCTTTATCGACCAATTTGTATTTTTTACGCATGTTGTAGATCGTGCACATGTTAGATACATTTTCCGCGTCTTTAAGCTTTAAACCGCGGTATATCACTCTTGGTCGAGAACAAACGCCTTTTCTTATACTTTTAGTCTAGCGGCTCGTGAGCGACCATCCAAGTGCAAAAACGGTTGGTGGTTGTGTTTCCCGTTTACCACTATAAATTTCCATTAACCGTGTAGCTCTATGACCGGTTTTCCCCTTACATAGAATGGACACCCGCATTTTTTTCCAATGAACATTCTCGGCGCTTCTTAACATACCCCGGTTTGGAGTTAGGTTTGTAAGCACCGTGCCTCTCGCACCTGAAATACATCCTATGAGTTTTCCCACTTTTGCTAACTTCGTCGTTTTTACTATGTAACACAATGAATCCTAGTTTTTTGCTTTCCGATTCAACCCATAAGACCAAATCGGGTTTAGTATATAAGGTTTCCGTACTAAACATTTTCGTGTAATCGGTCATCGAACTTGGCAGTTGGTCCTAGGGGTGAGATTCAGTTGGTTTTTTGATATATATATATATAAACCGAACCGAAATATTCCGGTTTATAAATTATTAAACCGATTTATTAAAAAAAATCGGTTTTTTCGGTTTCGGTTTTTTTGGTTTCGGTCGGTTTCGGTTCGGTTTGTCGGTTTCAACATCGGTTCGGTGCGGTTCGGTGCGGTTCGGTTCGGTTCGTGTTAATTTTTTCAATTTTTTAAAAATTTAGTATAGAATTTTAAAAATAAAATTATAATAAATCCATTAAACCAATAATTAATCTTTTCTTTTTTATGTTTATAATAAGATAATATTAATAATAAAATTTAAAAAACAATATATAAATTTTGAAATAATCACTTTATAATTTTAATTATAATCATTAATAACTTGACTTGTTATACAAGTCCTGGGGTTTGAACCCCGTCTAGGGTAGTGGAAAGCATTTAAAGCAATTGGGTTAACCATTCGGCCAATAGCGCGGTTTGTAGATGGTATACTTTGTAAACTATTTACTGATTCGGTAGGTTTCGGTTCAATTCGGTTTTAAAAACGAACAAACCGAAAACCGACCGAACATAGTTCGGTTCAGAAAATAAAAACCGAAACCGAAATTTATTTTTTTTAAACCGACCAAACCGACTTATTTCGGTTTGGTTCGGTCAGTCGGTTCGGATTTTTTCGGTTTTTGCTCACCCCTAGTTGGTCCCTACGAATCGTATGTACTAGTTATATCAAAACATGCTTAATTTTAATTTAACATAATTTTCCATGTTAAATAAAAAAAATTGTGCATAAATATGCATGTAATCGAACCAAATCGTGCAAACCGGACAACCAATTTGCACCCAATCACAAAAATATACTAAAACTAAATTTCAAAATCGCGAACCAGGTTCTTGCTGTCAAAATTCTGAGAACCTTTGTTCGCGATTCTGACATAAAAATATGGAAATGCACAAACTCTAAGATCGTAACTTGTCACTATTATGGTGCAACGTGTGCGATATTCACATTGAAAGCTTAAAAATCTCGAAAAATACTTCAGCTTGGGTTTCGAGATGGTCCGTCAAAGCTTCTTCCTCCTCGATCGCAAAATCATCCATATTGCAGCTAAAATCATCATTCAAATCGCTCAAATTTATGGATTTGAGTCTCATATACTCTAACATAATGTTAAGGTTTCTTCTTGATTTATATAGCCAACGACTCTGTTTCGAAACTAGTCACCATCATATTAGTCTCAAAGCACAGTAATTCCTGTTACGCAGATACAAAAATCATGTTCCGAGTACCTCTTGATTTGAGGGCTAAAATAGAGAATGGCGTCTTCCAGTCTACCTGCACAGTTAGAGAAAAAATTTGCAAGTTTGTAATCGATTCAGATAGTTATGAGAATCAGATTTCAAAGGAGGCTATTCAGAAACTAGCGTTGAAGACTGAAGCTCTTCCATACCCGTACATAATGTCAGGACTCATAGAGTACACTGAGGTAACAGTTTCTAAACGCTGGCAAATTGCATTTTATGTTGGTAATTACAAAAATATAACATGGTGTGACGTAGTACCTATGGAAGTTGTCCATCTAGTTTTAGGACGTCCATATTTAAGAGGAATTCTACTTACGATGGCAAAATGAATCGATACAGTTTTGTGAAAGATGGTTGCAAGTTTATGTTGGTGTCATCTAGAGTAGTGTCTCGAAAGCCACCACTAGTTAATGAGTTTTTTTTACTCATACAATACGAGCTACTGATCTTAGTTTTAACTTTAAGACTATATTTGAGCCCAAATTTGATAAACCGATATACGATAAGTATGTTAAAATCGAGGAGAAGAACATTGATGATAAAAAATTAAAACCTTTGGAAGAATTAAAAATTTTGAAATCAAATCTTTTATCAAAAAAAATAAAAATTCAATTTTTTTTTATTAACCGTGAATACAAATCCTTCCTCTACCGTTAAAAACTTCGATAAAAATCTTACTAATGACCGAGTGAATTTCAATCAAAAGTTAAAATTAGGAGGCAATACTTACATTCTCTCACCTAAGGATGTGTCAAAGAGGAAGAATGACAATTTTGTTCGTCTAAGATATCTACCTTTACACTTGTTACTGAGGTTCGTTCACTTTATTTCTGTATTTTTTTTCAGAAGAACAGTGCATGGAGATGGAGTATATGTACCCATTGGCAGATAAATTATTGGTCTCAAGAAAATATTCAGGTTTTCAATTATTCGAGAAAATTGTTAGTGCATGGTGCAAATACTCTCTCTTTATGGATACATGTAAGTGGTCTTCATGGTAGAATGAAGAACGACTTTGTTTTTTAGTCTGTAGAGGTGTTCACAGTTGCTCAAAGTTCATTCAGAGTCTTAATATTTGAGGGTTATGGCTGTTAGGAATTTAATGTTTTATTTGAGGGATCCAATAGTGCATCTACTAGCAAAGGACACAGCAGAGATGCATCTACCAGTAGAGGTATCTAATAAGTGTTAGGACTTTAATGCTTTATTTGGTCAAGATATGAGTTACACTCCACTTCAAGTTTGTGTAATTTAATTGTGTTTCCGTTTTTTATTGTCCTTTCAGTTTCTCTTCTTAGGTGTTAGTTTCATTTTGTGTACTCAATCTTTGACTATTTAATAGTCATTTATATTACCTAATAAAATTATCGAAGCTTTTCATAACTTTTATCTGAGATTTATTCATCTGAAATCAACAAATTTGGTATCAGAGCCATTAAATTAAAAAAGAAAGAGAGCAAACACATAGAAAAGATGGGAGAATCGAGTAATTTTGGGCAACATTGTATACCAAAATTCGATGGCGATTATGACCATTGGAGTCTCCTTATGGAAAATCTTCTTCGGTCAAAAGAGTATTTTGATGTTGTGGAAGATGGAATTGATGAACCAATTAACAAAGAAGGATTGACCGAAGCAGAGAAGAAGACTCTTGCCGATGCAAGGTTAAAGGATTTGAAGGCAAAGAATTATTTGTTTAATGGGATTGACAAATCAATTCTTAAGACGATAACTTTGAAAGAGACGTCAAAGCAGTTGTGGGATTCTATGAAGACCAAATATCACGGAAATGCAAGAGTGAAGCGTGCGCAGTTACAAACTTTGAGGAGAACGTTTGAATTGCTGGAGATGAAAAATGGAGAATCCATCTCCAATTACTTCACAAGGGTGATGGTGGTAGCAAACGACATGAGAAACTGTGGGGATGATATGCAAGATGTCAAAATTGTGGAAAAGATCTTGCGAACTCTAACTGAAAACTTCAGCTACATTGTGTGTTCAATTGAAGAATCGAAAGATATTAACAGTTATCAGTCGATACCTTGCAAAGCTCATTACTTGTTCATGAGCAGAAAATGAGAAAGCCAAGAATAGTAGAAGAAGAACATGTACTCAAAGTTTCATACGAGTATCGAAATGGAAGAGGCAGAGGAAGACAATTTGGCCGAGGAAGATGAAGAGGTAGATTTAACAAGGAAACGGTGGAATGCTATCGTTGTCACAAACTTGGACATTTTCCATACGAATGTCCTATGAAAGAGAAGGCGAACTATGCAGAGATTGGAGAAGAGGAAGGTGATGTTTTGTTAATGGCGTACACACCAGTTCCAGAAGAAAGAAAATTTGTGTGGTATCTTGATTCAGGCTGTTCCAACCACATGACAGGAGATAAATCATGGTTTTCAAAGCTTGATGAAGAGTTTCAATCCTCCGTAAAACTCGGTAAAAATTCTATTCTTTCGGTAATTGGAAAAGGTTATGTAACGTTACGTGTCAATGGAAGGACTCATGTCATTTCAGATGTATATCTAGTACCAGAATTAACGAGTAACTTGGTAAGCTTGGGACAACTTATACAAAAAGGCTGCAAGATTTTGATACATCGTGAAGTATACAAGTTTTATCATCCGGAGTTAGGGCTGGTTATGCAAGCAAAAATGACGGAAAATAAATTGTTCAAGATTTTGGCCTCAAAATGTAACTTGTTTACTAGGGATGGCAATTTTTCCCAAACCCGCGGGTACCCGACCCGAGCCGACCCGATGGGATGGGTTATGGGTTTAAAAACTTTTCCGCGGATGGGTCGTGGGTTTGAAAATTTACTACCCGCCGGGTTTGGGATGGGTTATGGGTTTAAGAAATTTCCCACGGGTACCCAACCCGAACCCGACCCATTGGGTAATACCCAACGGGTACCCGCTAAATTAATATTATATAAAAAATAAATTATCTTATATTATTTAACAAACTTTAAAATAAAATTATTGATATTAGTATTTGTATTATGTAATGCTAAAAATAATTTATTATTTGTTAATATATATATATATATATATATATATATATATAATATTTTGAAAAAGTATTATTCTACATTTAAACATTTAATTTAATTTTTTAGTCTATTTTTTCAAATATTTTTTTCTCTACAAAACTGAGAATAATCAGTATATTTTGAAAAATATACTCTTAAATTTGTTAATTAAACAAAATATCATTTTACGTTTAAACAAAATATTTGATACTTATAATGATTATAGTATATTTTGACAAATATCATTCTACATTTAAATCTTGAATTTGATTTTTCAATATCTATTTTGAAAATATTTTCATTTTTATGTCCAATAATAATATTATTAATTAAATTAAAAAATATTTACTAACATATTTAAATTTGATATTTTTAAACATGTTTCCTTTAATTTTTGGAATTAATATAAAATTCTAGAAGATCTAATAATATTTATAATCAAATTAAAAGAAAAATATTTACTAACATATACCAAAATTATATATAAATTATGAATAGATAACAAAATATGTGCTTATTAACATACAATATATTTTCAAAAATAAATTTTTCGATGTAAATATTAAATTTAAATTTTTTAATTTGTTTTTAAGAAATATATTTTCTTTTTTTTATACAAGTGGAGTAAGTATCAAATTCAAATTCAAGATATCATTATAAATTTAATTAAAATAAAAAACTTCCATGGGTACCCGCGGATGGGTACCCGAACCCGACGGGTTGGGTGTGGGAAAAAAATATTACTACCCGACGGGTACGGGTTAGGGTATGGGTTTGGAAAAACATAGACGGGATGGGTTACGGGTTTAGCTATACCCGCACCCATCCCGACCCATTGCCATCCCTATTGTTTACGGTTGAGAAATGTTTGAAAATAACAGCAATGGATGAGCTTAAACTTTGGCATCGAAGGTATGGGCACTTAAGTTACAAAGGTTTAAGAACTCTCAAATATCATAATATGGTCAAAGGGATACCACATCTGAGCACCAACGAAGCTGAGAAATGTATTAGCTGTTTTGTTGGTAAACAACATCGTGAGAGTATCCCTAAACAAAGTTTGTGGCGTTCGTCAAGGAGGTTGCAGCTGGTACATTCTGATATATGTGGGCCAATTTCTCCAGCATCGAACTCCGATAAGAGATATATTCTTACTTTCATCGATGACTTTAGCAGAAAGGTATGAATATATTTTTTGTCATTAAAGTCTGAAGCTTTTATATTCTTTACTCGATTCAAGATCCAGGTAGAGAAAGAGAGTGGAGAAACGCTAGCATGTCTACGAACGGACAGAGACGGTGAATTCACTTCAAATGAGTTCACTGATTTTTATGAGGAAGCCGGAATTAGCAGAAAACTCACTACAGCTTTCACTCCGCAACAAAACGGAATTGCTGAGCGCAAGAACCGGACAATAATGAATATGGTGCGGTGTATTTGGAATGATAAAGGAGTTCCTAAACATTTTTGGGCGGAAGCATCAAAATGGGCTATACATGTCTTGAATCGAAGTCCAACTTCCGTGACACAAGGAAAAACACCTGAAGAAATGTGGAGTGGAATAAAGCCTAGAGTTGAGTACTTTAGAATTTTTTGTTGTATCGCTCATGTCCATGTTCCTGATCAGAAAAGAAAAAAATTTGATGATAAAAGAAACATATGTGTGCTTATTGGAGTAAGCAGCGAATCTAAGGGTTATCGCCTATACAACCCCAAAACAAAAAATGGTCATTACAAGTAGGGATGTGATTTTCGAAGAAGAGAAAAGCTGGGATTGGGGACATCAAACAAAAGAATTAGAGGCTGAGCAATTAATCTAGGAGGATAGAGAAACCAAAGCTGAGGAGAATGTTGAAGAAGTGACTCATGAGCCTGAAACAGAGCAAATAAATGAAGAAGAAGAAGTTTTGAATCCAGCAGAATCTCTTAGGCCTCAGAGAATCAGAAGAAGACCAGCTTATTTGCAGGATTACGAGACCGAATGGGAGGAAGAGGAAGAAGTTTTGGGTCTTGTAATATTTATGTCAAGCGATGATCCTGTGACATTCAATGAAGTTATTAAAGAAGAAAAATGAGTTAATGCTATGAAGACAGAGTTGGAGTCAATAGAAAAGAACGGAACTTGGTTTCTCACAAATCTTCCAAGTGGAGCAAAGAGAATTGGTGTTAAATGGCTTTATAAAACCAAGCTCAACGAGAAGGGAGAGGTTGAAAAATACAAATCTCGATTGGTGGTCAAAGGCTATGCGCAAGAAGAAGGATTAGATTACAGTGAAGTCTTTGCTCCTGTGGCGCGTTGGGATACTATTCGTACGATGCTAGCTAGAGCTGTCAATTTTGGACACGACCTGTAAACCCAACACGAACACGACCCGAAATTTTAGGGTTAGAGACCTGATATTTCAGACCCGATGAAATTAAGACACGACACGAACCCGACTCGAAAAAAAACGGGTCGGGTTCGGGTTGGGTTCGTGTCACCCGAAACTGACCTGTAAAACCCGAAAAGACCTGTAAACCCGAAACTGACCTGTAAAACCCGAAAAGACCTGTAAACCCGAAACTGACCTGTAAAACCCGAAAAGACCCGTAAACCCGAAAAGACCCGTAAACCCGAAATAGACCTGTAAAACCCAAAAGACCTGTATACCTGTAAAATAAAATATTGAAAACACTTAATAAAATTTTATTAATAAAATGATATTATTTTAATAATTTGACCTATAAATTAGAACACCAAAAATACTTATAAAACTTTATTAATAAAATAATTTTATTTTAAATTTAAAAGATATAAAATAAATAGTATACTTAAATAAGTATATGAGGGAAGACAAATGATGGTTCACATGTTTGCTATAAAGTTTTGAATTTTATCTTCTTTCACGTATATTAATAAAGTTTTGAATCTTTCATCTTCGGTGTATATAGATTATAATGTTAAGAATAAAAAATGGAAATGATTTATTATTTAACAGTTTTTTTATCTGATTCGTGTGAGTTTGCTAGATTTATTAATAGATATTGAATGCATTCAATCTTGTTTTGTGGGATAAATCGATTTACAATTCTAGTGGTTATTTGTTAAGAAGTGACAACTTAGTGGTTATTTGATATTTTTTGAAATTTATTTAATTTATCTCATATATTATTTTTCATGTTTAGGTGAGATGGCAAATCCATCATCACCATATATTATACGGTAAGATTATTTCACCGGTGATAGTAAAGCCGGTGCAAATATATGAAGTAAGCGTATCTTGACTTTATATAAATATGGTGGACCAATAAAATTTCAAAAGGGGATGTAGCTCAAATGGTAGAGCGCCCGCTTTGCATGCGAGAGGTACAGGGTTCGATCCCTTGCATCTACAATTATTAAGTTTTGTCTTTACCCAAAATTCGTGTCAAACAGGTCGGGTTCGTGCCAAACGGGTGTTTCGTGTTGGATACAATTTCGTGTCAAACAGGTCGGGTTCGGGTCCAACAGGTTTTTAACAATTCGGGTTCGTGTCTTTGAACCTGACACGAATTTCGGGTTCGGTTCGGGGGTCGGGTTCGTGTCACAAGTTCTAAAATTTCGGGTTGGTCAAACCCGACACGAACACGACCCGAAACCCGAAATTGACAGCCCTAATGCTAGCTGTAGCAGCTCAAAAGTATTGGTGTGTTTATCAGTTAGACGTAAAGAGTGCGTTTCTTTACGGTGAACTAACAGAAGATGTGTTTGTAGATCAACCGCAAGGATGCATAAAGAAAGGAGAAGAACACAAGGTTTACAAGTTGGTGAAGGCTTTATATGGTTTAAAACAAGCCCCAAGAGCTTGGTACAGTAAAATTGAGGCATACTTTGTTAGAGAAGGATTTCAAAGGTGTGAGCATGAGTACACACTATTCGTGAAAACTGATGGAGGTAACAAGATTATTATTGTTAGTCTTTATGTAGATGATTTAATCTTCACAGGAAATGATGAAAATATGCTTGAGGAGTTTAAATTATCGATGAAAAAGGATTTTGAGATGACTGATTTGGGAAAAATGAAGTATTTTTTAGGTGTTGAGGTGACACAGGATGGTGATGGAATCTTCATCCATCAAAAGAAATATGCTGGAGAGATTCTTGAAAGGTTTAATCTGCATAACGGAAATGATGTCAAGAATCTTATTGTGCCCGGAGTGAAGTTATCAAAAGATAGTGATGCTAAGAGAGTTGATTGCACAATATATAAACAACTCATTGGAAGTTTAATGTATATCACGACGACAATGCCTGATCTGATGTTTGTGGTTTGTCTATTGAGCAGATACATGTCCGATCCTAGAGAGGAACATATGCAAGCAGCAAAGCGTGTGCTAAGGTACATAAAAGGAACGAGTGGATTCGGTGTGTTTTACAAAAAAGGAATGTTGGAGGAGTTGAGTGTCTATACTGATAGTGATTATGCTGGAGATATTGATAATAGACGAAGCACAAGTGGATATGCTTTCTTATTGAGTGGAAGAGCAGTTTCTTAGGCTTCAAAGAAACAACCGGTAGTCACTCTATCCACCACTGAAGCTGAGTTCATAGCTGCATCATTTTGTGCTTGTCAATTTATTTGGATGAGAAGGATTTTAGAAGAAATTGGTATGATGCAGTCAGGTTGCACTACGATTATATGTGTGTGAAAAACTCAACAATTAAACTATCAAAGAACCCTGTTCTTCATGGTCGTAGCAAGCATATTGATATTAGGTTCCATTTTTGAGGGATCTTGTCAAAGATGAAATTATGAAATTGGTTCATTGTGGTACCAATGATCATGTTGCAGACATATTGACTAAACCATTGAAGTTGGAAGCTTTTGTTCGATTAAGAGAGAAACTTGGAGTTTGCGAGAAGATAAACTGAAGCTATTGCTTTCAGTTTAGGGGAAGCAATGTTAGGAATTTAATGTTTTATTTGAGGGATCCAATAGTGCATCTACTAGCAAAGGACACAGCAGAGGTATCTAATAAATTTTACGACTTTAATTCTTTATTTGGTCAAGATAGGAGTTACACTCCACTTCAAGTTTGTGTAATTTAATTGTGTTTCCGTTTTTTATTGTCCTTTCAGTTTCTCTTCTTACGTGTCAGTTTCATTTTGTGTACTCAATCTTTGACTATTTAATAGTCATTTATATTACCTAATAAAATTATCGAAGCTTTTCATAGCTTTTGTCTGAGATTTATTCATCTGAAATCAACAATGGCTTCATTGAGGTTGTTAATCGTGTTGCTGCTGCAAGGATGCTACAAACATGTAACACCACCCTGATGCCTAACAGTGGTGATCAACCCTTTATACTTATTTGGGCTAGTTCAGGGGAGAAGCGAGATGATACTCCTGACTTTTTAATATTTTTCGGTGATTTAGCTGTTGATGTTACAAATTATAAAATTGCTAGTGCTAGTGTTGTTTTGAATTCTCACACTGAGTATGGTTGTGTTGTCGTTCTCCAGGAATATTACAAAGAATTTGGCGGTGCACATGCTATGATCACAAGGGGTTATAGCACGGTGGATTCCTTTGCATATGGAATTCATCCCAAAGTCCAGGTTTGTGCCTCGAACAGTAGTGAGTTTCTTGGATCTGCTGTTCTTATTACTTTACCATTTAGGTTTTTGGAAGCATAAATGATAAAGTTTTCTCCACCATTACATATGGGAAATGGTCGTCTATCCAGCAATTTGGTTTTAGCGTTTTAACTAATAGAGTTTTGGGGTTCCATAAGTGTTTTGGGATGACAGTGTGGATTACTTTGGAGCTACTGCTGAGGAAACTGGCAAGAGGGGTCAGTTCTTTATGTTTTGGAATGTCACGAAAACATTTGGGCCTCTAGTTCTCATAGCCTTCGTGGGGATATGGTATACTCTATGAGAATCATCTTTTAGTGAAGTTTTTGTCTTGACTATAACTGTTAAGCTTATGCATTCTACTCGTTGGGTTGAAGCTGGTTATATAATTTCATCTACACAAGTTCATTTACCGGCCACAAACAAAAGCCTACCATATGTCATCACATCTAGGGATGTCATAATCACCACTGCAATGTTGGGAAATACAATTAAAGTCAGTCAACAGAATTTATGGGAGATCAAGTTAAATGTCTAAACATGAGAAAGTGAAAGCTGGAAGGTTCAAGATGTTTCTGTAGTGAATAACGGCATACTTCCTTGCTTCTGGCAAGCACCTACAGATAATGACAAAGGGGGATGGGAAAGTAGTTACTACTCTAGGTGGAAAGCTGCTCAGATGGACAACCTTAGTTTCCACACATAGATTTGTTCTGTGTTTCAAACAACGGATCAGATTGTCAAAATAACACGTTTATCTTGCTATCCCCAGTGGTCACGAGGGCTGTTGCTCCACCAGCGAGGCAGAAAAATCAAAAAAAATTATTCGGAGTTGGAATGATTTATACAATACATGTTTCTTGTGGTTCAAGCGTTTAAAAAATCGTTAAGATGATAATGGAACGGAAATTTCAACCGGTCATCATCTTTAGCTTCAATAGAAGAAAGTGTGAGTAGCTTGCAATGTCTATGTCAAAGCGTAATTTTAATACAAGAGTAGTTATAACATTAGCACCGGAGGTCTTTGCTTGTCGACTGCGTGAAGGTGCATTGCAAGTTGTGATAGATCCAATTAACATTTTTCCTTACTTTGGAAGGAGATACAATGACAAGAGATCGCAAATGATATTCGAGTCAAAAACACCTACTTTCTTCACTGTAGTTTTTGAACCACCTGTACCAGATCATTTGCTTAGAATTCCTAAGAAGTGTTTGGACAAGTTAGGAGATGTATTGCCCAAGATAGCTGAGCTTAAAATCCCAAATGGAGAATCTTCTGATGTTATGCCAGTTGAAAGCTAAGAATGTATTAGACTAAGAAAACACTAGTGTCACAAAAGTTTTCAACCAACAAAGATAATAAAAAATCAATGGTGAAGAAGAAGGTTTTGACTGATGTCGATCTCGGAGAGACATTTATCAACTTGCCACTGCAAAGGAAATTGAACGCAGGCTTGGAATAGGAACCGACATGTTTTCTTTATGTTTCTCTACTTGGCAAAACAAAAAATGTAGCCATTGTTTCCTTTCCTCTTGAGAAGCTTATTGAGAAAGCTAATAGATTCGCTGGAGTGTTTCTATTCTCGTTTACTTGAGTATTTGTTTTGATGTTTTGAATTCGAGTATTTGTTTTGATGTTTGAATTTGTGGTTGAATTTTTTTGGACCAAAAGAGGATGATGTAGGCGGAATGTTAGTTTTATTTTATTTTTCATATTTTAAGTATTTATTTAAGATAGCAAATTAGATTTGATTACATTCAGATTTAATAAGATGCTATGTTATTGCATTTACTTTATTTCATATTTTGTATTAGGATTTGGAGATTCTTGACTTAGGACAGGGGTAGATAGGATAAAGTTGGAATCACTCGAACAGCGAGCCTCGCGCTCGAGGTTTCACACCTAGGTTAAGAGCTTCACGCTCAAGGCTTACGCCTGATTTTTCCTTTCGCAGGATAGAGTAAGACTCACTTTGTTTATTCAATTTCAACTGCCGATACAAAACAACTCTAGACCCTTTGTATAAGAGATATATAAAATCTCTAGGGTCTGCTATAACTCCCAAAAACATATAATAAGGACGCATAATGACTCTTTAAAGTTTCAAGTCTATTAGGATTCTTTAGAGTAGTTGTTTTTTGGACTTCTCATCTTTCTATCCTGCATCAATTCTCCTCGGTTGAGAAGGACTCGACTCCAGCGAGATAAAACTGAAGTACCGCACGAGGATGTCCGGGTCGATACGTTGTAGCTCTTCCTTTGTAACCCATGTGCTGTCTGTACTCGGCCTGCCCTTCCATTTTATCAGAAATTTATGGTATTCTCCTCGCCTTGTCGAAACGACCTGCTCATCCACAATATCTTCCACAATGTCAGTTTTCGGAATTTTAGGTGGTAGATGTGGTACTGGTGCCACAAATTCAGAAGTAGAAAAGTGGTGTGATGGATCTGCCAAGGCATTCTCTAAAGGATTCGAAGTAGTTTCCTTAAACTGGATCAGATCCTTAATGTTAAAAGTTGAGCTGATTCCCATATCCGGAGGAAGTTCCAGCACGTACGCATTAGGACTTGTGTGTGCTAGAATTTTAAATGGACCAATGCTACAGGCTTGCAGTTTTTTTGCCTCACCTTGTGGAAACCGCTGAGGTTTCACCCTAACCATGACATAGTCACCAACCGAGAATTCTCGAAATCTACGGTGAACATTAGCAATAGCTTTATACTTTTCATTGCTTTGATTGATCTGCTGATGGATCTCAGCGTGCAAACCATGAAGACGTTGTGCAAACTCCTGAGCTGATTCAGACGGCCTTTGCGAAACAGACATAGGAATAAGATCTATAGGAGCCTTGAGTTTATTCCCATACACAACTTCAAATGGGCTGATGCCTATAGACCGATTGACTGAATTATTGTAAGCGAACTCAACAATGGTTAAAATAGCATGCCACAACCTGATATTTTCGCCAACTAGGAAACGTAGTAGATTACCTAAACTCCGATTAACAGCTTCTGTCTGGCCATCTGTTTGTGGATGATAGGCTGTGAAAAATCTCAGCTTAGTTCCCATAATATGCCAAAGAGTTTTCCAGAAATAACTCGTAAACTGAACGTCTCTATCGGACACAATGGTCTTAGGCAGTCTGTGCGGCCTAACAATCTCGGCCATGAAAATATTTTCCACTTTAGACGCGTCAAATGTTTTTGAACATGGGATGAAGTGAGCCATTTTTTAGAATCTGTCTACAAAGACAAAAATTGAATCATGATTTCCCACGGTTTTAGGGAGTCTAAGGACAAAGTCCATGCTGATGTCTTGTCAGGGAGCATGCGGAACATGAAGTGGGGTATACAACCCCTTGTTTTGTTTCTGCTTTTTAGCTAACTGACAAGTCCGACAATGTTCCACGATTTTTGCAACATCCTTTTTGAGACTCGGCCAATAAAATCTATCTTCTACTTGGGCGATTGTTTTGTCTCTCCCGAAATAACGAGCAACACCTCCTGCATGCATTTCCATGATAATAAATTCTCTTACGGATGTTCGAGGGATGCAAAGCTTAGAATTTCTAAAGAGGAAGCCTCCGCGCAGCATAATCTCACGATTACACGACCCATCTTCTAAGGGGCCAGCATATATCTCACAAAAATCTGGACAGTGTTGATACTCTTCCTTCAACTTTTCGAACCCGATAATCTCAACATTCATGGTTTGAAGAGCACAAATTCTGCGGCTGAGAGCATTTACGGCCCTATTTTCGATACCATATCTGTGAGTAAGCACAGAAGTATACTCTTGAAGAAACTGGATCCATTTCGTGTGACGTGGATTTAATTTCTTTTGTGAGCTTAGATATCTCAGAGCTTGATGATCCGAATATAAAATAAACTCGTGCGACATTAGGTAGTGCCTTCAATACCTCAAGGCCTGCACCACCGCGTAAAATTCTTTATCATACGTTGAATATTTTTGTTTTGCTTCATTTAGTTTCTCACTGAAGTAGGCAATCAGATGCCCTTCTTGGCTCAAAACTCCTCTGATTCCCATGCCGGAAGCATCACATGATACTTCAAATACCTTTGAAAAATCTGGAAGCCGCATCACCGGAGCCTCAACCATTCTTGTCTTTATATCTTTGAATGCTTCTACGACTGATTTACTCCATGTAAATTCTGATTTTTAAGCAATTTGTGATGAGCGCCATTATAGAACTGAACCCTCGAATGAAGTGCCAATAAAATGTGGCCAGCCCGTGAAAACTTTGAACTTCGTGAATATTTTTAGGTTCTGGCCAGGTAACTATGGCCTTTACTGTCTCTGGATCGACTTTCATCCCTTCCGAGGATATAACAAATCCTAAGTACACAACATGGTCACTCATAAATGAACATTTCTTTAGGTTTGCATAAAATTTCTCGGCTCGAAGGACCATAAATACATGTCGCAGGTGGGCAGTGTGCTATTCTTTAGACTTGCTATAAATTAAAATGCCATCGAAGTAAACAACCAAGAATTTACCGATGAATGGTCGAAGGGTTTGCGTCATTACCCTCGTGAAGGTGCTTGGTGCGTTTGATAGACCAAAAGGCATGACTAACCATTCATACAACCCATCTTTTGTTTTAAATGCGGTAATCCATTCGTCTTCAGGGCGAATTCTGACTTGGTGATACCCACTTTTAAGATCAATCTTAGAGAATACTATAGCTCCAGCCCTCATGTCTAATAAATCGTCAAGTCGAGGGATTGGGAATCGATACTTGACAGTGATTTTGTTGATAGCTCTACTGTCAACACACATTCGCCACGTTTTGTCTTTCTTAAGTGTTAATAAGGCTGGTACAACATATGGACTGAGGCTTTCTCAGATAAACCCTATTGTCAGCAGCTCATCTACTTGTCTTTTTAACTCTGAGTGCTCCCTGGGTTTCATACAAAAGTGTGGCAAATTCGGTAATGTTGCTATCGGAACGAGATCAATAACATGCTGAATATTTTGAAGCAAATGAAGATCTTGGGTAAGGTCTTTAAGGAACAATTCACTGTATTCTTCTACGAGAGGTTTTAATTCTAACGGTACATCATTTAGCACAATTGAAATTTCTTTTACCATTAAGAGGAACGTGGTATGGTTGTCTTTGGTCTGTTGCAGAAACTCTCTCGAATCAACTACATGAAGAGATTTTTGTAACACGTTCTGGTTCGCTTCATCTATAGTTGGCACTTTTTTTGCTTTCGGTTGGAGAGGGTTTAACGTGATATTTTTACCGTTGTGAACAAATAAGCATGAATTGGATCTGCCTGAAATTGTTACGTCATGATCATATATCCACGATCTGCCTAATAGGATGTGACCTGCGTTCATAGATACCACATCGCAACAAACATCATTCTTGTAGGATAAGAATTCGATATGTACCTTACAACGATGGGTAACAATGATAGATAAATTGTCGATCCATGCCACCTGATACAGTTGAGGGTGGACAATCGAGATTAGACCAAGACGAGATACTGTCTGAGCTGATAAAACGTTAGTGTAACTCCCATTATCAATAATCAGCTTGCAATTGTAGTCACCAATTCTAATAGAAGTAAAGAAAATTGATGATCTGCGTCAATCATTAGTAGTTATAGGCTGAACCAACGAGCACCTTACCACTCCCAAATTAGGGTACGAATTCACATATTCGTTGATCTCCGGATCGCTCAAATCCACATCTGGTTCATAGACTTCTTCTTCGTAATTATTAGCATTTTGTGCTCTATTGATGGTGGTCGTTGGTACCTTTCGAGACACTTCTTTTGTTGGACAGTGGGCAGCAAAATGGCTGTAGCCTTGACACTTGAAGCACTGCTGTGTTGTTTCGGAGTTATTTTCATTCGTTCATCCTTTTCCTCGATTCCTAGAGGTGTATGAAGCATTAACAGCTTTAGGTGTGAATTTTACCTCTGATGATAATGCTCGGGAACCCCCGGATGGGATAACAGACTTGCTATCACTTGCTGTCTTCAAATTGAGGTATCGTTCGAACTCTTGTACCAAATGATAAGCTCGGTCTAGTGTCTCAAAAGTATGAGTTATTAATTCTTTTCGGATTTCTTGACGGAGCCCTGTTCTGAAATGCGAAAGAGTAATCGAGTCATCATCTGTAACGTTGCACCTCAACATGAACTCTTCAAATTGGGAAATATACTCTGCAACTGGCAAGCTACCCTGACGAAGCATATGCCATTGATCAAACAATTGTTGTTGATAGGACAGAGGAACGTATTTTCCCCTAAATTTGTCCTTTATATCGGTCTATAGAAGGATATCGGGTTCCTGTGCTCTTTGTATTTGTCTTTCAAGGTTTGTCCAAAACAATTTTTCTTGTCCCACCAACTTCATTTTCGCAAATCTGACCTGTCGAGCTTGAGGGATGTCATACCATTCAAAAAAATGATCCATGTCGGACAACCAATCGAGAAAAGCTTTGAGATTCAGCTGTCCATCAAAGCAAGGGGCGTCTACCCTTACTGACTTTAGGACTTTGTCCTCCATATCTTGGATATTGTATCGTGAGTTATCCCTTCGAATATTTCTCACAACCTGCAGCCCTCTTGTGCCTCCCGCACTGCTTTCCTCATCTCCATTTTGGATTTCCAGCGATGCGAATCGAGCATCGAATGTCGTACGCATTTGGGCTGACTCTTCTTGCACTAGTGTGATCTGGTTGCTTAACTTCTCGAACATTTGAGTAAATTGGGCCAGAGCCATATTATTATTTTTTAAATATTTTTTACTATGTAAAGGAAAACAAAGACCTTTCAGCTCTGATACCAAAACTGACGTAGGACATGGGTAGATAGGATAGAGTTGGAATCACTCCAACAGCGAGCTTCGCGCTCAAGGTTTCACACCTAGGTTAAGAGCTTCACGATCAAGGCTTACGCCTGATTTTTTCTTTCGCAGGATAGAGTAAAACTCACTTTGTTTATTTAATTTCAATTGCCGATACAAAACAACTCTAGACCCTTTATATAGGAGATATATAGAATCTCTAGGGTCTGCTATAACTCCCAAAAACATATAATAAGGACGCATAATGACTCTGTAAAGTTTCAAGTCTATTAGGATTCTTTAGAGTAGTTTTTTAAGACTTCTCATCTTTCTATCATGGATCAATTCTTCTTTAAGGCGCCTCAAGAGTTACTTTTGCAAATCCAAATTAAAAAACTAATTTTTTTTAATATTTTTTCAAAATTTGCATTAGAAATCATTGGCTCTTGCAAAGCAATGACGTTTATATTTCCAATTTTAACTATTAATTTAATTATGTGTATTGTTCTTTTATTATCAATTCATCGAGCATTCCAATTTAAGATTGATAAAATCGTTTGAGGAGATAATTTAAGGATTTGGAAGATCTTTTGAAGTGAACTAGCCTAGTGATTAGAGGGCATGTGAGATTTTTTAGTTTTAGTTTTAGATTTTTTAATTCTTTTGCTAATGGTTTTGTTGCTTTTATTTATGACAAGTATCTTTTTTATTTTGTTGTGATAAAGGTGGGATGTGAGATGTTATAATTTTGGGAAAGTCTTGTTCAATTTTAGAATTTTCCAAGTCTTTAAAAACAACAAATATGTAGCCTAAATCTATTGTGTGAAAGACCTCTATAACATTAGTATTTGTAATCTTAATGAAATCGTAATTGTGAGCTATTATAAAGTTTTTGCCATCTTTATGATAATTTTGGTCATGGTTAGTTTTAACATTCCTTATTCTTTTTCATTTATGGTTTGACTAAGATTATTGTTTAAACCTTGTTATATGGAATCTGTTTTTGAAATGTGTGTTTTCATATTGTAGGTTGTTATTGCTGTCTCTGTTTTCCAGAAACTTTGGTGATTTGGAAATATATTTTTGATGAGTCCGGTATCCGTCATCTCTTCGGACAGGGGCAGTTCAGACACCAACTACCTAACCGGACAGGGGCAGTTCGGACACCTCATCCATTGGACTGTTCGAACAGAACTAAAGTACTTAAAACCTAATCACTTCTTCACTAAGCTGCATGCTTTCCTACTAAGAGCTCATGGGTCCTTGAACTTGATCCGGGTCCATTAAACATGACCCGAAAGCCCATAAAGCCCAAATGTAAGGGTATAAATACTTAACCACCAACATTAAATGAGGGTAATGAAAATTAAATACAACCAGGCTGCTTAATTCTCCCTCTACTCTCTACTCAAATATTAAATACTCTTAAACTTCAACACAGTTCTAAACAAAAATTACAAACTTATCCTCAGACGAAAATAAACCACACCAAATTGGCGACCACAGTGGGAGCTAATTTGCTCCTCGAACAGCAGTCAAAGCCCAAGTTGTGGCTGATTTTTTAGTTGAATTCCACTCTTATAGGGATATAGAGCAAACTACTGAGATGAAAGAAAAAAAGGTCTGGATCGTCCGGACAGATGGTGGATCAAGTACTATGGGATCTGGTGTAGGGGTGTGCTTGACTTCTCCATATGGTGACAAAATGTACCAGGCTATATGTTTTGCTTTTAGGGCTTCCAACAATGAGTCCGAATACGAAGCAGCTATAACTGGTTTAAAGTTAGCTTATATTTGTGGGGCCAAGAGGGTCAAGCTGATGAGTGATTCCCAGCTTTTTATCCACCATGCACAAGGTCAATCTGAGGCAAAAAAAGAGCAACTAGTGAAGTATTTAATTCTTCTTAAAAATGAGGCACTTAAGTTCAAAAGCATTTTTTATGAGCATATACCCCGAACATAGAATGAATTAGCAGATTTTTTGGCAACCATAGCATACACTGAGTCATATCCTTGGATCCATGTGCTGGAGTGCCCTTCCATTCAACTCAATATGGGCAAAGAGGAAGAAATTTTCAATGTACAGATGAAACAACCTCAAGATTGGAGATTTCCTCTCCTGCAGTATCTCTCCGATGGCATCTTGCCTCCGGATAAATCACTAGCAATAAAAATGAAGCACAAGGCTCTTGGTTTTATCATACTAAGAGACGTTCTGTATAAAAAAGTCTTACAGTAAACCTCTTTTGCGATGTTTGGGAGACGATGAGTCTCAAGTAGTCCTCTCCGAATTACGTGATGGTGAGGGATCAGCTCAATGTGGATTCAGGGCTCTAACAAGAAGAGTTTTACTAGCTGGCTATTATTGGCCCTCTATAATGCAAGATGCTAAGGAGCTGGTGAAAAGGCGTGACCCATGTCCCAAACATCCCTTTAGAGTCAATTTCTGAGCCTATACATTTTGCTCGATAGGGGTTGGATTTGGTGGGACCCTTTCCCATGGCATTTGGAGGACGCAGGACGATAATTGTTGTAATTGATTATTTCTCGAAGTGGATTGAAGCAGCCCCACTAGCAGGAACAACATCAAAAGCCGTCATAAAATTCATTTTATCTAATATCTGTTGCAGATTTGGTGTTCCACAGAAGATAACAACAGACAATGGGCCACAGTTCGACAACAAGGAAATGGAGAGTTTCTGTGCCTCTAGGGGTATACAACATTTTTTCTCTTCACCTTTCCATCTACAAGAAAACGGTCAAGTTGAGGTGGCCAACAGAACTATACTGTCCGGTTTGAAGAAAAATTTAGAAGGAGCTGCTGGAAAATGGCCTAGTTATTTACAAGAGGTTTTGTGGGCCTACCGGACTACTCCTGGGCTGCAACACAAGAATCACCTTTTGCCTTGGTTTATGGGATGGATTCCATAGCTCCCATAGAGGCAACTCTCCCTTCTTTTCGAGTTCACAATTTCTCCGAACACGCTAACGAAGTGGCAGTCAGGGGTCAGCTTGACCTAATAGAGGAAAGACGAGTTAAGGCTCACCTTAGAGCTGCACACTATCATGGTTTGATGAGAAGTATGTTTGCTTCTAGAGTTAAAAGAAGAGATTTTCAGCCGGGGGACAAGGTGTTAAGGAAGGTTTTCTTACATACTAAAGCGAAGCTGCTCGGCAAACTAGCCCAACTTGGGAATGACCTTATATGGTCATTGAAAGGCTCAAACCTGGAACATACTGGCTAGAAGACAAAGATGGAAGGGTTTTGAATCACCCTTGGAATATTGAACATCTCCGGATGTACTTAGAGTAGGAACAAGGTGAACTCGAGGTTTTAATGAGGTGTCCGGGCTTTTTATAAAATTTGATGCCTTCTTGAAAAATTCGAAGTGTTCTTACTTTGTTTTTTGTCACACCATTCGGATTGAATTAAAGGAATTATGACTACTTAAACATTTGTCATCGGAGAGTTTAAACACTCTCGCTTTAGAATATATATGAAATAACTAAGGGCTATTTAAACACTAGCCACCAAAATTGAAACAAACTATGAAAGAATGCAAGAGTTGTGCAAAACAAAGATATTCATTGAAATAACCTAAGTGCCTTGGCCTTCCAAGGAATTTTAAATTGTCAGACGAAACAAAAGATCTATCCGGTCAAATACCGGACACAATTACAAAAATGCCTTGGCCTTCCAAGGACTTTAGTTCAGATAACATAAAAGGTAAAAAGATAATTCATAGTTTAAGACTGAGCCTTTGAAGATGGCTCAGCCTCACTTGTCTTCTTCTTCTTCTTGGGATCGTCCTCCTCCTCATTTGGGATCTCCCCGGTGTTCTCTTCTTTGTCAGGGGAGGAAGCACTAGAGTAATCATGCAAGTCTCCATCAGCCATAGTGTGGAAGGGAAGGTCTTCGTACTCTACATGAAGCCACAAATCTCCCAGGTTCCTCTTCGGGAACTTCTCATGAAAGATCAAGACCATGTCCTACCTCACCTTGGCATACATTTTCTCTTGAGTATCTATTACATTGTTGGCATAAGCATCGATCTTGGACTGAATTTTGGCCTCTTGCTCGCTTAGCAGATCTGCTTTCTCCTCTGCAGCCTTGGACACTGTGTTCTCGAGCGCAATCTTGTATTTGTCAGGTTATGGATGACTTGATCTTTGGCTTTTCCCTCCTCTTTTGAAGAGGTGAGATCTTTCTCTAATCTAGACAGCTTCTCCCGGAGCTCTTTGATAGTGTCTTCTAAAGTGGCAACCTTTGTGATCCACCCCTCTTGGCTCTTCTTTAGCTCCTCGTTTTCTCCCTTCAGAATGTCAGCATTTTAAGTGGCAGTGAGGAGATCATTGGACAGTTTCTCCTTGTCAGATTTGAGATCTTTGATAATATCTGCCTGACCTCAAAATTGTTTCTCCAGAACAAGCACTGGCTGAACATTACTTAATATGAAGTGAGTTATAATATCCTTTTCACTTGAAACAGTAAAAGTCTTACCATTAAAAGTAACGGTGTTCGAAGTGCTTGGAGGGAGGTAAGGCCCATCAAAGTCGTCTCTGGGAAGGTTTTCAAAATAGTCACCAAGTCCATCAAGCCCTATGATGTCAACACCATCAATGTTAAGGTCTCCTCCTCCAACCTCGTCAGTTTGAAAGTCACCAGGGATCTCCTCTGCTCTTGTCGGATCAGTAGGGTCTATAGGGGGGAGAGGCTCCGGAGGCCGAAGAGAAAGTTCATCACCCCTGGAGGTCTTTTTCTTTTTGGCCTCCCTCTCATTGTTCTCTACTCCACGTTTTCGGTCTCTCTTGGGAACCCTTGGAGGTTTGGGAGATCCTACCTTTTCCTTAGCACTCTCCTGCTTCACCAGTTCTAGGAGATCAACATCGATCTGGCTTGGGGCTGCCCCCTCTGGGTTTGTTGGAGCAGCCTCCTCCATCTCGGCAGGTTTAGCCTCACTTGCAGCCTTCTTGCCCTTCCCTTTCTTGCCTTTCATTTTACTCGGGGCCTTGGCTCGACCTGGCAAGTACAATGTCCCGTCCAGTTCATATGTTCTCTTCAGGATTACATCCGGAGGGGGTGGAGTGGTGAGTTCTTCCCAGGTCAAGTCCCTCCGACCAGTAGTGTTCCAGAGGTGAGATCTTGCAAGATTGCCTCCGGTAAAGGCATCATGGAAACGGTTCCCCCACTTTTCAGCAGCCCAAGTGTTGATCTTGGTGTAAGTGGCCTGCCCAGCCTTTAGATAGTCGTTAAAGTCTTTGGGAAGCACTATAAAAAAAAGAGACAAAACCAGTCAGTTAGATAGATTTGATAAAAATGAAAATGAGAAGTGTAAGGTGAGATTCTTACAATCACTTCTCCATCTGCTGGTAATAATACTCGGGTTGACTCCAGCCTTGATCTTTCTTCCATTTTCCCAAGCACCACTCACGAACAAGAAGTGAGTTCTCCAATTCCTCTATGCTTCGAGCAGGTCATCCACCGTCTTATAGTTATCACCCATGTTGAAGTGATAAAAGGAGATATGAGGGTTTCTGCAGAGACCAGCCACAACAGCGAATTCCTCCATCGGGAGAGGAATTCTGGAGAGCCTAGAGGCCATGATACAGGCCATGAGAGTGTACCAGGCGTTAGGGCTCAGTTGGCTTGGACAAAGCTTGATCAGATGAAGGTACTTAACTATCTCCGGATCCATGAGAAACCTTAGCCCCTAGTTAAAAAGCTCAGTAAAGATGACTACTTCACTAAGTTTGCAGTCCATTGGGGTTTCAGGGTCTATTGGGATCCTAATTTTCACGTTCTCCGGAATCCCCCACTTCATTCGCATCCGACCCAGTTCGGCTGTATGGATAAAGGTATAGTTAATTTTTTGCAAAACAAGTAAATATTTGACACTAACCTTGTGGAAACAAGGTCCAACTTTTCCCTTTAAGACCTCTGGCAGTTCTGGATGCCTGAGGCATAGTTTTTCCTTGCCTTTATCCTTCTTGGCAACACCAGCATCACTTGTCTGTCCGGAGGCTTCAGACTCGAATGGAGCCTCTTCGATATAATCCTCCATAACTCCCTCCATTACCGAGGAGGGGTTTTCAGTTGTCTTTGGGAGGGGGAGTTAGGAGTTGGCTCAGTCTAACCTCCGGACTGTTGAGCTTCGATACTTTCCTGAGCTCTGACCTTCGGTTGGGGCTCAGATGGGGTGGTTTCTCTTCGGTGGCTTGAGATAGTGGTCTCCGGACCGGACAGCCTATCCTTAGGTACTTTAATGGGTGCCTCTGACCCTGTATTGCTGTCCTTGGCCCCTGATTTTGAAGGGGTGCTTTTGGAAGCCTGCCCTTTAACCAGTCGACCTTTTCTCCGATCCACAAGTTTGTTGGGAGAGGTATCTGCGTCTGACCCCATGGAAATAAATGGGGAAGGCTTTTTGAAGCTGGTAACTACTAACCGTGGTTCAACCGTGGGTTCTGATTCTTGGACCGATGAACCTGAGACAATGGGAGAAAGGTTGGTCTGAGACAATCTCCTCGGTTTGGCACTTTTTGTTGAGGAGGAACCCTGGTCAGGCTCTGTGTTGGAGGTTACTGGTTTGTCGATGGAGGAAGTAGGTAGGCCTGCTGCAATGCGCCTTTCCCTTTCAACTTTTTGTGCCTTTCCTAGTTCTGATAGATTGAGCCACCCGCCTCTCATTAAAGCGTTCCTAGCCGTGAACATAAACAACTAAAATGAAAATGTTGCTTTTCAGAGAAGGTGGGAGCGAAAATCAAGGTAAAAAACGGCTGAGGTGATGAACCAGAGAGAGACACGTGTCCCACGAACTATGGCAAAAAAACGTTTAGATTCAAAGAACCTTTTTCAGTCCGGATAAAACTATAACACGATTCGGAGGACCTGTCCGGATGTAACTGTCACTGGCAACATAATGTTTTTTAGGTCTTGCCAAAGGTTTTTGAACACCACCTAAAAAAAGGGCTACTGATGAGTCTGGATTCCGTCATCTCTTCGGACAGGGGTAGTTCGGACACCATCTACCTAACCGGACAGGGGCAGTTCAGACACCTCGTCCATTGGACTGTTCGAACAGAACTAAAGTACTTAAAACCTAATCACTTCTTGAATAAGCTGCCTGCTCTCCTACTAAGAGCTCATGGGTCCTTGAACTTGACCCGGGTCCATTAAACATGACCCGAAAGCCTATAAAGCCCAAATGTAAGGGTATAATTACCCAACCACCAACATTAAATGAGGGTAATGAAAATTAAATACAACCAGGATGCTTAATTCTCCCTTTACTCTCTACTCAAATATTAAATACTCTCAAACTTCCACACAGTTCTAAACAAAAATTACAAACTTACCCTTAGACGAAAATAAACCACACCAATTTTAATTGATTTCTTTTGGGATTTTCAAGTACATAATTTATCTTTTGGACCCATTTTCCATTCTGAGAGAACTAAGTGTTTGTTTGTTTGAGGTTTTAATTGACTAAGAATATTGCTTATTTTTAATATTAGCATGGGCTCACTTTGATGTTTGGTCCTTATTACAGCTAGTATCTTTATGGCCTAGGTATTTATGTGAATGCCAATACGATGACATATCACTGTAAGTGATATGCTTCCAGAAGTCATCTCTGTCCCTAAAATTTATCCATTTTTTTATATGGAAAATGATTTGAAACATCTATAATGAGCCAAACTTTACAACGGTTAAATCTTGCTCGATTTTTTGAGAGAACCCAAATTGATAAATGTAATCCAATTGCTTTTGCAGTTTAGGTTATCGAGTCATGATTACAAAGATGTTCATAAATTTTAGAGAGGGTAACCCAAATTGGAGTTTGAGAGACTTCATGTTGGGTTGAATTCAGGTGTCAATTTTAGTAACCTAAACATAAACTGACCTATATTCCAAATATTTTTTCCATAATTTTTAATGTAATCTAAATTATCCAATTCAATTAATAAGTGTATGTAATCCCATACAACTAAATTATATAGTCCAAAAAATTCAAAAGAATATAGGGAAGATGTGATTTTATCTATTATGGGGCGACCAAACGAAATATTTAACTACTAAAGTAAATTTAGAAGTAGAAATTGGAGATTTTTTATCTATTTTTTAGAAGATGACAACTTTATGATCTCTCTTGTTCTAGTAGAACACTTTATTGTGGATAAAGTCCTATTTTTAAACCCGTGACCTTTACGTATAATCTTGGTGTACTGGTGACATGTCTGAGTTGTTGTTGTCAATGATTTGGTGAAATGCTATAAAAGAATGGGTCATTCCTTACATATTGTATTTAAGTGACTCTTTGTTGTAGATTTGTCTTATATTGTATAGGGTATAAGAGGGAAATCTGAGCTATGTGGATCAATTTTTTGAGAGTTAGGTTTTTGACTCGATTAAATGTTGGTTTCTTAGATATTGAATCTTGTTTGGAAGAGTCTTCCAATCGGTCATGATTCACCTGAAGGTGATGTTGTGGTTCAGTCATTGGTTAGGCTTAATCGAGCTTTTTAGGGTGATTTAGGGTTTATGATTAGGGTGCGGGTTGAGAGAGTTTATTGGAAAAAAAGGGTGTCCAATGATATTCTCTTGCCATTAGGGTCATATATTTTTATTTTTATACTTTTTAAACCTATCGCAAGCATAAAATAATCACAGAGTATTCGCGTATTTTCCATCATTGTACACACTGGTCATTAATTAACACGTAACTCAACTCTCTACCGATATACATTACCATTAAGTAAATTTGGATATTTGTGTAGTGGTAAATAAGTAAATGTGATCCTTTAATATAACACACTCATAAATACTCAAGGACTCCTAATTTTTCAACATAAAATGTGCCCCCAAGGGGATAGCCGAGTTGGTTGAGTATGATATGCTTGTGACCAAAGGTCATGAGTTCGAATCCCTCTACACACGCTTTCTTAAACCCTGTGCGCACTCATCGCACTCTGAGTAGCGGCTGCGGGTTCCCTCCGAAAAAAAAAATGTTAATAATTTTTTTTTAAAACTATAAAATTGGCATAATTTAAATATTGTTTTCTAAACGATACATTTATTTTCAAAACTAATATCTAATTATTATGAAATACCATTTCATAATCACTTGTTCATATTAAAAATAAAAATTACCAATGATTCTCGAAATGAATTGATGTTAAACTTAACAACTAGTTTTGAAGTGAAGCCACTAAAACATATTATAATTTGATTTTATGAAAACAATTGATTCCTACTTAAAAGAAGTATAACAACTGATTTTTAATGGTGATTTAGACGTGATCTATAAATTGATATTTTGAATTAATATTTTACATATAATAATTTATAATTTGAAAATACGTTAGAATATATTTTTGTTGATGGTTTAGTTAATTTTTCTTTTTATTAATTTTGTTAAAATCTTAATTCGGATTTGTTTTTATTATTATCTGAATGTGAATAGTGAACTCAAATATTTAAAACCCAATAATATGAATCCAAATTAATATTTAGCATGATCGATATTTTTATAAAAATAAATAAAGTATTTTGTGTTTTTTCCATAGAAACAACAACAAATATGCAATGGCAATTGCGAATCAATTAGAATGATTTTATCTTAATTTTAGAATCTATCGGATAATTTAATTCCAAAGATAAATGAGAAAATTCAACGTATTATAAATGATATAATACTAAAATATAAGAAATGGTGGGTTCGGACCTATTTAGGAACATCTCTTAAAAAAACGTATGTACCAAAACGGCGTTGCTTTCAATATTTTTTAGCGGGAAAATAAAGGTATGCCAAAATATGCAATTGCCTTTCACCTTGTCACTTTCCCTCTCTGAACTCCTCCGTCAATGAACACCTCCGAGTCAGATTCCGACGGTTCTCACATTTCTGCAACCCCTCCACGTGAGCCGAACCCGTCGCCACTACCACGGAAGCAACAAAAACAGCAGCCGCCTCCTCAGTATCCTATCACTAGGCCATCCAGCAAACACAAAACCTCCAATAGACGCTCTTCTCACTCAAAACCTCTAAAACAATCTTCTCCCGAGCCAGAGAAACAGATACCGGAACCATCTTCAACAGAAATTCAGTTTCATTCTCCGGATTTTTCGTCTCTACCGTTCCAGATCCGGCGCTCGTCTGATCTACCCCGTGCGATATCCGCCGTTGGTTCGCTCGATGCTGTACCGGCTGGATTTTTTTCGAGGGCACCTTCTTTCTCGCGAATCCACAAAGGCTCACTCGTGTTTGAATCGGATGATTCTCCTGTTACCAAATCCCAAGTCGAGAGTTCTTATGGATCCGAAATTCATCAGGTCGAAGTGGAGCCTGCTAATCCGATGAAGAGGAAGAGTCCTGATAGTGTCTGGTCCGATACGGGTCCAGTCTTTCAGGAACCGGCCAAAACCACGAAGAGGACGAATTTTAATTTGATCGGTGGCAACTTGCCTCCACCACCAGTCAAAGCTCGAAAACTGAGAGGCGAAGGTGAAGGTAATTTTGTTAAACTCAATCTAAACGGTAGAAAACGAAAGTTCGTTAGCAAATGTAGAGGCCAAGTAAAAAGTAGGAGTGGTTATGCATTCAAAAGGAGAGGCAAAAGAAAAACCAAAGCTGAGAATGGAGCTGAAACTGAGAAAAATGGCGAAGAAGAGGAGTTTATGGAAGAAACTATGTTCCAAGATAACCAAAATGAGGAGATTAGCGTTTTGAAATCCTTCGATGACTTGGTATCCACTGTCAGAGACGATGCTTCAGATGATAATCTGGCGAGGTTGTTGAAGTTTGTGTATGGTTTTGATTCGTTTAGGGATGGACAATTAGAGGCTATCAGGATGGTCCTCGAAAAAAGATCGACAATGTTGGTTCTTCCCACTGGTGCAGGGAAGTCCCTGTGTTATCAAATACCTTCTATGATTTTTCCTGGGATCACGTTGGTGGTCAGTCCATTGGTGTCTTTGATGATCGATCAGTTAAAACAGTTACCTCCTTTTATCCGCGGTGGTCTCTTAAGCAGCTCTCAGGTAAGTTTTGTCCCTTAATTTGTTGTTATATCTTCAGGATTGTGTGTAATGTTACTTTCTTTGTTTGATTAGAGGCCTGAAGAGGTCACCGAGACGCTGAAGAGTATTAACCAAGGGACAATAAAGGTGAATGCATTTTCTGAACATGTATAATAGAAGTTTCTAGGTCGTATTCCATTGTCGGGCTTTGATAATATCCACATGATCCGTGTGTTTCAGGTGCTATTTGTTTCACCAGAAAGGTTTCTAAATTCTAACTTCTTGTTATTGTTCTCTGAGGGGCTGTCTATGTCAAAAGTATCCCTTGTTGTGGTGGATGAAGCTCATTGTGTATCTGAATGGTAAGTTGTATTCGTACTGGTTTCAATATATCTATTTTTGAGTTCGAGGGTTATTTTGTCTACCATTCTCTTGCCATTACTCGTTTAAAAAAATGTCTGTGCGCTTATTACAACTCAAATTACAAAAAATGTTGACGCATTCTGAACAGGTCCCATAATTTTCGAACCTCATACATGAGGCTCAAGGCTTCTTTTCTCCGTACCAAGCTCAATACAGAGTGCATTCTCGCAATGACTGCTACTGCCACAACCACTACATTGCATGCTGTGATGTCTGCTTTAGAGATTCCTTCAACCAATCTCATTCAAAAAGCCCAATTAAGAGACAACTTACAGTTGTCAGTCTCTTTGAGTGGGACCAACAGGTGACAATAATTCATCAATTTGTTTCTTGATTTTATTTTGGGTTTTCTCTCCTTCAGTCTCATTAGGTAACGAATATCTAACAGAATGAAAGATCTACTGATGCTAATGAAGTCTTCTCCTTTTAACGAAGTTCAAAGCATCATATACTGCAAATTTCAGGTGAAAAAGTTTTCTTAATGTTTTGATAGTTTTCTTATCCATTTCATATTATATCACAACTATGGTTAAACTTGACTTTTGTTTGCATCAAATCAGTAATAACTCTTAGATTATTGGTTTTGTTTCAATCTACTTAGACCTTCAGTGATTATAGTGAAACTTTATAGCAGTGTTTGCTTAAGAAGGCTTGAAACAACACAAGATGAATATTTCTACCTTAAGTATCTCCCTCATTTTTTGTGATCACTGGGTAATGAATAATTCACATCTTGATTTGTGCAGTTTGAGACCGACACTATAAGTAAATATCTGCGGGATAATGATATTAAGGCAAAGGTTAGCAATTTCATATTCATCTGAAAAATATTTTTTCTGGTATGACTATTGTATGCCTATCGCTGATCTAATAAAGGTATGATGAAACTTTGAACCAGAGCTACCACAGTGGTCTCCCTGCGAAGGATCGCAGCCGTGTACAGGACTCATTTTGTTTGAATAAGATTAGAGTGGTAAGGACTAAGAAGTATCCAAGTTTTTTTTTGTTTCCTTTCTAACAAGAATTGTAAATCCTTACCATTTATATCGTGATCGAAGGTTGTTGCTACTGTGGCATTTGGCATGGGGCTGGACAAGAGGGATGTTGGAGCGGTAAGACAAACTCCACTCATCAAGTGCCTTGGGCATTCTGCACCATGGTCACTTATTTTTCCGTGGAGGTCATGGCATCTTCCATTTTTTGTTTTCTTTTCTGCAACTCATCACAGTCACTAACAGTGGAACTTTTGTTGGCTATGTTATAGGTAATACATTACAGCTTGCCAGAGAGCTTGGAAGAGTATGTTCAGGTTGGTATATGCTTCTGGATCGACGTTGCTTTAAGTAGATGTTCCTCGCGGCTGAAGTTTCTGAAGAATACAAAATCATTGTGCTTGTAGGAAATCGGACGTGCAGGACGTGATGGTAGATTGGCTTACTGCCATTTGTTTTATGATGATAACACATACTTCAAACTTCGTAGTCTTATGCACAGGTGGTGAATTAGATATACCTTCTACTACTGAATGGTATCCTATAAAAATAGATTGCGATTGTTTCATTAAACTTGCAGTTTCCTTTCCTCTCAGTGACGGAGTAGATGAATTTGCAGTAAGCAAATTTCTCTCTCAAGTTTTCTCCGGTGACACAAATCTGCACGGCAAAATGTGTGCCCTAGTTAAAGAATCTGCGTCTCGCAAACTGGACATGAAAGAAGAGGTCCTCTCCTTTTGTGTTTATTGCATAAAAGATATATTACATGCATTCTGACAGAGGAACTGTAATATCAATGAAGCACATGGCTTCTGTCATTCGTGCTCTCTCTGTTCAGCATTTCTGATTTGTCGAAAGAAATCGAAACGATTTAATATTTACTAGGAATAACTTTTATCTTGCTGGGTCTTTTTTTCTTTGGCAGGTTATGCTCACACTTCTGACACACTTGGAGTTGGGTGAAAAGCAATACTTACGTCTACTCCCGCAGCTTGATATAACTTGCACTTTGAATTTCCAC
This sequence comes from Limnanthes douglasii subsp. nivea, assembly GCA_036936605.1. Classification (NCBI taxonomy): domain Eukaryota; kingdom Viridiplantae; phylum Streptophyta; class Magnoliopsida; order Brassicales; family Limnanthaceae; genus Limnanthes; species Limnanthes douglasii. The sequence goes on from JAUPFV010000002.1 coordinate 274,055,851, forward strand.
AAGGTTATAATGATCGACTAAGTTTGCTGTTTTTACATGACTTGCTGACATTAGCATTATTTATTTCTGATGCTTAAAATTTGTGGTTTTTGCAGACTCCTCCAGGCATCTTAGCAGGAAGGGATAATTTAGTTGGAGCAATTCTGAAGAAGTGAGCATTCCTGCTTATAAAATGCTTACTTCTGACTAATAAAACCCCGCTGTTTTAAAATTTCCTGATCTTAAACTTGTAGGTCTGAGATCAGGCAAGGGCAATATGTCTTTGACATAACAGTTGTGGCTAATATCATCGGGGTTACAGCCACAGTGGTATCAAATCAGTTACAGAATTTGAAGGTTGGCATTGCTCTCTTTGTGTCTCACTTTCTCCTAATCTTTGCGTCCATCCATGTGCATTCATAAGAGCCTTTGTGGCAGCTGTACCGAAGTGTATGAATGTAAACCTTGAACAAAAGGCAATGGGACAATCCTAGATGGTAAGGACTCACGTTGAACATTAATGATGACTCAAGAACTGTAAAAGAAGTGAAAGGAAGGCACAGAAGTATATTTGTATTCTTTAGTACCAACCTTGATATAAAGATAGTAGATGCAAACAGCTCATTGTCGAGTAACCTTTGAATTGACGATCTTACCTCTTATTTGAGAGGTAGTATTGCTAGTCTCCTGAGTTGCAGTAAAAAATCACTTGCTTTTAGACATGCATGGGTTCACATTTTCTTCTAGTAATTGCATTTACCATGTTTATTTGTCTTATTCGAAGTTTCTGATATTGCTATTTCATCATGGCCTTTTAATATTGTAGATGAGGGGGGAAATAACATATGAGATGAAGGATCCTGCTTTCTGTTTCAAAATCCTAGAATACCCAAAGGACTTAAGTTCACTCTGTGTGCATCTTACAACATGGCTATCAGAGATTGAAAATTGCAAGGTAATAAATTTTAACCCAATATTTGTAAACCGTCTCTTGTATCAAATTTGTTCCACATATTATATATTGTATCATAAGCTTCATCGACCTCTTAAAAAAATAATATATAAACATTTGATTTAGTTTTTTAGATTTTTGTCCGCTCGAGACTGGCTACCCCCAAAGCTTTCAAAGTAGATAGCTTCTGTTGGCAAGATTATATATATATATATATATAACCCTAAGAGTTTTATCTTGAAAACAAGCGGAAACTCGTACTTTTGTTTAGGTCATTACTGCGCATAGTATACTCATTCTCGATAATCAAAGCTATCAGTTAGTTTCTTGAGATATACGACCCTTATTCTCCTGAGCTTGAATATGAGCTATGTACCGCAATACTAGCAAATATAGACTTCTCATGTTTTGCTATATAATGTCTTCGTTTTTCCGTGCCTATACTCGAGTAGTTGATACTTTTATTATAACCGTAGTGTCAAATATTACATGTTTTAAATGTAGGTGAGAAAGTTCGATACAATGTCCGATGCTGCAATCTCTACCCTAGATGTTTGTGACAAAACACTAGGCTGCAGTGGCACACAACACACACCTTGCTTGCAACTGAAGATACTAGACTACTTCAAGGGAATTTATAGCTGTGCTTCTAGTAAGATGAGTCAGAGCAGGTACGTAGAAGTTTTAGCACCCAGTGATGTAAAGAAAGATATTACTAATGGAACTTTTAATCGTAGCTTAATCTTAGAAAATGAAAATTCAAATCTATTCTGTTTTGTTAAAATTTTGAACAAAAGAAGCTCGTGTGACAATTGGGCATAGATGTTCTATTTTATTGATCGAACAATTTGCTCGTCTTTGCAGCCAATTTCTGCGAGCAGACATTAAGGTGAAGCTTTATGCAGGCTTACTTGTCACTCCAAGAACACCATTCTACCTATTGCTAAGTATACACTTTTTTCTTGCTCTTCGAATACTCAGGTCTTTCTACGTAGTAATGGGCACGCTAAATTCACCCCAAGAGCCGTTGCAAGGATAATGCATGGGATTGCAAGCCCAGCCTATCCTTCTACCGTTTGGTCCAAAACTCATTTCTGGTACGACAAAAAGTTTTGATATTTGCATTCTATTACATCAAACCCAAACCTTATATATAGGGCAACTCCAGAACTGGGAAATCCATGTTTGTGTATGGTTTAACATGCATAATTTTAGGCCAAAACAACTAGCTACATGTATAGCACACTCCCTTCAGTTTTACAGACTCTTCATAGATTTCAACAGAAAATAGAAAGAATGTCTGTATTTAAGGGGTCATGCTCTTTCATGAAGATGCTTTAAAAAAGTATCAGGGACTAGGAGACAACCCCCCTACACTATACGATATCGAACTCCGGGTATAGGGTTGATATTAAAACAAGGTGGTAAGACTTGTGCTCACTGTAATTAACTCTCAAGTTTATTTCTACTATGTTCATTTTGCTTTGAATTGAGCGACCAATTGGCTCAAATGCCCACTTTGTTTTCTTAATAAAGTGAAAAACCACTATGGCAATTTCATAATATTTGTTATCTTGACACTACAGGGGAAGGTATATGCACATAGATTTCCAAGTCTTGATAGAAGTTGCAAAAGTAGAACTCTGTAGTCATGCTGGGAAAGATATACTTTAGCTTCCTAAAGGCTTGAATGTCAACGTGATAGTAGTGAGACCTTTTCTTTTATCCATCTATTCATTTCATACTGTATTAGAAGGAAGTATCAAATTTTTTATTATATTTTACAAATATTATCATCTCCTGAGTTCAAACGGATATAAATGTATTAAGCAGAATATCTATTACATGCCGTCACCACTGAAGAAGGTTTCTTGCCAAGTAGAGAAATCTGCTCAGTACTCGTATACACACACTGCAGGTAAGTCTCTCTCTCTCTCTCTCTCTCTATATATATATATATATATATATATACATAACAGTATTTGTTATCACATGAATTTACCTGTTTCTGAAACCTTAAATTATTTTACTTTGTAAGATCTGGCATGGTCTCATTAATGTAACGCTACCGTGATTAGTTTAATGTAACAAGACTGATTACTTTAAACCTTAAACTGGTAGATGCGACCATGGTCTCCCCATGTCACCTAAGACCATGGTCGCATTTAAATTCTTTCCTTAGTAATATTGCATGATTGTTATTTTAATTTTGATCTGATTACAAAAACTGACAAAATCATCTGATCTAATGGTAAAAATTACTTCTTTCATTACATAATATAAACAGTTTAAGGAAGATGCGCTATAAAGAAGATACACATATGAAGGAGTAAGATTTTGCCTAACTTTATGCTATATATATTCAACAATCAAGCTGAGCTAATGTCTGAATGGCCAGATAAACAGGTTGGACAACCACAAAAACTAAAACTTGGGAGGCCATGTAAACCTGGAAGCTTGAGTTGGGCATTAACGATTCCACGGCTCTATGTTCTTTACACAAGTGTTCAAGTGTTTGTATAGTTATCAGAATGCAGGACAGGAACTGCATTTAGAATGTCTAGTTATCAAAGTGCAGGACACGAACTGCAATTAGAATTGAACACAGTTTCTATTCAAGGCTTTTAAGCTACTCATATCTATCCATGTATAAAGTAGTTGAAAAATAAAATAAAATTCTCAGCTAATTTAAAGAATAAAAGAAAATGAAAAACAAAAACAGGTAAGTTTTTTCTTTCCGGTTCTTACATCTATGCTATAGAAATATTAAAAGTATGTTGCAATAAAATAACATTCAGGAACACAAAGTATGACAAGGAACTGCTTTGATGTTTGTATTCCTGTTGTCAAAAGTTTAATCTTTTAGATATACTTTTGGTCCGAACTTCTCAGCTCTCTGCCACTTTGTAATTTTGGTAAAACAAAAATATCGTTGGATTTGAACTTTTCCTTGTCTCCTTATGATATGTTAAATTTTTCTCGGCCTATCAAGAATATCAAATTTGGCGTGCATACATATTTTATAGATTATGTATTTTTGGATTTTGCTTGCTTTTCTTACGATTTTCTTTCTTATTTCTCTTCATGCGTGTTTTTTTTATTCCTTTCTAGTCTACACTATTTTTAGATAATACTTTAAGAGAAGAAGACGATAAACCATTCAATATTGGCTGAATACAAGTAGATGTGATAACACGTCTCATATTATTGATAATTAATATTTTCATTTATTTTATTTATTTCACGTTCACATAGGTTATTACTCAAAGGAGGAGAAACCAATTAGTCCTCTTCCGTATCGGTTGGGAAAAACTACTTAATTGATTTTCGAACAATGTATTTGAAGATTCCATAACGCTTTATCATCATATCCGACCCTTTATCGGTATGTATTTTTTCAAGTTGCAAGAATTTGGATTTTAATTGGCCTCATACGCAGCATACCTTGTATTACGCAGCATACCTTGTATTATTGTGCATTGTCCGGGAATGGTAAACATGATTGTTGACGAAGTGAATTACATTCGGACCGTCACAATAAAATATTGAAGTCTTTGTGTGAAATCCAATTTAAGAAAATTTTCATCTATATATTTTTTTAAGTTGCAATTATTTATTCAACCTCGATAGTTGATAAAATGATATACCTTTGTAGCTTTGATTATCATGATACCCGTCACAATACAAACTTTATCACGTATCCTAACGTACTTAGATGTTTTAAAATCATAATCCCTAGCCATGTCAACGTATCCGTAACCATTTAACATAAGTTCTCCAGAATTAAAACATAAACACATATTTGGTGCACCTTAAAGATAATCGAGAATCTATCTGACCGAAACTCGGTGCGTCTTATTCTTAGATTTGATAGATACCGACTTACATGAACATGTTGCACAAGTCAAAACTTAAAGAATATTTTATCTTATTAGGACGGAATCCATTCCAAACCTACATGTAATTTTCACCCATTGGGTCGAAATTTGATGTTTTTGGTAGCTTATAATTTCGGCCGAAATGTGATGTAAACTGATGTCATATAATTGATGTTTGATTGGTTTTGCAATATAGTTTTTGTAAAGATTTTTGGGCGATAAAATTTGTAGACGACCAAACCAAAAGTACAAGTTGTGCTTTTATGCGATTAAGTTTACATATGGATGATACATGTGTATTATACTAAACAAAACATTCGGTCGAAAAGTGAGATATGCAATATATCAAAGTTTTTACAACTTATTAAAAAACAAGCGATCTCCAATATTATTTTTTTGTTTGCGAGAGGTCTGGTAAATAAATAAGTGGACATAAATAGAGGAAGAGAAAATATAGTGACACAAAAAATGAATGTCTTTTTAAACTAACAACTCATCCGGTCAATATTGAATTGTGATATTTGGAAGTTTTATGCGGAATGTATAATTACGAACCCCATGATATTCTTTAATGATGCCACAAAGTGAAAATATTAAAATAAGATAAACACGAGATCATAAATGATTTGTTTTTAGATGATGGTCGCCCTCAAAATATTTTAGTTGGATTAAGAAAATACAAACCCGGTATCGTATCCAGCATACATAATATTTACAAAATGATAAGAAAACAACATTCGTTAGAGTTATGCATTAAATTAGAGATGCAATATTTGTTGGGAAAATGAAGTAAAACGACTACGTAAAATGACACAGTACAAAATCTAATGGATCTGAAGTTATCACAAATATTTTTTTTGTCGACCCGACATCCATTTATATGTTAAAAAATCCAACATATTCTAATTATAGATAGTACACACAAGACCACAAGGTATAAAATGTCATTGTTTGAAATTATTAGGGTTAAATAAATGAGTTTAACCTTTTGAATTGCATTTGTTTTCATAAGTTTGGAAAAGTTAGCCAACTAAACTTGGGCATATCGATTTGATGGTTTTCATGATAGAAAATGAGAGCGCATTATCGGATGTTATGTTGACAAATATAGATTTGGCATTGATGGCCGCAATCCTTAAGATATTTTCGGATGCAGAACATAAGTTATGCAAGTCATATAAACATAAATGTTCTAACCAATACTAAAAAAGTATTCCCTCAAGGTAGGGTATTTGATAAGTTTGTAGATGCTTTCTAAGGTCGTGTATTCAAAAACTGATTTGGAGTTGTAGTCAAACTTTACAACGATGAATAAGACAACTATAGGTTATTCGAAAGCCTTAGAATGTTGAAGAATCTTGGTTCAAACTGTACGATAAAAAGTTCTAATATTCACACACTAATTGTTTCAAGCACTATCGAAACATGACAACTAATCGATAAGCTCATTCATCCTTGAATCTTATAGTTATAGTAATTGACGTAGCATAATCAAACTAACTTTTGTTGTTTATATAAGTGTCTAAAGCGCACATTCAATATTAAAATGATTTATTAGGAGTAACCAATTAAACTTTGAAATGTTTTGGATAAAACTGAACAATTTGCTCATTATTCAATACACGAATATAAAATCATTATTCAAGGAATATATAGTGAAATGTAATTCACAGAAAACTATTGGTTATTTAAAGTGATGAGGGATTTCGTCACCAAATAATGTTTTGGTATTATGTTTGAACAATACAAATAGACTAACGAGATACACGCGAATAAAAAATCCTACAGATATGTTGTTTGAACGACGCACAATTTATTGTACACGTGCAAGATAACAATAATGGTTAGAGACAATCTTATTATGAAAATTTAAATGATCGATAAGACGTGACAAACTTATAACTTTGTTACAAAAATGGCACGCAGGCGATTTTTTATGAAGAAAAACATCTTGAAGATTGGCGGGTTGGTCCGTCAATATGACCAGAAACAGAGGCTCTATATCATAATAAATATTTTTGAATTAATTAATTAAAATTTAACTATATATGTTCCATCCAAATATTTGGCGAGGACAAAATAAAATGAAAAAGAATTGGTTGAAGTTAATTCGACCAAACAAGAGAAATCCTATTTTGAGCATTTGATCGAACTAACCGATAATGCAACCACACCTGTAACCCGTGCAATACATAAAAGCAAATAAAAACACCAGTAAGAAAAAAATGACAATCTCACCTAAAAATGAAGAACTCCTAAAAAACACTAAAAAATCGAAAAGTAACAAATGGTCATAACTGATATCTGAATTGGACTGATCCATATTGTGATAGTTGAAAACAGACTCAATACTTAAAAGTTCAGAATAAGGATCCAATGATGCCGAATGTAAAGAAAATTGACTTGTTGGTTCCTCAATTTTGTAAAGACCATTTTTGGACTTCCTTTGAAGCAACACCTTCCATTATTGTTTGTCATCCACAAAAGAACTGAAATCATAAAATTTTATAAAAGCAAGATGACTTTAGAGATGGATAAAATATTTTTATTAATTAAAACATGTAGTATATTTTTTAACATAACATAAATTGACCTGTATATATGATATGTAATTTTTCACCACTTCCTAACCATAATCGAATGCTTACTACTATAGTCAATATTTTGATTCATAAGATTGAAATTTTTAGTGACATGATGACTAATACTACTTTAAGCATACCAACAAAATTCTCTTTCATGTTATGGTGTAGCCATGTACACCGATTTAACTGTGTCATTTCTAGATTGATCAGTAGGTGTTGTCCTCATATAAGTAGGATCATCTCTGAAGTAACATATAACTCCATAATGACCATATCTACCACATATATGACAATCGGGGTTGTAAGATGCAAATCTTCATCCTCTGCCACCTCTGTATCATCTTCCTCTAAAATTATTTAGAGTGTTTGTTCAACCTCTATTTTCTCTTTATTATCCTATGAGATTGTTGTTGTTCTAACCTCTATAGTTATTAATATTTTGAGATATGTTCTTTTGTTTGTTAGAAACATAAATAGCTGATGCCAAACTTAGGTTAATTGCTGCAACATGTAGACTATTAAGTTGATCTAATGTACACTCAAATGTTAATAAAGCAGTTTATAGATTTATCCAATTGATTATATCATTATCAATCAAGCTCAACAGTATCAGCGTATATTCAGAGTCCTAACCAACTAATACTTGACTCACTCAATCACCAAGCTATATAAGATTTCGAGCAAAAGTAAGATAATCAACTATATTTAGATATTCTTCCATTGTTTGAATAAATTTTCTAATTGCTTGAAATTTATTTTCAAATAAAATGATCATGGATCTATCATGTGATCTTGAAAGCCTTGTTTTTTCATTTTATAATCACAAGGTCTTCTTTTGCATCAACTGCGAGCTATCTTAGTGCTCATAGTGTTGTACATCCATCATAATATGAGTTAGCCTGTCACTATCCAGTCTTTATAATCTGGGTTTTCTTTTTGTTTGATTGTATTTTTTTTGTTTCAATGAGAAATTTTGGAGGACATATGTTTTCACCATTGATGAAGCCTCCAAGTTTGTTTCCCTTAATGATAGGAAGAACCGTAGTCTTCCCAAATAAATTATTTCTTTTATAAACCTTTATATAATTAAAAGAGTTTATATGATTCAGTTGGTAGCCTCTCCGTACCAATTGATCCTCAACTGAAAATCAGAGCTTTAATATAAAGTTGAAGACACAGATTTATTTGATTTTTTGTTGTTAAATATAACCTTATTATTGACATAAAATTAATTATATACTTAAATATCGTTATTCGGTTGCACCAAATTAATATAATTATTTAGTTTTGAAGAACAAGCGCATTGCTAAAGCTATATTTTGTTAGAATATAGAACTTATTGTGCTTATGTTTTATTAGATATTTTAGTGTAATTGGATTGAATAGTCGACCAATTTAATAATGATACATTATCGAACAAGTCGTAGAGTGCGGGGTGCACGCTTCTTATATTATATCATGATTAGCGGGGTCAAAGGGCGTAGAAAGTTTTTATTTTGGTTGAATCAACTATTGATGCAAGTCAACAGAATTTTAAATTTAAAAACTTGACCATTTTTTTCAAATTTCAAATTATGTTATTTTATTCAAAATTTAATTCTTGTTTTATTTTATAGACCATAACTGTCAAACCAAGTCCGTTTGTCGAAATACATAAATATAGGGTTCTGTTGGAAAATGATATCACATACAATATTATTCATTTTCTTTGTTTGGCAAAGATCTATCTGATTTTATCCAATTGGAATTTTTTGGAGAACCCCAAAAATAATTTCAATTAGAATTTGTTTACAAGACTTCAAAGATTTATCCAAAAATCAATTCTATTCTCTACATATAATTGAAATTATATTTATTGTTTCTGAACATAGAGTTGACGAATGAAGGATAATCAATAACAGAGATGACAAGTAAATTCCATAAACTGGAAAAGTTCGAAGGACATGATTACAGACGATGGCAGAAAAAGATGCACTTTATGTTGACTACTCTCAATGTTGTTTATGTCATGAGTACCCCATGCATGGAGATCATTGAGAATGAAAAGCTGGAACAAACTAGGAGGCACAACAAGTGGGAGAATGATGATTACATTTGTCGCGACCACATATTAAATGGTATGTCTGATAATTTGTTTGATGTCTACCAAAATGTCGAATATGTAAGAGAATTATTGGATTCTATTGAATAAAAAAATATGGCAAAAGATGATTATAGTAGGAAGTTCATGGTCAGTAATTTTATTAATTACAAAATGGTTTATTCTCGACCTGTGATGGAACGATATAATGAATTACTAAGAATTATGGGTCAATTTTTTCAACACAATATGAAAATGAATGAATGTATTTCAGTGTCTTCTGTTATTGATAAATTTCCTCGTCCGTGGAAGATTTTAAACACACTCTGAAAAACAACTAGGAAGAAATGAATTTAGTCGAACTTAAATTAAAGAGTTTGTAAGGGCTGAAGATGAAATAAATAATCCTAAAGGTAAAAACCAAGTGGGAAATTTATCTGTAAATATGGCTGAAAACAGCATATTCCTTAAGAATGCAAATACAAATAAAGGGAATAAACGAAAGTTTAAAGGCAACAAAAAAAATTATTCCATTAAAAAGTCTAAAATAGAATATTGGAAATGTGGCAAACCTGGTTATTTTAAAAGGGATTGTTGAGTTGGAAAATACAAAAACAATGCTAGTTCAAGTAATGATGGTCCAAATGGAAACAATGTTGGTTCAAGTTGATCTAAGGATCCTGAAAAGCAACAAGGTTAGATTTTATTTCATAATTTCAATTCTGGTCAAAATCATATATCTCTAATATCTGAGCCGATTCGGGAGCAACAAGTCATGTATGTAAGGATCTTTGATAGTTCAGTAATTTTCAACCGATTGAAGATGAATCTTCACTTAAGATGAGAAATGTTGCAACCAAACCAATTAAAAGAGTAGGAAATGTTAAGTTATTATTTACTTCTGGAAAATACATATTATTAAATAATGTATTGTATCTTCCTGGGATTTGAAAGAATCTATTGTCTGATGTTGTTTTAAACAATTGTGGTTTCAAACAAGTACGAAAATAGAAAGTATGTATTGTCAAAACATGGTGTATTTATGGAATACAAATATTTGTAATGGTATGTTTATGTTAAATATTAATGTTTCATTCCAAAATGATTTCGTTTGCATGACTTCTACTAGTATGTGTATAAATATTAATAAAACATAATTATGACATGCTAGATTATGACATGTTCATTATGGAAGAATAAAAGTCATGTAAAAAATGAGCCTTATTCTTCCCATTGATGCAAATAATGAAAAATATAACACTTTCATGTTTACTCAGATTAGTAGAAACCTTTCAATAATATCAACCAAGTTTCTAAAATCTTGGAACTAGTACATAGTGATTTATGTGATTTCCATGCTACATTTTCGTGAGGAAATAAAAGGCATGTTACTACTTTTATTGACGTTGCATCTATATATTGCTACATTTATTTGTTGCATGCTAAAAGTGAAGCTCTTGATAAGTTTAAAAATATAAGGAAGAAGTAGAGCTACATAAGAATGATTTGATTAAAAATCTACGTACGGATAGATGAGGTGAATACTATGATCCTATATATTTTCAGTGTACTGGTATAATTCATCAAACTACAACTTCTGATACACCACAATAAAATGATATAACTAAGAGGAAAAATAAGACTTTGAAAAAATGGTTAATTCCATGTTGTCTTATTCGAATTTGAGTGAAAGATTCTGGGCTGAGGGTATGTTAACAACCTGTTATTTATTGAATCGTATTCATACTAAAAGGAATAAGATGACCTAATATGAGTTTTGTTTTAAGAATTCACCAACACTGAGTTATCTGAGAGTCTAGGATTGTAGAGCAGTTTTAAGGCTCATTAAACCCAAAAGGAAAAATTTGGGTGAAAGAGGTATAGATTGCATCTTCATTGGATATGTTGAGTATTTTGTTGCGTATGTGTTCTATGTGTTAGAATCTAATGACTATGTGTCGACGAACACCGTTATCGAGTCAAGAGATGAAATTTTATGAAGATAGATTTACTTATGTACATAGACCTAGAGATGTGATTCAAACTCTTTGAATAAGAAATCAATTCAAACTGAAAATATATCAAGCGGTACTGTTTGTGTACTTGAACCTTCTGAACCAATGAGAAGTACTAGAGCTAGAAAATTTAAAACGTTCGGATCTGATTTTCAACTTTATTTAGTTGAAGGGTCTAGAGATAAGATTGACTATCAATATCAATTTTTTTATTGAATACGATCCAAGGAATTTTAGTGATGATATGAAATCAAGGGATGTTACATTCTGGAAATAAGCTATCCAAGATGAGATAAAGTCTAGCATGCATAATAATACATGGGAATTGGATTATTTACCTCATGGTTGCAAATCACTGGGATGATAATACATGGGAATTGGATTATTTACCTCATGGATCTTTACACAATAAATAAAAATAGATGGTACTATTGAAAGTTATAAAGCTAGATTGATTATTCATGATTTTTGACAAAGAGAAAGAATTAACTTCTTTGATACTTATGCTCCGGTTGTTAGGATTTCCACCATTTTATTGTTGATTGTACTTGCATCTCTATACAATCTTGTAATTTATCAAATGGATGCAAAAATTGCATTCTTGAATGGTGATTTGGATGAGAAGATTTATATAAAACAACCGGAAGGGTTTGTCATGCCTGATTGTGAAAACAAGGTATGCAAGTTGAAAAAATCTTTATATGGTTTGAAACAAACACCAAAAGATTGGCATAACTTTATTGATAATGTGATATTGTCTAATGGATTTATTCTTAAGCAAGTGAACAAGGTTGTAAATTAGAAAATTTAATAATTATGACAAATGAGTTATACTTATCTATATGTTGATGATATGCTGATTTTTGATACCGAGCAAAATTAGGTTAATGAAATGAAGAAATTCTTATCATTTAATTATGAATGAAGGATTTGGGAGAATCTGGAATGATTCTTGGTATAAGAATTAAACAAAAGAACAATAGTATATGATTTTTCAATCTCACTATATTGAGAAGATATTAAATAAATTTAATTTTAATGATTGTTCTCCGGTAAGATCACTTATAAATCCTAGTCTTAAGCTTCAATCTAATAAAGGTAGGTTTACTAACAATCCTAGTTCACATCACTCGCAATATTTAAATCGAGTATTCAAGTATTTGAAATGAACCTTAAATTATGGTTTAACTTATACTTGATTTCCTTGTGTATTTAAAGTCTATTCAGATGCGAGTTATATTTTTAATATGGAAGACCACTCTTTCATAAGTGGATGGGGTTTCAACTTTGGGGAGGTGTTATCTCTGGAGTATCAAAGAAACAAACTTGTATTACTGGTTGAACAATAGAATTAGAGTTTGTAGCATTAACAACAACGAGTAAAGAAGCTGAATGGCTAAAATATTTAACGTATACAATTCCGTTGTGGCCCAAACCGATATCACTTATATCTATCAGATATGATAGTGAAGCTGCATTGGCCAATGTCTATAGAAAATTTACAAAGACAGGTCTAGACACTTAGGTGTTAGAGACTGTATGATTGTAAACGCATCACGCATGATGTTATTTCAGTAGAGTTTGTGAGAACTCAATATAATTTAGCCGATCATTTAACCAAAGGGTTAAATAGAGATCTTGTGCATAAATCGGCTATTGGGATGAGATTAAAGTCCATATGAAATCTCTCACGTTGAGATAACCAATTCTCATCTAATATGACATTAGATGTTGAATTCAATGTAGTATCATCCCAAGGTATGTATTCAAACCTACAATTTGTGAAGGTTAAAGATTATCTTCTTAATAGCTCTTTTAAAAAATTACATATACAGGTGCAAGAGAAAAAAGCTACCTATGTGGCCATGAGGTTTAGCCACCTCAAGAAACTTGGACTTGACTTTTATATGCTTAAGAAGGATAAGGGCATAAAGCTAGTAAAAGATAGTGTCAAGTAAGAACAAGTGAGAATGTAAGTTCGCGAGTATATAATCGTCATGTATTCATCATGCATTAGAAATGTTCAATCCTTAGTGATACCTTGATATTCAGATACTTGGAATGTGTAGTATACTAATGTGAAATTCAATCGTTACGATATTTAATTATGCATAATTTTTTTAATTATTGTGATTGTGTTTGTTGATCATGAATTACACTAAAATGAGGAAAGATTATTAGATATTTTAGTGTAATTGGATCAACTAGTCGACCAATTTAATCATGATACATTATCGAACACGTCGTAGAGTACGGAATGCACGCTTGTTAGATTGTATCATGATTAGCGGGGTCAAGGGGCGGAGCAAAATTTTATTTTGGTATTGATGCAAGTCAACAGAATTTCAAATTTGAAAATTTGATCGTTTTTTCAAATTTCAAATTCTGTCGTTTGGATTCAAAAGTTAATTCTCTTTTTAATTTATGGACCTTAATTGTACCATAACTACAAAATCAATTTTTTTGGTCGAAATATATAAATATAGGGTTCTGTTGGAAAACTATTTCACATATAATACCATTCAGTTTCTCTGTTTGACAAAGATATTTATGATAGTGGCCGTCGTCGCTAGAGCGTTTTATGCATTTGCGTTTTTTGGACAACCCCCAAAATAATTTCAATCAGAAATTGTTTACAAGACTTCATAGATTTTTCCGGAAATCAATACTATTCTCTACATGTTTGTACTATATATTTGTAAACGAAGTTTAACAAAATACTAGACTCGTGTCAATTAAATCTCCAACTAAACTACTCATATCCAAAATATAGTACTTTAAGATATGTCGTGTTCTTATTTTTCATGAAAAAAATAAAAAACTTAATACTTTTAAAATACAGGTACAGGAGCTATAAAATAGAAAAACCAATTTTATTCTTAATATTTGACTTTTTGATAGTTTCAAAAAAAATATTCTTAAATAAAAATATTTTTTAATTTAAATAATAGATATTTTTATAAAACACTACCATTAAAAATAAAATATTTATGTTCTTTTGATGAAATGCGTGCTTGATAATTACTTCACTCGTTTTATTATTAAAAGCATTTATAAAATAATCACATATTAAAAAACTTACGTAATAAGATATCTAAAATTAAAATACAAATATCTTTTATGATACTACCTTCTTTATCTATTAAAATAATTAAACAATTCACATTGTTTATTAATAATAAAAATGATAAACATATAACTATGTAATTATTTTTTATTGGTAAATAAAAATAACAATACAATATTTAGTTTTGTATTTTGTTTTGTTTTTAAATAGTTATTAGTTAAGAATGGCAGTAAATAAATTTGACCAAATTCGAACATATCTGATAGATGGTAGGTGATATGTTTAGGTTTGATTAATTTCACTAACTAGAGCTTCAAAAAACTGTGAAAGCTCTTGATAATTTCACTTAGAAAAGAGTAAAAGCTTCCGTGAGGTTAGGGCTGTTATCAGTTCGATTTGGTCCGGATTTTGAAAAAACCGAACCGGACTGAGCCGATAAATTTTCAGTTCCAGTAAACAGAACCAAACTTAAACCGATAAGAATCGGTTCAGTTCGGTCCGGTCCAATCAACCGAACCAACAACTACCATATTAACTTAATTAAAAATTTGAACTGTTTTAATAGTGTAGTCCTTGTAGGTTTAAATTGTCTTTGGACTTCCAACCACTACTTTAGTGTAAATAATCATGCGTCTTTTATATAGAAGTCATACTTCATCTTTGAAGTGTACCGACGTGGGATTTAAGTACTTTGATAGAAAAATTTCTTTTGTTTCTAATTGCATCTTTTATTATATTATATGGTTGGACGACTTTTGTTTAGTTTAGTTTTAGAACTTGTTTTTTACGCACGTACTTTATTCTTCTTTTTTTCTTTTTTTAGTTTTAAAAAAATAAAATCCAATTAGTACTGGGGTACAATATTTCTTAACAAAATCATTGCTGGTCTTGCCGAAGTTTTGATCCTCACACTTGGATCCTTGTAAATGCACGATACTCATTCCATGACCAAGTTCAAACTAACTATATAAAGATTCCATAATATGGAGTGGCATAAAATTAAAGTTCAATTTAAAGATTTCTTTCAGGATGTAGGATAAGTAACATGTATATATCGGGTTACTATAGATTCTATCGGTTCGATTCTTTACCGATTTTACCGTTTCGGTTCCTTATCGATTTCGGTTTTAATAATGGAACCGTGAACCAGACCGCTAAGATTCGGTCCGGTTTTCGGTCCGGTTCTTACCGGCTCGGTTACGGTCCGGTTCTCGGTTCCTTAGAACCATTAACAGCCCTAGTGAGGGTAATAAATTATATTGACTAATAAAAAGATAAATGTTCTCCCAACGACCATTTAATGATCCAAATATATAAGTGTCCCTCACGAGTTATTTTAATCATAAATATAAATACAATTTGGACGGTTCACAATTCTGTCCAAAGTTGGACCAAATAATCTCTTATCAATAGCCATTTATTTTTACAGATCTTGTCGAAGAGAGAATATGTTACACCAAATCGTCTAATGCGAGTGACCTGGAGAATAGATGTTTGAGTCGAGGGAAGCACTTCAAATATTGACGAAAAACTAGTCTCATTTTTCTCGTGTCTCGCCATCAACTGAAAGATAAAAGTGGATCAAGTTTGGGCTTCAATTGCACCGATGTATGGCTAACCACAAGGCATGTTTCGAAACTATTTAGACAAATTTATCGTATGAGAGAATTTTTTTTTAAATTTAAAAAATAAATTATACATAAAGAGGCATATCTTTTGTTATACCAGTTGTTCGACCGTCATATGTCACTTCCTAAACCGACTTAGAGGATATTCATGCATAGGCTTCTCTATCTTTTGTTGTAATCGAGGTGAATGTCACTTCTGTCTGATCAGTAAAGATAAATCATTGATGGAGCTTCTATTAGTGGAGTTCAAATCAAACTCCCTCGTACTGATTTTGAAGGAATTTATTTCTTCTTAAAGATTGAATGTAAAAGTTATGCATCTCAAGTAAACATATTCTGTCAAAACAAATTATTGTTTTAGTGAACTACAGTTTAGAATATTTGTGTATTTAACACAATATGCATTGCAAACATTTTATATTATGTCAAAATAATTATAAGCTTGGAATTTATATTCTTTATCGACTGAAGGCTAACATACCCGTCGTATTTATTCTGACATGATCTGAAACGTTAGTTTAGTAGAAGATCTAAAATTAAAATTTTACTTCTTTTCTTCGTGGTTAAATCTCTTTTTTTCCTTTGACTTGTATTTCTTTATTTTTCCTATCATTTTTTTAGTTTTTTCATGTTTGTTGGCTTGACTTGGTTGTTTCTTCAGATTTCTGAATAAAAAACATTGATTTTTCTTAATCAATATTGAATTTTATTTGAGTATGACTACTTTTGTCATTCAAGATGTCAGTGAGGATGTCTATGTTCACTCAAACTTAATGGTTAATAAGTTGAATGAGAAGCGAAATATAAACTTTATCTGCGTTCCTACACACTACTCTCAAAGATTGAAGTTTTACAAAAGTTTGATGGTTGGTCTATTCTTGGTGATGCTCGTATCCGTTTTCCCAAAGAAGGGGATAATCTAGTCTATACTCGCCATGATGAGGTCGTTTTCTTCTTTCATATTCTTGACTATAGGATTCGTTTGCCGTTAATAACTGACATTGTTGAGTTTTTTCATTTGAGATAAATTTGTCTAAACTAATTAACCCTACAAAACTTAGACTTTTCCAAACCTCATATAGCCAATGGCGCACCCTCAACGGATCGACTCGTGGTTTCACACATTAAGTCCACAACATATATACTTTTGGCACCCTTATAACCATTAGCTAATTAACACTTAGCCTCTATTAGCCTCCCTTCCTCCAACCATCTCTGAAGTGTACAAAAATCATGTCTGAAAACATACGGAAGTCGTGTCTCACATCATACGATAAAGCAGCCCCCAATGACGTAACTACGTCTCATAAAGCATCTGGAGTGCCAAAAAAGGTTGCAACAACCAAATATTCCTATAAATCAAGATCAATATATAAGAAGATAATGTCTCATTTGTAAAGACGGTTGAAAGTAGAGAGAAGAGTAACAACAAAAATATATAGCATTTGTAATCTATTACACACAAATAATACAAGTTTTTTTCACATATGTCTATAAATTTATTTCCGTCCCTTTACTTATTAGTATTTCTAATTTATCTATTTTTATTGAAGTATTAGAAGTTTAAATGATTTTTACCTCATTAAAAATGATGAGCTTACCGAGTATATGTTGTGTTTATGTAGTGTTTAGCCAATTTAGTGTGGGTATATAGGAATTTTTACCATACAATTTGAGCTGATGTATTTTAGTGTACTACAAAGATTTCATATATGTTATAAAAGTCTTATTCACCGTCTCATTGTTTACTTGCAACTCGAAATTGGTTGCCAAATACACAACCGGATTCCAAGCAACAAGAAACTCATTAATATTTTCTCTTTACAGATAATATTTTGAATTGGCCATAATATGCTATTTTGTGCCCTTGCATAACTAACAAGTGAGTCACACCCATAAATATATTGTTGAATGTACCCACTAATGCTAATTCCTTAGCTATCATCATAACATTCACTAATCTGCACCTATTTTGTTTCATGAGCAACCTAAGATGATCCAAATCTTATGTATAGTTGACCAACATTTTCGTACCCATAAAAATGAATACAATCCAAAACGTTATGCTTGTTGACATAACCTCAATAATTGTAAATAATTACATTTTATACCTAATAGTCTTGTAGGCACTATCCCTATTTAGAACATGCATGAATGTCTTTAACAGGTTGATGGATGTCGGGTGTGCAAAAATATTTTTTAGATAACTTTAGACCCCTCAAATGTTATCCTATGCCATTTAATGTACTTGTTTTCTTTTACATTGTCCAACAAAAAACTGTATGTGAGGTTGACCATAGATATCTAATGTATAATATATAAGCCTCACAATATAAATATTATGTATGTTAGATAGGTTATCGATTTTTATATTTATCAAGCCTACTAAGATTTCTCGAGGGCGAGTATCATCTTTAGACAATCTTTTAACATTATATTTCTCATTTTTTTCTTCAATTTCTTTAAGGCATCTTTCAAAGAAGATCGCGGTGCACGATTATGGGTTTCATATAAAATATTAACATACGATCATCGAAGTCCAACCGGATGATCCGTAAGTTTAAAATGACAATTACAGTTTGTGTGCCCGTAAATATTATCTTTACATGATCTTCATGAGTTGGTTGTCTATAATTTTCAGACCTCTTGCAAGCAAAAAATTATCGTGGACATCATCTATATATTTTTTTATCGTTAAAACTTATTCTAATTTTATACCTGTCATTTTCATCCATTTTTCATTCGCTGATTAGGTATAATGCGCATGAGTCATAAATGCACACGAGTTATTTTCTAAAATCATTTTTTTAATAATTTTTTTCTTCAATCACCTTTAAAATTCGACAACTAAAACAATAAAAACTATAATGGTATTCGAAAATCTCTAAAATACTGGCTCCAAATCAAATAATCCAAAAACAAAATTCAAGATAACAACATATGTCGACCCATTGGTTTGAAATAAGAAGTTAAGTACTATATTTATCTACAGAGTGAAAATATTTAAAACACATTTAGTTTCGACTCTTTTGATCAAAATTAGATTTTGACATGAAACATCTAATTTTGACTGTATGGGTCAAAATCCATTTTTGCAATATAACATTCAATTTTTACATGGGGTAAAATTTGTGTCTTATAAAAATATTTTATTTTGATCTATGCAAGTGGATCGAAATCCATAAATGTTGTATCAGTTTCGTGGGTTGTGACTTTATTTTTTTTATTACGGAATAAATGTTATAAATTATTAAAATGTAATTTATATTGTGATAATAGTTTCTTCTGTTTTGTTTGGATTTGATAAAAAAACACTATTTATCACTATGGGTATTTAATTTCGCCGACTTGTTTAATAAATGTTTAATTCATTGAAACATTTCAAAAATATTTAATTTAAATGATGAAATATTGAATAAATCTGATCATAAGTGTTCAATAAATCTAATTATGTGTTTAATGAATCTGATCATCTCAAAGATACCTCATTTGAGGGCCGAGGTGTTTAATAAGTATTCAATTTATCTGATCTCCTCATACTCACAACAATTCTTGAATAAAGGCATAATATACCATTGATTGAAAACTGGACACCTCATTAAAACCTCATTGCGCCACTAGAGTAAGAAAGAGTATGCCATCTTAATATTTATATTGAAGTATGAGAAGGTAAATATTTACAAGACAATTTTATTCTAAATACAGCATGAGGTGCTCAATGTTCCATGGATGCTTTAAAGCTCTGCCCTCTTTATCTTGAAGTCTATATGTTCCTGACTTGATTCTTTCACACACCATATAAGGGGCTTCCCGAATTGGAGCCAACTTCCCAAACTGTCTTTATTTCGTATGCAAAAAAACTTTTCTTAATACTTTGTCTCCCAACTGGAATCTCTTCCTTTAACTTTGGATGCAAATCTGCTTCTCATTAAACCTTGATAGTGTGTTGTTCGCAAATACACTTTCGCTCTTCTTTCTTCGATCAAATCCAATTGATTCCTAACTCCCAATTCATTAGCCTATTCAGAATAATTTTGAATCCTGAAGGACGACAAAGTAGCTTCTATGGGTGTGATTACATCCATCCCGTAAACGAGGACAAAAAAAATTCTTGGGTGGCCGTTCGGAGAGTAGTTTGGTAGGCCCACAATACTTATTGCAAATAATTCGGCCACTTTCCTGCAGCTCATTCCAGATTTCTTTTTTAACCTTATCAAGATCATCCGATTAGCAACCTCAACTTGCCCATTATCCTGAGGGTGTAAAGGAGAGGAAAAAATGTTGAATTCCTTTGGAAGTGCAAAATATTTCCATGTTTTTATCATCAAATTGTGGCCCATTTTCCATAGTGATTCGCCAAGGAACTCTAGATGGGCAACATATGTTCGATAGAATAAATTTTATGAACGCATTGGAAGTGGTACCCACTAGGGGTGTTGCTTCTATCCATTTAGAAAAATAGGAAATTTCCACTGTTATTGTTCGATACCCTCCGAACGCCATGGGAAGAGGCCCAACCAAGTCCAAAACCCATCTATCAAAATGTATGGGTTCAGATATGGAATCCATAATAAATGCTGGTGTATGGATTTCATTCCCATGTCTTTGGCAAGTATCACATTTTTTGAACCATATCTTTTACATCTGCCAATGGTAGGCCAATAGTATACTGCTAGCAAAACTCTCCTAGTTAAGGTTTTGTAGCCATAATGTGTTGATCCTTCTCCATCATGCAACTCGGATAGGACACTTTGAGACTCTTCAAACCCTAAACAACGGAGGAGTGGACTGCTGAAAGATTTTTTGTAAAGGACTCCACTTAACTAAGAAACCACAAGCCTTATCCTTAATTTTTTTAGGTAAAGCTTTGTCTGAAGGTAAAACTCAATCGGAAATAAACTGATGTATTTCAAACCTCCAATATGTGGATTTTTTGGCAGAAACACTCAAACTCTCTTCAAGTTCACTCTATTTCCTTTGAATTGAACTTATGGATGGGAATTCTTGCATAAGAATTCATGGGTAGGATTCAGAATAAGCTATGGTGGCTAAAGAATCTGTCATAAGTATTCTCCGATCTAGGGATATGTTTATATCAGAAGCTTTAAAACCCCATGGTAGCTTTCTTTAGTACTTGCATATACTTTATCAACTGATATTTTTTTTGTTTCAGATAGCCTTTGAGCTTGGTTAATAAGCAACTGGGAGTCGCTTACTAACCAGACTCTCTTTGCTCCACTAATCTTAACCCAACAATGGCCGATTCATATTCTGATTTATTATTGGATGCCATAAATCCAAAACATACAACCTGATGCATGGTATCACCATAAGGAGAGGTTAAACAAATTTCAGCCCCACATCTCATTGTACAAGATCCACCATCTGTTCGGATTAACTACTCTTTCTTAAACTTGTTCTCCAGGTATTTCTCGTGAGGCCTTTTAGTATGAAATTCTACTAAGAAATCAGCTATATCTTGAGCCTTAATCTCAGTCCGAGGTGAAAAATTTATATTATAATCTCCATGCTCAGCTGACCACTTAGTCATTATTCCTGATATGTCAGCTTTTTAGAGAACACTCTTCAAAAGAAAAGATGTTTGTAACTGAATGTGCTTAAAAGTATGGCCTCATTTTCCTGGTTGCTATTACTAATGCTAAAGCTAATTTTTCTAACTTTAAATACCCATTTTCTGCTTCCAGCAAAGCATTGCTCACGTAATAAACCAGACGGGGGTAATTATCCACTTCCCTTACCAGAACGACACTTACGAAATGATTTGATACATCCAAATACATAAAAGGTTCTTCCCATTGAATAGGTTTGAACAACATCTTAGATGAGGATAATATTTTTTTTTGATTTCAAGAAAGGCTTGATCACACTGGGGAGACCAATTAAATTCTTTAGCATTCCTCAAAACTTGAAAAAATTAAGCACACTTGTCCGATGACCTTGAAATAAATTTGTTCAACGCAGCCAGCCGTTCAGTTAATCTCTGGACTTCTTTAGTACTACGAGGATGATCCATAGCCAATAAAGCGTTTAATTGATCCGGGTGGCCTGAATCCCCTTCTCACTTATAACATACCCTAGAAACTTGCCAGATTGGACCCCAAAAATACACTTTTCCGGGTTTAACTTCAGGTTGATGGTTTCCAAGTTAGAAAAAAATCTCTTGAATATCCAATATGTGTTTTTCCTCTTCGAGTCCCTTTACCATCATATCATCTATACATACTTTCATGTTTCTACCAATCTGGCCAGCAAATGTTTTATTTACCAATCGCTAATAAGTAGATCCAACGTTCTTCAACCCAAAATGTATTACTTTACGACAATGAATCCCCTTATCAGTAATAAAAATAGTATGATATTGATCGTTCATATATACTTGTATATGATTGTATCCTGAAAAGGCATCCATGAAGGATAACAACTTATTCCCTGATATGGAATCTACTAACTAATCTATTCGAGGCACATGAAAAGGATATTTAGGACATGCCCGATTAAGATCAGTAAAGTCAATACACATACACCATTTAACATTATTTTTCTTGACTAACACAAGGTTAGCAAATAGCAATCCACAACGGGTACTGAGATTTTTTGATGTGACCATCTTGGTGAACCGATCAACTTCTTATACTATCACATTGACTTTTTTTTAAAAAAAGAACCTTCTGTTTTGAACTACCGGTCCAATATCCCATCGAGCTGACAATTTATGGAAAATTAATTCAGCGGGTACCCCGGTCATATCATCATTGCACCATACAAAGACATGTAAATTATCCGAAAAGAAAGACAATAGCTTTTGTTTCAAACTTATTGGAAACTTAGTACGAATCTTAACACTTTTGCCTCTTGTTAGGCAATGGATTTCAACTTCTTCTATAGGTATTATAATATTATGAGCCTCCCTTGGATCATCAATTTCATTCTCCTTGGTGGAAGGATCCAATAGCTGTTATTCCTTGTTAACTTTGACTGACTCCAAAAACTTTGAGGAAAGAGCTGTTACATAATATTCTCTAGTTAACTTCTGATTGTTTCGGACAACACCAACCTGTGTACCCACAACATATTTCAAACATTGATGGACAGTATAGGCCACAATATGCATCGTGGAAAGATAAGATCTTCCAAAGATAGTATTATAAGACGTTGGGCATTCAAGCACAACAAACAACATCTTCAATGTCTTCTTAAAAGGTTCTTTGCCCAATATTACATCCTCTTTAAACTTACTAATGACATCGGCTGAACTCCCAGTACATCCCACAATAGTTCTGTTTGATCGTTGAATAACTGAGAGATTCTTCATATGTTTGCATCCATAAACAATATGTTTGACGAACTGCCTGTGCCAATCAGGATTGGACGTACATTATTTCCTCCAATTGATGCCCCTATTACGACGACATTTTCATGTGGCCCCGCAATATCTCTTAGGTCATCCTCATCAAAGACAAGGAAATGAGCTAGAGTTTGGTATAAATGTGTGGACACCCTCTCATTTAACTGAGTAGTCAAACTGTTGACATGCCTTTTTCATGAACAACTTGACGGTGCTGTCACAATATCTCCCCAAAAAATAGTTAAGGATTCAAAATATTTTACCAGATCGGAAACAGTAGCCATCTTATCCACTATCACCCCTACCTGATTCCGATCCGGGTCCAGATCAAGGTATTCAGAATCCACATCAAACCTTTCAACAATCACCATGGCATCCTCATGTCTGGATGTTACAAGGGGCTACTGCAGGAGTCATTCGGGGAACATTGGTGTTGAATGGTACATTATTTGGTCGGCTGCCCCCTTGGTTTTTAACAAAAACGTCCAATTTACCTATTTCAATAAGATTCTGCACCTCTTGTTTCAAGGCTATACAATCATGGGTAGAGGTGTCAAACGGTTTGAACCGCGAACCATCAGAACCGTTTAACAGAGAACCACGGTTTGCAGTCCTGGCGGGTTGCGGTCCTACCGGTTTGCGGTCCTGCCGGTTTACTCCTTATGTGGTCCTGGTGGTTTGCGGTCCTGCCGGTTTGCGGTCCTGCCAGTTTGCGGTCCTGCCGGTTTGCAGTCCTAATGGGCCAGTTTCGCAGTTAAACCACCCGTTCAAACCACCAGACAAACTATTTAGGAACCGTTTATCAAAATATTTTATAATGTTATTTAAAATTAATTTGTAAGTGTTAATTGAATCTAATTTCAATAATTGAGATATATACCATATAAACGAGTTAATTATGTTATTTAATGTATTTTAATTTAAATATGTTATCATTTTAATCGAAATTTTATAATCAAGCAATTACATTCTAAAAAATAATTGTAATTTGATTTTGATATGTTTGATTATATTTATGTATTTAAGATATTTTATTTAATATTAGGTAGATATTAAATAAAATATATACATCTACTTGTATTTTGGTTACAACTTTCAATATTTGTAAAATATTTTTTCGATTATAAAAATTAAAATTTGATTGTCTTAAACAAGATATCGTAAACAATATAATTGTAAAATGATTTGTATATTGTTTGAACATACTAGATATTTAAGAGGTTATATTTAATATTATGTACATATTAAATAATATATACCTATTAGACATATAATTGTATACTGATTTTAAATTATTAGGTGATTCTTTAGATTCTTTCAAGCTTGAAGTGTTTATGGTTAGATGAATTATATAGTTTATTGTATTCTTTCAATATTTGTAAAAATATTTTATCCCTCGCGTGATATTTTAAAAACTCGATATTCACCGAAGACGAAAGTCATACACCACACGATTTGGAGATAGTTTAGCCACAAACAAAATTCTAAGATGTATGAAAACTAAGTAAAATATGAATATAGTATAGATAGAGATCCTTATTAATCAAATATAAATGTAAATTTTTATACTATAGATGAAATATATATGAACATTGATTACTCTGCTTTAGAAATACTCCAAAAAAGATGAATGTATAATTAATGATAAAAAAATAAAGTAATAAAATGCGGATGATTTAATATTTCATGTATTTAAAAGCTTTCGTTTCATATTAAATAACATTTTTACATAGAAATCCACACTTTCCAAGAAGAATTACATTTTTACCGAGGAATCCGCACGTTCCAAAAGAAGAAACGGCTAATTGATCAACTAGCCGTTTAATTCATCCGGGGCATCCAAAGATTCGTCTGGATGCCCCGGAAAACTTCGGGCCATCCAGATCGATCTCTGGATGGTCTGAATTTGCCGTCCGGGCGTCCGGACCATCCAGAAATTTCTCCGAATGGTTTGGACAATTTTTTTTTTTACATTTTTTAATTTTTTTGATGGGTCTTCCCTATAGATAGAGGAGACCCCAAATCCAAACTTATAAATTCATATACTCCTCCCTATATCTCTCTAAATCTCGTTACTTGTTCTAAATATTATAGAAAACTCAAATTTCTTATTTTACATATTGTAGTCCTACTTTCAGAATTGTTTAATTTTTTTTTTGCAAATTGTTTCTATTTGATAAAAACACTCAAATAACGTTTGGATAACATTATAATAGCTCAATTAAGAGCTTCGTATAATTTATCAAGTTATTTAATTGTTATAGTAATTTAAATTAGTTCTTTTAATTCTAATTTTATTAGTTGTTATTAGTTGTTATTGATTGTTATTAGTTGGTATTAGTTGGTACTAGTCTAAATTTAGTTTTTATTATTTGCGATATTAATTAGTTTCGATTAGTATTTTATTGCATATTTAAAAAAAAACGTTGTTTTAAGTTTTAAAATGCCTATAAATCGTAGACTTACTAATACTCACCCATCTGCTAATTTTCACTTGTTATGAATGATGTTTGTGATAACCAAAACAAATTAATACTAACCAAAATGTAATAATAATTTTATAATCATTATTAAAATTACAGTAATAAAATTCAAAATTTAATATTAAAATTATAACAACATAACTTGTAATCTTTTACCATGATAAAATATGATTTTAGTTTAAAAATAATAAATAACATTTGTAATATTTAAAACCAAATCACAATACTAATATTCAAAATGTAATATTAAAATTATAACAATATAACTTAAAAATAATAAATAACACTTGTAATATTTAAAACCAAATCACAATAATAAAATTTAAAATGTAATATTAAAATTATAACAATATAACTTAAAAATAATAAATAACACTTGTAATATTTAAAACCAAATCACAATAATAAAATTTAAAATGTAATATTAAAATTATAACAATATAACTTAAAAATAATAAATAACACTTGTAATATTTAAAACCTAATCACAATAATAAAATTCAAAATGTCATATTAAAATTATAACAATATAACTTAAAAATAATAAATAACACTTGTAATATTTAAAACCAAATCACAATAATAAAATTCAAAATGTAATATTAAAATTATAACAATATAACTTGTAATATTTTTGCATGATAAAATATGATTTTGGTTTAAAAAATAATAAATAACACTTGTAATATTTAAAACCAAATTACAATAATAAAATTCAAAATGTAATATTAAAATTATAACCATATAATTTGTAATATTTTAACATGATAAGATAGATCTTTGGTTTGTAATATTAAAATCAACACTACTAATATTAGATCTAAAAACATAATAATAATATTCAAAATGTGATAATAACATAAGTAATATTTAAAATTTTGGACTATATAATAATTACAACACTTAAAATATTAATAACCAAAAGAAATTAATACTAACCAAAATGTAATAATAATTTTATAATCATATGCAATATCTCAATATTTTTTAAATATAACTTAACATATGATTTTCGTTATAAAATAATTAAATATTTATAATATTTACAAATAAACCGTGGTTTTGCCGTCCTAATGGTTTGCGGTCCTGCCGGTTTGCGGTCCTGCCGGTTTACTCCTTATGCGGTCCTGGCGGTTTGCGGTCCTGGCGGTTTGCAGTCCTAATGGGCCAGTTTCGCAGTTAAACCACCAGTTCATAAACAGATCTCCAGCTTTGAACCGCGGTTCCTGAACAATTTGCCACCTCTAATCATGGGTATCATGCTCCACGTCGTTATGATATTTGCAGAAAGGGGTACTTCGGGTCTCTCTAGGAGACTATAGTGGGGTTGGACTTCTAAAGTTTATATAATTTTTAGTTTTATCGTATATTGTTGCTACATTATCCCCCAACTTAGCAAACCATTCAGGTTGAACCCAAGGTCCCTTTTTACTTCTAACCTGCTCGTTTTGGTTGGATTGATTCTGCTTGGGCCGATGTGACCCCTGCCCGGTTTCCTTTGATTTGTAACCGGACTAAGTTGTTGTTTGAAGAGTGAACACTATGGTAGATGACCTGTTCTGATGAGGCACTATAGACTTCTTAGTTTCTTTAGCATTAATCAGCTTCCCAACTTGATTTAACATCCCCCAAGAGTCATAGCTTTCTTCCGAGTTACTGAATCAGAAAAATTACCGGATTCAAACCCTGTCTCAGAGAGGAAATTGCAACTTGCTCAAAACAGTTAGCCAACCCATTTTTCGTATTTACAAACCTACTAATATATTCTTTCAACGACTCATTTGGTTCTTGGACACAATGAATAATTGTGTCACCATTACCGTTAAGCTCCTTGCTTCCAATAGATTGCCTTCAGAACGCAACCCAAAATATATTAAGATTATTTATAGTTTCTTGATTAAGACTATTGTATCATTTGAGGGCACTTTCCTTAAAGGTTTGTGAGAAGGCCCTGCACAGTAGTTTGTCATCGTCATCAAAGATCATCATAAAATTCTTAAATTGTTCGAGATGATTGTCTGGGTCTTTACTTCCATCATACTTTTCCATCTTAGAACTATCAAACCTTTTAGGAAGATGCCCGAAGATTATTTTTTATGACAAAAGTGATTGCCTCCAATTTTGACTGCGACTAAACACAGTATCTTCATTAAGAGTAGCAAAAATATATGGTTCGGATTGGGAGGCGAATGGATCGATCAACAAACGATCATTATGCTAATCAGCTGAACTTTTCATTTTTCCCTGATACTTTTTGAGTCTGCCATGCCTATCCTTTGTTCTTGAAATGCTTCTTAATCAACCTTAATTTCTTCTTCAACCGACCTTCATCACTACTGGATGAGACTGATTCGTCAAACTTTGAATCATTAGATGAACTACTAGAAGACTCTGATGTGGAACTTTCCACTTGTTTGGACTGATGTGTTTTCTTGGAGCTGAGATGAGTCTTTATGGACTGCTCATTCTCACCAGGATTATCCGCAAGGTGGAGTGCTGATGCACCACACTTTTCTTTAATTCATTTTTTCGCTTGTTTCTGAGCCCTTAAAGCCTCAATTTCAACCCTTTGTTGATCACGTTCGTCTTGCATGGATTGTTTTTCATCGCCATTGTGATTCACATGAGACATAGTAGTGTGCTCATTATTTTCTTTTACCCCTTGCACCTCTAGGGGTTGAGCGTTTTGTACATTCAGATCCATCCGAACTGGTGGTTTTGAATATGAAATTTAGGTACCGTCGCCTCCCACTATGGTCGCCAATTTGGTGTGAATAATTTATAATCATGATGGACCAGATCAGAATGTCCATGATATGCTTAGGGTAAAATATACCTAAACTACCTCTCCAGATAAAACGTCCTTCCAAAGATATCCGAACCTATCATACTCGATGTATATTGTAAATAAATTTTGTATAGCATATCCGTATTGATAAACTTAAAAGTATAAAGCGTTATTAATATTTTTATTTTTTTTGCAAACGGATAACTTACCCCGTTTATTTATTTAAATAGATTTGATAAATTTTATAAAAATGGCATCGCAGTATAGAAATATAGGGTGGAAAAATTCTAAAATAAAAGGACGTTTATAACAAAAAGTTGGACCACACCCTTTTGTAGCCATGCCAAAGTTGCCATGACTCATGAGCTAATTTCAGAAGCTAAAGAAACATTAAAAGATATATCAAATATGGAGAGTCCTGGAAAGTAGAGAGCGAAACAAAGACCGTTAGTTGTTATTATTTATTAAGAGTGAAGCTGATGCTCACTTCTCCTTCTCTTCTCGTACGCAACACGCAACAAATTTTCCGATCTATCCGTTTCCATTGTTACACAATTTCTCTCTCTCTAACCTCCACACTGCTCCGAAATCTGTAATCTCTCCGTTCATAATGCTTCAATCGTAATTCGATACACCTCTCTATACTCATAAATCCGATTTATCGGTAACCTAAATAATCCCATTTGATTTTCTCAAAGATGGACGATTCATCATCAGCATCATCAGCATCATCGATCGATCCTTCTTCTTCATCTCATTCTCCGTGGTCGATATTCACCAATTTTCCTCTCGTTTCTGCTATTCTTTCTTTTGCCATTGCTCAATCCATCAAGTTCTTCACTATCTGGTACATCTCTGTATATTTATATTTAGATCCTGTCATTCTAATCCGAATTTTCTTTTAACTAATCAATGAAAAATTTAGATGTGCGAGCGTCATGACGCTCGCTCCTTAAAACTGTTATCTCTTTAGATAATCATTGCTAATATTAGATTTTCTCATAAAAATGCTTATGATCGAATGTCGCTAATTTGATATCTACAAAATCGTAGCTCTGTATATATATGTATTTTGGTGGTTATATCTCTATCGATTTGTATTGGAGTTCTGTTATTTTCCACCTTAAGAGTTTAAGCTTTGATTAGATTTGCAGGTATAAAGAAAAACGATGGGATTTCAAGCAATTAGTAGGATCCGGAGGGATGCCATCCTCGCATTCTTCAACCGTGACTGCTCTCGCTGTGGCGATTGGGTTACAAGAAGGCTTTGGTGGAGCACTTTTTGCGGCTGCGTTAATCTTAGCATGTATTGTATGTCCATCTCCTCAAATTATGTCAATAAAGCTAACTTTCATTTTTTTAGTACCTTTTATAATATTCGAAGATCAATTGTTAGATTCGTGATAGAAAAAGGAAAGAAACAACTTTCGTTTTCGGTAGTAGTAATGTAGGATATATAACCTTACGGCTATGGATTGATTTGAGTCGAGCCAAATATCTGCTTATATGAGTCGAATTCGAGCTGGAGCACAGCTCCATTTGTTTTCAAGTAACTGAACTCGATTTGAACTTGTCTCCCCATCCTATGTCGAATGGAAGTTGAGCCCATGCTCGAACCGGCTGATGTATTACAAAATGATGTCGAGATCTTTAATATGTGATAGTCAATCTATGTATAAATTATTGCTTTGCTAATAGATGGATATTAAATAGGAATAACTTTATGGCAGGTAATGTATGATGCAACCGGTGTAAGATTGCAGGCTGGACGCCAAGCCGAGGTTTGATCCCTCTATTTCTCAAAATGCTATTCCTTTGTTGTTGTTTTTATATATAACCCCAAATCGGTTTTCTCCTGTCAGGTCTTGAATCAGATTGTGTATGAACTTCCTGCTGAACATCCTTTAGCCGATAGCAGACCATTACGGGAACTTCTCGGTCATACCCCTCTTCAGGTTTGTGATATAACACCGGCTATTCTCAAGTAAATAACTTGTGGATCCATGTTCAAAAGCGAAAAAAATTAATCAGTAATCCTCGTGTTCCGTGATTGTCTCAATTATAGTCTTCGTAGGTTTGTTGTCGGACTGGTACAATTAGTGAATGATAGAAGTTTGATCATGCAACCCAAAGTTTACAAGTAAAATTTAAAATCAAATAGTTCGTATTGATTTTATTATTTGACTTTTATATCGAATGATGAAACTTATATACCAGATTGTAGACAGCAAATTCTATTAGCATTACTGCAAATTTGTGTCACATGTTATATGAACTAGCTACTAATGTGCTATGTACAACTTCCTTTGCTTCCTAATCCAGGTTACTGCTGGTGCTACGCTTGGGATCTTTACATCTCTCGTCGGTTATGTTATCGTCCTGGTTTGTAGTATATCTAAAACATGAACTAAAGTTGGGTGTCGGATAAAGATGATGCACTAGTACAAGATTGCATCTTACATAGTAAAATACTTTTTTTTCACGTTGTCCATAAAATTAAATTATTGTAGACGCTTATTCATTCTTACTATAATTTATTTTTGTAGATATAGATTATCGAATTCATTAGCTACAAACAGCGGAATGCCGCTAATTATTCCACAATTACGACAAAAGCAATAAATTACAATAGAATAACATTAAAAAACTAATCAGGTTGATAGATCTCAATGTTGGATGTGACCCACTTTATTGACCAAGCCGGGTCGTTTACATAGAGAGGAGAGGACCCAATTAGACGTATCGACCACCTCGTATATTGAGCCGGAGGTGATGCAGTTAGAAATAGTCGATGCTGTCTAATTAAACAAGAACGACAGAGCAGTGAGAGTATATGATATAGCATTCTATTTATCAATACCTAACAATAGAGAAAACTTGTTATCAATTGATAGAGGTCTTTTGAACAAAAGAGAAAAGTATATCAGATACCCTAGCCCCTCTCTTGTTCTTGTTCAAGAACACCACAAGGAACCACAAGGAACGGGAACTAGTCCCTCTTAGAAACCGTTCAGTTTACCAGGGCTGAGAAGTCAGGGTGATTGGCCACTACTCACGACGCAATAACTAGCGGCACCCACAGCGCTGATAGAGAAGCTTACAACAAATCTAATCTGGCGCGTGCGGGTAGTTATTGTGTCATGGGGTCAAGTTATATATACTTTAAGTCACAAATTTGAGTTTATCGTTCCAAATTTTGACAAAAATACCTGGTATATAATTTTTTTTAATTAACTTTCATCCACCTCATTTTTTTTTTACGCTCTCTAGCTTATTTTTAAAACTTTCCAGTTCCCTCTAATTTATTTGGCGAACTAAAATATAAAAACTTAGTGTTAGTATCAAAATTAAGATTATAAATGAATTTAGTAAAATAAATCATAATTTTAGTTTTTCAGCCAGAATTCGGCCCGAGTAGGTACAGGAGGGCGCACCGTAATTTTAAAAAATAAAATAAAATAAAATACTAATCGAACCGATCTAACTGGAAATATGTTTTGACGATTTTATATTAATTTTAACAATTTTGATTTATTTGGATTGTATTGGTTTAGTTTTAATTTCTCAATTTTATGCGAATAAAACTGACCTTTTTCTTAGTACCAGTCCATTGACCATTCTTTTGAATGATTCCCGTTCCTAACATTTTTATCATATCTATGAGTGTTAATCCGGTAGATTATCAAAAGGAAAAGAATAATATAGACTAAAATTTGAAAACAGAAACAACAAAGTTTAAAATAAAATAAGAGAGTGTCATACATAACTCTTATCTGCAAAAGACTGTCCCCATTAATTCCAGTTACCATTACTTTGTGACAGATGGAAGATCTTGAACTTTTGATACTACTTTGAACTGGATTTCAACCACCAAAAACACATACATTAACTGGATCTCCAAAAACTTTCCCCATTAGCTTCACTTACCACTATTACTCTCTGTGGTTGATGTTTCTAGCTAAGTGCGTGACATGACAAAACTTAAAAGAGGTATGGAAGATCTTCAACCTTTGATACCACCTTGAACTCGATTTCGACCACCATAGCATTGTCTTTTATGTAACCATTTGACGGCAGATTCAATTCGGAAAGAGACAACATATCTACAACACCCCAACATTTGCTCGGGGAAGTAAAATAACCAGCAATAACTGCAATATATATATCGATATGGATGGTATTATTTTACAACATGCAATGTATCATATGGGACATTAGTCACATTACTCATATTATAAATTTCCCTACAAGTATGTTATATAATATATAGTGATAGGAAAGAAGACACAAACCAGGATCCTGGACGTCCTGGCCTTTGATTTGATCCTTCACTTTTAGTATCCATTCTGCATAAACTTTTCTTCCGGATTCTAGAGACGGGTTAGTCTGTATTTCTAAGAACAACGACACGTATTTGTCTTTTGCATTTCCATATCCTTTGGGATGAATGCATAATTTCCTGAAAATCAAGCAGAAGTAACAATATTAAGATTTATAAAGTTTATTAGATGACAACGAAGCATATGTATAGCGGTTGTTTTTGGAAGTAGATCAAAAGCATCATATTAGTGTTAAACCCGCGAGTTCATATTTATATAAAGAAGCGGAATATAAGATATCCATGTTCTCTCTTGGGGGAGTTTTGTTCAGATTTTTCGATAAATTCTGAAGTTTTATTTTAAGAATGTAAGTTGAAATCATTTTGGTGGATCTCCAAAATTTTGAACCGGATAAAATCAGAGCGTTTTCTTTGTACAATGGGAACGAACGAATATTTTTATTGTTGTAATCTTTCATTCTTAACAAAACCATACTTATATATTCAACCAAAATACTCAAACTATAAAACATTTTTATGTCCAAAAAGCGGCTACAATTTAAAAAGATAAAACCGACCAAGAAAAATTCAAATTTGAATTCAAAAGTTCAATGAATTTTCAGAATAGGTTTATCATTCAAAATAAAATTGAACCCTCAGGCGATCCTCTAATCATAATATATCCTAACAGGCGTACATCTTACCCTCTCCAATTTGCTCGATAATATATTATGACTATATTGATCGACGATATTACACTAAAATATCCAACATTCTAAAAAAATAATATTAATATTAAGACATTTGAAGTGCCTATAAACAAAATTGTAGGTATATAAATAAAAGCATATGTATAATTGTTCTTTTGAAGTGGATCGAAAACAAAAGACGTCCGTGCGGGTTTTCGGATTTAAAAGACACAATCTCATACTTAGTGTTGAGATCATTTCATATTTATATACGAAATAGAATAGACAGTGCTTGAAATTTACAAAACCCATAAGCAAAATTACTGAGGAACGCACGGAGATGAGGTATTCCCAACATAAGAAACAATATTAAAACATTTGCAGCTTATAAAACTTAATAAACAAAATTGGTGGCGAACGTATAAAAGTGGAATATACCGTACTTTTACTTATAAAAAAAACACATTTGAAGTTTATAAAATTTATAAGCGAAATTTGGTGACGAACAACCCAAATATACTGTACCCATATTTCCAACACAAAAAAGATAGTAGGACATTTGAAGTTTACAGAACGTATAAAAAAAGTTGCATACCATTTTTGGTCACCCATGACAAACACCTCAGATGCATACGATTGTAGATCAAGTGTCGTAAAATTATGAATCTTCCAAGTGAAAGTGTTGTTAGAAACAAGTTTGTTGATTGACAAGCTTTCTCCAGAGCCATTAAATTTGATAACAAATATCTCTGCCCCAAAGAAACAGGTGTCCTCTACTAGATATCCACGTGAAGCATTCTTCAAATATTGAAGTGGAAGTAACTTATCAATGCCCCATTTGGTCTTCCTCCGATGGAAACGTCTTATTCTTCCACCACTCTCTATAAAAAAAATAGTAAACATATTTTTTAAAAGCTAACTAGAAAATAACTTTTGTTTCATGATACATGTCGATTCCATTTTCTAAGGCAGGATTGATTACATATATTCCACTTTCCACCAATAAAATAATTAACATTTACACAACTTATCAGTTCCATCCATCAATTTTTTTTTAAATATTCATAAGAGAACTTTAAACGACTAATATTATGAAACACAAAAAATATCTGAATAAATGTGATAACATGTCTTTCTAAAAAAAATTCTTTCATAAATGAAATAGTTACCTTTCGGTACAAGTTACTAACTCCTCCGATCAAATCTAAAAATTTAAAACTTGTCCCACACAAATTAATATTAATATTATAAAACGGGTTGAGTAATAAACTTGGAAATCCAAAAAAGTGTACCCTGTATGGTCAAATAGTTGTCTCGAAATTGATCATACACCAAAAACTTGAAACTGGCATGAACTTCCCATCCAGGAGATGGTTTGTTTGACTCTGAAAACTCTAAATCCATTGAGAGATGCCCCTCCCCATTTAGTTTCTTGTTTCCCGGATGCCCCTCCCCATTTAGTTTCTTGTTTCCCTCCGGATAAACTAATAGTTTCCTGCACAATTACTACAATCTAAAAACAGACGAAAAAATGAAGAAGATTACCATGTGAATGTGATGATTACCATTTGTAACCATCAACTTCGAAATCAGCAGACTCCAAGTAATCAGTTTCCAAGGTAGCAAGTGAGGAGAAAGATTCAATTCGGAATGTGTAATGAGCTGGTGGCAGATCTCTTGTTGTTCGAATGATCGCTGTTCACATACATCAAATGATTTATATACAAATTTTAAGATCATCTTAGATACCACAGAAACAAAGTTAAAAGTAGAGTAGTATATTGGAGAACAACAGAAATCATCATACGAAGCTGGTCTTCAGTAAAATAATTGCCAAGCTGCCTTGTCATCTTGCAAATCTATGAGTAAATTTTATTGGTTGGTTTAGTTACTCCCTCAGTCCCATTATATTATATTTGATGTTCTAGACAAATATATTTGTCCTAATTTAATTGACGTTTCCAACTTTCAAGATGGTATTAATAGCTACATGGGACAGACTTTTTATAATTTCAAAATCAATAATGACCTTTCTTAATTAATGTGCTAAAACGTCTAATCCAATGGGACAGAGGGATTAAGAGCATGTGATAAAATATAAGGATTATATCAAAAATAGTTTATCCAAAAGTCTCTTTTATTTATTTAGTCTTTCAATTTTAAAATTATCGTCATAGATCCTTCACCTATTTTATTTTTATTTTATTTAGTCCTTCAATTTTAAAATCATAGATAAATATTTTTAATTTTTTGAAATTTATGAATCTAATATATTTTAATTTTTTAAAAAAAATTATTTTTGATTAAATTTATAAATTTCCAACGTATAAAACACCGTTGATTTAAAAATTAAAAAATTAAATAAAAAAGAAATAGTCCAAAAAAACGTCATCACAATTTTAAAATTAAGAGATTAAGTAAAAAAACAAATATTGTCCGAGGACTATTTGCCAAATCTCGATCAAAATCCCGCGATTCTCAAGACGACTGTTAAAGACTTTGGATTATGACAATTGAGTGATTGACAATAGCCAATGAATGACCAGTGCTAGCATTTGCAGCATCATCTTTTCAGCTGACATTTTGCCAAACACTATTTGTGACAGTACTTTCAGTGAATTAATCTTAGCTAAAAACCGTGTCAAAGTCATGTCGATGGATGTTCGGTTTTTGTTGTATTCGCGCCACTAAACTTCATTTTTTTTTCAAAATGAGTCATTAATGTTTCAAATTATTGCATTTTTATCATTGATTGACGCGTACAAATTAACAAAAAGCTAACGCATCACAGCTCAATATACCTCTCCGCATTCCATATACGGTCTTCCATTATATCCTGTCAAAAATAGCATTGTTGATTAATTTTTTACTTTTTATTTTTGACTTTTCTACTGCTACCTACTATTTATATATTAAATGGGTTCATTTGATATTTGATTTAATATTTTCTTAAGTTGATTACATGTATAGAATAAGCCATACCCCATCAACATTACTGGTTGATTACTTATTCTATATATGATCTAATTAAAAGATATTAATTCCAATATCAAATGAGTCCGCTTAATAAAATAAATGGATCAAGTTTATATAAAAATAATAATATAAATGTTTGATGTAAAAATAAATAAAATACATAAAATTAAGTAAAAAGTTAAAATAAAAAGTAAAAAATAAAAGTAAAAGTAAAAGGTAAAAGATAAAAATTAATGAAAATGGTATTTTAGACAGAATTTAACGGGTGACCGTATATGAAATATGAAGGGGTACATTAGAGTAACACGTGTCAGTCTCCTGTTAATTTGCACGCGCCAATGGCAATAATGCAACGATTTTAAACATCAGTGACTCGTTTTGGGGACGAAAGAAGCTTAGTGACACGCATGCAACATATGTCAAACACCGATGACTTGATAAGGTTTTTAGCTATTAATCTTACATATGTCATATGTAATGTGCGTTAAGAGTGAATTTCATCTCTCTTACTATTTTTTTTATAACTAAAATGAGATATTTATTAAAATAAAGAAAGTTTACACACACGCGTGAAATTGAAATTAAAGACTAAGGACCCTATACAAACCCTAAAGCCCAAATCAAAACCTTAACTTAATACATGTTCTTAAAGCTATAAGAAGAACTCCATTGAGCAGCCACCAATAAACAAACACCTTTAACACCCCCAAATGCTTAGAATCAACGAAGACTAGGAAGACGCCAATGCGAAAACCATCATGACCAAAGCTACCAACTTCAGGGACAAATCCAGCAGATCGAAATAAGCATCATCATGATTCCATCATCAAGCCAACAGAAGACCAACAGCATTGTGAAAAGCAGCACCAACTCAGCCACCAATGAGCAACCAACTTCTCAGCAACAAGAAACCAACTTCAGATGCAAACCTTACAACAAGCCAGGACCACCACAGCACCAGTGCTACGATCACCAAGGACTCACAACAACATATAGACTCCGACCAATCCAACAAGAAAAGCGACAACAACAAGGTAATGAGAACAAGTCAGATTCTTAAATAAAACATTGTAAGCATATCAATGTCATATATCAAACAGTTATGTAACCAAGATTTAATGCTTCAAGAATCATAATAGCTTTTAAAGCAATAGGAATAGAGTTAACTGTTATATTGAAAGTTGTTTTCTGACATATAGTGTAATGAGCTAGCCAATCAGCAGCATGATTTTGCTCTCTAAAAACATGAGTAATAGTCATGCTGCTGTGGAGCAAATTACGAATGCAATGAATAACCGGTTTAATAAACCAAGCTAAAACGAGAGTCCTATTAGTAACCCAATTAATGGCAGTTAAAGAATCAGATTCTATGTCCACACACGTCCAGTTATTCACCTTGCAAAGCAGCAGACCATCTAATATTACATGAATCTCAACAAATAAGGGTGACAACTTACCATATAAGTAGCTCTGACCTTTAACTATACTACCATTGCTATCTCGAATTATGACAGCACCACTGGCCTCTCCATTCTTTAAACAAGAGGCATCCACATTCATCTTAAGCCTACCAGAAGGAGGCATGACCCACTTAACATACATAGGTCTATTAGCAAGACTAACATGATTACAACAACCTAAACTAGTAGCAGCTTTAGGATATGAAGACCAATTAGATTTACTTATCACTTTGTTCTTGTCAAAATTTTGAATGACTGAAATAATATGGTTAATAATAGCAGTATTAGAAGTTTTAATGCCTTTGATCTTAAGCTGGTTTCTCGCTTTCCAATTACTGTGAAGAATAAGAGAGGGAATGATACTTCTGACTTGTACTTTAGAAGCCCTAGCACCCTGCCATAGCTTAGAAATAACCTTAATGCTCATCTGCCTATTCATGTATATTCTAAAAATGACACCAAAATGAATCCAGATTGACCAAGCAAAATCACAAGAAACAAAAAGATGTCCAATAGTTTCACAACCATCACAGAACAAGCATTTAGAAGCCAAAACAACACCTCTCTTTTGAAGAACAGAATCAACAGCAACAAAATTTTTAAGAATCTCCCAGTGAAAGAAAGAACTTTTACTATGAGTTAAAGAATTCCAAATGCTTTTATAAACAGAATCAGTATCAAACTTTCTTCTAACACCCTCCCAAGTATCCTTAAGACTGTACTTACCATTCTTAGCAAGAGACCAAACCATTACATCAAGACTATTATCATTAATATGAATACTCCTAATGCTACTAATAACATCAGGACTAATAAAGCTTTCAACAGAAGATAAATCCCAAGAGCTGTTAAACCAATAAGAGCTAACCTTCTCAGGAGTGAACCACAAGTTATTATCATTGTAGTTAAAAGAAATAAAAGGACCAGAACCAGTCCAGTTGTCCAACCAAAAATCAACCATACCATTACCAATCTTCCACTTGATGAAACATTCAGCTTTATCACGAACACTAATCATTCTCTTCCAAACCAAAGAACCAGCCTTCAAGGGACTAACTTGCAAGGGATGATGCTTACTGCAATAGATACTATGCATAACATTAGCCCAAAAAGTATTATTCTCCCTAAAAGCAGCCCAAAGATTGAAAGAGATAGCAGTCTGCACATCATCCATATTCCTCACATTCAGCCCACCCTCACTATAACTCTTGCATAGATTAGACCAGCTACACCAATGAACCTTTTTACCATAATGAGAAGAACCCCAAACAAACTTATTCAGCATGATTTCTAACTTATAAATGATACCTTTGGGAAAGACATTAGAATACATCCAATAAAGGATAATACTAGAAAGAACTGATTTCACCAGCATAAGCCTTCCTGCAAAAGAAAGCTTAGCAATATTCCAATCCTCAATTTTACTACTGACCTTACAAATAAGCTTATTGAAGTTGCTGCATTTATTGTTAGTACTTATGATAACACCTAGATAATCTGTAGGCAGCTGACTAGAAGAGAAACCAGATTGATTAACAACAATGTCAATCTTATTAACATCAATACCTTTAGCCATTAACACCTTAGTTTTCTCCTTGTTCACAACCTAGCCAGAAAGATACTGATACTTGTCCAAAAAACTACAAAGCTTGCTAACAGTTGTATCTTTGCAATTCAAAAAAAGCAGAATATCATCAGCAAAAGCTAAGCTATTAACACAGATATTACTTCTACATTTATACTTCATGCTCTTGTTATTTAGAATCAAAGCATTAAAACCCCTAATGAACAACTCTTCAGCAATAATAAAAAGAAAGGGTGAGATAGGATCACCTTGACGCAGACCTTTTGTAGTGTTAAAATAACCAAAGCTCTCACCATTCACAAGGATAGAAACATTCACAA
Organism: Limnanthes douglasii subsp. nivea; assembly: GCA_036936605.1. Lineage (NCBI taxonomy): Eukaryota > Viridiplantae > Streptophyta > Magnoliopsida > Brassicales > Limnanthaceae > Limnanthes > Limnanthes douglasii. The sequence goes on from JAUPFV010000002.1 coordinate 274,096,020, forward strand.
ACTGAATAATTTTCTTAATAAGACATATGAACCTAGATGAAAACCCAAATTTATCTAGAACTTTAAAAATAAAATCATGCTTGAGCTTATCAAACGCCTTAGACATATCAAGCTGAACCACAATATTATTATGCTTAACTTTCCTATTTAAGTCACAAATGAGCTCCTTGCAAATCAGAATATTATCATTAATATTTCTGCCAGGAACAAACCCTCCCTGGTTAGGAGTGATCAAACTAGGCAGAAACAAGGCCATCCTAGAAACAATTATCTTAGACATAATTCGATTAATCACAGAGCAAAGACTAATAGGCCGATAATCTTTCCAAGTTATAGGATTATTCACCTTAGGCAGCAAACAAACACCAGTAGAAAAATACCCTTAGGAATACATCTACCATTTAAGAAATCATTCATAGCATTTAACATGTCTACTTTAATAATGTGCCAACAATGATTATAGAAATTAACTGTAAATCCATCCATACCAGGAGCACTAGACGTATTCATAGACTTGATGACATTTCTCAGCTCACTATCATCAATAGGCTTAAGAATGCTCCTGTTAATATCAGCAGTAACAAGGCTAGGGATATAGTTAAAAATATCATCATTAAGTCTATTAACATCATCCATATGAGAATTAGTGAGAGCATTTTGAAAGAAAGACACAGCAGAAAGACCAATCTCAGAGGATTCAGAAAGCCAAACCTCACCACATCTGATACCTTTAATACTATTGCGCCTTCTTTTCTTTTGCACAAAGCTATGGTAAAAGCTAGTGTTTCTGTCCCCCTCAAGCAACCATTTGCTATAGTATTGTTGCTTCCAATAAATCTCCTCCATTCTGTGAGCTTTGATAAGAAGAGCATTAGCCTTAAGAAGCTCAGATTTGGACACAGCAGACTGACAATTCTGATGCTGTAACTCTTTTTGTAAAACCATGTCTTCCATGCTTTGCACCTTGCTAAAGATATTACCAACCACCTCCTTATTCCACAACTTTAATCCCTTCTTCAATCTTTTCAGCTTATTCTAGAACATGAATAAAGGATCACCAGTCATATCACCTCTCCAATTTTCTTCAACAAAAGGAAGAAAAGTCTCTTCTAATAACCATATTTCCTGAAACTTAAAACCAGCTTTGCCTTTCATAGCATTATTAGCAAAAGAAATAACCATGGGCATATGATCAGATCCCGTTCTAGCAAGATGATAAACTTTAGTAGTGTTAAACATGCTGATCCATTTATTATTAGAAAAAACCCGGTCCAATCTCTTCCATTTAGAACCATTAGACCAAGTAAACTTGGATAATGTAACCAACATCCTCAATATCACAAGTGCTTATCATGTCATTAAAATCATTAGTGCTATTCAAACAAAAAGAACTACAACCCAATTGATTATCAATAGAGCAAACAGCATTGAAATCACCACAGATTAACCAACCTAATTCAGTAACAGCAATACTCTTAAGAAAATTCCACAACTCAACTCTATTGACTCTTTGACATTTAGCATAAACAATAGAAATCATAACATGCTGACTGTCATTTAATAAACTAACTTTAATGTTAAGACACTGATTCATATCATTCAAAATTTCAACAGAAACATCATATTTCCAGAAAATCCAAATTTTGTTACTTACATTAAAAGCAAAGTTATCATAACCTATCTTAGCAGCAACATTAGCAATATTATCACAACTCACTAAAGGTTCTTGAATTGCAATTAACTTAGCTTTATTTTTAATAGCAAGATACTTGAGCCTACGAACAGAAGCTTTATCCTTGATACCACGAATATTCCAATTTATAAAACTAATCATTTAAAGAGTTTGTGGATTTAGATTTACTTGAACTGTTGAACTGTAAAGCCTTAATAATCTTGCTTCTAGTATTCCTCTTGCCTTTAGCTATCTTGATTTTCTTGTCAAATATTTACTTAAAACTAGATTCACCCTCCCCTTCACCTTCACTCTTATTCTGATTACTAAACCTACTCCTTTGTTCATCCTCCTCTTCTATAACATCCTTCTTTTGTTCACCATCCATCTGATCATTCTTATCCTTCTGCTTATTAGCTTTGAGTAAAACATGCTGAACATTAGCTTCCTTATTCTGAACAGACTCCTTATTCTGAGGTTTACCCCCAAATCTCTTACTACTCTCCATATCATTCTGACTTACGATAAAACTCAGGAGAGTTAGACACCCATTTCCTAGTAGGAGAATGCTGCAAACTTCTCGAATTAACATTAGGGGACTCTTCATCATCAGAAACCATATTAACATACCCATTATTATCTGTTAACCCCAAATTAAGCGTTTCAATGGCCTCAATTATCTCTCCTTGTTCAGGAGTCTTACAGCCTTCAACATCATTCCCAAGCACAATCTTTTCATCTTTCTTCACCCATTGCTTAGTTATGACAGACTTGATCTTATTAGTTATTAAACCTTCAACATCTTCTTGACTCTTGGAAATCTTCTTACAACCCTCCATACTATGGCCTAGATGATAGCACTTTTCACAGTATACTGGCATATTAGTGTATTTTATCTTGGTCCAGAAACCAAAATTCTCACCAAATCCAATCCAGACATCTGATGGAGGCTTAGTAGTAACATCAATCTCGACCAAGGCTGAACATTGTGAAAACAATCTGTTTTCATCAGGAAATTTCACAACTAAAACTTCACCCAACATCGAAGCCACAGATTTAACTACACTTTCATCATATAGAACTTCTGGAATATCAAACTTAACCCAGACCGGAGCCACAACTGATTCTTTTGACAAATCATTAGACCATTTCAAAAGACGCATAACTGAAGAATCCATAGTCCAAACAGCTCTATGGAATAACTTAGCATAATCATACTTAGCATTAAACTCAAATATGACATGCCTTGAGTCCCATAATCTAAATCTAAAAGGTTCCCTAAATTTGAAAGATTCAAGAAACTTACTCAGAACAACTCTTTTCGGCACTCCATGTGTCAATTTTCCAACAAGTGAGTGTTTCGATTTGGATTTCAGTTTATCAAGCGTTCCTTTATCGAATTGAATCGATAAATGATCATTCTTAAATTCCTTCCATTCTGGCTCAAACTGATCCTTCTCCTGTTTTGAAATACTTTTCTTTAAAACTTCAGCATAAGAGTTTGATTTACTTCCCATATGATCCTTACCAGATTCTTGATGAAGAGCTGGAAACTCTTCTATATTAAGAACATTAAACGCCATATCCGGTTACAAAAAGATACTCTGTTTTTAATGAAAAACAGAGACCAAGAAGAGAACACCGAAACGCCAAAATTAAACACCTTAAACTCTGAAGAACAGAGAAACGAGAGAGAAGGAGGAAAACAAAGGGACAATTAATCGGAAAGAGGACCGGCGATCAAATCGGAAGCGCCGATCTTGGCGCCCACTTGGAGCAACCTCCTTATTTGGTGTCCAGGTTGCCTATTCTTCCCTCTCTCTTACTATTAAATATCCTAAAATAATGTCAAACATGCTTTGAACTAAGAGTGAATTTCCTCTCTCTTACTATTAGATATCCTAAAATAATGTTAAACATGCTTTGAACTGTTAAAATAAATTAAATACACGGACGAACATACACATTTTATAAATATATAGGTTGCGATCTCAAAAACATTACTCGAACGAATCTATAAAAAAATATTTTTAAACATCCAAAAATCAATATACGATTAACCAAATTTACGAAAGAATGATTTAGATTTGATGTTCAAGATGACTAATAAATATATGTAAAAATAATGTAATAAAATTAAGCATACAATATAACGTTTAACATATTTTGAATTGTTAAAATAAATTAAATCCATGGACAACCGACATATTTTATAGATAAGTAGGTTAAATAAAGTTTTTTTTAACAAAATATTACGTGATTCATATAATCATCTTTTCATTATTTATTTGTCACCTCACTTATCTCTCAAATATCTATAGTTATTTCACTATTTTAAAAAATATGTTGCTCACGTAAATGCAACACCATAGTCACGTCATATCGCACATTGCATAACAATATCTTCTTATATTTATAGGTTTAGAAGAAAAAAAACTCTAATTCTTCATTAGGCGCTCCATATTAGAGCACATTAATCAATTACCAAAATACTCATAATTTTTTAATATAGAAAACTTTATAAATAGTAAATCATAATTAATATAGAAGACTAGATTAATATAGAGAGATTAATATAGAGAGACTAATTAATGTATGGATATAAATATATGAGGCCCAATTAATATATAAGATCGAGCAAATAGAGAACATTGATTCAACCCAGCTTTGGTGCTACGGTCCAGCTTGCTTCGGATCAAGTGTTGCTTCGGATTAGCTCGCTTCAGACCAGCCCTCTTTGGCTCAACAAATATCTTATTCGACACAATCAGATAACATACGTCTTTGCAACTAAGTCGCATCTTAAGCTTCAAAGAGTTTCAACATTTTTTTCCTATACATGTCCATGATAGATCCAACTATTCCATTTAATTCTCTCGTATTATCTTTGTTGATGAGTAACTTCTAGCCTACACCTAATAATTCTTCACCTAGGCTTAAAATAACTCCAATATCTGTTACACCCATTGTCCAAGTTTTTAGAGATCAACTCATTTGTATTCCATACTTGCATTATTTTTATATAGTTCGTGAGCTTCAAAATTGATAATACCTTAGTTAAAGCATTTTAAAGATTTTATTCGCTAGCAATTTTAGCCATATTCGATTGCTTCTTCTCCACCATGTCTCGGATGAAGTGCAACTTGACGCATACATGTTTAGTTTGCTCAAGGAACTCTAGATTCTTCATTAAACAAAAAACAGTATTATTATCACAAAACAGAACTTCATCTTGCTCCAAACAAGTGAGTTTACTCAACAACCTTTCAACTAAATAGTTTCTTTTATAGTTGTCGAACAACCATATACTCACCTTTTATAAACGCTAACACAACGACCTTTTATATAATACTTCCAGCTAACCATTTCTCCAAGCACAATACACGGATAACCTAAAGTAGATTTTTTGTGTCGATGCAGCATGTACAATTGAATGCTACATACCCTCATAGATGTATTTTTGTTAATGATATATGCAGTCATTGTTACGACTTCTCCTTAAAACCTTCGATCCATTATAGTTTTATGAAGCACACATCTAACCCATAGGAGACTATGCATAACAAACATGCTAGACCAGACATAATTAATAATGCGAGACCATAAATAAAAAACATGCGAGACGAAGTATAATAACTCATTCAAGATCAAGTATAATAAATTTGAGGGGTCAAAAATTATTAAATCATGTGATACGAGGCATAAGAAATCATGCAAGACGAGACATTTTTTTAAGACAAACAAAACTAGGTATATTGATGATTTGTTTTGCTAGACCAAGTAACTCTGGTCTCGCATCTTTATCATCAAGTAGTAAATGTCTCGTATGTTTATTTATGCATGGTCTCGCATGTTTATTTATACATGTTCTCACATGTTTTTTATGTGTGGTCTCGCATGTTTGGTTATGCTTGGTCTCGCATGTTTGGTTATGCTTGGTCTCGCATGTTACTGGGAAAAAAATATCATTAATAGATCTAGTTTTGTTCGTATTAAGAAACAAAAACGATTTAATTTGGTTCAAAGAATGAAAATAGGGTTACTTTTGGGTTTTCACCATGCTTAAGGTATCTATTAATAGTTCACCATTTTAGGTATTATGTGGTAATGAGATACTTGGTTGTGTATTTATAGATATTCATCCTTTATTAATTGGGGTTCCAGACTCCAATTTGATCTAAACCTATGATAATTCTTCACCTTAATAGATCTTTTCCCTAGTTATGCCAGTTCAAACACTTGTAGAGTGGTGATGTTAGTTATCATCACTTCAGAGATGTCAAAGATCGATACTATCATTTCTACTACAGCTCATTTCAAAACTTGTTAATGGTAAATGATGATATGAGTGAGTTAGATAGTGAGTTAAGGATAGGTTTCATATTTGTTCGGGGATCTTGAGAAAACGGGTTCCTATCGACAAAACAAACTCGCGCCAAATCCGACTTACCTGAAGAAAAAAAGTACAGACCCGGGCCTCACCGAACCTCCATTAATTCTTATTTATTTTTGCTTTAAAATATTTGTCATACACTTCAAATTCTTTTATTTTAATTTTGATTTGTTCCATCTTACCTTTGTTTTATAAAATTGAAGAAGTTATTATTTTTCCTATGTTTGCACACGAGGAGAAGCTTGTGAAGCTAAGTAAGTGGTGCTTTACAATAAATAACCTTTTTATCCAAGTTTTGGAATATAAATAAAGAGTTGAACCACAAAGTATGAAAAGTTGTTGTTTCCGATGAGGACATGATGAGATAAGCCTTGGGATGACCATCCAATATGTTATCTTTTCTATCCCGACATCAGGTTCCTAGCAAGTGGACATTAAAGATAAAATAAATTTAAACACTTCATAAATAAGCCAATTTTGTAGGGTAAAAGCTTGGAAAATGTGGTACTCAAAACGGAGGGACATGATAAAAATGTCAATGAGCCAGAGATTATTGTGTTCTATGACTATGTAAGGAAAGATAAAGATATTTTGATTGAGTACACTGGATCGAGTGAATTTGACTCAGTTTGAGGCAAAAAATGTGTTCATGCAGAGTCTATGCTATGTTGAGGCTTCTATGGGAACCTCTAAACTAAATATCCTATAAGCAAAATAAAATCCTATATCATCGATGCTCGTGATCTACCAAGGGTTGTGGCTCGGTATGCTAATATTGCCAAGGTCATTACTGCCACTACCAATAGATCCATGCCCAAGATATATTCTTGATATAATGCTTTTATCATGTAGGTAATATTTCGACCCCTAGATTTGCGTTATAATCCTTGAACTTCTATAGTTCATAAATAATTCATTTGTATAATTTAGGGCCTATTTGCTAAAAAGCAACTTAGTTTTCTTAATTTCTTCAGGTTGCTAAAAAGTCTAAAAAAACATGTAAAATATGATGATAAATACGAGAATCGATTGAAGTATTTGGAGGTTGGGATGATCGAGCATAAAAAGGTATATGAAGGGTAATTGAGAACTCATGGACAAGACAATTAGGAGCTCAGGAATTTGAAAATTTTCTGAAAAACCGAGGCTGGAAAGGTAGTGAGTCTCAAGGTGAAGGTAAAAGAGTTAAAACTAAATGTGATTGATATCTCTGAAACACACAGAGGAAGCTAAGTCCAATACTATCATTACTTGGAAAGACATACTTCTTGAACTTCTTGAAACCGTGGGAGGACTCATTTGATCAGGTATAATTTTTAGATTTCAAGAAATTTTCAATAAATTAGAGTTTGTCTAATTGAAAAGGAGTTTAGAGATGAGGATGAAGACAACAAAGTTAAAGATACCAAAGAGGAAACTTCTTATAAAGTTAGAATTTTAAAATTATTTGGTCGATGTTGCTGCTTAGGCTTCGTCCACCATCCTGCATAAACAATATACCATAACTGGAAATAGTAACAACAATGCTCTGAAATGGTGATTGTCTTTGTGATTAACCACTTTCTTGTTTTGTTTAATGAATTGGAACTAAATTCTCTGAAACAACATGAAAGTATGCTTTAAACCGCTCAAGTCTTTAAACAGTCATGACATTTTGCTATATTTAAACATAACTCTAGATCTTTGTTTTATTTATTTATATTGTGGATTTTTTTCCATTCTCATAATATAGTTCAAAGATTTGGCTCCACTCCGCCAAGAGGTGATCAAAATATGGTGGGGTAAAAGTCCATGATAAAGCTTTGGTTAAATATTAAGATAAATTGTAAATATTGGAGGTTTGATGAGCTCTTTGGCCAATTAAGATTTAAAATTAAAGCCAAAACACTTTACTTGTTCCCTTTTATAAGATGGATCAAATCGAGTCATCAATTTAGATTTTTGTAAAACTACTGATCAACTATGGTTGGAACACTTGACTTGTTCAGCTTGACTGAATCAACTTACTATTTTTGGTAGCTCCAGACAGGTATTTGACCAAATAATTTTGGAACACTTTACTTGTTTAGCCTGAGTGAATAAACTTACTACTTTTGAGCGTTTTAGAAAATATTTTACTAACTAAGGTTAGCAAAATTTACTTGTTCAGCTAGGGACTCAATAAGGTTGCCCCCTTTTTAAACATAAAACTCTCTTTCATTTTTAACACCGAAAACTTAATGAAAACTGATGTATTAGTGAATCGTCTATGTATGAACCTTATTAAACCTTCCTACACCACCAGAGTAGGAACGAGTATGCCACCAAAAATTACATCAAAATTACAAAAGGTTTACTTAATAAATTTTAAATTAATTACAAATTTACGACGAGTAAAACCTTAGGTGTTGGATAGTCCATGAATGCCAATTTTTTTAAAGCTTGGACCCTCTTTGTAATTTTGAAGGAACCTCACAGGTCATATCAACCTTACCAAACCCGAGATCACTAATATGTATGAAAATCTCTTGAGGACCTTGCCTCCTACCTTAAACTCACATGATCATACCCGCAAAGCATATGCGTCTCTTAAGTGTTTGATAATACATAAATCTTAAATAAGCCGTGGTATTTTCTTAATCTTTCAAGATCAATAATGTTTCTCTCATCATTCTATTCTTTGGAGTAATTGGACACCTTAAAAAGATTATAAAACGGTTTCTATTGGGACGACTGCATCCATGGCATCCATTAATATAAAAAAAATCTAACCAATATTAGTTTAATGTGTTTTTTACATTCCCACTAACTTCCTGGAGAAAGTCAGGCCATTTTCTTATGACCCATTATATGTCATTTTCAAATCATCCAAAATAATTTGATTGGTGACCTCTAATTGTCCAGTTTCTTGACGGCTAATGGCTGTTGAAAACTGTTTTATGTCTTTAGTTCGGTAGAAATAAGCGATATCCATATTTTAAAACTATAGGCCATTGTCAGTGATGATTGAATTTGGCATTCCGAACTTGTAAGAAATGTTAGTTGGAATAAAATTTATTACATCCTTAGCTTTTATCCTCGAGAGTGGTTCCCCCTCTATCCATTTTGAAAAGTAATCGATGTAAATAATAATGTGTTGACATCTTCTTGAAGAATCAGGTAAATGAACGACTAAGTTGAGGTCCCATATGCCAAAGAGAAAAAATTTGAATATTAACTCAAGCGGTACGACTGGATGATGAATTGTATTAGCAAAACACTGACATGTGTCATATTATTTCTTGCCCAAGAAAAGTAAGCAAGTAAAACTCTTCGTGTTAGTACCTTAAACCTGCAATGGGCCAAACAAAACTCGTCTTGAAGTTATTTTAAGATAACAATATATTTATCATGACCAAAGTATCACAATAAAAGACGACTTAGGCCTTTCTTATCTAATATTTCCTCTAATAACACAAATTTACAGGCTTCAAATTTTCACTTTCTAGCCAATACTTTTCTACTGGGGAGAGAATCGTTCGTTAGGATTTCTACAATTTATGTTCTTGAATTGTTTGAATCAATATTACATACTTTAAATATTTCTCTCCAACGTTGGCATATTTCCATACTAACCGATGGGCTCTCTTGAAGTAAGACCTAACGTTTGGGTTCGAAGCAAACTATTGAGACTAAGAGTTTTCCATTAACTTTTATATCGTCAGACTTTGTTTCTAATGAATGCTTTCAAATAGTTTTTCATCATCTTTCATGAATTTAAGATATTTCACCAAATGTTTCTTATGCGCCTAAGTTTTTCAAGGATATGGTTTATAGAAGTTGTGAATCACTAATCAGATACATCCTATTTTAACTTCATTTACATAGGCTAAATGAAGCGCCGCAATAGTCGCTTCTTACATTGTCTCATTATTTAATGTTTGAAAACCAAAACGGATGGTCTAATGCATCGCTCTCCAGAGGAATCCACTAATTAAACACATGATTCACATCTCAAAGAACTAAACCCCCATTAGTTCAGACCAACAATTCTGATTCTAGGTTTCAATTAAAGGTCCGGGTATTTTCGCATAAAATTCGGTTACAAAATAACTAAATCTTGAGATTTGATAATGGTAATTGATTCAAATTTTATATCAAAGTTTCCTAAATTCACTGATCATCAGTTAATAAACCATATATATTTGACTTTTGAGAATGTTTTTGTGCAAAAAATAATCTTAAACCATAATGGAATTATTTTGATAATAAGGTCTCATCTTTCTCACAACAATAATAAAATCTAATACTAACTTCTCAAGTTTTAAGTATCTAGTCTTCGATGCTAACAAGCTCTTGCTCACATCTACACACGCTTCAGACAGTTATCGGTTTCTTTTATCAAGATATATCATTCACAACATAGTTTGAGCCAACTAGGTAGATGAACAACTTCTCCATAGAATAATTTGGATAAAATATCTAGAGACAAAATATGTTATTTTATTTCATGTAATGATTTTTTCGCACTCGTTAGTCCAATGGAAACTACAAACTTTTATCAACACTTAGAAGAAAATTATCAGATGATTGCATTGCTAACATGCCCGTCAATATTTGCACATCTTTAATAGACTTGAGTGGTTGCATCTAATTCAAGGCGTCAAGTTACGGTTGATCGACATGTATCCCATTTTCTCTAACAAAATAACAGTGAACTTTCCAAATCAGATGTTAAAGGTGAAATTCTCTAGATTAATCTTAAGTTTAATGACTCTTAAGTTTTTGAAAGTATCAACCAGATCAACAATGTGTTTGTAATCTTCAGAGCTTTTAACCAACATATAATCATTAGAAACTTCCATATTTTTACCTATCTGACTAACAAACGTCTTGCTAACCAATATTTAATAAGTTTCCCCAATATTATTGAATATAAAGGGTATAATTTTATGGAAATGTAATACGCGGTTAGTTATAGTCAAAGTATGCATCCATAAAGTAAAAAAATCTATGGCTCAAAAATAAATCAACTAGTTGGTCAACCCTTAGAATCGGGGACGAGTCGTTAGGGAACGCATTGTTTAAATTTGTAAAATCGACACCCATTCTATAATTTCCATTATTCTTCTTAACCAAAATCGGGTTTGTTATCCATACATGGTACTAAAAATCCATAATGTAACCCATATTAGAAAGAGAATCCACTTGAGCAACTATTATTTTGAGTTTCTCAAACAAAAATATTATCATCTTCTTTATTATGGGTCTGACATTAAAATTGATTTACAACTTGTGACAAATGATTTCGGATGTGACACCAATAATATCCCATATGGACCAAGCAAAGATATATTAGATAAAAAAATCAATTCATTCATTTGATCACACATGAGCAATGTTTTGACTTTTAACCTCTTTTCTTCTTGAAAATATTATGTGTCAACATCATTCCCGGGGATGACCAAATTGAGGGCATCTCTAGGATCGTTGACATCTTTGACCTATATGTGAGGTCCTAATATATACCACTTCTTTAACGTTATAGATGTTGTATAACACACTGTAAATGATTTTTGGTTGTTTCTTATGATCTCTACCTTGCACCTTACAACCTACCACGTACCGTATGCATTATAGGAAGTGAGATTTTCCATAATAATGAAAATGATTCAAACTACTTTCTTATATTCATCAATTTCTAATATAACTTCACTTTTGAATTTTTCTGTAACAGAGGCACTCACCCATGTGAATTTAATCACGGTCATGTCCAAATGATCAATTTGTTTTGTGAGGGGGGGGGGGGGGGTTCTTCATCTTATCATATGTTTTATTTATGGATGCTATTAGGCTTACCAATATGATAATCCGTCCAAGACCGGACCGATAAAATTTATTCGAGACCGATCCAATAATATTCCAATGATCTTCTAAAGATTCTAAAAGATCCATAATATCTTTTAATAAAAATTCACAGATCTCGTGAAAACATGGAGTATTGTGCGTAGTTTTTATAACACAAGTGAAATTTTTACATGTAATTTCCATTTTTAACACTTTCTAATTTCTTTAGAACAAGACACAAAGTAGTGTTAAATAAATTTCCTATGATATTGTCGAATACCTTGTGTACAAATTGATGTTGTGCTATAAATCGATTTTTTTAAATGATGTTTAATTGCTTCATGTTGCATTTCGATTAAACACTGTATCCTACCTTAAAATAACTCAAAATTAAGCTTAATTGTATTGATAAACCGCTTCAGTTTCAAATGAGCTCTCTCAATGTGATTAGTGGTCCATGTAAATAATTAATTAAGAAGTTTTGGAGAATTCAATTGTTTGAGGATAGTCGTTGAACTCGCAAAGCATATAATTATGAGTTCTATTGAAAGTTATTTCATTCTCCAAGTACATTGTCTAATTCTAGAATATCATAAAACCATCGAAAACGTTTTTTATGGTTGTATTTCTTCGTATACCTAAAGAGTTTCCTATTAATGTGCCACTGACATATCATGTGTGTTGTATCAGGGAACAGTTATTGTAGAGCATTAATCAATGCTAAGTCTCTATCTATCAAAACTACGAACAATCATTCAATTTCATAAAAAAAACCATGAAAGATTCCTCATACCTAGCTGTAATTGTCAACTTTCTCCCCGAACATAAACAAAAATGCGATATAGAAAGTCAAACCGATAGAAGTTACTCCAAAGATATAAAAAACAACATCTCGTACCTTATTAAATTGTAGTTTTTATCCATTATTAGTTACTTTGGAAACGTATGCAATAAATCCACGCTAACAATATGTACAAAAAGTATGTAATGATATACTTTATAATTTATTCGATCTATGCCATTCAAAATAATTTAAAATTTTCAGTTTGTCTAAGGAGTATTGCAATTGTGACCAACCATCTTTTTTCAACTTTAGGATTTATTTTTTTTACTATGCTCAAAATTTCTCGTGGACGAGTGCCCATGTATGAAGAATGATGTACAAATACCAACTCTTTTTTATTGAAGTTCCCGAGTACGAATAACTTTCTAAGTTTTTCACGGTATCATGAATATGAATTTCTCATATGACCTCCAAGGCTTATTCATCAAGAGTTATCCTAATTATGATAAAACTGAAAAGGCATTCACGTTTTTTTTATTCCGGTCGACTTCATTCTAAGATCCTCTGAGTTCACCAACCTTTTACACAATCTAGATCTCTCATATTCAAAGATCATTTTAGGACTCTTTCTACTTTTTGTGTCATCGCAATACATTAATATAGTATTGAACCCAATGTTGTTTCTGGTATTCGTAATCTACTCACACAATCCTTCTTGCGTATAGTATTCTTATGTGGCAAACAAATTATTATAATCTACAGAGGAATATTTTATGGTATAATTTCCCGTAAAAAATTCCAAATTACATAAGATACAACTAAAACCAATCCATATAAAAAAATTACACAAACCGAGTATGAATTATCAATTATGGGTCTATTTACTCCCAACACTTAGTATATTTACTACTATTAGTTGAGTTCTAAATATATTACCCGTTTAGTACTATATATACTTCCAATTCATTAACCATGCATTACTAGTCATGATATTATATACTGCCACTATAGAGAGTATGGACTGGCAGTATGAGGGGTCTGCACTAACAAGGCAACAACATGGCCTTGAAAAATGACACGTCGGGCGGAAAATCCTAAATCTATATTGTTTGAACCAAAATCTAGTTTTTTACTAATGATGGTTAAACTAAGGTTATGTTTTTGCGATGTACTCTTTCAGATCTTGAATTTGATTGAAGCTCTTATTTTCTATGATTATATTTTTTTGTATCAAGTAGTTTTTTTAAGAATAATATTTTTAGTTTCAAGACAATTATTGTTTAATATTGTGATTATTAGTATATAGCCAAAAATTATTTATTATTATTATTTTATTAATGGTGGTTATGTAAATAAAAAGTGTTGGAGGTTTTTTTAAAAACAAAGTCAAAGATTATGATAATGTTATATTCCCATATTCCCATATGAGTCTTATGTCTTTATTCACGAGGTAAATTTCCTTTATCAAGATAAAACCGTACTAATCAGAGAGGGTTTATTAATACTAACGATCCAAATAGAAGGTCATACTAATATGATAACCCAAGGAAATTTATTTAGCTTATATACAAAAAATTATAGCATGAGTGTAACTGAATAAAATAAATATGAGCAAAATATCCTAAGTATCATGATAATCTTGATATAAATAATAAGCTAACCAAACCAAATAAGCAATATGAAGACCTAAGTACCATACTTGTTTGACAAACCAATATGAGCATAAGCTAATTAAAAGTAACATGAAGAATCAAGAATAAGAAAGTGCTTAAGTAATATGACGACCATGACACAAGGAACTTTATACTATGAGAAGCTGTTTGCCTCGCCTATCTCAACTTTCGAGCAGGTGTAGGGTTTGTTGTGAGTCAGAGGGGCATTGAGGTCGATCTCAAAGCTATTTTTGAAAATTACACCACCGAAGACAAAGAAGGCGGATAAACTGGTATGGACACACCATTCTCTACTCTCCAGCAAACATTGTTAGAGACTCAACTCCCAACTAACCACCTTCCACACAGCATAAATTAGTTGCGATCTTTCTTTGGGAATGAAGCCCTAAATAGTGATACAAAACTTCCCCGTGAAATTATGCGTCAAAGAGCTTTTTCAATGGCTGGGCAAGGGATAGAGTTTTCCTTCTCGAGTATATCTCATTAATGGTAGGGTCAATCAATTTTAAGCTATATATATAATAGCACCCAATTTTTCCGATTCGGCGGTTCGATCTATGATTTCTCATTTTCAGATTCTCTTCTTGTGTTATTTCAAGTTCAATCGGAGTCTTGGATAAAAATTGGAGTTTGATTCTCTCATTCTTTTTCTATGGTTGTTGTTGAAGTTCAAGAGACAAAATCTAAGTTTCTCAAAAATTCAAAAGATTTTGTACTATGGAAGCTTAGAAAAGAGATAGGCAGAAGGATGATTTGAAGAATATTTTTAAAATTTTGTTTAGTGCTTCTCTTTTAAAGTTGGTGCATAATTTGTATTCCAACTATAGCTTTATTTTAATGCAAAGTTCTTTTTACCTAAAAAAAACAATGTTCTTATTGTTGTTTTTTGCATTATCGTTTAACTGGAAGCTTCACTTCTCTTACACAATAAGTTTTTCATCTAGCAAAACTAATCAAAGTCATTTTTTATTTTTTATATGGTGTCACCTTGTCATCTTATTATACAAACTTTAAAATAAAAGATTAGTCGAACTATTATTGTCAACCATTACTCTTCTCATTATCACACCAATAATTTCAAATTTTATTATCCAAGTTTTTTCATGAAGGGTAAAAAATCCCCTTAGGTCATCATCAATAAAATTTAAAAGCGAAGATGGATATATATTAAAATGCATAGCACATTCATGAACAAGATGAACCTCGAGATCTGTTGTGTATATTGTTTTTGAATTATTAATGTTCATGCTAAAGTATCTCCTTTTGAAATAGTTTTTATCACATATTTTCATGTCTCTAGTGTTCGCAGACTTTAATTTTCCTTAACTTCCTCTTTATTCTCACCTTTTATATTCTTGACGAACTCAACCAACTCACCAATTTCTACTAATCTTTGAATTATTCTTCATATAAAAAATAGTCTGTTGTAGCATGTCCATGATCATGATAAGAACACTAAAATATTCAAGATCTTTTATTATTTGGAGTTAACATAGATCGTGGAGGTCGATAATTGACTTTATCTTAAATTTTATAAAAAATAGTCGCAACTGATGCGTTAAGAGGAGTAAACCTTCTATTTGGATTGTCATAACACAAATATCTATGCTTATTTGGTACTTTGACGACCTCCCTTAGTCTTGGTCCTCAACATATTTTCTATTAGACGAGCCACTCTTTGTTTAGGAAATTTAATCGTCACGACCTCCTCCCTTCTAGTTTTGCTCTACGTTTATGAATATTTCAGATCTTTTGGATAAGTTTCATATGCTATCAAGTGGATACTCAATCAAATCTTCAAGTAGTTTGATATCTGATGGTATAACTCTTTTAAAAGCTAATAGAGCCACTTCTTCAACATAGCTATCTAAACTATTCATTTTTTTACGAATCGCTGCACATAATTCCTTAAATATTCACTTTTTTCTTGTATACAGTATAATATAATATTCATCATTCTTGATAGCCTAATTTATAATAAATTGAATCTTTTTTCGGATTACACCCATTATCTCAAGTTTTGGATCGAACCAATCCATTGACACAAATAGTTCATAAGGTCACTTGAACACAAAAACATGTGTCATTCATTCATATATTTTAAATGAAGTCTATATAGTATTATAAATAAGGGTTTTAACCTCATTTTAAAGGATTCTGCAAATTATAATATTGAGAAAAAACTAATAAGAGAGAAAATATATCTTATATTTTTAAGTTGTTCAGTCCTTAATTCTTAAACATGTTTGTTAAGGATTTCACTTTATCATTTTTTGCGTCGTTTGTGGTAAATTCTTGGAAAAATAATTTTTCGTCTCAGGATTTCTTAGTTCAAAGGTCCATGATGATACTTCAAGGAGTTATCAACATTGAGTCTCCAATTTTTTAAAAATATTTTAGTGCAAATAAGAGCTAATGTTGTTTTATTGATGCATGAGAATGAATGACGAGGTGTTTCAGATACATTTTCTCCTGTTCATGTGAATGAAGTGGTGATGAATGAGTTTGGACCGTCTAATGCTGTTCCGGCAATCTTGAAGTCGAGTATATGAGAATCGCACATGTCAATGTATAAAATAATTCTTCAATCCAACAAGTTGTGTTTGGATCAGGTTCGTCAAGATAAAAATAAACAATGTATATATATTAAAATTTATTTGTTATCGATGATTTATAATTGTAAATGAAAAAACTCAAATAAGAGTAGTATAAATTCAACGTGCTGTAAAATCTAAGAGATAAAGAGAGATGAGCTAGATTTGACTAGTACAACACCATAAAATTGCTAACTCAAAAAATAATAGAAAAAGAAAATCTCATTTTGATTTCTTTAATTCGATTATAGAACTTCGATTGACTAATCTGCACTGAACCCTAGATAATCTTATTTTCGAAAAAGAATAGATTACTACAAAATCATGTAAGTATACTTTCTGCAAATTTTAAAAATCAGGCAAGCTTGTTTGAAGAAGAAGTTGAAACTTTTGTTAGTGAATATCAATAATGGTTATAAAAGCTAGCCCAAGACTCTCTAAAATTAAAACTGCCTTTAGATTAGCATGAGCAGAGTTAAAATGATATTTATGTTTCATTTTACACTTCAGACTCTAGCGAGCAAGCCAATCGGCTGCTTGATTATGTTCTTTGAAAGTGTGATTTAAAACCATTGAGGGGGCAATTAGTATTTTGCAACAACTAAAAATAGAACTAAAGTCCAAGGGTATTTTCCATCGCTCAAAAAGTTAACCAGTAACATAGAGTCAGTCTCAAAATCGATTTGAGTCCAACCTTTTTCTTTGCAGATTTTGAGCCCATCAAGTAAAGCTCGAGCTTCAGCCATAATGGGACTTAACTTTTCGTATAGAAATCAAGCTCCGAGAAGTAAGTTTCCTTCACTGTTTCTTACAATGATACCACCACTTGTTTCACCATTGGATTGACATGAAGCGTTTGTGTTAAGTTTCATTCTTCCAATAGCAGGACAATTATATTTTAGAATAACAGGCCTCACCTTAGATTCTTTAATGTGATTAAAACAGTCGAAGTCTTTAGCTACATTTAAAATATTTAAACCAATTCTTAGTTCTAAGAGAGTTAGAATAGTCCAGACTATTAATAACTCTAATGACATCTGGAATGGCCTTATGATGAGATACAATTTTGCCTTTAAACTTGGAATAGTTTATATTTTTCCAAATGATACTATAAACAATAGAAGGGATTATATGCCTTACATGAGTGTATTTTTTAGTTGACCAAAACCATATCCTAGACATGTGATTTATTGATATGTATTTGTAAATTTGTAAGTTGAAAATTCCTACAAAATATTTCCATATAGTCCAAGCAAACTCATAGGCAATAAATAAGTGAATGAGAGATTTGTAATTCCTGCAGAATTGGAATTTAGAAGTAAGAACCATATGCTTCTTTTGCCTAATAGTATCTATAGGAATGAGATTTTGAATCAACTTCTAGTGAAGAAAAGAATGATTTCTAGGAGTAATCAACTTGCATAATAAGAACTTTGTTTATGATGGTTGACGCACTTGGTTCGCATAACGCCATTTTAGGTCATTGGATGCACTAAATAGAAGCGTATGCATCGTCCTACCATCAATGTTTGAAATATTTTATGGGAATACATATAAGAGTAATAAGAGGAAGCCATAGTTGTATCAAGAGAGTGCTATTTGGTTTTCATATCTCAAAACAATATCATCACATAACAATGACATAACATGTCAAATGACAACGAGCCAAAAAAATCTGTTAAACCTTTGATGAAAGTTAATGAAACGAATATGGATGAAACTGTGAGTGAGAAGATTGATGTTGGACATGCAGTGTTAATTGGAAAGCTTTTGAACAAAAAAATCAACGAAAAAATGGTTGAATGTTTGAAACCAAATATGTATATTTTTGTGGAGAATAAATGATATAACATGAGTAACCAAGTCAATAATCTAACATAAATTAAATGTGGATAACAAAGTATAACCAATATGGTAGAAAATAAACTCTTTATTTTAGGAAAAGATTGAGAAAATTATTAAAGATGTGGAGATACTTTTGAAATATGGTTATATTAAAGATCACATCTAACTTGGATAGTGATGAGTCTGAATTCAGCATGCTCCCCGGACAGGGACTGATCAGTCCAAAGCCTCCGGACCGGACAGATCGGACAGATCTCATGGACCGGACAGATCACTTTGAACACAATGACCATAGGACAGTTCGAACTATGACAAAAGTACTAAAAAACCTAAACACTTCTTGACTAAGCTACTTGCTCTCCTGCTTAGAGCTCATGGGTCTTTGAACATGACCTGGGTCCATTAAACATGACCCGAAAGCCCATAAGGGCCCAAACATCACACTATAAATACCCAACCACCTGCATTAACTATGGGTAATGAAAATTAACTGCTACCAAGCTGCTTAATTATCTCTCTACTCTCTAAACACATAAAACATCCACTCACCACCACTTAAACACCTACATACCACCATAAAACACCAACTGAAATTACCAGCCTACCCTCAGGCGATTATTATCCTCACCAAATTGGCGACCACAGTGGGAGCACGAATGTGCCTGAATCAAGCATTCAAAACCTGCCAAGAAACTCTGTCCGTATAAATCCGGACAATCCAGAGCTTCTACCGGCTTTGCTCGAAGTGGTGGAAGAGAACGATGAATACACTGTCGAGGAGCGTGACAGGCTAAAGTGTGAAATAGAAGCTCTGAGGGATGAGAAGGCCAAGATGGGCGTGAAAGAAAAATCCAAAGCATCAGTTGCTCATCACACCGATAACCCCAGAGAGCATGAGTCTTCGAAGACTCATGTGAGCACCAAAAATACTCATGCCAGTTCTAAGAAGTCCCACCGGTCCAAGCCTGTAGAGAGTTCTGACTCAAGCTCAGAATCTTCTGATAGCTCTTCGGACAGTGATGGAGTTGAAAAATCCTTGTCCTCTAGCAGCGATGAGGGTCGAACCAGAAAAAAGCAAAAGCAAATCAAAAAATATTCAAGAAAAAGAGATAGACATGGAAGAATGAAGAAGCATATTGGCAAGGGGTCATCTCATAACCGGAGGTATGTGGACAAGATGCTGATGGATCCCTTTGCCTTCCACGATGAACCAGGTATCTTTGCAACTCCCAATGAGGATACTGTGTTCAGTCGTGGAAGGAATTGGAGGCAATCTCCATTGTCCTCTAAAATTCTGTCCGGAAACCTCCCCGAGAGGTTTGACAACACCAAGATAGAGAAGTACGATGGCAGTACTGATCCGGACAACCATCTGGAGCAATTTAAAAACTTCATGATGAACTTTGACGACGATGATAAACTACTTTGTAGGGCATTCTCCCAATCTTTTACGGGGAGTGCTCTGAAATGGTACAACAGCCTGCCTCAGGGTTGTATTAAAGATTTCGATACGTTTTGGGTGGCCTTTCGAAGGCAGTTCGTAGGGAGTAAGGAGCTGAAGGGCAATGGAGACGCAATAATCCATTGTGCCCATGAACCAAATGAATCCTTGAAAGAATACATAAGCCGTTTTGTGAAGACAAAGAATGGGTTGGCGGATTGCTTCGAACAGGTGGCAATAGCATCCCTAAGGCAAGGTTTGAACCCAGGCAATCTAGTTGATTCAGTGACCAGAAAGAAGGCCATGACCTGGGGAGGGTTGCTGAACCAGGTTGGCAAACAGATAAACGTCGATGAAACAAAGAAAACCAGGGTGCACAGGCAGGTGAGGTCTACCCCGGTGACTCCAAATCCCAATCAGAACCAGTTCGGGAACAAAGCAAGAGAAACCGGACAGGGGCATGGTAGGGCAAAAGCTCAGTCTCAGGCAGCTGCTCCTGCTCAAAGTCAACAGTCCAGAAACAAGAGAGGGCCATGGGTCCAACCAGAGTGGTTCGCAGAGTTGAAAGAAAGCGTGGCCACTATCTTTGATAAAACAAAGGATGAGGTGCATTATCGGAGACCGGCAACACTGCAGTTCCCCAGAGAGCATCGCAACAACTCTTTTTGCCAATATCACAATGATATTGGTCATACCACCGATGACTGCATAGCATTGAAGCAGGAAGTTCAAAACTTGATTGAAAGGGGGAAGCTGGGAGCTTACGTTAAAAGAAGAGGAGGCAACAGGCCTGACAACACTCATCGGGTTGGTCCAAGTAATGACGCTCCGGAGGGAGCCATGGTTATAGTTGAAAGGTTTGACGTGGAATCTGAATACTTGGATCCTGATCCGACTCGGAACAGAGTGGGTGCTATAGAGGAATATTCTAGGTCGGTCTCCGGGCTCATTAAGTTTTTCGAGTCGCTTACAATTTTCGGAGGGAACACTATGACAGCTCCTACTGCTTCTTCAAGGAAGAGGCATGTTCATACTTTAGCCTCGCAGCTAGAAGGAGGCATGACATCTTATCAGTCACCAAACTCATTTCCCTTCATTGTGTTTGATGAAGATGATTTAAGAAACATTGCTGGCCCTCATGAGGATGATGTTGTCATAGGAGCATCTATAGGGGGCAATGCCATAAGACGAATCTTGGTGGATACTGGAAGCTCAGCCAATATCCTTTTCCTAACCACTTACAAGAAAATGAAAAATCCAGCTGTAATACAGAATTCGGACAAGTCAATCGTGGGCTTCACAGGCAGCTCAGCAGATGTGATCGGGGAGTTCGAAGAGGAGGTGTTATTGGGCAAGGGCCCTTTCAAGAAAATGGTCAGAATACTCTTTAGTGTGGTGGATTGTCCCACTTGCTATAATGCTATTCTAGGGAGGTCTTGGCTCTCTAGGATGCATGCAGTGGCTTCGACAGTCCACCAATGCTTGAAGTATGCTGTTCAGGGGCAGGTTGGAGTTGTCCAGAGCAGCCAAAAGATTGCAAGAGAATGTTATGCCACTGCCTTGGCTCCTCGAACGCTGGGGGCAGTCCGCATCGATGAACAATAGCAGTTTGAGGGCCTTTCTGGGGGTAAGGGTGAAATTGATGACCCCAGAGAGACCCCCGGAGTGTTGATACCGGTTGAAGAAGTGGAGACACACTGTTTGGAAGATGGAAAAAGTGTCAAGATAGGGTCTCAAATGCCACCTATGTTGAAGAATGAAATGTTGAAGTTTTTAAAGAACCATCAGCACGTTTTTGCTTGGTGCAATGCTGATGTTACTGGAGTCCCATCAGATGTGATTTCGCACCACTTATCCGTCCGGAGAGATGTAGCTCCAGTAGTCCAAAAAAGAAGAGCTTTTTCCAAAGAAAAGGCTGATGTCATTGTGCAAGAGGTTGACAGGCTCACAAAGATGAGGCACATCAAGGAGTCTCAATACCCTTTGTGGACTGCCAATCCTGTCTTAGTAAAAAAGAAGAATGGCAAGTGGCGCATGTGCATTGACTTCACAGACCTCAATAGAGCTTGCCCAAAAGACTTGTATCCGGTCCCCCGGATTGATCAGTTAGTAGACTCCACCTCTGGGAACAAGCTGCTTTCCTTTATGGATGCTTTCTCCGGATACAATCAGATTCAAGTGGATCCAAAGGATGAAGAGCATACCACATTTGTAACTGATAGAGGGCTTCATTGCTACAAGGTGATGCCATTTGGTTTGAAAAATGCTGGGGCTACTTATCAGAGATTAGTCAACAAGGTATTTGCTGATCAAATTGTAAGAAATATGGAGGTATACATTGACGATATGATGGTGAAGAGTGTGGATGAGCAGTTGCACTTGTCCGATCTCCAAGAAACTTTTGCCAACTTGGTGAAAGTAAATTTGAAGTTAAACCCTGAAAAGTGTGTGTTCGGAGTGCAGTCCGGAAAGTTTCTGGGCTATATCATAAGTGAGCATGGAATACAACCTGATCCGGACCAGCTTAATGCTCTGTTTCAAATGGAGCCTCCTCGAAACATCAAAGAAGTACAGCGGTTAACGGGGAGATTAGCTGCCTTAAACAGATTTATCTCAAGATCTTCGGACAGGTGTGCTCCTTTCTTTCAAATTTTGAAGGGTGCAAAGGGCTTTGATTGGACCCCGCAGTGCGATGAGGCTTTCAATGAGATCAAGAAACACCTGTCCTCCCCCAAAACTTTGTTCAAGCCAGTCGACGGGGAGACTCTCTTTGTGTACTTGGAAGTTTCAAGTTGTGCCATCAGTGTTGTGTTGGTAAGAGAGGTCGATAGTCATCTCCATCCAGTGTACTACATCAGCAAAAGCTTGATAGATGAAGAGAAGCGTTACTTGAAACTGGAAAAATTGGCATTAGCCCTGGTAATAGCTGCAAGGAAGATGAGGCCTTATTTCCAGGCTCATCCTATCATAGTCCGGACCTCCTTTCCCCTAAAGAATGTCCTTCAAAAAGCAGACATTTCGAGCAGAATGACTAAGTGGTCAGTAGAGTCGGGGGACTTTGACATAGACTTTGCTCCCCGAACAGCAGTCAAAGCCCAAGCTGTGGCTGATTTTCTGGTTGAATTCCACTCCGACAGGGATTCGGAGCAAGCTACTGATATAAAAGATAAAAAAGTATGGGTCGTCCGAACAGATGGTGGATCTAGCACAATGGGATGTGGTGCAGGGGTATGTTTAACCTCCCCATATGGAGACAAAATATACCAGGCTATTTGTTTTGCTTTCAGGGCATCTAATAACGAGTCCGAATACGAAGCAGCTATAGCTGGGCTAAAATTGGCCTACATTTGTGGGGCTAAGAGGGTCAAGCTGCTAAGCGACTCCCAACTGATTATCCACCATGCCCAAGGCCAGTTTGAGGCTAAGAATGAGCAACTTGTGAAATATTTACTTCTCCTCAAAAGTGAAGCGCTTAAGTTTAAAAGTGTTGTCTATGAACACATTCCCCGGGCAGAAAATGAGCTGGCAGACTCACTGGCAACCATAGCCTATACGGAGTCATACCCATGGATCCATGTGCTTGAAATCCCCTCCATCCAACTTTGTAAGGGTAAAAAAGAGGACATTTTTGAAATACAAGTGAAACAGCCTCAAGACTGGAGGTTTCCTCTCATACAATACCTCTCCGATGGTGTTATGCCTCCGGATAAGTCACTGGCCAGAACATTGAAACACAAGGCTCGTGGTTTCATCATATTGAGAGAAATGTTATACAAAAAATCTTACAGTAAACCTCTCATGCGCTGTTTGGGAGATGAAGAATCACAAATGGTCCTCTCCGAATTACATGATGGTGAGGGATCAGCCCATTGTGGGTTTAGAGCTTTAACAAGAAGAGTTTTACTCTCCGGTTACTATTGACCATCAATCATGAAAGATGCTAAGGAATTGGTGAGAAGGTGTGACCCATGCCAAAGGTACAGCAATGAAATTCATGTACCAGCCATTCCTTTAGAATCAATTTCTAAACCTATTCATTTTGCACGATGGGGCAACTCTCCCCTCTTTTCGTGTTCACAACTTCTCCGAACATGCTACTGAGGTGGCAATCAGAGGTCAACTTGATTTGGTAGAAGAAAGACGAGTTAAAGCTCACCTTAGAGTTGCACATTATCAAGGCTTGATGAGGAGCAGATTTGCTTCCAAAGTCAAAAGAAGAGATTTCCAACCAGGGGACAAAGTATTAAGGAAGGTCTTCTTACACACTAAAGAAAAGCTCTTCGGAAAGCTGGCCCCAACTTGGGAGGGTCCGTATATCGTTGTTGAAAGAATTAAGCCTGGGACTTATTGGTTGGAAGATAAAGATGGCAGAGTTCTAACTCATCCTTGGAATATTGAGCATCTCCGGATGTACTTGGAATAGCACTTGTGTAAATATTTACTTGTTTAAACATCCATGTAAATATTTGAGGGCATACTCTTTCCTCCCCGGTGGCACGGAGAGGTTTTAATGAGGTGTCCGGGTTGTTAAATAAAATTCAATGCCTTCTTAAAAATTTTCTAAGTGTTTTTTAAAGTTTTGTCCCTTGTCATACTATCCGGACTGAAATATCTAAAGGCTATTTAAACTCTAGCCGGAGAATTTAAACACTCTCACAATGCAACAACTAAAGGCTACTTAATCTTTGGCTATCAAAATTAAAATGAACAATGAAAGAAGATGATGGTTGCACAAACAGAGATATTCATTGAATGAAATAACTTAAACTTGCCATGGCCTTCCAAGGACTTTTAAACAGTCAAAGTAGAACACAAAAAACCTGTCCGGTCAAATTCCGGACACCATTACAAAAAGAGTGCCTTGACCTTCCAAGGACTTTAGTCTGAATTAAAAATAAACTAAGTGGATCATAAGTTAAGGTTGAGCCTTTGAGGATGGCTCACCTTCGACTACCTTCTTACCCTTAGGGTCATCTTTCCCTTCATCTACCTTCTTGCCTTTGGGATCGTCTTTCTTATCATCTGGGCTCTCCCCAGTATGTTCCTCATCATCCGAGGAGCCACTAGAGTAGCCATACCTGTCACCTTCGGCCATCGTATGGTATGGGAGGTTTTCGGGCCCAACATAAAGCCACAACTCCCCTAGGTTCCTCTATGGAAACTTTTCATGGAAGAGTAGAACCATGTCAGACCTCACCTTCTCAAGCAGTAGCTCTTCGCTCTTGATCATCTGGTTGGCATAATTATTGATCCTGGCTTGGATCTTGGCCTCCTGCTCCTGTAACAAAGTATTTTTCTCCTCAGCAGCCTTGGACACTACATTCTCAAGGGCAATCTTATCAGTAGTTAGGTTGGTGATGGTCTTGTCCTTTGCCTTGGTCTCTTCTTTTGAGGCAGTAAGGTCTTTCTCCACCCCGGACAGCTTTTCCCGGAGCTCTCTGATGGTTTCCTCTAGAGTAGCAACTTTTGTGTCGCTTTCCTCCCGATTCTTCTTCAACTTCTCGTTTGCTTTCTTTATCATGTCAGCATTGGCAGTAGCAGTGCAAAGGTCTCCGGACAGCTTTTCCTTCTCAGACTTAAGGTTTTTGATGGTGTCTGCTTGACTCCGAACTTGTCTCTCCAGTGTAAGTACTGGTTGCACATTGCTTAGCAAGGAGTGGGCTATGGTGTCCTTTTCACTAGAGACGATGAAAGTCTTACCATTGAAGTTGACACTGTTGGAGCTGCTCGGAGGAATGTAAGGCCCTGTGAAGTCGTCTCTGGGGAGATTGAGGAAGTATTCGCTAAGTTCACCAAGACCGGTGATGTCTACTTCATCAATGTTAAGCTCTCCTCCCTCAACTTCATCAGTATGAAAGTCCCTTGGGATCTCTTCAGCATGTGTTGGGTCAGAAGGGTCAACTTGAACAGAAGGCTCCGGATCCCGGAGAGCAAGCTCATCTCCCTTGGCAGTCTTTTTCTTCTTGGCTGCCCGGTCTGCCCCTTCACTCTCCTGCTTGCGATTCCTCTTGGAATCCCTTGGAGATCTTGGGAGTTCTGCTTCCTGCCTTTCGGTCTCTTGCTCCACTACCTGCAAAAGAGCAGCATCAATTTGGCTCTGAGCCGGCCCCTCCGGGTCAGTTGGAGCATCCTTCTCAGCATCAGCAGGATTAGCATTGCTCGCCACCTTTTTTCCTTTCTTCTTGCCCTTCATTTTGCTTGGGGCTTTGGCCCGGCCTGGCAAGAAGAGTGTCCCATCTGCTTCATGGGACCTCTTGAGCACTGTGTCCGGAGAGGGTTGAGTGGTGAGCTCCTCCCAAGTTAAATCTCTCCGACCCGTGGTGTTCCACAGGTGAGACCTTGCCAGATTTCCACTTGTGAAGGCATTGTGGAATCGGTTCCCCCAGTTCTCTGCGGCCCAGGCGTTGATTTTGCCACAAGTGACCTGTCCGGCCTTCAAGTAATCACCGAACTCCTTAGGCAGTTCTGTTAAGACAAAGAAAGATTGATTAATTTAAAACCAACTATAAGAAGGAAAAAGTAGACAAAGATTTAGAGTAAGAAACTTACGGTCACTCCTCCACCTGCTTCTGAGGAGGCTTGGGTTCACTCCGGACTTGATCTTCTGTCCGTTTTCCCAAGCGCCACTGACAAACAAGAATTGGCTCCTCCATTTGCTCTAAGACTCCAGTAGATCATCAACAGCTTTGAGATCATTCCCCATATTGAAGTGGTAGAAGGGGAATTGGTGATGTTTGCAAAGATTGGCCACTGATGCAAATTCTTCCATAGGAAGAGGGATCCCGGACATCCTCGATGCCATGATGCATGACATCAGAGTGTACCAACCGTTGGGGCTCAGCTGGCTCGTACAGAGTTTGACCAGATGAAAATATCTGACAATCTCTGGGTCCAATGGGAATCTGAGTCCCCAGTTAAATAGCTCCGTGAAGAAGACTATTTCGTTCAGCTTGCAATCCGTAGGAGTTTCAGGATCTATGGGAATCCTTATCTTCACATTTTCTGGGATCCCCCATTTTGTGCGCATTCGACCTAGTTCGGCCGTGTGGATGAAAGCATACTTGGTCTTCTGTAAGGCCAAGAGATATTTAAGTTCGACCCTGTGAAAACAAGGCCCTACCTTCCCTTCGAGACACTCCGGCAGCTCCGAATGCCTCAAGCATAGTTTTTCTTTGCCCTTATCTTTTTTGGCAGCAGCAGTGTTACTAGTCTGGCCGGATGGCTCAGACTCAAAAGGGACTTCTTCAACTGAGTCCTCCATTCTTTCCTCCATGATCGTAGGAGGAATATCAGTGGCCCGGGGAGAATTCGAACTTGGCTCAGCATGGCCTCCAGACTGCTGGTTTTCTGTGTTTTCTTGACTTCTAATCTTAGGCTGGGGCTCTGAGGCAGAAGACTCTCTTGGGAGTGCTGGGCTGTTAGCCTCCGGACCGGGTAGTCTTTCCCGGGGAGCTCTGATAGGCGCTCCAGACCCAGAACTGCTATTGTTTCCCCCGATTTTGAGGTAGTGTTCCTGGAGGCTTGCCCTTTAACCAGCCGACTTGTCCTCTTAACCACCAGTTTCTCCGGAGAATGTTCTGTGTCTGATCCCATTGCGAGAAAAGTAGAAGGTTTCCTAAAACTTGTGACTGTAACTCCTAGCTCGACAGTAGGCACTGACTCCTGAACTGAGGAACCAGACACTATAGGGGAGAGAGTGGATTGAATTGGTACCTTTAGAGGAGGACGAGCCTCGATCTGACTCTGTAGCAGAGGAGATTGGTCTGTCGACAGGCGAGGTAGGTAACCCTGCTGCGATTCGCCTTTCCTTCTCAACTTTTTGTGCCTTCTCCAACTCAGAAAGGTTGAGCCACCCGCCTTTGATCAATGCAGTCCTTGCTGTAAACATAAACTACCAAGAAAATCTTTGCTTTAGAGAGAGAAATCTCTGAGTAAATATGCAGAGTAAATATGAAAGAGATAGTAAAACAGTAGAAAGTGAGTCTGAATTTATAGTAAATCTGAAAAAGCAGTTGATTCCTAGGAGAATTCGAAAAGTTTGGGAATGATTAAAAGACGGCGCTGATGTCACCATGTGTAATTAAAGAGGTTGCTTTTCGAAGAAGGTAGGTGCGAAATTCAAGGTGAAAAAACGGCTGGAGTGACCAATCAGAGAGCGACACGTGTCCCACGAACTCTGACAAAAACCGTTTTGAATTCTTGAAGCTTTATCTGTCCGGGTAAACCCATAGACCTGTCCGGATTGAAAAATACTTCTAACATCGGACTGTTTTTCAGGTCTCTGACAAGAATACTTGCTCAAACACCTAAAAAAGGGGCTCCTGATGAGTCCGAATTCAGCATGCTCCCCGGACAGGGACTGATCAGTCCAAAGCCTCCGGACCGGACAGATCGGACAGATCTCATAGACCGGACAAATCACTTTCAACACAATGACCATAGGACAGTTCGAACTATGACAAAAGTACTAAAAAACCTAAACACTTCTTGACTAAGCTACTTGCTCTCCTGCTTAGAGCTCATGGGTCTTTGAACATGACCCGGGTCCATTAAACATGATCCGAAAGCCCATAAGGGCCCAAACATCACACTATAAATACCCAACCACCTGCATTAACTATGGGTAATGAAAATTAACTGCTACCAAGCTGCTTAATTATCTCTCTACTCTCTAAACACATAAAACATCCACTCACCACCACTTAAACACCTACATACCACCATAAAACACCAACTGAAATTACCAGCCTACCCTCAGGCGATTATTATCCTCACCAGATAGCAAATTCAATTCTTGTTAATAAATAGAACGAGCAATAAAGGGTTTCCATTGATTACACTTATTTAAATCGAGCATGTCCAAATGATGCTTTTTCTATACCTCATATTGACCAGTAAGTAGATTTGACGATAATGCATAGTATATTATCTTTCATGGACGCATAATCAGGGTATAGACAGATTAAAATGCATCCCAATGAATCCCTTAAGAAAGAAACACAAAAGGATATAAAATATACAACGGTATACGAAACATAGTCTCAATCTTCAAACCTTACAAATAAATTCTCTAAGAAACAAACACAAAAAAATATAAAATATACAATGGTATACAGAAGTAAAATAAAATTTAATAAAATTTATCTCTGCAAAATTCTATTCATTCGGCACATTTCAGTTATCCATTTATACAATTTATCGCAAATCATTTCCAATTTAAGAAACTTAAAAAAAAACTCAAAATGTCAATAATTGAATTATAACGCCAACCCACGCTAACACCATGAAAAGAATCAAAATCTATATTTTAATTATTATATTTGGATGAACTAGTAAAATTTATTCATATTCATTTTTAATACTTACAAACCGGGCTTTGTGTTGTTTATATATTATCTACTATGGGAATAATAGAAAAGTGTTACAACTAACGATAATAACAAACTGTTACAAGAAAACTACTCATAAATACCTTTTTATTTGTGTAATATCAAACTACTACCCAAGAATTGGATAGTTTCATAAGGTACCTCAACCTATAAAATGAACAAAAATACCCCTAATGGTATAAATAGACTCATTTAGGTTAAAATTCATAAGGTAGTCTCATATTTAATTTTTATAATTTTGAAGAAAGAGACACGACACCCCATACAGAACACTCATTAACCTATTTGGTCGACCAAACGACTTAGTAACCGGCCGAACAACCGTCGCTGACCATGAAATAGTCTGGTAATCACCACCAACTGTAGCCTACCTAAATTCCAAAGCCGTTGAAGTATTTTCACCGCCGGAGTTGTAGGCCAGAAGTCCATATACGATTACAAGAAATAAAATTTTAAACTAATTAACCCAAAAGATGTTATTTCCCGAGTTTAGATGTTGTAGGTGTTGAAACAGACGTGAATAGAGTTGTAGATAGTATTCAGTTTTGTTGATTTCTTCTATTACAATATGTAAACTTCATATGATCTTAAGTTTTGGTTTTATTTTTTAATTCTGACGTTTGGTTGTGTTACTTGTTTCGTCGAATTTACTTTGTGATGCTTAATATTTGTTCGATGTTGAAGTTTTGTATGTGTGGTTATAAAAAAAAAGTAGGTTGTGTAACAGAAACCTTGGAGCTGAATGTTTGAGATGCTAATAAATCACATATTTTTTGCCTGAGTTTTGTAATTTCTAGCAATGCTGACGTATGTGGTACTCGTAACACGCAGGCTTGAAGCAGGTTAGATATTTTTGCGCGTAAATCTCAACTTGTGGTAATATGAAATGTGTAGTATAATTATACGTAAATTGCACAGTCTGGGGGTTAATATATTATAAATCTCTAGGTACCGTAAAACACATATGTAATTTGTGTATGCTATTTTATATGCAATGATGTTATAAATTACAGTGGTGTTTTTGGCAGGCAACATGACTACGAAAGGGGTATTGTATAGGTCTGGTTTCGTGAGTATTATAAGTATTCTTAGATGGAATATTGTTACGGTCGAACATATAGAAGCGACTAGAGAGACTCTATTTTATACATTTTTGATAGCATTGTTTGACCTTCAGAATGAGGATTTAAAGCTGAAGAAGTTCCACAAACTGATCGAGAAAATTGCAAGTAATTACTCGGTGGAGGAAAAGGCTTTCAAAATAGGAGATAGGTTTGTGATGGTAACTACAACTGATGTGAAGACCATTTTTGGGCTGAAACATTAGACTGAGGAGATGCCTTTGAATAAAGCTGTAGCCTTCCATGGTCAATACGCTGAAGGTGCTGAGAATTATTCTAGGTTAATGCATAAGTATTTTTTGAGTCAACACGCTAGGAAAAGCGGGCTGACGAATGACAAATCTGTATCAAATTCATTGATAAAGGTAATTGTATTCACACATTTTATATGTTTGATGTATTCTTACACTAATGTACGATGTTGTTCTTTTGGTTGCAGCAATATATAGAGAAACAAATTATGGATGGAGGGCAGGATGAGGCGAATGACGTTGCTCGTCTTTTGATACTTTTCATTTGCTCAACCCTGTTCTTCTCAGTTTCAACAGATATAGTAGGTTGATAGCAGTAGTCTACGTCGAGGATATGGTTAAATATCAACGACTACGACTGGTCGAGAGCTACAGTTGAGAAGCTGCACACGTCACTTGATAAATATCTTCTTACCGGAAATCCCAGTAGAGTTATCGAATGCGTTGTTATTCTATTTGTATGTACGATGGCTTATATAATTATGTTAGTCGA
Source organism: Limnanthes douglasii subsp. nivea (assembly GCA_036936605.1). NCBI lineage: Eukaryota > Viridiplantae > Streptophyta > Magnoliopsida > Brassicales > Limnanthaceae > Limnanthes > Limnanthes douglasii. The sequence continues at coordinate 274,127,481 of JAUPFV010000002.1, forward strand.
TCATTGAATGTTTGATTTATTTTGTATGGAACCCTTTTTAATTAAGCATAATTTGATGGGAGTTGGAGTACCAAGGCCCAACATTATACATAAATACCACAAATGCTGGGGATTGGAGGGGGATGAGTCAACTTTAAATACTACAAACATAATATACATCATGCACGGATTGCACAAACTTTCTTTGAATCTCTATCATCTTCGTTTTGCTTTTTCCATAAGCCATGACGACGAGATTGGTAAACAATAGTTTTAGGTATTACCCTCTGGTTTTTCCGTAACCACTAGTTCTGGTTCCTCCTTATCTTCACAACCGAATGGAATTGATAAGATGCTGGTAATTTCAGCATTTTCAGCATTTATACTATCCTCTGCTACCTTCAACTTTCCTTTCAACTCATCTATCTGCCTCTCCAGCTCTTCAACCTGTGTCAACCCTAGCAGGTTAAATAATTAATATTAATAGTTACACTTGTCATCGCATAAACAACTAGAGAATCACTCACTCGTTTTTTTCCGTGCAAGTGAAATCTTCAACTGGTTATTCTACACAGTATACCGATACGTCCTACTCTTTTTTTAAACTTCTACATTGTCACGCAAAATTAAACGTGACAGACCAGTGAAACTTCCAATACTCGACCGCCGATTCCCTCTCTTTCTCTTTCTCTTGCTCTTGCTCTTCGCTTTTATTGTAGTCAACTTCCTTTGTATCAACATATCCTGCAGTATTAGTTCATATTCATCTTGTCTCAGGAGTGGTGTTGTGTTGTCATCGATTCGTTGCGGCGAGAGTTATTCTGTTTACCAATATTAGTAATTAAATAATATACAATATAGTAAAAAATAAGAAATTAAGTCCAAAAATCAATAAAAATATTATAAAATCTTAACTTCGAAGATTTCAAGACATTCAAATGTGATTAAACATAAAAAAATTCTTAAGCTAAACATAAAGTCAATTAAGTTATCTTTAGTTGTATGTAGATATACAGTTGAATTAGAAGATGCAGCGTGCGCAGTAGAAGAACCAGAAAAGATTTTGCGTGTGGAAATTCAATATTCAGTATAAAATATGAATAACTTTTATCAATATAAATAAATTGATTAGACATTTCATAAATCAGTAATTCAGTATTTAATATATATTTAAGATAAAGTTAGTGGTTTCGAGTCAAATGGTTCGAAAGTTGTATAGTAACCTCACTTCATAATGAGTTTACTTTACTTTATACATAAAGTTTCAGTTCAATTATAGCAGTTTAAGTAATTAAAATTAGTTTATATATAATAATAAAATAATAGATGTAGGTAGGGGAATAACGCTCGCGACGCAACGTGACGCTACACTTCCATAATGCCACCGCGGCGAGTGTTTTTTTTGTTTGGACCGTTACGTGACTCTTCGAAACGATTTTTTAGCGTTACATGCCGTCGTGCGCTGCAGCGGCGGTGTTTTTTAAAACTTGATTAATATATTATGAAGTTCTGTTTGTAGCCATGGTTTACTTGTGTATTTGGTGTTCATCTCATTTAAAGGATTCATCTCAATTTTTTTTTGAAAACCATATCATTTTTGGTAACTATTATCTGCCATTTTATAGTCAAACATGAGTAGTAGTGATAGTAACATCGCAATGAGAGTAATTAGATAGGAAATAGCTTATAAAACAAATGTATGAAACAACATATATAGCGAAGTACAATAGTAGTTGGATGACCTAGCGAATAACTTAGTAAGTTCATGCCAAAGAGGGTATTGGGTAATAAAGAACATATGCGAAACGTTATATAGGGACCAATAGAACTAGGAAAAAGTCTATCTAGTATAGTTTGTATATAGGAGAGACTGTATCTAGCAACGTCAAAGAATGTCTAGAAATGTCAAGCAAAGTCAAGAAAAGTCAAGCATCAGTGTATCTAGCAAAGTGGTAATATCAAAGCGCGTATCTAGCAATGTCAAGCATCGAATAGGAACAAATCGAATTTTCCAATAGGTTGATATCTTGAAAATGAGAGATTGTTTATAACATATCTAGTAAACTTCCTATCTAGCAAAGTGTTTACAAAACAAACTTCTTATATAGTAAATAGTTTATCTAGTAAACTGCATATCTCGGAAAGCTTCATGTGCAAGGACAAGTAAATCACATGACAAGAAGTACTTATCGAGAAAAGTAACTAATAGATAAAACAAAAAATGCGAACACACAGATACACAGCTAGTTGAAATTCAGAATGAAGCATCGTATGACCTTCTGTAAATGTACTACGTTTCTTCTTAGGTTTTCCATATCGTTTTTTCATTGTAGGGGGTTGAATATTCGGATCCAACAAGTCATTAGAGTATGAGACTCCCCTGAAGTATGTTATAGCTGGTATACTAAAAGAATAACTAGACGTGAAATTCGCGACTATGAATATTGGTTCTGTCAAAGTCATATGATCTTCGTTTACAGATGCGATAACTGCTAAGGCGTGCAGACATGGGAAACATTCTTGTTGCCAAACACCACAAGAACATTTGAAATCAAGTATGTTAGCTACCATTACCTGGACTGATAAAACCTCAAAAAAAGATGTGAAAGACTTACGTACTAGCCACGTTCAGTGACATTCAATATTCTGCTGAAACTTCTTGTCAAACTCGGGCAATAAATTAATATTCCAGCTTAGACCCTTTGAATAACGTCTTGAGATCTGATTCATAAGCAAGACTCTAATTCTGTCCACCAATTTTATTATCGGAAAACCAACATAGCTTATTAATTTGTGAGTTAAGAATTATCGGAAAACCAATATCGTTCCCCTTTAACGAATGACTGAGCATACTAATCTAGTGGTAAGTTTTGAAGAATTTAATTACTGCATTGACTTAAAAACTGTGAAAGTATTTCATGTAAAAGGTCTATTGTGGGAGCATAAGCCCAACGGTTGAAGAACCTGATCATAGTTTTTGTATACTCTCGGTCTGTACCTTAAGGAGCCTTATTCAAATTCTGAATAAGGTGAAAAATACAGTACGAATGGTAGCAATTAGAATAGACAACAAAACAACATTAATAATACAAGAATGGTGATCTGAAATAAATGTAATCTGACGGCCTAAAAGATGAGGTTTAAGACTCTCTATAAACCACAACCAGTTTTCTGAATCTTCACTACCCATAATACCAAAAGCAACAGGAAATAGGCATGCAGTAAATAAATACCAGAGTTTCAAGAACATGCTGTTTACAATATGGTAAGACAACAATCACAAGGTTACTATATTGTAAAACCAAATGATGTTTCTGGACCAATGATGTTTGACAAGTCCCTAAGTAAGTATATAAATCGCAATAACATATAGTAAACGAATCACAATTTCCAATAATTAGTGAACTCACAGTGACAAGAATATATAGTATAACCTATATAGCATTGTTGTTACTATCGCATAACTCGCAACATAGAATATAGTTAAACACTTAAAAAGAGTACCATATCTAGTAAAAAAATAAGCTAAGGGAAAGTTTAGTGGACGTGTAAATCGCAAACAGAATATAACATATCTAGCAATGTGGGCAAGTATATACCAAAATTGCAATTATAAATACACATATCTATCAAGATGTATATACAATGTTGGAGTAACTAACCATTGTTTCCATCTTTTGCCACAGCAGATGGCAACACACCCTCATGCTTCCCGGTTAAATGTGTTTTATCGACGTTCAACAATGGTCGACATGAATGAAAATCTTGAAGTCACACTTCAAATGCTACAAAACAACATCGGAAAACATTTCCAACACCTAATTCCAAATGGCAGTCTGTTGTAATATCACGACTCTTTAATCGTTGAAGTATCCACAATAGTCGGCATGAATGAAAACCTTGAAGGCACGCTTCAAATGGTACAAAACAACATCAGAAAATGTTTCCAGCAGCTAATTCCAAATGACAGTCTTTTATAATATCACGACCCTTTAATCGTTTGAAGTATCCACTTAGCAAACTTATCTCCAAAAACTACCCTCATTGCCTTTTCTAAAGCATTCCACGAGAGACGGTAAGAGATGTCTAAACTGTAGTCTTATTTAATATAGGATTGTATACTTTTTGTAGTTACCGAATGACTGGTCCTAATTGAGTCATGAATTTCATCTGCAATCAGATCATATGTCAAATGTTGATTTTTTTGTTTGGAGAAAATGAGACTGCATGTATGCGTGTCAACAAACCGTTTTATCCTCATTAACCTGGTGTTCGAATCAATAGATGTATAAAGTATCCATTTACAGCCCTCTGAATCTTTGTTGACACAATAAGTAGTGATCTTACTAATTGTATTATGTGTGTACTTAAAAGAAAAACCATTCTCTAGTGTATATATGCATAAGGATAGCCTTAGACTGCATCACCTTCATCAAACGACTGACCAACACCTGTGATAGCATCAACCCATCCAATTGTAGCAAGATTCTTTTTTGGAGGGGTTAAAGTAAGCAACCCATTACTACTATCCCCAATAGTTAGTTGGTTATGGGCGGCTTCTGTAGAACCTAGGCTAGGCTGTTTACGCTTAAATGCAGACCCTTTATCAACTAGTTTTTCTTCTATAACAAAACTAACACTTTTTAGACGCTCCACACCAAGATATACCTTTAAACCCATAAAATCCTTATCATTATTAAAAAAATAATTATTTGAGCACCACAGGAGTAGCTAATAATGAGTCCGGAAATATTCACCACTCACTGTGGAAACCAGACAGGAGCAATTCGGACAAAAACCACCCACTGAACCATCAGAACAGGACAAAAGTACTAAATAACTAATCACCTTTTGACTAAGCTAATTGCTAATCTGCTTAATAAACTAATGGGTTTTTGAATTCGACCCGGTTTCATAAGTTTGACCCGAAAGCCCATATGGCCCATAATTAAGGGTATAAATACCCAACCACTTTCATTAATGAGGGTAATGAACATTAAATACAACCAGGCAGCTTAAATCTCTCACTACAAAACACTTAAACATTTAATACCTTTGAAACACCACAAAATATCTGACCAAATTTCCCTCAGTCGAAAATAATCCACACCAAATTGGCGACCACAGTGGGAGAAGAAGGTGCCTGAATCTAGCATTCAAAACCAGCAAGAAAAAACAGTTCGCATGAATCCGGACGAGCAGACAGTGCCACAAAATTTGGCAGAAGTGGTGGGAGAAAATTGTGAATATACGATCAAAGAGCGAGGATATATCCATTGTGAAGGGCAATGGAGATACTATTATCCATTATGCCCAAGAACCGAATGAATCATTGAAAGAATATATAAGTCTCTTCGTGAACACCAAGAATGGATTAGCTGATTGCTTTGAACAAATAGCAATAGCTTCTCTAAGACAGGGTTTGAACCCTGGCAATTTAGCAGATTCGGTAACCAGGAAGAAGGCCATGACGTGGGACGGTTTACTAAATCAGGTGGGAAAGCAAATCAATGTGGATGAAACGAAGAAGACTAGGGTGCATAGGCAAGTGAGGTCGGCCTCAGCTGCACCAAACCAGAACCAGAATCAGTCCGGGTACAAGGCCAAGGAAGCCGGACATGGTCCCAACAGGGCCAAGGCTCAATCTCATACAACACCAGCTCAGAGCCAGCAATCCAGAAATAAGCGAGGGCCTTGGGTTCAACCGGAGTGGTTTGCTGAATTGAAAGAAAATGTGGCAACTATTTATGACAGAACAAAAGACGAAGTACATTTTAGGAAGCCGGTTGCGCTTCAATCTCCCAGGGAAAGTCGTAATAATTGTTTCTGCCAATATCATCATAATATTGGTCATAACACAGAAGATTGCATCGCTTTGAAACAAGAGGTTCAAAATTTGATTGAAAGAGGAAAATTGGGTGCTTACGTTAAAATAAGAAGTGGGAATAGGCCTGATAATGCTCATCGGACCGGCCTAACAAACAATGCAGGGATGTTGGCTCCGAATGGGGCCATGGTAATTATTGAAAGATTCAACGTGGAGTCAGAGTATTTGGATCCTGATCCAGCCCGGAATAAGGTGGGTGTTATCACAGAACACACCAAGTCGGTGTCCGGGCTCATAAGCTTTTTTGAGTCACTTACCAAATTTGGGGGAGACACCATGACTGCACCAACTACTTCTTTAAGGAAGAGGCATGTTCACACCCTGGCTACTCAGTTGGAAGGAGGCATGACCTCCTATCAATCGCAAATTCCTTTTCCCTTTATTGTTTTTTATGAAGATGATTTGAGAGACATAGCTGGTCCCCATGAAGATGCTGTGGTGATAGGAGCATCCATTGGGGGCAACGACATTAGATAAATTTTGGTGGACATTGGCAGCTCAGCCAATATCCTCTTTTTAACTTCCTACAAACAAATGAAGAATCCAGCAGTAATTCAACGTTCAAATAGATCTATTGTGGGTTTCACTAGAAGCTCTGCGGACGTGGTCGGGAGTTTGAGGAGGAGGTTTTGTTGGGAAATGGCCCTTTCAAGAAAATGTTCAGGGTACTTTTTGTTGTGGTAGTTTGTCCGATATGATACAATGCCATTTTGGGAAGGTCTTGGCTCTCCATGATGCATGTTGTGGCTTCAACAGTTTACCAATGTTTAAAGTACGATGTGCAAGGACAAGTGAGAGTTGTCTGGAGTAGTCAGAAGATAACAAGGGAGTGTTATGCAACAGCACTGGTCCCTAGAACTTTGGGGGCAGTTCGGATCAGTGGAGATTAGCAGTTGGAGGGGCCCTCTAGGGGAGAGGGTGAAATTGATGAACCCAGAGAGACCCCTGGTGTTTTAATACCAATTGAAAATGTTGAAACTCACTCTCTGGCTGAAGGAAGAAGTGTCAAGACAGATCTAAGATGACATCAAAACTAAAGAGCAAAGTTTTATTTTTTTTAACAGACCATCGGCATGTTTTTGCTTGGTGTAATGCTGATGTGACCGGAGTGCCAGCAGATGTTATATCACACCAGCTATCCGTCTGAAAAGATGTAGCGCCCGTTGTACAGAAGAGAAGATCTTTTTCTATGGAGAAAGCTGATGTCATAGTTCAAGAGGTTGACCGGCTTACTAAGATGGGGCACATAAAGGAATCACAGTACCCTTTATGGACAACCAATTCGGTGTTAGTAAAAAAGAAAAACGGGAAGTGGCGTATGTGCATCGACTTTACTGACCTTAATAGGGCTTGCCCAAAAGACCTATATTCGGTCCCCCGGATTGATCAGTTAGTGGAATCCACATCTGGAAACAAGTTGTTGTCCTTTATGGATGCCTTCTCCGGTTATAATCAGATTCAAGTGGATCCGAAGGACAAAAAACATACTACTTTTGTTACTGATAGGGGCCTTCATTGTTACAAGGTGATGCCTTTTGTATTAAAAAATGCTGGGGCTACTTATCAGAGGTTGGTGAACAAAGCATTCGCTGATCAGATTGGAAGAAATATGGAAGTCTATATTGATGACATGATGGTAAAAAGTATGGAAGAAGAGCTACACTTGGCAGATCTGCAAGAGATTTTTGCCAACTTGGTAAAAATTAATTTAAAGTTGAATCTAGAAAAATGTGTTTTCGGAGTGCAGTCCGGGAAAATTTTGGGGTATGTGATAAGTGAGAAAGGGATACAACCTGATCCAGACCAACTTAATGCTTTATTATAGATGGATCCTCCTCGGAATATTAAATAAGTACAAAGATTGACAAGGAGGTTAGCTGCTCTAAACCGTTTTATTTCAAGGTATTCGGATAAGTGTACTCCGTTTTTCCAAACTTTAAAGGGTGCCAAAGAATTCAATTGGTCTCCACAATGCGACCAGGCCTTTGATGAAATAAAAAATAATTTATCCTCGTTTATGGAGAAACGTTATATATATATTTAGCAGTCTCCGAATGTGCCATAAGTGCGCTGCTAGTAAGAGAGGTAGACAATTATCCTCGTCCGGTGTACTACATCAGTAAAAGCCTGATGGATGCTGAAAAAGGTATTTAAAACTTGAAAAGCTAGCACTAGCACTAGTAATTGATGCTACAAAGATGAGGCCCTATTTTCAGTCTCATTCTATTGTCGTCCAGACATCTTTTCCCTTGAAAAATGTTCTTCAAAAAGCAGACATATCAAGCAGAATGACCAAATGGTCAGTAGAATTGGGAGACTATGACATTGATTTTGCCCCTCGAACTGCAATCAAGGCTCAGTCTATAGCCGATTTCCTAGTTAAGTTCCATTCGGACAGGAGTACTAAACGAGCTACAGGTGAAAAGACTAAGAGCTATGGATTGTCCGGACTGATGGTGGATCAAGTACCATCGGTTGTGGTGCTGGGATATGTTTAACCTCTCCGTACGACGACAAGTTGTATCAGCCTATATGTTTGCTTTTAGGGCCTCTAATAATGAGTCCGAATATGAAGCTGTTATAGCTGGTTTGAAGTTAGCCCTGATTTGTGGAGCCAAAAGGGTCAGGTTAATGAATGATTCTTAGCTTCTTATCCATCATGCCCAAGGTCAATCTAAGGCCAAGAAGGAGCCGTTAATTAAATATTTATTCATTCTTAAAGATGTGGCAGTTAACTTCAAAGACATCACCTATGAGTACATACCCAGAACAGAGAATACACTAGCAGACTCCTTGGAAACCATAGCATATTCTGAGTCCTACCCATGAATTCATTTGCAAGAATGCACATCCATTCAACTTAGTCAGAGGAAGAAGAGGAGGAAAGTTTCAATATACAGGTGGGTCAACCTAAAGACTGGACGTATCCTCTTCTTCAATACCTTTCAGATGGAATTTTACCTCCAAAAAAAGCAATGGCAGGAAAAATGAAGTATAGGGCTCGTGGATTTTTTATCATAAGAGACATCCTTTACAAGAAGTCTTTTAGTATACCTCTCTTGCGATGTTTGAGGATTAAAGAGTCCCAAATAGTGTTGTCCGAACTGCATGATGGTGAAGGGTCAGCACACTGTGGTTATAGATCTTTGACCCGAAGAGTCTTGTTGGCCGGATACTACTGGCCCTCCATAATGGAAGATGCCAAGGAGTTGGTGAAGAAATGTGATCCATGCCAAAGATATGGTAATGAAATTCATATCCCAGTTGTCCCTTTGGAGTCGATTTCTGAGCCAATACATTTTGCTCATTGGGGGCTGGATCTGGTGGGACCTCTACCTATGGCGTCCGGAGGGTGCAGAACTATCATTGTAGCCATTGATTATTTTTCGAAGTGGATAGAAGCTTCCCTTTTGGCAGGAACTACTTCAAAAGCTGTTATAAAATTCATTTTATTTAATATTTGCTGTAGATTTAGGGTTCCACAAAAGATAACCACAGACAATGGGCCACAATTTGATAACAAGGATATGTAGAATTTCTGTGCCTCTAGAGGCATTCAACATTGCTTCTTTTCTCATTTCCACCCACAGGCGAATGGTCAGGTTAAAGTGGCAAACAGAACCATTCTATCCGGTCTTAGAAAGAATTTCAAAGGGGCTGCTGGAAAGTGGCCAAGCTATCTACAAGAAGTGCTATGGGCCTACCGGACTACTCCTAGAGCTGCTACACAGGAATCCTCGTTTGCATTAGTATATAGTATGGATGAAATTTCTTCTATAGAGGCAACTCTTCCATCATACAAAGTCCACAATTTTTCCGAACAGGCTAATGAAGTTGCAATCAGAAATCAACTCGACTTGATAGAAGATAATATAGTTAATGCTCACCTTAGAGCCAATCATTATCAGGGATTGATGAGAAGTAAGTTTGCTTCCAAAGTAAGAAGAAGGGATTTTCAACTAGGGGATAAAGTGTTGAGAAAAATCTTCCTACATACTAAGGAGAAGCAGTTTGGCAAGCTAGCTCCAAATTGGGAAGGACTCTACGTGGTCATCGAAAAGCTTAAGCCTGGGATATACAGGCTTCACGATAAAGATGGAAGGATCTTAAATCACCCCTGGAACATTGAACACCTCCGGTTGTATCTAGAATGAAAGTTATGTAAATATTTACTTGTTTAAAGTCCGTGTAAATATTATGGGGCATATTCTTTCCTACCCTGGTGGCGCGGGGAGGTTTTAATGAGGTGTCTGGTTTTTTTAATAAAATTTGATGCCTTCTTAAAAACTTCGGAGTGGTTTGATCGATAGTTTCTTTAAAATATTATAAGTATCATTGATAGATCGGGTTGATCTGGTGAAATGATGACCATTTAAACATTTGTCATCGGAGAATTTAAACACTCTCACCTTAAAATACTTGTAAAATAACTAGAGGCTATTTAAACATCAGCTATCAAGATTGGGCAAACATAAACAAGGCAAGAATTGTGCAAAATAAAACTGCCCGGCTAGCACCAGGGAATGATATTAAAACATGTAAGAATTCCTTGGCCATCCAAGGACTTTGAAGTTTAAAAAGAAAAGGCTTATCCGGGTACGAGCCGGACACGATTACAAAAATGCCTTGGCCATCCAAGGACTTTAGTCTGACATGAGGATAAAATAAAAACAGAAGATAGTTAAAATTTTAGGGTTGGACCCCCTTAGAAGTTCCTACTTCGTCTTGTTTCTTCTTTGGGTCTTTGGGTTCATCATTGGGGCTCTCTCCGGTCCCTTCTTCTTCATCGTTGGTATCGTCATAACCACTGGAATAGTTGTGCCTATCACCATCTACCATAGTGTGGAATGGGAGGTCTTCGTATTCCACATACTGCCATAGAGAACCAAGTTTCCTCTTCGGAATGTTCGATGAAAAAGTAGGACCATATTAGATTTTACTTCGGCATACCTCTCTTCTTGGGAATCTATCACCTTGTTGGTGTATGCATAAATCTTGGCCTGGATTGTCTTCTCCTGCTCCTTTATCAAAGCATCTTTCTCCTTGGTGACTTTAGACACAGCATCTTTGAGAGACGTTTTGTCACCAGTTAGGGTTTGGATGACATTGTCCCTGGCCTTCACCTCCTCTTTCGAAGCGGAGAGATCCTTCTCTAAGCCTGAACACTTAGTTTGGATTTCTGTGTTGACCATCTCCGAAGTGGCCAGCTTTGTGGCCAAGTCCTCTTTCCCCTTCTTCAATTCCTCGATCTCTCTCCTTAATGCCTCAACACTCTGATTGGCATTAATGAGGTCATTAGATAAGTTCTCTTTGTCTGAGTTAGTGTGTTGATAAGGGTAGATTAGCTTTGCACTTGCCTCTCCAGGTTGAGCACCGGTTGAATGTTGCTCAGCAAAGAGTGAGTCACCATGTCATTCTCCCCTGAAACAGAAAAAGACTTACCATTGAAGGTAACCATGTTTGAGGAGCTTGGAGGAAGGTAAGGGTCATCAAAGTCGTCTTTCTCAAGGTCTCCAAAGTAAAGTCCAATGTTTTGAAGGCCACTGATGTCTACTCCATCAATGTATCCCCTTTGGTACCCTCTTCGGTGTGTAAATCACTTAGGATTTTCTCTGCCAATGTGGGGTCTGTTGGGTCGGCCGGAGGAAGAGACTCTGAAGGTCGGAGAGTGACTTCATCCCCTGAGGAGATTTTCTTCTTCTTGGCTTCCATATCTCCACCATCTGCTCTCCGTTTTCGATCCTTCTTGGGAGTCTTTGAAGAATTGGAGGTTCACCCGCCTCTTTGATACTCTTATCTTCAACCACTTGAAGTAGAGTAGCGTCGATTCCCCCTTGGCCCTGCACTTCCTGAGTTGCTGGGACGATCTCCTCACCACCACCTTGAGCAACTTTAGTTACAACCTGCTTCTTCTTGCCTTTCTTGCCCTTCATCTTACTTGGGGATTTTGCTCTGGCAGGCAAGGCCAGCTTACCATCCTTATCCTCTGTCCTCTGAAGGATGATGCCCAAAGGAGGTGGAGTGGTCAATTCCTCCCAAGTAAGGTCTCTCCGGCCTGTTGTGTTCCAGAGATGGGACCTCACAAAATTGTCGGCGGTGAAACAGTTGTGGAAGTGATTTCCTCATTTTTTAGCAGCCCAAGCATTCAGCTTGACACATGTCGTCTGTCCCCCCTCCACATAGTCGGAGAACTCCTTCGGCACCACCATCCAAAGAAAACGAAGAGCAGTTTAGAAACATATTTTTTATAAGAAAAGAAAGACAAACATGATTGAATATTTACCTGAGCTTTTCCATCTGCTGGTGAGCATACTAAGGTTGACACCAACCTTAATTTTTCTCCCGTTCTCCCAAGCCCCATTAATAAACAAGAATTGGGTCTTTCAATTCTTCTCCGATTCAAGCAAATCATCCACCACTTTGAAGTTATCTTCCATGTTGTAGTCGTAGAAAGGGATGACGTGGTTCTTGCAGAGGCTGGCCACAGCAGCGAATTGCTCCATTGGAAGCGGTATTCCAGAGAGCCTAGAGGCCATAATGCAGGCCATGAGGGTGTACGAAGCATTGGGGCTCAGCTGGCTTGGACAGAGCTTTATCAGATGAAAGTATCTGACAATCTCTGGGTCCAATAGAAATCTGAGCCTTCAGTTGAACAACTCTGTATAGATGACTATCTCGCTCAGCTTGCAGTCCATTGGGGTCTCCGGGGTGACCGATATCCTCACCTTGACAGACTCAGGGATCCTCCACTTTGTCCGGATCTGGCCTAACTCAGTAGTGTGAGTGTAGACATAGTTGATGTTCTGCATGGCCAACAGATACTTCACGCTCACCTTGTGGAAGTAGGGTCCCACTTTGCCTTCTAGGGACTCCGACAAGTCCGGGTGTTTCAAACACAGTTTCTCTTTACCCTTGCCTTTTTTGTCGGTGGGAGCTTCCCTTGTCTGTCCGGAGACGTCGGTCTCAAATGGGGCTTCTTTTATGCTGTCCTCCATCACCTCTTCCATCACCATGGAAGGTTTGTCAGTTGTTGTTGGTGGGGGAGTATTGGTGGCAGGCTCTGTAAGGTGTCCGGACGGTTGAGCATCACCCTCTCCTAAGGATCTGCTGTCCGGCTGGGGCTCAGGTCCGGAGGGATGATTTTGAGAACTAGTTTCAGTGGCCTCCGGACCAGAGGATTTATCCTTTGGGACTCTGATAGATGCCCCTGATCCTATAGCTTTGTCCTTGGCCCCATACTTAGGAGCCCCTGATTTCGGGGACTTAAACTGCGAACAACAACTTGACCCTTTACTAAGCGGCCTGTTCGACGAAGGGTGACCTTTTCTAGAGATTTCTAAGCATCTGACCCCATGGCTATAAATGGAGAGGGTCTCCTTGTGCTTGATACTTTTTCTCGTTCAACAGTGGGATGTGACTCCTGAACCGAGGAGTCTGATACGATGGGTGAAAGACTTGGTTGAAATAACCGCCTAGGTTTGGAACTTCTAGCAGAAGATGAACCTCGATCAACCTATGAAGATGGTGTTTCGGGTTTATCGTTTGGAGAAACTGGAAGACCCGCAGCAATACGCCTCTCTCGCTCAACCTTTTGCACTTTTTCTAACTCCGAAAGATTAAGCCACCCGCCATTTACCAATGCGTTTCTTGCCGTGAACATAAACCTACACCAAAAGAATTTTGAGAAGAGAATTGAAAACTTTGAGATGAATAAATGAGAGAGTAATGAAGATGGTAAAATAGTGAAAAGAAGCTATTTATACTACTAAGACAAAAAGAGTTACCAGATACCTAGGAGAATACGAAAAGACAAAAGATAATGATTGAAGGCGACACTGACGTCATGGGTATTAAATGAAGAGGTTGCTTTTTGGAATTAGTGGGAGCGCCGTTCTAGGAGAAAAACGGTTGGTGAGGCAAATCAAAAGATGACACGTGTCCCACGATCCATAGCAAAACTTTTGAACTTCTGAGAAGTATTCAGTCCGGAATAATCCTGAGCTGAACACTTAGATAGTCCTGATAATGTTGCAAGTGCCTAAGAGGATTTTTTAGGTCTTGCCAGAGGCCTTCGACAAAACCTAAAAAATGGGCTACTGTTGAGTCCGGAAATATTCACCACTCACTGTAGAAACCGGACAGGGGTAATCCGGACAAAAACCACCCACTGAACCATCCGAACAGGACAAAAGTACTAAATAACTAATCACCTTTTGACTAAGCTAATAGCTAATCTGCTTAATAAACTAATGGGTTTTTGAATTCGACCCGGTTTCATAAGTTTGACCCGAAAGCCCATATGGCCCATAATTAAGGGTATAAATACCCAATCACTTTCATTAATGAGGATAATGAACATTAAATACAACCAGACATCTTAAATCTCTCACTACAAAACACTTAAACATTTAATACCTTTGAAACACCACAAAATATCTGACCAAATTTCCCTCAGTCGAAAATAATCCACACGAGCTAATAGTGTAGTTACCTCTAACCAGCTCATGTCATCTGCTTTCAGCGTAATCTTGAAGACTTTGAAAGTTTTTAAATTTAGACAAAGGAACAATTGCAGTTTGGTGACCATATTTAAAAATACAAACTTTAGGTTTCGACATATATTAACTTGCCTTATAGAAACTAGACCGAGTAAGTTATAGTGGCAGTCATAATGTAGCAATGAGTTACATAGAAAATCTATTTATCATTACTACACCCAATCTAGCAACATGCTACATGCAAAATCGCATTCTCAATCATTTTCATATATAACAGTGTTTTGATATGAACTACAATCTAAAAAACAAAGAAGTACATGTATCAAACAAACAAGCAAGTACATCACAATTGCAATGTCTAAAAAACCAATCTAACAACTACTATAAATGATGATCAATCATGGTCAAATCTAGCAATGTCACTATGTTGACAATCTCATTATCGATAAGATACCAAATCTAGCAATATCAGCACACCAATGAAGCAAGATGCCTTATCTAGCAATCTAGACCAAGCAAAATCGCAATGACAGTAAACAAATTTGTAGAGTATCTAGCAACGTCTATAGTTTAGTTAAATCGCAATGTCGTCTTCCAATTCAAAAAATGCACCCTCTCCAACTAGACTCGCAGCCTATTACTACATCTCTACAATATGTATACATGCTACCAGAAAGTGTTCAAAACCACGATTATACAATAAATACATCTGTAGACACGCTTAAACCTCATTTGAACTTATAAATCAACTTAAATACAAGAATTCGTGATGTTACGATTTCAGTTCAACTGAAGAAAAAAAAAACAACGAACAAATAGAAACTTGACATATCACCAAAACTGAGAAGCTTACCTTCGAAGTCACCTTCCTAAGTGAAAAATGGCGATGAAACTAGTTGTGGACATGAAAAAGATTATTAAGAAACAAACTGTGGACAAGATGTCTGATAATCAGTACTCCGGCGTCCTGAAGGTTAGTAGGAATGTAACTCAGTCGATCAGAAAACAATTAGCAGATGGTTGACGGGGGAGTTAACGGGGGCTACCAGAATGATCACACCGAAATAGTTGGTTTTGAAAAAATTATGGCTTTCTTTGGAAAATGGGTATCTGGTTAGGATACGAGAAGGAGACGGCCGGTTAGAAATTCAAATTCTAAAATATCTGATTGGGTGGAAATATGAGATTTTTTCTTAAAAACCCTTATATAGTTAGTGGAGGATAATTGGGGTATTAAAAAAATTAAATATTAAAAAATATATTTTAATAAGACGAACATTAAGTAAACATAAATCCATTTTTAAATACTAAGTGACAATATGTCTAGCAAGTAAGTACATAATTTGTTATTTCCTTTAAAATTATGTCTACGTTTAAAATTTTATATTTGATTTATAGTTTTTCAATCCAAAATACATTCCGCTTACGCAAAATAATTTAGTAACCAGGTTATCTTTTTAGGATTTTAGTTTTAAAACTTGTGAATTACTTTTAAAATATAAAGTAAGCATTCGTGGTTGAGTAGTTGTCTGCATATAACATTTTTTCCACGACTAGAGGTGTCCAACGGTTCAAACCGCGAACTGTCAGAACCGCGGTTTGCGGTTCTAACGGTTTTGTAGTTCTGGCGGTTCACTCTTTATGCGGTTCTAACGGTTTGCAGTTCTAACGGACCAGTTTCGCAGTTAAACCAGGAGTTTAACCACCAGAAAACCCATTTAGGCACGGTTTATCAAAATATTTTATAATTTTATTTACAATTAATTTGTAATTGTTAATTGAATCTAATTTCAATAATTAAAATATGTACAATATAAACGAGTTAATTATGCTATTTAATGTATTTTAATTTCAATAATCGAAATTCTATAATCAAGCAATTAGGTTCTAAAAATAATAATTGTAATATGATTTTGATATGTTTGATTATATTTATATATTTAAGATATTTTATTTAATATTAGGTAGATATTAAATAAAATATATATATATATATCTAATTGTATTTTTATTACAAATTTCAATATTATTGAAAATATGTTTACGATTATAAAATTAATAATTTGACTGTCTTAAACAACATATATCGTAAACAATATAATTGTAAAATGATTTGTATATTGTTTGAACATACTAGATATTTAAGATATTTTATTTAATATTAGGTACATATTAAATAATATAAACCTATTAGACATATTATATTATTCTGATTTTAAATTATTAGGTGATTCTTTCTAAGTTTAAAAGTGTTTATATTTAGATGATTTAAATAGTGTATTGTATTTTCGAACTTTTCAATATTTAAAGTTTAAATTTAAAAATTTTAGAATTGTATAAGTATATGCATAAACATAAATTACTTATAAATAACAAAATAAAAATTGAAATTGAAATAGATTTAAATAACATTTAATAAAAAAAAACAAAACAAACAATTCATTAATAATAAAAACCAAACAAGTAACATAGTTGTTAAAAAAAATTATTAATAAATTTTCAAAAAAAAAAGAAGAGTAAAAGTCTGGGGCATCCGGACATTTGTCCGGATGGCCTGAATTTACCGTCCGGGCGTCCAGAAATTACGTCCGGATGCACTGGACAATTTTTTCTTTACGAATTTTTTAATTTTTTTGATGAGTCTCCCCTATAAATAGAGGAGACCCCAACTCCAAACTCACAAACTCCTCTCTACATCTCTCTAAATCTCTCTACTTGTTCTAAATATTATAGAAAACTCAAATTTTTTATTTTGCATATTGTAGTTCTACTTTCGGAATTGTTTGATTTTTTTTCCGCAAATTGTTTATATTTGATAAAAACACTTAAATAGCATTGAGATAACATTATAATAGCTCAATTAAGAGCTTCGTATAATTTATCTAAGTTATTTACTTGTTGTAGTTATTTAAATTAGTTCTTTTAATTCTAATTTTATTATTTGTTATTAGTTGGTATTAGTTGGTATTAGTTGGTATTAGTCTAAATTTAGTTTTTATTATTTGCGATATTAATTAGTTTCGATTAGTATTTTATTGCATATTTAAAAAAAACGTTGTTTTAAGTTGTAAAATTCCTCTAAAACGTAGACTTACTAATGCTCACCCCCCGCTAATTTTTACTTGTTATGAATGATGTTTGTAATAGTTTTTTACTATTTTGTATTTTAATTTGAAAACATTTGTACGACTCCTGACCCGCAAGAGTATAAACTGTGACGGCTAAATAAACCAAAAAAATATTTACATTTTATTATAATAACAACAATTGTATTATGAAAAAAATTATAAGATCTTATTTTGGTTTAAAAAATAATAACAAAAACTTGTAATATTTATAACCAAATCACGATAGTAATCAAAATGTAATATTAAAATTATAACCATAAAATTTATAATATTTTAACATGATAAGATATAGTTTTGGTTTATAACATAATATCAACACTAATAATATTGGATCCCAAAATATAATAATAACATAAATAATATTCAAAATATAATAATAACATAAGTAATATTTAAAATTTTGAATAATTATAATACTTAAAATATTAATAACCACAACAAATTAATACTAACCAAAATGATGTAATAATTTATAAAATTTTGGTTATAAAATAATTAAAACACTTTTAATATTTACAAATAAACTGCGAAAATATTTACAAATAAGTCGCGTTTTGCGGTTCTAACGGTTTGCGGAACCAGTTTCACAGTTTACCCACCAATTTACAAACAGTTCTTCAGCTTATAACCGCGATTCCAAAACCATTAGACACGTCTAACCGACGACCTTATTCTCTTACTCATTCTCACTAATACTTTTCCAAACCACACCACAATTTCGTAAACAATCTATCAGATTTCTTATTATATCCATTACCGGAAAGGCTAATATAACGATGATGAACTCCCTTATGTAAACTAATGCTACCATTTTATTATCATTTATGACACACTGCAAGCTCCGTGAAAAAAGACTAAAAAGAATATTTATTTCTCAAATAAATGAAGTAATATTAGTAGGTATGATATACATCATACCTAATAAAATAAATGATACAAGATAATCATACCAACTGTTTTGACAACAACAAAAATAAACACCAAAAATATAAATTATAAAGCCGAGGTTGGTAATTTCCAACTTGCAGAAAGAGAATTGTCTTATTCTTAGATAGATTCTCCATAGATTGAAAGCAGTTTAAAGACCTGCATTCTAGTTAAAGCATCAAAACTTCAAAGAAAAGGAACGTCAAAGCGTGGTATTTCCAAGCACAAATGTAATGAGAGTTAATTCGATAAAGAATATTGTGTTCAGTAGACCTCGGTCGACTGTCCATCCATACATAGTGATACCTCCTGGATTCGTTCCAAGGTACTGGACTGCAAAACCAAATAGAAGACAATTAGTTGCCTGTATTCAGTACACACGGTCATGACTGTTAATGTCAGATAAGAGCAAGGAGGGGTAATAATTATTCATACCAAAAGCTTGTCTCGTGTGATAAGATGAGACATACGAAGCAGTCTGCAGACCCGTTGGCACTGACGCATAATCCATCGATTCCAGGTCAAGTTCAGAGTAGACGTGATGCAGTGAGTTCAACGTCCTGGCTGCTTCCATATTCTCTACGCTCTTTGAGTTTCTAAGACGAGAAGATGATGTAGTCGCACCACTGGTCGCGAATGCGTGCCATCTACTCGCAATTGATGCTACATTCTGAGCTCTATGAGAAATCCTTGTTGCCGCTTGTAAGCAGACAATCATGCCAACAACTTGGACAAGTGAGGACAGCTGAAAAGATACAAGTCGAATGTCTTAAAGTTATGCGAGGATCTAACAAGGTAGTTACTATAAGTAAGGAAATATAGTAGTCAAAACTCAGTACCAAATTTTGTTCTTTCGAGAGTGGAACTTTATAAAAAGTTTTGAACCAAATCTTTTTAGAATTCAACATCGTTTATCTCAATATATCAGAATATTTACCCAATGTTTTCTATTGTTTTTCATCTTTACTTCAGTTTTTCTCCTAAACTGTATTTAAGAGGTCTTAAATTTGGATCTCGGATACTAAATTTATAATAACTTACAAGTGAAAGTCTGTAGTTGTTTTGAGCTTTTATAACATTACATCCAAAAGTTATAGAAAAATTATTATTCGTTGGAGTTCTCCTTAAACCTTTTTTTTCGTTTTTATTTAGGCCACATGATTTCGTTATGACGAACATGAAACAAAACATTGACTATTGAAATCCAAACAAAGGTTAAACAATCACGGACCAGAAATTTTCCGTGTCGAAATTATTAGAAAGAACAAGCTCATTACTAAGCAGAGAAGGGCTTACCGCAACATCGCCACCATTAATAAAGGTGATAGCATCACCATAACTCGTAGTCAGGAAAAGAGCGATGACTTGACTAATTGTGACAAACAGACACTGTAAGACAAGGAAAATCCGGAACCTATGGCTTATCTTGGATAGATGATACCGAAGGCGAAGATGCTCATCCATAAGTACCAAAACATTAGATTCCTTTTCCATCATATTCGTGTATTCATCGAAGTGGATAAGTTGTAAGTTGCAGGTTATATGAAACATCATGCAGGCTGCTAGATATATTATACTGACGTAGATCCAGGACATGATAAAAGCTAATAGAATAATAGTAGATAACCACGTTTCATGACGCACGTTTAAGAAGCGGACAGTTTCTCGAGCGATCTTCAAAACAAGACAGGGTACTGTCCACACTAGAAGCAGTCTTACAGAACCCTGCGTATAATTTGTCTCAAATGATCAATTAATCGCTTCAAAAAACTAAAAATAAAAACAGAAGGTCCAATATGTATAAAGACTTCGACTCACTATAATTCATATTTTTAGGCTAAAAGGAGAGCAGTGTGTCAACATACCACAAAGATTTAGTTTCCGAATATCAGATGTATCATCAGTAGTCCTCCCTGGACTAGCTACGTGAAATTTTAGTAACTCGGGATACTAATCTTTTAAGGTTATAGAAGTACTTGTGTGATTTCAATAGCTCATAGCCATAGGATTATTAGGGTTACATTTGAATAAGGGACTAATTTCTCCACCGTTTCATAGTCCAGGGACTAACCAGCACCCAAAGCCACAAATTCCCAAGCATATTATACACTATCTACGCAGTTGATGATATACACAATTGTAGGCTGAACCATTTTTACATTATTCGTGAACACGAATCAGTAAATCAAAACCGATCTTAAAACGAGATATAGTACTGCTAGCATTGTAAACAATCTTAGAGAACCGTGGACCAACTTATCAATCAATTGCCCAGGAGAACAACAAATTATATAAAGAGTTGAACGTGCATTCTAATTTATATTTTCCAAGCACAAATCAGCAATGAAATACGCTAAATCTTGTCTACATTATATTTGAAAGAGTAGAGATAGTGTCATCACAACAACAAAATCATAAGCATATGACATAGTATCTACAAGGTCGACGATACACTTAAATGCATAATCCGTGAGCACTAATCCGAATCCGCAATTCAAACCACTGCAGATATTATAGTCTGAACAACAAATCAGCCTAGAAAGTAATCATTTCAGCTAAAAATCACTAAGCATACAACTACATTATTTACAGGATTGATGATAATCAGTAAACCAAAACAAATCTTAAACTATATATATATATCTTAAATTGTAATCAACGCAGATAGTGTAACCTGAATAGCAAATCAACCGAGCAATGAAAATTGCAACTACAATCGCTCACCTTAATCTGTTCAATGTAACGATCTTGAAGCCCCTCCATATGACCAGCCAATCTGTCAAGAAACAAGAACTTCCGTATCCCATACTTCCGCAAATTATGAGAGAAACAAACCAACGAAATCACAGAAAGACACGCCGTGGAGACGACGTTATAGATTTCGAGCTCCTTGAGCTGATACATCCCGCATCCATCACAATCGATCCCCACCAGCGCCAAAACCGGAATCAAAACGCCGATCACAAGGAAAGCGAACCACGAGAAAACGAAACTCAACACGGTGGATTGATTGAAACCTAGTAAGGTCACAAAAGTTTCGAGCCTGGAAAGTGTTCGATCAAGTTTAACATCATCGTCGTCTCCATCGCTCTCCTGCTCCGGCTGCGGTTGTTGTGTGTGGTTTGGATTTGGACCGAGCAGTGGGATTTGAGCGGGAGGTGGTTGTTGCTCAACTTGAAGGAGAACACTGTCCATGATATTTCGAAATAGGAATCTGAAATCGAATCGAAAACTAGAAGATACTTCGAATTTTTATTGAGGATCTTAAAATTCAACAGAGAATTGATCAAACACTTTCTATATCTAGTGTAGTAGTGACTTGCATTGAGGCGGGGAATTTAAATATAAAATTATTAATGAGTCAATTTATTACTTTATTAATTTATAAATGAAATTCATTAGCCGATTTTTAGTACGTTAATAAATTATTTTTTAGGTTTAGGAAGAAAAAAAACTTAGTCCAGTCACCAATTTTCACTGTAAACAGAAAATTAATTAGTTAATCATGTTTTAAGATTATCCTAATAAATAGATAGCACAATCAAAACTCGTTTATTTTTATTTTCTCAAAAAAATTATACCTTTTTATACGTGTATGTTTGTATGATGATATTTGGCTTAAACTCGATATATAAAGAACTGTATAAATTAAGCTGAAGAGAATATTGGACGATGGACGTGCTAGCAAATATGAAAACGAATGTCGGCCATCCAAATTTTAACTTATTAAAAATAAATAGCGTTTCAAATATAGTAATTTATCTAAATAATTTAGTAATCTAATTAAATAAATAACGAAAATGTAGTTTATTTACCAAAATTTCAATATCTTATTTAGTTATTTAATAAAAAGCTTTTACTCTTATAACCTGTCATTTTATCCACAAGTTCTAACCGTTTTTTAAAATTATTTACATTATATTTTATCAATTATTATTTTATATGAAAAATAACAAACAAGAATAAAAATGGTTTACGACTATTTCGGAATATTTTTCTACATACAGAGGCTCAGTCTTATAATTTTTGGCGACATCCTAATCAAAAAAAATATAACAACTATTTAAAACTTAAAAAAAACTTCTAAAATAACAATCAAAAAAAATATAACAGCTATTTAAAACTTAAAAAAAACTTCTAAAATAACAATCAAAAGATCAAAATATCTATAAAGCAAAAAATATTCAGCTAAGACAAAACGAATACATCAAGTATTACTCATGGCAAGTAATAACAGGACAATCTAGAAAAAAAAATACAAAACAATAAAAATAGAGAAATTTAGTAATGTTTAGCACAATTAAGGGATTTTGAGTCGTGAAATTTATAACCAAGATCCGAAATGATGTAATGGATAGTGCACAAACCCAAAAAATGGAAACCAGAAAATATCATAGAGTTTTCCTCGTGCCAAATATAGTAGACCACCGGATATATAGCGGGACACCAAAGATGATCCAGGCCGAAAGGAATATGGGTTCAATTAATGGCAATATGTAGCCATGAAGGACACTCGGTGTATTTTTGGGGGAACTTAAGCTTCCTAGAGTAAGCCTCATAAACTATTTGGGAACAGGGACAATCAACTAAAATGTAGTTGGCGTATTCCCGGAAGTTGTTAAATAAGTCAGGGCCTGGGATTGTGTTATAACCTCAGACAAGAAATTTGTCTCTGGTAGGGAGATTCATTTGGCAACAAACCAGAAATGAAATAGTATCTAGAAATGTTGTACTTATTCCAAAATAGATTGGTCCAAGAGATTTGGGTGCAGAAGGCCGAATGAAATTATACGTACGGTTAATTGTTAAAAAATTACGATTCTGGTTATTGATCCATATTTTAACATCCTCCATGCCAGAAGAGCTAGAGAGACAAATGATAGTGTTACCAATATCGAGAAAATGAGATTGGTGAGTTTTTCTGCCATAGTGGATTTGAGTGGCCCGCATAGTTTTCAGTGGCATGCGGTGGTTTATGGCAAAGAAGGCTAAAAAAGCTACATCGTTGAGGTGATTGTCACATGACATTCGGTGTTCCCTTACCTGAATAATATTTTTATAGCGCATAATTGTAATTTAAATAATACTATTTAGACATTTAAACTAACAATAATAACTTAAACATCCAATAACATAATTCTTAGAATATCCGAGTCAAATGACAAACACATAGACTATTAGATCTAATTACATAATTCTTAAAACATCAGAGTCAAATAACAAACATAGACTAAAAGATATCATTGTCCGAGACGACATCTTCGTACCTCTCATCTCCACCACGTTCTTCATTTATATCACATAATGGAGTATCTTCTTCTTTGAAGTCTTCATCAACAAGCCTCTGATCTCTTGTGGGAGCCGCTGAAGACCATGAATTCTTAGATCAAATATCATAGTTTACTTCATCAACCTCAACATCTCCAACATCAACTCCTTCCAAAACATATTCATTCACAGGTGATAAGGCCTCGCCTCGCCTTGCCACACCGCTACGGCGGTCGCCACTGCGGTCGTCATGCTAAAGGTCTCACCACGCCCAACTTTAAAGCGATGAGGCCTCGCCTCGCCTTGCCACACCACCATGGCGATCGCCACAGCGCCATGTGACAAATATGGTGGGACGGTTCCTAGAGTTTTTGTTGATTATTTCAGAAACCATGATATTTTTGCGTATTCTTGCATATCGGAAGATACTATGACCAAAATAGTCAACAAGAAAATTAAAAAAGAGACAAGGATCATACTAGAGGGAGGTGGACATCTCATTATCGACATCAGCTCTATAGATCTTAATAATCAAGGGTTTTAAATTGATGATTTTCCTCCACCCCCAACTAAGGGAGGAGACACTGGAAAGGTTTCAAAGGATTTTATCTGTCATTTTTTAATTTTTTTAATGATACTATAGTTACACCAAATAAGGAAGTCTTGTCACTTAATATGGACCAAAAGTGTTTAAGGGTGACCTCCTGATTCCAGACTCAAAGATCTAGAATCCAAATACCGCCCTCCAAATAGAGCAAAGTGATCTTAGACCAGGAAAATTTGGAACATAGACTTTCATTTTATGTCTCGACCATAAAAATATGCAAAACACTTGAGGCGGGTCTTTGAGAACTTGGAAATTAAGTATGAAGATTGAGAACCATTAGACATATCTAGCGAATATGACAACTTTGATAAGTTGGAATCTACACGCACATGACAGGTGTTTGGAGGTCCATGAATTGATACAGCTAGTAATTGTTTTTTAAAAGAGTCTTATAATCATTATAGAAGAGTCAATAAGTAATTAGAGGGATGTTAAGGTAACGAACAGGAAAGGATCCTTTTTTAAAACCCTAATAAGCGATGATAGAATGAAAGATTAAGTCGAAAACCTCTGATAGGTAGATATGGCTTTTGGTGGGATTGAGGCGGAGTCCGAAAAAATTAAATTTTCTCTTAGATAATGATAGAGAGAACTTGCATAATGAGGACGAATTGAAATGGGGATAAAAAGGTCCCTTTGTCGGAGATCTATTTTATTGTAAAAAGAATAAAAAATATTATTATTAATGTTAATCGATTAATAATGGACGAGAATACATTGAATAATCCACAAAATCATTCGATCGGGAAATCTTTGACATAGAGGGTGTCTAGAAGAAGACGTCACTCAACATTATCAAAAGATTTTACCGTGTTTGTCTTGAGGACTACTAAAAGGCATTTTTCGTTGGTATGATAATTGTGGAGTAGCGGTTGAGATAGGAGGATATTATCATATATAATTTGGTCATGGATAATTCTCAATTGAGAAAGTTCAATGAGAGAGGAGATATAATCTTTAATCATGCTATTTATTATTAGATATGACCTTGTAAATAACATTATATGATGTAGTGGGTTTTAAGCCGACGGGCGATTATGGGTTATCCGACTTCTGAACCCACTGAGATTACTAATCTACCTGTTGGACCAAGATGATTGAAAGTTAGTAGCTCGAAGTTCATTGAACTCGCTAGAGTAATAACAATAATTAAAGTCATTTTATTGACAAAGTTCCAAACTCTTTTGATCCCCTAGCTTACAAATGGATTAAAGTCACCCAAATCAATTCATTAGATATTTCAGTGAAAAGAAGAAGAAGTAAATATACCATGTAAAACAGAGACACCTTCAAATAGACTGTTGAACTTGCAGATCTTGTAGATGACAAAAAATAATAAAGTGTTTGACAAAATATATGATGCAATAATGTATAATCTAAAAAGATATATAATTAAATGAAGATATACCAGGATTCCATGTCAACATAATTCTATCTAAAAAAATGCATAATGAAATTTATTTTGAAATGCAAAAAAGAAAAACATAGATGACATACTCTACTTTCTTTTACTTTAAATTCTAATAAATAATTGGCCAAAGCTATTTCCTCCATGTTATTTTTTATTTCCTCCATCTTTCAAATTTTCAAAAACACTAGTGACTTGCTTTTACCAAATTACCCTTATTTTTATTTCAAATTTATCATTAGATGCCATTTATCTAATAGATAGTCTTATATGAAAAAACACAGCATTAACCTAACTTTAAAGATATATGATTCTACCTCTAAAATTAACCCTAAAACAAAGAACTTCAATTTTATTGAAGATTAATCATGGAAAATGAAGAAACCCAAACAAAGCCGGAGAACAACACTCAATCGACAAACAAGATAATTTAAACTTGTTTTTACGTTTTACAACTTCGTAGCTTGAAAATACCTATTTCGAAACTTATTTTTTTCAGCTAAACCCGATTTTTACAGTTCTGAAAGAAAAACAACTGATTCCGAGAGGGCCACTCGGAATCAGTTGCAAGTTTTTTTAAAAAAAGTGCAACTGATTCCGAGAGGGCCACTCGGAATCAGTTGCAAGTTTCAAAAAAAATGTGCAACTGATTCCAAGAGGGCCACTCGGAATCAGTTGCAAGTTTTCAAAAAAAATGTGCAGCTGATTCCGAGAGGGCCACTCGGAATCAGTTGCAAACTTTTTGTCCCGTTAAAAACATCATCCAATAAACAAAAAACATCATCCGAATAACAAAAAACATCATCAGAGAAACAAAAAACATAATTCGATTAAAAAACCATCATCGGATAAATAAACAACAACATCCGATAAACTAGTATGATCATCCGATAAAATCTCGAAAAAAATTACAGCATCAAGTATTCTGAAATTTTTTGTATGCATCGAGCATGTGATTCCGAGTGGGCAACTCGGAATCACATGCTCGATGCATTTAAAAAATTGCAGAAAACTTTTCCAAACCAAACCCTAATCGAAAATGAAAAAGCAAAGAAAAATGAAGAAATCCTACCTTTTCCAAGCCTTATATCTTCTCTCTTCGAATGGTTTTGTGAAGAATGGGTTTTCTTCACCAAGCATCTCTCTTTTGTGAAGAATGGATTTTCTTCTCCAAGCTTTTTCTCTCTCTTCAATTTGTAAGGTACTGGTTTTGTTATTTTGTGAAGAATGGGTTTAGTTGTAGTGAATGTGTATAAGGGCAAATGTGTATTTTCCTTTATGGAGGAAATAACAAGATGGGAATTTTTTCACATTATGGGGGAAATAATAATTTTGATGGAGGAAATAGCTTTGGCCTAAATAATTTAAAAAAGAGAAAAGTACCCCTAAATACCTTCTCAAGTATCAAATACCAAAATGGTACCCGTTTTTGGACTAGTTTCATAAACTACCTAGAGCCAATATATGGACAATTATACCCTCAAGGGTATAAAAGGGGTTGTTTTGGTGAAACCCATTTTTTTTCACCTTCTAATCAGACTTTTAGGTTCCAATTCCCCCCACTTTCACATTTCTAAATTTGAAGAGAGAGAAACACGTTTTACGAGAGCGAACCCAAAAGTCATTTTTTGAAAGCAAACGTAAACGGCGGTATCAATTCACCCCTCTGTTCTGATAATTCTGGCACCTACCGGCGAACCACCGGCGACGAGTTACGACTGTCTCTGTATCTGCTCCGATATTTCGTACACCAACCAACGAACCACCGGCGACAGGTAACCACTGTCTCTGTCTCTGGTCCGAAATTTCAGAACTCAACCGGGCAACCACCGTCGACGACTAACCTTCGAAGCAACCACTGTGTCTATATCTGTTTCGATATTTGGAACCACCACCGGTGAACCACCGCCCAGTGTCCCTGTTATCCCTTACGCCTTCGAACAAAACCAGGTATCTACCACTGTCTCTGTTCGATTCATATGCGTCGATTTATATGTTGTTTTACATTGATAGTCGATGCTGTATGACGTCTAATACACCGGTAGTGATTAAGCCGATTTGTTACTGTTGCTCGACCGGACGACGTTACGTGAGAGTTGTATTGGTAGTGAGGATGCTGTTGTTGTATGCATTGTGAGGCTGCTGTTTTAAGCACCGTGTGTTTACGTAGGGTTGGTCCATATCTAGCAATATGAACTGTATTATCTATCAGTAATTTGTTTACCTTTCTGACGCCATGAATTTGAACCTGGCCTTGTTGAATGGTGAACGTGTTTAATCGGCTATCACAGCTATAACGCTGCTGTTTCAAATGTTGTCAGTGTATTTAGGTATCGTCAAACATCTAGCAATGTATCTTGTATTATATATCTGGGTGTGATAGTAGTTTACATGTCAGACAGCACGTCTAGGGGATAAGTATAAGATTCTGGTCACTTCTACAAATCTTCGTAATGCAGTGGCTGCTTAGTGTTATTGTTTTATTTACCATGTAATTACTAACTAGCTTATTATGTGAACGTTAACAGGTTAAAATGACGAAAACAGGAGTATTCTACCGCTCGGGGTTGGTTGGCATAATCAACATACTGAGACGGGATATAATCAAAGCTGAACACATCGAGGCTGCTCGTGGAACCCCTTTCTACACCTTCCTCAAAACCTCCTACGACTTGAGGAACGAGGTTCTGAAGCTTAAAAAGTTCCACCACTTGATCGAGGCGATCTGCAATTTATACGACGTCAGATGGAAGGCTTTCAAGATTGGACAAAAGCATGTGAGGCTGACGAAGAAAGATGTTAAGGCGATATTTGGCCTCAGACACGGTAACAAAGAGATGCCGATGAGCAAATCTGGTGGATTTATCGCTCGGTACGCTGATGGAGCCGAGTTAGATTCGATTTTGATGAATAAATATTTTTTTTGAGTCCAAGGACGAGGAGAAGTGGGCCAACGAACGACAAATCAGTTTCCAACGCGTTAATAAAGGTAAATAGAGTATGTGAGAATGTAGTTGTTTTGTAGTTCATGTTGCAGGCTCAGTAGGTTGATGAAATGCCGGCACAGTTTCACATCACTATAAATAAATTGCTAAAAATCGCAATCTATGAACACTAATATATCAGAGCTATGGTAACATTAAAAGAACAGACAATGTAGACCTAATGTATAAGATGGAAACATAGATAGCAATGTTGGAAAGGGTGGATATTAGAGGGTAGCAGCATAGATAGCAATGTATACAGGGATAGATATCAGAGCGTGTAACAAACAGATAGGGTATGTACGCAGTCATATCTATCTAATGTCTTACTAGGTGTGGATGCCTTTAATTGTTATTTCTGTATTGTTGTAATGATTTTGGATAATTGTGTAGGAAGCAATCGAGAAAGCAGTCAGCGAAGGAGGGGAGGATGAAGCGAAGGATGTGGCTCGGCTCCTGATACTTTTCATATGCTCGACACTGTTCTTTTCAGTGTCGGACGACGTTATTGGGTGGACAGCAATCTTCTACGTGGAGAATCTCGACAAGATAAACGACTATGACTGGTCTGGAGCCATTTTGGATAAGCTTCACAAATCGCTGGACAGATGTATTAAGGCCGGCCATCCTTCTAGAGTTATCGGATGCGTTGCTCTGCTTTTTGTAAGTATAGTGTGTTATGATCAGCATGTCTGTTACGAAAATGGTTTTTTTAATGGTTAGTTATGTTTTGTGCAGCCGTTTCTTATGGAGCATATTTCGATGAACGTCGACATACCAAGGTCAAACATAATCCCTAGATGTTACAAGTGGTGGGGGCTAGAGGGCAAGGAGTCGACATTCGAAATGATCCAGTTGGTCGGTGAGCTCAGGGACGACGAGGTATGCAACTAACTTAGCAATGTCAATGTTGTGGTATGAAATAAAGCGCATATGTTGATGATACGAAAACCTGCATGTTTATGTACACATCTACCGTAGTAGTACATTATATCTATCAGTGATTTAGCAGTATAATACTACGTTGGTGTTTGGTTTATACATATAGCAATGTCTGATATCATATCTACCAAAGTCTTACGTACAAAACGAGGCCGTGAATATTATAAGTAATGATTATAATATTGGGCTGCTCAATGTATATTACTACTGTATTTCCTAGGTTGTCGGCGGGGAGTTGGTGTTTACAGCATCGGAATGTTGTTTATGGAGTAAATGATTCGCGGAGACAGTGCGTAGGGGCTGGTGAAACAAGCGAACAAAGGAGTAGGAAAAGAAAGAAATCTGTTGCGAACAGAAGTACAAGGCTGAAGGTAGATGACGGAGCTGGTAATAAGAAGAGCTTAGGTTCAATGATTGAGGTTGAAGATGATGTTACGTTGGGGGAGTTCATTGTGGAGAGGAAGGCAACAGTTTCTAAAAACAAAGGGGAGAGGTTGAAAAACCAAAAAAACGTAGGTCTAGTATGATTCCTAGTTTTGGAGTGCTGTCGCAGTCGGTTTTGCGTGACAGCAAAAAACTGAAAAAAAGAAGCCGGTTGCGCCGGTTGAAAGTTGAAAACAAGAGGCTTAAAACATGCCTTGAGGAAAGAAACGAAGAGGTTAGTGCTAGCATGTTTTCTAAGTACTAATAACATCTGTATGTTTGTTAAAATGAATTTGTCTATCAACGAAGTATGATGTATCTATCACTGTTAACAATAATATAACAATTTCGTATGCTCGTTTGATTCAGGTGGAAAAGTTGAAGAAAGATATGGAGGACCTGAAACTAAAGCTGGAGATGGTCCACTCAAGAGTGGATGGTGAGGATCAACAACTGCTGTTGACCTTATCCTCGCCATTTTGCCGCTATGATGAGGATGCTACTGAAACCGTAGATGCAAACGTTCCTGAACCAGTGGTTAAGGAAACACTGGTTTACAAAAGAACTCGGAGGCATGTAGTAACTGAAACAGAAAAAGCAACAGAAGAAAAGGGCGTTGATGGGGAGGATAAAACAGAAGAACAACAGGAGCTTGACAAAGCTGAGCAAAAAGAAAGGGACATATCGGAGGAGGACAAAGAAGAAGTTGATGGAGGGGATGTTCAACCAGAAACACGTGTTGAACCAATGGTAGAGAGTACTACATAGGATGCTGTTGATGTTGATGTGTTTAGGAAGCCAAAATGGACTACAACAAGTTTTTGTGACGCTGGTAATGGGAAACGGGATGTGGCAGAAGAATTACCACCCCTAACTCATGCTGCCGGTGCGCAAAATGTAGTTTTGGTACCTGCACAGGGACCTGGAGTTGGAAAAAACGAGGTTGAACAGCAGCAGCTGACGGTGGACGGGATTGAATTGTTGGACGAAGGATCCAACGAAGGAACGAAAACAATGGAACGACAGTTGGAGGAGTCGCCAAAAACCGTCGATGAAGGAAAGAATGCAGATAAAGGGGAGGACAAAGGAGAAGATGACATATCTGTAGCAACTACATTGTTGGAGATAGCAGCAACAGAACTACAGGTTACAGAACCTGTCTCTCACAATGTTGCTGAAGATGTAAGTGGATGTTAAATAGCTTAGTTGTATTTGAATATCATATATGATTGATATTTAATCTCGCAATTAATGGGTTCCTTTGTTATGTTTTTAGGAAGTCGAAACAGCAGAGCCAGAAGACACACGATACTCTAGCTTAGTTGTATTCACTGGGACTGGAACAGCAGCAAAGTGCGAACAACTATCGCAAGCTGTGTCTCCATTAAAGGTGATACAAATTTTCAACAGAGGAGATCAATCCGTAGAGAAGATTGAAAAAGTGTCACAGCTTAAGCCATCTTCGTACGCAACACCACAGCAACAGAAAGCAGCATCGAAGGATCTTATTGTCCAATCGGTTACACCATTGGCTGAAGATAGCTTTGTAGACTGCACCCAATCATTTTACGCAGAAATTGACAAGGCTGTTGAAACTTCAAACGAGAAGAGGCGTGGACTGGACTCCATAGAGGAAGACCAAACGGACGTTGACGTAAGTAGATATTTGGTATTCTCAACAAACATTTAAAAAGTAATGTTAACAGTTTACTATGCTGATTTTTTTTAGGTACCCATCGATGGCATGCCTGGGTTCAACTTACTTACTCCGACGCAGGTTCAACAACAGCAAACTGAAGTTGTAGCTTGGCCGTTCCCGACAGAGACAACGGAACTGATCGATGTAAGTGAGTACGAGAAAGTGCTGAAACTGAAACAGGTAGAACAACAAGAAGATCCAGAAGTATGGTACTTGCCAACAACAGAGTTCTCGTACAGGCTTTCCATTAGTGTGACAGAGATAATGGAACTGCCTAACGAAACTCAAGTAGACTTCAAGGTAACAATCTTTTTGGATGTATCTATCGTATTTTTATTGTTAGTCTAGCAACGTGTCTATATACGTCTATCAGTATTAATTGAAGCAGCTATCATTGTGTCAACTAATAAACCATTGGTTATTATTTCCATTGATTCGAGACTATAATTTTGTTTTAATAGGTAATAGATGCTTGGATATACAAGCTCTTAAAGGATTCAGATTGGAAAGTACCTGTGAAAGGGTTTGATAATAAGTATTCATTCCCTATCCCAACCATTCAAATAACTGGGATTGCAACTGTAAGTTCCCAGTGGATTATTGCTTTCATATTAGGTACATCTACTTCCTGTATTGATGTCTTAAATGTACAGGGGACACTAGCTAAAAAGGGAGATATGTCTGTCATTGTGGACAATGTTTTTGAGACAATGAACCCCGACACATATGTCTGTTTCGTCCCCCTATGTACCGTAAACACGGACGGCGTGAACCATTGGACGCTCCTGGTTATAGACATGGAGAATGGGGCTACCAGAAGCTACAACCCAATGTTGCCGTGGAGCAAGCACATTCCCGATAAGACGAGAAACACCGCCGATGCTCTGGTATGGAATTTAAATTCCAAGTTATCTATTTTGGTTCACTGTCTAGCAATTTTTAATACTAAATCTATCAAACTGTATAGTAATGCCTATCAGTGACCTCTACTGTATCTATCAATGCAGTTGGCCTACTGCATGAAGAAGAAATATATACCGCAGGTAAAAGGTGGGTACAAAATCAAGACCATGTTAAATATCCCACAGCAAAAGAAGGACAACTATGACTGCGGTGTTTTCGTGTGTAAATACGTAGAAGACATTATTTTAAAAGGGTTTGTTGGACGGGAATATGGTGAGGAAATGCCGGCAGAAACAAGAGCTAAAATTTTCAAACATTTCTTGAACGATCGTAACACAAACAAACGTTGGTAGTATGTAATTGATTTTTTGGTACCCATTTGTATTTTTCGCATAGATTAGCAATGGGTGAATTAGACAAACTTCTATGATTTATGTTTGTAGTAGAAAATTTACATGTAAATGTAATTTTTCACGCTCCTGGTTACATCATTCAGTGTTGTATCCTACTAATTTAGATATGTTGTTACCTTTCATAGTATTATTCAAGTCGTTCGCAATTTTTTTTTTATTAACTATCAGGCTTGAAGCAAATATCTATCAATGTCTAGTTTGTTAACTATCAGAAAAATAATGAGGTGGTGTATGTAGATATATAAGAAATGCATTTTAAAGCAGGTGTATACTAAAATAAATATGTAGGCCAAATATATTTATAAACTACCTTGGCATATACACCATTACTTGCATGAATCAATATCATCTATGGGCAGTATATCTCCACTATTACTACTAATAATGCCTATATAAAAAGAAATAGCAATTTCTACCAGTTTGTCTATCTAGGTTTAAGGAAGGATCTATCTGGGGTTAAGCAAGCAAATATCGCAGTGCGAAACGTATCGTAATTTATAAAAAATTTGGTTACGAACCATATACTGTATTTTTAGATATCGTTCAGACAAAATAGCTAGACCAAATAGGTTTTAATTTTTTAATAGAATTTATCTACCATTTCCATTACTCGTAAATATCATATAACAGGTTAGTGATGCACGAAATATATATATATATGGACTGCACAACATGGTTATTGGTAGATAAATGCAATTAATTTGTTGAAAGGACTTTTAACCACACACATTACTCCTTAGAAGTTAATGTGTTAAAACCATTGGTTAGTTTGAACTTGAAAAGACAATGGGTAGATGAAGTAGAATGATTACATTCATTTAATATACGTGTGCCATTAAAGTTGTCAAAGAAAATATGGTTGCTTAATTGGACTCAGCATTGGGAGCTGGTTTTTGCTATAAAAAGAGGGTCATATGGCAACCTATCCCTCACAAACTTACCTGCAAAGAAAAAAAAAACCAGAACCTCTACCCTAAGTTCAAACCACTGCTCCTTCTACCATGGCACCTTCATCACCCTTCTCCCCACACCAGTCCGGCGACGACTGGTGGTCCTCTGACGACTACGCATGTAACAAGGCCTACAAGCGTACAACAACGTCGGAGTACTCCTCTGACGAAGAAGATGACTGGTCGGTCTGGTCTGAGGACCAAGAAGACCCTTATGGATCATGGGATTCTTGGTCCATGGACGACAGTTATCTTTTTGAGGATGAAAAACTGCCAAAAAGGAAGCGACACAGGAGCAGCAGCAAGTGGGCAGAAGAAGACGAGGATGATTCTGAAGAGGCAGACGACGAGGCCTCTGACGACGAAGAAGATGAGGAAGATGAAGAAGAAGAAGAAGAAGAAGAAGAGGAGGGATTTGATGGAGAATCCTCTGATTAGGCTAGAACATGGAGATGTAGTTTCATGGCACTTTAGGTTTATGTTTTGTTGTTTTTGTCTGTTTGTTTATGGTTTTTTTGGACTGTTAGTGTGACCAACCCTGTGTAGTAGACTCTTTTTTTGACAGGGTTGGATAATTTATGGTGTATGGCACTTTCCGAATCTATGTAGCAGTGCATGATTTTAATGTTAACGTTTCATTGCATGTTCCCTTCTCTAGCTTAAACTGGTATGATATGGTAAGATATGGTGCAGTTGAATGTAGCAGTTTTATTTGCAGTTATTTCACAGAATCGCAATCTATGAACACTAAGATATCAGAGTAATGGTAACATTAAAAGAACAGACAATGTAGACCTAATGTATAAGATGTAAACATAGATAGCAAGGTTGAACAGAGTAGATATCAGAGTATTACAGCCTAGATAGCAATGTATACACGAAGAAGACAAAAGTTTCTTGGTTGTATCCGTTAGATGCGAAATCCAGAAACTATCAATGTTGAATATAGTGGATATCAGATGGTAGCTGCAAAGATAGCAATGTATACAGGGATAGATATCAGAATCTGTAACAAATAGATATGGTACTTGTCATTTATATAAGGGTATAAAACATAAGGCGGGGTACATGGAGTACTTATCTTTGAGATGAATCAGGCATGAATGATTTTAAGTACATCTATAACAAATGTCAGTAAAATATTAGATGGATGCAAACCAAAACAGAAAACATGTCTTGGTGTATCTGTTAGATGCGAAATCCGAAAGCTATCAATGTCGAAAAGAGTGGATATCAGAGGGTAGCAGCATAGATAGCAATGTATACAGTGGTAGATATCAGAGAATGTAACAAACAGAAATGGTACGTGTCAATTATATAAGGGCACAAAACATATTTCGAGATACAAGAAGTGCTTATAGTTGAGATGAATATGGCATGAAAGATTTGAAGTACATCTATAACAAATGTAACTAAAGTAGCAGATGGATGTAAACCCATATCAAAAACAGAATCTATCAATGATGAATGGAGTTGCTATCAGAGTATAACAGCATAGATAGCAAAGTAATCCTGAATAGATATCAAAGTCATGAAGAAACAGACATGGAACATGTCAACATTAAAAGTGTACAAAACGTAAGTCGAAAGATAAGGAGTGCTTATCTTTGAGATGTAAAATGTTACAAAAAAGTAGGTAAATAATGTTTAGAACGGAGCATCACATGACCTCCTATTATGTCCCGATTTTAAACATCGACCACAACGGGACTGGCTGCTGGAAACTTCACCTCTTGATGGAATACGCTTCTTCCTCGGACGCCCGGGTCGTCTTTTAACGTTAGGGGGCAGCACCATGGGCTCTCCATCACAATCTGCGCTACTGGATTCACCAAACTCTGTTATAGCCGGTATGTTAAATGAATAGCTGGACAAGTAATTTTGGGTAGTGAAGAACGGCTCAACCAATGTCATAGGATCCTCATTTATAGATGCAATTGCAGCCAACGCATGAGCGCATGGGAAACATTCTTGCTGCCAAGAGCCGCATGTGCATTTGAAATCCAGTATGTTGACCACCATGACTGGGTCCGATAAAACCTCAAAAAAAGCGGCAGAAGACTTGCGAACTAACCATGTCCGACTGGATTGTACATTCTCTTTGAACATCTTGTCAAACTCGGGGCACAAATGTGTGTTCCAACTTTGGCCTTCCCCTAAACGTCGAGACATTTGAGTCATCAAGAGAGCTCTAATCCGGTCGATTAATTCAACTATAGGCAGATGGCACAACGGTTGATGCCATCGCCCCATACCGTTTGCCTTTGACATATGCCTGAGCCCATTTTTATGGGGCCAGATTCCTTACGAAGTTTTCAATACGCTTACCGCCTAGGCGCAAAAACTGACTATAACGTTCATTAAAAAGATCCACCGTAGGGGCATAAGCACAGCTCTTAAACATCACTAGCATATCTTGTTTGTAGACTCTGTTAGTGTGTTCAAGAGCTTTATTCAAGTTCTGGATGAGATGGAAGATGCAATAAGCGTGGTAGTCAGTAGGATAAAGAGTTGCGACAGCGCTAATAATACCAGCATGGCGGTCTGAAATGAAAGTTATTTGGCGCCCTAACAGATGAGGTTTTAAATTTTCCAAAAACCAACACTAGTTGTCCGAGTCTTCATTACCAAATATACCAAAAGCTACGGGGAAAAGACCTGCGATGGGAAAAATGTATCTTAAAAACAGAACTACAGTAACAGAACGATGTTGAGGTCGACTGTGTAATAGTAAATGAAGAACAGTCCATGTAACCTAATCTATCAGACAGAGCCTAGCAAGCTAGCAATCAGTAATAACTAAAAAACCAGAGTATGTAATCCAAACTATCAGACAGTCTTATTAAATCGCAACATGTATCTTAAAAACAGAACTACAGTAACAAAACGATGTTGAGGTCGACTGTGTAATAGTAAACGAAGAACAGTCCATGTAACCTAATCTATCAGACAGAGCCTAGCAAGCTAACAATCAGTAATAACTAAAAAACCAGAGTATGTAATCCAAACTATCAGACAGTCTTATTAAATCGCAACATATGCAAACATATTTATGAGAATAAATGTATATTGAAACATGTACTGACCGTTGTTTCCATATTTTGCCACTGCTGAAAGCAACACGCCACCATGCTTCCCTGTTAGGTGCGTTCCGTCAACGTACAGTAGAGGGCGGCACGAATGGAAACCCTGAAGACACGCCCCAAACGCTATAAAACAGCGACGGAAAACATTGTCGGGAGCCAAATCCAGATGACAGTCCGTAGTGATGTCACGACTCTTTAGCCTCTTGAAGTATGGTTTTAGCAATCCGAAAGAGGTATTGCTATCTCCAAATACAACACGACGGGCCTTCTCCAACGCATTCCAAGATATACGATATGAAACGTCTAAACCGTAGTCTTGCTTGATGGTGGACTGTATAGTCTTAGCTGTTACGGAGTGGCTGTTCCGTAGAGAATCGTGAATCTCATCAGCAATCAAATCGGAGGACAGGTGCCTGCTTTTCTTCTTTGTGAATACGGGACTGCACGTGTGAGTACTGAAAAATCTTTTAATTGTCATCATACCGGTCTTAGAATCAACAGAAGCGTAAAGCCTCCATTTGCAGCCATCCGAATCTTTGTTTACACAATAAATGGTGATCTTGTTAAAGGTATTGTGCATATACCTAAACGCAAAACCGTTCTCTAATGCATAACGGGATAAGGATAACCTTAACCCTTGAGCACCGTCTGGAAATGACTGTCCAACACCGATGATAGCTTCTGCCCATCCCGCTGTAGCTAGATGTCTTTTTTTGGGGGTTGTAATGGCCAAACAGGTACTGCTTTCACCGCTGGTTCGTTGCATGTGAGAGGATTCTTCGAACAGTTGAACGGGTTGTTTACGTTTAACGGCGGAGCCCTTATCAGCAACGTGTTCTTCGATAAGAAAACTAACACTCTTCAAACGCTCAACATCGAGGTAACATTCCAACCCAATGAAATCGGTCTCCTTATTAAAAATAAAATTATTCTGAGCACCGCAAGAGTACGTAATGCTGTAGTTTCCTCTAACAAGTCCTTGCCATGTTTGCTCAACGTACTGTTGGAATGACTCGAAGTTTTCGAATTCGGACAGCGGAACAATACCTGTTTCCGTACCAAATTTGAAAATGCACACTCTTGGTTTAGACATTGTGTACCCTGAATTATAGGAGTTCTGGTTAGTTTGTTTAACGTTGGTGTAGAACAACTGAATGTGTTACTGATATTATAACATATATAGCAATATCCTGTAACTAACATATCAGCGTATATGCATCGTGGTCTATTTTCAACACAAATCGCAAACTGTCATACCTAAACTATCACGGTATATGGACTGTTGGTCTGGTTTCCAACACATATATCAACCTATTATAGCTAACATATAAGGGTGTATGCAGCAAGCGGAAATGGTTTGAAACATATAGCAATATCACGTACCTAAACTATAAGGGTATATGGAGTCATGGTCTATTTATCTACACATATAGCAACATGTCATAACTAAGATATCAGGATGTATGCTGTCACGTTTAATCTACAAACACATCTAACCTATCAGGGTCTATGCAGTGATCTAGTAACATCAAGCAAACAATTGCAGGCGACAAATCGCAAAGTGTAACCATATAAATATCAGGGTTCAAAACAGAGGTGGAAAAATGAAATTACTCACCGGAATGTGATCGGAGCTGGTTTGGATGCTTTGAATTGAGCAGAAGCAGATGGTAATAAGTTTCCTGCAATTAACGTACATTATATGAGAGTCTAGAATCGATTTCGAAAATGGAAAACGATTTTGAAACTAAAAAATCAGCTCTGTTACTGACCTGAAAGATGTACCGTTTTTGGCTACGATTTCGAAACTTAAATCAGTTGTTATGAGGCTGAGATACGGTGGTCTAGGAGGCTGAGATACGGTGCAAAATCGGAGCTAGGAGGCTGAGACGGTGCAAAATCGGAGCTAGGAGGCTCTGGATGAAACTGACGACGTCAAACCGGAATTCTGAAACTCGCCGGTGATCGGAACAATCTGAAAAGGCGATTATATGGATCGCCGGTGGTTACGTAAGGTAAATGGTGGTTCAACAGTGTCGCCGGAGGTGGTGGGATCAGCCGTGGTTTTTTGAAATGAAGAGACGTTCTTGAAAAATGGGTTGTTTGTTAGGTTAGGAGAGAGGAGAGAGAAAGGGGGCTAATAAATTCAAAATTCAAAAGTAATTAAGAAGGTGCTAAAGCTAAAAGGGGCCCTTTTTTTCACAAATCAACCTTATATACTAGGTTGAGGGTAATCTTAGTATTAAAAAAAGAAAAGGTATTAGAAGTGGATATGTTTAATGAGATGGGTATTAAGTGAGCATTAACCCATTTTTGGGTACTAGGTTGTAATAGGTTTGGTTAGAAGTTACTTAGTGTATCATTTCCCTTTAAAAAATCTACTCAATCCTATTTTTTAATCGGTGTACGTATTAAATAAGTTATGAAAATCTACCAAAAACCTCCTCTAAGAAATTTAATCAGTTTACATATTAAATAAGTTAGAAATCTACTAAAATAATCTATCCAATTATTTTAATTCAAGAATTTGGCCAAAAAAAATCGCATCTTGCATACAAAAATTGTGTTGATAAGTCAACAAACACTGACACCAATACAAACAATATCACAAATATCTTAAATCGGTTCAAAAATTTACACAGGTCTTAAGCACTTGCGCGTTCTCTACAACTCTCACATAGAAACAATGTAAATACATGCACTGAACATAGATACATTACATAATGGTTTTGCTATATACCCTAACTTTTCATCACTACAAACAACAATGGCATCAATTTTCGAAAAGGGGAATTTTTATTCTTACGTACTAAAACATCCTTGAAAAGTCTCTTAAACCATTTAGATAGATATGCTGTTTGGAATTCCACGGCCGGTTACACCTGCACCTGAAGAAGGAACAAGTAATTCATAAGGAGGAACGCCGGCACCGCTTCTGTTCTTGAGCCGATTATTCCGGTTCCTTTTATGTATTACTTCCTCTATCTCCTTTAACTTGTTAGAGAAGTTATCAAACAGTTCCAGAACTTCAGGATCATCAATCCAATGGTGCTGAAGATGATTCACTTGATCTAAATACTCTTCGTCCTCTGAATGAGTAGACAATGTGTCTTGTACCGCCATCACTTTAGTTGCTTGAAGTTGCGTAGGTAAAGAAGTAAGAAAAGTAAGTAAAGGGTTACGAATAAACTGTTCATAATCTGGGTCGGTTTCTAGCGGGATTAGTTTTCTCATTAGGGTAGGACGATTCGGAACATACCCTCCAAACGGGTATTGCCCAAAGTTAATAGCAGCATGTTGGCCTGAGGCGGTCCAAATCATTGTGGCGAGGATACTAGATAAGTCCTCTCTTGTGTTAAGCTTAGGCCACCATGGTTCATTTCGTTTGTCGTAATGACCTTTATTTTTTATCTCGTTCCACCAATTTTGGAGCTCGATATCGGATGTGATGGAGTTTGGTTCGGTGTAGAAGTAAGTAACATAGGAGTTTACTAGTTCTGTTATGGCGGACCAGATAAGGAGACCATCCGCTGCATAAGGGTAGTCTTCGATTACAAGTTTTACACCACCGAGTTGTGATGAGTCTTCCACTGCCATTCCCCTATAAAGTTGGGAAAATTTGTATTAGTTGTCATTCGATTTTCTTCTTTATGTGAAGGATGATATTATTTATAGGTAGACAAGGCTTGCTCTTTATTATTATGCACAATAATATGAGATTCAGCTCGTAAAATTAACGTAGTAAGCTACCAAGGCTCTATTTGGATGCCGTATATTTTAATGGAAATATTTAAAAATAAAAAGGGAAAACATCAATGTTCACAAATAAGCAAAATAAAAGGAAAGTAAGACCGAGACGAACTTTGGAACTTAAATGTATACCTTCATGTGATAGGAAGGAGGTTTTTTTTTACAAGTCCATAGAATATGGGATGGGAGATTGGAAAGAAAGAAAAGAAAGTTGACGAGGTTATTTGGACAAAAAGGAAATAGCCAATGGGTATATTTCATATTTAGGAATTCTTTGTTGCAATTGGATTTTCCGGCATTTTCGCTTATAAGGAAAAAAATTGTTTTGTTGATCCTACTTTCAAGGCTTAGAAAAAACTAGTTTAAGATTAGAACATTCTAAACAGCTTGTATGACATATAAAAAAATTAGTTATGGCTTCCACTTTTTACTGTCATTTTGGACCCTCGAAGTTGGTTTTCATAACTATACACCAAACACCCTATGACGTTCCTGAAAAATATTAAGCTAACTTAAGCTAGACCCCAGCAGCCCCTTAGTATAAAAAAGAACATCTACCATGGAAAAGAGAAAATAGTATAGAAGCTATTTTTTCTCCTATAGTCCAAACCAAAG
This sequence comes from Limnanthes douglasii subsp. nivea, assembly GCA_036936605.1. NCBI lineage: Eukaryota > Viridiplantae > Streptophyta > Magnoliopsida > Brassicales > Limnanthaceae > Limnanthes > Limnanthes douglasii. Next base: position 274,168,948 of record JAUPFV010000002.1, read on the forward strand.
TTGAGGGTTAAAAACAAACCTTCGTAGAAGATCAGCCGGTAGTGCCTCCATGTCAAACCGCCACTCAGCTTTATAAGCAGCAGAACTCAGCTCCATGGAATATTTCCCTGGGCTAAAACAAGCTTCAATTATCCCTTCTCCATTTATTAGACTCTGCCTTGCAAGTCCATTAATTTCTAGTGTGTAGCGCATATGAGGGTGAAGTAGCTTAAAAATCGGATGCATAGAACTTAGTTGTCTGTGAGTTGCAAGTATGTAAGGTTCCATGCATGCATGAGTCCTCAACCTAATCGAACACAAACAAAGCGGGATAATTAAGTCGCCTACAAAACGTGTAAAGCAACACCTTCATGCAGGGTGGATCCAGATATTACAAAGAATGGGGGAAATTTGTTATCATCCAGTAGTTTCTTTCAACAATGATATTTATACGTAAAAGAACACAATAGTTTAACTTTTTTTTGGTGAAGAAATGTAATACCATGAAAAAAAGAAGGGTAACATTTGTAAACATTTTAGGGGTTGAAAATGCAATTTCAAGGAGTCAGTATAATATCAAATTTTATAATCAAAATTATATTATAATGATGGAAGATGGCAGTAAATCCACTGTGGGGGCTAGTTCGCCACTGCTCCCATCGTGGTCCATCACTATGATTGAGAAAGGAGAATAAGGGGGACAAAACACAAGTAGTTGAGAATAATGCCAGAATTTGAGCTAGTTTTAAAGATATACAAAATAATGCAAGAATTCAAAACAGTTTTCCTCTTACCAGTGATTTACTAATTGATGAACGCCAGCATCATTTGCACAAACATGAGCTTTGGCTAGTTTCCAAATCCAATGTTCGGTAGCATCATGGCCATGGATATATAAATATTTATTGCGCGAAGAAGGTGTTGGCAGAAGTGAAAGCTCTACAGCTATTGGCCTCAGGACACCAGTCTTCAAGTGGAAGAAAACTGTTCTAGAGGCATAAGTTTTTCTTTTTGGTAGAGAGTTTATCTTCTCGACAAATGGCAAAAGCATGTCATGGTAATCAATTATAAATAATCTTTTTTCTTCCATAGCCTGCAACAACAAATACCAAAAGTGAACCATCAAAGAAAAGGTAAGTTAAGGTTCAGATTGTTTATAACTTTTATATTACACTATACCTGATCCTTTTATTGTCAACAGTATTTAATTTTTGAGCAAATTTCTTTATGACTAGCCCTTGGATTTATGTATATTTTTGTCAATCTTCTATTTTTTTAGTTTTTAGATCCTGTTTGCTGGTTCTATTTTTTAGTTTTTTTGTGTGCTTAATATGATATGTCCGCCTTAAGCAAATTTTTTGGATCCACCCCTGAATACAGACTCTCATTTTTTATTAATTGACTTACTAAGTGGAAAAGTGCATAAAATAAAAATAAATGTTTCGCATATGAAACACTAGGGGAGACTGGAGGTCCTCTTCTTGTATAAAGTGTATAGCATATGAAACACTAGGGGAGACTGGAGGTCCTCTTCTTGTATAAAGTGTATAACAAAGCGTACCGTTTCGATACTCATTCCCATGCGTTCTACTTCTTGTTGTACTAATTCCTTTGTGATTAAAGACTCTGGAGGACCATAGAGAGTAGGGTCTAGTTTGCTCAGAATCGGAAATTCCTGTTATATATAATTGAACTTCAGTATCCTAAAGTACAAATATATATAGCGATATATTTCATTTAAATTACCTTCAGAAGCTCAATGTTCACAGGGTTGACCCCAGCCAATGATAGACGTGCAAACTCACTGTCACGCAACCATGAAAATCTATCCCCTAGATATGTGAATCAGAATAGATGCATAAGTTCAATTTTGTACAACAAAATAAATAAATTTGGTATATTTTCTATGCATAACAAAATATGTGGATGATAAATACTTACTTCTTACTACAGCTGGGATGTCATATTTCAGTAATTTTTCGGTGGCACTCATAAATTTCTTCATTATATTGCCAGGAAACCCATCAGTAGTTACAACCCCACTACTTTGGGCATCACTTAAGAGAACGCCATCACTGTATAACTTGTCAATATCCGAAAAGCAGGAGAATGAAATGTCTGAACTCGACAATGCCGCTGCAATGGATGGTATAAGATTGTGAAACAGCGATTTCAACCTTCCAGCAGCAAATGATTTCTCCTTGATCTCCTCAAATGTCTCATCGCGAGGTACATACATTGTGTGAGGCTTTTCAACTCTACTCTCACAAAGTCTGTCTATATAATATTTCACAGATTCAGACAAAAGATTACAGGTTAATAAAGTCGTACGTACTTATGACATTGAATTCGGTTCATTTGTGGAGAAAGAATTGTTCAACCTATTTGACTTATTTGCGATTTCAAACCAAAACAGCTCTATTTTTCTATTTTTTATTTGGTTTTCTGGTTATGTCTTGCAACGAACTTATTGTAAAACACACTGATTAAGAACACCAAAATATATAATGGTGATAGTCAAGCCTAAAACAACTATAAGACGGAAATAGTTAAGAACTTATAGAATACGAGTTTATAATCTAGATCGCCTAAGATGCGAGACGCCTTTCACTCAAATGTTGTCTGTCATGATGTTTTGGCTAAAAATTAAACAAAATGGAAACTAAAGCAGATTTCATTTGGGTCTTCAAAGACAAAACCTAAATGGGTACTTGAGGTTGGTTTTGGTCTTCGAATATTTTCTTGGACCCTAGACAAAATGGACAATTTTTCCAAAGGACTGAAATTCGGTATGTTCAAATGGACTTACCAGCATTGGTTGGAGGTCGCCCGGTCCTACAACGTCTTGGATAAGGTCTTTTTGCACCACCTATGACAGGTCTAACATGAGCTTCATCTTTGTCAGGATCACCCAAATCATTGTAAACATCATAGTCATAAATTCTGTCGTGAAACTGTCTCTCGCCTTTCCCATTACCGCGGATACTCTGTAAGTCTTCCCGCCGTAAATCTCTAAGACCAGCTGGTGTTACTGACGGTAAATATGCCTGTTTAGTAAAAAAAAAGCATAAGCCAACTAAGTAAAACTTCTCAAAATGAAACTTAGTAAGGATACAAAGCCAGCTTTGTGTTCTATATATAATAAAGTATCTCCTATAGTTAAAACGTATGCAATAACTAAAAATTGATACAGATATATTTAATAATTTAGATAATAAGAAAGTGATGAAACTTTGTAAAATATGCGTCGATGACCAAAAAATAACGGTATATGATTTTTTTTGGTGTCTCACTTGATTTCGGAATATAATTCTACTGTCCGGATTATCTTTCCTTGCATGGATCCATGTATTTCCGGTGAAGAAAAGCGGGCCTTCATCAAAACCAAGAATACTTATCTCCATCAAGTAAAACTCGCTGCCGTGAAGATTGCTAATAAGAACAGCCCCAGGTCTCCCGAAATCAGATGGGAATTTGAAATCAGCTGAATATTCAACAATGTGGATATGTTCTGAAGGCTTCGGCAACCAACCTCTAAGAGTAGTCATTACACTTTTTCCTGAGTTGGTAACTGTATGAACACATAGAAATTAAGTATATGACTGAGAAACTATTCCATTAGCAAGAACCAAGTTAAGGAATATAGATTTGTTATCGACATCGTTAAGCTAAAAATCCGAATTTTCGGAGATTCAAGAGATGAAGACAGCATTCACTTGTCGAACTTGATTACCAACCACTCTGATTTACAAATCGACAATTCTAGGTCAATTACACCTTTCTTTTTTTGGCCTCCAAGCAACAAAAAAGAGCAAATAAAGCCAAACAACACTTACATTACATACACTAAATCGAGCAACTACTACTTATTTGAATCCATAAAAACTACTTGCAGAACTTGAATCACAAGCCAAACATAGAAATTAAGAATAGAAACATAAAATTAGATTCAAAGATTTTACCAGTATCTATCTCTTCACTGATAACGCGAATCGAAATCCCTTGTCCGATTCCATTCATGAAAAGTTCCAACTGATGCTCAATTTTCTCCGTTAGCTTATCCTTCATCTTCCTCCGTATAGTCACCACCGCCTTCACATCAATCTCTCCTTTTACAACTTTATTATTACTACTATCCAAAGAAGACGAGACCGGTGATCCATTACAGTCGTTAGCATCTTTCGATCGTTGAGCCTCCACGCCTTGGTCTTCTCTACTGATCACGGCACGTACAAGTAGAGTTCGATTGGTTGGGGATCGTGACAGAGTACGACGTCCGGCAAAGTATGTCGGTGGATATCGCCGGAGGGAAACCCCATGGGAATGAGATTTGAGAGGAAGAGAGGAGTTCAGTGCGTACATTATTATTAGTCTTAGTAAAGTAGGAGTAATTTGTTTCCGAGTCTGTTGAAAGTCAGTGGCTTCACCAAATATAGGCAGATCAAATAACGACAAAAGTCATGTTGCCATTTTAATCAAAAACAAGCAAGGTGGGTTTTTTGTGGGTTTAAATCGAATTTTTTGTCTCTATTATTTTGATAACTTTATAATGGATCCATTCACATTCTTATAACAATTTCTGATAATTGAAACTTTATTCAAAGAAGGATATGGAAAAAGAAAACTTGGTGAAAGGATAGAGTTTTGAAATAAGCAAGAGATGATAAGATCTCGACGATAATATTTTTACCAGCGATGTGCAGGTGGACGCTAAAATCATTTCTCTGTACTTTATCGGAGGAGCTATCATTTTTATTAGGAATTTTACTTTTTATAGGTTAACATTAAAGAAACAACGTAATGTTATTTTTATTAAACGTGGGTTAGAAATAATTTGTCAAAAAGTTATATGGATTATATATATATTATAAATTATTATGAATTATTAGATATTTTCAAGACAGAATGGTGGTAACATTTAGGTGCAAAGATTTTTGTCGAAATCTAAAAAGATATGTTCGTTGTTTTTTAAAAGTTTCAAGACATGCGCCGAAGGAATAGAGATTGAGTCGAATGCATGTTGTTGATTATTAAATTTGAGGTTGTTTGGTGGAGCTATTTGGGATGATGCTTCAATTGATGTTGGGTTTAATTTTTTTTATCGAACTCTTTTTTTTTTGTTTTCAATTTAATTGGGTTTTCTAATTATGGGCTTCCTATTAATTAGATATTCGATGTGATGTTTATGGGAACTTTATTCAATCAATTCGGTTGGAACCTAGTCGTTTCGAGAAATGCGTCACTAAACTCGTAACAATTCTATTGAAAAATAAAATGAAGCAATAATAGAGTAAGAGAAAGTTAGAACACAAAGATTTATAGTGGTTTGACAACTCGCCTACGTCCATTCTGAGTCACAACAACATTCTCATAGTTGTTTAACTGTAGCAACAATTTACAAGATTTAGATAATAAGGAAAGACAATGTTTACATAAACTCCAAATCTATAGCTCCCATCGATACTCTTCCAAGACCACTCTTTTATCTATTAAGTATTTATCTCTTAATATTTGGTGCAAACTCTACCAAAATCCCACCAATTACATCGAACTCCAACGAACACTATTTATAATGTTTATTGACAGTCTATCTCCAAATCAGAATGTAACAAATTCTTCAACATAAGTAGTTGATTCTAGTGTAACATAATAACGATCTAACCACTATAAATGACACTTTATATCGCATGTCATGCTTAACATTTCAAGTCCATGATGTCAACCTCTTATCTATTATAGACCTTATCTCATGTGTAGTCATTCGGTCTGATATAGGCTTTGTCTCATATGAAAGCCCCCCCGGCTCATGACCTCACTCGGTTTTACCAATATCTTCTAACCCTAGCAGTCAATACCTTTACGGAAGGCTTCTTGGTTGATGGACCTACTCAGTTTGACCAATGACTTCATAGCTGAAGCAGTCAATGCCTTAGAGAGTGAAGTTTTCGATGCTTCTTCGGAAGATGATTTTGGATCCAGTTCAACTTTGGCTCACGTAGAAAACATTCAACCACTATATCGGAAGATGGCCAAGGTTATGGGATTCCAGAACCTTCTAATGATCAGACCAAAGGGCAACATGGGCTTGATAGTTATCAATTGGCGAGGGATATGGCAAGAAGACCAAATAAGTCGTCGCAAAGGTATGATCTTGTTGATGTTATTGGTTTTGATTTGTCTATTGAAACACATGGAGATGATCATGAACCAAACATTTATCACGATACAATGAAAAGCGATGATAAAGAGAAGTGGCTTACAACCATGAAGGAAGAACTGAGATCACTCAAAAAGATGAGAAACTTTATTTTTGTAAAGCAGTATAAGAGTCATAAGCTTGTTAGGATTAAATAGATATACAAAAGGAAGCCATGTGCTCATGGTGTTGACTTATATATATACAAGACTAGACTGATGGCTAAGTGCGTTATGCAAACAGATGGTGTTGATTTAAATGAGATATTCTTATTAGTTGTTAGAACAAAACTCTATTAGTGTTCTGTTGTTAATTATTACTAGATTTGATCTTGAGTTAGATCAAATAGATGTTACTATTTCCTTCATGCATGGTTAATTGGAATAAATATTTTTCCCAAAAGGTTTGAGAAAATGAAAGAATGTGATGTGTGTTTGTTTGTTGAAAAATACATTTTTATGAGCTGAGGATTGAAACAGTCGCGAGGTACTGGAATTTAAGATTCAATTCCCTTATAAGATCCATCAAGTATTTTCGTAGTTGTTATGAAAATTGTGTTTATTGAAATGAGAAAACACATATGGAAAGACGATTTTTATTACAGTTATATATGGATGACATACTAATAACTAAAAGAGATAGAGAAGAGATTGAAACGATGAAGACTCAGCTGAAACAAGATTTTAAGATGAATGATACGAGATTGGGTAATATGATACTTATTATATAGATCAAAAGGAATAGGTTAAAGGAGTTTTCATTATTATCTCAAGAAGAATACATTAGAAGTTAGGCATGTACGGAGCCGAAGAGGTTAGACCTTCTATTGATATAAAATTTTAAATTAGTGTTACTCAAGCACCAACTGAAGTTGTAAATAAATAGTACATATTAGGATTACATTATCCCAATGTTATTAGTAGCATTATATATGCTATGATTTGCATGAGACTTGATATTTCCTACGTCGTAAGTATTTTGAGCAAATTTATGTCAAACCTTGGGAAGTCACATTGGCATGCACTCAAATGACTCATGAGATACTTGATGGGTTCGGTTGTTGTAGGGGTGTGTTACAATCAGAAGGATACGATTAATAAAGTGTTGAGAGAGTATGTAGACTCCAATTATGGAGGTTTCCTTAAATCAATTAAGTCTACTTCGGGTGATATGTTTAATATGATTGGAGGAGTGGTTATTTGGAAGTCTTGTAGACAGAAATTTGTTGCACTATCATTTATGATATATGGCTGCTACGGATTCCATGAAGGAAACTATCTGGCTAAAGGGATTGTTGAGTAAACTCACTTGTATATAGCAATATGTGATTATATTTTGTAATAATACCAGTGCTTTTCATTTAATAAAGAATCCAAATTTCTATAAGCAAACTAAACACATGGATATCAAGTTTTACTTCATCTGAGACGTGGTGGAGAGATATCAATGAATGTATATACGATTATTAACAAGTAAAATCCTTAGATGCTTTGACCAAGGTATTACCAATTTCAAAGATCACAAACGTCATGAGACTTGTGCAGGTCTAAGATGCAGGTGAGTTAGTCTCTAAAGAATAAAATATTAGGTGCAATGAATATTAGAGTTGATATAAGCCTAGGTGAAAATGTTTAGGTGTAGACCTAGAAGTAACAGGTCAACATAACTATTGGTGAAGGACTACATTGACCAAAATATGGATCAGTCGGATACATGTATAGGTATAACCAGTTAGATTCTCTCAAAATAGAGTTGTGTCTAAGACTTAGGTTCAAATATATTTCTAAAACCTAAGGGAAAGCTTTGCCAAAGACATGTTGGTTATTTTCTTTGGGCCGAAAACCTGAGCCAAAAGAGTAAAGACTAAGTTGTATACATATTTTTGAAGACCTACTTCAAAGTTTTTTGTTGAATGCTATATGGGTCAATGCTTCAATGATGTTGGTCTTAAGTTCTTGATCAAACTTGGCTTCTTCTATTTGATGGGTTTCATATATAATTTGGCTTCCTATTTAACTGGTTTCCTATTTATTAAATTTATTATTAGTTAACATTTCTTATTAATTATGTTTTTTATTAATCTGGATTTCTTATTTATGAGGCTTTCTATTTTAAGATATTATATATTTCTTATATACGTTGATCATTGAGATTTAATCTGGAGCATCTGTTGAATAATTAGGTTTTTTTCTAAGCCTATAAATATAAGAGAAAAAATACACAACTAGGGTTTTGTGACAGTTGTGGCAAGTGACTTGTAAAAAGAGTTTTTATTCTCTCTAGTGAGAGAAATATTTAGCTTATTAAAGAGAGAAGTGAGATGAGAGATAAACACTGAATAGACAATTCTATCAATCATGTTATCTTTATAAATTGTGAGAGTTTTATAACATAAAGTGATTGAACCCTTTGTGTTTGGAGAGTCTTTAAGTAACGTCATTGCTAATAAAAACAAAATGTTTGTTACCCGTGTACGTAAGATTAATTCCATAATCCAAACCACGTTAAATATTGTCTTGTTCTTTGGATTTTTATACGCTTTTGCTTTATTTTTTGTTTCCTTTAAATATGGTAATAGTTCTTTATTATGAGTACAATTTCTTAATAATTTTGTAAACTATTTGACTTCGACTTTATATTTTTTTATTCACTTATTTAAACTTTTAATTCTTACAAACATAAGATTAATTCATACCCAAGCCACCTTATACTCCTAAATTCAAAAACTTGAACCCCAAAACCAAAAAAAAACTAAATCAAGCTAGGACACGCTAATAGAGGGAGGAAAATAATGCATCAAGGTCGAACAATGTCAACCAAATCATTAATAAATTATATTACTCTTATATTGAAGTTATAGATTTATTAAATATAAAAAATCAAATAACTTTTTAATATAATTTGATTGACTTAGGGCAAACCCCACACTAGTTTTTAATACTTTTATTTCTAAAATATTATATACTTCGTTAAAATCATTCATATTAAAGATATAAGGAAAAAACATTTTCGTTTTATGTTATTAATCAGTATAAGTAAATCATCTATATATAGATATATAATGATCCGCATGTCATCGCGAACCTTGGTGTATAAACACGTCTTCATCTTATTATGTATAAATCGTCCATATACAATCGCATGATTAATTTTTTATTATCATTTATTAGGTGTTTCTTTAACTTCATATAATAATTTGACAACCTTACATATCTTAGCTATATTTCAGGAAAATATGAAACCTTCGAGTAGTTCCATATAAATCTCATTGCTGATATTTTCATTTAGAAAAGTTGTTTCAACGTCCATTTGATGATTATTCATTTTTAATGTAATTAAAATGAGCATTTGCATACTTGTGGTTCTCACAACAAAAGTATATGTGTCAAATTAATATATTTTTATGTTTGTCAAAAATCTTTGACTACTAATCGTATCTTGAACGTGTGAATAATACCATACGTGTGAAAGTTTTTTTAAATACCCACTTACAACATATTTGTTCTGAACTTTGAGGTAAATCAACCAATTTTCAAGTGTGGTTATAAATAATTTGATATATTTCATCATTTATGATATTTTTCCAGAATACAGAATCTCGAGATCATACTATTTCCTTGTAATATATAGGATCATCTTGCAACAAAAGCAGCACTAGAATTTTTTGTATGATCTCTTCACAACTTCCTTCTATCAAATAAAAATAAAACCTTTGAGAATCCATCTTACTTAATCCTAGATTTTTAGTTATTTTATTTCTTTGAATCCTACAAGGTTCATAGAGTTACTCTACAACCAAATGTGCTTTGTGCGAAGTCTTTTCCTTGATTTTTATAATGGTTGAGTCATATTATGATTAAATAACTTAGATTAAAAAATCGGTTCTTTTGATTCAAACATAATATTAAACTCGAATTTTAATAGTCTATAATTTTTTATATTGGTTGTGTATCCAATAAACACACATTTCTTTTACCTAATTTTTTTTTCGATCATACTTTTGCAAAATGCAAAGCATTTCTATTTTTAAAATATATAATATTGGGTTTAATTCTCTTATACAACTCATATAGAGATATTCCAGTTTTTTAAGAAGAATATGAATAACAATATGACATGTCGTTAAAATGGATTCACCCCACAAATTATATGCAACCTAGAATAACTAGTATGGAATTGGTCATCTCAATTAATGTTCTACTTTTGCATCGGTTACTCTATTTTGTGGGGACTTATAAAGTAAATAACATATATAGATTATATTATGTTCATCGTACAAATATGAATATTCTCCTAAAAAATATATTTCCTACATCTATCACTATGTTAGATTTTAATCTTAATGTCTAATTGATTTTTAATTTTTTCTTTGAATATCTTAAACATGTTAAATACATCATCATTATCTTTAATCAAGTAGACATAAGTGAATCTAGAGTACTCATTTATGAAAGTTATAAAATATATTTTATCCATACATGTCAATATATTGTTTAACTCATATATATCAATATATATCAAGTCAAATAATTGGGTATCGCTTCATATGCTCTTATAATATTTCTTAATCATTTTAGATTATATACACAATTTTTATTTTTTATACAAACTTATATCACAATTTATAAGTCTGGTATTAACAATTTTATTAATCGTGTTATGACATATTTGTACAAGTCTATCATGCTACGATAAATAATCATTATGAGCGCACGATTAAATTAACTTCTTTGTTATACCTATGAATTTTAAGGAGTACATAGTCTTACCATTTTTTCGCAAGAGTATCATTTCCCAACAAAGATACATCTTTTGGTCAGAATAAGTTTGTTAAATTTGTATACTAAACAAGCTCATGTTTTTGCCAAAAAATTACCAAGTTTTTATTTATTAAACATACAAAACGAAAGTGAACGTTATCGTTTTCCCACTTGTACTCGACGTTTTCATATTCTTCCACTTTTTATTTGTTGGTATTATCTATTTGCACCTCATGTGTACTATTAATTTATCCATATAGTTATTTCACTGACAACATGCACTAATGCACATTCATCATACACCAACCGGAGAATTTTCCTAATTTTGAATTATGTCATCATTTCCACTAGTTCATCTTCCATAGTATTTACGCTTTCATTCTTTTTTTTAAGAACTTAAGCTTCTTACAAATAGATTGGTCGATCACAAACATAACACATAATTCCACTATTCTTAAAACTTATATTGTTTTTGGTTCCAAACATTATTTTTTTAGATTATTTTTATTTCGATTCAAACACGTTGATACTCGTCGAGTTTATACTTTTAGAATACTCATCATTATTTACATATATGAGCATTTTAACTATATTTCTGATTTAAGAATTAAGAAAAGAATAATTATTTTTATTAAAAATCTATATTTACATTAAAATATAAGAGATTCAGTGATACATATGTTTCTCTTTAAGCATGCTCCATATATGAGTCTCAATATCGAGAACATCATATTGGTCTACCACCTTGTATGGTTTGTGTTTCCATACAGATCCAATCATGTCAAATTTTGATTTTTTTATTTGACATCAATTCAAACATGTTTAAATACATACTTTTAAACATACACATGGTCTTTGATGTAACTTCGAATAGAGTTTATTGTAACGAAACAATGGTTAATGATCGTTGTCTAACCACGTCAAGTTACCGCAACAAGCTCCTAAAACATCATGGTGAAATAATCTGTAATTACGGTGTTGTGTTCGGCTAGCGAGACCAATAACTCTTTAAAATTCGCAAATGATTTTGTTTTTTCTAATATTTGTACCATCTTAGTCACCATCACCTACAATAACTCAACACATAAATTATACGATTATTGTTCCTGTCGCACAACCATTTTCGTTGCCACGACCACCCACAACAATTCAAATACCTAAATTATCATATTACCGACCACTCCAATAAGCTATGATCAAAACATTCGATAATAATTATAAGTATTTCATTTAATAAATATTTACTATTTATTTTTTAAATATGATTTAAAAATTATTTGCTAATTATTTAAAATTTTAGTTAATATTAAATTTATATAGCTTAAGTTTAAAATCATGTTAAAATACTAAAATATATTAAATATAATAGTTTAGTTACTATAAAATTATGATATTTTAATGATTTTTCTTAGTTATCTAAAATTTTGAATATAAATTAGTTTCAAGTCGTGTTAAAAAAAAACTCTAGGAGCGGCTAAATTGTCAAACCAAATTCAACAAAGATAAACAGTGTGAATATGTTTTTTTCTTTTTTATAATTCGAACTTGTGTTACCATTCAATATAATTTGATCAGAACCAATATTAATTATAACCGCGTGAAAGGTTGAAAATAAAATATTTATTTTTAATTGTTTCAAACTATTTGCATTCAGATTGGTTGGATAACAAATTAAGGAAAGACTATACAAAATAGTTTATAGGAATAATAACAATTTATATAAACTGTTGGTCCCATACAATTTATTTCACGAGACTTCTGGATAGATCAATCCGCCGATTGTGGATGGTAAAATATTAACATTTAAAACGTGCGAAGTATACAAACAATAAAGTATTGTTATCATATTTATATTCGTCGGAAATTCCAACTGCAGCTGCCAGCTTTAGTCTTTCGAGGCTGAGTTGAACTTTCTTTTTCATATTTAGAGGTGACAAATGGTTCAGGAACCGCGGTTCAAAACTGGAAATGTAGAAAATAGTGTTTCGTTTCAGGATAATATCTGAAGTCTTGTAACAATTTCTTATTGAAATATTTTTGGAGTTTCGTAAAAATTTCAATTGGATAAAATCAGAGATATATATTTTGAACAGAGATTATGAAAATGATATAATATCATTTTCAACAGAACCCATATTTATAAATTCGACCAACCAAAAAACAGTTTGGAAGTTAGGACAGTTAGGGTCTCTCAACCGGTTTTGTAATAAAACGGCTGAAGTTTAAAATTTGAATAAAATGGTCAAATTTTCAATTTCTTGGACCCGCAAGGGCCCCTTGCCCCCGCTAATCATGTTATAATCTAACAAGCGTGCACTCCGCACTCTACGACTTGTTTGATAATATATCATGATTAAATTGGTCGACTAGTCGATCCAATTACACTAAAATAAATAATAGGAAATCTATTTATGAACTGGTGGTTTAACTGCGAAATTGGTCTACTAGGACTGCAAACCGACAGGACCGCAAACCGTCAGAACCGTATAAGGAGTAAACCGGCAGGACCGCAAACCATTAGGACTGCAAACTGCGAGGACGGCAAAACCACGATTTATTTGTAAAAAACCGCGGTTTATTGGTAAATATTATAAATGTTTTAATTATTTTATAACCAAAATCATATGTTAAGTTATATTTAAAAAATATTGAGATATTGTATATTATTATTACATTTTGGTTAGTATTAATTTGTTTTGGTTATTAATATTTTAAGTGTTGTAATTATTATATAGTCCAAAATTTTAAATATTACTTATGTTATTATCACATTTTGAATATCATTATATTTTTAGATCTAATATTAGTAAGTTGATTTTAATATTACAAACCAAAACTATATTTTATCATGTTAAAATATTACAAATTCTATGGTTATAATTTTAATATTACATTTTGATTACTATTGTGATTTGGTTTTAAATATTACAAGTGTTTGTTATTGTTTTTTAAACCAAAATCATATTTCATCATGCAAAAATATTACAAGTTATATTGTTATAATTTTAAAATGACATTTTGAATTTTATTATTGTGATTAGGTTTTAAATATTACAAGTGGTATTTATTATTTTTAAGTTATATTGTTATAATTTTAATATTACATTTTGAATTTTATTATTGTGATTTGGTTTTAAATATAACAAGTGTTATTTATTATTTTTAAGTTATATTGTTATAATTTTAATATTACATTTTGAATTTTATTATTGTGATTTGGTTTTAAATATAACAAGTGTTATTTATTATTTTTAAGTTATATTGTTATAATTTTAATATTAAATTTTGAATTTTATTATTGTGATTTGGTTTTAAATATTACAAATGTTATTTATTATTTTTTAAACCAAAATCATATTTTATCATGCTAAAATATTACAAGTTATATTAAAATATTTAATATTACAAATGCTAAAATATTATAAGTCATATTAAAATATTTAATATTACAAATGCTAAAATATTACAAGTTATATTAAAATATTTAATATTACAATTGCTAAAATACATTTTTTAGTCTCTTGTCGCTAACCACTTTTTTAAGTCGCAAAACTTTCTCAACAGTAACTGCAATTTGTAATGGATCTCCCAAAACTTGTCCTCGAGTCTCACGATTAACCTTACTTAACGTAGCAGCAATCAAATCGACCATCTTCGTCTTCGTACTAAGACTTTGTTTAGGAACAACGGTCTTACTCTTAGTTATAGTTGGGTGTTTGACACTTTGTGTCACCTTGTCGACCATTTTAGAACTAAAAGTTGGTTTGGCGGTCTTACTCAAAGTCGTACGTGTAGTACTAGTAGGTTTGGCGCTTCGTCTCTCCTTATCAAAAAATTTCAAACTAAAAGTTTGTTTGACGGTCTTACTCATAGTCGTCGTGTGATCGGATCCCTCTCGGGTGGAGGAGACATCATAAAAGAAGAAAATTCCGAAAAATCAGTTTTCGGAGTTGCTTGTCCTAACTTGTTGTTGAAGCCACAAAACGCCATTGGAAATTTGATATAATTACAAATAATAACTAATAAAAACTAATAACAATTATTTTTCAAAAAAAAAAATCTAACTATTTCGAAAACACAACTACAATATGTAAAATAAGAAAGTTAAGTTTAATAAAAAATCTAGAACAAGTAGAGAGATTTAAAGAGTTTATAGTAGATTTAGAGAGTGTGTGAGGTTGGAGTTGGGGTCTCCTCTATTTATAGGGGAGACCCAAAAAAAATTTAAAAATTCTGAAAAAAGAAAAATGTCCGGACCATTCTAGAGATTCGTCCGGATGGTCCGGACACCTGCAACGGCTAGTTAAATCAAACTAGCCGTAGCAGGTTTGAACGTGCGGACCATCCGCACATCTGACCGGATGGTCCGCACGGGTGACGTCACGAATGACGTTACTTGCTGACATCATCCGTGACTGATTTTTTTTATAAAAAAAATTGTATAAAAAAATTTATAAGTGTATACTTTAAACTATTTTAAAAAAAATCAAAACTCTATATATAGGATTTCGCACTAATATTTTTTTTTAAAAAAAAATATAAATAGGAAATTCGAACTATTATTATTTTAAAAACAATTATAACTCTGTAAATAGATTTTTTCGAACTATTATTTTTTAAATAATTTTAGTACTTTTATGAAAAAGAAAATATTAAATTCTCTAGATTATTGAAAGAAATTTTATATTATTAACCCTTCCTTTTTTCTAGTTTATTGAAAGAAATTTTATATTATTAACAAGTTAATTTGGACATTTGTCCGGATGCCCCGGAGCGCCGTCATTTTCACAAAATCACTGTGATTCACAATGTCCTGATGTCACAAATATAGCAATCATATTGTCAATTTTATAACACCACGAAGTAGTTCGGTTATCTATTGAGAAAATCCGCTTTAAATTGACCGAATTAATATTGAAAGAAATTTTATATTATTAAGAAGTTAATTTGGATCATAATTATTCTATTGATTATCTAAAAATTAATATATGTGTGGATAGAATCTATCGATTTTCTATTTTTGATCAAAATAATTTTTTTACTATTCAATTTCGACCAGAATAGATAGTTTATATTGTTGATAATGTTAATCTCCTAAATAAATATATTTAATTAATTATATTTAATTATGTCATCGGAATATAATTCCTTTTTAGGAACAAAATTACATGTAGTTAATTAAAACACATTTGATATTTTTTGAATTTATTTCACAACCAAATCACATGTATTTACGTAATTGGAACATAATCCAAATTTATACAATTTTAAAAACTTTAAATTTATACTTCAAATATTGAATAGTTCGAAAAAATAACCGTAATATTAAATAAAACATCTTAATTACATAAACAACTTAAATATCTAGTAATATTAAATATTGAAAGTTGTAATCAAAATACAATTAGATGTATATATTTTATTTAATAACTACCTAATATTAAATAAAATATTTTAAATACATAAATATAATCAAACATATCAAAATCAAATTACAATTATTTTTTTAGAATGTAATTGCTTGATTATAAAATTTCGATTAAAATGATAACATATTTAAATTAAAATACATTAAATAGCATAATTAACTCGTTTATATGGTACATATCTCAATTATTGAAATTAGATTCAATTAACACTTACAAATTAATTTTAAATAACATTATAAAATATTTTTATAAACTGGTTTAACTGCGAAACTGGCCCATTAAGACCGCAAACCGCCAGGACTGTAACCCGCCAGGACCGCAAACCGTGGTTCTCTGTTAAACGGTTCCGATGGTTCGCGGTTCAAACCGTTTGACATCACTATACACATTACAAAAATTCCAGTTACTAAAATTGTATTGATTGATCAAACACATAAAACCAATATCAAGAACGGTAAAATATCCACAATTTTTTTTATTATTTTGGTGTGGTTCTATTTTCTTTTCGGACTATTTGGCACGATCGAATCACGAAAATAGATGTAAATAAAGCTGCATGAAATATTAAATTCAATCAAGAAAAAGTTATTTTTACGTGCAAATGAATTTTTCATATCTTTACATATCTTTGCAAATAAATATTATGCTTCAAAAATATGAGCATAAATCTTTTATGGAATATGAATTCCACGTTCTGCAATAAAAAATTACATCGTATCAGATGCCATGTTATGTTAATGCTATAAAAGATCAAGAAGATTCTAATTTCAAGACATCAAACAAAATAAAATCATTTAGCAAAACTGATAAGAATTAGTTGCAATTCAATAGAGGAGAAAAATTATAATGTTTCAATACAATTAACAAAGCAAGATAAAAACAAACTGATGTCCGTTATAAAATTTACTTTAAACGACAAATTTGTTAAATATATACCTGACATCAAGCTTGTCAAACAATTCTTAGATTCAGTAAAATGTGTGGGTGAATATAGTGTCTCTGGGACATTAGGCATGTGATGATAGAGTTCTCCTTATAAATGGACTTATGTAAATTATGGACAAAAAACATTTGGTCTATTGGAGAGCACTTAATGAGGCTCCTCAAATAGAATTTCTTATTCGATCCGAAACAAGAAAGCCACATTACACCAGTTTGGATCAGGATAGCCAACCTTCCTGAATATCTTTATAACGAAGATATCATTCATACTATTGCATCAACCATAGGCCATCATCTTCAGACTTGGATTCCATGTAAAAAATAGAGTAAGCTACAATTCTTGTTATGCATTGATTGAACTGGACCTAACTAAGAAATTACAATATCATATTTTGGCGAGATTCAGAGACAATAACGGATGTTGGCTTGATATAAGCTAAAAGGACTTCCCACACTACTGCCAAACCTGCTACCATCTTGGTCACAAACAAGAAAATTGTAAAAAACTTCATCCAATTATTCAACATAATAAGGATAGTCAACAACAAGATACTTTTGTTAACAAAGTTAATGATTTTAAAGAGGTAGGGGCACCAAAGTCAAATCTATAATAGTTACTAATAGCCATAATGATAGTGCTAGTTAGGATGAAATGTGTACATCAAGAAATGAAGAAGTCATTGAAGTAATTCAAGCACTACAATCTAGATTCAATACATCAAATTTTGACTATGAGAATTTAGAATCAGCTAGCCATACCCCAAATCAACTCAACATATGCAGTTTTCCTACTACTCATGTACTGAATAGAAGAGAAGTTGATAAAGATGTCCATGATATTCTTAATAAAAGACTAAAAGATGTTAAAGGAAAAAGAAAGAATGGTACCTTATTTGTCAAGTCCTTATGGCAATAAGGATCTCACTAACATGGGTGTTGGTGAATCCTGCCAAGATTTAAAATTTCTTATCTAGTCGTCAAGTCTTATATTGGGCTTTGAACAGTGAGTCGTCCCTCGACTATCGCGTTTGGTGGCAGATAGTCCCTGGACTTTCAAATGTCCGTTGGCAGTCCCTGGACTATCGCGTTTGGATAAAGTTAGTCCAGAGGATCCTCTGTTCCACCAGATGTTGCCACATGTCCCCATACTACCCAGTTTTTTGTGTCACCAGTAGTCCCTTGACTTTAGGTCAAACCCCAAACTTAGTTCGCAACATTAAATGACCCACCTACCCCTTCAATTTCCAGCTTGACATTTAAAATTAAATCAGTTTGTCCATGTGGCATTATTATGCATACATGTAATATTTTTCCCCAAATTCATTTATAACAATATCAATCGGTGTGTTACATTGTTACATTTTATGTTTTAATTAATTTAATTTAATTTATTATAATAATTAAACCAATTTTTTTTAAATTTGCTCGATTATATGACACTACCAAGCACATAACCTTCAGCACTAATAATTAAATCAAATCTTTTTTTTAATTTGCATAATTAGTTTTTAATTTGTGGCCAACTTCATCTGCCTTTATCTCAAAGAAAACAAGAACATCGTCAGGTAAATCTTTAAATCTCTCACACAGGGCTAACAACAGCAGTAACCGCGTTCTCAACAGTCCTCACCGTCGATTTCAACGACCTGAGAGTTTTGCTTCGCGTACTCGTATAGATTCGAAGCGCAAACCAAAGTTCGAATCGCAGCGACCCTAATGAGGCCTAAATGTTTCAGTTCATGATTCTTTCTCTCAATCTCCACCTTAGCCATGGCGAGAATACCTTCTAATTAAAAAAAAACTTAAACCAAATCTAAACCCTAGATTTTATGCATCCCTGAACTGAACAGACTATCTCTTTTCAAATTCCAATCCCTCGACTTTCTCCTCTCCCCTCTCCCCTCTCCCTTGTTCTACAGCAAATCCCCAAATCAAACCCTAATCTAAACCCTAAACTATACCTAAATCTATACCCAAATCGAAACACAAACCCTAAATCATCTTCCTTAATCTCTGTCTCCACACCCTATTTGCTAGCCCAAACAAAGAACAATACTAATAAAATTACTTCTAATAAAATTACTTAATTAATAGAATAGAAGGAGAAGGAAAAAAGAATAAGAAGAAAGAAAAAAAAGAGGAGAAGCCATTCGAGTTCGAGGAAGATGAAATTAGGAATATATGTAATAGTGTTCAATTATTAATTTAACTTAATTAAATAAAGCAATGACATATAGGATTCATTTAATAGGTGCCACGTAGGAAAAATTTGCCATCTCACCAACACCTATGCCAACAAGGATTCTGGTCAAAGGGAAAAATCGTACCTAAAGTCAAGGGACTACTGGTGACACAAAAAACTGGAGAGTATGGGGACAGGTGGCAGCATCTGGTGGATCAGAGGATCCTCTGGACTAACTTTATCCAAACGCGATAGTCCAGGGACTGCCAACAAACATTTGAAAGTTCAGGGACTATTTACCACCAAATGCGATAGTCGAGGGACGACTCACTGTTCAAAGCCTCTTATATTGCATATAAATTAGAGCCAAATAAAATAGATGAAGACAGTTCAAAATGTTGTAAAACAATAATAAAAAATCAATCTAGTCTAAATTTTCTTGGAACCGATCCAACTGAAACATCTCAAACATTAGATGAAGCAAAAAGATAAATATGATGTTATAATGTCAATCCTAAAGCTCATGATCTGTCTTATATAAATATGGAAGAAATTCAAATCAGAATCCAAAGGATTTTTCGATCATGTTTTTAAATTCATAGGGAGACGAGTGCCTCAACTTTCAAACTTAAGCAGCATCTCTTCTATCAAAATGGGTTCCCAAATTCCAGGTTCCCAAATTCTAGACCAATTTGGTCTCAAGGAAATTTATCAAAAATATAAAAGCATCTTGTAGCTCTGATATTAACTCTGGGCCTTCCTGATATCCTTCAAACTCACTAAAATGGTTGCAGGTGCAACCTGACAAGATATAAATGTCTTATCTATTTTTTACAGGTTTTGCAGTTATGGTCATGACCATTTTTGAAATAACACGAAGGCTAATAAGGTATTATAGCCTATAGATTAATCCAGAAGAGATGAAGCCTGTAAAAAATACTATTTCTAAGATAAGTGACTATGACTCTTATCAATCTAATATCTCAAGATTGCCCATCTTATGCTTATTTTTCTCTCAAACCGCGTCTCATCTGAAGTTGGTCCAAATTAGCTTGGATCTAATTCAGCTGAAGCTGCTCAATCGTTAGATGAAGCTAGAAGATTTAGAAGATGTACTAATATTAAGCCAAATTCTCATATATTTTCTTGCATAAAGATGGAAGAAAGCAGAAATTAGAAATGAAAAGAGCTTTAATACTTGTTTCGAGTTCATATGAAATTAGAAGTTCTAACAGTCTCTGATATGATTTGTTCCTCCTTCTTGAACATCCTGAAGAATCATCTCTACTATCAAAATGGGTTCGTCATTCTCAGGTTCCCAAATCCTAGAGAAGTTTAGTCTCAAGGAAATCTCAGAGACTTGTCTAAAATTTTGTTGAGTGTCAGAACTAGTCTTCACCTCCATGGGAGATCTCCAAGCAATCAAAGTCTATAGACTAAAGAAGTTTCACAAAATTGGGTTTCAATTTGACAAAATTTCAAATTGATCTTTTCAATTTAGTGTTGTTAAAACCTTAAGCTTTTGTCAGAACTCTTAATGTAAAAAACCTTATAAAATCAATAAAATATTCCAGTTTTGCTTTAAAAAAATTACATGCATTGAAGAAACTTTTTTTAGTTTCAAACTAATTTTAAACGGATAAATTATCCTAGATAAATAGTGCATCGTTTGTATTTAAATTAAAAAATTATAAAGTATGTGTATTAACGTTTTTTTTATAAAAAACACTAAACTTTATTAGAGTTGAAATAATAGGCTGGTAGCCTTATCCTAATTTTTTCTAAGTGTAAAAGTGCGCTAAATTAAAATAAAATAAGGTTGATATAAATATGTGGAGCATACTATGAAGAAATAGAAAAATGATCAAAGTGATCTAAAAGTACATAAGAACAATATCGTAGATGGGTAACATCCCAAAAAGATAAACAACTGATGAAAGTAAGTAGCAGAAAAAGGTAGCCAACATCAGAAACGAGCAGCGAACAAGCACCAAACTAGACCAATAAGAAACAAAGAGTAGTCTATAAAAATACAAACATACAAGTTAGTAGAATTATGTGAAAATTACATGGAATCAGAAATGTAGACCCGAGAAATACGGTAGGAAACCGTGGAGGCAGTGGAAAGAGGGAAACTAAGTAATATTTCATTCTTCTCCTTCCAGACGTGGTAGGTGACCGCACCAAATCAAACACGCTAAAGATGAAAGTTTTGAGAATAATACCAATTCAACGTCTCGCAAATCCAAGATTTCCAACAGTAGGCATTAGTCGGGGATCCCAACTTAGAGGTAGCATAATTCCAAAGACTCCGAGTGAAACTACAATCATAGAGGATATGAGAAATGGTTTCAGAGTCATAGTTGCATAATACACAGTTCGGTGGGATGTTAAGACCCCAGCTCATAAGCTTGTCACAGGTAAAGAGCTTCCCAAGGATGGCAAGCCAAAAAATTAAAGAGTAACCAGGAATGTTAAACTTATTCTATAACTTAGCCTACTTCACTGTTGGGATTGACGTACAAATGACGTTATAAGTATCCTTGATCGTGAAAGTAGGATATCCGAAATGCGCGATCCAATAAAAACACCATTGAGGTTGATGTTAGGGGGAGAAAGAGGGAGAATGATATTATTAATCTCCTAAAGATTGGTTTGTTTCCTTTCTCTAGCCGATCTGATGTAAGTAGGTCAATTCCAGTGGCCATTGTAGATGATATCAGAGACCTTAAGATTGCTCGCGATCCTAGAGTCCTTGATTATGTTGTTGTCATAATGTTTTACAAGATAAATATGTATGAGCCAAGGATCATGCCAGAATGAGGTATTTGATCCATTGTCAACAACCATCATGTAAAAGTTACTAGCCAAAGGACGAAGATGAAATAATTTCCTCCAAGTTCAAGAGAGGGAGAAGCCAATATCCAAATCCCAAAAGTTATCATTCTTATTTTTTTTTTCAAATATGATTCAATTTCACCACATATAAGAATTATTAGTACTAATAATAGACCATATATGTTTCAGAACGACCGTCTGATTTCAATTTTTTAGATCTAGAATCCCAAGGCCACCTTCCACCAATAGAGTTGTAACGAATGACCATGCAACCTTAACCCGTGGATCCTCATATTAGGTCTCGATAAAGGTATTGGGAAAATTGAGTTCCCTAGAAGGAATGATAAATAGAAAAGACCATAACTTGTCCCGCAAAAAGGACAAACTTGATATGTTGGACCTACCCATGTAAAATAAGTGTTTTTAAGTCCATGAGTCAATCCTCGAAGTAAATTTATGAAGTAGGGGGCCGACGGTCTGAGTGGCTGAGGCGACGAGTGAGAAGGGGAACCCCAAATATTTAACCATAAGGGTGCCTTTCTTGAAACCTAAAGTATATATGAGTTCATTGCGAATAGATGGATTGACACCAAAGAAGAATATTTAATTTTTTGCGGGGATGACTTGGACGCAAAAGAGCAAAAAGAAATCACCAAGGCCCTCTTTAATGAGAATAAGGGAGTAAATGTCACCATGACAAAATATCATAAGGTCATTAGCGAAGCAAAGATTGACTATTTTGAGTTTCTGGCATTTCCAATGGAATTGAAAGTTCATGTCATCACTTTTATCCTTTAAAATACAAGAAAGAACTTGCATGGAAAATACAAAAAGAAAATGAGATAGTGGACCTCCTTTCTTAGCCCTTTCTTGCCCTGGAAGTTACCATGATGGTCACAATTAATGATGATGTTTTAAGAAGGGAAAACAATACATTTGATGATCCAGGCGATCATATTTTCAAAATATCCATTGCAACAAGGATATCAAGGATGAGATGCCAACGGGCATTGTCAAAGGCTTTCATTAAGTCAATTTTTAGGGTTACTCTCTTACCTCTACTGTTGGTATGGTAACCACAAATGAGATCTTGAGAAATAATGATAATATCTAAGATGTTTCTCCCCGCAACAAAGTCTACTAAGAATTCTCAATCAAATAGGGGAAATAATCTTTGACTATGTTGGCCAAAATTTTGGAGATGATCTTATAGACAACATTGAATAGGGTAATAGGTCTAAAGTCCTAGCAACATAAGGTAAGTCCTTTTTGGGGATGATGGCAATGAAAGCGGAATTTTGTGAGGGATTAAGGACTCTGGAGTGGAAAAAGTCGAGGATCATATTGCAGATGTAGTTACCTACAATGTTCCGAGAGCCTTTGAAGAAACAAGAATTAAACCCATTAGGACCAAAAGTTTTTGTGATTAGCGATACTTAATAAGACGTTTCTTATTTACTCTTGAGTAACCGTACGGGTCATGGAGACTTTATCCTCATCGTTAAGCCTAATAGATAGGAAAGATGATATAATTTCCAACCTATGGTAACTAGGGTGACTTGTACCCAGCAAATCCTTGAAATAGTTAACGATGACATTAACAACGGTGGTGGGAGTGGATACATTCACACCAAGGTTATTAGTGATTAAGACAATCTTATTACGGAATTAAAGAGTTTTAATGCTATTATGGAAGAATTTTATGTCCCTATTGTCAAGTTTAATCTAGTTTTTTCTGGATTTTTGTTTGAGAAATGGTTCTTTAGCCCGACTAAGAAATATGAAAATCGAAAAATCCTCAATCTCATTGGAAACAATAATGGGGTTTAGAGGATCTTGAGCAAGATAAGATTGGGCATGGAAAAGATTCTATTGGGCAGTGGAAACTCTAGAGCTTATGTTTCTGTATTCCTTGCGGTTGAGACAACTAAGTTCCAATTGGAGTCGATTGATATTTTGGTTACCAAACTCATACCATGGGAGTTTGTGGGCATAATTCAACTATTGGAGATAATGTATTTGAACAAGGTGTGGGTTTTCCACATATTAAAGAATTTGAACGGGTTTTTTCCGACTCGTTCGAAGGGAGTAACCGTGGTATGGTTAGAGGAACTGGGAGAAGTACATGGGAAAGTGTTCATCCTCGTACGGATATGAATGAAATTTTAATTAATTTTATATTTTTACGCCTTGTTTTTATTAGAAGCTCACTTGTTTTTTAGTTGGGATTCTTTGTCCTTTCTTCTTCACCAAGATTTACTTCTCTGGTTACCAAGTTAGCAATATCAATTTTTCCATGTTTGTTATCTTCTTCCTTTATGAGCCGATCAAGTGAACTCAGAGCATAATTTATAATCCAACGAAGCATAAACAGGGGAAAGTCCCTCAGTCACCATTGATGATGTAGTTAACGTAACTTCAAGATTTCAAGGATTATGTTAATATTTATCTTCATGTTATCCATATTGAACTTTTAATCTACCTCTTATAAGTTTCTGCTTCTTCTCAAGAATTCATAGTCCAGATGATGGTTATTTTTGTCTTTCTCGTCATATCTTGATTTCCATATGCAACCTTAAAGGACATTGATTTCCTACAATATTCAAAGTTCTACATATTGAGAGAAAGTCGTATATTTCTACCTGCTTGTAGTAGTGTTAGTATAAAATCATAACATAACTAAAATAAATCCAACTATGTTAAAAATTGGTAATGAATTTCCATCTAATAATAGATTGACTAATAGATTTAAACACAGATCTGTAGTTTAATCACCTAATTATTTATCAATTAAAACTATTTACTCTTTGTTAATTGAAGACAGCTTCAACAGTTAGTCCTCGACTATAAGATACACAATTTCAAGGCTTTCTAGTACTATAATAGCCCTCTGATGGATTAGAGCTGGTGATGAGTGTAACCTAAATTATTTTTGTTTTTAAGAGTCCAAATATCTAACCAGTCACCACCGTGATTTTGGTCCTATATATGTGGATTAAGGTCATGTTTGATGTGATAAGTTTCCTGCAGCATTCTATGAAAGGGACAAGAAAACATGGAGTCTTACCTATCCTTAATGTTTCAATTATGATCAATGAGTTTGACTTAATATCTAATACAATTATTTTTTTAGCCTTACAAATTAGTAGACCGTCTAATAATTCCATACACTCAAGAATTATTGGTGTTTTTTATCATAAATTCTACCATATGCAGCAACCATATATCCTTTATTGTTCATAATAAGGTTACCCCACTTGATTCACCAGATAGACGGCATGTCAATCATAATTAAGTTTAAATCTTATACCAACAGGTTGAATCCATTTTACGGAAAAAAAATATTTCTAAGTTTGATTAAGTGTTGGAAGAAACCTAACTCATAAGTAGTTTTATAATCTTTGTACCACTATGATCTTTTAAGAAGATTAACTCAGTCTCAACTAGATATAATATGTCATATATGATTTAATATATTGTTGACAAAATTGTTTAGCTCTTGATGTTTAATTTTGTTTTTTAGTGTCTATATTATCCAGCATATGATAGAAGGTATAATAGTTCTCATATGAATCTTCCTATTAATGGACCAAAACCAGCTGCGAATCAAGTGAGCCATAGTCATATTCTTACTTATTACCTGCAAATATTTTCAAACCTCCCATGAAACATTACATTGTATGAAAAGATGGTGAATTGATTATATATCCTCACTAAATTGGAATTTAGATACAAGATAAAACTTCATATTTTGTAAAATTGTGTCTACAATAATCAAATTATTAAGTATTCATCATTGAAGGATAGAACACTTCATTCGAGGGATGTAATTCCATGATTTATTAAATAGATTTGATTTGATTCATTTTCATCTTAACTTGTTATTTAAAGTTACCTTTGTGTTGAATTCACCGTTTATAGATAAAGACCATTTTATTGAATCTTCCTATACATCTATTGTTGCAAATTTCTCAATTTTCACTATGTCGAATGGTAAGACAGAACACTTTAATCTCTCTTAATTCCAACCAAATTCATTCTAGAAAATGTTAATGTTCTATTTGTTATACTAATAGTTGTTTTATGAGTTTGATAATTGGATGAATATGTGATAATCACACCATTTCTCAATCCAAAAATCAATGTCTCTATTACCAATCTGCCAATAAATATATTCATCTACAGTTTCTCTTATATCCAGTAGTCTTTTCTATATTTTTTCAGTGATAACTAGAGATTTGTACTTGAAGAGGATGGTAAGTAGACTAGTAAGTAGAATGCATAAAATTCGACCAGATGTATGTATGTTCCCTAAACTTAAATCAGAGTTCGCAGAAGAAAGAGGCTTGATTATTTTTAGTCTCCTTAAATTTATGCCATCTTCTTCACATGGCTTGGATAACTTCTTCCATTTTTTCAAGTTTACTATTTCTTCAACTACATTGGAGCCATATAAAAATCTATTACAAACACTTTGTGTTCTATATATAATTACTTTAGGCAGGAGGTAACTTTGGATATGGTATATAGGTATTAACATCAATACAGACTGGATTGATACAAGTCTGACTGCCAATGAAAGAAGTTTACTATCCCAATAAATGATCTTATTCCTTATCTTAGTTACCAGGTCATCATAATAACAATTCTTGTTATTTGTGTGAATAGCAATACTTAAATAGTTTATAGGAAGACTACCATTCTTAAATCTCGATTGATCATCAATCTTATGAATTCTTAGGTAAGACAGTGTGGAAGAAACAAAAAAAATTGGTTTTATCTTTGTTAATAATTTGAGCAGACCTATCTTGGTAATATTACAGGAAATTATCAAGTCTATTGATATTTGGAGATGAGCCACTAGTAAAGATTATAAAATCGTCTACAAAAGCCAAGCAAGTTACTACCATAGGACTTCTTTTCTTAAATATCATTTTTCTTCTAGTTTCAAATAAATGTTTGCATCCTCTTATTAAATACTATTCAGAAATAACAAAATAGACTATGAGATATATGATCCTCTTGTCTAACTTCTTTAAAAGACTTAAAGTAAACATGTAGATATCCATTAACTATAACTGAAAACCATGTCAATTTAATGTTATTTTCAATTTTTTCCAAAAACATTTTGTCAAATCTAAAAGAATCCATAATTCTTAGGAAGAAGTTGAATGATAATCTTTCAAATACTTTACAAAAAAATTATTTTTATCATAACATTACCCCTCTAAATTTCTTTTTTAGATCGTGAATAAGTTCTTGAGCAAGCAATATATTATCATGGATGTTCTTTTATTTTACAAAGCCCCATTGTTCTTCAAAGATAATTTTAGAAAGTAAGATAGATAGTTTGTAATTTAGTATTTTTTATATGATTTTGTTTATGGAACGTACACAATCTAATTGGCCTAAAATCATTCCATGTTTGAGAAGGCTTAAGCTTGGGAATTAGTCTAATTGTTGTAGCATAAAATCCTTTTAAGATACGGTGACCTAGGAAATAAGCTTCTATAACAACACAAATATCTTTTAATATTATATGCCAATGGTGGTTGGATAAATTACCATTAAAACCATTTCTACCAACATCAATATTGGGACATAAGTCTTTAATTATGTTATGAGACTCTAATTCAGAAGGTAATTTCATAATGTTTTTATTGTCTACAACTGAATTTAGCTTCGGAATAATATTCTGAAGATCTTCTAGTTGCATTTGATTAGGTATAGCTGATAATAATGTTTTGAATGAGATTCTACTGATTTACCAAGAGCTCATTGATCTTGGATCCAATTATCACCTTCAAGAATTTCATGTATTTTATTTTTCCTCATTTTTTCTTAACAAAGTTGTGAAAACAATAAGTGTTTTTCTCACCATTTTAGCGATTTAGTGTTGTTGTTTGCTCCCAAAATGCTTGTTTCCAGACTAATAAATTTTGGTGCTTTGCTTGAGCCTTAGCGAGGTTTTTTTTCTTCAATACTCATTGTTTCTTCAAGAAAAAATTCTAAGAATTTAATTTCTTCCTCTGATTGGATAATAACATCAAATATGTTGCTGAATATTTCCCAGTTCCAACTTTTGAGTTTTTGTTTCAGTCTTTTTAATTTGTTTTATAAGACAATAGTAGTAGTCTTATCCACATATTTTTTCCCAATTATTCTCAAATGTCATAAAAAAATTCAGGGTGCAATATCCGCATATTTTAAAATTAGAAAGATTCTTTGGGTTTGATTTGATTAGATGAGATAGTAACACTAAAATGAGAATGGTATGAACATGTTATTGACATATGTTTTACTTTCATGTTATCAAAATAGTTCGTCTTTGAAGAGTTGAATATGACTCTATTAAGTCTCTTCCACTTTCTAGAATTAGATTAAGTAAATCTGGAACCATAATAACCAGCATTTTCAAGTTGACAATCGATGATACTGTTATTGAATTCAGCAATGCTTCTCAAGCATATGGAAGTACAAGATATATTTTTCTTGAGGTTTAAGATTACATTAAAATCTTCCATAATTATCAATTCTTTGAGTTATCTACTAGTTTATCAAATCATTCCATGATTCAAGCCTTTGCTCTCTGATTTTGCATATACTATGGTGACCATGAGCTTCTTATCCAAATTAAAATGACTTACATTAAGATATAAATACTACTCATGATTAACTAATATATCAACACAATACTATTCGAACTATAAAATCCATATTTTGTTACTAATGTTTGTTATGTTTTCATGAAAATCCAGTTTTTTTAGAAATTTTTCCTAAATTTTTCACAGTTATAATAGGTTCTTGAAGTGCCATAAAGTCCATTTTTAGACGTTTTGATTGATTTGAGCATCCTAATGGTAGTTTTATTTCCCACACCTTGCACATTCCTAATGAGGATATAGATTATCATTTAAAATTACCATTATTGGGCCTGCCAGATCCTCTAATGTGTAATATTATGATAATTATAAGACCTTTGGTAGTTTTAGCCATAGATTTTGTAATTTTCTTATTTGGAAACTTTTTGAAGTCTTTACCTTCTTTTATCTTATTTGGAACTAGATATGCATGAAGACTTCTTCTAATCCTTTAGACATTTGAGTTTGTCTCCAAATCCAAGTTCTCAAAGTCATTTGTTGATGAAAATATAGCATTTGTCTTAATATAATGAAGATCTTCTATAATTATTATACTTTCTTAACTCTGAGTTATCCTTAAGATCCACATCATTTCCAGTGAATGACTTAGCAATGTTTTTCCCAAAAGTGATGTTTTGATATGAAGTTGTTCTTTTGAGGCATGACCCATAAGTTACACTTGATGATCATCATATTTTCTTTTATAAGGTATTTCCTCTTTAATTATTGAATGCCTAACTGTTCTATTTTCTTAAGAATTATATATTTCTCTTTTTGGGATCCACGTTGTTTTTTTATAATTGGGTTTGACAATAAGCACATGTTGAGATTGATTGCTTTTTTATTATTATGTATCCATTATTTTCTTTTTACAATTTAAGTAATAATGTCCAATGTGAAGACACTAAGAACAATAATGAGGCAAGACAACATAGATAACATCTAACCAGAATCTATCATTTCCACCAAAACTAATCCATGCTTTGGGAATAAGCTTTCTGGAAACCTCCAGTTCAACCCATGCTTTATAGTAATTGTGTTTAGATCTATTATTTGTAGGAACCTAGGCATGTAGAGGTTTTCTAATTAACATAGCTATTGTTCTGATTACTGTCTCATTGAGCATAAACCCAATATGTTGGGGAAAGTAATCCAAGTTGGGGTGATGGGAGATTATATCTTAGGATTGAAATATGAGTTCCACTTTAGGAATCACGTTGAATGTTCCCATATGAACCAGACACTCATTTCCATAAATTTTGAAGATCATTATAATGATAAAATTCTATCAATACATGTTTTATGTCCCACATAGATTTTTTTTTAATACCAGACATTAGTGGTTTTCTTTCAAGAATTTTCCAACTAATGTAAATTTTGAAGAAACAACGAGCATTTCCTTGTCTTGGTCTGAAAACACGATTTGCATATGGCCGCTTCTATTTTGAAGTACTTTTTTGTCATGAATTTTTTTTTAATGTTACCTTAGTTGCCTCAACATAAGATGGAAGAGGTATTTTGACTTCCTGGTATTGTTTCAGCTTTAAGGAAGTGTTGTTTATGAAATTGGAATAATCATAGACTGTGTTGATTCTAAGATAAACATATTGGTTTGTATTCGAATCAAGATTTACTTTATTATGTCTTTTTATATTCTTTCTTTTGTGATAATAAAATAATACCCTATTCTATTTTGTTTGTAGATTGGATATTGGGATGATTTTTATACGAACTATCTCTATATTTATCAACAATTAACAAAGAAGACTTTTAGGTTACATAGTTAGAGGAAGCGATTGATTGTAAGTGCAAGAATGGGAGCTTGTTGGATGATTCTTCACCAGACTTCATTGAGACCATCAAAGCAACTGGAATGAGCCAGTTTCCTTTGCGAGGGCCAAGATTAAAAGAATATAGTCTACCAAGAAAGACTATGTTTAATATGGGGTCGCACAAATCATCGTGACCCCTGACTTGGATAAACAACCAATTCATATTTAATATGAGGTTACGCGACTTGGGGTTACGCGAGTCCTAACACGTCCAAATGGTCAAGCCATACTTAATTAGAAGTTGTGCAAAATTTCACGACCCCTAACTTGGAAAAATGGTAGAATCTGAATTAAAACGGGTTCACATGAAGCTTCATAAATCCTAATTTGGCCAAACGACCAATCCATGCTTAAAATATGGTCATGGTGCTCAGTTTTACCCACGAATTGGCCAAACGGTATAGTCTTATTTGCATGGAGCATCATGATCCATTATTTGGCCAAATGGTCAAGTCATATTTACACGAGGTTGCACAAAGGAATGTGATATATGTCTTGCCCATTTGACCAAAACTAGTACAATACATGGTAACACCAACATGCTGACTCATGACTTGGTTAAATGATCAAGTCAAAATAGTGTGGGATCATGCTGACATGTTCGACCCTTGACTTTGTCGATTGGCCAATCCAATTTAGTTGCAGGTTACAAATTTGTGTGCAACCTCAAGTTGGATATTTGGTCAATTATAGCTTGGCATGGATTCACGCCATTATACGTGAAGCTGACCCGTGTTGACCCATACTTGGCGAAACGCCTAGGTTCAACTTGACACAGAGTCACACTTTCATGCGCAACCTCAAACCTAGCCGTTTGGTCGAGATTATTTTACACATAGTCATGCACGGGGGCACGGTCCCTCACTAGGGCTAAAGCAGACAAGCGTGCAAGGGAAGACCGAGAGCCTTGGGTGGAGTTTTTCCTTTATTCGCACCACTGATAGTACAAAGACTATTCTTGGCACTGTACATAAACCGTGTGTGACACCATATTGATAATACATATGAAACCATATAAATATGCATTAAAAAAATTTAGTCGACTCTGATAAAGCAACAAAAAAATCAGAAAAGGCATCTTATTTCACTACAATGTATTATATAACTTAGTTATTTTATATATGAGATACGAAAAGAAAAATAAACGAGATACGGAAGAAAGGTAAAAAAAATTATAAATATGTTAAAACCACTTAGATGTATACATATATTTTCAATTCAAAATATTTAAATTTATATTCATTCATATTAAATTTTGAAAAATAATTTTTATTAATAATAATAATTTTTAATTTAATCTCAAATATATAAACAACGAAGTAAAATATTTAAAATCACGTATGAATGTTGTATATTTAGTTATCAACCAACCATTTAACCGTGGTTTGGTAAAACTTAAAATTTTAATTATTTTATAACCATCCAATTTTATTGTTTAAATTACTAGTGCAAAATCTATTATATGTAAATATAGTTGGGTTGGATGATTAAAATTTTAAATCCACTATATATCATTCTATATATTAATTCAAAAGTAATTATAATTTAATAATAATAATAATAATAATAAATCATCGATTTCACATGCAAATATATATTACTTTATTTATATATATATTCAATATTTGTTATTAATTTTTTAATTAATGGAGATTTTTGGATATTGCGATTTGTATGTGAAAATAAAATTGAGATTTCATTTCCGAAATGGAAAAAAATCCAAATAATTTTATATAAAGTTATTTATGTAAACAAGGTTGTGGCAAAAACATGTTTCACTTGACATGACTAATTTCTAAAGAGAGAAAATTTTTCTAAAAACTATTTACCTTCTTCTCCAATTTATTTTTTTAAAACTTGATTTTCACTTAATCAAATAAATTTTACTCCATCCCCCCCCCCTCCCTCACAAGCACTCATGCTTGTTGAAGAGAAAAAACGCGCTTTCAAAAATACATAAACTATCATTTTAAATTTACTATATAGTCAAGTCACTCGCTAATTCTTTGGCCCGTTGGACTATGAGTAATCTACCACATAGCTGTGTTTTCGCTTCACCTGCCAGAATGGCACATCAGTTAACTCATTATCTTTGTTTCTCTTTTGTTGTTAAATTATCGCTCTCAATTTTATGGGATTGTGGTGTTTCTACATGATCAACAATGACATGAGTACTCCCATGCTCTCTAATCTGATTCTCACAAGACGTTTCTCTCGGGATTTTACTTTGGCTCCTTGTGTAGGCACTATCGTTATTGCTCAAAAAGTGGTCTTCTTAGGGGCGGTGCAATGTTTATTATTTGTCGTAACTTCTCAAATCTCTCTTGCTTTTCATTTGATCATGTTGCATGACTCTTTGTTTTATGGTGCTCATTGCTTTACGTACTTGTTATCTAATAATCCCTAGCGTTATGGATTTAACAGAAAATCCACTAATACTAACCGGCGACCTAAGATTTACGCCCACATCTTGATCTTACTCCACAAATCCCCTACTAACTTTCTCATATCCGACTTACTTTCCATACATAATATTACCTCCACCCTATTGTACTTGACCCGTTGTTTTGCAGGTCCTTCTAACTGCAGATTAAAGCAACATCAACATGGAAACCATCCAGTTACTTCTTGCATATGTGGCAGTTTTTTAATACATGTTACAAATCTTCTGTATGTTCACCTGGTCTTATTTTCCTTGATCTCTATACCGGTTACTATTCATTACACCAACCATTTCCTAAAACTCACAATAACTCTTGAAGCCGTCATTGTGAGTCACAATGATTTTGACTCGATTGGTCTAGTTATTATCATATTTAAAAATACCTCCCAACATTTCATACACATGCAAAAATCATGTCTGAAGTCGAGAGGATGTTGCATTCCCGGTGGTCATAATGACGGTAATGGTAAGTATAGTGAGGTTTCGGAAAACCTTTCTCTTCCCTCATCCTCCATACATGTGGTAACACCCCACTGAGAATTAGTACTTTAAAAAGAAAAATATTGAGAACCTTCTCTATCCCCTTCTCATTGGGCTTCCCTATGAGATGTTTTATCTTTTGCAGCCTCAAATTTCTCCCACCAATAGAAGCCCCCCGTTTTAAGCAACCCTATATCCTTATTAAATGCTAAGATCTATTACTTCTAAAATATTGCTGAAGCTCTGCACATAATTAAGGTAATTATGGTCTAGAACCCACCACCCCCCTCACCCCTGACTCATCTCATTGCACGCTTTTGTCGTGTCATTATGGTTTTCCCCATATGTCAAAGACCTGTCTTATATATAAACACTAAATTTAAACCTATTATATCACTACTTTCTCAAACCAACGTAAAAACATTTCCCTTACACCACCACTATTGTCTTACCAATTACAATGGTTGAAACACGTACCAGTATAAAGCCAAGAAATATGTGATCCTCCACTAAGAAATCTGGTGGTTTAAGAAAAGTTACCCTACATTTCAAGGAAAAGTCATGCTCTAACAATATGATGCAAGAACTTCTTCCCATTGTTGACCTTTTCCTCTTTGAGAGCCCTTATGATACTACTATTTCCCTTGAAACAAAAACCACGACACTTTCTTTACTTAAATCTCCATCTCGTTCCCCGTATGGTAACACTAACTCTCAGGTTACTTTGCATGGCCTCTCTATTTCCATCCACATGACCCCTCCCCCGGTCACCAGCCCACCTCGTGGGGTGGAGGATCTCTGATGCAAATACGTTTGCCCTAGAGAAGATTATGAGGGAAATGAAAGCCACGCCCCTTTCCGTTTCCTTCCGTACAACAATAGTCGACATGAAACTCGATGAGGAGGATGATCCTTTTGAAATTGAATTTATTTCCACGTCTAGCTTGAGAGTCTCAAATCCATTTATGTGGGCAATGCAAGCTTGCTGGCTAGCAACCAAATAATACCAGGTAGACCACCACTAAAATATAACTTATCTAAAATATTTCAACTAGATCTACATCCTCACTCTTGTACTATCTCCCACAACAAAGCTACTCTAGTGTTGTCCACACATCAAACACTACCGCTCCAGCTACCAACCAACCAAGTTTAGGCTCATTCCCTCCCAAAGGTGCTCATTCGACTTCCTCTCCGCTATTTTTCCCGGGAAGAAACAGTACAGCAAAAGCAATATCTTGTTTTAGATGAGCTAAAACCTACTCTGCCTCCCACTACCTTACCCCAAGACCTAGATACATAGATATCCATGCCTTAGCCTCAAGACCTCATGCTTCTAACCGGCTTTCCCACCTCAACCAGGGTTACCAACATCACACATGTCATGATGTACAACACTCAATTATCCTTGGTCAGTCTTCACCCCCCTCCATTCGTAGTTTTTCATGTTCCAACCAGCCCCGTACCAATAGTTATACACATTACAACCACCCAAACTTGGGACAACATCATTTCACAACACCAAGATATAAGATCCTCGATGAGCATTGAAAAGTGTAATACCCTCTAGGTCCATATCATGCGAAGTTGGTAAAATGCATGTTAGGCTACTTTATCACCAAGAAAAGAACCTTCTATCACATGCAGTCTATTTCTACTCGCGTTTGGGGAATCCATGGGATTCAGGAGTGCAAACCCACATCTACATGTCACTACTTCTTTAATTTATACAATGTTGACAATGTTACATAAGTGCTTGAAATGGCTCCCTAGTTTTTTAACAACCACCTTGTCTTTCTCAAAATATGGGGGCCTATGGATAACTCGGCAAATAAATCCCTCAAGTTCATCCCATTGGGTCAAATTCCATTATCTGCCCCACGAGCTATGCTCCGAGCGGGGGTTGAGTATCTTAGAAAGTTTCCTTGGGACGTATATTTATGCTGACACCCACACTGCAAATCATGTGAGGTTTATCTTTGCAAGGATTTTTATTATCTGAATGTTATGGATGACTTTACTGCCTCCATCAATATTAGTTGTTTGGGAAAATTTCACATTTTACAGGTCAAGTATAAAGTCTTTTCTCCAATCTGTGTGAAATGCAAGACTTTTGGCCACAATGCTGCTACCTGCACTGAATAAATGGACACCTCTCAAACCGATATCCCTGGTAGAAGGTGTAGTAAATAGTCGATTGTGGATAACTTTGAGCATATTTATTTGTCTTCCAGTGATAGTGACTCGCCTCCATCTCCCAACTATGGCGCTTTGTGAATGAGCATTGATGGTGAAGGTATGGTCATTCTTCATGTGCGATTCCCATGCAAAGGAAGTACCACTGTTGCTCAGTCAGCT
This sequence comes from Limnanthes douglasii subsp. nivea, assembly GCA_036936605.1. NCBI lineage: Eukaryota > Viridiplantae > Streptophyta > Magnoliopsida > Brassicales > Limnanthaceae > Limnanthes > Limnanthes douglasii. The sequence continues at coordinate 274,205,028 of JAUPFV010000002.1, forward strand.
CAGGTAACCAAAACAAGGATATCATCATCAAGAAGTTATTTTTGCAAGTAGGTTTGTCGATTGTGTCGAGTACGTATGAGAACAACCCTCATCTCGTGTGTTAGTTTGCTCGTGTTGAATGTATGCGTTTTTTTTATCTTTTTTTAAATATTACGTGTATTTCATGTTGGAATATAAGGGGTCTAAATGACCCCATTAGACAAAGGGATATCCGTGATTATGTTTTCTCTAATAGTATTATTGTCATTTGCTTACTAGAAATAAGGTTAACGCTGAAAATATGGAGTTGATCGTGAGACTGATGCTAGCGTGGTGGCATTATATGACTAACCATGCTCACCATCTCCTTGGTAGAATATGGATTTTTTAGATTCATATCGTGTTTAGCATTGATAACCCCCTAACGAATAGACTACACTTTTAACTATATTTCTAAAAACCAAAGATTTAACCTTAAAATTGTGTATGGCTTCAATGACCATTTTGATCGTCATCCTTTGTGGCAAGAAATTACGCGTATTTCCAGAACGAGAATGAATAGCCTATGGATTATCATGGGAGGTTTCAACGACATATGCAACCCTATCAAATATACTAGCAATAATGATCTTTATGGAAGCTCTATTAATGTTTGTAATGACTGATGCCACACTAGTGGACTTTATGACTTTAGATTAACTGGTTTCCAATTTAATTGGACCAACAAGCAGATTGAAAATCATATCTCTTCAAAGATTGATAGAGCGCTTGTTAATTTTTTATAGGATGATCTTCCCAAATCTTTTTACCCATTTGAATTTCCTTCGTATATTAGACCACACTTCCATAACCTTATACCTCACCACTCCTTTTCTTCCCAATGGCTTTAACGCCAGTTATTTCAAGTTCTGTTGGACCACCATCAGATATTTCAACATATGGCAACATCATCCTAGTTTTTTAAGATTTATAACTGATAGCTGGAATGCCTCATGCGCGGGTAATTCGATGACTATCATTCATGATAAACTTGATTGTCTAACTGGTGCCATATCGATGTTGAATAAGCACAAGTTTAGTAATATCAGTGATAGGGTCGAACAAGTCCAAACTGCCTTATTCCAAGCCCAATTTCACCTCGATAATAATCCTACTAATCGGTCTTTCATTGAAACCGAGAGTGAGGATTCTAAAATCTATGTTTTTTTATAGTTGTGATGAAGAGTCTTTCCCTAAACAAAAATCTCATGAAACCTGGCTTAAACTTGGTGATCGTAACTCCAAGAACTTTCATAATAGCATTAGCACTAGAAGAGCAATAAATTTTATATTTGTCATCAACAATGCTGAATGGGCCTAAATGATATTTCTAATACCTTTGTGAACCATTTCTCGAACCTATGAGGCTCGAGTAGTCCCCCTAACTACCTTGGCTTTTATAGGATTTGTCCTTTATCACTACCAAAATTAGCCGCCCTTAATAAGAATAATATGATTAAGCCAATCACTGAGGATGATATCAAAAAGGGCATTGTTATATTCATAATAACAAAGTTCATGGCCCCAATGGCTTTAGCGCAGTTATTTCAAGTTCTGCTGGACCACCATCAGAATGGAATTCTGTAAGTTGGTCAACCATTTTTTTTCGCAATGGTAAGATGGATCCATTTTGGAACAAAACCCTGATTGCCCTCATTCCCACGATTTACTCCCTCATTTCCCCCACTGATTTTAGACCAATCGTGTGCTACAATGTAATTTATAAGGTTATCTTAAAGATCCTCACATCTTGAATAAAACTGGCTTTTCCTCTCTAATTGAATCATCACAGCATGCTTTTGTGTTTGACCATAACATCCGAATAATATATTACTTACTCATGATCTAATGCATGGCTCCACACGAATAGAAAATGCCCGAGATGTGCTCTAAAAATCAATATCATGAAGGCATTTGAAAATTTTCTTTGGAGGTTCCTCCTAGATGTCTTCTATGCTATGGACTTTCCCACTAATATGATTAAATGGATCCTCCAACGTGTCTCATCACCATCTTATTCCATTAGCATCAATGATACTATTGTTGGTTCTTATAACGACATGAAGACCTGTTATTGTCGTATCTCTTTCTTATTGTTATGCAAGTTATCTCTATCATTCTTCGTGAGAAGAGTCATGATCCTACATTTGGCTTTCACTGGAAATGCCACAAGTTGAAAATCATCAATTTGTGTTTTGCGGATGACTTAGTGATCTTTTGTAGAGCCAACATGGCTTATATCAGCTTAAGAAAGCAAGGTCTGGATGATTTTACCATGTTATCTGGCTTCTTTCTAGATACCAACAAAAGTCATGTCTACCTTTCTGGGGTCATAGATATCATGAGGCGTAATATTATATTTTATTTTTCCTTATGTGAAGGAACACTCCCCGTCAGATACTTGGGCATGCCAATTATAACATCAAGACTATCCTACAACAACTGTAGATCGTTGTTTCATAAAATCATCAACCGTGTCAATTCTTGGACATCCAAGAACTTCTCATATGTTGGAAGGCTCCAATTGTTAAAAGCAATCCTCTTCGCCAACCAAGTTTATTGGTATTTTGTTTTTATTCTCCTGGTTCGTGTGCTGAATGAGCTTTCCCAACTTTTTAGAAGATTTATTTGGTCATTACCTGAGATGAAAGTTATTGGTGCAAAAATAGCTTGGGACAATATCACCTTGCCCACGGATGAGGGCGACGTTGGGATCATAAACCTCAAGGCTTGGAATCAAGCGATCACCCTAAAGCATTTTTGGTCCATCTTGACTAACAATCGCGCGTCGATTTGGGCCAAATGGTTTATCTCTAAAAAGATTAACGATAGAAGAACTTTTAGAGCCTCTATATGGGCTCTTCCCCAAGCTGTGGTGGAGGAAAGTACTCAAACTCGTAACCCTTATGACTAGCCTTTATAAAGTTTCAGTTGGCAACATGACCTCTACCTATATCTTGTACGATCTTTGGCTTTTTACGGCCAAGTTTGTTGAATCAACCCCAATTCATGAAAGAAATATTGAATATCAAAGTTCTTTGAGGAATTCTTTTTCCTTTATCAACCTGAACTTCAAGTCTCCTGCAGAACTATCATCCTCCAAAACCCTAAAAAATCCATATAAATTTAACACTGCTTTAAAATTACTAAGAGGTCCAATATATTTTTTTGGTATACTTCTTATTCAAGATTATACAATAATAAATTATTTATACCATATAGGATAATCAACCCCTTTTTTTCGAACCAGTTTTATTAGTTCGTTTTTTATCGGTGTCAGTTTTTATAATGGAACCGCGTACCGGACCACTAAGCTTCGGTCTGGTTCTTGGTCCGGTTCCTACCAGTTTGATTTCAGGCTGGTTTGCGGTTCTTTGGAACCATTGACAGTCTTAGAAGAAACATTAGAGTTAACTTACTTCCACCTCTTTCTGATCGGTATGATGCCTTTATTTGAATTCCAAATTAGAGTCCTGACATTTTCTCCCAAAGTAGTACGTACAACTTCATCAGACCCGTCAACCCAAAAGTGCATCATGCGTCTTTGACCTGTAATAAATTTAACATCCCCATGCACTCCTTCATTTCTTGGTTGGCTATACATGACAAGTTCTCCACTCTGAACAAGTTTTTTCGCGTAAGGCTTTGCTTTTTCGCATGACTGCATCCTTTGCAATAACTATTCCGGATCCATTAACCACATCCTGATTGATTGTTGCTTCACAAAGCAGATCTGGAAGATCATCTTGCGGAAAATTGGCATGTCGTCTCCGGCTATAAATTGGTCTTTTTGGCTTGTTATTCCAGCTCATGTATGCCACCACCAACGTGCATAGCTATGGCGCACTAAATTCTGTGAGGTGATTAGTTATGTATGAAAAAAAAATATATTAGAGTCTACATCGATATTCAGTCGTATTTTATCGCATTTTCCGTTACAAATTCCATAGCACCTAAATTTTATGGTCCGGATAGTATAACGCTTTTGTTGGTCGTTCATTTACCAAGCTTTCTCTAAATTTATTAAACTTCCCCTGAATTGATTGTAATTTAACAAGTTATCTTTTTACCTAATCAAGCCGTAAGGATATGCCCTAAAATGTAAGTAAAGATTTTTTATTTATTTATATTATTATTTTGTATAAAAACAAAAGAAGTACTTATGTAATTACTAGTGTTATTGTTCAAATGGTGAAAATGTTGTTAAAATGCCTAATTAACCATAGCTTTTAACTCCATTGTTTTCTATAACAATAATAAGGCAGATATGGTGATAAAAGAGATGAAGACTACAGCTGAATTATGAAACTCTTTAAAAAAATAATAAAGATGGTTTCACACACTTATAAAAGCACCAACAATAAAATATATTTGTGTTCCTATCTTCTGGATTCAAAAAATTAGAATAAATTTCCACATCTACATGCATATACTAATAGATGAGGGTCATGAGACTAACACGTTTGCAAATACCGATATAATATTCCAAAACTTTTTACACCAATTATTGGATCAACTTCTTTTTATTCTCCATCCCATTATTTATAACAAAATATAAGTTTGAATTGATTGATGATAATTTTCAAACAACTATTATATAATCTAGGCGTAAACAATTATTGGATCGGCCAACATATTCTGATGATAAAAAAAAAAAAAAAAAAAAAAAAAAAAACTATAATAAATGTTTTACATGTGTTTATGTTTGATAATTTACAAAACTCTGGTCTGTCTAAAGGTACGATAGAAAGAATCCACATCTGACAAAAGATTTTTTCAAACGTTTAGTTATTGTCAAATCAATATCTGATTGCAGTAAATAGGTTAGATATATATATTACTAGAAATTTCTCATTGAATAATAATAAATGAGATAATCGAAATTATTATATATTAGAAATTCGACTACAGTGCCCAAATTTTAATTTTATAAAAAAGCTATATAGCTCGTTTTGTGAAAAATATGATTACATATTTTGTGACAAATATTAGATATAAGAGTTAAAAGAAAATCGTTTTCGTTATATAATAATATTAAATTTAATCAATATTTTAGAATTAAAATATATAATTTTACAAAAAGTTAATAAATTTAAAAGAAAAAAAAAATCCACGATCCATGAAAAGCTAGTATATGTATCATATTCGTTTTGTCGATTTTTTAACTGAAAAAATAGATAAATAAAATATAAATTTCAATGATGTATGTTAAATATTGTATCAAGAAATGAAAAAATAGTTTAAAAATATATTTTTATTTTTTAAATATGTACATTAATTTTCGTGCTATAATGAAGATGAATATAGGTTTTAGTCGAATCTAATGTTTGATAAATTTAAGGTTCGGTCACGTTCGACGTTCGACTAAACCTAGTGTTTATCAAACATGTCAAACAACTCACATACAAATCATTCAAGTCAAGCGTAATTTTTTTTAAAAGGTCTAAAACAAAAATATATAACTGTCCTAAACTATACAACTAATTTAACATCTAATAAACAATTCAGTATATATATATATAAATATATTTTTTTATATTTCATGATTTCAAGTTTATATATCTACAAAACTAGGTAAGAAAATTATAAATGGGAATATCTATCATGTGTAATTCAGTATATTCATGTTTGTTGTGGTAGGTCTAATTAAAATAATCAATTAGAATATTGGACCAACAAATCGTACGGTGTTATAAATAATGTATGGATACTAGTTGCACTAAAGTGTACCTAGAAAAATGGTTATTTAATCCAATAATTCAGTATTGGATTTTAAAAGCTTAATAAAGAATACAGTCCTTGTTGGCAGAGAGTCCATCACGAAGTATTGCTAGATTGGATAATTAGAGATTGAATAATATAATACAAAATGAAAATCATATAATTAAGTAAACGGGCTAAGATTGAGGATTTTATGCAACTAAGTGAAACATTTTACTTGATATAAAAGCCAACCTAAAATGTATCACGTCATATTTATGTCGTTTCTCACTCTTTTCTCTCTATAGGTTATTCTATGGTATCCGTTATAATCTTTCGGGAACTATGTTTTGCCAGCTCTTAAGCCCGTAAAAGACTTTTAACCTATATTTACTCTTAGCATTAAGACCATGCTACATCATAGAGGACCAATGGAAAATTATAAGTTTGTCGTTTCTTGTTCGTTTTATTTATACCATAAAGGAATTAAAATTCTTGGATTGAAATCGATCGGTATGGCTCTCGATTAAAGTTTGTGTTTAAAAATTATATCAAATCCGTCTTTGATTCTTATTGTGTATGAATAAGAAATGTGAAATTAAGTCTCGAAATTTATTTATTGATATTTTAATTGATTCAGTCGGGAGAAAAACATATGTTTTTTATGTTTATAATTTTTGTTTAAATACATTGCATTAGTAAATGTTAGGTGAACATGGAATCGCGCGTTTAAGGCTTGATTGGTGCGCTCGAGGTAAATATTGTTACCATGCACATGTTCTACGTAGCATCTCAGAGAAATAGCCGCCAGGAAGCGGTTAGGGTTTTGTGTTTATTATAGAATCTATTTTTTTTATTATAATGCAAACCCAAGTAAGACTCTCAATATATAGAGAACTTAGAGACCTATACAAGGAAACTTAATACACTGAATATTCTAACACATTATAATATCAAAACATGCTAATCTCAGTAACACACTTCCCTCCATCACCTTCATAGTCACTCTCTTCGTTTCTTGTGCGCTGAATATTCTAACACTCCCCCTCAAGTTGTGTAGTGGGATCACCAATACCCAACTTGGATAAAACTGATTCGAATATTCTTGCAGCAACCGCTTTTGTCAGGATGTCTGCCAGTTGGTCTTCAGATCTAACAAATAGAAGTTCGACTGTCCCATCTTCAATCTTTTCTTTTATGAAGTGCCTATCTATTTCAACGTGCTTTGTTCTATCGTGTTGTACCGGGTTCTCTGAAATCTTAATCGCAGTTTTATTATCGCACATTAACTGAGTTGGACCCTTCAGGGGGAATCCGATTTCTTTCATTATATTCTTTAACCAAAGTATCTCAGTGCTACCCTTAACGATTCCTCTAAATTCTGATTCAGCACTTGACAGTGAAACTACTTTCTATTTTTACTCCTCCAAGTCACCAAGTTACCTCCAAGAAGAGTAAAGTAACCAACAGTTGATCGCTTGTCGTTAGGATTCCCTCCCCAATCAGCATCTGTGAATACTTCAATATCAAGGTGTCCACTTTTCTTGAAAATTATGCCTCTTCCTGGTGTGCCTTTGAGATATCGAATAATCTTCATTACTGCCTCCATATGGTGTTCCCGAGGATGATGCATGAACTGGCTAACTACTCCCACCGCGTATGCAATGTCGGGTCGAGTGTGAGACAGGTAAATCAATTTTCCCACCAACTTTTGGTACCTTTCTTTACTCGCTGGTCTGGCCCCTTCAATTATCTTTAGTTTGTGATTCACAACCATAAGAGTGTCATTTGGTTTGCAATCCACCATGCCAACTTCAGCTAATAAATCTAATATATATTTCCGTTGGGAGATATAAATCCCTCCTCTTGACCTAAGAACCTCGATTACTAGGAAATACTTCAATCCTCCATGGTCTTTCATTTCGAACTCCTTGAAGAGGTTTTTCCTAAGAGAGCTAGTTTCTTCTTCGTCGTTCCTCGTTATAATCATATCGTCGACATATATTATAAGACAAGTGACTAATTCTCCTCTTTTTTTGTAAAACAAGGTATGATCCCCATTACTCTGTTTGTAGCTATACTGCTTCATTGCCATTGTAAACCTCCCAAACCAAGCACGAGGAGACAGTTTGAGCCCATATAATGCCTTGTTCAGTTTACATACCTCATTTTTTTGAAAACCATCAGAGAACCCTGGTGGGGGTTCCATATATACCTCTTCTTCCAAGTCTTCATGTAAGAAAGCATTCTTTACATCAAATTGATGAAGAGGCCAATCTTTATTCACGGCTATTGAAAATAAAACTCTGATAGTGTCAATCTTTGCAACCGGAGAGGATGTTTCAGAGTAGTCTATACCATATGTTTGTGTATATCATTTGGCAACCAATCTTGCCTTGTGTCGCTCAATGGTGCCATCAGATTTATATTTTATATTAAACAACCATCTACACCCGACTACTTTCTTCCCTTGTGTTAACACACAATTCTCCCATGTACCATTCCTTTTTAGAGCTTACATTTCGGTATTCATTGCCGCATGCCATTTAGTCATCTTTTTAGCTTCTTGAGCTATTTTAGGGATTTGTTCAGAGAGAATAGTAGCTGAAAACGCATTTGCAATCTTCGTCATTTCTTTCCTGTCTGTTTTTACCGGATATGTAGAAGCACGAGGAACGTGTTCCGGTGAATATCGGTCAGGAGGAACCCCTCTATTTTTTCTTGGGGGAAGAACCAGAGTTTGAGTTACAACAAATGAACTTCATGAAATGTCATGATCAGTAGCATTTTGTGAGTTATGACATTGTAAATTATTTACCTCTTGATGGACATTTTCTTCGGCTGAAACGTTGGTAGTATCCATGGAATTTGTTTCTTGTTGGACATTGTCTTCGGGAGAATCAATGGTGGTAAGAACTGCCTCGTCAGTCTCCTTTATGTTGGAAGAGGCATGTTCGGTGGCGCCATCTACCGACTCTGTCGGTACATCCTCAAAGTAATTTTCATATAGCAACCAGTCGAGTGATTCACTTACTTTCTCCCCCTGAGCACGAGATTGGTGGTAAAAAAATAATCAGATTCTAAGAAGTCACAGTCCATGGTGACATGGATTCGACGAGTAACCGGATTGTAACACCGATATCCCATTTGATGAACACCGTATCCAACGAATACACACTTTTCATCCCAAGGATTAAGTTTATTTCGACTAGTTTTAAGGATATGAACAAACACTGAATAACTAAAGACACGAGGTGGTAAGGTTATAACAGATGGAATTGTAACTTGGGTGGTAAGCTCTTGTAATGGAGTTTTATTTCCTAGACATCGGGTTGGTAGAAGATTTGCAAGATATGTAGCTGTAGCAAGAGCTTCTGGACAAAGAGAATGAGGAACTCTAGATTCAATCATAATAGCACGGGTTTTTTTTAAAGTAAAGTACGATTTTTTCGTTCTGAAGTACCGTTTTGTTGAGGTGTGTTTGGACAAGTGGTTTGATGGATAAGACCGTTTGTTTTGAAAAAATTATGCATTGTATAGTTGACAAACTCTGTTCCATTATCAGAACGAAGAATCTGTATTTTTTTTTTAAATGGAGTCAAAATCATTTTGTAAAAACAAACAAATATTTCTGGTACTTCTGATTTATGTTTCATAAAGTATATCCAAGTCATTCTTGAGAAATCATCCACAAATAAAATAAAGCATCTGATTTGATTGTTAGTGGAATTTGGTGCTGGACCCCAAACATCAGAATGGATTAGCGAAAAAGCATAATCAACTCTAGTATTACTTTGATTAAATGAGACCCTACGATTTTTTGCAAGAATGCAGATTTCACATTTCTCATGAATGGAATTATTCAGAAAAAGACTAGGAAACAAACTCTTAAGATAACTAAAAGAAGGATGACCAAGTCGTCGGTGCCATAACCAAAGTTGCCTTTCGGTTGTTCCGTGAGCAAGCATGGCATGTCCCTTATGAACTACCTCATCAACATAATAGAGACCTCCTTGTTCAGTACCACGCCCAATGATCTCCTTCGTACGAATGTCTTGTAAAATGCAAAAAAATGGATATATAAGAACCACACAGTTGAGTTGTTTTGTCACTTGACTAACAGATAATAACTTTAAGGATAGTGAAGGAATGTAGAGGCGGTTTTTAATTTCCATTTTTCCCGAAAAAATAATTGAACCTCCTCCTTTGACTTCACAAATTTCTCCACTAGCAGTATCAATATGGGATTTCTTTGGAGATGACATGTCACCAAAGTCTTTAGGATCATAAGGCATGCTGTCCGTAGCCCCGCAATCAAAGATCCAATTCATTGATTTCTCAAACCCTTTACCTCCAAGTTTTTCATAGGAGTTCGCCGCCATTCCTCCAAAACCAGTACCACTTCCTTGCTCATTTTTAGTCGGATCTTCACCGTCACTTGTAGACGAAGCCCGTTTGACATTAGATCTTAAATGATGATTATATTTCTCCGTATGACCGTCCTCCCACCATTATGGATATCCAACCAGCTAGAAACAAGTCTCTTTAGTGTGTTTCTTCATCCCACAATGAGTGCAATACAACTTGGATTTATCTTCTTTATCTTTGGATACGAATTTAAACCTCTGTGCAGAATCTTTAGCAGCCAAACCCATTCCAATTTCAATAAAGTCACTATCAGAAGAACTTGATTTTAGTATATTAAGCCTGGACACTTCCCTTCGTATTGTAGCATATGCTGTTTCCACAGAAGGAAGAGGATCATTTTTCAGGATATCTCTCTCGACTGGTTCCAGCTTGTCATTAATCGCCATTAGCAATTGATAGAGTCTTTATTCTTGAGTCTTCTTATTGTAGATCTGAATGTCATCTGGGTCTTTCATAGGGTTCAGATCTCGCCTATCTATAGACATCCAGATATTCTGCAGTTTGCTCCACAAGTCTTCTAGTGTATCGGACCCTTGCCTTAATAAATTAGCCCTCTTATGAAGGTCAAACACCTGTAACGAATCTTTACCAGAAATGTATGTGGTGGCTAACCCATCCCAGAGGGCTTTTGCAGTGGGATATTGCGAGACATTATTCACCAAGCTGGATTCAAGATTATGGATAATCCATGTGAAAACACATTGATCATCTTGTTCCCACCTTGTATATGTTTTGTCAGTTTTAGATGGAGGTGTCGGCTCCCCTGTAATGTGAGAACCTCTCCCCCTTCCCCCAATTGCTTTCTTCATCAGGTTTTCCCATAGGGCCTAGTTTTCACCATTGAGTTTAATCCCTAGGGATAAATTCTCGGGGTTAGTTGTTTGTTGTTGTGTTTCGAGACCATTTATCAGAATGGCAACAATCTGCATTGTTAATTCATCAGGGATTTGACTGACCACGACTTCATTGCCAACCATCTTTGTTGAGGATGTTCATAATTCCCAGAATCACACGTGCTCTGATACCATGTTAACATGCACATGTTCAACGTAACATCTTAGAGAAATAGCCGCCAGGAATTTATTTATTGATATTTTAATTGATTCAATCGGGAGAAAAAACATATGTTTTTTATGTTTATAATTTTTGTTTAAATACATTGCATTAGTAAATGTTAGGTGAACATGGAATCGCGCGTTTAAGGCTTGATTGGTGCACTCGAGGTAAATATAAATGTTTATTTGTTATTGTATGTTTATGTATATGTTTGATTTTGGAAAATATGAAGATGGAATTCTAATTCATGAGGGATTTTGAATTTTTTGAAATCGACGAGTTTATTGCGACCAAGGGGTTAGTCGTCGTAATGAACTCGATCAACTCGTCGTGACCAGCATTATGGTCAGCTCGGCGAACTATACTTTACCACGAGCACCCCGATTATAGTTGTGGTGAAGGACTAGAGTTTCAGGTTTTGGTGGTTGACTTCAGAAGACCATAACTTGGATATTGGTTATCCGATTTATGCATTTTTTCACCTAACATTCAGAAATCTACGTGATCAACTGAGTGGTTCAGCCTCATAAATGCAGTATTTATAGTTTTATTTTGTTTTATCTTGATGCTACAAGTGAGGTTGTTGTACATACCCCAAACATAGGTTCAACCATCTAATTTATATATTTTCTATATAATATGTATGTATGTTTGCAAGTTTATCGCATGTTTAGTATAATTAAGTTATGTATGTATGATGAGACAACATGTTCTAGTGCGTTATTTAGTATATTTACTTGTTAAGGCTGACTGATTATTCAAAGTGTTTGACATGTATGGGTGTTATGTTATTTGTTTACGGGTTCACATGTATATGAACTTATTATGTGCATATTGAGAAATACCTAGTGTTAAGAATGTATGGTCACATGATGGAAGGTAATTACTTATTGTTGTTGACACTTGGACTCTAGGATGTACAAAGTGATAACATGTATGCTTATGAATTATTTGGTTTCATATCTCTTTAGATGTCTAAGCACTAGATGATATATATCACATCTTTGAACTGTTTCAAATTCTTAAAGTATAGAGTAAGGGTAGTTTATATCTTATCTAGTGAGATAAACATCTAGTGATGGAGGTATGCAATACAATACGCGTATTTAGATATTAAATATATATGATTGATTGTGGGATCTAGTAACCTACAAGCTAGAGAAATGTCAGGCGAGTCATATAATGAAAAGGGTTTGGGACATCACAATTTATGGAATAGTTGTTGTGTGTGTAAACCGCCCCTCACGGAAGACTACCATGCATATTTCTTGATGGTGAGCACCCATTGCATAACGTATTTATTATGTTTACACGTATTAGATATGCCCCCCCCCCCCCATGTAGGGTTGTTAATGGTTCTAGAGAACTGGGAATCAGACCGAAACCGAACCGGTAAGAACCGGACCGCATCTTACCGGTCCGGTTTGCGATTTCATTTCAAAAACCAAAACCGATAAGGAACCCAAATGGTAAAACTGGTTTAGAACCCAACCGATAGAACCAATTTAGAACCAAATTGATAAACCAATAAAAATTAATGTAAATATGTGATCCCACGTCATAAAATGCAAAAAATAATAACTACCAAACATGATTATAAATACGTATCTTTGTTTGTAAATATATTTGCAATGTGCTATCATCTCTTATCCTAATTATTCAAATAAATTATTAAGGATAACTATTCTAATTTACGCAACATCAAAAGTACTAATAACAATACATCACTTTCCAAACTCAAACGGGAATATTGTTCGTGAAATTTAATAAATTAGTATGAGTTTATACTAATAAATTAGTGGGAGTTTATATTATGAGTGAGAAAATATTTATATACAACCAAAATGCACATCTACCATTAATTATTGGAAACAGTAATGATCATGGATGTGTTATGTGCGATCATTATTGGCTAATAAAATTAAATTTATTTTTCTAATAATCCAAAAAGTAGATTACTCAAAAACTTGCATCTTCTCTTTCACCTTCATCCATTCTCTTTCATATTCTTAATATTATCAATATTTTTCTTCTAAGGAGTATATCTTATGAATAACAAGAATCTCCAAAATACAAAAGTAGTGATTGAAAAACACATAAAAAATAATATGTATTGTAACATTATTTAGAAGAACTTCTATTTTATAGATGCTAAAAGTAGGTAAATTACTCACTTAAATAGAGGGGTTTGGAGCAGTAAAGAGTGAGTCATTCGTTTCTTTCACTTTCTTAATGTTATAAACAAATTTATTGTAAATGATAAGCTCGTCAATAACAAAAATCTGCAGAGACAAAACACATGAAAATGAAATACAAGGCTATCAAAGAGGAGTGTTTTTTTAGCGGCAAGGTGGATCAATCACTAAAAAGAGGGGTTTAGAGTAATATAGAGTGTGAATCCCACACCAATTTATGTGAGGCAGCTTATATTTACATGAATCTCACATTGCTTAGTTACACGGTTAGACGAAAGACTATTTTATATAAAAGGATCAATAAACATGTTGGAAACCACTTACCAAAGCAGTTTCAACAACCCATCATAATAATTGTATGTAATATTATATAATTAGTCAAAAAAATTACATATAATATTGTTATCGGTCCGGTAAACCGAACCAGACCGAACTGAACCAATTCTTATCAATTTCAGTTTGATTCCATTTTATAGAACCAAAATATTATCGGTTTGGTTTGAACCAACACATATAGTGGTTCTGTTAAAAATCGGACCGGTAGCAGCTCTACCCCCATGGAAGGCTTGTATGTTCATATTTGGCATAGAATCTACAGTTTCTAACCTTAAAATACTTGCTCTAGAGGTAATGTATATTGCGATGATGCGCACCATATCCGCTAATAATTATGACAAGTGTGTATATATGAATGCCCTTTCAGACCCTCCAACCTGATAAAATTAAACCCCTTTATATTATATATATGCGATGATTATGTTTAAGTTATGTAAGTATAAAATATTATGATGGTTAAATATCCAATATTAAGCGATGGTAAAATATTTTACATATAATGGTGATTTATTATTATCTTATAGCTCTAAAAAATATTTGATCTTCATTCAGTAGATGCGTTGAATCTTTAAAATTAAGTGATGGTAAAAAAAATCTTTACAAATAGTCATGATTAAAAAAATAGAGCAATTGTAAAATAAATTACATATATAGAGCGATGACGCCCACCATACATATTATTAACAAAATAAATTAAAATACTATGACAATGAATATATTTTAATAAAAAAATATTTAGGTCATATCTCTCAAAACGAGGTAGGAAATCTAGTTAAGAATATTCTACAAAACCCATTGAATATCATGACTATTCATATATGTTGGACACATGGGCACAAACTAAATAAATGATATCAAAATTATACATAGCAGTGAAACTCTTTGAACAAATTTGTCAGTTTTTTAAAAACATTAATATTGATAGATAATTATACATAATATATTTTGTTCATAGATATTTTTGGCTTTCGTATGTATATATATAAAGTCTATTGACAAGTTTAAATACCTTTTCATATATGTCCTTAGTGGTTATCACTTAAGGGAGGTATGTCATTTTAGTGAACAATAACATGACTCAAATACACATTTCTCTGGATTCAATTTCAAATTCACAGTGGCTAAATTAGAAAATGTTTCTTGAAGATCAGTTATGTGCAAGTCCTCCTCCAGACTTTTAATCATCATGTCATCTATGTATACTTCCATATTTTTACCAATCTGATTAGCAAATGTTTCGTTCACCAACCTCTGATAAGTAGCCCCAACATTCTTTAACCCGAAGGGCATTACCTTATAGCAATGAAGACCTCTATCTGTAACAAAAGTAGTGTGATCTTGACCCTTTGGATCCACTTATATCTAATTATACCCCAAGAAGGAATCCATGAAGGATAGCAACTTATTTTAAGATGTAGAGTCTACCAACTGATCTATCTGAGGGACAAGATAAAGATCCTTTGGGCAAGCTCTATTAAGGTCAGTGAAATCAATACACATACGCCATTTTCCGTTCTTTTTCTTAACTAACACAGGATTGGCAGTCCATATAGGATATTGGACTCTTTAATGTGCCCCATCTTGGTCAATCGATCAACCTCTTAAACTCCCATATCTGCTTTTTCCTTAGAAAAAGCTCTTCATTTCTGTACAACAAGTGCAACATTATTCCGGATAGACAACTTGTGTGAAATAATGCTTGCTACTACTCCGGTTACATCACTATTGCACCAAGAAAACACGTGCTGATTGTTTAGCAAACAAGACAACAACTTATTTTTTAACTCTGGCACCATCTTAGAACGAATCTTGACATTCTTACCCTTTGAAAGGGAGTGAGTTTCAACTTTTCCAATGGGTATTATAACACTAGGAGCCTCTCTGGGGTCATCAATCTCACTTTCCCCAACAGAAGGCTCGAGTAACTGCTAATCTTCATTAATTCGAACTACCCCAAGTGTCTTAGGAGCAAGAGCTGTTGCATAGAATTCTATGGCTATCTTCTGACTACTTTGGACAACGCCTACTTATCATTGAACTGCATACTTTAAACATTGATGGAGTGTTGAGGCCACCACATGCATTCTGGAAAGCCAAGACCTCCCAAAAATCCCGTTGTATGATGTGGGGCAGTCCACCACAACAAATAGCACCCACACTATCTTTTTAAAAGGCCCCTTGCCCAACAACACTTCTTCTTCAAACTCCCCAATACATTCACAGTACTACCTGTGAAACCTATAATAGTCATGTTTGAACGTTGAATAGCGGTCGGATTCCTCATCTATTTGTAGGAGCTTAGGAACAGGATGTTTGCCAAACTGCTTGTATCTATCAAAATTTGGCGTATATCATTCCCCCTTATAGATGCTCGTATAACCACCGTATCCTCATGGGTTCCAGAAATATTCCTCAGATCATCCTCATAAAAAACTATGAATAGGAAAGGGGATTGGCACTAATGGGAAAACATTCCCCCTTCCAATTGAGTAGCCAAAATGTGGACATGCATCTTCCTTGATGAAGAGGTAGGTGCAGTTTCAGTATCCCCAATGAAAATAGTTAATGACTCAAAGAAATTGATCAGTTCGGACACTGTCTTGGTTTGTTCTGTTATCACTCCCACCTTATTCCAAGTTGGATCAGGATCCAGATACTGAGACTCCATGTCGAACCTTTCAAGGATGACCATTGCCCCTTCTTGAGCAGATGTTCCAGGGTTGTTTGTAGGACTTGTCCGATGAGAATTGTTAGGTCTGTTTCCACTTCGTCTTTTAGCATATGCTCCCAATTTTCCCCTCTCAATAAGGTTCTGAACTTCTTGTTTCAATGATATGCAGTCTTGAGTATTATAGCCTATATCTTTATGATATTGGCAAAAACAAGTATTTCGGTTTTCTCTAGGGGACTGTAACGTCGTTGGCTTTCAAAAGTGTATTTTATCTTTAGTTTTGTCATAGATTATAGCTACATTTTATCTTAACTCTGCGAACCACTCAGATTGGACCCAAGGACCCCTCTTACCCCTTGATTGCTGGCTTTGGGTCTGGTTCTGGTTGGACTGAGTCTGCTTAGACCGGTTAGATCCTTGTCCAGTCTCCTTAGCCTTGTATCCGGACTCGTTAGCGGCTGTAGGAGCTGTTATGGTGGACCTCACCTGACGGTGCACCCTACTTTTCTTTGTTTCCTCCACATTAATCTGTTTTCCCACTTAGTTTAACAAGCCACCCTAGGTCATAGCTTTCTTTCCGGTTACAGAATCAGCTAAGTTCCCACGATTCAACCCCTGCCTTAGGGAAGCAATTTCCACATGCTCAAAGCAATCTGCTAATCCGTTTTTTGTATTCACAAAATCGAATTATATAGTCTTTCAAAGACTCGTTTGGTTCTTGGGCACAATGGGTAACGGTATCCCCATTACCCTTCAATTATTTACTCCCAACGAATTGCCTCCGGAAGGAAACCCATAATGTATCAAACTTTGTAATACACCCTTGAGGTAAGCTATTATACCATTTAAGAGCACTTCCCGTAAAGGTTTAGGAGAAGGCTCTACACAAAATTGTATCATCGTCATCAAAATTCATCATAAAGTTCTTGAATTGCTCCAGATGGTTGTCCGGATCCCAACTTCCATCATACTTTTCCATCTTCGAGCTATAAACATTTTAGGAAGGTGTTCGGATAGTATTTTTGTAGACAAAGGTGACGGCCTCCAGTTTTTATTGCGACTAAAGATTGTATCTTCATTAAGAGTTGCAAAAATACTTGGTTCGGACTGAAAAGTAAAAGGATCTATCAGCAATTGATCAGCATGCATGTAGGACGATCATTTTCCCAGATTATTTTTAAGCCTACCATGCATGTCCCTCTTTCTTGAGTGTTTTTGGTCATTTTTATATTTTTTCTAGATCTCACCTCTTCACTTCTTGATGACAAAGATTCTTCAAGCTCAGCCTCATTTGAAGAGCTACTGGAGGATTCAGACTCAGAGATTTCAACATGCTTGGACCGATGTGTCTTCTTTGAGCTGAGATAAGTCATTTTTGAATTGAGGTGAGTCTTTAGTGATGGCTTATCCTCCACAGGATTGTCAGTATGATGGAGTACTGATGCTCCAGATTTCTCCTTGATACATTTCTCTACTTGTTTTATAGATTTTAGCGCCTCTATCTCCGCCCTCAGCTGATCTCGCTCCTCAACAGTGTATTCCTTAGTTTCCTTCACTGTTTCCACCTCATGAGGTGAAGTACTTTGCTCATTCGGATTCATCCGAACTGTTTTTCTCACTGGTTTTGAATATAAAATTCAGGCACCGTCGTGCTCCCACTATAGTCGCCAATTTGGTTTGGTTTATTTTGGGTTGAGGGTAGTTTTGTAAAGTGTTTTGGTAAAATTTGGGTGTTTTGTGTTTAGTGTTGGGAGTAGTGAGATAATTAAGTAGCATGCTAGTATTAAATTCTGATCACCCTCATTAATAATAGTGGTTGGGTATTTATACTTTAATTATTGACCCATGGGCTTACCGATTCGGGTAGTGAAACCGGGTCGAATTTAAAGACCAATTAGTGTTTAAGTAGATTAGTAAATAGCTTAGTCAAAATTTATATACATTTGTCCTGTTCGGATTTATAATGGTGTGATATGGTCTGAATTACCTTGTTCGGATTAATGGGTAGGATGTGACTGTAATATTCAAACTCATCAATTGGAACAACAAAGAGCTGTTGAACAATGTTTTAACATCTTACATAAACGGAATAAAAAAATTACTCTATTAATGAGCATGAAGATGATGTTATACAATGGACCATTTCTCAATCAAAAGCATTCAACACCAAAGCTATCTGGGATATGATTAGAGACAAATGCACCATAACTTTTTTTTCTTAAGAAAATTTGGAGTTCTATCACTCCTAAAAAGTGTGCTTTCCTTACTTGGATACTAACAATGCAATGGATCTCTGTTGATTCAGTATTACAACACAATAACCTAACATTGGTTTCAAAATGTTAATTTTACAAAAATTGTGAAATAATTAATCATGTTTTTGTTCACTGCAGGAATATGGGAAGTTTGGTCATAATTTAGTCTTTATTTTCATATTAACACCGCTAATTACATAGCTTTGCAACACATTACAAGAACTTGGCTTTGGTCGACTATTAAACAAAATCGTATTCGAAATACTCTTCCAACGATAATTTGCTGGTCTCTATGGGTTCATAAAAACAAGGTGAAACACCAGCAAATCAAAAGCTCAACAAATAACATAATTCATCATATAAAAAATACCTTGCAAAATATGTATGCAACTAATATTCTCAAAAGAATTCATTGGAACAATGACTATGATACTGCCTACAAGTTGGGTTGTTTCAATCATGTCACCAAAAATAGAAGAGTTGTTTATCTTACCTGGAAACCCCAACTGCTCAAAGACTAAAACTTAATATTGATGGTTTATGCTCTATTAACGGTGACCAATCCTGCAGCGCTGCAAACATTAAAAATAAGGAAAATGAAATTATTATAGCAATTTGAATATATATGGCAAGCAGATGCCAATAAGAGCAGAATATCATGCACTCCTTGATGGCCGCATGCTTTGCTCTAGCATGAAAATCGCAAACATAGACATTGAGACAGACGTTAACATTTTAATTGTCAGTATTTTAAATTACAATTCTCTTTGGTTTCCATTACATTTGATAAAATTATTGTGTGATGTTATTATCTTCAAATATGACAATCACCCGCATATACCGAAAGAGAAATGCAACCCTAGATTGGCTCACCAAGTGGACACAAATGCAAGCTCAAGCGGGATCTTGAAGCTGATCAGATCCTTAATTTCCTCAAAGCCATAACATTGCTCAATAGTCAAGAAATCGGTTTCCTCATAGAAATTATTTAAGCCTGAAACCAGTATTAAATATCATTTCTATGGGCCATAATTATATCAAAGGCTACAAAATTTAATACCAGAAACTAATGTCTTCCTATACAGATTATTACCTGACAACCAAACTTTTCTTTGCAGAACATACGTACCTTAATTAATGATGAACATATTCGAGATGATCTTCACCATGATAAATAATTTGGAAGGAAACTTAAAAATTAGAAAAAAAACTAAAAAAAATAAGTATAAAAGATTCCTTAAAATCATTATTTTGGAACCGAATTTCTTTGTGTTATTAAGACTTTGTTCTAATTGATATCGAGGAGAATACACAAAAAAACTGCAGATAAATTTCTTTAAATGTTAATTTTTTTTCTTGAGATAATAAACTTGACAAATCGAGTTTAAAATTTGGACATTCTATGCATGCATCCAATTTATTAATAAAGCTTCTAACTTTTAGTTTAAATAAAATGAAATTTAATTCTTTTTTATTGTCATTTTATTCATTTTTGTTTATAACTGTAAGAAATAATTACGGCTATAAATAAATAAAACGTTTAGAATTCAAAATAGGCCAAAGCTATTTCCTCCATATTATTTTTTATTTCCTCCATATTTCAAACTTTTAAAAACACTAGTGACTTGCTTTTACCAAATTACCCTTATTGTTATTTCAAATTTATCACTAGATGCCATTTATCTAATAGATAGTCTTATATGAAAAACACAGCATTAACCTAACTTTAATCCAAGATATATGATTTTATCTCCATAATTAACCCTAAAACAAAGAGCTTTAATAATTGTGGTTTAAATATCGAATAATTGTGTATTATTATGCTAAAAAGTGTTTACACCATTATTTTATAACTTGTTTATAAAAACTTCTTAAGTAAGTATAAGAAAACATGGCAACATATCAATCACACACACTGTTCTTCAAACATGATATAGCTGTTTTTCAAGGCTAGTGATATGTTCTTCAAACAGGTTGAAGAAGTTGATAAATTATTAAGAGTTCTTGATAACTTAATGGCTAATGAAGGGTATAGTCCTTATGTAAGAAATGTTACACATAATGTGAGCGATGACGAAAAGAGACGTATACTATGCGGACACGGTGAAAGACTTGCTATCGCTTTTGGATTGTTAAATACAGAAGCAGGAACTTGACTGCAGGTAATGAAGAACCTTCGTGTTTGTTCTGATTTTTTTTTTGAACACTCAGGATGTGATTCCGAGTGGCCTACTCGGAATCACATGCTTTTTTTAAAACCGAGCAGCAACTGATTCCGAGAGGGCCATTCGGAATCAGCTGCTGCTCGGTTTAAAAAAAAGCATGTGATTCCGAGTAGGTCACTCGGAATCACATGCTGAGTGGGCAAAAAAAATTCAGAACAGTATGATATCCCAAGGCGAACCCAATATCAAACCCTAATCGATTTTAACAATGAAATCAAACCCCAAATGAAACAAAGAAGATGATTTTGTTATCTTACCCCAAATCAAACCCCAAATCGAACAAGAAAATCTAACTACAAACCCTAATCGAAAAATGAAGAAGCAAAGAAGATGATTTCGTTATCTTACCTTCGGCTACTCTCTCTCTTTGTAAGGTAGTCCTCTAGGGTGAAGAATGAGTTTTGTTGCTAAGGTAGTTCTCTAAGGTGAAGAATGGGTTTTGTTGTACTGAATATAATGGGTATGTTAGGTAATGGTTTTGTGAAGAAAAAATGGATAAAAGGGCAATTTTGTAACTTTTTATATGGAAGAAATAACATCATGAATTTTTTTTTTAAAAGATAGAGGAAATAAAAAATAACATGGAAGAAATAGCTTTGGCCTTCAAAATATTTTTATCAACAACAATTTCGTATATATTAAAAAAACAAAACAGCTATACATATTATTTTTGCAATTTTATTTAACAACTCTCTAAAAACGAGATGGATAGGCTGCCTCGCTCGTTGATACCTATGTCATAGGTAGCCAAAGGCCAACAAGCTTTTGTTGAAGGAATTAAAGGCTTGCCGAAAAAATGCAGTAAAATTTAATGATCTGTCGTACCCACCTATAGAGGCGTCTAATGGTTCAGGAACCATGGTTCAAAGCTGACAACCTGCTTAAGAACTGGCGGTCTACCTGCGAAACTGGCCCATTAGGACTGCAACCCGCCGAGACCGCAACCCGCCGAGACCGCAACCCGCCGAGACCGCAACCCGCCGAGACCGCATAAGGAGCAACCCGCCAGGACCGCAACCCGCCGAGACCGCAACCCGCCGAGACCGCAACCCGCCGAGACCGCAACCCGGCAGGACTGCGAAACCACGGTTTATTTGTAAAAAACCGGTGGTTTATTGGTAAATATTATGCTGATTTTATTTATTTTATATCCAAAATGTTATATTTAAAAAATATTGAGATATTGCATATTATTATAGAATTATTATTACATTTTTGTTAATATTAATTTGTTTTGGTTATTAAGTTTTTTAGTGTTGTAATTATTATATAGTCCAAAATTTTAAATATTACTTATGTTATTATCACATTTTGAATATTATTATTATGTTTTTAGATCTAATACAAACCAAAACTATATCTTATCATGTTAAAATATTACAAATTCTACGGTTATAATTTTAATATTACATTTTGATTACTATTGTGATTTGGTTTTAAATTTTACAAGTGTTTGTTATTATTTTTTAAACCAAAATTAGATCTTATGAAGTTATAAGTATTTCATAATACATTTGTTGTTGTTATAATAAAAGGTAAAGTCATTTTTGGATAATTTAGCCGTTCACAGTTTATACTCGTGCGGGCCAGGAGTTGTACAAATATTTTCAAATTACAATACAAAATAGCAAAAAACTATTACAAACATCATTCATCTCCAGCTTCGTCTTCTTCGTAAGTAAAATCTTCGTCGTCATTTTCGTTTTCTTCCGCAATTTCTTGTTCAAGTATATCTTCGTAATCATCCGGATAATCTTCGAAGATGTCGTCTACGTTCACTTCGTCTCTGAACTCTATGTCTTGCATCCTTTTATCCGCCGCTGTCCAATCCTTAACTGCCACAAGCACTCCAAGTGCTTTGCCCGTCAATCTTGTTCTCTTAGTCGTGTATTGCAACCTCGCTTGGCTGAAAGCACACTCACTTGCAACTGTAGACATAGGTATAGCATAAATCTCTTTAACAATCCTGCAAAGAATAAGAAACTCTTCAGTTTTGGTACCCCACCATCGTATGATATCTTCAATACCTTGGTCTTGATAATTCGTAAAGTCAAACCTAGTGGTCCAATATCTATACAACTCATTATCAGATTGAGGGGTTTCTGTAACATTGTTGTTTCGTAACATTGCCAATCGAATATAGTTAGTATTTCTCCCTCTACCCCTATTGTTACTACTGCTTACATTTGTAGATGTATTTGATCTATATCTTGCAGCATACTTATCATAGATATTATACAAACTATCATATATACCGCTAATATACCCTTGAGGGTCAATTGGTTCGGTCGGTGGTATATCTGTAGGAAACCGTACAGATTTATAAAAGCAATCAACTAGCAATTCAAATTTTTCTTTTCGTGAAAAAGGATCTAAAAGGCAAGCAAATGAATAACTATCAGGGATTGGATGAAAATACTTTGTGAACTTATATTCCATTCCAGGCACCATGTCTACGCATGCATAATGTGATCTAAATTCATCCATATGCATGGCAAGATTAGCAATCGTGAAAAGGGCCAAATGAGCATTAGGTTGATTTTGTGAAGAAAAGGTTAGGGTGTTTTCTTTAAAAAGTCTTAAAAATCTTAACATGTGTGCACAAAATTTCCAATGATCTGGTTCAATTGGTGTTTCACGATATGTATTATAAAGCGTCGATATCTCTTCTTTAAAAACATGCGCACGTGCAAGCATTGTGTAAGTAGAATTCCATCTAGTTTCGACATCTAATAAAAGTTTCTTATATTTTTTCCCATTTGAAAGAACAAGTGTTTTAAAAGCTCTTTTTTTAGCAGCGGATGTCGAGCAAAATAGGATCCCATTTTTTATAGGGGTAATATAATCACCCTGAACCTTACGTATTCCTTCTTTCGCAATTAATTGAAGTACGTGGCATAAACATTTGGTGTGAAACAATTTTGGAAAAGGAGGATTGCAATCTGCTATAAGATATGTTATAGCACTAATATTAGAAGATGCATTATCCAACGAAATAGACATAATCTTGTTTTTAATGCCATAAACATTCATGCATTCAGTCATACTCTCCCTAATTATTTGTGCGGTATGCTTCCCAATTGATTCAAACCATATAATTCTCCTTTGGAGGACCCATTGGGCGTCCATCCAATGGAGGGTAACACATATCATATCTAAATCAGTAAAAGTAGCTATGTCACTAGTAATCGAAACATTCCATGGCAAAGTCTGCATAGTTTGAATAATCTCTTTTTTTCTTTGTAAATAATATTTAAAGGCTAGCGATCGCAAAGAGGTACGTGGAATGCGTGTTGCCTGTGGGTTTACCCCAACTTGCATCCAATTTTCGTATCTCCAAGAATCCCCAAAACTAAATGGTTGTAAACTACCGACTGCATAAATCATTGTTTCTTCCCTATACGTATCGTGGTTAAACTCAAAAGGAAGACCTGTTTGAGGGTTCGTGCAAACATTAGTTGGGTTAGGTTTTGTAGGATCATATATTTCATGTTTCGTTAAATGTTTTACCATAGTGCTAGTGCCCATATTTCTAGATCCACTTACGTGAAGATAACGTTTATTGCACTCTTTACAAATACAAAACAAACCATCTTCTGATAGAGTATAGTGATTCCAAATCCAAGATGTTTTCTTACGAGATCTCCCCCCACTAGTACTTCCACCACCACTTTCGCGGGAGGAGAGTGTGTCAACGTGAGGGAATTCTGTAGAAAAATCATCCATGGTATTGAGATCCACATTAGATGGTGGGTTTATCCCAGTATTTCTACGTTTTGAATTCATTTTAAAACTAATAACAGTTTTTTTTTCAAATATGCAATAAAATACTAATAATAAAATCACAATTTAGACTAATAACAAGATATAACAACTAAATTTAGACTAATAACAAGATAGAACAACTAAATTTAGACTAATAACAACTAAGAAACAATTTGCGGAAAAACAAAAATCAAACAATTTCGAAAGTAGGAGTAGAATAAGTAAAATAACTAATTGTAGTTTTCTAGAACTTATCGAACAAATAGATAGATTTAGAGAGAAGTAGAGAGTTGTTTGAGAGGTGTGAGTATTGGTGTTGGGGTCTCCTCTACTTATAGGGGAGACCCAAAAAAAAAAAAACCGAAAAAACAAAAAAAAAAAATCGCCCGGACCATCCGGATGGGCGTCCGGATGGTCCGGACACATGATCCGGGGCATCCGGACAGTTTCGCCCGGACGCCCGGACAGACAATTCGGACCATCCGGACGCCCATCCGGATGGTCCGATTGGAACCGGGGCATCCGGACGATCGTCCGGATGCCCCGGTTCAACCAACGGCTAGTTCAAACGAACTAGCCGTTGGCAACGGCCAAAAGCGGACCATCCGCACGCGTGGCCGGATGGTCCGCTTGATGACGTCATGCTGACGTCATCAAACGGCTAGTAGAAAAAAAAAAAACACAAAATTACCCTATAAATACACCCTACATCCTCCTATATTTTTCACTACAAATCTCTCCCTCTCCACTACAAATCTATCCCCTCTCTCTACTACACTTCTCTAAATTTTTTTTATATTTTTCAAACTCTATTTAAATTTCAGGTTTCGCAAATGTCTTCGAAAACAAAAAAGAATGCTCGTAAAGGTGGACGTAGTGAACCAACCACTTCCGAATTGAGAGAGGTGGAAGAAATGTTGTTGCATACCATGGAGCATGAGGTAACGGAGAGCGAGACTATCGAACATCGCCCCGAGGGGGAGATTCGCATCCGTAGTAATCAGCAAGGAGGTCGAGGTGTAACAAAAATTTGGTCTGGTATGTTTCTGAACTCCGAGGAACTGATCCAAATAGAGGGTATGCAAAAAAATTTCAAACTTATTGAGCCTACTAATGGCCAAGGTTGGATGAATCTAGCTAGATTCAAATGTGATTGGTATATAGAACTAGTGCGAAAGTTTTATTCCACGGCTAGATTAATCGAAAATGATCCAAGAGGTTTAGGATTGAATTGTTTGATTGATGGTAAAGACATTAGTTTTTTTGAAACTGATTTCTACGATCTTTTTTCCGTTCCAACCCATGATATCTATACCGGTAATAAATTACCTCCCATTAGTTATCGCCCTACGATATGGAGTGCTGATTGGCCTTTGTCTTACGAAGAAGCGGTAGAGATTTTTACTTGTCCTGGTGCGGAAGCTCCGGAAATTAGCGGTAAATTTCGAGCCATGCGGGGTAATTTGGATGGTATTGGGAAATTAGCTTTGAAATTGGTAAATAGTATATTTTAACAACCTAGTAACAATGATTCGCAGCTTTCATATATTCAAACATTTGTTACTGCTTTTATGATTCGAAATCAGGGAATAATTAATTTACCCAGCTTGATGATTCGAAATATGGCTGCGAGGTGTGGTACGGATAAACTACCTTATGGGATGATATTGAGTAAATTGCTTGTTTCGAAAGGAGCTGATGTGAGTATGTACACTCCGGTGAAGGTGAGGCCGACTAGTGCTATAGGTAGAAACTCTTTGCGTTTGCAGGAAATATACTCTTGGGATGGAGAGTTGATTTCGAAATTAGAGGCATGGAACCACCATAGAGAAGACTTGAATCAGATATATATTGCGAACGGTCTTACAAAACCGCCAAATCCACCTACTCAGTATCGAGTTGAGGCTGAAGTGTCTTTCGATCCAAATGCTAGTGGTTCTTCGCGAGTACCGCCACAACAAAGACGAACCGATCGCGAATTTGCTGAGTTTGCGCATACTCAACAAATGGTTTGGCATGATGATTTTACAAAATGGCAAGGTGAATTTCAAAATTGGCAGGGGGGGTAAATGACCAGCTTAGCCAGATACAGCAGTGGCAAGTAGGGGTGAATGATCAACTTGGTCACCTCCAGCAGTGGCATGGTCAATACGAGCAGTGGCATGGTCAATACGAGCAGTGGCATCATGGACAAGATCAATGGAATGAGCGATTTGCAAACTCTCAAGCCCAACAGTCGGAGTATATGCGACAGATGATGGAGAACATGCATTTGCAAGGTCCATCACCTAACAACAACAACAACGATGAAGCTCCTTAGTTTTTCGCAATTGATTTTCATTATCGTTGTAATGTTTTTCTTTTTTATTTGATTGGAAAACTATGTTACTTGTTTGGTTTTTATTTTTAATGAATTGTTTGTTTTGCTTCTATTTTTTATTAAATGTTATTTAAATCACTTACCTAGCTTTCAATTTTTATTTTGTTCTTTACAACTTACAAGTAATTTATGTTTATGCATATAAACTTCTAATATTGAATAGTTCGAAAATACAATAAACTATATAATTCATCTAACCATAAACACTTCAAGCTTGAAAGAATCTAAAGAATCACCTAATAATTTAAAATTTTAATACAATTATATGTCTAATAGGTATATATTATTTAATAGTAATATATTATTCAAACGTATCAAAATCAAATTACAATTATTTTTTTAAAATATAATTGATGATTATAAAATTTCGATTAAAATGATAACATATTTAAATTAAAATACATGAAATAGAATAATTAACTCAATTATTGAAATTAGATTCAATTAACACTTACAAATTAATTTTAAATAACATTATAATATATTCTGATAAACGGTTCTTAAATGGTTAAATGGTTTGGCTGATGGTTTGAACTGGTAAACGGTTCTTAAATGGTTCGTCTGGTGGTTTGAACTGGCGGTTTAACTGTGAAACTGGCCCATTACGACTGCAACCTGGCAGGACCGCCAGACCGTCAGGACCGCATAAGAGCAACCCGCCGAGACCACAACCCGCCGAGACCGCAACCCGCCGAGACCGCAACCCGCCGAGACCGTAACCCGTGGTTCAGACTTAAACGGTGCGGGTTGGTGCTGGTTCAAACCGTTTGACACCTCTACCCACCTATGTCTCTGACTGAGCAATAAAGTCAAATAATTAGGTGTATGATATTTTTATAAAGTATAAATAGTTTAATGATGGATGCAACACGAGCATTAAATGTATAAATGCGAGTAATTTTTATTACTATGTGAAATAAAACGGAAAACCACGTGGACCATACTTGGGTTACCAAATTGCTCAAATAATATAGAACTAGATGCATAATAAATCTAAAAGCATATTTAATGTTGTTCTTTTCAAAGTTTTAATTTGAACAAAATAAGAATGAACAAATAAATATATATATTAGACAAAAACTATATTTTTCTTTCAAAAATTTAACTGTTGTTTTAAAAAAACAATCTTTTTATATATTCAAAAGTGGTAAAAAATTTAAATTTATATATTATTCAAATATTTATTCTCTTTAGTCAAATTTAGTCGAAATCTATTATTTTAAATGGGTTTGTAGTTGATTTTACCTAACTCGCAAATTATTGTAAATTTAATATTTTATTTTTCAAATTTATATTTTAGTGTAAATTGATTCCCTTCTGACGAACCGTAATCAAATTTGATCAAAATCAATGGTTTAAAAATATTAGTAATTCATTTGGTACCTTCCAAGTAAATGTATTAATGTCCAACTTATCTCTCTCCGTCCCATTATGTTTGATGTTTTAGGCAAAAAATATTGCCTCGGTTTGTTTGACATTTTACCTTTATCTATGTATAAATATCATCTTCTTCCAATTTTAACCTTATACATTTTTTTTCCATTTTTTTCTTCTATATTTTTCTTTTTTTTTACTCGTGATATTTTGTGTTTTGTCTTTCAAGTCTTTCAATCACTTGAGTCTTTCGATCATTACTTATTGGAAAAAAAAGTTAAATTACTCCAAAAAAGAAAGAAAATAGAGAGTCTACTTCACATTATGTAATATCCCAATATCACATCAACCAAAATAAAGAGTAATTCTGTCTTTTTTTCTCTAATTGAACTTCCCTTTAATAATTGTGCACTATGGTATAACGTCAAACATAATGGGACGTAGGGAGTATCTATTTACAGATTCTAGCATGACATGAGTCAAACATAATGGGACGTAGGGAGTATCTATTTACAGATTCTAGCATGACATGACGTAAACACAACATATTATCACACATGGCTGACTCTCGGCATGACATTACGTGACGTGAGAGATTATCACACATGACATACTAACATATTAAACGTGTTAAGTGGATAATTGTACACCACATGACATAAAAGATGCATAATAATTGTGATATTCTAAAAATTATTTATCTGTTTATTTAAAATTAATTTATACGTGTTAATTAATTATAATTACAACAATTAAAATATGTTAATACTTTTAAAATTCATTTGATATTTTTTATAATTATATTTAGTTATTATATATAGTTTATTTCAAATAGAGAAAATTACCAATAAATACTCACTTAACTATCTAATTACCAACTAGTACCCGTTTTTTGATGGTATCATTTCATACATCGAATTAAAATTTGGACAAAAATATCCCCGACTATATATACCCGCTGATATCTTCACGAGTATTAAACTGAGAGTTGTTTGAAAAACTAACTTAAGAGTTATTTAAAAAAACATACCCGAGAGTTGTTTAAAAAAATAACCTGAGAGTAGTTTGAAAAAATAACCTGAGAGTTGTTTGAAAAACTAACCTGAGAGTTGTTTGAAAAACGAACCAAAGAGTTGTTTGAAAAACTAACCTGAGAGTTGTTTACAACTCTCTATATTTCCTGAGAGTTGTGTGCAACTCTCCCGTTTTCCTTAGAGTTGTTTGCAACTCTCTATATTTTTTGAAAGTCGTGTGCAACTCTTGTGATTTCCTGAGAGTTGTTTGCAACTCTCTCGATTTCCTGAGAGTTGTTACTGGTGAAATTTTATTTTTAAATTTTTTTAAAAATATCACCAATGGGTCTAGTTTTGTTCATCCTAAAAAACAAAAGCGATGGTACTTTCGTATATTTTTTCCGAGCTTTGGTTTGAAGTATATGGATCTTTTAAAAAAATAAAACAAAAAGAGAAAGTAAGAAAGAGAAATTTTAGTTACGTGGTTGTTGATGAAGGGTGAGGGTAGTTAGGGTATTAAAAATGTTAGGTATTAAGTGGTAATTAGGCAGTTGAGATGGGTATTAAAAGGTAATAGAACAAAACCTGGATAGTAGATGACAATAGAATAGTTGAGTGAGTACTTTAGCTGCAATTTCCCTTTCGAATATTCCAAAATGTATTTATAATATCTACGTATTAGATATTTGGTATGATGAAGAGGAAGACGAAGATAGTGTTTTTATGAAGGAGCACTTGAACAAGAAATTATGGAGGAAGATGAAGAGGAAGAAGAAGATAGTGATTTTGAAAATTTTGAAGAAGAAAGAAATGAAGATGAATGAAACTTGTAATAGAGTTTCTAGTTATGTAGTTCATATTGAAAACATTTGTAGAACTCCTGGCCCGCAAGAGTATAAAATGTGAACAACTAAAATTCAATAAAAAAAATTATAACTTTTAATCTCGTTACAATAGTTATTTTTATAAATATTATTAAACAATAACAAAACTTGTAATAGTAAGTAACATGAAGATATAACAAAAACACTTGTAGAATTTATAATCAAACCATAATAATAATAATAAATGTCTAATAATAAAAATAATGATAACCTTATTCAATTATTTATTAATTACAATATATATATATATATATATATATATATATAACACTTTCTTGGTCAAACAATAACAACATTTGTACAAGTAAATAAGATCAAGATATAACAAAAACATTTAGTGTTTATAATCAAACCACAATAATAATAATAAAAGTCTAATAATAATAATAACCTTATTCAATTGTTTATAAATTACAATATATAATTTATATAATAATTTATTTATCAAACAATAACAATACTACACATCAAAATATAACAAAAACACTTATAGTATTTATAAACAAACCACAACCATAATTAGGTCTAATATTATAAATAATAATAACCTTATTTTATATTCTATATATTCCAAAATATATATTGTTTATAACAATTTGTTGATTAAACAATGAGAACACTCATACAAATAAATAATATAAAAATATAACCATAATAATAATCAATGTCCAATTACAAACATATAATAACCTCATTCAATTATTTTTAAATTATAATATATAATTTGTATAACAATTTCTATTATTAATTAAATTGTAATATATAATTTATATAACAAATTGATTACCAAATAAACTGTTTAATATTAAATATAATACAAAATTGATAAACGTGACTGGCGTGTTATTAATCTAAACGCAATAAGTGTTTTTGTGTCTTAAACGTATACGTGACTGACGTGTATGTTACAGACGTGTACATGACTTAAACGTAAACGTGACTGACGTGTGCATGACTTAAACGTAAACGTGACTGACGTGTACATAACATGACAATTACATGTTTTGACGTGTTATGGCATGACGTTTTTGTATGATCTCATTTAACATCTCATATTTTTCTGCTGTGATCCAGCCCATTTTCCGCCTCTAGTTCCAAGTACTAAGCTACATTTAAGCTTTAAAACAAACTAAAAACCACCTCGAGACAACCCTAAAACATAAACGTATTGTTATCGGGTTTTGTGATGTTTTGGTTGTTGAAACAGTAAAGAAAATGAATGGTGCAACAAGAAATGCGGGACTCTCCTAAAGGAGTTCAAGAGATACACAAAATGACGAAGAAGCTACAATTTTTGAGATATTCAATCTAAAACATAAAATTTAGCTGCAAATTTGGTGGAATTAGTTATTGATGAGCTTGCAAATAAGGCGAAATAAATGTCAATACAACCTTTTTTCAACCATGCTTTCTCTAGTTCTAACCTACAGGATTCTAAATATGATGGAGACAAGTTCCGACCTCTCTTAAGTTATAAGAATAATAACACAAAGTTGCTTTAAAATGTATGTTTCAATACATGTTTTGCTAATGATCTAGATGAGGTTGATATTCTTAGACAACCTCCTTCTTTGAGTATTTCTCAAACACTTGGAAAGATGTAAATTAGATGAAGCATTTTTCATGAGTCTTGTTTGGTATAAAAATAAAAAAATAAAATAACACAATGGATTTGATAAAAGTCAAACATATGGAAGAACTCATCACCACTATATACCAACATATTTTCATGAACAATCGGAAGTCGTCAGCTAGTATCAAACTTGGATACAATGTTTAAGTAAAAAGAGAAAAAAATGAAGAAGTTGTTTTTTATATTGTTGAAGTGAGAAAAAATTCAGATAGATTAAGCTTCCCCTTGATTACGTATGTTGTCGACAAATCAACTGGAATGCAAGCTATTTACAAGTGTTTCCAAGTATGGTAGGTAATGCACCAAATTAACTTTCATCATATTGGATAATTATCTTCAAATTCTTTAGTGAGGGTACTAGAGGGCCTTACTACATTTTCGGCCAACCATTTATGCTAAAATTATTGTCGGAGTTCTTTGAGTTCGCAGATGAAGCTATTAAACAAATCCAATTTGACTTCAAATCTTGAATTTTCCTTCGTAGTTGTGGAATATGAATGGTTTGAGCAAGCTTGTTACACAGATTGGCACGCCGTCATACTTAAATAAACTAACTCACATTATAAAACATTTTTCATATGCTAGGATTTTGGTAGAAGTATATATTTTCAAGCCGTTAGCCAAGGAGATTATGTGTAAATACACCAAATGGGAAAACCTTTTGCCAAAACATTGTGTATGATTTTTTCCCAAAATACGTTATGTTTGCAAGACTATTGGTCATTTAAGGTAATATTATCCTAATAATAGAACTAAAATAGTTATTGTTCCTTCACCTAAAACATCTTACTTTAAGCAACAACAAGATATTCATAAAATACACAATGTGACTCTTAGCGAGTATAAATGTATTGAGAAATTTAAAGTCATTAATATAAATCGATAAAAAATTAAATAACTTGGTGTGGAACACCTCAATGTGGGATGTAAATTGGTGTTTACTTAATATGTAATTACTCAAGTTACTACAAGTCATAGTTCTTCGATGGAAGATGATAATATTGTTATTTCATTCGATGAATCAAACGATGAGCAGACTATCGAGCAACACCATAAAAGAATGGTATAAAATATGTTGAACATTAACATATTTAAAGAAAATAGTGTTGACATCCAAGAAATTAACGTTAAAAGTGGGGGTCATCAAGAGGATGCTATATTTATCATGGTGAGGAGAAACCGTGAGGGTAACACAAATAAGCAATAAGGGGTACAAAATTCATTAAAAAACCTTATAAGGCAAGCAAAGATATTCATAAACGTACCATCGATATGAAAAAATGGACCCCAATCCCTCCTTACAATTTATGAAGATCTCTTGTTGAAATATTAGAGGTTTTAACAAAATCTTGAAACAAAATGAAGTATGCAACTTCATTTGTATTAAGATGATATATATCATATATATTGTTGAAACTAAATGCACTACACGACGTATACAAAACTTTATGCTTACTAAACTCTGAGTTAGGAGTATTTTGAGAACTCTGATGAAGTGTCACACGACCAAATTTTTATGGTTTAGAACTTATATAAAATTAAAATGAAGATTATACAAAAGCATCCCCATGTTATACATTGTGCCACAAAGTCCAAGGTCAATGTGTCTCTTTTTTGTTTTATCGATGTGTATGTATTTAAAAATCATGGTTGGAAGAAGGGATTTATGGGACACCTTGGTAGAGTATGTCCATAAACTTAATGTTCTATGGATTGTTATGCACGAATTTAACAATGCTCTAAATTTCAATGCACATCATAATGGAACGTATGTGATGTTTTATGAGATAAGGGACTTCGTGAATTGTTGCATATAATAAAAACTAATTAATCAATCATTCATGAGAACTTTATACATGTGGACTTACAATAGCATTCTTATCAAGTTTAATATAATAATAGGAAATATTCATTGACACACGTTGATGATGCATTTGCTCGGTAAATTGTTTACACGCTATTTGTATCTCTGATCATTCTTTGTGCATTTTGGATCTGGTTACTTGTGTTTATTGGGGAATACCATCTTTCAATTACTTACTCGCGATTGAACAAAATCAGCAAAGACATATTCGATGGACGACTCAATTTGTGTTATATAAGAAAATAGACTGGCTCAAAAAGAGATTGGAAGCTGTAAAACTTCAACCGTTTTTCTCATATATCGGAACAGGTTAAGAGAGAAAACTAGAAGCTCGAGCTTGTTGAAATCTAGCTCCAAAATTATCTTACCGATACATTGTTATTGAGTGAGACTATGGAAGCTCGTAAAAATACTATTCTCTTTCGCGATGAGAAATTGATATTTTTCCAACAAAAGATACGTATTTGATGAACAATGATAGACTCAACAAACTTATCCATTTAATAGTTAAACAAAATGTAAAAAAAAAATATGTTACATTGGTGTCCTTGGTCGATGGTATTTTATCTGCACTAGAAGACCAAGTGATAGATGCTTTGTGGGGTATTATATAGAATTCCTACGCACCCGAATAGATAACAAAACGATAGAGAATGAGGTATATGGGTATGGTCCATGCATCAACGATAACTAATATCTGTCAATATTAGCAAATATTGAAATTTAGACGCTCTTAATGATATCGGGAGAGATAAGTCCATCGCTCCTAATGGTTTTTTAATTGTTTTGTAAAATTCTATTCGTATATTATTCACAAGGACCTTATTATTTTTGTTAGGGAGTTTTTTTAAAATTATCTATCTTAAAGAAACTTAACAACTTAGTTATTGCTTTAATCCTAAAGTCAAGCTATGGTACTTTTGCAGTAGGCTATAGGGCGATCATTTTGTGCAATGTACTATATAAGCTAATCATTATACATTTTTATCGGGTCGATTGATGGCTGACAACATACATCTCATGCAAATTTGATGTGTGGGTACAATCGAAAGCAAAATTCACCAAGATATACCATTAAGATCGATATTCACAAAACATATGATACAATATATTGAGATTTCTTAGAACAACTTGAAGGGGTTGAAATTCTCTGATTAATTTCAGATATGCGTATGCAACACATCTGAACACTCTTAAATGTTCCAGCTTGGGTTTCTTTACTGTCGAAGGATCCTGAGGACAAAGAAAATTAAGTACCATTGATGGACTCGTGTTGATGATATATATAGTTGTTGTCACGACTTGTCCTCATAATATTAAGCCCATTCTAGTTGTATGAAGTATACACTTAATTGGTTCCAGTAGGGGTTGGTTTATTCTTACAATAAGCTCATACTGTTGGGGTATTCTACTCACGATTCAGTGTCTAACAATGCCAAACTTTGAACAATAGTTAGTGAACTCCTTATTCACATATTCTAAGCCATTATAAGTCTAAAGATTCTTCAATATTTTCCCAGTTTGATTTCTACCATTGTCTTCCAATTTACAAAGGAAGCAAGAGCTTCATCCTCAGTCTTTAAACGTTAACCCATACTTTTACGGAATAATCAATTATCATGGATAAAAAGTACCCTCCATCACCTATGGTAGGTTCTTGTGTCAGATTCTAAATATCTAAATGAATATAATGAAGCACTCTGTTGGTTATCTAGTTGTTGGGCATAAATTTCACCTTTTTGCTCTTACCAAATACATAACTTTCACAAAAGCTTCGATTATAAACTCTGATACCATCTAACATCCCATCTTTAACCTTTACACCAATTGAATTCAAGTCGATTGTGATTCTATAGTAATCATCTAGCTATATTCAGATATTTTTACTAATATCCATAAACATCGTACAAATCAGTTTCGTGAGGTACAATATGTTCGCCAATGATTTCTTCATATAAATCTAATCCAGACGATCTATATCCCAACGTCATAGGCACTTTGGATACCTCACGCAACACTTAATCTCCCAAGCTCAATATGAAAGCACTATAAGCTTTTGAAAATATTACGATATCAACATGTGTAGATTTTTCGTCGACAACAACAATCAATCCCTTTTGTACTAGGTAAGCTTTAACCTAAATTCTCAAGAGGTTAAAGTTATTTAATTTACCAATTTTTTCTAGGCTAAGCTTCATGAAACTCATCTTTCATGACTTTTGGTTTCCATACGAGATCTATTTCTCCAACTTTTAGATTGTCGACCGATCTGTTTCTTCTTTTGTTGGTCTACACTCACTGCACCACTTGTTGGGAATTTGATCGTCCAATGATAACAAACTTCATATTCAATGGAAACAACAAAATAAAATAAATTTTAAAGAAAACCAAAATACACAAGACAATATTCAAGGTTGTTTAGATTGTGAGAAATTATACATCCACGTGAAACAAACACTCTATTTTATTAAAGAAGAAGAGTTCAAAAAGACTCTCAAAATACAAAAGGCTCAATAACTATTTTTTACAAAACTCTCACAATTTACAAAGATAACGTGATTCAATTAAAACTATGTATTAAGTCTTTATCTCTCATATAATTTCTCTATCTAAAAGACCAAATTTTTTTCTCACTAAAAATAATACAAACTGGTCTCACGAGTCATTCACCGTCCATGTTACATGTCTCGCCACAAAACCCTAGCTTTGTGTTTATTTTTCTATTTATAGTCTTAGGAAAAACTTTATTTCTTAAACAAATATTCCCTGATTAAGTCTCATTAATCAACGACGGTAATAAATACCTACTCATAAAATATAAACCCTTATAAATAACAAATCAAGATTAATAGAAAACTAACTAAATTATAATCTCAATTAGTAGGAAATCTAATTAATATGATATCTAATTAATAATAAACCTAATTAAATACTAAACTCAATTAAATAATAAACTCCAATAAATAGTAGAAGCTCAATTGATTCAAGAACTTAAGCCCGACAACATTTTAAGTTTCAGCCCATGTAGCATTCTACATATAGCTTTGTATTCGGACATCGACAACATGCCTTTAGTTCAGTCTCTACACATTTGATTCTAGTATTTGGTTCAGTAGAAAACAACCAACATATCTTCGGCTGCTCTTGCTTTAAGTTTTCAACAAACATCTTTGCACTCACATTTTGGTCACAACTCTCTCTTAAGAGAATCCAACAGTTCTTGTCTATACATATCCTTTAGGTGATCCATCTTTGGATTATGTAGTCTTTCAACAATACATTTTTGAGACGTAACACTTCTAATTTACACCTAACACTATATATTTTTCTCCATATCAATATTGTTAAATAATGTTAAATATTTATTGATAAAACATTTATTTTAAAAAAAATATATTTTATATAAATTTCATCAACGAAAGATAATAATCCTGAAAAATAACCGAAATCAAAGTTTGACCACAATAATTTTGATTTAGAAGAAAATGATAGGATAGCCTAAACAAAAGAAATTATATTACATATACCTAGAGGAAAGCAATAATATCTGATAGACCGTGGATAAAGCTCGAGTGAGTGATGATTCAAATTCATTTTTGATACATAAATTTCAATCAAACATGATTGGCTCTATTAAATGCTTAGTCCAGAGGTGGGTTCCCTGTATCATCCCAAGATGTGACTCAGATCATAAAGTTTACAAACCGTATACGGTTGTTAGCTAGTATAAATTTAATTGACGGAGTGATCCATTATCCTTTTCAATTTGATTAAAATCGATCCAAATATTATACAAATAAAAATGATAAATCTAATCTTTATCGTGAAGAGTAATATTAATGTTTTTAAAAAGTCAGACCGGACTAAACATGTATAGGTTTATCCGGAAGAGCGGTCATTTGGATGAGTCTCTAAAATGTGATCGGATTATAAAATTTTGAGGTTGCAACCTAGGTTCAAAACGATGCTATGGGTAGGGAGTGATACAGAATGCATTTCACGGATAAGTTTAAAAAAAGGTGTTAAAAATAAACTTATCATTTAAATCACAGACCGAAAATAATATATAAATGAATGAATTATTTCAACTAAAGTAAAATCCAAAAATAATATAGAAATGAATGGAATATCTCAACTAAAGACTGGGTGGATTTAAAGTCCCAAAACAGGGAATATCATATTAGTTTGCGGGAGATATAAATTCGAACAATCCTTGTATTTTATATTCGAATTGGATTTTCATTATTAAACAAAAATATACCAAAACTCAGAATCGTTTGTTTTCCATTAAATAGAGCCAATTTTGAATGCCTAATCTTTTTGTGAATCAGCTCTTTAGTTTGAAAAGTTTAGTCATCTGAACCGAACTCTAGCTAAAGCTCATCTTGGCTTGAACCTGTCCATATTTACGAACCCATCAGCTAAATATGAAGGTGGTTTGTATGCAGAGAAATTATAATCGAAGAAGACTCATGAGAAACGGTCCTCCCATCCATGTACAACTTTATGTATAATTGTGATAAAGAAAACACTAAATGATCTCTTTGGGTGGTCCATTTGGACCAGTTATATCAAAAGGACCATCCATCTCCACATATCGTGATGGGGTGATGTCGGGGTAATAATTTGTGATGATGCAATGTCAAAAATGGGTCACACAGACTCACAAATCACAATGTGTGGAGAATAAGAAACGAGGTTATAGTTTTGTACACTTCTTTTTGTCCCACATCGTTCGTCTTTGGACCCGGACGTATTCCAATAGGGTATAAAGTATGTATCGTTTTCTCTTGGTTATCCACGCAGCCGTGCGATAAGCACATAGCGAATTATTCTTTCGCCTTTTACTAAATAATACCGTGTGCTTGCCGTCTAAAGCGGCATACGCTACTTTTTGGAGGGATCTCTTCCGAGGAGGAGATTCCACGCAATTTAGTTAGAACAATTTTATACAGGTTACAAACTTCTATTGATTTATGCATGTTTCGAAAATTGTCTTTAATAACATTACATGCTATCGTACTTTCAAAGAGAAGATTAGAACAATTGTAATATATACGTTTACTAAAAGTATAATTTTATAGAACAATTGTAATATATACGTTTACTAAAAGTATAATTTCATTATTTTTATATATACGTTTACTAAAAATATAATTTCATTATTTTAATTTTTATAGTCTATCTTGAATCCTTTTGGTTCCGCGTTTTTCTTTTGCACTCGGCGGTGCTTAACACCATCCGCTCGCTCTGCTTCAAGTTCTTCTGGGGGTAGACCTGCTCGGATTGCTTGAGACAAAATCTGTAAACCCAAGGATGAAAGAGGACTTGGCCTTATGGATATCAGAGTTTGGAATCGTGCCCTTCTTACCCGTTCGATTTGGTTATTACATTCTGACTCTAAGTCGTTATGGATAAAATGGGTGCATGCGTATTATCTTCGAGGACAAACTATATGGGACTACCAAAGATGAGATAGAGACAGTCATCTTATTCGGAAGCTTCTTGATATTAGAGACTCTTGGATACAGATATTTGGGGGTCGAGATAGTGTCATTCTGAGTCTTGAAAGCTGGACTTTGGGTGGAAAGCTAATTACTATACGTGTCTACGAAGCCATGAGAACAAAAGGGTGAGGCATGCCCGAATCTATCAAATTTATGGAAGAGATTCATCCCACCTAAGTTTTCTTTCACCGTCTGGCTAACCTTCAATCGACGCCTTGCCACGAAAGACACTCTCCACTACATGGACTTGTCTAACATCAGCTGCCCATTTTGCAGGCACTCAGATGAGTCTGGTGCCCATCTTTTCTTTGCTTGCAGGTTCACTAAGGAAATCTGGAGTCGTATCCGTTCATGGCTGGGGATTACTCGAGAAATGACAACGCTTGATAGTGCACCCAAATGGATTAGGAAGGAGCATCGAGAAACATCCTACCGATCCCGCGCCATCAATCTTGCCTTCCAA
Organism: Limnanthes douglasii subsp. nivea; assembly: GCA_036936605.1. Classification (NCBI taxonomy): domain Eukaryota; kingdom Viridiplantae; phylum Streptophyta; class Magnoliopsida; order Brassicales; family Limnanthaceae; genus Limnanthes; species Limnanthes douglasii. Next base: position 274,244,795 of record JAUPFV010000002.1, read on the forward strand.
GCCACTGTTTTCGAGATTTGGCGCGCCCGCAACCGCCTTGTGTTTGATGAAGAGACCGTGACTTAAGACACCATCGTCATCCGAATCACTCTCATGACCTTGAAGATTTTATTTAGATTATATCCGCATTATCGACTCACATGTTAGAGTCCTTTTTCATTGATACACTCAGTTTTTCGGATTTTCTATGTAATAGTCCATTAGTGCCGGCCTGGAGACTTGTACTCTTTTTCCTTAGACCGGGTTTTTACCTAACGGGTGGTTAAGGTTTTTTAAGGAGGCAAGTGCTCTAGACCTTTATCAAGGCACTCTTGGACATGTCTTTTTCTTTTAGGTACTTTGTTACCCTACATTGTACTCACTTGAGAGATCATATGACTCTCTAGACGTTTGTAACCTTATACATATATATATATATATATATATATATATATATATATATATATATATATATATATATATATATATATATATATATATATATATACCCACATTTACCCAAAAAAAATCTTTTAATTTATTAAAGTTCGATTACCGCCTTAGTTTAGAAAAGTTTGATTACCACATTGGTTTAGGAGTGAAATGTTTTTGCAATAGATAATATACTATATTGTTGCGTTTTCACCATAATATTTAAAAATATTGTTTTAATTTGTTATTTCAAAATTAATTTATCGACAAAAAAATTATTAAGAATGATGAATGAATTTCATATCATTCATTATAAACAAGGGTCACAGACACCCATATATTTGTCTGAACCAAAAATAACTAAGAAAACTTTTACAATTACAAACATAAAACACAACTGGAACTCTTAGCAGATTATATTTAGTGCGAATATATATAATTTCTATGGGTCCCAAATTATTATTCTTTTTACCATCCAACATCTAATGTTAACGAGCATCTCACAATGGCTTATATTCAAAACCTTAAAACCTTGATAGCACATCTCACAACAAACTTCTCGAGTTAAAGTTTTACAAACCACACTTGTAGCTGAACCTCAAAAGGCCCACAAATCACTGTTTATCATGGAAATGTTCGACGAATACATTAACCCGGTCCGAATTGATATATTCAGTGTACCATAGCAGATTGTAACACTCTACCATGTATTACTCAATCCTCTAAAAAATGTCATGTAACTGATTTTGAGATCCAGCACTAGGGACGAACCTTGGTGCACTTTTACCGAAGCCCTTATCTAGTACGAAGCTAACAACGACTTTAAAAAATGTACCACGTTACACAAGGATGCGATCATTGTTATTTGCAAGATTGTGTGGCTATAAGATCATATAATTAGAGTGGATGCAAGATGTTTAGTCAAAATGTTGTCTAAAAGTACATATAATAAGATATATGACGTATTAGGTTTGACGCCATCAAAAACGATATTGACTTGATTCACATAGAAATATACCTCAGTCACACGGGCAAGCTGAAGCTAGAGGTAGTTATGGGCTAGCGAGCATACACGAAACATATATAATTCAAATTTTAGATTATAAATGCTCCCTAATTATGCAACACGGTCTTTGGTTGACCCTAGCTTAGTCAAATGTATGCAACAATATTAATAATTTAAATAGTGCACCAATGTATTCGTTACGTTATCAATGGACGAGTCGCATGATCCGAAGCAACCAAAATATTCCAAAAAAATGCTATTTAAATTTTTGGACACTTAAAAACTAGAAACCATGAGGGGACTCGATCTTTCTATACGATATAGATGATACTTGAGAGGCCTCTCATTTTGTCAAGCCAAATGAATAAGTTGAGAGTGTAACTCTCAAAATATTTAAAGTTCTCCATATTGACAGATATCTGTCAAATAATTACCTAACCAACTTTTAAAATTTTTTGTGTTTGAGAGTTTGAATTCTTTCACTTCGGCCATACAGGATGTCAGTGGTGTGCCCGAAGAAATACATTGCCACAAGTTGTCGATATACACTAAGTTTTTCCTGATATAACAGAAAATAAAACCATATTCGCAAAAAAGGCCAAATTCATTGTAGACGAGGTGGATCAACTCAGTCAACTAGGCCACAGACAAAAAAATTTATACCCAGTATTGACCTCAAACACAGTCTTGGTCAAGAAGAAAATTTAAAAATATCGGGTATACATAGATATCAATAAGGCATGTTTGGAAGACCTTTAGTCACTTCCTTTCATTTACCAGCTAATGGATTTCACCTCGAGAAATCATATGATGTCCTTCATAAGTGCATAATCAGAGTAAAACAAAATGCTGACGCACATGGATGAATATGAATATAATACATTAATCGCAAAATGAGGGCTCGACTTCTATAAAGTTATGTTCTCTGGGGCCATGAACACAAGAGAAACTTACCAAAGTTTGGTCAACTAAAAATTCTCAAACCAATGCATATGTAAATTGTAAATATACATTGATGACATGTTGGTAACAAGTAGCTATGATACTGATCGACCTCACATAGATGTATACAAACCCTTAAATGGTGAACTTAAAGTTGAACCTTGAAAAGTACGCATTTTATGTTTAGTTTGAGAGGTTTCTTGGATACATGTTGAGTCAAATAGTACAAGGATTACCTCAAATATAGAAAATGATAATGTTTTCTCCCCTCATAACATCTGACTAAAAAAAGAGAGGATATTTCGGTTGTCATAGCCTAAACGGTCCCCATAATGGTTTGTAATATAATATTTCACATGTTGTTACCATTACACCAATGTATCCTGATAGATTAGTGCTCGACCCTGCATCTTGGTAAGTAGATCTCGAAACTGATTTAAATTTATTATTGCACCATATTAGGTTGTTAGTTAAAATACAATATTATAATAAAATATAACATGTGATAGTTGTTTTCAATATCTTTGACATGGTGGTGAGTCCAATCAAAATATCCCAGTGGTGATAATAGACCTTCGACCGTGGTTAACGAGGTTGGTCAAACCCTTCAGGGTAGGTTTACGGCATGCGAGAAAGTTGCTATAAGGCAAAAAAACTCTTTCTTATTGAGAAAATAGCGGTAAAATATGCCTTTGGTTCATGACATGGGAGAGAAGCATTATTGCCTTAGATAAAGGAAAATTTCTTATGTGCATGTACGAAACAGAGATCGATAGAGGTTTAGAACATATAAACAAAAATAGAGTACCTTAAGGATAGAACACCACAATTGGAAAGGAAACTGACCTTAGTTGTTCATGCGGTAAAATAGGACGAACATGCACAATATGAGGTTTCCAAAAAGTTAGTGAAAGATCAAGAACTACATGAGATCGAGCTCCATGATATGCCAGAACTATGTTATGAAACCTCGGTGGATCTTGGCCGATATAAGGAGGAATCCCTAATTAAGGTTGTTCACCATGATATGGCCAGACATGAACTTAGGTATTTTAAGAGAATCGATTCATTGTGATTCAAAACTAGTTAGTCGTGTGCGCCGTCTTATAAAATTTCATGTGGAGAGTCCATGGTAGATTTATATGAAATAATTTCTAAGATATTTTGAGATGGTTGTTACACTCCAAGTCGAGGGTGACACCAAATTTGAGAGGTATTACGTCATGTGCACTCGTTTAAGAGAGGATAAGTTATCTCTCCAATGAACCGTGTAGACTGAGACATAGTGGTGTGATGTACTTGATTTTTCATTTATTTATTGAATTCTTTTGGTAAAAATGTTGCTTATAGTCATAGTTTTATGAATAAAACCATTGATTCCATGTATAGTAATATATATTTTGGAGTCTTTATTTTTGAGTAATTTTAAAATAATTTCCTCGTTTTTGTTTGTCATTTGTGAATTTTTTTATGTTTGATACCAAAATGGGGGCTGGTACTGATGAGGTCGGATAAAATTGACACTAGATATATCACCTATCCGAAGGGTAGTACAGACAAAACCAGTATATTGTCTAACCAAAGTGAGCAAATTAGAGGAATATGACTCAACTAGGTGCTGGTATTTTTCATATCTTGAGCTAAAGGGTTCTTAAACTTAACCCAAGCCTACTTGCGTAGTTGTGCTTGTCACCATCAGCCACTGTATGAAAATAAAGGTCGTCATATTTCACAAATTTCCATAAATGACCAAGGATCCTCTTCAGGAAAGTCTCGTGAAATAACAAGACCATGTCGGACTTAATCCCATAATCTATTTTCTCCAAAGAGTCCACCACTCCAGAAGCATACTTCTCTATTACTGCAGCTATCTCTTCAGCTTTCCTGTATACTAAAGATGTATTCTCATTTGTCTTCTTCTTAAGAAGATTCTCCAAGTTGGCTTTGTCTTCGGATAAAGTCTTGGAAGTATTTTCTCTATCTTCTAGTTGCTCCTTCAGAGTTTTGATCTTGTTGGAGGAAGAAGTTTCCAGTCCGGAATACTTAGTCTAGAGATCTTTCTGAGCATCTTCTAACTTGCGCAGTTTGGTAGCTAAATCATTTTTTCTTTTTCAAGGATTCTAGGCTTTGCTGAGCAGTAGAGAGACTATTCGTCAAGCTCTAGTTTTCGGTAGTCAGGGAAGTTATGGTAGTTGTTTGTTCCCTCACTTGCCTTTCCAGGTCAACTACCGGGCGGATGTAACCTAAAAGGGCATGACTTGGAGTATCTTGTTCGTTTAATATCACATATGTCTCACCGTTATGGGTTACAGCGTTGACCAAATTGGCAGGACGGTAAGGCCCCACAAAATCATCTTTATCCAGATCATTAAAATATATATTAATATTTTGAAATGCATCTAGATTGACCTCTCTTTCAGTAGTGGCCTATTCAGAATAAAGGTTAGGTGGAATTTCTTCTTGCAAAGTAGGATCGGCAGGAATAAGATGAGGGAGTTCAGAAGGACGCAAAATTATCTCTGATCCCAGGGTAACTTTTTTTTTCTTTGCAGCTTTTTCATCACTGCTTGCCTTGCGCCTCTTATCCTTCCTTGTGACCTGAGGTGGGTCATCCGATCCACCAACCTCTTTGACTGTAACTTCAACTGCCTCCAACAGAGCAACATTGATTCCTCTTTGATTTTCTGAACTGACCCCTTTGGTGACTTGCTAGGATGGGTCTGTTGTGTTTTTCTTCTTTTATTGTTCTTCATCTTGTCCAGGTGGCTAGGGGCTTTAACCCTGGAAGGCAGATAAAGTTTGGCATCCTTAATCGCAGTTCTCTTCAGGATAGCATCTGCGGGAGGAGGAGTGGTAAGTTGTTCCCAAGTGAGGTCTCTATTCCCTGAAGTGTTCCACATATGAGACCTTACGAAGTTCCCTAAAATGAAGTAATTGTGGTAACCATTCTCCCATTTCTCGGATGTCCATGAATTTAACTTAACACAAGTGTTTTGACCTGTCTCTAGATGCTCTGTAAACTTCTTCGAAAAAACTAAAAGGAAACACAAGTCAGTTCGGAATGACAACACAATATTTAAAAACTAAGGGAAACATAAATAAAAGTTACCTATACTCTTCTAGCGACTGGTCAGTTGACTTGGATTAGAGTCAGTTTTTATCTTTTTCTTGTTCTCCCATGCTCCACTGATAAACAGGAATTGGGTCCTCCATGGTTTTTCGGACTCCAGCCAGTCATTTACCACCTTATGATCGTTCCCAATATTGTAGTGATAAAATGAGATGTGGTGGTTCTTACATAGACTCACCACAACAACGAATTGCTCCATGGGTAGTGGGATATTTTACAACATTGAAGCCATTATGACAGCCAGTAAAGTGTACCATGCGTTTGGACTCAGCTAGCTCAGACATAACTTTATCAGGTGAAAGTACCTGATTATCTCTGGATCCAAAGGAAACCGGAGTCCCCAATTCAGCACCTCGGTTTATACTACTAGCTCGTGAGACTTGCAGCCCATAGGAGTCTCCGGAGTGACTGAGATTCTAACCTTAACAGAATCGGGGGAGCCTCACTTTGTTCGAATACGACCCAAATCAACAGTATGGGTGTACGCATAAGCAATGATCCAGAGGGCTATCAAGTACTTCACACTGACCTTCTGAAAGTTTGGCCTTATTTTCCCTTCTAGACACTCCAGAAGTGACTCAGTGTTGGACATGCCCACTTTAACTTTTCCCTTTCAATATGCAGTGTCCTCTATCCATCCGGACGTCTCAAAATGAGTATATTATATACTATCCTCCATGGTTTCTTCCATCACGCTTGAATGTTGTTCGGATGGCTTAGTTTATGACATGGTCTTTATTGTCTCCGAACTAGCAGGTTTTGAAGAGCTAGGAGTAATTTTAGCTTTGTATTGAAGAGTTATTCGGCAAGGGGTGTTTTTCTCAATATACTTCTCAGCATTCGAACCCATTGCTAAGAAAGGAGAAGGTTTCCTAACACTAGATACTGCCTTTTTTTTAGGTAAGGGGTTTTGGGACTCTTGAACATAAGACCCTGACTGAAGAGGAGATAAGGTTGGGAAAAAGGTAAATTTCTGACCTTCGATGTTTTTGATGATAATGAGCCTTGGTTTGTGTTTGTTTTTTGTCATCGATTTCTTCGCCAGGAGAGGCAGGAAGACTAGCTGCAATTCTTGCGTCTCTTGTAAATTTTCTTGCTTTATCCAAATCAGAAAAAATCAGCCAACCTCCTTTTCCCATTGCGTTTCTGGCTGTGAACATAAATATACCCAAACATAGTTTAAGAAGATTACCAACCTTTCTCTCTCTAGAAGTATTTGTGTTCTTAGATACAATAGAATAATAAAATAAATTTATATAACACTGAAAATATAGGAGTTTACCTAGGAGAAGACAAACTGATCAAAGTGATGATTAAGGGCTATGAAGTATGTGGGTTACACCCTAATTAAATTTTTAGCAAAGTAGGTACAAGAATCTAGGAGAAAAACAGACGAGAGGTCAAAGCAAAACCTGACACGTGTCCCACCTTGGAATTTGACACTTGAAATTCTTAATGGTAAAGTTAGTCTCATCAAATTCCGATTGGGTTGACTCTTGGAATTCTTAACTGGAAAAGTTAATCTCTTCGGTTCGGATACAAAGACAGATCAGAGGGTCACGTTGAAAATGCGTTGAGTTTTATTCTTTTGAGTTAGCTCTTCCAAATATTTTTTGCAAGACCTAAAGGGGCTACTGATGAGGTCGGATAAAATTGACACCAGATATATTACCTATCCGAAGGGCAGTTCGGACTAAAACTAGTACCATGTCCAACCGAACTAAGAATATTAGTGGAATATGACTAAGCTAGGTGCTGGTCTTTTCATATCTTGGGCTAATGGGTTCTTAAACTTAACACAAGCCCACAATCCGACCCGAAAGGCCCATAGGTCATTAATTAAGTATAAATACTCCAATTACTTTAATTAATGAGGGTGATCTGAATTTAATACCAGCAGACACCTTAATTATCTCTCTACATTTCACCTCAAACATTAAATTATCAAAACACTTTACAAAATTACCCTCATTCAGAAATAACCCACACTAGGTACGATCCTTTTGAGTGATCATTTTGTTTTTGCCGAAAATTATGTTTATACGATAGTAGTTGTGTGTTTTGGATGAATATAAATACATGATTGTTGGTCATTTAGTACAAACAAGATTTTGCTACTTGTTTAATTCAAACATGTATTTTGGTTCATACCCCTTCCGATAGTCTTAAGCTAGCCTCTCATTTTGATGTTATTCATAAAAATAAAAATAAAAGTTTGTTAAATAGATGAACCAATATGTCGTTTAGAGTTTTTTACGTGTTCTTACATAATGATAATTTTTTAAAACCTATTTCATGGTTATATGTCTCAATTGTAGAGCCCAGTGTTCGACTCAAAAACCTGGGTCGGGGTCCATGCACATGTGTTCTGACTCATAAGTCACTTTACACAAGTTTGATACTCTAAAGCTTCGACCAATTTACACATTAGATACTCTGGCATGAATGCCACTATGAACATTTGGTATTCAAACATGACAGTCGCAACAAACATTTGGTGTTTAGGCATTAAATCCATTACACATGTTCAGTACTTAGGATGAGAGCCGTTATGAACATTTGGTATATTATGACTCATGGGTCAATATTGGTTCTACAACGCACAAGACATTTGTTACAATTTGATGATATGGTTCGAAATAAACTGTTGGTTCAACATTTCAATACAGAAATATAAGAGCACGCATAATAAAATGACATCAAAATTTATTCACGATACAATGTCTAATTAAAAATACTTGCATAATTAAAGTAGGAAAGAGCATACTAACAATATAAAATATATGATAAATTAGTAAAAAGCTTACAACTTGTAAAAATTTGACAAATATGTATTGTAAATAGCGTAGGTAAAATTATACTCTAAAGCATATAATGTTAGAAAATATACGGTTTCAAATATTCCACATTCTAAAGATAGAGGATAATATTTCCTTATGCACCAACCAACTTATAAGTTCAATATTTTACCTTAGATGTTACAGTGTATGTCTGTAGGGTCATTCCCAATTTTACCTTAGTGAGGACATTATCTCATTTTGGAATTCAGGAAATCGAATTTTGAAGTCGTGTTTGTTGTGCACTAGCATTTGGTAGTGCTCCATTACGAGGTCATTTTGATCCACTTCTTCTAGAAGTGGTCCAACTCGACACTTTAAATTTTCCCGTTTGTTCATTCTTCATAGTTTTCTATGCGGAAGAAATTCATAAATGGATGATGGTACCATATCCTCCATCTCATAGATTAGGGCGAATGGATTTTCTTCCATTATTCTTATCAGGGTGGTTCAGTAAGACTATAGTATTTCTTGGAGGAATTTAGTCCAATTCTATGTAGAACCCTTAAACGTGCGGTTTAGTTCAACTAAAATAATCTAGTTAGGCGCCTCGACCTACCCATTTACTTTGCGGTGAAAGGGTTCCGTAAAAGTTTGTTGAATGCTTTGGGTTCCACAAAAAAGCAAGTTTCTCATTTTGGAGTTGCATCCCATTAGTAGAAATTAAGACCTTACAGACCCTTACAATGGCTCGATCATGAGATATTTATAGAAATTGTCGATTTCTACTAAAAGGAATCAACATCCCCTTAATGCTTTGGGTAGGGATCCAATATATCTAAACCCTATATGTACAAGGGAACAACTTCAAAAATGACTCCATATGTACCGTTGGGGCGTGAATTGATTTTACAGATTGTTGGCACACATCGTAATGTTACACGAATACCTTGGTACCAATGTGTATTGTAATCTAATAATAGTATGATATTAAGATTTTTTGTGGAAGGTTTTGTACCTATAATGGGAACAACATTCTCCGTTGTGGAGCTCTTCAAGTAAAAAGTTGATTCATCATATCCCAAACATCAAAGAATAGGTGTTGAGAACCCGTAGAAATAGAAAATATTTTCGACTAACATATAGCGAGCATATCACATTTTGACCCTTTTAACCTCTATTTTGTCGTTTGGGATAATTTTTTCCAAAAGATAAGCTCATATTGGAGTTCAATAATCTAGTGGTTCATCTATATCCATAGCCTCGTACACTTATTGAGATGGCTCAGCTCATGATAGCTAGTATATTACAGGTTTATCTTGGGTGAGGACCCATAACTCTGATTCAAAGCTTTATGTAGAAGCGAGTGTATTAACTATTTTATTTTCAAATAGTGATACTTATTTCTATTGCACTTGTTTAAAGTTTGAGACGTTAACTCGTATATTTTCAATATAAAGGATACATTTATTCTTTGTTGCTTCGGCTTGTCCTAAAACACGTTTGAATACATGATGTGAGTTAATGAGAAGTCTTACACATTGTTTCCTACGAAATTGGATGAGTTGGAGTCATGCAGTTACTAATTCATTCATATTTCTTATCAATGTATGGAATCTCAATAAGATGGATTAACATATAGGGTCCTAAGAGGTTTACAGCATCTGAATATTAGCTTTAGAGCCCTGGTTATTTAAGTCATCATTTGTTTGTCTTAAAAAAAATAATTATTTATAATACCTTGTCGCGCATGTTTATTATGTTTGGTCTCGCATGATTTATTATGTCTAGTCTCACGTGTTTTTTATATATGGTCTCGCATGTTTTTTATACGTGGTCTCCCATGTTTTTCAAGCATGGTCTTGCATGTTTGGTTATGCCTGGTCTAGCATGTTTCGTTATGCCTAGTCTCACATATTACTGGAAAAATTTTAAACAAAAAATTCAAAAAATATCATCAATATATCTAGTTTTGTTTGTCTTCTAAATCCGATGGTAGTTACAAAACAAATTCTGAGCTTCGGTTTAAAATAACGGGACTATTACAAAAAAAAAATTAAGAAAAAAAAGCTTTGGTTCAAGAATGAGAAGTGGTTATGTGGCTGGTGATGAAGCATAGTTAATTAAGGTATTATTAGAGAGTTTTTTTAAAGCAAAAGAATATTTTATTAGTACTGAAGTTATAAATGAGTAACTTGGAAAAATTACAAAGATCCTATTAATAGGACCAAAGGTCTTTATGTATCAGGTAGATATGTTGAAATTTATCCAAAATATCTTCTTTGATTTCTAAGAAACTCTCTTTGTTATCCGATGAGCGTTACTTGCTCCAGATCCAGTAGTATAAGACTTTCCCTTAATCTCATAAATATTCGTTAATTTTCTACATTTACCTGCAATAAAATTGATAATCAGACCAAAATCTTCTAAATAAAAGTGAGATACAAGTTTAAACACCAAATCACCGATATATATATATATATATATATATATATATATATATATATATATATATATATATATATATATATATATTCAATTATCTAGACGTTGATAACCTACATTAAGGCTTTTATGCAATAAAATCTCTCTTAATGGATCATGAGTTTGAGGAAAAGATATGTCACAATTTACATGCTGCTTTATGGTGTGTTTTGCAACCCAGTCTACATCATAGTTTTGCTCATGGTATAGATGTGTAATAACAATTTTTTATGCTATTAGATTTCTAAAAAATTTAATTAAAGTTTTTAGAACTAGGAGGCTTTGCCATAACAAAAAATTCTGAATAAAATTAATGAATAAGTTGCAATATCAACAAGTTTGTAACCTTTTGTTTTACAAAGAATGAGGTCATCTCAAATTTCCCTAGTTCAAAACTTAAATGGGATTGTTTCCAGTATATTCTACCTATTGATTCAATTAATTCACTGTTATTATTTCTGATAATTATTCCACCACTAGACTCACCATTAATCTGACTGACGCCATCATAATTTAATTTTAACATATTGTTCAAAGGGGTTGTCCATTTTATAAAAAATGTGACTTATGACTAACTAAATGATGATAACACTCAAGATCATTAGCAATATCCCTGTCACCAGACCAGAGCGTATATTTTAGCAAACCAAAGACATCTAATTTGGATAATATGTATAGAAGTTTCTTTATAATAGACTTGGAAGAGGGAAACCTATTATTAAATTTAAGATTGTTCCTAACAAACCATATGCACCCACTATAATAAGAGGAAGTATTATTTTAATATGAGTGAGTTTGTTTGTAGATGAGAACTAACAATTTATAATATTAATAAGAGAGATATGATTGAAGATTAAGATCCCAAACAGACTTGCGAAGTATTTTCATACTTCGCAAGTATGATTATAAGAGACAAACAAATGATGAATAGATTCGATATTACAATAATGTTGACACTTTGATGCTAAACTGAAAATTTTATTTTGAATGACAGTATCAACGTAGACTAATCATTTTAAAACTCTCTAGATAGCAAAAGAGCATTTCTTTGGAGTAACATTGTTGCAAAAAAAAATTATATATCATTAAAAGGATATTTTTTTTCTCTTATATAATTACATTTATCTATTAATAAGAATTCTCCACCAGTAGAGACATTATAAATATTTAAATCATCAATGTCACGGTTGATTCTGATTTTAGTTATTAAATTTATGTCAGAGGGAAGGACCTCATCCTTGAGTTTTTCAAGGTTCCAAGTCCCATTAATCCAAAATTCAATAAATTTATCTTGCTTATACCATATATTATTTGCATTATTATCCAGATATATTGAAGAATGAGTATAACACTATTTGTCTAACCAAAACTTTATATTACTCTTTCCTATTTTCCAATAAATATGTTTTTCAGCTCTTTCTCTATGTTAATTAACATGTTCTATGTTTTTTTAATCTATAGGTTTATATTGATATTGAAGAGGATAGGTCAAGGAAAATATGTTGAATGCATTAGTGTGGCCCAAATATATTTGTTACATCTAAAGTTGAGCCACAACTTTACACGAGAAAATTGTTTGAGTATCCTTGATTTTTCTTAAATTAAGACCTTGTTATTCAAAAGGTTTATAAAGATTAGAACATTTACACCATATTATAAATTTGATATAATATTTAGAACCCCAAAGAAACTTACTGAATACGGTATTAATTCTTAGTATAATTGATTTTTGGATTAAACAGCTTTGAGAATAGTACATTGGGAAGGAGAGAAAAACCGATTGTATGGAATCAACATTCCTCCAAATAATAATGTTTTATTGTCCAAATCTTGAATTGTTGTTTAAATCTCATTTCTTGAATGAATTAGTAGACCAAGATATTTAAATAGAAATTTGTTGTGATTGAAACCTATGACACTGGCTATAGCGTAAATCTTGTGATTACTCATTTGCTTTGAGGTGTAAAAGTTTGTTTTTTAAGTTTTCATTGATTGACCAGACATATGTTGATAATGATCAAGAAAATTAAAAAATTTATTAGCATTATTGATAGATCCATTCATGAAAATAATCATGTCATCAGCAAATGTTAGACATGGTATTTCCATTTGACTTCTTGAGTTATATTTCATTGCAATGTTGTTTTGAAAAAGATTTTTTATTCCTCTTAGAAGGTATTCTTCAGAAATAGTGAAAAGGTTGGATGATAAATGATCACTCTGCCTTACACCATTGTTGGATTTGAATTAACCTTCTAATTGACCACTTATTAAGATTGAGTAGTTAACAGATTTTATGTCTTTCTTGATTAGATTAATGACTTAGTTATTGAAACCGAAAGCTTTCATTATGTTAAATATGAACTGAACTTTCATTTTTTTTCAAATTCTTTAGCAATGTCAAATTTAAGTATTATATCTTCACCCCTTGTTTTCTTGTTTATATCATGAGCCCATTCTTGGGTGATTAAAGTATTTTCATGAATACTTCTATTCTCCACAAATCCATTTTGATATTCAAATATAATTTTTGGAAGGATTTTGGCCAATCTATTATTGATAATATTTTTTACAGTATTCTATTGAATACTGTACATAAACTTATAGGTTTATAGTCCTGCCATATTTTAGGAGAATTAGTCTTTGGGATAAAGCATATTGCAATAGCATATATGCCTTGCGAGGGAAATTTTCTATTGAAATAAGCTTGAATAGCATTACATTAATCTGTTTTTATAATATACTAATAATTTTGATAAAATTTTGAAATAAATTCATTAACCTCCAACAAAACTTTTGGGGTTGAGAAATTTGATAAATGATCATATTTCTTAAGTTGAGGAAATAGTCAATATGAATTGATTCTCCATTTCTATTACACTTTCAGGGATTACATCTTGGGAGATTTGAGAACTTTCAGAAAGTGATTAATTCAAAATTAATGATTTGAAATGATCAATTGAAAAATTAGAAATCGTAGTTTGATCATCAATCCAAATGTTTTCAATCTTAATTCCATTTATTCTGTTTTTTGTTTCTTCTTTTTTTAACATAGTTTTGAAAGCTTTTTGAGTTTTTATCCCTAGTTTTATACCAATTTGAGGTATTTTTTGTTGTCGGAATGCATTTTTCTCTTGCTAGAAGGTTCAAATAAATGGCTCTGGTTTTAGAAAGATTAATTTTATTTCTTAAGTTTTGAGTTTCCTCAAGGCATGATTCAACATTTTTTACATTTTCAGCAGCTATATTATCAAATATATTGCCAAAGCTAGTTTTGTTCCAAGTTTTTAAATTTTGCTTTAATCTTTTTTATTTTGACCAGAATACAGTGATTGGTTCACCAATGAGATGATATTTCCAACTATGTTCAACAATGTTGAGGAAATCATTGTAGAGGATCCACATATTTTAAAATTTAAATGAAGGGATTGTTTTTTTTATTTTGAGAAGAAATGGATATACACAATGATGAATGGTCTGAGGCAGTTCTGGCTGGATGTGTGACCCTTGTGATATTGACATAATCACTCCAGACTCAATTGTGTAAAGTTCTATCAAGTCTTTTCCATTTTGTTATTAGACCATGTGAATTTTGAACCTGTGAATCTTAGATCTTCAAGTTTGCAATTCAGGATCACACTAATGAAGCCATACATGCCTCTCAAGCTTAGGGGGAGCATGCAAATTGTTCTAATGCTTTTGTTATTTCATTTAAATCTCCAGCAAGTAACCCATCTTTGTTAGTTGGGGAGATTTCTCTGAGGTTGTTCTATAAAATATAGTCTCTGATGCCTAGAGAATTTAGTAAATATGATGGTGACCAGAAATTATTTCTTTAAAGATGATTGTTCCACCATCATATAAAGGAATTGTTCATTGTTTGTTTAAATTGTAATATAAAAGTTATATTTTAAAAATATCCAAACTTTATTATTAATATTAGCATGACCATTGTTAAAATTAATTTGTTTACAAATGTTATCCATTTTATCAATTGAAATCATTGGCTCTTGAAGAAAAATGAAGTCAATATTTTCTGTTTTTATTAAAGATTTTAATCTTTTTAAGGTTCTTTTATTGCCCACACCACGGGCGTTCCAGTTTGAAATTGTTATATTTAAAAAGTAAGTTACAGATATTGAGGATCCTTTAATTACTTTTGACTTTAATATTTTCGCACTGTTTTTGTTGGTTGCTTTAAATAAAGTTTTCTTTTCATTATCTAGAGTTAATGCGAGACTTCTGATCTTAATTTTTTTTTAGTGTCTCTATCATCTCCAGTTAAATTTATCTCATTAGATAATGAGATGTTGTTACTTAAGTCTATTTTGTTAAGGGCATCAATGATTTCTTTGTAATTGATTTCATCTGAAGTTTCTTGAGTTGAAGTCAATATTATTTTATCCTCATCTTAATTATGTTGTTTTTAGGCTTAGAATTTTCCATGTTGTGTGTAAAGTGAATGGATTTTGGCAAGGAAGATTTAGATAACAAGTTGTTATATGAGTTTTGAGATTGAGGACTATTCCCAATTGAGTTTCTTAATTCATTTGATCTGATTTATTGTCTGTATTTTGATATTATTTATTATTGACAACAATAGACTTTATCTTTTGAACTCACATTTCCTTTGGAGGATGTGGGTTCATTTCATTTTGAGGAGGTATTAGGTTTTGTTTTTGTTTGTTTATTTTCGCCAGATTATTATTTTTTATATTTTCTTTATTACAGCAAGTGTCTTTGTGACCAATGTGATTGTATTTTGAACAATAATCATGGATATCACCATAGGTGATATCCTACCATAAATCATAATGTTCCTCAAAACTAATCCATTAGTTTTTGAGGAAGATGAGATGATAAATCAGCAATGAGTCAAGATTTACAATAGTAAAAAACTTGTTCGATTGTTGTTTGGGACCCAAATTGTTAAGGGAAACCCTATGGCCTTAACAATCTGATGAATTGTATCACGGTTGTAAAAATACTCTGGTAGTTTAGAAATATAACTCAGATTGGAGTTTGAGAGCACTCCAGTCTAGGGTTAAATTTTGGTGTCCATTTTAAAAGTCTAAAAGTAGTCTTCCATAGATGTATACATTTCTCTTCCGATATTTTTTTAATATTCTAAATTATCTAGTTCAATTAACAAATGTCTATAGTCATAGTTTGCTGAATTATGAAGGTTTTTATTTAATCTATATTTGGTCTACCATGCGAAAATTTAGCAATAAGGATGTATTTTGATGCAAAGGGTAACGAAGACTTGTCTGTCTTTGGGAAGATTACTATATTTTGGTTGTCCTTGCTCTGGTACAAAAAAATTCGTGATAAAAATATTTCTTCTTGGGAACAACAGTGCCGCGTACGATGTTTGAAGGTGAGCCTTCAAACATCGGGTTTGTTCAGACTTTTGGTTCTTGGTAGGTTCCATTTTGATTGTTCGCCTTCTTTGTGTTGGTGAGATGAGAAAAATCTATCTTATGTCTTCGGTTACTTGAGCATTTAAGTCACTATATATTGTCTTTTGTGTTCTTTTGTTCTCGAATCTTGATGTGAGCCGATCTTCTTTTTGTTCTTCAATTCCATGTTCATTGTTTCTTCTTCGTTTAGATTAACTTCGAGATTATGGTGTTTGATTTACTACTTTTGAGAATTAATATGTAGGACCGAAGATTTTAGCACGGTGGATTGGAGAATGTGAAGTGAGATCTTGGATGGAGAGAGGACACTCTCATTACGTGAATTAATAATATAGCTTCCAAAAATAAATCTAATACAAACCTTATAAAAGAACTTTAAATTTTTTAAATAAAAATTGAGAAAATTAGGTATCATTAAAAAGTTGAATATTCAACGAACAATTTTATAAAATGGGTTTAATTTTTTTTTTTAAAAAGTGTTTAGGTGTTATTATAGGGTTGGGTTTTAGATATTTTGGAGAATTTTCGGTATTAAAATTGAAATGTTGGTGCACTTGCTATTCCATGGCTGTCATTTTAGTAACGATGAGCCCAAAATATCTGAAATTTAATGTCAACCTACTTCTCTCTCAATAATTAAATGAAACAATTAATACTATGAAGTTTAGTGATAGAGCACAAGCATCGAATAATATATGATCGTGATAAAAGGACTATAAACACCACATCGAGGACTATAAACACCGCATCGTATAGTCGGTGACGTGTATAAATTGCATTCTTACGTACTATTGGTTTCGGAAACTGATTTTAACCTGTAATGGTTAGATGGATGAAATATTTCTAACGTCGTGAAATTTAAGGGTGAAGTTATTTCTTCCATTATATTTTTTATTTATATTTAAAAAAAAAAATTATTACTTATTTTTACTATATTGTTTTCATTTTATCTTCTAATTTAGAACTTGATGCTATTAACCATTATTAAAACTCTTATATCAACAAATACGTGATTTAACTCAATTAAATCCAACATATATAATTTAGCTTTTAAAATTAAATCCTAAAACAAAAAAAAATCGAACTTCTTAAAGATTACTCATGGAAAAGGAAGACACCCAAACTAAAGATTTAACACCAGAGAACATTACCCGATCAACCAACAAGATAATTTAATCTTGTTTTTTTAGTTTTACATTCATGTAACTTGAAAATCTCTGTTAAAAAACATATTTTCGAAAATCCCGATTTGTGTAGGTTTTAGCGAAAACAACTAATTCTGAGACAGCAGTTAGGAATCAGATGCTTTTTTTTCAAGAAAAAATACCTGATTCCGAGACAGCACCTCGGAATTAGGTGCATTTCATCTGTTTTAATAAACGATTGTGCATTTTTAAGTGTTGTTGTTTTTTAAAATAACGAATGATTTCTACCTTAGAATAATTCGGGAGAGACTGCCGTTTTTTTTCAAGATTAAAAGAGATCTCGAGTATTTGGCTTGGTTTGTTGTTTTTCAAGAATAAAAGAGAAATCTAAAGAGGAGGTCGTCTTTATAGTGACTAGGCTAGGGTTATGATATATGGGGGATTGATGTGAGAAACTAATAGGGCAGGTTGGGTGTGCATAAGTAAATATGATGGAGATACTTTGGATGATGGTAGAAATCGATGGAGTTGCTCGAAAATGAAAGGGTTTTCGGATAAAAATAAAGAAAAAGGTAAATATGTTATTTCCTTTATGGAGAAAATAACAAAGTGGAGTTTCTTTTTATTTGTGGGGGAAATAAAAAATTTGATGGAGAAAATAACTTCACCCTTAATATAAATATATCATAAAATAAAAATCATAATAATAAACTGGGCTTGATTATATTTCATTTTTGTTTTCTCAGATTTTTACGGCTAAAATTTGTATTGTTTGGGATTATATATATAAATTATTTAATAAAAAAATCACAAGAACTATTTTTTTAATTTCCAATCATTAACAGTGGCTTTTCATCTCCTTCTTTTTAATTAATCCATTTTACAGTCATGGAAGATGGCGAAATCAATTCCTCTAATACTTCTGTCAATTTAACAAGATTTCTTCTTGGTAATATTGTCATGTTTGAGACTCAATTTCCTCTGTTTAGAAAACAAAATTAAGATCCTTCTTTGAGACGTGATCTACTAAAAATGATAACCTTCCATTCTAATTGGCAGACGACATGGTTAACATCAGGAATAACCCCTGCATTTGAAAAATAAAACAAAAGAAATGAATCAATCACGGAACCAGTTGTATCAAAGTTTTTCTCTCGATCATATGTTGATACTCTGAAACCAAAAAATCAGGATTTTCATCACAAGAACGTATCAATCACTCACAATATTGATCACTCAATTATCAATTTCGAACCTAGGATAAAGACTCACAACATAGTTTGTCAAAGCACACACTAATTGGGAAGTTCGCTAGTGGCAAACCTCCTCTGGATAACATCAAAAACTTTCTTGGAAAATTCAAATTTTCTGGGAATTATAGCCTTTCTATATGGGATTATAGGCATGTTTTTATTGAATTAGATCTTCAAGAATACCTCAAAAAAATATGGCATAGAAATGTCTGGACAGTGGGTAGCAAAACTATGAGGCTTTTGAAGTGGACTTCCCACTTTAAACCTAATCAAGAATGCCCAATTACCCAGTCTAGGTAACTCTCCCAAACCTTCCTAAATTTATATACAATGAAGCTACAATTGGTGAAATTTCTAAAGCTATTGGATCTCCACTTAGAATCTGGGTTCCATCAAACAACAGAGCAAGACATAACTGTTGTAGATTTTGGGCTGAAATTGACATATCCAAATCTTTAATCTGGAAACTCTGGATTAAATTTGGTGAAGAAGAAAGCTATTGATTAAATGTAATTTATGATGCTCATCGTAACTATTGTAGTGTCTGTTTCCATATTGGGCACTCTAAAACAGAATGCAAGGAATGTTCAACTACCAAAAGTAATGCTTCTTGAGCCAATTACCTATTCAGTCTAACGTCGAGAATGAACTTACTTCAAAGTTGAAATCTATCATAGTAAACAATGCTCAAAAGTATTAACCAAAATGAGAATAGCCTTGTCAACACTGATTCTGTAGAGTAAACTACTTCTAAGTCTAACCAGGGTAATTTGATCGTTGTTCCTGGAAATCTCAACCCTATTCAAGATCAAATGATTCAAACTCCAACCTAATGGTAAATGATTTCTGAAATAATTGAGGCTTTGTTCACAATTGACAGAAGATCTTTATTTGAAAACCAAGATTGGAACACAGGAAGCCAAAAAGTTGGAACATTATTGGTCTTTATTCATCCAAATTAATCAAGCTCAAGAGAGCTGTTAAACCCTCTTCATCCATCAAATGACAATCTTTATCTTAAACTGGAATGTGAGAGTGTTAGGAAACAAAGAAACAATGAGGAGATTAAAATCCCTAAAAAAAGTACGTAAAACCAAGTTTTGTAGCAATCTAAGAACCTATGATTCATCTCTCAAATATTCAGTTGGTCTCAAAGAAACTGAAGTTCAATGGCTTTACTGGGAATATCAGCAATAAGATCTGGGTAATGTGGCATCAAGATTTTAAAGTGGAGATCCTACTGAATGAAGAGCAGATCTTACATTTAAACATTCACCACATTTCCCTTAACAAAGATTTCAGAGCCACTGTTGTTTACACTAAATGCACAAGAAATCTTAGAATGATTCTATGGGATACCCTAAGATCCATAGATAATCCCTCTAAAGAATGGATCATTTTGGTGACTTTAATGCCACTACAAACCCCCAATGAGCAGCTTTTTTATTCTACTAGTTGCTCCGGAAGCATTAAGGATTTCAACAGTGTTATCATATACTGCAACCTCCTGTTGGCTACTCTGGTCCAAGATTCACCTAGTCTAATGGAAGGAAATAGAAACTCCTGTATTGAGTGCTCTACAACACCTCTGGCTGAATTATTTTGACAACACTATTGTTGTCCATCTAGTCAAAAATTTATCTGACCACTCCCTTATTACTATCATAATCTCCTCTAATCTAGAAAAAATTAAATCCTCATTCAAATTTCTGAATATGTGGGTATTGCACCCAAGTTTCCTTGATCTAGTTGAGAAGAGTTAGGCTGGGGACATGCTAGGAAGCCCTTTGCAAAGATTCTGGTATAAGCTCAAACGCTTAAAACTGACCTTAGAGCTTAGAATAAAGAAGTATTTGAGAATGTTTTCGATGCTATCAAACAATCTGAAGAGGAAATCAATTTCAGGGAAGCTACCTATCAAAGTTCTAGCTCTCCTGATAACAAAGTTCTCATGGATAAAGCCAAAGATTCTCACCCCACCTTACTTGTTACGGAAGAAGTCTATTGGGAAAAGAAGTCTCATTATATGTGGTTGAAGGACAGTGATAGAAACACTGATGTCTATCATAATTTGTTAAAAAAGGTCTAAGAAAAACGGAATCAACCACATCTGGGATGGTTCTCAATGGTTTGATTCTCAGGAAGCTATCAGCAATTCTGTTGCGGATTACTTTCAGTATCTCTTGTATGATTCTTCTAATGCAAATACTACTGATGAACTAAAGGATCTTATTTCTAATCTCGTAAAATATGAATACACTGCTAAGCTGATGGTCATTCTTGGCACTAAGAAAATGTTTGGTATAATTAACTCCCTTAGTTCTATTTGTGATGCAGGGTCTGATGGATTCAATGGAAAATTTTACAAAACATGTTGGAATATCATCTCTAAGGATCTTTGCGAAGAAATCCATGATGTATTCAAAGGCTGTATGTTTCCTAATGGTATTCAAGATACAGTAATTTGTCTAATTCCTAAGATCTCTCATCCTAACTCTTGGAAATAATTCAGACCCATAAGCCTAACTACAGCACTAAGCAGAATCATCTAAAATATCATCACCAATAGATTGGCTGACATTCTACCTAATCTAATCTTTGACGAATAGAGTGCCTTTTTCAGGGGCATGAGTATCCACGGAACCATCCTTACAACTCAAAAACTCAATCATGAGCTTAACTTAAAAACCAGGGGGAGCAACGTAATCTTAAAGATTGACATGGCCAAAGCCTTCGATAGGCTTAATCATAGGTTTCTCTTAAAAATATTGATTGTCTTTGGTTTTAACTCTAACTTTCTATCCTTGGTGTACAAATGTATCAACAATGTACATTTTTCCATAATCATAGATGGTGTGGTTAATTCTTTTCCGAGGGTAAGATTGTAACTTTTATTTTGAGCTTTGTGGAAGTTTGCAAGTATTTAATATTTGAGTAGAGAGTAGAGGGAGAATTAAGTAGTCTGGTTGTATTTAATTTTCATTACCCATATTTAATGCAGGTGGTTGGGTATTTATACCCTTAAATTTGGGCTTTATGGGTTTTCAGGTCATGTTTAATGGACCCGGGTCATGTTCAAAGACCCATGAGCTCTTAGTAGAAGAGCAAGCTGCTTAGTCAAGAAGTGTTTAGGTTTTTAAGTACTTTAGTCATAGTTCGAACAGTCCAATGGGCTAGTTGTTCGAACTGCCCTGTCCGGTCTGGTGATCTTAGTCCGAACTGTCCCCGTCCGGAGATGTAGCAACATTCAGACTCATCAGGAGCCCCTTTTTTAGGTGTTTGTTCAAATTCCATTGCCAAAAACCTGAAAAACAGTCTGATGTCAGGGGCAGTTTTACCCGGACAGGTCTTTCGACTTGTGTTATGGCTTTATCCGGACTGAAAAACTATGTGAATCCAAACAGTTTTTTGCCAGAGTTCATGGGACACGTGTCACTTTTTGGTTGGTTGTTTCAGCCGTTTTTTCACCTTGAATTTCGCACCCACCTTCTTCGAAAAGCAACCTCTTCATTAATGAGGATGACATCAGCGCCGTCTTTTAATCATTACTAATCTTTTCGAATTCTCCTAGGAATCAAGACTCCTTTTTGAGATTTACTATAAATTGTAATACTTTCTACTGTTTCACCATCACTTTTGTTTTCACTCTGCAAATCCTCAAAGCTTTTTTCTCTCAAAAACAAATTTTTACCCAGGTTGTTTATGTTCACGGCTAGGAACACTCTAATCAAAGGCGGGTGGCTCAACCTCTCTGAATTAGAAAAAGCGCAAAAGGTTGAAAGGGAAAGGCGCATTGCAACAGGCTTACCCGCTTCGCCCATCGAAAAACCAGCACCTTCACCCACAGAGTCAGACCAGGGTTCTTCCTCCACAAAGGGTGTCAAACCGAGGAGGTTGTTTCAATCCAGTCTTTCCCCTATCATCTCAGGTTCTTCAGTTCAAGAGTCGGAACCCGTTATTGAACCAGGTTTAACAATCACCAGCCTTAAAAAACCCTCCCCTTTTTTAGCCATGGGGTCTGATGCTGAAACCTCTCCTCACAAGCTAGTTGATCGGAGAAAAGGCCGGCTGGTCAAAGGGAAGGCTTCTAAGGGAACCCCTTCGAAATTGGGTGCCAAGGACAGTAGTACTGGGTCAGAAGTACCCATTAGAGCACCCAAGGATAGACTGTCCGGTCCGGAGGGCACTGGCTCAAGTCCTCGAAGAGAAATGTCTATACCAGAGCCCCAACCGGAGGCCAGGAACCAAGAAAATACTGAAGCGCAGCAGTCCGGAAGTCAGGATGAGCCAAATCTAAACCTCCCTCTCACCACTACAACTGAAAACCCTTCTTCAATTATGGAGGAAATAATGGAGGACTCTATTGAAGAGGCTCCGTTCGAGTCTGAGCCTTCCGGACAGACTAGTGGTGATGTTGCTGCCCAAAAGGACAAGGGCAAGGAAAAATTATGCTTGAGGCATCCGGATCTGCCGGAGTGTCTTGAAGCAAGGGTGGGGCCTTGTTTCCAAAAGTTTAACGTTAAATATCTCCTCGCCTTGCAGAAGATCAACTATGCTTTCATCCATACAGCTGAACTGGGCCGGATGCGTACGAAGTGGGGAATTCCAGAGAATGTGAAGATAAGAATCCCTATAACCCCCGAAACCCCCATGGATTGCAAACTGAGCGAGATAGTTATCTTCACGGAGCTGTTTAACTGGGGGCTCAGATTGCCCTTGGACCCAGAGATTGTCAGATACTTTCATCTGATAAAGCTCTGTCCGAGCCAGCTGAGTCCCAATGTTTGGTACACCCTCATGTCCTACATTATGGCCTCTAGGCTCTCCGGTATTCCTCTACCAATGGAGGAGTTTGCTGTTGTGGCCAGTCTCTGTAGAAACCACCACATCCCCTTCTACCACTTCAACATGGGGGATAACTTCAAAGTTGTGGATGACCTGCTAGAGTTGGAGAGGAATTGGAGGACTCAATTCCTGTTCGTAAGTGGTGCTTGGGAGAACGGGAAGAAAATCAAGGCCGGAGTCAACCCAAGTCTCCTCACCAGCAGATGTGATCGGAGAGTTCGAAGAGGAAGTTTTGCTGGGCAAGGGCCCTTTCAAGAAGATGGTCAGGATACTTTTTATTGTGGTAGATTGTCCCACTTGCTATAATGCTATTTTGGGGAGGTTTTGGCTCTCTAGGATGCATGCAGTGGCCTCGACAGTCCACCAATGTTTGAAATATGTTGTTCAAGGACAAGTAGGAGTTGTCCGAAGCAGTCAGAAGGTTGCAAGAGAATGTTATGCTACAGCCCTGGCTCCCCGGACGTTGGGGGCAGTTTGTATCAACGAGCAATAGCAGTTTGAGGGGCTTTCTGGGGGTGAGGGTGAAATTGATAACCCCAGAGAGACCCCTGGAGTATTGATACCAATTGAAGAGGTTGAAACACATTCTTTAGAAGAAGGGAAAAGTGTCAAGATATGGTCTAAAATGCCACCCGACCTGAAAGATAAGATGTTAAGGTTTTTGAAGAACCATCAGCATGTTTTTTCTTGGTGCAATGCTGATGTTACTGGGGTTCCAGCTGATGTTATATCACATTGCCTATCTGTCCGAAGAGATGTAGCACCAGTGGTACAAAAGAGAAGGGCTTTTCCAAAGAAAAGGCTGATGTTATTGTGCAAGAAGTTGACAGGCTCACAAAGATGGGGCATATCAAGGAGTCTCAATATCCTTTGTGGACTGCCAATCCGGTCTTGGTGAAAAAGAAAAATGGCAAGTGGCGTATGTGCATCGACTTCACATATCTCAATAGAGCTTGCCCAAAAGATTTGTATCCAGTTCCCCGAATTGACCAGCTAGTAGACTCCACCTCTGGGAATAAGCTGCTATCCTTTATGGATGCTTTCTCCGGGTACAATCAGATCCAAGTAGATCTGAAGGATCAGGAGCATACCACATTTGTCACTGACAGGGGTCTTCATTGCTACAAGGTAATGCCATTTGGATTGAAAAATGCTGGGGCTACTTATCAGAGATTGGTGAACAAAGCCTTTGCTGATCAAATTGGAAGGAATATGGAAGTATACATCGATGACATGATGGTGAAAAGCGTGGATGAGCAATTGCACTTAACTGACCTCCAAGAAACTTTTGACAACTTGGTAAAAGTGAATTTGAAGCTAAATCCAGAAAAATGTGTGTTCGGAGTGCAATCCGGGAAGTTCCTAGGTTATATAATAAGTGAGCAAGGGATACAGCCTGATCTAGACCAGCTTAATGCTCTATTCCAAATGGAGCCTCCTCGGAATATTAAAGAAGTACAACGATTGACGGGAAGGTTAACTGCTTTAAACCGATTTATCTCAAGGTCATCGGACAGATGCGTCCCGTTTTTTCTTCGAACTCTCTGATCACATCTGCTGAGCTGCTAGTAAAGCCCACAATTGATCTGTCCAAACGCTGAATTACGGATGGATTTTTCATTTTCTTGTAAGTGGTTAAGAAGAGGATATTGGCTGAGCTTCCAGTATCCACCAAGATTCGTCTTATGTCATTGCCCCCAATAGATGCTCCTATGACAACAGCATCTTCATGAGGGCAAACTATATCTCTTAGGTCATCTTCATCGAAAACAATGAAGGGGAACAGAATTTTTGATTGATAGGAAGTCATGCCTCCTTCTAGCTGGGTAGCTAAAGTATGAACGTGCCTCTTCCTTGAAGAAGCAGTAGGAGCTGTCATAGTATCCCCTCCGAAAATTGTAAGTGACTCAAAAAACTTGATGTGCCCGGAGACTGTTCTAGAACATTCCTCAATGGCACCCACTCTATTTCGAGTTGGGTCAGGATCCAAGTATTCTGATTCTACATCAAATCTTTCAATTATAACCATAGCTCCCTCCGGAGCAGCATTGCTTGGACCAACCCGGTGAGTATTGTCAGGCCTATTACCTCCTCTTCTTTTGACATATGCCCCCAGCTTTCCTCTTTCAATCAAGTTCTGAACTTCTTGTTTCAAGGCTATATAATCATCGGTGGTATGGCCAGTATCATTGTGGTACTGGCAGAAGGAGTTATTACGATGTTCCCTAGGAGATTGTAGTGCAGCCGGTCTCCTATAGTGTATCTCTTCCTTTGTTTTATCATAAATGGTGGCCACACTTTCTTTCAATTCTGTAAACCACTCCGGTTGGACCCAAGGTCCTCTCTTAGTTCTGGATTGTTGACTCTGAGCAGGTGCAGCTGGCTGAGATTGAGCTTTAGCCCTGCTATGCCTCTGTCCGGTCTCCTTTGCTTTGTTCCCGGACTGATTCTGATTGGGGTTTAGTGCAACCGGGGTAGACCTCACATGTATGTACACCCTAGTTTTTTTTGTTTCATCAACGTTAATCTGCTTTCCAACCTGATTCAGCAAACCTCCCCAAGTCATGGCTTTTTTTGGAGCTGGCATGAGTCTTTTTGGTACTCACATGAGTCTTTGAAGGCTCATGCTCTCTAGGGTTATCGGTGTGATGAGCAACTAATGCTTTTGACTTTTCTTTCATGCCCATCTTTGCCTTTTATGCCCTCAGAGATTCTATCTCACCTTTTAACCTATCGCGCTCTTCGATAGTGTATTCATCGTTTTCACCCACCACTTCGAGCAAAGCTGGTGGTACTTCTGGGGCGTCCGGATTCATTCGGACTGACTTTTCTTGTTGGTTTCGAATGCTCGATTCAGGCACCTTCTGCTCCCACTGTGGTCGCCAATTTGGTGTGGTTAATTCTTGTATGAGGGTAAGATTGTAACTTTTATTTTGAGCTTTGTGGAAGTTTGCAAGTATTTAATATTTGAGTAGAGAGTAGAGGGAGAATTAAGCAGTCTGGTTGTATTTAATTTTCATTACCCATATTTAATGCAGGTGGTTGGGTATTTATACCCTTACATTTGGGCTTTATGGGTTTTCGGGTCATGTTTAATGGACCCGGGTCATGTTCAAAGACCCATGAGCTCTTAGTAGAAGAGCAAGCTGCTTAGTCAAGAAGTGTTTAGGTTTTTAAGTACTTTAGTCATAGTTCGAACAATCCAATGGGCTAGGTGTTCGAACTACCCTATCTGGTCTGGTGATCTTAGTCTGAACTGTCCCCGTCCGGAGAGGTAGCAACATTCGGACTCATCAATAGAAGGTGAAATGAAATGATACTTTAGTGCTACCCAGGGTCTGAGGCAAGGAGACCCACTATCTTCAAGCCTCTTCATATTGGCATAGGAGTACCTTATAAAGGGTATCAAGAAGCTAACTAAAGACAACATCTATTCAAAATATAAATCTAGAGGAGAGATAATCATACCGTGTCTTGCCTTTGCTGACGATTTTATGATTTTCAGCAATGGATCAGCCCCTTCGATTCTCCAGACCAAGACTTTATTGTCCCACTATCAAAGAGTTTCTGGCTAGTTTATCAATAATGACAAATAAAAGTTAATTGTTTCCACCAATATGCATATCCAGAGAGTTCACAATTTGGAGAAGCTTCTGGGATTTAAGCACAAAAACTTGTCTTTTAAGTACCTAGGTTCTATCATTAGCTTATCAACTAGAATCTGCAACTTTGAAGACTTGACTTCCAAGATAAGAAATAAAATTGTTGATGTGATAATGGTTTACTCTCATTTGCTGGAAGACTAATGTTAATCCAATCCATCATGACTGCTTACCTCACCTACCTGATCCAGCATACCACTCTTCCTAAAACTTTCATATCAACAATAGAGAAGCTTTACAAGTGGGGAAATAAAGAGAACAATCAAACTATCACATGGTCAACGTGGGATCGTTTATGAAAACCTTACGAAGAAAGGATCTTAAATGTCAAGAAGCTTGAAGACTCCCAGGAAATCTGTTCTTTCAAACTATGGTCATTTTTTAGAGCCCATGAATCCTTATGGGAAAAGCTGATGTCGTCAATCTATTGCAGAAATATGTATCCAGTTTTAGCGCATTCACCATCTAGAAAATATAAGTCTTGGACTAGAATCATGAAGGTTAGGGATAAGGCTGAAAATTTTATTTTATGGAACCCTGGTTTGGGTAACATCGACTTCTGGCTCGATCGATGGTGCTCCAAAAATCCTTATATTTCCTTCAATGATACTGATGATGGAAGCTGGATGTGGAATGTTGAAAGAGTCAAAGTTAATAGAATTTGGGTCAATAGAGAATGCAACACTGAGAGTTTTAGTCTCTCTGTTTCATCCTCTGAAATTTCCAAAATTAGAAAGATCTCCCTTAGCAATAATCCAGATACCATCAACTGGTCTCTCTCTCCTGATGGCTCTTTCAACTCAAAAAATACTTGGAAACTATCATATCTAAGGGTAACAAATTCAATCTCTTTTTGAAGACCTAGAACTCTGTCACTCCTATGAAATGTTCATTATTCTTATGGAGAGCCCTCTTTAATTGGATTCCTTTTGACTCTACTCTTCAAATGAAGCCTTTTCAACTAGCCTCAAAGTGTCAATTCTACAACAGCTCGGAATCGACAAACCACATTGTTGTTCAATGTCCTCAATCATGGGTTTTCTAGATTTTTTCAACTCTTATTTCAAGATTCACATTTCAACAAATATGATCTTTTCTCCCCTCATCAGATCGTGGTATTGGTCTAACTCCAAAGATTGTGATATTAGAAGTATTCTGCCCCCAATTATATCATCGGTAATATGGACTTCTCGTAACAAAAAAAAGCACCAAGATCAGAATTCCAACATCAAATCCATGATTGACCAGGTAATCTTCATTCTTTCTGGCCTGGACAATGCCAATCTGCTTAAGAATACTCACTGGGGTAAGGATCACATGGCAACTATAAGTTTGGGGTGTGTGAGTCATCTCTCTAACTTCAAGGCTCCTTTATTTCTCAAATGGAAGAATCCCAAAGCTAACTGATTCGAACTTAACACTAATGGTGCTTGTAACTTCTCTGGAGAGGCTAGTGGGGGAGGCTTTATAAGAGACCACAAT
This sequence comes from Limnanthes douglasii subsp. nivea, assembly GCA_036936605.1. Taxonomy (NCBI): domain Eukaryota; kingdom Viridiplantae; phylum Streptophyta; class Magnoliopsida; order Brassicales; family Limnanthaceae; genus Limnanthes; species Limnanthes douglasii. The sequence goes on from JAUPFV010000002.1 coordinate 274,273,355, forward strand.
GACAACATCCTCCTGGGTTTTGGTAGATTATATGGCAAAAATCTACCTATCGCCCCTAAGTGCAGAGCCTTGTTGGATGGTCTGCAAATTTGTCATTCAAAAAACATCTATAATCTGGATATAGAAATCGACTCCAAGATCCTAGTCGAGCTCCCTCTTCATGGAAAAGCCACATGGTATCTAGAACCCCTCGTTAACAGCTGTAGAAAATTAATTCGATTCTTCTATGATCATCTTACATATCTATCGGGAATAGAACAAAGCAACAGACTGGATTTCTAAGCAAACCCTTAAAATAAGAAAAAAAGGCTGGAATTCTAAGAAATCACCTTCCTTGAGAGTTTGGGAATTGGCTACTTCAGATTTAGCCCTTTGTACTAATCAGCAAGTCTCTCTCTACTCTTCTACTGCTCCTCTACTTCAGATTGTTGCTCGTAAAGCTCAAATAGGCTTCGTTCAAGCTGAAGATTTGTCTGGTATCTAGTTCTCTCTCCTCTATTTTCTAGTCTAGATATCGTCACTCGAGCTTTCCATCTTCTATTAAGGCGACAATTCAAAATTAGATTTAACTTTCTTAGTGTAATATTTAGTCCCTAATCTTTTTAGGACTTTCCGATTAAGTCTTTATACTCTCAATTTTATTCAATGAACAATTTGATTAAAAAAATCAGTATAAAACTTATAAAATTTTAAATCACAAAAATATTTATATTCATTAAAAAACTTATATAAAGTGTTTAGCTAATAATTTAAGAATAAAAATTTGAAATTTTTAAACCACAAACCATTTTCTACTAAATTTCCAGAACAATTGAACCACTTGTTAGCTTGTTATCCTCAGCAAGTAATAATAAATAATACATTTATTTGCTTCCAAGGGGTAGCCGAGTTGGTTAAGTAAGGAATGCTTGTGACCAAAGCTCATGAGTTCGAGTCTTTCTACATATGCTTGTGTAGTCTTTCAGACACATGGTTTACCCTGTGCGCAGTCATTACACTTTGAGTAGCCGTTGCGAGTCCCTCGCAAAAATAAATACATTCATTTATTATATAATATAATTTTTTAATATTTGAAAATGTATGTTTTAAAAATAAAAATAAATTCTACTGAAACAAATTCTAATTTTTTTTATGTTTTATGTATTAGTTTATTTACAATTCTCAATTTTATTTTTCTAGTTATCCTAATATTTTTAGAAATCTATTATTTGTTTGGTTTTAATTTTTTGTTTTTCTTATACTAGTTGATGTTATTGAATACAAATCTGATGAACTAGGTCATCTTTCTCCAAATTAAAAAGACGATAATAATTTTGTGAATCGGATTACGATTTCGTTATATTGTAACGTTTTTTCTTTTTTATAAACTAAAATTCAAAAAAGAACATCATCACAGCCATCGAGTTTAGCGAAAAACTTAGATCGACATCGCTTGACATCCACGTGGATCAAATGCGAAATAAAATATTATATTTGTCAAAAGAATATACTTGTGGTTATTGTAAAATCCAGTGGTAATTTATCCGTAAAAATTGGGGTCACCCACTGTAATCCGAATCGTATTTATGGTTATCATTGATTTATAGTATTCTGACAAATATAATCAAAATCCAAGAGCTGCACCATTTCATTAAATTGTCTAGCAGGTATATAATGTGGAGCTCAAGAGAACATCAAATTTAACAATCAGAGTTTGTTGATATAACAATCAAAACTTGATCAATAAATCAGTTCAAAAAGAAATGGTTAAATTCCTAGACTAATGTACAATTAGTATGAAGAAAGTAAGGAATAACCTTTTTTTCTTTACCCATGATGATTATGTGTAAATGTTTTGGATCTATACCCATATCAGTGTTCCAAATGTGGCAACGATCAGCAACAAACGGCTCCATAGGTCAAAAGTTGAACACAGTATCACTATAAAACACCATAACCGCTAAACTCTGATCTCCATATGTTTCACTGCAGACAATCACATAAATATCACATTTAGAAGGAATTTTTACATCTTACTTGTCAGTGTGTTATTTTAAGGTTGAAAATTACATTTTCTAATTAACAACTTTGTCATAAATAAAAAAAACAAAATTTCTGCGCCATTTATTAAAAAGTTTTGCTATGGGTTTAACTGGGAAAAAATGAAGTTTGCGAGCAGCTCGAATGTGATAACCCTTACCTAATTTGCAGTTAACTTGACTGCCTTAACAGCAAACTCAACAGCTCTCAATTTCTTCATATATGAGGGTCGTGGGCGAGATAATACTTCGATAAACAGAATTTATTTTGTTCCTTTACGAGCAAGAAAACGCTCTCTAGCCGCTTGAATTTTGCTTTTTGGGTCATCTGGAAGGACAGAGCTCACTTCTTTCTTCGTCAGATCTGATGAATTATTCTCAATGCCCTCGTGTGCATGAGCAGATCCACCACTATTTCACATAATGAACAAGCAAAACGATGTTAATGCAGCTCTGTTTCTGAATTAAATCTTAAATAGCTAATCATTCTATATTATAATGAGAAATAAAATTTACCTTAATTTGCGAACATTCATTTTTTCAATTTTCTTTAAAATAGAGGTCACCCACTGCATCTCTATTGTGCACACATTGCGCATAAACGGACGTGTGGTCGAGATGAGCTCATGGTAGATAACGTAGTTCGGAAACCTTCCATCTTCGTCTGTTGTAATTACCGAGGATGGGTGCACCTTCAAAAAAGTTTTAAGTCAGGATTGCTTTGAAAGAAAAGGCTAAAATATTCATAGCTGCCCCTTCAACAGCTGGCTCTGTTTCTCCAATCAGTAAATTCTTGGTCAGATGACTTCATAGAATATTGATCTTTTCTAAAAAAGAACAAACTTTTAACTGTATTATATATGTTCTTTCATTTTGGAAGTCCCGAATCAACAACTTGATCGGAGGGGTAGTTTAAAATAAAGCTAAATAATCTAAGGAATTATTTGAGAAAAACAAAGTGTCAGCAAGGTATTTGGATAAACTTCTCAATGTTTATACCTGAACTAGCTGGGGTTTGAAACTCAGTGTACGATAGCCATTGTGATGAATCATCCTTTCAGCTAGTTGGTTCGCGTAGCCTGCACACAAAGCCTTTCTCAGGCTCCTGTAATCCTGATGGCTTCCTCTTCTCCTTTCTCGAGTCCGTACATCTAATGACCCTGTTTTCAGGAAGAATTAAGTAAATAACAATAATAGTGACCATCATCTAAAAAGATGTTCGAAACTAACTTTTCGTTTATGGCTTTTAGCCGAAGATCGTTTGTCTAGATTATGTAAGACAATTTCTTAGCTCATTGGGTTACAGCTACAAGTGGGTTGCATGATAAACAAATGATAACATTGTATAGTCTAGGCGAAGTGTAAAACCTTAAAGATTTTGTGAAAACAGAATTCATTATGACATGGGTCTTGACATACTTTCTTGCTTATACAGCTACTTTGAAGATAGAATACTAACCCTTAGCTATCTTTTGCATTAGCTGACATAATTGTTTCCTAACATCTTTGACAAACATCATTCCTCGCACCTGCAAGTACCCCATATAACAAATGTAAAATATTTTATGACACTTCTTTTATGTTTTGTTTAAAATCAAAGGTAAGAAACACTAAAGATGTTGGATACGTGGAACCTAATAATCAACTTCACTTGTCTTTCCATGTTTCTATGCAATGTTTTAAAACTCGGTAGAGGCGTACGCTTTGAGGCGCGCCTCAAATCGGTTCGGTCAACAACCAAATAGAAGTGTACGCTTTCACCAATATACATAATTCGGACGCCTTGTTCATTTGAGGCGGCGTTATAAAGCGTACGATTCAATATATATAGCGACTCCTCTATAACTTCATACACCTTCGTCTCTTAAAACTTTTTCACCTTTATCTCTCCCGAGTTTCTTCTTTTCCATAACAAGTTTACAACTTTTATTTGTAATTTAAAATTCTAACTGCTGAAATGTAATTGCATCTCCATTTACCTAACTAACTTCCACATCCTAATGTATTTAATAGCTAATGTATTATTATCCAATATCTATCCAATATCTATGTTGGTCTACAACCTTCTATACTAATATATTTATACATATTATAAATGCATAAAAAAGATTACTACTTTGATAATCAGCTATATAATGTATACATATAATTTCACTAGCAAAATTGCAATCAAGTTATATTTTATACATAGATTTTACGCCTCTTAGGCCTCAAGGCATATGCCTCGAAGCACCGTTCCACCTTTTAGGAGCATAACGCCTCGAGGCACCGTTCCGAATTTTCGAACATTGTTTCTGTGTATCCAAATACCGAGGTTCTTAACGGTTTTGAGGCTATAACAGTTTGTAACCACTCTTTCATAGTACTACTGAAATCTCCACAACTCTATAAGGACATGGGCACATTGCATAACCCAATATATTGCATGTTCAGTGTGCTATTGATTTTCTCTCTTTTCTACTATTATTATTTTAGTTCGTAAAGTGCAACAGCAAGCTCTTAAAAAATACCCAGAGAGTATGGACTTCAGCAGGCTCCACGCACAAAAGAGAAACTTATGCACAAAAACAAGCAGTAGTTTACTGAGCATAAAAAAATTGGTCCAAGACTGCTGTGCCATATTCAATCTTAGAAACATTTTTAACACTATATATATAAAATATTGTTCTAACGGGTTTGGAAATTAAAATTTCGAAATATACCTGTAAGCCACTTTGTTTGCACCACTCAATATCATAATCATTTTTATCCCAACATTCATAAATTTGTAGTAGCTGGATGTGGTCCCCTAAGCCAGATCCATCTGGAAGGTCAAAGGAAGGGGTTTTCCTCTTCTTTTCCGTACTTTTACTGTAATAAAAAAAATATATATGGTTATTCTCTAAGTAGTGAAACATTGCATCACCTGTACGGGTAAAGATGAGTACTCTTCTTATTTTTATACACTCGTAAACCATTTGACACAACCGAAATGTCAGAAGTACACATCTTAACATCAGATTTTCGATATTGTACAAAACAGATTTATACTATAAGTCTACGCATGTGGAACAATTTACAAGCAGCGTCGAATTCGAGCATGTCTCATACGAGTTTTATATGATCTAACCTTCCTCCGGGAAGCAAGGTGGTTTCTGCTGACAGCATGGCAACAACAGTCAATGCTTGAGACAGGCAATCATATTCATTTGCCTCCATTAACGTTCTTGATAGTGAGGGTTCCAATGGAAGCTCTACACACACATAAAAATAGTCATTAAGTTTCTTTAAGTTAGAACAATACATTGACCATGTATTAATAAGACAGTACATGCATGTACAGATAGTGAACTGAGATACTTCTTTGTTTTAATTTCAATGTTATAGAAATCAGTAAACTGAATGGAATATAACTTATAGACAAAGCTATCTATTCCCATCGAACAGGGCCTCTCCTGTATTGGAAATAATAGACATTGATGCTGACATGTTTATGAAGGAAACTTTTGTATAAAAAGAATATCCTGCGGCAAATTTCTTCCATACTTGGAGACCATAAATTAGACAATATATTAAATAAAAAATTAAAGCATCCATCAATTTAATTATATAAGTGAAAGTCATTTACCAGCCATTATTCTCCCAATCCTTGTTATTGTGCCGTTCTCATCAATAGCATCAATGAGGTACAATTGTTTTAGGGCATCCTCTAGTGACTCCGCTGTAAAAAACAATAGTTGGAAACATCAATATAACTCCCAAACTGATACATGACATTAATGATATATGCTTCCACTTCCATTCATTTAGACATTAAAGGTTTGGATTTTACCATTTCGTTCACTTAGGAAACAAGTGTAAATAAGCAGCATAGAGCATGTGAAACATACTATAACATAAAATAAATGTCAATCATAAAGCTAGACAAATAAATGACTTCTTACATGAAGGAGGGTCCAGAAAATCAAACTTCAGAATATCAATATCTGGTAGATCTAATGATTTTAAGTAAAGAACAGAGCCAGCAAGAGAGGACCGCTGTATTTCAGGGACTGTTACGTCAAAGAATTTGTCCTCGTAAACTGCTAAAGGATATAATCGATAGCATTTCCCTGGACGTGTTCTTCCAGCTCGTCCTGCACGTTGATTAGCTTGCACTCTAAAACCATACAAAGAAGATGTAAGTCCCTTAACAATAAACTATAGCAACAGGAAGATGAAGATATTAATCAAAATATAATATTTCAAGAACGAACTGATGATATGAATCTTTATTTAAGAGAAGTCAAGGCACTATAATACAGGTAGCTCGGTTCTACCATTTTGTCTGGAAGGCGTGTGCAGCTGAAAATTGACAAAAGAGAGATTGGCAGGGAGTACAGGCGTAGGTAGATTGACACTTCGTACTATTTACACCTGATAGTCGAGGCCTAGTTTAGCTAAACAATTATACTACAACCATTTATATCCTTACACGACATTCAACTTACTTGCTAATTTGAACAACATCCAGGGAGTACATGCCAGTTGATGGTTCGTACTGCCTTTGCTTCACATAACCAGAATCAATCACATACCTGATACCGAAGTGAATTTTAAACATAAAAGTTGAAATAAGTGCATACCATTCAATTAAATTTAAGATTTTTAAACGGACTTACACGACACCATCAACAGTTAGTGAAGTCTCGGCTATATTTGTTGTAACAATAAACCTCCGGCAATTTGGAGGTGCGGGACTAAATACTCGTACCTGCAAGATTGCATAAAATATGATGAATACACGACGACGACTCTGATATCAACAATATCAAAATTAAAATATGACGTATAATAGCAGCCTAATCCCTCCTCCCACCGCAAGAAGCAAAAAGAACATATCAAAACAATTTAAGCTTCATGCTAGGGGTAGACAATATGGTTTCAGTAATACACCAAGTAGAGGCCAGCTGTATTAAGAATATAATTAAGTGTTTGATCAGTCAGTCATGAATTTCTAACTGACCGGGGCTTGAGGTATTAGAGTGGTTATAGCACTCAGACCAGTTTTACTTAAATTATGACTATACACACCCTAGACACAAAGAGAAGTATGCATCAATAGAACCAGCAGAAATTAAAGACATGACGAGGTTTATCATATTGAGAAACACTAAAAGCAGAAAGTTACTAGCCTGCATTTCAGGTGGCAAAGATCCATGAAGTGGAAGAATAATAGCATCCATGCATGTTCCTTCACCCAAACTTCGAACTTTCTCTTCCAACTTGAATACTAACTTTTCTATATCATCCTGTTATAAACGTAAGGCAAAATCACATACATGGAATCGTAGTAAAGTAGCAGAACACTTGGTTCACTTCAACTTCTGGTCAAGGAATCATATCAAGGAGAAAAGGAAACCTGTCCGGTCAAAAATATCAAGACATCACCTTCTGGTTCTCGAACATGAATATCTGTAGATAGCTAAAATGTCATGACTGATAAAATAACATATGAAGTTCATGTAATCCAAGCGGTGGCAATAACTCTAGAATCATCCAGTATCTAACTAACAATGACATCCATGATGCAGCACATAAGTTCATGAGACAAATTAAAAGACAACATGTACCTATAGCTGTTTTCAGACAAGCTTCAAGATAGCTCACAGGACGGTCTGTGCTGTACAGTATTTCAACAGGATATAACTTTCCAGGCACATTCAACACAGGGCAGTTTGAAAAGAACTTTGATACTTTTTCCCCGTCAAGAGTTGCAGAGGTTATTAGAATCTTCAAGTTTGAAGCACGTGTTTTCACCAAGCGTTTCATTAACCCTAATAGTATGTCCCTGAAATTTAATTCACCCATCCATTAGGTCTGCATCCGAATTTCAAATACATTAAGTAAATATCGCAAAAAGATCATTCAAAAGTACACCAATTAAGTCATCTGAAGCAGACACCAACAGCCATACTAAAAAAGGAGTAAATCTTACGTATTAAGACTCCTTTCGTGAGCCTCGTCCAATATGATAACCGAATACTGATTGAGCTCTGGATTAGATAGACTTTCACGAAGGAGGACGCCATCAGTAAGGTACCTGTGCAATTCACAACACTATAGTAAGAAACAAAAAGACAGTGTAATCGGAATATAAAGTCAATCTCATTACTTAATTCGTGTCTTCTCCGAAGTTCTATCTTCGAAACGGATGGCATATCCAACTTCATCTCCTAGTCGTACATTAAGCTCTTGCGCAACTCGTCTGTCAATGTGTAAACAATAAAAAAGTGTATAATTTACTTCTGTCTATCGATTCACATTTGAGAAACAGTTCTCATGAACCCAATACTAACAAAAAGCAAAACAAAACGGATTCAATTTTGAATATACTAATCGAAATGACATATATCTCGAAGAAGCAACTTAAACCCTAACCGAAGCAAATTCTTTATTGTACCTGGCGACGGATACCGCCGCGACACGACGGGGCTGAGTAACAGCTACCGCACCAGACTTAGTGTAACCTCTCCGGTGAAGTATTTGAGAAAGCTGAGTACTTTTCCCGGAACCAGTCTCTCCAATTATCACCACTACCGGATTCTGTTCTACTGTTTCTACAATCTTTTCTTCGAACTGAAGGATTGGAAGATTCGCCATCGGAAGAAACTTCGAAAATTAAGTATGTTTACTATAGTTTGTCTAAATATGATTTTGTTATACTCCAGACCAGTAAAGGCTAAAGCTATAATTTTGGGGTCAGGTTAAATGTTTGTAAAATAATGGTGTCCCGACAAAATGACAAATTTATTGCGGGAGAAATCAGCCGTAAATAGTAAATTCGGTGGAAATTTTTTGGATTTGACAAAATTTATAAATTTAATAATTATTTTGAAAAAATTATAAATTTAATTAAGAGTGTTATTGCGAAGTTGTTTTTTAAAAAATTTAAAAATTAGTCTATGAAGTTATTTGTATTGATGGTCTTGTACTTCACAAAACATATAAATAGAATAAATTAGTACGTAAAGTTATCATAATTTTGGGAAAACCTTTTTTTTAAAATCAAATGAGTAGTGAGATATCAGCGATCATATTCTTAACCATTTTCATTAATATTAATTTTTGTCGTTCAGATATTATTCATAGTGGGTGAATCCGACATTATGTATTAAAAAACAATAACATTGTTTCCCATAACCATCGTACATTTCATAATATTCACCACTACGGTCGAATATGTTGACCTTCTCTCTAAAAAAAACTAAAACAAATACTATAAATTAAAAATTAATCACCTAAATTAATAAACAATAATAACTTTAAAAAAAAAATTATAGCTTAGCCTAGTGGTTGGACTTTCAACAAACTTCGTGGGTGGTATGGGTTCGAACCCCAACGTCTACGAACACTTCAATATTATTTTGCCCCCAAGGGGGTAGCCGAGTTGGTTGAGTATGGCATTCTTATGACCAAAAGGTCATGAGTTCGAGTTCCTCTACATACGCTTTCTCGGCTGAGCCTGTCACATTGTGTGGTTTACCTTCTGGCGTTGGTTTGCAGGCTATCGCGTCAGACTGAGGGTTTACCCTGTGCGCACTCATTGCACTCTGAGTAGCGGCTTTTAAACTAAAATTCAAATTATATTACTAAACTAAGATTTCTAGTTTTAAATTTAAATTGAATTAAAACTTAATTAATTAAATATTATAGCTAGAAGACACTCTTTCTATCTCTACCCTACCCTATCTCTCTCAGCAGCAATCAACCAAATCTGATTTGAAGACCCAACCCCCTGAAACGAGCCACAGTATCACCGGCTACTGAGTAGCCTGTGAGACCAGTCACACCACCACCGGTCTACGGACGACGCACGAGCAGCACAAGTTTCGGCCATCCACGACACAGTCGACCCACTCGCCTAAAATTGAATCAATCCACTATAAGTGTTAGGCTGTTAGTTTCGTTTGGGGGTTAGGGTGTCGAATAGGTTGAATCAGGGTATTAATTAGACTATAATTTAGGGTGTTCTTCGTCATTTACTGGCGTTGAACACAAGGTTTCCGTCAATTAGTGGCGGAAACTAAGGTTTCCACGCCATACGCATGGCGTAGGGTCCTAACACCACATCATTCGCATGGTGTGGGATCATGTGTGTACGTCATCACTGTGGCGTACACACACTTACGTCATGCGTATGACGTCGGTTGCTCCGGTTACCGTAGTATTTCAGGACCGGTTTACTCTTGTTTGTTGGTATTGATTGTACGTGTTTGCACTATTTAAAAAAAATAACTTTCGGATTGACATTTGTTATTTTAAACCAACCTTGATATTTCGTATGTTCTTATTTCAAGTTATGGATCTCTTTGACACTTCCGGATCCGGTGATGGCTCCCGGATGAGGATAGTGAAGAAGCGGGCCAAGACATGAACAGGTAGCGAGCGCGAGCACATGATTCAGCGGTTTTGATAGAGGATCTACCCATAGCTTCGGGACCGCATGCATCCGGATCCAGTTCCGGTCCCGCTGCCCGCGGGAGACGTGCGCATCTCCCACCTATTAGGCATCCTAAAGCTCATCCACCGCCAAACTACCTTCGATATTCAGCAAGACGTTCACCTTCTACGGTGCCTACTACCTTTGGCAATGAGAGGTAATATGTACATTTGTAATTGATATTTTAATCTTGGTAGATTTTTAATATATACTCATATATGGAGAATGAATATTTACAAGAGCGTAAGATGCGGATATACGCCCATTATCTGAGCCGTATAGGTTGGAGTTTGGCCTCCCAAATCAGGGTGGACACCAAACTTGATAGCACGCCTTTCAGTAGACTTATCGAGCCGTTTTTTTGCATGCACACACACTCCAATATGAAGGAGGTATTTCTTGAGCGGTGGCATATGGAAACAAACAATTTCCATTTTTCATTCGGTGAGATGACAATCATGCTCGATGACGTGCACACCATTTTAAAACTCGTAGTAGAGTGTAAGTTTGTTGTTTTATCAACTATATCTGACAAGTCGTTGGCCGTGCATGAGGGCGTTAATCTGCTTTCGATGAGCGATGTATTGTTTGTGAAGGAGGTTGAGACATACAAGGGCATCAGTTTGGGTTACGGATAGTTGCGGACTAGGTTTAGTGGGCCAGAGTTTTGCAATGACTACCCAATCTCTAACCGTATGGTACATGCGGTTGTGCGCGCCTATATATTACATATGTTCGGTAGCATTCTATTCCCCAACAGGAGTAACATGTACGTTAATTTTAAGTATTTGTTTTTACTGCACGATTTGACAGAATTGGGTGTCGGACGTTACACATTGGGTACGGTCGTGCTTGTTTACTTGTATCACCATCTCGGGGAGACCTCGCTTCATGAGACCAGGACTATGGCCGGATGTATCGGTCTGCTGGACACATGGATACGATATTATTTTCTTATGTTTTTCCCTGTTACTCGTTCCACCTACACTGAGCATCAGCCCACTATTGCGAGATGGGATACATGTGCGACTATTTCTGACTCCCGGATGAAGTTGAACCTTTGGATTACCGACAACAACCTGCAGGAGAAAGATGTAAATTTTATTATTAAATAAGATAAAATTGTTTTATAGTTTAACATATTGCGATTGTAGAATAAGATAGAACCATTTTATAGTTTTATAATTGTTGTGTGTTGTATTGGTTGGGTTGAATGGCATTTATATGTGTTTTTGTACATATTGGTTTGTATTGCATGTGTTGTCTGATCCTTAACGTGCGATACACGATCATTTTTCGTTGAGGAAATAACATGGTTTCGTGATATCATTTTCGGTGTAGAGCACTCGCATGCATACTATCCGGAGCGGGTGTTGAGGCAGTTTGGTCGTGTTCAGAGGCTTATCCCGCATCCATTGCAAAAGATGCATTTGTAGGCAAAAATAAAACCAAAGACAATGGCATATATATTTGACGAGGATAGTTGGGAGAACTAGCAGTGTACAGTTTAAATGAGGTTTTCAAGGGAGAGATGATGAGAGACGATATGAAGTCTTTTTGTACTCATGGTTATCCTCTGCTCCATCAGAGGATTAGCTAGTTCAACCTCATCAACATTGCAATATACTCGCTCGATGATTATGTGTACGAGGATCGGGACAGAGCCATTATACGATATTTGCACGCAGGTATGCGTAGGATCTCGTTGTTTTATGGAGTTGGTGACTTTGATGGTGATTTTGATCATTTGGCTGGGGCGTACGAGGAGGTTGTATCTATCGGCAAGAGACTTGCCTAGACATAACATTTTTATTTTCGAGTTGTATGACACTTTTACCATATTCTTATGATATAATGTTTGTTATTTTGTATATTTTATGTAAAAACATATTGTCTATCTTTATTATTATCGTAATATATTTTTATGTCTTATTTGTATTTTCTAGTGTTATTTACATATAATTTTTTAATGTATCATTGGTATAATTAAACTATACTTAATTACATATTTTGTAAATAATATCAAATTAAAACGCAATTTTAAGAGTTTGTTTTAATGAAAAGCTATTTTATAAGTATATTAAAAATTAAAATGTAATTTCACAGAGTATTTCTTGTTGTTGTTTTTTTAAGCAAATCACTTTATAGTGTAACAAAAAGTGTTTCCCACCAGAAAATTATTCCCTCCAAAAAATTACTCCCTCAAAATAATAACTTCCGCCATACTTGGATTCCCATGAAATATTATTTCCTTTCATACAATGGCTCCCGCCCACCAATGACTCCGCCAAACATTTATTCCCGCCGAATGTTGATTACCCGTCAAACTGGAATGTTCAATAAAAAGGGCTTCAAACCTAAGCTGGTAATTTATCACCAAAACACTTGCAAACATAAAAACATAAAGGCATTTAGGAATGGAGTTTAAATGTTGACGAAGACTACCAGTTGCTTCAGTCGGTGAAGTTTGTACGCCGAAAATGTCTGATGATACGAGCGATGTATTTTTTTGATCGTGTGCTATGTATGATGTATTTCGAGTATGGCCGATTGAGACTAACAAATCATCTAACACGCAGCCGTGGCAAAGTCAAAGGCAGGTACAATCGTGTGAAACCGCTTGATCGTTTGTTGTCCATGGTTTATAAAATTAAGCAAAAAACAGTTGTTGTATGGAACATGACTGTTGTAGATTACATCACTAGGGACATGGTAGCATATTTGAAGGATATGATTGTGGAAAGAGACAATTGTTTGATGAAGACAACATGGGATACGACTTTGATTTCTAAGTTTTATGTTTTTTTTTTCAGTATTTATGATTTCCCACTTGTTGTTTTAGTTTATATGATTTCCCACTTGTTAGTTTAGTTTTTATTATTTTCCTGTTGTTGTTTGAGCATTTACGATTCCCTAAGTTGTTGTTTCAATATTTCTTTTTTACTCAGTTGTTGTTCGACTTGTTATTTGATTTCCTAAGTCGTTGTTTGAGTTTTTATGTTATATGTAGTTGTTGTTAAATATTTACTTTATAGTTTATTTCGAGGGTTTATTCATTAGTATTGTTTATTGCATTCTTTATTGGGAACTGTTAAACAAATAGCCAAAACCACTTCATGAAGTCGTGTTAACACCGAGATCAAAGGCACATGGTATATCCTGACGCATATAGGGATATGTGTTTTTTATCCATTAGATGTCATAAATTGATCAAATATTATTTCGCATTTTGTATTTTATTTAACTTTTATTTTGTATTTTTTATATTTTAATTGTTTTTACGTATTTCACATTTCAAACATCATTAAAACACAATAAATAAATAAAAATAAAAAATTTAAATTTAACATATAAATTTTGATAACATCATGAAATAAAAAAAAAGTAAGAAAAAAACAAACAAGAGTACCAACAACGATCTGTATATTTTAAAATATTTTAATTCATAAATTAAACTGTTAACATGCACATGTTCTACGTAGTATCTCAGTTGTTATCTTTGTTAAAATCAAAGAGAGAAGTAGCTGGTGTGGTTAATTTTCGTCTGAGGGTAAGTTTATAATTTTTGTTTAGAACTGTGTGGAAGTTTGAGTAGATAGTAGAGGGAGAATTAAGCAGCCTGGTTGTATTTAATTTTAATTACCCTCATTTAATGTTGGTGGTTGGGTATTAATACCCTTACATTTGGGCTTTATGGGATTTCGGGTCATGTTTAATGGACCCGGGTCAAGTTCAAGGACCCATGAGCTCTTAGTAGGAGAGCAAGCAGCTTAGTCAAGAAGTGATTAGGTTTTAAGTACTTTAGTTCTGTTCGGACAGCACAATGAATGATGGTGTCCGAATTGTCATCGTCCGGTTAGGTAGACCTTGCCCGAACTGACCCTGTCCGAAGTGGTAACAGGATCCGGACTCATCACTAGCCCCTTTTTTAGGTGTTTGTTCAAAAACCTTTGTCAAAACCTGAAAAAAGTCTGTTGCTAGTGACTGTTACATCCGGACAGGTTCTCCGAATAGTGTCATAGTTTTATCCGGACTGAAAAAAGCTCTTTGAATCTAAACGGTTTTTTTCCAAAGTTCATGGGACACGTGTCTCTCTCTGGTTCGTGACTTCAGCCGTTTTTTCACCTCGAATTTCGCACTCACCTTCTCTGAGAAACAACATCTTCATTAAATGAAGGTGGCATCAGCGCCGTTTCTTAATCATTGCAAATCCTTTCGAATTCTCCTAGGAATCAAAACTTCTTTTTGGGGTTTACTATAAATTAAAACACTTTTCCACTGTTTTACTATCACCTTCATTTTCACTTTGCTAATTTTCAGAGCTTTCTCTCTCAAACACAAGTTCTTTATTTTGGTTGTTTATGTTCACGGCTAGGAACGCTTTAATCAGAGGCGGGTGGTTTAATCTATCATAAATAGAAAAAGCACAAAAAGTTGAAAGGGAAAGGCGCATCGCAGCAGGCTTACCTACTTCCCTCATCGACAAACCAGTAACCTCAACTACAGAGCCTGATTAGAGTTCATCATCTACAAAAAGTGTCAAACCGAAGAGATTGTTTCAAACCAGTCTTTCTCCTATTGTCTCAGCTTCATCGGTTCAAGAGTCAAGATCCATTGTTGAACCAGGTTTAACAGTTACTAGTTTCAAAAAGCCTTCCCCATTCATAGCCATGGGGTCAGATGCAGATACTTCTCCCAACAAACTGGTTGATCGAAGAAAAGGTCGGTTGGTCAAAGAGGCAGGCTTCCAAAGGCACCCCTTCGAAATCAGGTGCCAAGGGTAGCAGTACAGGGTCAGAGGCACCCATAAAAACACCCAATGACAGGCTGTCTGGACCGGAGGCCACTAGCTCAAGCCCCCGAAGAGAAACTATCATATCAGAGCCCCGGCCGGAGGCCAGAGTCCAAACACTGAAGCTCATCAGTCCGGAGGTCAGACTGAACCAACTCCAAACTCCCCCCTCACAAAGACAACTGAAAACCCTTCCTCAATAATGAAGGAAATAATGAAAGACTCTATCGAAGAGGCTCCATTCGAGTCCGAACCCTCCGGACAGACTAGCGATGCTGCTGCTGCCAAGAAGGATAATGGCAAAGAGAAGCTATGCCTTAGGCATCCAGAAATCCTCGAAGGAAAAGTGGGACCTTGTTTCCACAAGGTAAACGTTAAATATCTTCTTGCTTTACAAAAAATCAACTATGCTTTCATCCACAACCGAGTTGGGCCGGATGCGTACGAAGTGGGGGATTCCGGAGAACGTAAAGATAAGAATCCCCGTAGACCCCGAAACCCCAATGGACTGCAAACTCAGTGAAATAGTCATCTTCACTGAGCTTTTTAACTGGGGTTTAAGGTTCCCCTTAGATCCGGAAATAGTTAGGTATTTTCACCTTATCAAGCTCTGCCCTAGTCAACTGAGCCCCAACGCCTGGTACACACTTATGGCCTGCATCATGGCTTCCAGGCTCTCTGGGATTCCTTTACCAATGGAGGAATTCGCAGTTGTGGCCAGTCTCTGCAGAAATCACCACATTCCCTTCTATCACTTCAACATGGTAGATAATTATAAAGCAGTGGATGATCTGCTTGAGTCGGAGAGAAATTGAAGGACTCAATTCATGTTCGTAAGCGGCGCTTGGGAGAATGGGAGGAAAATCAAAGCTGGAGTCAACCCGAGTCTCCTCACCAGCAGATGAAGGAGTGATCGTAAGGATCATACCTTACATTTTTATTTTTACTTTTATCGAATTTGCCTAAACTGACTGGTCTTGTCTTTTGTCCTAACAAAGCTGCTCAAAGACTTCAATGACTATCTAAAGGCCGGGCATACCACTCTTACCAAGATCAACACTTGGGCTGCTGAAAAGTGGGGGAATCGGTTTCATGATGCTTTTACAAGAGGCAATTTTGCAAGGTCTCACCTAGGGCTGTCAAAAAAATTCGAAAAATTCGATATCCGACCGAAATATTCGATATCGAATCCGAATAAAACGGATAATATCTGTATTCGAAAGAAAACGGATAATATTCGTATCCGAATTCGTATTCGAAAATAACGGATATGGATATAGGCATATCCGTATTCGAAATATCCGATATCCGAATTTTATAAATAAATATATATAATTTTTTTATATTTAAACATATTTTTAGCTATCCCACATTGTAAAAAGCAAAACAAATTACTAACAACGTTGGCTATAAATATATAGGGTTGCTCCTTTGAAAAATGTATCTTATCCCACATCTAAAGTTGAAAAAAATAGTTGCTACCAAGCTATTTATAAAACACATAGTTGCTTTTTATAACATGTCTATCCTTTTTAGTCTTGTGACTCTTATCCCACATTTAAAATGTGGAAAAGAAATGCTACCAAATTCTCTATAAAAGACATGGTAGCTTTTCAAAATAAGTATATTTTTCTTAGTTTCATCCCACATCTAAAAGGATAGTATGAATTTCTACTAAGGTGCTTCTAAAAGTAGCCCATACAATATTGCAATTAGTTAAAAAATTTAGTGGAAATTCGGATTCGGAAATTATCCGTATTCGGATAATATCCGTCGGATACAGATTCGGATGTTATTTTTTATAAAACTTCGGATTCGAATTCAGATTCGGATAGTGATTTCGGATTTCGGAATCGGATTCAGATATAGGCAGATTCGTATCCAAAATATCTGTTTGACAGTCCTAGTCTCACCTTTGGAACACTACTGGCCGGAAGGACTTGACCTGGGAAGAACTCACCACTCCACCCCTTTCGGATGTAGTCCTCAAGAGAACACACAAACCGGATGGGTCACTATACTTGCCAGGCCGGGCCAAGGCCCCGAGTAAAATGAAAGGCACGAAAGGGAAGGGAAAGAAGGTTGCAGGTGAGGCTAACCCTACCGAGATGGAAGATGCTGCTCCAACAAACCCAGAGGGGCCAGCCCCAAGCCAGATTGATGTTGCTTTGCTAGAAGTGGTAGAGCATTAAAGTGCTAGGGAAGAGGTGAAATCCCCAAAACCCCCAAGGGTTCCTAAGAGAGACAAAAAATGGGGAGCAAAAAGCAATGACAGGGAGGCTAAGAATAAAAAGACCTCCAGGGTGATGAACTTTCTCTCCGGCCTCCGGAGCCTCTCCCCCCTATAGACCCTACTGATCCGACAAGAGCAGAGGAGATCCCTGGTGATTTTCAAACCGACGAGGTTGGAGGAGGAGACCTTAGCATTGATGGTGTTGACATCACAGGGCTTGATGGACTTGGTGACTATTTTGAAAACCTTCCCAGAGATGATTTTGCTGGGACTTACCTCCCTCCGAGTACTTCGAACACCGTTACTTTTAATGGTAAGACTTTTACTGTTTCAAGTGAAAGGGATATTATAACTCACTCCATATTAAGTAATGTTCAGCCAGTGCTTGTTTTAGAGAAACAAGTTCAAGGTCAGGCAGATATTATCAAAGATCTCAAATCTGACAAAGAGAGACTGTCCGATGATCTTCTTACTGCCACTCAACATGCTGACATTCTGAAGGGAGAAAACGAGGAGCTAAAGAAGAGCCAAGAGGGGTGGACCACAAAGGTTGCCACTTTAGAAGACACTATCAAAGAGCTCCGGGTGAAGCTGTCCGGATTAGAGAAATATCTCACCTTTTCAAAAGAGGAGGCAAAGGCCAAGGATCAAGTCATCCACAACTTGACAAATGACAAGATTGCGCTCGAGAACACAGTGTCCAAGGCTGCAGACGAGAAAGCAGATCTGCTAAAGGAGCAAGATGCCAAAATTTAGGCCAAGATCGATGTTTATGCCAACAATGTAATAAACAGCCAAGAAGAAATGTATGCCAAGGTGAAGTCAGATATGGTCTTGTTTTTTCATGAGAAGTTTCCGAAAAGGAATCTGGGAGACTTATGGACGTTTGTAGAGTATCCAGACCTTCCCTTCCATACAATGGCCGAAGGTGACAGGTTTGATTTCTCCAGTGCATCCTCATTTGACGAAGAAGAGAACACCGGGGAGAGCCCAAACAAGGAGGAGGACGATCCCAAGAAGAAGAAGAAGACATGTGAGGCTGAGCCATCTTCAAAGGCTCAGTCTTAGATTATGAATTATCTTTTTATGTTATCTGAACTAAAGTCCTTGGAAGGCCAAGGAATTTTTGTAATTATGTCCGGCATTTTGTCCGGATAGATATTTTGTTCTGTCTGACAATTTTAAAGTCCTTGGAAGGCCAAGGCACTTGGGTTATTTAAATGAATATCTTTGTTTTGCACAACTCTTGCATTCTTTCATAGTTTGTTTCAATTTTGGTGGCTAGTGTTTAAATAGCCCTTAGTTATTTCATAAATATTCTAAAGCGAGAGTGTTTAAACTCTCCGATGACAAATGTTTAAGTAGCCATCCTTCCTTTAATTCAATCCGGATGGTGTGACAAAAAACAAAGTAAGAACACTTCGAATTTTTTCAAGAAGGCATCAAATTTTATAAAAAAGCCCGGACACCTTATTAAAACCTCCCCGTGCCACCAGGGTAGGAAAGAGTATGCCCCCAAATATTTACATGGATTTTTTAAACAAGTAAATATTTACATAGCTTCTATTCCAAGTACATCCGGAGATGCTCAATATTCCATGGGTGATTCAAAACCCTTCCATCCTTGTCTTCTAGCCAATATGTTCCAGGTTTAAGCCTTTTAATGACCATATAAGGTCCTTCCCAAGCTGGGGCCAGTTTGTCGAGCAGCTTCTCATTAGTGTGTAAGAAGACTTTCCTCAACACCTTGTCCCCCGGCTGGAAATATCTTCTTTTAACTCTAGAAGCAAACCTGCTTCTCATCAAACCCTGATAGTGTGCAGCTCTAAGGTGAGCCTTAACTCGTCTTTCTTCTATTAGGTCAAGCTGACCTCTGATTGCCACTTCGTTAGCGTGTTCGGAGAAGTTGTGAACTCAAAATGAAGGGAGAGTTGCTTCTATGGGAGCTATTGCATCCATCCCATAGACCAAGGCAAAGGGCGACTCTTGTGTTGCAGCCCCAGGTGTAGTCCGGTAGGCCCACAAAACCTCTTGTAAATAGCTAGGCCATTTCCCAGCAGCCCCTTCCAAATTCTTCTTTAAACCGGACAGTATAGTTCTGTTAGCCACTTCAACCTGACCATTTGCTTGTGGGTGGAAAGGTGAAGAGAAACAATGTTGTATGCCCCTTGAGGCACATAAACTCTCCATTTCCTTGTTGTCGAACTGTGGCCCATTGTCTGTCGTTATCTTTTGCGGAACACCAAATCTGCAAGATAAAATGAATTTTATGACAGCTTTTGATGTTGTTCCTGCCAGGGGGCTGCTTTAATCTACTTCGAAAAATAATCAATAGCAACAATTATAGTTCTGCGCCCTCCGGATGCCATAGGAAGAGGTCCCACCAAATCCAACCCCCATCGAGCAAAAGGTATAGGCTCAGAAATTGACTCTAAAGGGATGGATGGGACATGAATTTCGTTGCTATATCTCTGGAATGGATCACACCTTCTCACCAGCTCCTTAGCATCTTGCATTATAGAGGGCCAATAATAGCCAGCCAATAAAACTCTTCTTGTTAGAGCCCTGAATCCACAGTGAGCTGATCCCTCACCATCATGCAATTCAGAGAGGACTACTTGAGACTCATCATCTCCCAAGCATCGCAAAAGAGGCTTACTGTAAGACTTTTTATACAGAACGTCTCTTAATATGATAAAACCACGAGCCTTGTGCTTCATTTTTCTTGCTAGTGATTTATCCGGAGGCAAGATGCCATCGGAGAGATACTGTAAGAGAGAAAATCTCCATCTTGAGGTTGTTTCATCTGTACATCGAATTTTTTTTTCTCTTTACCCACATTAAGTTGAATGGAAGGGCTCTCCAGTACATGGATCCAAGGATATGACTCAGTGTATGCTATGGTTGCCAATGAATCTGCTAGTTCATTCTCTGCTCGGGGTGTATGCTCATATACAACGCTTTTGAACTTAAGTGCCTCATTTTTAAGAAGAAGTAAGTACTTCACTAGTTGCTCATTTTTGGCCGCAGATTGACCTTGCGCATGGTGGATAAGAAGCTGGGAATCACTCATCAGCTTGACCCTTTTGGCCCCGCAAATATAAGCTAACTTTAAACCAGCTATAGCTGCTTCGTATTCGGACTCATTGTTGGAAGCCCTAAAAGCAAAACATATAGCCTGGTACATTTTGTCACCATATGGAGAAGTCAAGCACACCCCTGCACCACATCCCATAGTACTTGATCCACCATCCGTCCGGACGAGCCAGACCTTTTTATCTTTCATCTTAGTAGTTCGCTCTGTATCCCTATCATAGTGGAATTCAACTAAAAAATCAGCCACAGCTTGGGCTTTGATTGCTGTTCGAGGAGAAAAATCAATATCTAAGTCCCCTAATTCCACTGACCACTTAGTCATTTTACTTGAAATGTCTGCATTTTGAAGAACATTCTTTAAGGGAAAAGATGTCCGGACGATAATATGATGAGCCTGAAAATAAGGCCTCATCTTCCTTGCAGCAATTACCAAGGCTAATGCTAATTTTTCGAGCTTTAAATAGCGATTTTCTGTATCTATCAAGCTCTTGCTGATGTAGTACACCGGATGGGGGTAATTATCCACCTCTCTTGCTAATACAGCACTGATGGCACAACTTGAAACTGCCAAGTATATGAAGAGTGTCTCTCCATCAACAGGTTTAAATAAAGTCTTGGGGGAAGACAGATGTTTCTTAATCTCATTGAAGGCCTCATCACACTGTGAAGTCCAGTCAAATCCCTTCACACCCTTTAAAGTTTGAAAAAACGGGGCACATCTGTCTGAAGACCTCGAGATGAATCGATTTAAAGCAGCCAACCTCCCAGTCAACCGTTGTACTTCTTTAACATTCCGAAGAGGCTCCGTTCGGAATAAAGCATTAAGTTGGTCCGGATCAGGTTGTATCCCTTGCTCACTTATTATATAACCTAAGAATTTCCCGGACTGCACTCCGAACAGACATTTTTCTGGATTTAGCTTCAAATTCAATTTTACTAAGTTAGCAAAAGTTCTTTAGAGGTCCGCCAAGTGTTGTTGTTCATCCATACTTTTCACCATCATATCATCAATGTATACTTCCATATTTCTTCCAATTTGATCAGCAAAGGATTTGTTCACCAATCTCTGATACATAGCCCCATCATTTTCAATCCAAATGGAATCACCTTGTAGCAATGAAGACCCTGTCAGTGACAAACGTGGTATGCTCCTGATCCTTCGGATCTACTTGAATCTGATTGTACCCGGAGAAAGCAGCTATGAAGGATAGTAGCTTATTCCAAGAAGTGGAATCTACCAGCTGATCAATCCGGAGGACTGGATATAAATCTTTTGGGCAAGCCCTATTGAGATCTGTGAAGTCAATGCACATACGCCACTTGCCATTTTTCTTTTTCACCAAGACCGGATTGGCAGTCCACAAAGGATACTGAGACTCCTTTATATGCCCCATTTTTGTGAGCCTGTCAACTTCTTGAACAATAACATCAGCCTTTTCCTTGGAAAAAGCTCTTCTCTTTTGTACCACAGGTGCTATGTCCCTCCGAATGGATAGGTGATGTGATATAATATCCGCTGGAACCCCAGTAACATCAGCATTGCACCAAGAAAAAACATGTTGATGGTCTTTTAGAAACTTCAACATTTTATTCTTTAGTTCGGATGGCATTTTGGACCCTATCTTAACACTTTTTCCTTCTTCCAAACAATGTGTTTCAACTTCTTCAACCGGTATCAACACTCCAGGGGTCTCTCTAGGTTCATCAACTTCACCCTCACCCCCAGAAAACCCCTCAAACTGCTATTCTTCGTTGATACGAACTGCCCCCAACGTCCGTGGAGCCAGTGCTGTAGCATAACACTCTCTTGCAATCTTTTGACTGCCCCGGATAACTCCCACTTGTCCTTGCACAACATATTTCAAACATTGGTGGACTGTCGAGGCCACTGCATGCATCCTAGAGAGCCAAGACCTCTCTAAAATAGCATTATAACAAGTAGGACAATCCACCACAATAAAAAGTATCCCGACCATCTTCTTAAAAGGGACCTTGCCCAACAAAACTTCCTCTTCGAACTCCCCGATCACATCTCCTGAGCTCCCACTGAAGCCCACAATTGATCTGTCCAAACGCTGAATTACGGCTGTATTTTTCATCTTTTTGTAAGTGGTTAAGAAGAGGATACTGGCTGAACTCCCAGTATCCACCAAGATTCGTCTTATGTCATTGCCCCCAATGGATGCTCCTATGACAACAACATCTTCATGAGGGCCAACTATATCCCTTAAGTCATCTTCATCGAAAACAATGAAGGGAAATGGAATTTGTGATTGATAGGAGGTCATGCCTTCTTCTAGCTGGGTAGCTAAAGTATGAACGTGCCTCTTCCTTGAAGAAACAGTAGGAGCTGTCATAGTACCCCTCCGAAAATTGTAAGTGACTAAAAAAAACTTAATAAGCCCGGAGACTGTTTTACAACGTTCCTCAATGGCACCCACTCTATTTCGAGTTGGATCAGGATCCAAGTATTCTGATTCTACATCAAATCTTTCGATTATAACTATAGCTCCCTCCGGAGCAGCATTGCTCGGACCAACCCGATGAGCATTGTCAGGCCTATTTCCTCCTCTTCTTTTGACATATTCCCCCAGCTTTCCTCTTTCAATTAAGTTATGAACTTCTTGTTTTAAAGTGATATAATCGACAGTAGTATGACCAGTATCATTATGGTACTGACAGAAGGAATTGTTACGTTGTTCCCTTGGAGATTGCAGTGCGACCGACCTTCTATAGTGTACTTCTTCCTTTGTTTTGTCGTAAATGGTGGCCACACTTTCTTTTAACTCTGCAAACCACTCCGGTTGAACCCAAGACCCTCTCTTATTTCTA
Organism: Limnanthes douglasii subsp. nivea; assembly: GCA_036936605.1. NCBI lineage: Eukaryota > Viridiplantae > Streptophyta > Magnoliopsida > Brassicales > Limnanthaceae > Limnanthes > Limnanthes douglasii. The sequence goes on from JAUPFV010000002.1 coordinate 274,296,787, forward strand.
AATTGTTGACTCTGGGTAGGTGCAGCTGGCTGAGATTGAGCTTTAGCCCTGTTTTGTCCCTGTCTGGTCTCCCTCGCCTTGTTCCCGGACTAATTTTGGTTGGGATTTGGTGCAACCGGGGCAGACCTCACCTGCATGTGCACCCTATTTTTCTTTGTTTCATCAACATTGATTTGTTTTCCAACCTGATTCAGTAGACCCTCACAAGTCATGGCCTTTTTTTCTGGTCACTGAATCAACTAAATTTCCAGGGTTTAAGCCTTGCCTCAAAGAGGCTATGGCTACTTGCTCAAAGCAGTCAGCCAACCCATTTTTGGTGTTCACAAAACGACTTATATATTCTTTCAGTGATTCGTTTGGTTGTCCCTGTTGCCTTTCAAATCTTTACTCCCAACAAACTACCTTCGAAAGGCCACCCAAAAGGTATCGAAATTTCTGATGCAGCCTTGTGGTAGGATGTTATACCACTTCAGAGCACTTCCCGTAAAGGATTGGGAAAATGCTCTACAGAGTAACTTGTCATCATCATCAAAATTCATCATGAAGTTTTTAAATTGTTCCAAGTGGTTGGCCGGATCCTTGCTGTCATCGTATTTCTCCATTTTCTTGCTATCAAACCTCTTAGGGAGGTTTCCGGACAGAATCTTAGAAGACAATGAAGATTGTCTCCAATTCCGGCCACGACTGAACACAGTATCCTCATTGGGAGTTGCAAAGATACCTGGTTCATCGTGGAAGGCAAAAAGATCCACCAGCATCCGGTCTACATACCTCCGGCTGTGAGATGATCCTTTGCATATATTCCTCTTCAATTTCCCATGTCTATCCCTTTTTCTTGAATATTATTTAATCAACTTTTGCTTCTTTTTGGATCGGCCCTCATCACTGCTGGAGGATAACGGCTCTTCAACTCCAACCTCGTCCGAGGAGCTACCAGAAGACTCTGAGTCTGAGTCAGAACTCTCAACTAGCTTAGACCGGTGAGACTTTTTGGAGCTAGCATGAGTCTTCTTGGTACTCACATGAGTCTTCGAAGGCTCATGCTCTCTAGGGTTGTCGGTATGATGAGCGACTGATGCTTTTGACTTCTCTTTCATGCCCATCTTAGCCTTCTCTGCCCTCAGAGCTTCTATCTCGCCATTTAATCTATCACGCTCCTCGATGGTATATTCATCATTCTCACCCACCACTTCAAGCAAAGCTGGTGGTATTTCCGGGGCGTCCGGATTCATTCGGACTGATTTTTTCTGATGGTTTCGAATGCTTGATTCAGGCACCCTCGCTCTCCCACCGTGGTCGCCAATTTGGTGTGGTTTATTTTCGTCTGAGGGTAAGTTTTTAATTTTTGTTTAGAACTGTGTGGAAGTTTGAGAGTATTTAATGTTTGAGTAGAGAGTAGAGGGAGAATTAAGCAGTCTGGTTGTATTTAATTTTCATTACCCTCATTTAATGTTGGTGGTTGGGTATTTATACCCTTACATTTGGGTTTTATGGGATTTCGGGTCATGTTTAATGGACTCGGGTCAAGTTCAAGGACCCATGAGCTCTTAGCATGAGAGCAAGCAGCTTAGTTAAGAAGTGATTAGGTTTTAAGTACTTTAGTTCTGTTCAAACCGCACAATGAATGATGGTGTCCGAATTGTCATCGTCCGGTTAGGTAGACCTTGCCCGAACTGACCCTGTCCGAAATAGTAACAGGATCCAGACTCATCAGTAGCCGCAGGAAGCGGCTAGGGTTTTGTGTTTATTTGAAAATGTTCTTTTTTTATTGATGCATTAGAGATGTAATTCAAGAATTGACCAATAGTAAGGCTCTCAATATATAGAGAACTTAGAGGCCTCTACAAGGAAACTTAATACACTGAATATTCTAACACCCCCCCTCAAGTTGTGTAGTGGGATCACCAATACCCAACTTGGATAAAACTGATTCGAATGTTCTTGCAACAACCGCTTTTGTCAGGATGTCTGCCAGTTGGTCTTCGGATCTAACAAACGGAAGTTCAACTGTCCCATCTTCAATATTTTCTTTTATGAAGTGCCTATCTATTTCAACGTGCTTTGTTCTATCGTGCTGTACCTATTTCTCTAAAATCTTAATTGCAACTTTATTATCGCATATTAACTGAGTTGGACACTTCAGAGGGGATCCGATTTCTTTCATTATCTTCTTTAACCAAAATATCTTGGTAATCCCCTTAACAATTCCTCTAAATTATGATTCAGCACTTGACAGTGAAAGTACTTTATGTTTCTTACTCCTCCAAGTCACCAAGTTACCTCCAAGAAGAGTAAAGTAGCCAGAAGTTGATCGCTTGTCGTTAGGATTCCCTCCCCAATCAGCATCTGTGAATACTTCAACATCAAGGTGTCCATTTTTCTTAAAAATTATGCCTCTTCCGGGTCTGCCTTTGAGATATCGAATAATCCTCATTACTGCCTCTATATGGTGTTCCTGAGGATGATGCATGAACTGGCTAACTACTCCCACCGCGTATGCAATGTCGGGTCGAGCGTGAGTCGGGTAAATCAATTTTTCCACCAACTTTGTACCTTTCTTTATTCGCTGGTCTGACCCCTTCAATTATCTTTAGTTTGTGATTCACAACCATAGGAGTGTCATTTGGTTTGCAATCCACCATGCCAACTTCAGCTAATAAATCCAATATATATTTCCGTTGGGAGATATAAATCCCTCCTCTTGACCTAAGAACCTCAATTTCTAGAAAATACTTCAATCCTCCAAGGTCTTTCATTTCGAACTCCTTGAAGAGGTTTTTCCTAAGAGAGCTAATTTCTTTTTTTTCATTCCACGTTATAATCATATCGTCGACATATATTATAAGACAAGTGACTAATTCTCCTCTCTTTTTGTAAAACAAGGTATGATCCCCATTACTATGTTTGTAGCTACACTGCTTCATTGCCATTGTAAATCTCCCAAACCAAGCACGAGGAGACTGTTTGAGCCCATATAATGCTTTTTTCAGTTTTCATACCTCATTTTTTTGAAAACCATTAGAGAACCCTGGTGGGGGTTCCATATATACCTCTTCTTCCAAGTCTCCATGTAAGAAAGCATTATTTCCATCAAATTGATGAAGAGGTCAATCTTTATTCGTGGCTATTGAAAGTAAAACTCTGATACTGTCAATCTTTGCAACCGGAGAGAACATTTCAGAGTAGTCTATACCATATGTTTGTGTATATCCTTTGGCAACTAATCTTGCCTTGTGTCGCTCAATGGTGCCATCGGATCTATATTTTATATTAAACACCCATCTACACCCGACTGCTTTCTTTCCTTGCCCCATGTACCATTCCTTTTTAGAGCTTCCATTTCGGTATTCATTGCCTCATGCTATTCAGTCATCTTTTTAGCTTCTTGAGCTGTTTTAGGGATTTGTTCAGAGAGAATAGTAACTGAAAACGCCTTTGCAATCTTCGTCATTCCTTTCCTGTCCGTTTTTACCGGATATGTGGAAGCACGAGGAACGTGTTCCGGTGAATACCGGTCAGGAGGAACCCCTCTATTTTTTCTTGGGGGAAGAACTGGAGTTTGAGTTTCAACAAATGAACTTCCTCAAATGTCATGGTCAACAACATTTTGTAAATTATGACATTGTAAATTGTTTACCTCTTGATGGACATTTTCTTCGGCTGATTCGCTGGTAGTATCCATGGAATTTATTTCTTGTTGGACATTGTCTTCAGGAGAATCATTGGTGGTAAGAACTGCCTCGTCAGTCTTCTTTATGTTGGAAGAGGCATGTTCGGTGGCGCCATCTACCGACTCTGTCGGCACATTCTCAAAGTAACTTTCATATAGCAACAAGTCGAGTGATTCACTTACTTTCTCCCCTTGAGCACGAGATTGGTGATCAAAAAATAATAATCAGATTCTAAGAAGTCACAGTCCATGGTCACATGGATTCGACGAGTAACCGGATTGTAACACCGATATCCCATTTGATGAACACCGTATCCAACGGATACACACTTTTCAGCACAAGGATTAAGTTTGTTTCGACTAGTTTTAGGGACATGAACAAACACCGAACAACCAAAGACACGAGGTGGTAAGGTCATAACATATGGAATTGTAACTTGGGTTGCAAGCACTTGTAATGGAGTTTTATTTCCTAGACATCGGGTTGGTAGACGATTTGCAAGATACGTAGCTGTAGCAAGAGCTTCTGGCCAAAGAGAATGAGGAACTCTAAATTCAATCATAATAGCACGAGTTTTTTCAAGTAAAGTACGATTTTTTCGTTCTGAAGTACCGTTTTGTTGAGGTGTGTTTGGACAAGTGGTTTGATGGATAAGACCATTTGTTTTGAAAAAATTATGCATTGTTTGGTTGAAAAACTCTGTTCCATTATCAGAACGGAGAATCTGTATTTTTTTAAATTGAGTCAAAATCATTTTGTAAAAACAAACAAATATTTATGGTACTTCCGATTTATGTTTCATGAAGTATATCCAAGTCATTCTTGAGAAATCGGCCACAAATAAAACAAAGTATTTAATTTGATTGTTAGTGGAATTTGGTGCTGGACCCCAAACATTAGAATGGATTAGTAAAAAAACATAATCAACTCTAGTATTACTTTGATTAAATGAGACCCTATGATTTTTTGCAAGAATGCAGGTTTCACATTTCTCATGAATGTAATTATTCAAAAAAAGACTAGAAAAAAAACTCTTAAGATAGCTAAAAGAAGGATGACCAAGTCGTCGGTGCCATAACCAAAGTTGCCTTTCGGTTGTTCCGTGAGCAAGCATGGCATATCCCTTATGAACTACCTCATCAACATAATAGAGACCTCCTTGTTCAGTACCACGCCCAATGATCTCCTTCGTACGAATTTCCTGTAAAATGCAAAAAAATGGATACATAAGAACCACACAGTTGAGTTGTTTTGTCACTTGACTAACAGATAATAACTTTAAGGATAGTGAAGGAATGTAGAAGCAATTAATTTCCATTTTTTCCGAAAAAAATAATTGAACCTCCCCCTTTGACTTCACAAATTTCTCCATTAGCAGTCTCAAATGGGACTTCTTTGGAGATGACATGTCACCAAAGTCTTTAGGATCATAAGACATGGTGTCCGTAGCCCCGCAATCAAAAATCCAATTCATTGATTTCTCAAACCCTTTACCTTCAAGTTTTTCATAGGAGTTCGCCACAATTCCTCCAAAACCAGTACCACTTCCTTGCTCATTTTTAGTCGGATCTTCACCGCCACTTGTAGACGAAGCCCGTTTGACATTAGATCTGAAACACTGGTTATTTTTTCCTTATGACCGTCCTCCCACCATTCTGGATAGCCAACCAGCTGGAAACATGTCTCTTTAGTGTGTTTCTTCATCCCACAATGAGTGCAATACAACTTGGATTTATCTTCTTTCTCTTTGGATCAGAATTTAAACCTCTGTGCAGAATCTTTAGCAGCCAAACCCATTCCAATTTCAATCGAGTCACTATCACAAGAAATTGATTTTAGTATATTAAGCCTGGCCACTTCCCTTCGTATTGTAGCATATATTGTTTCCACGGAAGGAAGAGGATCCTTTTTCAAGATATCTCTCTTGACTGGTTCCAACTTGTCATTAATCGTCATTAGCAATTAATAGAGTCTTTGTTCTTGAGTCTTCTTATTGTAGATTTGAATGTCTTCTGGACCTTTCATAGGGTTCAGATCTCGTCTATCTATAGACATCCAGATGTTCTGCAGTTTGTTCCACACGTCTTTTAGTGTATCGGACCCTTGCCTTAATGAATTAGCCCTCTTATGAAGGTCAAACACCTGTAACGAATATGTACCAGAACTGTATGTGGTGGCTAACCCATCCCAGATGGCTTTTGCAGTGGGATATTGCGAGACATTATTCACCAAGCTGGATTCAAGATTCTGGATAATCCATGTGAACACACATTTATCATCTTGTTCCCACCTTGTATATGTTTTGTCAGTTTTGGATGGAGGTGTCGGCTCCCCTGTAATGTGAGAACCTCTCCCCTTTCCCCCAATTGCTTTCTTCATCAGGTTTGCCCATAGGGCATAATTGTCACCACCGAGTTTAATCCCTAGGGATAAATTCTCGGGGTTAGTTGTTTGTTGTTGTGTTCCGAGACCATTTCTCATAATGGCAGCAATCTGCATTGTTAATTCATCAGGGATTTGACTGACCACAATTTCATTGCCAACCATCTTTGTTGAGGATGTTCAGTAATTCTTGAGGATGTTCAGAATTCCCAGAATCACACGTGCTCTGATACCATGTTAACATGCACATGTTCTACGTAGCATCTCAGTTGTTGTCTTTGTTAAAAAACAAAGAGAGAAGTAGCCGGAGGAAACGGCTAGGGTTTTGTGTTTATTAGAAAATGTTACTTTTTGTTTTATTGATGCATTAGAGATGTAATTCAAGAATTGACCAATAATAAGGCTCTCAATATATAGAGAACTTAGAGACCTATAGAAGGAAACTTAATACACTGAATATTCTAACATGGACCATGAAAAATTAAGTTAAAAATAAAAAAGGTTATTTTTATAAAAATAATTTGTCTTTATATTATGAATAAAGGTAAAAAAATATTAAAAATGTTAATATTAAATGATAATTAAAAAATTAATATTTTAAATATTAGTATCAAATCATATTTTTTATTATTATTATACGATAAAAAATATTTTTTGGATTGAGATAGATATAAGTTTGGAAATTAATATTTCAAAATTTAAAATATAGGTTGTCTGAAAAATTTAAATAATAAGTCAAAATCCATATATGATTTCTTACCAAGGCTTGTTGCCTGCTAGTTTGGAGTATTGTTTTACAACCTATATTTATCGCTTATATATCAACGAATAAACCAATCTAATTATTAATTTATATTTTTATACAAATATAAATCCTTAGTTACCTCCAATCATCAAGAATTTTAAATTTATTAGTTAAATATATATTCGTACACCTTCTAATCATGACAATCTTTCTGGATGGCACGTTGAATATGCAGTTTGAGATCCATAGTCACCTCCTAGTTCTCTAAGTTCTCTTCCTTTTCATAACCATACCATACCATACCCCACATCATCAGTCATCAACCCAAGCGGTAGCAGTACCTAAACACCAATCACCGCTTCATAATTGCTTCTATTTCCTCGTATTCACATTCAACTCCATCCACAACTACCTCTCTCACCGATCTGTAAGTACACTTTTCTTCTCTCTCCTCCTTTTTCATCCAAAAGATTAGAATTTAGAATTCGATGTTAGAGAAAGATTCACGAGGTTTCTTCTTTTACATGCAAGAATGTTAGTGTTTCTTTTTGGATCTGATTCTGATGCCTATGATTGAACAATGGTCTTAGTTTCTGTGATTCAAAAGTTGATTCGTTGCTTTGATGTTTAGTCTTTGTCATTAGTTCTGTGAAATTGATTTCGAATATTGATTTTTCTTGAACACAGAAGCAAGTTTGGTGTATAATCCACTGTGGTTGGTGTTAATTCTCTTCGTTTGGTAGTATATTTCGAAGATTACGAGCTACTTTCGTTTTCTTGATTGGGTTTGGTTCAAATGATTGCTCAGAAGCAAATTTGATTTCGACTTAAGGGGGGTACTGGTATTTAATTATAAGGATGTTTCTCGGGCTAGGAGTTAAGAACAGGAAGGCCCGGTTTTTTCAAGTTGATTATCTAATTATAGTTACAGCAATCAAGCCTTGGCCCCTATCTTCTGAATCTGTTTCGCTTCAGTGGCAAAACGGAGATCATAGTTCAGGGTCCTTAACTGGAGTTGTTCAAGATAATACGATCAACTTCAAAGAGTCTTTCAAGCTTCTCGTGACTCTGCATCAAGAATCATCCAAAAAAACCAATAAATTTCAAAAGAATTTATTAGAATTCTACATATATGAACCACGGAAAGACAAGCCAGCGAAAAATCAGCTTGTGGGATCTGCTGTGATAAACCTTGCAGATTATGGCATTATCGAGGACAGTGTGGCCATAAGCGCTCCAATCAACTCGAAAAAGATTTCTAAGAACGCGGTACAGCCAATTATTTATGTTAATATTCAGTCGGTCTATATAGATGATTGCTTGTCCCCCAAAGCCAACTTGCGCAAAGAAGTGTCGTCTGATCGGGATGGAAGTGGATCTGTTTCTGAAGCGGTGAATGAAGAAAGTGCTGACGAAAGTATTGCTTCCTTTACCGATGATGAGGATGGTGTTTCTTCACACTCTTCACGAAAAACTACCTCTTCACCTTTGCCGACATCAAAAGGTTCACCTGGTCAGAATTCTCAGAGTGACATGGTACTTGAGTTTGTAATTTATTCTATGCTTTGAATGCTTGTTACTGACTACGAGACCTTTGAGAATTTAGTCTCCTGATTTCAAAACGTTACATGGCAATCCTCCCAAACGTAACACTAGTAGTCCCGGAGCACGAGTGTTTTTTATAGGGGACTAGTGGTATGACTATATGAAGTCAAGAGACTTAATTCTCGAACGCCTCGTACTCGGGGGACTAGCCATCTTTCTCTCGCATTTCTTTGGTTTCTTTTTCATTGTATGGGTTTGCTTCATTAGGAGCAATTTCATTATATTGAGTATCTTTATTGCTTCAGATGGCCCGCCAAAGGGTTGGCATGATAATATTGGGTAGAATTTTCAGATACATAGGCTATTATTGTTCAGCTGTCATGGGTTCTTTACCCTGACTGATGTATATATGTCACAAGTTCCAGTGAAGTCAATATCACCAAATAGTAGTTTAAATGTCATTTCAACCACTTTTAAGCATAAGATATAGATCAATAAGCTATACCAAACATGCAAAAGGGTTTTTACGCTACAGATTGCTTAAGAGCTAATTTTTGTTTACCAAACACATCCTTTGTCCTTGCACATCGTTGTACTTATCTCTAAAATTCTGATCATGAGTTTACATTAAAGTGCAGAATATATCGAAAACAGTAAAGAGTGTCAAAGAAAAGGTTTCCGTAGGGTATACTCCAGTATCAAATTTGACACCTGCAAGCCTAAAGACAAGTTCAACTTCTAAGGCAGTGGGAATTATTAAGGGAGATACAGTTGAAGAGACATGGAGTAACAGAGTGGGTGATGGAAAAGCTAGGGGACACAAAAAACTTAACGTGGAGGAAGCTCCTACCACGAATGAGATAGAAAAGCGACCGAATTATGAAAACATAGAGAGAAAGAACACAGTTCATGTAAGCATGGAGGACTACAAAGATCGAACTGGGGAAGAGGCAAAACAACCACAGAAAACTAAACTAGATAACGACTTCTATGGAGTCAAGAACCAATCTCTGGAAGGAACTTCTATTTTTAAATTATCACAAGAGGCTGCTAAAAAGCAAGTGAAGTTAAGAACCAATACTCTTGCGCCGGGCAAAGCATCAGTTGATATGCAGGGTGGTTCTTCTAGTAGGGCAAATAAACTAAAACATTTGAAGTCTGTTCAGTTGAATTATGACAATGGTAAGCACAACGGTTTTAGCAATACTTTGTTCAATAGTAAGGCAAAGGATAAGAATGTTTCTGAATATGCTTATAGTAAAACAGCGGTAAATGGAGGTGAAAGTAAAACAGTGGTAAATGGAAGTGAAAGTAAAACAGTGGTAAATGGAGGTGAATGTAAAACAGTGGTAAATGGAACTGAAAATAAAATAGTCGCAAATGGAGGTAAAAATAATATAGTGGCAAATAGCCATTCTCACAGCAACACTGAATTGGATTCTAAGATCGGAATGCTTAAAGAAGAACTAGAAGAAGCTGCCGCTTTAGAGTCTGGTCTTTATTCGGTTGTTGCTGAACATGGAAGTTCAACACATAAGGTTCATGCTCCTGCACGCCGCCTTTCTAGATTTTATCTTCATGCCTGCAAAGCTAGCTCTCCATCTAAAAGAGCAAGTGCAGCTAGAGCTGCTATTTCAGGGTTGATTTTGGTTTCTAAAGCTTGTGGAAACGATGTAACAAGGTATGAAAAAATGGCTCATGTCAGGATATGATAGTAAGCAAATAACTTCTTCTTTTCACTTTATCACTGCGAAGTCACAGATTGAGTACCAATAACTAGGAATGACAAAAATTCGGGTACTGGGCGAATTTGGGTTGGTTAAAGCTTTGTAGTAACTAGTTATCTGTCATACAGTACTGAGACCCAGATTTCGGACACATGATATATGTGTATGAATCCCAAGTGTTTTTTCATGAATCGACCTGGTTGACCAGATTTTGCCCGGTTTTATTCTGAAATTGTGAAGTATTTTTTTTATTGTATTGTTAGGCCCCAGTCATGACCTGAATTAATCATTTATAGTGTCCGAATCTGACTGTGTTGTTCAAATGTTCATACTCGGTCCCAATCCAGAAATCCAAATGGACAGCATTTCTTTGTCCGAATCAATATGTTTGGACATAAAATTTTGTTCGTACCCAATCTGGATCGGACAAAATAGTTGGTCGGAACTCGATTTTGCTACATTTACCAATAATCTCAAAAGTTTAGGCCTATTTAAAATCATTACGCTATCCATTTTCTTAAAAATTTGCCATTATGTGTAGGAGTCGTTGTTCGTTCTAATCTCAGTTCGTATACAATTAAAATTCAAATATTGTATCCATATACTCATGTTTTATATTGACAGGTTATCTTTCTGGCTGTCAAATTCCATTGTGTTGAGAGCAATTGTCAGCCAGGCTATTAGGAAATTGAACCTTCCTGCTGGGACAGGCATCAAAAGTAATGGTGGAAGAAAAGGAGCTGACAGAATATCCCTAGCTAGTAGTAAGATAGGTAGTCTCGATGAGTGGGAAGACCCGTCTACATTTGCAGTTGCTTTGGAAAAGTTTGAAGCTTGGATCTTTTGTCGAATCATCGAGTCATTATGGTGGCAGGTTGAATATGTTGCTCTAGCTTCTTTCTGTAATACTTGCTTAAACTGAACCATCATGATTGACCACGACTAGCATTTTCCCCCCTACTCTCTTGTCCTACAGACGTTGACTCCACATATGCAGCCTGCAGCTGCAAAGGGTGCAAACGCAAAAAAAAGCACTGGAAAGAGACATGGGTTGGTTGATCAAGATCAAGGGCTCTTTTCTATTGATCTTTGGAACAAGGCTTTTAAAGATACGTATGAGAGACTTTGTCCTGTTCGAGCTGGAGGGCACGAGTGTGGCTGCTTGCCTGTGATGGCTAAATCAGTATGTTAATTGTTTATATGATGTTACACCAAGGTTTCCTATAATCAGTATATTCTCCCCTACAGTTTTATCTGTTACACTATTTTGAGTTTTTTTTGGCTTTGATCAGCTTCTGGTTATATGTTGTTAGTTATAAAATGCGGTATGCCTATTGTTAGCTTCTTCAAATTGCTAAGCCGGACAGCCAGTGTCCATGTTTCAAAACTAAGGGCGTAGCCAAACACAAGATAGAACTGTCAGTGAAAGTAAACAAAATTCCTGCTGCTTCAGACTAGGATTACAGATAAACTATGTTTTTGTCCTTGGAGTATAGAAATTAATGTTTAATATAGGATATTATTCTTTCTGGAAAGAGCACTCTAGAATGGAATTCGTAGATCGATTAACAATTTATGGCAACCCTGCGTTGAACACCTCTTCATTCAAATTATCACTGGTTGCATTGCTGTTGCTGTTAGGTTATGGAGCAGTTGGTAAGCAGATTAGACGTGGCAATGTTCAATGCCATACTTCGTGAATCGGCAGATGAGATGCCAACTGATCCAATATCCGACCCCATAAGTGATTCAAAAGTTCTCCCTATTCCGGCTGGCAGATCAAGTTTTGGGGCTGGTGCACAACTTAAAAATGCTGTGAGTAAGAAACATATTTGGTCATATGATGTTATCTTATGGATAAATCATGTATTATAATCCATTTGATTTTTCTTGGTTTTCTTAAAATCTGTGTGCTTGGATATCTCATTCTCCTTTTTTTGAGTTGCCAGATTGGAAACTGGTCAAGATGGCTTACAGACATATTTGATATCGATGACAATGACTCTCCAGAAGGCAATGCCAGCTCGAGCGCTGAACCCGGAACGTCTTTCAAGGCTTTCCATCTGCTTAATGCATTGAGTGATCTTATGATGCTTCCGTTTGAAATGCTTGCCGATAAAGCAGCTAGAAAAGAAGTATATCTTGACCTCATCATTTAGACTCGTCAGAGTTGCACTTCTGTTATGGTTAGTCTCATTTATTGATTTTTTGTCTGAAGGTATGTCCCATGCTTGGCCCTGCTGTAGTAAAAGGGGTTCTTTACAATTTTGTCCCTGATGAGTTTAACCCAGATCCAATACCTGAGGCCATTCTGGAAGCTCTGGATGTTGAGGTCAGTATTATTCCTACGATTTATCAGCTAAAACTTCTTCTTAGGTTTGTTGAAGTATTTTTTTTCTTTCTTGAATCCCACAAAAAGATAATAACCTTATATTCATGATGCGTTGAAATATTATCCATTTTGCACCCGGTTAACTGAATTTGTCCTGGTTAAAGCCATCTTCCGGTTTAAAACATAAATTTTGAATTTTGTAAGTATTTTTATTTTGTCACATGACCCAGATTGATCACTTTCTAATATTCAAATCTGATTGGTATGTCTAAATATCCAAACCAGTCCCGAAAAACGATTTCAAACCATCGGATTATTTTTTATGTCCGAACCAGGATTCAAGACTTGTAATTCATGCCCGTACCCATTTTTTTCCGGTTTAGACAAAACTATTTGGCCGAGCCTGATAGGGGTGACAAAAATCCGATTAAAAACCTGGTCTTTACTTATACAAACTGAACCGATGGGTGAATCGAATTGATTTGTCTGAATGTCCAAACCGATTTCGATTTGGACGAGATTTTTTCGTTTGACCCAGTTTTTTAATATAAAATTATTGTATGTACCCGACTCTATTCGGATTACACTGAGTATAGAATTCTTGTATGTACCCGATTCTACTGGATTGGACTAAATCGGTCAGTTGGGTCGGATAAGGGTCAAACAACATTTTGCCATCCCTACTTGCACCTAGGGGCTTCATTAGAAAACTTTCAAGATTAAAAAAAAATATATTTGTCTTATTAGTCTCTTCCATGTTCTCTCTTAATTTCAGGACTTATCTAGTTCTGAAAAAGAATCCATTACAAGCTTCCCATGTATAGCCTCTCCAGTACACTATTCACCTCCATCTGCAATTTCACTAACCAACATTGTAGGGGATATTGGAGATCCATCTCCATCTCGCAACAAATCAACCGTGCTCAAGAAGTCATACACGAGTGATGACGAGCTTGATGAGTTGGATACAGCAATAACGTCCATCTTTGCTGATTCCTCTCCAGCCATGAAAATATTTGATAATAAGCAAAAACAAGGCCGAAAAGTCGTCAGGTATCAACTTCTACGAGAAGTATGGAAAGATGAGTTAGTATGAGTGGTCTATACGATAATGTAATTATAAAATTATATATATATTTTTAGATTAGACTAAATTATGTATTTGCCAGAAAATCTACTGTGCCCTATTGCGAGGGTTTTTATACCTCTTTAAACACTAGGTAAATTTTTCTCAATTTGTTGTCATCATTTTAACCTAAGATAGAACTTGATACGTTACTAGGGATGGTAACATCTAGACTGCTCAAATCCATCCTACACTATTATAAATCTGATTTGGATCATGTAGCTGAGGCAGTCATTAAACACCAACATCAGCTCTCTTGCAGACCTGCTTGCCAATAGAGAGAAATTTGATTTGATTTGATTAGTTAGAGTTAGCAGGAGAGGCCAGAACAGCATATGATCCGGATTGACTGAAGTACTTAGGAATCAACAGGGCTGATGGGAGTCTTGTCCGAAAATGTGATGGTCTTAAGACGAGCTAAATATTTTTGATTCTACGAAATGCTTGGAAAGGCTTAAGCTGAGATTTTTCTACGAGTTTGAGTTTAATGATTTCATAGATTTTCTAACTATTTTGATTGATGGAGTTCAACTGAAAGTCTGATCTGCGAGGATCGATTAAAGGCCTAACTAATAAGGCTGAGGTGGAGGCGTGACCCTTGACTACTTTGCACACATCTTCAGAAGTTTGAAATTCTCAGAGCTTATTATTGTTACTTATGCTAGAGTCTCTGGGTAACCTCAAATGTGTAATTCTTGAATTCATTCATGATGGAGCGATTAAATTATAGCGAGATAAATAGTCAAAGTTTAGCCTATAAATATAAGGCTTAGACATTTATTTCCATTGTTACACAAATTCATTTGAGAAAAACAACAAATATTTTCATCATGATCCCTAGAACTACGTCAAAACATTTCCGGTCATTTCCATCCAATTGTCCGTTTTCGAACCTATATCCAAGCATATTGTTGTCGGCCGATCATATATGGCCCCATTGATGATTAGGAAAAGTTGCACTCTCATTTTTTGGTCATCTATCATACCTTTACAGCCGAGCTCTTCATTTCTTCTTGTTAGTCCAATAAATTTTTTATAATTTTTATAGTTGAGCTAAGTGAATACGAGGATATGGAATAGTCTAAATAAGTTGAAGGAGTTTTATAGTGGTTTCCACTAGATGATAAAGTTGGAAATACTTTCCATTACATAGAGAAGTCAACGAATGTTATCAGGTCCGGGTCCATGAAAATGTTGATCATCAACAAAGTCTATTATGAAAGTCTTATTGGATAAACATCGAATTTAATTTAGTTATTTAGATAAGATAAAACCGTATTTGTTTTATCTTCTATATAAAAAAGAGAACTGTATACATTGTTTTTTGAAATAACAATTACATCATTTCCATACTGTTTTATGTGTTAAGTGTGAGTAAACTTGATCTTTTATCCCACATCGCTTATACTGAACAAGTACTTACAATATATAAGTGAATGAAATATCTCAACTAAAGTGAGGCCTTTTGGAAGTGGATCAAAAGCAAAGCCGTGCGGGCAGTTGGCCCAAAGCGGACAATATCAAACTATTCTGGAGATCGGAGTATTCTTACTTAACCTATGATGAAGATGCGGGTTGGCCCAAAGCGGACAATATCAAACTATTCTGGAGATCGGAGTATTCTTACTTAACCTATGATGAAGATGCGGGGTTGGCCCAAAGCGGACAATATCAAACTATTCTGGAGATCGGAGTATTCTTACTTAACCTATGATGAAGATGCGGGTTGGCGAAGATTTCTTCAAGAAGGAAGAAGAAAAGGAATGCGTATAGGTGCTAAAACCGCAACTATGCGGGTTGGTGAAGATACACAGACATGTTACACATCACAAAGTAAGAATTGGGTCAAAAGAGAGCGGCACAGACGTTCAAGAGGCTCTCCAAGAGAGGCTAAGCCAACAAGATCTTCAGGAACTCTTCGGAAAAAGAGAAAGATCACGAAGAAAGGAAAGAAAAAATGTAACATATGTAATGGTACACCTATGGAAAGAATACGTCCTGACAAACCATGGATGCAAAAGATGAAGAAGGCAGCAAGACGAAGAAGACATCAATAAGTTCAATGTTTAGGGCGAGAATGTTAGATAAACATTGAACTTGCACACGTGTTAATACACAGCAATAAGTTCAATGTTTAGGGCGAGAATGTGTTAGATAAACATTGAACTTAATATCAGTTATTATGTTAGTTATTTAGATAAGATCAAACTGTTTGTTTGTATCTTCTATATAAGAAACAAAACCGTGTATTGATGATTGAAATCAAAGTTACATTTCCACACTTGCTGTCTATCTCAGTATATCTGCTTCTTTATTTTAAGGACCTTTTCCCTACAAGTCTAACTTCTCAGTCCATGTCGATAGATAATTTATTCCCATTAGATCGTATCGTCGGCTTCCTAGAGCTTTAGTAAAAGGTCAAAGCATATTTTAGTCAAAAGAAAGAGGTTCAAATAATATATCTAACGATACTCTTACACCGTGTATGACATTAGCGAAGCACTGATAAGTATCACATTTTAACCAACTATTTAGCCTCGACAGCCAGAGTATGTCAATAACAACATGCTTGAAGGACTATTCGTATCAATTTTATATGCCCGTAATAAACCAAACCAACTTTATCACGAGGTTTATCAAGTATGAAGTATGATTCATCTGGTCCCTAACACAAAGGAGAGGTGCGTAAAAACTTTGACAATATATTACCCATAGCAAAATATATATGTTAGGTTTCATTCGTAGGCTATGGGCTTTTTGCCTTGTCGCTAGGCTAGATCCCAGACGAGGGGTATTTCCAAATTAGTGTTCGTGAGTCTAAATCTTGATAAATATTACTGCAATATTACCCATGGGTAGCATTTATTTTTTTAAAGCATTTTCCCATTTTTTTAATTTAATTTTTGACTAATAGTTTATATTTAAGTATTAAATGAGCTATCGATAGGAAAATTTAAGAACAGAACCACTTAATTCAGAAAAGCGTAGCATGAACTCTAACAATCCGCTACCTATTAGTTGTATTTTGCTTTTTATTTGGAAAATTTGAGCTTTTTTCCTTCATGAAGGTTTTAACCGACAAGAACATGGTCAGAACGAAATGAGCTATATAGATACGTCGCTGGGGCTTGTTCAGATAAAGTAAACTAGGTTCGACAAAGGGCTAAGATAGTATATCGTGTAAAAGTCGCTTAAGTCAAATGATCTCTAGGCTAATCACTCAATCCATAAAAATTTAAAGATAAATATAAGCTTTTCAACCGGAGTCGTAAGGGCTCGGCCAAATGCAAAATCTGAGGCATTCTTATTTAACCAAACTCAAAACCCACATACTAGGGTTCGATAAGCTCAAAGCATGCAAAACAAAAGTACGGCTACAACCGATTAGTTATACTCTTCTCTCATTCCGTTTGTAAGGACTAAATGTGCTACTAATTATGACAAAAATTATCATAGCCAAACTCGAGCTAATAAAAGACTCAACCGAAACTCTGCAAGCGAACCCAGACTAACAATGTGATCATATCATAATCCAGTCAAACCTGAGCATGTAATGAGCTCACATTGTAACTTAATTGTGGATGATATTCTGAAAATTCATTTAAAATTTGAATTTTCAAAATAGTCGTTTATTTTAATTTTTAAATGATATCTACTTGTGGATAGCAAAATTATTTTGATAATTGGTAATTTTTTGGTCGAAATATATATTTTGTTTTTGGTTTAGAAACATTTTGAGAGAATTGTGTCTTTTTTAATGTATTATCTGAAACTTAGCACCCCAAGTTATAAAAGTTTACATCGTATATATACATTAAAGTATATATATATACTATTTTGCTTTAGTTAATTGTCAAGAGTGAATTCTAGAGAGAGAAAGAGCTAGAGAGTTTTTAAAGAGAGAAAGCTCAAGTACAAATGAGTTTCAAAGTAAAAAGTGTTCAACCCCTTTATTAGAGTAGTCTGGTCCTTTATATAAAGGAGCCAAGACTTAGTCTCAAACTGATATCTGTTACAAAAAGTGGACTAATTGTTGTTTAGTCCTCTCTAATTACACATGGTTACAAATATCTTATAAAACTTACATCACTTACAAATTAAGGATAAAACTTACATTACTTATAATTAAATCCTTACATTTACATTATTTACAATTTAGTCCTCAAAGTCCTATTTCCATATCAGAAGCCTTCATAGTTCTCATGTTAGTAAATGAATGAGAACTAAAAATTCTTCAAATTTGTTTGTCTTCGAATCTTAACATCTTCGAAATCTCCCATATGCTATGTAACCTGTGATAAACTTAAAAACAATCATTTGAAGTAGTTATCTTAAATAGTCATTCGAAACACTTACGCAATTTAACATCTCAAAAGGTATTCAAATCAAATAATAAGAACAAAATGGCCTCAAAACAGTGTAGTAAATTGTTGCCTTGAAATTTCCCTCGAAATATTACGTATGCAGATTGTCTTCGAATAATCATCTTCGAATATAACCGTTAAATTCATCATAACTCTAGAGGTCTAGCCTGACAGATTTCGAACATCTAATCAATTCACCGATTCGTATTCCAACCTATCATCATAAAGATCTTTCCACCTTCACACGCCTTCACCCGCCTTAGTATAAATACAACCTTCCTTTCATTT
Organism: Limnanthes douglasii subsp. nivea; assembly: GCA_036936605.1. NCBI lineage: Eukaryota > Viridiplantae > Streptophyta > Magnoliopsida > Brassicales > Limnanthaceae > Limnanthes > Limnanthes douglasii. The sequence continues at coordinate 274,314,967 of JAUPFV010000002.1, forward strand.
TCACTCTCCTCACACATAAACCTTTTTAGAGAGAAGTCAGAGTTTTTTGGCTACCTTCATCGTGTTCCTCCTCTTTTCACAAGATTTTCGCCAGAAAATTTAAACTTTCTGACCAATCTTCATCATCTCCGACCAACCCTCACTTGGTTTATGAGAAAGAAACCAACAACAAAAAAATCAAACTCCATTCTATCCAAAACACCAAAATCTTCTCATACTGACAACAATTTAGTGTTCAGTTCTTACGACTATTTCTGTATTACACAAAGAGCTGAAGAATATAGAAGAACATGATTGATTCGAGGAGGTCCAATCGGAACTACCACTGAAACATTCCATTACGGTAACTTTGATCCTACTAAAGTTCCAGCTCTTTCACCCCCCCCCCCCCCCCACAGTCGAAGAATAATCGTCATCTAAAATCTCAGGGCCTAAAACACCTCGAGTCTCCTCATCTCAGAGTAGAATTTCTCCTCTGATCACTGAAAAATCGCCTCCAAAACCAAAAACAAAAAACCCCTCTTCGGAACACTCTTCAGTAACCAGAAAAAGAAAAACTTTCATCTCCATGGGAGATGAATCAACAATTATCCGAACTCCTTCCCCTTCAAATCCAAATGCTGACAATCTTCCTCAAAGAGAAGTAATAGAAGAAGCTTCTCAAATTACTAACCCTTCTTCAGAAACTATTATTCCAACTTCTCAAAACCCTCGAGAAGAAACTTTGAAAGCCAACGAAGTTAATTCAAAAGCTACAAGAACCGATCTCGAGGCTGATTTTGACGATGGGAACTCAGTGAATACTAAAAAACATCAAGAAGAAACAGATTCTTGCTCCATTTCCAAAAAAGAAAGGGCAAAAATTGGGAGGAACCTGAGGAACCTTGAAAGCAAATACATTAGTGCTTTGAAAAAAGTCTGTTACATATACTATAGGGATGGCCAGGCTCCTGCTTTTAAAAAACAATGGGGAATGGGAGAAAAAATAAATCTTCGTCTGCCAAAGGAAAGAAAAACTCCCCTAGACTGCAAAGATGATTAATTAGTAATCTACCCTGAAATCATCAACTGGGGTCTTCGGTTTCCACTGGATCCAATGATCGTGGAATACTTCGAACTTCTCAGCTTATGACCTACCCAGGTGACACCGAATCAGTGTTTCACCCTCATGTTAGTGATCATGGCATCTCGTTTATCCAAAAGTCCCATCAACATCAAAGACTTCATCTCACTGACCCAACTGTCGAAAGGTCTGAAGCTTCCCTTTTACTATCTCACCTTGATGGATGACCTCAAGATCATCGATGATCTCTTAGAGGCTGACAAATTCTAGAAACAGAAATTCATCTTCATATTAGGAGTGTGGGAAAATTGTAAAGTGATTTCTGAAGCCAACCCTTCAAAGCTAACTCTCGTCTGGAGAAGTAATCGTAAGTTCTTCGAATTTTTTATGTTCTGATATGAAATTTAACTTTTCTTTTTTCCTTAATATTTTGTTTTACTACATTATATCACAAATTTCGAAGTGTTACTCAACACGTCAAAAAACTACTAAGGAAATTTTCCAACAACTCGATGCTTGGGCTGAGAATGAATGGAATAATGTATTTCATACTGCCTTTCAGCCCATCAATTTCCTCCATACCCATATGTTGCCAATCAAAGAAGGTGGCTTACCTCCTCAAGATCTATCATTAGAACCAAATCTGAAGCTTGTGTGCCAGCGAACACCTCAACCTGACTGCAAAGTCTTTCTTCCCATTCGTAACAGATCGGATAACCATTTGCCAAAAAAGAAGAAAGAAAAAGCTGCCAAAGAAAAGAAGAGTAAAAAGGGAGTTAGCACATCTGGTGCTAGCCCTACGACAGCATCAAAGTCAAAGCGTCGAAAACGAAAAGCTGTAGAAAAACCTCTCTCACATATCGAAGAGGGAAAAGGCTAAGAACCGTCATCAAAGAAAAAGAAAGTTTCCTCTGGTTCCCAAGAAAGAATCACTTCGTACACTTTGGTTGATGAGGACGAAGTGATTGTTGCTGAAAACCCACAAACTTCAATCAAAACTCAATAAAAAAAGACAACCCTGTGATAGTCATTGAAGATAGTACATCCAACGAAAATCAAGCCACTGCAGCCTTTGATCCTGACATGTTTATCAACTTCGAATATATCGAAGCCTTTACTCGTGAGGAAGACCCTATTCTTCAAGTAATCCAAAATCATATGCTTAACTTTGGGAGACCAACACCAGTCAAAGATTCTCCAGAATATATCCATTCTCTTGAACCCATCACCCTAATGGTCCAAGGTCCTAGCACATCAGAACTTCGTTCTCCTTCTCTAAATCCTGCCATTGCTGTCGCACTTCAGCCATTTGCCGAGCTTGATACTGCAACAAAGAAACTTGCTTCCCAAGTCGAAGCTTCTCAAAGCCATCTAAAGCAACTGGCAAAAAATATGGTTTGCTACAAGGAAGCTTACGAGGCTGAGAAAAAGTTTAGAGAAACTTTGCACGACAAAGTAATCGATCAATTTCACGGTTATAAAATGGCACGATCCGAACTAATAAAAGGTGCTCTTTGCATAAAAAATAATCTGCAAATCACCCACATTGTGGATACTGAATTGCTGACAAACTCTCATGAAGAATAGTTGAATAAGCTCAAAGCTAACAATTCTACTGAACTAGCCACTAAAAAATCCAACTCCAGTAAGCTTCAAAATTCTCTCACTCTTTGTGAGACAAAAAACAAAGAGCTAACCGATGACATGGATAAATTGAAGAAGGATTTCGAAGCTGAAAAAGCTGCTGCCGTAGCTGCCGTCGAAGCTGATCTTTCAAAAAATATGCAAACAGCTATTAACGTCAGAAAAGAAGATGCAACCATTCTCCTTCTTCGAGAGCTTCACGCTGCTTATCCAAAAATGGACCTTACAAGTTTTTAGAATGATATCCCTGAAGAGAAACACCCAAGTGAAGCTTTTGAACCTGCTCTAGAGACATCGTCCTCTAAAGACGAATCATCCAAAGAAGAAGAGTCTTCTGATTAATCTTATCACTTTTTTTTGTCTTTGTCAGATTAGAAAATTTCTTTTTGTACCTTAAAGATTTAATCTAAATGACAAATGGTTTTTTACATTTTATCATTCTCTTTGCATATTATTCGATGTTAGATTTCAAAAACTAAATAATTACAAAATATATACTTACTACCTTGAATACGTTAACGAAATTGATGAATACAGTAGTTCTTTGACAAATTCTTAATGCGTTGTTAAACTTTAACTGCTCTTCGAAAAATTGTCAGTGTGCTATTAAGTGTTCACTTCGAAATAAAAGTGTAACGTGATTGTTAAACATGGTTGTTTCTTCGAAAAGTGTCATAAACACTTCAGAACATTCTACTCTTAACTAATCTCAAAGGTGATCAATCTTTGATGATTTGTTAAGATAGTATTCAAACATACGTAAACAACCATTGGCCAAATAACAAACTTTATTGATAATAGTGAATTATGTACACGGCGCCTCGTTAAAACCTTCCTGGGCCAACAGGAGAGGAAAGAGTGCGTCATTCATAACAAAAATTCCAAAGTATAAAAACATGTCTACTCCCAATAAAGCTTCAAGTGCTGGATATTCCACCGATGTTGAAGCATTTTCCCTTCGAAATCACAAAGTCGATAGGACCCCGGCTTAATTCTTTTCACAACTGTATAAGGCCTTTCCCAATTGGAAGCCATTTTTCCGAGGTTCTTCTCCTTTGTATGTAAGAAAATTTTTTGCAACACCTTATCACCTTCTTTAAATTATCTTCTCTTCAGCTTCGAATCATATCTACTTTTCATAAGAGTTCGATAATGAATTACATTCAAATGAGCTCGAACTCTTTTTTCCTCAATCAGATCCAAATTAGCCCTTCGAACTTCATCATTAGACCTTTCAGAATATTGAGATATTCTAAAAGATGACATTGTAGATTCAATAGGGCTGACTGCATCCATACCGTATGCCAAAACAAAAAGAGTCTCTTTTGTAGCCTCTCTTGGAGTTGTTCGATAAGCCCAAAGCACCTCTTGTAAATAGTTTGGCCATTTTCCAGCTGCTCCCAATAAATTATTCTTCAAAACATCTAAAATCTTTTGTCACCTCCACTTGTCCATTAGCTTGAGGATAAAAATGCGTCGAAAAACATTGTTGTATCCTTTAGAAATAAAAAATGCAGCCATTTCCTTGTAGCATTATCTGTCGTAATCTTCTTAGGAACCCCAAAACGATAACATATACTGTTTATGATAAATTTGATGACATCCTTTGCCTTTGTTCCTGATAACGGTTCTGACTCTGCCTATTTTGTAAAATAATCAACCGCTACAATTATCATTTATCTTCCCCCAGAAGCCATCGGCAAAGATCCCACCAGATCAATTCCCCACCTATTAAATGGTATTGCCTCGGATATAGACATAAACGGTGCTGCTGGTCTGTGAATAGCGTTGGCAAATCTCTGACAAGTATCAAAACCTCAGATTAAATTCCTAGACGTGATAAAGCTTTGAACCCACAATGAGCCGACCCTTCACCATCATGCAACTCTGACAATACTTCTTGTGATTTTTGTTTGCTTAAGCATCGTATTAATGGCATGCTCAATCCCTTTTATATAAAATCCCATCAAGTACTATATATCTGCATGCTTTACCCCTTAACTTTTTGGCCAGTTGTGAATCACTTGACAGTGTTCCTTGAGTAAAAAAATTAAGAATATTTGATCGCCAATCGCGTCGGGTTTCATCAGTGGTAAACAACTCTTCTATGCATTCACATTGGTTAGATTGAGTAACAATTGACGGATTTTTTTTGTAGCAAAATCCAAGGATATTCTTCCTTGTAAGAAACATTTGTTAAATAATCAGCCACCATGTTACTTCTTATCCTAATATATTCCACAACAACGTTGTCAAACATAAGCATTAAATTTCGAAGTTCCCGAAGATATAAAATCAAACGATCTTTTCTTGCTTCGGAAAATCCAGATATCTGATTTGCCAATAATTGAGAATCTGTTTCCAAACGTACTGAAGTTTCCCCACAAATTTTTACCAATCTCAAACCTGCCAAAGCAGCTTCGTATTCAGCTTCATTGTTCGAAGCATGCAAACCAAATTTAATAGATTGAATCATTATTTCTCCCGTCAGAGCTATTAACTGAACCCCAGCACTACATCCCGAAACACTAGATCCGTCATCTGTCCGAACAACCCACCTCGAATCAACAGGTATGACTTTTTCAGTTTCTTCCTCATCTGATCGGCTTGAATGTAATTCAACAAAAACATCTGCCAGTGCTTGCGCCTTTATTGTTGTTTGAGGTGTAAGAAAAATATCATAGTACTCCAACTTCACTGACCATTTGGTCATCCTCCCTGAACTATCAGGTCGCTGTAAAACATTTTTCAAGGGGAATGAAGTTCGGACTTCAATAGTATGAGCTTGAAAATACGGGCGCATATTTCTAGCAGCAATCACCAATGCTAATGCCAACTTCTCTAATTTCATATACCTATTTTCTACTGCCACCAAACTTTTACTAATGTAATACATCGGCTTCGGAACTCCTGAATCCTCACTAATTAACATTGCGCTTAGTGCAAAATCTGATATTGCGATATACAAAAATAATTTCTCCCCATTTTGAGGCTTTGACAGAATCTCTAGTGATGACAACAAATTTTTTATGTTTGTGAAAGCTGCTTCGCATTCCTATGTCCATTCGAACCTACCGGGCCCTCGTAACACTTGAAAGAAAGGAAAGCATTTAACGGAAAATCTTGAAATATATCGATTAAGTGCTGCTAACCTTCTTGTCAAAATTTGCACTTCTTTGATTGACCGAGGAGAATTCATTGTTATCAAAACTTTTAATTGTTCTGGGTCAGCTTCTATTCATTTTTCACTGATGATAAAACCCAAAAACTTCGTGATCGAACTCTAAAGTAGCACTTCTCAGGATTTAATTTCAACCTGATTGTTCTTAAATTCAAAAAGGCTCCCTCTAAATCATCAAGATGCATTTCATCCTTGGAGCTTTTTACTACCATGTCATCTATACATACCTCTATATTTCTTATGATCTGCGTAGCAAAATCTTTATTCATTAACCTCTGATAAGTGGCTCCAACATTCTTCAATCCGAAGGGCATCACTCTATAACAATGCAAGCCCCTATCAGTTATAAAAGTTGTGCATTCTTGATCTTTTGGATCCATTTGGATCTGATTATACCCTGCAAAAACATCCATAAAATTTAAATTTTTGTTGCCTGAAGTAGAATCAATCAACTGATCTATTTGAGGAACATGAAACAGATCTTTGGGACAACCTCTATTCAAATATGTAAAATTCACACACATCCTCCATTTCCCATTCTTCTTTTTGACTACCACCAGATTCGCCGTCTATGAATGATATTGTGACTCTCTTATGTGTCCGATCTTAGACAATCGATCCACTTCAGCAAAAATCGCTTCTGTTTTTTCTTAGGAAAACACTATTCTTTTCTGAATTACCAGCTTGACCTTCGGATCTATGGCCAAGCTGTGTTGAATCACCTCAATAGGTACTCCTGTACATCTTCTGCCCTCCCAGCGAAGACATCCAAATTTTGAAATAAAAAATCAAGCAATTGTTGACGTAGAAAAGAGGTCAATAAAGTTCCGATTCGAAGCACTTTTTCTTCCGAAAAAGTAAACTCCTCTATCTCTTCACTCGCCGTTAAAGACCTCCGGGTTTCCCTCAGATCATCAACCCTTTCTTCCAAATCTGAGGGTGCCCCTTCTAATTGTTATTCACGCATTAAATCTCCACTGCCAGATCCTCGGATCCGAAGTGTAGTGGTGTAGCATTTCCTGGAAACCTTCTGATCACCTCGAACAACCCCAACTCTATCTCCAACCACATACTCAAAGCACTGATGAACTGTAGACACCACCCCATACATTCTTGAAAGCCACAATCTTCCAAAAATAGCATTATAACTTGTGGGAAAGTCCACCACCACAAAGAGTACTTTGACCTTTTTCTTAAATGGTCATTTTCCCAAACTCACCTCACCTTCGAATTCTCCAACAACACGAGCTGTTACACCCGTGAATCCAATAATTGTTCGATCCGATTGAGAAATCCGAGGTGGATTTGTCATTCTGTCATAGGTGGATTTAAAAAGGACATTGGCAGAACTTCTAGTATCAATCAGCACACGTCAAATTTCGACGCCAGCCACCTCAGCTCCAATCACCACAGCATCTTCGTGTGGTCCTGCAGTACCTCTCAAATTGTCTTCATCAAACAAAATGAAGGGAATATCTTTCTTCCCATACAAGTGCGTAGACATCCTCCCTTCAATTTGAGTTGTTAAATTGATTATATGCCTTTTCCTCAAACTATCCGAGTTCTCAATCGTTGAATCGCCTCAAAAAATAGCCAACGATTCAAAAAACTTGTATAACTCCCGAACACGTCCCTTCTCCATAGATTTTTCTACTGCCATCAAAATTAATCTGTTCGGATCCTTTTCAACATACTCAGAAGAAGCATCAAACTGTTCAGCATGCGAATCCAAAATCATCAGCTTTTCAGCTGGCGGTGCAGCTTTCGAAGTCGACGCACCATTAATTTTTGATGCAGTCCCATGTGACTTCACATAAGTTAGGAGCTTTCCATTCTCAATCAAATATTGGATTTATTTCTTCAGAGAAATACAATCATTTGTATCATGTCCAATATCATCATGATATTTGAGAAATTTATTATTTCTCTCCTCTCTTGGTCTGCTGATGGGAGTCGGTTTCCTAAAATTTACAAAACTCTTAGTCTTATCCCAGATGACAGACACATTCTCTGTCAGATCAGCATAGTACTCTGGCTTGACCCATGTATTTGGTCTATGCTTGTTGTAAAAGTTAGATGGAGTATGATTTGAATAACCACCACTTTGAGGAAGCAAATTGTTGTTCTTCTGCCTCGACTACTGATTGCCATTGCCATTGTTATTACCATTCGAAGGTTGCCCCTAATTATTATCTGCATGTCCCAAATTTTTTGGAGTGCTGACTGGTCTGCCTCAAACTTTACTCGACTCCTTCATTTTGATATGGTCCTCAACTTGAGCCATCAAAGGTCCAAAAGTCAAGGCCCTTATCTTTGTCGTCTTATTAGCCAGATCCCCTGACATTAAACCTTGGCGAAAAGCTACCATCGTCACATTTTCCTCACCGTTGTCCAAACTAGCCTTGGTCAACACAAATCTCTTTGTATAGTCTTTCAACTTTTCTCTTGGTGCCTGCTTGCACTGAATAATGGTATCACCATTTGCTCTCATCTCTTTTCTTCTCACAAACTGCCTTCGAAAAGCAATATAATAATCTCTAAAATTTGATATGGACCCCTTCAGAATCTTGTTGTACCACTTAAGATTTGTTCCCTTAAAAGTCTGTGAAAATGCACGACACACAAGTCGGTCGTCATCTTTGAAATTCATCATATAATTCTTGAATTGTTCGATGTGATCATTGGGATCCTGCATCCCATCGAACTTTTCCACCTTTGAAATGTCGAAACTCGTCGGAAGCGCCATGGATCGAATTTCATCTGTCAACATAGAAATTCTCCAGTCAACACCTTGAACGAACTGATCATCAGTTCCCATTGTGACATATAGGTTCCTATCAGTTTCAGCATACTGATTCGAAGGATTTCCTTCATGCCAAATTGAAAGAGGAGCATTCTTAGATTTACTCTCCTTTTTATACTTCCTCGAATAATATCTATCAGATTCCCTTTTTGCAGAACCTTTGTGCCTCTTAAAACCCGAGGCTGAACTTTCGACCTCCTCGTCACTAGAAGTCTCTAATTTCTGTTAGTCATTTCTCTCATTTCGAGACGAATATTGCTCTTTAGGAGCCACAAAACGTGTTTTTTGTGCTTGGATTGAGCTTATCAATCATCAAAAGATCGATTTGATTGACCTTCACCCTTAGTCTTTTCTACTTCCTGTCTAACCTCGGATTTGAGCCTTCCTGAGAGTATCTCTTGTTCCCTTTGTTCATATTTCTCCTTCAATGTATTAATTTTTTCTAGAAGTTGATTCATTCGCGCCTCGATATCAGATTGAGCTCGGATCGGAGATGATCCATCAGTTCTATTTCCATCAGTTCTATTTCCATCAGTTTTCTCAGCATTCATCGCTGACTAGAGCGTAGGATTGTTTTCAAGATTCATTGTATGAATTTTAATCAAAGAATACAACTAGATGGTATCAATATTTAGAACAAAATAAGAGCACTGATTTTACGTCTCCAGTGAAGTCGCCAATTTGATGAGTTATTATTTTGCCTTAGTTAATTGTCAAGAGTGAATTCTAGAGAGAGAAAGAGCTAGAAAGTTTTTAGAGAGAGAAAGCTCAAGTACAAATGAGTTTCAAAGTAAAAAGTGTTCAACCCCTTTATTAGAGTAGTCTGGTCCTTTATATAGAGGAGCCAAGACTTAGTCTCAAACTGAAATTCGTTACAAAAAGTGGGCTAATTGTTGTTTCGTCCTCACTAATTACACATAGTTACAAATATCCTCTAAAACTTACATCAATTACAAATTAAGGACAAAACTTATATTACTTACAATTAAATCGTTAAATTTATATTATTTACAATTTAGTCCTCAAAATCCTATTTCCATATCATATACAGTGTGCCAAAAAGTAACCCAAAGAGTCTACTGTGTATTTCTTAAAATGTGTATGAGTCTAATATTAAATAACTCATATACATTTTAACACAGTCCATGCATTGCTTGTAACACCGATTTGGGTTCTTGTTTTGATTCTAATCATGACACTCTAACACCCCCGCTAGAGTTGGAGCATGAAGAATATGAATGCCTAACTTGTCAAACAAAAACTCAAACTCATGCTTGCCTTGTGATTTGGTAAAGGTATTTGCAAGCTGCGAATAAGTGGGCATGTGAGATGCACAAATAACCCCATCAAGTATCCATCTCGTAGAAAATGAAAATATACTTCAATATGCTTTGAACGCTCATGGAAGACAGGATTGTGGGCAAGATGTAAACCCGACTGACTATCAAGAAAACTTGTATAGCCCATGAGTGTGCGATCCCAAAATCCTTGAGCAAATCGTGCAACCACTTTAACTCACAAGTCAATCCCACCATAGAACGATACTCTACTTCAGCGGAAGACAATGCAACAACACTCTTTTTCTTAGTCGTCCAAGAAACATAGGAACCATCAAAGAACACCATCCAACCACTTACACTGCACAAAGTCTTAGGACATCCAGCCCAATCAAAGTCATACCAGCCTGTCAGAGTGAGATTACAACTACTCAATAAAAGAATTCTCTGACCCATGTTCCGTTTCAAATAATGAATGACTCGTAATGCATCTTGCCAGTGATCCTCCCGTGGTTTCTACAGAAATTGAGATAAAATATGTACCGAAAACAGATATATGGTTGTGTTAGAGTGTCAGGATTAGATTCAAAACAAGAACCCAAATCGGTGCTACAAGCAAGGAATGGACTGTGTTAAAATGTATATGGACTACAAGCAAGGCATGAACTGCGTTAAAATGTATATGGACTACAAGCAAGCCATGAAATGTGTTAAAATGTATATAGACTATTTAATATTAGTCTGATATACATTTTAGGAAATACGCATTCAACCTTTTGACACACTTTATATATACACTATAATGTATATATATGTTGTACAACTACATAGTCTAGGACGGTAAGTTTCAGATAATACATTAAAAAGAGATACAATTCTCTCAACATGGTATCAGAGCCCTAGCCTCCAAAAAATTTCTCCTTCGCCGACATTTTCTAGCATAGTTTTTATAGTCGATATATATCCGAACTTTGTTCTCTCGTGACCGACATATTTATGGTCTCATTCCTCGTGTCGACGTATTTCCGATGTAGTCTTGTTTGTTTTCTCATCATTGATATTTTTCGGTAGTTTTCATGGCAGACGAATTGCATTCTGCCCCTCGTTATTCTCAGTTTTTTGTACTTATTGTCACAAAAATGGTCATGAGAAATCTAATTGTTACGCCAAACATGGGTTACCTGTAAGCTAAGGGAAATGTCCAAGCAATACCCCCTGCATTATTGATATTGTGGGTTTATAATCACATGGCATGTGACGTCTCTTTATTGCACAATGTTACTGTTATGCCAGCATATGTAGTATTTTTGCCCGATGGTTCTTAGGTTAGTGCTACACATTATGGTAGTGTGCGTTTGTCTTGTCACTTGTCTTTGCATAATGTATTTTTGGTTCCCAAACTTACCTGTAATCTTTTTTCAGTATCCCACTTGACTGGTGATCTCGACTATATTGTTTAATGTGTTAAGTTTGATTGTGTTATTTAGGACTGATGATCAGGGACTGTGATTAGACTAGGTGAGCGGAGAGGTGGAATTTACTACTTCAAAGGTGATGTAAATACCAAAGTTTGTAGTGCTTCAGTGGTTGATAGTGATGCTGAGTTGTGGCACCGTAGGTTGGGAAATTTTTCTCAACTAAGATAGTTAAGTCTTTACCTAACACACGCGTGTGATGTTTATTTTCGAGCTAAACAAACTAGTGAATGTTTTTATAATAATGATTCTAAAGTGAGTGCTTATTTTGAAATAATTCAATGCGATTTATGGGGTTATTATTATACTTTGTCTTCCTGTGGTGGGTGATATTTTCTCACTGTTGTTGATGATTACTCCTGTGCGGTATGAGTTTATTTGTTGGATGAGAAAACAGAAGTAATTTCCATGCTTTTATATTTTCTCGTAATGGTTAAGAAACAATTTAATGGGGTTGTTAAGACAGTGCATTGTGACAATGACACTGAATTTTTATTTGTGCGCCGTGTTTTGATGAGTTGGGTATTGTTTTTTAATCTTCATGTGTGGGTACTCCTCAGCAGAATGGTAGGATCGAACGAAAACATAAACATAATTTTGAATGTTGCTCGTGCTCTCAGGTTTCAGGGTAACTTACCCATTAAATTTTGGAGGAGGGGAGTGTGTATTGACTGTTGGGTATTTGATTAATCGAACTCCTTCTCATTTTTAGGTCCTAAGACTCCATTTAAGATGATTTTTGGTGTACATCTTGTTTTCTCTTAGCTTTGTGTGTGTTATGTGTATGATCGGAAGTCTAAGGGTGATAAATTTTTGAATTGTAGTCGTCGATGTGTTTTTCTAGGATACCGGTATGGCAAAAAGGCCGGAAAGTATATGATTTTGAGAGTCAAGATTGTTTTGTTTCCCGTGATGTGAAATTTTTTGATCATATAATTCTATTTGCTTTCTGTTTTTGTGCTCTCTGAGTTGGGTTGTCCTGAGACTGGGGTCGCTGCACTCCTACTACTGCTCCAGAGTTTTGGGAGGAGGTCGAGGAGGACTCGCCGATTGAAAAGGGGGAATCGTTGGATGGCGGCGTCCCTGTGGTAGCACCGATTTGGGTTCTTGTTTTGATTTTAATCTTGACATTCTAACACACACAAAAAACATAATTCTCAAGTTCAAAACAATTTTCAGATTTTATCCAATTGAATTTTTGGGAAAACCACCAAAGCATTTCAATCTCAAACTATTACATACAAGAATTCATAAATTATCCAAAAATGAAAGACTATTCCCATCACATTTGTTTTTTAGCATCCAAATTGCATGCAATTCTGTAACTCGAAGAAAGTTGTTTTTTAGCAACTAAATTAACACAATTTCGTAACTAGAACGAAATTATTTTTCAAGACTTATTTCAAAACCCAACAACAAATAGTTATGCAATTAAAAAAGAATTAAAAAATATCTTTTACAGATCTAGTTTTGTCCATATAAAATAAAACAAATGATATTTTTAAATCTTTTTGGAACTATAATTCGAAAAATGCTATTTAAAAACACACACACAAAAAAAAATTATCATTTTTTTTATCACAAATGGTTCTCCAAATTATATAATTCCTATATTTATTCGAGGCTTAAATCGCTGCTTCGTCCCTCGACTATCACGTTTTTTTTTCCATTTAGTCCCTCGACAAAAAAATCATGGGTGAGAATCCCTTAACTATCAAAAATCTATAATTTCAGTCCCCGCGCGTGGTTTTTGTCGTGGTGGTGCCACATATCACCATAGTTAAATGGTTTTTGTTTCATAGATAGTCCCTCGACTTTTAATTCCACTTTTACCCTTTCAATTTAATATTTTTTCAATTTTTATTTTTATTTTTTCTCAAAACAGAGTATATCCAAATTTGTTATACTCTGTTTCCTTTTCTTTTGTTTTTCGTTTCTTTTTCTAAAAGAAAGATTGAAAGACCTAAACTCTACATGAACTCGAAAAACTCGAACTCGACATGATTAGATTCTTTCCTTCTTTTATTTGGTTTATGGTTTTCAATCACTACATTACTATTATGCTCTGCATTCTCAATAGAAGCCTGAACGATTTTACGAGCATCCAACCCCCACAATTTTATAAACTCAATACGATTTACATAACTTTCTAGATCATTTATTGTGATTTTACTACTATCAATTGATTTTTGCACTAGATTTCAAATCCCCAGCTCCAACATCAAATCTATCCAAAACTTCGATCAAACTCGCGAGTTTATCATCTTAAAGCTAGTGATTTCATCATTTGACCTTCCATTGCTACCAATTCTACTGAAATCACCACCCCACAAAAAATGCAAACGAGAATCCAACAACAAAGACCAATACATAAGCTGGAAAAACAGAAGTAGCTGTTTCGTTTTCTTTTTCTGCAGAAGCTTATATAGTAGTATACAGACGTATAACAAAGCTTTTGTTTCATTGTAAACTGCAATTGTTTGCGATGCTTAATTTGATAGCTTCAGCAGAGGAAGAAAAAACTAAGCATCATATACTTGCCTTTTCTTTCTTGGTCTTACATGTTTTATGTTAGTGGTGTACATCTTCGAGACTTACTTAGATTTGCATCAACATATTGCTCTTAAGCTGCCAACTCTGCCAACAATTTGGAAGGAGTAATTAGCCAAGACAATATATTTTCTTCATCAAAAGTGTTAGATACGCACACCCATATGTTTGCATCAAGGGTGAAGCTATTTCCCCCATAAAATTTATTATTTCCTCCACCATTCATAAAAAAACCCATCTTGTTATTTCCTACATAAAGGAAAATCCTAATTTATCCTTGTTTTAATTTTACACTAAAAACCCAAATTTCTCGAGTAACTATCCACGTTGACCTCATCTCTTCTAACCCTAAAAAACCCTAGCTACCAAACAATTTTGAAGCAGTTTCTGGAGTTCCAAAAATAAAAATCTATCGTTAATCTTATTTTTATTTTAAATATATGGGTTGACATATCGAATAAAATCTCTTTTTAAATCTATGATTTTTTTTTGCATAATGAGTTATAGGAACTCTATATGCAGAAAAAAATAAATTGTTCATCGTTTAATCGAGTTCCTGCATATCGAGTTACCAGTTTAATCGTTTTTTAATATCAATTTCTGGTTTAATTGTTTCTTTCCTGTATATTGAGTTCAAAATATGTTTTTTTTGTGGTTTGATTAGTGTCTGTTGATTGGGTTCTTTTTTAAAATATTATATGTGATTCGGAGTTCCTAACTTAGAATCACATGCTTTTTTTAAAAAAAGCATGAAATTCGGAGTGGTCGTCTCGGAACTACATGTTTTCTTTTTAAAAAACATGTAATTTTTGTGACTAATCTTAAACATTATTGAGTATTTATGTTTTTAGGTTTAATTTTAGAAGTTAAATCATATATGGTGGTTGTAATTTATCTTAATGATGTGTTTGTTGTAATAAGGGTCGAAAAGTAGATAGTGGCATCAAATTATAAATTTGAAAGTAAATAAAGGGCAAGAAGGTAAAAACAAGTGTTCAGTGTTTTATTAAAAATTTAAAATGGAGGAAATAGTAGATTTTATGGATGAAATAGCTCCGCCCTTGCATCAAATAGTTTAGATTCTTCTACTTTTTTGCTCAACAATCTGGCTAGCGTTGTTCTCCCTAAGCCGAGCATACCGACGAGAGGAATCACACAAATACTGCTCGAATTTTGGGAAATCATATTTAAAATTGTTGAAACGTCATCATTTATGCCAACGATTTCGTAGTTGTCAAGAAAATAATCAGTCTCTACAATTCTATTTTCCACGTATGTTGTATGAACAAGATTTAGATCACTAGACTCCATCCTAATCTTATTGAATGTCTCGTTAATATATTTTAAGTTATGTGCCATTTTGGAACGAAATAAGATTGGGTTATAAGCAGAGAAAAAACTGCTTACTTTCTTCACGTGGCTTTGCATATGTATCTTCCGACGTAGGAGCTCGTAACCAAATTCATCTAAAACGTCTTCAGCATCGTAAGCCAATCTTGGAGTTTCTGCATCCAGATTTGTATTGCCTTGCTCTTGATCTGTTTTTCTCCAACATCATGTAGTAGAGCTTGAATAAACAGCAACGACTTAACAAGTTTCTCGAGATCTTGTTTGAAACCTCAGAGCAAGGTGATTTCTTGAGCAGCAAGTGAAATCACCTTCTCCAGAATTTGTTCCACGACAAAAGCAGTTAGAGCTACAACAAAGGTCTTTCAATCTTCCTTTAAGAAAAAAGAAACGAAAAAGAAAAGAAAAGGAAAACAGAGTATATCAAATTTTGATATACTTTGGTTTGAGAAAAAATAAAAATAAAAAACTATTAAATTGAAATGGTAAAAATAGAATTAAAAGTCGAGGAACTATATATCAAACAAAAACCATTTAACTTTGGTGACATGTGGCAGCACCAGGATAAAAACCACGCCGGAGACTGAAATTATAGATTTTTCATAGTAAAAAATTCTCACCCGTGATTTTTTTGTCGAAAGACTAAATAGAAGAAAGACTTTGGCTAAATTAGGACCGCTCGCGATAACCAGCCCCAAAATGTAAAAGCGTACCAAAATTATCTTCTTACCCCATCGGTTGAAATCTTCTCAATCGGCGGAGAAATTTTATCCAACGGATGAAAAGAGTTCAACCGACATATATGAGAAATGTTCAACCGTGGAGATAATGCTAAAATAATAAAAGTTCAACACCTCATTTTTTTTATGACTGGTTAACACTTTTTTAACACGAATTTAGTCAAAACATTAACCTTTTTAACACAAATTTAGTCAAAACATTACAGAAAACGTATTTAAGCCTTTATTCGATCAAGTGCCGGTCCAAATATATTTACTAATCATTAAGACTAAAACCGACACATTTTGTATTTTGTACTTTTATATTTTAAATGTAATCAAATTTTGCAGCAAAATGAGCTCTTAACAAAAAAAAAAAACAGCAAATTCTGAAGCCTCTACCGAAACCTGTGCAGAGAAAACGAGAAGGTAGAGAAAGCGAGGTTAGTGATGGAAGCAAGACTATCGGCAACTTTAGGTCTTCCATCTCCAGACCACAACCATCATCTTCCTCTTACAGATTTCACTTCTCTCTTCACTCACCTAACCCAAAACCCTAAATCTCTCTCACCCAATCCCCAAATCAAACACATTTCCTTCCCTTCCCGCAAATCCAATGAATCCACCATCCCTCCCTTCGCATCCACCGCCGTTTCAATCAATCCACCAACCAACCCTAAATTCTCCAACTGGTTCAAACCACAAACCACCAAAAACAACCCTAGAATCCAATCTCTTATGAAGAATCTATCCGTTTTCGAACGAGCTTTAATCGGCGCCGGCGGAGGAGGAATCGCCGGCGCATTTACTTACGTATGTCTCCACCCGCTCGATACAATCAAAACCAAGATGCAAACCAAAGGCGCATCTACGATGTACACCAGCAGTTTCGACGCTATAGTCAAAACCTTCCAATCGAAAGGAATCCTAGGGTTTTACAGCGGAGTATCCGCCGTCATCGTCGGATCCACCTTCTCCTCCGCCGTGTACTTCGGTACATGCGAGTTCGGTAAATCGGTTTTATCAAAACTACCTAATTACCCCTCCGTACTGATCCCTCCTACCGCTGGCGCGATGGGCAATATCGTTTCCTCGGCTATAATGGTACCTAAAGAACTAATCACACAAAGAATGCAAGCTGGAGCTACAGGACGATCATGGCAGGTATTACTCAAAATCCTTGAAAAAGATGGGTTTTTAGGATTATACGCAGGTTATTCAGCTACATTGTTAAGGAATTTACCTGCTGGTGTGTTGAGTTATTCTTCGTTTGAATACTTGAAATCTGCTATGTTAAACAAAACTAATAAATCCCAGTTAGAGCCTGTTCATAGTGTGTTGTGTGGTGCATTGGCCGGTGCTATATCTGCCTCTTTGACCACGCCACTTGATGTTGTGAAGACGAGGTTGATGACTCAGTCTGTGTATAGTGGTGGTGTTAGTGCTACTGTTAAGCAGATATTGATGGAGGAAGGGTGGGTTGGGTTTAGTCGAGGAATGGGACCTAGAGTTGTGCATAGTGCTTGTTTTTCTGCTATAGGCTATTTTGCTTTTGAGACTGCTAGGCTTATGATTTTGAATAAGTATTTGGAGAAGAAGGAGATGATCGAAAAGGATCCTGTTGGTTCGGATTGAATTTGAATAAGGACTTAGGTTCTCGATTTTGTTATTCTATGAAGGAAAATTATGTATGGAATTTGATTATATTTTTTCTATATTATATTTCTTCTGCATTTTTAGTGATTTGTTGTTCTATATTGTATTGGATTCGATTTGATATAAAGATTTTCGCCAGTAATTTACAAATTTCACCGATTAATTTACAAATTTCACCGATTACTTTTAGAACTTTTATGAAGTTGGAGGCTAAAAAATCACTAGTTTTGAGTCAAGTTAGTTTTTTCCGTTTTTTATTACTTTTCACGTTTCCAGACATTCAATTGTTTAGGAGGTATTAGTAAAAGATTGGAAGCCAGATGTGAAAAAAAAAAATCTAATGTTTTTTTTACCAAATGTGAGAATTTTTTTCGCAAACAAATCTAAAATTGTAGTTGTCGATACAAATTGAACGAAATGAATTAGCTTGTTACAAACTCGCGGGAAGTTCATAGGAAGGAGAAGTCGTAACATGAGTCCACTGTAACATGAGTCCACTGAATCTTATCATTTCACGGGAGGAGAAGTCGTAACTAAGAAGTTTTTGGAAAAAGTTTTTAAAGTCAAACAATGTTTTGACGACTTATCTCGTATTAAAGTAAATTGTTGTAGAGAGAGAAGCTCTACATTTTTAGAGAGAGAAAATATATTTGTTTATCAATCATCTTTTTTAACAGGAATAGGTTAAAAAAGAATAACGTGGTGCTTTTATAGTATAACAGTAGGTCCAACAAGTCTTACAACTTGATAATTGCATAATCAGTCCTTACTTCTATTGTTTGCTTTAAATTAGTCTTTGTCTACATAATTAACAATCTTTCCTAAATAAACTTTCTTCTTTGCAATAAACTCTCTAACCTTTCATTCTCCCTTATGAGTAGTCCCGTCCTTGTAAAAATGTTTTTAGCAATGACTGTTATGTATCCTTCGAACTGTTTCCTATATTTAAGTCTATTCGAAAATTTCATTAAAAAGTTGCTTCTTAACATTCTTTTGTCCAACTAAAATTGTGTGCATTCCTAAGTACTTGAAAGAAAGGTGCACACTTATCCGAGGATCGAGAAATAAATCTGTTCAACGCTGCTAACCTTCTCGTCAATATATGAACTTTCTTGATATTTCGAGGAGGAGTCATTGTTGTTAGAGCTTTTGTCTCGATTCCCCTTTCACTTACCACATAACCGATAAACTTTCCCAATCTAACGCCAAACGTACATTTTTCCGGATTTAACTTTAACTTGACATTTCTCAAGTTGTTAAAAGCCTCTTCCAAATCAACAAAATGATCTTCATCTTTCAAACTCTTAACCAGCATATCATCAATGTAAACTTCCACATTTCGCCCAATTTGATCCGCAAAAATTTTATTTACCAAGCGCTGATAAGTTGCTCCCGCATTCTTCGGATAAAATGATATCAATTTGTAAAAATACAAACCTCTCTCAGTAATATATGAAGTGTTTTCTTCATCCCTCAAATCCAACCTGATCTAATTATACCCCGCATATGCATCCTTAAAATATAACAACCGGTTTCCTGATATAGAATCCACTAGCTGATCAATTCGATGCACTGGGAAAGGGTCATTTGGGCAAGCTCTATTCAGATTCGTGAAATCCACACACATTCTCCATTTACCATTCTTCTTCTTTACCAACACTGGATTTGAAGCCCACAAAGGATATTATGACTCTCGAATATGGCCTATCTTAACAACCGCTCAATTCTGTAAGTATTGTTTCAGATTTCTCCTGAGAAAAATGTCTTTTTTTGTATGATAGGCCTTACATTGTTCTTGACTGACAGCTTATGATAAATTATCTCCGGGGGCACCCCTGTTACATCTTCTGCACACCAAGAAAACATGTTTAGCTTTGTAGATAAAAACATAATCAATTTTTCCCTTAACTCTAAATGAAGATTTACTCTAATCTTTAAAACTTTCCCATCAGGATATTCATAATCTTCATAATCATTATGAGGCACCAAAAGTTCGAGGGACTCTCTTGGATAATCAAAAGGCATTATTTTTTGGAGAGTCCCCTTTAGCTGTTATGCTTCTCTGTCTCACTCCCCGAGCTTGCTTTGAAGATAAAGCAATCCGGTAACATTCTATGGCCATCTTCTGACTGTTATTTATCGTTCCAATATTATTTCCCACCACGTACTTTAAACGTTGATGAACCGTAGATATAACACCATGCATCTTTTACAACCATGACTTTCCTAGAATATCATTGTAAGACGTTGGAGCATCAACCACTATAAACAAAATTTCGACCACTTGTTTGAAAGGCCCTCGGCCAAGCTCCACTACACTCTTGGATTCTCCGACAACTTCTGATGTCGCCCCCGTGAAACCCACAATAGTTCTATCCGACCATCGAATTACGGGGGGATCAGTAATTCTCCTGTAAGTATTCATGAACAAAATATTGGCGGAACTGCCAGTGTCAATCAAGATCTTCTACACATGATCACTAGCTATTCCCGCGCCAATTACCATTGCATCTTCATGTGAACCTGCCACATTTCGTATGTCATCGTCATCAAAGCAAGTAATCGGCAAGGAAAGATGATGCATCTGTGATAAGGCTCCTATCATTCTTACCCCTAGGATGATGATAAGTTTCACATTCGATCTTTTCATTATCGTTTTCCCTAAGGATTTCGGAACGAAGATATCCCAGTGTCGCTTCTTTTGCAGCCTTTAATTTTTCAATTTTTTTCCAACAACTCATTTCTTCGAGCCACTAAAACCGATTCATCTAAAATTTCCCCAGCACACTCACCATCATGCCTTTAAAAATCCATATTACGATAATTGTTTCCTACGAGATTCTCCTCGCAATTGTTCATGTCTAACTCCTCCTACTCTTCCATCACTTTTCTTAAGTCAATTCTGGTTTGGGAAAATGATTCCGGGTACCAACCGAGTTTCCCACAGACGTCGCCAATGAAGCGGTAAGAAGATTTCGTCGGGGGTGTAAGAGTCAAACAATGTTTTGAGGACTTATCTCGTATTAAAGATTACTTAGTAAATTTCTCTATAGAGAGAAGCTCTACACTTTTCGAAAGAGAAAATATATTTGTTTATCAATCATTTTTTTCTCAGAGTGGTGCTTTTATAGTACAATAGTAGGTCTCATAAGTCTAACAACTTGATAATTGCATAATTAGTCCTTACTTCTATTGTTTGCTTTACACTAGTCCTATTCTATTACATAATTAACAATCTTTCCTAAATAAACTTTCTTATTTGCAATAAACTCCCTCACCTTTCATTCTCCCTTATCAGTAACAAAGTTTCTGTAGGTGAATCTGCGGAAGGATCATTATCACCTTATCATTTAGAGGAATGAGAAGTCGTAACAAGATTTACGTATGCAAACCTGTCAAACAGAACGACTAGAGAACTTTTAAAACAACACGGGAAGTTGGTAGGTCTTGGTCTTCCGCTTTCCTAAGTAGCGATATCGTGTACATCTAGTTTTGCATATGTAAACTATTTGTGTCTGTGTTATCGATGCAAACAACGAACCCTAGTGCGGAATGTGCTAAAAATATTAATCAAAATCGTAAGTTTTCATCGATCTGGAAACAGATTTCGATGTAAGCTTGTTGTGACTCTCGGCAAAACATAGAGACTAGTGGTGAACAATATTAAATCCATGACTATCCATTTTTTTACAAATAATACTTCGACTAAAATCCGTTTGGTAGAAATCTTTTAACTATCCATTTTTAGACATATAATCTTTCGACTAAAATTTTTATAGTGTTAGTTTTTATTATTCGCATTCGATAAAATTAATCTTAATATCCGGCGTATGTATATTTAAAGAATTGATTTTGTAAAAAAATAGATAATCACTAACTTCGTCGAAAATAAATATTGAAGAAACTTCTTATCGAAACAAAAACTATCACCGAATAATTCTCAGAGAGAAAATTTTATGTCTAGAAAATAGATAAAAGTAATAAAATTAAACCAACTTGTGGTATAAAACCAAAGTTAAAAATGTTAAACAAGAGAAATTATTACTCAAAATCCAAAATCTGATATTGAAAAATAAATAATCAAAAGATTAATTAATTAATGTCCAAAGCCGAATTTAGACATTAAAAAGTAAAAACCCCTACTTTTTGTCATCTTACTTTTGTTTACGAAACTCGCAATTGAACCAATAATAGACGTTTTTTAGAAAAAATGAAAAGGCGAGGATCAAAATAGAATAATTTAGAAAAAGGTACTTAAAATCACCAACTTAACTGTCATCTTCCCGCTAAAATTTATAACAACCATTCATTGTCCAGCTATTTAGGTACATCTGACAACAATTAATTTTCCAATATTAGGTCCTCATTTTATAAATAAATTTCCCTTTTTCTTCTTCCTTTTTGTTTCACCTGCAATTTGGAGATTTGCTGGTGGATCTTTAACTTCAAGCCCTTTTTCTTATCAATGGTATGGACTATTCAGATCTTTTTATTAACATTTGTTTGCGATTTTGTTGTTTCTCCCTTAACATCGACCTCAAAATACCGAAAAGTGAAGAGATAGGTTTATTTTTTTCAACATTTTATCTGGTTTGTTTTGTTTCGCTAATGTAAAGATACCGAAAATTCTAGATTATATTCAGGTGTACAAAGTTTTGAAATGAATAATAGATAAATCTGTATTCTTCATATCCAGATTTCAGATACAAATTTATATCTAAATCTGATTTTTTTGGGGTTTAATTTATATAATTTGAAACCAGTTCATTTTGAAAACTGTATTTGTTTTTTTTTTTTTTTTTTGTGTTTTTTATGCCTATAAATTTTGAATTTTTAATGAATCCGAACAATTTATCTGAATGTAATTTATTTTTCCTGAAATTCTAGGCTGCTAAACAACCAAACCCTAGACGGCGTCCCCTAGAAACATGTGGGGTTTCAATGCTAGCAATTGCCAACATTGCTTACAAGAAAAGCCAAGATCATAATGGAACACTTGCTTGGACAACAAGAAACCTAGTTACTTCATTTTCTCCAATTATAACCACAATCCAATCTCCCCTACTAACAATCCTCTTTTTCTTCGACGACAACCTACTCGCAATTGAAGAGATACTCGAGACCATTTTCCCATCCTTCAACTATTTTTTCAACAAAGTCGACGATGTACTAAGCAAAGCAGAAACAGCACCTCAAAAAGTTGACGACATTGTCAAAAACTTTGGTCGGGTTTCGTTACTAAATTGGATATTACTAAATATCATTTCTTGGTTAAGCTTTATAGTGTCTGCATTGAGTCAATGGAGAGACAACAACATAAACGAAAAAGAAATCAGGGTTTGTAAAAGTTTCGGTGAAAACAAAGGTTCGAGAAAAGGAAATGAGCAGGATTGTAGTAAGAAGGCTACATATAGAGAAGTTCTTGAGAAAGGGACAAAAGAAGATAGTGTTGATTCGGAAAAGGCTACTTTCAAAGAAGTTCTTGAGAAAGCGATAAAAGAAGATGGTGCTGATTCGGGAAAAGAAGTTGTTCTTGATAAAGGGATAAAAGAAGACAGTGCTGATTTGAAAAAAGAAGTTGTTCGTGAGGAAAAGGAAATTGTTCGCGAGGAAAAATACAGTGAAGACAGTATAAAGAGAGGTGATCCAATTCTTGACTTGTTCGAGTCAGGATGGATTTTGAGTGCAATGAAGGGTAAAGGAAGTTCAAATTCACGTAAAGTTTCGCCTTCTGGCTCCTATACACAAACCTAACAAAAAACAAAACTCTTTTGTTGTAACCTAGGTTGTAAGTGCTTAAATCTTTCTATACCTGCAGTGAATATGTCTATAGCAAATTTAAATCGACTCGTACAAAGTTTGAATTTTTTATTGTTGTTGGCAGTCGATTAAAATATCGTATGATGTCCCATGTTCAAATGTTGTCCAGCTATTTGAACTCGTGTTCAATTTTGCTTATTTCAACGAGATTTGAAGTACTCTGGTGTCTGGCTCACCTCAAATTTCTGTATAGAACTAATATGATCCCAAAGTTAAAACAAAGCTAGTGTATTAACAAAAGCTACCAAGAACCTTTTCAGGTTCATACTAAATTATCATATTTTAATATTGTTTCAGCAAAACTCGACATGAATCTATATAAGTTCAAGCTTGATTTAGATTTCAAACCCCTACCAAATCAAGCACAGCTTGATAAGAAATTCAAGCTTATGCAAAGGTTCAAGCTCGAATTTGAAAGAGCCTTATTTTTTAAAATAATCTCCTTGTTTAGAGACCCCTAAACGTAATTGATACTTTGCACATTGACGAACAAATGGCAGGCAGAAAATTTTCTTATTAAGACCGCACCCTTTAATTACAAAAAAGAAGTTATAAGTTCACTTCACACTTTTGTAAGAAAACATGTATATTTTTCTATTTTTGACTTACAGACAATTAGTACATTCTATTCTCCACATCCTGTAAAAATCAGTAGCCGTACGTATTCACGATCCGATTCTCTCAAGATTTTCCAACACAGTTTTCATTCTTGGTCGAATTTCTGGGTC
Source organism: Limnanthes douglasii subsp. nivea (assembly GCA_036936605.1). Lineage (NCBI taxonomy): Eukaryota > Viridiplantae > Streptophyta > Magnoliopsida > Brassicales > Limnanthaceae > Limnanthes > Limnanthes douglasii. The sequence continues at coordinate 274,339,230 of JAUPFV010000002.1, forward strand.
TCCTTCAGTACAAGCAATCGCGATTTGGAAAACAGCGAGTACTTCTTTCTTGGCGTGTACTTCTTGTAACAACATTGAATCAACCATATCGGATAACGGATTCTCTTCTGCGAATCCTTTTCTCACCCACTTAACTAAATCAAGAACTTCGGCAGAAGTTGAAGTCGAGGTTGTTGACGACAATTCAGGAGATTTTCCTGTCAATAACTCAAGTAAGATTACTCCAAACGAATAAACATCCCATTTCTGAGTCGGTTTACTAATAAGGACTCGAGCTTCTGGTGCACTGTAGTTGTTAGAGCGTTGTGGTTCGACCGAGCTGATGTAAGGGAGAGCGCCGCCCATGAAACCACCGGATGACGAGGGGTTTTTATTGTTGTTGGCTGTGATGGTGATGAGACGGTTTAGGCCGAAATCGGATATTAAAGGTTGGAAGTCGGCGTTGAGGAGGATGTTAGTTGGTTTTATATCTCCATGGACAAATTTTCGAGGGCTGCATTCGTGTAGGTAGGCTAACCCACGGGCTGTACCTTTTGCAACTTTAAGACGTGTTGACCACGAGAGATTTGGCGATGGCTGACCGTTTCTTCCTGCAGATAAAAAAAAGGTTCATTAGTTGGTCTTTTGAAGTTAGAGGTGTCGAAGTCTTGTCTTATCTAGAAATATATGTGTTTGGGCAAGAATTAAAGTTAAAAAAGCTTTACAAATACAATCTTTTTAAAGAATATAATATAGTATCGTCAATAAAATAATTTTGAAACAATTGAAATTAAAATAAATAATTTTCTTTTCTTATCTTAGGACAATAGAGATAAGTACAATAGCAGCAACAAAAAGAACCTACCGAACCCACTTTGTGCAAGAAAATTCAAGCAATAGAGAATAATTGCACCTTAACGGCAGAACAAAGCAATAGAAAGACAATAAAAGAACAACAAACTTTCTACACAAAGATGCCTTTACTTTCACTAAAAGTATAGCAAAAGAAGAAAGGACAGACAGGCAAACAAAAACAAAGAATCTCACTCAGTGCATGGAATATTAAATTCAGAATCAGAACTCATGAACTTCCATCTACTACTTTATTATTACTTATAGGTTTAGCGTCAACCCTATAGTGCAAGTGTGAATGCAATAAACAACTTAGATCAAGATCCAGGATATGCAGGAATAAAAAAAAAACTAAAAAAAACTAAAAAAAATTGTCTTGACTAGGGAGTCGAAAGCCTAACACCAAACAAGGCCTAACCATTTAGAATAATTTATTGCACCATTGATGATGATTGAGATTTAGTACATGGTAAAGTCCCTACATCATTGACTCTACATTAACCAGTCCACTCATGATTATTTAGTCTGGTCTGGTGTTTTGTTCATCAACATGAGGGAGGGACCTACACTATTGAATGAACTTCATCTAGAACTGTGAACTTAAATAGTGTTACCCCACTACAAAGGAAAGAGTTAAGAGTCCTACAACCAACATCTTTGTTGAAATCTTTGGAATACTAAAAGAATATTTCAAACAAAAAAGTCTTCCCATTTTTCCATACACCCAAGATTATGGCCCGGTTCGGTAAGGGTTCCGATCGAACCAGACCGGACTGCTAAGCTCGTCGGTTCCGATCGAACCGCGACCGGACTTTTATATTTTTGGTTCAGTTCGGGTCGGTTCCATTCGGTCCGATTTTGAATCGATCCGTTTAAATTCAATCCCGTTCTCGGTCCGGTTCGGTTCGATTCCGATTCCATAATTATTAACATCCCTTCCCAAAATCCAAAAGAATAAGCCTTATTTTAACGTTAGAAAAGAAAAGTTGATCTGAAGAATCATTGTGGTAGGGCATGTTAATAAGTATAGCTCTATTTAATCTATTTACTGCACGTTCAAGCCTCCAGCGCTTACTAGTTAATATTATCAATAGCATCGTTAAACCAATCCTTAATACTATTAATATTCCAACTTGAACAGTCCCTGTCCCCTAAAGAATTCACCTAACTCAGTTCTCACAACCAAAAATGATAATCGGACAACTCCGAATATATAAAAAAACTAGCTCGAAATAGAATATTTATTTCGACAAACTTGTTAATAAGTTAATGTAATATAAAACCAAAAACATGATTGAACTGTTTCATTCTATACTAAGACGTAATTACTTAACAAATAGAACAAACACATGCACTCTGTAAATGTTCTACTGCAGAAACACAGCACTACATAGAGTTTGATTTTGATACACTGAATATGAAAACCGAATGTATAAGGTGTATTACGACTCCGAATTCTCTTAGAAATATCTATATTTAGCTAACCACTAATTTTACACTCCCTGAGATGTACTAAAATGACTGATGTTGATGAGTTAGCTAAGAGTTCAGTGCTATTTCTAAAAGCCAAACATGAATATAAAGATAGAGAATAGCTAACATACCTCTAAGTGCATTAGCCAAGTTTCCATGAGAGATGAAATCAGTAATGAGAAGCTTTTCGTCAGGAGCCCAATAATAAGCTCGCAATCTCACAACATTTGGATGTTTAACTCTCCCAATAGCTTGCATTTCCGCCGCGAACTCCTTATACCTTTGTTCACCACCTTCACCTAATCTCCTTACAGCTACAGGAACACCATTTCCAAGCACAACTTTGTACACAATCCCTAGCCCGCTTTTTCCCAATACATACGCAGATGCTCTTAACAGCTCGTCAAGCTCGAAAACAAAGCCTTTATCAATGGCAACAAGTTCTCCTTCTGATTTAACTCTCCCTCCTCCATCGGATTTCACAGTTTCCTCGAATTCTGAGTCGTCGTCGGTGTTGTTGTTGCTGCTATGGAAATTGTTAATGCAAGGGCAGGAGAAGAAATTCCGGTGACCAGAATTAGTACTGCTGTTGCCGAGTTTTTCTTTTCCGGTACAACTGCATCCGTTTCCGTCTGAATCTGAGTCTTTCTTTTTCCAGTATAGGTAGACGATGATTAAACCTATTGAGGCAACTGCAGCTGCATCGGCTACCGAAATCAGTACGATTGCACCAGGACTTAATCCGGTGCCGGAGTTACGAGTTGGATCCGGAGTCGAATTCTGAGTTCCTTTAGGTGAATTCTGTTCTAGATCGTTGCAGGTTTTCTGTAGAGGAAACCCGCAGAGAAGAGGATTGTTGAGGAATGCGGTTGGTCCTTGGTTAACAAAAGATCCTGATTGAGGAATTTCGCCGGTGAAATTGTTGTTCCTGAGGTCGAAACTCACTGTCACCGGCAAATTCCCTAACGATTTAGGTATTTCACCGGAGAAACGATTAAACGAGAGATTAAGAGTACCGGATAGAGATTTGAGCTCGCCGATTTCGCTAGGGATCGAGCCGGTGAATTCGTTGGATGAAAGATCAAGCTGGATTAAATTAACCTTATCCGACCAGATTCCTGCAGGAACCTCGCCGGAAAATTTATTGTCGGCCAGAATTAACCGCTGTATCTGTTTGCAGTTTTGGAGACTCGCCGGGAGAGAACCAAAGAGAGAATTGTTTGAGAGATCGAGGTTTTGCAGCCTAGGTAGGTTACAGATCGAAGGAGGCAACAAACCTGAAAGATTGTTACCGTAGAGGAACAAACTATGAAGCGAAGTGGCATTAAAGAGTTGAACCGGGATTGAACCGTGGAAATTATTGCTGTGGAGGTTTAACCGCCGGAGATAAACAAGCGAACCGAGCTCCGACGGAATGTAACCCCGGAGATTCTTCCCGGACATTCCAATACCGACGACACGGAGGTCAGGTGAGTCGGTGACGTTCATGCATGAAACACCAGTCCACCGGCAGGGATCGGAGTCGTTCTCGTTCCAATCGGAGAAAGCGGAAACGGCTGTGGGTGACGGCGGTTGATCAATAGCGGATTTAAGAGAGAGTAGAGCGAGACCGTCGGGAGAGAGAGAAACGATGAGTTCAGGGTTTATGAAGATCGTAAAGAGAAACAACAGATTGAAGAAGACCATCTCGTTGATGTTGAAGCTTTTTTTCTTTGTTCGTTGAGAGGTTTAATGGAGGACAAGAGACTTGAGTGAAGGTTGTTATAGTGTGTGTGGGTGTGTTTTTTTTACAGTGAAGAAATGGTGGAAGAGAGAGAGAGAGCTGGGTGGTTGGGAGTGTTGATGAGTGAGAAAGAGACTTGAGGAAGACGAGATTTCGATTGGGTGTGGGGCCCGATTCCCGCCAAAAGGAACCGGACACAAAGCGCATGTCTATATAAGATAAGAAACGGGATGGATCCGGACACGAATACCCATACCCGTAAAATTTAAATTGTTGTCTGATTGTTTAAAGGGGATTATTTCACTGTTAACGAAAGGGACAAAGCTAGCAAATTAGTACTCCTATATGTCACTGTTTATCGAAGGGACAAAAGTATCGATACCAATCGTACATACCGGTTCATGTTCTCTTTTATCTTGGTTTCAATGTTTGCCCATTTTCAATACTAAAATACAACACTCTCGATGTCCCCACTCTCTACTCTCGTGTATGTCTCAAACATTTGGTTCCGATCATTACTGCGATTGTTTTGATTTTACACAAAAATGTTAAAATAGAGTTTAAAACCAGAGCGGTAGTTTTTTTTTTTGGTAAAAACTATATATACGGCCATAATATTATTGATAAAAGACAACTAATATGAATACTAGAAGACTCTTCCGGTACGTTATTTGAGGTCCTTTTATCCCTCCAAGATTTATATACAATGACGGCCGATCATTCTTCGCGATGATCACTAACTAAATTAACTCCTGGACAACGGAACATTTTTTATATGCGGGTCGACTCCAGCTCATCAAGTCCGTCCTCTTCGCTAGGTAGGTATATTGGTCCTCTAATTTCATTCTACCGGTCGGAGTCTTAAAAAATTCTCACAACTCTTACGAAGATTCATTTGGCCGGAATCGAAGATGAAAATCACGTGATTAAAGTTTCTTGGGACAAGCTTACCTTGTCCACGGATGAGGACGGCCTTGGGACCCCAAATCTAAAAATTTGGACACATGCGGTCGCTTTAAAAGAAATTTGGTCCATATTAACTAAAAACTTCAGTTCTATATGGACCCAATGGACAATTACCGAAAAAATAAAAAACAAAAACTTTTGGACTATCCCCATTCCCACGAACTCCAGTTGTGGATGGAGAAAAATCCTCAAGCTCAAATCACATGTTGCGGGCCTTTACAAGGTTATTGTGGGAAACGACAACAACACCTTCATCTGGTACGATCCATGGCTTTTTCCATCCCCTCTCATTAACTGATTTGGCTATAGTATTGCTAATTTGACTCGCTTGCGCAATATTTTCCGAATTTCAGACCTCAACCACAATGGTACTTGGTGTTAGCCTTCTCATGCTAGAGCTCAAAACAAAACAGACACATGCTCTCACACTTAACCGAAACCAGAAATTCCCTCACCTCCCTCCCTCCTCCCACCACCACCAACAACAGATTCTTATGGATCCCAAATAAATCCAAGCAACAATTCACCATAAATAGTACATACGCCGCCCTTCGTCCTACTAAAGCCAAAGTCCCTTGGCGCCCCCTCATTTGGAACAAGTACTATATTCCTAAACACTTCATCTCGTGGATGACCATCCAAAACAAACTCTCCACACGTGACAAACTCATCAGCTAGGGAGTTGACTCCCCCCATTGTATCATCCACTCAACTTACCCGGAAACATCTCACTATCTTTTGCCCTTACGTCTCCTCCATATGGGATAACATCTGTAGAAAGTTTCTTATCCTCACCAACCCCACATCCTGGAGCTTTTGGCTTGAGGTAGCCTGCAGCTGGACGACGACACCCAACGAATCCACCTTTCTATGGCGTACTGTTTTATGCACTACTATCTACCATATTTGGATAGGAAAACACGCTCGCATTTTCAATAAAAAATTTGGCTTAAGCTCTAGTGTCGCCCATCGCATCCTCTCGGATCTCCGATAGTGCTTCCATGGAACGAAAATTAACTTTCCTTTGTAATTCTTTTCCTTTACTCCGCTAGGTTTAGTCCTATCCAGGCTTAAGTCCAAATGTAATATGGCCATAATGCCTCTTGAAACTCATGTATACCTTTATTATTTATAAATTTACAGCTTTTTATACAAAAAAAAACGTTAACATTAGTGATTTTATTCGATAAAAATACCACGTGCATTGTTGTTACTATATCCTTTTATCGTGTCTTATTCTTTGGTGGTGTTACACATGTTAAAAGATTTTTGTGAGTATACATATGTTAAAAGTTGTGTATATGTATATTATATTAAAAAAATATTTTAGTTGTTATTTTAGTTGTATATTAAATACTTTGAAGGACATTTAGATATAATGTTTTATTTAAAAAATTGAATAAAAAAGGAGGTATATATAATTTAGAGAAAAACATCCACAAATATTTTTAAAAATTATTATTTACTTATTATTTTTATTATTATCTATGTAATTTATTTATATAAATATCATGTATTTTAAACAAATGATTGTTCAATTTTTTTATCTATTATTTACTATCAATCTATTCTTTTAATATCTAAAATAATGATTATATAAAGCTACCCCTTTTTATGAAATTAAATATTTTTATTAAGATTTTATATTTGAATTGTAATGTTCATTAACAACGTTCGCTTTTTTCTTCTCGAATTGTGTCGTGCATATATTAGTGCGCGTATAATGATCCAATGATATTAGCATATAAAATATTTTATATAAACTTATTATCTTTTAATTCGGTTCATGATTAAGTGGTACCAATTTTGAAATATGCATTGATGAGAGTTCCAGCCTCTCGGCTTTTGGATATACCAAACATTGTGTTCTTGTTAAGTGAATAATATATATCCTCTAAAATTATTCCTCTTGCATCTTATACAAAGTATCATCTTAGCCTTTTTGATATCATTCATTTCTACATCTTCATTTAGTCGGGTCTTCAAAGTATCAAATATTTTCTTATCATTTTCAGCTATCAGTATGTGAGTCTCATATAGTATTAACAAGATATGTCTTTTCATGAATGTTATCACGTTACAACATACACAATTATCATAACATCTCCTCACACAATTGATTGACTTAATAAAAAAATTAAATATCTTATTCAACTATCTTAACGATTGTAACAACCATATAGAGGTCTCTTTAAAAACATATATATTCTTCATTTATTTCTTCAAAACCTTGATGTTGACTCACTTAGATAGTCTCCTCCAATTCTATACACATGAAGTTCGTAGTATTATTTATTTGATCTAACCCAAGATCAAATCTAGCAACAATTGATGAAAATACCCTTATAAAGGTTTGTTTCACAATTGGTGATGAAATTTTATTAAAATCGACACCCTCATTTTAAGTGAAGCCCTTGGCCACCAGCCTAGCTTTGTATCTAGATAGTTAAACTCAATAAAATACTTTAGAATGTTATTCTTCTTTAGAGAAATCAAATCTTTCATCATGGCATGCTCTTCATAACGTCGTGATAACTCGCGAGTTCAAGAATATTTCCCTACATTTCAATCGATAAAACATAACTTCTTACATAAGAAAACTTGTATCTCTTTGTAGGATTCCTAAGGATTCATGTATTATCCCTCACCAACTGAAACTGCCACTTTCGTCATGTTTCTCTCTGTTTTGAACATCCGAAGGTTATGGACATCAAACTATCGATCATTTTCTAACTCACGCAATGGTTTTTTTATACATGAGTTGAACATGTACCAAATCTGAAATTATTTCGGTAGTAACATCTGGTTTGGTTTATTTTGGGTTGAGTGTAGACTAGTAAAATGTTTAGAAAAAGTGTTTTAATAATTTTGGGGTTTTTTTTGTATTTAGTATGGAGAGTAGAGAGATAATTAAGCTGTCTACTAGTATTAAATTTGGGTCACCCTCATAATGAGAGTGGTTGGGGTCATGAAATCGGGTTGAGCTCAAAAATCCATTAGTTTTAAGTTGATTAGCAAACAACTTAGTCAAAAGTTAATACATCTGTCGTGTTCAGATTTTTAGTGGTGTGATATGGTCCGAATTGCCCCTGTTCGGATAAGTGCATTTGCTTAGATATGGTGCCCGAAATCTACGAACTCATCAGTAGCCCTTTTTAGGCCTTGTAAAAGATATTTGGAAGGGCCAAAAATCCACCAAGCTAGAATCAATTTTGTTCGATCTGCTTATGTTGTTCGAACTGAAAGATTTCTTTTCACAAACGACCTTATTCGAATTTTACCAGACTTGATTTCCCTTCCCGGAATTCTAAGAGTTTTTCTTGAATCGTGGGAAACATGTCAATATCTGGTTTGACCTCCCATCCGTTTTTCTCCTAGATTATCGCACCCACTAGGTCTAGAAAGTTACCTAGGTTTCAGCACACGTTGAGCAACCTTTAATCATTGCGAAAATTCAGTTCACCTTCTCCTTGGTAACTGCTGTTTTCACTATTATATATATATATATCTTTCCACTGTTTCATCGTCTTCCACACTCAAATATTCCTAGAGAGAAAAATCAGTTCACTTTTAAATTGTTCTCGAGAGATATATGTTCACAACCGGAAACGTCTTAGTTAAAGGATGTTGGTTGAACTTCTCTGAATTAGAGAGAGCAAAGAAAGTAGCGAGAGATAATCGTATTGCTGCCGGTCTCCCCGCTTCTCTAAGCGAGAAAGGTAACCAATCAAACCAGAACACCGATCAAGGGTCATATTCTTCAAGAAACCCTAGAACCAAAAAACTTTCGTTCACAACAAACCTTTCACCTCTCCCATCTGGTTCTTCAACACACTATTTCCAAAGAAAAAGTTGTTTCAAGTGTTAGAAAACTCTCATCGTTTATCACGATGGGCTTATACACAGAAAAATCACCAGAGAAGATAACTCATCGCTGGATCACTCGTCAAGAAAAAACCAAATCCACACCAACATCTTCAAAACCCTCGGATCAGAGGTAACAAAGGTTGTTCCACAAGATAAATCCTCCGGACAACAACCTTTACCAGATATCAGGCCCTCAGAAGTACTAATTGTTCAGCCTTCTGAACAACCAGTTGTACAATCGCCAATGAAGGGACTAGAGCAACTTCCCTAAAAAACAACCAAACAACCTCCCACAATGATGGAAGAGGATATGGAAGATAGCATAGATGAAGCCCCTTTTAAGGCTGAGGCGTCCGGCCAGACAAGGGATACTACCTCAGATTGGAAAGGTAAGATCAAGGTAGGCATGACTCATCCGGACGCTCTTCTAGAGAGTTTAGAGGGCAAGGAATGCCTTTATTTCAAGCATGTTAGTATCAAGTATTTGCTGGCTTTGCAGAATATTAATTACGTCTATACCCATACGACTGAGTTGGGTCAGATCCGAACCAAATAAGGAATCCTGAAGTCTGTAAAAGTGAGGATTCCAATCATTCCAAAGACCCCAATGGACTGCAAGTTGAACGAGATGGTGGTCTACACCAAAATGCTGAATTGGGGACTTCGGTTCCCCTTAGACCCAGAGATTGTCAGATATTTTCATCTGATCAAACTATATCCCAGCCAGCTGAGCCCCAACGCCTGGTATACTTTCCTAGCTTGCATCATAGCATCCATGCTATTAAAAATCCCACTCCTCATGGAGCAGTTTGCTGCTGTAGCAAGCATGTGTAAGAATCACCAAATCCCCTTATATCATTACAGTATGAGGAATGATTTTAAAGTCATGGATGACCTGCTGGATTTTGAAAAGCCTTGGAGGACACAGTTCCTCTTTATTAATGGGACTTGGGAGAACGATAGAAAAATTAAGGCTAACACGAACCCCAGCCTCCTGACCAGTAGATGGAAAGCACTAGTAATTTTTTCTCTATTTTCCTGTTCATTTCTTAACTTGTAATTTTTCTTATTTTGACTAACTGATATCTCTCCCCAGTTCCACCGAAGGAGTTTGAGGGCCACTTGGAAGAAGGACAGAAAACTTATGCGAAACTTAATGCATGGGATTCAGAGAACTAGGAGAACACCTTCCATAATTGCTTCAAGTCGGACAATTTCGTGAGGTCTCACCTGTGGAACACCACATGTAGAAGAGATATTTCATGGGAAGAGCTAACTACCGCTCCCCCTGCTGATGTGATCCTGAAGAGGACATAAGCTAAAGATGTCAAGTTGTACCTGCCTTCCAGGGCCAAAGCCCCTAGCAAAATGAAGAACAAGAAAAGGAAGGCTACAACAAACTTGGCTTAAATAGCGGCAGAGGGGACCAGTTTAGAGAACCAATGTGGCATTGATGTGTCCTTGCAAATTTTTTTAGTTTTTTATTATAGCTTAATTCTTATTTTTTATATAACTTTTATTATCAAAAAAATTTACACTAAACAATTTAGGCAATGGAGGTTGAGACTGTGAAGGAAGTCGGAGGGTCAAAGAACCCACCAAGGCTTTCTAAAAAAGATAAGAAACGCAAAACCAGCAGCGATGAGAAAGCTGCCAAGAAAAAGAAGGTTACTCTGGGGGCAGAGATAATCCTTTGCTGAACAGAAATTCCACCCACAGTTCCTGCTGACCCTACCATGCAAGAGGAAATCCCAATAGACCTTCAGTCCGGACAGATTGCTGGTGGAGGAAATGACGAAGTGCACCTTTCAGCCTTTCAAGACATCGGTATGTATTTTAATGCTCTTGATAAAGATGATTTTGCAGGTCCTTACCGTCCCTCCAGCTCCTCCAACATGGTAACATACAATGGGAAGTCCTTCTCCATATCCGGATAACAAGATACTTTGAGCCATGCTCTCCTTGGTTACATCCGACCAGTACTTGATCTGGAGAGGTGGGTAAAAAATCAAACCGGTATGATCAATTCTCTTACTACTGACAAGCAAACCTTTTCAGACAGTCTTCTGAGTGCTCAGCAGAGCATAAAAGTTCTAAAAAATGAGAATGAAGACTTGGCAACCAAGCTGACCGCATCTGAGACAACCAATAATGAGCTCCAAACCAAGTACTCCAACCTGGAGACTTCTTCCTCAAAAGACCTCACAGCTTTGAAGGAGCAGCTAAAAACTAAAGATGGTGTTATCCAAACTTTATCTGATGAGAAGACCAAGTTGGAGAGCACCGTTTTAGAGAAGGTTAAGGAGAAGAAGGCCCTGGAACGTCAGCAAAAACAAGCTATCACGGCAGGCATAGAGAAATATGCCAATGGGATAGTAGATTCTATAGAGAAAAGAGATGATGGGATCAAATCCGACATGGTGTTGCTGTTCCATGAAACCTTCCCTAAGAGAACCCTTGGTCCCTTATGGAAGTATGTAGAGTATGAGGACATCCATTCCATACTCTAGCAGATGGTGACAAGCGCAACTACTCCATTGGAATAGATTCCACAATTGATGATAAAGATGGGGCAGGTGAGAGTTCGAGTGTCGAACTCAATAGTCTTAAGAAGGATTGTGGTGAAGAAAAGTCTGAAGATAATAAGCCCTAAGGTTTTATTGTGTAACTTGTGCTTTTGAAAAACTAAAGTCCTTGGATGACCAAGATATTTTTTTACTACTGTTCGGTTCGAGTTCGATCAGGTTCAATTTATCCAATTCACCTTTTGTTTAATACTTTTTTTTTAAATCTTTCATGGCTAATGTTTAAGTAGCCCCTAGAATTTCAGAAGTATTGAATTGAGAGTATTTCATATCTCTGACCACATATGTTTAATAGTTTTGACCAATCATTGAGCATATCCAATCTACTCAAGAAAACTCGAGAGTTGGGGTGTTGAATAAGTAATTTATACTTGAATTAAATTGAAGTAAATTCACACCAGAATTTTGAAGAAGGCGTCATGTATTATTGAAAAAAGCTGAACACCTCATTAAAACCTCCCTGCGCCACCAGGGTAGGAAAGAGTATGCCCCATAATATTTAAATTGGTATTTAACAAGTAAATATTTACAGAAAAACTTTATTTTAAATATAATATGAGATGCTCAACATTCCATGGATGCTTTAAAGCTCTCCCTTCTTTATCTTGAAGTCTATATGTCCCCGGTTTGATCTTTTCACATACCACATAAGGGCCTTCCCATTCCGGAGCCAATTTACCGAACTGCTTCTCCTTAGTATGTAAGAAGACTTTCCTTAAAATCTTATCTCTTGTTTGAAAATCTCTTCTTTTGACTTTGGAAGCAAATCCGCTCCTCATCAGACCTTGGTAGTGTGTTGTTCTCAAATGTGTTTTAACTCTTTTTTCCTCTATTATGTCTAGCTGATTCCTAACTACTGCATCATTAGCCTGTTCGGAATAGTTATGGACCCTATGTGATGGTAAAGTAGCATCTATGAGAGTAATTTCATCCATCCCATATACCAAGGTAAAAGGAGATTCTTGTGTGGCAACTCGATGAATTGTTCGGTAGGCCCACAATACTTCTTGTAAATAGCTTGGCCATTTCCCTGCAGCTCCCTCCAAATTTTTCTTTAATCCGGACAAGATAGTTCTATTTGAAACCTCAACTTGGCCATTTTCTTGAGGGGAGGAAAAACAATGTTGAATGTCTTTAGAAGTACAGCAAGCTTCCATGTCTTTGTTATCAAACTGTGGTCTATTGGCTGTAGTAATTTTCTGGGGAACTACAAACCTACAACATATATTGGATAAGATGAACTTGATAACAACTTTTGATGTGGTCCGCACCAAATGAGTTGTCTCTATCTATTTAGAGAAATAGTCAATGGCGACTATGATAGTTCTGCATCCCCCGGATGCCATAGGAAGGGGTCCAACTAAATCCATCCCCCATTTAGCAAAAGGTATTGGCTCAAAAATAGACTCCATAGATACTGCTGGCACATGAATTTCATACACATACCTTTGATATGGATCACATTTATTCACCGCCATTATAGTTGGCCAATAGTACCCAACCAACAAGACTCTTCAGGTCAATGCCCTGTATCCACAATGGGCTGAGTCTTATCCATCATGTAGTTCGCACAAAAAAACTTGGGATTCTTCAAACCCCAAACAACGTAGGAGAGGCCTGCTGAAAGATTTTTTATAGAGAACTTATCTTATTATCAGAAAACCACGAGTTTTGTATTCAATCTTTTTTGCCACTACTTTATCTGAAGGCAGCGTTCCATCAGAAATGTATTGAAGGAGTGTGTATCTCCAGTCTTTAGGTTGGATTACAATATACTCATATTTTCTTCATCTTCTTTCTTTTGATTTTACTGTATGGATGGATATTTTTGTACGAGAATCCAAGGGTAGGATTCAGAGTATGCTATAGCTGCTAGAGAGTCTGCCAATGTATTATCTGATCTAGGAATATGCTCATAGAAAATACTTTTGAAGTTTGTTGCCACTTTTTTCAAGACGAGCAAGTACTTATCCAGATGTTCCTTCTTGGTATGGTGGATGAGCAATTGAGAGTTGCTCATTAGTCGTACTCTCTTAGCTCCACAGAGGAGAGCTAACTTAAGACCGACTATAATTGCCTCATATTCAGACTCATTGTTAGAGGCCCTGAATCCAAAACATATAGCTTGATACATTTTATCACCATATGGAGAGGTTAAGAAAATTCCATCTCCACAGCCCATAGTGCTTGATCCACCATCAGTTTGGACAACCCATTCCTTCTTGGAGTTATTTTTAGAATCTTGTCTAGAAGATCTATCGATATGAAATTCTACCAAGAAGTCAGTCAGTGATTAAGCTTTAATAGCCGTTAGAGGGGTGAAATCGATGTCGTAATCACCCAATTCTATTGACCACTTGTCATTCTGCTTGACACATCTGCCTTTTGAAAAACATTTTTCAGCAGGAAAGACGTTCAGACAATAATAGAATGAGCTTGAAAATACGGCCTCATCTTTCTTGCTGCAATTACTAAAGCCAATGCCAATTTTTCCAACCTCAAATATATTTCAACATCTAGCAAACTCTTACTGATGTAGTACACCAGACTAGGGTAATTGTCCACTTCCCTCACTAGGACAACACTTATAGCACATTCTGATACAACCAGGTATACGTAAAGCTTTTCTCCTTGAATGGGTTTGAAAAGAGTCTGGGGAGATAACAAATGTTTCTTTATTTCAATAAAGGCTTGGTCACACTTTGGGGACCAATTGAAGTCTTTAGCATTTTTCAATATTTGTAAAAAAAAGGAGCACACTTGTCTGATGACCTTGAAATAGATCTATACAAAGCAGCCAACCTTCCGGTGAGCCTTTAAACTTCTTTAATATTTCGAGGTGGATCCATCTCCAATAAGCCATTGAGCTGATCTGGATCAGGTTGGATACATTTCTCACTTATTATGTAGCCCAGAAATTTCCCAGATCAGACCCCAAACACACATTTCTCTGGATTTAACTTCAAATTCATAATCTTTAAGTTAGAAAATGTTTCTTGAAGGTCATTTATGTGCAGATCCTCTTCCAAGATTTTTATCATCATGTCATCTATGCATACTTCCATGTTTCTGCCGATCTGATTAGCAAATGTTTTGTTCACCAGCCTCTGATAAGTAGCCCCAACATTTTTCAATCCGAATGGCATCACCTTATAACAGTGGAGACATCTATTTGTGATGAAAGTGATGTGATCTTGATCCTCCAGATCTACTTGTATCTGATTATACCCCGAAAAAGCATCCATAAAAGATAACAATTTATTTCCAGATGTAGAATCCACCAACTGATCTATTCGTGGAACATGATAGAGATCCTTAGGGCAAGCCCTATCGAGGTCAGTGAAATCAATACATATATGCCATTTTTCCGTTCTTTTTATTGACTAACACCGGATTAGCAGTCCATAGAGGATATTGGGACTCTTTAATATGTCCCATCTTAGTCAACTGATCAACCTCTTGAACTATCACGTATGGTTTTTCCTTGGAAAAATCTCTTCTTTTTTGTACAATAGGTGCAACATCACTCCAGATAGACAACTTATGTGAAATAACATATGCTGGTACTCCAGATACATCACTATTGCAACATGCAAACATATGTTGATTATTCAGCAAAAAAAACAACAATTTCTTCTTCGATTCTAGTGCCAACTTGGAATTAATCTTGACGTTCTTACCCAATGGAAATGAATGTATTTCAACTTCTTCAATGGGTATTATGACACTGGGAGCCTCCCTGGGGTCATCAATCTTACCTTCCTCAGTAGAAGGCTTCAGTAACTGCTAATCTTTATTAATTTGAATTGCCCCTAATGTCTTAGGAGCAAGAGTTGTTGCATAACACTCCCTGGCTATCTTCTGACTACTCTGGATAATTCCTACTTGTCACTGAACCGCATACTTTAAACACTAATAGACTGTAGAGGCCACAACATGCATTCTGGAAAGACAAGACCTTCCAAAAATTGCGTTGTATGATGTGGGGCAATCTACCACAAAAAATAGTACTCTTATCATCTTTTTATAGGGCTCATTGCCCAGCAACACTTCTTCTTCAAACTCCCCAATTACATCCGCAGAGCTCCCTGTGAAGCCCACAATGGTTCTGTTCAAATGTTGAATAACAACCGGATTCTTCATCTGTTTGTTGAAGCTTAAAAATAGGATGTTTCTAGAACTGCCCGTGTGAATCAGAATTCGACGTATCTCATTTCCCCCTATAGAAGCTCCTATGACCACCGCATCCTCGCGAGACCCATCAATATTTCTTAAGTCACCTTCATCAAAGACTATGAACGTGAATGGGGACTGACATTGATGGGAAGACATTCCACCTTCCAACTAGGTAGCCAAATTATGAACATTCCATCTTCAGAGTTGGATCTGAATCCAGATACTCAATGTCTACATCGAACCTTTCAAGGATCACCATTGCACCCTCTTGAGCAGATGTCCCAGGATTGTTCGAAGGACCCGTTCGAGGAGAATTGTCGGGTCTGTTTTTACTTCTTCTTTTAACGTACGCCCCCAATTTGCCCCTCTCAATAAGGTTTTGGACTTCTTGTTTTAATGTTATGTATTCCTGAGTATTATGGCCTATATAATTGTAATATTGGCAGAAACAAGTGTTCCAGTTTTCCCTAGGCGATTGCAATGCCGCCGACTTTCCAAAGTGTATTTCATCCTTAGTTTATCATAGATTTTAGCTACATTTTCTCTCACTTTAGTGAACCATTCAGTATGGACCCAAGGACTCCTCTTACTTCTAGATTATTGGCTCTGGGTCGAGTTCTGGTGGGATTGAGTTTGCTTGGACTGGTTAGATCCTTGTCCGATCTTCTTTGCCTTGTAACTGGATTGGTTAGTGGCTGGAGGAGTTGTCGTGGGGGTGGAACTCACCTACCGGTGCACCCTCGTTTTCTTTGTTTCTTCCACATTAATCTATTTTCCCACTTGGTTTAACAAGCCATCCCAGGTCATAGCCTTCTTCCGGGTCACAGAATCAGCTAAGTTCTCAGGAGTCAATCCCTGTCTAAGGGAAGCAATTGCCACTTGCTCAAAGCAATCTACTAATCCGTTATTTGTATTCACAAAGCGACTTATGTAATATTTTAAAGACTCGTTTGGTTCTTGTGCACAGTGGATAATGGTATCCCCATTACCCTTCAGTTCTTTACTCCTAACAAACTGCCTCCGGAAGGCAACCCAAAATGTATCAAATTTTCTAATACATCCCTGAGGCAAGATGTTGTACCATTTAAGAGCGCTCCCCGTAAAAGTTTGGGAGAAATCTCTACACAAGAGCTTATCATCGTTATCGAAATTCATCATGAAGTTCTTGAATTGCTCCAGATGGTTGTCCGGATCCCGACTTCCATCATATTTATCCATTTTGGAGCTATCAAACCTTTTAGGAAGGTGTCCGGACAATATTTTCGCAGACAAAGGTGACTGCCTCCAGTTTTTATTGCGACTAAAAGCAATATCTTCATTAGGAGTTGCAAAAATACCTGGTTCGGTCTGAAAGGCAAAGGGATCGATCAACAGTTGATCAATATGTTTGTGCGATGACCCTCTGCCATGGTGCCTTCTGAGCCTACCATGTCGGTCCCTCTTTCTTGAGTGTTTTTTGGTTAACTTCATCTTTTTTTTGGATCTCTCCTCATCACTGCTTGAGGACGAGGATTCTTCAAGCTCTGCCTCATTCGAAGAGCTGCTGGAGGATTCAGATCTAGAAATTTCCACAGGCTTAGACCGGTGTGTTTTCTTTGAACTAAGGTGAGTCTTTAGGGATGACCCATTCTCCCTAGGGTTGTCAGTATGATGAAGTACTGACGCTTCAGATTTCTCCTTGATACCTTTCTCTGCTTGTTTTATGGTTCTTAATGCCTCTATTTCAGCCCTCAACTGGTCTCGCTCCTTGATGATATATTCCATATTTTCTTTTGCCGCTTCCACCTCAGGGGGTGGAGTATTTTGCCCATTCGGATCCATCCAAACTGTTTTTCTTACTGGTTTTGAATATAAAATTCAGGCACCGTCGCTTCCCACTGTGGTCGCCAATTTGGTTTAGTTTATTTTGGGCTGAGGGTAGACTGCTAAAATGTTTTGAAAAAGTGTTTGAATAATTTTGGGGTGTTTGTGTTTAGTGTGGAGAGTAGAGAGATAATTAAGTTGTCTACTAGTATTAAATTTTGATCACCCTCATTAATGAGAGTGGTTGGGGTATTTATACCTTAATTATCGACCCATGGGCTTATCAGGTCGGGGCATGAGATCGGTTGAATTCAAAGACCCGTTAGTTCTAAATTGATTAGCAAACAACTTAGTCAAAAGTTAATACATTTGTCCTGTTCGGATTTTTAGTGGTGTGATATGGTCCGAATTTCCCATGTTCGGATAAGTGAATTTGCTTAGGTATGGTGACCGAAATCTATAAACTCATCAACATCATTAGCCTCACTTTCTTGTTCAGACCCTATCTAGAATTCATTGTCCTTATTGACGATGCGAAATTTAGATTTCACTTTATTTAGCGATGTCATAACTATCTTAATTATATACTACATTTTGGTTAATTAAAGCTTTCAGACTCTCATGTTCTAGACATGGAAACCTATACTGTTTTACTCTTTGTAGATAACTTAGGAACAAACACTTTAGTGATTTCGGCTGAAGTTTATCTTGCTTTACATGTGCATAGGCAACACATCCTATCAACTTCAACTTTGTTTGCACTAGTTTCCTTCTAGTTCATTTATCTTATGGACACTTAAACTTCAACACCAAAGATAGACTAATGTCAATGATGTATGCAACTGTATTTACAACTTCTCTCTAAATTTTTTGGTCTATACCAGTTTTCAGAAGCATGCACCTTACCATTTCTAGTAAGGTTTGGTTCATCCTCTCAGCAAGACCATTATATTGAGGAGTTCATTTCACAGTAATTTGTCTAGCATTGTCAGGTTTTGAATAATAGTTAATAATGATTCATTCCCACTCCGATTCTCCGTCAGCTTCTTCCAGACCTTAAACGTATCAAATGCTTCCTTTTTACTCAAGAGTATAACCCGTATGTTTTTTGAATAATCGTCCATCAGAGACATAATGTACTTCAAATATCCCATTATATGATGATTTGCAAGTCTAAAAAATTCAAAATAAACATACTGAAGCACATTATATGATGTACGGTTGTTGGGAATGAACTTAACCCTCTTACTTTTACCCAACACATAGTTCTCACACAAGCTTAACTTTTGACCTATATCATTGTCCAATAAAGCTTATTTGCTAAGTTTATTTAGGCATTTCTCACTCAAATGTGTGAACCTCATATTCTAGAACTTGGTTGAATAACTCTTTACATTAGACACACCTGCAACAACTACAAAACCTTCAATAACTAGAACACCATTAGTCATATAAGATTTTATAACAATTAATGATGCTTGAATAATCCGCATTATACCATCTTCACCCTATAGGTAAACCATTCCTCATCTAATATTCTAATAAAAAGAAGGTTATGTTTGACTTCATGGACATATCTCACCTTTTTTCGGAGGGAACCCGCAACCGCTACTTAATGAGTACGCACAGGGTAAACCCTCAGTATGACGCAATAGCCTGCAAACCAACGCCAGAAGGTAAACCACACAAGGTGACAGGCTCAGCCAACAAAGCGTATGTAGAGGGACTCGAACTTATGACCTTTGGTCACAAGCATGCCTTACTCAACCAACTCGGCTACCCCCTTAGGGGCGACATATCTCACTTTTGCTATCAATCTCTTAGGTAATGCAGATAAATTAATCTAAGCATTTCTCATTCCTTTCAAAGCACATGGTTCGTCATTCTTTAGTATGAACTTACCACTATCAAACAATGGCTTAAATCGTTGTTTCGTCCCTCGACTATCACGTTTTATGTCATTTAGTCCCTCGACAAAAAAATCACGGTTGAGGGTCCCTCGTCTATCAAAAATCTATAAATTCAGTCCCCGCGCGTGGTTTTTGCTGTAATTCTGCCACGTGTCACTATAGTTAAATGGTTTGCGTTCTACAGATAGTCCTTCTACTTTTAATTCCATTTTTACCCTTCGAATTTAATATTTTTAATATATATATATATATATATATATATATTATTATTTTTTAGTTTTTCTCAAAACAGAGTATAGCAAAATTTGCTATACTCTGTTTTTTTCCGACTACTTTAGTTGGGTTGG
Source organism: Limnanthes douglasii subsp. nivea (assembly GCA_036936605.1). Lineage (NCBI taxonomy): Eukaryota > Viridiplantae > Streptophyta > Magnoliopsida > Brassicales > Limnanthaceae > Limnanthes > Limnanthes douglasii. The sequence continues at coordinate 274,358,911 of JAUPFV010000002.1, forward strand.
TCCCTTCTTGGGGACATCGTGGGTTGGTCTCTTCTCAATCCCCGCTACTTTTGCCACCGCCGCCACCATCTCTGATCCGCCTTTTCTAAAAATCGTAACAAGCGCCGCCGCTGCACTCTCTCTCGCCACTTCTATTAACTTTTAATTCCATTGTTTGCTCTAGAATGCATTAATTTCTTTATCATATTTATCAAGTAGCTTGCATAGTTATCTAAATAGTGATCTGACCAAATTAGTACCCAAATGGAAATTATGTGTCAGTACAAGTACCCTGGCATTTCTTTCTCAATAATAAATGTGGTGATTCCTTTTGAGCATGTTGTGTTATCTGTTTTTGCATAAATAACGTGAACCAATTCATAAATAAATGAGAGCAAATTTGTGGAAACGAGATCAACAAATACTGATCCAGTTAAATGGTGCAGGTTATTGTTGACCCTTTCAAACTCAACAGTTTTCTCTAAAAACATTATTCAATTTTGAGGAGCATACTAGTGTCTGAGCAACTGGACCATTCGTGCATCACATCTTGTTGCCATTTATAATATAACTGCCATCTACTTTTTTAGCTTTACATTTCATGCTCACAACATCAGACCCAGCTAAAGAACACAGCAATTTTATTAGATAACAAGGCAAAAATGAAAAAAAAACACTACGTAGCTACTTCTCTTTATCTACTAGCTTTTAATCAAGCAAACTAGGAATTAAATATGAAACTCACAGTTGGGTTCACTCATTGCAAGAGCTCCTAACATGCTCCCCACTGATGAACTTTTCAACAAAATTCAGTCAGCCTGGGTCATAGAATCCGGGGTCATAGAATCAGCAGTGGAGTCAGTTAATGGTTTACCAGAGGAGGCGGTGGCGGTAATTGAAGCAATGGTGAAAAGAGATGGATTAATAGCGGTGTCAGTAGGTTACAACGCTATAAAGAAGTTATGCGACGTTTTAAGAGAAGGATCGGAAGTGGCGAGAGAGAGTGCAGCGGCGGCGCTTGTTACGATTTTTAGAAAAGGCGGATCGGAGATGGTGGCGGCGGTGGCAACAATAGCGGGGATTGAGAAGGGACGAACCCACGATGTCCACAAGAAGGGACCAACCCAACTAAAGTAGTCGGAAAAAAAACAAAGTATAGCAAATTTTGCTATACTCTGTTTTGAGAAAAACTAAAAAATAAAAATAAAAATACATATTTAAAAAATATTAAATTCGAAGGGTAAAAATAGGATTACAAGTTGAATGACTATCTGTAGAACGCAAACCATTTAACTATAGTGACACGTGGCAGCATTATAACAAAAACCACGCACGGAGACTGAATTTATAGATTTTTATAGGCGAGGGACTTTCGACCGTAATTTTTTTCCGACACAAAACGTGATAATCGAAAAACGAAACAGCGATTTAAACCATCAAACAATTATAGCTCTTCAACTAATGTTGGTTAAAAATTATGTGGAATAAAACTCCTCAGTCCAAAACCTACTTTACATTATGCTTACAAATTGAATCTTGTATTTATAGTTAACTCAGACCATTAAAGCATCTCGAGCTTCGAACTTTCGAAGAATATCTTTAAGGAAAAAAATGTATGTATTCGGACCATACGAGTAAAATTTAAATTGTTGTTTGATTGTTTAAAAGGGGGTGTTTCACGAATAAGGAAAGGACAAACCTAACAAATTACTATGTCATTATTTATACAAGAGACAAAAGTATCGATACCAATCGTACATACCGATCCATGTTTTTTTTCTTATCTTGGTTTCCATGTTTATTCATTTTCAATACTAAAATACACACTTTCGATGTCCCCACTCTCTATTCTCGTGTTTGTCTGAAACGTTTGATTCCGGTCATAGCTTCAATTGTTGTCAAAATAAAGTTTAAAACTAGAGCGGTAGTTTTTGGGTAAAAATTATATACGGGTATTAGTGATTTTATTCAATAAATATAACACGTGTAATGCTGTTATCATATTCTTTTAGTGGTGTTGCCAAAATTTATTATGTTAAAAGGTTTTCGTGAGTATATACATCTGTCAAAAGTTTAGTGTATATGTATATTATAAAAAAGATGTTTGAGTTTGCTATTTTAGTTGGATATTAAATATTTCGAATGATATTTAGATTTAATTTTTAGTTGTATATAATTTGTAGTAGTATATTTAAAAAATGGAGATTTATTATATAAGACCCCGCAACCAAAATTATTACAAATAAATGCTTAAAAAATTTGACTAATTTATCTCATGTATAAATATAGGAATGGGTCTAAAGTATTAATTTTTTTAACAATTTTTTTTTGTCTTTACGTAGCTTTGAATCTTTCTATCTTTCTTTTTGACGTTCGACGATTACATTAATAAATTTTCTGATTTATCGTTGTTCACTTTCCGATTCATGATTCAACTATTTCACAACTATATCAACGCTAAAACAATAAGTTTTATCATCTTCTTTTTTTCAAAAAATCAGTAATATTCTATTAAATTTCAGAAACCTAGGGTTCGATTGTCATGGATTTTTCGAGTTTCTCAGTTAGTTTAGTGATAATATATATATATATATATATATAAGTTTTGTGTGATTTATACGAGTTTTGTCTTATAATCTTCTTCATTACTTCATGTATATCAGTTTTTAGTCCAATTATGAGTTAACCATACTGCTTACTCATCTCTCGCTAAAACGAGACATAAGATGCTCATACTAACTACATAAACGCTCTGCAATTTCATATCCAAATAACTTTACTATTGTTACTGCAATTCAAACATGATTTTGTTACTTTTGTATAGGTTTCGCAACTATCATTTTTGTCATGATTGCATATTTTTATAGGTTTCACATATACCGGTGTGTCTTAATTATACATTAACATAGGTTTCACATCTATTAGTGTGTCAGTAGTTATACATTAACATAGATTCCGCATCTATCACTTTTACAATGGTTTCACATATGCATATGTTTCACATCTATCACTTATCTAACTTCCAATGATTTTGTATCCACCATAGTTGGCCTATTTTCCTTATTTTATTGCTTTTACAAGAAAAATGGCACCAAAACATGTTTCTAAAGGCCAGACCTCTTTGCACTGATAAAACAGATTCAAGAGACAAAAGTGAGGCCATAATATATGGATTCAGCAAAAAATATGCCATTTTATCAAATTTTAAAGGCAACATATGATCTTAGAAATAAGAAGACTCCTTACAAAAAGTACTAATAATAAAGACATATGATGACGAAAATGAAGCATTAAAATTGAGTCAAAAAATTTACGACTTACAACCCATGACGTAAAGATCATCTTTGGTTTTAAACATGAAAACCAAATTATGCCACTACAAGCCAAACATTTTGAACCAAAATATTCTGAATTAAAAGACGAAGAACAATCAAGGATAACGAAGACATACTTTTCAGATGAGACATCAAGAAAAATTGATAAAAGTCGAGCAAGACCAATCACCAACAAAATGATAAAGGTATGCAATTCCAACTTTTCTTACATTATTGCACTGGTTTCTCATTGCCATAGGTTTCAAATTTGCATAGGTTTCTCATCTACTACCTCTGTCTTGTTTCACATTTGCACATGTTTCTTATCTACTACTTTTTATTTAGTTTAACATTTGCATAAGGTTCCACATCTAGCAATTTTACTCTACTTCACATTTCGATTGGTTACGCATCTATCACATTAGCCATGTTTCACATTAGCCTAGGTTTTGCATCAATCAATATAAATATAGATTTCCTATCTATCATTTTAGCATTTGCATAGGTTCCACATCTAACTTTTTAACTCTTCTTTTACATTTGAATAGGTTATGTGTCTATCAACTAGATATGTTTCACATTAGCATAGGTTTCACATCTATTAATTTTAACTAATTCTTTTGCATGTTGATTGGATGCTATAAGTAAAGTAGCAAAAACACATGGAGAACATGCAATAGAAGATGTTCTGATACTCTTTATAATGTTAACATGTTCTACATTGTTTTTTCTACATCTGGAGATGTACTAGCATCTAAATTAGTGTATTGCGTAGAACACCTAGACAATATAAACAACTACAATTAGGATGAAGAAATCCGAGAAAATTTGATGAATTCAAAAACAGTTTGTCATGAAATTAAACCTGGAAAAGTAGTTGGGTGTGTTGCTCTTTTACTGGTTAATGTTTATCTTTATTCAATTTTAAATATTATTTAGTAAAACAATGGTATCTAAAGTATTGTTAATATATAGTCATTCATCATGGAGCACACAACAATATGTCAAAAAAAAAATTAAAGACAAGATACCTAGATACTTCAAATGGTTGGGTATTGAGGGTAAAACAACATGAAATTTGAATGACGCCATAACAAATATAACAGATGAATATGTATATCTACATATTGTTTTTTGGTCCAGTTTCACATTTTACATAAATATGTCTTTACTATAACATTTTTTAAAAAAATTAGATTCTTGAAGAAGAATTAAAACTAACAGAAAAAGAAAAACAACAATTTGGAGGAGAGTTCCAAATACAAAAAGAAAATAATGATGTTCCTCAACAAGATGATTAGTCTTGTTATCGGGTCGGGTCGGTCCGGGTTTGGACGGGACCGAGACCAACTCGTTAAGCTACCGGGCGGGTCGAGCCGGACCGCTAAGCGAAGGGAGCCAAATATGATGGACCGGGACCGGTTCGTTAAGAGTCGAGTCGGTCCGGTCCGACTCTTAACGGGCGGGTTTGTTAGTTTATCATAATTGTTTTAGGGTTTTAGTTAAAAATATACATGGATTAGGATTTTTTTTTATATATTTCCCTTACCGGGCTGGTTACCGGGCGGACCGGTCCAGACCGATAAGAGAGTCAGTCCAAAATTTTGGCTCCCAACCCGCTCCGTAAGCTATCCGGACCGGTCTCGGGCGGGCCTTACCGATCCGGTCCCGGGCGGGTTAACGGCTTGGGAGGCCCTCTAACAGCTCTAAAGATGATGATATTTCACAACAGAATTCTGAACAAGTAAACCTTAACAACGATGATGATGGTCTGCATTGGGATACGCATCAAACCTCAGTTGCAAGAGGTTCTACTGATAGCGAAAAAATAATAGACCGGTACATTTTTCAACCATTTCCAAAAGTTAAAAGAAATAAAAAGACCGCAACATGAAGAAGAAAACCAGAAAAGAACGTGGAAGATAAAAATTTACCGATAGAAACTGGTCATCTGAAAAAAAAACGAATATGGTACAAACAAGTGGTGCTCTCATTGCAAAAAAAGAAAATTCAATATCGCATATTCTTAGGAATCTAAGAAGACCTGACAAAAAAATAAAAAAGAAGTTTCCAATCAACATTGCTGACAAAATGTACCATCTCAAAGTAGAATACATACGGTTGAAAAAATTATTGGCAAGAGAGAAGATAAAAATATCAATTTTATCATATTTACTATAGGTTCCACATCTAGCATCCATAATGTCATAATATATTTCGCATCTATCATATTAAATGTAAGTTTCACATATATCATGTTAACTAAAGGTTGCGCATCTATCATTTAATTTACGTTTCATATATATTATGTTTACTAAAGGTTGTGCATCTATCATTTAATTCTACTTGGGTTTTGCATCTATCATTTTTACTTGGGTTCCGCATCTATCATTTTATTTAACGTTTCACATCTATTATATATATTTAGGTTCCGCATCTATTATTTTAATACATGTTTCACATCTAGCATATCTATCATTTAAATCTCATTTCACATTTATAATGCATATTAAGGTTCCTCGTCTATCATGAATAATCTCATGAAAAGGTTTTGCATCTATAGCGTTTATTTATGTTTCACATCTATCATATTTGTTAAGGTTGTGCATCTATCATCCACCATCTTATATAAAAGGTTTCGCATATTTGACATTAGTCATTATTTTGCAGTAAGTAATAATTCCCAATCTCTCTGAAGTGATTGGATTAAGTCCGAAAAAATTAAAAATAATTTTTTTTGGAACCTTCCGTTGGGATCTTCTCCCTCTTGGATCTGGAGGAAAATTCTTCGCCTCCGTCCCCTGGCTTGTAATTTGTGCAGGTTTGCAATTGGAAATGGTGTGAGTACCTCATTCTGGTACGATGCCTGGCTTATCCCTACTTCGCTTGCCTCCCATTATGGTGAACAGATCATTAAGGATTCAAGACTAGGGAAAAACCTCAAGGTTGCGGATTTAATCACCAATGGAAGCTGGAGTTGGCCTTCCAATATCAGAACAACGAATTCCCGAAATCGAGACTGTCTGTTGGAGATCCAAAACCTCATATGCTCTCTCCCTCTCCCAACTTATCCTATATTGATGTTCCTTTCTGGAATGCGAAAGAATGATGCACTTCCTTTTCCATCAATGATACGTACCATGCCATTTGCGAGCCCCACCCCAAAGTAGGGTGGGCAGGGTTAGTTTGGAATAAATCCAATATTCCTCGACATTCTTTCATTCTCTGGTTGGCTATTTCTGGCAAGCTCGTCACAAAAGACAAGCTTCTCAGATGGGATATTAATATCCCTGCTCACTGTACTCTTTGTAACTCTGTTATCGAGACTACCCCTCATCTCCTCTATGATTGTAGTTTCACACAGAGTATCTGGGCAAATGCTAGCAATCGATTAGGTTTCCCCTATATTGTATCGTGTTGACAATCTTGGGTTATTGAAGCATCAAATTGGTCTCAATATCGAAACCATTCAATTTGGCAGTCTTGCTTCGCCGCGGTAGTATACCACGTCTGGAAGGAGAGGAACCAAAGATCCTTTGGTTCCCCTCCGGCCATTGCCTCTATGGTTTCTCACTGAATTTTCTCAGATCTTCGGCTTAGATTCCAAGGCACCAAGATTGGTTGGCCTTTCTAATATTATTATTATTTACTATATTTTGTTTTTTGCAGAGATCCTTTGCAGCACTCATATCGTGACCTAACACTTCTATGTTGGATGGAGCAAGTGAGGATGCGAGTGCGGATGTCTGTCAATCTGAACTACCCAATAGTTTACCCGTCATGAAAATTCTACCTTTCTAAATCGTATTGATTGTTCTTTTATGTTATTTCATATTTGTACCACAAAGACTTCCTTTAGTCACTTGATGATGTATTCGAGGGGAATGCCCCCGTCGCTTGTATGAACCTTATTTTAATTAATTAAAGCTTTTAAACACCAAAACAAAATTAACAACACATCCCCAACCCTAGACAAAGCACCAACAGACCCTGTCTCTAGCCAAATATTTTACTTATCAACATTTGAAAGAATATAACAAAATAAAATCGAACGTAGAAGATTTTAAGTAGAAATTGAAGAACTAAAAATGAAACTCAAGGAAAAAGAGAAGATCATTACATAAATGAAAGTTGATGCAGATTTGGACATAGATGTCAACCTACAAAACATACTTAAACTATCTATGTTGAAACCAAACATAGAGGATGAAGTTTAAAAAATAACTGAAAAGCAACAAAAAAAATTATAGAAGAAAAAAATGATTGAATGATCAAGCCTAACACTCACCGAAAAAAAAACAGAAAAAAGCAACATGCTTCTATTATTGGTGATTGTGTTAAAGACCCTGTTATTGATGTCGAAAACCAAGACACAACACCTAATATTGAAGTGGAAGATAAGGTTCCACCTCCACAACAAGAGAACAGTGAAGTTGGTGTGGAACAACAGAAATTTAGTGTTGTTGTTGCTGTAAATATGACCATGTTACTCATCTTGATGTTGGGCTTAATATTTTTGTTGTTACATCTAAATGTATTGTTGTAGTTGAAAAGGAACATGTTACTCCTGCTGTTGTTGGGGTTAAAAACAAAAACAAATCCCTTGTTGATGTTGATGTTGTTACTTGTAATATTATTGTTACTGTGGAAAATGATCATGTAATTCCTATTGAAGTTGGGGTTTAAAAGCAAGATGATCCCCCTGTTGTTATGGAAGAACATGATACTAATACTACTTTTTTTAAAGATCAAAATACTAATCTTGTTGTACATGTCACTAAAGAACCTGATGCTAAAGTATCCAAAGTGACAAAAAATGTTTCTGAAGTATCTGAAGTCACCAAGAATGTTGTTGTGGACAAAGAGGTGATATAAAGAACCTAAAACTAAGAAAATCTGTTTTAAAAAACCTATGTATTTGAAGATATGGCTTTAAACAGTACATCGTCCCTCGACTATCACGTTTGGTGGTAGATAGTCCTTTGACTTTGATATGTCCGTTGACAGTCCCTGGACTATCGCGTTTGGATAAAGTTAGTCCACTAGATCCTCTGATTCATGTGAGGCTGCCACCTGTCAGTTTTTCACCATAGTCCCCAGATTTTTGTATTACCATTAGTCCCTTGAGTTTAGTTATCTGTAATATTCTACATTTTGGGTTTGACCTAAACTCAAGGGATTAATGGTGATACAAAAATCTGGGCACTATGGTGACAGGTGGCAGCCTCTCATGGATCAGAGGATTTGATGGACTAACTTTATCCAAACACGATAGTCTAGGGACTGTCAACGGACATTTGAAAGTCAAGGGACTATCTGCCACCAAACGCGATAGTCAAAGGATGATATACTATTTAATGCCTTGAAGATATATTATGTTGTGTATTATCCTTTTTGTTGCTTAAATATTGTAATATTATCATTATCTATATATTTAATGTCTGTATCTCATACTTGCATGGTGGTTCTTTTTATAAGAATTGAAAAGAATATACAAAAGAGACAAGTAAGTGAATTACATTTCCTCTCTTCTCTACTACTTTCGCATCTATCATATTTGCACTGTATTTGCATCTATCATATTTTCACTAGTTTCACATCTAGCATAGTTTTGTTGGTTTCTCATTTATCATAATTGCACAAATTTCCCATCTATCAATTTACTTGGGTTTCACATCTAGCGTAGTTTCAATGGTTTCTCATCTATCAAAATTACACATGTTTCTCATCTATCACATTTACTTGGGTTTCACATCTAGCATAGTTTCACTGGAGATATATTTTGCACTGGTTTCACATCTAGTGTAGCTTCCCTGGTTCTCATCTATTGTAGTTCTGAAGGTTTCGCATCTATCGCATCTTATAGTTTCATTGGTTTTGCATTTTTGCAGAAATAGTTGGATGAAGGGCCTTCATTTGAACTAAATTTGGATCATTTTTAACATCAAATCCCTAAATAACTACCTAACATGGAAATTAACAGAAAAGAATGTTTCATTTACAAATAAAGTAACAATAATTGACATAGAGGAATACTACAAATTAGAACTGATTGAAAAATAAGAAAACAATCTCGATCAAACAATGTGGTTAGTTCCATAGATAACAGGATCTAATATTTTTGTTAGTACTATGATGGAGATAATAGACGAAAATCAAATCGACCCTACGGTAATAGTTAAATTCTTTTTATTTTGTTTACCTTGCTTCCCATTACATATATAAACAAACTGTTAGCTTCCACTTTTGACAACACAGGTAATCGGCGATATTATATCCACCTTAAACAACACAATTTTCAAATACTTGTTGCTAAAAGTCCAGGAGAATTTATGCCAGTAAGAGACTTATCTGGAAGCGTAATGGTAAGAATGATATACTTTTACAACACATGTATTAATTAATAAACACAAAATATTTCTAAATATTACTGCTTCAATGTAGTTGATGCTAAATCAAAATATGGATGTAACACTCTATGTTGACGATAAGCTACAAGGCATCACAAAAGTTTACATCTTTGTTCTGCTTCTAACAAAAGCCCGACCTGGGAATGTTAACTATTGGATATTACTGTAAATAGATGTCAAACATGAAACAATAGTAAATCTAAACCCAATACTAAAACGTTCAGATCCAACAAGAAAAACTACATATTACATACCTTCAAAGCAAAAATATTTTACGACCAGAAGAAAAAATAAAGATCTATTGTCCAACAATTCATAAATAAAGATGTTGATCACTTGATTGCAGAGTAATAGCCTGTGATTACTTCAAAGATTATGTTTTGCACGGAAAACTTGAATTTGATAAAACTTCTGACATTGCACCATTAAAAAGATCATAAATGTTTTACATGTTTCTTAATAAAAACAACACTAATATATTTTGGGATGATATTTTGTAATATTTGTTGTAATTATTTTTGTAATGTTTGTAATAAGTGTTTGTTGTACAGTTTGTTTACAATCAATATATTTTTTACATTGAATAAGTTTATTAGTGTATCGCAACTCTCACCATGTATATATATATATATATATATATATATACAGTCTCACATCTATCATATACATAAATGCAAAGGTTTTGCATTTATCGTATCATTTGTGCGTTTGTTTTGCATCTATCAGAAATATAAATAAAACGTTTCGCATCTATTGTATCTTATGTAGTCAAGGTTTCGCATCTATCTTTAATTTTGTATAATACATTCACATTTATCTTTAATTTTGTACAATATGTTCGCATCTATCTTTAATTCTGTATAATATGTTTGCATCTATCGAGTCATTATTTTTGTTGGGCAGCTTACCCATCTTCTATTCTAAACATTTTTCTTCATTCAGTTAATACTTAGAGAAGTTCTTTGTTTTTCTAATTAATGTATTACCAAACTCCCACATATTTTGTCAAATCAAAATTTAAACTAGTAACTTATATTTGGTTGGTTATTTACTTATATGATTTGATAAAATTAGATAGTCATGATTACTTTGCAATAACTACAAACCTTCACTAATAACAAGAAATATATAGTTACTATCAAAGCTTTTAAACATTTTAACTTCTAAACTTTTAACCTTTTAAATTGTTTAACTACTCCTATAAATTTCAGCTCATACTTTGTGCTCTCTCTCTCTCTCCCTCTCTCTCTCACACACACATATACACACACAAAATTATTCTTTTGATAAATGCCACTTCTAAATTATTCTTCAGATCATGACTCAGTTTACAGTGATTTCAGCTCACCTCTTCGTTCCCCTGAAGCAATCGACAACTGGAAACAAACCACCATAGAGGAATTCTGTTCATATTCATCTAATGATAGTTTCAGTTCTTTTTATGATGAACAATATTCTGAAGATGAACTTTCTAAAGGCAAAGACTCGGAATACAAAAAGTCTAAAGATAAAGACACGGAAGACAATGAAGAGGATTCACAGGAACAAGATACAAAGGAAGATGATCCAAAGGAAAATGACTCTAAAGATGCGAAGAAGACTCTGATTAAGGGTGGTGAGGATTATAATTGCCTGAGGGTAGGCTAGTAATTTCAAGTGGAGTTTCAAGGTGGTGTATGGGTGTTTAACGGTGGTGTATGAGTGTTTAACGGTGGTGTATGGGTGTTTAACGGTGGTGTATGGGTGTTTAATGGTTAGAGTATAGAGTAGAGAGATGATTAAGCAGCTTGGTAGCAGTTAATTCTCCTTACCCATAGTTAATGCGGGTGGTTGGGTATTTATAGTGTAATGTTTGGGCCCTTATGGGCTTTTGGGTCATGTTTAATGGACCCGGGTCATGTTCAAAGACCCATGAGCTCTTAAGTAGGAGAGCAAGTAGCTTAGTCAAGAAGTGTTTAGGTTTTTAGTACTTTTGTCATAGTTCGAACTGCCTTAAGTTCATAGTGTTCACAGAAATCTGTCCGGATCAAGTAACCTGTTCGATCTCTGTCCTTGTAACCTGTCCGGTTTTCGGAGAGACTTGACCGATCTGCCCTTGTTCGGGGAGCATGCTGAATTTGGACTCATCAGGAGCCCTTTTTTTAGGTGTTTGAGCAAGTTTTCTTGTCAAAGAACTGAAAAACAGTCCGATGTCTGAAGTGGTTTTCAATTCGGACACAACTGTGGGTATACCCGGACAGGTTAAGCTTTATGAATTCAAAACGGTTTTTGCCAGAGTTAGTGGGACACGTGTCGCTCTCTGATTGGTCACTTCAGCCGTTATTTCACCTTGAATTTCGCACCACCTTCTTCAACAAGTAACCTCTTTAATTACAAATAGTGACGTCAGCGCCGTCTTTTAATCATTGCCCAACTTTTCGAATTCTCCTAGGAATCAACTCCTCTTTCCAAATCTACTATAAATTCACATTCATTTTTCACTGTTTCACTATCTCTTTCACTTTTACTCTGCAAATTTACTCAGATCTTTCTCTCTCTAAAGAAAAAAATTTCCTTGGCAGTTTATGTTTACAGCAAGAACAGCATTGATCAAAGGTGGTTGGCTCAACCTTTCGGAGTTGGAGAAAGCGCAAAAGGTCGAGAAAGAAAGGCGAATAGCAGCGGGGCTACCATCATCACTTGTTGAGAGACCAGTTGCTTCTGTTACAGAGTCGGATCGAGGCTCATCCTCCTCCAAAGGTACCAAGCCCAAAAAACTCTTTCAATCCACCCTCTCACCCATAGTCTCTGGTTCCTCAGTCCAGGAGTCAATACCTGCTGTTGAGCCAGGAGTCACAGCTACAAGCGTTAGGAAACCCTCCCCTTTTATAGCTATGGGATCTGATTCTGACCACTCTCCAGAGAAGCTAGTTATTAAGAGGCCAAGTCGGTTAGTTAAGAGACTAACCTCCAAGAATACTCCCTCAAAATCGGGGGCAAAAAATAGTGATTCTGGGTCTGGAGTGCCCATTAGAGCTCCCCGGGAGAGGCCAACCGGTCCGGAGGCCAGCAGCCCGGTACCTCCAAGAGAGACTTCTGCCTCCGAGCCCCAACCTGAGGTGAGAAGTCAGAAAAATACAGACAGTCAGCAGTCCGGAGGCCAGGATGTGCCAAGCTTCAACCCTCCCCGGATCACTACCACAGAAGCTCCCACAACGGTTATGGAGGAGAAAATGGAGGACTCTGCTGAAGAGGTCCCTTTTGAGTCCGAGTCCTCCGGACAGGCTGATACTACTGCTGTTGTTCCCAAGAAAGGCAAGGAGAATCTGTATTTGAGGCATCCGGACCTGCCGGAGTGCCTTGAGGGGAGAGTGGGACCGTGCTTTCACAAAGTTGAGCTCAAGTACCTCTTGGCCTTGGAGAAGACCAAGTATGCATTCATCCATACTTCAGACCTGGGTCGAATGCGCACAAAATGGGGGATCCCCGAAAATGTGAAGATAAGGATCCCCATTGATCCGGAGACCCCAATGGACTGTAAACGAAATGAAATAGTCTTTTTTACAGAGCTATTTAACTGGGGACTCAGGTTCCCACTGGACCCGGAGATCGTACGGTACTTCCACCTGGTCAAGCTCTGCCCAAGCCAGCTGAGTCCCAATGGCTGGTTCACTTTGATGTCATGTATCATGGCATCTAGGTTGTCTGGGATCCCTCTTCCCATGGAAGAGTTCGCAGCAGTGGCCAACCTTTGCAAGCACCACCAATTCCCCTTCTACCATTTCAACATGGGGAACGATCTCAAGACTGTTGATGATCTCTTGGAGTCGGAGAGCAAATGGAGGAGCCAATTCTTGTTTGTCAGTGGCTCCTGGGAAAACGGCAAGAAAATCAAGGCCGGAGAGAACCCAAGCCTCCTCAGGAGTAGGTGGAGGAGTGATCGTAAGTTTCTCATCTTAAACTTCTGTCCGTTTCTTTTTTAAGTTAGTTTAAATTAACCAGTTTCTCTTTTGTTCTAACAGAGCTGCCAAAGGAGTTCGGGGACTATTTGAAGGCCGGACAGACCACCTGTGGCAAAATCAATGCTTGGGCCGCAGAGAACTGGGAGAATCGATTCCACAAGGCCTTCACCCCTAGAAATCTAGCAAGGTCTCACCTGTGGAACACCACAGACCGGAGAGACCTATCTTGGGAGGAGCTCACCACCCAGCCTGATGAAGACATTGTGCTTAGAAGGTCCCACGAACTAGATGGGATACTCTACCTACCTGCCCGGGCTAAAGCCCCAAGCAAAATGAAAGGCAGGAGAAAAGGCAAAAAAGTGGCGAGCGATGCTGAGAAGGATGCCCCAACAGACCCGAAGGGGCCGGCCCAGGTTCAAATTGATGCAGCCCTCTTGCAGGTGGTGGAGCAGGAGACCGAAAGGCAGGAAGTTGACCTCTCAAAACCTCCAAGGGCTCCCAAGAGGACTCGCAAGCAAGTAGGTGAAGGCGGTGACCGGGAAGCCAAGAAGAAAAAGACTTCCCAAGGAGATGAGCTCGCTCTCCGAGATCCGGAGCCTTCCTTCCCCACTGACCCCTCTGACCCAACTCTGGCCGAAAAGATTCCAAGAGACTTTCACACTGATGAGGTAGAAGGGGGAGATCTCAACCTCGATGGAATGGACATCACAAGTCTATCTGGGCTTGGTGAGTATTTCCTTGGCCTCCCCAGAGATGAATTCGTAGGGCCTTATGTTCCTTCAAGTAGCTCCAATACAGTCAATTTCAATGGTAAGACCTTCATGGTTTCTAGTGAAAAGGACATCATAGCTCATTCCTTGCTTAGTAACGTGCAGCCAGTTCTTACATTGGAGAGGCAAGTCAGGAGTCAGGCGGACACCATCAAAGACCTCAAGTCTGAGAAGGAAAAGCTGTCCGGAGACCTCCGCACTGCTACCACCAACGCTGATTTGCTCAAGGAAGCAAACGAGGAGCTGAAGAGGAATCAGGATAAGAGCAACACAAAAGCTGCCACCCTAGAAAAAACCATAAAAGATCTCCAGGAGAAGCTGTCTGGTATGGAGAAAGATCTCACTGTCTCAAGGGGAGAGACCACTGCAAAGGAGAAGCTCATCACCAACCTGACCACTGACAAGATTGCTCTAGAAAATGCAGTGACTCAGGCTGCTGAAGAGCAAGCTGCTTTGCTAAGGGACCAAGAGGCCACAATCAAGGCCAAGATCAATGCCTATACCAGGGAGATGATAAAAAGCGAAGAGTTAATGGTTCAAAGGGTGAAGTCTGATATGGTTCTCCTTTTTCACGAAAAATTCCCGAAGAGGACCCTGGGGGACTTATGGCTCTATGTGGATGATGATGACCTTCCATATTATACAATGGTCGAAGAAGGAATTTCCGGTGAGTCCTCATCTGATAATGAAGAGAAGACCGGAGAGAGCCCAGGCGAAGAGGAGAATGATCCTAAGGGCAAGAAGGTAGTCGAAGGGGGGAGCGACATCAAGGGCAAGAAAGCAGATGAGGGTGAGCCATCTTCAAAGGCTCAACCTTAATTTATGGTGTACTTTGTTTATCTTTTACTCAAACTAAAGTCCTTGGAAGGCCAAGGCACTCTTTTTGTTGTGGTGTCCGGTATTATTCGGACAGATTTTTTGTGCTGTACCCTAACTTGTTCGAAAGTCCTTGGAAGGCCAAGGCAATTTTAAGTTGTTGAATTAATGTTTCTATTTTGCACAACCATCATTTTCTTTCATTATTTGTTTTAGTTTAGATAGCTAGAGTTTAAGTAGCTTTTAGTTATTGCATTGTGAGAGTGTTGAGATTCTCCGGCTAGAGTTTAAATAGCCCTTAGATCTTTCAGTCCGGGTAGTATGACAAGAGATAGAACTTTGAAAATACTTAGAAATTTTTTGAAGAAGGCATCGAATTTTATTCAACCATCCGGACACCTCACTAAAACCTCCCCGTGCCACCAGGGAGGAAAGAGTATGCCCCCAAATATTTACATGGAAGTTCAAACAAGTAAATATTTTACATAAGTGTTATTCCAAGTACATCCGAAGATGCTCAATATTCCAAGGATGAGTTAGAACCCTGCCATCTTTGTCTTCCAACCAATAAGTTCCAGGCTTGATTCTTTCAACCACAATATACGGACCCTCCCAGGTAGGGGCCAGCTTTCCGAAGAGTTTTTCTTTAGTATGTAAGAAGACCTTCCTTAATACTTTGTCTCCTGGTTGGAAATCTCTTTTTTTAACTTTAGAAGCAAACCTGCTTCTCATCAAGCCCTGATAGTGTGCCACTCTTAGGCAGGCTTTAACCCGTCTTTCTTCTATTAAATCAAGTTGATTTCTGATGGCCATCTCATTAGCGTGTCCGGAGAAGTTGTGAACACGAAAGGAAGGGAGTGTCTTCTCTATGGGGGCTACTGCATCCATTCCATAGACCAAGGCAAATGGAGACTCTTGTGTTGCAGCCCCAGGTGTTGTCCGGTAGGCCCACAAGACTTCTTGTAGATAACTAGGCCACTTCCCAGCAGCCCCTTCCAGATTCTTCCTGAAACCGGACAGTATGGTCCTATTAGCCACTTCAACTTGCCCATTAGCTTGTGGGTGGAAAGGCGAAGAAAAACAATGCTGTATACCCCTTGAGGCACAGAAGCTTTCCATTTCTCTATTGTCAAACTGTGGCCCATTGTCTGTTGTTATTTTCTGTGGGACACCAAATCTGCAACATATGTTGGACATAATGAACTTTATAACAGCTTTTGATGTTGTCCCTGCCAGGGGAGCTGCTTCTATCCATTTTGAGAAGTAGTCAATGGCCACAATTATAGTTCTACGCCCTCCGGACGCCACAGGGAGAGGCCCTACTAAGTCCAACCCCCATCGAGCAAAAGGGATGGGCTCAGAAATTGACTCCAAAGGAATGGCTGGTACATGAATTTCATTGCTGTGCCTTTGGCATGGGTCACACCTCTTCACCAATTCCTTAGCATCTTTCATAATCGATGGCCAATAATATCCGTAGAGTAATACTCTTCTTGTTAGAGCTCTAAATCCACAATGGGCTGATCCCTCACCATCATGTAATTCGGAGAGTACCACTTGTGACTCATCGTCCCCCAAACAACGAAGAACAGGTTTACTATAAGATTTTTTGTACAATACTTCTCTCAACATAATGAAACCATGAGCCTTGTGTTTCAATGTTCTGGCTTGTGATTTATCTGAAGGCACAATACCATCGGACAGATATTGTATGAGAGGAGATCTCCAGTCTTGAGGCCGATTCACTTGTATTTCAAAAACTTCCTCTTTTTCACCCTTACTAAGTTGAATAGAAGGGCTTTCAAGCACATGGATCCATGGGTAGGACTCCGTATATGCTATTGTTGCCAACGAGTCTGCTAGCTCATTTTCTGCCCGGGGAATGTGTTCGTAGACAACAGCTTTAAACTTTAACGCTTCAAGCACATGGAACCGGTTTCCCCACCTTTCAGCAGCCCAAGCGTTGATCTTGGTGCAAGTAGTCTGCCCGGACTTTAGATAGTCATTGAAGTCCTTGGGCAGTTCTGCTAAGAAGAAGACAAAGTCAATCAGTTTAAACAAATTTGATAAAAGAAGAGATAAAAATATAAAGTAGGAGACTTACGATCACTCCTCCATCTGCTGGTGACGAGACTTGGGTTGACTCCGGCTTTGATTCTCTTCCCGTTCTCCCAAACACCACTTACGAACAGGAATTGAGTCCTCCAATTCCTCTCCAACTCTAACAGGTCATCAACAGCTTTGAAGTTTTCCCCCATATTGAAGTGGTAGAAGGGAATGTGGTGGTTTCTGCAGAGACTGACCACAGCAGCAAACTCCTCCATTGGTAGAGGAATCCCGGAGAGCCTAGAAGCCGTAATGCAGGCCATAAGGGTGTACCAAGCATTAGGACTCAGCTGGCTCGGACAGAGCTTTATCAGATGAAAGTATCTGACAATCTCTGGGTCCAATGGGAATATGAGCCCCCAGTTAAACAGCTCTGTGAAGATAACTATCTCGCTCAGCTTGCAATCCATGGGAGTTTCGGGGGTGATATGGATTCTTATCTTCACATTCTCTGGAATTCCTCACTTCGTACGCATCCGGACCAATTCAGCTGTATGGATGAAAGCGTAGTTGGTCTTTTGTAAGGCAAGAAGATACTTAACATTGACCTTGTGAAAACAAGGCCCTACCCTTCCCTCAAGACACTCCGGCAGATCCGGATGCCCCAAGCATAGTTTTTCCTTGCCCTTTTCCTTTTGGGCAGCAACAGCACCACTAGTCTGTCCGGAAGGTTCAGACTCGAATGGAGCCTCTTCAATAGAGTCCTCCATTATTTCCTCCATAACTGAGGAAGGGTTTTCAGTTGTAGTGGTGAGAGGGAGGTTTAGATTTGGCTCAGCCTGACTTCCGGACTGTTGTGCTTCAGTATTCTCTTGGTTCCTAGCCTCCGGTTGGGGCTCTGGTAGAGACATTTCTCTTCGAGTAATTGAGCCAGTGCCCTCCGGACCGGACAACCTTTCTTAGGGTGCTCTAATGGGTACTTCTAACCCAGTACTACTGTCCTTGGCACCCGATTTTAAAGGGATGCCCTTAGAAGCCTTCCCTTTGACCAACCGGCCTTTTCTCCGATCAACTAGCTTGTGAGGAGAGGTTTCAGCATCTGACCCTATAGCTAAGAATGGGGAGGGTTTTTTAAAGCTGGTAGCTGTTAAACCTGGTTCGAGACGGGTTCTGATTCTTGAACCGAAGAACCTGAGATAATAGGTGAAAGATTGGTTTGAAATAACTTCTTCGGTTTGATGCCCTTTGTAGAAGAAGAACCCTGGTCTGACTCTGTGGCTGAAGTCACTGGTTTGTCGATGGGGAAGTAGGTAAGCCTGCTGCAATGCGCCTTTCGCTTTCAACCTTTTGCGCTTTTTCTAACTCGGAAAGATTGAGCCACCCACCTTTGATTAAAGCGTTCCTAGCCGTGAACATAAACGACCTAAGTAAAAATTTGTTTTTGAGAGAAAAATCTTTGAGGATTTGCAGAGTGAAAAAGAAAGTGATGGTGAAAGAGTAGAAAGTGTTTCAATTTATAGTAAATCTAAAAAAGGAGTCTTGATTCCTAGGAGAATTCGAAAAGATTGGTAATGATTAAAAGACGGCGCTGATGTCACCCTCATAAATGAAGAGGTTGCTTTTCGAAGAAGGTGGGAGCGAAATTCAAGGTGAAAAAACGGCTGAAGCAACCTACCAAAAAGTGACATGTGTTCCATGAACTCTGGCAAAAAACCGTTTGGATTCACAAAGCTTCTTCGGTCCGGATAAAGCAATAACACAAGTCGAAAGACATGTCCGGTTAAAACTGCCCCTGACATCGGACTGTTTTTCAGGTTTTTGGCAAAGGTATTTGAGCAAACACCTAAAAAAGGGGCTCTTGATGAGTCCGAATGTTGCTACCTCTCCGGACGGGGACAGTTCGGACTAAGATCACTGGATCAGACAGAACAGTTCGAACACTTAGCTCATTGGACTGTTCGAACTATGACTAAAGTACTTAAAAACCTAAACACTTCTTGACTAAGCTGCTTGCTCTTCTACTAAGAGCTCATGGGTCTTTGAACATGACCCGGGTCCATTAAACATGACCTGAAAACCCATAAAAGCCCAAATATAAGGGTATAAATACCCAACCACCTGCATTAAATATGGGTAATGAAAATAAAATACAACCAGGCTGCTTAATTCTCACTCTACTCTCTACTCAAAACATTAAACACATACCAATATTCACAAACTCTAAACAAATTACAAAATTACCCTCAGACGAAAATTAACCACACCAGCTACATCATCCTTCCCCGGTGGGGAAGAATTTGACCTCAAATTTGGAACACTGAAACATTGACAGAACTGCAAAAACATTGACGTGTTCACCGTTGATTTCAACTGGTATCAATATAAGGGTGTAAAAGGTGAGAATCTAAATGTTGCAGCTCTTGTCAAGAAGTGGTTTCTCAACTTTATCCTTCTATATCATGTCATCGGCATTACTGTGGTCAGCAGTAATAAGATATACTCCATCCACTTGTTTTATGTCTGTTTTTTCAACTCATTTACTAAGCACAACATCACCCTTGCGCGTATAAAAAATTGTTGTCTTTCGAGTTCCAGACTGTGTTTGTTGTATCACATCAAAACCCTTGCAGAAAGGAACAATTCCTCTTTGTTGAATAGTAGATGGCTTCTCAAGTTCTTCATAGTATATTTCTGCCAACAAATTCAAAACACTGCAATCTTCTACTTTTAACTTGTTACTTTTTCTTTTATTTCCCCAACCATCACCCAAAACTCCTTCAGGTTCTATTACAAAACCTAATCTTTTATCCATTAAAACACTATTCTTTTCTTTTATCAATTTATTCAGAATCTCAAACACAAAAATACCATCTTCCATTTTCCAATACGACAACATGTATCCACAGAAAACCAAATCAAAGGTTTGATTTTAGGATAACATAAAATACATGGAGGATGCATCTCCATGATAAAAGCTGCTACTTTACAGTTTTTCTTCAATAAAAATTCCGAAGTGATGTAATCTAGTGTACTGAATCTTGAGACAATATCTCGATCTACAAGTTTCTCCTCAACATTAATTAGATCTTCATCATCTTAATCATCATCACACTCATCGTAGACTGGTTTATCAAATACCTACCCAAATACATCTTCAAAAATATTTTTATCATAGACTGGCTTGTCAAACATGGAGTCAGACACAGATTTAGCATCACAACTAAGATCGGCAGTTGGTGCAATTTGAGCATGAAACTCCTTAACTGGTGGTGTTTTTGGAGACACTACTCTAGATGCCACTAATATAAACTTGATACCATATTTAAAAAAGCTGTATCGATTTGTTCTATTGTCATAAGTAGAATTTCTCTTAAATCGTCATGGACGTCCTAAAACTAGATGGCAAACGTCCATAGGAACTACGTTACACCATACTGTATCTTTGTAATTACCAACAGAAAATACAATTTGATAGCGTTTAGAAACTGTAACCTCGGTGTACTCTATGAATCTTGACAGTATATACGGGCATAGAAGAGCTTCAGTCTTTAACGTCAGTTTCTGAACAGCTTCCTCTGAAATCAGATTCTCATAGATATCTGAATCAATTACAAACTTGCAAATTCTTCCTCCAATTGTACAGGTAGACTGGAAGATGTCGTTCTCTATTCTAACCTTCAAATCAAGAGGTATCCGGAACATGATTCATGTATATGTGTAGCAGGAATTGTTGGGCTCTGATACCAACTGATGGCGTGACAGAAGATTAGAAGAAGAAAACAATAGATATGACCCTAACCCTAGGTTAGAGAATAAAGGAGACTCGGAGAAATAATATCAAAATTCTATTAATCAAATTCTGATGGCAAAATAGGGTATAGGATGCTTTATATAGCACTACCCATAACCCTAATTCCAAATAAGGGAAATTATAAAATAAATAAATAAATAAACGCTAAAATATTAAAACTGGTTTTCAGAGGCTTTACAGGCCGAATCTGGGTATCTGACGGGCTCGTCGAAATATTCGATTTGAGTACATGTTTGACCCAATTCCAATACCTAGGCAAGAAACCAGTCTGTTCGCAGTCTTTGCTACATCGTTTAACATCTATCACAATATAATGTATTTTATTATCCAAGCTTGCACATCTATCATAATGTTCGGTATTTGGTTATCCAAGGTTGTGCATCTACCAACCCCATATATTTGGTTATTAACTGTTTAGCATCTATTGTAAACAAAAAAAAATCGTTTTACCACGTTTCGTATATAGAAAAATTAGTAAATTTGTTTATGCTTATTTTCACATTTATCATGTCCATCTATTTTAGTTATAAAAGGTTTCGCATTTACAAGGTCCATCTATAATAACAAGTTTCGAAACTATCAAGTCCATCTATAATAAAATGTTTCTGATCTATTTTTATTATCACAAAAAAGTCAGAAAAACTAAAAGTATAAAAAACTACACTGATTTTACAAAAATTATACATATGATCATCTATTATGTCTATATTTACTACAACGAGAACATGTTATGGTTCGTATACTTAGTTCTCCTCTAGATGGAATTCATTTATTCTTAAGTCGTTAAACTTTCCATTTTAAAACTATAAGAAGTGCATCTAGAGAAGTTTATAAAGTACATGCTTGACCAAAAGTAGTAAATGCAGCTATATGAATATGCTATCTTATAAGAGCTTACAAAATAGCATGGGTCAACATATTTCATAGGATCTGCATCTATATAAAATAACGCGGCTAAAGCATGAGGGCACGAGAAATAATCATGTTGCCACGCACCACAAGAACAAGTACGTACACTAAGATCAACAACCATGACTGGATCACAAAACACTTCATGCAAAGAGAAGAAGACAAATGAACTATCCATGAATAACCTTCTTCTATATTAGCTTTAAATATTTTATCAAATTCAGGATACAAATCGTTAGTCCAACGTTCAACATCAACAAAACGTCTCGAAATTTGACTCATTTGTAAAACTCCAATCCTGTCAATTAACTTCACTATAGAGAAACCACAAAAATGTTTGATTTGATTGTTAAAAGACTCAGCTGGATTATAAGCCATAGAATCATACCTCTTGTCTTTAAAAAAAGCACAAACATATTTTTCGGGGGGTAAATTATCACAAAAACTTGCAACCTTCCCTCCTCCTTGTTTAAGAAATTCATTCATATATTGAATAAACAAATTCTAACTAGCAATATATGCGCCTCTTTTAAACAGTTGAGCCGTAATATCCTTAAATGTTGTCGTTGTACCAGTTAAACAATGCCTTGAATTATTTAAAAGATGATAAAGACAATATGCATGATGACAATCTGGAAATATAGCAGATACAACACTAACAATACCTAAATGATGATCACTGATAAACGTAATTTTCTAATCCAAAAAATGGGTTTTCAACATCTCCAAAAACCATAATCAATTCTCAGTATCTTCAGCCGCAACAATACTAAATGCAACTGAGAAAATTCCTACAATAAATATATAGAAAATATATCCTAAATGACTAATTACAACGAGTTTCACATCTACCAATTTACTTATACCGTAGGTATCACATCTATCATATTAAGACCTACGTGTTTCGCATTTATCATTTTGCTGATACTAGTATGGCTTCGCATCTCTCACGTTAATTATACAAGGTTTCGCATCTAGTGTATTTTATTTCATGTCTGGTTTCGCAGATTTGTATATAACATAAGAAAGATAACATTTTTCCAATATAAAATTATAGATAACAAAAACTCATTACTGTTACTATATTTAAATATGGCATATAACAACACCCATTTATATTTCCCCGTTAAAAAATTTCCATCAATAAAAAAACTTGACGAAAATAATTGAAACCATATAGACAAGAACCGAATGCTACGAAATAACACTTGAAGACATTGGTTTCCAAAGAATACTCCAGTATGTAATCACTGCTGTTATAAAAAATCTTCAATGTTTTAAAATAATTCTTAGTTAGTTTATACGAAGTAGAATTATCTTCATATACAACCCTCTTAGCTTTCTCTAAAGCAAGCCATAAAACATGGTAAGAAATATCTAAATCGTTGTCATTTTTAAAAAATGATTTCATGCTTGTAGCTATAATATCAACTCTACTCCTAACTCAATCACGTATTTCATTTGCAATCAAATCAGAAGACAAATGCTTTCTATTTTCTTTGTTAAAACCATTCCCATATGTATGAGGTTTTGAACATAATTCTTAATAATAAAAAAGCCACTAGAGCTCTCTTGTTTAACATAAAGTTTCCAAGGACATCCTTTTGAATTTTTTTCGTGCAATAAATAGTTACTCTTTGTTTATTATTATGCAAATATTTGTAAGGGAAACCTTCGTGTAAAGCCAACAGACTAACAACTAATCTTAAACCTACTGCACCATCTTCAAAGCCTTGTCCAACACCACTAATTTCATTAACACAACCAACAGAACAAGTGCTTTATTCTTGTGACAAATAACATTAACACCAGAAGTTTGACCAGTTTCTCCACAAACAATATCTTCATTTGAAGCTTCAAATATACTTTGAACACTTTCTCTAATATTATCACCAACAATAACATCACCACTGGTACCAAAGCAAAATCACCATCACAGCCTAATATAACGTTTTCTAGATCACCATAACAGTATCTTAATATTAATTTACCTCGAACAAATGTATCATATCTACTTAATTTTTTTTGAAAACATCTTCAAAATCGGCAAACACACCATGATCACAAATTTCAAGCTCTCCATTTAGTTTAGAAATACAAAATATACTTCTAGACATCGCGTACCTGCATTAGACAGAAAAATAAACAGGTTTTGAATCTATCATTACGAAGAAAAGAATACAAATATATCGCAGCTAGCAGTAAATAGGTTTAGCATATATCAGTACAAGAAATATATATGTTTCGCATATATCAATAGAAAATAATTCAAATGTTTCGCATCTAGCAGTAATTACATTTTGCGTCTACAATATAAAGAGAACAATAACATTTTGTATCTACAATACAAAAAGAACAATAACGTTTTGCATCTATAAAAAACATGTTTTTCATCTACCATTCCAAAAGAATTAACAAGTTTCGCAACTATTATTACGTACAGAACAACACGTTTCCCATCTCATTCGTTTTAAACCCTGAACCTTTATAATCGAACATAAACGATAGAAACACAAAAACAGACTAAAATCGACAAAAACCTAACTGAAATACAACAATTACACTACATTAGCAACGTAATATCAGATGAATACCAAAAGTTAGAAAAGAAACAGATCTCGAGTACCCCAATATTTTGAAATTAAAATTCGAGTTACCACACACACAAATCGACTTATCTAAATAGATATCCAAAATCAAACTTCAAAATCAAGTAAAATCAAAATCATAAGAAAACAAAATAAAAACTAGAAATCGAGTACAAAATTGAATCATCACCTATAATATTAGGTACTAATCTATTCACATATAAAGAAACAAATTGGGGAAAATGGTGAAGTATGGATCTTAAAAGCTTTTATATAGTTGAGTAAGGGTATTTAGGGTATTATTGGGTCTTAAATGGTAAATATTTGAGTCAAATGAAGTTTTCTCAGAGATACATGATAATATGGATCTTAAGTAGATAATCGTATTGCTTTTGGGTCTTAAATGACACTTAACCCTTAAAAAATACGATTTGTTGATTATTATTATTATTATTATTTTGGTAAATAATTATCGTAAATTTTTGCAAACGTGTATTTAACTTTTTTATTATTATCTAATATTTTTCTTCTAATATTTTAAATATCATTAATGATTATGTAAGCCTATATATTTTATTTTATGAAATTAGATATTTTTATTAAAAGCTTCTTCTTCTTTTTGAATCGTAATTAAACGACGCTCTCCCTCTTCTTTTTGAATTTTATCGTGTGCATATCATTGCGCATATAATTTTTTAATGATAGTAACATATGAAATCTTTTGCATGAAAATATTATCTTTTAATTCGGTTCATGATTGAGTGGTACCAATTTTTAAATAGGCACCGATGGGAGTTCCAACCTTGCGAATTTTGGACATACTTAACTTCATAAGAACCTTATGTATGTATTCTAAATAAGTTAATAATATATACCTCTCAATTTATTACTCTTGATTCTTATACCAAGTATCATCTTAGTTATTTTTATATCATTCATTTTAAAATCTCCATCCAGTTGGGTCTTCAAAGTTTTAACCATCTTTTTATCATTTCCAGTTATCAGTATATCAGTCACATACAATGGTAACAAGATATGTCTTTTCATGTGTGTTATCCCATTATAATAGACACAATTGTCATAACATCTCCTCACATAATTGATTGACTTCATAAAAGAATAAAATCTCTTATTCAACTATCTCGACGATTATATTGGCCATATAGAGGTCTCTTTAAAAACATATATATTCCTCCTTTCTTTCTTCAAAATATTAAGGTTAACTCGTGTAGATAGTCTTTTCAGTTATCTATGCATAAAGTTCGTATTATCATTTATTTGATCTAACTCAAGATCAAATCCAGCAACAATTGATAAAAATACCCTTACAAAGGTTTGTTTCATAATTGGTGGGAAAATTTCATTTAAAGCGATACCCTCTTTTTAAGTGAAGCCCGTAGCTACCATCCTAGCTTTGTATCTAGATAGTTAGACTCCATGAATACTTAGTAATGTTATTATTATTTATGGAACTCAATTTTTCCATCATGAATGCTATTATAACATCGTGATAACTCTCGAGTTCAAGAATATCTCCCGACATTTCAATTTATAAAGCATAACTTATTATATCAGCAAACTTGTATTTTTTTGTAGGATTCCTAAGGATTCATGCTTTATTAATCATCAACTGAAATTTTCAGTTTTATCATGTTGCTCTCCATTTTGAACATCTGAAGGTTATGGATATCAAACTAATGGTCATTTTATAATTCACGCAATGGTTAAAATTATTTTATATGAGTTGAACTTGTACCAAATATGCAATTATTTTCGGTAGAAACATCATTAACTTTAGTTTCTTTTTCAGACCTTATCTAGACTTCATCATCCTTTTTGGAAATACTAAGTTTAGTTTTCACTTTATTCAGCAATGACATAATATCTTCATTAGATATTACATCTTGGCCAATTGATGATTTCTGACTCCCGACTTCTAAACATGACAGCCTATACCTTTGTAATCTTTGTGGATAACTGAGGAATAATCACTTTAGTGATCTCGGCTGAAGTTTGTCTTGCTTCACATGTGCATATGCAACACATTCTAATAACTTCAATTTTTTATAATGGTTTCCTTCCAGTCCATTTATCTTGTTGACACTTAAACTTCGATGCTAAAGATGGACTGATGTTGATGATGCAGCTCCTCCTTGAAAATTTTGGTCTATACTAGTTTTTAGATGCATACACCTTACCATTTCTAGTAAGGTTTGGTTCATCCTCTCAACAAGACCATTATGTTGATGAGTTTCTTTCACGATCATATGTCTAGAAATGTCAAGTTTAGACTAATAGTTAGTGCATGGTTCATTCCCACTCTGATTCTTCAACAACTTCTTCTAAACTTTAAAAACATCAAATGCTTCGTTTTTGGTCTTTAAGAGTATCACCCATACGTTGATACTTTGTCTTTGGTATTCAAGAGTATCACCCATATGTTGATGCTTTGTCTTTGTTTTTCAAGAGTATAACTCATATGATTCTTGAATAGTCATCAATCAGAGACATAAAATACTTCGAACCTCCTATTGTATGATGATTTTTAGGTCCATAAAATTCATAATAAACATATTCAAGCATATTATAAGATGTATGGTTGCTGGGAATGAACTTAACCCTCTTAATTTTACCCAACACATAGTTCTCACGTAAGCTTAATTTTTGAACTTTATCATCGTCCAAAAAATCTTATTTGCTAAGTTTATTTAGGAATTTCTAACTCAAATGCTCGAACCTCATATTCTATAACTTGATTGAATAACTCTTTCATTAAATACACCCGCGGCAACTACATAACCTTTAATAACTAGAACATTATTAGTCATATAGAATTTTATAACAACTAGTGAGCCTTGAATAATTGTCGTTATGTTATCTTTAACTCTATTGCTAAATCATTATTCATATAATACTATAATAAAAAGAATGTTACATTTAATTTTAGGGATATATCTGACTTTTGTTATCAATCTGTCAATTAATATAGACAAATTAATCTAAACATTTCTCATTTCTTTCACAAATCATAGATCGCCATTCTCTAGTATGAACTTACCACCATCAACTTTAGCTCTTCAAACCAATGTTTGTTGGAAGTCATGTAAAATAAAGCTCATTAGTCCAAAACCTACTTCGCAATATACCAACAAGTTGAATCCATTAAAACATTAGTGTATTCATAATCATCATTAAAAATAATAAAACTCACCATTGTGATCATCTTTAGTTATGGAAGATAACAATACTTCTTTATGATTAAGTTTAACCAAAATTTAATCCACAAATAACATTGGACGAAATGCATGGAAACTTAGGAGATAATAGTCAAATGTTACGAAACAACATTTGAAGAAGTTATTTTTGGAACCATATGCGGACCTAGGTGGGTTCTTGTGGGGCTAGAAACCCACTCTTTTATGTATATAATATATTTTAGCCTAGTGGTTGGAGTTTCAAAAAACTTCGTGGTCGGTATGGGATCGAACCCTATCATCTACGAATACTTCAATATTTTTTGTGGGAACCTTTTGTTCAACAATTTTAAAATAAAAAAAATATTAGCCCCAAGGGGGTAGCCGAGTTGGTTGAGTAAGGCATGCTTGTGACCAAAGGTCATGAGTTCGATTCCCTCTACATGCGTTTTCTCGGTTGAGTCTGTCACCTTGTGTGGTTTAGTTGGTTTGCAGGCTATTGCGTTAGACTAAGGGTTTACCCTGTGCGCACTCATTGCACTTTAAGTAGCGGCTGTTTCTTCCGAAAAAAATAATTTAGTATTAAACAATCATCAATATATTTTAATCTAGAGGGAATAATTAAAGTCTCGAACCCACGAGTTTAAAAAGATTGCACAACTATTAAGTAAAGCAATTATTACATAGCTATATTTGTTTTATAAAAAGAATTTCCAAATTAATAAAAGGGAAGTTTAATAAAATAATATGTAATTATTATAAAAAAACTAAAATTGTTAAAGAATTATATGTAATTATTACACGAGACTAAAACTTTATATCTATATATATATACCTTTGGTCGTTATAAACACAACTTAAGAATTCAATGGATCACTTGTAAATTCTTTTTTTTTTCTATCGGAATAAAAAAATCATCTACGATTATTACAATATAATATATTAAAAGACTAAATATAATTGCATATTATTATAGTAAACTGAATAAAACAATAAAAGACTAAAACTTATATATATATATATATATATATACCTTTAGCCATTGTAAATACAACTTATAATTCATTATATCACTTTGCAAATTCTTCTTTTTTATCAGAATAAAAAAGTTCTTCTACGATTGTCACTATATTTTGTAAATAGTTTAATAAACATAAGGTCGAGGACATCATAGTCTTTTGGTTCTGGTTACGCCACTGAAACTATAGTAGAAACTCTATAAAATAATACACTCGGGGACACCAAAATTTATTAATTAAAAGAGTTATTAATTAATCGATAAATTATTAATTATTAATTTATATATTAATTAATATTTTATTAATTTATAGTAAAATACTTAGTTTACAAACACCTTTTAAGTTTCCACTTAATTATTGTACAGTATATAATACATGTATATCAAATGAAAGGCCCAATTTGAAATAAACCTTCAATCTTCCACTTTATTATGCTTCTTGTGGTGAAAGCACTCAAGAACTCCAGAATTTGATCAAAGAGTTGGGTTATCCCAATGCAATGGATGTCGAAGATGTTATGAATCACCCATAAGAAAATGTAGTTGCACAGTTGTTGACTGGTGAATAAATTATTGAAAGTGTTATTGGAATTAATAAAGATGATATCGATGAAGATGATGATGAAAGTTCTACAATGGAGCCCCATTCGCGAAATGAAGCTATTAAAGCGGCAATCACATTGAACAATTTCTTGTTGAGCTATGAGAAAACAACACCAGAAGTTTTTACCATGCTAAAGAAAATTAGAGGCGAGATTCAAGGGGAAATTGATTTAAAAAAACAAAAGACAACTAAGTCATTTTTCAAGAAACCTTCATAAATCTTTCATGTAATATGCTATATATAAGGAATCATAATTTATATTTTACACGGGGTCTAAAGAAATTATCAAAAATGTATTATCTTATAATTTTAGCGAATTATTAATTTAGCACCTTATCCCTGAGTCGGGACCGGCCAAAAATATTATCTTAGAGAGTTTATTAAATAATCGAGTATTAATTTATCGAGTTTCTACTGTATATTCCATTGTGTAATAGTTTTTCATATAAATATTCTTCATAGATTTGAGGCAACCTATTTAATTAGATTAACATGAGTGGACTATCTTCGTAAACGATACTCCTACTTTTCTCTAAAACAATCCATAAAAACCAATATGAGATATGAACAATAGTTGTATATAACCAACATTTATACACTTCTGGTTGTCACGTCATTTTTTAATGTAATACAATATGATATATCTTTAACAATCAAATCTGATGTCAAATGCTTAATACCTTCTTATAAAAAACCAAATCCGTAAATATGTTATCACACATACGGCTAATGAAAATATAGCAAGTGGACGTATCAATTAATGCGTAAATTCTTCATGAACATCCTTCTAAAACTGTATTCTTGCAATGAACACTTATTTTTTTTTTATCTTTTATTATGCATAAAACCATTATCTACACAATGCAACCCTTTTCTCAAAAATTTACAAAAGATATCGGATACAATCAACCCAATAAATAGTAACAAGTTGTTTTTTCTCATGACAATAAAAGCTAACACTCTAACTAGTTTCCCAACTAATTAAGTTATTATCCACAACTTCATATAAACATAAAACATTTTTCTAACTATTTTTTTATCAACTATATCAAAACAGTAAGAGAACTTAAATGATTAATAATTTATAGTGATGATTTTAGGGTTCATTTTGCCAAAATATCATAAACAATTAATGTAAAAAATAGATGTTAGAGAGAGAAAAAAAATATTAATTGCTAGAACATAATAATGAGTGTCCACCCTCTTCTCCTTTAAGTGTAGTTATAATCTATATTTGTACTAACCAGTGTAAGCCTTTGAGCTATATTGGCCCATACATTAAAAGAGTCGCTTATTGGACTTATGGATAACAAACAATTTATACAACTAAACCTGATCCAAATTAAGGTCTAAAGCCCAATATAATTCCATTATCATATAGTATAACCATAAAATCATAGATAATTTCATTATCATATAGTATAACCATAAAATCATGATTACTACGTAATAAATAACTTTTAACTTCATCACACTAGTACATAAACTTAAAATTTTCTTTAGCCAACTATTCCTTTTAGTTAAAACAAAATTTATCATACATTCAAAGTCTTCAAACTGACCAAGAGGTAGGATGACAGTTTGATCACTAGTTTGAAAATACTCAAAACAAATTTGAAAATTGAAATTATGCATTTCACAAGTTGCAGTTGATATTTATTTTAACCCATATTTTACGTTTCGCAATTTGAGGAACTAATGTTTCACAATTTTTATTATATGTTTATTCGTATTTTGCAATAGATTTTTTTTTTAATTTATGATGTGCCATATTTTTCAGTTCAAAAATGGCAAGCATGTAGTTCATAGCTTTCCATAAGCCTAATTTCATTATTATTATTGTCTTGTTCACATTTAGTATATACAATAATTTTTTGCGATTGAAATTTATTAGTAACTAAATGGTTCACCATAAATTATTTCTATAACCTTGCATTAAAAAATAAAAGTTTTCCAACATTGATTTTATATTTAAAGTATGTTGGTTAATCTTGAGTTAGTTAGGCATGTTTGAAATGTTTCTTAGATATATAGTGTTGTCGCTACCCTTATAAAAGCAATGTGTATGTTTTTGTTAAATCAATAAGAATAATTTTTACAGATAAGAATTGTAGTTCTTGAATGAATACCTTGAATTGGTATCAGAACCTACTGGGTAGATCATAGCGGAGAGAGACTCAACATCGAAGATGTTGGCGTTGTTGTGAGGACCATCATTGATTATGCTTTCAGTGTCGACTTTGAAAAATTACACTGTGTGGGTGATGTTGATGAAGGTAGTGTTGAAAGTTCACAAAGTGTAGGAGATTGTTAAACTATGAAGAAATGATCAAGAGAAAAACCACATTGCAATAACCTTGTTATAATAATCGATATCAGAATCGTTAATCCTGCAGATTGGAGAATATGAAATGGTAAATTATATATGAGAATCAATTAAAACTCGATACATAGGAGCAGGCTGTTTCATAGAGGCTCGATTGCAGATGTTGAATACTGAATTAGACAGAACTATCGTCAAGAAGTGCATCTCTAGGTTAAATCATTGAGGAATTGAAATTGATGAAGAAATTTCTTAAAAATCTACTGATACACAAGTTCACTCACATAATCGCTTCACTTGAACAAGTTCTCGGCCTCAATATAACAAATTTTGAAGATATTATTGAAGAATAAAGGCGTATGAAGAGCGTATAGGAGAAGAAACACATGGATATGAACACGAGAAGCTTATATATGTGAACTCAGATAGACAGGGCGCTAGCTGCGGGCACAATGGAAACCACGAGAGATGAAGAATAGGTCGCGATCATGGTCACGGTCGTGGAAGAGATAACAACCAAGTCGCCGATCAGAAGTAATTTAAAGACAAATAACAAAAAGATCACTATAAGGTTGTGTGTTATCGATGCGAGAAAAAGGGTCATTTTGCAAGATTATGACTTGAGAGACTACAAAAATAGGAAGTTAATGTGACTGAGACACAAGAAGTAGATGGTGCATTGTATATACACGGAGTAGTACTATTGCACGAGGAGAAAGTGAAACCGAGTAAGCTTGAACCCGTTGCAAGAGATGATCGAATTTGGTACTTAGACAGTATAGCAAGCAATCATATGACATGTAACAAATTATTCTTTGATGAGTTGAATGAACGAGTCATGGAAAGAGTGAAATTCAGTGATGGATCGAGGGTCGAGATAGCTGGTAGAGGAAAGATTATGTTTGTTTATAGGTCTGGTGAGCAAAGGTCAGTGAAGGACATATATTATATACCTAATCGCAATCACAACATTTTGAGCCTTGGGCAAGCTATAGAAAACGGATGTGAAGTGCGAATGAATGAGTATTAATTGACATTACTCAATTCATATAGAAAGGTGTTGGTTCATATAATGAGAAATTCCAATTGAATTTACAAGGAAATCATGAATATGGAGTAGCTTGTGCTTACAAGTTAAAATCGATGAGATTTGGAAGTGGCGTCAAAGGCTTGGTTATGTGAATTGCGGTACTTTAAAGTTTATAAAGAATAAATATATGGTGATATGTGATGAGTCTGAATGTTGATACCTCTCCGGACGGGTGTTCGGACTAAGATCACTGGATCGGATAGAGCAGTTCGAACACCTAGCTCATTGGACTGTTCGAACTATGACTAAAGTACTTAAAAACCTAAACACTTCTTGACTAAGCAGCTTGCTCTTCTACTAAGAGCTCATGGGTCTTTGAACATGACCCGGGTCCATTAAACATGACCTGAAAACCCATAAAAGCCCAAATATAAGGGTATAAATACCCAACCACCTGCATTAAATATGGGTAATGAAAATTAAATACAACCAGACTGCTTAATTCTCCCTCTACTCTTTACTCAAAACAAAAAACACATACCAAGCCTCACAAACTCTAATCAAATTACAAAATTACCCTCAGATGAAAATTAACCACACCAAATTGGCGACCACAGTGAGAGCACGAAGGTGCCTGAATCAAGCATTCGAAACCAGCAAGAAAAGTCAGTCTGAATGAATCTGGACGCCCCAGAAGTGCCACCAGATTTGCTCGAAGTGGTGGGTGAAAACGATGAATACACTATCGAGGAGCGCGATAGGTTAAAAGGCGAGATAGAAGCTCTGAGGGCAGAAAAGGAAAAGATGGGCATGAAAGAAAGGTCAAAAGCATCAGTTGCTCATCACACCGATAACCCTAGAGAGCATGAGCCTTTAAAGACTCATGTGAGTACCAAAAAGACTCATGCCAGCTCCAAAAAGTCTCACCGGTCTAAGCCAGTGGAGAGTTCTGACTCAGACTCAGATTCTTCTGATAGCTCCTCGGATGAGGAATGAATTGAAGGGTCCTTGTCCTCTAGCAGCGATGAGGGCCGAACTAAAAAGAAGCAAAAGTTGATCAAAAACTATTCTAGGAAACGGGATAGACATGGGAAATTGAAGAAGAATATTGGCAAAGGGTCATCTCACAGCCAGAGGCATGTAGATAAGATGCTGATGGATCCTTTTGCCTTCCACGATGAACCAGGTATCTTTGCAACTCCCAATGAGAATACTGTGTTCAGTCGTGACCGAAATTGGAGACAATCTCTATTGTCTTCCAAAATTCTGTTCGGGAACCTCCCTAAGAGGTTTGATAGCACTAAAATGGAAAAGTACGACGGCAGTAATGATCCGGACAACCATTTGGAGCAATTTAAAAACTTCATGATGAACTTTGATGATGATGACAAACTACTTTGTAGAGCATTCTCCCAATCTTTTACGGGGAGTGCTCTAAAATGGTATAACAACCTACCGCAAGGCTGCATCAAGAAATTCGATACTTTTTGGGTGGCCTTTTGAAGGCAGTTTGTTGGGAGTAAAGAGTTGAAGGGCAACGGGGACACAATAATCCATTGTGCCCAGGAACCGAACGAATCATTGAAAGAATACATAAGTCGTTTTGTGAACACCAAGAACGGGTTGGCTAATTGCTTCGAGCAAGTAGCAATAGCATCCTTAAGACAGGGCTTAAACCCTGGGAATTTGGCTGATTCGGTGACCAGAAACAAAACCATGACTTGGGGAGGGTTGCTGAATCAGGTTGGAAAGCAGATTAACGTTGATGAAACAAAGAAAACTATGGTGCACAGGTAGATGAGGTCTAGCCCGGTGGCACCAAACCCCAATCGGAATCAGTCCGGGAACAAGGCAAAGGAGATCGAACAGGGGCATGGCAGGGCTAAAGCTCAATCTCAGCCAGCTGCACCTGCTCAGAGTCAACAATCCAGAAATAAGAGAGGGTCTTGGGTTCAACCGGAGTGGTTTGCAGAATTGAAAGAAAGTATGGCCACCATTTATGTAAAAACAAAGGAAGAGGTACACTATAGAAGATCGGCCACACTGCAATCTCCTAGAGAACATCGCAATAACTCTTTTTGCCAGTATCACAATGATACTGGCCATACCACTGATGATTGTATAGCCTTGAAACAAGAAGTTCAGAACTTGATTGAAAGGGGAAAGCTGGGGGCTTATGTCAAAAGAAGAGGAGGTAACAGGCCTGACAATACTCACCGGGTTGGTCCAAATAATGCTGCTCCGGAGGGAGCCATGGTTATAATTGAAAGGTTTGATGTTGAATCAGAATACTTGGATCCGGATCCAACTCGAAATAGAGTGGGTGCCATTGAGGAATGTTCTAGAACAGT
Organism: Limnanthes douglasii subsp. nivea; assembly: GCA_036936605.1. Lineage (NCBI taxonomy): Eukaryota > Viridiplantae > Streptophyta > Magnoliopsida > Brassicales > Limnanthaceae > Limnanthes > Limnanthes douglasii. The sequence continues at coordinate 274,394,015 of JAUPFV010000002.1, forward strand.
CTCTGGGCTCATTAAGTTTTTTGAGTCACTTACGATTTTCGGAGGGGATACTATGACAGCTCCTACTGCTTCTTCGAGGAAGAGGCACGTTCATACTTTAGCTACCCAGCTAGAAGGAGGCATGACTACCTATCAATCGCAAATTCCATTTCCCTTCATTGTTTTTGATGAAAACGACTTAAGAGATATAGCTGGCCCTCATGAAGATGCTGTTGTCATAGGAGCATCCATTGGGGGTAATGACATAAGACGAATCTTGGTGGATACTGGAAGCTCAGCTAATATCCTCTTCTTAAACACTTACAAGAAAATGAAAAATCCAGCCGTAATTCAGCATTCGGACAGATCAATTGTGGGCTTTACTGGCAGCTCAGCAGATGTGATCGGGGAGTTCGAAGAGGAAGTTCTGTTGGAAAAGGGCCCGTTCAAGAAGATGGTCAGGATACTTTTTATTGTGGTAGATTGTCCCACTTGCTATAATGCTATTCTAGGGAGGTCTTGGCTCTCTAGGATGCATGCAATGGCTTCGACAGTCTACCAATGTTTGAAATATGCTGTTCAATGACAGGTGGGAGTTGTCCGAAGCAGTCAAAAGGTTGCAAAAGAATGTTATGCTACAGCCCTGGCTCCCCGGACGTTGGGGGCAGTTCGTATCAACGAGCAATAGCAATTTGAGGGGCTTTCTGGGGGTGAGGGTGAAATTGATGGCCCCAGAGAGACCCCTGGAGTACTGATACCAGTTGAAGAGGTAGAAACACATTGTTTAGAAGAAGGGAAAAGTGTCAAGATAGGGTCGAAAATGCCACCCGATCTGAAAAATGAGATGTTAAAGTTTTTGAAAAGCCATCAGCATGTTTTTGCTTGGTGCAATGCTGATGTTACTAGGGTTCCCGCAGACGTAATATCACATCACCTAGCTGTCCGGAAAGACATAGCTCCAGTGGTTTAAAAGAGAAGGGCTTTTTCCAAGGAAAAGGCTGATGTTATTGTGCAAGAGGTTGACAGGCTCACAAAGATAGGGCATATCAAGGAGTCTCAATATCCTTTGTGGACTGCCAATCCGGTCCTGGTGAAAAAGAAAAATGCCAAGTGGCGTATGTGCATTGACTTCACAGATCTCAATAAGGCTTGCCCAAAAGATTTGTATCCAGTTTCCCAGATTGACCAGCTAGTAGACTCCACCTCTGGGAATAAGCTGCTATCCTTTATGGATGCTTTCTCCGGATACAATCAGAGCCAAGTAGATCCGAAGGATCAAGAGCATACCACATTTGTCACTGACAAGGGTCTTCATTGCTACAAGGTAATGCAATTTGGGTTGAAAAATGCTGGGGCTACCTATCAGAGATTGGTGAACAAAGCTTTTGCTGATCAGATTGGAAGGAATATGGAAGTATACATCGATGACATGATGGTGAAAAGTGTGGATGAGCAATTGCACTTGGTTGACCTCCAAGAAACTTTTACCAACTTGGTAAAAGTGAATTTGAAGTTAAATCCAGAAAAATGTGTGTTCGGAGTGCAATCTGGGAAGTTTCTAGGTTATATAATAAGTGAGCAAGGGATACAGCCCGATCCAGACTAGCTTAATGCTCTATTCCAAATGGAGCCTCCTCGGAATATTAAAGAAGTGCAACGATTGACGGGGAGGTTAGCTGCTTTTAACCGATTTATATCAAGGTCATCGGACAGATGCGCCCCGTTTTTTCAAACTTTGAAGGGTGCGGGGGGATTTGAATGGACCTCATAGTGTGATGAGGCCTTCAATGAGATTAAGAAACATCTGTCCCCCCCCCCAAAACCCTATTTAAACCAATTGATGGAGAGACACTCTTCGTATATTTGGCAGTTTCAAGTTGTGCCATCAGTGCTGTGTTGGTGAGAGAGGTGGATAGCTACCCCCATCCAGTGTACTACATCAGCAAGAGCTTGATAGATGCAGAAAAGCGTTATTTGAAACTCGAAAAGTTAGGATTAGCCCTGGTAATAGCTGCAAGGAAGATGAGGCCTTATTTCCAAGCTCACCCTATTATCGTCCGGACATCTTTTCCCTTGAAGAATGTTCTCCAAAAAGCAGACATTTCAAGTAGAATGACTAAGTGGTCGGTAGAATTGTGGGATTTTGATATAGATTTTGCTCCCCGAACAGCTGTCAAGGCCCAAGTTGCGGCTGATTTTTTAGTTGAATTCCACTTTGATAGAGATTCGGAGCAGACTGCTGAGATGAAAGACAAAAAGGTCTGGGTCGTCCGGACGGATGGTGGATCCAGCAGTATGGGATGTGGTGCAGGGGTGTGCTTGACTTCTCCGTATGGTGACAAAATGTACCAGGCTATATGTTTTTCTTTCAGGACTTCCAATAATGAGTCTGAATACGAAGCAGCTATAGCTGGTTTAAAGTTAGCTTATATTTGTGGGGCTAAAATGGTCAAGCTAATGAGTGACTCCCAGCTTCTTATCCACCATGCTAAAGGTCAATCTGAGGCTAAAAAAGAACAATTAGTGAAGTATTTACTTCTTCTTAAAAATGAATCACTCAAGTTTAAAATCATTGTTTATGAGCATATACCCGGACAGAGAATGAATTAGCAGATTCATTGGCAACTATAGCTTACACAGAGTCATATCCATGGATCCATGTGCTGGAGAGCCCCTCCATTCAACTTAATATGGGTAAAGAGGAAGAAATTTTTGAAGTACAGGTGAAACAACCTCAGGATTGGAGATTTCCTCTCCTGTAATACCTCTCCGACGGCATCTTGCCTCCGGATAAATCACTAGCACGAAAACTGAAACACAAGGCTCGTGGTTTTATAATACTAAGAGACATTCTGTATAAAAAGTCTTACAGTAAACCACTTATGCGCTGTTTGGGGGATGATGAATCTCAAGTAGTCCTCTCTGAATTACATGATGGTGAGGGATCAGCTCATTGTGGATTCAGGGCTCTAACAAGGAGAGTTTTACTTCGTGGTCGGTATGGGATCGAACCCTATCATCTACGAATACTTCAATATTTTTTGTGGGAACCTTTTGTTCAACAATTTTAAAATAAAAAAAATATTAGCCCCAAGGGGGTAGCCGAGTTGGTTGAGTAAGGCATGCTTGTGACCAAAGGTCATGAGTTCGATTCCCTCTACATGCGTTTTCTCGGTTGAGTCTGTCACCTTGTGTGGTTTAGTTGGTTTGCAGGCTATTGCGTTAGACTAAGGGTTTACCCTGTGCGCACTCATTGCACTTTAAGTAGCGGCTGTTTCTTCCGAAAAAAATAATTTAGTATTAAACAATCATCAATATATTTTAATCTAGAGGGAATAATTAAAGTCTCGAACCCACGAGTTTAAAAAGATTGCACAACTATTAAGTAAAGCAATTATTACATAGCTATATTTGTTTTATAAAAAGAATTTCCAAATTAATAAAAGGGAAGTTTAATAAAATAATATGTAATTATTATAAAAAAACTAAAATTGTTAAAGAATTATATGTAATTATTACACGAGACTAAAACTTTATATCTATATATATATACCTTTGGTCGTTATAAACACAACTTAAGAATTCAATGGATCACTTGTAAATTCTTTTTTTTTTCTATCGGAATAAAAAAATCATCTACGATTATTACAATATAATATATTAAAAGACTGAATATAATTGCATATTATTATAGTAAACTGAATAAAACAATAAAAGACTAAAACTTATATATATATATATATATACCTTTAGCCATTGTAAATACAACTTATAATTCATTATATCACTTTGCAAATTCTTCTTTTTTATCAGAATAAAAAAGTTCTTCTACGATTGTCACTATATTTTGTAAATAGTTTAATAAACATAAGGTCGAGGACATCATAGTCTTTTGGTTCTGGTTACGCCACTGAAACTATAGTAGAAACTCTATAAAATAATACACTCGGGGACACCAAAATTTATTAATTAAAAGAGTTATTAATTAATCGATAAATTATTAATTATTAATTTATATATTAATTAATATTTTATTAATTTATAGTAAAATACTTAGTTTACAAACACCTTTTAAGTTTCCACTTAATTATTGTACAGTATATAATACATGTATATCAAATGAAAGGCCCAATTTGAAATAAACCTTCAATCTTCCACTTTATTATGCTTCTTGTGGTGAAAGCACTCAAGAACTCCAGAATTTGATCAAAGAGTTGGGTTATCCCAATGCAATGGATGTCGAAGATGTTATGAATCACCCATAAGAAAATGTAGTTGCACAGTTGTTGACTGGTGAATAAATTATTGAAAGTGTTATTGGAATTAATAAAGATGATATCGATGAAGATGATGATGAAAGTTCTACAATGGAGCCCCATTCGCGAAATGAAGCTATTAAAGCGGCAATCACATTGAACAATTTCTTGTTGAGCTATGAGAAAACAACACCAGAAGTTTTTACCATGCTAAAGAAAATTAGAGGCGAGATTCAAGGGGAAATTGATTTAAAAAAACAAAAGACAACTAAGTCATTTTTCAAGAAACCTTCATAAATCTTTCATGTAATATGCTATATATAAGGAATCATAATTTATATTTTACACGGGGTCTAAAGAAATTATCAAAAATGTATTATCTTATAATTTTAGCGAATTATTAATTTAGCACCTTATCCCTGAGTCGGGACCGGCCAAAAATATTATCTTAGAGAGTTTATTAAATAATCGAGTATTAATTTATCGAGTTTCTACTGTATATTCCATTGTGTAATAGTTTTTCATATAAATATTCTTCATAGATTTGAGGCAACCTATTTAATTAGATTAACATGAGTGGACTATCTTCGTAAACGATACTCCTACTTTTCTCTAAAACAATCCATAAAAACCAATATGAGATATGAACAATAGTTGTATATAACCAACATTTATACACTTCTGGTTGTCACGTCATTTTTTAATGTAATACAATATGATATATCTTTAACAATCAAATCTGATGTCAAATGCTTAATACCTTCTTATAAAAAACCAAATCCGTAAATATGTTATCACACATACGGCTAATGAAAATATAGCAAGTGGACGTATCAATTAATGCGTAAATTCTTCATGAACATCCTTCTAAAACTGTATTCTTGCAATGAACACTTATTTTTTTTTTATCTTTTATTATGCATAAAACCATTATCTACACAATGCAACCCCTTTCTCAAAAATTTACAAAAGATATCGGATACAATCAACCCAATAAATAGTAACAAGTTGTTTTTTCTCATGACAATAAAAGCTAACACTCTAACTAGTTTCCCAACTAATTAAGTTATTATCCACAACTTCATATAAACATAAAACATTTTTCTAACTATTTTTTTATCAACTATATCAAAACAGTAAGAGAACTTAAATGATTAATAATTTATAGTGATGATTTTAGGGTTCATTTTGCCAAAATATCATAAACAATTAATGTAAAAAATAGATGTTAGAGAGAGAAAAAAAATATTAATTGCTAGAACATAATAATGAGTGTCCACCCTCTTCTCCTTTAAGTGTAGTTATAATCTATATTTGTACTAACCAGTGTAAGCCTTTGAGCTATATTGGCCCATACATTAAAAGAGTCGCTTATTGGACTTATGGATAACAAACAATTTATACAACTAAACCTGATCCAAATTAAGGTCTAAAGCCCAATATAATTCCATTATCATATAGTATAACCATAAAATCATAGATAATTTCATTATCATATAGTATAACCATAAAATCATGATTACTACGTAATAAATAACTTTTAACTTCATCACACTAGTACATAAACTTAAAATTTTCTTTAGCCAACTATTCCTTTTAGTTAAAACAAAATTTATCATACATTCAAAGTCTTCAAACTGACCAAGAGGTAGGATGACAGTTTGATCACTAGTTTGAAAATACTCAAAACAAATTTGAAAATTGAAATTATGCATTTCACAAGTTGCAGTTGATATTTATTTTAACCCATATTTTACGTTTCGCAATTTGAGGAACTAATGTTTCACAATTTTTATTATATGTTTATTCGTATTTTGCAATAGATTTTTTTTTTAATTTATGATGTGCCATATTTTTCAGTTCAAAAATGGCAAGCATGTAGTTCATAGCTTTCCATAAGCCTAATTTCATTATTATTATTGTCTTGTTCACATTTAGTATATACAATAATTTTTTGCGATTGAAATTTATTAGTAACTAAATGGTTCACCATAAATTATTTCTATAACCTTGCATTAAAAAATAAAAGTTTTCCAACATTGATTTTATATTTAAAGTATGTTGGTTAATCTTGAGTTAGTTAGGCATGTTTGAAATGTTTCTTAGATATATAGTGTTGTCGCTACCCTTATAAAAGCAATGTGTATGTTTTTGTTAAATCAATAAGAATAATTTTTACAGATAAGAATTGTAGTTCTTGAATGAATACCTTGAATTGGTATCAGAACCTACTGGGTAGATCATAGCGGAGAGAGACTCAACATCGAAGATGTTGGCGTTGTTGTGAGGACCATCATTGATTATGCTTTCAGTGTCGACTTTGAAAAATTACACTGTGTGGGTGATGTTGATGAAGGTAGTGTTGAAAGTTCACAAAGTGTAGGAGATTGTTAAACTATGAAGAAATGATCAAGAGAAAAACCACATTGCAATAACCTTGTTATAATAATCGATATCAGAATCGTTAATCCTGCAGATTGGAGAATATGAAATGGTAAATTATATATGAGAATCAATTAAAACTCGATACATAGGAGCAGGCTGTTTCATAGAGGCTCGATTGCAGATGTTGAATACTGAATTAGACAGAACTATCGTCAAGAAGTGCATCTCTAGGTTAAATCATTGAGGAATTGAAATTGATGAAGAAATTTCTTAAAAATCTACTGATACACAAGTTCACTCACATAATCGCTTCACTTGAACAAGTTCTCGGCCTCAATATAACAAATTTTGAAGATATTATTGAAGAATAAAGGCGTATGAAGAGCGTATAGGAGAAGAAACACATGGATATGAACACGAGAAGCTTATATATGTGAACTCAGATAGACAGGGCGCTAGCTGCGGGCACAATGGAAACCACGAGAGATGAAGAATAGGTCGCGATCATGGTCACGGTCGTGGAAGAGATAACAACCAAGTCGCCGATCAGAAGTAATTTAAAGACAAATAACAAAAAGATCACTATAAGGTTGTGTGTTATCGATGCGAGAAAAAGGGTCATTTTGCAAGATTATGACTTGAGAGACTACAAAAATAGGAAGTTAATGTGACTGAGACACAAGAAGTAGATGGTGCATTGTATATACACGGAGTAGTACTATTGCACGAGGAGAAAGTGAAACCGAGTAAGCTTGAACCCGTTGCAAGAGATGATCGAATTTGGTACTTAGACAGTATAGCAAGCAATCATATGACATGTAACAAATTATTCTTTGATGAGTTGAATGAACGAGTCATGGAAAGAGTGAAATTCAGTGATGGATCGAGGGTCGAGATAGCTGGTAGAGGAAAGATTATGTTTGTTTATAGGTCTGGTGAGCAAAGGTCAGTGAAGGACATATATTATATACCTAATCGCAATCACAACATTTTGAGCCTTGGGCAAGCTATAGAAAACGGATGTGAAGTGCGAATGAATGAGTATTAATTGACATTACTCAATTCATATAGAAAGGTGTTGGTTCATATAATGAGAAATTCCAATTGAATTTACAAGGAAATCATGAATATGGAGTAGCTTGTGCTTACAAGTTAAAATCGATGAGATTTGGAAGTGGCGTCAAAGGCTTGGTTATGTGAATTGCGGTACTTTAAAGTTTATAAAGAATAAATATATGGTGATATGTGATGAGTCTGAATGTTGATACCTCTCCGGACGGGTGTTCGGACTAAGATCACTGGATCGGATAGAGCAGTTCGAACACCTAGCTCATTGGACTGTTCGAACTATGACTAAAGTACTTAAAAACCTAAACACTTCTTGACTAAGCAGCTTGCTCTTCTACTAAGAGCTCATGGGTCTTTGAACATGACCCGGGTCCATTAAACATGACCTGAAAACCCATAAAAGCCCAAATATAAGGGTATAAATACCCAACCACCTGCATTAAATATGGGTAATGAAAATTAAATACAACCAGACTGCTTAATTCTCCCTCTACTCTTTACTCAAAACAAAAAACACATACCAAGCCTCACAAACTCTAATCAAATTACAAAATTACCCTCAGATGAAAATTAACCACACCAAATTGGCGACCACAGTGAGAGCACGAAGGTGCCTGAATCAAGCATTCGAAACCAGCAAGAAAAGTCAGTCTGAATGAATCTGGACGCCCCAGAAGTGCCACCAGATTTGCTCGAAGTGGTGGGTGAAAACGATGAATACACTATCGAGGAGCGCGATAGGTTAAAAGGCGAGATAGAAGCTCTGAGGGCAGAAAAGGAAAAGATGGGCATGAAAGAAAGGTCAAAAGCATCAGTTGCTCATCACACCGATAACCCTAGAGAGCATGAGCCTTTAAAGACTCATGTGAGTACCAAAAAGACTCATGCCAGCTCCAAAAAGTCTCACCGGTCTAAGCCAGTGGAGAGTTCTGACTCAGACTCAGATTCTTCTGATAGCTCCTCGGATGAGGAATGAATTGAAGGGTCCTTGTCCTCTAGCAGCGATGAGGGCCGAACTAAAAAGAAGCAAAAGTTGATCAAAAACTATTCTAGGAAACGGGATAGACATGGGAAATTGAAGAAGAATATTGGCAAAGGGTCATCTCACAGCCAGAGGCATGTAGATAAGATGCTGATGGATCCTTTTGCCTTCCACGATGAACCAGGTATCTTTGCAACTCCCAATGAGAATACTGTGTTCAGTCGTGACCGAAATTGGAGACAATCTCTATTGTCTTCCAAAATTCTGTTCGGGAACCTCCCTAAGAGGTTTGATAGCACTAAAATGGAAAAGTACGACGGCAGTAATGATCCGGACAACCATTTGGAGCAATTTAAAAACTTCATGATGAACTTTGATGATGATGACAAACTACTTTGTAGAGCATTCTCCCAATCTTTTACGGGGAGTGCTCTAAAATGGTATAACAACCTACCGCAAGGCTGCATCAAGAAATTCGATACTTTTTGGGTGGCCTTTTGAAGGCAGTTTGTTGGGAGTAAAGAGTTGAAGGGCAACGGGGACACAATAATCCATTGTGCCCAGGAACCGAACGAATCATTGAAAGAATACATAAGTCGTTTTGTGAACACCAAGAACGGGTTGGCTAATTGCTTCGAGCAAGTAGCAATAGCATCCTTAAGACAGGGCTTAAACCCTGGGAATTTGGCTGATTCGGTGACCAGAAACAAAACCATGACTTGGGGAGGGTTGCTGAATCAGGTTGGAAAGCAGATTAACGTTGATGAAACAAAGAAAACTATGGTGCACAGGTAGATGAGGTCTAGCCCGGTGGCACCAAACCCCAATCGGAATCAGTCCGGGAACAAGGCAAAGGAGATCGAACAGGGGCATGGCAGGGCTAAAGCTCAATCTCAGCCAGCTGCACCTGCTCAGAGTCAACAATCCAGAAATAAGAGAGGGTCTTGGGTTCAACCGGAGTGGTTTGCAGAATTGAAAGAAAGTATGGCCACCATTTATGTAAAAACAAAGGAAGAGGTACACTATAGAAGATCGGCCACACTGCAATCTCCTAGAGAACATCGCAATAACTCTTTTTGCCAGTATCACAATGATACTGGCCATACCACTGATGATTGTATAGCCTTGAAACAAGAAGTTCAGAACTTGATTGAAAGGGGAAAGCTGGGGGCTTATGTCAAAAGAAGAGGAGGTAACAGGCCTGACAATACTCACCGGGTTGGTCCAAATAATGCTGCTCCGGAGGGAGCCATGGTTATAATTGAAAGGTTTGATGTTGAATCAGAATACTTGGATCCGGATCCAACTCGAAATAGAGTGGGTGCCATTGAGGAATGTTCTAGAACAGTCTCTGGGCTCATTAAGTTTTTTGAGTCACTTACGATTTTCGGAGGGGATACTATGACAGCTCCTACTGCTTCTTCGAGGAAGAGGCACGTTCATACTTTAGCTACCCAGCTAGAAGGAGGCATGACTACCTATCAATCGCAAATTCCATTTCCCTTCATTGTTTTTGATGAAAACGACTTAAGAGATATAGCTGGCCCTCATGAAGATGCTGTTGTCATAGGAGCATCCATTGGGGGTAATGACATAAGACGAATCTTGGTGGATACTGGAAGCTCAGCTAATATCCTCTTCTTAAACACTTACAAGAAAATGAAAAATCCAGCCGTAATTCAGCATTCGGACAGATCAATTGTGGGCTTTACTGGCAGCTCAGCAGATGTGATCGGGGAGTTCGAAGAGGAAGTTCTGTTGGAAAAGGGCCCGTTCAAGAAGATGGTCAGGATACTTTTTATTGTGGTAGATTGTCCCACTTGCTATAATGCTATTCTAGGGAGGTCTTGGCTCTCTAGGATGCATGCAATGGCTTCGACAGTCTACCAATGTTTGAAATATGCTGTTCAATGATAGGTGGGAGTTGTCCGAAGCAGTCAAAAGGTTGCAAAAGAATGTTATGCTACAGCCCTGGCTCCCCGGACGTTGGGGGCAGTTCGTATCAACGAGCAATAGCAATTTGAGGGGCTTTCTGGGGGTGAGGGTGAAATTGATGGCCCCAGAGAGACCCCTGGAGTACTGATACCAGTTGAAGAGGTAGAAACACATTGTTTAGAAGAAGGGAAAAGTGTCAAGATAGGGTCGAAAATGCCACCCGATCTGAAAAATGAGATGTTAAAGTTTTTGAAAAGCCATCAGCATGTTTTTGCTTGGTGCAATGCTGATGTTACTAGGGTTCCCGCAGACGTAATATCACATCACCTAGCTGTCCGGAAAGACATAGCTCCAGTGGTTTAAAAGAGAAGGGCTTTTTCCAAGGAAAAGGCTGATGTTATTGTGCAAGAGGTTGACAGGCTCACAAAGATAGGGCATATCAAGGAGTCTCAATATCCTTTGTGGACTGCCAATCCGGTCCTGGTGAAAAAGAAAAATGCCAAGTGGCGTATGTGCATTGACTTCACAGATCTCAATAAGGCTTGCCCAAAAGATTTGTATCCAGTTTCCCAGATTGACCAGCTAGTAGACTCCACCTCTGGGAATAAGCTGCTATCCTTTATGGATGCTTTCTCCGGATACAATCAGAGCCAAGTAGATCCGAAGGATCAAGAGCATACCACATTTGTCACTGACAAGGGTCTTCATTGCTACAAGGTAATGCAATTTGGGTTGAAAAATGCTGGGGCTACCTATCAGAGATTGGTGAACAAAGCTTTTGCTGATCAGATTGGAAGGAATATGGAAGTATACATCGATGACATGATGGTGAAAAGTGTGGATGAGAAATTGCACTTGGTTGACCTCCAAGAAACTTTTACCAACTTGGTAAAAGTGAATTTGAAGTTAAATCCAGAAAAATGTGTGTTCGGAGTGCAATCTGGGAAGTTTCTAGGTTATATAATAAGTGAGCAAGGGATACAGCCCGATCCAGACTAGCTTAATGCTCTATTCCAAATGGAGCCTCCTCGGAATATTAAAGAAGTGCAACGATTGACGGGGAGGTTAGCTGCTTTTAACCGATTTATATCAAGGTCATCGGACAGATGCGCCCCGTTTTTTCAAACTTTGAAGGGTGCGGGGGGATTTGAATGGACCTCATAGTGTGATGAGGCCTTCAATGAGATTAAGAAACATCTGTCCCCCCCCAAAACCCTATTTAAACCAATTGATGGAGAGACACTCTTCGTATATTTGGCAGTTTCAAGTTGTGCCATCAGTGCTGTGTTGGTGAGAGAGGTGGATAGCTACCCCCATCCAGTGTACTACATCAGCAAGAGCTTGATAGATGCAGAAAAGCGTTATTTGAAACTCGAAAAGTTAGGATTAGCCCTGGTAATAGCTGCAAGGAAGATGAGGCCTTATTTCCAAGCTCACCCTATTATCGTCCGGACATCTTTTCCCTTGAAGAATGTTCTCCAAAAAGCAGACATTTCAAGTAGAATGACTAAGTGGTCGGTAGAATTGTGGGATTTTGATATAGATTTTGCTCCCCGAACAGCTGTCAAGGCCCAAGTTGCGGCTGATTTTTTAGTTGAATTCCACTTTGATAGAGATTCGGAGCAGACTGCTGAGATGAAAGACAAAAAGGTCTGGGTCGTCCGGACGGATGGTGGATCCAGCAGTATGGGATGTGGTGCAGGGGTGTGCTTGACTTCTCCGTATGGTGACAAAATGTACCAGGCTATATGTTTTTCTTTCAGGACTTCCAATAATGAGTCCGAATACGAAGCAGCTATAGCTGGTTTAAAGTTAGCTTATATTTGTGGGGCTAAAATGGTCAAGCTAATGAGTGACTCCCAGCTTCTTATCCACCATGCTAAAGGTCAATCTGAGGCTAAAAAAGAACAATTAGTGAAGTATTTACTTCTTCTTAAAAATGAATCACTCAAGTTTAAAATCATTGTTTATGAGCATATACCCGGACAGAGAATGAATTAGCAGATTCATTGGCAACTATAGCTTACACAGAGTCATATCCATGGATCCATGTGCTGGAGAGCCCCTCCATTCAACTTAATATGGGTAAAGAGGAAGAAATTTTTGAAGTACAGGTGAAACAACCTCAGGATTGGAGATTTCCTCTCCTGTAATACCTCTCCGACGGCATCTTGCCTCCGGATAAATCACTAGCACGAAAACTGAAACACAAGGCTCGTGGTTTTATAATACTAAGAGACATTCTGTATAAAAAGTCTTACAGTAAACCACTTATGCGCTGTTTGGGGGATGATGAATCTCAAGTAGTCCTCTCTGAATTACATGATGGTGAGGGATCAGCTCATTGTGGATTCAGGGCTCTAACAAGGAGAGTTTTACTAGCCGACTACTATTGGCCATCTATCATGCAGGATGCTAAAGAGCTGGTAAGAAGGTGTGATCCATGCCAGAGATATAGCAATGAAATTCATCTCCCAGTCATCCCTTTAAAGTCAATTTCTGAGCCTATACCTTTTGCTCGATGGGGGTTGGATTTAGTGGGACCTCTCCCTATGGCGTTCGGAGGGCGCAAAACTATAATTGTTGCTATAAATTACTTTTCAAAGTGGATTGAAGCAGCCCCCCTGGCAGGAACAACTTCAAAAGTTGTCATAAAGTTCATTTTATCCAACATCTGTTGCAGATTGGTGTTCCACAAAAGATAACAACAGACAATGGGCCATCAGTTCGACAATAGAGAAATGGAGAGTTTCTGTGCCTCAAGGGGTATACAACATTGTTTCTCTTCGACTTTCCACCCACAGGCAAATGTTCAGGTTGAAGTGGCTAACAGAACTATTCTGTCCAGTTTAAAGAAGAATCTGGAAAGAGCTGCTGGGAAGTGGCCTAGCTATTTACAAGAGGTCTTGTGGGCCTACCGGACAACACTTGGGGCTGCAACTCAGGAGTCACATTTTGCCTTGGTCTATGGGATGGATGCAGTAGCTCCCATAGAGGCAACTCTCCCATCATTTCGGGTCCACAACTTCTCCGAATGCGCTAACGAAGTGGCGATCAGAGGACAGCTTGACCTGGTAGAGGAAAGACGAGTTAAAGCTCATCTTAGAGCTGTACACTATCAGGGTTTGATGAGAAGCAGATTTACTTCTAAAGTTAAAAGAAGAGATTTCCAGCCAGGGGACAAGGTATTGAGGAAAGTCTTCTTACACACTAAAGAGAAGCTGCTCGGCAAACTTGCCCCAACTTGGGAAGGGCCTTATATGGTTGTTGAAAGGCTTAAACCGGGAACATATTGGCTAGAAGACAAGGATGAAAGGATTTTGACCCACCCTTGGAATATCGAACATCTACGGATGTACTTGGAGTAGCATCTGTGTAAATATTTATTTGTTTAAACATCCATGTAAATATTTGGGGGCATACTTTTTCCTACCTTGGTGGCGCGGGAAGGTTTTAATGAGGTGTCCGGGCTTTCTAAAGAAATTTGATGCCTTCTTAAAAAAAAATCCGAAGTGTTCTTACTTTGTTTTTTATCACACCATCCGGATTGAAGTAAAAGAATGATGACCACTTAAACATTTGTCATTAGAGAGCTTAAATACTCTCATTTTAGACTATTTATGAAATAACTAAGGGCTATTGAAACACTAGCCACCAAAATTGAAACAAACTATGAAAGGATGCAAAAATTGTGCAAAACAAGGATATTCATTAAAATAACTTAAGTTTCTTGGCCTTCCAAGGACTTTTAAATTGTCAAACAAAGTAAAGGATCTATCCTGTCAGATACCGGACACACTAACAAAAAGAGTGCCTTGGTCTTCCAAGGACTTTAGTTTAGATAATATGAAAAGTAAAAAATAATTCGTGATTTAAGACTGAGCCTTTGAAGATGGCTCAGCTTCATCCATCTTTTTCTTCCCCTTGGGATCGTCTTTCTCCTCGTTTGGGCTCTTCCCAGTATTTTATTCGTCATCAGATGAGGATGTATTGGAGAAGTCAAACCTGTCGCCTTCGGCCATTGTGTGAAATGGGAGGTCTGGATACTCTACGTGAAGCCACAAATATCCTAGGTTCCTCTTCGGGAACTTCTCATGGAAGAGCAGGACCATGTCCGATCTCACCTTGTCATACATTTCCTCTTGAGTGTCGATCACGTTGTTAGCATAAGCGTCGATCTTGGCTTGGATTTTGGCCTCCTTCTCCCTTAGCAGATCAGCTTTCTCCTCGGCATCCTTGGACACTGTGTTCTCAAGTCCAATCTTGTCACTGGTCAAGTTGTGGATAACTTGATCCTTGGCCTTAGTCTCCTCTTTCGAAGAGTTGAGATCTTTCTCCAATTCGGACAACTTCTCCCGGAGATCCTTGATGGTGTCTTCTAGAGTGGCAACTTTTGTGGTCCACCCCTCTTGTCTCTTCTTCAGCTCTTCGTTTTCCCCATTTAGAATGTTAGCATGTTGAGTAGCAGTAAGAAGGTCATCGGATAGCCTCTCCTTATCGGACTTGAGGTCTTTGACAATGTCTACCAGACTTCGAACTTGCTTCTCCAACACAAGCACCGGCTGAACATTGCTTAATAAAGAGTGAGCTATAATGTCCCTTTCACTTGAAACAGTAAAAGTCTTACCATTAAAAGTGACGGTGTTTGAAGTACTCGGGGGGAGGTAAGGCCCAGCAAAATCGTGTATGGGGAGGTTAATAAAGTACTCACCAAGCCCACCAAGACCAGTGATGTCTACCCCATCGATGCTAAGACCTCCCCCTTTGACCTCATCGGTTTGAAAGTCACCAGGTATCTCCTCTGTTGTGTTGGGTCAGTGGGATCAACCTGGGGGAGAGGCTCAGGAGGCCGGAGAGAAAGTTCATCACCCTTAGAGGTCTTCTTCTTCTTGGCCTCCCTGTCCTTGCTTTCAGCTCCCCGTTTACGATCTCTTTTGGAAGCCCTTGGGGGATTTGGGGAGTGAACTTCTTGCCTAACACTCTCATGTTCTACCACTTCCAAGAGAGCATCATCAATCTGGCTTGGGGCTGGCCCCTCCGGATTTGTTAAAGTAGCTTCCTCCACCTCGGCAGGGTCTGCTCCACCTACCACTTTCTTTCCCTTCTTCTTTTTGCCTCTCATCTTACTCGGGGCCTTGGCCCGGCCTGGAAAGTAAAGTGTCTCATCCGGTTCGTGTGTCCTCTTGAGCACTACATCCGGGGGGGGGGGTTGAGTGGTGAGCTCTTCCCAAGTTAAGTCCCTCCGGCCAGTAGCATTCCAGAGGTGAGACCTTGCTAAGTTGCCCCCCGTGAAGGCATCGTGGAACCGGTTTCCCCACCTTTCAGCAGCCCAAGCGTTGATCTTGGTGCAAGTGGTCTGCCCGGACTTTAGATAGTCATTGAAGTCCTTGGGCAGTTCTGCTAAGAAGAAGACAAAGTCAATCAGTTTAAACAAATTTGATAAAAGAAGAGATAAAAATATAAAGTATGAGCCTTACGATCACTCCTCCATCTGATGGTGAGGAGACTTGGGTTGAATCCGGCCTTGATTCTCTTCCCGTTCTCCCAAGCACCACTCACGAACAGGAATTGAGTCCTCCAATTCCTCTCCGACTCTAGCAGGTCATCAACAGCTTTGAAGTTATCCCCCATATTGATGTGGTAGAAGGGGATGTAGTGGTTTATGCAGAGACTGGCCACAACAGCAAACTCCTCCATTGGTAGAGGAATCCCGGAGAGCCTAGAAGCCATAATGCAGGCCATGAGGGTGTACCAAGCATTGGGACTCAGCTGGCTCGGACAGAGCTTTATCAGATAAAAGTATCTGACAATCTCTGGGTCCAAGGGGAATCTGAGCCCCCAGTTAAACAGCTCCGTGAAGATAACTATCTCGCTCAGCTTGCAATCCATGGGAGTTTCGGGGGTGATAGGGATTCTTATCTTCACATTCTCTGGAATTCCCCACTTCGTACGCATCCGGATCAATTCAGCTGTATGGATGAAAGCGTAGTTGATCTTTTGCAGGGCAAGGAGATACTTAACATTCACCTTGTGAAAACAAGGCCCTACTCTTCCTTCAAGACACTCTGGCAGATCCGGACGCCTCAAGCATAATTTTTCCTTGCCCTTGTCCTTTTGGGCAGCCACAGCACCACTAGTCTGTCCGGAAGGTTCAGACTCGAACGGAGCCTCTTCAATAGAGTCCTCTATTATTTCTTCCATAATTGAGGAAGGGTTTTCAGTTGTAGTGGTGAGAGGGAGGTTTAGATTTGGCTCAGCCTGACTTCCGGACTGCTGTGCTTCAGTATTCTCTTGGTTTCTGGCCTCCGGTTGGGGCTCTGGTATAGACATTTCTCTTCGAGGACTTGAGTCAGTGCCCTCCGGACCGGAAAACCTGTCCTTGGGTGCTCTAATGGGTGCTCCTGACCCAGTACTACTATCATTGGCACCCGATACAGGGGTGCCCTTAGAAGCCTGCCCTTTGACCAGCCGGCTTTTTCTCCGATCAACTAGCTTGTGAGGAGAGGTTTCAGCAT
This sequence comes from Limnanthes douglasii subsp. nivea, assembly GCA_036936605.1. Classification (NCBI taxonomy): domain Eukaryota; kingdom Viridiplantae; phylum Streptophyta; class Magnoliopsida; order Brassicales; family Limnanthaceae; genus Limnanthes; species Limnanthes douglasii. Next base: position 274,411,135 of record JAUPFV010000002.1, read on the forward strand.
CAGACCCCATGGCTAAAAATGGGGAGGGTTTTTTAAGGTTGGTGACTGTTAAACCTGGTTCAACTACGGGTTCCGATTCTTGAACCGAAGAACCTGAGATGATAGGGGAAAGATTGGATTGGAACAACCTCTTCGGTTTGACACTCTTTGTGGAGGAAGAACCCTGGTCTGACTCTGTGAGAGAGGTTGCTGGTTTGTCGATAGAGGAAGCGAGTAAGCCTGCTGCAATGTACCTTTCCCTTTCAACCTTTTGCGCTTTTTCTAATTCAGAGAGGTTGAGCCACCAGCCTTTGATCAGAGCGTTCCTAGCCGTGAACATAAACAATCTGAGTACAAATTTGTTTTGGAGAGAAAAAGCTTTGAGGATTTGCAGGTTTTTGGCAAAGACATTTGAGCAAACACCTAAAAAGGGGCTCCTGATGAGTCCGAATGTTGATACCTCTCCGGCCGGGGACAGTTCGGACTAAGATCACTGGATCGGACAGAGCAGTTCGAACACCTAGCTCATTGGACTGTTCGAACTATGACTAAAGTACTTAAAAAACTAAACACTTCTTGACTAATCAGCTTGCTCTTCTACTAAGAGCTCATGGGTCTTTGAACATGACTCGGGTCCATTAAACATGACCCGAAAACCCATAAAAGCCCAAATATAAGGGTATAAATACTCAACCACCTGCATTAAATATGGGTAATGAAAATTAAATACAATCAGGCTGCTTAATTCTCCCTCTACTCTCTACTCAAAACAAAAAACACATACCAACCCTCACAAACTCTAATCAAATTACAAAATTACCCTCAGACGAAAATTAACCACACCAATATGTCTGCCGAACATTGGAGTAGAAATCGAAGCTTGTGAGTCACGTATGGTCGGAAAACAAACACATTGCTCATTTTTTACGAAAACGAGATGTCACGCGTCACGAGCTCTCAAACTCATGCAGGGTGACCTGTGTAGTCCAATCTCTCCATTGACACATGCTCAGAAGAGGTACGTGTTTGTTTTTATTGATGATTATTCGAGATATATGTGAAGTATACTCATGAATAAGGAAAACAGAACATTTGATCATTTTAAACGCTTTAAGGCCACGATTGAGAAACGAACTGATCGAAAATAAGAGTTGACATCACTAATTTCAACATATTTTGTGAAGAGAGTGGTATGAAAAGGTACTTGACTGCTCCTTACACACCGTAGCAAAGTGAAGTTGTAAAGAGGCAAAACAGGACTTTGATGGAGATGACCAGAAGTATGTTGAAAGGTATGAGACTTCCAAATTACTTATAAAGAGGCAGTATGACACTCGACTTATCTCATTAATCAAATTCCAAATAAGGCTTTGGAAGATCAAACACCATACAAGTGCTACATGGGTAAGAAATCAAATATAGAAAAATTGAGGAAGTGTGTTTGCTTGGCTCATGTGAATATTGATGACGTACATCTCAAGAAGTTTGACGAGAGATCATATTTGATCATGAATCTCGGAACCAAATAGGGCTCAAAAGCATACATCCTTTACGATATGAGAAAGAATAAGGTTGCTATGAGTCAAGAAGTGATTTTTGTCAATGACAAAGGCTAGAATTAGAGTGACATGATGAATAAAATAACTCTAATATGTTTAAATTTGTTATATGGAGGAGAGACTTATCGTTGATCAAGCATGTGAGATTGCTGAAAAGGATAAATTTGAAACCGTTGATATTGATACACACGAAGACGTATTGGTGTAGGAAAACATTACCATCGGTTCGGTTTAAGACGATCTACAAGACCAGTCACGGAACCCAATATCTCAATGATTATGTTTTGATGGAGGATTGTGAATGATTGTTACTCACAATTTACGGCGAACATAAATTTATAAAGACGCTGAGGGTTTAACGAGTGAATTGAAGCGATGGAGGCTGAAATCGTTTTGATTGAGAAAAACAAACTTGAAAGTTGGTTGAAGAAACAAAATAATTCAAAACAATCAGTTTAAAGTGGGTTTATAAAATCAAGAGGAATGCATATGTAATTATCAATAAGTATAAAACAAGAATAGTTGCTACATGGTATGTGCAAAAGCAAGGTATTAATATCGACAAAGTACTTACGCCAGCAACTCAAATTGAAACTGTACAATTGCTAATTGTTATGGCCATGATGGGAGGTTGGAAAATTCATCACTTAGATGTAAAAATTTCATTCTTACACGGTGAACGGAAAAAAATTATGTATGTTAGAACACCTGAGGGTTTTGTCAAACCAAGAGAAGAGATGAAAGTGTAACGTCTGTACAAGGATTTGCATGGATTGCGTGAAGCCCCAAGAGCTTGAAATAACAAACTTGATCAAATACTGCAAGGATTGAACTTTGTGAGATGCACAAAAGAACAAGACGTGTATCGCTAGAAGAGAAAATGAGTCACCTTATTATTTTAGTATACGTAGACGACTTGTTTGTTACTGTTTCTTCTTTACGGGTAATTCACATTTTTAAATAAGACATGACAATAATATTTGAGATGACAGATTTGGGAAGGCTTACTTATTATCTTAGAATTGAAGTTGAGAAAAATCAAAAGGGTATGACTATCAGACAAAAAAATTATGCTAAAAAGATTTTGACTCAGATATGTTTGGAGACTTGTAATCCAACTCATGCTCCAATATTAACCAAAGCCGACGAAGAGGCGAAAATTGACGCCACCAGGTACAGAAGAATGATCGGATGTTTGAGATACTTGCTTCATACACGGCCATATTAGCATATTCAGTGGGACTACAGAGTCGTTATATGCATACTTTGACAAAGTCACATGGACAAACCATTAAGCAAGTGTTACAATACATCATAGAAAACACTAGTCTTGTAGTGAAGTTCAGACACATAGAAAAATATGAAATCGTTGGCTATAGTGATAGCAATCAATAACATCGATCTTGATGATGGAAGAAGCACATGAGGTCATATTTTCTACTATGGTTCGGCGCTGATAACTTAAACTTCGCAAAAGTTACAATAACAACATGTCAAGCGATTTGGTCACAGGATATTATCGGAGAAGTGTTAGGATCTGATGGCAAGAAATTGACAACTCATGTGGACAACTTGTCAACAATTGCACTTATAAAGAAACCAGTGTTTCATGGGAAGAATAACCACATACTTGCGAAGTATTATTCTGTTCGAGAGTGCATTGAGAATGACCAGGTTGAAGTTGAACATGTTCCAGACACCAAGCAGAAGACGGACATACTGACTAAAACTCTTACAAAGATCAAGTTCAAAAACATAAAGAGCTTAATGGAAGAGGAAGACATTTACCCATATTCAAAATTTAAACCGGCGAATGTTGATTAATCTTGAATTGATTAGGCCGATTTAAATGTTAGTAAGACAAATTCACTAGTTAGGTAAATAGTATTGTAGTTATTCTTATAAAAACAATGTGTATATTTTTGTTAAATCAACAAAAAAAAATTTTATCGTTCTTGAATAATACCTTAAAAGCATAAATTAAAATACATAATACCCCCTCATTTTACGTTGAAAGTAAGAAACAGTAAAATTGACAATTAAAATATTTGAAACAAAACTAATAACATCATGGTAGAGGTTGATAGCCATTTATTTGAATAAAAAAATCAAAATATATATCCACTGATACTCTATTCTATTTTTCAAGTTAATAAAAATTTGGTAAAAAAATATTTATGAAATTATAAAATTCATTTTGATTATTATACAGATATTATTAGCAAATATTATTATTATAAAAATAATACAAACGGTATAGGAAACAACAACTATTTATTGACATCGACATCGACATCGACATCGTGTACACATACCAAACAGCACATTACAATCTTCGCTTTCAAGTTTACCAATCTTTGTAAAAGTTATATATAAACGTTTTCTTTTTTCTATACGATAATGGTTCGTTTCAAAAACAGAATTATACAGATAAATAATTAAAATCCTGATTCCAATTCTAATTTTGATAAAGATCATACAATATCTACAAATTTAGTTTCCAAATCTGAAATTTTATATATTTTGTTTTTTTATGCATTTTGGGTCGGCTAGGTGATTGATTAGATCATGTTGCTATGTTGCTTTGCGTAAGTGTGCATAATCATAAATCAGTCACTATTTCAATCATTAAAACATGCTTAGAAGCTATCACAAGTTCACAACCGATAGAAAGATAAAATGAGTACGTTTTAAATTGGAAACCACTAATATAAATCCGATGAAATTCTTTATTTGATTAAGTTATGCAGATATTATTATAGTTTTACCAAATATTAGTGACAGTTAATTAAATTTATTAAATTTTAGATATTATGAATGGCACCATACGTAGCCTATTGTCAGTATAATGTCTCTAATATGTCTCAAGGGGGTAGCCGAGTTGGTTGAGTATGGTATGCTTGTGATCGAAAGTCGTGAGTTTGAATCTCCCTACATACGCTTTTTCGGCTGAACCTGTCACCTTGTGTGGTTTAACTTCTGGCGTTGGTTTGCAGACTATCGCGTCAGACTGAGGATTTACCCTATGCACACTCATTGCACTCTGAATAGCGGCTGCGAGTTCCCTCTGAAAAAGAACTCTAATATATAGATTTTGAATGGTCGGAATTTAATTTGAATTGCTTAGTTTTTTCCTGTCATAGACACGCATGGAATATGTCGTTTTAAAACAATTATATATATGGTATAACTGGTTAGATTTAATTTTTGAAAAGTAGATATAATAAATTTTAAGTAAAAGGTCGATTACTATTTAAAAATCAAACTATATTCATGTTTTTATATTTTTTTAAAGATTTATTTAATTTATTTATTATTTATTTTTATTTTTTAAATAGTATCCAAAGTATCATTTATATAAAATATCAAAGATATGTCTATTTTTTAAAAGTTTTATTTTTTAAACTATAATTTGGTGAAAAAAAATTTAAAACTAAAAGTTTTTTTAAATAAACAAAACTAAATCGATGAAAGATTTTTTTCTTTTACGATTGAGGAGAGACACAGAGACGAAATACGAGAGTTGCGGGACGAGAGACAAGAGTTGCAGAGACAAGATATACAAAAACGAGATACACAAAAATAAGAGTTGCAGGATAATACACACATAAACGAAAGCTGCGGGTCGAGAGACACAGAGACAAGAATTGCGTTACCAGAAACAGAAAGACGAGACAAACAAAGACAAGAGACACAAGTTGCGGGACGAGAGACATAGAGACGAGAGTTGTGGACCCATGGTAAGATGTAATTTTTATGTGATAGATACGGTACCAAAAATCTAGATATGAGACTATAAATAATTGTGCTCGTAAAAATAAAATAAAAATATACCATTCATGGATCTAGTTTTGTTCGTTTTAAAAAATAAAACCAATAGTATTTTTGAATATATTTTTTCTACATTACGGTTTAAAAGATACAAATTTTTAAAAATTAGAATTGAAAAAAAAATCATACATACACTTGTTTGATGATTTTGTATTAAAATAATATTTTGTTACAAAGTTCGTTGAAAATAATTGGATACCAAACCATAATAACTTTTGAAACTGGATTTTGTATAGTAACCCACCCTAAATAATTTACTTGAAATGTTTGATTAATATCAATTACATAAATTTTGGAATAACATACAAAAAACATTTATTGTATTTTATTTATGAACCTAATAAAATATTTATATAACTTAACCTAAATTAAAAAAATGTCAAACTTTTTATAATTTGTAAATTTAAAATTTGAGAAAATTAAATATCGCATATATTTGTGTTTATCGAGCAACAACAAAAGCAATAGTTGCATTTATTGCAAATGTCTCGCTCTCATATCTTCTTTACGTCATCGCGACGACATGCGTTTTGCCAATAAGCCATATGACGTCATCGTGAAGCGTCGTGATAAATTCTTGTCAACAGTATAATGTCAATGAAATTTTTGGTAGCTATGCATTTTATTTCACTGTAATAAACTATTTTTGGTTTTGGCGGCGATGAATTGTTTTTTGAAATTTATGGACTGTCACATGTTTAATAATATATTTGGCTATTATCGAAAGAAGGTCTAATTAATAAGTAATCTGATAAATAAAATAAAAAAGAATGTGACCAATAGTTAATAACTATTTATGTAGGTAATTGTGTGAATAGCATGTGAAATTTGGATTTAGTGAATGAGTGAGTCTAAATATTGATACATAAAATTTATGGACTAATTATTTAATAAACTATTGGAAAATTTATGGTCCTCGATCACAACAACAAAACTTAAGGATATGATTACGTGTAAGCTCAAGTTAAAACCATAATTGTAAATCATATGTAAAAAATGATGATATATGCAATATTCTTTCATTCACTTACATATGGATTTTTGCAGTAATATTAATAGTGGTTTAAAGACCTAAAATCCTATAACTAGATCTTCTTGCAATAAATTTTTTAAGAGTAGAATATACAATAGTGATTCAGTTAAAGATTCAACAGATCAGTAAATACATTGGTTCACTAAAGAATTCAACAGATCAGTAGATATAATGATTCATAAAAAGATTTAGAAGATTATAAACAAAAGGTATAACAAAGCTGAAGAAAAACGACGTCATCTACATCATATAAGTATTATATTTTGCATCTGGGGTTGCATTCAAATATAAAAAAGTGTTGTATATTAATTAAGCAGATTATGGTTTATACGACTTCTAATTTTATTTTCTAATAAAATATTATATTTGGAAATTTTGTGTTAGTTGAGTTGGTATATATGTGGGTTTAGGGATTAAAATTGTACGATTAATTGATTTGTTACGGATAAAGTATGTTTTATCAATTGAGATTGTTTTCTAGATGATTTTTTTTGTTTTTACTCGATTTAGGATCGGGTTGCTACGATAAAAAGAGCATCTGCATAGCACATAATTCCAAAATCAAGTGAGAATCGAAACAGTGGCCTTTCACCGTGGAAACCCTTAATATTACAGAAGCAAAAACACTACCAGATGTCAGTCTTCACGACAATCCCTGATGTTGTCATGGAAAATCACCACCATGCATCCATCATCAAAACAACCTTTTATGTTGCCGTAAAAAATTTATGATGTTCCACTGTAGCAGTTACCTTGGTGACATCGAGCAGCTACAGCAAAAATCCCTTATATCAGCTTATGTGCTCCTTCGGACATTAACCATATGTTATATTTAGAATTGACTGTATTTATATGGTTGTTTAGTGTTTATATGTTATATGGAGTGCATTCTAAGGTTTTCTTAACTTTGATAAGTGAGTTGTGAGGGCAATATATCACCAAAGTGATCCGTGTTGGTGAATTGACTAACTTAGGTTTTTTCCAGGTTAATTGTTAATACTGGTGTAAGCACTACATGCCCAATGGAATGTTAATATTCAGCATAATTAATCGTGAACATGATGCTTTCAAGTATGAATTGTCCATTAAAATGTTTGATCGGAATAGGGAAACCACCCTAAATGAAGGTTCCTCCGAATTAACTGATTGAAGTTTGATAAACACTGACTTTTTTCAAACTCATAAAAGTGCATGTTAATGTGTTTACTAAAAGATATCTTATTAACGATGTGAGGTATTTTTTACATATGATATGTCATGTTTCTAAGGTTGTATGTCAAATCAATTTATGATTTATGTGTTCTTTGTTATGTGCAATGTTGTATTGAATGCAAATAAATATCTTTAACCCGTTAGACAAAATATCTCCCATAGAGACCTTAGTTTTTTCAAATGAAGATAATGCATGAAATTGTATTTGAACTGTCAATATTTTGGCCTGACATAAGGATTATGTACTCCTTTCCATTGAAGATATATTTCATAAAGAGAAGAAATAATTTGAGGTGTGGGATAAGTCAAATAGGTTGTACTTGAAAATCATAAAATAGTGAATACTTTTGTCATTTCGTGGGGTTATCCAACTGAGATCACCCATACAGTTGAGTCTCATAAAGCAGTTGAGTTTTTTTTTATGAAATTTAATGTGGTGGAATTAATATATTGTCTATCCAGCTCTCTACTGTGAAGTTTAATGACAGGGGATAATAAGGTATCATATTTTCATGATGCAAATGATCGCCTGAAATTTAAAGGAACTTAAGATTGACATAATTTAGCAAGTTGCGATCAGGTTTGCATTTTAGTTTTTTCTTAGTATGAGAAGTGGACAGTTAATAAAGTGACTTAACATGCTACTTAGAAGGATGAAAGATTGAAACAAGAAATTCTGGAGGTGCGTATGGTAAGTTCTCAATATGAAACAATATAATATATAAAGTATGATAGAGCGTTTGGTAAAGCTCTCTCAAATGGGTAAAGAAACCTAAGGAATTACATGATGCATGTTGATATTTCGTTTGTAAAAGGACGAGGCATCTCAAAAAGGAGTGTGAAAAGGACCAAGATTATATGAAAGCTAATGGTAATCTTATAACTATGGTATATTCAGAAATCAATTTAGTTTTAGTTGTAAAAAATAAATTGTGGGTTGATACGGTCACGATCACCCATGTTTGTATTTCTATGCAGGGTACGATAAGAAGTTGAAGGTTCAACGATGGCAAAAGATCCATCTATGAAGTAAATGACATTTTGTTCTTAGTTTATGTCATTTTTTTTATTTTCATTTGTTTCTTTCTAATGAATATTTCTTGTATATGAAATATGTTAGAAGGAATTTGATCATTTTCCTATAAAACACACTTTTGGATATTTAAGTATTTTTTAGGAATAGTCAAATGACTCTAATTTTTACATGATAATATAATAGGTGTTAAATAATTAACATTGAATGATAAGTTTTATTTTATTAAATATTATTAATCATCACAAAGAAGTAATTAACATACGCGTATATGATAGACTAAATTTTAAAGCAAAATATTTTGGAAATCTTTTATACATGCACTTTAATCATATCTTCAAGACAAAAATAGATAAGTTTATGTTTGAAAGGTTTAGGTTTACTAGGTCCTTGATAAGTAATTAGTTCTTGTGTTGAATTTCTCACGATAAAATAGACCACAATGAAAAAGTTAGATGGATACATAGTGAAAATAAGTTTTGGGGTTGATACATATCGATATTGGTTGATCGTTCCAAAAGGAATCATCGGAAGTGAATCAATATTTTATATCTTTGGTATATGATTTTTCTTGGTATGGGTATACTTATTTTATTCATAAGATATTATAAGCTTTAAGGCAAGTTCATAGCTTCTAAAAACAATGTTAAACAACTTGGTAAGAGCATTAAGTGCATCAGATCTGACTGTGGTGGAGATACTATGAAAAATATGACAATTTGGGTGAATAATGTCATATATCATCTACAAAGTACCAAAATGAGTGCGGTATATTTTCTTAGAATACAACTTTGGGTTCCTCCAACATACAAGACGTGTATGAGAGATAAAACTATACGTTTAAGAATATGGTAAAGAGATGATTAATTTTTAAATTCTACAATTATCACTTTGAGGAGAGGTCGTCTAATTTTTTATATACATCCTCAAATATATATCTCACAAAAGAAATTATTAATACCTTACATGAACTTTGGATTGTCGCAAACCTAACTTAAAGCATATGCATATTTGTGAATATCCATTTGAAGTAAAATCTTATGAGTCGAATCAAAATAAATTAGACACTAATATGGTTAGTTATTATTTTACTGGATATCTTGAACATAAAAAAGGATTTAAGTTTTATGATTCTTCCACTATAAGTATGTTTAAGATAAGAACATCAAAGTTTTTTGAGAATGTCGAGTTTGGGGGTAAGAACTTAGGAAAACATATCCAATTTGAGGAAGAATCCATAAAGATTTGTGAATGTTATAAAAACAATAAGAAGGTTATGAAACCGACATATCACCATGGTCATTCGTGTCGGTGAATTAATTCTCATGTCTCAGATAATTTGGTTTCAATGTTAGTCATTTTATCCCATTTATAATATGAGGATACTCAAAATGATATTGTCTTACACATATGGAACAAAATAAAATTGTTCAAGCAGATCAAACTATACATCCTTAAAAAGTGCAAATTGAATAAATATTATCCTTAAGAATGTCCACTAAATATATAAAAACACTATATCTATGATCATATATTGTATATTTAAGAACATAAAGATTAATTTGGTGTAATAGTAAATGATTCATCGTATTTTTATGAAGCTATGAAGAGTTCTGATCTTTATTTATGGATCAATGCTAAAAAAGAAAAGTATAATTTAATGCAAGATAACATAGATTGGGAGCTTGCCCCATTACCTGAAGAAAGGAGGTTGATTGATCGCAAGTGAATTTATAAAACCAAATAGGATTCAATGGGTAACATTGAGAGACATAAATCACGACTTATGACAATAAGTTATACTCAGCATGAAGAGATTTATTTTAAATAAACATTCATCAAGTTTTAAAAAGACTCTTTTAGGGTATTCGTGGTACTAGTTTCATACTTTGTCCTTAAGTTTCATTAGATGGATGTTAAGATCGTATTTCTTAATGGTGATATTGAGGAAATGATGTATAGCGTGAAATTAATAAATTTTTAATTGATGATTAAAAGTTAATGGTATGCAAAATTAAGAAATCCATTTACAAGCTTAAATAGGTTTCGCGATAATGGTGCCATAGTTTCCTTGAAGTAATAATCGCCTTTGATTTTGAGATAAACTCGGTTGAGAACTATACGTATCTAATATTTAGTGGGAGTAAATTCATATTTTAGTACACCCTTGAATACCTCTATATCAAATGAAGACAAATAAGGTTGTTGAAAAACAAAGAGAGAAGTAGCCACAGGAGGCGGCTAGGGTTTTGTGTTTATTAGAAAATGTTCCTTTTTGTATTGAACTGTTTTTTTTATAATGCAAACTCAAGTAAGGCTCTCAATATATAGAGAACTTAGAGGCATATACAAGGAAACTTAATAAACTGAATATTCTAATGCTCCCCCTCAAGTTGTGTAGTGGGATCACCAATACCCAACTTGGATAAAACTGATTCAGATGTTTTTGCAGCAACCGTTTTTGTCAGGATGTCTGCCAGTTGGTCTTCGGATCTAACAAACGGAAGTTCGACTGTCCCATCTTCAATCTTTTCTTTTATGAAGTGCCTATCTATTTCAACGTGCTTTATTCTATCGTGTTGTACCAGGTTCTATAAAATCTTAATCGCAGCTTTATTATCGCACATTAACTGAGTTGGACACTTCAGGGGGGATCCGATTTCTTTCATTATCTTCTTTAACCAAAGTATCTCGGTAATCCCCTTAACGATTCCTCTAAATTCTGATTCAGCACTTGACAGTGAAACTACTTTCTGCTTCTCACTCCTCCAAGTCACCAAGTTACCTCCAAGAAGAGTAAAGTAGCCAGCAGTTGATCGCTTGTCGTTAGGATTCCCTCCCCAATCAGCATCTATGAATACTTCAACATCAAGGTGTCCATTTTTATTAAAAATTATGCCTCTTCCTAATGTGCCTTTAAGATATCGAATAATCCTCATTACTCCCTCCATATGGTGTTCCTGAGGATGATGCATGAACTGGCCAACTACTCCCACCAACCTTTGGTACCTTTCTTTACTCGCTGGTCTGGCCCTTCAATTATCTTTAGTTTGTGATTCACAACCGTAGGAGTGTCATTTGGTTTGCAATCCACCATGCCAACTTCAGCTAATAAATCCAATATATATTTCCGTTGGGAGATATAAATCCCTCCTCTTGACCTAAGAACCTCGATTCCTAGGAAATACTTCAATCCTCTAAGGTCTTTCATTTCGAACTCTTTGAAGAGGTTTTTCCTAAGAGAGCTAATTTCTTCTTCGCCATTCCCCGTTATAATCATATCGTCGACATATATTATAAGACAAGTGACTAATTTTCCTTTTTTTTAAAAAACAAGGTATGATCCCCATTACTCTGTTTGTACCTATACTGCTTCATTTCCATTGTAAATCTCCCAAACCAAGCACGCGGAGACTGTTTGAGCCCATATAATGCCTTTTCAGTTTACATACCTCATTTTCTTGAAAACCATCAGATAACCCTGGTGGGGGTTCCATATATACCTCTTCTTCCAAGTCTTCATGTAAGAAAGCATTCTTTACATCAAATTGATGAAGAGGCCAATCTTTATTTGTGGCTATTGAAAGTAAAACTCTGATACTGTCAATTTTTGCAACCGGAGAGAACGTTTCAGAGTAGTCTATATCATATGTTTGTGTATATCCTTTGGCAACCAATCTTGCCTTGTGTCGCTCAATGGTGCCATCAGATTTATATTTTATAATAAACACCCATCTACACCCGACTGCTTTCTTCCCTTGTGGGAACACACAATTCTCCCATGTACCATTCCTTTTTAGAGCTTCCATTTCGGTATTCATTGCCTCATGCCATCCAGTCATTTTCTTAGCTTCTTGAGCTGTTTTAAGGATTTGTTCAGAGAGAATAGTAGCTGAAAACGCCTTTGCAATCTTCGTCATTCAATTCTTGTCCGTTTTACCGGATGTGTAGAAGCACGAGGAACGTGTTCTGGTGAATACCGGTCAGGAGGAACCCCTCTAGTTTTTCTTGGGGGAAGAACCAGAATTTAAGTTTCAACAAATGAACTTCCTGAAATGTCATGGTCAGTAGCATTTTGTGAGTTATGACATTGTAAATTGTTTACCTCTTGATGGACATTTTCTTCGACTGATTCGCTGGTAGTATCCATGGTATTTATTTCTTGTTGGACATTATCTTCGGGAGAATCATTGGTGGTAAGAACTGCCTCGTCAGTCTCCTTTATGTTGGAAAAGGCGTGTTCGGTGGTGCCATCTACCGACTCTGTCGGCACATCCTCAAAGTAACTTTCATATAGCAACTAGTCGAGTGATTCACTTACTTTCTCCCCCTGAGCACGAGATTGGTGATCAAAAAAATAATCGGATTCTAAGAAGTCACAGTCCATGGTAACATAGATTCGATGAGTAACCAGATTGTAACACCGATAGCCCATTTGATGGACACCATACCCAACGAATACACACTTTTCAACACACGGATTAAGTTTGTTTCGACTAGTTTTAGGGATATGAACAAACACCGAACAACCAAAGACACGAGGTGGTAAGGTCATAACAGATGGAATTGTAACTTGGTGGCAAGCATTTGTAATGGAGTTTTATTTCCTAGATATCGGGTTGGTAGACGATTTGCAAGATACGTGGCTGTAGCAAGAGATCTGGCCAAAGAGAATGAGGAACTCTAGATTCAATCATAATAGCACGAGTTTTTTCAAGTAAAGTACGATTTTTTCGTTTAGAAGTATGGTTTCTTTAGGTGTGTTTGGATAAGTGGTTTGATGGATAAGACCATTTGTTTTGAAAAAATTATGCATTGTTTGGTTGACAAACTCTGTTCCATTATCAGAACGGAGAATCTGTATTTTTTTACAAATTGAATCAAAATCATTTTGTAAAAACAAACAAATATTTTTGCTACTTCTGATTTATGTTTCATGAAGTATATCCAAGTCATTCTTGAGAAATCATCCACAAATAAAACAAAGTATCTGATTTGATTGTTAGTGGAATTTGGTGCTGGACCCCAAACATCAGAATGGATTAGCAAAAAAGCATAATCAACTCTAGTATTACTTTGATTAAATGAGACCCTACGATTTTTTGCAAGAATGCAGGTTTCACATTTCTCATGAATGGAATTATTAAAAAAAACTAGGAAACAAACTTTTAAGATAGCTAAAAGAAGGATGACCAAGTCGCCGGTGCCATAACCAAAGTTGCCTTTCGATTGTTCCGTGAGCAAGCATGGCATGTCCCTTATGAACTACCTCATCAACATAATAGAGACCTCTTTGTTCAGTACCACGCCCAATGATCTCCTTCGTACGAATGTCCTGTAAATGAAAAAAAAAATGGATACATCAGAACCACACAATTGAGTTATTTTGTCACTTGACTAACAGATAATAACTTTAAGGATAGTGAAGGAATGTAGAGGCAATTTTTAATTTCTATTTTTTCCGAAAAAATAATTGAACCTCCCCCTTTTACTTCACAAATTTCTCCACTAGCAGTCTCAATATGGGACTTCTTTGGAGATGACATGTCACCAAAGTCTTTAGGATCATAAGACATGGTGTTTGTAGCCCCGCAATCAAATATCCAATTCATTGATTTCTCAAACCCTTTACCTCTAAGTTTTTCATAGGAGTTCGCCGCCATTCCTCCAAAACCAGTGCCACTTCTTTGCTCATTTTTAGTCGGATCTTCACCGCCACTTGTAGACGAAGCCCGTTTGACATTAAATCTGAAACACTGGTTATTTTTCTCCTTATGACCGTCCTCCCACCATTCTGGATAGCCAACCAGCTGGAAACATGTCACTTTAGTTTGTTTCTTCATCCCACAATGAGTGTAATACAACTTGGATTTATCTTCTTTTTCTTTAGATCAAAATTTTAACCTCTGTGCAGAATCTTTAGCAGCCAAACCCATTCCAATTTCAATCGAGTCACTATCAGAAGAACTTGATTTTAGTATATTAAGCCTGGCCACTTCCCTTCGTATTGTCGCATATGTTGTTTCCACAGAAGTAAGAGGATCCTTTTTCAGGATATCTCTCTTGACTGGTTCCAGCTTGTTATTAATCGCCATTAGAAATTGATAGAGTCTTTGTTCTTGAGTCTTCTTATTGTAGATCTGAATGTCTTCTGGGTCTTTCATAGGGTTCAGATCTCACCTATCTATAGACATGCAGATGTTCTGCAGTTTGTTCCACAAGTCTTCTAGTGTATCGGACCCTTGCCTTAATGAATTAGCCCTCTTATGAAGGTCAAACACTTGTAACGAATCTGTACCAGAACCGTATGTGGTGGCTAACCCATCCCAGAGGGCTTTTGCAGTGAGATATTGTGAGACATTATTCACCAAGCTGGATTCAAGATTCTGGATAATCCATGTGAAAACACATTGATCATCTTGTTCCCACCTTGTATATGTGTTGTCAGTTTTGGATTGAGGTGTCGGCTCCCCTGTAATGTAAGAACCTCCCCCCCCCCCCTTCCCCCAATTTCTTTCTTCATTAGGTTTGCCCATAGAGCATAGTTGTCACTACCGAGTTTAATCCCTAGGGATAAATTCTCGGGGTTAGTTGTTTGTTGTTGTGTTCCGAGACCATTTCTCAGAATGGCAGCAATTTGCATTGTTAATTCATCAGGGATTTGACTGACCACGACTTCATTCCCAGCCATCTTTGTTGAGGATGTTCAGAATTCCCAGAATCACACGTGCTCTGATACCATGTTAAAAACAAAGAGAGAAGTAGCCGCAAGAGGTGGCTAGGGTTTTATGTTTATTAGAAAATGTTCCCTTTTGTATTGAACTATTTTTTTATAATGCAAACCCAAGTAAGGCTCTCAATATATAGAAAACTTAGAGGCATATACAAGGAAACTTAATACACTGATATTCTAACAAAGGTATAATCCAATCTCCAAGAAAAACTTTGAGATTAGAGATATGTAAAAGCCTTCATATGCTTCATTAGTCGGGAGTTTGATGTATGCTCAAGTTTTTACAATGCCATACATTCCCTTTGTTATCCATTTATTGGAAATGTGTAAGTAATCTGGGGGTAGACCATTGGAAAATGGTCAAAAGGATTTCGTGGTATAAGCAACAAGAAAAATTACACATGTTCACATATAGAAAGTCGGTCAATCTGGGATCATTGAGTGTTTAGATTCAGATTTAATACGATCTATGGAAATATTTGGTATCTCTTAAAGTTTCATATTACTATTAATGGAAGGTATAATATCATGGAAAAGTTTAAAGAAGCAGGATACCTAGACAATATGGTTGCATAATTTTATTACCATAGAAGGAATAAAAATCTCACAATGTTACATGTGACATGTATAGTAGAAACTCTATAAAATAATACACTTGGGACCACCAAAATTTATTAATTAAACGAGTTATTAATTAATCGATAAATTAATAATAATTAATTTATATATTAATTTATATATTAATTAATACTCAAAGATGTTCTGAATCACCCGGAAGAAAATGTAGTTGCACAGTTGTTGACTGATGAAGAAATTATTGAAAGCGTTATTGAAATTAATAAAGATGATATCGATGAAGAAGATGATGAAAGTTCTACAATGGAGCCCCCTTCGCGAAACGAAGCTATTGAAGCGGCAATCACATTGAACAATTTCTTGTTGAGCTATGAGAAAATAACACCAGAAGTTCTTACCATGCTAAGGAAAATTAGAGACGAGATTCAAGGGGAAATTGATTTTAACAAAAAACAAAAGACAATTGAGTCATTTTTCAAGAAACCTTCATAAATCATTCATGTAATATGCTATATATATAAGGAATTATTAATTTATATTTTATATGGGGTCTAAGAAAATTATCAAAAATGTATTATCTTATAATGTAATGTACTCATGTCTCAAACTTATATGTCTAGATTTCCCATTAGAGATATTATCATGGCTTTACAAAGTATTTTTTAACTATCGTAATGTATCTAATTTTTTATTTTCGTCTTTGAAGTGAAAGATATTTCTAAAAATAGGTCGCTTAGACTACTATGTAATTTATTTATTAGCGGTTAGGTTGATGATCTAACTTGCATACGTGTATCCTTCAAGTACCTCCATAATAGAAGAAAGTTAAATGCATTTTTTTGTCCTTTTCATGTAGACAAGAACCCTTCATATATCTTTCAAATGTTATGTAATTACCACAAATGAAAATATGCCCTCGCGGGTAAAGCCATATACATGATATTTCTAATAGCACTACCATATTCGTATGAGCCACTGTTCATCCTATATTGTATCCAAGTTTCAAAATAGAATCGAATAGTGTATGTGTTTCTTCAAATTTTAGATGTTTAAATTTAAAAAATAAATTTCTAATGCATTGGGGTTGGCTGGGAAAACCCTCACTATTTTCTAATATATTTATTTCTAAAATAATATCTACTTTTGTAATATATTTGGTATTTAAAGTAGAATACATAAACATAGTTGTTATGGTAATTTCTTCCATGTCATTACTAAATACAAGAATAACATATATGCATAAACACACTATAACCATCATGTCAATATAAATCTTAATGTACCAACACGTACTCTTCTAAAATATTATTCTAAGCAAAGTGTCATATAGCTTATTGGATTTTAAGTTTGTAAATAATGACAACAAAAGGGTTGTTTATTCAAATTTTACCACTACAAAAAAAATGGTCAAAGTTAATCTGATTTTAAAATTAAAGAATGAATTAAATTTAGACTTTATTTAATATTTATTTATTAATTGAAGTTATGACTCATATTGTATAATTTAAATTATAACCACCAAGTCACCGTAAATCTTAACCTACAAACAATTATTCGCTGTATTATTCCTAAATACGCCACAAGCTATGCCTTAGGTCAATTTTTATGTAGTTTATTAGGTTTTTGTTTTTGTCCATTCAATAACTTGACAAGCCCATACACAATTGATTCATTTCTCTGAAGAAGAAAAAACCCTTTGGGTTTCTCCATGTTGACTTCCTCGTCATTATATTCAATTTAGAATATCGTCTTCACATTCGCTTGATGAATCTTCAAGTGGTATACTAATATAATTTTAAAAATCATTTATATGCTCGTCCCTCTTAAAATCAAAGAATATGTGTTGAAATAATTTATTCTTTCTTTTTACTTAAATAGTTGGCGACCAATTTTATCGTAAAAGCTTGAATGATACCATATGTGTAACATATCTTTCTAAATTTTCAATTATAACTAATCGGCCTTAAACTCAAATGTTAATCGATCAATTCTCAAGTTTGATTTTATATTATTGAATATATTTCTTCATTTATATCTATTGCAAAAAATTAGAATGTCTAGAATATATCATATCTTTATAATATTTAGGATTGTCTTTAAAATTAAGCACCATCTAATTTTTTTATGTGATTTTTCCATAAATGTTTTAGAAATAGCATACATCTCATTAGATCTTAGATATTTAAGTATTTTGAATTCCAAGAGGCTCACGAATTTTCTCTACAACCAAAGGTTATTCTTGCAAAATATTTTCCTCGTTCTCTACAATGATCTAAAACTATTACACTATATAACTTGTACTAAACAAAAAATTAATTTTATAGATTTATAATTAATTTTAGATTTCAAATCTAAGAACATGTAAACTTTTTTATTTTTTGCACAACCAACAAATACACGTCTTCTAACTTGTGTTCCTAATTCTCTTTAGAATCATGTTTTTGTAAAATAACAAACATCCACGTACTTTCAAAAATCAAATATTTGACATTATTCCTCCATAAATAGTATGTAGAGATTGCTTTTAGTTTCCTAAGAAGAACATGATTTTAAAATTAGTTGGCCTTAAAACCGTATCACCTTACAAATTGATATGCAACATATATTTTACTAGCATGACTTTAGTCATCTCCTTTAAAATTATATTTTTGTTCTCAGTCAATCCATTTTGTTTCAGTTTGTAAGGTACCAAAAATTGATGGATTTTCTCATGCACATTTTCACAATCTATAAAATGTATTTGGGGAATATTTTTATCCTCTATCACTACAAAGTATTTTAATCTGATTGCTTAATGGATTTTAAACCTTGTTTTTTAATATTTTAAACCTTGTTTTTTAATATTTTAAACATGTTAAATACTTCACATTTATGTTTGAGAAAAAAGATATTAAGTATGCCTAAATTAGTAATCTATGAAAGTTATAAAGTAAATTATACTCTCACACGTCAAGATATCATTTAGCTCATATAAATTGGTTTGTATTAAGTCTGATACATTCATACTTATAAGGGTATTTAATCATTTTCAATTTAACACACACTTCATATTTTTTAATAATCTTACATTATAATTTATCAAATGAGATTTAACGATTCTCTTTATCATGCTAAGACCTATGTGTACAAGTCTATAATGTCAGTTTTTAATATTGTATTTCTTTTTTAATCGCATATACATCATGTTATAGTATATTCTGACCTTCTTTATTTTACTTTCAACTTTGCATGTTATTTTTTTATATGACCTTCCATGTTTTATTTCAATATGACATGTCAGATTATTTGATAAGTGCATTTCATATCACTTATTACGCTTCCATTATTCTTAAAATCATCACCGGCTCTCAAGTATTCGTTGAGTTTTAACATATTTTTCCAGTATTCTTAAAGGTACTTGTGTCGCGGGTAAATTGTGATAATATTAATAAATTTGAGATTAAAATTGAAGAAACTGGAAAATTAATGTACTTGAGGGTAATTTTAGAATATTATATTCTTTAGGATTAATATTTGATGATTTGTATTTGGCTTCTTTAAGGTTTTGTCCGCAGAATATATAAATAGACGAAAAGAGAAGAAAAGAGTGTTCTATTGCTTTTGAGCTCTTGAAGAAAAAGTTGACATCAGCCCCAATCATCACTGCGCCTAACTGGGAAGAGCCATTTGAGATGATGTGTGATGCTAGTGATTTCGCTGTGGGAGTGGTTCTTGGTCAAAGGAAGCTGAAGCTGTTTCACGTGGTTCACTATGCTAGTAAAACCCTCAATGATGCACAACGAAACTACACAGTTACTGAAAAAGAGCTTTTGGCTGTTGTCTATGGTTTTGAGAAGTTTAGATCCTACTTGCTTGGTGCTAAAGTCACGGTTTTCACAGATCATTCGGCTATCAAGTACCTGCTATCTAAAAAAGATGCAAAGCCCCGCTTAATTCGATGGGTACTCTTGCTTCAGGAATTCGAGTTGGAAATTAAAGACAGAAAGGGGACTGAAAACCAGGTAGCTGACCATCTCTCACGTCTTGAGCAACATGAGAAAGACAAGGGAGATGGAATTCTTATCAACGAATGTTTCCCAGATGAGCAGTTGTTCGTGATTCAAGGAGAAGTACCATGGTTTGCTGATTTTGTTAACTATCTGGTTAGCAATGTGATCCCTTCAGATTTTACTTGGGCTCAACGAAAGAAATTCTTGCATGACGTGAAATGGTATTTTTGGGATGAACCATTCTTGTTTAAACAGTGTGCTGATAAGATGATCCGACGTTGCATTCCATACAGTGAGATTGAGAAAGTTTTACATGATTGTCACTCTACGGTTTATGGAGGACATTATGCTGGGGATAAGACAGCTGCTCGAGTACTGCAAGCAGGTTTCTATTGGCCTACCTTGTTTAAGGATGCTCATCTGTACGTTCGTAGATGCGATCGATGCCAAAGGGTTGGTAATATTTCTAGGCGAAATGAGATGCCCCTTAATGTGCTTCTTGAGGTTGAGGTATTCGATGTATGGGGAATAGATTTCATGGGACCATTTGTTTCCTCCTGCAACAATCTATACATACTCTTAGCTGTGGATTATGTATCTAAGTGGGTAGAGGTGAAAGCTCTCCCAACTAACGATGCTAAGGTAGTGCTCAATTTCCTTCGTAAGCAAATATTCACTCGCTTCGGAACTCCTCGTGCTATAATCAGTGATGGAGGGACTCACTTTTGCAATCGTCAGTTCACAGCATTGTTGGCTAAATATGGTGTTTCTCACCGGGTTGCTACCGCTTACCATCCTCAAACTAATGGTCAAGCTGAAGTCTCGAATCGTGAAATCAAGCGAATATTGGAAAAAGTGGTGAATCCGTCAAGGAAAGATTGGTCTCTGAAGTTAGATGAAGCAGTATGGGCATACCGAACGGCTTACAAAACTCCACTTGGGATGTCACCATTTCAGTTAGTATATGGGAAGTCTTGTCATCTTCCAGCAGAACTTGAGCATAAGGCATTCTGGGCTTTAAAGAAGTTGAATTTTGACATTCAAGCAGCTGGCGAGAAGCGTGTGCTTCAATTGAATGAACTGGACGAGTTTCGGTCTCAAGCCTATGAGAACTCGAAGATGTATAAGGAAAAAGTCAAGAAATGGCATGATAGGAAACTTCTACATAAAGCTTTTGAGCCGGGTCAAATGGTTCTTCTTTTCAACTCTCGTCTAAAACTTTTCCCAGGGAAGCTCAAGTCAAGATGGTCTGGACCTTTTAAAGTCAAGACAGTATATCCACATGGAGCAGTTGAAATCTATGAGGAATCGCCAGACAAAGCATTCAAAGTCAATGGTCAGCGACTCAAGCATTACTATGGAAATATGGAGAACCGTGAGGCATTCAGCATCAGCCTCGACACTATATGATTCCGAGTGGTATCGTCGAGCTATCGACGTTAAACAAGCGCTTCGTGGGAGGCAACCCACTGAGAAACAACGATCAACACTGCTGGACAAATAGGGGAGTGTTTCTTTTATCTTTTAATTTCTTTTAGTTGCATTCATCATAGTAGTTATTCATGTTAGTCATACTTATCTTGCATTTTCATGCCATGATTATATAGACTGTGTTTATGATCGACTTAGTCTATTAGCATAGCATTTTTTTATTTTTTTTTATTTTCATGCATTTCGCGTCTTTGATCCCTTGAGTTGCTGTTTCTACTTAAGTAGCCGATGATGGAAATTGTTTGGAATGACAGTAGGAATAAAATCTATTTAGGTTGCTTGTCAGTTAGCTTGCTTGATGTAGAAGCACAATTAATACATGTAGACTCATCGATTGTTTTTATGCTAGTTACGGACACACTTGAGTATTGTTATACATAATCCTTGCTTAGGTTCAGAATTACACCTTAATCCTTTATTAGCTCATGGATTTCAAAAAGATAAGTTTGGGGGAGTTGAAAGATAAATATGCGTATTATTCAGTTAGGCGTCAAAGGCTAGTAGCCGCTCGTCGACGTACGTCCTCTCGCTGGGGGCTGCGTATTGCGAGTAGTCTAGGGGTGGAATGAGATGGAGCGAAACGCACTCATTCCTAATCCGATTATTTAAAAAAAAAAAAAAAAAAAAAAAAAAACAAAAAAAAAGAGAAAAAAAAAAAAAAAAAAATTCACTTATGCAACATGGGCTCTTTGGTGCTCGAGTTATTAAGTTCTAGGGGACTTTGTGCCTAGTGACCTAAGACTTTTCCGGTCTGGGATCCGCTAACCTAAAGCTCGCTACATGGGCACCATTGTATAAGTCTTTCAGGGACCTCATCCATTGCACGGTCAAATAAGCCTTTGAGTGTCTGTATATAGAGTAAAGCATAATAAATCTTTGACAACCCCGGAGAAATATGGATTTGCAACTTGACTATGAAGAATCTAGGTTGTATTTCGTTTCTAATCTTGTGATTATTATGATGAGAACAAGTAAGGTCCATTAATTTGTACTAAAAACATGTCGATTGAGTTTGAGCACACACGCACGATTCTTCACTTGTATTGCTAACATTTGAGTACCTAGTTATTTCGCATTCCGAGGTCATTACATTCGTTGAGGCATTTATGCTGAATTAGTTACGGTTACTTGTTCGGGATCATTGCGCTCTTGCATCTATTTAAAGGCAGTTGCATTCATGCATCAATTGTTAAACCTGTTTTGCATTGCTTGAGGACAAGCAACGGTTTAAGTTTGGGGGTTTGATAAGTGCATTTCATATCACTTATTACGCTTCCATTATTCTTAAAATCATCACCGGCTCTCAAGTATTCGTTGAGTTTTAACATATTTTTCCAGTATTCTTAAAGGTACTTGTGTCGCGGGTAAATTGTGATAATATTAATAAATTTGAGATTAAAATTGAAGAAACTGGAAAATTAATGTACTTGAGGGTAATTTTAGAATATTATATTCTTTAGGATTAATATTTGATGATTTGTATTTGGCTTCTTTAAGGTTTTGTCCGCAGAATATATAAATAGACGAAAAGAGAAGAAAAGAGTGGGTGCCGCTTTTGATACTCGGTAGAATAAAAAAGGAAAAAAAAAAAACGATAGATTACAAATTGAGTACGGCAACGTGGGACTTTGCATAATATACAGTAAAGACAAAAGATTATTATATGACCTTCCTTATATTACCTTAAGTAATGCGGACCAGGCTATAATTTTGAATCCTTATTTTTGAATTAGCAAGACATGTTAGATCATATTTTTTTTTCTTTTTTATTTGACTTCATTGTTTACTTGTTTTTGTTTCGATATGACATGTTAGATTATTATTTGTATTTTTATTTTTAAACTTAGCAGGTCATAATATTTTTTTACTTTCCTTTTTTACTTTCTATATGACAAATTAAATTCACCAAAAAATCATTGAAATGAATACTTAAACTATACTGCAAAATAAATAGTACATTTTAACTTATATTGGAAAATATAAGTAAGTATAATATTAAAAAAAGAAACATTGTTATATTCAAACTAGAGTGACTAAATTGCAACACAAATATAATATAAAATACACAAACCTTGATTTGTGATATGAAAAATTGGAAAACAACTTAACTCAAGATTTATGTAAACATAAATAATTAATTGAACTTCATAATATGAATTAAGGTAAGTAGTTGGAGAAGTCTTGCCATCTCCGTTTAAAGTTTAGAATCGTAATGGAAAAGTTTAGAATCGTCTAAATTTGTACTTAAATAATTGAGAAGTTTTGCCATCATTTAAAATTAAACTTCTTCATCATCACTAGTTATCTTTACTATCCAAACTTTTTCATTTTGGTATATTTAATGTTACTAGCTTCAGTTTCGTTTGTCCTTTCTATTTTCGGTGGTATTGTTTGTTACATATGAAACCAAACATATACAATTAATGTAGAACTTAAACTCATTGTTAGTTTTATTTTATTATTGTTCTCTTTTATTATATATTACATAATGAAATATGAAACCATAAAGTTTTGAAGAAAGTGATTAATCTTACAATTTTTCGTGACGATCATCTTTTAAAAAAATTATTTTGTAAAAATAAGAAATTGTGATAAATATTAAGCGATATTAAGATAGTTTCTGTTATGTGCAGTGAAGATAAAGATGGACACGAATTATCTATTTCTTTTCAGTTTTCTATACGTGATTACTAAGAGTTAATATATAACTGCAATGCGTTAATCAATTAGTAATAAATTAACAAATTTGAAATTGAATGTATTTAATTTCATCTTTATATGTTAAACTATTGGTCAAATAGTTTAACCTCTGACCTTTTGTCATATAAGATTTCATAAACACCTTATTGGTTAATAACCCTATCTTTTTTTATTATAACGTTCAAATGAATTGTATTTAATCTCATTTTTACAAGTCAAATTGTTATTTGACATTTCGTGTTATAATTTCAATTTGGCATGTTAGATTATAATCTTACATTCTTTATGTTATTTTTCATTTGACTTTCATTATTTTAATTATAAATTGGTAGGTCAAATGTGTATATGATCTTCCTTGTTTTTCTTTTAACAAGTTAGGTTAGATTATCTTTTTATTCTTCTTTTTTTGCCTGCAACAATGCAGGTTAAAATACAATCTTCCTTGTTTTAATTTCAAGTTGGTAAGTCATATTATTATATGATCTTCCTTATTATATTTTAAATATGACATGTCAAAATTAATATGTATTTATTTGTTTAAATTTAGTAAAATGTGTAAGATTATTATTTGGCACTCTTTGTTTTACTTCTAATTTGTCAAAGTTAAATTATTTAACTAACCTTTCTTATTATGATTCCAACTTGATATGTCATATTATTAATTGATCTTCATTGTTTTAATTTTAATTCACGGATCATATTAATAATCTTATCTTTCTTTTTTATCATTTAGCATTATATTATATATTTGTGTATATTACTAATAATATATTTGAAATAACAAGTACATATAAATAGTCACAACCTCAAAAAATTCATGCATTTTCAATAAATTCAATCACAATATTTAGTACTACAAAATGTTTGAAATATATTTACTTTTAATCAATATTTCATTTTCTTTTTTGTTAGAGCTCTGTTGATAACTTCAATTTCTGACAACTTTGGATCTTTTGTCAATGTCTCAAATACTTACGATCTCATTTCATTTGTATTTGGTTGTTTTATCTCTTGGTATGAACGTATTTTTGACATGCAAATTGATTTTGCCATCAGTAATACATAAAATTCACACTTTATGTTTTTTCCTTGTTGTGGACATGTTTTTAAAATGTACTTGAAATACTACATGTTGATGGTGTTTGTTATTTTTTAATTATCTCATTCAATTCAATGAACTGCAATATGAAGAATATTTAAATTCTACCAATTTAATAATATAAATCTTAGCAACGTGAAGATAATTAAAATTTTATCAGTTCATTAACAAATTGAATGCTTTTATCATTTGGCATCGATTCATACTAATATTCATTTCTACATACGCTTTCTCGACTGAACCTGTCACTTTGTGTGGTTTACCTTCTGATATTGGTTTGTAGGCTATTGAGTCAGACTGAGGGTTTACCCTGTGTGCACTCATTGCACTCTGAGTAGCGGCTGCGGGTTCCCTCCGAAAGAAATAGTAGTAAAAATCTAGTCTTTTGTATTAAACTTTAATATTGACTAGTGTCATATTCCTCCAATAACTTCACATCTTGGTGTGGACATTGGTATGATGAACATCTTCATTTACTACTGACATATATCCCCAACTTATATTTTTCTTTTACTCTATAATGAAAGTTTAAATAATCAAGATAAGCATTCATAACCTGTAATAATATGAACTTGTTAACAATAATATAATTATATTATTTATAACGTAGCTAGAAATCAATATTAGTTTCTTTTATTACGCTTTCATCCAATTCTCCTCCTTGTAATAGTTTTAAATAACTTTTTGATATTTACATGCTCATGTGCGTGGTATCCTCATACAATATTGCAATCGATTCAATACTTTATTAATTTTCTAGTAAATATATGGTAAATATTAAAATATTAAAAACTTATAATTGTATATCAATTGCTTTCAGTTTCTCATATATTGTTCATGCTCTGTCTTGTGAGAACTGAGTTGGATAACTTGGTTTCATTTGTTTAGTTACTTTACTCCAAGTTTAGAAATCGCTATATTCGTCTATATTTTTTAGTTTGACTTTGAGTCTTTCATGTCATATATTTTTTAATATATGTTGGTGGATTATATATCTCTTTCATTATTCCAATATTTACCTTGAAGTTTTGTTAATTGTGATCGTAAGAAATTTATCTTTTTTATACAACAAACAACTGGTCTTAACAACTCCTGGTTTTAATTTCTAATCGTTTGATGTGTTCATCGTTATTATCAATATATGCTATATATTTACCTTTTGCTATTATAAAATTTGAATTTCTATGTGAAAATTTTGTAGTTATTTTATGTTAGCTTCATAGAGTTTGTCTTTAGGTTCAATCTTTTTTGCTCATTTTTTAAGATTTATTCCAGCATCAACAAGTTTTTTTTCAAGTTAGATTCATTATTTGTTGCCTTTGGTAATTATGTTCTTAAAATATCATTCAAATCAATTTTTTCATTCGGTTGACTTTCAGGATTTCTGCAGTCTTGTATGGTTGAGTTCTTCATGTTTCTTTCTTATTCATTTTGTTGCAACATTTAATTTTCTTTAACTTGTTGTTTTGAAGCAATTTATATTTCAAGCCTTTTGTATTTTTTTGTGATTATTTATCTTAACTTTGTATACGATAATTGGTAAAGTATTGTAATATAATATAATTTATTTGTTACAAATATACTCTATAACATATAATATTTACTTATTTAATCAATTTGTTATGCATACATTTCTATATCAAATATTTTCAAGACGTTCAGTCATTCCTCAATGATTTTTTTTTCTTTTCTAATTTCTTTAATTTTTTATGTTACCTCTTTCACATTTGTTCAGGCGTTTTAAAGCTCAAATTTTAATGTGAAAATATGCATTTTAAATATAAAAAATAATAATTTAGTTAGTTGTTTAAAATACAACTATAAAATATATCTTGACTTGCATAAAGGTATTTTTTGACCGGCCAAGTTTAAAGTAAATCTGTTATAAAGGTATAATATGACATGTCCAATATAGTATGTCCTAATAGTATAATCTATTAGGAGTTGCCTAAAGGTATAATGTGACTTTCCTAATGTTATAATGTTTTTTAGTTTGCTTAAATGTAAAATCTCACATGCTAGTTATAATGTGTTGTATTTTGAAAGTGGTATTACCATCGTATGTTTGTATTGTTTTGTCTTCCTTCAATTTTTAGAGTTCTTCAGTATTGTTTTATAGTTTCTTGCACTGAAGTTATATTTTTTCAATTATTTTTTTATCTTCTTCAAATTTATCTAACTTATTTGTTAACTTTGTGATGTAACCGTGAAAAATCACTAACTTAAATTGTAAGGTGTAATTATTCACATTTGAAAAAAATATTATTATAATATAAATGAATATAAATAATATTAAAAAAATTAATAGAAGTAAATAGTTTACTTCTTCCTTTTGTTGTTCTTGTTTTTCTTCTAAAATTTTAGTCTTCTTAGAGTTTCTTGTTAATTCCACATCATTTGCTTCCATACTATGTGAAGTTGTCTTTAACTTTTTATGAATATTTTGAAGTTAGATTATCTTTTATTTCCATATATTTTTATCATCGATTATTTGTTTTTCACAGACTTTAATACGTTGTTACAACATGTCAATAAACTCATCACTAACTTCACTAATTTCAAATTGAATTGCTACATCATATGTGTTTTCAATCTCTGGCTCAGTCGGTCCCACTTGTGTTAACTAATTGAATTTACTTTTCTTGTTGTAAATATTATCTTTCGACAACCACTTATGCTTCAACTTCTTATGTTTGACTTCCAATGTATTTTGTTTTGATTGTATGAGTCCATATTTTATTTTTGTTTCTAATTACACAAGAACATCATGCAATTCATATTCAATTAAATACACACATTATTCATTATGGTAAATGTTTTCTTCAACATTTAATTTCTCTTTATCATATTCAACATTTTGAATTTGTTCGTCAATGGTTTCAACAATTGATATAATTTCTTCATCACTAATTTATTTATCAATAAAATAATTTTATTTTGCATTTACCGTAATCTATCTTTGAAATTTGATTTTCATATAAATTTTTTCATACTCAATGCATTTCAATTTTGTCAGAATTACATGTTTTAACAAAATAAAATTAGTTTATTATATAAACTTGTAAATTCGAAACACTTAATGGTTTTTCTTACCTCACTTGGTATTTTTTCAAGTGTAACAACCTTTTTTATTGCATGGGATTTCTTCTTTAAGCATCTTGGATATACTTCTTTTTATTAGTTTTTGTGTCATTGTGTGTTCGTAAAACTAATGCTTCAAAATAACAATAATATTAGCTATAACTTTATTAAAGTAAATAACTTGATATTATATTTGTAAATACTCGCGGTTAATATTGTAACACATCATGTTACGAAAAGAGGATCATTTGCATTGGCTATTTATGTTTTATGTAATCAATAATTTATTTTTTCCCAATTAAATTTCTTAATTTTGTGTTAATAATCTACTAATGCAACAAAATACTATGGAAGATTGTCTCCTTGCTTTGAGAAAAATAGTAAAAAGAAAAAAAGTAGAGGCATCAATCTTGTTGTATATGTTATGTCTTCTTCACATATCTTAGGTGAAGTCAGATCAGTAAATTCAACAATCATCTTTCTTATAAGATGGATTATTGTTGTCCCGTCTTTTTTTTGTTCGTCGACCATACTTTGAAAGTATTCTTTATAAATTCTTAACTCTTTTTTTAGCATTTATATTTCTGGTAATGTCTCATTTCTACGACATATTCCATAAATTATCATCACTTTAAATTCTGTACTTTTTAGTATTTAACAAGCTAAATCTACTCAGTGTTCCTATCTGTATTATATGAGCTTAATAGTTAGTTGGTTATATTTCCTAAGATATGGCTTCAAATCTTTCAAGTTATCTAATATTTTGAATGAATTGTAGAAAAAGAGTTTTTAAATTGTTTGAAGTGTCGTTCACCAAAAAAAATTCTAAATCACATTTACTAGAGCTACCAATGTTGATCAGAATTCATGCTTCCATGTATATTACTCTCTTTTTGTGGTTTTTAATGATGTTTTGTTCTTCTTTTGATATGTTTTTTTCAAAAATATTTAAAAAATAGTATAATTTTTAGTCTAGCTAATAATTTATCATGTAATAAAATAGAAAACATAATATTAATTTAGTGTCGTTCATATAGTGTCTTCTAATAGAAATAAACTTCTGTAAAATTTGTCTTGTTTATACCTAATACACTAGGTAATACAATAAACTTAAATATATCTTGTTGTTCTGTAGACTTCTATATAATATATCATGGCTTACCTAAAATATTATCCAAATACATTAACTAAAAGCCTTTCACGTCTCTATATAGATTCCTATAAAATGTACCATGATATACCTAATACAATATGTAATAGCATTATTATATAATGAAATAATATGTAATATATAATGTCTCTGTCTAAACTTATATATAATATGTTCTTGCTTACCTAAAATATTACCCAATATACGTTATCCAAATATATATATATATATATATATATATATATATATATATATATATATATAATATCATGTTATACTTAATACATTATATAATAATATTAACTTAAAATTTTCATTCTTATATGTATACTTATATATAATATATATTTGCTTACATAAAACATTACCAAATACATTCTTATATGTATATTTATAAATAATATGTCTTGGTTTATCTAAAACATTAAACAGTACATTAACTAAAAATTTATCTTACCTATATATATATTCTTTAAAAATATATCCTACTATACATAGTACAGTATGAAATCGTTCCTATATTCATAAAACATGAACTTCTTAGCGAAGCATGTCACCTTGTGTGGTTTACCTTCTGGTGTTGGTTTGCAGACTATTGTATCACACTGAGGGTTTACCCTGTGCACATTCGTTGAGTAGTGGTTGCGGGTTCCCGCCAAAAAACATAAACAAAATTCTCTTCTAACTTAATGTGGATAACATTTCTAAAAAAGGTTGATTTCACAAGTCATTGAAGTCCTTGTGCTGCAATGTTGATTTCACAATCATTTAAGCCCATGTTTTATAAATAAATTTAATTAATAGTTTTTAATTACATTTAACTCATGTGTCGGAGCTTATCATTATTATTGTGGAGTTTCAGATCACAAGTCATTTAAGCTCATGTTTCGCAAATAAATTTAACTCATGTTTTGTAATTATATTTAACTCATATTTCACATATTATCATTGCTATTGCGAAGTTTGAGACATTAAGCGTTAAATAATAAAAGTTTAAGGGAAAGTGTTAAAGGAAAAATAGATAGTGGAAATAAAGAAAATAAGAAATAAGATAATTTGGAACAATTATGATTATTATATTTTCTATATATTTATTAGAGTTGTAGATTTTTTATTCTTCAAGGACTTAATTTCTATATAAATGTAAGGCTAATGATGCCACCAAATTTAACTTATATTTTTCAACATATTATGGAAAACAATTATGGATCCAAGGGTGGATCTAGAGGGTAGTCATGTATGTCATGGATCACCCTAAAATATAAAAGAAAATTTATTTTAATGATAAATATATTCTTATAATTAAAAAATTTACCAAGTTCGAATCTTCTAAATAATATAAAGTGACTTGTTTTAATTTATCAATTCATTTGTTTGATTTTGAAATTTATTTGTTTGACTTTGTTTAATTAATTTGTTTGAATTTATTTAATTTTTAAAAATTGACTTGTTTAATTTTTTTTAATTTATACATTTGAATTTATTTATGTGAGCATTGAAACATTCATTCTCTGGAACTGATTGGCAAAGCTACGTAACCTCACCTAGTGTGCTTTTGCTAGATAAATCATGAAAGTAATGAAGTCTATGCCAGCATTCAATCGCTCATTCTATAGAATTCACTGGCAAAACTACGTAGCCTCATATAGTGAGATTTTTCCAGGCAAGTCATGAAAAGAAATAAGTCTGGGCACGTGTAATTAAGATGCATATTCTCTAGAAAATATAGAAAACTTGTGTAAACTCGTCGAGTGGGTTTTTTCCACGTAAGTCATGAAAGAAAAGAAGCATGCACAATTCAAATGCTCATTCTCTGATACTGATTGACGGGCCTGGTAATCTCACCTATTGAAAAATGTCAGACAAGTCATGAAAGTATATGTATTTACGCGAGTATTCACATGCTCATTCTCTGGGATTGATTGAAAGATTTGGTAACCTTACCTGCTGAGCAATGTCAGGCGAGTTATGAAAGAAAATATTTTGAGGGCCTCAAAAATTAGAGAATGGTTGTTGTGTGTACATAAGTGCCCCTACGAAATACTACAATACATATTTATTGATAGTGAACACATGTTGCATGATATTGTTGTCGTGTTCACGCGTACCATACTCATGTATAACCAATTTTCAATAGAGTCAAGCTATATATACCCAATTCTGGTTTAAGTATACTCAATTTTGAGTATACCCAAAGGTGATCTAAGATACCCGGTTTCTTCCAAAAATACCATTTTGTAGGTATATAAGTCATTTTTTTTACTAACTTCCATCCAACATTTTTTTCCTACAACTTTCTCTCACTTCCCTCACTTCTCTCTAAACTCTCAAACTCTCTTCTCTCAAAAAACTCCCAACTCTCTCTAAGATTTTCTAGCGAGCCACCACTACTTCTCCTCCTCCATCATGGTGAAGAACAAAAACCCACAACCACTAACTACGTAAGTTCCTTAATTTAATTTTACATATTAATTTACTTAGATTTATGTTAGATTTTAGGATTAATGTTAGATTTAGGTATGAATTTAGGATTTAGGTCTGAATTTAGGGTTGATTAGGCTAGATTAGGGACCGTTTTCCAGCCCAATTGCCGACTGGAAAATGGACGACCGGCAGCGGCGGTGGTGCGCCTAGGGCAGCACCATCGGTGCGTAGGGCTGTACCGAGTGGTATAGGCCTCCCGTACCGAGCGGTACAGGGGTCTGTGCCGCTCGGTATGGGCTGCTGTGCACCCATGGTGCACAGCCAAAATTAAAAAAAATGTGAAGTTTTTTAAGAAATTAATTTTTTACAATTTTTTTATAAATAAAATTAAAATAAAATTTCAAATTTTTAAGGAAACCGATATGAGAGTTATATGTATTTCAATTGGAAGTTCGATTTCGATTATGGATTATATCGTATGTTATTAATTTCGTTTATCTTTTTGTATTATTTCAGGTCTGATGCCGTCGAGGAGCGACGTCTTCTTCGGTCTAGGGCGTATCCCCCGGGATCACGGGTGACACACCTGGGGAAGAATTTGAAGATGGTACGAGCCGTCGAGGATGAGAGGGTCCGCGATGCTAAGCGCATACGAGATTCATCAGATAACCGTGAGACTAGACGTCTTAGGAAGGAGGAGGAGGAGGAGAGGATCAGATCTGATCGGTCTTTGCGCCGAATCAACCACGGAAAGAGAAAATAAAAGGCTGTGGAGAAAACAGTGGATGACAGTAGAGGTGGAGGCTCCTCACGACGCGAGACGTCACATGTACACCGATCACCACCTCCCGCTACCAGTGCTCCACCACCTCCCGCTACAGTGCTCCACCACGTCCCGCTGCTAGTGCTCTATCCCCTGCATATACTATTACATATCCACCACCTGTTAGTGAGAGGGTGGATGCTACTAGGGACCCAAGCAGGATATCATAGACGAGGAGCATATCGATACGATACACACCGAGGAGCAGCGGAAGACGTTTGCATTTCTAAAATGCAACAAGATACCTCTATTTCCTGACTACAAGGAACACGAGGCATATCACGTCTTCATCGGACAGGTAAGTACCAAATTATTAAACGTCTAGTCTAAGGTTTTACTTTTATTTATGTTTGACTTACTTTTTTATTTACACGGTCGTACTTCGTTAAGGATACAGATACATTATAATGTGCTTCGTATGTGGGACCTCTGTGCTCAGCCAGAGGTGCAGCGGCACTTGGCACGGACTCCATTCGGTCCTCTCATAGCTGACTTACCTCAGTACTTCACGCATTCAATACTTGATGAGGTATTTGTTAAGCGTTGGCATCAAGCAACCAATACGTTTCATTTCTCGTTCTGGGAAATGATGATTACTCTAGATGATGTCAGCTGCATTACAGGTCTCCCTGTAGTTCGCCAGACTTTGGATATAGTCACGACTCCGCGTATAAGGCATACAGCTACTACGCTAGTATGTTAGGTTGACAGTGGATGAGGTCCGTGCTGAGATACAGTCCACTAGAGGCGTTGGCTTCAAGATTAAGTGGTTGCGGGAGACTTTCACCAGGGGTCGTTACATCGAGCAGACAGATGCAGACACTATCCGCCAGGTATCACGAGCATACATGATGTTCTTATTTGGTTGCACTATTTTTGCGGATACTAGTCAGAAAAGCGTCAAGGCTGTCTATTTGTACGGCTAGGAGAATATGGATTCCGGTTTGTGGGACATGGCGTGGGGTACGAGTGCATTGGCATTCCTGTTCCGTGGTTTAGGGGATGCTTCAAAATCATCGAAGCATAACCTATACGGATTTGTAGCCATGCTAGATTGTTTAATTTATGACTATTTCCCCGTGTTTAAAGCCTCCGAGAACGCATACCACGTAGCGAGGCAACCTAGGATTGTGAAGTGGCTACCAAAGCGGATTGTTGGGCAAAACATCGGCCCCAAATCGGTTGTGCATACTCTCTTTTCAGATCAGAAGGAGAAATATGTAAGTGTTTAAATTTTAGTAGTCAGTAACATATTTATACTAAGTTATATTTTTTTAACATTCTAAGTGTTTTACTTTATTTGGAACAGGATATTTTTTAGCCATACGAGGATATCAAAGTCCAATTCCCCCGTGTAGGAGGTCTGTACCATCGTTTATCATTTGCGGATGATGAGAACGGTCGAGGGTTACATGCCTGATCGGGTTATGCGCCAGTTCAGACGGGTTCAGGATGAACCCGAACTCCCACTTGTACTCAGACCAGGTTACAAGAAGGGAGATTTGGCTAGGTACACATGGCGAGAGAGCGCATGGCTAGATTGGCGTCAGCACTTACTTTCAGAGGATCAGTTAACCGTTACCATTCCACTTATAGACAGTCGGCGACTAACACCTACTGGAGGTACTTGGCTGGGTATGGTTGGCATAATATTAGTCCACCACCATGCACCACGAACGACAGATTGCTAGAGGTTGTTCGTTCAATTATTACATTACCTGTAGGCCGAGGGGAATAAGGTGCGCTTAAGTGGAGAGATCAAGTCTTGCAGCTCTTCTCTCCTTGGTTATTTGTCCTTATTATTGGACTTTGTTTAGCTATGTTATGATCTATCTCTTCATTCACGTTTATGTTTTTTATTCATTCTTAAGATTTGTTAAACTTTCTTTATTTGTATTATGACTGATAGTTTTTTATTTGTTTATGAATGTTAGTATTTTATTTCCATCTTCTCCTTAAGTGACTCCATTAAACTATAAATTCACAATTTCGAATAACAATTTATAAGCACATATTCGACAATCAATTGAAACTCGTTTAATCCGCTTGCAAACTTAACTCGTACCATTGTAAACAACCAACGTTAAACACGTAACAAAAGATTCGTTAAAAAAATAACAAAAAATGTTCTAACGGCTTACTAAAAACCTAAAACAAGATAAATGAGTCAAAACCTAAAAAACATTTACAAGACATTGTGCACCATTGGTACGCAGTCATGAGTTCCTATGGTGCACATTACTGCGTACCCATGGTACATGACCCTTTTACCGATGGTATAATGCACCGGCCAACATCCCATGTACCGAATAAAATCAAGCCCAACACTCACCGAATAAAATCAGAAAAAAGCTACATGATTTTGTTATCAGTTTTTGGTGTTGAAAACCCTATTGTTGATGTCAATAACTAACATACATCACCTAATACTGTAGTGGAAGATAAGGTTTCACCTCCACAAAGAGAGAACAATGAAGTTGATGTGGAACAACAGAAATCTTACTCATGTTGTTGTTATTGAAGATGACCATGTTGTTGGGGTTGCCCTTGATGTTGATGCTGTTACATCTAAGGTTATTATTGATGTTCCTGCTGATGTTGGGGTTAAAAACCAAAATATTTCCCATGTTGATGTTGTTACATCAAACAGTTGATGTTGTGGAAAATGAGCATGTTACTCCTATTGGAGGTGGGGTTGAAAAGTAAAATATTTCCCATGTTGATATTGATGTTGTAACATCTTACACTATTGATGCAGTGGAAAGGGAGCTTGTTACTCCTATTGAAGTTCAGGTTGAAAAGCAAGATGATCACCATTTTGATGTTGTTGTTATTGTTACATCTAAAGATGTTTTTGTTGTGGAAAATGAGCATGTTACTCATATTGAAGTTGGGGTTCAAAAGCAAAATGATCCACCCATTGATGTTACCGTTATGGAAAAACAAGATCCTCATACTACTGCTGCTTTACATGTTGTTATGGAAGAACATGATAAAGATACTAATGTTGGTGTACATGAAGTTGAAGAATCTGTTGCTGAAGTATCTGAAGTTTGTTGTGGACAAAGAGGTGATATAGATAACCCAAAATTAACAAAACCTGTTTTAAAAAACCTAATGTATTTGAAGATATATTTTGTTATGTATTATTTTTTTTGCTTAAATACTGTAATATTATCAGTGTATATATATATATATATAATGTCTATATTAATGAGTCCGGATAACTTAACCACTGCCTACTGAGATTTCTGGACAAGGGAAATTCGGACATAAACTTGTCACTGAACTATCCAGACAAGACAAAAGTAAAGAATGACTAAACACTTTTTTGACTAAGTTATATGCTAATCAGCTTAATAAGTAAATGGATCCTTAAACTTGACCTGGTTCCCTGAAAGCCCATGGGTCCATAATTAAGGGTATAAATACCCCAACTAATTTTATTAATGAGGGAAATGAACATTTAATACAACCAGGCAACTCAAATCTCTCACTATTTAACACTAAAACATTTAATACTCTCTAAACTTTCCAAAACATTTGACAAAATTACCCTCAGCTCAAAATAAACCTCACTAAATTGGCCTCTAAACATTTAATATTCTCTAAACTTTCCATTACGACAACATTCAACCTAGGGCTGTCAATTTCGGGTTTCGGGTCGTGTTCGTCTCGGGTTTGACCAACCCGAAATTTTAGAACCTGTGACACGAACCCGACCCGAACCCGAAATTCGTGTCAGGTTCAAAGACCCGAACCCGACCTATTAAAAACCTGTTGGACTCGAACCCGACCTGTTTGACACGAAATTGTATCCAACACGAAACACCCGTTTGACACGAACCCGACCTGTTTGACACGAATTTTGGGTAAAGGCAAAACTTAATAAATGTAGATGCAAGGGATCAAACCCGGTACCTCCCACATGCAAAGCGGGCGCTCTACCATTTGAGCTACATCCCCTTCTGAAATTTTATTGGTCCACTATATTTATATAAAGTCAAGATACACTTGCTTTATATATTTACACCGACTTTACTATCACCGGTGAAGTTATCTTACAGTAAAATATATGGTGATGATGGATTTGCCATCTCATCTAAACATGAAAAAAAATACATGAGATAAATTAAATAAATTTCAGAAAATATCAAATAACCACTAAGTTGTCACTTCTTAACAAATAACTATTAGAATTGTAAATCGATTCATCCAACAAAACAAGATTGAATGCATTCAATATCTATTAATAAATCTAGCAAACTCACACGAATCAGATAAAAAAAACTGTTAAATAATAAATTATTTCTATTTTTTATTCTTAATATTATAATCTATATACACAGAAGATGAAAAATTCAAAACTTTATTAATATACGTGAAAGAAGAATAAAATTCAAAATTTTATAGCAAACATGTGAACCATCATTTTTCCTCCTTCATATACTTATTTAAGTATACTATTTATTTTATATTTTTTAAATTTAAAATAAAATTATTTCATTAATAAAGTTTTATAAGTATTTTTGGTGTTCTAATTTATAGGTCAAATTTTTAAAGTAATATTATTTTATTAATAAAATTTTATTAAGTGTTTTCAGTATTTTATTTTACAGGTTTGGGTTTTACATGTCTTTTCGGGTTTACATGTCTTTTCGGGTTTACATGTCTTTTCGGGTTTCACATGTCTTTTCGGGTTTACGGGTCTTTTCGGGTTTTACAGGTCAGTTTCGGGTTTATAGGTCTTTTCGGGTTTTACAGGTCAGTTTCGGGTGACACGAACCCAACCCGAACCCGACCCGTTTTTTTTTCGAGTCGGGTTCGTGTCGTGTCTTAATTTCATCGGGTCTCAAATATCAGGTCTCTAACCCTAAAATTTCGGATCGTGTTCGTGTTGGGTTTACAAGTCGTGTCCAAAATTGACAGCTCTAATTCAACCAGTGTCTTTTGCTCGTTGGGGACTGGATTTAGTTGGGCCTCTACCGATGGCGTCCGGAGGGTGCAGGACTATTATTTTAGTCATTGATTATTTCTCAAAATGGGTAGAAGCAGCCCCCCTGGCAAGTTCTACTTCGAAAGTTGTTATAAAATTTATCTTGTCTAACATTTGTTGCAGATTTGGGGTTCCACAAAAGATAACCACAAATAACGGACCACAAATTGATAACAAGGATATGGAGTGTTTGTGTGCCTCCATGGGCATTCAACATTGCTTCTTTTCTCCTTTCCACCTACAAGCAAATGGACAAGTTAAAGTGGCAAACAGGACCATTCTGTCCGGTTTAAAAAAGAATTTAGAAGGGGCTGCTGGGAAGTGGCCAAGCTATTTGCAAGAAGTATTGTGGGCATACCGGACTACTACTAGGTCCACAACTATTCTGAAGAAGCCAATGAGGTGGCAATTATGAGTCAGTTGGACTTAGTTGAAGAAATAAGGGTTAAAGCTAATCTTAGAGCAACCCACTATCAAGGATTGATGAGGAGCAAATTTGCTTTCAAGATCAAGAGAAGGGATTTTTAACCAGGAGATAAAGTTTTAAGAAAATTTTTCTTGCATACTAAGTTAAAGAAGTTCAGTAAGTTGGCTCCAAACTGGGAAGGCCCTTATGAGGTCTCCGAAAAGCTAAAGCCTTGGATATATAGGCTTTAAGACAAAGATGAAAGAATTCTGAAGCACCCATGAAATATTGAACACCTCAGGTTATATCTAGAATAAAAGTTGTGTAAATATTTACTTGTTTAAAATCAATGTAAATATTAGAGGGCATACTCTTTCCTATCGTGGTGGCGCGGGGAGGTTTTAATGAGGTGTCTGGTTTTTTTAATAAACTATGATGCCTTCTTAAAACATTTGATGTGGTTTGATTACAATTCTTTTCAAGTCTTCAATTTAATACTAAGGATCTTTGACAGATCGGATTAATCTGGTTGAGTGATGACCATTAAATACATGTCATCGGATATATTAAACACTTTCACCTTAAAGATTTTTAAAGTAAGTTAGGGCTCTTTAGACGCTAGCCATTAAAATTGAGAGCAAGCATGGGACAAAGTAAAATTTGATAGATAAGCTTGTCCGGGTATGAACTGGATAGCGTTACTAAAATGCAAAAAATGTCTTGGCCATCCAAGGACTTTAAGTGTTGTGAAAGACTTATCCGGACTTAGACCAGATACAATTACAAAAATGCCTTGGCCATGCAAGGACTCAAATGGTTCACAAAACTAAGAAAACACAAAAGATAGTTAAAAACCTCAGGGTTTTTCCCTTCGGATGTTCCTGCATTACCTCCTTTCTTGGGGCTTTTAAGTTCAGCACTTGAACTCTCACTGGTTCATTCCTCTTTATCGGTGGTAGAGTCGATTCCACTGAAGTAGTTCTTTTTATCACCATCTGCCATGTTATGGAACGTGATGTCTTCATACTCCACATATTTCCACAAGGGACCAAGCGTCCTCTCCGGAAACGTTTCATGGAAAATTAGCACCATGTCACACTTCACCTCAGCATACCTTACTTCGAAGGAATCTATCACCTTGTTGGTATATTTATCAATGTTGGCCTGAATTTTCTGTTCCTGCTCTTTCTCCAAGTCTTCTTTCTCCTTGGTTGCCTTAGACACAACCTCTTCAAGGGAATTCTTTTCACCGGACAAGGTCTGAATTGCACCATCTTTGGTCTTCATATCATCCTTTAAGGTTGAGAGATCTTTCTCTAAACCAGAGCACTTAGCTTGGAGCTCAGTATTAGCATTCTTCGAAGTGGCCAGCTTGGTCGACAGATCTTCCTTATCCTTCTTCAATACTTCAAGTTCTTTTTTCAATTATTCTATGCTCTAATTAGCATTGAGGAGGTTGGTTGACAGAGACTCATTGTATATATTAAGGGTGTGGATAAGGGTGGACTGGTTTTTCACCTGCCTCTCCAGATCAAGCACTGGTTGGATATGACCTAAAAGAGAATGGCCACTGTATCTTGGTCTTCGGAAATAGAATGAGACTTACCATTGTAGGTCACCGTGTTGGAAGATCCTGAAGGACGGAAAGGACCAACAAAGTCATATTTCTCTGAGTTGGTGAAGTAAAGACCGATGTCCTGAAGGGCTCTGATGTCAATCTCTCTTCCGGTACCCTCTCCTAGTTGCAAATCTGTTGGAATGTTCTCTACCAAGGTGGGTTTGGCGGGAGCTGGTGGAGGAAGAAGCTCTGAAGGGCGAAGAGTTATTTATCCCCCTAAGGTGACCTTTTTCTTCTTGGCAGCCCTTTCATCACTAATTGCCCCCATTTTACGATTCTTCTTGAGAGGTTTCGGTGGATTTTCTGGTTATCCTGCCTTCTTAATAGTCTCATCTTCAACCCCTTTGAGCAAGGAGTCATCGATCCCTCTTTGGTTCTCCCTTCCTTGGTTCTCCAGACGGGTCTTCTCTGTGGCAGCCCAAACTGCTTCTGTTGCAGTTCTCTTCTTCCCCTTCATCTTGCTGGGAGCCTTGGCTCTAGAGGACAAGGAAAGTTTACCATCTTTTTCCTTTATCCGTTTCAGGATGACACCTGGGGGAGGGGGTGTGGTCAATTCTTCCCATGTAAGATCTCTCCGACCTGTGGTATTCCACAATGAGATCTCACCATATTGCCAGAGGTGAAGCAGTTGTGGAAATCATTCCCCCAACATTCTGCGGCCCATGCATCCAGTTTGGCACATGTAGTATGTCTCTTCTCCAGATATCCGGTATACTCTTTCGGTAATACTGAAAAAGTAGTAGCGAATAATTCAGAAGTGAAATATTTGTGAAGTGAAAAGGAGAACATGAAAAACGAAATTGAAGAGCTTACATGTACTTTTCCACCTACTAGTTAGCATACTGGGGTTGGTCTTGGCTTTAATCTTCCTCCCATTATCCCATGACCCACAGATGAATAAGAACAGAGTTCTCCAATTCTTCTCTGACTCTAACAAGTCGTCTACACTTTGAAGTTGTTTCCCATGTTGTGGTGGTAGAATGGGATGTGGTGATTCTTGCACAGTCTTGCCACAGCGGAAAATTGCTCCATAGGGAGAGGGATTTTGGACAGCCTTGATGCCATTATGCAAGAAAAGTGGGAGTACCAAGCATTTGAACTTAATTGGCTTGGGAAAAGCTTTATCAGGTGGAAGTATTTGACAATCTGTGGGTCTAAGGGGAATCTGAGCCCCCAGTTGAACAGTTCGGTGAAGATGACCACTTCATTAAGTTTGTAGTCCATCAGAGTCTCCAGAGTGACAGGTATTCTCACCTTTACTGACTCTGGGATCCCTCACTTTGTCAGAATCCAGCCCAGCTCAGCAGTATGAGTATAGACATAATTTATGTTCTGCATGGCCAACAAACAGTTAACATTGACTTTCTGAAAGAAAGGTCCTACCTTTCCCTCCAAGCATTCTGGGAGATCCGGATGAGCCACACCAACTTTCACTTTGCCTTTTCCTTTTCCTTTCCTATTAAAGGCAGCATCCCCAGTTTTACCTGAGGCTTCAGTTTCGAAGGGGGCCTCTTCAAAGCTGTCCTCCATCACTTCTTTCATTACTGTGGAAGGTATCTTAGTATTTACGGATGGAAGGGGACAATTTCTGACTCCGAAAGCTATCCGAATAGATGAGCGCCAGTTATTTCCAAAGGCCTGATATCCGGTTGAGGCTGAGTTCCGGAGGACTTCGCTTGAGAGACTACTTTGGATGCCTATGATCCAGAGGTTTTATCTTGTGGGGATCTTATGGATACCTACGATCCGAAGGGTTTATCCTTGGATGTTGCTTTAGAGGCCTTTGGTTTGGAGGGTTTTGAGAGTGAGGCAGTTGTTTGGGCCTTCACCAAACGAGTTGTCCGATGTGGATTTGATTTTTTCTGGAGATTTTTCAATATCTGATGCCATGGCTATGAAATGGGAGGGTTTTCTAACCCTCGATACTGCCTTTTCTTTGGTAGTGGAGGGTTGGGACTCCTGAACAGAGGAGCTTGATGGGATTGGTGAAAGGATTAGTTTGAACAACCGTTTGGGTTTAGGATTTCTGGTGGAAGATGATCCTTGATCAGCTTCTTGGGATGGTTTATCACATTTTTCGCTTGGGAAGACCGGGAGACCAACCGTAATATGCTTCTCTCTTTCGACTTTTCTTGCTTTCTCTAACTCAGAAAGAATCAACCAGCCGCCTTTTACAAGAGTGTTTCTAGCCGTGAACATAAAACTATCCAAGAACAGATTTGAAAGAAAGAGAGGAAAGCTCTGAAGAAGGTTTTTGAGTGATGAAGATAATGAAACAGTGGAAAATGGTATACATATTAATTAAAAAAGATAACTGATACCTAGGAGGAGACAAAGAGGCTTTTGCAATGATTAAAGACGGCGCAGACGTGGAAAAAATTAAATGCATAGGTTACTTTTTAGGTTTAGTGGGAGCGCTAATCTAGGTAAAAAAATGGCGGATAGGTCGAATCAGATTGTGACACGTGTCCCATGATCCAAAGTAAGACTCTTAGAATTCTGAGAAAAAGTCAGTTCGGACAAACCTCAAGATAGATACACAAGCAGGTCGGGAAACGTTGTCAGTGACTAAGTGAATTTTTTAGTCCTGCCAAAGATCTTTGACAAGGCCTAAAAATGGGCTACTCATGAGTTCGGATAACTTAACCACTGCCTACTGAGATTTTTGGACAAGGGCAATTCGGACATAAACTTGCCACTGAACTATCCGGACACGACAAAAGTAAAGAATGACTAAACACATTTTTGACTAAGCTATATGCTAATCAGCTTAATTAGTAAATGGGTCCTTAAACTTGACCTGATTCCATAATTTGACCCGAAAGGCCATGGGTCCATAATTAAGGGTATAAATACCCCAAACTACTTTCATTAATGAGGGTAATGAACATTTAATACAACCAGGCAACTCAAATATGTCACTACTTCACACTAAAATATTTAATACTCTCTAAACTTTCTAAAACACTTGACAAAATTACCCTTAGCTCAAAATAAACCTCACCATGTATCATATACTTTCATGGTGGTTTGTATAATATAAGTGTTTCACATCCATTGAAAACAGCAGGTTTCGCATCTATCATTCAGTCTGCATCATATTTACTTTGTTTTGCAAGTAGTATATTTTTAAGTGTTTCGCATCTAATGTGCAGTGTTATTTTTTGTAAAGGACCAGGCCTCTGAAGTCCAACAAATCTGAAACGCCACAAATCAGTTACTTAGACCCAGTAATTGAGAACGAAATTATAAGAATTGAAACGGATATACAAAAGAGACAAGTAAGTAAATTACCTTTCCTCTCTTCTCTAAATTTGAACTAATTTTGTATCTATCATAATTTCATAGGTTTCTCATTTACTATATTTCCTTGGGTTTTGCATATAGTTTAGTTTCACTGGTTTCTCATCTATCATAATTGCATAGGTTTCTCATCTATTACATTTCCTTAGGTTTCGCATCTAGTTTAGTTTCATTGGTTTCTCATCTATCACAATTGCATAGGTTTCTCATCTATTATATTTACTTGGGTTTCACATATAGTTTAGTTTCACTGGTTTCTCATCTATCAAAACTACATTGGTTTCTCATCTATCAAAACTATATTGGTTTCTCATCTATCAAAACTACATTGGTTTCTCATCTATCAAAACTACATTGGTTTCTCATCTATCACATTTCCTTTGGTTTTGCATCTAGAATAGTTTACATGGTTTCTCATCTATTGTATTTATGAACGTTTCACATCTATCTAATCTTACAGTTTCATTGGTTTCACATTTGTGCAGAAAGAGTTGGATCAAGGGCCTTCATTTGAACTAAATTTGGATCATTCTCAACATCAAATATCTACAAATTTACCTAACATTGGAATTACCATAAAATAATGATCATTTATAAATAAAGTAACAGCTGCAATTGACATTCAATAATACTACAAATTAGAACTGATTGAAAAATGAGAAAACAATCCCGGTCCAACAATATGGTCATGTCCAGAGGTAGCAGGATCTAATATTTTTGTTAGTACTTTGATGGAGATAGTAGACAAATATGAAATCGAATCTACGGTAAAAGTTAAATTTTACATTTATTTTGTTTACCTTGCTTCCCATTACATATATAAAAAAATTGTTAGCTTCCACTTTTGACAACACAAGTAATCGACGGTTATATGTATATCCACTTTAAACAACACAATTTTCACATACATGTTGCTAAAAGTCTAAGAAAATTCATGCTAGTAACATACTTATCTGGAAGTGTAATGGTGAGAATAATATACTTTTACAACACGTATTAAGTAGTAAACAAAAATGTTTCCAAATAGTAGTGCTTTAATGTAGCATATACTAAAACAAAATATGGATGTAACACTA
The DNA here is from genome assembly GCA_036936605.1 of Limnanthes douglasii subsp. nivea. Taxonomy (NCBI): domain Eukaryota; kingdom Viridiplantae; phylum Streptophyta; class Magnoliopsida; order Brassicales; family Limnanthaceae; genus Limnanthes; species Limnanthes douglasii. The sequence goes on from JAUPFV010000002.1 coordinate 274,455,247, forward strand.
ATGTTGACAATAAGCTACGAGGCATCACAGAATGTTATATTTTCGTTATGCTTCTAATAGGAAGCCCAACCTGGGAATGTTAACCATTGAATGTTATTGGTAATATGTTTTGAACATTAAGCGACAGTAAATCCAAACCCAATACCGAAACGTCCAGATCCAACAAGAAAAACTGCATAAAGATTAGTAAGTGTCTCTCTTCTAATGTAATTTCATAACACACACACATATATATAATTTATTTATATGTTTATTAAATTACATAGTGCATACCTCCAACACAAAAATATTTTACGAGCAGAAACAACCATAAAGATATATTATCCAGTAAAAATCTATAAACAAAGACACAGATCACTTGATTGCGGAGTAATGGTCTACGATTAATTAAAATATTATGTTTTGCATGGAAATGTTGACTTAGATAAACTTCTGACATTGCACCATTAAGAAGAGAAGAAATGTTTCACATGTTTCTTAATGAAACCAACATTAACAGATTTTGAGACGATGTTTTGTAATATTTGTTGTAATTATTTTTGTAACGTTTGTAATAAATGTTTGTTGTACAGTTTGTTTACAATAAATATATCTCAATGAAAACAAATACTAACAGTGTATGTTTCACATATGTCTGAAATGTAAACAAAGTGTTTCACATCTATCTTTTCTATTGTAGACAAAGTTTCGCATCTAGCTTTCATTCTGTATAACTTGTTTCGCATCTATCAAGTTATTATTTTTATTTGTGACTATTTCCCATCTTTTGTTCTAATTAGAGAAGTTTTATGTTTTTGTAATTAATTTAGTTTACCAATCTTCAACCTATTATGTCAAATCAAAATTTAAACTAGTAATTACATTTGATTGGTTATTTACTTATATGATTTGGCAAAAATAGATAGTCGTGATTACATTGTAATAACTAAAAACCTAACCAATAACAACCAAGATAACTCGAAAGTAAAATGTCCCGCATCTAGCATATCATTTGTCTCCCTGTTTCACATCTAGACAAAGTGTTACGCATCTACCATTTGGTTTGTGGACAATGTCTAGCATTTATCTTTAATTCTGTAATAAATGTTTCGCATCTAGCTGGTCATTATTTTTGTTGGAGATTGTTTTCCATATTTTGATCTAATATTTTTTCATCCATATATCATTTAGAGATGTATTATGTTTTTGTAATTAATGTACTATACCAATCTCCCAACACTTTGACAAAATTAGATACTCATGAGTATATTGCATTAACTACAAAGCTCACGAATATCAACCAAGATATTATTACTATAAAATCTTCTAAACTTTTAATAATCAAGATATTATTACTATAAAATATTCTAAACTTTTCACATTATTAAACATTTTAGCTACTCCTATAAAGTTCACTTCATACTTTGAGTTCTCATAAAGCAACAGAAAACTGGAAGTAAACCACAGCAGAGGAATTCTCTTCATATTCCTCTGATGATGGTTGTAGTTTCTTTAATGATGACCAATGTTCTGAAGATGCATTTTATGAAGATGATGAAGATCCAAATGATGATCTTATTGTTGTCTTCTTAAAGTTCACTTAATACTTTGAGTTCTCCTATAAAGCAATACAAAACTGGAAATATACCACAACAGATGAATTCTCTTCATATTCCTCCGATGATGGTTGTAGTTTCTTTTATGATGACCAATGTTGTGAAGATGTATTTACTGAAGATGATGAGGATCCAAATGAGGATCCTATTGTTGTCCTCTTAAAGAGAAAGAGGAAACATGACCAGAAGAAAGATGGAGATGAAGATTCTGAAGATAAATATGAAGAAGATGAAAACGAAGAATTACAAGAACAAGATTCAGAGGAAGATGAATCAAAGAGAGATGACGAAGAAGAGGACGAAGAAGAATCCGACTGATGGTAGGGGGAAGGGTCTGGATTTACTTTTTGTTGTTTTAATAAGGGTAAGATAAATTTTTTGTTTTTTTGTTTTTTGCTGACCGTGATTTTTATCTTTTGTAATGATTGAAAAGAGTCTGAATCAAAGTTTGAACAATGAGACTTTGTTTTTAAATTTTGCTTTAAGCTTGCTCTGTTTTATTGAACTTATCATGTATTTCTCTTATTTAATAATGAACTTAATCATTTTATTTATTTGTGCGTATACATCTTTTAACTCATCTATCAAAAACATGTATTTTAGTTATCATAGGTTTTGCATATATCACCACAAAAAATATAGTTAGTTATGAGCTAGTTTAGCAACTATTAAAACAATATATTTAGTTATCTCATGTTTTGCATCTATCATAATATAGCATATTTGATTATCCAAGTTTGTGCAGTTATCATAATATATGGTATTTGGTTATCCAAGGTTACACATCTATCAAACCCATATATATGGTTTTTAAGAATTCCACGTTAATCATAAACAAATTACATTCGTTATACAACGTTTTGCATCTATCAAAATCATTAAATTTGTTAATGGTTATTTTCGCATCTATCAAGTCCATCTATTTTGGTTATTAAAGGTTTCACATCTACCATGTGCATCTATAATACAACGTTTCGCATTGATCAAGTCCATCTATAATAAGATGTTTCAAATCTATTTTTATTATGACAGAAAAAGTTAGAAAAACTAAAATTATCAAAAATTACATTGATCTTATAAAGCGTCTATACATGTTCGTCTATTATGACCAGATTTACAACAACGAGAGCACATTATACATCGAATACTTAATTCTCCTCTAGATGGAATTCGTATCTTCTTAGGTCGTCCAACTCTTCTTTTTAAAACTAGAGGAAGTACATCTGGAGAAGTTGTTGAAGTATATGCTTGACCAAAAGTAGTAAAAGCAACTATACCATATGAATATATTGCCTTATAAGAGCTTACAAAATAGCATGCCTCATCATATTTCATAGGATCCGCATCTATATAAAATAATGCAACTAAAGCATGAGAGCACGGGAAGTAATCATGTTGCCATACACCAAAAGAACAAGTACGTACACTAAAATCAACAACCATAATAGGATCACAAAATACTTCATGCAAAAAATGAGTAGACGAATGAACTATCCATAGACGACCTTCTTCCATATTAGCTTTAAATATTTAATCAAATTCAGGACACAAATCGCTAGTCCAACGTTCAGCATCACAAAAACGTCTCGAAATTTGACTCGTTTGTAAAACTCTAATCCTATCAATTAACTCTAGTATAGGAAAATCACAAAACTGTTTGATTTTATTGTTAAAATACTCAGCTGAAGTAGAAGCCATGGAACCATACCTCTTGCCTTTGAAAAAAAACAAGTATATTTTTATGAAGCTAAATTATCACAAAAACTTTTAACCCTCAAACCTCATTGTTTAAGAAATTTATTCATATATTGAATAAATAAATTCTAACTAGCAGCATATGCGCATCTTATAAACAATTTAACCATAATATCCTTCAATATTATTAGTGTACCAGTTAAATAATGCCTCAAATTATTTAAAAGATGATAAAGACAGTATCCATGATGACAATATGGAAATATAGCAGATACAACATTAACAATACCTAAATGACGATCAGTAATAAATGTGAATTGTCGATCCGACAAATGGGGTTTCAACATCTCAAAAAACCATAACCAATTCTCAGTATCTTCAGCCGTAACAATACGAAATGCAACAGGGAAAATGCTTGCAGCAAATATATATATATATATATATATATATATTAAATGACTGATTAAAACGGGTTTCGTATCTACCAATTCACTTATACTGTACGTATCGCATCTATCATATTAAGACATACCTGTTTCACATCTATCTCTTTACTGATACATTAAGTTTTCGCATCTCTCATGTTAGTTATAAAAGGTTTTGCATCTAGTTTATTTTACTACAGGTCTGGTTTCGCAGATTTGTATATAGAATAAAAAAAGAAAACATATATTCCAATATTGAACAATATATAACAAAAATTCACCATTGTTACCATTTTTAGTTATGGCACGTAGCAACACCTCTTATATTTCCTCGTTAAAAAAGTTCCATTAATAAATAAAACTTGACTACAAGATTTGAAACCATAGAGAGAAGAACCCGAATGCTACGAAATAACGCTTGAGGACATTGGCTTCCAAAGAATACTCAAGTATGTAATCACTGCTTCTATCAATAATCTTCAATGTTTTAAAATAAAATATCTTTATATACAACCCTATTAACTTTCTCTAAAGAAAGCCATGAACGGTAAGAAATATCTAAACCATAGTCATTTTTTTAAAATGATTTCACGCTTGCAGTTGTAACATCAACTCTCCTCCTAACACAATAATGCATTTCGTTCGCAATAAAATCAGGTGACAAATGCTTTTAGGCCTCTCTTGTTTAACATAAAGTCTCTAAGGACATCCTTTTGAATCTTTTTTCGGGCAATAAACAGTTACTTTTTGTTTATTGTTATTCAAATATTTAAAAGTAAAACCTTTTTGTAAAGTCAACCGACTAATAGCTAATCTTAAACCTACTACGCCATCTTTAACGACTTGTCCAACACCATTAATTTCATTAATCCAACCAACAATATTAAGTGCTTTGTTCTTGTGACAAATAGCATTAACACCAGAAGTTTCATTAGTTTCTCCACAAACAATATCTTCATTTAAAGCTTCAAATATAATTTGAGAAGTTTCTTTAATATTATCACAACAACGACAATACCTTCAACTTAAATAGTAACACTTGAAACACCCAAACTATCAACAACTCATACCAAAACAATTAAATTACTATCACACCCTAAGATAATATTTTCTAGATCACCACAACAGTATCTTAATTTGAATTTTCCCCGAACCAACGTATCATATCTACTTAAAACAAAGTTAACACTATCTTCAAAATCAGCAAACACACCAAGATCACAAATTGCAAACTCGCCATTTAGTTTAAAAATATGCAATCCACTACCAGACATCGCATACTTGCATTAGACAGAAAAATAAAAATGCGTTTAATCTATCATTACAGTAAAAAAAATATATGTTTCGCAACTATCAATAGAAAAGAATACATATGTTTCGCAACTAATAGTAAATAGGTTTAGAATCTACCAGTACAAGGAATACATATGTTTCGCATCTACGAGTAGAAAACAATGCAAAGGTTTCACAAATATCTGTAAATAGGTTTCACATCTATAATACAAAAAGAACAATAACGTTTCGCATCTATAAAAAACATGGTTGCATCTATCATTCAAGAACTAACACGGTTCGCAACTATCAGTACGTATAGACACAAAACTTTTCGCATTTCCTTCATTTTAAACCCATAACCGTTTTACTCGAATATAAATTTCACAAACTCAAAAACAGATTAAAAATCCACAAAAACCTAACTCGAATACAACAAATAAATCACATTAGCAACATAATACCATATGTATATAAAAAATTGGAAAGAAAACAAAGATTAAGTACCATAATATTTTAAAATTGAAATTCGAGTTACTACACACAAATCGACTTATATAAACATATATCCAAAATAAAAAAAACACAATCAAAATCAAGTAAAGACACAATCAAAATCATAGAAAAACAAAAAAAAAACGAGAAATCGAGTACAAAACTGAAAAACCACCTATAGTGTAAGACACTATTCTATTCATGTGGAAAACAAAAAATTAGAAGAAAGTGGTGAAGTATGAGTGTTAATTGTATTTATATAATTGAGTAGGGGTATTTAAGTGAAATAATTTTTTCTTAAATAAAAATGAAAATTTGGGATTTAAATAGATAATAATATTGCTTTTGGGTTTTTAAAGGTAGTAAACCTTTTAAGTTAATTAAGGAATCAAAAGTTAAAGAATTATTAAAAAGAATATCAAAACTATTAGGTTGTAATGTATTTTAAAAAATTAATATCTATAAAATTGTTATTTATTAAAGAAAATTTAAAAAATTTATAATTTATTTTATTTTGTTTGTTTATGTTTTCTAAAATATTGTATGTAAAGTTTTCTAAAATTTAATTTATTTATGTTTTAAGCTACTCTAAAAGTTATTTTTGGTAGTTTCTTTCTCTATAACTCCAAGTCTCCAACGCGCTGCGATGAGTTCCCACGGAGAAGGATATATGCGGAATCCAAATAAAATGGCGGCGGCACTGACCACGAAAGAAAAGAGGAAAGCAATCAAGAAGACGAAGATGAAGAAAATACGCAAGGAAACGGCTGTGAAGGAGAGAGAAGAGGTAGAATTAAGAATCAACGAGGAGATGAGATTGAAGGCGATGAAGGAAGAAGAGGCGGAGAGAAGACAAATAGAGTTGAAGGAGTTTGAGGAGAGAGAGAGAGAGGCTCTGGATCGAAGCAATGGAGTTGGAAGCGGAAGATAAACGGAGGAAGGATTTAGAAGAGTACCAAAAACAGCAGGTTGATGAAGAGAACAGATTTGATGAGGATGAGGAATTTGAAATAATATTTGAAAGAAAAAAGGCAAGGTACCAAAGAAAGATGTGAAAGAGTTTAGAGAAAACGAGGATGTTGAAAGGCCAAAGTGATGACGCAGCGGAAATAGAAGAAGAAGCAACGATAAATGAAACCCTAATTCAAGGGTAACATGATGAAACCCTAATCTAAGGGTAACAAAAACTGAAATTTTCAGAGATAAAAATCTATTATTCCAAAAACTTCAAATAACTTAAGGCATAAGAGGCTTTATATAATAGCTTCTCAAAACCCTAAATTATAATACAAGGAAATAAAATAAATATTTTAAAATAAAATAAAATAAATATTTTAAAATAAAATAAAATAGAATAAAATCAAATCTTAATATAATTAGATTTGATTTAAATACATAAGATATTTGAATAAAATAAAATAAAATAAATAAGGCTTTTGTTTGGACTTTCTGGGCTACATCATCCTCTCCTGGTTGACAAGAATTCGTCCTCGAATTCACAGCACCATCACCATCAAGAACCCAAATTATTTATTATATTTTATTCAATCGTCACATTGGGAATTATAATTGTTGACCTTATCGGAATAAGATAAATTCTTCTCGAGTGATCCTTATTCGAAGTCACATTGAAGCCATCCAGTTGAAGGAAAAATATAGTTTCGAAAACCTTTTCATAGCCTGAAGACAACACCCCCATGTCCAGTTGATGAAAAAAATGGTTTTGAAAACCTCTTCATAGCCTGAGACAGCATATCGATAAGAAAGTTTTACCTTGATTCGACGATTGGTACCCAATTTAAACTCCTTCAGTAACCGGTCAATACGATCGTCATTGAAACGGTTGGTATGCCCCCTCATACTCAAACGATCTTCCCGATCTTCATGACCATGTGTGTTGCTCTCTTCTTTAAACCTTGAATCAGATGTAATCAGGATTCAGAAACATGCTTGACCCATAGCAGGAACTGAGGCTCTGATACCAAACTGATGACGCAGCGGAAATAGAAGAAGAAGCAACGATAAATGAAACCCTAATTCAAGGGTAACATGATGAAACCCTAATCTAAGGGTAACAAAAACTGAAATTTTCAGAGATAAAAATCTATTATTCCAAAAACTTCAAATAACTTAAGGCATAAGAGGCTTTATATAATAGCTTCTCAAAACCCTAAATTATAATACAAGGAAATAAAATAAATATTTTAAAATAAAATAAAATAAATATTTTAAAATAAAATAAAATAGAATAAAATCAAATCTTAATATAATTAGATTTGATTTAAATACATAAGATATTTGAATAAAATAAAATAAAATAAATAAGGCTTTTGTTTGGACTTTCTGGGCTACATCACAAAGTCAAACCCTCTTCCGCCCCAATCTGATGCTTTCGCCGATTACCACCATAATGCATCTTCAGTGCAGCTGGCACTACAAAATGTGGCTCAACAAGTACCCAACTTTGGAACTGAGCACTGTCCTTTCCATTTAAAGACCGGAGCCTGTAGATTCGGTCGGGGTTGCAATAGAGTTCACTTTTACCCTTATAAATCATGCACACTGCTTTCGAAAAACATGTATAATGGTCCGGGTCTTGCATCGGAGCTAGATGAAAAAGAGGTCGAACACTCTTACGAAGAGTTTTAAGAGGATGTGCATGCTGAGTTTTTAAAGTTTGGGGAGAGATTGTGAAATTCAAAGGTGTGTAGAAATAGCTCCTTCCACTTGAAAGGAAATGTGTATGTTCACTACAAGTCACTAGAATCTGCAGTCTTGCTCATCAACAGTGAATGGTCGGTACTTTGCTGGTAAACAGGTAACATGTGAATTTGTCAATGTAACCAAATGGAAGGCTGCCATTTGTAAGGAGTTCATTTAATCAAGGTCCAGAACATGTTCTCGTGGAACAGCTTGCAATTTCATTCATTGTTTTCGTAATCCTTGTGGAGACTATGAATGGGCAGATTGGGATGCACCACCTCCACGATATTGGGTGACGAAGATGGTCGCTTTATTTGGTTTTTCTGATGAATATGAGAGGCAGATGGAAGAAAGGCAGCAAAGCGACTCAAAAATATCTAGGACGATAACAGATTCACATAGGCAAAACACAAGGATATCTAAATAGTAATAGAGATGGTAAAACTAGTAGTTCGAGACCATCTCGAAGAAACCATGGTAATGATAGTTGTGTTTACGAGAGCTCCCGAGGGAGAAGGCGACCAAGTTATAAGGATCAACGCTGTGATGACAGAATAACTGATCCTATTGGTTCTGATGATGCTTCGTCAGATGGAGATGTTGGAAAAAATCTATGTAGTAGTAAGAGAAATATTTCACAACAGGATGGAAATTTGATAGAATCAGCAGATGAGCATAGTTATTGCAAGAAGAGAAATATTTCACAACAGGATGGAAATTTGATAGAATGAGCAGATGAGCATAGTTATTGCAAGAAAAGAAACCATGATACTGATAATGTTAAAGATAGAGGGACATACAATGACAGATGAAAATCATGTCAAAGAGGTAAAAAAGAATCTAAGTACCATTTGCTGGCTGTGGGGTTCGAACCCACGCGCACTTATGTGCAGAAGATCTTAAGTCTTCCCCCTTAACCTCTCGGGCAAACCAGCTGCTATGTTATTGGTATCTTTAGTTAAGATATAGTACTTTTGAAATCAATCATATTAAGTATAAGACTATTGGGTCAAGCTATATATACCCAATTCGGGTTTAAGTATACCCAATTTTGAGTATACCCAAAGGTGATCTAAGTATACCCAAATTTTGACAAAAATACCCTTTTCTAGGTATATAAGGTTTTTTTTTTTTTACTAATCTTATCCACCTCATTTTTCTCATACACTCTCTAACTTCTCTCTAAAACCTTCAAGTTCTCTCTAACTAAAATCCGGCGAACTAAAATCCGGCGAACTAAAATCCGGCGAACTAAAATATAAAAACTTAGTCTTAGAATCAAAATTTAGGTTTATGGTTGAATTAGGTAAAAAATCAGAATTTTAGGGTGTTTGGAGGCCATTTTCCTGCCGAAATTCGACCGGAAAATGGCCATTTGCGATTTTTGAGTGTACCGGTCGGTACGCCCCCTCTGTACCTATGGTACGCTCAGCTTTCGCAAATGGCCATTTTCCGGCCGAATTTCGGCCGGAAAATGGCTTTCAAACATCCGAAAATTATGAATTTTTTAATAATTAAATTTTTAATTTTTTTTTTAAAAAAAAAACTTCAAAAAAACAAGTTTTGATTTTGTGTTTTTATTAGAAGAAGTTTAAAAAAATTAAAAAAAGTTTGAATGTTCTTGAGGCAACTTTGAATGTTCAAGAACAATTTGAAGAATTTCACAAAATTGTAGTAATATGGGGTTTGATCTAGTAGAGAGTTGTGTTTTTTTGGGTATACATAACCAAATAGATTGTTTTGTGAATTGGGTGTATCTATGATATACTTAGTGTTTTTTTTTTACTTAGTGGCAATTCGGATATTAAATGAAAGTTCAAGGGTTTTTTCGTCCTAAAAAAGTCAAACAAAAGTCAACTGCGTTTTTTGGGTATACTTAAATCACATTTGGGTATATATAGCCATACCCAAAACTATTTTATACTATATCTATTTTATCAAAAGCACAAATTTTTAAAATTTTGATTATTTTATTAGTTTTTTATAAGAAAATTACATATTCAAACATAAATTTTTAGTCAATAGATAAATTTACTTTTTGGTTTTATCATTCAAAATTTAATAACTTTAATATTATAAATTATTGTAATATTTATATTATGTTTTATATATCTTTTGAGTGGTATGTTAATCAGAAAATAAAAAATATAGTTAAAAAGTATAAATAAATAAATTTATTAATGTTTTATAGATTCTTATTTATATAGTTTATTGTTATAATAAATAACTCATAGATATTAAGAAGATTTAGGTTTATTTTTCTCTAACTATTTAGATGAAGTATTTTATTATATATTTGATTAAGTCTTTTGGATTTATAAGTACTTGGATTGTTGATGAGTCAATGTATACGAGTCAAATTATTTACACACTCATTTTTAGCCATCTAGTTCATGTGTTAGTAACAAAGAATAACTAATTTTGATTTGTGTGAAATATCTCACATTAACTGAAGCGCTTGTTGTTTTGTAGAAACATTGATTGTTTATGTTTAAGCATATCTTGGTGTTTGTTGAAGATTGTATTTGATATTGTTTGTTTTCCTGAAGCTTTGACTCCATGTCTGAAGAGTTAAAAGATGGTCCGAGGGAGATTTTGTTAGATGAGGATTTGTTGATAGGGGATTTGGTGATAGAGGAATACTTAAGAGTCAAATCTAGAGAGAGAAAGTGTTAAAGTAGTAGAGAGAGAAAGTCGTACTATTCATCTCGAAATTCGTGAAGCGTGTGTGGTCCTTTTATAGTACAATTGCGGACCCCACACGCTTTAATTTGGACTAATTACATATTTCGGCCCTTGCTCTAAAGTTCGTTCCTATCTTGACTATATCTTTACAATTAACGCATTTTAGCCCTTATACATTTATTTCTATGCATTTTGGCCCTTATACATTTATTTCTATGCATTTTGGCCCTTGTCTTTTATTCTTCCTCATCAGTAGCCCCCCAGTCTTAGTAAAAATCGTTTTGCTAAGACTGAAAAATTCTCCTCAGGCCAAAATCATTACTCCTTCGAACTGCAGGAGTCCTTCGAACAGGAGCTCCACCAGGCCCCTTCGACAATCCATCTCTTCGACCCGCTTATAAACCTTCTCGAACATCTGAAAAAGGCCTCTTCGAACTTCTTCTGTACTGAGTAGCCCCCTCAATCCTTGCAATATTTTAAGCAAAATGGTCGTCGGGAAATTATGTACTTAGGCGAAAAATGGTGCTAGGAATGATGATGTCACTGCACAAATACCATCGTCAGCATTCTTTTGGAGAAACGGTACCCATTCTTTTGTCAGAAAACCCTTCCGCTTCCCATGACAATCTCTGACACAAGACTCTTCATCTTCTGCCATAGCTAGGTTATCATACATTGTTCACCTATAAGGACCATCATGCCCCTAAGCAAACAAAAGAAAATTGTCCCCGGGCTCCCTTTACCACAGAAGCCCATTAAACTTCTATAAATACCAACCTCTCCCTTCATTAATGCAACTTCTTGTTCAGTTATTTCTAGAGAGATAAAGCTGGCTCATAAACCTCGTCGAATTCCTGAGTGGCTGTTGATTAGTAAACGGTTCGAAGAGAGGGTTGCCGCTGGTGAAGACGTAAGGCCTCATCCCCCACCGTTAACCACAACCTTCTTCGGTGCTTGGCCTCCTTCGAACGATTCTACCGCCATTATACCTCGTGAAGTAGCTCGTCAAAGCTTACTCAGCGAAACTAACCCTCCTAAAGAAATGGGAAAAGAAAGGCCACACAAACATTCATCAGGTTCGAAGAGGAAGAAATCCCATAGAGACAGAAAAGGTTCGCACGATCGAAAGCGAGCCAAGGAAGCTCCCCTGACCATTCGAGAACCAGTTGCCCCAATCAATATTGAACATCCGCCCCAAAGATCTTCAAGTCCTCGACAGACTTCGAGGAGTCCTCCTCGAAAAACAGCTAGTCCTCGACAGACTTCGAGGAGTCCTCCTCGAAAAACAGCTAGTCCTCGACGGACTTCGAGGAGTCCTCCTCGAAAACCAGCTAGCCCTCGACGAAACCCGAACCAAAGTGACTATGTTAGCCCTCCTCGAAGACAAAATCAGTAACAGACTTCAAGAAGTTCTCAAAATCAGAATCAACAGCAAAACTCTGGAAGTCCTCCTCGACATCCAGACCGTCATCATGATGCTAGCAGTCCTCTTCAAAGACATGGAACAGATGTTTCTAGTCTGCCCTCCACGCCATCCATGACCATTCATGGTACTCAGTTTTCCCCTTCAAGGACCCTCATTACCGACGAAGACATGCGTGTCTTACATGAGCAAACTCTAGACCCCCAAATTACAAAGCCTGTCAATAAGTCCATCAGACAGAAATTGTCCAATGTTCTTCCCTCAGTCCCTTCGAACGGTGCAACATCCTCTTCGACAATGTCCGAGGAGCAAGCTCGCCGGACTGCTCCCAAATTAAAAGGAGATATAGTGCTTCCCTTGGAGTTAGACAATATTGCCGGCAATAATATTAGAGGCATTGAGAACAAGCACATGGTGGCCCTTGCCAACATCAAGTATAAGTACTTTTCGGAGGCTGAAGAGACAATGCTTAGGGCTCGATGGGGCATTCCTACTTACATTAATATCAGATTTCCTTCCGAAGGAGAGACGCCCTTATCTGTGAGGGATCACGAGGTGGTGGTCTACACAGAAATCATGAACTGGGGGCTAAGGTATCCCTTAGACCCCTTCTTTATTGAATACCTCTCAAAAATAGATCTCTGTCCCTCACAAGTTGGGCCCAACATGTGGTTCACATTAATGGCTTGCATAATGGCCTCAAGGCTTTCAGGCCAAGAATTTTTGCTAGAACAAATCATTGGTCTGGCTGGTCTTGCTCGAAACCCTTACTTCCCCTTCTACTCAATGACATTCAACCGGGGGCAAAAGGTGTTAAAAGATCTCTTGGAGGCAGACAAAAAATGGAGGCAACAGCTCCTCTTTTTCTCTGGATGCTGGGAGACCGGCTCCCAGGCCACTCCTTCGAATCCACATAAGCTCTCCTTGAAGTGGACCATGAAATGTAAGTACTCCTCGAATCATTATACGCCCTCGAATTTAAAAATTTTCAGTACATTTCTCTAAGTTTATTATTCCTTCGAATCTCATAGTTGCCATGTCTTCGAACAGCATATTCTGTGTAACCATTCTTCTCCTTTGTTATTTGCTGCAGCTATGACCGGAGTATCCAAACCCTACACCGACTACGTCGAAGGAGCTACCACTGTTTTCACTAACCTTCACTTGTGGGCAAAAGAACAGTGGGACAATCGTTTTCGCCGTTGCTTTGTCGATGAGAACTTGGCCAGAAGTCGACTCTGGAGGCTTGATCCTCTGGATCGTATAAGTATGAGGAGCCTAATGACTCCACCTTCTGAACGAGAAGTGCTAGAGCGATGCAGCAAGCAGGATGTGACAATCTATCTGCCCAAACGCTCTCGCTCGCAAAGTCACCTGGATGAATCTCCAGAAGATGAAGTTATACCACCTCAACCAACAAATCCCAAACCAATCGCGATGACTCAAAAATCAAGCTCTTCGAAGAATATAGGGGCCTGGAACTCCAGTAACCCTCGAACAACTGAAGCCCGGCGAACAGATGAAACCCCTCGATCAAATGCTTCAACAATATCTACTCCTTCACCTGCTGCTACTATCCTTCCACCAAAGAAAGACAACAAGAAAAAGGATTTGAAGGGAAAGGGCATTCTGCTTGAGCCCATCGAAGAGCAATCTGAGGGAGGAGAAACTCCTGATAACAATGAAGGTACTAACTTCGACAGAGAAGTTCAAGATGGTGGAGTTGATGCTGAAAACAGGGGTGGCCTATCACCCAAGGAAACCTCCTACCAATCTTTGCACTCTCCTCTGACTGAGGCGTCTCAACCAGCCTCCTTCGAAGGCAGTCCAAGGGTGGCTCCTATTCCTGCCCCTCGAACAAACCCCCCATTATTCGTTCATCCTGATGTGTCCTGTGGTAATTTTTCTGAGTTCGATTCTGCAGATCTAGGATCTCCGTCGAGCTCCTTCGAGGTCCCCTTAGACGATGAGTTTTCATTGAATCTGCGAAGGCTGCTGCACACGTCAGTTAATCGAGGAAAGAATATGCGCCATCTCGAGAAGCGCAAGAATCACTATAAGTTTAAAGCATCAGTTGCTGCCGCTAAGCTCGAAGAAGCCAAAAAGGAGCATGCAGTTGTCGAAGGCCAAGCTGATGCCTTGTATGAACGTCTTTCGGCTGCTGAGCATTATATAACAGTAATAGAACATTGTTGCCAGGAAGAGAGGGACTTATACAAGAAAAAGACTGACGCCCAAGAGCTGTTGATCTCTGAATACAAGGCAGGGCATCGCAAGGCGTGCGATGCATTCGAACAATGCAGTGAAGGTTTTAAAAATATAGTTGAAGAGCGCGACAATTTGAAAAGGAAGATTAGAAGTTTCCCAGCAGAGATCGAAGAGGCAAAGGAAAAAGGTGCAGATGCTTATGCTGCCACATGTTCGAAGACTTTACAAGCTCGAGATGCTGCCACTCGAGCTGGCTTATTGACCCAAATATACACCGATCACCCTGACTATGAACTGGGTCCCTTCTGGAAGCTTGTCCCCCCAGAACTTCGTCCACCCCAAATAGTTGTCAGTGAGAGTGACGACTCAGAAAATGAAGGGAGTGATAATTCGAAGAACGCCGACTAAGCGAGAGGGTCGTAGGTAGTTTTTTGTATGGCCTAAAAGGCCTTTGTTTTGTTGTTTTTTGTTTTGTAATGTTTGGAAGCTGTTTGTGATGTTTCAACAAGTACTTGGAAATTTAACTCATCAATGTATTGTTCTTCGAACTTATTATTGCACTAGCCCTTCGAACAATGATCACTTGGATAAATTCACAAATTCGTACTGCCTTCGACAGAATTTAACTTAGATAGATTTAGCAGGTGTCATAGTTGCACTAAGGCCGTCGAATGCAAAAAAGGCCCTCGAATGCAAAGATTCAACAAGTTTTGGCCGTCGAACAATTATAACTCAGACATTTTTAGTAAGTTTTCTATATACGAGAAGGCCTTCGAATTTCAACCCACTTGGTCTTCGAAAAATTATTACTTAGGCAGATTTACCAAGTTTTATATTTGCAGCTATGCCTTCGAATTCCAACTTATGTGGCCTTCGAATTTCAACTTATGTGGCCTTCGAATTTAGTCCTTCGAACAATATGTAGGGTCTTCGAGAAAACAGAAAAACAGAAAATAATTATAAGGAAAAAACGTTCTCGATGCATTACTGGGGGTGGCTTCGAGGCACACCTCATAATGATCTAAAAAATTATTCGAAAGTCCCAAATCATCATGGCTCAACTGAATGTGATCCTAAGAATAGTTTGAAAGTCCCAAATCATCGTGGCACATCGTCATGTGACCCGAAGAATAGTTTGAAAGTCCCAAATCATCGTGGCATATCTTAAACGTGAATGTGGTTCAGAAAATATGTCGAAGAACAACAATTCGAGGCACATGCTAATGTGACTCAAAAAATAGTGTGAGGGACAACACTTCGAGGCACATGTTAATGTGACTCAAAAAATAGTGTGAGGGACAACCCTTCGAGGCACATGTTAATGTGACTCAAAAAATAGTGCGAGGGACAACACTTCGAGGCACATGTTAATGTGACTCAAAAAATAGTGCGAGGGACAACACTTCGAGGCACATGTTAATGTGACTCAAAAAATAGTTAAAGGCAAAGAAACGTTGTATTAACGGGATCACCGAAACACCTCATTAAAACCTTCATGTGCCTAGCAGGGTAGGAAAGAGTGTGTCCTCACCAAAAGTTTTCTCGAGGTATACAAAGAAAATAAAAAGAAATACAATATTCTATCTGAGCTCTGCTAATCGAGGTACAACTTTAAATGCTCAATATTCCAAGGTAAGCGGAGATATCGTCCATCTTTATCTTTTAGCCGATATGTGCCTGGTTTAATCTTGTCGGTGACCTCATAGGGGCCTTCCCAATTAGGGCCCAGCTTCCCCAGACTCTTGTCCTTAGTGTGTAAGAAAATTTTCCGTAGGACCTTGTCTCCCACCTGAAAGTCCCTATGGTTGACTTTGGATGCGTATCGACTCCTCATAAGAGTTGATAATGAAGGGAAGTCAGTTGCGCCCGCTGTCTCTTTTCCTCCACCAAGTCCAAAGCCAATGTTTTATGCTCGTCATTCGTGTCTGCATCATAAGCTGCTATTCGATGTGAAGGGAAGAGGATCTCCGAAGAAACCACGGCATCCATTCCATAAACTAAGGCAAAAGGAGACACAGCGGTGGCTGTTCGTGGGGTCGTTCGATATGCCCATAGCACTTCCTGTAAATAGTCGGGCCATTTCCCCGCCTTACCTTCTAAGTTCTTCCTCAGCCCGTCGAGGATGGTGCGATTGGTTACTTCCACCTGGCCATTTGCCTGAGGATGAAATGGCGCCGAGAAACATTGTCGTATACCCCTTGACACACAAAAATTGTGAAATTCTTTGTTATCAAATTGTGGACCATTGTCCGTTGTAATCTGCAATGGCATACCAAAACGACATCAGATATTAGACAAAACAAATTTGATCACATCCTTGGCTTTCGTGCCTGCAAGTGGCTCAACCTCTACCCACTTAGAAAAGTAATCAACGGCTACAATTATCGTCTGTCTGCCCCCAGAGGCCATAGGTAGAGGTCCAACCAAGTCAATGCCCCATCTGTCAAAAAGGAACCGCCTCTGGGATGCTTTCCATCAGTGCTCCTGGCTTGTGGATTATATTAGCGTACCGCTGGCACGTGTCACAACGCTTGACCAAATCTTTTGCATCGGCCGAAATAGTTGGCCAGTAATAACCTGCCAAGAATACTCGGCGAATCAAAGCTTTATATCCACAATGAGCGGATCCTTCGCCGTCGTGTAACTCGGAGAGGATAATTTGTGACTCGGGTCCATTCAAGCACCTCAGTAATGGCCGACTCAGAGATTTCTTATACAACGACCCGTCCAACAAAATGTAACCGTAAGACTTGAATCTTACTTTTCTGGCTTCATATTTGTCGGCGGGCAAAATGTCATGAGCCAAAAAATCAACGATGACTGTTCTCCAATCAGGGGTAATCGCATGATTTTCCTCTGAGACATTCATCACATGGTTCTTAGTGATAGAGATCGACGGGCATGTCTGGGTCAAAACCCAAGGATAACCTTCGGTCCGTGAAGCAGAAGCAAGAGAATCCGGGATGGCATTCATTTCCCGTCGGACATGCTCGAACTTGACGCCTTCGAATCCCGACGCCAAATCTTTCATCAGTTTCAAGTATTGTACCAATGTTTCCTTCCTTGCCTCGGACTCCCCTAAAACCTGATTTATTACCAACTGAGAATCACTGACCAATTTTATCCGTCGAGCTCCGCATATCTGAGCTAATCGCAGGCCGGCTAAAGCTGCTTCGTACTCAGCCTCATTATTAGTAGCTTTGAAACCGAAACGGATGGCTTGGAACATGGCGACCCCTTGCGGGGATATTAACTGAACACCTGCCCCGCAGCCTGAGATGTTCGACCCCCCATCCGTTCGTACTACCCATTCTTCCTCAGCAACTATATCAGATACCTCCTGTTCGTCCCTGTCAGAGTGAAATTCAACCAGAAAATCCGCTAAAACCTGTGCTTTTATTGCTGTGCGAGGCTCAAATGTTATGTCAAAGTCTCCCAACTCAACGGACTATTTAGTCATTCTGCCAGAGATGTCTGGTCGCTGTAATAGACTTTTCAGGGGAAACGTCGTTCGGACCACAATTGGATGCGCTTGAAAATAAGGTCTCATCTTCCGCGCCGCTGTCACCAACGCCAAAGCCACCTTTTCCAAAGTAAGATACCGCTTTTCGGCATCCAGCAAACTCTTGCTGACATAATAAATTGGCCTTAGGAGAGCGTCAGCTTCTCGGAGGAGCACGGAACTGACCGCACACGCGGATACCGCTATATAAACAATCAACGTCTCCCCCACCAATGGTTTAGATAAAACTTCCGGAGAGGTTAGATACTCCTGAATTTGACGAAACGCCGTCGAACATTCTTCGGTCCAACAGAATTGCTTCGCATTCCGCAAAACTTTAAAGAATGGGGCACATTTGTCCGACGAGCGGGAAATGAATCGATTGAGGGCAGCCAATCGCCCTGTCAGGATTTGTACCTCTTTAATGTTTCGAGGAGGGCTCATAGTGATCAACGCTCTTAATTGCTCCGGGTCCGCCTCAATACCTTTCTCACTGATCATGTAGCCAAGAAATTTACCCGACCGTACTCCAAAAATGCATTTTTCTGGATTGAGTTTTAGGTTAACCCTACGCAAGTTGTGGAATGTCTCTGTGAGGTCGGCAAAATGGTCGTCATCTTTCTCACTTTTTACCAACATGTCGTCGATATAAGCTTCCATATTCCTCCCAATCTGCTCCTCGAAGGTCTTATTAACCAGTCGCTGATAAGTTTCCCCCGCGTTTTTTAACCCAAATGGCATGACCTTGTAACAGTATAGACCTCGCCCGGTAATAAAAGAAGTACTCTCCACATCGTTAGCAGCCAATCGGATTTGATTGTATCCCGAGTAAGCATCCATGAAAGATAGCAACCGATTTCCGGAGATCGAGTCTACTAACTGATCAATGCGCGGGACAGGAAAAGGATCCTTAGGACAAGCACGGTTTAAATCTGTGAAGTCGATACACATTCTCCACTTGCCATTCTTCTTCCTTACCAACACCGGATTCGATGCTTAAAAGCCGTTCGACCTCCAACAAGATCGCTGAGGCCTTTTCCGGGGAGACAGGCCTCCTTTTTTGAACTATTGGTTGGACATCCGACCGCAAGGCGAGCTGGTGACATATAATCTCCGTCGGCACCCCCGTGACATCCTGTGCACACCAAGCAAACATATCGAGCCTGTCAGATAAAAAATCAATTAACTTTCCTTTAAATTCGGGGGAGAGATGAACCCCTATTTTCAGAATTTTCCCAGCCATGAACTCGTGTGTCGTAGAGTCCTCCTCCGGGACCTGAAATCCGGGGGCCTCCCTCGGATCATCACAAGGAATGACCTCGGAGGGTGGCCCCTTTAATTGCTATGCTGAGTCAGAGGGTCCCCCTCGAACTCCCTTAGAAGACAAGGCGATTTGGTAGCATTCTCGTGCCATCTTCTGGCTACTTCTGACCGTGCCAATATTGTTCCCGATCACATACTTTAGACATTGGTGCACCGTGGAGATGACGCCATGCATCCGTGACAACCAAGAGAGACCCAGGATAGCATTATATGAGGTGGGCGCGTCAACCACAATGAAAAGTACCTCCACCTCTTTTTTGAATGGTCCACGACCCAATTCCACCATACATTGAAATTCTCCCACAACAACCGCTGTAGCACCAGTAAAACCTACTATCGTTCTGTCAGATCTTCGGATGACCGGTGGGTCAGAAATGCGGCGATAAGTACTCATAAACAAAATGTTCGCAGAGCTTCCTGTGTCAATAAGTATTTTCTGAATCTGATCCCCGGCAATGCCCGCCGCGATCACTACGGCGTCCTCATGAGGGCCTGCAACATTACGCATATCATCATCATCAAAACAAATAATAGGGGAAGGCGATCGATGCATTTGTGCGGAGACTCCAGCTTCGATCTGGGTGGTCAAATTCACCATGTGCCTCTTGCGCGAGCTGTTCGAATTCCCTGCGATGGTGTCTCCGCCAAAGATTGCTAAGGACTCAAAAAATGCATACAGACTATCCACTTTCCCCCTTGGGATTTCTTCTTCGACCAAGTTCACATTGTTCCTCCCAGCTTTCGGGTCCAAATATTCTTGCTCGATGTCAAAATCGTCAACCCCTTCGGAAATTACCATGGTTGTGTCAGTATTCTTTGAGACAGCTTTTACCACAGCATTCTTCTGGGAGTGCTTTTTGACATACTCCAATAGCATTCCATTTTCGATGAGAGCCTGCACCTCCTTCTTCAGGGCTATACAATCTTTGGTGTCGTGGCCCACATCCTCGTGATACTTGCAATATTTATTAACGCTTCTGTTCTCCCTCGGTGTTTGTATAGGAAAGGGTTTCCTAAACGTGACCGAAGTTTTAGCTTTATCAAATATTGCAGCGACATTTTCCGTCAACTCCGCATAGTAGTCGGGCCGAGTCCATTTGTTTGACATGTATCTTCCCCTTGATTGTGGTTTGATTGATTGCCATAATACTGCTGATTTGATTTTTTCCTTGGAGGATACTAACCCGTGCTTTTAGCCTGAACGGTCAATCGAGGGCCCTGAGTGCTTGGTTCAATCCGTTGAAGCTGATTGTGGTCCAATTGTTCTCCGGATCCTTTCTCTGAGGCTTGGGTTTCTTCCACCAAGATTCTCTTCTCAACTTGATCCAGCAATGCTCCAAAAGTCATCGCTTGGCTTTCTGCCACCGTGTCTTTCAACAACCCGGGGAGCAATCCCATTCTGAACGCTGCAAGCGCCACCGAATCCCTACAGTATTCCATATCTGTCTTGGTTTTGACAAAACGATTGGTGTAGTTTTTGAGGCTCTCCCCCACTTTTTGTCGACAGTATATTATGGTGTCCCCGTTGGCCCGAAACTTCTTGCTTCCCATGAAGTGCTGTCTGAAAATGTTCCAGAACATGTCAAAGTTCTTAATGGACCCCTGAGGTAGCCTGTTGTACCACTTAGACGCCACTCCCTTAAAAGTTTGAGAGAATGCTCTGCACAGGAGTTTATCATCGTCGTCAAAGTTTATCATGAAATTCTTAAATTGCTCGATATGATTATCCGGATCTTGAGTCCCGTCGAATTTTTCAAGCTTCGAAATGTCAAAATGCTTCGGGAGATTCCCTACTAAGATCTCCGAAGACAGAGGAGAGGCTCTCCAATTGTGCCCTGTTCGATAAACATTGGACCTCAGATTATCATTGTTTGAGAAGTACAAGCCCTCCTCGGAGGGCAAAGTGTATTGTTGCTGTCATTCCGAATTCCGAGGACCTACATTATCCTTCCCTGGGCACTTCACCTGCTCATGAGAGCGATCATCTACTCGGTCGTGGCGACTCCTCTCCCGCGAGGATTTCCTCTCCGAACTCCTTCCCCTCCGGGCTCTATTTTGCCTTCGACCACGCTTTTTCTTCCTGTGGTATCTTCGAGGAGATGATTCAGAAGTGCTATACCGCGAATAGCCGCTCGAAGAAGCTGAGTCCGAACGGTACTTGTCTTTCCTCCTTGGAGACCGTCGCTCACGCCTCCGAGACCTGTCATCCCTTTTCTTGGGACGAGTTTCAACGTCCCGTTCCTCCCTTTGCTCGACGGGCTCTCTCCTTATCTCAGATCGAATGTTTCTTTGGGCGGCTTCTTTCTCCGCCTTCAACTTTTCGATTTCCAGCAACAGTTCATTCCTCTGAGCCAAAAGAGCGGAGTCATCAAAAACATTTTCAACTCGCCGACCTCCTTCTCTTTCGGACTCCAAGTCATTTCGAAAGTCATCCCCCTCCATGTTTTCCTCGCAGGGATCAACTAGATCGTCCCCCCGACCTTCCATGGTTCTCCTCGGAACAGGAATTATTTCTAGGGAGTGATGATCGTCGAAACGATTCTCGTTTCCCACAGACAGCGCCACTGAAGAGTTAAAAGATGGTCCGAGGGAGATTTTGTTAGATGAGGATTTGTTGATAGGGGATTTGGTGATAGAGGAATACTTAAGAGTCAAATCTAGAGAGAGAAAGTGTTAAAGTAGTAGAGAGAGAAAGTCGTACTATTCATCTCGAAATTCGTGAAGCGTGTGTGGTCCTTTTATAGTACAATTGCGGACCCCGCACGCTTTAATTTGGACTAATTACATATTTCGTTCCTTGCTCTAAAGTTCCTTCCTATCTTGACTATATCTTTACAATTAACGCATTTTAGCCCTTATACATTTATTTCTATGCATTTCGGCCCTTATACATTTATTTCTATGCATTTTGGCCCTTATACATTTATTTCTATGCATTTTGGCCCTTGTCTTTTATTCTTCCTCATCAATGTCTAGCTTCAGCATGCTTCAAATTTTTGTTGACCGTAGTTGAGTAGTCTCATTTGTCTATGGTGAATGATGGGGTAATGATTATGTCATATGAAGTGTTATTATTGCTTTAACATTGTTTTTTTGTTGAAGATGGTGAGGATAAAAGTAGCCTGAGGGTAGGCTGGTAATTTTAAGTGGAGTTTTAAGGCGGCGTAAGGGTGTTTCACGGTGGTGTTTAATGGTGTTTCAAGGTGTTTCAAGGTGTTTTAAGGGTGGTGAGAGAATTGAGCAGCCTGGCAGCAGTTAATTTTTCTTACCCATAGTTAATGCGGGTGGTTGGGTATTTATAGTGTAAGATTTGGGCCCTTATGGGCTTTCGGGTCATGTTTAATGGACCCGGGTCATGTTTAAAGACCCATGAGTTCTAAGCAGGAGGGCAGGTAGCTTAGTCAGGAAGTGTTTAGGTTTTTTAGTAATTTAGTCATAGTTCGAACAACTTTAAGGTTACAGAGTTCAAAGTGATCTGTCCGGTCCAAATGATCTGTCCGGTTTATGTCCTTGTACTCTGTCCGGTATTCGGAGAGACTTAGACTGATTTGCCCTTCCGGGGAGTATGCTGAATTGGGACTCATCAGGAGCCCCTTTTTTAGGTGTTTGAGCAAGTGTCCTTGTCAAAGAACTGAAAAACAGTCCGATGAATGAAGTGGTTCTTAATTCGGACAGACCAGTGGGTATACCCGGACAGTTTAAGCTTTACGAATTCCAAACGGTTTTTTGTCAGAAGTAGTGGGACACGTGTCACCCTCTGGTTGGTCACCCCAGCCGTTTTTCTACCTCGAAAATTACACCACTTTATTAAATAGATAACTTCTTTAAATGGTTTTGATGACGTCAGCGCCGTCTTTTAATCATTGCCCAACTTTTCGGATTCTCCTAGGAATCAAACCCCTTTTTTACATTTACTATAAATACTATTCATCTTTCACAGTTTCACTTTCACTTTTACTCTGCTACTTCACTCAAAACTTCATCTCTCTAAATCTTCAAATTCTCCTTAATCGTTTTATGTTCACAGCAAGAACAGCTTTAATCAAGGGTGGCTGGCTCAATCTTTCAGAACTAGAGAGAGCTCAAAGGGTTGAAAAAGAGAAGAGGATTGCAGCAGGGCTTCCAGCATCGCCAGTTGAGAGACCAGCCACTTCAATCGAAGAATCTGATAGGGGTTCGTCTTCTTCAAAAGGTACCAAACCTAGAAAACTCTTCCAATCAACACTCTCCCCCATAGTTTCTGGCTCATCAGTCCAAGAGTCAATTCCCACCGTCGAACCGGAGGTTGTTGTTACAAGTGTTAGGAAGAAAACTACCTTTATAGCTATGGGGTCCGACTCTGATCATTCCCCAGAGAAGCTGATCATGAAAAGACCAAGTCGACTGGTTAAGGGACTCTCCTCGAAAAACACCAGTGAGTCTGGGTCCGGAACAACTGTTAGGACCCTCCGGGAGAGGCCGGTCGGTCCGGAGGCCAGCAGTCCACTACCTCCAAAGGAAACCTCGACCTCAGAGACTCAAGCTGAGGTGAAAATTCAAAAACATACAACGAGTCGCCAGTCCGGAGGATCAGCTGTACCAAGCTTCATCCCTCCCCGGGCTGTTTCTGCAGAAGCTCCCCCAACAGTTATGGAGGAGAGGATGGAAGACTCCATTGAGGAGGCTAGGTTTGAGTCCGAGTCGTCCGGACAAGCTGATACTGCCATAGTCGTTGCCAAGAAAGGCAAAGAGGACTTGTTCTTGAGCCGTCCGGATCTGCCGGAGTGCCTTGAAGGGAAAGTTGGGCCCTGCTTTCACAAGGTAGAGTTTAAGTATCTCTTATCTTTGTTAAAAACCAAGTATGCATTTATTCACACTAGAGACTTGGGACGGCTTCGCACTAAGTGGGGGATCCCTGAAAACGTAAAGATCCGAATTCCCATCGATCCAGAGACCCCGATGGATTGTAAGAGGAATGAGATTGTATTTTTTACAGAGCTGTTCAATTGGGGACTCAGGTTCCCATTGGATCCGGAGATAGTGCGCTATTTCCACTTAGTGAAGCTATGTCCATCGCAGCTGAGCCCCAACGGATGGTACACCCTGATGTCATGCATTATGGCATCCAGGCTGTCCGGAATTCCTCTTCCAATGGAAGAGTTCGCTGCTGTTGCCAGTCTATGCAAACATCACCAGTTCCCCTTTTATCACTTCAATATGGGGAACAATCTGAAAGCTGTTGATGATCTCCTAGAATCGGAGAATAAATGGAGGAGCCAGTTCTTGTTTATAAGTGGCTCATGGGAGAATGGGAAGAAGATTAAGATTGGGGAGAATCCTAGCCTTCTTCGAAGTAGATGGAGAAGTGATCGTAAGTTCTTTCTTTAAGTTTCTATTTGAATCTTCCCTTCTTTAAGCTTTCACTAACTTAATTATTCTTTTGTTTTGCCAGAACTACCAAAAGAGTTCGGAGACTATGCGAAAGCCGGACAGGTTACCTGCGGCAAGATAAACGCATGGGCCGCAGAGAACTGGGAGAACCGGTTTCACAAGGCTTTCACTCCGGGAAACTTAGCCAGATCTCACCTGTGGAACACCACAGGTCGGAGGGATTTAACATGGGAGGAGTTTTCCACCCCTCCTGATGATGACATAGTGCTAAGAAGATCTCACGAGCTAGATGGAACTCTTTTCCTCCCTCTTCGGGCCAAAGCCCCAAGTAAGATGAAGGGCCAGAAGAAGAAAGGGAGGAAAACAACAGGAGATTCAGAGAAAAAGGCCCTAACTGACACAGAGGTGCCAATTCCAGCTCAAGTTGATGCAAGCCTTCTACAGGTGGTAGAAGTGGAAAGTAAGAAACACGGAGAGACTCCCTCAAAACCTACGAGGGTCTCCAAACGAACCCGTAAGCAAGTAAGTGAGGGTGTTGAGAGAGAAGTAAAAAAGAAGAAAACTTCTCAAGAAGAAGAATTTGCTCTCCGGGACCCGGAGCCCACTTTTCCAGTTGATCCTACATTAGCCGAAGAGATCCCAGAAAACCTTAACGAAGGGATTCCCGGGGAGCTTCACACTGATGATATTGAACAGGGAGAGATCAACATGGACGAAGTGGACGTCACCGGCCTGGGTCCTCTAGGTGATTACTTTCTTGGTCTGTCAAGAGACGAGTTTGCTGGGCCATACGTTCCTCCAAGTAGTTCCAACACAGTGAACTTTAATGGCAAGACTTTCTTGGTTTCCAGCGAAAGGGACATTATTGCTCACTCCCTCCTTAGCAACGTACAACCTGTGCTCACCTTGGAAAGGCAAGTCCGGAGTCAGGCAGAAACCATTAAGGAGCTCAAGTCTGAGAAGGAGAAACTGTCCGATAACCTCCGGGGTGCCACTACCCAGGTTGACTTGCTTAAGGAGTCAAACGAACAGCTGAAGAGGAGTAAAGATGAAAGCAACACAAAAGTTGCTTCTTTGGAGCAAACCCTAAAAGATCTCCAGGCTAAGCTATCCGAGTTGGAGAAAGACTTGAAAGCCTCAAAAGATGAGACTGCAGCAAAAGAAAAGATTGTCACCAATCTGACTACCGACAAACTTACTTTGGAGAATGCAGTGACTCAGGCTGTTGGTGAGAAAGCTGCTCTGGTGAAGGATCAAGAGGCCATGATCAAGGCCAAAATCAATGCTTATGCCAAGGAGATGATACGGAGTGAGGAATTGCTGATTGAAAAGGTAAAGTCCGACATGGTTCTTTTATTTCATGAGAAGTTCCCAAAGAGGAGACTTGGGGACTTATGGCGTTATGTGGATGACAACGATCTCCCATATTGGACCATGGTTGATGAAGGGTATACTGATATATCCTCATCTGGTGACGAGGAGGAAACCGGAGAGAGTCCGGGAGAAGAAGAGGCTGACCCCAAAGGAAAGAAGGTCATTGAAGAGAAAAGCGATGTTAAGACCAAGGGAACAGATGAGGGTGAGCCATCTTCAAAGGCTCCACCTTAAATGGTAATTTGTTTTGTTTAATGTTTGTTTGAACCAAAGTCCTTGGAAGGCCAAGGCTCCTTTTTTGTGATGTTGTCCGTTTTGACCGGACAGATTTTTGTATTGTGTTTAAACTTGTTCACAAAGTCCTTGGAAGGCCAAGGCAACTTTAAGTTTATTGAATGAATGTTTTATCTTGCACAACCTTTCTCTTATTCTAGAGTTTGTTTAAGTACTTCGCATTGTGAGAGTGTTTAATTTCTCCGGCTAGAATTTAAATAGCCCTTAGATCTTTCAGTCCGGGTAGTATGGCAATCAACAGAATTTTGTAAAAATTTAGAAAATTTATTCAAAAAAGCTCCAAGTTTCATTTAAAGCTCTCCGTGGCGCCAGAGAGGGGTAGTGGTATGCCCCCAAATATTTACATGGATGTTTAAACAAGTAAATATTTACATAAATTTTATTCCAAATATATTCGAAGGTGTTCAATATTCCAAGGGTGAGTTAAAACCCTGCCATCTTTGTCTTCCAGCCAATATGTGCCAGGCTTGATTCTTTCAACCACAGTATACGGACCCTCCCAGGTTGGGGCCAACTTTCCGAAGAGCTTTTCCTTGGTGTGCAGGAAAACTTTCCTCAATACTTTATCTCCTGGTTGAAAATCCCTTCTTTTAACCTTGGAAGCAAACCTGCTTCTCATCAAGCCCTGATAGTGTGCCATTCTAAGATGAGCTTTTATTCGCCTTTCTTCAATCAAATCAAGTTGATTTCTGATTGCTATTTCATTAGCCTGTCCGGAGAAGTTATGAACACGAAAAGAGGGGAGTGTCTTCTCTATGGGAGCTACTGCATCCATCCCATAGACCAAGGCAAAAGGTGATTCTTGTGTGGCAGCCCCAGGCGTTGTCCGGTATGCCCACAAGACTTCTTGTAAATAACTAGGCCACTTCCCAGCAGCCCCTTCCAGATTTTTCTTTAAGCCGGACAGTATTATTCTATTAGCCACCTCAACTTGCCCATTGGCTTGTGGGTGGAATGGTGAAGAAAAGCAGTGCTGAATACCTCTTGAGGCACAGAAGCTCTCCATTTCTCGGTTGTCAAACTGTGGCCCATTATCTGTTGTTATTCTCTGAGGGACACCAAATCTGCAACATATGTTGGATAGAATGAATTTTATAACAGCCTTTGATGCTGTTCCTGCCAAGGGGGCTGCTTCTATCCACTTCGAAAAGTAATCAATGGCCACGATTATGGTTTTACGCCCTCCGGACGCCATAGGGAGAGGCCCAACTAAGTCCAATCCCCATCGAGCAAAAGGGATAGGCTCAGAAATTGATTCCAAAGGGATGGCTGGCACATGAATTTCATTACTGTACCTCTGACATGGGTCACACCTTCTCACCAACTCCTTAGCATCTTTCATTATTGATGGCCAATAATATCCGGAGAGAAGCACTCTTCTTGTTAATGCTCTAAATCCACAATGGGCTGATCCCTCACCATCATGTAATTCGGAGAGAACCGTCTGTGACTCATGATCTCCTAAACAGCGTAGGAGAGGTTTACTATAGGATTTCTTGTACAAGACTTCTCTAATCATGACGAAACCACGAGCCTTGTGCTTTAACGTTCTGGCTTGTGATTTTTCCAAAGGTACGATGCCATCGGACAGATATTGTATAAGAGGAGACCTCCAATCTTGGGGTTGATTTACTTGTATTTCAAAGACCTCCTCTTTCTCCCCTTCATTAAGTTGAATAGAAGGACTTTCAAGCACATGGATCCATGGATAGGACTCCGTGTATGCTACTGTTGCCAATGAGTCTGCCAATTCATTCTCTGCCCGGGGAATATGCTCATAGACAACAGCTTTAAACTTCATTGCCTCATTTTTCAAGAGAAGTAAATACTTGATTAACTGTTCTTTTCTAGCTTCTGATAGACCCAAGGCATGGTGGATAAGCAATTGAGAGTCACTTAGCAGCTTGACCCGTTTTGCCCCACAGATGTAAGCCAATTTCAACCCAGCTATAGCTGCTTCGTATTCGGACTCATTATTGGACGCCCTGAAAGCAAAACAAATAGCTTGATACATGTTGTCTCCATAAGGAGAGGTAAGACATATTCCTGCCCCAGATCCTATGGCACTGGATCCTCCATCTGTTCGGACAATCCACACTTTCTTGTCTTTTGAATCAGCAAGTTGTTCTGAGTCCCTATCAGAATGGAATTCGACCAGAAAATCAGCCACAGCCTGAGCCTTTACTGCTGTTCGAGGAGCAAAGTCTATGTCGAAGTCCCCCAGCTCTATTGACCACTTTGTCATTCTGCTTGAAATGTCTGCCTTTTGAAGGACATTCTTTAAAGGGAAAGATGTCCGGACTACAATAGGATGAGCCTGAAAATAAGGCCTCATCTTTCTTGCAGCTATTACCAAGGCCAATGCTAGTTTTTCAAGTTTCAAGTAACGTTGCTCAGCATCAATCAGGCTTTTGCTGATGTAGTATACTGGGTGAGGATACCCATCAACCTCTCTAACTAACACAGCACTGATGGCACAACTTGAAACAGCCAGATACACAAATAGAGTCTCCCCATCGATTGGTTTGAATAAAGTCTTTGGAGAGGACAGATGCTTCTTAATTTCATTGAACGCCTCATCACACTATGGTGTCCACTCAAACCCCTTTGCACCTTTCAAAGTTTGAAAGAAAGGAGCACATCTGTCCGAAGACCTAGAGATAAACCTGTTCAAAGCTGCTAACCTCCCCGTTAACCGCTGTACCTCTTTAACATTTCGAGGAGGCTCCATTTGGAACAAAGCATTGAGTTGGTCCGGGTCGGGCTGTATTCCATGCTCACTTATAATATACCCCAAGAACTTCCCGGACTGCACTCCGAATATACACTTTTCAGGATTTAACTTTAAATTTACCTTGGCCAAGTTTGCAAAAGTCTCCTGGAGATCGGACAAGTGTAGCTGCTCCTCCACACTTTTCACCATCATATCGTCGATGTAAACCTCCATATTTCTTCCGATCTGATTAGCAAATGCTTTGTTGACTAACCTTTGATAAGTAGCCCCAGCATTCTTCAAACCAAAGGGCATCACCTTGTAGTAGTGTAATCCTCTGTCAGTAACAAAAGTAGTATGCTCTTGATCTCTTGGATCCACCTGGATCTGATTATATCCGGAGAAAGCATCCATGAAGGAGAGTAGCTTGTTCCCAGAAGTAGAATCTACCAGCTGATCTATCCGGGGAACCGGATACAAGTCTTTTGGGCAGGCTCGATTGAGATCTGTGAAGTCGATGCACATTCGCCATTTACCGTTTTTCTTTTTTACCAAGACTGGATTGGCAGTCCACAAAGGATACTGAGCTTCTTTAATGTGCCCCATCTTTGTGAGTCTGTCAACCTCTTGTACAATGACATCAGCATTTTCTTTTGAGAAAGCTCTCCTTTTTTGCACCACTGGTGCTATGTCTCTTCGGACTGATAAGTGATGAGAAATCACTTCTGATGGTACTCCAGTTACATCAGCATTGCACCAAGCAAAAACGTGCTGATGGTCTTTTAAGAATTTCAACATTTCTTCTTTCAACACTTGTGGCATTTTGGATCCTATCTTGACAAATTTCCCTTCTTCTAAGCAGTGTGTCTCAACTTCTTCAACTGGGATCAACACTCCGGGGGTCTCCCTGGGGTCATCAATTTCACCCTCACCCCCAGAAAGGCCCTCAAACTGCTATTGATCATTCATACGGACTGCCCCCAGCGTTCGCGGAGCCAAGGCAGTGGCATAGCATTCTCTTGCAACTTTTTGACTGCTCCGGACAACCCCAACCTGCCCCTGAACAGCATATTTTAAACACTGATGGACTGTTGAAGCCACTGCATGCATCCTAGAGAGCCAAGATCTCCCTAGAATAGCATTATAGCACGTGGGACAATCCACCACAATGAAAAGTATTCGGACTGTTTTCTTGAATGGGCCTCTGCCCAACAAAACTTCTTCTTCAAACTCACCGATTACATCAGCTGAGCTGCCCGTGAAGCCTGCAATCGATCGGTCTGACTTTTGAATCACAGCTGGATTCTTCATTTTCTTGTAAGTATCAAGGAAAAGGATATTGGCAGAGCTCCCAGTATCTACCAGGATTCGCCTTATCTCATTGCCCCCTATCGATGCTCCTATGACAACAGCATCTTCATGAGGGCCAGCAATGTCTCTCAAATCATCCCCATCAAAGACGATGAATGGGAATAGATTTGACGATTTATAAGAGGTCATCCCTCCTTCCAGTTGGGTTGCCAAATTATGAACATGCCTTTTTCTTGATGATGTGATAGGAGCCGTTACGGTGTCCCCTCCGAAAATTGTCAAGGACTCGAAGAATTTAATGAGCCCGGAGACCGACCTGGAACGCTCCTCTATAGCACCCACTCTGTTCCTTGTTGGATCAGGATCCAAGTATTCAGATTCCACGTCAAACCTTTCAACAATTACCATGGCCCCTTCTGGGGCAGCATTAACCGGACCAGCCCGGTGAGTGTTGTCAGGCCTGTTGCCTCCTCTTCTTTTGACATATGCACCCAACTTCCCTCTTTCAATCAGGTTCTGAACCTCTTGTTTCAAGGCTATACAATCATCAGTAGAATGGCCAATATCATTGTGGTATTGGCAAAAAGAATTATTTCGATGTTCTCTGGGAGACTGCAAAGTTGCCGGTCTCCGGTAGTGTATTTCATCTTTAGTTTTCTCGAAAATGGTTGCCACACTTTCTTTGAGCTCTGCAAACCACTCCGGCTGGACCCACGGCCCCCTTTTGTTTCTAGATTGTTGGCTTTGTGCTGGGGCAGCTGGTTGAGACTGAGCTTTCCCTCTTCCATGCCCCTGTCCGGTCTCTCTAGCTTTGTTTCCGGACTGGTTTTGATTTGGAGTTGGTGTCACTGGGGTAGATCTTACTTGCCTGTGAACCCTGGTCTTCTTTGTTTCATCAACGTTTATTTGCTTGCCAACCTGATTTAGCAAACCACCCCAGGTCATGGCTTTCTTCCTTGTCACAGAATCAGCCAAGTTGCCCGGATTCAAACCTTGTCTCAGGGATGCTATTGCCACTTGTTCAAAGCAATCAGCCAGCCCGTTCTTTGTGTTCACGAAACGACTTATGTACTCTTTTAACGATTCATTTGGTTCTTGGGCACAATGGATTATAGTATCTCCATTGCCCTTGAGCTCCTTACTCCCCACAAACTGCCTTCGAAAGGCCACCCAAAAGGTATCAAAGTCTCTGATACAACCCTGAGGAAGGCTGTTGTACCACTTCAGAGCACTCCCCGTAAAGGATTGAGAGAATGCCCTGCAGAGTAGTTTATCATCATCATCGAAGTTCATCATGAAGTTCTTGAATTGCTCCAGATGATTGTCCGGATCGGTACTGCCATCGTACTTCTCCATCTTTGTGCTATCAAACCTCTTGGGGAGGTTTCCGGACAGTATTTTGGAAGACAATGGCGATTGCCTCCAGTTCCTCCCACGACTGAACGCAGTATCCTCATTAGGGGTTGCAAAGATACCTGGTTCATCATGGAAGGCAAAGGGATCCACCAGCATCCGGTCTATATGTCTTCGGCTATGAGATGATCCCTTCCCAATGTGTCTTTTCATTCTTCCATGATGATCTCTCTTTCTTGAATATTTCTTAACTTGCTTTTGCTTTTTTCTTGTTCTACCCTCATCACTGCTGGATGACAAGGATTTTTCATTCCCCTCACTGTCCGAAGAGCTGTCCGAAGATTCTGAACTTGAGTCAGAACTCTCCACAGGCTTGGACCGGTGAGACTTTTTAGAACTAGCATGTGTCTTTTTAGTGCTCACATGAGTCTTTGAAGCCTCATGCTCTCGAGGGTTATCAGAGCGATGAGCAACTGATGCTTTGGACTTTTCCTTCATGCCCATCTTGGCCTTCTCAGCCCTCAGAGCTTCTATTTCAACCCTCAACCTGTCACGTTCTTGGACAGTATATTCATCGTTCTCTTCCACCACTTCGAGCAAAGCTGGTGGAAGCTCTGGATTATCCGGATTCATTCGGACAGAATTCTTTTACTTGGTTTTGAATGTTTGATTCAGGCACCGTCGCCTCCCACTGTGGTCGCCAATTTGGTGAGGATAAAAGTAGCCTGAGGGTAGGCTGGTAATTTTAAGTGGAGTTTTAAGGCGGCGTAAGGGTGTTTCACGGTGGTGTTTAATGGTGTTTCAAGGTGTTTCAAGGTGTTTTAAGGGTGGTGAGAGAATTGAGCAGCCTGGCAGCAGTTAATTTTTCTTACCCATAGTTAATGCGGGTGGTTGGGTATTTATAGTGTAAGATTTGGGCCCTTATGGGCTTTCGGGTCATGTTTAATGGACCCGGGTCATGTTTAAAGACCCATGAGTTCTAAGCAGGAGGGCAGGTAGCTTAGTCAGGAAGTGTTTAGGTTTTTTAGTAATTTAGTCATAGTTCGAACAACTTTAAGGTTACAGAGTTCAAAGTGATCTGTCCGGTCCAAATGATCTGTCCGGTTTATGTCCTTGTACTCTGTCCGGTATTCAGAGAGACTTAGACTGATTTGCCCTTCCGGGGAGTATGCTGAATTGGGACTCATCAGAAGATATGCTTCGACCCTTGTTATGGAGGTATTCCAGTAGCCCTCTGAACCTTGGTGGACGATGAAGGAAAGAATATGCATATTCAACTACTTTGTCAATGAACTTTATTTGTTTATTCATTTAAACTTCTTCGTTGAAATTTATTTAGTAACCCCATAGTCTTTGAAGAATATTGAGGTTAAGGAAAATAACAAACATACTTTGGGGAAATATTCTTCCAAAATGGAACTTTGTAACAAGGCAATGGAACGAAGCTTAATAAACATGCATGTTGTTTTTTCGAATGTCTAAGTAGAGGTCACATAATGCTTGCAGAGCTGTTGTTTGAGCAACCCATGACCTTTCCCTACGATTTCTAAGAAAAAGAAAGCCAAAGATCATAAGGATTGTGTGCCTATTAAAAGGCAAAAGTTTTCGGTGGCCTGAAGTAATTTTTTGCTAATATATTTGCAATTATTTAAAATAAATTAAGTATTAAAATTGAAAATTATTTACCTTTAACTTATACAACCGAGATACAAGGTACTTATTCAGCTCTTAAACCTAATTATGATCCCTTACAATCTTTTACTTTAATTGTTTGGGTGGAGAAAAATATTGTTAATGATTTCATTCACGTATTTCTCCTTCCCGATTGTTCTTATTCTAAGTTTGCAGCCTTAAGAGATGATTTAGTTGATTCAATTGTTTTAAGCATGTGACTATTTTTTCTCGTTATATCACTGCTCTGAATGAGGTCTCTAGTCTCGAGGGAAAGAATTTAAAAGCCTTGTTTGAATCCATGTTGAAGCTTGACATTGAAGTTATAAGGAAAAATTCATTTCTTGTTGAGGGTAATGGAGAAAATTCCTCTCAAAGACATGCTAAAATTATGAACTCTTAAATTGAGAAAAAGAATCAAGTCAAATTCCATTGTAGTTTTATTTATACTTGTTTGCAATATGGATTTTCTCTCCACCATTAATTATGTAACCATTTCTTAGGACGTGCCTTAATGACTTTTAGAACATGGTGCCTTAATGATTTTTAAATCACAGTGCACTACTTGAGCCGTTATGGCACATGTTTTTTAGTGACACCTAATGAAAGGGCGTTTTGTAGTTATCGTTCTTGTGTGGATGACTAATCCCAGGATATCATCTTACACGATCAGTAAACCTATTGTATTGCCTTTCTTACTGATCCGAGTTTACTATATGCTTATTTAGTCGTTCTTGCATTGCCAATTTTCTATCGGGTTAGTTGGTTGTGTTCCGCTTAGATTATTATATTGTCTGGCTGGCAAGCTTACTTATTTTTAGACTTTACTTGGTAATTATTATTTCTTGGATCGGTGTTAACTCGTTAGGTATAAGGAGTATATCTTGCCCAAGGGGTATTGCCTAGTAATTTCAGTAATTTATTTTTAAAAAGGATTACTTTTGGGAATATTGATAATAAAGACGAGATATGTGACAAGTTCATCATAAATCAAATTATTTTTCTTTTTATTTCGTGGGATATGGTAGTGGTTTTCTTTTTAGGTAACATTTCTTTGACAGTTTCATATATTCTTAATGACCCTATTAATACCTTGCATTCTTATACACCAAACATAGCTCCTAAAGTGGCATCGAGGAAAAAATTGAATGAGGCATTCCTCTCCAATAGTCCTCCCAAAGATGAGGTGGAAACCAAATATTTTTTGGATCTCTAATTTGTGCGATTAACACCTAAATATGCTCAGTTATCGGTAGAGGGTCATCAAGAGTTTATGAAGTAATATGGCCTTCCTAACGCGGCTAAAACTTGTGTGTCTACCCTAGGTGAACAAACTCACCAAGTCTGAGAAATTTAAATGTGTTTGTACACAATTTTCTTTGATTCGTGACTTCTTTAGATATTTACACATATGTCTCTCGCAATTGACAACGAATAGTTGGTGTATGATCTTGAGTATATTAGTCAGCTTCAAAGTGTATAAATCCCGGTTAACTTAGCATACCTTTTAGTCACTACATATATAACTAAATCTTCAAGTTTCCTGTTTTTTTATCTGCAACTAATCGGTGTTAAAAACTAGTATAGTTGCCATCATCGAAAGCTTTAGAAAATCTGAAAGTTGAGCAAAGGTGGATGACACCATGTAAGATCAAAATTATATATTGTTGTTTAAAATTCTCCCCACATTAATTTTTGTGTGGAATTTTGTTTGTGTTTTGTTAAAGTGTAGGTGCTAAAAACATCAATAAATATAGAATGAAATAAACGGAAATAACACTGTTAACATGATTCACACTTTATCAGTTGTGGCCTACTCAACATGGAATTTTGAGGCGTATTGTCTTGTCACTCAAATAAATTCCCTTCAAGTTGGTCTGTGGCCCGTTTTTGAGTTAGAGATGACCGAGGATAACAAGTTGGTCTTGATCATAAGAAGACTTTGCCACTTTTGAGATGTTGCAAGCGATATTGCGCTAACGTTATTTGGATGAAGATAACACTGGTATTTTACTAGACGTACCGCTGGAAAATAAAAATATTAGTAGAACGACGGGGATCTCCAAAAAATAAAATAAAAAGTTCGACAAAAGGTCGAGCCACAACAAAAAAAGTTCGATGAGAGCAATCAGCAAGGGGGTAATGCGGACGTAAGGAAAACTTTTAAGTCAACGTGATCAAAGCCTGACCTCGTGTACAACATTCAAAAGTTTAATGTAGAGGCTAACAATGTGAAGGAAGACCTGGATCGCTCAACCTCCCAACTCAGGTGAATAAACAGAATGAGTCTTTGTCTACCAAGGAGCTTGCTTCAAGAACAAAAAAAATTATCTGATGAATAAGGGTTGAGATGTGGGAAGAAAATTAATTTTTTTATGAATATGATAAAAACTACAAACCCCAAGTTAGGAAACAACAAGTTTTCCTGGAGACGTCATTTGTGGACGTGCTTAACAAGACAGTTGTCCCCGACGACGTAATTTTGTTAAGTGGGAAAGATGCAATGAGAATATAGTATAATGAGCAACAAAAAGACACCAAAATATTCTTTTGGGAGAAAGCCTCTGGGTTGAAACCAACTACAACAAGAGGATGGTATAAACAGATCATTTTGGTGAATGCGGCCGATTCGGGGACAACGCTAGTGGACATAGTGAGGTCGAATTCAGATCTTACCGAAGGGGTGGCTCCTACTATCGGGTATGATACCGCCCGTCTACTATTCAATAATTTTCTCTCTTGAATTTGGATAAACAACCCATTGTTTTTTTATGCTAACGTCATTTACTGCAGAATTACCCAGAGCTCGCCTTCTATGATAGCAAGACGACGGTACCAATTTGTTAAGGTAACTAGAGTTGGAGATTGAGGTTGGTTTTGTGTTGCACCTTGCTAATATAATTATATGTTGCATGCATTTCAGAATTATAATTACTTGTTTTTATGTTTTTTCAGGGACATCATAATTCTATCGTCATTTCCTGTCATCGCATGACCCCATTGAATAACCGAGCAATGAAGAACTGTAAACTGGATCCTTGTTTTTTTAGCTTTGTTAGGGGTTTGAATATTAAACTTTCTATTCATAATCATGCATATAAGTTTGCACGGATGCGGTGAGATAGAATGAATAGATAGAAAGCAGAGATGGAGCAGCAATTAGAGTCAGTGTTAGCGGAGATGGATGTCTTTCGCACTCAGTATTTAGCGCTAATTGGTGTTAAAACGGATCTAACCACTCAAAACGATGATTTAGAGGTGCAAAGTGCGAGTTTCTTGTCTTAGAATATGGCTCAAACAGAGAGAATCAAGGAACTGATTAATAAAGTTACGTCGTTGATGGTGGAGAACGCGAACTTGAAAATAGGAGATTTATAAGTAAAATAACTATAAATAAAACGAGGAAAAAACTAGCAGGGGAGGTCGATCAAGCCCTATATAACAAGGAAAAACAGGTGAAGGATATTGTGGAAGAGATGCTTAACCAAACACGCAAATAAACTATATTAGATATTTGGAGAAAAAACCTCGGACTACCCCTAATGAGCCTAAAGAATTTTATCTTGAAAAAGATAGTCTTGAAACCTCGAGCCATAAAGAGGATGAAGAAGATGTTAACATAGGCAAGGAGAAAGAGGCTACCAATACCACTGAGCTACCCCTTAGGGAGAA
Source organism: Limnanthes douglasii subsp. nivea (assembly GCA_036936605.1). Taxonomy (NCBI): domain Eukaryota; kingdom Viridiplantae; phylum Streptophyta; class Magnoliopsida; order Brassicales; family Limnanthaceae; genus Limnanthes; species Limnanthes douglasii. The sequence goes on from JAUPFV010000002.1 coordinate 274,492,331, forward strand.
AATGGGTGTAGTTATACCTGACCCAGTGAACCCAAGTGGTGCCGGATCAGAACCCCCCTTCAACAAAACCAAATATAGAAGTACACTTGAGGGAAATTCGCCGCCCTCATCGCCATATAAATTTTATTATATTTTTATATTTTGAAATTGCATGTTTGTTTATCTAACTTTGATAAATAACGCATGTGTCGCACCTGTCATTATACGACTAAGACAGTTCAGTTTTTTTTTGTTAAATGAAAATATTTTGTTAACTGAAATTTGTTTGCTAGTTATCTATTAATATTTTATGGGTCAGTTAACTCACGCGCGTGTGTTGTTGGGATGAAGAGTTAGTATGTTATACTAAAGCTCGGGAAGTATGCTTGCATAATTATACATGCTTGGCCAATTAGCCAAGTTTTTCTTATTAATGTGTTTAGTTAAGGATAAGTGTGGCCTCTTACGTGGTCATTCAAGGCTTGGTATATTTACAAGGTTGTTATTTTTACCATATAAGGTTTCAGGCTCGACGTTGCTTATTGACTGACCTTTTAAAGCTTAGTTTCGTAACCAAACCTCTATTTTAACCGTGATAATTTTTAGGCTCAGTGTGGTCCCAACGTAGCCTTGTAGGCTTGGTCTATTAACTTGATCGTAAAATTGATTGTATCGGTCGTGGTTTAGCAAGGCCTTTTGTGTAGCCCTTATGCGTGGTTTGTTAACCCTTTCGCCAATGTTTGTATGTTACCGCCCCCTCATCTTTATTGTATATTGATTTATTATGAATAAGTCATTGGAGATTTCCTTAATAAGATATAGATTGAGATAAAAGTTAAGTGTAAAAAATAACTAAAAGACTCATATGTTGGAGAAAGAATAATTCATTAATTAACCAATTTGTAAAGTACCTCATTAAAAAACTCATATGCATCATTAGAAGAGAAACAACTGCACTGCCTTAGTCATCTTGGCCAACATTTCTCTGGCATATTGTTCCTTGTCTTCTTGCAGTTGCAGTGCCTTAAGTTGATCCTGTGATCTGAGAAGATGAACAATATATGGAGTAACTGAAGTACTTTAGTTCTTGACATTTTCTCCTTGCGCAGGAACAACTCCCTCTCTTGTGGGGGTAGTATCGACATTGAGGCCATAATGGGTTTGGGTACCTTCCGAGTGAGTGTGTTGGGGCCCATCACCAGCCAGGACGCTCGTGGAAGTAAGAAATTTGTTCACAATACCAAAAGTTAAGTTGGCTCTCGGATCACTCACGACGACCAACGAGTATCTCGTTGCACCAATGACAACAACCTGATTGCTATTATGAGGTTTCACTTTTGGAACCTTCCTTTCGATTATGGATATTATTACCACCCTCTGAAAGTTTTGATATGTAACATCTTAGTAATAGAATGAGTTTTCCATAGACGGTGCCAAATTTTATGGGGAAAATCCCTCTTAAAGATATGTTAAAGTGATAAACTCTTGAATCGGGAAATAAATATAATTATCTAGTAAAATGTCATTTATTATTCCATTATATTTCTAATTATATTTGTTTACAATATGGATTTTATCTCTTGAGATTAGGGATGACAATGGATCGTCCATGGACTCGTCTGCTCAAACCCGCTTTTTGTGGCACTTTAATCTGAATCCGGTTTTTATATGTTTTATTTTATTTTAGATATATTATATATTTTTATTGTTATTTATATTTTATTTTATTTTCGGTCCATACCGGTTCACATGAATGAAAAACTCAAGTCCAACATGGTCCATTTACGGGTTATAATATCTAAACTCGTACCTGGTTCGTTTTATGTTCGGGCGAGACAAAACTCGGCCGAATTGGATCGAGTCGGCCCGTACAATAGCCACATTGTCATTCATACTTGAGACATAAGATATAATACCCTAAAAGGAAATCCAATAAGAAAAATGAAAAATAGAGAGACGGCACATGGTTCATATTCAAGTATAAATTTTGTAACCTCACAATAAAGTGCAAATTACTTATCACAATCAAAGTTTATATTCCTAAAAAAATCAAATCGCAAATTTTTCAATACAAACGATAAGTGCCGATGCCACCATTGTGGCAATAGAAGGAGTATGACTCCTAAATCAAAACATAATAGTGAAATAAAAAATAAAAATGTGACCCATAGCATCAACCAGCGTCATCAACTAGTGGATCGAACCGCTTCATAACCGAGATCCAGTTGTTTTATATATGAGATCTAGTCATTCCACATGAGAGATTTAACGTCTGAAGGCTAGATATTTAAGAGAAAAAATTCTTAGATGTTTTCTACTTATGCCTCGCAAGAATAATTGATGTTATAATGTACGGAGGATAACGAAGAGAAAAAATCTGATGATGTAATGAACATCATGATTAAAAAAGGACCACGGAACAACCACAAACATGCATAAAATTATTTCTTCGTGAGTTATGATAATGCATAATTTAAAAAACATATAAAATCATTGGCACTACATATATCATTATATCGATATTTTGTAAGCCGTGTATTAGCCGTATAGATATCTGATACTAACGGAACTAAAATTAATATTACATATTCAAAAACTGGAGAAAAAAATACGATAAAAAAATTATTAGATTACATAGTTATTTTGATAAAATAATTTATTACTTAAAAATATAATAATTACATTTCTAAATTTAAAATAATGTTTAAGTTTAAATATTACTCTTATTTATATAAATTATAGATAACAATTAAATTATATATTATGAATAATTTTTTCCAGAATTGATTATATACCATCAAAATGTACACTAAATTATAAATACATTTAAAAAAAAATTAAATTTTTTTTAATCTTAGTGAAATTTAATTTATAAATTTTAACGTTCCATACATACCTCGAGGATAAACTAACTTTATTAAAAAAAAATATTCAATTATAAATATATTTTTAACATTTAATTATATTTAATCATTTTTATATTATCGATTTAAAAAATATTAACAAAATATTTGATTTTTTTATAAAAACCAACTATCAAAATCAATCATAATCTATATAGCAACATGCAAATCTAACTTATTTTTTTTAGTTTCGTTGGAAAAATAAATATCACCAAAATAATAGAAAAAGAAAACCATCATATTGTACTCAAAAATTCAAAAGATGATCAATTGATTAAAATATAAATTTTATATTATGAAAATAGATTAATTTAATAAAATTAATATTTTTCAAAATAATTGAAAAATATTAAAATTGGAAGGGCTAATCTATATTTGATTAAATAAACAATATCATAAAAAATTATATAAAGAAAGTGGAAAGTATAAAGATAATTTTGTAAACTAGTAAGTTTATTATAATTAAGAAAACTATATACATGTACTATGATAAGACACCCTTGGTCGGAAAACATTGTAATCTTAGTATTTCACTTAAAGTCCACCAAGTATAAAGATGATAGAATGATCTCGGTCGGTAAGAAACATACTATATTTTCGCATGAAGTATAGCCGAGCGAAAGGGCAATAATACAGACAATCAATTATCGACCGAGGGTATAGGCAGAAAAATGATAACTCGACGCACCAGACCATTAAACGCATTACTCGGAAAAATGGTAACTCGACGCACCAAACCACTAAACACATTACTCAGAAAAATGGTAACTCAACGCACCAAACCACTAAACGCATTATTAAGAATACGTGAAGAAATGTATGGGTTTAACATTCACCCACGAACACTATAACAAGAGTGGGAGATCATTTTTAGATAATGGATACCGAATATTGATTGTAATATATAAATAAGCTTATGGTTTTAAACTATGATGGACGATATTTTTTTACTTAATAGACAATTATTAATTATATAAATTCTCTCATTTCTTTCTTATTATAATTAAACGTTTATCACAAACCTCTCTTATCATACTTTGGCATCGTATGTGGGAACACGATTAATTACTTTATATTGTTGTGTCCAAGGCTTTACTAATGGTGTTAACCAAGTCATGAGTCGAAAGACAATAGTGAATTATATAAATTGTCTCATTTCTTTCTTGATTCTAGCTAAATGTTTATCACAAAAATCTCTTATCAGATTTTGTAGTCGTACGTGGGAACACGATTAATTAATTTATGTTGTTATGTCCAAGGATTTAATCGTGTTAACCAATTCATAAGTCGAAAGGGAGGTTCCAGTATTCCATCATGGACTATGAAATCGGGAAAGCGCTCAAGAAGTCGCTGAATGGACCACTTGTGGGGTAGCCCGGAAAGATAACCCTCTCAATTTAGGTATGTCATTGAACTCATCTAACGTTCAAGTTTTGAAGTCCCAAATAGAGGATCTCAAATGATAGCATGTCAAGGCAGCCCAGTTGCAGCTCGTAAGGGACGAGGAGGCCAAATAGCGACTAGAGAAGGTAACCGAGACCCTTCATCTTTTGACCGAGAATGATATATCATAAGAGAGGGTAAAATAGGATCTCCACTGGGAAGTTAGCATGGTTGATGGCAGCCAAAAAACTAAAGGACGCGCTAATGGTATCAATCAAATAACGGGATCGCACAAATATGAAGGTGCTTGAAGCGGTGTAGTATGAATAGGTAAGGCCAACCATGACAACTTATGTGTTGTAATAGTCCTCGTTTGACAAAAGTATATTTAAGAGAAAGCTCACTCAAAAATTGTACCCTCACAAGATCAAATCATACAACGAATTGGGAGACCCAAACCACCATTTAGAACAGTTCAGAAATATGATGTTGGCCTTTAACCCCGATGACATCTTGATGTGTATGGATTTCTCCACGACTTTCAAAGGGAACACCCTCGATTGGTTCAATAGTCTTCCCAAATGCTCATTCAAATACTTCAATGAACTTTGGATCGCATTTAAAAATTGTTTCATCGGGAACAATGAGCACAAACGGGATGGTGATTCAATCATAGATTTGTACAAGCGGAAGGGGGAGTTTCTAAAAATCTAAATCCAAAGGTTCATTCGTGAAATGAACTCTCCGTCAACCTGTGAAAAGCCTGTGGTCGTCATTGCTTTTAAAAGAGTACTAGTTAAGATCAGATTGGCCAACATTGATATTTAAGAACAACTAATACAGAAGTCCAATTAGAAATCTTCAGAGTATACTACTTATGTAACCTAGTCTAATGTTTTCTAAAAGAGTGATAATACTCACTTTATGGGGCTTAAAGATTAGTGAATTCTAATTTTATTTTACATTTCAGAAACCATTTAGAAAATCAATCGGCTGTATTATTTTGGTCTCTAAAAATATGAGAAATAATCATTGGAAGAGCTATAAGCTTCATGCAACAATTCAGGATGGGTTCAGGAGGCCATACATACTTATCTTTAACCATAAAGCTTATCAGAATTTGCAAGTCAGTTTCAATATCAACTTTTGACCAACTTTTATTTTTGCATATTTGAAGGCCATCCATAAGAGCTCTGGATTCAGCCAAGATGAGAGTGAGTTTTCTATATAAGTTGCTGAAGACAAGAAAAATATCTCCAGATTTATCTCGAATGATTACTCATCCATTTGACTTTCCATTAGGCAAGCAAGACCCATCTGAGTTGAGTTTAAGTCAAGCTGAATTGTCCACTTAAGTTATGTATGATTAATTTTGTTATTAGGTGATTGCATTCAATTGCATTGGTTGCATTAGTATCATTAATGCTTTTTTTAAGCAGGTTATAGTTATCAAGGTAAAACATAATATGATTGATATAGTTAATGAAGGATACATTAAAATAGGAACTTCCTTTAAACTTTACTTTGTTTCTTGTTTGCCAGATAACCCAATAGATTATTGTTTGAAGGACTGATCTTACATGAACATCATTTTGAGAAAACCACAACCAATTCATAGGCATGTGTACAATTATCATGTATTTGTTGATATAGATGTTGAAAATATATGCAAAATATACGCAGATTTTCCAAGCATAATGATAAGTTATAGACACATGATTAGAACTTTCTGATGAATCACATAATTGACACTTTGATAGTATTGTGAAATATCTTTTCTGCATAATAATATCATTATGGATTTAGTTATGTAAGATTTTCCACAAGAGAAATGAACATTTTTTAGGAGTTATAGAATTCCAAATTTTGTTGACGAGATTAGATTTGTTGTGGTGTTTTCTAATATGATTCCAGGTGTCTTTATAATTAAATTTTCCTTCTTTGGAAATATTCCAAATGATAGAGTCACATTTAGTAGCTTTGAAATAAGTAGTATAAATAAGACTAATAGTCGTTTGTGAAAGAAAACCTTTTAGCCTATTAGTGTTCCATGAGTTTCATGTCCATAAGAAGTTGACTTTTTCAGGTCTGTGCCAATTATTGTCTTATCTTGTCATCCAGAATGATGAGGGGAATTATTGAACCAATTGGCAAGCCAAAAATTAACTTCTTAGCAACCCAAATGCCAGTTGATATTTGGCTCAACAAAGTTCTTAATTTTGGCTAGTCTTTTCCATGTGAGAGACACAACCTTAGAGTATTAAACCTACAAAGAATGAAGACCCTTGCAATAGATGTTATGCATAGGATTAGCACAAATTGATTTATTTTCTCTTAAATTAATCTAAAGTTTGCACGAAAAAAAATCTTGAATATCAGATAATTTTATAATATTAATACCCCATTCACTGAAGGGCTTACATATGAAAGACCATGTTTACTAATAAAATCTGTGAACCTCGTTAATAGAACCCCGTATGAACTTATTAAAGCTTTTGATCGTCCTATTAATGATACTTTTAGGATGTAAGTTGCTCTGAACCCAATACATAGGGATAGCCATTATAATAAAATTAACGAGGATAAGTATTCCTCCATAAGATAAATGATTGTTGTCCTAGTCTTTGATCTCATTGTTGAATTTGTTTAGAAGATAGTTGAAATTACTAGTTATGTTATTGGTGTTTAAAGTGATTCCAATGTAGTCAGTAGGTAAAGACAAGTGTTGAATCCAGTATGGTTGATAAGAGCAGATGGTATGGTTTTGTTAATGCTGGTTGATATGATGATCTTAGTTTTGTATTTGTTAATCACTTGGCCAGAGACATCTTGATAGTCCATATCAATTCTAATAGTGTACTTCATATATTTTTTCGGTTTCTAACAATATAGAGTGGCCTTTAATTGGCACTTTTTGCAATTATAAAAAGAATTAAAGAAAAATGATCCCATTGTCTAAGGCCACTTTTAGTTTTGAAATAACCAGTGGTCATAGTACCTTGAGGTATGTTATGACCAAGCACAAAGAAATCCATGGCCTGGAAGAGGTCTTTCTTGATGATGTTCTAACAAGACTTGAAGAAGGAAGGATTAAGGTTGTTAATAATCCCACAAATCTCATCTTTAGTAGAAGGGAGCATAAGAAATATATTATCCTCATATGTAATCAACTTTGGTATGTTGTTGAAAATATAGTCTTGCATTCTTTGATCTTCTTCATAATTATTAGAATAGGGCATCTCAATAAAAATCTCCTTAAAGTATTTTTCAATAGATTTACCAATTAGATTGTTGTCAATAATCCAGTCAGATTCAACTTTGATATCAACAATTATGTTCTTCATTCTCTTCGTTTTGACATAGTTATGGTAAGTTTTGGTGTTTTTATCACCTTCTATAAGCCAATTAAAATAACATTTTTATGCCAATATGATTCTTCCATATTTAATGATAGAAGAAGAAAGGCATTAGCTTTATCAAGATTTATTTTAGAGACTTGACTGTTAGTTTCTCAATGGATTATTTAAAGCTTCATAACATCTTTTTCATTTTCCTTCACTTTGCTAAAAAAAATCTAAAGCAAAATCTATTACATACCATAAGAGAACCTTTGAGTCTTCTAAGCTTGTGTCACAAGATATACATAATATAACCCTCTATTTGTTGATTCCAATTGTTCTCTACAACATTTAGAAAATCATTATGCATGATCCACATATTAGGAAATTTAAAACTCCTTTTATAACTTAATACATCATTGGTTATTGAAATACATAATGGAGTATGGTCAGAGCAAGTTCTTGCCATATGGAAGACATTTGTTTTACTGAAAAAGTCAGACCAAGCAGAGTTGATAATAACTTTATCCAAACACTTCCATTCAGAGTTGTTGGACCATGCAAATTTTGATCCAACATATCCAACATCCTCCAAATGGAAATCATTGATAACATCATTAAAATCCTCACTACTGTTAAGACAAAAAGTAGAGCAACCAATTTGTTTGTTAATTGATGTAACAACATTGAAATTACCCATTATTAGACATTCCTTAGTAATAGTTGAGATATTACTTAGAGTGTTCCATGCGTCATTCCTATTAATTCGTTGACACTTAACATAAACAATAGTTAGTAAGAAGTATTTATCCATATAAGCATAATTAAATTCAGTATGTAAGCATTGGGGATGATCAGTTAGTGTATTGGCAGTGAAGTCCTCATTCCAAGAAGGCCAAATATTATTAGAAAAATTAGCTTTAAAGTATTTAAATCCAATTTTCACTGAAATGTTGTCAATGCTGTCCATGTTGATTAGAGGATCTTGAATGTCAACAATCTTCATTTGGTCTTTAAAGATGATAGATTTGAATCTTCACAAAGAATATTTATTTTTGATACTTTGAATATTCCAACTAAGTAACTTGATAATCATTAGATTTATAGGTGGTAAGTTTGTTGGTTCAAAAGAATTGCAAAGATTTAATGCTTTTTTAGAATTATTCTTGCCTTTAGCCTCTCTTAGTTTATTTCTGATTAAATCTTTGAAACCTTTGCTAACTTCATCTCTTTTTAAGGTAGGAGAGGCATGAGACTACCTATGTTCTCTTGATTAGGTGTTACATTTCCAGACATCAGGTTTTCGTAATCCAAAGAAGAAGAAAGATTATATCCATATTAAAGAGTTTGAATAACTTCTATAATTTCTTATTCATCAAGGGTCTTGTTGCCTTTAGTGTCAATGATTTTATATTTTTCTCTTTCATCTTCTGATTTAGAAATTTTAGCAATATAATTCTTGTTTAGAGTATTTTCACGAGGATGCCAAGCTTTGTTCTGAAGAATGATCTTGCTGGAATTAAACCTTTTTATTGAGGTTGATTGGAATAGATTTAACTGTCTTGTGTAAATTATTGTTTTGAGATCCATTATTATCTTGAATGGTTTCCTAAGTACCTAAGACATTTCCTTCTTGAATAGGTTGGACATCTGCACCAAGTGTTATTTCTGTAGGAACTTATTTGTTGTCTTGAGTTTTTGAAAGACCCTTCTTATAGATCTCTTGATTGTGACCCAAATGATAGCATTTTTTACAGTATTTAGGATGTCCTTGTAGCTAATGTTCAACTAGCATCTCTGATTATCTCCAAAGCCTACCCAAAAATGATGTTGAAGTTTCTTTGTTAAATCAACTTCAACACAGGCGTAACAAGCATTATAGTATGTTTTTTCCTTTCCTTTATGGAACTTTAATTGTTAGAGGTTCACCTATAGAAGCAGCTATTGTGTGTATAATGTTTTTATTGTAGAGACATCGTGGGACTCTTCCTAATCCGCACATGAGTGATATAACATTCATATTTGGTATTGAAATTCTGTGTCCACTTAAGGATTGAAGAATCTCATACAAACCAAACATTTTTGGACCAAATCTTTCATATGTGAGTTTTGGAACGAGAAGTATATGCATGGAACCCATATGGGAACATTATAGTCACTTTCAAATTTCTGAGATTGAAAGAATTAGTTTAATATATTTATGTTAGGTAATCATTGAGAAAACTTTCCAATTAGAGTGAACTTCGTAGCCAATATTAATTGATCTTTGACCTTCTGTGAGAATTGTATGGAAGCATGGTTAGATTTTTTTGTGACACTAGTAGGGTTAAAGATCGTAGACAAGTCTGTTTGTTGATTCTTTAGAGTATCTGCATAAGTTTTTTTGGAATGACCGTTGTGAAACTCGATATCTACAACTTTGTTGATATTTGTGTTATTGAATTTATTCTTGTTTTTGAATTGCAATGACTTTCTTGTTGTTTGTAGGTCTGGAAAATCATCATTTGTTGGTGAACATCTATGATCTTCAAGTTTACAATAGACTTGATTCATTGAAAAAGGCTAAATGCAAAATATTTTTTGAAGATCAAGAAAATCTATCTTTTTTCACTTAAAATTTTGTAAAAAAATAAATTATATAGTTATATTTTTATAAAAAAAAGTTAACAAAAACAAATAAATAAAGATTTAACAAAATACGATGGTAAAAAATCCAATAATTTGTTCTGACCATGCTCTACTTATGATGAGCAGTTGGGCTGTTCTTCTTCTTTCCATGCTAGTATGGACAACTTTAATGACTTTATAAGAGGTTGCAACTTGAGTGATGCTGGTTATTGTGGTTCAAGGTATACTTGGTCTAGGAGTAATAAGTGGAGACGGCTTGATCGTGCTTTGCTTAATGATAAATGGTTATCTACATTTGCTGATACACAGGTTCTTCACATGGTCAGAACTTGTTCTGACCATGCTCCTTTGCTCATCAATATGAATATGGTTAACTCTACTCAAAATGTTTACAGGAAAAATAATTTTAGATTTCTCAATTTTTGGTGTAATGATGATTTGTTTCTTAGTGTTATTGAACAGGACTGGAGTCAGCCTATGGATGGTCATCCTAGTAACATTTTTTGGTACAAACTCAGACGACTTAAGGGCTGTCTTAAGCTTTGGAGCAAGGCTAAGTACGGTAATGTCTTTGACAGTGTCAAAGATGCTGAGAGTAAGGTTAAAACTTTGGAAATTGTTTATTACACTAATAATACTAATCAGTCTGCTGCTGATTTGGCTTTAGCCAATGGCTTATACCTTAAGGCTCTTAGGAATGAGGCCTCTTTTCTCAAGCAAAAGTGTTATAACAGTTGGCTCCAGGAAGGTGATGGTAATTCTAAACTGTTTTATAATTACATTGCTAAGAAAAAAAGGAAAAATGAGATAAAAAGTGTAAAGGATGGAGATGTTTGGATCACTGATAGAAAGGAGATAGGGGTTTCTGCTGCTTCTTTCTTTAAAAATACTCTAACTTCTTACCCTTATAAAAGTTTTGATGAGGAGAGCAGGTTACTGGACTGTAAGAATTTTGAGTGCATTCCTGCTTTGGTTTCTGCTGAGGACAATAACATGCTCCTCAAGGATGTTACTGAGGATGAAATCTGGCTTATTATTGGCAACATGAAAAAGGATAGTTCTCCGGGTATTGATGGCTTCAATCTTGTTTTCTTTAAGCATTGTTGGCATGTAATTAAAACAGATCTGTGTTGTGCTTTCAACTCCTATGTCCATGGTAATTTTATCCCCTCTGGCCTCTTTGCCACTGGCATATGCCTGATTCCCAAGGTTTCTAATCCTACTTGGTGGACAAGTTACAGGCCTATAGGGCTGTGTACTTTCATCAATATGATTTTCTCTGCTCTTATTAATCATAGACTTTCTGTTGTCTTGCCTAAGATTGTTTCTAACCATCAGTCTGCTTTTATTAAGAATAGACTAATTCAGGATAATATTCTGTTGGCTAAAGAGATGCTTTATGATATTAATAAGAAGCCCAAGCATGGTAATACTGTTGTTCAGCTTGATATGTCGAAGGCTTTCGACAGAATTTCGCATTCCTTTATTCTTAAGGTGTTAAGTTCTTTTGGTTTTGATACTAAGATGGTTGATCTTATTAAGAGGTTGATCTCAGATGTTCATGTCTCTATTCTTATTAATGGTGAAACTGTAGACTATTTCAAAATGAAAAGAGGATTAAGGCAAGGAGATCATTTATCTCCTTGCCTGTTTATTCTTGGTGAAGAGCTTCTTTCTAGGGGCTTGAGTAGTCTGTTTAATGCCAATCCTTCAATGTGTTTTGCTTCTAGATGTTCCTTTCCTGTTCCTGTTATTATGTTTGCAGATGATATTCTTATATTTACAAACAATTCTTCTAACTCTCTTGATATTCTTAGTGAATTTCTTGATTTGTATCAGATTTTATCAGGGCAAGCTATTAATAAAACTAAAACTAAGCTAATTGTTTCTACTAAGTCTAATCCTGCTAAGGTGCATAGTCTCAAATTGCAAACTGGTTTCGAGGTGGATTTTGTTCATTTTCATCATCTAGGGGTTACCATATCAAACAACAATAAGGCTCTTAATTATAAGCTCATCCTGAACAAGATCAGTGATCGTATCACAGATTGGGAAAGCAAGGTTCTTTCCTATGGAGCCAGGTTATCTCTTATCTGTAATGTAATTTTGCCTATGGTTTTCTATTGGATTCAATGCAGTGAATTGCCTAGAAGTGTCATCTGTAAGATAGAGCTGTTGTTGAACAAATTTCTTTGGAGAACTAAAATGGATCAGAGATCAATTCATTGGTCATCTTGGTCTGCCATCTGCAAGCCTTTTGGAGAGGGAGGTTTAAATGTCAGGTGTTTGCTTGACATTCAGAACTCCTTCTCTCAGAAGCTTTGGTTCAGGTTTAGGCAGAATAGCTGCCTGTGGGCTAATGTCATGAATGACATTTATTGCAAAAGATCTCACCCTCTTTATACCAGCATTAAGGGTTCTTTAGTTTGGAAAAGGCTCTGTGGTATTAGACATCAGGCTGATAGGAATGTCACTTGGGTTCTTGGTAGAGGTAAAGTTGATTTTTGGAAGGACTCTTGGCATAACTTGCCTGCTTTTGCTTCTGAGCTTAATATATATTGGTATCTTGATGTGAATGTTTATATTTTTTGGCAAAATAATTCTTGGTGTTTGAGTGAGGTGCAGGAGATCATTGGGCCAGACAGATTGGCTATGATTAACATACTTCACATAACTGACAGAGATGATGCTATCAGTTGGAGGCTCTCTGATAATGGGGAGTTCAATTTCAAGAAAACATGGGAAAGCTTAAGAGCTAAGCATAACTCCTCTTCTCTTTTTAAGATTATCTGGAGTTCAAAAATACCTAGGAAATTTTCTTTTATGACATGGAAACTGCTTCACAATTTTATTCCCCTTGACAGTGTTATGATGAGAAGGCATGTGTGTCTTGTTTCTAAATGTGTGTTTTGTGATAATTGTGAGGATAAAAATCATGTCTTTGTTAATTGCATGTTTGCTTGGCAGATTTGGAACTGGTTTTCAATTACTTTCAAAGTTAAAATCAGTCGGTCTATGGTCTTGTCTCATGTTCTTAGGTGCTGGTTCTGGTCTTCTAGAACCAAATTTCATGTTACTCATCTTGTGCCTCAAGTGATTTGCTCGGTTGTGTGGAAGGCTAGAAATGCTTACACGCATAAAGGGATCTCTTTAAGTGTTTCTTGGGCCATTGACTATATTATAAATGTTGTTAGAAATGCTGATATTAATGGTTATCTTAGTTACAAGCATTGGTCTAATGTTAGAGAGGCTGGTGTGAGCTTGGGCTGTAGATCTAGTGTCAAAAGAAGTGTGCCTCAATACCTTAGATGGATTTCTCCTATTTAGCCTCGTTTAAAATTGAATGTTGATGCTTCCTGTGCTAGCAATGGTGAGGCTGCATCAGGCCTGATTTTTAGAAACAGTGATGGTGATATTTTGCAAGCTTATGGTAATTTGTTAGGTAAAATGTCTCATCTTCAAGCTGAAACTGTTGCTATGTTTCAGGGTCTCTCTACTTGTCGTATGAATAACTGGTTATCCATAGATGTAGAGTCTGATTCCCTTATTCTTATTAATCAGCTTGCTAGTAGTGCCACTTCTGTGTTTGAGGACCCTAATCTCTCTTTGTGTCGCAATCTTATAGATGAAAACATGTGTTTTCAGCACATTTCAAGGGTCCAGAATCAAGCTGCCGATTGGCTAGTCAAATGGACCCTGAAATGCAAGCAAAAACTAAGTTTTCAGCAGCATAATGCTCCTTCTGATTTGATTGCTCTTGCTTTTCTTGAAAGCTTGAGCTTAGGCTATATTGTCTAGTAAGTATGGATGCTGCTGTAGTTTGTCTTGTTTTGCAGGATTGGTGCTGTGGTGTTGATGCTTTGTGCTTGGCAATGAGGAGAGCTCGATGGTATGATGGTGGAATGGGTGGAAATTAAAGAGTTTGGTGTATTAAGGAGGATGGAGTTACGGTCATTAATGTCGATGGTGTTGTGGTGCTGTGATGTATAGGCTGGAGTATGCATTAAAGTGGCTGTTACTTTGGAGTTATGTCTTAGGAGCTATCCCTTGGGTGCTGACCCTTGGGCTTTCTTCTCCAATTTTGGTTTCTTTGTTTGGAAGGAAGCTTGGGCGCCAACTTTTGTATTTTGGTTGTTTTGGACTTAATCTTTGGTCCTCTTATTTGTAAAACATTTCAGTTCATTAATGAAGTTTGGTTTTTGATTAAAAATAAAAAAATAAAAAAAATCCAATAATTTGTTGGCGACATATCGCCTATGGATCCGGGCCCTCGTGTATTTCTTTCTCGACGATCGCACACACACCCGTCTAGACTCTCTCTAGACCGAACTGCATACTGGAATGAAATGGCAAACCAGCCCTAATAATCGTCCGGTTCATTTCATGAAGCCTCCTTGGATTCTACCGGTGAGTTCATATGACTGTATATCCTATAGCTAATATAATCTCTCTCCCTCTCTGATATGTTAAGTTCGGGTCTTTGCAGGCGAGATATTCCAATTCCGATTTTGATATTACAAACCCGTATTAGCTGTGTGTATTCTGTTTCGGGTTTGCTTACACCTCCGATTTTATCGTTGCTATATTCGTCTTGTATGTTTGGTATATATCTGTTTCTGGAATATGGAAACGAGCGATGGTGGTTTAGTTTGTTATTCTTCATTTTTCCCCCTCTTCCGTGCTCGCTTATCTCTCTAGGTTTGAAGATCATAAGATTTGTAGACATTTAAAAAAAAAATTATATATATTGCGTATGATTTTTGTATATTAGGTGTTCGATGAAATGTCTGAATCAATTAGTCCCATCGTGTTTATCTTTTTTTCACATGATTGGTTTTCTTTCCTTTTTAAAGATAATTCTCATGTGTTTCTCCTTTGTCTGTGGATTTTCTTGTCGTTCATATTATCTCTTGTCATGTCGTGAATAATGATTGTTTTCATTGTATTGATGACAGTGATCATATTGAATTTTTTTTTTTATTCTCATTTATAATTGATAAACCCTAATTGATAGTTTTGTTTAGTTTAGTTTCTAATTATGTAAAGTTGTTTTATTCCTTTCGATTTCAGCTTGCATAAAGTTCACATTTTTGGTTTCAACGGAGAGGTTAAAATATGGATGTCTCCGAGGTTGAAGAAAACTTGTTTGCAGCTAGTGATGCTAAGGTATGGAATGCGATTTCGAACTAATTGAATGTAAATGATGAAAAAGTTGATTCATTCCATGTAATTTATCTGTTTATTAGAATTTGAAGTAGTATCGTTAAAGAACTGAAATTTAACTTGAGAAACCGGAGTACCTTCAAAATAAGTTTCGGTTGTTTTACTTGTAAATGTTTATTGGAAGATATTGAAAGTGTGATTTCTTTTGTTTAGGATTGTTAACTGTTGTAAGTCATAGGTGCTAATGTGTTTATTTAGGTTATGGTGGTAGGGGTTGCCTGCTAATCTGTTTATTTAGAAGAATTTTTCTCTTTCGGTTTAAGCTCCATTTCGATTTCAAGATGCCTTTAAGTCTAAGCAAGCTGCAAGACAAAAGAATTTAAAATGAAACTTCCTAGATTTAATTTCTCTGCTCTGTGTTGTTTCCAAGATCCAAACAGTGTTAAAATTTCTAGATGGTATATGAAGGGTATGTTTGGTGTCATTAGAGTTTTTGACTTTGCATCTAGAACTATTGCTTGGTTGATCGGACTTTTCAGCTTTAATAAATAAACAAAGTTTTTAAGCTTACAAGACCAGAAGGCCAAAAAAGCTAAAAGAGAAAAAAAGTTTTTTGTCCTTTTTAAATTGGCTTATTTTCTTGCGGAACTCTATTGTACCCTATACATATTACTGTCATCAGAAAGACGTTTATAATTGCCGGTTTCACTAAAATACTTTCATTTTTAACGCAATAAAATTCCCTATTATATATCCACCATACAACATGCACCTTTTTCTAAAGCTAACTTGTTTACATGCTCATTTTATCTGGTTTTAGCATAAACTGGGCAACAAACAATCCTTATTATATTTAACTTTATGGTGGTTGACTTTGAAACAAAATTAGGGATGCCATGTGTTGTGTTTGTTGCAAGATGTCGCAAATCATGTCTTTCCTTACAAACTCTTTTTTTTTTCTCTTGGGCTGCTTATAATGAATGGTCGCTCAGCTACATGGAGAAATGTGCAAGACACTCTCTAATATATACTACAAAGTCATGTCAATTTTCCCGTCTTTAGAAGACGCACGACCGAGAAGTAAATCCGGCATTCAGGCCTTATGTTCATTGCATATAGCACTCGAGAAGGCCAAGAACATTCTTCAGCACTGCTCCGAAAGTAGTAAGCTTTACTTGGTACAAATATTTTCTTCTTTGCATTATCAAATTTATTTCAAAGTTCATTCTTATTTTATCTCATAGTTTACTACTTTGCTTCTTACTTTCTGAAATTTACTATTACTTTTCTTTATATGCATTTTTTTTTTGTAGGCTATAACGGGGGATTCTGTTGTATTGAAATTCGAGAGGGCGAAATCTGCACTTATAGATAGTCTAAGGCGGGTTGAAGATATTGTTCCGCAATCAATAGGATGTCAGGTGATTATTACTATGTTAACATTCAATTTTGAGTTTCTCTGCTCATTACAGAAAGGTACTTCTATAAAGTTTATCCGGATGAAACAAATAATAAGTTTCTAGGGACTTAATGAGCCTTGTTGCACTCCGCTAGCTCTATCGGCCCATATCGTTCAACTTTTTTAGCATTTCAGATAGTAACAGTATATTAATAAACACTTGTTATCCAAAACTACATGCCTATGTTATAATTTAAACTGACAGTGGGTGCATCCGTAGTCAACTAAAGCTGACTACGAACAAGCTCTTCGAGTTATAGCGGAGCTTCGAGCCTGACATATAGTTCAAATTCCATATTGAGCTCGAGGCTGAAATTCGAGCTCCGCTCGGGAAACGTATAGTATAAGTAAGTTGCGGGTATGCCTGAACCTGTTTTTGATATCCCTAGTTGCATTTTGCTTTTTTTAACATTTACAAAGTTGCTACTTAACCAAACCAAATAACCCTTTATTTCATCAATGCCATTAACTATTTAATTTTTTTTTTAAATCTTAAAAATTTAATAATTAAAATTCAAAAATTCAAAACAAAAAAATCAATAAATTGGAGGAGTGTTCTCTTCCTCTTCCTCTTTTCTCGGGGGGAGTGAGAAGAAGCACTTTTTTTTTTTTTACGATTTTCTTTTTTATTTTGATTTATTTTGGTTAAAGGTTAATTAATCATTCGTGGCCGGGATAGCAATTTTCGTAACTTGGGATAGCAAAGAATGGCCACGGTTATGGCAGGATCCTATAAGTTATTTAGACCAAATACTTTTGGGGCTTATAATATTTTTAGGTTTTGACATAAAATTTCAAAGTTTCAAACCAAGTCATGTTAAATTTAGTTAACTCATATGCAGGTCATTAATTTTCCTTTACTCTGAAATATAATTCTAAGAAGCTCAAGCTGAGCTTCGGGTATTCAATTTTTTTTCCCACCCAACCATCAAGATAAAATTTCGAGTTCGTGCCTCTTGGTATTCGACTGGACTCGATTCCAGCACTAGCTGCAACTGGGGTTCACGGTTGCATACTTGGATACAATAAGTTTTTACATTTTCATTACACCTGACACTTATCTGTATATATATATCCCCATGCAGGTTTTGGAGATTGTGACTGAACTAGATAATACAGTATTCTCACTCGATCCATTAGAGAAGGAAGCTGGAGATCGAGTTATTGCTCTACTGCAACAAGGAAAAGAGTTCGACAACTCCAATGATAATAACACTGAACTCGAAGCTTTTCACCTGGCTGCTACTACTCTAGGCATTACTTCTTCCAGATCAGCATTAGCAGAACGAAGGATCTTAAGAAAACTCGTGGAAAAAGCCCGAATCGAGGAAGATAAACGGAAAGAATCAATTGTGGCGTATCTTTTACATCTTATGAGAAAATACGCTAAGTTATTCCGAACTGAGGTTACAGAAGAAAATGATTCACAGAGTTCGGGCCCTTGTTCACCCCTTGTTCATAGTTATAGCGATGAAGGAAATGATCATGTTTTTGGCCGGCAAGTTACGAAAATAATGTCATTTAACTTTAAATCGAGTAATCGAAGATTGGAACAGAACCCTGTTCCACCAGAAGAACTAAGGTGTCCAATATCGTTACAGCTTATGTATGATCCGGTTATTATTTCTTCTGGACAGACTTATGAACGAATCTGCATTGAGAAATGGTTTAGTGATGGACATAACACCTGCCCGAAAACTCAACAACAGCTTCCTCATCTTTGTCTGACTCCGAATTATTCCGTTAAAGGTCTAATTGCTACCTGGTGTGAACAAAATGGGGTTCCGGTCCCTAGTAGCCCACCAGAATCGCTCGACCTCAACTACTATCGCCTAGTTTTGTCTGAAACCGAATCTGATAATTCTAAAACAATTGATGATAGCATTGGCTCGTGTAAGATAGAGAGTGTAACAGCGGTTCCTTTTGAGGAAAGTGGTACTATAGAAGAAGAAGACAAGCAACAAGAGTATACGTCGACAAAGCAGGAATCGTCGGATATCGATTTACTGGAACGATATCAGGAGTTCTTGACTTGTTTGGACGGAGAAGATATGATAAGGGGGTGTAACGTTGTAGAAAAAATAAGGCTTTTGCTTAAGGACGATGATGAGGCTCGGATTTTTATGGGTGCCAATGGATTTGTTGGGGGTTTATTGCGGTTTTTAGAATCAGCTGTACGTGAAAATAATGCAATGGCTCAGGAAATGGGAGCTATGGCTTTGTTTAACTTAGCTGTGAACAATAACAGGTTTGTGTGTTTTCACAATTTTAATTATTAAACATTAAAAGCAGGCCCTTTGGTTATTAGGGTTCGACCAACTTTTATTTGTTAGGCTGAGCTCGAGCTTCGCTTAGTTTTTGAGAATCTGAGCTTCGCTTTGGTGAGGAAAAAAGTGGAGTCAGGAGTTTTTTATCGGACCAATATGTCAAAGTCTCCTTCAAACCCTAAGATATAAGCTTCTTTATATTGCAATGTTGGGCTTGTGGGCCTAATGAGCTTGTGGGCTTGTTGGGCCTGTGGGCCTAATGAGCTTGTGGGCTTGTTGGGCCTGTTGGCCCTTTGAGACCAGTTAGACTAGATAATTAGTCCATAGGTTTGACTCGCGGGTCGAATAAATTCTACCCTCACCAGGCTTGAAATCCCAACTCGAGCCACCCTCACCAGGCTTGAAATCCCAACTCGAGCCAAACTCCCTAAAGTGAACTGAATTGGAGCCTGGTGTATTCAACAAAATATATTGAGGATTTTAAATATTTTATATTAAATAAAATACAACATATATCATATATTGATTTTATCCAAGCTGAAACCTACACGGATTCCGAGCTCAGAAATTATCAAAGCGTGCTGAGCTTTTAGCTATCTTATGTTCGGATAGAGCTTGGCTCAAATAATTTTAAGTATCCTAGCTTGTTATGAGCTCAGCCAAATTTATGATTAGAATTGAATTAAACCCAAATTCGAGCCGATCTTGTGTATCCAAAAAAGTTATGAAGATTTTTAATAGTTTTCTATTAAAATAACATTAGATTTTATCATATTTGAAATACTGGTTTATTTTTATTTTATTCGAATTGTCTAGGAACAAAGAATTGATGCTGGCTTCTGGTGTTATTCCTCTACTGGAAGAGATGATCTCAAACTCCCACTCTCACGAATCAGCAACAGCACTTTACCTAAACCTCTCCTGCCTCCAAGAAGCAAAACCCATTATCGGAGTAAGCAAAGCGGTCCCTTTCCTAATCGAAATGCTTCAAGTCAATACTCTATCTCAATGCAAACTCGATGCCCTCCACGCCCTCTATAACCTCTCAACCGTCCCTTCCAATATCAGTAATCTCCTCGATTGTGGCATTGTTACTGCTCTCGAATCCCTTGCGATTTCAGACAACAACTTATGGACGGATAAATCTTTAGCCGTATTGCTAAACTTGACATTAAACCAGTCAGGTAAAGAAAAAATGGTGGCGGCACCTACGCTTATAGGAAGTTTAGCAACATTGCTCGATACTGGTGAGCGGCTCCAACAAGAACAAGCTGTTTCTTGTCTATTCCGGCTGTGTAGTGGGAACGAGAAATGTAGCGAGATGGTTTTGCAAGAAGGAGTAGTTCCGTCATTAGTGTCGATTTCAGTGAATGGAACTGTAAGAGGGAGAGATAAAGCACAAAAACTTCTGATGTTGTTTAGAGAACAACGTCAACGTGAACAAGTACAGCGTATCCACCTGTTTTCACCAAATGCAAATGGTGATACTGATGGTAACACCATGCAGGAGACGACAGACACGGGTTTGGAATCGCAACCACAATCCTTGAATAAATCAATATCGACACGGAAAATAGGTAGAGCCTTTAGTCACTTGTGGAAGAGTAAGAGTTACTCGGTTTATCATTGGTGAAGTAGTTTTTTTGTTTTGTAAAGTTTAGTCTTCTCCGTTTGTCTCTCTTTCCCGGGTTGGGTTTTTTTGGTGAGAGTTATAAAACATGTGTACAGGCCATTTGTAATCCACGGATTATGTTAATATCTGTAACATGTTTGTATTAATCGCAGTTATCTTAGGTGTTCGTACTTATAAAGAAGTTATATTAATTTTGTATCGTAAATAATATTTACAAAAAGGGATGATTAAAGCCAAAATCAATGTATAGACACTTAGTTTCGTGGCATACATTAAAAATTTGTTGCAATAAAACAATGGGAATTACTAAAAAAAGAATCTAGTAGTATTTTTAGGCTCTTTTACGTTTATAAAATTGTTATTCATACAAATTTATAAATTATATTTAAGAATGGCTAAATAACGGACATGAAACATAAATAAATAGAATTTTTTATAATTTTTTTAATTAATAGAACATAAATAAGTAGAGTAAATAGAATTTTAAAAATTTTAAAAGTTTTTTTTATTGAATGTCAATTTTGTAAATATTAAAAAATATGAACATAAATAAATAGAGTAAATAAAATTTTAAAAGTTTTAAAAGTTCTTTTATTGAATGTCAATTTTGTAAATATTGAAAAATATAAAAATCCCGCATACTCTCATGATATTCTGAGAGTTGTTCAGGAAATCCTGAGTTGCAAACAAGTCTCATGATATCGTGAGAGTTGTTCAGGAAATCCTGAGTTGCAAACAATTCTCATGATATCCTAAGAGTTGTTTAAGAAATCCTGAGTTGCAAACAATTCTCATGATATCATGAGAGTTGTCCAGGAAATCCTGAGAGCTGCAAACAATTCTCATGATATCCTGAGAGTTGTTCAGGAAATCCTGAGTTGCAAACAACTCTCATGATGTCCTGAGAGTTGTTCGGGAAATCCTGAGAGTTGCAAACAATTCTCATGATATCCTTAGAGTTGTTCAGGAAATCCTGAGTTGCAAACAACTCTCATGATGTCCTGAGAGTTGTTCAAGAAATCCTGAGTTGCAAACAACTCTAAGGATATCCTGAGAATTGTTCAGGAAGTCCTGAGTTGCAGACAACTCTCAGGATATCCTGAGAATTGTTCAAGAAATCCTGAGAGTTGTTCAGGAAATCCTGAGGTGCAAACAATTCTCATGATATCATGAGAATTGCAAACACCTCGAGGTAGCTGCGGGTATATATGGTCGGGGGTATTTTTGTCCAAATTTCAATTCGAGGTACCAAGTTACACTATCCAAAAAGTGGGTACCACTGGGTAATTAAATAGTTGAGAAGGTATTTACTGGTGCGTTTCTCAATATACAATTTTTTTCGGAGGGAACCCGCAGCCGCTACTCAGAGTGGAATGAGTGCGCACAGGGTAAACCCTCAATCTGATGCGATAGCCTGCAAACCAATGCCAGAAGGTAAACCACACAAGGTATCTGATGCGATAGCCTGCAAACCAACGCCAGAAGGTAAACCACACAAGGTGACAGGCTCAGTCGAGAAAGCGTATGTAGAGGGACTCGAACTCATGACCTTTGGTCACAAACATGTCATACTCAACCAACTCGGCTACCCCATTGGGGGCTTCTCAATATACAATCTGTTATTATTGTTGAAATTAAGATCACTTAAATCTAATTTCAAATATTTTTATGTTCAATTTTTTATTTCCACATTAATATTACATTATTAAATTAACTTTTATCATTATTATAAAATCTAACTTTGTTGGTGAAGCTAATTTTATATTTTTATTAAGTCTATTTATTTAAAAACATTAACTAAATAAATAAATAGAGAAAAGAAATTAAGATATCACCCGTTAAATATTAACTCACCAAGACAACAATAATCTAGTGGTTTTTCCAAATGAAGAAAAAAATTTAAACTCAATTTCATCTCTCAACAAAAACAGTGTCTCTGGAGTTAATGGCTTCAACTCCAAGTTTTACCAAACTTTTCGGTCAATCATAAAAAAAAAGTATCTATGTGAAGCTATAATGGGTTATTTTAATGGACACATAGGCCAAGTTGGATTTATGCCACAACAATATGTTTAGTATAAAAAAAATTCTCTAATAAGTGACAAGATTATAGACCAATTAGTCTTTGCATAGTTTTCAATAAAAATATCTCAAAGATAATTAATAATTGGTTGACCAACATCCTACCAATTATAATATCAATAGAACGTGGAAGATTTGTAGAAAACATAAAAATAAATTAAAATGCTTTAATAACTCAAAAACTAGTTCGTTAAGTTAACAAACACATTAGAGGTGGAAACATTATACTAAAATTGGATACGGCCAGAGCATTTGATAAAATCTCTTTCAATTTGTATTTTTAGTAATGGAATGCTTTGGTTTCACTAATAAATTCATAGAGTTAATTAAAAAATAGATTGACTTAGTTAATATCTTTATTCTTATTAATGAATCTTCATATGGGTACTTCAAATCCAGCAATGGTGTAAGACGGGGTGATCATTTATCACCCAACCTTTTCATCATTGTTGAAGAACACTTTTTAAGAGGCTTTAAAAAACTCTTTATTGCCAACAAATCAACGTATTTTTCATAAAAAGGAACCATCAACATCACATGTCTCGCATATGCAGATGATGCGATCATTTTCATAAATGTTTCAACAAACAATGTCAAGAAAACTTATAATTTTCTTGACCACTACCAAGGAATTTCTAGTCAGCTAATAAATAAACACAAAACAATCTTTATATCATCTAAAAAATAAGCAGAAAGAGAATTTAATCCATTAACATACCTCTGGCTTTAATAATAATTATCTTCCATTTATGTATTTAAGTATCAACATACATAAAAGTAATAAAATCAGATACTTAGATGACTGGGTAACTAAGATAAGAACCAAAATCAAAATCATAGAATGGAATGGGTAGTAAATCCCTCTCATTTAGAGGCAGATTGATATTGGTTCAATTTATTCTCTTAGAAATCCGTGTATTCTAGATGCAAAATTGTTATATCCCTAAAGCTGTAATTTAGAGTATCAACCTTTTAATGAAATTTTTTATATCATTTTGTCCAATTGGTCATCAATATGTAAACCATTTGATGAAGAGGGGTTGAACTTAAGAAACTTAAATGACACCCAACAAACATTCATATGCAAGCTCTGGATGAATATCAGAGAAAATAAAACTTTGTGGTCTAAGTTAATGCACTCGATACACTGCTTATAATCTCACCATCTCCAAACAAACATTAAACCAACAGATTTTAAAACTTGAAAGAAAATAATCAAAGTTAGAGAAACTACTGAACAATATATTTTCTAGAAAATAGGAAAAGGTCATATAGATTTTTGGCTTGAAAAGTGGAACAATTCCCATCATTTTCTTACCATATCTTACAACGAAAACAATTTATTGTTCAAAAGGGATAGGGTCTCTAATTTCTGGTCTAATACTCTTAGGACATTGACAAACTTAAAAATCGTGTGCTTCCCTCTAATATATATATATAATAACTAGACTAAACATCAATAATTTTATTGAAGATACACTACTATCGAACGTATCTTCTGATGGTTCTTTCTCATTTAAAAAAAATGCTAATTTATTTTATGGAGACTTTTTAAGGATACATTTCAGTTGATTCAATAATGCAAAAGAAAAATTTCTCATTGGCATCAAAATTCCAGCACTGTAACAATATTGAATCTATTTCTCACATATTTGTCTTTTGCCAATTATCCTCGGAAGTATGGAGACACTTTGAATGATTATTTGGCATTCTAATTGGCCAACCCATGTCTTTAAACCATATAATATATTGTTGGTCCATGTCAACAAACAAAACTACTCACATTAGATCCATTATTTCATTAATTATCTGCTTGCCCATTTGGTCAGCTGGAAATAATTTAAAATATAAAGGTAAATACAGTTCCTCTAAAACTTTAATGGACAAAATAATACATACTCTTATGAGCCTAGATAGTGCTAACCTATTTAATCATAAACATTGGTATGAAGATCTTCAAACAGCAAAAGAACTTGGTTGTTTCAACCACCTATCAATTCCTAAACCATCAATCTTTATCAAATTGATCCCTCATTCTAGAAACATATTAAAACTAAATTTTGATGGATCTTGTTAATTCATGCAGAATCAAGCAATGGAATAATAATAAGAAATCATCTTGGAGTCCTAATTAAAGTTATAGGTCATTCTTATGGAAAAACTCATATATTATAGTAGAAACCAAAGCACTGTTAGATGGACTAACTTTAGGTCACACAAACAACTTCACTCAAGTTGATATAGAATCAGGTTCTATGTTATTAATAGAAACTACAAGCTCAAGAAAATGTCTATGGTATCTCTCACCACTATAAGACTGTTATAAAAAATTAATAAAACCACAAATGGCTCTAAAACATATATATCGTGAACATAATTTGGATGCTGATTTGGTCTCCAAATGGGTCACTCAAACCAAAACCATTTATGACATTTATTTAAGACATACTCCAGCAAATCTTAAGGCAATCATAATACTAGAATGACTAAACGTAGGTACTTAAGGCTTACAAAATGATACAATATGTTGATGGATACTTTTAGTTCAGATTTATATCAAAATGACTAACTTTTCTCTAATAGGAGCAATCCTGATAATATATTTGTTATATTATGCAGGTGCATACATGTATATCAAGGCAAACATCTCAACACACAATTAATGGATTGTAGATTAAGAATGGAGCACAACAAACGAGGAAGAAAATATAGATAGTTAAGGCTAAAATCAACATTACAGTTCATAAATGTAAACTAAATTGAAACAAACATTTTGTCTTAAGTTGTAAATATGCTGACTTAGTTTCATCAATAAAATTAAGTGATTTGTTAATATATATATATATATAATTGTTCACGTTTTTTATAATTAAGTGGAATGTTTTATTTAGGACTACATTTTATTTGTAGATTTAGCTTGTTGGATTTTTCACATAATGTTTTTAAAAATTTGCCCACCACTTAAAAATTCAAATCTAACTTTTTATCTTTAAAAATAATTAAAAACAATATAATTCTTAATCACTAAAAATAAAAAAAATTATTAGGTGAGGCAGAACAGGATACTTGTGACAAGCTAAACTCTTGGGCTTTGGAGAAGTGGGGCAATGCTTTTCACAACTGCTTCAAATCTGGAAACCTTGTGAGGTCTCACCTGTGGAACACCATAGGAAGAAGAGATCTCTCCTGGGAAGAGTTAAATACCTCTCCCCCCTCAGATGTGATCCTAAGTAGGATAGATGCCCAACTATACATGCTTTCCAGGGCCAAAGCCTCTAGTAAGATGAAAAACAAAAAGAAGAAGAAGAAGAAGAAGGACACATCAGACCCACCTCAAACGACTACTTAAGAGACCGGTTTGGAGAACCAATGAGGTATTAAAGTTGTTTTGTTGGAAGCAGTTGAAGTTACTGCAAAGGAAGCTAGTGGGTCAAACAACCAACCGAAGGCTCCGAAGAAGGACAAAAAACGTAAGACCAGCAGTGATGTGAAAGCTGCCAAGAAAAAGAAAGTCACTATGGGAGCAGAGATAATCCTTCGCCCTCATGAAGTCCTTCCCCCAGCTCATACCGATTCTACCTTACAGGAGGAAATTCCAACTGACCTCCATTCCGGACAGGTTGCTGGTAATGGTAACAATGAGGTAGATCTTGATGTCTTTTAAAACATCAATATGTATTTCACTGACTTAGAGAAAGATGACTTCGCGGGGCCTTACCGTCCTCCCAGTTCTTCCAATGTGGTGACTCATAATGGGGAGACCTATGCAATATTCGGGGAGCAAGATACTTTGAGACATGCCCTCTTAGGCTATATCCGATCAGTACTTGACCTGGAGAGACAGGTAAGGGTTCAAACTGGTACCATAAATTTCCTAACCACAGATAAACAAAACTTGTCGAATGCTCTTCTCAGTGCTCAGCAAAGCATAGATTTATTGAAGAAGGAGAAAGAAGAGTTAGCTACCAAACTTCTCAAGTCAGAAGCAGCCAACAAAGAGCTTCAACCCAAATACTCCAACCCGGAGGCCTCTTCTTCAAAAGACATCACAACTTTGAATGAGAAATTGAAAACGAAAGATAGTACTATCCAGACTTTGTCCGATGATAAAGCTAAGTTGGAGAATATTGTCTACGAGAAGACCAAAGAGAAAGAGGCTGTGGAATGCAACAAGCTCAAGCCATAGCTGCAAGCATAGAGTATGCTAATGGAATATTGTATTCTCTGGAGAAAAAGGATGATGGGATCAAGTCTGATATGGTCCTATTGTTCCATGCGACCTTTCCTAAGAGGACCTTTGGTCCTTTGTAGAAGTATGTAGACTATGATAACATCTTATTCCACACCTTAGCAGATGGTGACAAGCGCAACTATTCTAGTGGAATAGACTCTACTGACGATGATGAAGAAACGAGTGAGAGTTCAAATGTTGGACTCAAAATTCCCCAAAAAGATGGCGGTGAAGAAAAATCTGAAGGGAACAAGCCCTAAGTTTATATTATGTACTTTTTTTGTTTTGAAATATTGAAGTCCTTGGATAGCCAATGCATTTTTTGTATCAGTGATTGGTTTGAGTCCGATCAAATTTCAATTATCACAATTCCTTTTGGTTTAATATTTTGTTTAAATCCTCTATGGATAATGTTTAAATAGTCTTTGATATTTCAGAAGTGTTCAACAAAAGTATCCAACATATCCGACCATATGTGTTTAATAAATGTGATCAAGTGTTAAGCATATCCGATCAACTCAAGAAGTCTTGAGAGTCAGGGTGTTGAATAAGAATTTAATATCCTAATTGAAACAAAATTGCACCAAAATTTTAAAAAAGGCATCATATATTATTGAAAAACCCAGACACCTCATTAAAACTTCCCCGCGCCACCAGGTTAGGAAAGAGTATGCCCCCTAATATTTATATTGATATTTAAAAAGTAAATATTTATAAAAGAGTTCTATTCTATGTATAACCTGAGATGCTCAACATTCCATGGGTGCTTTAGAGCTCTCCCTTCTTTGTTCAGGAGCCTATATGTTCCTAGTTTAACCTTTTCATAGACCATATAAGCGCCTTCCCAGTTCGGGGCCAACTTACCAAACTGCTTTTCCTTGGTGTGTAAAAAATAGTTTCCTAACACTTTTTCCACTGTTTGAAAGTTCCTTCTTTTAACTTTGGAAGCAAATTTGTTCCTCATCAAGCCTTGGTAGTGCGTTGTTCTCAGATGTGCTTTAACCATTTTTTCTTCTATTAAGTCCAACTGATTCCTAACTGCTACATCGTTATCCTATTCAGAATAGTTTTGGACTTTGTGTGATGGTAAAGTAGCTTCTATGGGAGAAATTACATCCATCCCATATACCAAAGCAAAAGTAGACTCTTGTGTGGAAGCCCGATGAGTAGTTCAATATGCCCACAATACTTCTTGTAAATAAGCCACTTTCCTGCAGCTCCTTCCAAATTCTTCTTTAATCCAGACAAGATAGTTTCATTTGCAACCTCAACCTGGCCTTTTGCTTGAGGTTGGAAATGAGAAGAAAAAAAATGTTGAATTCCTCTAGAGGTACAAAAGGATTCCATGTCTTTATTATCAAATTGTGGCCCATTGTTTGTAGTAATCTTATGGGGAACCCCAACTCTACAACATATGTTAGATAATATAAATTTAATAATTGTCTTTGAAGTGGTTCCAGCCAAATGAGTTTCCTCTATCCACTTAGAGAAATAATTAATAATGACTATTGATGATGAAAAAATATCAAGAACGGAAAGACCGACAAGAAAATACCCTCACTCAAACCCTAGCAAAAATGATCTCTCTCCTATAAGAAAAGATTAGTTAGCTTATATAGCAATTCTTGTGGGATTTTTGGCCTATTGAGCCATTGGACTTAAACAATTGGTCCATTAGAGGCTAATTCATCCCACACACTTACTAAGTAAAAATATATTTACTTCTTATTGCAAAGTACATATTGGTTAAATATTCCAAAAATCTGACTTGCGAATCGTGTAAATTCTTCCCTCATCAGTAGCCCCCCTAGTCCTTGCGAATAATTTTAAGGAAGGACTAGTTTTGTCACTACTTCAGATTTTACTTGTTCCTTATTTGTAGCCCCCCAATCGTTGTGAAGAATTCTGAGAGATGAGTAATTTTGGCGTTGCTTCAAATGTTACCTGTGAAAACATAAAATGTCTTGGCCAACAGATGTAGACCAACAGATGTAGGAAATGTAGACCAACAAATGTTAGAAGATCCATCAGATCCAAAATAATAAATTTTGAGTGTTAACCAACTAATGTTGGAAGATCCTTCGGATCCAAAATAACAAATCTCATATGTTGACCAACTAATAGTTGGAAGATCATTTTGATCCAAAATAATGAACTTCGAATGTTGACCAATTAAAATTGGAAGATCCATTAGATCCAAAATAATAATGAATTTTAATTGTTGACCAACTACTGTTGGAAGATCCTTCGGATCCAAAATATAATGAATTTCAAGTGTTGACCAACTAGTGTTGGAAGATCCCTCGGATCCAAAATAATAATGTTGACCAATGAAAATTGGAAGATCTCTTAGATCCAAAATAATAATGAATTTCAAATGTTGACCAACTAGTGTTGAAAGATCCCTCGGATCCAAAATAATAATGAATTTCAAGTGTTGACCAATTAGTGTTGGAAGATCCCTCGGATCCAAAATAATAATGAATTTCAAATGTTCAAGCTTGGAACATCCCTTAGATCCAAAATAATAATGAATTTCAAATGTTCAAGGAGGGAAAACCCCAACTAAAAGTTACAAAATATAAGAGAAAATATAAACTATTAGTTTTATAATAAATGAGCCGTAGTCAACGGCTTAGCACCTTAAAAACTCTTTATCTAATAACCAAGTAAAGTTTATTTTGATTAGAATTGTTTCATGTTCCTAAATTTTAAAAACTGAGAATTTTAACGCCCAAAGAATAACATGCCAACTTTCAGAGAAGGAAGTACTATTTTATTACGAATTATGCGCACAACGATATACCTGCAAGTTTACTCTGGCCGAGTCACCAAAGCATACACCACCAGCGATACCTTCTTCAATACCAGTTTCCACATGCAGATTCTCAACATTGGTTATTGGGGTCCGCCTGCCTTGACCTAGAATTGTCCTAAAAAGCGAAGTTTTACCAGCACCCTCAAGGCCAAGAAGTCGCACCCTACGAGTTCGAACATGGACTTCCTTGGACACAGTTGTAAAATCAATGGTGAAGAACACGCATAAACCACTTAAGCTTTCAGGGCATACAAAACTTTCACGTTGAAATATTCCTAGATTATGTTCTTTTTGTACGTTTGTGGAGTTTGAACCAATAGAAGAAAACATAGGCATCAGAGAATCTGCAACAATCTGATGCACATGAGGTCTCCTCAATGGAGCTCCAACTTGTATCCGTATTTTCTGCAATTCGGGATGTTCCCCGTATTTTTGAAAAGGTGGCACCGAAGGAAATGATTCGACGGTTGTTGAACAACAGTTCCCATTCACGCGAGCATGAACCAACGTACATAAGTGCAATCCAAAACAAGTTATATCAACCTTCAAAGGTTCCGACCTTTTGTCACCAGGAGTGTCATTCCAGCCTAGAGGAACAATTGAAGTAGCTGTACGGATAACTGGCAACTCAACAATATGCCCAAGCTCTACAGTACCAGCAACTGCAAGCCCGAGCTGTTGTTGTAGATATGGAAAAGTCTGCTCCATTCATGAAAATGCAGATGTCATCTTGAAGTACTCTGCTCCTGAAAGTGGTTCCACAGAAGAATTTTCCAGCAGGTAGAGCTGTCCAAAAGGTACATATGAAGGTAAATAAGGCACTCTTTGACATCTTCTTCCTTTGTCACTGGTAATATTGCTGCTTTCCACTCTTAAGTTTCCAGTTCCAGTTGCAGAAGCGGCTCCCTTGTCCACATCAGGAAAAGCTTTCAAAGTAACACCATGAGTACCTTCTTGTATTTCTAGAGTCGGTGGTTCGATATCCACATCCTCAATCGAAGATGCCACCACAGGTCATTAGCAGAAGGTATTTCTACTTGACCTCAAAAACTATTATGAGAGCTTGAAGCAGAATATGCTTCTTTCCTGCTGAAACTAATGGCTGTATATATTGTTATTCTTTGGATTTTTATAGAAAAAGCCACCATGAGACCAATCACGGCCTCTAAGAGCATATAAAACGAGCCAATCCTCTTCACAAGCCCATTGAACAAGCATTGCAAGAGTAATACTCTTCCCACTGCTAACAGGACCATCCAAGGCAATCTGTTTCCTAACCTTAGCGGCTTTGTTGCTACCTGACCACATAAGAGGATCAACAATGCGCCTAAAATTATCGCGCAGATCCAAGAAGCTCTGTCTTACTAGTAAAGCCGGTCTCATGGACTCTTTGAACTCCGTTTCCATACTTGCAGGCAATCCTTCGGGCAAAACAGCTCTCAGATCTTTCTCATTGAACTTGAGGTAGTAGCAAGTGTCTTTGCGGGAAAGATGGGATAGAGAGGGAGTGGAAGTGAACAGAGGATGGCGTTTCGGTCCGATATCCAAAGACGGATCCTTCGCGTCCTCGACGAGGCGTTTAGCTCAAGCAGCTTCGTAATCATCGGCACCGGCATCGAGGCCGTCTTCAGTGGCGGAGGAGGCTCCGGCGGAGGAATCAAAAGTTTTGGATTTAGGTTTCTTGTGATCCTTCTTCTTGGTATCATTCTTGTTGGGCTTAGATGACGATTTCCCTGACTTGGAAGAGTAACACTGCCATTGATGTTGAGTAATCGGTAGCTGGGCTGCTGTTGAAGGAGACAAATCGATTGTCGTCTTCGTTTTGGAGGTCATGAGTACGGCTTCTGGTTATGGACCTCCACATTTCTGCTGGTTTCCTTCTCCGTGCTGCCTGACATACTCCATTATTATTGCATCTGCACATATGTCCCAATGGTTATACCAAACTACATTTTACCCGGTGGGCGAGGGTTCGAATCCCAGGTTGAGATTCTGCAACTAAAACACCAGCATAACAAGAATGAGATATTATCTTCCTGCAACCTCTCATTTTAATTCCTTTTCTCCACTCAATGAGAAACAAGTAGACACAGAGAACAAATCATATTTGACCATATCATAAGTGCAATGTTTCTTAGATCAAAATGAAGCAAAAAGATTGAAACCATCCATGTGACAAACACGAACACGTGAAATCACAAGAGCCACTATAAAAAATAGTAATAAATAAGAATTCCAAGACTATACTCCATCACCGAACCTGTACAATGATAATCTTTCCAATAGAAAATTTTCAGAAATCTTTACAAACCCATGAAAATGAATCAACGGCAAAAGAAAAAGATAAACCCATGAAGAATTAATAACATTTCTAATCAGAGAAAGAAGAGACGTGAAACGAACGAGAAAGAAATATACAGCACAAAAGAAATTTAAGATACTAAAAGCGAATCAGATTGTTAAATGTACAGCAATCTATCAAAAAAAAGAGTCGCTATCTAATTACAATTATAGAAAGCGATGATCAAGATGATAGAAAACTGAAATAAAACACAAAACCCATCTCATAAAATCTTACCAGAAAGCAAAACAAATTGAAAGTCGAAGTAAAATCCCAAGCGAATCAAGAACACACGAGCAAGAAATCAATAGGGATTGAATTAAGAAAGAGATTACGTACAGAGGGAGACGAAAGAGAGAGGAGGCAGCAAGAAATATAAAACGCAGAAACCGAAAAAGAGGTACCACCGAAAGGTATATGATGTTTAGAGAGAAAAGTAAAAAATACCCAAAAGCTATAAGAAGTAGAAGGTTGCATAACCGTCATTGTAGTATTTCAACTCAGAAGGTTGCATCACAAGGTTTCTTCTTCGGAACAAAACAACTCCTTTCCCTGATCTTCAACGTTCAACAATGCGGAATTTAATCAACCATCAAGGTAAAACCTTTTCTACCGTCTCTCACCATGTAGTATGCGTAATCGAAATCCATAGCCGCTCGATTCGGTATGAATCTGTCCAAGTTCTCTTTTGAAAGCCTTCTGGTGAGAAAGAGTTGGTCTTGAAGTGGATTTCTAGATCTGGAAATCATGTGTTAAGGACCTGGATCTATATCTATAAAATACAAAGAAAACACAAACACAAGCAGTAATACGAAATTCCAAGAAGATATTAACAATAGATCCTGCAAAATTGTTAGATGAATCAAGAAATATTATAAACAAAGAGAGAATAGCGAGCAGTGGTGTGTCCAAAATTGTTCAGAGTGGCGATGGCCATGGCGAGGAGGCCGATGGAGCTTTGGCTCTCTTGAAGGTGAGTTTGAGTACATAGCAGCGAGTCAGAGGGTAATCCTTTAGGATTCGATTGATAAAAACGATGATCGTAGCGGTTTTGGATATGTTATCCGGGTACCGGTCGAGTTCCCACAGACAGCGCCATTTGATGATAAAAAAATATCAAGAACGGAAAGACCGACAAGAAAATACCCTCACTCAAACCCTAGCAAAAATGATCTCTCTCCTATAAGAAAAGATCAGTTAGCTTATATAGCAATTGTTGTGGGCTTTTGGGCCTATTGAGCCATTGGACTTAAACAATTGGTCCATTAGAGGCTAATTCATCCCACAAACTTACTAAGTAAAAATATATTTACTTCTTATTACAAAGTACATATTGGTTAAATATTCCAAAAATCTGACATGCGAATCGTGCAAATTCTTCCCTCATCAACTATGATTGTTTTACATCCACCAAATGCCATATGAAGAGGCCCAACTGGATCCATACCCAATTTGGCAAAGGGTATTGGTTCAGATATGGACTCCATGGAAACTGCTGGCACATGAACTTCATTCCCATATTTTTGATAATGATCACATTTTTCACCATTTCTTTAGCATCTGCCATTATGGTTGGCTAGGAGTATCCTGCTAACAAGACTCTTCATGTCAAAGCCCTATAGCCACAGTGTGCAGAACCTTCCCCATCATATAGTTCAGATAATACAACTTGGGATTCTTCAAACCCTAAACAACGTAGGAGAGGCCTACTGAAAGACTTTTTGTAAAGAACTTCTCTTAGTATCAAGAAACCGCAAGCCTTGTACTTAATCTTTTTTACCACAGCTTTATCTGGAGGTAATATCCCATCAGAAATGTATTGGAGAAATACATATCTCCAATCTTTGGGTTGAATAACAAGTATGTTCATATTTTCTTCACCCTCTTTCTCCTGATCTGTATGTACAGATGGACATTCTTGTACAATAATCCATGGGTAGGATCCAGAATAGGCTATAGTTGCCAATGATTCTGCAAAAGTGTTTTCCTATCTAGGAATATGCTCATAGCAAATATTTTTAAAGTTTGTTGCCACTTCTTTCAACATAAGCAAATATTTAATCAATTGTTCCTTTTTTGCTTCAGACTTCCATTGAGTATGGTGGATGAGTAATTACGAATCACTCATTAATCGGACTCTCTTAGACCCACATATGAGAGCTAGCTTAAGACCAGTTATGGTTGCTTCATATTCAGACTCATTGTTAGAAGCCCTAAACCCAAAGCATATACCCTGGTACTTTTTATCACCATATGGAGAAGTTAGGAAAATTCCAGCTCCACAACCCATAGTACTTGATCCACCATCAATTTGAACTACCCATTATTTTTAGAACAGTTTCCTAATTCTTGTCTGGAGGGTCTATCAGTATGAAATTCTACCAAGAAATCAGCCACTGATTGGGCTTTAATCGTTGTTCGAGGGGCAAAGCCAATATCGTAATCACCTAACTCCACTGAGCACTTGGTCATTCTGCTTGAAACATCAGTTTTTTTAAGAACATTTTTTAAAAGGAAAGACGTTTGGACAATAATGGAATGAGCTTGAAAGTAAGGTCTCATTTTTCTTGCTGCAATTACTAAGGCCAACGCCAATTTTCAATCTCAAGTATCTTCTTTCAGCATTCAATAGACTCTTACTGATGTAATACACCGTACGAGAGTAATTATCCACCTCATTCACTAGCACAACACTTATTGCATATTCTGACACAATTAGATACGCATAGAGCTTTTCTCCCCGAACAAGTTTGAAAAAGAGTTTTGGGTGATGACAAATGTTTCTTTATTTCAATAAAAGCATGGTCACACTATGGGAACCCGAAGGGCATTACCTTATAACAATAAAGACCTATGCATGTAATGAAAGTAGTATGATCTTGATCATTCAGATCTACTTATATCTGGTTGTACCCTGAGAAAGAATCCATAAAGGATAATGGTTTATTTCCAGACGTGAATCCATTAACTGATCTATCTAAGGAACATGATAAAGATCCTTGGGGCACGCTCTATTGAGGTCATTGAAATCAATGCACATACGCCACTTGCCATTCTTTTTCTTGACCAACACAGGGTTGGTAGTCTACAAAGGGTACTGAGATTCTTTAATGTGACCCATCTTGGTTAACCGATCAACCTCTTGGACAATTACATATGTTTTTTCCTATGAAAAATACATCCTCTTTTGTACAACTGGTGCAACATCACTACAAATTTACAACTTGTGTGAAATAATATCTGCTGGTAGTAATATCACTGTTGCACCATGCAAATACATGTTGATTATTCATTAAAAAGGATAACAACTGGTGCTTCAATTTTGATGCTACTTTATAACCAATCTTATCACTCTTGCCATCTCCGATGGAGTGATTTTCAACATCTTCGATAGTTATTATAACACTAAGAGCCTCCCTTGGATCATCAATCTCGTTTTCCTTAGTAGAAGGCTCAAGTAGCTGCTAATCCTTATTAATTCTGACTGCCCCTAAAGTTTTAGGGGCAAAGGCTGTTGCATAGCATTCCATGGCTATCTTTCGACTGCTCCGGACAACACCTATTTGTCCATGGACAACATCTTTCAAGCATTGGTGGACCGCAGAGGCCACAACATGCATTCTGGAGAGCCAAGACCTCCCAAAAATTTCATTGTACTATGTTGGGAAATTCATCACAACAAACAACACTCTTACCATCTTTTTCAAGGGCCCCTCGCCTAATAATACTTTATCTTTAAACTCCCCGATCACATCTGCAGAACTTCTTACGAAGCCTACAATGGTTCTGTTCGAACATTGAATAATCGTTGGGTTTCTCATTTGTTTGTAGGAGCTTAAAAACAAGATGTTTGTCGAACTTCCAGTGTCAATCAGAATTCAGCGTATATCGTTCCCCCTATTGAAGCCCGTATTACCACCACATCCTTATGAGAACCCTTCAATGTCCCTCAAGTCATCCTCATCAAAAACTAGGAATGGGGATGAAGATTGGCACTGATGGTTAGACATTTCTTCATCTAACTAGGTGGCGAAATTGTGGACATGCCTCTTCCTTGATGAAGTGGAAGGTGCAATCATTGTATCTCCTTCAAAAATAGTTAATGATCCAAAAAAGCTTATCAGTCCAAATACTGTCTTGGTTTTGTCTGTTATTACCCCCACCTGATTTTGATCTGGATCTGGATCTAGATACTCAAATTCTACATCAAATCTTCCAACAATCACCATTGCACCCTCTTCTGTAGATGTCTCAAGATTGTTCGAAGGGCCCGTTCGGAGAGTATTATTTTGCGCATTATTCGGTCTGTTTCCACTTCGTTTTTTAACATAGGCTCCCACCTTGCCCTTCTCAATAAGGTTTTAAACCTCCTGTTTTAATGCTATGCAATCCTGAGTATCATGGCCTATATCAATGTGATATTGACAAAAATGAGTGCTCCGGTTCTCTCCGGGGGCTGCAACGCTGCCAGTTTTCTAAAATGCACCTCATTCTTAGCCTTATCATAAATTGTAGCCACACTCTCCCCCAATTCAGCGAACCACTGAATCTGAACCCAGGGCCCTCTCTTACTTCTTGTTTGTTGGCTCTGAGTTTGGTTGGATTGATTCTGTCTTGACCGATTGGACCCTTGTCCGGTCTCATTTGCCCTATAACCGGATTGGTTAATGGTTGAAGGAGTTGTTTTTGTAGTGGTAGACCTCACTTGACGGTGTACCTTTGTTTTCTTTGTCTTTTCTACATTGATCTATTTCCTACTTGGTTCAATAAACCACCCCAGGTCATAGCCTTCTTCCGAGTCACAGAATCAGCTAAGTTCCATGGATTCAGACCTTGCCTAAGGGAAGCAATTGCAACTTGTTCAAAGCAATCTGCTAGCCCATTCTTTATATTCACAAAACAATCTATGTAATCCTTTAGGGACTCGTTTGGTTCCTGAGCACAATGGATAATGGTGTCCCTATTACCCTTCAATTCTTTACTTTTAACAAATTGCCTCCGGAAGGCAACCCATAACGTATCAAAATTTCTTATACACCCATGAGGGAGACTGTTATACCATTTAAGGGCACTCCCTGTGAAGGTTTGGGAGAAAGACCTACACAAAAGCTTGTCATCGTCGTCAAATTTCATCATAAAGTTCTTGAACTGTTCCAGATGGTTGTCAGGATCTTGACTCCCATCGTATTTCTCTATCTTGAAGCTATCAAACCTTTTAGGAATATGTTTGGAGAGTATTTTTGCGGACAAAGGCGATGGCCTCCAATTATTGTTGCGACTGAAAACGGTATATTCATTAGGGGTTGTAAAAATACCCGGTTTGGACTGAAAGGCAAAGGGATCAATCATCAACTTATCAATATGCTTGTGAGTTGACCTATTACCCTGGTGCCTCTTGAGCCTGCCATGTATGTCCCTCTTTCTTGAATGCTTTTTAGTTAACTTTATTTTCTTTTTAGATCTACCTTCATCACTACTAGAAGATAGTGATTCTTCAAGTTCTGCCTCATTTAATGAGATGCTAGAGGACTCAGATGCAAAACTCTCAACATACTTAGATTTATGTACCTTTTTTTAAAATGAGATGAGTCTTCAAAGATTACTCATTATCTCCAGAATTGTCTGTGTGGTGAAGTACTGATGCTCCAGATTTCTCCTTAATTTCTTTTTCTGCTTCTTTTATTGCTCTCAATGCCTCTATCTCAGTCCCCAATTGGTCTCGCTCTTCGATGGTATATTCATTGTTTACTCTTGCACTTTACACCTCTGGGGGTGGAACATTCTACTCATTCGGATCCATCCGAACTGCTTTGCTCGTTGGTTTTGAATGCAAAATTCAGGCACCGTCGTGCTCCCATTGTGGTCGCCAATTTGGTGTGGTTTATTTATGCCTTAGGGTAATCTCGTAAAGTGTTTAAAAGATGTTTTGGGTATTTTGTGGTGTTTTATGTTTAGTGTGGAAAGTAGAGATATAATTAAGTTGTATACTAGTAATAAATTCTGATTACCCTCATTAATGAAAGTGCTTGGGGTATTTATACTTAATTACTGACCCATGATCTTGTTGGGTCGGTTCGTGAAATCTGGTCAAGTTTAAGAACCCATTAGTAATCTAGTTTGAAGTGAGTAACAACTAGCTTAGTCAACATTTAATACATTTGCCATGTTCAGAATTTCATTATAGGTGTTTGGTCCGAATTTCCCTTCGAATTTAGTCAAGCCACAATAACTTAAATATCCGAACTTATCACATATGATTTAAACAGGTCTCAATATAACCGTTATAAAGGTCCGTTTCACAACTCATAATAAAACCTCTTTGAAATAAATACCCTTATTTTGCATAAAATCCTTAACCACTAATCTAGCTTTGTACCTTGATAAATCAACTACATAACTGCCTTGTTTTCATTTGAATATCCATTTACATACAACAAATATTCTTATTATTTGAATGCTTCGAAAAATCCACGTGTATTTTTCAAAAAAATAGTTTATTCATTCGAGTCATTTCAGTTTATCACTACTTTTCATATAATCACGATAACTTCAAAGTTGAAGTCAACAAATAAAGCATAACCTATTAACATACATTTACCTTTGTGTGGGTTTGTTAGATCTTTGAGCTTTATCCCTCACCAAGTAATAACTATTAAAATATTCTCATTACTCTTTAATTTGAACATCGAAAACATCAATACCATATAACTCTTAGTTAAGCCTAAGCTCACGATGAGCTTGAACTTTCTCTACAAAAGTCGAGCAGTGTCGAGTCTGAAACCAGCTACATTATAAACATCTTTTGTTCCACATTCACGTTGAATCACTACCTTAATCACATTTCAATTATTGGCATTTCGTATACGTGCTAGATTCGGAAAAAAACAAGTTAGACAATTTTTTTAAAATTTCTCTTGTCAAAATGCAAAAAAACTCAATTTATTTGCAAATCGACCTCCAACAACACTCTTAGCTTCAATACTGACAC
Organism: Limnanthes douglasii subsp. nivea; assembly: GCA_036936605.1. Taxonomy (NCBI): domain Eukaryota; kingdom Viridiplantae; phylum Streptophyta; class Magnoliopsida; order Brassicales; family Limnanthaceae; genus Limnanthes; species Limnanthes douglasii. Next base: position 274,531,544 of record JAUPFV010000002.1, read on the forward strand.
CTATATGCAAATCGAATAAAAAATTAACTATTTACGATTTTTTTTTTGAAAAATTAAAGCGAAACAATATAAACTTATTTAAGATCACCTATACCATCTTTAGTTCGAATACTCAAGATATATTATCGGATTCAAATGGACTGAACTCGCCGGAATAAATATACTACCTGGAAAACAAATTTAGAAACCAAAAAGAATTAAAAAAGAAGAAGTGTTATCAACTCGAACTTACTTTTATACATTCTAATAAAATATTTTTTTTGTCAAAATGGGTTAGAGGAGAATCAATATGTTAAGATTAGACTTAAAACTAGGCGAGCGAGCCATCTCGGGCCAGATCGGTCCCATCTTTCCTTTTACCCCCTCACTTTAGTTGCTTGTATCTTATTTTCATTTTAGTTAGTTATCTTATGAAAATAAAGTAATCTCTCTTTCTCCTCTCTTCGCCTTCTTCCTCTTCGTTAGTATTCGTTTCTTAAGAAAACCCTTACAGGCGAGGGGAGGTTCGATATCTGAATCCTCTTTTGTTTCTACTTCTCGTTATCATTTTTACTTGTAAAGTTAGGCATTTAGGTCTTCTAATTTGCCTTTGTGATCCGTCTCACGATTTTAGGGTTTGTTGCTGTTATTAAAATCTACAAGGAATCAGGTGTTAAACTATAGTTTCTTATTGTTATCAGGTTTGATTAAAGCTTCTGGTCAATTAATTTTCAGCTATGGACAAGGTATGCTACTGTACTAAGAAGCTATGTATTAGTTATTTTCCTTAATTTTGTTATTAAACCTATCTCGATTTGCAGGTTGTCGACCCGTATACAACTATGGAAACCCTGGAACCAGAAACGGGGAAGGGTGGGGGACTATACGTTCCTGTCAAGGATAAACCGACTTTTATAGCTCCAGAGAAAAAATCTCGATTAGGTACGATTGCGAAACATGTAGATTGAAGTTTGTTTAGTGGTTGAAACACTTGTCTGTCTCTATAGACTATACATTCGGCATAAGTAGTGGAAGATCTTTCTTGTGTGATTTGTCAGGGTTAGATATAAGAAAAACAATATATATTTCTGTAATGAAATATTTTGAGGTTTAAGGTCTCCAACGCTGAATAATTGTTTGGTATTTACAACTATAATAGGGCTAGATGTTCGAGCAGAGGAGAAAAGGGGAGAACCTGGGTATCAAGGAGGGTTTAAGGTTCCAAAAGAAAGAGTTGCTTCCGTAGCAGCCTCTATGGATGAGGAGACTGAATCTCCTACAGTAATAGATGATGAAATCAGTGGAAGTGCGCGGGGTCATGCTAGCAGGCGCTATCGTGAAAAGCCCAGTAGCTCTGAAAGTACTGTAACCATGGAAGGTAGGGATACATCTAGGAGTTCTCGTTCTGAATCTTCTAGGACTCCTAGACATGAGAAAACTGATCGTTATGATCGTGAGAAGGATCACCGGCGGGAATACGATGATGGTACCCGAAGTGTAGACAGACGTAGAAAGCACGATGAATCATATAGCCGGTATGATGGTGGAAAGCATGATGAATCATATAGCCGGTATGATGGTGGAGAAAGACGAACAAGATATGAAAATGTTAGGAGGACACCTGGTATGTAATTATTTTTGTTTGGAGCGTATTTGCTATTGTCTTATTTCTCTTTTGGTTATTTAAAATTCTAAAGCAAGAGGATCGATGGAAAGGATAAAAGCATTTTATAGTGTTTCTTTGAGAGCTCAAACTTTTTTGTTCTTGAATGTTTTTTTTGGGGATTCATGTTTTGCATGGTAGTGGATTTTGACAAGTTTCAGAAACTCATTCATGAGGTATAATCTGTTAACTGCCGGAGAAGCGTTGATATTTATCCTTTCTTGTCCTTAGCATCTACTTTGGACACTCAAGAGTCGGCCAAATATGCTACTAGTTTTCAGTGTTAACATTCTGGTATTTGTTATAAAATTTTAGGCAGATCTGATTGGGACGACGGAAGATGGGAATGGGAAGATACACCTGGGCGGGATAGTGATTATAGTTCGAACAAGCGCCGCCATCCTTCTCGATCGCCGATGCTGGCTGCTGCATCACCGGATGCTCGGCTAGCCTCCCCATGGTTGAACACACCTCGCTCCACAAGTAAGTTAACATCAATTTCAAGGTTATGGAGTTAACTGTAGCTTAGTATTACGGCGAGCTTCATATGACAGTGTCATGTATAGATATGCATGTGTAGGGAATAGTTATAAAATTATAACTATGGTTTTGAATTTTGTACAGTATCTTCTTATTCCCCTTGGGACATGGGTGCTCCTTCTCCGGTTCCAATTAGAGCTTCGGGGTCCTCAGCTAAGTCCTCAAATGTTAGACCCGGCGGGAGGTCTTATCAAGTCTCTTCTTCAAGGGGAAGTACACGAATAATGGAGGTTTGTACTTTTAGTTGCGTAGTTAACAACTTTATATTTTGAAAAATTTCATTTATTTGTTTGTTCATTATTTTTTCGTCTATAGATTGTCAATGTTGTGGACAAGTGCGTGTTCTCATGTTATTTTTTATTGATACCAATGTAAAAACTCCTATTTTTTCAGGACAGAGAACAAAGTTTTTATTCTGCTGAAGGAAGCAATCATGAGATGACTGAAAGTATGCTCAGAGAGATGGAATACAACTCAGACCGTGCATGGTTAGTTATTAATTTTGATTGCTTTAAACTTTATCTTTCACAATCATTGCATATGCATCTATTTGATACTATATATTGTCAATGGGGATGCTGTTCAGGTATGACAAGGACGAAGGAAATACAATGTTTGACGGGGATAGTTCCTCGTTTTTCCTTGGCGATGATGCTTCTTTCCAAAAGAAAGAGGCAGAACTGGCAAAAAGACTGGTACGTATCCAACTGAACCGCTGATAGATATATACCTGTTAGTGGAGCTATCTCACCTCTGAACCATCATGTTTTTTTCCTTCATTCTCTTCTATAATATATTTGAACCTAGAATATGTGATATTCTCTCCATCCATCTGGCACGCACCTAAGAAGTTCTATTTTGTATTTTGTGTGTTTGCATGTTACAGCTAATCTATACATCTCTAACAATGTACACATTACACTTGTAGGTGCGGAAAGATGGAAGTAAGATGTCGCTTGCTCAGAGTAAAAAGTACTCCCAACTTACTGCTGATAATGCTCAGTGGGAAGACAGACAGCTTCTCAGATCTGGGGCTGTCAGAGGCACTGAGGTGCAGACGGAGTTTGATAATGAAGATGAGCGCAAGGTTATTCTGCTTGTACACGGTGAGAAAACTAACCGTTAACTTTTAACTTAAATGTGCAGTATTACAGCTCATCAGTTTTGTGTGAATAGATTAATTAGATTTAGCTAAAGTTTTTTATTTGCCTTGTCTTTTCATAGATACAAAGCCTCCTTTCCTAGATGGTAGAGTTGTCTTCACTAAACAAGCGGAGCCTGTAATGCCAATAAAAGATCCGACGTCAGACTTGGCTATAATTTCGCGGAAAGGATCGGGTTTGGTTAGAGAGATACGTGAGAAACAGACACAGAGTAAATCCCGTCAGCGTTTTTGGGAGTTAGCGGGATCAAAGCTTGGTGATATCCTTGGTGTGGAGAAGACAGCAGAACAAGTGTGCATACTCAAGCTTTCTTTATGTTGTTTTAATTTTGTTGTTCCTGTTTCTGTGTTTAATATGATAGTTTTTGGATTTTGATTGTTGCAGATTGATGCCGACACTGCTGTGGTTGGCGACGAGGGTGAAATCGATTTTAAAGGGGAGGCAAAATTCGCACAACATTTGAAGAAGGATGAGGCTGTGAGTGATTTTGCAAAGTCTAAAACCATGTCTGAACAAAGGCAGTACTTGCCTATATTTTCTGTCAGGGACGAGTTGTTGCAGGTAAAAGACCTTTCGCTGGCTACTAAATAGTTCAAACTTCATAATACTCCACTTAGGGGAATTTGTTTTTACTAAACTATATCTATATTCCTAGCATTTGCAAACGGATATACGGAGGATTCTTTATTTGCTTTGATACTAAAAGCAACAAAGACAATTTGTTGTATCACCCCAAATATATATTATGTTGTTCTGTGGGATGTCTATTTGAGTACTGATTCTGTTGATTTATACTTCGTTAATTCTATTATTATCTTATATAGGTAATTCGTGAAAATCAAGTGATCATTGTTGTTGGAGAAACTGGTTCAGGAAAAACCACTCAACTTACACAGGTTGATTAAACACTCTTTCATCACATAATTGCATCTGGTGCTTCTAATCCTAGCATTTGAATGTGTATCTGATTAATTCTTTTTACATGCAGTATCTTCATGAAGATGGATACACACAAAATGGTATAATAGGTTGCACTCAGCCAAGGCGTGTGGCAGCCATGAGTGTTGCAAAAAGAGTTAGTGAAGAGATGGACACTGAGTTGGGTAATAAAGTCGGCTATGCTATTCGTTTCGAGGATGTAACTGGTCCAAACACCATGATTAAGGTTAGATTTTCCTCTGAAGGCTATATATATATTAGACTGCTTATTTTTTTCCCCAAATTTTCGTAGGCTTGTACTATATCTTTCGGTTCGCGTTAGAAACAAACTTGCCATTTGAACTTTCTATCTATATAATTCCCTGTTCTGTCAAGCTGGTGGTTATCCCTGTTGAATTTCTATTTTTTTTCAAATAATTCTCGGACTTTATGGTTGCTCTAATGTTTGTATGCACCTGGTGCTCGAACTATATATCTCCGTTTGCATCAGAAACGAATTTGCCATTTGAACTTTCTATGTCGAGGTCTCAAATAATTCCCTGTACTACTAAGCTGTTGTGTTTATGCCTGTTGATTTTATATTTTTATCAAATAATTATCGGACTATTATCATTCTTGCAAAACATCCCCCCCAGAGTCTAGCAGTTTGGACCCCTTGATCTCATATATATTAGAGTAACAATCTGTCCTGTCTAAATTATAAAAACTTTTGAGTGTGAAAGTTACCAGTATGATATTAATGTTTGTGCTGAATTTTTGTTACTTCTATTTTTACAGTATATGACAGATGGAGTACTTCTGCGGGAAACTTTAAAAGATTCTGATCTTGACAAGTATCGGTAAGCAACATTATACATTTAATGGTTGTCAAATCTTCCACTGGTGTAATTGCGATATAAACATCTATTTACATTTTGCAGTGTCATTGTGATGGATGAAGCACACGAGAGATCACTAAATACCGATGTGCTGTTCGGAATACTAAAAAAGGTTGTTGCACGGCGTCGTGATTTCAAGCTCATTGTTACATCTGCAACTCTAAATGCCCAGAAGTTCTCTAATTTTTTTGGGAGGTAAAATTCACTTTCTATCTCACTTTTTCGATAGATACCAGAATCTACGTAGCCAAGAGTTCGCTTGATTGATAACACAGTTCATTGGTCTTATTCCTCTTTCCTTTTGCAGTGTACCTATTTTCCACATCCCAGGAAGAACTTTTCCAGTCAATATATTATACAGTAAAACTCCTTGCGAAGATTATGTCGAAGGTGCAGTAAAGCAGGCCATGACAATTCACATATCTAGCCCGCCAGGTGACATCCTTATCTTCATGACTGGCCAAGATGAGATAGAGGCAGCGTGTTATTCCCTTGCAGAGCGAATGGAACAGCTCATAACGTCCACGAGTAGAGCAGTCCCTAAACTACTCATACTCCCCATATATTCTCAGTTGCCTGCTGACTTGCAAGCAAAGATTTTCCAAAAAGCAGAAGACGGTGCACGGAAATGCATTGTTGCTACCAACATTGCTGAAACATCATTGACGGTGGATGGAATTTATTACGTTATCGACACAGGGTATAGTAAAATGAAGGTGTTCAATCCTAGAATGGGCATGGACTCGCTTCAAGTTTTCCCAATCAGTCGTGCTGCAGCTGATCAACGTGCTGGACGTGCAGGAAGAACTGGACCTGGTACGTGCTATAGACTTTACACTGAAACCGCTTATCTAAATGAGATGTTGCCAAGTCCTGTGCCGGAAATACAGCGAACAAACCTTGGAAACGTGGTACTGTTACTCAAATCTCTTAAGATCGATAACTTGCTCGATTTTGATTTTATGGATCCACCTCCCCAAGAGAACATTCTTAACTCGATGTATCAGTTATGGGTCTTGGCTGCTCTTAACAATGTTGGTGGCTTAACTGATCTCGGGTGGAAAATGGTGGAGTTCCCTTTAGACCCACCGCTTGCGAAAATGCTCCTGATGGGTGAACAACTCCACTGCTTGGATGAAGTGTTAACTATTGTGTCCATGCTTTCGGTCCCCTCTGTATTTTTCCGGCCAAAAGATAGAATAGAGGAGAGTGATTCAGCGAGAGAAAAGTTTTTTGTACCTGAATCCGACCATCTAACTTTGCTTAATGTATACTTACAATGGAAGGAAAAAGATTATCGAGGCGATTGGTGTAATGATCATTTCCTGCATGTTAAAGGGCTAAGAAAAGCTCGAGAAGTGAGATCACAGTTGCTCGATATTCTGAAACAGTTAAAAATCCCATTAACTTCTTGCGGATTATCAGATTGGGACATCGTTAGAAAAGCAATTTGTTCTGCTTACTTCCAAAACGCAGCTCGATTAAAAGGAGTCGGTGAATACGTAAATTGCAGGACTGGAATGCCTTGCCATTTACATCCGAGCAGTGCTCTATACGGTTTAGGCTACACACCTGATTACGTTGTGTATCACGAATTGCTTTTAACGACAAAGGAGTACATGCAGTGCGCTACTTCGGTCGAGCCGTATTGGTTATCTGAGCTGGGGCCGATGTTTTTCTCTGTGAAGGATTCAGATACATCGATGCTGGAGCACAAGAAGAAGCAGAAGGAAGAGAAAACAGCGATGGAGGAAGAACATGAAAATGTGAGAAAAGAGCAAGCTGAAATGGAGAGAAGGGATAAAGAGAGAGAGAAAGCAAAACGAGCAAAGAGGCAACAGCAAGTATCGATGCCGGGTCAGAAAGGGCCATCTACTTATCTTCGACCACCAAAGAAGTTTGGTCTGTAAGCTAATGTGTGTAGATTTGTAGGATACTGTAACAATTGTTTGATCACTTATCGTAAGTTCTGACAGAATTTGTAGTTTTAAAAGAGGGGAAAGAGAATGTACAGTGGCTGGCTACCCCTAAACATTTTAATTTATGGGGTCCTTTGAGAAAACACTAATGACAAAACATCCATTTTCGAGCTACATTTTAAATCTCATTTGATATTTTAGGATCGACGACTCAAAAGTAATCCCTTACTCGGCATTCAAATAGCAGGTTGGGTTTTGATAATTTTTTCATACAGCTAATCCAAAGTGTTTTGACACAAATCCTATATAAGTAGGACTTGTAGACACGATATTTTATTTTAGGATTAGATTCAAAGATGTTTAAGAACCGGTTACCTGTCTAACTTTTGTTTCAATCCAGATACCAAATGAGTTTAAGACGGACCAACATGATTTGTATTTGTTTAAGAAGTGGTTACAAGATGCTTTTCTAATCAAGTCTAGTTACAAAATTATTCATTATTATTTAAAAGGATACAATTAATGAGAAACCCTATTTTTTTAAGTCGAATTTTTTTAAAACTACTAAATCAAAAAACTATTAAGATTTATTATTCAAAACTAAATTAGAACTTCGAAAACAATCACTCTTAATATATACAATTCTTTTCATCCAAAACCGAACATATTACCGAAGTAAATGAGAAAACAACACTTATTCAGATCACAACTCTTAATTACTTTCATCTATATTCAAAAAAAAAAATTAGATATGTAAATTCAAATAACTAAAATAAAAATGATGTTCATCGTTGACACTTCACGAAATAATTGGTTAAATTATGAAACGTATGACATATACATTGCTAAACGTGTTGTAAAAACGGTTAAAAACGTGACTAGTCTATAATGTTTTTCATTTGTCTCACAATGGTCCCAGTTTACTTGTGTAACAATCTTTTAACTTTTCAAGTGTTGGAAATATAATCCCTTACTATGTTTTCCGATTTTTCCCCCAATAATATCTTTGAACTCGCTTCACGTAGGACGTCACGTGGACGTGGTCCAGTTGCGCACATTTGGTTGTAAAAAACATATGTATTCTAGTTGCGTAATTAAGTGTTATTTGGTTGCAAAAAAGTAACTATTATATGTTACAGAATTATGTGTAAATAAGTTGCGTAAATAAGAAGAAAAGAGTTGCGTAAATAAGATTTTGGTTGGACTAAGGCAGAAGTGTTCCAATTATGTAATTACCTGCAAAACATGTTAAGTAAATATGAAGAAAAGATTTGTATATATATGCATTTATTCGCGAAATAAGTCTCGAACAAGCAAATTGTTCCCGTTGCGGAATTACGTGTAACTTGGTTGCTAAAAATCAAACGCGGTCCAACTGCGTGATTAAGTGTTATTTGGTTGCGAAAGTACGAAAAAAATAAAAAATCTAAAAAAATATGAATCATGATTTTCGTTTGTTCGCTTTAAAAAAAGAGAAATATGTGTTTTTAGATTTTTTGAGTTAGAGTTTGAAAGATATAAAGTTTTGAAGGATGAAAATAACTACAAACACAATAATTGAAAAATTAAAGACGAAATAGAGTAATTTATTGATGAAAACCCGAATTAGCAGTTAATTTTATGTTCAAATGCTTGATATTTCACTGTAATTTGTTACAAAAATCTTTAATTTGAGAGATTTGTGAGTTTTGATTTTAGAGAGAGAGAGAGTTGGTTCGTGAGCTAAAGAAGAAGATAGTTCTTTGTTTTTCTATTTTTATACCCAACGAGTATTGTTGGTAATTTTATGTTTCCAGGTGGTTATTGGTAAACTTGAAAATTTAGGTGGTTATAGATACTTTTAATCTTTCCCTGGTGGTTATCGATGATTTCATTTTTTTATTCTTGGACTTTAACGGCTAATAAAGACCAGTTGATACAAAGGAAGGAAAATTAGTCTGTCATAATTTTTGGTGTAATAAAAAAATAAAATAACTAGATTATTTTCACATACTTCGGGGCATTCCTCGACAAAGTAGCACAAATAGACGTGCATACGAAATAAGGGGGTATACCCCGATAAGACTCTGAAACAATAAAACAGTCATGTACAAACAACTCGAGATGATGTATAAACATAGATAAATTTAGTAAAGTTGCCAGAATGTGTCCACTCATGGGTAGACTCTAAAATAAGAACCTACAAAAATGCAACAAAACAAGAAAGCTAGAACTGGTTTAGCAAGACCAATGGATCTTGATGCCATAAAATTTGTAGTGAATGTCGGACTGGATACAATGAGATAATGCAAATCCCAACAAAGTGGTTCTCTTGAAGATACTAGTGTTCCTCTCAGCCCAAATATGATTGACCACCGCACAAAATGCAACGGACCAATGATGACCAAAGCAACACTGGTAGTGTGGAGCCACGCGGGCCAATCAATTATAATAAAAGGGATCAAAAGCTTCATGGATCAAGCATCCCAAACAAAAAGAATAAAAGAACAAACAATCAAGTTGTGGTTAATGGATTTTGAAGAGCTACCATAAATGACACAAGTGGAGGTCGTGTTATATCCTAATGCAAGAAGCTTGTATGTGGTAGTAATTTTTAAAAATACAGCTAGTCAAACAATGAATGAGTGTAGGGGGGATGTTGTACTTGTTCCACACCAACTTGGCCCAAGGTACATGAGGCCGTGATGACCTAATAAAGTGGTAAGTGCTACTAATTACACAATTGATTTTCTAAGATGGGATCCAAAGCTTGGCGTCCTCCTTGCCCGATGGGATGGGAGAGTGCTGATGGCGCTACTAATTTTGAATAAGTAAGATTCATAAGTCCTTCTACCCTAGCAGAGTTGATTGAGCCAGTTCCAAGTGCCTTTGGATATAATGTCCGAACCATTATATTGCCACAAAATATAGCATAACAAATAATACTTTGACTATATCGGTCAATAAGGGAATAAAAAAAATCCATGGATCATACGAAAGGGAGGTCGAGGTTGCACTCCCAATAACAAATTTGTAGAGTTTAACCGTAGTTGTTCTAAAGTTGATTATTTTCCTCCATCCCCAACTAAGGGAGGAACCGGTGGGTATGTTCCAAAGTTTTTTTTATCTTTCACGTTCTCGGCGAGCACCAGTTAGACCAAATTGAACAAAGGTTCATGTTCAAAATAGACTAGAAGTGTTTAAGAGCGACCATTTGACTCCAGGCCATGAGTTTGAGAATCCCAAGACTATTCTTCTTTGTAGGCAAAGTAATCTAAGACCAAGATACTTTAAAACCCGAGATTTTCATCTCAGGTTCCATCTAGAGGAATTGGCAAAAGAGTTATTAAAGCTCTTTGAGGACACAAAAATGTAAGATAAAAACTGAAGAACAATAGGCTTGACACACAAATAGGATAACTTTGATAAGTTACAATCGACCAACATAAGAGAGACGCTTAGAGGTCTATGAGTTAATCCAACCAATCATATGGTTGGGGAAGTCCATGACATATAGAATATCCAAGAACATCCGCCACTTGGAATTATAAAACGTTTTCATAAGGTCAATTTTAAGGGCCACACGTGGTCTTTACGTTTATGTGATATCCATGAATTTGTTTTGGGAGAGAATACTATCATATGAGATACTGTGGCCTATGATGAAGGCCGATTGGGAATAATTAATAAGGTATGTGAGCGAGTCCTAGATCCTGATGGTTAGGATTTTGAATATAACTTTATAGATCACATTATAGCAAGCAATGCGTCTAACGTCAGAGGGAGTTAATGCGTTGTCCACTTTAGGAATAAGCGCGATGATCTTCTTATTCTAGCCGAGGTACATGTTGTATGAGCAAAGAAAATATAGACAACCTTGGTAAATTCTGGGGGAATAATATCCCAAGAAGACTTAAAAAAAACTAATTATAACCATCAGGTCTAAGTGCTTTGTTATTGTCAATTCTGAAGAGAGTTTTTTTATCTCTTCGTTGGTGACCGACGTAATCATATGAGAGTTGTCGACCAAACTTAACTTGGTAGTAATGAGACTTCTTATTATGTTGAGGCGAGGATAATTGGGGAGATTACTGAGACCCATCAATTTAGATAAGGGGTCGACAAAAATGTCTGCCACTCTTTTGTGCGTGGAACAAAGATGACCATGGGGGTTAGTGATATAAATTTTTGGTTTCTAGAAATACGATACTTGATGCTGTTATGGAAGTACTTGGAGTTGCGATCTCCTAATTTAAGCCAGGTTTCTCGAGATCTATGCTTAAACAAGTATTCTTCCGCCCTACTGAAGAAGATATATTATTTCAAGGCGTAAATATCATCTTTAATAAGGGAGGGTTAGTGGTATAATTAGCAAGGTTTTACTAGGCGAAGTGGAATACGGATTGGGATATATTGATATGCTCTGAGATGTCACTGAATTTTTGCTTGTTTAAACAGGAGAGGACAATCTGGATCCGCTTAACTTGGAGAGGATGATGGATATGACTGATCCATCAATAGGAAGGTTCTAGTTGGTAGCAACGATAAAGGCATACTCAGGGTAGGATTTCCATATATTTAAGAACCTAAAGGTTTTTTTGGTAAAAAAATATGAGAATATCAAGGTAAAAGGTGACGGGGTGTGGTTAGAGGTTCAATGGTAATCAAAATGGGTAACTGAGTTTTGGACAATGATCATTCTAGTGGCTGTTAACAAAAACAAGATCGGTTCCAGAAGATATAGAATTATTGGCCTGCTTGTAGGACCAAAATAATTTAAATTCAATGGCACACATTTCATTTAATTCACTAATGTTGCAGAAATTAAAATAGAAATGGGATGTTGCGACGAAGAGTGGACATCTTGTACTTATCATATGGAGTTACCCTTCTCTCTTAACCCGGAAGAAGTGAAACAAAATTAAAAATATCCTTCAAATTTATAATTTCATATTATTTATTTTTATCACCATCAACCACAAAGCCAAATTTCAAAACATACAAGACTAAACATACATCTCAAACTAAACTAAATGCGCACTAATGATCCGCGTTTAATAAAACTAGTTAAATACAACATAATTTATGCAGATCAACCGTGTCTAGAAAATCCAGTCTAAAGACAAAAACAAGGATTAATCACAAAACAAAAATATAACTAGAAAAAAAAAAGAAAAACATTTGGCAGATTATCGAATGAGCTTGGACATGCATGAAGCATCCAATACATAGCAACCACCACTACCACTACTACCACCACCACCAAACCACACATACAATCAATACTACCCTACAAACACCACCATAACAACCACCACCACCACCACCATAACCACGACCACGACCACGACCACGACCACCATTATCACCACCAGACTGACGCACGCCACCGCCATCACCATCACCACAATGCTACTCTTAGTAGGAATATAAGTAGTAGAATGTTATTCTATTAGGAATAACAGTAATGAGATTGTTACTCTATTAGGAATAACAGTAATAAAACTATTATGCTTACGTATTTCGACTTATGAAAATCAATTATGTTATTTATTTTTTTACAAAAGAATTTCTTTAGGTTGTTTATATTAACGAAAATAAATTTTTTTATTCGTTAAAAAATATAAAAATTAATCATGTTGCTCTTATTATAAATAATATTAATAAGGTTGTTATTATATTAGGAATACCAGTAATAAAACCGTTATTTTTAGGTACTTCGATTCATAAAAATCAATCATGTAATTCATATTTTATAAAATATTTTCTTCTCATTCATTTCAAAATACAAAATTTAATCAGGTTACTCATATTAGGATTATCGGTTACAAAGAGTGTTACTCTATTAAGAATAATGGTAATAAGATTGTCACTTTTAGGTATTTTGATTAAACAAATTTATATTATTCATTTTTTTATAAAATATTTTTTTTTCATTTGTTTAGATTAACAAAAATAAATCTTGTTATTCATTTAAAATACAAAAATTAGTCATATTACTCTTATTATGGATATCAGTATTAATATTGTTACTATGTTGGAATAACATTAATAAGACTATTATTTCTAGGCATTTTGATTAACGAAAATTAATCATGTTATTAATATTCTTATTAAAGAGTTTCTTTTAGTTATTTAGATTAACAAAAGTAAATCTTGTTATTATTTTAAAAATTCAAAATTGATCATGTTACTCATATGAGGAATAACAATATTAATGTTTTTATTTTATTAAGAATAACAGTAATAAAACTTTTGTTTCTAAGTATTTCGATTAACGAAAATGAATAATATATTTCATTTTTATATAATTTTTTTGAGTTGTTTATATTAACGAAAGTAAATCTTGTTAATCATTTATAAAAAAAATTAATCATGTTACTCATTTGATTAATAACATCAATAATAAAACTATTATTCTTATGAGAAATAATAGTAATATAATTGTTACTTATATAAAAAATGTCAATAGTAATGTTAAATCCTAAAAAGAATATGAATAAAATACAACAAACATTATCAAAACTTGGACATGATAAAACAATAACTATAACATGTTTTCTCCATTTACAAAACAAAAAATATGATCACTAACTTGTGCTATTATCAGTCGAAACCAATTATTTTAGAGTTAATTGAGATTTTAATTAATTTTTTGAGTTGTTTAGATTAATGAAATAATTCTTGTCATTTGTTTAAAAATAAAAAAATTAATCATGTTATTGATATGATGAATACATTAATAAAAAGGTTACAAATAACAAATCAAAATTTAATACATTACTTAAAAAATATTTTTTTTCTTTTCTTCATAAATTAATGATTCTTTTAATCTCACTCACTAAACACTATTAAGTATTTACTAAATCCAACTCAAAATTTAACCAAAATAACAAAAAAACCTATTATATTCTTTAAGACCACTAAAATAAGCACAATAAGTAGTAGAATAATGAGTTATTTGCGTAGCTTCACCTGCAAATAGAATTAGAAACTAATAATTATGGTTATGATTATAATAATTTGGTAACAGTTCAGCTAAGGCACATTCGAGAAAATACGTGGATGTCTTAGCTGAACTCTTAATTCCAAAATTACTGACACATCCGAGAAAATCAACTTAACATGCTTAAATTTCAATAATGTTTTGGAAATGTTCGATTTAATATCCTCATCTGGTTGCTATTCAATCTTGATAACTTTTTGATTTAGTTTTATTAAATTGTCAGGAAGAACAAAAGCTAAATATTGAATGTCATACCCATTTATTTGTTTTAAAATAGAGATTCGAAATATTCGAAAAAGCTCCATAAAGGCTTTGTAAGTGTAGTCAATACCGACTCTCCATGTCTGGATATGTATGATAGGATTTAATAGAATATTTATAGGCTCTCCTCCATCATCTTGTATAGAATACCTTTCTCTCTCATTATGACCTAACTTGACCTAACTTAAGAAGGTTGATACCAAAATTTACGGCAATGCTACCGACTATGTTTATGTTTTGAAAGCTCAAATAACCCACTCTTCCATGCTACAAAGATGAGATGTTGTGAGGGAAAATACTGTACTTATCATATGAAGCTACCATTCATATTATTTATTTTTATCACCACCAGCCACAAATCCAACTTTCAAAATCATACAAGACCAAACATACAACTCAAACTAAACTAAATGTGCACTCATGATCTGCTTTTAATAAAACTAGTTAAATACAACCTAATTTATGCAGATCAACCATATTTAAAAATCCTATTCTAAAGACAAAAACAAGGATTAATCACAAATATATAAAAAATTCAACTAGAAAGAAAAACATTTGTCAGATCATCGAATGAGCTTAGACATGCATCAATCATCCAATACATAGCAACAATTATGGATCTAAAATTATTCGTGGGAGATATCTCACGACAATCAAAATCAATGCGAAAATATGAAAAACTATATGATGTTCGTTCGATCTTTCAAACCCAAACAAATTAGGGTTTGCCATATACTATTTTTTGACACAAATGAAAATTGAGGAAAATAGATTACCGTTGAAGTGATTATGTCAAAAACTATTTAGAAATTGACGATATTTCAAATATGATCCAAGATTTAGAAAGACAATTGAATCTTTAATGAAAGAATTTTTTGTTTTCAGATTGGTGAATTTGAAATTTTGAAAAATTTAAGTATTTGATTAAGAGATTCCAATAAGCAAAAAACATCGTGTTTTTTAGTCACCGCTACTCCAGCAAAATCCATACACGCGAACCTGAAGCGCGCGAGACAATTAGTTTTGTTAATAAGCATGTAAATTATACTTAAAAAAATCGATATATTCATTTGAATTAGACAAACTAAGATTCATCAAATGATAATTTTTAATTATTCAGTGTATCTTATGAGAAAAAACTAGTATTTTAATTTACATTTTATTTTTTATTTAAATAAATAATCTAAAAACTAAAGTTTAGAAGTTAAATTTTAACTTTTAATGGGTTCTTATCTAATGATTTTGGTCATGTATACAAAATAAAAATAATAATGAGTTTTAACGTGTTTATCATTTGGATTATGTATGTGTTTTACCGGATTCTGATTTTATCGATTTACTTTCAATAAAAAATGCTTTATATTGTTTCCAAACTTTGATGTGAGTTATTCTTAGCCTTAAAAACTTTATATCTTTCTATTCCAACTCAAAAATATTATTAAAAAAACACACATGTTTTTAATTTTTAAATACAATCAAACATAATTTAGTGATATTTTTAAAAAATTATTATTTTAAATTAATTTTGCACCTCAAATATATGTATTTTCGCACCTAAGGCTGTTAATAGTTTTCGGTTTCCAAGGACCGAGAACCGGAACGGAACCGAACCGGTAAGGACCGGACCTAATACCGAACCAAATTTTAGCGGTCCGGTTCATGATCCTATTTTAAGAACCGAAACCGATAAGAAACCGAACCGGTAAAATCAATAAAAAACCGAACCGATAAAACCGATTCGGAATCGAAGCGATAAAGCCTATAAATTTGATATTTTTATATAATTTAATATATATATATATATATAATATTAAATAAACATCAATTAAAAAATAAAAATTTATAAAATTTAATTTATAAAAACAATATAAAATAAAAGTGAAAACCAATCAGCTGTAGCTCTCGATATAGGTCAGGGGCTGTAGTATTTGAAATCATTCGGTCTAACTTTTCGGAGCAATAATTGATACGAAAGTATAAAGACACAAATGATGAAATAATTAAGGCGGAAAAAATGGATCAGCAAGACAAATGATGAAATAATAAGTTGGAAATAGTGGATCAGCAAGACTACATTTGATTTACTCAGTTGGAAAGTAATCCCACATGAGTTTATATAAAAAAAATAGTGAAAGCTCTTAAAGTAACCGAGTTGGTTGAGTAAGGTAGGTTTATGATCAAAGTTTATGAGTTCGAATTATTCTATATACGTTTTTTTCGGTTTTGCCTATCATTTTTTGGCGTAGGTTTGCAGGCTATTGCGTCAGATTGAGGGTTTACCCTCTACGCACTCATTGCACTCTGAGTAGCGGCTGCGGGTTTCCCCGAAAAATAAAAAAAATACTGAAAACTGATCTTATATAAGAATAGATCCACACAGTCAAATTCGCATATTAAAACGGGTAAAAAATAAGGCTTGCAGCCATGCGTTAGTTAAATCTTTTATATTTATATTTATAAAATTTGGTTTGAGAAACCGAACCGAACCGATTGTTATTAGTTTGGTTTGGTTTCGTTTTACTTAACGGAAATTTTGTCGGATTAGTCCGAATCAATAAGTTTAGTGGTCCGGTTATCGGATCAAATATACCGTGTTAATTTTTTATTTTTGAAAGTTTGTACACCATAAAAATATACATATTTTCATAATTATATAAAAGTTAGTTGTTTCACACCCAATTAACATTTATTTTTCACAAAACAAGTTTGTATTTTTTTATAGAATTATATTTTTTAGCGACCAAAATACTATATCCATAACTATTTTCTTCTTATTTTTGCACTTTAGTTGCACGTAATTCGGCAACTGGATCTAAATAGAGTTATATTTTTTACAACAAAAGACCTATTTCCATATTTTTTTATTTGCACAACTCGTTTGCACGTAATTGCGCAACTGAACACAAATACTTTTTTTGCAACCAAATATCTATTTTCAGAACAATTTTTTTCATAATTTGCGCAACTCGTTTGCATGTAATTGCCAACTGAACACAAATGCTTTTTTTTGCTACCAATTATTTTTCTTAGCAATTTTATTCCTAATTTTTGCAGCTGATTTGCACGTAATTTCGCAACTGAAAGCAATTTTTCTTCGTAATTTCCGCAAGTGAACACAATTATTTTCCCAAACTAAATTACATGTATTTTCACAACTGGCAAACAATCTCTTCCTCCTAACCAATTTTGCAACTCAATAACATGTATTTTCACAATCGAACGCAGATAAATTATTATTTAGTTTTTTAAAAAGATCTATCTTTCATTAAACTACTTTTGTTCGTCTTAAAAAACAAAACTAGTGGTATTTTTACATATTTTTTTGGAGTTATGATTTGAAATATACGACATTTGAAAAATAAAAAACACAAAATAATTAAAAGATATTTCAGACTACATGGTGATTGTGGGTATTTTTAATTCAAAATCAAATAATTATCTGCAATTTATCAAATTTTAGAAATGGTTATCTATAAATAAGTTTGGTGTTAAGTGGTTGTCTACATCTTTCAAATTTTTATTCCCCATAAATAATAGCATCATTCGTCTTTTCATGTCTTATTAATTTTGAATTTTAAAAATCTAAAAAAAGTGTCAAAATTAGGGTCCAGACATATATAAGGGTGTTTATTAGATTTATAAAATATTTTTCATTTAAATAGAATAAAAAATAATTTTATTAGAAAAAGAGGTAGTAGAAACCTATAAGGATGTTTTTGAAATTTATAAAATATTGGGTTATTTAGATAGAATAAAATAGATTTGTCTCATTTTAGTATTTTACTAAAATTTAGGGCTCAAACACATTAGAGGATATTTTTAAAAAAATGAGGTTTATACCGATTGGGGTACAAAACGTATACAATTTATCAATAAGTCCAGCGTCATATAAGTTTTACTTAATCTACCAAAATATGATTTTATTTATCCATTAGTCCAAATTTAATTTTTATATACAATTTTATCCTTAATAAATTTTACAATGTGACAAAAAGAGTTTAGAAGAAAGAACTGATTTTGAAATTAGAATAGAATGTTTTGATTTCAGACGGCAATTGTTTTGTTTTTAGAATAATTGAGTCTTTTTTTAAATGAGTTGGATCTATTTATAAAATAGATCTGCTAGGGTATGACTGGATAAATAAAAACAAAATTTAGACCCATCGTGTAAGTCTTTTAATATTTAGATAAATTAGGAATTATTTGTTTAAACTTTAAACTAGAAAATAAGTTAGGATCAAAAGAACACATTTATTGTTTAGGATTACACGTAAATCTAATTTATTTATTTAGATATTTATATTTGTATTATTTGTTTCGCTATAAATAGTGCTATTCCGTAACTCTCAGTCACTTTCAAATTACTTTGTGTATACCTAAACCTAAAGCTAGATTTTCTATGGCGAATCTCGAAAGGGAAATTTCAATTCTGCTTGTAGACGGGGGAACTCACTTTCTCGAAAATTTAGCAGTTATGCTAAGGAACCATCATTACAGGGGTAAGGAAGAGATTGTTTATACCATCAAGTGTTTTTATTTTATAAAAATATTTTGTATTTTATATGATTTTATTCATATGTTTTTATGGTTTGGTAAATTTTAATAATTTATTCTTATATTATGTTTTAACAGTTACCACCACCAAGATAGGAGCGGAAGCGCTATCGTTGATCAATGCTAACCCTAATCAATTCCAACTTGTCATCGCTGATATTGGAATGGAAGATATGAATATTCATCTATTTTGTGATGAACTCATAAGGACTGCCACTAAATTTTCATGTAAGTTTAAATCGTATTTTAGCTTATCAATTTATAATTTATAAACTATGGCTGAAACTATAGGTTTTAGAATTTTTTTTTTTTTTCAAAAATCTTCATATAATTATAATTTTTTACGTTATTTTAATTAAATACAAAACAATGGGTATATATTAGTTGATATAATAATTTGGTATATGTTATTTCATTAATCTTTTAATCTGTACCGGTATCGGTATATCTTAGTCTAAAAAATAAAGTGAGTTATGGGTATTTTTGAAAATTATTTTTTTTAATTTTTTTTTACATTGTCCTTTCTTTTTAAATAAAAAGGTCAAATTTATAAAATTTTAAAAACTTGTGGGTATTTTTGAAAAGTATTTTTTTAATTTTTTTTTACATTGTCCTTTCTTTTTTTTAAAAAAGGGGTCAAATTCTTAAAATTTTAAAAAGTTGTGGGTGTTTTCTAAAAGTATTTTTCTTTAAATTTTTTACATTGGTCAAATTCTTCAAATTTTAATGGTAAGAAAATCTAATTGATTCATAATCTATTTTTCAATGCTTTTTTTTAATGTTCATAAATATTTAATTTCTAATTTATTTTTTATTTTCCTTAAATATATCTGTAATTATTTTACTCCCTGATGTTTTCTATATTTTAATATTAGATATTCAAATTCTTTTTTTTTTTAATTTTTGTAACCCAACTCAAATGTTTTAACAAAGAAATTAAATTATTAATTTTTTATTTTTTGAACGCAGTGATATGTCATATTAATCAACGTTACGAAGAAGTTGAAGGTTGTCGGTATTATCTAAAATGTCCTATTCCCTACGACGGACTCAAAGATATATGGAAACTCGCATACGATTTCTGAAAGTCAGATAAAGATGAGAGACTATCCATTTATATTTCTCTTGGTCACTATTTTTTGTTTAGTTGTTGTTTCTACGATTGCATGCAGAAATTCCTGAAAAATCATATGGTACTGATTCTCGTTGTATATTTATTTTATGTCCGAAACTCTTCTTCCTTTTAAATTTGTTTTTGTTATACTTTCGATTATCATTATTGAATCACATTGTTTTAAATTTAAATATAAGATACTCTTTTGTATGAATTTGTTTTGGCCCGTCTTTTTTTGGTTAGGGAAGGTATGCAATCAACCTCTTTTATGGACGAGGGGCGACAAAACTACTGTTTCGGACCAAATTCGATTCGAACAAAATACCATAGTAAACCTGTTCCCGGATCCAGATTTGGAAACATGTGTTTGCCTAAATCCCAAAACATATGGGTTAACATGATCTGACCTGGTTTAACCTACTTTTTTTTATATAAATAATTTTGAAGATTCCGATCCAGATTGATCCATTTCTAATATGTTTGTCTGAAGTCCGAAATTAATTTCAAATCCCTTTCTAATATGTTTGTCTGAAGTCCAAAATTAATTTCAAATCGTAAGTCATTTTTTAATCCAACCCATAGTTCCAAAACGAATTCTTTTCTATATTTGATTTTTTGGATGAAAATATAAATTCAAAAGTAAACCTTTTTTTAAAAATAAATGCATTGAAAAAATGAAATTATTTGTACAAATAGCTTGACACAGCTCAAGAGATGACATAACACCAAGGAGTTGAAAAACATAAACACCAAAACAAAGTTTTTTATAAAATCTAGCCATAGCAATAGAACGAACATATCATAATAAAGTAGAACACGGAAAGTCCCAATAGTGAGAAACTCCGATCTGCGGAGGAAAAATAAATAAAAAAAAACAACAAATTGAGGTTAATTTTGAAAGGGAAATGACAGCGTAAATACCTATTCACCAAACATATTATCATTTAGTATCTAAAATTGGACTTATGCTCATTTAATACCCATTTCATTAAAATAAGTCCTATTCAATACTAAATTAATTTTTAATACCCTATTTACCCTCCACTTACTATATAAGGGTTTCCCAAACAAAATTTTCAAATTTTGAATTAGAAACTGCCGTCTCTCCCATGCTCAAGATCTGTTTTATAAAGAAAACCTCAAATCTCAGCGCTAAAAAATTTCAAGCCATCGTTCTTGTGAATTTTCGTTTTCCGATCTCCATCGATACAAGATTGAAATCATTTCAAATCACCGGAGATAGCTTTTATCAGGATTAATCGGTACGTGCCATTTAACTTCATCAATCTCGACCGGAATTTTAACTGCCACGATCTACTTTCACCTGTATTTATTGTTGAGAGACAAATTTCAACCTAATATTGAAGCTCAGTTACAGTTTTACGGCAACGACTGTATCTTCGTTCTTTGTTTTTTTCTTGAATTGAAATCAGTTTATTAGTTTTAGCTAGGGTTAAAGCGATGCTATACTTGAGTTTTTTTTTATGAAATTGTTGGTTTCGTTGGCTCTATGATGGTAGAATTATAGCTTTATTAGTTGCAGGAACATAAACCATTTTTTGTTTGTCGAGGATGCGATTGGTATCTGTTGAAGATGCGATTTAGTAATATCACCAATGTATTGTACTTATATGAACAGTCTCATTGATCGGACTAGGATACGATCCATTACTTATGTTATTTGTGTTTAAAGATGGACAATACTAGATATTCACCATACTCTGCATGCTAGACAACATGAGTTTCCATAATGTGATTATGTTGCGATTCATTACTGCATGTATTTGCGTTTTAATAAGGACAATGCTAAATATGTTATACTCTGCATACTAGACAGGAACATTTTTATAATTATACTATGCTGCGATTCATTATTTATATTATGCTCAATTTAAGATTAATGTATGTGATTTACTGAGCCTAATAATATGCACTTGCTATTCAGTAATATCCAACTTGCGATTTATGATATATTGAAATTGCTAGATATGAAGACGTTGCTAGATAGGGTCTACCACTTTGCGATTTGAATGTAAATACACGTTTTGCTAGATTTGAACAAGTTAAATTACTGATATTGCTAGATAGGGTCTAGTTGTAGGCCTGGTTTGCAATTGTGATTTAGGATATATTGAAATGGCTAGATATGAAGAAGTTGCTAGATAAGGTCTACGACTTTGTGATTTGAATGTAAATACACGTTTTGCTAGATTTGAACAAGTTAAATTACTGATATTGCTAGATAGGGTCTAGTTGTAGGCGTGGTTCGCAATTGCGATTTAGGATATATTGAAATTGCTAGATATGAAGAAGTTGTTAGATAGGGTCTACGACTTTGCGATTTGAATTTAAATACACATTTTGCTAGATTTGAACAAGTTAAATTACTGATATTGCTAGATAGGGTCTAGTTGTAGGCCTGGTTCGCAATTGCGATTTAGGATATATTAAAATTGCTAGATATGAAGAAGTTGCTAGATAGGGTCTACGACTTTACGATTTGAATGTAAATACACGTTTTGCTAGATTTGAACAAGTTAAATTACTGATATTGCTAGATAGGGTCTAGTTGTAGGCGTGGTTCACAATTGCGATTTAAGATATATTGAAATTGCTAGATATGAAGAAGTTGCTATATAGGGTCTACGACTTTGCGATTTGAATGTAAATACACGTTTTGCTAGATTTGAACAAGTTAAATTACTGATATTGCTAGATAGGGTCTAGTTGTAGGCGTGGTTCGCAATTGCGATTTAAGATATATTGAAATTGCTAGATATGAAGAAGTTGCTAGATAGGGTCTACGACTTTGCGATTTGAATGTAAATACACGTTTTGCTAGATTTGAACAAGTTAAATTACTGATATTAGTTTATACAATGCAGGTTATAACATGTCAAACCAACAATATCCCCTAAAACTGAGAAGAACAAGGTCGAGCAAAGAAACAGTATAAGAAGACGTGCAACGTCCTTCGCCTCATCCTCTCTTACATCCCTAACTGCTTTCTCTATAGCTTGCTGCAACCAAAAAAAAAAGTAGACATTACTGCCAGTATAAATTACACATTGAACATATTAGTCAAAACAATTACCTTTATCAAGGAATTTGATACAGATTTATCATTCGATGGTCCACTTTTCCGAGCTCGAGGACTCAGAAAATACTTATGCATCAACAAAGAATCATACTCAGCACCATCAGTGAACCGACCAATGAACGCTCCAGCTTTATTCAAAGGCATCTCCGCTGTCCCATGTTTCATCCCAAATATAACCTTAACATCTGTTACACTTAACTTGACAAACTTAGCCCCTATTTTGAAAACCTCCTCCTCAACTGAGTAACTACTCGCAATCTTCTCAATTAGTTTATGACATTTTTTCATCTTCATATCCTCATTCCGTAGGTCGAATGATGCTTTTAATAATGTGTAAAATGGAGTGTCTCTCGCCGCTTCTATGTGTTGTTGTGTAACAATATTTTGTCTAAGAAAGTTCAAGATGCTAACAAATCCAGACCTATAAAACATACCTTTTGCCGTCATATTTCCTGAAATAAAACAATAATATCTGAGTTATATATCGTATTTGCGTTTTATATTGACTATCACCTGACATCCATAAAACTAGAAATAACATTAGATGTTTTAAACACTTATATTGGTAGACAATAACATAACAGAAACAATCAGACTTGTGATTTTTGTAGTAGAAGTCTCCACAATCTGCAGTTGTCTTACAACAGTTTTTTGTATATTGATATCATAGTTATTTGGTATAGAAGGTAGCAAAGGTCAAACGGTATTCATGACTTTTTCAAGGCATTTTTAACTTGTACTTCTAATGTTTTTCTAATGTTTCCATATCAAGTATTCAGTATTTTTAACTTGTACTTCTAATGTTTACATGCATGAATCGGTATGTAAATTACTAAAAAGAAGTTTATGGTTTATGGTCCTTAGATATATGTTGATATATTAATGACTTGTATATCATAACAAATGTTTTTGTCTTGCAACACTATGTTTAATATTGTTTGCTTCGCATTTCTGTAAATTTTAGTTTAATTTGTGTAAACAAAACCCTTTCAAATAGGACACTTATTAAGAACAATCAATCATGTGGATTGTAGAGTATAACTGCTATTGTAGGGTATATCATCGGATTTCAAAGCAGCAATCATTCATGTGGATCGTAGAGTATAACTGCTGCGAAGTATACCATCAGATTTCAAAGCAGGAAGATTTAATTTGAAAGTTCTACTTAGGGGTTGTTTGGGGCATAACTTGAAAGCTAAAATTCTACTTTACACAAACAATCTTTAAGGGAATATCTTAACTTATTTTGGTGCATTGACATAAGCTTCTTACTTCTCTTTTTGTGACGATGAATAGAATGGGGTATAGAATAGATTAGGTTAACCCCTCACAGGTTGGTTTTTCATTTGGTTAATGTAAATTAAAATTCTATTCTATGTCTAGAATATGTAGTCATTTTATGCTTTATTTTTGCGATTGATGATGTTTAGTAATTTAACTTGTTCAAATCTAGCAAAACATGTATTTACATTCCCATCTAGCAACTTGTTCAAATCTAGCAAATTCAACATGTCATCAATCGCAAATGCAAAACATCTTACAACTAGAGACTATCTAGCAATTGTTATAAACCAACTTGTTCATATCTAGCAAAAGAAGCATTTACATTGAAATCGCAACTTGTTCATATCTAGCAAAAGAAGCATTTACATTGAAATCGCAACTTGTTCATATCTAGCACTTGTTATACATCATCAATCGCAAAAGACAATCCCTTGTCTAACTAAACCATCTAGTAAATTTCTAGATGTAGATCTCGTGTTCGGTATACAGAGATAAAGATTACAGAGATCAACTTCAATTTTCAAGAAATGATACTTGATGAGATAATAATGGACTAGGAGAATATATCGGATCTCGTGTCAGATGTGACTAGAGAGAGAAAGTCTAGAGAGAGAGAAAGAGGATATATTAGAATAATGAATCGTCTCCACCTACCAAGCAAGTGGGTCACCTTTTATATTAAAATAAGGTGGGTCCGATTGAGGCCTTAGTGGGTTGTCCATACATTTTGATGACGCCCCTACGTTAATTCTAAGTTTACACATTGGTCCCTGAGAGATCCTAAATTCCTTATTTATTACATAAAAAGCCTTTTATCGCAATTAGGCCCTCATCATTTACATAGGTAAATTCCTCCCTCATCAGTAGCCCCCCAGTCTTCGGGAGTATTAGAAGCGGAGACTCATGGCCGAACCTGTGCTTGTTGTATGCTCATTCCTGCGCCTCGGATTCCGACCTATCTCGGGCGAACTTATCTTTCCGTTTTCACTTCGGCTTAGGTCCGACGCCTTACAAACAGGTTGGGACTTCCAGATAATATTCAGGTTGTAAGATCTTTATCATGGGCCCTGAATTGGATCGGCTTCTACCTTCTTTTGGGCTTTTATCGTGGGCCTTTCTGCGCTGGGCCGATTCCGCTTAGGGATTATGGTGGTGAAAACCCATAGCGTCAACTGGTTTGTAGAGGGCTGCTTAGGTAGGCTTTTGTCAGAAGGTGATGGACACGTGTCGCCAACCCTAGGGGTGCGTCTTTTCCAGACTAGGCTCTTAGGGAGACTCTTCGTCTTCCCGCTGTGCTTTTGTCGGTTGGTATTCTCCGATCATTCATCCTCGCCTATAAATACCCCCCAGTCCTTAGTCTCTCTCAGAGGTGTTATAGAGAGAGAAAGTGCTGCCAGATCATTTCTAGAGAGAGATAGTGTTTATCAGACCCGATTTAGACCTGGTATGTTTGTTTTATGAAACCAAAATACCCGAAGCAAACACCCGCAAAGAAGAAGAAAAAGCCTGAGTGGAGTTTTGAAGAGTGGTCTAGCATCGGAGACCGAGCTGAAGAATATCGTCGCGCCGGATTAATCTGGGGGTCTAACTCCAAGCCTTTTATTCCCGCACCGCTTCCTCACGACCCTGTCCTAGCTACCCCGATCCCTGCTGAGTCTTTCCTTCTACCCGATCCTCTTGTTTATCCATCGCCCGAGATTAGTCTTTCTCCCGAAACTGTTATCCTTTCTTCCAGCAGTAGTTCTTCTGATTCCCTTGTAGTTAGTTCAGAAAATCCGACCCTAATACCGGTTAATCCGCGCGTTTCTCCATCTCCGCCCCTTCCCCGGCGCACTCGGAGAATCAAGTTCTTGACCATGGGAGAAAGCAGTCCTCCTTCGTCTCCCACGGGAGGTAATACTCTTGAAATGGTCCAGCTTACTCTCTCAATTCGAGGGTATCAGACCGGTACTAATACTGCGGTAACTTTTCTAGGTTTACCTAAGCGTCATCTGACGCCAGAGGAACTGGAGGCAGCGCTTTGGGCCCAGTCGGTAAACGCAGCTGAACCTTCCACTTCTCGGGTGCGTGTATCGGACCCGAACATTGCTACTGCCCAGAGCTCCGACCAGGCCTCGAATCCCGATGCTGGGGAGTCAGAGGCGGATATTGCGCCCGCAGAAGTATGCGTTGCCACTGTTAGTAATGCTGCCAACCCTCCGGAGGATCCTCTGCCCGAAGAAGTTGAGGCTGCCATCACCACTCCCTACTTCAGTTGGCTTAAGGCGAAGGACGTTGTTTCTCTTTATGAGGGGAAATACCTCTATTTCCCGGAGTCTGACCATAAGGATCTGCTGATCCGATGGGGAATTCCCGAATGTGTCAACGTTCGGTTCCCGGTCCCCGGGGAGACCCCCATTCACGTCCGATCTAGGGAGATTGTGATATTTACCGAGCTGTTCAACTGGGGGCTGCGCTTTCCCCTAGACCACGAGATCGCGCTTTACTTCCGAACTCTCCAGATCTGCCCATCGTAGCTGACGCCGAACGGCTGGTACACTATGATGTCCTGCATAATAGCTTCCCGTCTTTCAGGTCGGGTTATGCCTATGGAGGAATACATTGCTGTGTCGGGTTTATCCAAGTCTCCAAAGTCCCCGTTCTTCTACTCTTCCTTGGGGAACAAGTGGAAGGTAGTTAATGACTTCCTGGAGGGGGATAAAGGCTGGAAGCATCGGTTCGTGTTCCTGAGCGGGTGTTGGGAGAACGGTCTTCCTTACTCCCCGCAGAATAAGAGGCAACTTCTCCGCACTTGGGTTCATGACGGTACCGCTCTGATCTCCCTTTACGATATATATATATATATATATATATATATTTTTTTTAAAACATCGATTCCTCGTGTAGTGTCGAAGGAATGGTTACAAGGTCTGAAAAAGGACTATTGCAAAGCCGCTGGGGTTACGTCCGGGGTCCTGAAAGCTTATGCTCGGGTGCACTGGGGTCGGGCTATGCATCGATCCTTCATTGATACAAACTTAATCATGAGTAACCTCTAGCGTTGCTCATCCGACCCTCTCACCATCGAGCAGCTTCGTCAGCCCCCTCCGTTGGAGGATGTCATCGCGAAAACTGGCGCCCCTGGATCGCAGCTATACTTGCCCAAACGCAACAAGGCGCCTAGCAAGCGTCCGAAGCCGGATGATGAGGGGGAGGAAGATGCAGTTGTGGTTGCTGGTGATCTGCCTCGGGAGGAGGCACCCACGACGGAAGTGGCAGAGGCTAGTCAGGACCCGGCGCCCGTGTAGAAGAGGAAGGCCCATGCTGATGCTGATGGGACTAAAGCAAAAAAGTCCAAGCACTCAAAGGTAGAGAGCAAACGTAGTGACGGCGCGGGGGTTGTTCCCAAAAGTCTGAAGCTGTCCGATCAGGACGATGGTGCGAATAATATTCCACCGGCGGTCCTTGTGGAAATTCCCGATGATGTGGAACCCCCCAGAACATCGGAGCCGACTGCGGCCTCGTCGAGTGACGTGAAGTATCCAGTGCTGTCCATGCTTGGAGGTCCGCACACGTACCAGCTGCGGGGGTCTGACGGTCTGGCGCTATCCTTGTACAGTTTGCTTGTTCCCGTAGCCGAGAAGGAGCGTCGAGCGACTGATCTAGGTCAGCAGCTGGCTTCTGCAGAGGGAAAAATCGTCAGCCTGACCGGGGAGCTGGATAAAGCCAAGACGACTCTTGCAACGGCGGAGGATCGCATTTCCGAATTCGAACGTGCCACAGAGGAGGTGAAGAAGACCACGGAGGAGGAAAAAAGGGCCGCGGAGGAGTCGAAGAAATTCGTGGAAGACCGTGCTGCTACTTTGGCTTCGGAGGTCCAGAAGTTAAAGTCTTCTAATGTCGCCTTCGCGAGTTGGTGTAGGCAGTGGGCGGATAAAGAAGCTGCCGTCGCTAAAGCTGCGTACGTGCTATCGCTCCACAACCGCTTCTCCGACCTTCAACTCGGGTCGATGTGGTTGGACGTGCCGGAGAAGGACCGGCCCGAGGGGGTTGATTGCAGGGTGGAAGAAGAGTCCGACGATGATGAGGAGGACGATGAGGAGGACGAGGAGAAGGATAATGATGAGTAATCCAGAAGTGGGATTCTCTGCTTTGTTTTTTTTTTTGTCAGTCGTACATCTTTTGGGGGCCACGGGGCCCCCTATCAATATTCCTGTTGCACATTTTTACCTTTGCTTTGGGGGCCACGGGGTCCCCTTTCAATATATTAATGTTTTTGGTTATATCTCTTCATAAATTGTGATCTGTGTGATGTATCGACAAAATGTTGAAAAGGTTCTAAGTTAAAAAAGTTTTGGAAAATCCCGATAGGGTCTACAATGGTGAATAATAGAGTAGTTCGGGGGCCTACAAAGGGTCGGGAAGAATATATATATGTAAATCAGTAAACTGAAAAACCCATTTAGGTTCTGTAGATCGATATGACATCGAAAATTCTCCCAAAGGGTCGGGAAGAACATATATGTAGATCCATTAATATTAATATGAACAGACGCTGTCCAGCTCGTCAGCTGGTCAGGGTCTTAACACCTCAACATTTGGAAGGCAAAAAATGTTTGATTAACGTAATCGGGTGGTCGGGTGTTTTGTGATGCCTCGTTAAAACCTCCTCGCGCCACCGAGGTAGGAAAGAGTGCATCCCCGACCGATACAATTCAAGATAAGAGGTAGAACGCGAATTGAAATACAAATTTGTTACTATTCTAAATACAATTTCAAGTGTTCGATGTTCCATGGCAGCCTCAAAAGATGTCCGAGCCTATTCCGCAGGCGGTATGTTCCGTGCTTCACTTTCTCAACGACTTCGTAGGGTCCTTCCCAATTCGGGGCGAGCTTACCGAGGCTTTTATCTTTGGTGTGGAGAAAGACGCACCTGAGAACCTTGTCTCCGACCTTGAACTCCCGACGGCGGACTTTAGAGGTATATCGACTTCTCATCAGTGTCTGATAGTGTAAAGAGTTCAACTGGGCCCGGCTACGCTTCTCTTCTACGAGGTCAAGTTCGAGCCGTCGATTATCGTCGTTTTCTTCTTCCGCGTAAGTCCCGACCCTGAAGGACGGGAAAATGGATTCCGCGGGGGTGACCGCGTCCATTCCATATACTAAGGCATAAGGCGATTCTTGGGTAGTTGTTCGGGGCGTGGTTCGGTAAGCCCATAGTACCTCTTGCAGGTAGTCAGGCCATTTTCCGGCCTTTCCCTCGAGATTTTTTCTGAGGCCCTCCAGAATGGTTCGGTTGGTTACTTCAATTTGCCCGTTTGCTTGAGGATGGAAAGGAGCTGAGAAGCATTGTCGGATCTTATGAGTGGTGCAAAATGCTTTCATTTCTCCATTATCGAACTGAGGTCCATTATCCATAGTTAGCCTTTGCGGTACCCCAAACCTGCAACAGATGTTTGCCCAGATAAATTTGATGATATCTTTGGTCTTAGTGGCTCACAAGGGTTCGGCTTCGACCCATTTGGAGAAATAATCTACTGCCACAACGATCGTCTGCCTTCCCCCTGACGCCATTGGTAATGGTCCGACCAGGTCGATTCCCCATCGGTCAAATGGTAGTCCCTCGGATATGGATTCTAGGGCAGTCGCGGGGACGTTGATAGCGTTGCCGAACCTTTGACATGTGTCGCAGGTTTTGACTATGAGCCGCGCATCCGCCGCTATCGTCGGCCAATAGAACCCCGCGAGGAGAATTCGCCTAATTAGGGCCTTGTACCCGCAATGTGCTGCGCCTTCACCATCATGTAGTTCAGACACAATTATTTGTGACTCGTTAAACCCCAAGCACCGAAGTAGTGGACGACTGAAAGACTTCTTGTATAATACATCCCCCAGAAGGACGTATCCCCGAGCCTTATTGCGTACTTTCCGGGCCGAAGCGCTATCCACGGGGAGCCGACCCTCAGCTAGAAATGCGATAATGTCCCGCCGCCAATCTGAGGTTGCCACCGAAGAGATCTGACATGCGATTTCAGGTCGATTGTCTAACGCGCGACGTTTGATAATGGACGGGTTTTCTTGTTCTGTCACCCAAGGGTAGTTGCTAGAGCAGGAAATCGTTGCCAAAGAATCCGCGGCTGTGTTTTCGCTTCTTGGGACGTGTTCATAGGTGACTTTGTCAAATGAAGTAGCCAAAACCCGGAGTGCTGCTAGGTATTGTACCAAATTTTCCTTCCGAGCCTCCGCACTCCCCGAAGCTTGATTTATCAAAAGTTGGGAATCGCTGATGAGGCGTATTTGCCTTGCCCCACACACCTGTGCTAATCGCAATCCTGCCAAAGCAGCTTCGTATTCTGCTTCGTTGTTTGAAGTATGGAAACCAAATCGGACGGCCTGGAGCATGCTAATGCCCGAAGGGGTGGTGATCTGTATTCTCGCTCCGCAGCCGCCGACGTTTGCTCCCCCGTCAGTTCGGACAACCCATTCGCCCATAGTAGCTTCTTGGGGGGCATCTCCCGATCGGGTCATTCGGAGTGGAACTCTACTAAAAAATCAGCCAAAGCCTGACCTTTGATAGCTGTTCGAGGTTCGAAGTCGATGTCAAAATCCCCGAGCTCCACTGACCATTTGGACATTCTCCCGGACATGTCTGGCCGCTGAAAGATATACTTGAGGGGGAATGATATTCGGACCACGATAGGGTGAGCCTGAAAATACGGGCGCATTTTCCGTGTCGCGGTTACCAGGGCGAGTGCCAATTTTTCCAACTTTAAATACCGAGTTTCCGCATCTAGTAAGCTTTTTCTCACAAAGTAGACCGTTGTAGGAGCCGGTCCTAATTCACTAATTAGCGCCGCACTGACCGCGAAGTCTGTAACCGCGACGTAAAGGAAAAGTGTCTCGCCCGCTGCGGGCTTTGTCAGCAGGTTCGGGGACGACAGGTATCGTTTGATTCCCAAGAACGCCTCGTCGCATTCAGAGGTCCATGCAAAAATTTTGGCTTGTCTCAAGACCTGAAAAAAGGGGGCGCATTTGTCAGAAGAGCGGGAAATAAATCGATTTAGGGCAGCCAGACGCCCCGTCAAGATTTGTACTTCCTTGATGCTCCGGGGTGGAGTCATATCGGTGAGAGCTCGTAGTTGTGCAGGATCTGCTTCAATCCCTTTTTCACTTACGAAGAAACCCAGGAACTTTCCCGATCGGACTCCGAAAGAACATTTCTCCGGGTTAAGCTTGAGATTTATCCCGCGCAGGTTGTCAAAGGTTTCCCCGAGATCGACGAGGTGGGCTGCGTCCGCGCTGCTCTTTACCAACATATCGTCGATGTACACCTCCATATTTCTCCCGATCTGACCTCGAATGTTTTGTTAACGAGTCTTTGGTATGTTGCGCCAGCGTTTTTCAGCCCAAAAGGCATTACTTTGTAACAATATAATCCCCGGCCTATGATGAATGTGGTACTCTCTTGATCCGCGGCGTGTAATTTGATCTGATTGTACCCGGCGTACGCATCCATAAACGACATCAATTTGTTACCCGATGTCGAATCTACCAGTTGGTCGATTCTGGGCATCGGGAAAGGATCTTTTGGGCATGCTCGGTTAAGGTCGGTAAAATCCACACACATTCTCTATTTCCCATTTTTCTTTTTGACTAAAACAGGATTAGAGATCCACAACGGGTAACGTGCTTCCTTGACGTGTCCGACGTCGATCATTCTCTCAACTTCTCGCAAAATAACGTCTGCTTTGTCTGGGGAAAAGGCCCGACGCTTTTGGGAAATTGGTCTGACGTTTCGGTTGATAGTTAGTTTGTGAACGGCAAGAGATTCTGGTACCCCGGTGACATCTCCCGAGCACCATGCGAACAAGTCGAGGTTTTTCCACAGGAGGGTCAGCAGTTGTTCCCTTAGGTTTGGTGAAAGGCATACCCCGATCCGTAACGACTTTCCCGCAGCGAATTGGTACTGCTCGCATTCCTCGTCGGTAGTCAAAAGGCTTGGAGCTTCCCGAGGGTCGTCAACGGGTAATGACCCCGGGGGCAGCCCCCTTAATTGCTATTCTTGAGCTTAAACCATCTCTTGGTCTTTCTTAGGTGCTAATGCCGCTCGATAACATTCCCACGCTGCTTTCTGACTGCTCCGGACCACGCCTACGTTGTTTCCAACCACGTATTTTAAACACTGATGAATCGTAGAGGTTACTGCATGCATGCGCGATATCCAAGATCGGCCAAAAATAGCATTGTGGGAAGCGGGAGCGTCGACCACCACGAACAAAACTGTGACCTCTTTCTTGAAAGGCCCGCAGCCTAACTGGACTGCGCCCTCGAACTCTCCTATAACGTCGGCTGCTGACCCAGTAAAACCCACAATGGTTCGGTCGGACCGAACAATTGCTGGCGGTGTTCTAAACTTGGCGAAAGTAGATGAGAAGATGATATTGGCCAAACTCCCGGTGTCCACCAAGATGCGCCGAACCTCTTCTCCCGCGATGGCTGCTCCAATGACAATGGCGTCCTCATAGGGGCCGGCTATGTCCCTCATGTCGTCGTCGTCGAAGTGCAAAATCGGCGAAGGGGCGCTTCTGGTTTGGAAGCAAGTTCTGGCTTCTATCTGAGTGGTTAGGTTGACAATATGCCTTTTCCTGGAGGAATGCGTAACTCCCGCCATTGAATCTCCCCCAAAGATCGTCAAGAACTCGAAAAAATCACAAAGGCCTCGAACGTTGCCGACGCTCTCCTCAGCTTCCTCCTCGATGATCCCGATAATGTTACGGTTGGCTTCTGGGTCGAGGTATTCAATGGAGACATCAAACTGGTCGGTAACCTCTGAGATAGCCATGGTGTGTTCGGATTTTGGTACCACCACGACTTCTTTCGAAGTCGTACCTTGCTGTGCCTTCTTTACGTACTCTAGAAGGTTTCCGTGCTCTATGAGGATCTGTATTTCTTTTTTCAAGGCAATGCAGTCTTTCGTATCGTGCCCCACGTCCTCGTGATAGCGACAATAGCGATTATTTCTTTGCTCCCGAGGCGTCGGAATCGGGAAAGGTTTTCGGTATATCCCGCTCCTCTTGGTCTTTTCGTAGATTGACGCCACACACTCCGTAAGGTCCGCGAACTATGCTGGTCGGATCCACTTGTTAGACATGGGTGCAAAGTCATCTGATTAGCCCCCTTTGGTTTCGAACTGGTTAATGCCGAAGGCTTGTTCGTCGCGGGAGGGTTCGGGTGTATTGTGCTGACCGGTTGGGCTGCCGTCGCGTAATCCGACCGGGTGCTCTGCCTTATTACTACTGATGCTTGGGAACTTTGCTGAATCTGTGCTGCCAATTCAGACGCTTCGGTTTCCTCGATTAATATATGCTTTTCTATCTGCGCTAGTAGTGCAGAAAACGTGAATGCTTGTTTCTTCGTCACCGCTTGCTTCATTGGCCCGGGGAGCAGACCCAAGCGAAACGCTGTTAAGGCCACGTTTTCTTCGCAGTGATCTAGGTCGGTTTTCGCGTCGATGAATCGCCTGGTATATTCCCTGAGGCTTTCCCCTAGTTTCTGCATGCAATTCATGATGGTGTCTCCATTGGCTCGGAAGCTTTTGCTTCCTACAAAGTGTTGTCTAAACATCGTCCAGAACATCCCGAAGTTTCGAATACAACCCTCCGGCAAACGGTTGTACCACTTAGAAGCTCGGTCCTTGAAGGTCATAGAGAAAGCTCTGCATAGGAGCTTGTCATCGTTGTCGAAGCTTAGCATGAAGTTCTTGAAGGCCTCCAAATGGTTATCCGGGTCCTTCTTCCCATCGTACTTTTCCAATTTAGAAATGTCGAATCGCTTCGGGAGTTGTCCCGCGAGTATCTCGTCGGACAGAGGGGATGCCCTCCAATTAACTCTGAACTCACACGCTCCTCCCCCGAGGCCTTCTGTCTGCATTCCGTAGAGTCTCTCGACCCCCGGGCTAATAAATTTACTGCTAGTTCGGTAACCGTGGTTCTGACTGCTCGGTGGCTGTCATGGCACAGGTGGAAAAGCCGCTCGATCTTCTCGGCTGGCGGCATGCATTTCTTCTTTCTCGAAGGATACCGGGGTCGGCTTATCGGTGCTCCCCTTCTTGTATTTCAGAGGGTCTGCCTTGGGCCCACGGAGGCGTCGGGAACGACTTTTTCGCGTACGCTGGACCCTTTCCTGTCGCCGGTACTCTCTACCCGAAGAGTCATCCGAGGGGTATTCTTCCGTTGTGCCACGCCGGTTCTCCGGGTACCTCCGAGCCCCAGTAGTTTGCTCGTCGTCGGGATGAGATTCTCGGTAATACCTCACAGGTCGGGCTTCGATTCGCGGACCAATATCATGGCCCGCCGCCCCCTGATCCTCCAATAGGGGTTCCTTGCCTTTTCCTTCCCGAACTCGTTTCTCACTTAGTGCCCGCTCTCTCTCTTCCTTTAACCTGGCAATATCTTCAAGGAGCTGTTTTCGCGTCATTATTAAGGTCGATCGTTTGTTCCGACCCCGGTTGTCATGCTCCCGACACGGGGCTTCCTCTCCTTCCGACACCGAGACGGCTCAGACCACTTCTCTAGCGACCCTCCCTATCACAGCCTCGTTATTCATCCCGTAAAATGTGATTTTTTAAAGATCGAAAGATTCCTTTTTCGGTATCACTCGTTTCCCACAGGCGGCGCCAATGATGAGATAATAATGGACTAGGAGAATATATCGGATCTCGTGTTAGATGTGACTAGAGAGAGAAAGTCTAGAGAGAGAGAAAGAGGATATATTAGAATAATGAATCGTCTCCACCTACCAAGCAAGTGGGTCACCTTTTATATTAAAATAAGGTGGGCCCGATTGAGGCCTTAGTGGGCTGTCCATACATTTTGATGACGCCCCTACGTTAATTCTAAGTTTACACATTGGTCCCTGAGAGATCCTAAATTCCTTATTTATTACATAAAAAGCCTTTTATCGCAATTAGGCCCTCATCATTTACATAGGTAAATTCCTCCCTCATCAATACTGTATGTCGAATAGTAACAAAAAACATAAACCCTAATACTTGATTAAGTGACATCTCATGTTCAGTATACAGAGCTAAAGATTACAGAGATCAACTTCAATTTCCAAGAAATGATAATGTCGAATAGTAATCAGAAACATAAACCATAATACTTGATTAAGTAACATCTCATGTTCAATATACAGAGCTATAAATTACAGAGATCAACCACAACAGTAAACCAAAACCAAAAACCTAAAAACTTGATTAAGCGTCATACAGAAACAACAAAAATGACCCATAATGTCTGGATTCTAAAGCTAAGAAAAACATATAGACACACCCATTGATGCAATTGATACACCCATTGATGCGATTGATACACAGACATACACTATTGATACGCAGACATACACAGACATACACCATCAATCTAACCGGATACAGTCCATATTTAGAAAGTGAAATTACCTCTGTTTAAACACGACGACCAGAATCTGACTACCGCGAGAGAACACTATCGAGCGTGTTTTAAACAACCAACTGTTTTCTTAGGTTGTTCGGTGACCGGTGCTTCGCCGGAGAACAATTTGTCTAGGTTAGAAAATGGGTCGTCTGTTCAAGTGAAATTTGAAGAGGGAATCGAAGCCGAAAAGTCTAGTTTTGAAAGGAAAAGAGTGAGGATTCAATTTAAATGACCTTATTTATAGTACCGGGGTATTTTAGTCCATTAGTTAAATTTGGGTAGCTTTTGATACTATCCCATTTTTGGATATCACTTAGTAGAATAAAATTTGAGACCGTATTAATAGATAGTTTTCTCATTTTGAAAAGTGTGCAGTTTCAAGTTTAGTATTCGCCACATTGGTCTGTGGCATCTGTACGTTGGTACGGAAATACAGTAGATAAAGCCTCTTTGTCCAAAGAAATGGTTTTAATTTGAGTGAAATATAAATGTATAAACCATATTCATTTATTACAAAACTAGAAGATAAACTGTGTTCATGATAATGAACGTTAGGTTAATTTTGTTAGAATTGGTTATTTCAAAGAACAATAAGTATATATATATATATATATTATAAGAATATAAAAAGTGATACCTGAAATCAGTATAGTTCACATTTTCATCCGTATTTAATAATCAAAATCCCGTGGACGTTAATGATTTTGTTACCTAAACTTGTAGTTGTAGGGACGTGGGCTGGAATATATACCGTCATAAATATAGGGTGAAGGTGAATGCTATTTTTATCATTAATTTTATTTTTATTTTTATTTTATTTTTTTCATAAATATATAAAAAATTTATTTTGTTATTTTCTCTATAAAGAAAATAACACATTTTTTTTATATCTTAAAATTCATTCATTCTCCAACATCTCCATCAATTTCTACTACCATCTCAACTATCTCCTATCCCATTAACTCTTACACATCCTACCAAGCCATATTGTTCCTCACCATCAACCATCAACCACCAACCACCCTAACCCTAGCCACTATAAAAACAGCTTTCTCTTCAGATTTCTCTTCAAATCTTGAAAAATAACAAATCCTAGCCACAAATTTGATTTATCTTCTAATTTTGAAAAAAAAACGGCAGTTTTTCTCGAATTCGTCTAAGATAGAAATCATTCGTTATTTAAAAAAATAAACACTTAAAAATGCACTATTATTTCTTGAAACAGACGAAATACACCTAATTCAGAGTGGCATCTCAAAATTAAATGCATTTTTTTAATATAAAAAATACTTGATTCCAAGTGGCGATGGGCCGACAACCAAACATTATCGGCGACATATGTTTCTAATTTATGGTTATGGTGTTAAATAGAGTGGCAACGGGTCGTCCGCGGTTCGCGATTCGGATTCGCGCCGGCCGACCGAACCTATTTTTTGGACATTTGAGTTTGATCTCGATAGGATCGATTATGGGTCTAACATATTCAAATCTGAATCCGTTTGTTCATGCTCGTCGCTCGATTCGGCACGACTCACACATATCAATTTTTATATATTTTAATTTATTTTAAATAATATATGTATTATTAATTATATATATTTGTTATCATTTTCGGAGCGGGGATCAGAAAAATTAGAAATCCGAATCTGATCCGATCTGATTACTGGTTATAAAAAAATCGCAGACCAAATCGGTTATCAAATCTTAGTAGTTCAATTTGCAGCTCCGTTCTAAAAACCGAATCTGATAAAAAATCGAAGTGGTAAAATTACTTAGAAACTGTACCGATAGAAACGATACAAAACCAAATTGATAAAATCTAAGAAATAGATACAAATATATACTCCATGTTAGAATAACAAAAACAATAGCGAACGAATGTGACTATAAAGATGTTCGACGATAGCTTATCCCAATGAAACATTGATAGTCTCCCCTTTTAAGTTTTCAACACTAAAAAAATAAAGATTATTTTCTCATTTAATTTATAATATATATATATATATATATATATAATATTTTTCCATTCAAATTCATTGTTTTTATTTATAAAATTTGAAATTACAAGAACCTATACGAAAAGTTTAAAAATATAAGAACGTCTATTACAAAACAAGAAAAAAATTTGAAAAGGAATTCGCCGCCTTTGAATAAAGAATATGAGAGCTTAGGTCACAATTTAGGGAAGAGACGAGTTATTTCGGGAATAGGAAAATTAAGAATGAATTCGTCATTTTTGAAGCTTTAACAAAAGATAATGATGCTCTGAAACCATTCTTTAGTGAAGAGAAATAGATCTTAAGTAGCCAATTCCAAGACTCTCAAGCAGGGTTATGCTCTCAAGGGATTCGGGGAGTCATCTTAATTAAAGTTCATCGTTTTCCTTTCTTTTAAGGCGTGCTTGGAGATCCAGTCTACTGCGTAATTTTGTTCTCGATAGATATGTATGATGGTCATAGAAGAATCGATGAGTTTTCTAAAACAGATGATAAGAGGGTCTAAGTACCATGTAGCCTTTCGATAAAAAAGAATATCCACAAGGATTTTTTAGTCGATTTCAATATCCAGGTTGGTTATATTCGAAGAACGACAAGTTTGAAGCCCATAAAGCAGAGTTCTGCACTCGGCAATGATTGGGATATTTTTCCGATTAACTCTGCCAAAACCCAGAAGGATGTTTCCTTCATGATCTTTAACAAGACCCCCTCCGCTGGCTTCCCCAGTAATGTCACAAGCTCCATCTGTGTTTAGTTTAAAGTGATTTGCTTTTAGATTTTTCCATTTAATGAATAATGGAATTCTGTTATTTTAAGATGATTTACACATCCTAAGCTTAATGAAGCTTTGAATTCCTTAACCCAGTAAGGGATTTTGAGCAGTCTTGCACTGTCCAAGCCAAAAAGGATGTAAATTATATGATTAATCATGGAAGAGGAACTAGTACTCTGGTTCTGGTGTTTCTTTTTATTGCGAGCCGTCCAGATTACCCATGATTGAGGGAAAAATCGTTCGAATATCACATTTTTGGAGGTGGAACAGTACCAAGATCTTATAAGGTGAGAGAGAATCATGTTTGGGAAGATATGAATCTTGAATAAGGTACTGAAGAAAAACCAGACAACCCAAGATTGAGGACACTGAACAAGGATGTGGTGAGTTGTTTCTTCATTGTTGCAGAATTAACACTTAAAAGCCAATTAGAAGTGCTTCCTTTGAAGGACGAAGTTAGTAAAAATCTAGTTGAAGAGAGATCATGGAAATGGTAGACAGATCATTCCAAAGGGGGGTTATATCCACAACATCATTAAAAACATAAATTGAAGTAAATCTAAAAAAAACATTGAAATTATGACACTTAGCTAAACACTGAATATATTAAGGGGATTGAGACTCTCTCGTTATGGTGATGACACTAGGATTCCAGATAATCCAAATTCTACCTAGATGATGAGAAGAGTGATTTGTAAGGACATGTAAAAAAGGAGCCATATTCCTAAGAATAGACTCTACTTTGTACAGTTAGACTTTAGTTTCAACTAGAATAAATAGGGAGATACTGCTGGTAATAATAAAATATGTAACATCTTTTTGTCTAACAGGGTCATTTAATCCTCTAACATTCCAAGAAGAAATATTCATAAATCAGAATACTTACAGTGCTTTAGACGATGGTCATGTCGGAGGACAAATCCAAAATATCCTTAGCATGTGAGACGGTGCCTTTTAGGAGGCGAGTCAACCTCCTCACCACTTTCCACCTCCTTGACTTCCTCAAGGGAATCAAGACGCTGTCCACTAAGTCGCGTTGGCTCAATATCAGAAGGATCAGACTCATCTGAAGTAGCAAGCAAGGAAGGAATGGAAGGAAGTTTGGATGCTCATTTTTTACAAAGGCGGGATGAGTGTCAAAAAATAACACAATTTGCACATTGCGGAGGAAGAACTTGATATTCGAAATTCACCGTAATG
The DNA here is from genome assembly GCA_036936605.1 of Limnanthes douglasii subsp. nivea. Taxonomy (NCBI): domain Eukaryota; kingdom Viridiplantae; phylum Streptophyta; class Magnoliopsida; order Brassicales; family Limnanthaceae; genus Limnanthes; species Limnanthes douglasii. The sequence goes on from JAUPFV010000002.1 coordinate 274,571,327, forward strand.
AATTTGCCACTAATCTTGAAAGTGAGCTCCGAAAGGATTTTGGATCCCGCAGAAATCATAATGCAAATGCGAGCAAAGCAAAGATTTTCCATCTTTTCCGTTTGATTGTCCACATATAAAGGCGTGCCTAAAACCGATCCGGTTTTGCTAAATCCCTCAGTTGTCCAAAGTTCTAAAGGAAGATTAAAAACTTTGACCCAAATAGGGATTTCCTTGTAGGGATCCTTAATGAGAGTGGAGAGAGGGGCCCAATTATTGATAATGATCAAATCCTCACCAAAATGCCAATGGGCATGATCCAACACCTTTTTTCCATCTCTTCCGACCCAAACTTAAATAGAAAATACCCTTTAGGAAGAGGTTTAAAATCTAAGAGATCAAATTTTCACCATAAAGAGTCCCCATTGGCTTTGAGAAGGGTAAACTTTTGAGGTTGAGTAAGAAAATACCCCGATAAAAAAGTCTTCCATAAATCCGGAGAACCCATAACCGTAAAATATAATCTACTCCATCATGATCCATATGGTTAAGCCCAATAACCAAATGAGAGCAGTTATCAATGTGACCCGTAACAATGCTAGCATAGAATGGGTTAGAATGAGAATTTGGCCTATATTTAAATCCATAGTGTTAGAGTTTGCGGAAGGGGGTTTGAAATCCTTGAAGGAGTTTTGTGGATTTGAGCTAACTTATTTAAGAACTTCCTTCCCTTTGGGCCTTTACCGACGTTACCAAAATTCCTAATAATGGAATAATGCTTGTAAGAAGATTCGGCTCTGAGTAAAACTTTTCCTTTATTTTCCACCGGCCCAACCAAAGAAATAATTTCGGTCTGCCCAATAAACTTAGAAGTATGGCCCAACGACCCAGCCCTCTGGCCCAAACTAATACCATTAGCCTACTGGCCTAATAAGCCAGACGACTGGCCCAAGCAGTTATCATTGGAGTGGAGACCCAATGAAGACAGTGGGTGTCCAGTCTTACTAACAGTCTTCTGGCCCAAGTTGTTTGCAAAAGTTTATTGACCCGAATTGGACACCAAGAGACCCGATTTGACAGTCGTGCATTTCTCGACCTTGATAAGGATTCGGAGGTCAGAATTAGAGATATAGGGGTAACCAAGGGAAGGGTGGAGTTTCTTGCTTAAGGATGATGAAGAGAGATTGTTCAGGTACCACTACTTATTTTCAGCTAGAAGTCCCAAATCTGAGTCACTGGTTAAGGGTCCGGAGGTGTTCGAGGAGGGAGAGGCGTATGCGAAGCGAATTCGATGGGAGTCCAGAGCAGGAATGGATATTCTGGGGCCAAAGGGAAGAGTTTTCTTTTCATACTGACTAGGTTTTCCTGGATTAAGAGGTTGGATCGTGAGTGGTGGTTGGTCGTCGCTCCTTTGGCATTCAGCTGGGGAATCCCTAATAGTTTTCACCAGATTGGAGTAAAGTTTTTTAGAGATGGGGATAGACTAGTACCAATAGATGGAGCTTCCAACAGTAAAGCTAGAGAAAATCCTGATACAAATGAGAATTCTAAATGGGGAATCTGACGTACGGGAAGATCCGGTGGAGGTAGGATGGTCTTCAACTCTGGAGTAGCCACATTCTGGAAAAGGATGTGGCCTTGGCCAGACTACATGTGATGTCTGACCAAGGCGAGAGTATTTTTGACATACTCCTCATGCTGAGGAGTAATATGCTGGGTACTAGTGGCTTACTTGGAGGTTAAAGGGTTGGTCAAGTCAGCAAAGCAGGCCGACTGGGTTGGAGGTTGAAATTCATAGGAGGGTGGAGGTAGTGGCGAGGAAGGGAAAGTAGCCAAAGATGATGAGAAGCCTTCAGATCAAATGGGAGATAATGATCCCATTTTCCCAAGAGGTTTTGCAGGGGGGAAGAAAGTAGGGGAATCCATGTAGAACTGGTTGAGGTAAGGGTTTTTTAGTCTGATATTTTAAGAAGTTAATTTAAGATTTAGGTAGTTGCTTAGGTGAACTGAGCTGATTGAGGTGGAGGTTGATAAATAGGGTTTAGTGGGTTGCTTGGTGTGTGAGGGAAGTCTAGGTAATGGGAGTAGCGTGCTAGGATTGGACGCCTTAGTCAACATATTTGAGCCATGAAAAGTAGTTTGAGGAAGCTTAAGGCTATGATTAGACAGGTTAATAGAGAGACTTAGGCTAAATAAACTATATGATTGCAGAATAGTACATGAGGTAGAGAGCATAGGGGAAACGAGCTTGCGCTTAAGCTCAAAATGGTAATATGTTTTGAGAAAAACTGAGCCAGGGAAAGAGGACCAACAGTTTGCCCAAAAAAGGAGAGAGAAGGGTGATTAGAAGGGTGGGAGCTGCTTTTGATGATAGCAATAGGAAGGCACGAGACCGTTGGACCTTAAACCACTTAGACTAAATGAGTTTGGGTCTTGAACCAGAACCCCTTTAGTTAGACAGCAAAATGAATTCTCACCGCAATGAACGGTGAGAGTTACTGCCAACTTGGATGTGACACAGTATTAGGGATAGACAGTTTTGAAAAAAATGAGGTTCCTGAGTTGTTCTTTGATTGTAATGTGTAATGTATGGTTGAAGACAAATGGTTTGTTTCCTTGAGGCATCCCATAGATCAGTGAGAAACTTGGCATAATCCAATGAACTTCAACAAAGAAACAACAAGGGAAGATGGTGGAAACTTGGATGGATTAGTTGTGTTCATAACATTGACAAACCAATCAAAGTACAAGGGTCAGCATCAAGTCCTACTCTCACCAGAAGGTATAAATACTTGATAAGATTCAACCGAGATGGAGAAATGAGGAGTTCATTATCAAGGACATGAGGTTGAGTTATCCACTGGCTCCAAGCAAAGATAGAATACTTGGTTGTCTATTGGCTCGTATTCATCGTGCCAATGCCGGTGGAGTAGAAACCATGGAGAATGGAGGACTGTGCCATCACATGGCAGCCCTTGATCTTGAAGAAACCATGGAATAACAAGATTGAAATAGGTTACTGTTATTTTTGTTGAAGGTTAAGTACAGAGAGATAAACAAGTTGACATATTAAAGCAGATATTTCAACAAAAATATTGAAACATTGGAAATTTAAAGAAAAAAAAACAATATAATTTTAACCAATCAATAAACACAAATCATTCCACTTATTTTCGCTGCAATTAAATGTAAAATCGAGACCAACGATTTTTTTACGGTGAAGAATTAGGTTCGGAAAATGAAATATGCGCTAATTCTTAAATCGATAAAGAGTAATATATCTTAAGCGAATCTTAAATCGATAAAAAAATTAATTTTTATAGATTTTTAAAGATATAATTCAAAATGCAAAATTTATTTTTGATATAACCTTAGACTATCCAAAAGTTTTAAGGTTATAATTCAATTTTTTTTTTTTCGGAAGAAATCCGCAACCGCTATTCAAGGTGCAATGAATTTACGGAGTAAAAATTTATACTTCAAACTAAAGGCAATTTATTTACCAACATAAACTTAAGCCCATCAAACCAATCCACAGTTACTCTCTCTTTTTCTCTCTCGAGTCTCAAGTGCTTGACTTTTATCAGTACTCTTCATTGCATAAACTTTAAACTGCAAGGAAAAGGAATGGCAACAAGACATCACCCCATTCGTCAATACTGATCAATGTAGCGAACCAGCGCCCATTAGAGCTCCAATTCGAAATCAACAATGGTAGGAACTGCAAGGAAGAGCGCGCGAAGCAGAATCAGATCATCATCAACCATCAATGAAGACGATTCACTGCACAACAATGAACCGAAGACGAGAATCCGTAGCGATAGAAGCAAAGATCTCAGCTTCACTCGAAACTTTTACGGTAATCTCAAGATTTTGATCGGATTAAGCGTGTTAGGAATCCTAATTATCTACTTCCTTATCAATCGTCTTGTTAATCCAACCGGAGAGTTTCGTAGTCCTAGGGTCGTGACTCCATTTCCTGCTCCCAAACTCATGGACCTGGCTATGGTAATTTTGTCTATGTCTATGCATGTAATGCGGATTCGACACTTGTTTTGATGGTAATTTGATGATATGTTGAACTGTTTCGCTTTAGTTTCAAGGTGAGCATAAAGAAAGCTTGTACTGGGGAACTTATCGGCCTCATGTTTATTTTGGAGTTCGTGCGAGGTATTATTCATTATCAATGGCTTAATCATTTTCTGCTTTCTACTATATTATTACTCTAAGCTCAGAACGTATTCTTTTCATGATGTTTTTCTGTTACATTTGTTTGAACTATTGAGGTTTTCTGGTTATATTATATATTTTGTTCAATGCGGGCGTAGGGTGGTAATAGCAACTGTAACTTGCAGGACACCTCGGTCTCTTGTTGCTGGTTTAATGTGGATCGGTGTGAAGGATGGGATGTATGTTATGCGTCACGTCTGTGAAAACTCTGATGACCTTGCTTCATATGGTTGGAAAAAACACAATGGACGGGATTTCGGACACCAGGTGCTGGTAGACCATGATATGACACTTGAAACAAGTTTCTTGAAGTCCAAGGTTGATGGAAGTGGTTATGGAGGAGACTGGGCACTTCGTATTAATGTTAAACACAAGAAGTAAGTCCTTTGATTTGTTATTTATTTATTGTATTATTTGTATTATTACTATTTTTCTTTTTCTTACAAATTGTGTTTGTAAATGTAACATTTTTAGTCTGTGATATTGCGTTTATTTGCATGGATGATTGATTGGACCAGGTTAAACGACGAAATGAAGGGAAGCGCACATCTTTTCTTCTACTTGGCTGATGAGGATGATAAGGCTCTGAGTTTAGGAAGTGACAGTTTAGACTTTCACAAAAAATCTCTCATAGCTTCAGGCTCACGGCCTGATGTTGGGGATTGGCAGCTACATTTAAATTCCATGGTAATAATGGATTGCCACTACTATTGAGTCTCAAGTCTTTTCTGTTGATTGATAATGTTATACTGCTGAGTGAAACATCAGCTCATAGACTTACCCTTTTATGGTTATTGTACTTCGATAAAAACAGGTCTTTGTTGCTGTTTTCATTTACTGACAGACTATATTACTTATAGCTATAAATATAGATTGTCTAAGATATAGATCAATAATATGAAACTTTCTATCATGTTCCCTGCTTATTCTTGAGTGCCAAACATTCTTTCTACTTTCCATTTGCAGGCTGATTCGGAAATCCATTATTCTGGGTTCAGAACGCCTCATCTCCACAATATCTCTGATCTTGTGACAGGGAATCTTGCAGCGCAGGTTTTAGAATATTTCGATACTGCTATTATTATGTTTTTGAGTTTGGATTGGCTATGCATCATTAGTCAAGACAAGACTATTAAGTTGATTCATCTTCTTCTCTAATCAGGCAAGAATTTATAATAGGCTGCAGTTATCTGACACATCGGAGGGTTCTCCAAATATATTAGTTTTTCAGGTATGTTCTATGGACATAAACAACATTACTTAAGTTGCTTCTTCTCTGTTGACATTCTCATGATTTTCGCTTGGTTACTACTTTCAACTCCAATTTTTGGCTGTTGTGCAGATTTCTGCTATGACTCCATTTACGGCAGACATTGCTTTTCTGTCTAAAACAGGAGGAAAAACTTCGAGAGTAGAAGAACGTGTTACTAATCTTACAGGTCTCTTCCATACCTTGTTAATTTAATGCTGATTATAAATTTGTTTGAAATGTGTTATAAAAACAAACTTTTCTGCTTATTTTATTGTCAATTGTCAAATCACTTATATCAGCATGTCAGAGTAGTCTTACTAAATGTGAGTTAGGTGTTCTATTTGGGTGCATGCTTATAATAACCTATAATCGTAAGCTCTAACTGGTACATAAATTTTCGAATTCTTTTATTATTACTTTCTTGCTCCCAGTGGCACTTTCTCATGCCCAACCATATTCTTTTGTTGTATATACAGGTGCAAAATTAACTGGTCAACTAGTAGAGAAACATGAAGAATTTGACATGAAATTTGAGAAGAATTTTAATCTTTCTGGAAAGGTACATCTGTTGATTTCTTTTATTAATTTTTGCATACTTCTGCTAATCTCCTGTTAGTTACTGTCACTGCTAACATCAAATGTTGTTGCCATTATTCATTACGTCAAGATCCTCCATCTCATCTCATCTCATCTTATCTCTTTATTGTGATATGCATTTCCAGCTTTGTTGGGTAATGAATGAAATGACGCATGTGGAACCTTTTTTTGGATTGTTACTTGCTCTATATTTTTATTAGTAAATGGTTTCTGAACTGACATAATTGTAATTTCAGCTTGATTCTGAATCTGTGAATGTTGGCAAGGCTGCCATAGGGAACATGTTAGGTGGCATTGGCTATTTTTATGGCCAATCAAGAATTTCACTCCCCAAAAACTCCAATGTAGGTACTTTGGTTTTTCTTGTCCTTTTTTTTTGCAAGTAAAGCACCTTATCATTGTTTTTTTTATCACTTGCTCTTATGCCAAGTTAAGCATGTCTAGGGATTTTTGTTTATTACTTTTGTATTCTACCTATAACCTATTAGACTTCAATAGGATAGAACTATGCTCTTTAGAATGAGAGGGTATCTATGAGATGGAGTTTAGTTTAGATGACTATTCCTTAATACTCTAAACTCCAATTCATAATTATCAGCAATACTGGAAATATTGCGACTTGACTTTTGATTTTCCTACCGAGTTCCTGTGTTGGAGTAAACAGAAAGGTAAGCAATTTAAAATGGTTTAATAATTTATCTTTTAATGAATTCTCTTAAACATGTCTAGTTACTGTCTCACCAATGTATCATCTGGTTCGGTTTTTAAATTTTTTGTTTATGTCGATTGCAAAAAGAATGACAATTATACTAAGATATCGCATATATGCTATCTACCCTTCTCCCTGTATTTTCAGAAATTGTTGTTTTAGCATGTTAGATTTATGATTTTGAAACGATATATGTTGGCCATTAGCCTACTTATGACATTTCTGACTTTTCCTCTCTTTTTGGAAATTTAACATCTGAATATTTTTTGTTGCAGCATAATACCCGTGAAAACTTTATACTATCTTGGCCAGCTGAGCTATATACTGCTGTTCCAAGTCGGCCTTTCTTTCCAAGGGGATTCCTCTGGGATGAAGGTTTCCATCAACTATTGATCTGGTTAGCTGCAACAATTGATAGATTATAGATATGCATTTATAATGGCCTGCATCTCTAAGGAAACAATCTATGTCATGTTGGTATATAATTTTTCTTGGAAATGTGGTGTGTGTTGAGCAGGCGCTGGGATATCCACATAAGCTTGGACATCATTGGACACTGGTTAGATTTGATGAACATTGACGGATGGATTCCTCGTGAGCAGATTTTAGGTGCTGAAGCTCTAAGGTATAATGCATTGTCTTGTTAACATATGTAGCAATAATTTTAGGTTTAAGTTTCCTAGTTGTTTGAGTTCAAGTGTTTTCCCATAATTGCAGTAAGGTCCCCGAGGAGTTTGTACTTCAGCATCCGAGTAATGGAAACCCACCAACTCTGTTTTTGGTCTTACGGGGTACGTCTCTCGTTGGTGAAATTCAATTCTTATCATCTTCCTTCAGTCGTTTGCTGTCTATTTTTCTATGTTGAGAAAGATAACCTTACTGAGGTGGTCTAGTCTCATGAAAGGTGCAATGCTTACTGTTGTTCCTTGGACGCTATAGATTTGTTCACAAGGCTTTCTCAGGGTAGGCGAACGTGAATAAAAATTAACCAGTAGTCGGTATTGAATATATAAAATTCCCATGGATTATACATACACATGATTTCATGCATTGAGGTGGAAGAAGACTCCTTCCTTGGGTAGCATGAATCTACTGTTTATTGTTATTGTGAAATCCTTGCACTGATGAATAGTGAAAATTTGCTGGTTCCAGATCTAATATATGGCATAAAGACAAACAAGTTCAGACCCACTGAAAGAGATGAGATAACTTCGTTCCTTGAGCGGGCTTCTGTTCGTTTGGATGCATGGTTCCAGTGGTTCAATACTTCCCAGTCAGGTAAAACTAGATGTGTGTTGATGCTAAGGTTGCACTGAAATCTCTTAGCATATTGAGAATAGAGTAGTCAACGAGTTTATATATACGTGGCTGTTTGTACATTTACTATGTCTAACCTTGCTTATATATTGACAATTTATCAATTAAAAAAAAATCCGTTTATAAGATATTTTCAAAAATTTCATTTTCGGGAAACTTCCCTGGGTAGTCCATGATTTCGGACAATTTTTCAAAAGTTCAAAAACTGAGAGTTCATCAAAGTTTTCACTATTGACCAATTCTTCAAGGTGTTAGCCCACGATTTCAGTCAATTTTTCAACAATTTTATAACCAAGAGTTGTTAAAATTTGCACTTTTGACCAACCTCGAAAGTGTTAACCCATGCTTTCGGGTAGTTTATCAAGAAAAAAAACAAAAATTAATAGTTTATTTATTTATTTTTCACTTATATGAGCAATTTCTTAAAGGCGATACCCATAGTTTTTATTAAAATATCCGCAACATGTAGAGTCTATGCTAAGAAAAGGTAATAATTAAGGTTTTAAATATTGCTATCCGTAAGATATCAGATGTGAGTCATTAATGTTGTTTTGTCTAATTCAGTGTTATAAACTGGTACACCTGGGGCTGGAAGCTTTAAGAGGCGCTCTCTTTCTCTAATAAATATGAGATGACTCATTTTTGTTGGATATACTCTTTATTTGTTGTTTTCTTTAACCTAAGTATGGGGAAGGCTAAATGGGGAGAGCAGAGTCTGGTCGCTCCGAAGAAACCTGTAGATTTTTCACAGGGTGCCCCCTTGCCATATTAAAGCCCCTCGCAACGATAATGATATCTTCTTAGTATGGGTTTTGTGCTTTCTCACTTTTGGGGTTTTTGTATTGATGAATTTCACTAATCTTAGTCACCAATTGTGTTGCTCTCTCTGCGAATTCGCCTTCATAAGCCGTTACTCCATTAACCACTTTTTATTTAAAACCAACAATGAGCAATCGATGTCGTGATCACTGAATTCTTACACTGGTTTATAAAGTCCAATAGCGATGTTCCAGAAAGAGAATAATTATCAACTACAACTACAGCTCTTTACTTTATTCCTCAAGCGTGTAGGTTTTTTCCACATCCTAGTAATTTCATGATCATCTTTATGGTAGGGAAGGAGGTTGGTAGCTACTTTTGGCATGGGAGAGACAATATAACAACCCGGGAACTCAATCCTAAGGTTTTTATTTCTTAGGCTTTCGTACATTATTGAAGGATTTACTCATCCATAATCATTGACTCATTTTTCTTCCTCTTTTTTCTTGCGAACACAAATTTTATTGCAACATCTGCAACGATTCTTTCTCCTGCAAAATATGAAGAAGTTATTTTTCAAACTTTGTACTCTGCCCCCCTGCATGATTCATTTATTTCCGTTTTCTGTTGGAGACCTCTATCGCATATAAAAGATAGTTGGTCGAACCAACTGAAGTTCCTTTAAGGGCAGTAGAGGTAATCTCTTATTGTTTTATGCATCTCCAGTCACTGTCTTCTGGGCTAGATGATTATCCTCGGGCTTCACACCCAAGCCAAGATGAACGACATTTGGATCTTAGATGCTGGATGCTTCTCGCAGCAGATTGTATGCATTCCATCACAGAGCTGTTTGAGAAAGAAAAGAAACCTGAACATGTATTATTAAAACATTAGTATGTAATTAAATTTTACACTTCATCTATATTGCCATTGACATTAAAGTTAAAAACTCTGCAGGATTATGAGTCGACAGCTAAAACTCTTTCTGATTTTGAAGCTCTGAATCAGGTTTGTTCTTCCAATATATGATATCCATTATGTGTTTCCTGCTTTCCAGGACGTCGGGTCATGCTTTTCTCAGCTGTTTGATAGGGAAAATTTATTTTGATTACAGAAATTATTAAAAATAGCAAACAAAAACTACTTTTACAAAATAAAATTTTCTAAAACTAGATACATGTACCAGTTTCTCGTTTGAGTTACTCTGTATCTCATCTGCTCTATAAATCTTGTACCAGATGCACTATGATAACGTGTATGGAGCTTACTTTGACTTTGGAAATCATACTGAAAAGGTACTTCTGTTCTTTAATTTAAGACGGTTATAGTTCTAACTAGTGATTAGTATTGTGCTTATAATAGTGTGTAGACAATAAATTGAAAATTGGCTAACCGGTACCTATTATTGGTTCAATAATTAATAGGTTCGATTAAGTTGGAAACAAGTGACTACAGGAAACGGTCATCCAGGCCGAGAGCTAGTCAGGGAAGTATTAGAGAAACCAGGGCTAAGATATGTTCCGCATGTTGGCTACGTCAGCCTTTTCCCATTCATGGCGAGGATCATTCCTCCTGTAAGTCCTAATTGATTGTTATAAGCTTGTGGCTCTGCTATAGTTCACACGGATTTTACTTGTCACTGATATTTTATTTTAATCTTTGAAAGGGTTTTTGTTATAAGTAATTTTATAAGCTTCTAAATTGTTATTTAATTCATTATTTTAAATGAACGAATTTATTATAATTAAAACACAATTTTTGTGATAGTTTTGTGTGGGTTTTAGCAGGCCACATACCCTCGTTATTACAATAAAATTTTCATAAATTATTTCGCACAGGAATCGCCGATCCTCGGAAAACAGATTGAGCTCATTGCAAACAAGAGCATCTTATGGACTAACTATGGATTGCGGTCTCTTGCTAAAACAAGGTGGAACTATATACTTATTTGAGTTTTCTATTTTATAAGTTCCAACTTCTATGGGACTTCTTATTCATAATTACTTGGGCATTAACAGCTCCATGTACATGAAACGCAACACCGAACATGACGCACCATATTGGAGAGGTCCGGTTTGGATGAACATGAATTACTTGATTCTTTCTGCATTACACCATTACGCTGAAGGTATACCCCTTGCATCTCTAAAAAAAATTATGAGTAGGTCGGTTTAGTTCAAGAAGACTGTTTCTTTACCTGTTTTCATCTTTTCTCATGCCAAAAACATTAGTTAGTAACTATGTTCGTATGTCGGCGCTGAGTCACCAATAATCCTCCGACTCTCGGGGGGGTTTGAGAAATTATATTCTCATGGGTATCTAACGTACCATCACTACTGGTGATTTTAAGCCCTCCTTGTGTCTTATATTTTCCTACTCATTACAACTTCTGAATGTAGTACTACTAGACGGACTCAGTTACATCTGTATCTTCAGTATGTAAAACAGATATTTATTTTCACTTCCATAATAATTCACGTTAATACTTAAATTAAACACCAACTAGGCAACGATTTTCTGGACTCCAGACGTATTCGGATTCGACAATGAAGAAAGTGAATTATTATTTTGATTCACACTTTGATGTACTATTTTATATGTTAGTCTAAGCTAAAAAGGCATTCACCCAGGTTCTTTGTAATAACTCTTTTTGTCGTAAAACATCCACTTACAGTCAGTTATGAATTAAATTCTGTAGTGAATGGACCGTATAGAGACAGATCCAAGGTTATCTATGATGAATTAAGAGCAAATTTGATAAGGTACTGATTTTACTTGCAACACTCCCATTTACTTGCAACTTAAGTTTTGTTGGAATATAACGGTTCATATCAATGTGCTTTGCTGTAGAAACGTTGTCGACAACTATTATCAGACAGGATTCTTGTGGGAACAATATGATCAGAAAAAAGGCAAGGGGAAAGGTACCCGCCTATTTACGGGTTGGACATCTCTTGTGCTATTAATAATGTCAGAATCTTACTGTGATTTCTAGGGCATGTCCCTGGAAAAAAATGTACAATCATTTTGGCTGGGTAAGTTATATAGGTTAACAAGTAAACCAGGTAGGCAATGTGTAACTGTTCTTTTTGTCTCAAAATCCATAAGATGTGTTTTGCCCAAGAAATTAAAATCTACAGTCTTCTTTTAGCTTCGCTATATATGAGTTGTGGACTGCGGTATTCAAGTAAGTATATTATATGAAAGGAAGTCAGAATAAATATTGCTGTTCTGCTGAGCTCAATACACAAAAGATGAACTTTAGATGGTGATTCGGATGGCGAACAAAAGATGAACATTCGCCTATACTAAGTAGATTCTTGTTTACTAAAATCAGCTAGATGATTGTTTCCATTAGATCACTCATATTTAATAGTTTAAAGGTTGGTAATGGGTTGGTATAGGTGCAGGTATAACTAAATCCATAATCCATTTTATTTATATATATTTTTTAAATTGATTGGGTTTAGGTATTTGTCGGGTAAGAGAATTTTATTTTTTATATCCGTTGAATTCGTACATCCACCGGTAGATAGGGCTGTCAACGGTTTTCGAGAACCGGACCGGGACCGGGACCGATAAAGACCGAGAACCGGATCGAACTTTAACGGTTCTGTCGCGGTTCCATTTTAAAAACCAAAAGTCGGTCAGGAACCGAACCGATAAACCGATAGGACCGATATGGAATCGAACCGGTAAACCGATAGAACCGATATGGAATCGAATCGATAGAACCGATAAACCGGTAGAACCGATAAGGTATCGGACCAATAAAACCGTTAGAACCGATTATTTATTATTATTATTTATTCTTTTATAAATTATAGTACCAAAATTAATAGTTAATTACCAATTTTTTAACAAAATCAAAAATCAAAAGATTAATTTATAAACTTTAGTTTTTATATTATTTACTTCAATATAAAAAATTAAAAATCAAATTTTAATTGGATTTAATTTTTTTAAGTGGACCGAACTGGACCGATAACGAACCGAAATCGGACCGAACCGAAACCGGACCGAAACGGGACCTAACCGAATTCGGACCGAACCGAACCGAACCGAAAGCTTAACGGTTCGGTCCGGTTCCAAAAATTAGAACCGAATGCTTAGCGGTCTGGTCCAAACCGATAAGCTTAGCGGTCCGGTCTGGTTCCGGCAAAATCCGGACCGAATCGGATCGATATCAGCCCTACCGGTAGATATTATATACTTATTTTTTATCTATATAGAAGAAAATTTGTAATATTCAATAAAAAAGTTAAAAAAATAAAAGTAATAATAGTAATAGTAATAATAGCCGCATCAACAGCATCCATTATATTTTTATTAATTAGATATATATTAATTAGATTTTTTAATTATCTGGTCTTCTATATTATTTAGATTGCTTAAGTAATGGATTATGAGTTATCACAATCGTCCTATATATTAAAGAAGATATTTTTATGCAAAGTGTGAGAAGAATTCGGAGAGAGGGAAATAACTCTAGTTCGTGAGATAAGTGATGTGAGAGATAAACACTGATGAGAGGATTTTGTGAATCACGTCATCTTTTGTTATAAAGAATGATGCGCCTTTTGTGTTTGGTAGTCTTTTGGTAACATACTTATTAATTAAAAAGAGTGTATGTCGCTAACCGATGTAGGATTCTTTTAAAAATCTGAACCACGTTAAATTTGTTTTGTGTGCTTGGTTTTATTTATTCTTTTTTTATTTGTTGCTCGTCATGATCATGATTTATTGTTTCCTCCGAAGATTTGTTAATCGATATATTGATTCTTGCATTGACCAAACGATAGTTTCACCTCAATAAGTGTTACAGTGAGCGTGGAGCAACAATATAAAAAGTCGATCGATTGCATATCTGAAAGATAAAGAAATAGATCTGGCCTAAAACGAAAAGTTGTGAAAGATGAGTTCAATGAAGCTTAGTTTAGCAATATTCAACGGATCCGATAATTTTAACCTCTCAATAATTGAGGTTAAGGCTTACCTAGTACATAAAGGATTGACTACTGCAATCGATGATAAATCTACACAAGTTGATGTTGTGGTACTGTCTAAAGCTCATACTACCCTCATATTGAGTTTGGGATATGAAGTTCTATGATAGGTATCTGAAGAGTCTACGATGTTAAGGATATGGAATCGGTTGAATACAATTTATATGAAAAACTATTTGGTAAACAAATTGCATCTGAAGGATAAAGAAATCGATCTCGCCTAAAACTGAAAAGTTGTGAAAGATGAGTTCAATGAAGCTTAGTTTAGCAATATTCAACGGATCCGATGATTTTAACCTCTCGATAATTAAGGTTAAGGCTTACCTAGTACATAAAGGATTGATTACTGCAGTCGATGATAAATCTACACAAGTTGATGTTGTGGTACTGTCTAAAGCTCATACTACCTTCATATTGAGCTTGGGAGATGAAGTTCTATGATAGGTATCTGAAGAGCCTACGATGTTAAGGATATGGAATCGGTTTAAGACAATTTATATGAAAAACTATTTGGCAAACAAATTGCATCTGAAGAAATAACTTTACACGTTGTCTATGGATAGTAGCATAGAGATCTAAAGGTACATGTTTGATTACAACCCAATCATAATCGACTTAAATGCAATTGTGTGAAGGTGGAGGAGGACCAAGCAATAATTCTTTCTAAGTTCTATGTCTAAGTAGTATGAACACTTCATGGACATCATACTCTACGGGAAAGACTATTACGATGGTCGAGGTCAAGATCACATTAAACTCCAAGATCTTCAAAAGAAGAGTGTTATGAATGGTGACTCCAAAAGGCACAGACTGAGTGTGACGAGTTTATCAGGGAAGATAGATTCAAATGAAAGGTGAGAAATATCTCAGTCAAGGTCCAAAATGGTTGGTATAGGTTCAAAATCAATCTATTGGACATGCAAGAAGAAATGGCATATCAGTTGGAACTTCCTATATAAGGGAAATGACAACAATTATCAGAAGACTGAAGCTAGAGATGTTTCAATAATGTCTAATGACTATAAGTATGATGATGGTTTAATAACTTTTTATTCGTACATGTATAACGATAAATGGATGTTGGATTGGGGTGTGTGGTTTTACATTACTTCCAATAAACATTGGTTTAAATACCTACGAATTTTTTATGGTGGGAGGGTCATCATCGGAAATGAAAAATTATGCAATGTCAAAGGGATTAGAACGGATTAGCTCACGTTGTCTATATGACTTGAGAGAGTAATTAACAACGTATGGTATGTACCACAATTTAAACGTAACCTTATTTCTATTGAGATGTTAGATGATAAAGGGTATACCTATAAGGGTTAAGATGGTAGACTTCAGATCTTACAAGGCTCCCTTGTTGTTATGAAAGCTAATAGGACTAGTGGTGTGTTAGTTCTTGAGGGTTATATACTAGCAGGGGTGTCTAGTGTGGTGAAGGATTCTACCAAGTTATGACATCATTGGATGAGGCATTTAAGTGAGAGGCGACTCATAGAGCTAAGTAAACATGGATTGTTATATGGTACAATAGTTCAAAAGCTGAGATTTTTTTTAGATGTAAATTGGTTTAGAATAAGAGGGTGAAGTTTATGCCCAACACAAACATCCAATGAGTACTTGATTATGTCCATTCAAGCCTTTGGGGTCCAGCACGGGAACCTACCCTAGGTGGTGTAAGATACTTTATGTCTTTGATTGATGACTAGTTTAAAAAAGTATGAGCTCTACTTTTAAAGACCAGGGATGAAGCGTTTGATGCCTTTGTGAACTGGAAGACTTTGGTAAAGAATCAAACTACGAAAATGTTAAAGAAGCTTTAGACTGATAATATCTTGGAGTATGTGAATAAGTTCACTAGTTATTATGCAAAGCTTGGCATTGCTAGACATCAAACTATAAATGGGACTCTCTAATAAAATAGGCTTGCTGAGAGAATGAATCGAACCGTGTTGGAACGTGTTAGATTTATGCTTTATATATCTGTTATAGGTCCAATGTTCCGTGGAGAAGCCGTGACAATAGCTATATATATCATCAACATGATTCCATCTACGGTGCTTAAGTTTATTTTTCCTCAAGAGTCATGGGCAAAAAATAAATCTAAGTTTGAATATTTGAGAGTATTCGGATGTGCTGCCTATGCACATGTGAAGTAGGATAAGCTTAGGCCAAAAGCACTACAACATTTGTTCCTCAACTATCAAGAATGAGTAAAAGGTATAGGTTTTGGTGCCTTGAACCTGGACGTTAGAAGGCTTTGATAAGTAGGGAGGTGGTTATCAATGAAGAGAACATGCCAATGAGAAGACAATGGAGAATCAACCTAGTGCTATTGTGAAGAGATGTGAAGTTGGTGATGGATTTTATCTAAAAAGTAAATATGGAAAAGCTTCTATCGAATAAAATTTTGTACCTAGTTCCGCTTTTGTTCGTAAAGAGGAAATTCAAACAATGTATGAGTGCAAAACTGGGCGAGGGTGTGATGTTCCAGAGCTTTCAGATGATTATATGGGAGAGTAGCATGATATTGACAGTTATCAGTGAGTGAGGGCTAGAGCACGAAGAACAAGAATAAATCCATAAAGGTATGGTTTTGCCGATGTAATATGATTTATTATTTAAATGCACAGAGATGTTCTTGAACCCGAAACGTATCACAATGTTATGAAGATTAATGATAAAGAAAAATGACTCACGACCATGAAATAAGAACATTGATCTCTAAAAAAGATGAACATCTGGATTCTTGTAAAGCAGTTGAAGAATCAGAAGCTAACCAGGAGTAAATGGATATTTAAGAGGAAGCCAAGTATTCCTGGCGTTGAGTTACCCAAGTACAAGACAATGCTCGTGGCTAAGGGCTTTAAGCAAAATGAGGGTGTTGATTTCAATGATATATTTTCACCGATTATGAAACAAACCTCCATTAGGGTTTTGTTGTCATTTTGTTGCTAGATTTGATGTTGAGCTAAATCAAATATATGCTACTAATGTCTTCCTGCATGGTGAATTAGAAGAGATAATTTACGTGTGTCAACTGAAAGGGTTCAAAAAAGAGATTGAGAGCTATATGAGTCTATTGAAGAGACCCTTCTATAGGCTGAAACAATCTTCGAGGTAGTGGAATATAAAATTCTATCTTTTATGAGATCCATTAAATATACATGTAGTTGTATTCGATAATTGTATCTATCGAAACTGGAAGACACACATGTATAGATAAGTAATATTGTTTTTGTATGTTTATGAATTACAAATATATAGAAAAGACTCAGCTAAAAGGAGAATTTGAGATAAAGGATAGGGAATAGGCTAAGATGATACTTGGTATCGAGATTAAGAAGGACAGCTTGAATATGTATTTATTCGTATCTTAACAAGAATATACATAAATTCCTACGGAAGTTCTCGATGTCCCAAGCAAAAGAGGTTGAAATTCACATTGGTTCCCAATTCAAACTCAGTGTCACTCAAGCACCAACCGAAGAATCAGATAAGAAGTATATGTTGATGATACCTTATGCCAATGTCATTGGTAGTATGATGTATGCTATGATTTGCATGAGACCTCATCTTGCCTATGCGGCATGTATTTTGAGCGTATTTATTTCAAATCTGGGAAAGCTACATTGGCATGTACTCAAGCGGCTCATGAGATACTTGAAGGGTTCAGTTGATGTAAGGTTGTGTTACAATCAAAATAATACAAGTAATATATTGTGGAAACAGAATACAGAACTTTGTTTATGTATGTTGCCTCGACACAAGGAAATTTACTTCGGGTTATTTGTTTATTGTGATTGGAGGCGCGGTTAGTTGGAAGTCTTGAAGGAAGTTATTTGGATGAAAGGATTGTTGAGTGAACTCACTGGTGTGGAGCAATATGTGGTTATGTTTTGTGATAACATTAATTCCCTTCTTTTGATAAAAAAATCTGAAGTTCCATGAGCGAACTAAACATGTAAACATTAAGTTGTACTTTGAGGTGTGGTGGAAAAGGAAGAAGTAAAGGTGGATATTCGGATGCTCTTACCAAGGTATTGTCGATTTCAAAGCTCACAAACTACATGAGACCGGTGCAAGTATTGGATACAATTGAGTTGGTCTCTAAAGATTAGAACATTTGATGCAACAGATACCGGAGTTAACATAAGCCTAGGTGGAGAATTGTTAAATGTAGGCTAGAAGTAACTCGAAATATAATATTCTATTTAAATTGGTCTCATATAGTAATTAGATTTCTATAATAATTAAATTTCGTGTTGATTTGGTCTTCAATATTAATTAGTCTATATTTATTAGATTTTCTATTGATTTGATATTTTGTATTAATTATATTTCCTATTGATTTGGTCTTATGTATTAATTATATTTCATATTGATTTGATGTTCTATATTAATTAGATTTTTTATCGATTGAGTTTTCTATTTAGGTTAGATTCTTTAATTAATGGATTATAAGTTATCACTGTCTTTCCATAAATAAAAGAAGATATTGTTATGTAAAGTGTGAGGAAATTTGTTAGCATCATATTTTGGAAGAGAATTAATTCTAGTTTTTGTAAGATAAGCAAAGTGAGAGATGAACACTCAAGATAGATTTTTGTGAATCATGTCGTCTTTTTTTATATACAAAAAGTGATTGAGTCATTTGTGTTTGAAAGTATTTATGTAACATACTTATTAATAAAAAAAGTATGATAGGATTTCTTCCACAACCCCGAACAACGTTAGTTTATGTGTTTTATTTTATTTATTATTTATTTTAAACACGATTAATTATTATTTTCGAATACATTCAACTCTGTTTTAGTCGAATAATAATTTTATCTCCATAATGACTATTTAAAAAAAAGTTAAATTTAGCCCACAAATGGTAGTCGAGTTGGTTAAGTAAGGCATGCTTGTGACCAAAGGTCATGAGCTCGAGTCCCTCTACATACGATTTCTTTGTTGAGCCTGTCAGCTTCTGTGGTTTACCTTCTGGTGTTGGTTCGCAGGCTATTGCGTCATAATGAGTAGCGGCTCATTGAGTAGCGGCTGCGACATCGTGATAAATACGTTAAATAAAAAACTAAAGATATATGGTATACAAGATATTTGGTATCGAGTGACTATCATTAATTTGATATTCGAAAATTTCATCTAATAACATGGTTCTGGATGGCCTTTGAACCAATTTAGTCTATGTATTATATCATCTAAAATATCTGATGAACCATAAATATTCAACCATAAATCTTGGTATCCATTTAATTTGGATATCAAATCATGTCGAACAAAATTTCAATTGTCCTCTATATCGTATATCGCTTTTGATACAGTTTGGTAATCATATTGTTTGTCTGACGCAACATATACCAAGCTAGTAACATCTACCAAGCTAGTAATAATATGATGTAAAATTTCGGATCTATTCCATGTACATATTGAAAATTATATTTATATTTTTGTTGTTAGCATTATTATTTTTTGTCGACCTACTTTTCTTTTAATGGTTTGAGGTTATACTATTAAGAATGAAGGAATTTTTAAGACAGTTGTGCAACCTAACGTATCCATAGGCGGGCTAGCACTCTCGGTTTGCTCAATGACATGTTTCCAATAACTATCGTCTCGTTTACTCGATCGGTCTGGATCAGATTTTTTTCTACCTTAGGTATCAACCGGTTCTTTAGATTCTACATTGATTGGTTTCGGGGTTTAGGATATTCATAACCCTATTAATAATATGATCTTGATGTTCAGACTAGTAACTGCGAATGGAACTATCTATGATGGATTTTTTTTTATAAAGTATCTTCATAGTTTTTTTCCAAAAATATATCGCAATCGTTCTCATAAATAAATCTACCTTCTCATTATTTCTAGGCCCTCATGGGATATACAACTACATAGTTGCAAGGAATATTTAATTCTTTGACCCAATATAATACGAAACTTACTTCGCTCGAAAGGTTAAAAAAAGTTTGAATGTTAAGAATGTAGTAGTTTGTGAACTTTATCATAGAAAATTTCAAAATTACATTGGTTCGTAACAAGGTAATGTTTTAGGGCCACGTGCACACTCTTACGCCTAAAAAAAATATTATTATAACATTGAAAATCTTGTAATAGAAAATGTAACATTGAAAACGAAATTCGCGCTTACCGATTGGTTGTTTATTGTAAGGACCAAATTACAATTTCTATAAACATACTTTTCCAATTTATTATAAATTGTAAGGTATTTTTTATTACATTTAATAAAAACAAATATCTTTACAAACTTATTTAACAACCAGGTAAAATGGTCACTCTTTTTCTTCTTGGTCATGCAAATTCCCTCTGATATTCTTAAGGAGAAAAACAATAATCGTAATTTCAAGTTCCATTGGAAATGTCAAAATCTTAAAATTGTTAATTTTTGCTTTGCGGACGATCTGATGATCTTCTGTCATGGCGATGTCAATTCCCTGCTCCTTATCAAAGAAGGCCTCAACGAATTCTTCCTCCTCTATGGGCTGAAAATTAGCCCAAATAAAAGCCAAACTTTCCTTTCTGGTATCAACCCCACCCTCAAGACTGACCTTATCAACATTTTTGGTTTCAATGCTGGTTCCCTCCTCGGATTCCCCTTGATAACCAGTCGCCTTTCCCACTATAACTGTCGCCCTCTATTACACAACATCACGACCCACATTGGCTCATGGACCTCTAAGTACCTTTCTTACTTTGATCGCCTTTATCTCATCAAATATGTTCTCTTTGTTGGGAAAGTGTATTGGTTATCCATTTCCATCCTCCCCTCCAGAGTTCTTAAAGAACTCATCCCAAACTCTTCGCCGTTATCTTTGGACCGATCATGAGTTGAAACTCACCAATGCTAAAGTGGCATGGACAACTATCAATGTGCCATTGCTTGAGGGCGGTGAGATTCTAAACTTAAAACGTGGAATCATATGGTCGTCCTTAAACATCTCTAGTTCATTATTAATATAAATTATAAGTATATATTGAGTGATTGGATTAACATTGAAAAAATTAAAAACAACTACTTACGGGTCATGCCTCCTGGTTCATCCCCTTCTGGACTTGGAGGAAAATTTTATATCTCAGGGCTTTGGCCAACAAACTTTTTAGAGTTGCTATCGGGAGTGGCAGGAACACTTCCTTCTGGTTTGACTATTGGCTCCTCTCTACCTCCCTTGCATCCCACTATGGTCTCACAACCATCCATGATTTAGGGTTTGATGTCTCTGAATTTATTTCTAACGGTCGTTGGGTTTGGCCTCACAATAGGCGGTCTGCTACTGCAAGAAATGGAAGCAACCTTATCGAAATTTGCAACATCATTCTCTTTCTCCTTCATCATTGTACTCTCCTTAAAGACATCCCATTTTCGGCGGCTAATAATTGAACGCCATTCTTCATAATCAAAAACACTTATAACGGTATTTGAACGTCTATCCCTTGTGTCGGATGGATGAGGTTAGTTTGGAATAATATTCCACAATTTTCTTTTAACTTTGGCTTGTCATTCAAAGCAAACTCATTACCCACATTATACTTCTTTCCTAGGGTTAGCTACTTCTTCTACCTGCGTCACTTGCAACTTTGATGATGAAATATTGATCATATTCTTTATGATTGTAGTTTCACTCGAAGTCTGTGGGATCTTACGCACGCTAAGCTTAGGATTCCCTTCTCTAATAACTCTAATTGGAATTTTTGGCTTTATAAAAGCCTAACTCTACTAACTTAATGTCGTTTCTACTATTTGTTTTTCTTTCACAAATTATTGTTTTCTCCAGTGGACCGTACAATTCTCGCATCCGTCCCCCTTTCACTATATTTGTCCCTCAACTTACAAACAGTGTTTTAAAAATCGTTCAAGGCGTACGCCTTGAGGCGTGCCTTGAATCGGTTCGGTTATAAAGCGAACCATGGCGTACGCATTTAATGAAACAGATGAGGTGTGCGCCTTTTTATTTAATGCGTACGCCCGAAAGCGAACGCCTTGAGGCTGTAAAGGCGTACGCCTCAGTAGTAACGGTAATTCTTTTAAAAATTAATACAGGCGTTTCAGATTCGCAGACTTTTGACTATCCGTTTCTCTGTTTATAAATGAAATGTAATTTCCTTCTTTCTTTCATCTCCTAAACTCTCTTCTTCCTCTTCTCCAAAATTTTACGAATATCTTCACAATCTGTTTTTCTCATTTCATTTCGAGGGTAAGTTCTTTCTAGTTTTCTTCTCTTTTACGATTGTATATCAGTTTTGTTTGGTTTCTACTTCTCTTTTACGATTGTATGTTATAATACTATATAACTGTTGTGGATAACCTCGTAACTGTTATGCATACTGTAATTCATTTCCTTGCATGTTATTGTTATATTGTTCATCTTAGATTGTTTCTTTAATAGTTACGTGAGTAGGTAACTGTTTTGCATGTTAAAAATGTTTCTTTAATACTTATATAAGTAACTGACTCATATTTTTATAACCATATAATATAAGTGTAATTTTCATTAGCAGTTTATGTCAATAACGTAATATAGATTATTAATAGATGTGTGACTCTTCTTTATTGTTTTTGTAATTTAATTTGTTCTGTTTCCGTCCTATTAGCACTGTTTCTTTAATTTTGTCCTTGTTTACAGTATAAGTAAATGCTACTGTACATATTAATGTTCATGATTTAAATTGATGGATACTAAAATGTTAACTGCTAGTTTGTTAACAATTATAAAATATATGTTTAGGAAATGTCTGGTAAAAATAGAAAAGACCCGGTTTGGAAGTATGGAGAGGAAGTACAAATGCAAGAGAAAAAAGGTTATCTTTATTTGGAATGCAAGTTTTGTAGGAAGGTTATCAAATGAGGGGTGACAAGATTGAGGAACCATCTTGCCTGTAATCGTCAAGATGCAAAACCCTTGTGAGAATGTGCCACCCGAAGTCCGAGAAGAAATAATAGCTTATATGAAGAAAGGTGTTGTGTTAAGGCAAACAAGCCAAGAAAATTTTGAATCTTTGGTCAATAAAGGAGCGGATGTTGAACAACAAATTCCTCATACTAGAAATTCTACTCGAGGAGTTAGAGGTCTGATGGATAGATTTATGTCCCCAAATGATAATACACAAGATGGTGTGACAAATGTCAAACTTCCATCAAACATCAAAGAACAAAGAAATCAGGTATGCTTGGATATCATACGATTTTTTTTAAATGGTATATCATTTAATGTAGCGAACATCCCTTCTTTTGTTAATATGCTTCGGTCTATTGGTATGTTTGGACGTAGTTTAAAAATATCATCTAGCTATGAATTGTCTACTTGGATTTTAAAAGATGAGGTAAATTCTACGAACTCTATGATTGAAAACATTAAGAAAACTTGGCCAAGTATGGGTGTGACTATTATGTCTGATGAGTGGACATATATTAGAGGTCGTCAATTGCTTAACTTTTTAGTTAATTCTCCAGAAAGAACTATTTTTTTGAAAATCATTGATGCAAGCGATTTAATCAAAGATGCGGATTTGATTTTCAAATTATTAGATGATATTGTTGAGGAAGTAGGAGAAGAGCATGTTGTCCAAGTTGTTACCGACAACGCAGATGCTTATAAAAAAGCAGGACAAATATTAATGGAGAAAAGAAAAACTTTATATTGGACACCACGCGCTGCCCATTGTATCGATTTAATGCTTGAGAAGATTTACAAGTTGCCTCGACTTGCAAATGCTTATCGAAAGTATAAGAAAATTAGTAATTTTATTTGGGTGCTAGCTTTAATGAGAAAATTTACAAAAAGAAAGTTAATTCGTCCAGGTGCAACACGATTTGCAACCGCAAATCTTACATTACAAAGCATGCTTCAATGCAAGAAACAGTTGGAAAAAATGGTTACTTCAAACCGGTGGAATAATTCTGTTTGGGCCAAAAAGTCTGAAGGTAAGACGATAAAAAAAATATTGAGAGACCCAAACTTTTGGAAAGGTCTAGTCTATTCTTTGAAGGCTACAAAACCTTTAGTTGGTGTCTTAAGATTGGTCGATTTAGAAGAAATTCCAACCATGGGTTTTTTTTATATGGAGCAATGGATAATGCGAAAGAAGATATTGCAAAAACATTTGACTCTGATTTGTCAAAATACAAAGAAATATGGGATATTATTGATGATAAGTGGGACTATCAAATGCATCGAGACCTATATGTTGCCGCATATGCTTTAAACCCACAATTTAAGTACGAGCCTAATTTTTCAAATGATGCAGAAGTCACACTTGGATTGTATAATTGCATGGAGAAACTTATACCAGCAATAGACGAAAGGAATCAAGTTCACTTGGAACTTGACAAATTTATTTGCAAAGTTGGTTTATTTGGTCTTTCGGAAGCAGAAGGAACATGAAAGAAAGGAGCACCTGGTAAAATTCAAATCTTCTATCTTTTTGTTGTTTTTAATGTTTTATGTATTATAAATTTACAAACTTAATGGTTTTTTTGAAGCGCATTGGTGGCGACGTTACGGTACATGTACACCTACATTGCAAAAGTTTGCAATTAGATTGTTATGGTTGAGTAAGGCGTGCTTGTGACCAAAGGTCATGAGTTCGAGTCCCTCTACATACGCTTTCTCGGCTGAGCTTGTCACCTTGTGTGGTTTACCTTTTGGCATTGGTTTGCAGGCTATTGCGTCAGACTGAGGGTTTACCCTGTGCGCACTCATTGCACTCTGAGTAGTGGTTGCGGGTTCCCTCCTAGAAAAAAAGTGTTAAGTTTAACATGTACTTCGTCCGCATGTGAACGAAATTGGTCGGTCTTCAATCAAGTTCATACAAAAAGAAGGAATAGGTTGAGTACAACAAAACTAAATGCTTTTGTTTTTATCATGTACAACAAAAGGCTAAGGTTCAAACAATTGCAAAAGAAAACAAAGATGGAAAAGAATATCGATATCTTAATTAGCGATGAAGTTAATAGTGATGATGAATGGCTTGTTGGATCATCTCTTGAAGTGGGAGAAAATATTTTTGAAGGAGAAGCAACGGGAAGTAGAACCTGTCCAAGAGTGGTTTCAAATGATCAACCAAACAATTGGCAAGAGACTCTTGATGAACTAGATATCAGGGCTATTGGCCAAGAGGTTAGAGAGTCGGATGAAGAACCACCACAAAATTCATCACTAGCAAAAAAAAGGGAGAATACTAGTGGAATAGGAAGTACCAGTAAAAAAGGAAAGGGAGACAAAAGGAAATGTGTGGCTATGTCACTAATTGACGAAGACAATTAGGATGATTATCAATTCCAATGGAGAAGATGAACCCGCCATAAGATGCAATGATAGTTCTAGTGACGAAGATGATGCATATTTTGATTGACAAACAACAAATGAACAACTTTTTTTATTATGTTATTTGGGTATTCTATTTGGATACTGTTATGCTACTTTGAATACTATGTTTTATTTGAATTTAGTTTGGATGTTATATCTTAATTAGTCAGGGTTTATATGTTTTTAGTAATATTTTAATTGATTTACGTTTTTTACGTCTCGAGCCACCGTTCCGCCTTTTTAGTAATATTTTAATTGTTTTACGTCTTTTACGCCTCGAAGCACCGTTCCGCCTTTTACGAGCCTATCCTTTTAAGAGCCTACCGCCTCAAGGCACCGTTCCGAATTTTCGAACATTGCTTACAAATATATTTTTTATTGACCTTGTCTCGGTCTTTTATGTTTTTTCAATCATTTATATTTCTTCTTACTTTTCGGCTTCAAGTCATCCAAGTTATCCATCAGGGTATGCCATATATATTTGTACGAACATCTTTAATTTCATGCATTTACTTTAACCCAAAAAAGACTCTTGAGATAAGCATGACACCATTAAACAATATTTCAAGAAAACTACATGAGAAAGTAATCCTGAATTATCCTTGTCTCATAGCTTTTCAGAGTAGTATCACGTTAATAAGGATGTTGGCATTACTACTAGGCGGACCATAAAATGTAATAGTTATATAAAGTACTAGCATACTCATATAGAGTCCAGGTTGTGTCTACTAATCAATAGACTGAAAATACCATGTTATGCTCCCAAGTTCATAATGATTTGCTAATCAATATATATAAAAGAGCTCACCAAACTAGCAGACAAAAGGACACTCATTAACAGAGAAGATACAAACTGATCTTGAATATAACTAACACCTAGTTACCATTTTCTGTCATTTCTGCATCCTCGTCAAATATGATATCGGTGTCCCTCATATCCCGCCTCAATAAATTTCCAAGCCTTAAAATTGCCTCTGTCTGTTGCTGTAACACCTGTTTTTATCCAATAATCATTCTTTTAGTATCCTCTAATTTAAATTTATTTAGCAAAATCATGTCATGCCAAACTTTCTGGTTCCCATGATCTACAAGAATGAACTAGAATATCATCCAATATGTTACTTACTCTGTAAGTAAAGGCGTTACATACACTTTATCACTACTGGTTTATTTTCTATCTGCCATATCACCGCGATAAGAAAATGTATTTTCGTCAAATCAACCTGGTTTGCTGATATTGCTTAACAAGCTTAAACTATTAGAATTGTCATATATGATTAGACTTCCATAAACAGCTTTATATCAACCCAAATAATTTTTTAAAATTGATTATTCGATGTGAGGTTATCTTACCTTATTAATCAACCATTTTCTTCTAAAAGGTTGTGTATGAATTAATTTAGCAAATTATATACAGCAATCATGTCTAATACAGAAAGAAACAGCGATTAGCTTTGCAAGAGAGACCTTCATGCTTTAGATTAGTGAGAATCTTACCTCTTGCATGTCAGCAAGACTTTGTTCGTCTATTTTGGCTGATCCAGGAAGATAAACAGAACTCCCAATGGAATTTTGTTGAGTTCGAAATACGGCAAGCAGATTTTGGACCCTCCTAGAAAGTTCTGCCCCACTTCCTTTTAACTATAAATTAAAATTTACGTCTTAGTCTTAGTACAGTCTTCTTATGAGATCGTAAGGAGAATGAAAATTCATGACAAGAAAGACTTACCTGTCTAGTTATGGCAGCTAACTTTTCGGCTAATTCAACTTCCCCTTTCATTAATGGCATGCGAAAACCCTTACCTTCCAATGCCTCTACTATTCTCATTACCTTCAGGCACAATACAATTTACAACGTATAAATAATGTTTGCTTGAGTACCTAACTTGATACTTAACAAATTAAGGAGTATATACTTTTAAAAATCCGTGCTTGGACTTTTTCGTTATATTTTCAGCTTCACTCTTTGATACAAAGGTACAGAAACAGAATCGTGTTTCTTTATTTAAAAACAAGGATTCAATTAGAAAATTTAAATTTTGAAAATGTCAAAGTCGTGGTTAGAAATGAAAATCGAATAGTTTCAGGATCCTATTTTCTTCTCATAAACCAAACACCATCTTTGATATATTCCACATAGTAAAATGAATATAATTGCTTCTCACCCTCAATAACCGCCTTTGAAGACTGTGCTCTTTCTGTCTCAATCTTTGGACCCAAGGGTATGTTTCAGCTTGAAAATGCATTTGAAGCTGAAATAAAACATAACAGTTAGAGAAGAATTTTAGATATACACTTCTTTGGGATAAAGATATAGGAATACCGTTTTGACATTGCTTTGTGTCGTTCTTAATCTTTCAGCATCCGAGAGAATGACTTCATCTTGCACCTGGACCAATCCAAACCTTAGTTACTGAACACCATTTGTACATGTTATCCTCCACATTTAATAACAAGAAAAATGTTTTCCTTAACTAATCCTTGATTGACTTCATATACCTGTGTCAATTTTCATACTCATTTGTTATATATGAATAGTATATAGAAAAGTGTTTTAAAAATCGTTAGAGGCCTACGCCTTGAATCCGTTCGGTCATAAACCGACTGAGGCGTACGCATTTAATGATGCAGATGGAGCGTACGCCTTTTTAGTTAATGCGTATGCCTTCAGGCTAAGCCTAGAAAATAACTGTAACATTTAGAGATCCCCACTAATACAATGTCTTTTGTTTCTTCTTCTCTATCCCCTAAACTCTACTTCACCATTTCATAAATTTCCTCTTGTTTTCCAAAATATTGAGAAGTTCTTCAAAAAAAATTGATTGGTTTCTCTCATTTCACGATTTATACTGTTCTTTCTTTGCCTTTAGTTTTACAATTATATAGTTAAGTTAATATGTAACTGTAATATAACTGTATAACTCAACTATATAACTGTAATATAAGTATATAACTATACAGTATAGTATGAGTAGATTTTACCTATGTTATATATTATATATAGTGCAAGTATCTATAGTTTCTGTTTCGCTCTGCATATAGATATATATGACCTTTGTACATATAGTCAGTGAAGGTTTAATTAATTATAGTAAAGTTTTATTTAATTTACGATTTATGCGCCTCGAGGCACCATTCCGCCTTTTAGGAGCCTACCGCCTCGAGGCACCGTTTCCAATTTTCGAACATTGTATAGAAATATCCATAAGCATTTACATTTCATAAGAAAGCTAAGTGTACCCTCACCAAAGACATTAAGAGTGGTCAGGCAAGAGTGGGCATGTGTTGAGTTAATTTAGCTCCTAAGTTATATACATAAGGATTATGAAAAAAAATCACTGGTCCACTATCTAATCGACTAGAATTGGCACAATTTTCGCGTGCTAGTTAATACCACATGCGTACGTATTACTCTGAGTTTTGCACAAAACCATGCTAAGTGACAAAATTAAACTTCAACCACAGCAAAAGAGGTTGTTAAGTAACTCAATTGACCTTTAGTCGATGCGAAAGATCTTTAAACCCATGAATAAGCTGAGGCCAGAGACGTTCTCTGTCAACACTGTCCATACTCTCCAGCTTCCCCATTGCCTCCGCCCACATAATCTACCAACAGAAAGTAACATTCAAACTTACAGATCGTTCAATGCCATCAGGCTTTGTTGCTTATGAGAAAAGTGAGTGTTTGGTTGGTTCAAGTTTTGAGTATTAGAATAAGCTAGCTTTTTATGTTTATTAGCTTACAAAAATACCAAACACCCCTTAAAGAGCTATTGTTTTTCTATCAGCTTATTTTAAAGTAATGTTTGGCTTACAAACTTGGCAACAAAATGACCACGAAGCTGAAAATATAAAGGTGAATAGAAGCATTTACACAGACTATAATGCAAAGGAAGATAAAGAAGCAAAGCTCACATCAGATACACCAGCTGGTTTCACCCTGTACTGTGGCTCTGTCACACTGAATAGAAGATGCTGCAGAGAAAACATCCGTATTGATCATTAAAACTTATGAATCCTCCACTATCATAAGGTTCTATTGCATTACTGAAAAATTGTAGAATATAAGCAAATGAACTACAAACCTTAAAAGCATACTTAGGATTTGTAGGCTCCTCCTTGTAGGCATCCACAATTGCCTAGTTCCAAAACACGGAAAAAAAGAGCAACGAGATTTTGTTAATACTACATTTGTATCAATCAAAGAAAGCTAGGGTTAGGGTTTCTGCCTTTTAAAGCCTTAACAAATATCAAATAAATCGAGTGAGATAAATAGACTGTACTTGAATGTCTCGATCGGCGAGAGAGAAAGGGAGCGGAGCCATAGGAGCCATCTGAGTAGTCAACTGCGCATTCGGGAATGGATTTGGCTGCGGCGTCGGGAAAGAAGACTGGAAGCTGAAACTACTCGACTGCTGCGGCTGCTGAAAAAAGGGACTCTGCTGGGGCTGTTGTTGTTGTTGTGGCGTTGGTTGAGAGGAAAAGAGATTTCCAAATCCACCGGGCGTGAATGAAGGGGTCGACGGCGTACCAAACGCCGGAGTCGAAGAACCGAACGCCGGAGTCGAAGAGGGCGTACCAAATGCTGGAGTTGATGACGGCGTGCCGAAAGCCGGGGTTGATGACGGCGTGCCGAAAGCCGGGGTCGATGACGGAGTGCCGAATGCGGGAGAAGCTCCAAACATTTTTCTTTTTCTCGAGAGAAAATTGAATTGGCTTGTTAGCAAAAGAGCGCCATCTATATCGAGTTCTTTTGCAAATTAGAAGCGTTCGAACCTTTGCCTTATGAGAGAGTTAAGTGAATCTCATGTGTGTTGAGATTTATGAAATTTGGTTTACTAGTCTGACAAAAATAAAAAAAAATGAAAGCTGTGTATATCCAATAAAATATATTTAAACAATAATTATTGTTATTATTAATACGATATTTTTAATAATCGAAGATGAATTTAAATTTCGACCATTTACCGAATTTAGATTTGGAACAATATACAAAATCAAGCAAAAGAATAAAAAATGTGTTATCTTATAAATGATAGTTGAATTTTTATTCACACTTTATGACCAAGACATTATATGAATAGTGTCTCTAACTATATAGATTTTTTTTGATATATTTGAGTATTTAAATTGTCGATGACCAACGTGTTTAGGTAACTAATTACACCATTATCAGGTGTAGTCATTACTGATAAAGAATTATTAGTTCAATGTTATTGGAAGCAATTTTATCTTTAAGTAAAGTATTATTTATATTTACCTAGTCGTTTACTATCTTTCACGAAGCACTTGGTATTTTTGTCGAAGCACATTTTGTTATTTGTGGAAGGTTTTTTATTGTCTTACTTGTTCTTATGACATTTGGTCGCTGGATTTGAAGTTATTTTTGAGAGCTTTGATTTCTTGTTTATTATGTTTGACTAATCTTTTAGTCATTAATGAAAGATGAGGTAATAATTTTATGTGTCTCTCGATTATTGTTTTTCTTCGGCCCTTTCTGTTGGGTCATGTTTTGTTTTGGTTGAGTTTGTCGTAAAGATATTTTAATAGATCCATTAACTCTTGGCGAATGATGAGGTAAAGAATATTATTTTTCCAATGTGTTATTTTTGTCGAATATATTAATTTATAATATAAATTAATTTTTTTATTAAATCTTTTTAAATAGTCTCCCTATTTTTTTGTAAAGACCAAGGGTAATGGATAAGTTTATATATATATATATATAGTTTTGTTCTTTGTTTGTCAGTTGAAGTTGGCAATGCTGGTTCGGACCAAGTTGAATTTAAAGATATGTTTATCTACGAATTTTATTTTGTAAGTATGACATGTGTTCTTTATTTTATTTACAAGTTGTTAGATTCTTAAAGTATAAGGGTTTTTTAATTTCTGTAAGTAAGTATGCAATATGTTGTTCGATATTGACATGTGTAAGAAAATTGTTTATTTTAAGCATGCACATGCAACATCTTCACTTTTGTAATTTTAACCCTTCATTTGTTTTCAAAATAATATTAACTGCTAGATAAAGAGTTTAAATAATTCATATATCTGCTTATAAATACACCATGTTTTTCCTTGATTTATTTAATTGATCTCTTTCACGAATTTTTTTGCTGAGGAAAGGACTTGTGAAACCTTTCGCATAGTTCATCATCGTTTACAAAGGAAGAAAGTTTTAAAGGTTTTTAAAAAGAAATTACGTCTTGTTATTCATTTTTTAGTCTTCATGTTGAGTCTGTTATTGCGAAGGATAGTATTTTTCATGAAAGGTGTGGTCTTCCATGTGCTTCTTCGTTTTTCCATAAAGCTCCAGTTGTGAGCCATGTTGATTTATCAAATTTCAAAGTTAAATATCGTAGGACAACCACATTCACAACGGTGAAGCAAGTTAGGATTATTCGACTACGGATTAGCACAAAAGCTCATCTCTTTCGTTCATGCGTTTCTTTGTATAAGATGTTTATCGAGCTGTCAATATCTATCATCACCTTCTTGTTCTTTACCTCTGTCAGTTAAACTATTATTAGCACCGCAACATTTGGGGTGATGTCGCTCCCCTTAAGTTATTGCCTAAGAACGACAAATCTAGATATGGGTTCATACGGGGATGTTTTTCCTTGACATACTATCTCGATTTTGTATGTGTATCACTTTTTTCTCTTTTAGTGATTATAGAGTATGGATTTCCTTTGACAATCACTTTTATGCTTTGACTGTTTAAATCCAGGTCCAAGTATTCTTTTTCGTCTTCTGACTCGACCACTATGAGGGTATTTGTTTCAAATGACCTCTGGTCTTCAGTCGGGTCTGAGACTTATTTTAAAATTTCACCTCAACTGTGTTTTGGTTCATTTTTTCTTTTCTTTTTCATGAAGTCACTTAAGTTTCTCTCATTTGCTAATGTTTGGATTTGATCATGCAAACCAACAATCCCTAGTAAAATGACATAGGTCACCGAGGAATTTACAATTGTTATCCAACCTATTGTACTTGATTGTATCCTTATTTTTCATCATGAATTATCGTTTGTGCTTTGTTTAGTTCTATAAATGGTCCCATTAGTGGCAACTTATGATACACTATTAATAACTCTCAATCTCTATGTACGTACATTAGAGAAAACTTGTATGCGAGCATGCATTTGACATATCATGATTGGCACATAATTCATGAAATAAAGCCATATATTGATACGTGGAATACAAATGAACTGCGTGACTTTTTATGATAATGTGTGCAACTCTGGTACAACCATATCGAGTGATTTTAGAATCAATTAAGTTAGATTATGACTTTATTTTATCAGTTGTTGGATGTTTGTTAGATAATATTTGATTGTTGTTAGATTATGTTATATGTTTGTTAGGTTATGTTAGATGATTTTGTTGATTTTTGGATGTTTATTAGGTTTGGTTTATTTATAAATGGTTGTTATCTATAATGATGATGTTTTATAAAAGTAAAATATGTTGAATTACTGTTAAGTATGATGCTTTAGAGTTTTTTTATGTTTGGTTGACTATAATATTAATGGTTTTGTCTATTATTATTATTTAAATTTTTTCAATGGCATGAGGAAATTTAAGAAACTATAATAAATTACAGAATAAGATTCACTCACAACTATCAAATATCAGGAATATGATCACCATGAACTACTGTTGTGAATGAGTCGAATAGTGCCTTGATAATGTACCGTATTCGGTGGTACAGTTTTGTGTCATTGACAAGCTGTAATACAATGGATGGTTTTCCTAAAAGAGTCTATGAGCCCATTAGGCCCACTATTTAGTAAGTATATTAATTCCCTATAAATAGACTACTAGGACTACACAAAACATAATCTGAAATTTGTAACCTTTTCTATCATAGTGAAACTCTTTTCTCTGGCGGAGCCCGTGGACGTAGACAATTGTCGAACCACGTTAAATCTTGTGTTCATTCAAGTTTTTCCTTCACATATGCTCTGTACTTGAGCCATTTTGACAATTGCATAGTAATTTAATAACAAAATTGGTATCAGAGCCACGTGGTGAAATTAGGGCTTTTGAAATTAGGGTTTCACAATGGCGTCTACAGCAACAAAATACATGATTGAAAAATTTGATGGGGGATCCAGCTTTGCGTCGGGGAAGATTAAACTGAAATATTCATTGGTACTACAAGGGCTGTGGAAGGCTGTGGAGAATAAGTTACCAGAAGAGATGAAAGAGGAGGAGAAACAAGATCTTCAAGAAAGGGATTTGTACAGGATTTTAATGAGTGTGAAAGACAATGTGCTTCGTGAGATTAGTGGTAAGAAGACTTCTTCATGCGCATGGAAAAAACTATGAGATCTTTACTCAGAGACATCAGTAGTAAACCGATTATACTTGAAGAAACGTTTGTATGATTTCATATTGAAAGAAGGTATGTTTATAACAGAGCACTTAGATAATTTTAAATCAATTATAATGGACTTGAAGAACATAGATATCAATATTGAGGATGAGGATCAAGCTTTGTTTGTATTGAGATCGTTACCAGCTCCCTATGAAAACTTCGTAGATATTATTATGTATGGTAAGGATAAGTTATCGCTAGCAGATGTCAAAGGGGCATTGAAATCAAAGAAGATGAGATAGTTCCAGCCAGACAATCAAGCTGAAGGGGAAGGTCTTATGACTAGGGGAAGATCTAGAAGCAAAGCGAGTTCTTTAAAAAGGAAGAACTGGAGGTCCAAGTCAAGGGTAAAGCACTCAAACTGTAATGAATGCGGTGAGCAGGGTCATTATAGGAGAGATTGTTCGAAACTGAATGGTAAGAAGAGAAATTAAACGGAAAATGCAGTAAACATTATTGAAGGTGTGAACGATTCTGACGATAGTGAAAACAGTGGTAGAGGAGATATATTGTCCGTGAGTTCATACTTTGGGCAAAATTCTTGGGTACTCGATACTGGCGCTACATATCACATGTGTCAGTTCAAGCAGTGGGTTGATACTTACAAGCCAATGCAGGGAAATATCTATTTATGAAACAATCATTCGTTGACTATTGGTGGTATAGGTAACGTCAGAATCAGAATGTTTGACGGGGTTGTTAGAATCTTAACGTGCTGGCATATTCCTGGGTTAAAGAGAAACTTGATTTCTCTTGGGACTCTAGACTCTCAGGGTTACAAGTACTGTGCAGAATACGGTGTAATCAAAGTGACAAAAGGCTCAATGGTATGCATGAAAGGCAGTTTGCAGAAGGGTCTTTACATTCTCTAGGGGAGTGTTGTTATGGGCGATGATGTAGTAACATCATCAGGAAGTAATAGCCAAAGTAGGTAGGATCAAAATAAGTTGTGGCATTGGCGTCTTGGTCACATGAGTGACATAGGAGTAGCTGTATTGGGAAATAGAGATTTGTTGAAAGGGTATAAAGCAGAATCATTGGGATTTTGTGAATAATGTGTTTAGTAAACAAACTAGAGTCAAATTCAGCAAATCGACTGTAATAAAGACTAAATGGATAATGGACTACATTCACTCAGATCTTTGGGGTCCAAACATAATTCCATCCAAGAGCGGAGCCATATACTACATGAGTTTGATTGATGATTATTCAAGGATGATGTGGGTTTACAATCTGAAAACGAGAGATGAGGCATATTCAACCTTTATCAAATAGAAGACGATGATTGAGAAACAAACAGGAAGAAAATCAAACGTCTTATGATAGATAATGGGTTAGAATATTTCAATCGTGAGTTCAACGAGTTCTACGAAGTTGAGGGAATAGTACGCCATCGCACTTATCCTAGAACACCACAACAGAATGGAGTCGCAGAAAGAATAAACAGAACACTTTGTAACAAAGCATAAAGTATGCTCTTACATTCCGGTGTGGGAAAGGATTTTTGGGCTGAAGCTATCAATACAGCGTTTTACTTGGTGAATCGGTTTCCATCAACACTATTGATTGTAAAACTCCTTTTGAGATTTGATCTGGATCGTCGGCTGATTATGAACATTTGAGGGTGTTCGGTTGTCCTGCGTATTCTCATGTGAGAGATGGTAAGCTTGAGCTGAGGGTAAACAGGTGCATATTTCTAGGATATGCTACTGGAGTGAAGGGGTATAAGTTATGGTGCACCTCTCCAAAGTCTCCAGGTTTTCTCATCAGTAGGGACGTTACTTTTAATGAGTTTGCTTCGATAGACAGTCAGAAGAAAGTAGTAGAAATGGTCGAATCAGGATCAGTTGTGAGTAAACAGGTGGAGCTTGAAGTAGAATCAATTCCTAGCAGGTCCAATAATTCAAGTGGTTCTGAGGTGGATCCAGAATCAGGAGGTGAAGCGTCAGCATCGGATGATAGTGACGATGATGCGCCTGAACCAGAACAACAAACTTATAGCATAACATTGGGTATAGAAAGAAGAGATATTAGACTTCTAAAAAGGTATGCAAATCTAGTTGCAGAAGAAGTTGAGATGCAGGAACCTAGTAGCTACAGAGAAGCTATAGCGAGTTCAGAGGCAGATCGATGGATTGGTGCTATGGGGGAAGAGATTGAATCTCTTCATAAAAATAAAACATGGAAGATTTTTGACTTGCCTAAAGGACAGAAGATAGTAGACAGTAAATGGGTGTTCAGGAAACAAGAAGGTAATCCAGAGGTTGAGGCATCTCGATTCAAAGCAAGACTGGTCGCTAAGGATTTCACTCAAAGGGAAGGAATCAACTTCAATGTAGTGTTTTCTCCAGTGGTGAAGCATAGTTCGATTCGAATTTTGTTAACCATAGTAGTTTTGCAAGATTTAGAGCTTGAGCAGTTGGATGTGAAGACTGCGTTTCTACATGGTGAATTGGAGGAGCAAATCTACATGAGACAATGAGAGGGATTTATCGAACCTAATATGGAGGACAAATTTTGTCTGCTGAAAAAGTCACTATATGGTTTGAAACAGTTACCTACGCAATGGTACAAACGTTTTCATACATTCATGGTGGCAAAAGGGTTCACGGGGAGTCCATATGATAGTTGTGTGTATCATCAAAAGATGTCAGATGATTTTTATGTTTACTTGTTGTTGTATGTGGATGATATGCTTGTTGCTACTTGTAGTATGTCACACATTTTGCAGTTAAAGAAGCAGCTTAGTGGCGAGTTTGAGATGAAGGATCTGGGTAGAGCAAAGAAAATTCTTGGTATGAAGATTATCAGGAACATAAATTTAGGATCATTACACTTGTCTCAACGAAGCTATATTGAGAAAGTGTTACAACGATTCAACATGTTTGATGCTAAAGCAATTAGCATCCCATTTGCTATTCATTTCAAGTTGTCTGCAGTAGGAGCGACAAAGAACGATGCTGAGTTGGAACAAATGTCGAAGGTTCCATATGCAAGTGCAGTTCGTAGTATCATATATGCTATGGTATGCACATGTCCAGATATTTCACATGCGGTTAGTGTAGTTAGCAGGTACATGGGATGTCCTGGGAAAGAACACTGGCAGGAAGTGAAATAGATACTTTGGTATCTTAAGAATACTGTGAACGTTGGCTTAACTTTTAACAAGACCGGTATTGGTGAATCGTTGAATGATGTTGCATGATCATTGGTTGGTTTTGTTTATTCTGATTTTGCAGGTGATATGGATAAAAGAAGATCTCTGACAGGATATGTATTTACTCTAGCTGGGAGTGCGATCAGTTGGAAATCACAATTTCAAGATATTGTAGCTTTGTCTAGAACAGAGGCAGAGTACATGGCGGTAAGAGAAGTAGTTAAAGAGGCAATATAGTTGCAAGGTTTGGTGGCAGATTTGGGCTTGGATATGACTACTACAAAAGGGTTTTGTGACAGTCAAAGCGCCATACACCTTACAGGGAACCAGATGTATCATGAGCGTACAAAACACATAAATGTCAGGTATCATTTTATTTGTGATATAATATCAAAGGGAATTGTTGATGTGAAGAAAGTGTCTACACACAATAATCCAGCAGATATAATGACCAAGGCATTATTAGTTCAAAAGTTTAGGGAATGTCTAAACTGGATTGGTGTTCGCAGTATAGAGTGAATGCCTTATGGGCATTTGGTGAGTCAGAAGAAAAGAAGTTTCTTTGTTGATAGTGAAGAAAGGCTATTTGCCTCAAGGGGAAGATTTTTTATGATTGAGTCGAATAGTGTCTTGACAGTTTACCGTGTTCGGCGGTACAGTTTTGTGTCATTGACAAGTTGTAATACAATAGATGGTTTTCCTAAAAGAGTTTATGAGCTCATTAGGCCCACTATCTAGTAAGTTTATTAATTCCCTATAAATAGACTACTAGGACTACACAAAACATACTCTGAAATATGTAACCTTTTCTATCATAGTGAAACTTTTTTCTCTGACGGCGCCCGTGGACGTAGACAATTGTCGAACCACGTTAAATTTTGTGTTCATTCAAGTTTTTCCTTCACATATGTTTTGTGCTTGAGCCATTTTGATAATTGCATAGTAATTTAATAACAACTACCTTTACTTAAGTTTGTTACAAAGAATCATATTTAAACATTCAATAATTAAACCAAACAACGAAGTAACATTGTCAAACGTTATATATTGTCAAGTAAATAACATAATATATCTTGTTACACGTGTAGAAGGATAAATATCACACATCATTTATTAGATTTGTCATATTGAGTTGGCTGAATAACTAGTATAATTCCGGCAACTAGTGTCCACCCACTCGCTTCGCTCGTACAATATGTCCTTCATAACTAGTATAATTCCGGCAACGGTCCATTTGGAACCAAATGGAACAAAAACAATTATTAATAAAATAAGATAGTAAGGCTTTGAACAGTACATCGTCCCTCGACTATCGCGTTTGGTGGCACATACTCCTTTAACTTTCAAATGTTCGTTGACAGTCCCTGGACTATCGCGTTTGGATAAAGTTAGTCTACCATATCCTCTGATCCATGAGAGGCTGCCACTCGTCACCATAGTCCACATATTTTTGTATCACCGCTAGTCCCTAGATTTTAGTTATCCGTAATATTCCATATTTTGGGGTTGACCTAAACTCAATGGACTACTGGTGATACATAAATCTGAGGACTATGGTGATAGGTGGCAACCTCTCATGGATCAGAGGATC
The DNA here is from genome assembly GCA_036936605.1 of Limnanthes douglasii subsp. nivea. NCBI lineage: Eukaryota > Viridiplantae > Streptophyta > Magnoliopsida > Brassicales > Limnanthaceae > Limnanthes > Limnanthes douglasii. Next base: position 274,609,642 of record JAUPFV010000002.1, read on the forward strand.
TGGTGGACTAACTTTATCCAAACGCGATAGTCCAAGGACTGTCAACGGATATTTGAAAGTCAAAGGACTATCTGCCACCAAACGCGATAGTCGAGGGATGATGTATTGTTCAATGCCTTATTATCAACATACCATAACATTACAAAAGTAATAAATTTACTTCGCTGAAATGATTCAAAGATCTGCAAATGTTGAAGATGAAACAATGCGTAAACTTTCGTACAAAAAAGTAAAAAAAAACTCACTCGACTTGAATCGATATATAATTTTAGAAAAGCACGAGCGCTTTCGACCTTATGAAATACAAATGATAAAGATATTGATTATCAAATTTGATTATATGTAAACTAAATGATGTTCATGTTTTGAGATAAATAACTTAATGATTTGTAGTTGTATTGCCCATATATTTAAACTCATTGGTCAAATAAGTAAGAAATTTGTCATTGTAATATTTAAAAAACTAAAAAATGCTTCATGCATTGGTGTTAGTTTTGTTTTAACTTTTGTAAGGGGTTTGCGTTGACCAAAACTTTATAAAATTTCATCAACTTTTCTACGTCATCTGCATTAGACATCAACTACTTTATATTTGAAAGAATGTTTTTGTTTATGTGTCATTTGTATAACACGCGAATAACATTAAAAAATACTTATCTGATAGCTCCTATCAATGCTAACTCATGATTGGTCAAAATAATACTAAAAATTGAAAATTATTATTAACCATTACCGTACAGAGAACATTCAATTCCCAAGTGTAATTTGTCCTTTTCTCCTTCATAAAAAACGAAACCAACACGAAATATCATTTTTGTTGAAGTAACACCAATCATTCCGAGCAACGATATTTTCTACTTCATCGTCTAATAAGATCCTTCCATTTTGTGCAACACATTAAGACTTGTAAGATACACTAACTTTTTTTGGTGTTCATGTAAGATATTGTGGTTGTCTGATGCAACACGTAATAATTGTGTTCCTTCATTTTCGATGACAAATATTGCATTTGAGATTGATCTACTTATTTAAAAATCTAATGTTTTTGTCAAACATTATATATGATGGGAATGTTAGATACATTATAGGGGTTTAGGCTTTTCGAACCCATACATATATTTTCTTTGGACGAGAATCGGTTAAATATAACTTACATACTAAGTCTTCTTTGTCTGATTTATATCTACAGTTTTGTGAATGACCTTGTAGCGCCTGAATGATGCGTGGTTTGATGATCATCTAGATATTTCAGTTGCCAATAACAAAATTACCCTTTAACCAAAAACCATATCAACAAAAAAGACAATCATAATTTTTTTATTTTACAGTTTATTTTCTTCACGATATCCGCAGCAGTCATTGGTTTGTACGTGTCATACCTCTTGCATCACTAATATAATCTAAGATTTCTCCCTGTTATACCCTTATCGTAGAAAGTAATAATGACGAATAATCTGTATTTTCGGTCTTCGTTCATAACCCATGCCCAAACTTTCTTTAATGTAATATGTTTATGTGGTAAGCAAATGTGTGTAGTTGGCAAACAAACATGTTGCTTCCTCCAGGAACCACTATACAATATACAATCCACATTCCAAATTATAACGCAATTCTAAAACTAGGGATATGATAAATGATAAGATCTAGAGCTAGTTATACTATCCACATTCCAAGTTATATGATCTACAATATACAATATACAGTCTAAGTTATAAAATCTGCAACATCCAATATGTGTTCCAAGTGGTAAATTCGCTATCAACCGAGCGAAAGTTTAACTTTTTTTGTTTGACATAACGACCATATAATCGAGTTTCTTTAGGTTTGAGCAATGATTCTGGATGAACTCACTACTTATCAGTGAAATATGCGACGAAGTTCCCAAATTATCAGCGAAATATGGGACGAAGCTCGATGGAATTTACCGAGTTCATAAAAAATTGTCACTCAAGTATAGCGATATCATTGCAAACAAAAACATAAAAGAATTCCATACCTCTATTGTTGTGCCATGGATCTCCTGCAAGTCTGACATATTGGTTCGAGATTACAAAATTTTGTTCGTTCGAAAAATATAATTTTATAGTTTATAGTTTTAAGGTTTTATTTATAGTGTTATGGTAGATAAAGACCCTTTATTGTTATAATGAGACTTCCAAAGCATAAAATATTTTCAAAACAAAACCTCTTTATATAGAAGGGTCTAGTTATAACACTAGCGGATTCCACTTTAGCATAATCCTTATTTTTGTGAGCTATAAAAAATTTATGAGTTGACTTTAGTTATAAATGTGTTTTTTTGTAGTCGCCAAAAATAAAAATGGTTTTTGGAGTGAACAAGTGGATAACTATAATTTTTTTTTTCTTTTTTATGGAGGGAACCTGCAGCCGCTATTCAGAGTGCAATAAATGCTCACAGGATAAACCCTCAATCTGACGCAATAGCCTGCAAACCAACGCCAGAAGGTAAACCACACAACATGACAAGATCAGCCGAAAAAGCGTATGTAGAATGACTCGAACTCATGACCTCTTATCACAAGCATGCCTTGCTTAAAGATGATAGCTATTATAGGGTAAAAAACACCAATTGTCATTCACGTTTACCACTTGTAACAAGTTGGTCCCTTTCCTTTTAGGCTGTAATAAAATGGTCCATCATGTTTCAGAAACCAGAATAAAACCATCTTTTTTTACCTCAGCCCAACTTTTGTACCCTTAATACCCTTTGACCAGCCACATCAGCGATCCACGTATGACGCTGATGAGGCAATAGTAAAAAAAAAAGTAAAAACAAAATTTACTTTTACTCAGTCCTTTTACCCTATTTTGAAACCTTAAACGCGGCCCAATTAAATATAATAACCCGATTAGCCCATTCGACATCTCTTATCTAGCCCAATTAAATATATGTACCAATCACAAATCATTTATAACATCAGCACATGGAAAAAAAACTATCATATTCATGTGTACACCAGTAGAATATCAAAATGTAGACCCAAATTCAATATAATAAACAGTAAAGTAAAGCTAAAGAGAATTAAAAAGAAAGAGAAATATGAACTATTACTCTTCTTTTTTTTGTTCATCACCATCAAGTAGTTTCAGGGCACTCCCTAGCAAAATGCCCGTCTTTACCACAACTGTAGCAGAACCTTCCACCACCACCCCTCGTCCTTGTCGGCCTCGACCCACATTGCCATTACCACCACAGAAAACCCTCTCATTAGAACCCTCTCTAGCAATGTGTCCCTTCATACCACAGTTATAACATGATCCACCAGCACCACCATTGTCGTTACCACTGCAGACAACCCTCTCATTAGGGAAATCTCTAACTATGTGTCCAGGCACACCACAGTTATAACATGAACGGACTGTGTTGTTGTCATTGCTACCACCACGAACAACCCTTTCATTAGTACAATCTATGGCGACGTGTCCCTGCAAACCACAATTATAACATCCTCCGCCACCTCCACCACCTACATTGTCATTTCCATCAGCTCTTCCACTAGGGCACTCACTAGCCCTATGGCCAAATCCACTACAATTGTAACACTCACTTGTAGCATCACTACCCTGACTGCCGTCGCCGCCGGTTTTCTGACTGCACTCCCTAGCAAAGTGCCCAAAATCACCACAGATATGACAGCCATCACCATTGCGATTATTAACGACGATATTGTCATTTCTGCTTTTAGTGTAATCACTAGCCATATGTCCTTCGTCTCCACAACTAAAGCAAGTACTAGATCCACCATCTCGCCTAACAGAAACCCTATGTCCACTGCCATCGCCACGATAAATATTCACCTTCTTAAGGATTGGAGATCCACCGGGAGCAGTGATATCGATGGCCTGACTTTTCCCATCGTTGCCTTGTGTGACGGTGAACTCGACGGTCTCGCCGACAGTGAGGCTACGGAAACCATCAGATGCGATTGAGGAATGATGAGCGAAAAACTCTTCTCCTCCATCATCGGGAGTGATAAAGCCGTAACCCTTACCTGATGTCGAATGAGTATCCGGGTTATTATATTTAATTGTGCCAAATTTAAGGTTTCAAAATAGGATAAAAGGACTGGGTAAAAGTAAATTTTGTTTTTACTTTTTTTTACTGTTGCCACATCAGCGTCTTACGTCGATCGCTGATGTGGCTGGTCAAAGGATATTAAAGGTACAAAAGTTAGGCTCAGATAAAAAAAAATGATTTTATTCTGATTTCTGAAACATGAGGAACCGATTTACTACGGCTTCAAAAAAAAAGATCAACTTGTTACAAGTGGTAAACGTAAAGGAGAACTAGCGTTTTTTACTCGCTATTATATTATGGGAAAGGCTATATTGGGACCCCATTTGGCTATAATGAGACCCCAAATTCAGAATTTTTTTTCTTCAATGTGAAATGTCCGTTTTGCCCTTCATTTATAAGTCCAAGTTTCTAACTAAAAACCAACTTTTCTCCAACTTCTCCCTCAAGCTTTCTCTCTCTAAACTAACTAAAAAATCTAAAAAAAACCATGGATTTGAGTGATTGGAGTGAAGGTTTCAGCTGCAACCTTGATGATTTTGCATCAGAGGAAGAAGAGCCGTTGACGGACCATTTGGAAACCCAAAATGAGGTATTTTCCGAAATTTTTCATGTCTGTGCAAATATAGCGGATTTTGCATGTTTTGATTTTCCAAAATGAGGTATTTTCCATTTGGACGAACTGCGAACAATGAATTCGCAATTTTGCATGTTTTGATTTTGCAAAATCGCGAACATCCTGTTCGCAGAAATACCCGATTCGCGAATGGGCTGTTCGCGAATTTGCAAAAACAAAACATGCAAAATCGAATTCCTTGTCCGCGATTTGACCTGTTTTAGAAATTAAACGATCGGCTAGATTTAAGTATGTTCTCATATAATTGCATCAATGACATATGTAGGAACCCGATCAACCTCCATGTTCGATGGCTGATTACACGAAAGTGTTTAGTACGGACACTTTTTACACCAAATCCGATTTGGTTGATTGGATCGAGTCCGAAAGCATAAAACTAGGATTCATTTTCGTCCGTAGTAAAAACGACAACGATAGCAAAAGCATGAAAACTCCTAGGATATATTTTAGGTGCGAGAGGCACGGGGTTTACAAACCTAACCCCAAACCAAGGTATGTTAAGAAGCGCCGAGAATGTTCATCGAAAAAATGCGGGTGTCCGTTCTATTTAAGAGGGAGTCCGGTCTTAGAGCCACCGGGTTATTGGAAAGTGGTTGTGCTAAACGGGAAACACAACCACAAACCATTTTTGCACTTGGATGGTCACTCACGAGCCGCTAGACTAAAAGTCGAAGAACAATTGTTCGTTCGTAGTCAAACGGAAGTCGGTTCTCGACCGAGAGAGATATATCGCGGTTTGAAGATTAAAGACCCGCAAAATGTATCAAGCATGCGCACGATATACAACATGCGGCAAAAACATGATTTGGTTGATAAAGCGGGCAAGACCCAAATGCAATACTTGTTTGCTAAGTTAAATGAACACGAGTACTATGTTGGGAGCGAAGTTGTGAAGCAACGGACGAGATCCTCGAGTTGTTTTTTGCACACCCTAAAAGCATCGATTTCATGCGCACTTTTCCTCAAGTTTTTATAATGGATAGCACGTACAAGACTACAAGGTATAAGATATCTTTACTTGAAATAGTTGGCCAAACTTTGACGAATAAGATATTTTGTGTTGCTTTTGTTTTTTGAGCTCCGAGAAACAAGAGAACTACACTTGGGGATTGAGCGTTCTAAAGAAGGTGTTGACGAACAACAAGTGCGCATTACCTAACATTATCGTCACCGATAGGGAGTTGGCTCTAATGAATGCTATCGATGATATATTTCCGGACGCAACTCACATGCTATGCAATTGGCATATTGGTAAGAACGTCACCTCGTACGCCAATTTTTTTTTACCGAATTCGGACATGGCCGAAGAGTTCGGCGAATATTACCAAAGGGTCGCCTATTCGGCCGCGCTCGAAGATTATAACAAAAACCTTGCCAAAATGCACCACACATACGCATTTTGTCCATTGGTTATCGAGTACGTTATGAAGCAATGGATTGACGAATATGGACACAAATTTCTCAATATTCACACGAACAAATTTAAACATTTTGGCAACCAAAATAGCAATCGGTGAGTTATATTTCTATCTCCACACAATATTTTTTAATATCAAGTGTTAGAAATCTAATTTATTTTATCTCATGTTATAGGGCGGAGAGTGCTTATTCTAGCTTCAAGCGGGCAATTGTTAGTAGTCTATGCACGTTCGAGCAATTTTGGAAACATGTTCATGCATTGCTAACCGCTCAACACTCTAACATTTTCGAGTCATTCGAGCGTAGTAGGTATCGTCCAAGAAACTCAACTAGGGGGCCTAACAAAACCATCTACAAGGATGTCAAAGGTGAGCTTTCATGTAAAGTTATAGAATTAATAGAGACAAATCTCGCAACGGCCTTGAAAATATGGTTCACTCCCGGAATGTGTGGGTGTGTTATTAGGACAACTCATAATTTACCATGTGTATGCGAATTAGCTTTGATTTATAAAGAAGGAAGGTCGGTTAGAAAAGATGAGTGTGATGTCTATTGGAGTACGTTAAAGATCAAACCTAATGAGGAGTTTGACCACTAGAAAACTCTCGTTAATAGATATCACCATCCGCGGTTACGGGCAACACGTCCAAGATCACATTATAAATAGGATGATGCAAATCCTAGATCCCGCTAGAAGTCACGTTTTGGAACCTAAGGAGCCGGTTGTTACTAAAGGTAGGAAAAAGCCGGCCGGGACAAATAAACTCAACAGGACCCTAGCGAGTGGGAATACGATAGTAGTCTAGGCGCTAGCACCCCCGACACGATTGGTAGCACGGCCGCCTCGATAGGTAATAGAACATTTCTAGCGCCAAAAGCCAAGACGAAAGAAAAAGAGAAAACCAAGGCTCAACCGAAAAAAGATAAAGTGCCTCGACCGAAAAAATCATCAAAAGGCCAAGATTTTAGCGGGTACGAGAGTTGGTTTCCTAACTATTTGCATGACTACATTTCTAGCGTCGAAGACGTCTCTCCCGACGGTAATTGCGGATTCCGGGCCGTTGCTTTGACGGTATACGATAAATCCGATTTATGGGACCAAGTTAGACGGGATTTGATCGGCGAATTGCAAAATGAACGCGAGCTATGGGAGAGAGTGTTTGATGGTTCACAAGGTGTAGATAACCTAGTGAGAAGGTTGAACGTTTTCGAATTGTATGGTGCTGGTACTAGGAATTGGATGACGTTACCCGATTTAGGCTTAGTGATAGCCACTAGATACCAGTGTATCGTATACCACATTTCACTCCACCAATCATACACTTATCTACCTCTACGCGGTGTGCCTCCTCGATCGTGTCCTAACCTGGAAGTTGGTATAGGTTTCGTGCATGGTAACCATTTCGTGAAAGTAAGTATACAAATGTGTGTTTCAATTTTATATATTATTTTTGTGACCAAATATTTATCTTGCTTTTATTATAAACATCCTAAAAACTACTATTTGAAGTAGGATAACGTTGTCAGACATGTAAGGATAACGTAATCTGAATAGGCGACTAATGTGGTGACATATAGTATATACAAAAATACACACATATCGAAGATAATTATTACAACCCACGTGGTTTAAATCAGGGTCTCATTATAGCCAAGGACAACATTGCATTCGAAATGGTATGAATTTCGCTATAATGAGACCTTATCCAAATATTAAACGCCCACCAAAATTGATTCGTCCCCTATAAAATAGGAGATAAATTCTAGAAAAATACGACACTTTGGCAACCGATAACACTCACGAAAATATAAAAATCGTTAACGTTTACATATGGAGTTTACGGCGGACGAAGACTACCACATGCTTCGAGCTGTGAAGATTGCACGTCAGATACTGGGGGAAGATACCAGCAATCAATTTTTCGAGCGTGTCCTATGTACGATGTATATAAACTACATCCGTTTAGGTACAAGAGGTATCGTCGTGCGTACTCGTGAGCAGATCAAAAGCAGATACAATTTTTACAAGCCAATACAACATTTGTGTTTCTTGCCATCGCTAATTAAGAGAGAAGCAGCCGCCGTTTGGAACCTGAGCTTGATAGACTACATCACAAGGGATATGGTAGCATTTCTAGAGGACAGAATTATTGCAAGGGGTGGTGTGGATGATGTGGAATACAAACTTAGATACGACTAAGCCTTCCACTTATGCAATGTTACGTTGTTGTTTTATTAGCGTTTGTTACTATATTCTCCCAACTTTCGGAGAGCAAGTTTCAATGCCTCGAGCAAATGGTAATCTTCTCCCAACTCTCGGAGGGAAAGTTTCACTGCCTCGAGCAAATGGTAATCTTCATTAGGGGTAAAATCCATTAGTTAAAATGTTTATGTTCAAGGAGTGCTTTGCGTCTATTTATAGCCTCGTGGTTGTTTGGGCGGGAACTGTATTGGAAGCTGGTGTTTTTTGCGGCAATTTTTGTAAGTGTCTCGTTATAAAGAAAAACCTGGTGATGGAAGTTGTGCTATAATGAGACCCCTACTATTATTGCAAAGAAACATTAGAGTACTTTTGTAAATATTAGGTGTCACATACTCATTCATCAACTTAGATTACGTTATCCTTATGGAGGGAATGAAGTGAAGGTTTCCCGCTTAAAAGAGATTTACGCGGGAACAAATACAACATTTCCCGCTAACAATTTTCGAGCTGAACCACCCACTTTGAGTCTATAAATACTATAATCTGACTACGAAACTAAAAATTTAAGTTATAACAATGGGTGATTCAGACTGGAACGTGCACGAAGATGCAAGCCTCATAAACGCATTTGACTTCGTGAGAGGTATGATGCAAGAGGAGTTTCCTGGTTTCATCGATGCGGTTTTGTGCAGAATGTTCTTCAACCACGGTAGGGAGGCATCCTACCCAGGATGTATGATGCCCCGACCACGCGGACGCGAAGAGGTGTTCGATAGGTTAGCTTTTCTTAAAACAATTACTATACAAATTGAGTCGCTAGCTTACGAAGTCCGAAGCAAAGTCCGAAATGTATTCAACATGGGATTGCAAAGTACAATTACGCAGGAGATTGTGTCACATGCGATACAGTCGCAGGAGCAAGAAATAGCCGACGCAATAGCCAGCGCTGTTGAAACGTATTCAACTCCCGAAGGAAGTAGTGATGCAGATGAATATTCATTCGAGAAAAGCTTTGAGTATGGAATGAACTATCCGACTCCATAGAACTAAGTGTGCAATGCTAACTGAGGGTTAGTTTATCTACCGTTTGCTTTAATTTATTTGCTTATGTATTTCTAATTATGCAATGCTTTCTAATTATGCGAGAAGTTTAGGTGTTATTGTTTTAAGTGTTATTGTTTTTAAGGCACACATCCAAACAAAAGCAACTCCATAAAATCATATCAGCGAAATCAGCAACTTAAGTAAAACAAATGGTAAATATCCAAACAAAAGCAATAACTGAAGCAACAAAACCAATTTCATACAACCATATCAACGAAAGCAACAACTAAAGTAAAAAAAAGTAGTACCAAACAATCGTCCTAGTAGTCATATAATACAAATGAAGTCAATCGGCATGGCGGTACTGGTGCGCCAAAAGCGAACACTCGTGTATCTCCCGACGCAAGTCCTCCACACTCATCTTGTCCGCTCTAGAACCAACATCAGTCACACAATCGGAAAGGTGATACAGCCGTGCCTGATATGTCATCGCACTCGGGGTCTCTGGAACATGTGAAGCAGATGGACCGAGCACACTAGGGTCAAGCAGAATGTACCATAGGTGGTCACGGATCCATACATCGTACAAAGAGGTCGTGCCATGATCGCCTATAGCATATGTGTCACCACAAATCCTCTCGTCAATAACGTGTGACTCCCAGCCTATCCATGTGGCCTCCTCATATCTGTTGGTAAAACAGTCCTCAACGCCGGTGGTATGTCCTGAACGTGCCCTAGCTGTCGAGCCACCCGAAGTGGATAGTACGCCTCAACTATGTCGAACGCCTTCAGCGTGTGGTCAATCCAAACCACACATTGGAAAGGGAAATGATCACGATGCGCACCATAAGGCATGAACCAAACCTGTAATATGTTAGTTAATAATCTTTAAAAAACTATAAGTAATAGTAAATTAACGATATGGAAACAAATGTAACAAATCATCGTAACTCACATTGTTCTTCGTCAACGAAATCAGTCCCTGTCGGATGTTGATACGAGTCTCATCATCGGCACGAAACGGTGTCGGTACATATCGGCACATAGTCGGCATATAACACTCGTAGAGAGTGTTGAGCGTAGGCAAACAGGAGGAGAAGTGATCGTATATCCACGTCTCCAACAAGGCTATAAAACCTGCAATCCCTAAAGTCGAGTGCAGCGACGACTTTCCTAGGTGGTGGTACAGCTGAGCTAGTATATGCTGGCCCCAGTTATATCTAATGAACGTCCTGTAATGCTCTACAAACTGCAGGTAATCTAACGATATACTGTTCCCCGTCTTGTTCACCAAGACACAACAACCCAGCATGTGCAGCAGATAACCCCTAGTGACGCACTCTACAATACTATCAGACATGGTATCATCCTGAAAGCAGGGCTGCATGTACTGCTCACGCAAAAACTGTAAACGAACAGATCTAGCATTACCCCCCCCCCCCTCTGTTACGCCCTAACTCATACCTAAGTGCATCCTGATCTATCCCTAATGTACTAGAATACCAAGCCAAACGTTGTCCATCACTAGGAAATGTATGAACGACAAAATCATCACCTTTCACCGGGAGACCAGTAATAACGTGGACGTCGTGTAACGTCATCGTCATCTCACCGAAACTGAAGTGAAAGCTGTTCATCTCCGAATGCCACCTCTCCAGAAAATCATCTACAAGATGTACGTTGGTACTCCAACGCTCCAACACATCGGTGAGGGGAGCGAAGCAAGACATCCTAACCTGCTGTCTGACCCTGTTCTGCCCAGCAAGATCCCATGCACGATGGGTACCGTACATAGAGTAGCACCGCGAGTGCCGACGAGCCTACATAAAACATAAATAACTTAGAAATAATACAAAAGAACATATGCCGTACTTTAAAACGCGTCATTACTTACCTCTCCCGCAAAGACGTGGTAGGCCTCGTGCTGTGCGTAGTCTGGATATAGACCAGGCACATGCGGATTCACCCTCCGAAAGAGCTGGTCCAGCGTCCCAAACGCATGGGATATAATATGGGCCGGAGTAGAAGCGTTAGGCCTACGCCTAACGGACCGTGACCGTGACACAAGCTCCTCGTGCTCGCCATCACCGCTCGAGCCTGAATGTTGAACATGTGTATGCTGTGTGCGAGGCATGCTGAAATACAACAAATAAAATTATTAATAAATTTGGGAAAAAAACTTCACAATTTGACAAAACAACCAAAAATAAACATTCCCTACGTTTGTGAAATTGCGAACTCCGTGTTCGCAATTTCACCTTCCATGGAAATGCAAAATTACGAACATGCACTTCACGATTATGCACGGGTTGCGAAGTGCCTGTGCGCAAATTTGCATTTCCAGCAGCCCCCTGCAACCATAGATCTAGATCGAACCCAAAACTCTAAAAACCAACCTAAATTCAACAACCATGGTACCAAAACGTTCCTAATGCATCGACTATCACGAATCTACAACTATTTTTTCAAAAAAACAACAACATATACATGAAAATCAGACTTTTTATGAAGAACCCTAAACTTTAAATATCACTAAAAATACTAAAATAAAATGCTTAAAAATTACATGAATAGGTAAAGGACTCGTACCTTAAGGTGTTTGTAATGTTGGATTTGAGAAATCTTGCGTTTTTTTTCGGAATTTTGAGAAATTTTGCTAGAGAGAAGAGAGAAAAAAGAGAAAATGGCTGAAAATACAGCTTTTATATAATAGTAAATAGGTCTTTATGGGATCTCATTATAAAGGGTTCTCATTATAACAAAATGGGATCTCAATTTTTAAACGGCGGCGTCGAGTCTATCTGTTTCTCAGTTTCAGAAGATTACATTCAACACTCGACAACAATTTGCAGAGACAACACCACAAAAATGGCCTCAAGCAACTCGCAACCTCTCTTGTTCAGTCGCTAAACCGTACTTACACCCAAACAAACTTCAAACTTATCTTCAATGGCTTTCTCTTCATGTCTCAAATGCTACCCATGGCCCTCTCACTCTCTCTACATAAATCCCCAATCTTCTAAAACCTCGTCACTAACAGTCTCCGTTTCTTCTTCTTCTTCTTCACCTAATAATGACGTCCGGTCCAACGTTTCTTTTCTCGCTCCCGACTTTACCCCTACACAGCTCCTCGAAACCCTCCGTCGCCAAAATGATGATTCCTCGGCACTAAGCTTGTTCGATTGGGCATCGCAGCAGCCGAATTTCACTCCCCACTCGTCGATATATGAAGAGATTCTCATTAAGCTCGGGAAATCAGGTTCGTTCGATTCAATGAGGCGTGTTCTTGGGGAAATGAGGCTTTCCGGTGTTGGAGTGAATCGAGGTACGTTCTTGATCCTCGTCGAAAGTTACGCTGGATTCAATTTGCACGATGAAATTCTAGGTGTTGTTGATTTGATGAGGACCGAGTTTGGTGTTGGACCTGATACAAGTTTCTTTAATCAGATGTTGAATACTCTTGTTGATGGGAATAAGCTTAGGTTGGTTGAACTTGCTCATGGTAATATGAAAAAATGGGGAATTAAACCAGATGTTTTGACCTTCAATATATTGATTAAAGCTTTATGTAAAACTCATCAGATTAGACCTGCTATGTTGATGATGGAAGAAATGCCAACCTACGGATTGAATCCCGATGAGAAAACTTTTACCACCATAATGCAAGGGTTTATAGAAGAAGGTGATTTAGACGGAGCCTTAAGAATTAGAGAACAAATGGTGGAATTTCGGTGTCCATGGTCTAATGTGTCCGTTAATGTTTTGGTTCATGGGTTTTGCAAACTAGGGAAAGTCGACGAGGCATTAGAATTCGTACAAGAGAGAATGAGCGAAGGGTTTTTCCCCGATCAGTACACGTTTAATACGTTGGTGAATGGTTTATGCAAAACCGGACATGTGAAACAGGCTTTAGAGATTATAGATGTAATGCTTCAAGAAGGACTCGATCCTGATGTTTTCACTTATAATTCGGTGATTTCTGGATTGTGTAAATCTGGTGAAGTGAAAGAGGCCGTAGAAATTCTTACTCTTATGGTTTCACGTGGTTGTTCGCCTAATACGGTTACATACAACACTTTGATTAGCACATTGTTTAGAGAAAACCAGTTCGAAGAGGCCACTGAGCTCGCTCGTGTACTTACTGATTACGGAGTTTTACCCGATGTTTGTACGTTTAATACTTTAATACAAGGTCTTTGCTTAAGCAGAAACCAAAATCTGGCAATGGAAGTGTTCGAGGAAATGAAGAGCAAAGGGTGCAAGCCGGATGAGTTCACTTATAATATGTTGATCGACAGTTTATGTTCGAAAGGCGAGCTAGAGGAAGCTTTGCATTTGCTTAAACAAATGGAATCCAGTGGCTGTTCTCGAAATGTGATTACCTACAATACTTTGATTGACGGGTTTTGCAAAGCCAATAAGATTTACGAAGCCGAGGAGATTTTCGACGAGATGGAGATTCTTGGTGTCTCGAGAAACGCAGTGACATATAACACACTTATTGACGGTCTTTGTAAAAGAAAGAGAGTAGAGGATGCAGCTTTACTTATGGATCAGATGATAATGCAGGGATTGAAACCGGACAAATTTACGTACAATTCCATATTAACGCATTTTTGCAGGGGAGGTGATATAAAGAAAGCAGCCGATATTGTACAAACAATGAGTTCAAATGGGTGCGAACCGGATATTGTAACATATGGAACCCTAATTGGTGGACTATGCAAGGCGGGTAGAGTTGATGTTGCGAGTAAGCTTTTAAGGTCAGTTCGAATGAAAGGTTTAGTTTTGACACCAAAGGCTTATAACCCGGTGATTCAAGGACTATTTAAACGGAGGAGAAATACTGAAGGTATGAGGCTATTTAGAGAAATGGTGGAGAAAAGTGATCCACCGGATGCGCTCACTTATATATTCGTCTTCCGTGGCCTTGTTCATGGTGGAGGACCGATTGATGAAGCTGTTGACTTTTTGATTGAGCTGATGGAGAAAGGACACGTTCCTGAATTTTCTTCTTTCTATTTGTTAGCCGAAGGGCTTCTTGCTTTGTCCAAGGAGGATACACTAGTTAAGCTCATTGATATGGTGATGGAGAAAGCCAAATTCTCAACGAATGAAGTGTCAATGATTCAAGGTTTTCTTAAGATACGAAAATTCGAAGATGGATTGGCTACGCTTGGTGGTATTTTGGAGCGCGGGCAACCGAAGAAAACTTGGCGAAGACGAGATTATTAGTTGCTTGCGATGTGCGTAGCTGAGAAGTTGGATAAATTTTACTCTTTTTCTTTTATTTGTGATGGTTTTTTTTGTAAGATTATGTAGTTTAGATGTTGTACTACCATTGTTGTTACTCTTCCCGTCTGAACTGTGATACAGGTATGCTGAAATAATTTTGTTCAAGGTTAATAACAATATAAAACGAATCTACGTTTTGAACTACACCTGTGCTTTGCATCAATTACTTTCAGTTTAACCTTGTTTAGTATAAGCGCAAAGTAACTCGCTATTTTTTTCATACGGATTTTGTATATATATTAAGTGGTGTTTTTTATTAATCAAATTTTTTATTAATTGTATTTTTTATATTAAATAAAAATTTTATTAGGTTTTTTAGTTAAGAGATTACGCTATTTACATCTATAAGAAGATCCTGTTTTAAATGGGTAGCCAGACTAGAAAAAGACGAATGACGGTTAAGGTTAAGAGGAGATCAGACGACTCTGTTGGTTGATAGTGCAGTCATGTATAGGATAAACACTTAAAAAGCAGTATGAGGTTCACGAATTCTTCTTAGACTCAAAAGAATGTCATGTAACAAATAAATGATTGAGTGTTTAGTGTTTGAGACTCTTTTGTAACCTCATATATATAAGTTATGTCTTTTAACCATGGATTTAGGATTTCTTCACGATCCGAACCACGTTAAATCTCTTGTTGTGTGATTGATTTTTTTATGTTAATTTTGTTCTTCGGATCTTGTTCAAATATTGATGGTTTCCGTAACAAATTGTGCAGTGAGCTTGGAGATCTGATATCAATATTCGTTGTTACTGAAAAAGACAAAGTAGAAGGACGGAGATCGTGGATATTGAAGTAAAATCAAGCGCAACCATAATGAAGGATTCCATGACGGAAATATTAGGTTCAAGCTATCTACTATACCGGAAAGACTTTAACAAATGTGGGATATGTCCTTAAATTTTTAAGTGTAACCTTCTGTCTATAGGTATGCTAGATGAGGAAGAGTTTGAGTATAAGGATTGAGATGACAAAGTTAGGGTATTATTGCAAGACTCGCATGTTGATATGAAGGTGATCAGACTGATGGTGTTTTATTCATGGATGAGTCCGTAGTAGAATAGACGTCTAGTATTAAGAATCACTCTGATTGGATTCGGTTAGAGGCCAGTGAAGACTTGTCGAAACAAGTGAAGATCCAATCCGGGGAGTACCTGAAGAGGCTTAGATCTGGAAACGACATGGTATTAGTGAACCGACCAGTCACTAGCTATTGTTCTAAGTTTGCTATGCTGATGCACAAAATCTTGAAGAGTACCCCGAAGCATGAAATAATTGAGAAGATAAGTCATAGTTTACTTGGAGTAAGAGTTATGCTTCTGAAAGCTGGACATAGCAAGAGGTTGAGTGAAAGAGTTGTTAGGAAACTATCATCGTCAATGGAATCCCATGGAATTTTGATTGTCATGAAGATATAATAGGTTATGTAGGTGGAGCTAAAGTAAAGATTAAGTTTGAACATAAAGGTGGAAATTGGATTCCTCTACAGAAGCTTTTTTCAAGCTGGGTTCGGGCTCGGCATTTGCAAATAAAGTTCAACCATTAATGGGTTTGGGTCTTGATATGAAGTTTGATGGATCAAAGGTTTCGAATGTTTAAACTATAGAGCAGTTGTCAAGTGTTGCTCGATCTGATCTTGAGGTAGGTTAGATGGATGTTACTACCGTCTTTTTGGATGTAGGAGGTCAGAAGACTGGTCTGTTGGGGAGGATTTCCTTGATATAGTTCACATACTACATGAGAATTGATCACTCCAGACCTGCAGATGGACAGGTTTGTCTCTGGTGAGTAGTTCGAGCTATGAGGTAACATATATCGGTGTTACTGTGAGCCTATGTGGAGAATTATTAAGTATAAAGTGAATCGTTAATTTTTTGCACGAGTCTTATCTATTAATTAGATTTCCTATTTATTGAGTCGTCTATATTAATTAGGTTTTACAACTAATTAAGTCTCTTATATTAATTATATTCGTTCATATACATATATATTAATTGTTAACTTTCTTCAGATCTTGTTCAGATATTGATGTTTTCCCTAATAAAATCGAAGATTTCATACATAATAGTTTGATTTTTAATATTTCAGTGTCTTACCTCTCGGCTTACATGAATACGGTGGTATTCGATTAGTGTTGCCGCCTTACCTCTGGTATTGCATCAGTCACTATTTATCATTTGTGGTGGAACTTTTGCTTATGCTGTTGCATATATTTAGCTTCCATTGTAACACATGCGTGTTTATGGTTTTGAACAATGAATAGTCTTGTTGGAGAACTCAGGGCCCGACTTCAAAACATCAAGTAGTCCTACTCTTTTGTTTATTAAATGGAACAGTATTAGTCCTCTAGTTATACAAATTAGTCTCTGATGAGTTATTAAAATAAAAATATGGTTGGTCGTTCGGGGTATAACAAAATAACACTCACAAAAAACTATTGGTAGATAGAAGGGAGCCTCAATATTTTTTTATAATTGATGCAGATCTCTTACTGGAATATTAAGAGTTTTCACCAACTTCTAAAATAAAATAAAGTATGTAACTTCATTCGTATTAATAATGTAGTTCACAAATGTAGCAAACATTTATCTTTTATTTTCAAAAGGAGAACACATACTTTCCTGGAATAATCATCAATCAACGACATAAAGTACCTTGCAATACCTATGGGAGGTTCCCGTGGTGGATCCCAAAGGTATGAATGAACATAATCAAGTACTCTATTAGATGTCTGGTTGCTAGATAGATACTTTACCCTCTTGCTCTTAACCAAAATGAAGCTTTCACAAAAGGTCACCTTATGAATTGCGGTATCATCTAACAACCTTTGTTTACTTAGTTCACTTAATCTATTCTCACTGAAATAACCCAGTCAATGATGCCACAACTTGGTAGAATCCTTCACCACACTAGACATACCCCTTACTACTATAACACCTCAAGAACGAGCACAACATTTGTTTTATAAGCCTTTATAACAACAAATGAGCCTTGTAAAATCTTAAGCCTACCATCTTTACACTTATAGATAAATCATTCCTCATCTAAAATCATTATAGAAATAAGATACATTTTGATGTGGATCGAATTTCTTCGAACTAAGTCAAAGGCAAATATCTGGAGGGCTGTTTGGATATTTTCCCCCACTACCCTACTGAAAGATCCGAAAAGCTTGTTTTCATGACTAAGCATATCGCTAAGAGATTTTTACATATTTAACCTTGGGCTTAATGCCCATAAAGAGAAAAATCGAATCTGAAACCCGATATATAAGGCCCATAGATCATAAAACACCTATAAATACCCCAACTACCTTCATTTAAGAGGTTGTAATTTTTCTAAACATACTTAATACTTGGTACACACCTCTATTCTCTCACTACACCCTACTAAACATTAAATACTACCCAAATTACCCATTGTATCATAAATTTACTACACCAAATTAGCGACCACAATGGAAGAAGGCGGTGCCTGAATATCAAATTCAAAACCAGTGGAATAAAGAGGAGTTTGGATGTCATCTAAGCAGATGGATCCCAATGTACAAGATGTCCTTCCTCCTTTGAACGATGAAAGGGCGAGGGATATGAATGAACACACAGCTGTATCACATGTCAACAACAATACAGCTGATAAACAATTCTTGTAAGATGAAAATGATCAGTTAAAGGCCGAGCTAGAAGCATTAAAGGCTCAGAGACATCCAGGAAATGTCATGAAAGAAAAGTATGGTGCATCTGAGCCACACCCAAATTATGAGCCTGGTGAGAATGAACAATCAACTAAAACCCTGGTGAGCTCTAGGAAAACCCATCGGTCCAAACGGTATGTTAGTACAATATCAGAATCCTCTGATAGCTCTTCGGAGGATCTAGAACTTGAAGAATTAATTTCATCTAGTAGCGATAAAGTCCGGGTGAAGTAGAAGTTGAGGTTGTCCAAGAGTCACTCAAGAAAGAGGGATAGAAGGGCTAAGATTAAAAAGCATCGACATGTTGACCATATGCTAATAGACCCATTTGCCTATCAATCCGAACTAGGTATATTTGCTACCCCTAATTAAGATTCAGTGTTCAGCCGAATTCATAATTGGAGGCAATCACCCTTTTCCTCCAAAATCTTGTCTGGACATCTTTCGAAGAGGTTTGATAGTCCAAAAATAGAAAAGTACGATGGGAGTAAAGACCCCGATAATCATCTTAAACAATTCAAGAACTTCATGACGAGTTTTGATGATGATGATGACAAGCTACTTTGTCGGGCTTTCTCCCAGACCTTTAAGGGATCTGCCCTTAAATGGTACAATAGTATCCCTCAAGGGTCCATCAGAAATTTCGACATGTTCTGGGTTACCTTCTGAAGGCAATCTGTTGGTAGTAAAGAAGTTAAGGGGAATGGTAACACTATAATTCACTGTTCTCATGAGCTAAATGACTCCTTAAAAGACTATGTTAGCAGGTTTGTAAACACAAATAATGAGGTAACTGACTATTTTGAGCAGATGGCTATTGCTTCTTTAAGACAAGGGTTGAATCCAGGAAATTTGGCTGATTTAATAACAAGAAAGAAAGCAATGACCTTCAGAGGTTTGTTAAATCAGGCTGGAAAGTATATTATAGTTGAGGAAACCAAAAGGTCCATATTCCCTAGTCAGAACAAGGCAGTTGATGTTGCATCAGCTTCACAACAAACATCACAGTCCGGTTACAAAACTAAGGTGTCTGGACAGGGTTCCTATAGAGCTAAACAAAGCCAATCTGGCTAAAGCTCCCAAGAGAAAAGTAAAAGGGGACCATGGGCCCAACCTGAATGGTTTGCTGAGCTGGGGGAGAGTATGGAAACCATTTATGACAAAACTAAATATGATGTACACTTTAGAGCTCCTGCAACATTGCACTCTCCTAAGGATACCCGAAGCTCTCGTTTTTGCAAATATCATAATGATATTGGGCATGACACAATATCGGGGATGATAGGTAATGGTTTTGTCAAAAATGTCGGGGATGAGAGTTAATTCTATATTTTGAAGAAAGCCTCAGTACACTTAGGTGTCCAACTAAAATTCTTGGCATTTCTCAGCATTTGGAAGAACGGAGCACACTTGTCAAAGGATCGGGATATGAATCTATTCAATGCGGCAAGACGTCCTGTTAAGATTTACACTTTTTTTTATGTTCCTCGGGGGTGTCATATTACTTAGAGCGTTTAGCTGCACCAGATCTGCTTCTCTTCCTTTTTTGTTGATTACGAATCCTAGAAATTTGCCAGATCGAACCCCAAATGAGCATTTATCTGGGATTAACTTGAGGTTTACTTTACTGAGGTTCTCGAACATTTCTTCGAGGTCGATAAAATGTTCCTCATCGGTAATACTTTTGACTAGCATATTATCTATGTAAACCTCTACATTCCGGCCGATCTGACCTTTGAAAACTTTATTGACTAGTCTTTGATAAGTAACCCCTGCATTTTTCAGACCGAAAGGCATAACCTTATAACAATACAGTCCTCTTCCCGTGATGAATGTAGTGCTTTCTTGATCCCCTGGGTCTAACTTTATCTGATTGTACCCCGCTTAAGTATTTATAAAAGAGAACAACCTGTTTCTCGATGTTGAATCTACGAGCTGGTCGATCCTTGGAATGGGGAATGGATCGACAATCTTTATTAAGGTCTGTAAAATCGACGCACATTCTCCACTTCCCGTTCTTCTTTTTTACTAAAACCGGGTTAGATGTCCACCGCAGATAATGGGATTATCTGATGTGCCCTACCTTTGTCAATATTTCAACCTCTAAAATAATCACCTCTTCCTTTTCTTGGGAAAAAGCTCGACGCTTTTAGGTTATAGGTCAAACATTCTGATTTATAGGCAACTTATGATAAATGACACTTTCAGGAACTCCTGTAACATTATCTAAGCACCAAACGAACAAGTGTAACTTTTGTATGAGGAAATAAATTTATCTTACTCGGAAGTATGGAGACAAATTTATAGCGATCTTTAAAATTTTCCCTTTAAAAAACTCGTAACTTTCACAATTTTCATCTGTAAATAATAATCTGGGGGTCTCCCTAGGATCATCTGATGGTTCCGATCCCGAGGTCGACCATGCTAATTGCTAATATTCCGCTTCGGGCATCTCTTTATCTGCCTTTGTTGCTAACGCTGCTCGGTAAAACTCTCTTGTTGTTTGCTGGCTGCTTCTGACTACACCGACGTTATTTCTAATTACATTCTTCACACACTAGTGAACTGTAGAAGTTACTGCATGAATTCATGATAACCAAGATCGACCAAATATCGCATTGTCTGACGTGGGCGCATCCATAACTACAAAAAGTACTGTAACTTCTTTCTTGAAAGGACCCCGACCTAATTGGACCACATATTCAAATTCTCCAACTACCTCTGTCGATACTCCCGTGAAAGCTACTATAGTCCAATCAGACTTAATAATTACCGGTGGTTTTTTGAACTTCGTAAAGGTTGATAAGAAAATGATATTTGCTGAACTCCAAGTGTCAATCAATACTCTTCGGACTTCTTCATCATAAACTGTTGTTATGATCAAAACTGCATGTTCATGAGGTCCGGCGATGTCCCTCATATCGTCGGTGTCAAAACATAGAATGGGAGATGAATTTTGATACAAATGAGGCGAGGTCATTTCTTCTAACTGAGTAGCTAGGCTGACCATGTGTCTTTTCCAAGAAGAGTTAGTGATCCCTGCCATTGAATCACCACCGAAAATAGTCAAAGATTCAAAACAATTGCACAAATCACTAACCTTTTCTCGAGCTATGGGAATTACTTCTTCGATTACTCCGATCACATTTATGTTCTTATCGAGATCCAAATATTCAGTGGATATATCAAACAGATCTGTGACCTCAGAAATCACTAAGGTCGTTTCTTGCTTCGGTATTGTCACAATCTCTTTAGACGCCACATTTTATTGAATCTGCTTTTTCACATAGGTTGTCAACTTCCCGTTATCAATTAGTTTTTGTACCTCTTTCTTTAACGTAATACAAACTTTTGTGTCATGACCCACATCCTTGTGATATCGATAATATCAGTTATTTTGGTTCTCGCGAGGAGTTTGGATCAGAAAAGGTTTTCGAAAGGGTACACTTTTCTTTGAGTTCTCAAAGATGGTTGAAACGCACTCAGTTATATCTGCAAAATGGGCAGATCAAATCCGCTTGTTTGATATGGGTCAGTTATTTGTCTGGTTGTTATTCCTTACTTTCGACGTCGGAGTACCTAAACCTTTCCCGTACGACTGTGGTGTTACTGGTAGAAAAATACTTATCGGTTGTGGTTGGAAAACTGAGATTGTCTTTTGTAAATTTTTGTTGATATGACACTATCGAGGCTTGCGCATTTTTCTGAATTTGAGCAGCCAATTCAGACGCTGCAGTCTCCTCAATCAAATTTGCTTCTCCACCTGAGCTAGTAAAGCGGAGAAAGTAAAAGCTTGCTTTTTCGCCATGGTTTGCTTCATAGGACCGGGTAACAAACCCAAGATATAACCTGTCAAGTCAACACTTTCATCACAATAATCAAGATCGGTTTTTGCATCTACGAAGCGTCGGGTGTAGTCCCTCAAACTTTCTCCGACCTTTTGATGACAATTTACGATTGTGTCTCCGTTTGCTCAGAAATTTTTGCTTCCCATAAACTGTTGCCTAAACATCAGCCAGAACATGCTAAAGTTTTTAATACACCCTTGAGGTAACCGATTATACCACTTTGAAGCTCGATCTTTAAACATCATAGAAAAAGCTTGGTAGATTAACTTGTCATCATTATCAAAACTTAACATGAAATTTTTTAAAGCCTCCAATTGATTGTCCGGGTCTTTCTTCCCATTATATTTTTCTAACTTGGAAATATCAAATCGCTTCGGGAGGTTTCCTGACAAAATTTCATCAGAGAATAGAGATGATCTCCAGTTACGCCCGAGCCCGAAGGCAACACTACCTAACCCCTCTATATGAGTTGCATATAATTCTTCTTCATTTGGGTTAGCACACGGGCTTCCGACCCTATACCCGTAAGTTTGGATACCCGAGGGAAACTGAAACTACGGGACGTTAAGTTGTTCTCTTCTATTAATCGTTATTGCCCTCACATTTTCAATGGAAATTTGAGTTATTTTATCGACGCTGTCCCCTTGGGGCTTCGGTATTTCCGCTGGACATGACTTACGTCATCAAATTTCTCGTTCCCACATAACTCTTTTATCATTCCTAAGACGTCGGGTTTCCCAATCTAGAGGATGATTTGAACAAATTTTCCTCTGTGGAATACTCATACTCTTACTTTGTTCAAAGTCCAGATTTTCTCCTCAAAACATCATCACGTTTTCGCACTCGAGCTCTACCCTTATAGTAATCAGCCTCGTCCCGATTGACAATGCAATTACCTTTTTTGCCATCCTCACATGATCGTTCTCCTCGGTCATCCAGTCGATACCTCTTTTCAGCCAAAGCAGCTCTTTTCTCAGCGTTAAGCTTAGCTATGTCATCTAGTATTTGTTTTCTGGCCATAATGAGGGTCGAATGCTTGCTTCAACCTTGGTTATATTGATCATGACCATCGTACCGTTCCTCGGAGCATCGGTCCTCCGAATAAGAGATTTCTCTGTCAAAAATTTCTCTTTCGCCTTTCCTTCTCTAGCTTATGTATCAATTTCTCAATTTTTAGTTTTTCTAGGGTTGAGATTTAGAAGAACTAGGTTTCCGGGTATCACTCGTTCCCACAGACGACGCCAATGATAGTTCTAGAAATCTTCAGGGCTGAATATTAAATAGATTTAGTTGTGGAATCAAGTCAGAGAAATTATTGTAAAGCTGTAGAGAGAGAAAATAGTCAAATAAAAGTACCAATCATTAGAATGTGCCCTTTTTCCAAAAAGATATATTTTCTTATATAGGGTCGGTAGTGGGCTTCACTAAATACAATTGTTTTCTATGTCACTTAATATTGACAATTAGGTCCCTATTTGTTTCTCATTTACTAATTAAGTCATAATAATCTTGACATTTTATGTCCTTATCAATACTCATGTTTAGTGGCAGTTTCTAAACTCCAGATCAGACTCATTGATGTTCTTTTACAATTCTAATTCTGCTCTGCTTATAATTTTAATGTACGTATACGACATTATTGTCACTGAAACCAACAAAAAACACTTATATTCTTTCATAAAAAATCTACATGCCATATTTTTCCTGAAAAACATGGGCGATATTCAGCTATTTTTGGGCATAAAGGTCTACAAAAATAGTACATGACTCTATCTAACTCAACACAAGTATATTGATGATTTACTATTGCGTGAAGGGTTGTCAAGATCCAAAACTTCCGCAACTCCTATGAGAATTGGCTAGTCCATGTCGATCTACGATGGTTAGCCACTCCAAAACCCTAAATAATATAGGAATACGTTGGGATCATTGCAATACATATTATATATCATATAATACATAACCTTTTATTATAAACAAGCTAAGCCAGTTATAACAAACTCCTACGAATATACACCGGTAATATGTTAAATGTGTTTTATAGTACTTATCTTGTACTCGTAAACTTGGCATCTATATTAAGCATAGTCTCGATCCAAACCTCTCTTTTTTCTCCGAAACCGACTAGGAAAATTCACATGATGACATATGCTCCGTTGGGGTTATTGTGTGTTCTTTGACATCTTTTTCGTCAGCTGGTCCTCCAAGAAACAACGGGTAGTGGGTCACTCTAGCACTAAGTCTAAATATCGAGTGCTAGCCCATTGGTGTGATAACACAGGATCCAACTCGTTTGCCTCTAACTCGGACTTTCACAAATACTAAGATAAGCCTCCATTTTATTCATTATCAGGTTCTACAAGAAAAGCTCGACATATGTCTTGTTCCATCTCACGAGCAGACTACCGACTTTTTGACAAAATACTCTCGCTCTATCGATTCATCTGTCTAAGAGACAAACTTGGTCTTTGGTGCCACCATTTTTTTGAGTTGATGGGGGAATTGAAGCAAAAATCAAACTAAAAAACGATTCAAAGAAAATATTTGATAAAAAGAATAACATATTTGATGAATATAAAAAAGAGAGCATCTCAGCAACATTTGGAAATTAGCGACACTATCCATGGTGTCCATATCTGTTTGTTACCCAAACCTCACATAGAAGCCTTACTATAAAAGTTTTAGTTTCAACGGATATAATTAAGATGAAATATAATATTTTGTACATGTATAAAAAGATTCTAAACATAAAAATAAAAAACAATCCTAGATAATATATACCTTTTCGACGGATATATTTTAAGATGAATATAATTTTTTATACATGTATCACAAGTTCCTAAACATAATATTTTTTTAAACTAAAGTTAGATTGCTATTAATGAAACGATTGTAAGTACAAGGGTTCCATTGTAATATTACAAAAATTTAAAAGAAACAGTGAATATTGAATATGGCTGTTGCACAGACCCTTCATCTTCTTCACTACCAGAGGCAAATTTTGCCTTCAAGAACTTTTGACAGCAAACTCCTTCAGCCAACGTTTGATATTCTGAGATATCCAATGTTCATGCTTTCCAAAAACGTGATTGATTTAAGAGAAACGGGCACATCATCTTCATTGACATCCATCTTTTTCCCCTTTTTATGGTTTCCTTTGCGATCCAATCTGACCTAGAATTTTGCTCGCGAAATATATGATTTACATTCATTGATGATTGAATAAAATTCCCGCAACAATTGAGAGTAGGATCGAGATACCAAGTAGAATTACCAAAGAGCAATAGGTTAACAAGAATTTCAGAATCAATATAATATCGACGTTATAGATTTGCAGCGGGTTGCAGAGCTTGAGGTCATCTAAGAGCGCTCTGCACTCAGCAATAAGAGGAGTGCATTTCCCATAGAGTCTTCCCAAGCCAATGATGATAGTTCCTTCGTTGTTCCGAATTAAAATACCTCAACTAGTTTCATTTTTGTAATCACAAGACCCATCGACATTTAACTTGAATCTGTTTCCTTTAGGATTTTTCCATCTAAGGAAAATCGTCTTGTTGAATTTTTTGATGTGGTTGACACAGCCTAGGTACAAAGAAGATTTAAATTCTCTACCCCAGTGAAAGTTCTTTAATACTCTAGCATGATCAATACCAGAAAGGATATATAAGACATGGTTGATAATGGTGGAAGAGTTTACATTGTAGTCGACATGCTTCTTCTTATTACGAGCAGCCCAGATGGCCCAGGTGATGATAGCAGGTAGAATGGTGTGAATGTCACACTTTTTTTGGGTTGACCAGTACCACATTCAAACATTATGGACGAGATTCATGTAAGGAAGGATTTGGATCTTGAATATTGAGCTGAAAAATACCCAGATAGACCATGATTGTGAACATTGAACCAAGACGTGGTTTGAAGTTTTAACATTGTTACAGAAAAAGAACTTTGAAGCTAAGTGAAATCTTTTCCTTTGCAAGACTGAATCAGATGGAATTCAATTGAACAAATCTCTCCACAAAAGAAAAGAGAATTTCTTTGGAGTGATGGCATTCCATGTTTTAGCATAAAGGTTTGATTTATTGACTTTTTTCCTGATGAAATTCCAGGTATCCTTACAGTTGAAAGCTCCATCTGTTAACAGCGACCAGAGAATCTTATCAGGCTCATCTCTTAAGGTAATGGTTTTAATTTTGTTAATCTCGATCTCTGTTACTAAAGTTTTGAGTTTGTCAAGATTCCAGTGTCCATTCACCCAAAAACTGTTAACATTGTCTCTCTTGGTGTCCCATAACCATCTCTTATTGTCATAGTCTCTAAATCGAATGAAAGGCTTTTCAGAGCACCAACGGTCAAACCATAAATCCATTTTTCCATAACCCGGATCATAGAAGATGTGCTTCTCAGTAATATCTCTAAGTTTGATGATTATGTCCCGAGTTTTCGATTTCTTTATTGGAGAGGAGGCAAGAACATGATGAATGTTATTGCTGCAATAGATGGAAGCAGTTAGCTTGGCCCATAGAGATTTCTGTTTTCTAAAGATGAACCAAAGCTTCATAGAGTAAGTTACCTGAACATCCATCAGTTTTTTAAGATTAAGACCACCCTCATCGTGAGTCTTGCACAATCTTTCCCATTTAGACCAAATGATGACATTCTTACTCTCTTTGTTTCCCCATAAAAACTTATTAAAAAGAATCTCCAATCTGTTGATTATAGTGTTGGGAAGAACAGTATGTTGGAGAAGGTAATTAGGATAAACTGCAAGGACCGATTGAATCAACGTAAGTCTACCAGCGAAGAAAAGAGCAGCTTTGTCTCATTCCAAGATTTTGTTTCTAGTTTTATTAATCAAGTCTTCAAAATTTGCAATTCTGGTGGAGGTAGCAATGGTGGATCCCAGGTATTTGAAAGGTAACATATTGTGATTGACGCTCAAAATTTGTTCTATGATGGAGATGCCCAGATTCTTCATGTTACTAGGCACAATGATTTTAGATTTAGATGTGTTGATTAGCTGACCCGATACTTCATAATAATGGTTTATAGAGTTTTGAATAATCTAAATAGATGAAGCTTCTCTATTGCTGAAAACCATGAAATCATCAGTGAATGCAAGACATGTTATATTGATGTTTCCTATGGCCTTGAATCTGAGATTAGGATTTTCATTCGAGATTTTCTTGATGCCTCTGATTAGGTACTCTTCTGCCAGTATTAAGAGACTAGGAGACAGTTGGTCTCCTTGTCTGAGGCCTTGAGTGTTGGTGAAAAATATTTTCATTTCTCCGTTGACAATGATAGAAGAGTGAAACTTGGCTTGTCAAAATCTTTAGCCATGTCTGTATTTAGAATAACATTTCTTCCTTTGCATTTAGTGTTTAAATCACAACAAAGCTCCTGGTCAATTAAAATGGTTTCATGAATACTTATACCCTTTACAAAAGCACCATGCTCTTCTGATATTAAATGAGGAAATATCTTTGAAAGTCTGTTGTTTATTATCTTAACAATGATTCTACTGATCGTAGTAGTGAGGCTTATTGGCCTGAATTCTTGCCAATTATTGGGATGATCCACCTTAGGGATAAGGAAATTGCAGTGGCTTTGATCCCAGCAAGAAGATTGTATCATTTAAAAAAGCTCTGAATAGCATTGCATAGATCAGTACTAATAACAGACCAACACTTTTTGTAAAATTCTCCATTAAAGCCATCTAGCCCTGCAGCACAAACAAAACTAAGAGAGTTAATGGTATAACGAATTTCATTAATGTCAAGAATAGTCAGCAAGTTGTTTTTATCCTCATCCTTGACTAGCTTAGGGCTAACATCCATAAGCTCAGCATTATTTCCTTCATCCAGAACAAGAACAAGAAGAGACTGGAAGTATTTAACAACATATGAAGTGATCTTTTCATTTGAGGTAAGCCACACATTTCCATCTTTAACTCTCTCAATTCTATTCCTTTTGGCTCTTTTCTTTACAAAACTGTGATAAGCTGCAGTGTTTCTGTCGCTGTCTTTAAGCCAAGCAACATGAGATTTTTGTTTCCAGTAGAGCTCTTCTCTGTCAAGAAGCACCAGATGATTCTTTTTTACCTCCTCAAGAAGTTCTTTATTTTCATCAGTTGGAGATGTTTGAAGATTGATCTCTATGAACTTGATTTCTTCTTCAGAGTTCTTAATAGCATAAAAAATATTACCAAATGTCTTCTTATTCCACTCTCTCAGGTCCGATTTCAATATTTTTTGCTTAAACCATAAGGTTTTTACAGGGTTACCATCAATATCATCAATATCAGCAGCCCAACTATCTTCCACAACCTTCATGAACCCAGGATGAGAGACCCACATGTTTAAAAACTTAAACGAAACCTTAACTTTCTCAAGACTTGAAGAAATGTTGATGAAGATAGGACAGTGGTCAGAGCAGTTTCTTGCAAGGTGACTAATAGTAGTAGACTCAAAATAATTCATCCAAGGACTGTTGATTAAGACATCATCGAGCCATTTTTTACCATTAGACCAAGTGAATCTGCAACCAGTGAATCTTGTGTCTTGAAGGTTGCAATCCATTATCAGATTATAAAAAATATCCATCCCTCGCAGATTATTAGTAGAACAAGATAGCTGTTCTTGAAGGTTACTAGTAGTATTGAAATCACCAAAAATGATACGCTCTTTTAAAGGGTTATCAAGCCTTTTAAGAGTTTCCCAAAGAGACAGTCTCAACTCTTTCTTGCACTTTGCATAGATCACAGAAACCATGAAGTCTTTATCAAGAGTACGGTGTTGAACTTTAAGATGTAGAATCTGATCACCATCAAAAATTGTATCCACCTTGTAATCCTTCTCCCAGAATACCCAAATTTTTTTGTTGATGTTACACATAGAGTCACTTAAGTTAAGCTTAGTAGAAATAGATTGAATATTGTCAGCCTTAATGAGGGGTTCTTGAACAGCAATAAAACTAGCTTTGGTAGATTTAATAAGAGATTTCAGCCTTTGAATTGTTTGCTTGTTGCCAAGACCTCTGGCATTCCAACACAATATAGAAACAGTCATTGATTGGATGAGGTTTTATTATCTCTTTTGAGCTTGATAAGCTTAGAAGAAATTGGACCATTAGTATTCCAGATTTTTGTCTTTTTATTCTTCTTTGTCCCAATTTTCTTAAAGATAGTATTTGTTTGATCTTTGACAGGTGAACTTACAAGGCTACCTGCATTTTCGGTAGAGTAATGGTCTTCATCAGCAACATGCTCAAATATGGTTCTTCTCTCTATTCTTTTCAGGGTGTCAATTATCTCAGAGTCTTTGGGCAGAGTAGTGGAAGCACGTATGATAGGAATAGAATAAGCTTCTTGGTTTTCTTGGATATGATCACTATAGGACTCGTTTGTACTTCCCATTTCAGATGTATTTTTATTTTCATCAAGATTTTCCTTGTGGATGGTTGCTTTTTTCCTGAAAATTATTGATTTGAGTGTGTTGCTAGCTTCATCATGTTTCAAGAGGATATTGCTTGGAGTTAATCTGGTTTTCGCTGCTTCAAAGTCTTGTTTTTTTATAGTTTTCATTAGAATGGCCAATGTGAAAGCACTTTTTGCAGTAGTTGGGCATCTTATCATAGACAATGTGAACCCATAAACCATCATCTTCACCAAACTTAATCCTAGCTTTGTGAATCAGGGGCTTAGAGATATCGATTTTAGCCCAGAATCTGCAGCAGTTCTGTCTCGCTCGATTGATTGTAGGAACCCATATTTTTAAAGGAGTACCAAATACTTTAGCAATTTCACCTCTGGTAGCATCGTTAAACACGAATTCGGGAATGTTTGGTAGAGTAACCCATATTGGTGTAAATGGGCATTCAAGATTGGGGTTAAACTGCGGTGTCCATTCCAAAAGACGCATAGTTTTGTTGCCAAGAACCCAAACATTCCTAGACCACAGTTTCTTGAAGTCTTCAAGATCATTAAACTCAATGAAAACATGCCTGTAATCCCAGACAGAGATATTGAAGTTATTTGCGAAGTTACATTTCCCCAGAAAATTTCTGATAACTTCCATAGTTGGTTTTCCTGTGGCAAACTTCCCAATGAGCGTATATTTGGAAAGATTAAGAAACGATTCTTAATATTTTTCTTCGAAGGTGATGATTGGATGATCATCTTTGTGAGAAACCGTCACATTGGCATGCTGCAACTCTTTTATCCTGGGTTTGACAATTTCAGCGTAAGAAACAGAGTGATTTCCAGTGTTCTTCTTCAATTTGTTGGATTCTTCGAAGGTTGGATTACTTATTACATTAGCATTCTCACCAAATAGCCAAAGAGATTGACTTCCATTGTTAGATGAAGAAACAGTGGTAGGAGGATTGAAATCGGGTTTCCTGAGCAGGGGGAAACTCTTCAGTCGAAAGTAACTGCAAATTCTTTGGATACAAGGGTATTGTTATCTGGTTCTTTGGTGAAGACATTGAGTTTAGAGTTAGGGAAACTTCTCCATCCTTCATTGGGAAGAGAAGAACAATCCGATGACCCTTACCGGATTACAAAATAAAAAACGGTCTCTCTTCTTGAGAGAGAAGAACAGAGCCATTCCAAAAAGCTCTGAAAACTCAATCACCTTTGCTCTTTGCTTTTTATTTTGAGTCAAGCTATATATACCCAATTCGGGTTTAAGTATACCCAATTTTGAGTATACCCAAAGGTGATCTAAGTATACCCAATTTTTTCCAAAAATGCCCTTTTGTGGGTATATAAGCCAAATTTTTTTTTACTAAGTTCATCCACTCCACTTAAACCTACACTTTCTCTCACTTCACTCATATCTCTCACTTCTCTCTAGAATCTCACCTCAATTCTCTCTTATTTTTCCGGCGAACCACCACCACCACCACCACTCCTCCTCCTCCTCCTCCTTCATCATGGTCAAGAACAAAAACCCTCCTCCGCCTCCTACGTAAGTCCCCAAATTAATTTTGTTACTTAATTTTGTTAGATTTAGGTATGAATTTTAGTTTTTGGTTAGATTTAGGGTTGAATTTTGCGTTTAGGATAAAATTAGGTAGAGAATTAGGGTTTAGGGTAGGATTAGGATTAGATTTGGGGCCATTTTCCAGCCAACTCGCCGGCTGGAAAATGGCCGGCAACGCACCGGCGGTGCGCCTTGGGCAGCACCATCGGTGCGTGATGGTGTGCCGCTCGGTACACCAGTGTACCGAGCGGCACTAGCACCCGTGCCGCTCGGTTCGCCTTGTATGGTACCTATGGTACCCGATTTTTTTTTATAAAAAAACTCCAATTTTTTTGTTTTAAAAGTTCCGGTATTGCATTTTTTTTTAAAAAAACTTCAAATTTCACCATACGTATAGGACTATTGATGATTTAAATTTTATATGTTAGTGTTATTAATTTCGTGCTTTGTTTCGTATTTTTGTAGGTCAGACGCAGTGGAGGAGCGACGTCTTCCACGATCCAGGGCGTATCCCCCTGGGTCACGTCCGCCGCCGCCAGGCAAGAGTATTAAGACTGTTCGTGCGGTTGAATATGAGCGGGTCCGCGATGCCAAGCACGGACGAGATTTACCAGATGACCCTGAGACTATTCGTGTTAGGGAGGAGGAGGAACGAATACGGACTGATCGGTTTTTGCGCCGAATCAAGCATGGCCAGAGGAAGGAAAAGGCCATAACGACTGAGGCGATTGATATCAGAGGTGGAGGCTCCTCACGACGAGAGACGTCGTCATCACATACACATAGATCACCACCTCCCACTGCTAGTGATCCACCACCTCCCTCTCCTTCTCGCAGAGCTGCGTCCCCTGCGCATACTATTACACATCCACCACCTGTTAGCGACAGGGTGGATGCCACTGGGGACCCTGAGCAGGACACGATTGACGAGGAGCACATAGATGCCATCCACACCAAGGAGAAGCGAAAGACGTTTGCATTTCTGAAATGCAACAAGATCCCTCTATTTCCTGACTACAAGGAGCATGAGGCGTACCACGTCTTCATCGGACAGGTAAGTACCTAATTATTAAACGTCTACTCTAAGGTTTTACTATTATTATATTCTGACTTAGTTTTTAATTTATAGGGTCGCACTACACTGGGCGTACAGGCACATTATAATGTGCTACGTATGTGGGACTTGACTGCTCAGCCAGATGTGCAGCGATTTTTGGCGCGGACTCCTTTTGGTCCTCTTATAGCCCACCTGCCTCAGTACTTCACACATTCCGTCTTAGACGAGGTTTTTGTTGAGCGTTGGCATCAGGAGACCAACACTTTCCATTTCTCATTTGGAGAGATGACGATTACGCTCGATGATGTCAGCTTCATTACAGGTCTCCCTGTAGTTGGTCGGACACTTGATGTAGTCACGGCTCCACGTGACGAGGCATACAGCTACTACGCTAGTATGTTAGGTCTGACAGTGGATGAGGTCCGCACAGAGATACAGTCCACCAGAGGCGTTGGCTTCAAGATAAAGTGGCTGAGGGAGACTTTCACCAGGGGGCGCTACATCGAGCAGACTGATGCTGAGACTATCCGCCAGGTATCACGAGCATACCTTATGTTCTTATTTGGTTGCACTATTTTTGCGGATACTAGTCAGAAGAGCGTGAAGGCTGACTACTTGTACGGGTTAGCCAATATGGACTCTGGGTTATGGGACATAGCGTGGGGTACGAGTGCATTGGCATTCCTGTTCCGTGGTTTGGGTGATGCTTCGAAAGCATCAAAGCATAACCTTTATGGTTTTGTAGCTATGCTTGATTGTTGGATCTATGACCACTTCCCATCGTTTAGTGCCTCAGAGAATACTGACCACGTAGCGAGGCAGCCTAGGATTGTGAAGTGGCTGCCGAAGCGGATTGTTGGGCAAAACATCCGCCCCAAATCGGTCATTCGTACTCTCCTCGCTGATCAGAAGGAGTCAGATGTAAGTTTTTAAATAATTGTTTTCCATTACAATTTTGATATTAAGTGTTAGGATTTTAAATCAATCTAATTGTTTTAATATTTTGTAACAGGTGCTATTTGAGCCATACGAGGACATTAGAGTCCAGTTTCCAGTCCAGGAGATCCGCACTATTGTTTATCCTTTGCGGATGATGAGCACGGTCGAGGGCTACATGCCTGATCGGGTTATGCGCCAGTTCGGACGGGTTCAGGATGAGTCCGAACTCCCACTTGTACTACGACCGGGTTACAGGAAAGGAGATCTGGCCAGGTACACGTGGTGAGAGAGCGCATGGCTCGATTAGCGTCAGCACTTGCTTGCTGAGGATCGTTTGACAGTTACCATTTCCACATATAGACAGTCAGCGACGAATACCTACTGGAGGTACCTGGCTGAGTATGGTTGGCATACTATCACTCCCCCACCGCGTACCACAGACGATAGACTTTTAGACGCCGTTCGCTCCATTGTTACTATGCCCGTCGAGCGTGGAGAGGCGGGTGCGCTGAGGTGGAGAGATCAGGTCCTGCAGCTATTCTCTCCATGGTTGTTTGTCCTCATCATCGGACTTGTTCTAGCGTTGTTATGATCTTTCATTCTTGTGGACTTCTTAGTTGTTTCAGTATCTTGTTTTGTATTATGACTTATGACATCTACTTTGTAATATGACTTATGACTTCTACTATCTACTGCTTCTACTGTTCTTTTTTATTTTTTGTACTTAACTTGATCTAACATAAGTCATACCATAACACCATAACACCAAAACACCATAACACTATACTAGTAATTCTCGATTTTCTGTACTTAACTTCATATTAAATTCGTCAAAAACTAAAATTATAATAGTAATTCATTCACTTAAAATCCATAACACCAAAACACTATAACATTCAGGTATAAACTTGTCAAAAAAAACACCATAAACCGAAAACAAATTTTTAAAAACACCATAAACCCAAAACATATTTTTAAAAAAATACAAGTTAAATTGCACCATGGGTACGCAGTCAGTGGTACCTATGGTGCACACTACTGCGTACCCATGGTACAGTAGCCTGTGCACCATGGGTACACAGGAGGCAGTACCGATGGTACATGGTACCATCGGTACACAGTCTAGTGTGGTGTACCATCGGTACACCAGACTGTGCACCATAGGTACACAGAAGACAGTACCTATGGTGCGCAATTTTGTCTTGAAATTTTTTTCCCGGTTTTTTTTCCCGCGTTTTTTTTTTCGCGCTCTAGAATTCCCGCCAATGTAAACTCTCATTCTTCTATATAAGGAAGCATACCTTACAACACCAAACACACAAAACTCTCCTTTTAACATAGTTGAAGTCTATCATAATGGGTTGGAGTGTGTTTGATGATGCTCATCTGCTCAAGGCTGCGAAAGCTGTGAAGTTCAAACGGCCGGACGATAATACCGATGAGTTCTTTGATGAAGTTTTGTGTATGATGTATTTCATGTACGACGAAATGTCTACATCTAGACAAATGCCTCGATCGCGTACTCGTCAAGAGGTAGCCACTATGTACAAGTCTATAACTAGTGGACCGATGTTCTTGGTGTTTAACGAGCCCCCAGAAGTCAGGAATGAAGCGTTCGACTCCTTCGGTTTAATGATCACAGACTATATGTCGTTGGAAATGGCACAATACGTTCATTCTCAAATTGCCATGAAGGAGGAAACAGTGCGTATTCTCAGCGACAATGGAGGCTATGATTTTGACTAACTGTCTGTTCTATATCAAGTTATGTACTAATGTTTACAATATGTTGTTGTTGCTTGTTTGTGATGTTTTATTTTAGTTATGAAATGATTATTGGCTTATCGTTATAAGTTGGTAATTTGAATGAATTAATGCAATAATAGAGAAAATACCAAAACAACCAAAACGATGTAGTAAAACAAAGTTCTAAACATCATAAATCCTTACAAATGACGTAAAGCGACCAAAAGACACAGAAGAGTTCGAAACAATAAACCCGACCGAAACACATAAACCTACTAAACAAACTCGTCAATATTAGTTACTTCTGGGAATGAACTAACTGGCTTTCTACCTTCGAGTTCCGTATATTTCTTGCAGCTGGTAGCTCCCAATGCGTAGCCTCTTCGCTCTTCAACTTCTGCCACGTAGGATGTATGCGTGCGCAAGGGCAAAGGGGCTTGATTGATAGCTGTTTCATAGGTACTTAAATTAGAATCAACAATTGAGTAATATAGTGGTGAGAAAAAACATAACCATATATCGAATGACTTACATTGACAAAGTGGTTAGTATCGACGAATCCAAACCCAATCTCACGTCTTTGGGCCATAATGGGAGGCTTACCACGCAGAGGTAAAAAAGTATGACTACAGTTGTGATTCCCTACGAGTGACACAAAATGAACAATGCATTCGAACTTGGTTGCAATCGCAATACCCATTTCAGGCATTGTCATCCAATATTTGGGTGATGCTGGTGTCTCGTAGTAGTTTATACTTTCTGCAACCTTCAGGTAATCCTCTTTACCGTTATATATCTTGCTGTATGTGTCGTAGTTTTCCATTAGCTCATTGTATATTGCCTTCCGAACACCTCGCCATCCTTCTTCATGACCATACAACCCGAATGAAACTGCTCTATATCCACAATGTCCATCTGGCTTAACATCATTAATACCCGATATAAAAGTGTTGAAGTGAATCGGAAACCAACGCAAAAAACCTTTCGGGTCATGTATTAGTTCTGTGACTCGATCAATGGACGGTTGTACGATGTTGCTACCTAGCGAGGCAATGGAAGAGGTACGAGTACGAGTACGAGGTACTCTAGGCACATCTGCCCGAATCGTTGATTCACTACCAACTGCTTTACTCTTTTTAACTTTTGTTGGTTTTAAAGACTGCATGACTGCGTCATGACTAGCTTCATCCTCTTTTAGCGGGTACTCTCATCCGCTCATGTCCCGTTTAGTGGATGATGTATCAACCACTAACTTTCTTGTCACCTGTGGGCGGCCTCGGTGTTTCTGCTTCTCCAATGGCTCTAGCAATGACGATGTTTCAGGATAAACAACTTCAAACCATTTCTTGTAAATATGTTTGATACGGCTTTCATCTTTTGTATCCATAACATCGTTAACTAGCTTTAGCAGATCATCTTTGAGAATTTCCATGGTCGTACAGAATGTACGAGGCATTATTTCTAACCTTGTCCAGTGGATGTGAAAAGCATCTAGAGAGGCAGACATTCCACCTTTACGCCACTTGCGGACCTGGTGATAGCAAGGTATACCATGGGTAGATTTTACAGCGCATATACACTCGCCAGTGTCTTTAACATCCGGCCCATCTTCAATAGCGACCATCTTGGTATCTTCGGCCTTCTCTACTTCAGAGAAAAATAGTTCTAACGCCACGTGGGAAACCTTGCCTCGAATCTCATCAAATAGTTTATCCGCGAACTTATGCAGTGTTATGTAACGACTTTTCTCGAACGACGACCTAATGGCAGCATGTTGGATTTCAACAAGCGAATGAACCCTCCCCCAAAATAACTCAAAGTTTAATTTACTCGTACGTATGTAACGCTTTAGGTTAGAATGAGCACTCTCGACGCGGTTTGTTGTGCAATGTCCCAAATGCATGTTTTTGTTCGTCTTCCAAACAACAAATTTGTTCATGTACTTATCGAGCCACGATTTTTCAGTGTATTCAATTGCTTCAGGGTAAGCTTTGTACTTCAATAGCATCTCCCGTCTGGCGTGATCGAATTCAATCTCTGATTTACTATACGCAATCTTCTGCCAAGCACTAACAAATTCTTTATGATCACTTTTCTCGCGGAAGTGCTTTCTTGTTTGCCCTAGAACATTTTGGTTAATGTGCCAGCGACATAACATATGAGTTGTCTCTGGGAATACCACTTCTATAGCATTCATCAATGCTAAATCTCTGTCGGTTAGGATGACCCGCGGTTCTTCAATTCCATGAACGGAAATCAACGATTTCAAACACTCTAATACCCATTTGAAGTTGTTTAACTTCTCACCCGACATGAAGGCAAATGCCGCACATAAAGTCAATCCAGTACACGTCACACCCACTATCTCGAAAAATGGCATACCATATTGTATCACTTTATATGTACTATCCATAATCAAAACTATCGGAAATGTGCGCTTCAACACTGACAGGATGGGCAAAAAACAAATCTGTAATGATTTGTCCATCGTCTTCACCAGATTTATGCCATTCATAATAATTGTGTGACTTAAGCTCACCCCACAAGAACTGAAGTTGTGACCTACCCGCCTTCTTTAGAACCCAATTTTTCTGTCGTGCATTGTAGATTGTTCGCATGGTAGAAACATTATCTTCGTTCAATTTCTTCACACCATTCAGTATATCTCTGGGGTTAGTACCAATGAAGGTCGCTCGTTCAACATACTCCATCTCTTCATCATTCAAACGGCCAGCAAAAGAATGACCATCTAGATGTATAGAAGTGTCATGGTTATGAGTACCACATTTTACTTCTAACTTCCATTGATCTGGGGCAACCATTGACCCGAGAAGCTGAAATGGGCAGTCAATCTTTTTCGTTCCTGTAGACTTCCGTTTGCGGTCTTTTTCTGCAACCCTTGGAATATATTTACCCCCCTCTCACACTGGAAATAAACTCTCGGACTTTTTCTGCTGTTTGCTTTGTCGCGCCGACTTATGTTGATAACCATACCATAAAGTTTTCCGATCTTCGTAACCCATTTCACCAACGCGTCGTGTGTGTAGAACTCGGTAGTGAAGAACAAATGACTATAATCGGTAGCGGAAGGTGCCTCAGTCCCACTTGCGACATCCGTCCCCTGTTACACAACAAAAAAGCACAATAAACATTCAAGTATAGTTAACAACATAAAAAAATCAGGTTTTTTTTCGAAAAACATGCGAAAATCCAAGGTTCTGAGGCCTAAAACCGGTGGTTCTAGGCCTCAGAACCGGCCGGACACGGCCATAAGCACCACCGGTGCTGAGGCCATGAACCGGTGGTGCTGGGGCTGTGGAACCGACCGGCTACGTGACCATGCACCATCGGTTCCATGGGCCGGAACCGATGGTGCATGGTTCGCCGGGTTCTTCAATACCTTCGCCGGCGACGGTGGTGGCGTTTCCGGCGACCATGGCTCCTTCTCCGGCGACTCAATCTCTTTTACCGGCGAAAATTCATCATTCCTTCTCTCCAGCGACATCAACTCCTCCACGCTGATCCCTAGTTCTGCTTCCGACATGATCGATTTTGTGTTTTAGTTTGAATGTTCTT
Organism: Limnanthes douglasii subsp. nivea; assembly: GCA_036936605.1. Lineage (NCBI taxonomy): Eukaryota > Viridiplantae > Streptophyta > Magnoliopsida > Brassicales > Limnanthaceae > Limnanthes > Limnanthes douglasii. The sequence goes on from JAUPFV010000002.1 coordinate 274,648,126, forward strand.
GATTTTCTTAGGAAGTTTGAAATAGGTTTCAAAATTTTTAAGAAACTATACTATTTGGATAGTAAATTCAGCAAAGAAGAGTGTTTGTTTGGGTATACATAGCGAAATAGGACTTTTGGTGAATTGGATATACTCAGGATACACTTAGTAGTTTTTTTTTACTTAATGGCAGTTTAGATATTAATTTTCTGATGGAGGGTAAAAATGTCAAAAAAAAGTCAATCGAAAGTCAACTGTTGTTTTTGGGTATACTTAAACCCGTTTTGGGTATATATAGCCATACCCTTTTATTTTTTGTTATCATTTCATAAACATAATACTTAAAAGCAATCATAGGCAAAGTATGCAGCTCAAACATTAACGCTCTGTAACACTAAATATATGGAATAAAATACAAGAAAATGACTTGCAACAAAAGTTTTTGAATTTTGGATAAAAATGTTCGCTTTTTTTTGGATTTCAAGTTAAAAATCGGTTCGAATGAGCTGTAAATTGGTGATAAAAAAAATAAATCTTTATAATAGCTGCTCGCTTTCATTAAGATTGAATCAAATTTTGTTGTTCTTCATTAATTAATTTGCTTCAAAATTAATTTTTGTTTTCTTTCCAATTTAGAAAAAAAAGACTATGTTTGGTTTGGATGTTATTATTAAGGTGCGTAAATGAGATGTTTAAATCGAATAAATATCATCAAATTGTAAATTAAATTATGTACTGAAGATTATGTACTAAAGATAATGTCGGAATAGGATATGGAAGGGGACGGAACAGGATAGATATTTGTGAAGACCAGGAACCCATTTTTTTTCTGGGTATAGCATTAAGTATAAAAAGACAGTAAAATCGATTTCCAGTTCATCTGACAAAACAGAAATAAAGAACTCATAAATCTATGGTTCAAAAATCAACGGCTTCTAGTTCATTTTTAACGATAAACAAGACACCAGAATAGTCGTGCTGTTTGCACCTTTAAGGTTTTCATAAATCATTTGGGACGAATACAAACAATAAAACATTTTGAAGTATGGAGTCCATATCTACAGAAAATAAATAAAAAGGGAGATTGGTTTTTGGAACAATGACAGCAGCATGAGAAGAGTTCTTGGGTCATAAAATACTTAGTTAAAGAGGAGTTTTTCTAGACTAGCGTGATTATATATTTTTGAAAAATATCACTGATCTAGAGTTAGCGAGATTGACAAAAACACTACTACAAATTATAAACAGCAAATGGGAAATACACCTACAATTTACTCTACATTCCAAAATAGTACAATCTCCAACACTACAGATACTAAAAGGATGCTTGCTAGCTTACAAAGAAAATGCGACAGCTTAGCTAAATTGTAAATGTATATTCTATACAAGCATTTACAAAGAGGAAGATAAAGAAGAAAAGCTCACGTCTGATACACCAGCTGGTTTCACCCTGTACTGTGGCTCTGTAACACTGAATAGAAGACGACTGCAGAGAAAACAAAGGTTATAACGCCACTAACTCATGCAACAAATCAATTCGTAACTTCTCTTGAAACCTGTTCACAAAACACCCGATTCACACAACACCTCCTAGTTTACTGGGTATGAGAAACTATTTACACTGATGTTCTTAGGTTTCATGTTCGTTTCTGAATGCCTTTAAAATCGGATCATTCTCTAAGTCCAAAGTATCATCGTCGTCATCATCCAGTTCATCTAATTCACTCATAAATGACTGGTTTATTCTTTTTCTTGAGTGTCTTCTATGTTTCTTCGGCTCGAGCCGTGGTTCAGCTTGCTGGGTTCCATTGTCCCCACCTTTGTACCTGCCAAATAAGTTATAAAATATTATACAAAAATTACTTTTAAGGTAAGAGTGACCAACAAATATATAGTTAAAGTTCAGTTATATTTTATAATTTTGCAAGCTCGAACTCGAAAACTTGAATAAGCTCGAATCTGTTATCAAGTCAAGGTTGAATAATTTATATGGCTTGCTATCCAGGTGGGAAATCTTGGTTCAATCTCGAGTAGGCTCGGCTTGAATGATATTGAAATATGATAAGTAGTTTAATGCTTCATTTAGTATAATAGTATAAAAAAAATCTCAACAACTGTTTCGTCCCATGTTCGGACCGAATCGGGCTAGAATACTTCAAATATGTTGAGCTGAACTTGAGCAGAGCCTAACAAACAAAATCGAACTTAAGCTTGCGCTCGAATCTCTCTTTGTGCTCACAATTTGAAATAGCCAAAAAAATTGGCTCAGTTTGCTCGAATCAACCCTACTTAGGATACAATAATTGATTTGAATGATGATCAGTAGTCTGAGACGTGGACTTCGATACGGATACATTTTATCAGAAAGAGAAGATCAGCAGTCCATCTTGTGGACTTTGATACGGATACATTTTATCGGAAAGAGATGAACAGTATCCCATCTCGTGGACGTCGATACCGACATTTTATCAGAAAGAGATGATCAGTAGTCCATCTCGTGGACTTTGATACCAACACAGTTTATCAGAAAAAAAAGCTTTGTCTGTTGGTTAATCCCCCGACTATGACTCGAACGATAAATTAGTCTCTTCTTTATACTGAAATGAACATACACTGCTAATCCTTTTAACTTTTTAACCAAAAAGAAAATTGTCCCCTATCTATATATAAAATCACACACAGCAAGTGCCCCGTATGTTTGATATTTAGAGACCAATTTTATGAATCCCTGATAGTAGGAGAACTAGTGGTTTTTCAACTCAAAAGAAGCAAAGTAGTACTGGTAAGAAAATTTTGCAATAAAACACGTACATCATCTATGGATCATTAAAACTTGAAGCGAAATAGAAAACTATGTACACTAGGTGCTTAGCGCGACTTCTACTTTCTGTTATAGCAATGGCAAAACCGATCAACGACTTGCACTATAAATATAGGGTGAAGCTGGTCTATTCCACTTCAGTATACTTTTTACATACCTTACATCTGACTCCTTTTTAGTTCCAAATGTCCTCAACTGAAATTCCTCTCTGATTTTGATTTCATCAAGGAGTTGGCAATAGTAAGGATATCTTTCCCAATCTCCTTTCACAACACAACCTGGCTCACCAAGGTGTAAACAATCTTTGAAAGTACACTTAACAGGCTCACTGGCTTTGAGCATTTTCCTTATCTGAAAATTTAAGAGCAAAAAGAGACCACATTAAGGGATTCTTACGCGTACATATGGTTTTTTGGCTTTTTACATTAACTGACCCTGTTTTCCACTTTATTTGCTCGTTCTGTCTCTAACAAACTTCTTCAAATACCCAAATTGAACTTAGCTTTTTTCTTTCCTGTTTTTATGTCATCTATCAGTTTCAATGCAGCAAACAATATTTGACTATTTCTTCAAAAGCAAACCTTTTCTAGTATATTATGAGCTTACGAGTTTAGCTTATTAATTTATGCACCAAAAATTCTTAATTATGAAAAATAAAGAATTGTTGTGTTAAAAGGAATCCTAAACAAACCTCGGGAAAAGCTTGGGCTAGAGATTGTTTTGTTACTTTCATCAAACTAGGTTGATTGAACCCCGGAGTGTCGGCAACATAACCACCTCCAGATAGTGGTAGCAAGGAAACATTTCTAGTCGTATGTTTTCCTTTACCACTTCTACTTGAAACCTCCCCAACAATCTGATTATCAAACCACTTGCTCTGTACGATCTGCAAAACCCAGAACATGGGAAAGAGAGAACGTAAACTAAATGAGCAACCAGCGTGGTTTTGAGCCGAGCCGAATATATAACTACAAGACCTCGGCTCCAGAGTAGAATAAGAAATTGGAACAGTTCAAGTCCAAACTCGAACCCGGCCGGTGTATTCAATGATAATATTACAAGAAAATAATATTTTTTATAATATATAGATCATTATGTTTATCATGTTTTAATATTATTCAAGTCCTAACTCCTGCTTGATATAGACGGCAGGAAGATATTCGAGCTTGGCCTGATAAGAAGTTTGAGCTCAAACTCAAAATTATCCGACTAAGTAGAGCTTTTTATCAAGTCAAAACTGGATCTATTGGATTGTTAGTCATACATATTGCAACAAACAAAACAGAAGAGTGTAAACAATACTCTATTTTCAAAGAAGCGAACGAAAACAAACTCACAGGCTCGTACGAATCATCTTCTTTAACAGGAATAGAACTCTTATAATTGCTCCTTAAACCATTGATTAAGCTTGATTTCCCCACTCCACTTGGACCCACAATCACACTTGTCTGATCTCTCAGATTAAATGCAAGAGAATCAAGTCCTCGTCCAGATTCAACGCTACAAAATTGGGGTTCATACCCCCAGCCACGTAATCTACACTTCCAGGAATTAAGTGTCTGGATATGATATAGAAATATAAAGAGTTATAAGCAAATGATACCTAATTAACATATTTTTTAAACTTCAGTAAATAATAACATTAAAAATCTTGGAAACTGCATTTAAGGCAAATCTTATCTAGAATCTTTAAACTTTTAAAGTATCCATACTTCACTGTTCTAGCATTAGGTAGCCATAAAATCTTATGAACCAATGACCTGGAATTATGCCTTCAGTTCTCTTCACACTCCATTAGCATGAACATATGCTATACTTCCTCATACATTTTCTAAGCTATGAGCACACCATGTAGATTTTATAACTTTTTTTTTTATAAATCCTAACATTATCATCATCCACACCTATGAACTTGAGTCAAATAGTAAGTAAATTTAAAGAGGTTCCTCTATTGAATCACAGTTACCTCTTCGTCTGCCAGCTCCGATTTGTTCAGCGCAAGAGTAATAGGAATCCCTGTGGATTCTGCTTCGACTAAAAATCTCGTGAGCGTGTAAGGTTCCAGTTTCGGTTGCTCGACCGAGAAGAACACGAGTAGATGATCGACATTCGCAACTGGAGGATCTAACATCTCCGTACTCCTCTGAAACACGTTCTCGATCATACCTCGACGATCAACCCAATCAATTGACCCGATCAACACTGTATCACCTACAAGCACTCTCCTCTTTATCTTTTTCAACACTGCTTTCACCACACACAACAACTCAACTCCATTTCTATCATAACCCCTAGCGCTGAATTCAGAATGTTCCGGAACATCCTTCTCGAAACTTCCAGACGGTCCTTCACGGACAACAACACGCATAAAGTTCGCCTGAGCCGATGCCACGGTGCCGATGGCTTGTGAATCGGAGAGGTTAGGTTTATCGTTCGGTGAAAGCACTGAGGCGAGTGATGAGTACTCTTTGAAAGCGTGTTTGGCTTTTAGGATATTTTTGTTCGGTTGTTGTTTACGTGAAACGTCGTTTGGATTCTGGTGTTTGGCAACAAAGATATGGAGCTGACTCCGGTCGTGATGCTGGCTACACGGTGGTACGCAGCGAAGGAGGTTGTTTATGACCGCCGGCGTCCGGGGGCGGGAAAGAGAAATGGAGCCGTTCGGCATCGAAATGGAGCCGGACGGCATCGAAATGGAGGTTATGGATTTATAAAGCTATTTTTGGAGACTGAACTGAGTTTAGTTGGCAAACACTGTGAATGAATTTATAGAGTAAAGAGAGTAATTCTGAGAAAGAGGAGAAAGAAACACCAGTGAGTGATATAAGTTGAGAGGTTTATCCGATTTGCTTTTTAAAATGAAATGAATAATATCAAAGATCACCTTGCACTCCTTCTTCCTTTTAATTTGACTTTACTTTTACTAAATCTATCGATACACTTAAATTTAAGGGCTACAATGCAAGGATTTTTTATTTTATTTTTTTATCACTCGACGGGTGATAATGTAATCGTTTTCGGCTATACCGAGAACTTTTTTATTTACAAAATTATTATTGGTATGAGTATTAAAAAGATCATTTTTTTTGAAACTCTATTATTTTTTTTAAATTCAAGATTTCGAAACGTAAATTTTTTTAAATCCAACAGTACATACTTCTTAAGGAATGAATTCTCTATTTTTAGTGATATTTATAGTTTAGTTTTCAGGTAGAAAAATCAGATTGTTCTATACTTGTGGTTGTTGTTTTGATGTTTGAACACATGTATATGGTTAGTTAGTTCATTGGCTTCAATTTAATATGTTATTTGATAGATTTGAGATAATATAGCATAGGTTTAGGTTTAGGGGGAGGGGTTGTTGTTCGTGGTATTTCCACGCACTTGGAAATACCCAATCCACGAAACGTGGATTTGCCCAATCCACACACCAATTCGTGTGAGGATTGGCACAATCCACGGTGCAAGGAATGGCACAAACCACGGTGCGTGAATTGGCCTGATCCACAGGCATGAATTGTGCCTAATCCACGCAAGAATTTGTACCAGATTTTGCACAATCCATGCATTTTCATGCGTGAATCAACATGTGTTCAATTTTAAACCCCTTGTTGATATCCGTTTTATTTTTTTGTGTGTCACGATGTTGATGAGTTAAGATATTTTTTATTTATTTGCAATCTGTTTTAGTAAATTTAGATTGTTTTACGAAAATATTGATTAACGTTTTTGTGTGATTGTAAGATGCCACCACGTCGCCGTTCTCCTAATATGTTGGAAGCAAATACCGCCGATGAGAATGATGAGATGTTAGTAGGAGAGACATCTACAAGTGCACGAGTCCGTACTAGACGTGATGTGGCTCGTGCCCCAGTTCCTCACCGGTGCACTACGGACGAATGATTTCGTCGATATAATCGACACGTTATTGATCTATACTCCACATTTCACTCGTACAAAGACCATGAGGTTTACAGCGTCTTCAAAAATGACACAAGTTTTTTAGTGTTTATTTAATTGTTAAAGTTATAATTGTGTTCTACAATGTGCTTTATGTTATAGTTACAAGTCTAGGTTGTATACATTGTTGAAAATATTAGTTATTGAATTTATTAGTTTAGGTTTAATCTATTGGTTTAGGTTTGAATGCATTGGTTTAGGTTATAATCGATTGGTATTTGTTAGTGATTTATATTATATTTATTATTTAATTTATTCGTTTAGGTTTAATCCATTGGTTTAGGTTTGCATGCATTTGTATTGGTTATTGGTTTATGTAGAGTTTAATATAACGGTTTTAGTTTATATTGCATATATGTTTATATCGTTTTTTATGCACGCGAGTTTAGATATGTGGTGCTACGCTATGTACCAAACAGACCGTGGTTGGGAATCTAAAGAAGGACAGACATGCATTCGTGAAGAGGTGATGGGCACATGTTTTGGACCCATCATTGACGCTCTCGCACGTTGGGCTACAAACGTCCATTTGATAGAGTCGTTTTTAGAGAGATGGCATCCAGAGACAAACACATTCTTTTTCTCTTTTGGGGAGATGACTGTTACACTTGACGATGTCCACATAATCACGGTTCTACCGATTTTTGGGGTGAACTGCGTGATATACGAGTATCCTAGTGTTGACGCGTGGAATGCGGCATACGCTCGCCTGCTTGGGTGCACTATTCATGACTTGGTGGCCGAATTAGACGAAAACAAAGGTGGTGGTAGGAGGCACGTTCGTCTTGCATGGTTGAAGATGGAATTTTGCACACGACAGTATTTTGATGATGTGATTAATGATGTTGATGTTAGGGCTTATTTGTTGCACTTGTTTGGTTGTACCATACTAGCCAACAAATTGGGAAACAACATAAACCTCAGCTACTTACAGTTCATAGATGATTACAGTAGTTCGAACAGGTATAATTGGTGACAGATGATACTAGCTCAGCTCTAATTCCAGCTTGGCAGAGGTTGCCTACACACCACTTCTGGTATGTCTGGTTCCCTTGGCTTGTTAGAAGCTTGGATTTACAGCTATTTCTCCATATTTTCTTGTGTACAAAGCCTCATATTCAGTATCGCAAAACCTACGATGTGAAATTATGCGCCTCCACCGTTTCGTCAAAGCCAATAGATTCGAAACGGGGTTCGAGATCACCTTGCTACCTTTACCGAGAACGATGTAAGTTATAATTATGTTTCTTTTTAATTCATGTAATAATGTAATTTACTCTCATTTGATAATGTTAAAACCTTTGTTTATATTTTGTAGGTATCGTTCACGTCGTATACGTATGTACGGGATTTTGTGGCCATGCAGATGTAGCTTGGATATATGCGATATTGAAGTCGTTAGATATTGTCGAAGCATACTATCCACTACGATAGAATTTATTAGGGATGGCAATGGGTCGGGATGGGTGCGGGTATAGCTAAACTCGTAACCCATCCCGTCTATGTTTTTCCAAACCCATACCCAAACCCGTACCCGTCGGGTAGTAATATTTTGTCCCACACCCGAACCCGACGGGTTCGGGTACCCATCCACGGTACCCATGGAAACATATAGGTTTATTTTCTTCTGTAAATTAGGTTTTATAAATTAAAATTTAAGTTATATTATCAATCTTGGAGAGAAAAATGAAACTTTTTTATTTTAATTAAATTTAAAAAGATATCTTGAATTTGATTTTGATACTCATTCCACAAGATTTGTATAAAAAAGGAAAAATATTTTTAAAAAATAAATTAAAAATTCAAATTTAATATTTACATCAAAAATTTTATTTTTGAAAATATATAGTATGTTAATAAGCAAATATTTTGTAATCTATTCATAATTTATATATAGTTTTGGTATATGTTAGTAAATATTTTTCTTTTAATTTGATTAAAAATATTATTAGATCTTCTAGAATTTGGTATTAATTCCAAAAACTAAAGGAAACATGTTTAAAAATATCAAATTTAAATATGTTAGTAAATATTTTTTAATAATTAATATATGGTTTAGTAAATATTTTTTTAATTTAATTAATAATATTATTATTGGACAGAAAAATGAAAAATATTTTCAAAAGATATATTGAAAAATCAAATTCAATATTTAAATATAGAATGATATTTGTCAAAATATACTATAATCATTATAAGTAGTAAATATTTTGTTTACATTTAAAATGATATTTTGTTTAATTAACAAATTTATGATGATATTTTTCAAAATATACTGATTATTCTTAGTTTTGTAGAGATAAAAAACAAACTATTTGAAAAAAATAAATTAAAAAAATAAATTAAAATGTTTAAATGTAGAATTATATTTTATTAAATATTATATATATATATATATATATATATATTAACAAATGATAAATTATTTTTTGCATTACATAATACAAATTATAATTACAGTAATTTTATTTTAAAGTTTTTAAAATAATATTAGATAATTTATTTTTTATATATAATATTAATTTAGCGGGTATCCGTCGGGTATTACCCAATGGGTCGGGTTCGAGTTGGATACCCGTAGGAAATTTCTCAAACCTCTAACCTATCCCAAACCCGGCGGGTAGTAAATTTTCAAACCCACGACCCATCCACAGAATTTTTTTTAAACTCATAACCCATCCCATCGGGTCGGCTCGGGTCGGGTGCCCGCGGGTTTGGGAAAAATTGTCATCCCTAGAATTTATTGGTTGTTTTGTGTATAGCTTTAGAGACTAATACCTAATTACATGTACCTGGTTCACTACATCCAATTCTTATAGGCTCTAGGAGGGTTCGTCGTGTGAATATTATGTATAATTGGGACGCATTCAATTAGGATAACTGGAGTATCACACTGCTAACCTTAGTCTGCGAGGTGGAGAGTATGTTGCGGTCATGAGGATGGTACCACATTGATTTACTCCTCATGGGTTTCGAAAAACCTGTAGTTCGTCATTACCGATCCTTAGTCGCACCCGACGATACACTAGTAGGGGTGAGCCCCTCCACACCCACTCATACCACCATACTATATGATTTGATGGGTCACCTACTCGAGTTGCAGGCCTTTGAGGAGAGCCACCATGTATTGGTTTGGAGGAGCTTCATGGATCCTTAAACGAGTGTTATCGGCTTGCTCGCGAGTACAGGGATTGATTCTTATTATTATTATTTTGGTTGTTTTAGTGGATAATCTACTACTGTTTTCTTTACGTTCATGTATTGTGCGACTACTTTAAATTATATGTTATGATATATGTTACATTTTTATTGTGTTTGTTTATTTTAAACATATTTAGACTTTTATTTTTTAAACTAGTCTTATTAATCCACCGTAAATTTCATACTTATATTTTAAAACACCTCATTGTTATAATGAGTCACGGTTTCTTTAAAACGAGACTCCGAGAATACTTCCGCCATAAAGATACTCCTGTCAAATCTAATTTTTACCAAATTTAACTCCCGCCAAATTTAACTCCGCTAAAAGTATGCCACTAATGTGTAACCTAGTTTATTCATTAATCCAACAAACATTATCAAACAAAAAAACAAACACAAAGGCTTTTCCAAATGGTTGTTTCAGGCGGTGAAGGTTTGTTGCCGAGATTTTTCGGAAGATGCAAGCGATGCATTTTTCGATCGAGTCCTATGTATGATGTATGTCAATTATGGTTGTGCAGGAAGAACAAATCTTGTTGCGCGCAGTCGTGATCCAATCAGACGCATGTATCTTTTTATCCAACCGCTCCAACGTTTGTTGTTTTTACCATTTAGAATAAAACAAGAGGCGGCTTCAGTGTGGAACATGACAGTGGTAGACTACATCACTAGGGATATGGTAACATATCTGGAGGATATGATTATGAAAAGGGAGCAGGAAGATGATGTTGAAATTAATAAAATATATTAATTTACTTACTTTCACAAAATGGTTCTCGTGCACGAAATTGATGCCAACTTCTACTGCAGGACACGATCTGGGAGGCACACTACGCAAAAAGATACGTGTATAATAGTTGGAGCGATACTTGGTATACTATACATTTATACCAAGTGTCTATCACCAACCCGAAGTCGGGTAATGTCATCTGGTGTGGATAAAAGTTGCCTGAGGGTAGGCTGGTAATTTTAAGTGGAGTTTTAAGGTGGCGTGAGGGTGTTTAACAGTGTTTAAAGGTGTTTCACAGTGTTTTAAGGGTGTTTCACAGTGTTTTAAGGGTGTTTCACAGTGTTTTAAGGGTGTTTCACAGTGTTTTAAGGGTGGAGAGAGAATTGTGCAGCTTGGCAGCAGTCAATTTTTCTTACCCATAGTTAATGCTGGTGGTTGGGCATTTATAGTGTGAAATTTGGGCCCTTATGGGCTTTCGGGTCAAGTTTAATGGACTCGGGTCATGTTTAAAGACCCATAAGTTTTAAGCAGATGTGCAGGTAGCTTAGTCAGATAGTGTTTAGGTTTTTTAGTACTTTAGTCATAGTTCGAACTGCCTTAAGTTTACAGTGTTCGAAATCATCTGCCCGGTAAAAAAGTCCTGTATGAATTAAATACTTGGAGCCTGTCCGAATTCACGGGGAGATGTACTTTGGACTGCCCTTCCGGGGAGCACTTCGAATTCGGACTCATCAGGAGCCCCTTTTTTAGGTATTTGAACAAGTGTCCTTGTTAAAGAACTGAAAAACAGTCCGACTTAGGAAGTGATCTTCCAATTCGAAGAGAGTTGAGGACAGGCCCGGACAGCCCAATCGTTACGAATTCTAAACGGTTCTTGTCAGAGTTAGTGGGACACGTGTCACTTTCTGGTTGGTTACTTCAGCCGTTTTTTCACCTCGAAAGTTGCACCACTTTCTCGAACAAGTTACCTCTTTAAATGCTATTGATGACGTCAGCGCCGTTTTTTAATCATTGCCCAACTTTTCGGATTCTCCTAGGAATCAAACCCTCTTTTTTACATTTACTATAAATTTCATTCATCTTTCACAGCCTCACTTATCACTTTCACTCTGCCATTTTACCCAAAGTTTCATCTCTCTAAAACTTTAAGATTTCCTTAGTTGTTTTATGTTCACAGCAAGAACAGCTCTAATCAAGGGTGGCTGACTTAATCTCTCAGAATTGGAGAAAGCTCAAAGGGTTGAAAAAGAGAAAAGACTTGCAGCAGGACTTCCAGCGTCGCCTGTCGAGAAACCAGCCCCTTCAATCGAAGAATCTGATAGAGGTTCGTCTTTTTCGAAAGGTACGAAACCCAGAAAACTCTTTCAATCAACACTTTCTCCCATAGTATTTGGCTCTTCAGTTCAAGAGTTGATCCCTATCGTTGAACCGGGGGTCACTGTCACAAGTGTCAGGAAGAAATCCACTTTCATTGCTATGGGGTCCGACTCCGATCATTCTCCAGACAAACTAATCATGAAAAGACCAAGCAAATTGGTTAAGGGACTTTCTTCAAAAAATACCAGCGATTCAGGGTCCGGGGCAACTGTTAGGACTCTCCGGGAAAGGCCAGTCGGTCCGGGGGCTAGCAGCCCATTACCTCCCAAGGAAACTTCGACCTCAGAAACTCAAACTGAGGTGAGAACTCAAAAACATACAAAGAGTCAACAGTCTGGAGGATCAGCTGTGCCAAGCTTCATCCCTCCTCGGGTTGTTTCTGCTGAAGCTCCCCCAACAATAATGGAGGAGAGGATGGAAGACTCCACTGAGGAGGTTAGGTTTGAGTCCGAGTCTTCCGGACAAGCTGAAACTGCTGTAGTTGTTGCCAAGAAGGGCAAAGAGGACTTGTATCTGAGGCGCCCGGATCTGCCGGAGAGCCTCGAAGGGAGAGTAGGGCCCTGCTTTCATAAGGTAGAGTTTAAGTACCTTTTATATCTGTTAAAGACCAAGTATGCGTTTATCCATACTAGAGATCTGGGACGATTTCGTACTAAGTGGGGGATCCCTGAAAATGTAAAAATTCGAATTCCCATCGATCCGGAGACCCCGATGGATTGCAAAAGGAACGAGATAGTCTTCTTTACGGAGCTATTCAACTGGGGACTTAGGTTCCCACTGGATCAAGAGATAGTGCGCTATTTCCACCTAGTCAAGCTATGTCCATCACAGCTAAGCCCTAACGGATGGTACACCTTGATGTCATGCATTATGGCATCTAGGTTGTCCGGAATCCCTCTTCCAATGGAAGAGTTCGCTGTTGTAGCTAGTTTGTGCAAACACCATCAGTTCCCTTTCTATCATTTTAACATGGGGAACGATCTTAAAGCTGTGGATGATCTCCTGGAATCGGAGAGCAAGTGGAGGAGCCAGTTCTTGTTTGTGAGTGGATCGTGGGAGAATGGCAAGAAAATCAAGGCCGGGGAGAATCCTAGCCTTATTCAAAGTAGATGGAGGAGCGATCGTAAGTTTTACTTTAAGTTTCTATTCGAATTTCTCTTTTCATTTAGTTTATGCTAATCAGTTACTTTCTTGTTTTATCAGAGCTGCCAAAGGAGTTCGGAGACTATCTAAAAGCCGGACAGGTCACCTGTGGCAAGATAAATGCATGAGCCGCAGAGAACTGGGAGAACCGGTTTCATAAGGCTTTTACCCCTGGGAATTTAGCGAGATCCCATCTGTGGAACACCACAGGTCGAAGGGATCTATCCTGGGAGGAGTTCTCCACCCCACCTGATGAAGATGTAGTGCTGAGAAGGTCTCATGAATTGGATGGGACCCTTTTCCTTCCTGCCCGGGCCAAAGCCCCAAGTAAAATGAAGGGCAAGAAAAAGAAAAACAGGAAAGCGGTAGAGGATACGGAGAAAGAGGCTCTCACAGGTTCAGAGGTGCCAGCCCAAGCTCAAGTTGATGCAAACCTTCTACAAGTGGTAGAACAGGAGAGTGAGAAGCAAGGGGTGAACTCCTCAAAACCTACAAGGGCTTCTAAACGGACTCGCAAACAAGCGAGTGACAGTGCTGACAGGGAAGTCAAAAAGAAAAAGACTTCTCAAAGTGAGGAGCTCACTCTTCGGGATCCGGAGCCCATCTTCCCAACCGATCCGACATTGGCTGAAGAGATCCCAGGGAATCTTAATGAAGGGATTCCAAGGGAATTCCATACTGATGAGATTGAACGGGGAGAGATTAACATGGATGAAGTGGACGTCACCGGTCTGGGTCCTCTAGGTGATTACTTCCTTGGCCTGTCTAGAGATGAGTTCGCAGGGCCATATGTTCCCCCAAGTAGCTCCAACACGGTAAACTTCAATGGTAGGACTTTCTTGGTTTCCAGTGAGAGGGATGTCATAGCTCATTCCCTCCTTAGCAACGTGCAACCAGTACTCACCCTGGAAAGGCAAGTCCGGAGTCAGGCAGACACCATCAAAGACCTCAAATCTGAGAAGGAGAAGCTGTCCGAAAACCTCAGGACTGCTACTACTAAGGTTGACTTGCTTAAGGAGTCGAACGAACAGCTAAAGAAGAAACAAGAGGAAAGCAACACAAAAGTTGTTTCTTTGGAAGAGACCGTAAAAGATCTCCGGGCTAAGCTATCCGGATTGGAGAAGGACTTGACAGCCTCAAGAGGAGAGACTGCAGCACAGGAGAAGCTTGTCACCAACCTGACTACTGACAAACTTGCTTTAGAGAATGCAGTGACTCAGGCTGTTGAGGAGAAAGCTGCTTTGGTGAAGGATCAAGAGGCCATGATCAAGGCCAAAATTAACGCTTATGCCAGGGAGATGATACGGAGTGAAGAATTATTGATTGAGAAAGTGAAGTCCGATATGGTCCTCTTGTTTCACGAGAAGTTCCCGAAGAGGAGACTAGGGGACTTATGGCGTTATGTGGATGACGATGATCTCCCCTACTGGACCATGGTTGATGAAGGGTACACTGATATATCCTCGTCTGGTGACGAAGAGGAAACCAGAGAGAGTCCGGGTGAGGAAGAGGTTGACCCCAAAGGCAAGAAGGTCATTGAGGAAAAAAGCGATATCAAGAGCAAGAAAACAGATGAGGGTGAGCCATCTTCAAAGGCTCCACCTTAATTTATAATTTGTTTTGTTTATCTTTTACTTGAACCAAAGTCCTTGGAAGGCCAAGGCACCTTTTTTGTGATTTTGTCCGTTCGGACAGATTTTTGTTCTGCACCCAAACTTGTTTAAAAAGTCCTTGGAAGGCCAAGGCAATTTTAAGTTGTTGAATGGATGTTTTGTTTTGCTCAACCATTCTCTTCTTTCATAGTCTGTTTAAATAGTCTTGAGTTATTGTGTTGTGAGAGTGTTTAGTTTCTCTGGCTAGAATTTAAGTAGCCCTTAGACCTTTCAGTCCGGATAGTATGACAATCAACAGAATTTTGCAAAAACTTAGAAAATTATTTAAGAAGGCTCCAAGTTTTATTTAAAGCTCTCTGTGGCGCCGAAGAGAGGAAGTGGTATGCCCCCAAATATTTACATGGATGTTTAAACAAGTAAATATTTACATAAGTTTTATTCCAAGTACATTCGAAGGTGTTCAATATTCCAAGGGTGAGTTAAAACCCTGCCATCTTTGTCTTCTAACCAGTACGTTCCAGGCTTGATTCTTTCAACCACAGTATAGGGACCCTCCCAAGTTGGGGCCAGCTTTCCGAAGAGCTTTTATTTAGTATGCAAGAAAACTTTCCTCAATACTTTATCTCCTGGTTGAAAGTCCCTTCTTTTAACTTTAGAATCAAACCTACTTCTCATCAAGCCTTGATAGTGTGCCACTCTAAGATGAGCTTTTACTCGCCTTTCTTCAATTAAATCAAGTTGATTTCTAACTGCCATTTCATTAGCCTGTCTGGAGAAGTTGTGGACTCGAAAGGAGGGGAGTGTCTTCTCTATGGGGGCTACTGCATCCATCCCATAGACCAAGGCAAAAGGTGATTCTTGTGTTGCAGCCCCAGGCGTTGTCCGGCAGGCCCACAAAACTTCTTGTAAATAACTAGGCCACTTCCCAGCAGCCCCTTCCAAATTTTTCTTTAAACCAGACAGTATTGTTCTATTAGCCACCTCAACTTGCCCATTGGCCTGTGGGTGGAAAGGTGAAGAAAAGCAATGCTGAATACCCCTTGAGGCACAGAAGCTCTCCATTTCTCTGTTGTCAAACTGTGGCCCATTGTCTGTTGTTATTCTCTGGGGGACACCAAATCTGCAACATATGTTGGATAGAATGAATTTTATAACATCCTTTGATGTTGTTCCTGCCAAGGGGGCTGCTTCTATCCACTTCGAAAAGTAGTCAATGGCTACAATTATGGTTTTACGCCCTCCGGACGCCACAGGGAGATGCCCAACTAAGTCCAATCCCCATCGAGCAAAAGGGATGGGCTCAGAAATTGATTCCAAAGGAATGGCTGGTACATGAATTTCATTGCTGTACCTCTGGCATGGGTCACATCTTCTTACCAGCTCCTTAGCATCTTTCATTATTGTTGGCCAATAATATCCAGAGAGAAGCACTCTTCTTGTTAATGCTCTAAATCCACAATGGGCTGACCCCTCACCATCGTGCAATTCGGAGAGAACCATTTGTGACTCATGATCCCCTAAACAGCGTAGGAGAGGTTTGCTATAGGATTTCTTGTACAAGACCTCTCTAATCATGATAAAACCACGAGTCCTGTGCTTTAACGTTCTGGCTTGTGGTTTATCCAAAGGCACGATGCCATCAGATAGATATTGCATAAGAGGAGACCTCCAGTCTTGAGGCCGGTTTACTTGTATTTCAAAGACTTCCTCTTTTTCACCTTCATCAAGTTGAATAGAAGGGTTTTCAAGCACATGGATCCATGGATAGGACTCCGTATATGCTATTGTTGCCAATGAGTCTGCTAGCTCATTCTCTGCCCGGGGAATATGCTCATAGACAACGGCTTTAAACTTCATGGCCTCATTTTTCAAGAGTAGTAAATACTTGATCAATTGTTCTTTTCTAGCTTCTGATAGGCCCAAGGCATGGTGGACAAGCAATTGGGAGTCGCTTAGCAGCTTGACCCTTTTTGCTCCACAGATGTAAGCCAATTTCAACCCAGCTATAGCTGCTTCATATTCGGACTCATTATTGGATGCCCTGAAAGCAAAACAAATAGCTTGGAACATGTTGTCCCCATAGGGGGAAGTGAGACATATTCCTGCCCCAGACCCTATGGCACTGGATCCCCCGTCTGTTCGGACAATCCACACTTTTTTGTCTTTTGAATCAGCAGGTTGTTCTGAGTCCCTATCAGAATGGAACTCGACTAGAAAGTCAGCCACAGCCTGAGCTTTTACTGCTGTTCGAGGAGCAAAGTCTATGTCGAAGTCCCCCAACTCTACTGACCACTTTGTCATTCTGCTTGAAATGTCCGCTTTTTGAAGGACATTCTTTAAAGGGAAAGACGTCCGGACAATGATAGGATGAGCCTGAAAATAAGGCCTCATCTTTCTTGCAGCTATCACCAAGGCCAATGCTAGTTTTTCAAGTTTCAAGTAACGCCTCTCAGCATCAATCAAGCTTTTGCTGATGTAGTACACTGGGTGAGGATACCCATCAACCTCCCTTATTAACACAGCACTGATGGCACAACTTGAAACAGCCAGATATACGAAGAGAGTCTCCCCATCAATTGGTTTGAACAAAGTCTTGGGAGAGGACAGATGCTTCTTAATCTCATGGAATGCCTCATCACACTGTGGTGTCCATTCAAACCCCTTTGCACCCTTCAAGGTTTGAAAAAATGGAGCACATCTGTCCGAAGACCTGGAGATGAATCTGTTCAAGGCTGCTAACCTCCCCGTTAATCGCTGTACTTCTTTAATGTTTCGTGGAGGCTCCATTTGGAACAAAGCATTGAGTTGGTCCGGGTCGGGCTGTATTCCATGCTCACTTATAATATACCCTAAGAACTTCCCGGACTGCACTCCGAACACACATTTTTCAGGATTTAACTTTAAATTCACCTTGGCCAGATTGGCAAAAGTCTCTTGGAGGTCGGACAGGTGCAGCTGCTCATCCACACTTTTCACCATCATATCGTCAATGTAAACCTCCATATTTCTTCCAATTTGATCAGCAAATGCCTTATTGACTAACCTTTGATAAGTAGCCCCAGCATTTTTCAAGCCAAAGGGCATCACCTTATAGCAGTGCAGACCTCTATCAGTAACAAAAGTGGTATGCTCTTGATCTTTTGGATCCACCTGGATCTGATTGTACCCGGAGAAAGCATCCATGAAGGAGAGTAGCTTGTTCCCAGAAGTAGAGTCTACTAACTGATCTATCCGGGGAACCGGATACAAGTCTTTTGGGCAAGCTCGATTGAGATCTGTGAAGTCAATGCACATTCGCCATTTACCGTTTTTCTTTTTTACCAAGACTGGATTGGCAGTCCACAAAGGGTACTGAGATTCTTTAATGTGCCTCATCTTTGTGAGTCTGTCAACCTCTTGTACAATGACATCAGCCTTTTCTTTTGAGAAGGCTCTCCTCTTTTGCACCACTGGTGCCACGTCTCTCCGGACAGATAGGTGATGGGAAATCACCTCTGATGGAACTCCAGTAACATCAGCGTTGCACCAAGCAAAAACATGCTGATGGTCTTTTAAGAATTTCAACATACCTTCTTTCAACATTGGTGGCATTTTGGATCCTATCTTGACGATTTTTCCTTCTTCCAAGTAATGTGTTTCAACCTCCTCAACTGGGATCAACACTCCGGGGGTCTCTCTGGGGTCATCAATTTCACCCTCACCCCCAGAAAGGCCCTCAAACTGCTATTGGTCATTTATACGGACTGCCCCCAGAGTTCGTGGAGCCAAGGCAGTGGCATAGCATTCCCTTGCAACTTTTTGACTGCTCCGGACAACCCCAACCTGCCCCTGAACAGCATATTTTAGACACTGATGGACTGTCGAAGCCACTGCATGCATCCTAGAGAGCCAAGATCTCCCTAGAATAGCATTGTAGCAAGTGGGACAATCCACCACAATGAAAAGTATTCTGACTGTTTTCTTGAAAGGGCCTCTGCCCAACAATACTTCTTCTTCGAACTCACCGATTACATCGGCTGAGCTGCCCGTGAAGCCTACGATCGATCTGTCTGACTTTTGAATCACAGCTGGATTTTTCATTTTCTTGTAAGTATCTAGGAAGAGGATATTGGCAGAGCTCCCAGTATCTACCAGGATTTGCCTTATCTCATTGCCCCCTATCGATGCTCCTATAACAACAGCATCTTCATGAGGGCCAGCAATGTCTCTCAAATCATCCCCATCAAAGACAATAAATGGGAATAAACTTGACGATTGATAAGAGGTCATGCCCCCTTCTAGCTGGGTAGCCAAATTATGAACATGCCTTTTTCTTGATGAAGTGGTAGGAGCCGTTACAGTGTCCCCTCCGAAAATTGTCAAGGACTCAAAGAACTTAATGAACCCGGAGACCGACCTAGAACGCTCCTCTATTGCACCCACTCTATTCCTTGTTGGATCAGAATCCAAGTATTCAGATTCCACATCAAACCTTTCAATGATTACCATAGCTCCTTCTGGGGCAGCATTAACCGGACCAGCCCGGTGAGTGTTGTCAGGCCTGTTGCCTCCTCTCCTTTTAACGTATGCACCCAATTTCCCTCTTTCGATCAGGTTTTGAACCTCTTGTTTCAATGCTATGCAATCATCAGTAGTATGGCCAATATCATTGTGATATTGACAAAAAGAACTGTTTCGATGTTCTCTCGGAGACTGCAAGGTTGCTGGTCTCCGGTAGTGTACTTCATCTTTTGTTTTATCGAAAATGGTTGCCACACTTTCTTTGAGTTCTGCAAATCACTCCGGTTGGACCCATGGTCCCCTTTTGTTTCTAGATTGTTGGCTTTGTGCAGGAGCAGCTGGTTGAGACTGAGCTTTTCCCCTTCCATGCCCCTGTCCGGTTTCTCTAGCTTTGTTCCCGGATTGGTTTTGATTTGGAGCTGGTGCCACCGGGGTGGATCTCACCTGTCTGTGCACCCTGGTCTTCTTTGTTTCATCAACATTTATTTGCTTGCCAACTTGATTTAGCAATCCTCCCCAGGTCATGGCCTTCTTCCTGGTTACTGAATCGGCCAGGTTGCCCGGGTTCAAACCTTGTCTCAGGGACGCTATTGCCACTTGTTCAAAGCAATCAGCCAGCCCGTTTTTTGTGTTCACAAAACGACTTATGTACTCCTTTAACGATTCATTTGGTTCTTGGGCACAATGGATTATGGTATCTCCATTACCCTTTAACTCCTTACTCCCCACAAATTGCCTTCGAAAGGCCACCCAAAAAGTATCAAAGTCTCTGATACAACCTTGAGGAAGGCTGTTGTACCACTTCAGAGCACTCCCCGTGAAGGATTGGGAGAATGCCCTGCAGAGCAGTTTATCATCATCATCAAAGTTCATCATGAAGTTCTTGAATTGCTCCAGATGATTGTCTGGATCAGTACTGCCATCATACTTCTCCATCTTGGTGCTATCAAACCTCTTGGGGAGATTTACGGACAGTATTTTAGAAGACAAAGGCGATTGCCTCCAATTCCTCCCACGACTGAACGTAGTATCCTCATTAGGTGTTGCAAAGATACCTGGCTCATCATGGAAGGCAAAAGGATCTACCAGCATCCGGTCTACATGCCTTCGGTTGTGAGATGATCCTTTCCCAATGTGCCTTTTCATTCTTCCATGATGATCTCTTTTTCTGGAATACTTTTTAACTTGCTTCTGTTTTTTCCTGGTTCGCCCCTCATCACTACTGGAGGACAAGGATTTTTCATTTCCCTCACTGTCCGAAGAGCTGTCCGAAGATTCTGAACTTGAGTCAGAACTCTCCACAGGCTTGGACTGGTGAGACTTTTTAGAACTGGCATGTGTCTTTTTAGTGCTCACATGAGTTTTTGAAGCCTCATGCTCTCGAGGGTTATCAGAGCGATGAGCAACTGACGCTTTGGATTTCTCCTTCATGCCCATCTTGGCCTTTTCAGCCCTCAGAGCTTCTATTTCAACCCTCAACCTGTCACGCTCTTGGACAGTATATTCATCGTTCTCTTCCACCACTTCGAGCAAAGCTGGTGGAAGCTCTGGATTATCCGGATTCATTCGGACAGAATTTCTTTACTTGGTTTTGAATGCTTGATTCAGGCACCGTCGCCTCCCATTGTGGTCGCCAATTTGGTGTGGATAAAAGTTGCCTGAGGGTAGGCTGGTAATTTTAAGTGGAGTTTTAAGGTGGCGTGAGGGTGTTTAACAGTGTTTAAAGGTGTTTCACAGTGTTTTAAGGGTGTTTCACAGTGTTTTAAGGGTGTTTCACAGTGTTTTAAGGGTGTTTCATAGTGTTTTAAGGGTGGAGAGAGAATTTTGCAGCTTGGCAGCAGTCAATTTTTCTTACCCATAGTTAATGCTGGTGGTTGGGCATTTATAGTGTGAAATTTGGGTCTTTTTGGGCTTTCGGGTCAAGTTTAATGGACCCGGGTCATGTTTAAAGACCCATAAGTTTTAAGCAGATGTGCAGGTAGCTTAGTCAGATAGTGTTTAGGTTTTTTAGTAATTTAGTCATAGTTCGAACTGCCTTAAGTTTACAGTGTTCGAAATCATCTGCCCGGTAAAAAAGTCCTGTTTGAATTAAATACTTGGAGCCTGTCTGAATTCACGGGGAGATGTACTTTGGACTGCCCTTCCGGGGAGCACTTCGAATTCGGACTCATCATCATCGAGTGCCTATTACCGCTCTTTTAAATTTTGAAACAATCAATATTCGTAATAGGTTATCAACATGTTATGCACCATCAAAAACCCTCTCACATAGATCATGTTGACTCGAAAGTTCGAACATCAAATCATGTCTTACTTGATCTCATGAATCTACATTATCGTAAATCGATAAAGCTACGGCCTTAAATCCGTAATTTCCATCAGGAGAAACGTCTTCGATGCTAGTTATGTAGTTGTGTAAGTAGTCGGGAAAACAACTCTCATACGCGCTAATTTTTTTTTCCTTTATTCGATTTTGTAGATCGAGTCACTTTCTCCTTTTTCGGCTACGCTTTAGATTTTGGTTTGCCTTTGGGTACTAAAAATGTATTAACCGCCGAGGCGGCCGTGTTACCTATCGTACAGGGAGTACTAGCGCCTAAACTACTATCGTATTCCCACTCTGTTAGGTTCCGTTTAGTTGACTTATTTGGGCTGGTTTTTTTCCAACATTTAGTGACAACTGGCTCATTGGGTTCCAAAACATGGCTTCTAGCGGGATCTAAGATTTGCATCATCCTATTTATTATGTGATCTTGCACTTGTGGACCGTAACCACGGATTGTACTATCTATTAATGAAAGTTTTTGTGTAAGCTCATCTTCGGTACCAAGGTTATCCCTAGGTTTGATCTCTAAATTACTCCAATAAACATCGCATTCACTCTTTTGAATTTCCCTACCTTCTTTCTCGATCATATCACACTCACACGCGCACGATAAGTTGTGCGTTTTCTTAATAACACAAACCCATATTGTGATGGTGAACCATAATTCCCAGTCTTTTTAATAGTTTGCTCTAATATTTCTATGATCGTATATGAAAGTTTACCTTTGATTTTGCTATAGATAGCCCCCTTAGATTTGAGTCTAGGACGAAACAAACTTCGTTCGAATGTTTCAAAGATGGTAGAGTGTTAATGTGAAGAAACGAGTGAACTTTATCCCAAAATTTCTCAAACGTGCATAGACTTGTGCTGATTTCCTGTTTTACGCTCGAGTGAGCACTCTCTGTCTTATAATATATACTTAAATTATTTAGAAGTCTAAAAATTAATAAAATAAAGTAATGTATAGAGATGATAATATAACTCACCAGTTGCTAGTGTGGTTGCCCAAATGTTTAATTTTGTTTGTGTAAATATTAATCAAAAAATGTGTGTGCGTAAAGGTCTATCCATTGTTTCATCACGTAATCGAGAACCTTGGGACAATAAGCGTAGGCTTGGTGTAACTCGGTATAACCCGGCAAGGTTTTTGTTATAATCTTTGATTGTCGTTGAATGAACAACCAAGGCATAAAATTCTAGGAACGTTTTGGTCATGTCCGCTTTAGGCAAAACTTTCTTAGCGTTGGAGCTAATGTTCCTATTGGTATGTCAAGCGCATAGCATATGAGTTGCATCCGGAAATACATCCTCAATAGCGTTCATTAATGTCAACTTTATATCGGTGATGATAATATTTGGTAATGCGCACATGTTATTCATCATCAGTAACTATTAGGATAATCGTTATATTATTTTGATCCATTTCATATATTTTATTTGATCCACTTTCAGTTATTTTATTTTAGTCTATCTTGGACTCTTTTATTTTTGTGACTCTCTTGCTTTTATATACATTCGACTATTTTTGTTTTTACTCAATTTCAAACTCTTTTATTTTTATTGGTTGAATCCGTCCTTCGAATATTCCATGACATTTTATGAAAGCTTCGAGCCTTACGCGAGTGATAAATAAAATGGTAAAGAAATCATTAGATAAATGTCGCTATAAATGTTCATGTTTTGATACGTTCGACCAAGTCTCCCTCTCCGATTTTTCATATGTTGTTGGAACTTTTTTAACAATAAACGAAATTTGGTTTAACCCAATTTTATCGAGCTAGGGGTTCGAACGCAATAAAGGTTTGTTGAAACCCTTATGAGAAATGATACTTTGTGCGACCACGTGTTGGTAACTTTTAAAAGAAGTAGCAAAAATTTTATCATAAAATATTCTTAAATTAACTAGATGCATAATATCTTAAAACAGACTTGATTAAACAATACTCATTTTTTCTAACCATCTAGGGATTTTAATACCCATTTTGACGAAATGTCTCGGAAAGAAGTCCATCTCTGAAAGAAGCTTCGCTACGCTTATAAAGGCTATTTTTGGTTTAGTGTATAATCCGTCAAATGTTTATCCTGCTTGCGGAGTATTATGCAGTTTATGTGACCCATTGTTATTTTAATTTTATCGAACCGATGTTTAAAGAGCGCTACCTCTCCACCAACCCCAACCCAGCAGTTATGATTCATAAACGCGTCGTACTCTTAAACTTTAATAGATGTTCATGTTATTACAATTGTGCTTGTGATATAACCGTAAATATTAGATGTCTCGACCTTGTTGCAAGTCCTCCCTCCCCGAGGTGAAAGTCGTACCGACTACTGTAGAGTCGACAGGTCAAAACACCGTATTTCGGAAAATATAAACTAATTCGGATATTTGGTTTTGAAAATAATTTCCGGATATCAATTCAAATAACTCTCTCAATATGATCGCCTCTAATCGGTTTAAATATGATTAAACAAGCTTCAATTTTTCTTAATGTTACAAAACTATAAAACTATTAAAAATGTTCCTGATAATTACGGGAACGATTCACCAAAATATTTAGATAAATAAAAATTATCGGTGACGTGATTAATACTAAAGTTTTAACTCATAATAATTAATACTTATCAATCGTGTTCACAAACTAAACCTAATTTTATCAATTATTTTTATCATAAATAATAAATTATTATTATTATTATTAATCATTGATATTTAAAATAGTGAATAAATAATCTACTAAAAATATATACTAATTGATATTTTAGATGATAAAAAAATACATTATATTTTAAATAATAAGGTATGTATTTTTCAAATTATGATTCAGCGGATACTCGACCCAAATTGAATCCATAAAAAAAACTAGTTTATTTTAATATTAGTTAATACATAATATACTTATTTAATAATCGGAGTTATTTAATAATCGGTGGACTCTAATATAAATTTCAATATTTATTCAGAATCAACATTTGATACCAAATAAGATAATTATCGAAATTTGGTACGAACCATCTACAAACTTCTAAAAAAATAAGTTTTTTTTTTTCTTTTTTTACAAAAATTCCTATCTTTTGACTTTCGTCAGGATACTAACTATAGTTTAAAAGTTAATTTTTAATATTAAAATAAAATAAATAATATTAAACTAAAAGAAAAAAAAATATGCAAAAAAATTAAAAAGAAAAAACGGTTAGATAAATAAAATATAAGATTAGATCACTAAATTAGTAAATAAAAATAAAATAAATATATTTAATATATTAGGTATTAGATAATTTAAAATGTTTTTAAACTATAAAAATAGACATCTACATATAGACAAAAATAAATTATAAACTAATTTTGGTATTGTAGTAAAAATAACCCTTAACAATCTATAATAAATTATATTTTAATATATAACTTTTTATTCATATTTATTCCCGACATTTCGTATTTCAGGACAAGTAAATTCTGATTTAGCGGAGTAAGACAACTGAATTCTCATTTAGTGGATATGAGTCAAATTCGATCCATACAAGAAACTCGTTTATTTTAATATATAATATATTATTGAATATTATTAATAAATAATTAAATTATATTTTAATGTATAATCTTTTGTGCTTATTTATTCTCGACTTTTCTTATTGACGTAGACGGATCCTTTAAATTGAAACTTAAAACTGTTTGTGTCGTAAGTAATAGTGTTTATTTTTTGGATAAATTTTTGAACTTTTGTTTGAGTTTGTCATATTGAATTTAATTGTTTCAGTTCTTTATAAAACTCAACCGGATAAAATCAAAATAAATTTTATTGAATAGTGAGAATAAATTATATTGTGTTAACACAATAATCCGGTCCACCCTTAACTTTAAGGCTATGCCACCTCTTAAGATGCTGGGAACATTTAATTTTGAATGAAAAGGCGGCCAATTTTCAAATCTAAAAAAATAGTAAAAAATTACAAACTTGAAAATCTGTTTGTATCCTACTAATATATTCTAAGTATAACCAGCAGCACCTTGACCCACTAACCATAATATATACTCACAAGCTTGATGAGTTAGAATTCTGTTATTAAAATAAAAATAAAAACTCAATTAAAATAAAAATAAAACCTCAAGTTAAAATTCAATTAAGCTTGTCCACCCCATTTATATAAATTGAAACCCAGTTTGGATTTTCGACTTGGCGTTTGAAACAATAACATCAGCCAAAATGAGTTTTCTCTGTAAGAGAAGAGTTTCTCTAGTCCACCGTGTTTATATGTGATAAAAAAAACTCTCACTGGCCTAAGGATAATAGTGAGATTACATCAGATCAGCCTTGCATCTATAATTTAACGCACAAAAAAATCCAACTCGAAATTAGTACAGTTGCTAAAGGGTTGTTCAGTAGTCTTATCAATTCGCAGCCAAAAGACCCTTAGAAACAATTGAACTACTACTTTAGAATTCGAAACTCTCAAAGAACCGATCTCTAAAAAGCAAACGAAACCAACAAGGAAAACAAGATAACAGAAAGATCAAGGTTTTGAATAGTACTTGGCTATCCACTTTCGTGATGGATAGTACTTCGACTAAAAACGTGTCCGCTTTTAGTACGACGTGCGTGTATTGACTATCACTTTCCGTGACAAACAGTCTCTCGACTATTCATTTCAAGCGACGGACTAAAACCGTGACATATATGATCAATGGACTAAAATCGAACGTTACTAATTACTGCTAACCATGACATATATGATCAATGGACTAACACGAGAACAGAAGTTTTTTAGTCGAAGGACTAATTACTACTCAAAGCCAAAGATCTCCCTATCTTTTGCAATTCTATATCACTGATCTTAACAACACTTAAAGACACAAACAAGGTAGATTTCTTCTCCACAAACCCAAACCACATATTAAAATCACAACCAAGATCAAACCTCTACAAATAAAGTTCACAAGAAACTCGTGTTTGACCCAAAAAAACCATACTAATGCATAGAGATATTCAATACACAGCTGCTATAAGCCTATATCAAAGATATTTCACTATCTATACTGAATCTTAGTACTTTTTTAGGCAAATTAAAACAGAAACAACCACGTAGCAAAACAAGTACAAAATCTAACAAAACTAAAGAAACAATCAAACCAAACACATAGATTTGTCTACAATCCTTATTGGAAAACTTTATGTATCCGATCTCAAGAGTACAGTCAATAACAGTTGCATTCAAGCACAAACTCCAATCAAAATCCTCATAATCTCAGTAAATAAGTCTACATTTTGTATATAAAAAACAATTAAGAACCTACTTCTTGGACGATTTCTTCTTGGAAACCACCGTTGGTTGGGGTCTTGGATGCTTCTCGGCTTCAATTGGATCCAACCACTTGAGCGGATGGCGATTGAACCACGGCCAATTAGGGATCGTGATCAGCGTAGTGAAAATCACACCACCAGCGTAGATCAGCATCATAGTTCGAAAAGATCCGGTCACGAAACCAATAGCCAAAGCAATTACACCGAACGCTAACAGGATTATCTGCATCAAGAGCTCGGCTAGCTTCTGTCCTTGCCAATCCATCTCTGCAATCGATAGAAACAGAAAAACAAGAATCAATCGTTTTGAAAACCCTAGATTGATGGATTGTGTGCAGAGATTAAGCAGAAATTGAAGACAGAGCGATGAATTGGAATCAAACGGATCTAAATCATGAAATGGTGGATTAGTAGACTTACTGATGAAGAATTCGAGATAAACCGAGCCGAGAGATGGAGGGTTTATGGAGATGAGCTACTTGGTAGGTTATGACACGGGTGTTGAATAATTATAGAAAACGTATATATATTAAATAGTAACGCTGGTACAGTCACCCTTGGATAAATATCAGCACTGTCTCATGTCTTGAGTTTATTCTATTTTGGTCATCATTTTGTCTTATTTTCTCAAACCAGTAAGATTTCATTTTTCATTTAAAAACTCATGACCTCGGGTTGAAATATATAAGCATAAATATTATATAATTTATGGTATATTTATAAGAAATTATTTAATATTTTATTTTTATTTTTATTTTTATATTATTATTACAATTAAAAAATTATCCTCATGTTTTGTTTTTGTATCATACTGTTTTTTATTTTTACTTTTGTTATCTATTGATCCCTTATATTTTAGAAATTTGTTTTATTAATCACTCCGTAGAAAGTATTGAAAATAGAGATGATAATTTTTTTTGAACCCGTGACCCGAACAAATCCGATAGGATGAATTACGGGTTTTAAAAAAAAATTGCGGAGTGTGAAAATTTACTACGTTCAGAATCGGTTATGGATTCAAGAAATTTCTCTGGATACCTAATTTAAACTAGACAAATTGGGTAATCCCCACTAATAAATTAATATTATATAAAATAATAAATTATTTAATATTATTTATTAAACTTTAAAGTAAAGTTATTAATATTAGTATTTATATATTGTAATACCAGAATCATATATTATTCGCTAATATATACAATATATTTTGAAAAGTATTATTCTATATTTTGATATTGCATGACATTTTATTTTTCAATTTCATTTTTTTAATTTTTTTTTCAAAACTAACAGTGATATTATCTATATAGGTTTAATATTATTCGTATTATCAATTAAATTTAAAAAAAATTGTTAACATATAAAAATTAATTATTAATAATCTAAAAAAATACGAAATCATTTGATATCGTATATTTTGAAAAATATCATCTTACAATTAAATATCAAATTTGAATTTTCAGTTTCTATTAATAATAATATAATTAATCAAATAAAAAAATTATTTACTAATATATACCAAAATCATATATTAATTATTAATAGATTACAAATTATTTGATAATCATCATTAGGTACCATATATTTTTAAAATAGTATTTCTATATTTAAATATTAAAATCTGATATTTAAAAAAAATCAAAGCTTCGATGGGTACCCGAATCGATGGGTTCGGGTGTGGGAAAAAAATATTATTACAGGACGGGTACGAGTTAATATATGGGTTTGGAGAAACATAGACGAGATGGGTTACAGGTTTAGCTATACCTGAACCCATCAGGACTCATTCTCATCCTTAATTGAAAAGGTGATGTTGCAGACCAAACATCAACAACTCTAATTCGAGAATCAAATAGTTTTTTTTCTTAAATCTCTAATTCTATAATCACATTCTTCAGATTTTTGTACGACCAATAGTGAGACAAAATATTGATGTTTGAGGTGTCACATGTCACCTTCTAAATATTCACATTCGTGCATGGACTAATAATACAAAAATTTTAAACATAAGGATAAGTGGGAGACAAAAATGAACATATATAACCAGTTTGGTACAAACACGAAACATGGGGCCTAATAGGAACTAATGGTTATATACTTTACGAATTAAGTTTCCTATAATGATCTATGGTTTGAGAAAATACTCATAACAATCTTGTTTTCAAACTTAAGTATTAATAATCATCTTAATTTTTTTTAATACCTATCATACTCCATTTTGTTGTTACGGTTTATTTTTTTGTTCTTCCTACGATTAAGATTTTATGCAATTCTCGATCGTATGTTTATTTAATAATTTTGATGTTTTCGTTTTCACTTTTTATTTTTATTATTTATTACTCTATAGTTATTTTGTTGTTCTTCTATGATTATATGATTGTTTTAGTTACTCTAATTCTTTGACTTTATAAATTCATATAAATGTTCTAACAATAATATAAAAATATTGATTTGAGAAAGAGAAATTTAGAGAGTTTTTGTTTTTGTTGGTTTGGTTACGTAATTAAATCTTGTTTAGTTGTGTCATTGTTAAGTGTGACTTAGTGCGTAATTACAAACAACATGTTTGTGGAATTAATTAGTGTTTCAATTACATTTGTTTTTATAAAATGTTATATCTCTAAAACTATGGCTAAAAAAATTGAAATAATATTTTTTTTTGTTTATTAATATGAAATTAATTAGTGTTTCAATTATTTTTGTTTTTTATAAAATGACATCTCTCAAACAATGGCTAAAAAACTACAATACTATCTTTTTATTAATATGAATAAAATTAGATCCTTGAAATATATATTTTTGAACAAAACTTAGTGCATTTGGTTAAAAAATACGGATAATTAGTTATAAAGAGTAATTTGGTTCTGCTTGGTGTTCCAGTTGTGTAATTAAGACTAATTTAGTTATAGACAAATAAATGTTTTCAGTTGCAGAATTATGTGAAAATAGGTTGCCAAAAAATAATCTTGTTACGTTTTTTTAAAATACAATATCTTTCAAACTATAACTAAAAAATCTAAAAATACAACTTGTTTTATTTTTTTAACAGAAACAAATCTAGATTCATGAAATATATATTTTATTAATGCACTTGATTGTGAAATTATGAGCAATGAAACTAAAAATACTATTGCATAATTAAGAGTAATTTGGTGGGAAAATAGAAATTGTGTTATATTTTCGTAATTAAGAGTAATTTGGTTGCGAAACTAAGAGGAAAAAAATCTAAAAAATATCACTCGTAGATTTCGTTTTGTTATATATATATATATATATGTGTGTGCACGCGTGCATTTGCGTGTGTGGGTGTGTTTTAATTGAGTTTTGATTTGAATTATGAAGTTTTGAAATGTTAAAATAATTAGTAACACAACCATTCAAAAAATAATATGAATTGCAAAATAAGATGAAATATAGTAGTTTTTCATGAAAACGTGACTTAATAGTTGTTTTATGTTAAAATGCTTAAGATGAAAATTTTAGTTGATTCAGACTTTGAAAAAGAAAGATGGTTCTTCTCTCACTTTCTCTCTTTTCGAAGGAAACAAAAAACCTACCTTCATCCCCAAATCTAGCAAACCAAGCATGAACAATGATGTTCATTAGTTTCCAACCTCGACTTGAGGTTTCAAAGCTCTTAAATCAAACTCCCAAAGACTTAACCGCGACAATTATAGCAAGAATTAGAATAAATCCTTCAATTCAGACACGAGATTTCAAGAAATCTAAGAAACTGAAGGCTCATTCATGGTTCGTACATAAAAAAGCCGAAAATATAACAAATAAGCTCATAGTTGTTGAATTCCAAAACCCCAAATCAACACACCCTAAATCGCATCAGAAGTCCACACACGCCAATTAAATGGTTGAATCCCAACATCAATCTCACCTCAAGATTGAGTTGAGATCAACAAAAGAGGGATTCATAAATCTAGCCCCTCACCTCAAGATCTAAGAACAAATCTAAGAGTCAACCAGACTCATCTTGACAACAAGATGGGAGATAAAACACAAATTAAGGAATTTTCACCTCTGAATAACTCAAATAAAGAGATCAACAATATGGGAGTTTCAAGAATTGACCCGATATTCGAAGATGCATCTCATCTAACAAAACAAAAATAAGATTATAAAGTCACGCATAAAATCAAATCCTATGTGGAAGAAACACAACATCTCAGGCAATCCTTCATCCATTCAAAGATCACCTACCAGGAGAAAGAAGGCCACAAATAAATACTATTTGAGGAGTCAGATAAAGATACTATCATTATATCTTCTAAAATTACTCCACTTACTAAATTTAGTTTTGGTAGACCTAATCTTGTAGACTTCTAAACATTTTTAAGAACATTCAAATTCACCGGTATATATAATACAACGGTATATGATTACATACATATCTTTATGGAATTTGAAAATATATAAGATATTAGAAAAAAATGGAAGTGAAACGTATGGAAATTTCCTTTTTAAAATTTTAATATGGTCACCTAACTTCAATACTCCAATCTGGGTTTCCATACTAATACTGTGAAAGTAATTGGATTACCTTTAGCAACTTGGGTGCCTTTAAAAAACCAGGAAAGCTTTAATTATTGTGAAGCTTTGCTGGTTTTAGATGTTTCTTGTACTCTTCCTCAAAAAATATAAGTTAATTTTGGGGAAAATGTTACTCATATTCCTATCATGTTTGTAAACATTTAGGTCACAGAGAGACAATAAAAACAAGCTCCACGTTGAAACTAAATGTACAATTAACAATCACAACCCGCATACAACAGAAAGGTGGGTTCAAAAGATTAAATTAGTCATTCTTGCCCGAAAACAAACTCAAGCAACTTATAATAACACTCATCAAAAGAAAAAAAAACCAACAGAATAATGAGAGTCTTGACTCTATCAACACCCTTAATTCAAAAACTGAATATGAATCTCCTCAATCAAAATTAAACATCAATCATCTGCAACAAACAAAAAATAGGTTAAAGGTTGATGTTATTAATGGAAATCAGGATAATCTTATAGATGGTAACATACTAAAAATAATCAAAACAATGAATCTAAAAATGTTATTTAAACTGACATTATTGAGGCTCTCACCTCAATAGGAATAGAAAATTCCTTTAATATATTTAAAGACTTAGAAAATTCTGAATCTGAATAACACAATCCATAACATCTAAATGTCGGCAGCTTACCAACTTCACCTGCAAGGAAAATGGTAACTATCAGAACAGAAACACCTAAAAGCTTTAGCAAGAAACTTAAAAAGACTCAACCTAAGATTCTGAAAGATCTTCTGAGTAACAAAGTTTTTAATTTCAAAGGATTATCAAGATCCTCTAATAATCTATCTAAATTACTTTAGAATTACTTAACCGGAATGCTCAAGGAGTGGGTAACAAAGGATGGGTAACAAAGGAAGTGTTAGAAGAATTAGATCAATCATCAAAACAAAACATGTTGACTTCATTTCTCTACAAAAGCCAATGATTTCAACCTCAAACCTTCATATAACCAAGAAATTAGGACTCAAAAACAGTTTTGCTAATACTAATAAGAAAATATGGATATATTGGCAAGACCAATTTGAGATTCAAGTTTTAATCAACAATGATCAATTTATAGACTTAATGGTGTGCTACACTTCTGTTGGCAATTTACTCACATCACGTTCCTCATTGGAACGACTCGAATGAAGTTCGATAAGATAATCCACTAAATATTGGGCCTTAATAGCCGTTCGAGGATTAAAATAAATACCGTAGTATCCTATTTCGACGGACCAATTTTTCATTCGCCCAGAAATGTTTGTTTTTTTTAAGTACATTTTTAATGGAAATGATATTCGGAAAACAATCGAACGAGCCTGGAAATAAGAACGCATATTCATGGCAGCGGCAACCAAGGCCAAAGCTAACTTTTCGAGCTTCAGATATATTTTTCCCAATGCAAGTAAACTTTTACCTACATAATATACCGGCTTATGATACCTATCTACCTCCATTATCATCAGCGCGGATCTACGTTGTGTCGGCGTAGGCCCCCCTTACCTAAAATATAAAATATATATTTTGTAATTTTTTAAGGTAATAATTATTTAAATAATATTAAACTAACAATTCTACGCCCATTTAACTGAAATATATATTTTATAATTTTTTAAGATAATAACTATTTAAATAATATTAAAGTAAGAATTTAAGATAATAATTGTTTTTTAGGAATGTTTTAAATTTAATATCTGAAATAATGGTAGAATTTTTTTAATTTAAAAACTAATATGTTGACTATTTTTAAGAAACTTTTTAGATTAAAAGTCTCAAATAACAGTGTAAATTTTAATTTACAAAATCTTGGATTATGACTATTTTTAAGGAATAATTTAAGTTAGAAATCTTGAATATTTTAAAAGAAAAATTTAAGTTGATATTTATAAATGGTTGGATGTAGTCTTAGAATCTTAATCTCTAGAATATTAGAACTCAATTGATTTTGTAAGTATTCTCAATTTGTTTTGGCCATAATTTGTTTTGATTTATATTCGTTTATTCTTTCTAATTAATTATATTTTATCTCTTATTTTGATTTGGAAAAAGATAATGAGTTGCTGCATAGGAACAAGACTATATTTCGATGAAAGAAATTAAAGAAAATGGGGAAAGGAAGAACACGATATTTTTTTTGTTTTCTTTTGAAATTTTATTATTATTTTGATCTTAAAACACTTGTTAATCAATTTTTTTTTCTGATTTGTGGTTTAGGAAAGTGAAAATACATTTATATATATGGAAATATTTGTTTGTTTTTTAAAAATAAAATTATATATTTATATTATAAATTATGTTTAATACAAATTTGATTTTAATTTTATATAATTTTTACATAAAATTTTGATTTTATCTATATATATTTAAAAAATATTTTTTATATAAAAAATTGAATTTATTTCAATTCATTTCTCATAAATATATTTTATAGATTTATCTTTTGAAATATCTTTTATATATTAAATGATTTTGTTATATATTTTTAAATATCTTTTAAAAATAATATATTAATATTTTCATTGATTTTTCAAAAATATTTTTTTATAACAAATTTTATTTACTTTTATCTAAATTTTAAAATATCTTTTTAAGATATTAAATTCCGTTTTGTTATATTTTATTTAATATATCTTTTAAAAATAATATATTAAGATACATTAAGATTTATTGTTAAATATATATCTATATATAATTAAATCAAAGAATAGTATTGGTTCTTCTAGCTCGAGTAATAATAATATGATTTATCCTAAATAATAATATGATTTATCCTAATCTGATTGCCTCTATATCAAGACCTAACGATGATAGTGTTGATTATTCATTTGAATGAATGAATATATATATAGTGGACTACGCCAACTTATTGAAAATTCTGATAGTAATGTTAGAGATAAAATTCAAGAATTCGACGAGAATTTTGGCCCCCCTTACTTCAATTCCTAGATCCGCCACTGATTATCATCACAAGTACTAACTGTATAATCTGATACATCAATATACAAAAATAGTTGTTCCCTTAATTGAGGCTTAGACAATACTTCTAGTGATGATAAATGCTCTTTAA
Organism: Limnanthes douglasii subsp. nivea; assembly: GCA_036936605.1. Taxonomy (NCBI): domain Eukaryota; kingdom Viridiplantae; phylum Streptophyta; class Magnoliopsida; order Brassicales; family Limnanthaceae; genus Limnanthes; species Limnanthes douglasii. The sequence goes on from JAUPFV010000002.1 coordinate 274,682,693, forward strand.
TTTTGTAAAATTCCACCTTACACTCTGGTGTCCATGAAAACTCTTTTGATTGTCTCAACACTTAGAAGAAAGGGGCACCTTTATCAGAAGATCTAGATATGGATCTATTTAGAGCTCCTAATTTTTTTTATCAAAAGATGCATATCTTTAATCGATGAAGGATGGGACATTGATATCAAAGTCTTCAACTCATCAAGATCAGCTTATATTCTTTTTTCACTTATTATATACCCCAAAACTTTCCTCGATCTGACACCAAATACACACTTCCCCTAGTTTAACTTTAGATGAATGACTCTCAAATTTGAGAAATTTTTTTCCAAGTTACGAAGGTGTTTGTCATATGTCTAGATTTTAACTAACATATCATCAATATAAACCTCAATATTTCTTCCAATTTGAGCAGCAAAAGCCTTGTTCACTAATTTTTTATATGTAGCTCCAGTATTCTTTAGATCAAAATACATAACTCGATAATAGTGCAATTCTCTGTAAGTTATAAAACTAGTGTTTCCTGGTCTTTAGGGTTCATCTGAATCTGATTATATCTTTCGAATGCATCCATGAAATAGAGAATCTTATTGCCCGATATTGAGTCAACAAGATGGCCAATCCTCGACACATGAATGGATCATTTGGACATGCTCTATTTATATATGTAAAGTCGACACACATCCTCCATTTCCTATTATTATTTTCACAAGCACTAGATTCATAATCCATAATGGATAATGTGATTCTCATATATTTCCTACCTTAGGTAACTAATCCACTTCTGCTACGATCGCTTTAGATTTTTTGACTGAAAATGCCTCCTCTTTTGACATATCACCTTAGAGGGAACCCTGACAACATCTTCGGTTTTCTAAGAAAAAACCTCTAAATTGTTAGACAAATACCTTCAGAGCTGGTAACGTAACGTAAGTGACAACAACGTCTCCATGCACAAACTCTTCATGTTGGGAAACATATACACTTCCACATTTTCACTTGTTATTAATGAACCCATGGTCTCCCTCGGATCATCTACCCCATCATTATCTAAGGGCGACCGCCTTAAATGGTTCTACTGTGCAGAGCTGTCTCATAACACTCTCTAGCCACTTGCTGGTCACTTCAAACTACTTTGACGCGATCTCTGATTACATACTTCAAGCATTGATGGATCATAGAAGATACAATAGGCATTATGAATAACTATGGCCCCAAAAAAATAGCGTTATAACTGGTCAGAAAATCCACCATCATGAACAAGACTTGAACTTTTTTCTTAAAAGGACCACGTCTTAATAGAACTTCACCCTCAAAATCTCTAATAACTTGTGTTGTTTTTCCTGTAAAATCAACTATGGTGTACTAAGATCGTAGAATCACAAATGGATTGCCCATATATTCATATGTTGACTTGAACAATATGGTTGTTGAACTATCAGTATCGATGAATATTCGTTGGATCTCGGTTCCCGTTATTTCCACCCCGATCACCATTGTATTTTCATGATGACCAACTATGTCCCTCAAATCATCATCATCAAACAAGATGAAATTTGTGACACTATTCCCATACAAATGAGTGGATATTTTCCCTTCCAATTGAGTTGTTAAACTTATTATGTGTCTTTATTTAGAGCTATTAGTATTTCCAGCCACAATATCTCCTCCAAAAATTGATAAGGACTCAAAGTAATCGCATAAGCATAAACCCTTCCTTGTTCCACTAGTTCATTCACAACCATCACTATCCTCCAATCTGAATATGGTTCCAAGTACTCTGAAGATACATCAAAGCTTTCTAGCTTATATGGCTACAAATCAGCAGTCATTAATGTATTTTCTTACTTTAAAGGCACATTCACAACATGTTGTGCATATGTACTCGGATTATTGCGGCCATTTTTTATCCTTTAACAAAAGTTGTTAGCTTGATATTCTCTATCAAAAATTGAATATCTTTTTTCAATGCTATACGATTTGCTATTTATCGGCGCTGGTTTGGAAAGTTAACATAGTTCTTAGCTCTTTAAAAAATATTACCACATTCTTAGTCAATTCTGCAAAATATTCTGGCTTTATTCACTGGTTTGACCTTACCTGAAGTGGTTGATAGTTAGAGTGTTGGGATGATCCTAACCGACGGGGTAAATTAGTAATCACCTTTGATCTAGATGGCCCCTAAGAATTTGAAATACTGCGTTGGTACCTTTTACTAGTAGAGATATTTCATAGCCCTGAATTCTTTTGAGATGAACCTGATCTAATCCAACATCTCGTTGACTCGTCAACTTTAATTTGCTCCTCAACTTGAGCCATTAAAGCCCCAAAAGTTAAAGCCTTTCTCATCGTAGTCTCGTTTGCTAAATCATCGGGAATTAATCCTTGTGTAAATGCTGCACACGCTACATGCTCATCACACTCTTCAAACTCCACATTTGTTAACACAAAGTGTTTAGTATAATATTTCAATGTTTCTTATACAACTTGTTTACATTGAGTTTTAGTATCACCAGTAGGACACATTTATTCGCTCCCCACAAAGCATATTCGGAAAAAGTATAGAAAATCTTGAAGTTGGTTATTGAACCCCTCAGAATTCTATTGTACCATTTCAAAGTTGTACATTTGAAAGTTTGTAAGAAAGATTTTCACACTAACTTATCTTCCTCATTGAAATTTATCATATATTTCAATTGTTCAAAATGATCATCAAGATCTTGCGTGCCATCAAATTTGTATACCTTCAAAATGTTAAAACATCTCGGAAGAGGTATCAACCTTATTTCATATGACAAATAAGATGTTCTACCATCTACTCTCTGTATGTATTTATTATCCCCAGTCGTTCCCATAATTGCATACACATTTTGAACTGCATGATTAACATATTTATTAGATGTATTACCTTCGAACAATGGATTTTCCATAAAAAAATATGCCTTTATCATCTTTCTTGGATTTATACTCTCTTCGGGATTTCCTAGGTCGAATATTCTCCCTCCTCGAAGAATGTCAGTCTCTCTCTCTCTCTCTCACCTATATGTATTTTATTTCTTATGGTTTTATAAAACTCATCAGAGTCTAACGTAGAAGCTCCACACACATTGGTTGAAATGTAACGATGTTTATCATTCTTATCCTTTATAGGGGAGTCATATCATTTGTCTCACTTGATAGGTTCGGATAATTTAGGATGGGAGCTACTGCCTAAAATCCAGAATGGAAATTCATAGATACTTTACACTAAGCATATCGCAAACCATTCGACCAAGTCCATCATGACACAAATTCAGAGTTTGGGCTTTAGAGTTTGACCCAAATTCAGGGCCCGACCCGGAAGGCCCATTAATCACAAAATTAGTATGAATACCCCAACCAACTTCATTTAATAGGTTGGATCTTTTCCAAAAACATTAAATACAATCATTCACGTCTCTTATCTCACTATTCACTACTCAGAAATTAATATTCAAATTACAAACTACCCAAAATATCCCCGACTATAAATTATCCACACCAAATTGGCAACCACGGTGGGAGGTGACGATGCATGAATTTCATATTCAAAACCAGTGAACAAACCAGTTCAGATGAATCCGAATGTACAAAACGTTCCATCTCCAGAGGTGGAAGAGGTAAAATAAAATAATGAGCACACTATTGTGTCTCATGTGAATAACAATGGCAATGAAAAAAAATCTGTGCAAAAAGAACGTGATCAACTAAGGGCAAAAATTGAGGCTTTAAGCTCAGAAACAAGCAAAAAAATGAGTTAAGAAAAGTCTAGTGCATCAGCACTTCACCCTACTGATAATCCTGGTGAGAATGAGCAATTCATAAAGACTCATCTCAACTCCAAGAAAACACATCGGTCCAAACGAGTGGAGAGTTCCACATCTGAGTCTTTTAGTTGTTCATCTAATGAGTCGGAGCTTGAGGAATCAATCTCATCCAGTAGTGATGAAGCTCGGTTGAAGAAGAAATTAAGGCCGACCAAGGATCATTCAAGAAAAAAAGGATAGGCATGACAGACTTAAAAAGTATCATTGGAAAATGAAGAGTTTGGCTGATCAACATATTGGCCGTTTGTTGATCGATTCATTCGCTTTCCAATCCAAACCTGGTATTTTTATTATATTAATGAAGATACCGTGTTTAGTCGTAGTCAAAATTGGAGGCAATCACCTTTGTTTTCAAAAATACTCTCCGAGCATCTTCTCAAAATATCTGATAGTTCCAAGATGGAAAAAATATGATGGAAGCAAAGATCGGGACAATCATCTCGAATAATTTAAGAATTTCATGACGAAATTTGATGATGTTGACAAGATGTTATGCAGGGATTTCTCACAAACCTTTAAAAGAAGTTCCCTCAAATGGTATAAGAGTCTCCTTCAGGGATCTATAAAGAATTTTGATATATTATGGGTTGCATTCCAAATACAATTTGTTAGAAGCAATGAGCTTAAAAGTAATGGTGACACGATTATCCATTGTGCCCAAGAATCGAACGAGTCTTTGAAAGAATATATTAATAGGTCTGTGAATATGAAGAATGGGATATTTGATTGTTTCGAACAAATTGCAATTGCTTCTTTAAAACAAGGTTTAAGTCTGGGTAATTTGGTTGATCCAGTAACCCGGAAAAAATCAATGACTTTTGGGGGACTGTTAAATCAAGTTGGGAAGCATATTAATGTTGAAAAGACTAAGAAATATAGAGTGCCTCGTCAAAACAGATCCACTACCATAGTGTCAACTTCTCAAACAACAACTCAGTCCGGTTACAGATCAAAGGAAGTTGGGCAGGGGTGACATTGGCCCAAACAAAATCAATCTAACCAAAACTAACAAGTTAGAAGTAAAATGGGTCCTTGGGTTCAACCTAAATGTTTTGCTGAATTAGGGGAAAATGTAGCAACGATTTATGACAATACTAAAAATGATGTACACTTTAGAAGGTCAGCCCCACTGGAGTCTTCTAGAGAAACCTGAAGTACCCATTTATGCAAATATCATAACGATGTGAGGCATGATACCCATGATTGCATAGCCTTGAAACGAGAGGTGCGAAATCTTATTAAAAGAGGTAAATTAGGAACTTTTGTTAAAAAGCAAGGGGCAGCAGGCCATATAATGCACCATCGAACATTAATGCTCCCCGAATGACTCCTTCGTTAGCCTTTGGAACATCCAGATAAGAGTATGTCATTATTATTGTTGAAAGGCTTGATGTGGATTCTGAATACCTTGATCCGGACCTGGATCAGAATCAGGTAGGGATGATAGTGGATACGACTGCTACAGTTTTCGATATGGTAAAATATTTTGAATCCTTAACCATATTTGGGGGAGATACGGTGACATCTCCTTAAAGTTGTTCAAATAAAGGCATCTCAATAGCTTGGTTACTCAGTTGGATGGGAGGATGTCCACACATATATACCAAACTCTATCTCCTTTCATAGTCTTTGATGAGGACGACCTAAGAGATATTGTGGGGCCACATGAAGACGCTGTGGTGATAGGGGAATCCATTGGAGAAAATGATGTACGTCGAATCCTTATTGACACAAGTAATTCGGCAAACATATTGTTTCTAAATACCTACAAACATATAAAAAATCCTTCAGTTATTCAATGATCGAACATAACTATTGTGGGATTCACTGGTAGTTCAGCAGATGTTATTGGAAAATTTGAAGATGAAGTACTATAGGGCAAAGGACCTATTAAGAAAATAGTGAAGGTCTTGTTTGTTGTGGTTGATTGTCCAACATCTTACAATTCTATCTTTGAGAGATCTTTGCTCTCCATGATGCATGTTATAACCTCTACTATCCATCAGTGCTTGAAGTATGATGTGGGTGCACAAGTGGGTGTTGTCTGAAGCAGTCAGAAGGTGGCTAGAGAATATTATGTGACAACTCTTGCCTCGAAGTCTTTGGAGGCAGTCAAAGTTAACAAGGAATAGCAGCTATTGGAGCCTTCCACCGATGAGCATGAAATTGATGATTCAATGGAGGCTCATAGTGTTATAATATTTATAGAAGAAGTTGAAGTCCATTGCCTAGCAAAAGGCAAAAATGTTAAGATTGGTATCAAGTTGCCAATAAGTTTGAAACAAAAGTTATTGTCTTTCTTATCAGGCAATTTACCTGTGTTTGCGTGGTGCAATGATGATATAACCGGGGTACTCGGTGAGGTAACCTACCACAGATTGTCAGTCTGAACTGATGTTGGACCAGTTGTACAAAGAAAAAGGTAATTTTCCAAATAAAAAGCAGATGTAATAGTACAAGAAGTGGATCGACTTACTAAGATGGGTCATATAAAATAATCTCAATACTCATTATGGACTGCCAATCTTGTTTTAGTCAAGAAAAATAATGGAAAATGGTGCATATATATTGACTTCATTGATCTTAATAAGGTATGTCCTAAAGATCCTTATCTCGTGCCTCTCATAGATCAGTTAGTAGACTCCACATCTAAGAACAAGCTGTTTTCCTTTATGGATGCATTTTCAGGGTACAGTCAGATACAAGTAGATCCAAACGATCAATATCACGCCACCTTTATTACAGACAGAGGGCTTCATTGTTATAAGGTGATTCGATTTGGATTGAAGAATACTGAAGTTACTTATCAACGATTGGTTAATAAAACTTTTGCAACTCAGATTGGCAAAAACATGGAAGTATATATAGATGATATGATTGTTAAAATCCTTGAAGAGGAAGAACACATATCTGATATTCAAGATACTTTTTCTAACTTGAAGGCCATCAACCTAAAATTAAAACCCGACGAGTGCATTTTTTAGTCCGATTTCGAAAGTTTCTAGGGTATGTCGTGAGTGAAAAAAAGATACAGGCTGATCCAGATAAACTAAATGCTTTATTAGCTATGGATCCTCCCCAGAATACTAAAGAAATCCAGAGATTAATTGGATGGTTGGCTGCGTTAAATAGGTTTATTTCAAGATCCTCTCACAAGTGTGCTCAATTCTTTCAAGTTTTGAGAAATGCTAAAGAATTCAATTGGTCTCCACAATGTGATCAAACATTTATTGAAATAAAAAACATTTGTCTTCATCCAAGATGTTATTTAAACCTATTCAATGTGAGAAGTTTTTTATGTATTTAGCTGCATCAGATTATCTCGTTACTGTTGTTCTATTAAATAAAGTGGATAATTATCCTCGTCCGTTTTATTACGTGAGCAAGAGTTTACTAGAAACAGAAAATAGGTATTTAAAGTTACAAAAGTTAGCATTAGCATTGGTAATAGCAGCCAGAAAAATGAGGTCGTATTTTCAAGCGCATTCGATTACCGTTCGGACGTCTTTCCCCTTCAAAAATGTTATACAAAAAACTGATATATGATGAAGAATGACTAGATGACCAGTTGAGCTTGGAGAATATGATATTGATTTTGCACCTCAAACTACAATAAAGGCTCAAACTATAGCTGAATTCTTGGTAGAATTTCATACCTGAAAGGCCTCGCAAACAAGAGCAAGAAAACAAATCTAAGAAAAAGTGGTTAATCCGAACTAACGGTGGGTCTATTACGATGGGATGTGGGCTGGAATTTGTTTAACTTCCCATTATGGTGATACTATGTATCAGGCTATATGTTTTGGTTTCAGGGCGTCCAACTATGAGTCAGAATATGAAGCAGCTATTGCTGGGTTGAGACTAGCTCAGATATGTGGAGCAAACAGGGTTTGGTTAGTTAGTGACTCCCAGTTACTTATTAATCAAGCTCAGGGGCTATCTGAAACTAAAAAATAACAGTTAATAAAGTATCTGCAGGTACTAAGGAAAATCTCCATAAGTTATAAGAGCATCTAGTATAAGCATGTCCCTAGATCGGAGAATACTATGGCAGATTATTGAGCCTCCATAGCCTATTCTGAAGCCTACCCATGGATTCTTATGCAACAAGGCCCCTCCATAATTTATATTCAAGAGAAAGAGGGTGAGTGTGAAGAAATATTGAGTGTATATGGCCTACCATCCAAAGATTGGAGGTTTGAGATACATCAATTTATTTCTGATGGAGTTTTTCCTTCAAACAAGATCTTAGCTAAAAGAATGAAGTACAGGGCTTGTGGTTTCTTGGTTTTAAGGGAAATTATTTATATAATCTTTCAGCAAACCTCTTCTACGTTGTTTAAGCTTTGAGGAATTCCAAAGTGTCTTATATGAATAGCACGATGGAGAGGGATCAACACATTGTGGTTATAAGGCCTTAACCATAAGGGTTTTGTTAGCAGGGTACTAGTGGCCAACAATAATGGCAAATGTCAAGGATATGGTCAGGAGATTTGACTTTTGCGAGAGATATGGGAATGAAATCCATACACCAGAAGTTCCTATGGATTCCATATCCAAACTCATACCTTTTGATAGATGGGGTTTGGACTTGGTTGGGCATCTTCTCATGGCGTCCGGAAGGTATCGAATAATAATAGTGCCAATTGACTATTTCTCTAAACGGATAAAAGCACCACTTCCAAGGCGGTCATAAAATTTATTCTCTCCAACATATATTGCTGATTTGGAGTTCCTCGGTGAATCACTACGGACAATGGGCCACAATTTGATAATAAAGACATGAAGATATTTTTCACTTCAAGAGGAATTCAACACTGTTTTTCTTCTCCTTTCCACCATCAGCCTAATGGGTAAGTTGAAGTTGTTAATCGAACGATCTTGACAGGGTTGAAAACGAATCTAGAATGAGTTACAGAAAAGTGGTCTAGTTATTTGCAAGAAGTATTGTGGGCCTACCGAACTACTCCCTGAACGACTACACAAGAATCCTTTTTCCCCCGTTTATATGATAGATGAAATCACACCCATCGAAGCTACTTTACCATCCTTCATGATTCAAAACTATTCCAAACAAGCTAATGACATGGAAGTTAGGAATCAATTGGATTTGATCGAAAAAAGAAGAGTGAAGGCATATTTAAGAATGACACACTATCATGGTTTAATGAGAAGCAGATTTGCATTTAAAGTAAAAAGAAGAGATTTCCAGTTAGGAGACAAAGTATTAAGAAAATTATTTTTGCATACTAAAGAAAGACAGTTTGGGAAGTTTGCCTTGAATCGGGAAGGCTTTTATATAATGTGTGAAAGAGTCGAGCCAGGAACATATAGACTTCAAGACAAAGAGGGTAAAGTTTTGAAACATCTATGGAAAAATTGAGCATCTCAGGTTGTATTTAGAATAAAATTGTCTTGTCAATATTTACCTTCTCATACCTCAATGTAAAAAAAAGGGCCTACTCTTTCCTCCCCTGGTGGCGCGGAGAGGTTTTAATGAGGTGTCATGTTTTCAGTCAATGGTATCTTACGGCTTTTTCAAAAATTATTGTGAGTACGAGGAGATCGGATTAATTGAATACTTATTGAAAACCCCGACACTCAAATGAGGTATTTATGAGGTGATAGGATTCATTAAACCCATGATCAGATTCATTAAACACATAATCCGATTTATTAAACACTCATGATCAGATTTATTCAACACTTTTATCCTTTAAATGAAATATTGTTGAAGTGATTCAATAAATTAAACATTTGTGAAACAAATCGGTGAACTTAAATACCAATTGAAGATTAGCCATAAGAAGAAAAATAAGTTCATGCGAAGGGAAAACTTAGCATTATATCATGATCAGAATATCTCTGATCTACCATCACAAAAATTCCTTGGCCATCCAAGGACTGTGGTCCACAAAACAAGAATTAAAAATGATAACAAATTCCTTGGACTTCCAAGGACTTTAGTTTTGAACATAAAAGTAAACATTATAAATTTAGGGTTTGTTCCCTTCAGTTTTTTCCTTACCATCATCTTTTTGGGACTCTTGGCATCAGTGTTTGAGCTCTCATCGGTTCCTTCATCAGAGTTGCTATCACTTGGGAAATAAAAACCATGCTTATCACCCTCTGCCATGGTATGAAAAAGAATATTTTCATACTGAACAAACTTCCATAAAGGTCTAAGATTCTTCTTGGGGAAGGTCTTATGGAAAAAAAAACCTATATCTAGTTTGATTCCAGCGTCCCTCTTCTCCAGAGAGTCCACTACACCAGCAGCATACCTCCCTATGGTTGTAGCTATCTCTTGAGTCTGGTTGTCTTTTAGAGTTTTGTTTTCTTCTTCTTTCTCTGAAAGAGCTTTCTCTTACTTATCTTTCTCTTCGGTTAAAGCAGTGATAGTATTTGTATTGTTGGTTTGTTATTCCTTCAAATATTTGATCTCACTAGATGAACTAGTTTCCATAGTGGAATATTTAGTCTGGAGGTCCCTTTGAGTAGTCTTGGACTGGCGCAATTCGGAACCCAATTCCTTTCTCCTGGCTTAAGGCTTCTATCTTTTGTTACGTAGTGGAAAGATTATCTTTCAAACTCTGATTTTTTGTGGTAAGAGAACCAATGTTCTCAGTTTGTTCCCTGGCCTGCCTTTCCAGATATACTATTGGCATGATGAAAGCAAAAACTGCATGGCCTAGTGTATCATGTTAGCTTGATACCTTAAAAGATTCACCATTGTAAGTGATAGCGTTGGAAATTGTGGTCTGAGGAAAGGACCCAACAAAGTCATCATTGTCAATATCGCTGAAATAAATATTGCGAAACTCATCGAGGTTGACCTCTCTTTCAATAGATGGTGGTTAGCTGTGGAAAACACCGGAGAATGAGGTTCAGCTGGTGCCTCTACCTGTGGAGGGACATCAGTTAGAAGAGTAGGACTGTCGATCGAAGGGTGGAGAATTACATCTGCCCCTAGGTTACTCTTGTTCCTTTTTCTGGATCTTCGGTCGTCACCTTCCTTGGGCCTCCTGTGAACTTTCTTTTTTAGCCAGGGGCGACTGATCTGATTTCCTAGTTTCGCCAACTATTGCGGCCACTACTTCTAAAAAAACAGTATTTATCCCTTCGGGATTCTCTGAACTGGCTGCTTCGGGATTCTGGTGAGATTGGTCGGTTCCAACTTTCTTCTTCTTCTTCAGCTTGTCTAGATGGCTAGGAGCTTTACTATGTGCTGGTAAGTAAAGCTTGCCATCATTTTCCTCTGTCCTTTTAAGGATGACATCCAATGGAGGGGGGTTTTCAGTTGTTCCCAGGTGAGGTCTCTGCTTTCAGTGATGTTCCACAGGTGAGTCCTCAACATGTTTCCTGATGTGAAACAATTATGAAAGCCAAGCCCCCACTTCTCAAATGCCCATTGATTTAATTTGGAAAATGTAGCTTTTCCTGCCTCCAAATTCTCATAAAACATCTTTGAAAGTACTGCAAAAAGACACAATAGTTAGATCGCTCTAAACAACATAAAGTTTAAATATAACTAAAGAACCGAATAAGTATTACCTGAGCTCCTCCAATACCTAGTCAGTTGACTCAGATTTGATTGGTAATTGATCATTTTACCATTTCCCTATGCTACACTTATGAACATAATCTGGATTCTCCATGGTTTCTTAGCCTCTAACGGATCATTCACTATGTTGTAATTATTTCCCACGTCTTAGTGATAACAGGGGATTAAATGGTTCATGTATAAACCAGCAACAACAGTAAACTGCTCCATGGTATCAGAATCTTTGATAACTTGGAAGCAATGATGCGGGCTAGAAGGGTATACGAGGCGTCCAGACTCAGCTGGTTGGGGCAAAGCTTGATCAGATGGAAGTAGCGAAGATCAAGGGGAAACGAAGTATACCACCAATTCGTTAGTCTTGCAATCCAAAAGAGTCTCCGAAGTAACGGGAATCCTAACCTTGATAAACTCCGGGAAGCCTCATTTTGTTCTTATCCGATCTAATTCAGCAGTGTGTATACACATAGACAATTTTTTAAAGGGCCAACAAATACTTCACATTGATTTTGCGGAAATTTGGCAAAACTTTCCCTTCTAAACACTTCGGGAGTGATTCGTGTTTGGCAGTCCTATTTCGTCCATATTTGACTAGATGTTTCCAATGGGATGTCTTCCCCACTGTCCTAACTTTCTCCATTATACTCGGCCGTTGTTCGGTGAACTTAGCACTTGTGACCTCTTTTTCAATTTGGGTGGCTTCATTATAGTGAAGCATGGTGAACTTAGCACTTGTAGTCTCTTTTTCAATTTGAGTGGCTTCATTATAGTGAAGCATGGTGTCCGGATTTGCAGGTGATTAGGCATGTGCTTCCGAATATTATTTTTAAAATTACAACGGGACAACAAATATCTCTATCTTTTCTATTATTATAAATATGTTAATACTATATTATAATTAACTACAATACGGATGAAAATCTATTTTACTTACAAAAAAATAAGTATAATATTAATACAAATAAAAAGGATAAAAAAATTAAGTACTATCAACTCATATTTTGAAGCTATGAGGACTTCCCATTATCATAGGAAAGGACCACGAGAAGTTTTGTTTAGGTAACCATAAGAGCTATTTCTTTAAGTCTTAATTGTTCGATTTATTTTTTATACCCTTATAGGAAACAGCATCGGTGACTGTTCAATAAATTTCAAGAATCAGATTTAGTTTAATTCTGGTTTCCACTACTGTATCGGACATTTTAGTTAAAAAATCATCCACATAACAAAAGATTTACTGCAATCAACACATCGGATTTGTCATCACAGCCGAACACATAAGTGACAAAGGCTTGTTCTATTACTAGCAATGACGCAATATAAATATCTTTTTTAACAAATACCACACCAAAATTAAAGACAAATGTTCCTGAATAACTAAAACATGCTTCATATTGCGACACGAGTTTGACCACCCTTCTTGGATTTGTTGGTTGCTAATTGGGACTCCGCCTGCAAAATCAGAAGCAAACTAACTAAGTATCCACTTGTCAATTTAAAATAGAAGGCAAGGTGAGGACATGAAACAATTTAATGACCTCTTTCTTGACAGACTCTTCCTTTTCAGACAAGATCAACTCAATGTGACAAGGAGAGGACATGTAAGCTGCAAAAGAGTGAAAAGTAACATTAACAAGGAGAGAATTATGCATTGATTAAAGAGAACACAAGAGAGATTTTAAAGACATACGGTTAATTCTTCCATGGGCACGGTAAGTACGACGCCTTTGCTTTTGAGCCTGGTTTACCTGGATATGTGATATGTAAAGCGCATCGACGTCCAACCCTTTAACCTGTAATTACAAAACAATTATATAAATGAAAAACAGAATTCAGTGATGCCACCATACTACATAAAAAAAAGACCAACCTCGGCATTGCTTTCAGCATTCTTCAACAAGTCAAGAATGAAGTTGGCTGATTTTGCAGGCCAGCGACCTTGACCATTTGAATGCCTGTTCTTAGCCTGAGCAGTACGCCCAACACCACCACAAAATCTGGTGAAGGGGATGGCCTGCTTGTGGGCAATAACATCTTCCAAATACCTTTTGGCCTTGATCAAAGGAAGCTTCCTTAGGGCATGCGCTGTCTCCCTTGTGTTCTACAAAAGGATGAAGATGCAAAAAAGATTATAACTCGGTTCTGAATAAATAAGTGTAACATCTAAGGGTTCTTTATTTACATAAACAGCAGCATGTAAATGCAATCATTTTACATTATCTTTGACAAACAGATTGGGCAATATTTCAAAACACCAACCAGATAGGTTCATTCATTGTAGATGCACATTATTATCCAGTATTTAAAAAGGCAACAAGACACTTGCATATCCAAACTTTACTAAAAGTTGGCAATCCAGTAACAGATATATCTAAAGAGGTTCACCCAAGAACAATGCACATCTGCTTTCGCTAATACTTATGAGACTATCATCCACAGAGGTGACAATGCATTGCTTGTATTATCAGGTTATGTAAATGATGGGGCCATCAGTCTTAGATTTACAACTAAATTTAAACTACTACTTAATATTGAAAATGTAGCACCGTTAACTGAACCTCAAGTCACTATACCAACAGAGGTTCACCCAAGAACAATGCACATCTGCTTTCCCTGATGTTTACGGGAGCCTTGTTCACAATGGGTAACAAGACCCTGCTTTTATCATCAGGTTAAGTGAATAATGTGGACAAACATCAGTCTAAATTTATAACAATAACTTGGTATTAATAGTTAGATTGAAAATGTAGCACCGTTAACTGAACCTCAAGTGACTTATACCAACAGAGGTTCACCCAAGAACAATGCACATCTGATTTTCCTGATGTCTACGAGAGAATTGTCCACAATGGGCAACAAGTCCCTGCTTTTATCATCAGGTTAAGTGAGTAAAGGGGACATACATCACCCTTCAGTCTTAACTTATAACAATAACTTGGTATTACTACTTAGAATTGAAAATGTAGCACCATTAACTGAACCTCGAGTCACTAATGCCAACAGAGGTTCACCCAAAAACAGTGCACATCTGCTTTCCCTGATGTTTACGAGAGTCTTGTCCACAATGGGCGACAAGATCATGCTTTTATCATCAGGTTAAGTGAATAATTAGGACATAAGTCAGTATTAGATTATAGCTATACTTTGGTACTACTATTTAGAATTGAATATGTAGCACCGTTAACTGAACCTCAAGTCACTAATACCAACAGAGGTTCACCCAAGAACAGTGCACATCTGCTATCCCTGACGGTTACGGGAGTCTTGTCCACAATGGGCAACAAAACCCTGCTTTTATCATCAGGTTAATTGAATAATGGGGATATACATCAATCCTAATTAATAACTATAACTTGGTACTACTACTTAGAATTAAATATGTAGCACCATTAACTGAACCTCGAGTCACAAATACCAACAGAGGTTCACCCAAGAACAGTGCACATCTGCTTTCCCTGATGTTTACGAGAGTCTTGTCCACAAAAAGGGCAACGAGGCCCTGCTTTTGTCATCAGGTTAAGAAACAATAAATATTTCCGTAAACCGAATAAAGAATAAAACGAACGGGCCAAGCTTTTGACGACCTAGATGTATCTATATCTACAACGAAGTAAAAAATTCTAGCTTTACACCAAAAAACTAGGCCTGATAAACCACTAAAAAATTTAACTGACACGACAATACTAATCCTAATATTTGATAAAGTTACCTAGTTCGAAACAATTGAAGCAGAACTTTATTTATCTAGCAAGTTTGATAAGTAAAGTTAACTAGGTGTGATCGACAACAAATCACAGTTACAACACGCAATTAATAGAATAAAAACAGCATATTAACGCCAATTAGCTTGAAATTACCTTGAAGTGAACACGAAGATCAGATCCTCTTGCCTTGCAAGCTGAAAAAACAAAACATAATATCATATATTACTACGAATAACCAGCGAGAATTTGTAAAAGCTATCAAACACTATAAACGCAAAATCAATTGTAGTGAGTACGAGTCAAAAAGATTACATTTGGTCTGGTTATCTGGCTCCCTAGAGTACTTCACCTAAACAACAATCAAACAGAAGATAATCAGATACACAAATTTCAATGAAAAAATGCAGACGCACAAGATTGAGATATGAAGAGAAATACCATGGCTCCTGGTTAACTTTGTGGTGAAGACTGAAAATTAGGGTTCTTCTTCAGTGGAGGCTATGTACAGAAGAGTTATGGTGATTTTATAAAGTTTGGTGACACACAAACCCTAAAACCCTTCTGAAACTATTCTTGTCATATGGGCTTGGAATTAACGGCCCAATGTTAAAATTTGAACTGTCGTAACTTTCCCAAAATACTAAAAATATATTTCTCCAAGTTTATTTTTTTTTTTTTCGTAATTATGTTTATGCCATTAATTTCATTATTTGTATCTATCTCACAAAAACAAAACTTATGTCTTTTATGTAATTTTATCACAAAAAATTTTACATAATTTTATTTATATTATTAATTTTATTATTTATATCGACCTCACAAAATTCATGTTTTATGTTCACTCTTAAATATTTTCATGGTAATTTCCAATCTCAAAGTAAGATCCATCCAAAATATGATTATTCTTAATGAAAACAACATTTTTAAAATAAACACCCATAAAAGACTCATCTAAATTAAATTTTATTTCGATTAGTATTTAAGTTTTTAAATGTTTTTTTAACCAATTTTTCATATAAAACTAAATTTTATTTCAATGTTATTTAAGTTTATAAATGCCTTTTAACCAATTTTTTATATTAAAATACATATTTTAAATTTAAATATGTTCACTTAGAATTGTGGGTTCAAAGTTTTATGTTGTTATTATTATTTATTTAAATCTTTAAATTTTGTATTTTCTAAAATTGTAGTTCAGAATAAAACATTTGAAAATATTATTGATTTTATAATTTTGAGAAGAATAAGATTAGATTTATTAATGATATTTTTTTTTAAAACAATTGTGAGATTATTTAAACTTTAATTCGTATTTTTTTTAATTTTTAGTTTGCAATTCACATTTAGACAAACAAATCAAAATTTAATCCATCATACTCAATTCATATTTTCTTTAACTTTATTTTCACGATTTATATTCACATATCGCAATTAGGAAAAATAGAAATCATATTTAACCATTGAGTCGAAATTCTCACTTTTTTTAACCATGTTTCCATAATTCGAATTTGTTCACGTTCACGGTTTGCATTTAGACAAAAAATAATCAAATATATCTTGATTCAAAATACGCGTTTCTTTCAACATTTGATTCGCAATTTGCATGCTCCAATTTGCGCAATTTGTAGTTGGGAAAAACCAAACTTTGATTTGCAAATCATAATTTTCTAACCTTTTGTCAATTTTAGCAAGTGTGAATTAAAGTTGAACTAGTATTACAAAAGATAAAATTCTAAAAAAGTCATTCATAGATCTGGTTTTGTTTATCTTGAAAAATAATAATAATATTATTTTCATATATATTTTTCCGAACTATGGTTTGAAATATAAACAATTTTTAAAAATATATTTTTAATAATGGTTAAAGATAAAACAGAGTAAATAAATATGAAAACACCTGCTTTTCTAAATAAAAATGCTTATTGTTTATCTATTTAACTTTCGTGTACGGGTGTTATAAAAATTGTCACATACCTCATATTTTTAATTTTTATGATATAAAATATTTAAAAAATTATTTCATTTGATAGATGAGATTTTTTACATAATGTATTTTTTCAGTCGCATTAAGAGGTTGAGACTAGATTCTCTTGGTATTACGTTGCTTATCAAAGTAGATATATTCCAAACCAAAGAATTTATGCATTTTATCATAACATATATTTGTCACATATATGGGGTCCCAATGTTATAACCTCTAGTAACAGGTTATCGTTCTAGAACGATGAATTAATTTTGTTTTGTCAAACCATGAGTATTCAACATAACTTCTCGACGCCATTATGTCCCAAACAAGCAAGAAAGTTGATGTAACTAATTGAACCCTCGTTATTGGGGTAGATTGTCCACAACGAGTCATCCAAAGAACACAATATGGAAATCTCTCTCTGTTATGATCTATGGAGTGGAGGTTGTAGTCCTAGTATGATAGATTTATATCTTCCTTCAAAATTACCAATAATAATAAAAGAACAAACAAGAGCATTCAGAGAGATGAATGTGACTTAGCATAAGAAGAATGCTAATTTTTGAATGTGTTCAAACTTTATGTTGATAAAAGGGAAAAGTTAAGATTAGTGCAATTTTTATGACTGTGCATGTTGACTTTGAAGGATTGTGTGGAATAAATCATCATAGATTTCATTTTATCATTATTGATTTTTTAGTTAATGAGCTTATCGGAAGACGATACTAATATAAATGGTGAGGTCAACAATTGGTCAGAAGTGACTAATGTTATACTATGTTTGTTGTCGCACAACGAACCTTACTTTAAATAACACACAAAAGCTTTAAGGGTAGCCTTTGATGAGTATGCTTCATATAAACAGAATAATTATCAGAAATCCCAATGCTCATTTGTAAAAGCAAAACAGTAGCAAACTTTTCAACAACAACCCATTTAGCAACGAACTTTTCAGCAATAACCCATTTAGCAACAACCGGTTTAGCCACATAGATACACTCTTCATTAGTTTCACCCTCTAGTTTATCTTATACAATTTACTATTATTGTTCATTATTAAAAAAAATATTGATAGCACCAGACAATCCTTTGTATTATACTCTTAGATTTTTTGGTCATTTTAATAATATCATGTTTCTAATCATACTGTCATATCTACATTTATGTCTCACTCAAGTATGTCTTCGTCTTCTACTTCATGTATTAATTCATTACTGTGGATTTTGGGTTATGGTGCGGCTCCTTATATATCACCTTACATGTCATATTTTGTTCATTTATCTTTTATTTCACTCATATTTATTTTTTCCCCAATGTTATATCAATGTCGGTAAATGGTATTAGCTCTATTGTTACCCCTCATATATCATTCATTAATGTTTACTGTATTCTCAACCTTGCTTTTATTCTCGTTTAAGTCAGTCAATTATGTAAATCTGGCCATTGAATCTTATTTTCTGATTATGTTTGTATTATACATGATCAAAGTACTTGGAGGGTGAGTGAGATAACTCGTATATTGGAAGAACCTATATGTTTTAGAGGAACTCAAAGTGATTAATATTGTTGCATGTAGTTTTGATTCATATTTGTTTCGCTTGAGTCTTTTATCATCTGAATTTTATCTTTGGCATTCCCATTTTTGGATATGTATACGCGTTACGTTTAGAAATTTTAGTATATACATGTTTTTTGAATCATTTGAACACTTTTAATATCCTTAGTTGTAATGGTTGTAAACTAGTTACATTTTATGCTTTGCCGTTTAATAAAATTATCTTATATTTTTTTATTCCTCTTAATATTATCCAAATTGAGGTCCACTCGTGTTTCTATAAAACAGTGGTTCAACTTATGATGTATATTTTATTTGTGATTATACTCGGTATACGTGGGTTTATCTTATGAAAATAAATTGTGATTTTCTTGGAATCTATAAAAACTTTAAAAACTTGTTAATAATTAGTATTTTATTGTGATATAGGGTTTAGGTGTGACTTACGGGGTAATGTACCTCTAATATTATAATCAGTTACTTGCATATGATGGTACCATACACTAGCCAACATAATGGTCTTATACTCGTTCTTTAATTTTATTTATTGAAGTTCCTAATTTTTATGGGGGTATACAATTTTGACTATTTTACATGTAGTTTGTCAAATTCATACATGATACAACACACAACTCATGGAAGTCTAATTTTTATAAGTTACATGGACAACCTCTATGTTATTTTTCTGTAAGAGTTTTTGTATGTACGTGTTTTGTTCTCCGTCCTCATGTTGAATGATGTCTCATTACATAATCATATGCATTTCTATGGGTTATGGTGTTGGACATAAAGTATATAATTGCTTTGATCCCATGAGTTATAGACTATATGTATCCCGAGATGTCACAACTATTCAACATATCTCTTTTATTATATTCTGGAGAAATCACATAAAGTTACGAAGATAAAACTTCAGGCTTTTGATCTATTTGGTTTTAACATCGATACATCAATTGTTCATGATACATCTATATTGTCTGATGTCATTTATGCTCCACAAATACATGATTCTATTTTTTTAATCTGGTGAACTATATATTATTCATTTTTCATTAGATATAAATTTGACAAGTAAGTCAACTAAACTGCCATATTTTGCTTATTCTTTGTACTTGTACTTTTTTCTTATTTCATACTAAATATTCATGATTTATATGAACTTCAATCATATCAATAAGTTTTTTTATGATCCTCGTTGCCAAAATGTTATAACTGGAGACTTTATTGCTCTTTATTAGACTCATACATGGGATATGATTAAACTTTCACTTAGTAAGCATATAATTGATTATCTTTGAGATTTTTTAAAATCAAAATAAATTTTGGTGGGTTTATTGAGAGGTATAAAGCTCGATTTGTAAAAAAAGGATACTCATGTAAGTATCGTATGTTATGGATCACAGTGATATTTTTGCCTCAATGGTAAAAATGATGACAATTTGTACCCTTATTATTCTGCATCCGTTCAACAGTAGAAAATATTTCATCATAATATCAAAAAATCATTTATAAATTGTGATATTTATGAGTATACGTACATGACTCATCCCTTGGGTATTTCTCATCATCCAGGATAAGTTTTTCATATTAGAAAAACTCTATATAATCTCAAACACACTTCTTGTGCTTAGTTTGATAAATTATATATAGTTATTATTTCAATTGGTTTTCTTGTAAGTAATCATGATTCAATTTTATTTATTAGATGTACGAGTGCAAGAAAATTTATTTTATCTTTATATGAAGATGATATGATTATTATATATGATGATTTTTAATAGTATTAAGGTACCGTATTGTGATTTAGCTTTAGGATATCCATGAATGACTTGGGTTTGGCACGTTATATTTTGGGTATTGAGATGCGTTAATCTTAGAAATGATATAATATTTCTCAGACAATATATATAGTCTATTTCTCTATATGTATGGTAATAGGATGACAAACATCATTTTTAAAATTAATGCTCGGTATTCTCATATTAATGATGTCTTTTTATCAGACCGTGACTTTGTATCATACTCTTGCGGGAATCTAGGTTTGTCTCGTAGTTACTCGACTAGATATACATCATGTTAGTCGTGTGGCCAGTTAGTTGGTCATTGCTCTTATCTACGTTCATTGGAAAAATGTTCTTTATCGTACTTAATTCTAAGGCCATTTTTATATGTATTCACTCGAACTGTGTGCCTACAATGATGTTGATCGGGATAACGATCCTCGTGATCATAAATCAACCATTATTTTATGTATTTGTATTGGAAATTCATTACTCTCATGTAAAATTAAGAAATATAATGTTGTTTTAATATTATACAGATGTTGGGTATCGTGCTATGACATTTACTACATCTGAAATTGTTTGGTTATGGTGGCTTATTGTAGGTTGTTGATATATTTACAAAATCTTAGTCTGCATATCAGTTTTGTTTTGTGTATGATAAAATTCTCGATAGAAAATAACGCACGATAAGGTTTCTCTCATTTTATCTGGAAAATCCCGCTCAAGCGTCAAAATATATCTTCACCAAGTCTTTACTAATAACGAAGAAATGTGTGTGTTATGAAAAATACAACATATAATCATTAAGTACTTAGATGAGTTATATATGGGAAAATAAAATAAAGAAACTTATTGGTAAAAGTCATATCATGACAATGGTCGCCTTCTGGCTAGGCATGCCCGTCTCCCACGCACTATTAAGGAATATAAAACTTATCTTCTTATTTATATTAAAATTTGAATATCTTGCAATTACCCTGTATTAGTTGGAGATTAACATCTAGTAGTATAGATTGCATTTCGAAAAAATTATACTAATAATAACCAAAAAGTTTTCCATAAGATAATATGTGGTTTGCAATCACGATCAAGACTATTAATATATTCCATTCATTTGGCATCAAATGACTTGTAGACAGTTTAAACAATCAGAATAAGTACGGAAGAGAATGTGCACTCATGCATCGAATATACATGTGAATAAAATTGTTTACTTGCTATAATATTACACAAATGTTTCTCTCTCAATGTGAAGCTTAATCCTCAGATATGTATGGATATTACAGTGCACACGAAGTGGATGTTTATCATCATTATTATACAACTCGTGAATTAGTTTTGATGAGTTCGGAATATCCAGTCACAGCTCACTGTGTTATATGGACAAGGGAAATTCGGACATAAACTTGCCACTTAACTATCTGGACAGGACAAAAGTAAAGAAACACCTAAACACCTTTTGACTAAGTTATGCGCTAATTAGCTTAATAATAAATGAGTCCTTAAAAGAAAAAAAAAATAAGAAGTGGATAAATAGTACAAAGTAAAAAAAATACTAGTATTTGTAAAGGAAAATATATCTTATCTTGGTCGTACAATTGTCGATAATTTAGTGAATTACAAAATAAGCATAACGATACAAGTAAAGAAACTCAAGGGTCATTGTTCTGCATGTGACATGTGCCAGACATTTTATGGCTAGTCATTAATTATAACATAAATCATTTTCCTTTATGTTTCTTACCATTCATTTACAAAACTTTACTTTACATTAAGGTCACGGTTTATTAACAAATTTCATTAAATGGCTCAGATATGACAAAAAATACTAGTATGATCCTTTTACGTTTCTAATTTTTTATTACTAATAGTAATGTTTTTGTTTTCACTTTAAAGTACTATGGGTATATCCACTTAGATAAAATTACCAACAACATTTCGCTTAAAAAAACATGACAACTACTCTTACAACATACCACTTACTTTTGTACTATTTTCATTTAAAAATGAGCTTTTTCCTCAATTGAGTTTTAGGAAGTAAATAGTTTTTTAAAAGATATGAAAGTTTGGCTCGATATATCTGGACCCGGGATATGGTAAAATCAATAAGGCGTGAATCACTTAAAAAATAATAAAGGTGGTCGCTTAGGTTATAAATTTAAAAACATAAAAGATCGATTTCTCATTTGCATTTCACTATGTGCCTCGATATTCATTTTATTCAAATCAAAATTCAAAGAGTGGCTATTCGGCCAAACCTCCAAACTATATTTTTTACACTTGATGAATGAGGTATATGAATAAAAAAACTATTCGAATTTACATTGACGATTAGCCATAGTTTTGTATTCTTTCTTCATTTAGTTTATAATAATTAAAGAGATTATCGATAAAAGTCAAATATTTATTTTAGTTGAACTCTAATCCATAAAATGGAATTTTAATTAATATTTATTAAGATTACTTATTAAGTGTGAGTGTCAATTAGAAAAACTATAATCAATCTATGATCTTATTAGTATTAAATATATAATTTATATATTTCTCATATAATTCAAAAGTAAAAATTCATGACAACCTGACCCTATAAATAAGAACTACAATATAGGAGTTCATGATCGCACTTTGATCATATTAGGGTCATCTATTTCACTAATTATTTTTTTATCTTTATCTTTTTCATAAAAATCTTAATTTTTTAAGATTTTATCATTAAAATTTGTATATTTATGTTAAATAAATTTATACATTTTCAATATATATTACTTAAAAAACAAAATATAGCGTATTTTTTATTACGCTTTTTATAGATGTAAATAATATTTAGTCGGGTTTACTATATTATTATTTGTGTTTTCTTAAAAACTTAAAACACTATAAAAAGTTATATTTTATACAAGTATATCACATACGATCTTATATCCTAATTTAATGTCACACTACATAATCTTTTTTACGTATAATGTGAAATTTTACTTTTTAAAAAAACAAATAAATTGTGAATCATTATTTAAAAATTATAAATTTTGTTTATATAATATTTTAAGTAAATAAATTTGTGATTCTTTTTGTCGAGTCACATTAAACTAAAATAATATTATCGGTTTGTGATCCAGTATAATACTTATTCAATTAACCATTTTTTTAAATTTCATCAATTAAATTGTAGTTTAATTTCAAGGACCACGTTATATCTTAACAAAATGCAATACTTCAATTTCCTTTGAACTCGATAGAAATGATATTTTTCTTTGTAAAGACTTATTTTTTTAATGTTCGAGTAAAAATTATTTTCCACCATAATTATACTACTACATTGCACATAAATTTATTTTTTGTATAATGCTATGTATATTTAGGCTATTCCCACCATAATCTAAATTAGAAAGTTGATTTAAAAAAATTAATAAATTAGTTTATTTATAAACGATTATCTTCAATTCTTTTGTCGTCTCTAATTTTAAAATTTTGAATTTTTTAAATAACATGAAAATCAATAGAAGTTAATAGGTTCACAAAATAAAATTTTATAAAATAAAATAATTTGAAAGATTTTAACCAAATATTATATATATATATATATATATATATATATATATATTTTATCAGATGAAAAAATTATAAACAATCTAATAATTAGTCGATTAGTTTTTGTTCGTTTACAAATAAATATTGTAGGTTTTGTTATAGATAATTTGATACTCAAATATATTAATAAATTATATTTATAATTTCAACGATTTGAACTTTTTTTTGTACTAATGTCTTGGTTTAGTTAATAATAAAAATAATTTCGGTATTGAAGTATATTAATTTAAACGTTACATTTATATTTTTTATTTATATTTAAATATTTTAAACAATCATTATTTATTATTGTTTTTTATATCATAGTAGTGTCGTTTTTTTATTTTTGTTTTCTCGCGTTACAGCTAAAATTTAAAATACACAACTATCACAAAACTAATTGCAAATTACTATTCAATCCCGAACTAGATTATTTTATAAATCCTTAACTCATATATCGTGATTCTTCATCATTCATACCTCATCTAACACGTGAAAAAATATTTTATGAAGTGTGAGAATATATAATATATTATCGCATATGTCAATGCAATTTTTTAATAAATTATCATATAATATGTGCCAAAATAGACTTGAATTTTTGTGGAAAAATATATACGGTTATCTTTCCCACCCTTTGGTTATTTATGTTTAGGTGGTTTTGTTATTTTAGACAAATTTCTGTTATTTAGTTATCAATAATTATTACATTTAGGGATGATGCGATGTTTTTTATATGTTATATAAGTTGGTTTAAGTAGATGGCATGCCTACTTGTTGATTACGGTCATATATTTTCAACTTATAAATATTAAATTAAGTTTAAACTCGCCAAATAAATGTAGTGTGTATGTCAATAATTAAGTTATATCATTATTCCTAGCCAATAAACGTCAAACATAATAAAATTGCATAAATTCATTTATAAACATGAGAGGTATTGTATGTATAAGAAAAAAAAACTAGTGCATATTGTGCGACGAAAAACTGCCCATTTTAATTGAGGGTGTATTTTATCATTCGAGTAAGGTTTTGTAACGTATATAATATTTGGTAAAAACGTTGATTTATTTAAAAAAAATTGTATCCATATGTAATATATATATATATATTATATAATACGAAGAATAACAACTTTGTAAAATGGTATAAGATGTATGAGGGATTGAATGTCATAATGCAAATGATTGTTCATATGAAATAAATATTAAGTTTTTGCGTAAATTTTACTATTCGATAAATAGCATTTTACAACCCATCATTAAATTCGTTGCAAAATTGAGTACCATAACAACAGATTTATAACAAATTTGTAACGATAATATTTTTTACTTATAAGAGCCATTTCAAATCGAAAATTACAATGAATTTGTAATGGACTAAACATATCGTTACTGATGAGTCCGGATAACTTCACCACTGCTTCCTAAGATTTTCGGACAAGGGAAATTCGGACATAAACTGCCAACTGAACTATTCGGACAGGACAAAAGTATAAAATAAACTAAACACCTTTTGACTAAGCTAGGTGTTAATTAGCTTATTAAGTAAATGTGTCCTTAAACTTGACCCGGTTCCATAATTTGGCCCGAAAGCCCATGGGTCCATAATTAAGGGTATAAATACCCCAACTACTTTCATTAATGAGGGTAATAAACATTTAATACAACCAGGCAGCTTAAATCTCTCACTACAAAACACCCAAACATTTAATACTCTAAAAAGATTCCAAAATACTTGACCACAGTGGGAGAAGAAGGTGCTTGAATCTAGCATTCAAACCAGCAAGAAAAACCAGTTCGGATGAATCCGGACGAGCAAGCGATTCCACCACCTTTGGTGGAGGTGGTGGGGGAAAACAATGAATACACGACCGAAGAGCGAGACAAGTTGAAAGCTGAAATAGATGCGTTAAGAGCCACTAGAAATGGAGAGATGAGTTTAAAGAAAAAGTCGAAAGTGTCAACCATTCACCATACTGACAACCCAAGGGAGAACGACCCATCAGCAAAGACTCATGTGAGCACGAAAAAGACCCATTTCAGTTCCAAGAAGTCTCACCGGTCCAAGCCGGTGGAGAACTCAGAATCTGAGTCCTCCAGTAGCTCCTCGAACGAGGATGAGCTTGAGGAGTCTTTGTCATCAAGAAGTGATGAGGGGAGGTCCAAGAAGAAACAAAAGTTAGTTAAAAAATATTCAAGAAAAAGAGATAGGCATGGGAGACTAAAGAGGCATCTGGGAAAAGGGTCGTCTCACAGCCACAACCATAGTCGTAGGCATGTGGATCAGTTGTTGATGGATCCTTTTGCTTTCGATGATGAGCCAGGTATTTTTGCAACACCTAATGAAGATACAGTTTTTAGTCGTAGTCGGAATTGGAGGCAATCACCATTGTCAGCCAAGATACTGTCTGGAAACTTTCCTAAAAGGTTTGACTGTACTAAAATGGAGAAATATGATGAGAGCAAAGATCCGGATAACCATATGGAACAATTTAAAAAAATTATGATGAATTTTGATGATGATGACAAACTTATTTGTAGAGCATTCTCCCAATCTTTTACGAGAAGTGCTTTGAAATGGTACAACAGCTTACCACAAGTTTATATCAAAAACTTTGATATGTTTTTGGTGGCCTTTCGAAGGCAGTTTGTGGGGAGTAAGGAGATGAATGATAATGTAGATACTATTATCCATTGTGATCAAGAGCCAAATGAGTCACTAAAAGACTATATAGTCTGGTTCATAAATACCAAAAATGGGTTAGCTGATTGCTTTGAGCAAGTAGCAATAGCTTATTTAAGACAAGGGTTAAACCCTGGGAATCTAGTTGATTCACTCACAACGAAGAAGGCCATGACTTGAGGTGGTTTTCTAAATCAGGTGGAAAAACAAATCAACGTAGATGAAACAAAGAAGACTATGGTACACAGACAAGTGAGGTCTGCCCCAGCTGCTCCAAACCAGAATCAGTCTGGATACAAGGCCAAAGAAACGGAAAAAGGGCCCAATAGGGCCAAATAGACTCAATCCCACCCAAATCCAGCTCAAAGCCAGTAGTCTAGAAATAAACGAGGACCTTGGGCCCAACCGGAGTGATTTGCTGAATTAAAGGAGAATATGACAACCATTTATGACAAAACTAAAGATGAGGTGCATTTTAAGAAGTCATCGGCGCTTCAATCTCTTAAGGAAAGTCGTAATACTTATTTTTGTCAATATCATCATGATATTGGCCACAACATCGAAGACTGTATCGCTTTGAAACAAGAGGTACATAATCTCATTGAAAGGGGGAAGCTGAGAGATTATGTCAAGAGAAGAAGTGGAAAAAGGCCAGACAATGCTCACCGGATTGGCCCAACGAACAATGCGGGGACATCTACTCCAAAAGGGGTTATGGTAATCCATGAAATATTTGATGTTGACTCAGAGTATTTGGATCTTGATCCAACCCGAAATAAAGTGGGGGTCATAATAGAACAAACTTAGACAGTGTCTGGACTCATAAGCTTTTTTGAGTCACTTACTATATTTGGGGGGGACACTATGACTGCGCCGACTCCTTCTTCAAAGATGAGGCATGTTCACACTCTAGCTACTCAGTTAGAGGGAGGCATGTCTTCTTATAAATCCCAAATTCTTTTTCCTTTCATTGTGTTTAATAAGGATGATTTAAGAAATATAGTTGGGCCTCATGAGGATGTTATCGTGATATGAGCCTCAATTGGGGGCAATGACATCAGGCGAATTCTGATTGACACTGGCAGCTCAGCCAATATTCTCTTTTTAAGTTCTTATAAGCAGATGAAGAATCTGACAGTGATTCAGCGTTCGAACAGATTCATTGTGGGCTTCCCAAGGAGCTCTGCGGATGTAATCGGAGAATTTGAGGATGAGGTATTGTTGGGCAAAGGCATTTTCAAGAAGATAGTTAGGGTACTATTTGTTGTGGTAGATTGCCCCACATGTTACAATGCGATCTTTGGAAGGTCCTGGCTCTCTAGGATGCATGTTGTGGTTTCGACAGTCCATCAGTGTTTAAAGTACACATTTCAAGGACAAGTGGGAGTTGTCTGGAGTAGCCAAAAAATAGCAAGAGAATGTTATGCAACTGCACTTGCTCCTAGAACTCTGGGGGCAGTTCGGATTAATGAAGATTAACAGTTGTTGGAGCCTTCTAGGGGTGAGGGTGAAATTGATGACCCCATAGAGACCTCTGGTGTTTTAATATCGATTGAAGAAGTTAAAACCCACTATCTGGCTGAAGGAAGGAGTGTTAAAGTTGGTTCCAAGATGGCACCAGAATTAAAGAAAAAATTGTTGTCCTTTTTGGCAGGTCACCAACATGTTTTTGCTTGGTGCAATGCTGATGTGATCGGAGTACCATCAAGTGTTATATCACACAACCTGTCTATCCGGAGAGATGTTGCACCTGTTGTGCAAACAAGGAGAGCTTTTGCTAAGGAGAAAGATGATGTAATAGTCCAAGAAGTTGACCAGCTTACCAAGATGGGGCATATAAAGAAGTCTCAGTATCCTTTATGGACAGCCAACCCAATGTTAGTCAAGAAAAAGAATGAGAAAATGCGTATGTGTATTGACTTCATTGACCTTAACAGAGCTTGCCCAAAGGATCTCTATCCAGTCTCCCGGATAAATCAGTTGGTGGACTCCACATCTGGAAACAAGCTATTATCGTCCATGGATGCCTTCTCCGGTTATAACCAGATACAGGTGGATCTGAAGGACCAAGTACACAATACATTTGTTACAGATAAGGGTCTCCATTGTTACAAGGTGATGCCTTTTGGGTTAAAATTTTTTGGGGCTACTTATCAAAGATTGATTAACAAAGCATTTCCTGATCAGATTGGAAGAAATATTGAAGTATATATTGATGATACGATGGTTAAAAGTTTAGAAGAAGAGTTGCACCTAACTGATCTTCAAGAAACTTTTGCCAACTTGACAAAGGTTAATTTAAAATTGAATACAGGAAAGTGTGTGTTTGGAGTGCAGCCCGGAAAATTTTTGGGTTATGTAATAAGTGAAAAAAGGATACAACCTGATCCAGACCAGCTCGATGCCCTATTAAAAATGGACCCTCCTCGAAATGTTAAAGAAGTACAAAGGTTGACAGGAAGATTGGCTGCATTAAATCGTGTTATTTCAAGGTCTTCGGACAAATGTGCCAAGTTTTTTTAGACCTTGAAAGGTGCTAAAGACTTCAAATGGTCTCCATAGTGCGACTAGGCGTTTGATGAAATAAAGAAGCATTTGTCTTCTCCCATAACCCTTTTAAGCCTGTTGACGGATAAACACTATATGTATACTTGGCTGTGTCAGAATGTGCTATAAGTGCAGTGCTGGTAAGAGAGATGGATAATTATCCTCGTCTGGTGTACTATATCAGTAAGAGTCTGATGGATGCTGAAAAGAGGTACCTAAAGCTTGAAAAGCTGGCGCTAGCCCTGGTGATTGCTGCCAGAAATTGAGGCCATATTTTCAGTCTCATTCCATCATCGTCCGGACATTTTTTCCTTTGAAGAATGTTCTTCAAAAATCGGACATATCAAACAGGATGACCAAATGGTAAGTGGAATTGGATGATTATGATATTGATTTTTTCCCACGAACTGCAATCAAAGCTCAATATGTTGCTGATTTCTTGGTAGAGTTTCATTCGAACAGAAGTACTAAACAAGATACAGAAGAGAAAAACTAAAAACAAATTGGGTTGTCCAAACAGATGGTGGATCAAGCACAATGGGTTGTGGGGCTGGGATTTGTTTAACCTCTCTGTATGGTGATAAGTTATACCAGGTTATATGCTTTGCTTTTAGGGCTTCTAACAATGAGTCTGAATATGAGGCAACTATAACTGGTCTAAAGTTAGTTTTTTGTATGTGGCTAAAAGAGTTAGATTAATGAGTGATTCTCAGCTTCTTATCCATCATGCTCAAGGTCAATCTGAGGCCAAGAAGGAGCAGTTGATCAAATACTTATTTATTCTTAAAGAAGTGGCAGCCACCTTAAAAAATGTTAGCTATAAGCATACTCCTAGATTGGAAAACACGCTGGCAGACTCCTTAGTAACCATAGCATACTCTGAGTCCTACCCATGGATTCATGTACAAGAATGCCCATCCATACAACCAAATCAGAGCAAGGAAGATGAGGAGAGCTTAAGTGTACAAGTGGTTCAACCCAAAGATTGGAGATTTCCCCTTCTTCAATACATCTCTGATGGAATTTTGCCTCCGGAGAAGGCTATGGCAAGGAAAATGAAAGACAAGGCTCGTGGTTTCTTGATCATAAGAGAGGTTCTTAATAAGAAGTCGTTCAGCAGACCTCTCCTACGCTGTTTGAGGGCTGAAGAGTCCCAAATTGTCTTATCCGAACTACATGATGGAGAGGGATCAACACATTGTGGCTATAGAGCTCTAACGCGGAGGGTTTTGTTGGTCGGATACTATTGGCCATCCATAATGGCAGATGTTAAGGAATTGGTGAAGAAATGTGACCTATGCCAAAGATAAGGTAACGAAATTCATATCCCAGTTGTTCCTATGGAGTCAATTTCTGAGCCAGTACATTTTGCTCGTTGGGGACTGGATTTAGTTGGGCCTCTACCAATAGCATCCAAAGGGTGCAGGACTATTATTGTAGCCATTGATTATTTCTTAAAGTGGATAGAAGCAGCCCCCTGACAGGAACTACTTCGAAAGCTGTTGTAAAATTTATCTTGTCTAACATTTGTTGCAGATTTGGAGTTTCACAAAAGATAACCACAAATAATGGGCCACAATTTGATAACAAGGATATGGAGAGTTTTTGTGCCTCTAGGGGCATTCAACATTTCTTCTCTTCTCATTTCCATCCACAAGCAAATGGCCAAGTTAAAGTGGCAAACAGGACCATTCTATCCGGTCTGAAAAAGAATTTAGAAGGGGTTGCAGGGAAGTGGTCAAGCTATTTGCAAGAAGTATTATGGGCGTACCGGACTACTCCTAGAGCTGCTACTCAAACGTCTTCTTTTGCCTTGGTATATGGTATGGATGCAATTACCTTTATAGAAGTAACTCTACCATCATACAGAGTTCACAACTAGGGATGACAATGGGCCGTCCGCGGGCCGGGTTCGGGCCGGGCCGCATGAGCCCGCTTTTTTGACACTTGAGCCCGAACCCGGCCCGACTTGCTTTCGGGTTCATATTTTAAAACCCGATCCCCTACGTTAATGTCCGTCGGTCAACCCGGCCCGACCCGGACATTAATTTTAATTTTTTTAAAATATTTTTTAATTTGTTTTAAATATATTAATTTATTTTTAAAATATTTTTTATTATATATAAAAATATTATTTTTTTATATTTTTTATGATTTTCGGGCTGGAACGGGCATGACAAATTTGAAACTCGAACCCGGCCCTGCCCGGTTGCGGGTTACAATTTCTGAACACGAACCCGACCAGACCGGATCGGATCGGGCCGGACAACACCCGCATTGCCACCCTTATTCCCAACTATTCAGAACAAGTCCATGAATTGGCAATTAGAAGTCAGTTGGACTTAATAGAAGAAAGAAGAGTTAAAGCTCATCTTAGAACCACCCATTACCAAGGCTTGATGAGAAGCAAATTTGTTTCCAAAATCAAAAGAAGGGATTTTCAGTCAGGAGATAAAGTATTAAGAAAGATTTTCTTGCATACTAAGGAAAAACAGTTCGACAAACTAGCTCTGAACTGGGAAGGCCCTTATGAGGTCTCCGAAAAGCTTAAGCCTGGGACATATAGGCTTCAAGACAAAGATGGAAGAATCCTAAAGCACCCGTGGAATATTGAACACCTCCGGTTATATCTGGAATGAAAGTTGTATAAATATTTACTTGTTTAAAGTCCATGTAAATATTAGGGGCATACTCTTTCCTACCCTGGTGGCGCGGGGAGGTTTTAATGAGGTGTCTGGTTTTTTCAATGAAATATGATGCCTTCTTAAAATATTCGGTGTGATTTAATTACAATTCCTTTCAAGTCTTTAATTTAATACTGAATATCTTTGACAAATCGGATTAATCTAGTTGAATGATAACCATTAAATACATGTCATCAGAGATTTTAAACACTCTCACCTTAAATATTTGTAAAGTAAAGAAGGGCTCTTTAAAATTAGCCATTAAAATTGAAAGCAAGTATGGAACAAAGCAAAAATTGGGTAAGATAATCTTGTCCGGGTAAGAACCGGATAATGATATTAAAACATAAAATATGCCTTGGCCATCCAAGGACTTAAACTTTTGTGAAAGGCTTAACCTGACTCAAACCGGATACAATTACAAAAATGTTTTGGCCATCAAAGGACTTTAATAGTTAACAAAATAAAGAAAGCAAAAAAGATAGTTAAAAACCTCAGAGGTTATTCCCTTCGGATGTTCCAACGTCACCTCCTTTCTTAGGGCCTTTGAGTTCAGCGCTTGAACTCTCCCCGTTCTTTCTTCTTCATCGATGGTAGAATTGATTCAACTAGAGTAGTTCTTTTTATCACCGTCAGCCATCGTATGGAATGGAATGTCTTCATACTCCACATATCGTCATAAGGTACCAAGCATCCTCTTCGGAAACGTTTCGCAGAAAAGCAGTACCATGTCAGACTTCACTTCGGCATACATTTTTTCCAAAGAATCTATCACCTCGTTGGTATATTTATCGATGTTGAATTGAATTCTTTGTTCGTGCTCTTTCACCAAGTATTTTTTTCTCATTGGTTTATTTAGACACAACCTCTTCAAGAGAAGTCTTTTTGCCCGGCAAGGTTTGAATAATACCATCTTTAGTCTTCACATCTTCCTTTAAGATAGAAAGATATTTCTCCAAACTGGAGTAGTTAGTTTGGAGCCAGTGTTAGCTTTCTCCGAAGTGGCCAGCTTGGTTGACGAATCTTCCTTGTCCTTCTTCAACTCTTCAAGCTCCTTCTTCAGTGCCTCAATACTCTGGTTAGCGTTGAGGAGGTTAGTTAACAGAGTCTCATTGTCTGTGTTAAGGGTGTTGATAAGGGTGGACTGATTTTTTACCTGCCTCTCTAAATTGAGCACTGGTTGGATATGACCTAAAAGAGAATGAGCCACCATGTCCCGGTCTTCAGAAATGGAAAAAGACTTACCATTGTAGGTTACCATGTTGGAAGAACCTGAAGGACGAAAAGGACCAACGAAGTCATCTTTCTCCGAATCGGTGAAGTAGAGACCAATGTCTTGAATGGCTCTGATGTCAAGCCCCCTTCTGGTTCCCTCTGCCCGTTGCAAGTTTGTTGGAATTTTCTTTGCCAAGGTACGGTCAGCAGGAGCTGGTGGAGGAAGAAGCTCTGAAGGGAGAATAGTTATTTCTCCCCCTAAGGTGACATTCTTCTTCTTGGCAGCCCTTTCATCGCTACTGGCTCCCAGTTTCCGATCCTTCTTCGGAGGTTTTGGTGGGTTTGTTTTTTCTCCTGTCTCCTTGACAGTTTCATCTTCCACTACTTGGAGCAATGAGGCATCGATTCCTCCTTGGTTCCCCCTCCTTGGTTCTCTGGACCGGTCTCTTCTGCAACAACCCGAACAGCCTCTGCTGCAGCCTTCTTCTTCTTTCCCTTCATCTTGCTAGGAGATTTGGCTCTAAAGGGTAAGAGCAGTTTACAGTCTTTTTCCTCTATTTGTTTGAGGATGACAATCGGGGGAGGTGGTGTGGTCAATTCTTTCCATATGAGATCTCTCTGGCCTGTGGTATTCCACAAGTGAGATCTCACCAAATTGCCAAAAGTAAAACAGTTGTGGAAAGCGTTCCCCCAACATTCTACGGCCCATACATTTAACTTGGCACATGTGGTCTGCCCCTCCTCCAAGTATCTGGTGCACTCCTTCGGTAATACTGAAAATAAAGTAATGAATGATTCAGAAGTGGAATAATTGTAAAGTGAAAAGGAAAAAATAAAAAACAAGATTGAAGAGCTTACTTGTACTCTTCCACCTACTAGTGAGCACGTTAGGGTTAGTCTTGGCTTTAATCTTTCTCCCATTCTCCCATGACCCACCGATGAATAAAAACTGAGTTTTCCAATTCTTCTCTGACTCCAACAAATCATCTACCACTTTGAAATTGTTGTCCATGTTGTGGAGATAGAATGTGTTGTGATGATTTTTGCACATGCTTGCCACAACGGCAAACTGCTCTATAGGAAGAGGGATTTCGGACAGCCTCGATGCCATTATGCAGGCAAGGAGGGAGTACCAAGCGTTTGGACTTAATTAGCTTGGGCAAAGCTTAATCAAACGAAAATACCTAACGATCTTTAGGTCTAAGGGAAATCTGAGGCCCCAGTTGAACAACTTGGTGTAGATGACCACTTTATTAAGTTTGCAGTCCATCGAAGTCTCCGGAGTGACATGAATCCTCACCTTTACTGACTCTGGGATCCCTACTTTGTCCGGATCCGGCCCAGCTCGACAATATGAGTATAAACATAGTTTATGTTCTGCATGACCAACAAATACTTCACGTTGAACTTTTGGAAGCAAGATCCTACCTTGCCTTCCAAGCACTCCGGAAGATCCAGATGAGCCACTCCAACCTTCACTTTGCCTTTCCATTTCCTGTCAGAGGCAGCATCCCCAGTTTTCCCTGAGGCTTCAGTTTCGAAGGGGGCCTCTTCGATACTATCTTCCATCACTTCTTCCATCATTGTGGAAGGTTTATCGGTTGTTGTGGATGGAAGAGTGTCAGCTTCTGGCTCAAGGGTCTGTCCAGATGGTTGAGCACCAGTTTTTTCTAGAGGTTTGGTGCCCGGTTGGGGCTTAGTTCTGGAGGATTTTGTTTAAGAATCTAATTTGGATGCCTCTGTTTCCGAGGGCTTATTTTGAGGGACTCTTATAGAAATCTCTGATCCGGAGGGTTTGTCTTTGGATACAGACTTAGAGGCCTTCGGTTTGGAGGACTTTGATTGTGAGGCAGTTGGGCTTTCACCAAGCGAGTTGTCCGACGTGGAGACTGGGAGATCAGCAGCAATGCGCCTCTCTCGTTCAACTTTCTTTGCCTTCTCTAATTTGGACAGATTCAACTAGCCGCCTTTTACAAGAGCGTTTCTAGTCGTGAGCATAAAACTACCCAAGAACGATTTTGAAAGAAAGGTTGAAAAACTCTGTGAACGATTTGCTGAGAGATGAAGATAATGAAACAGTAAAAAGTGTTTTATATATTAGTAGAAAAAATTAACTGATACCTAGGAGAAGACGAAGAGATTCGTGCAATGATTAAAGACGGCACTGACGTAAGAAAAATTAAATGCGTATATTACTTTTTAGATTTAGTTGGAGCGCCGATCTAGGTAAAAATGGCTGGTAGGTCGAATCAGATTGTGACATGTATCCCACGGTCCAAATAAAAGCTCTTAGTATTTTGGGAAGAAATCAATCCGGACGAACCTCAAGCCAGATACACAAGCAGGTCAGAAAACGTCGTTACTGACTAAGTAAATGTTTTAGTTCTACCAAAGATTTTTCGACAAGGCTAGGGCTGTAAACGGTTCTCCAGAACCGAGAACCAGACCGGGATCGAATCGATAAGGACCGGACCGAGAACCGGACCGAACCTTCGGTTCGCGGTTCCATTCTAAAAACCGAAAACCGATAATGAACCGAAACAAAAAACCGGTTAGGAACCGAACTGATAAAACCGATAAATCGATGGGAATGATATGGAACTGAACCGATAAAACCAATAAACCGATAGGACCGATATGGGACCGAACCGATAAAACCAATAAACCAATAGAACTGATACGGAATCGAACCGATAGAACCGATAAGCCGGTATAACCGATAGGAAATCAGACCAATAAAACCGTTAGAACCGATTATTATTTATTATTATTTGTTCTTTTATAAATTATAGTACCAAAATTAATAGTTAATTACCAATTTTTTAACAAAAATCAAAGATTAACTTATAAACTTTAGTTTTTATATCATTTACTTAAATAAAAAATAATTAAAAATAAAATTTTAATTGGATTTATTTTTTTAAGTGGACCGAACCAAAAGGGACCGAAACGGGACCAGACCGAACTCGGACCAGGCCGAACCGGAACCGAACCGGAACCAAACCAAATCGGAACGGACCGGACCGAACTGAACCGAAAGCTTAGCGGTTCGGTCTGGTTCCAAAAATTGGAACCGAAAGCTTAACGGTTCGGTCTGGTCCGGACCGATAAGCTTAGTGGTCCGGTCCAGATCGATAAGCTTAGTGGTCTGGTTCGGTTCCTTCAAAACCTGGACCGATAACAACCCTAGACAAGGCCTGGCAACTGATGAGTCCGGATAACTTCACCACTACGTACTGAGATTTCTGGACAAGGGCAATTCGGACATAAACTACCCACTAAACTATCCGGACAGGACAAAAATATAAAATAAACTAAACACCTTTTGACTAAGCTAGGTGATAATCAGCTTATTAAGTAAATGAGTCTTTAAACTTTACCTGGTTCCATAATTTGATCCAAAATCCCATGGATCCATAAATAAGGTATAAATACCCCAACTACTTTCATTAATGAAGGTAATGAACATTTAATACAACCAGGGAGTTCAAATCTCTCACTACAAAACACATAAACATTTAATACTTTAAAAACTTCTTTTTTTAGTCTTAGCGTGTTTTTTTATTTCTTCATTTCCAACCTATATATTTATTTATCTTCCTAATCGATTTTGTTTTTGTTGCGATATATATGTATATACTCTCAGTATCGTTTAATATTATTTGTTGTGTCTTGGTTCTTTGATTTTCTACTGATTAAAAATCTTGTTGATCGACTTGCTGTGTTTTATGTATTTTTTTTCGCAGGGAACCCGCAGCCGCTACTCAAAGTGCAATGAGTGCGCACAGGGTAAACCCTCAGGCTGACGCGATAGCCTGCAGACCAACGCCAGAAGGTAAACCACACAAGGTGACAGGCTTAGCCGAGAAAGCGTATGTAGAGGGACTCGAACTTATGACCTTTGGTCACAAGCATACCATACTCAACCAACTCGGCTACCCCCTGTATTTGCATATATTTAGGGTTGATGAAATTATGGTTTTTCTTATTTCATGATTAGTGAATGTATTATTATAAATGAATTTAATTTGGGTTTGATGAAACTGTGACCTTTTTATGGTGGGTTTTCTTATTTTTTATTTTAGTTGTCTAATTTATGAATCTAATTTCATTGCATGCACACGACTGTAAAAAAATATTCAAATAAACGAAATAAGATATTGTTATAATTAGTTCTTTTAAGTTTCAATTTTTATTATTAATTATTTACGAATTTTGCTATTGGAAAATAAATATTTGTCATCTTCAGGTTGTCAACGACGGGGTTGATTTCGTTGTCTTACATTGATGCTATTATTAGCTTGGTTTATTTTTGGTTGAGGATAGACTGGTAAAATGTCTAGAGAGTATTTTGATAATTGTGTTTAGTGTGTGGAGTAGAGAGATAATTAAGCTATCTACTAGTATTAAATTACGATCACCCTCGTTAAAGAGAGTGGTTGGGGTATTTATACCTTAATTACTGACCCAAGGGCTTATTGGGTCGGGTCATGAAACCGAGCCGAATTTAAAGACCCATTAGTTATATAGTTTTAAGTTGATTAGCAACCAGCTTAGTTAAAAGTTAACACATTTGTCATATTTGGATATTTAGTGGTGTGATATGGTCTGAATTGTCCTTGTTCGGATAAGTGGATTTACTCAGGGTATAGTAACCAGAAACTCCGAACTCATCAGTAGCCTCATTTTTTAGGTTTTGCAAAAAATCTTTGGAAGGGCTAAAATTCACAAAACTAACACCAACCTGTCTGATCTGCCTATGTTGTTCGAACCGAAGAATTTATTTTCACAAGTGACCCTGTTTGAATTTTATCAGAACTGATTTCCCTTCTCAGAATTCTAAGAGTTTCTCTTGAATCGTGGGACATATGTCACTATCTAGTTCGACCTCCTAGCAGTTTTTTCTCCTAGATTGCCGCACCCTTTAATCATTGCGAAAATCCTATTCATTTTATTATTGGTAACTACTATTTTTACTGTTATATATAAACCTTTCCGCTATTTCATTGTCTTCTACACTCAAATCTTTCTAGAGAGAAAACTCAGTTCCCATTCAACTTGTTCTTGAGACATATATGTTCACAGCCAGAAACGCCTTAGTTAAAGGCGGTTGGCTGAATTTGTCTGAATTAGAGAGAGCACTTAAGTAGCGAGAGATAAACGTATTGTTGTCAGTCTTCCCGCTTCTCCAAACGAGAAAGGTAACCATCCAAATCAGAACTCCGATCAAGGGTCGTTTTCTTTATAAAAAAAACCCAGAACCAGAAAGCTTCCATTCGCAGCAGACCTTTCACCTTTCCCATCTGGTTCTTCAGTTCAAGAATCTCAAAACCTTACTCCCAAATAAAAAGTCGTTTCTAGTGTTAGGAAACCCTCACTGTTTATTGCAATGGGCTCGGACACAGAAAAATCACTAGAGAAGATAACTCCTCGCCGGATTACACGTCAAGCAAAAACCAAATCCACACCCACATCTTCAAAACCCTCCGGTTCTGAGGTAACAAAGGCTGTTCCACAAGATAAATCCTCCGGACAACAGCCTCTACCAGAGACCAGAACCTCATAAGAAATATCTGCATAACTTTATGAACAACCACCTGTACAACCACCATTGAAGAGCCAGAACGACCTGCCTCAATAACAACTGAACAACCTTCTACAGTGATGGAAGAGAACATGAAGGACAACACAGATGAAGCCCTTTTCGAGACTGAGACATTCAGTCAAACATGGGATACAATCTCAGATCAGAAAGGTAAAACCAAGGTGGGCATGACTCATCCAGACGCTCTTTCGGAGAGTTTAGAGGGCAAGGTAGGTCCTTGTTTTAAAAAGGTTAGTGTCAAGTACTTGTTGTCTTTGCAGAACATACATTATGTCTATACCCACACAACTGACTTGGGTCGGATCCGAACTGAATGGGGGATC
Source organism: Limnanthes douglasii subsp. nivea (assembly GCA_036936605.1). Taxonomy (NCBI): domain Eukaryota; kingdom Viridiplantae; phylum Streptophyta; class Magnoliopsida; order Brassicales; family Limnanthaceae; genus Limnanthes; species Limnanthes douglasii. The sequence continues at coordinate 274,721,725 of JAUPFV010000002.1, forward strand.
CTAGAGTTTGTAAAGGTGAGGATCCATGTTACTCCGGAGACCCTCATGGACTGTAAGTTAAATGAGATAGTGGTCTATGCCGAAGTACTAAATTGGGGACTTCGGTTCCTCTTAGACCCAGAGATTGTCAGATATTTTCATCTGATCAAGTTATGCCCCAGCCAGCTGAGCCCCAACGCTTGATATACTCTCCTAGCATGTATCATGGCGTCTATGTTGTCAAAAATTTCACTCCCAATAGAACAGTTTGCTGTTGTAGCAAGCTTGTGCAAGAATCACCAAATCTCATTTTATCATTACAACATGAGGAATGATTTAAAAGTGGTGGATGATCTAATGGAGTCATAAAAGCCCTGGAAGACGCAGTTCCTCTTTATTAGTGGGACTTGAGAGAATGGCAGAAAAATCAAGGCTGACACGAACCCCAGCCTCCTGACCAGTAGATGGAAAAGCACTGGTAAGTTCTTATTTCTTTCCTTTTTCATTTTTAAGTTGAAATTTTCTTATTTTGACTAATTTATATCTCTCCCCAGTTCTACCGAAGGAGTTCTTGGGCCACCTAAAGGCAGGTCAGAACACTTGTGCGAAACTAAATGCTTGGGCTTCGGAGAACTGGGGGAACACCTTTCACAATTACTTCAAGTCAGGAAATTTTGTGAGGTCTCACATATGGAACACCGCAGGCAGAAGAGACTTTTCATGGGAAGAGCTAACCACCCCTCCCCTTGTTGATGTGATCCTGAAGAGGACAGAAGCTAAAGATACCAAGTTATATCTGCCTTCCAGGGCCAAAGCCCCCAGTAAAATGAAGAACAAGAAAAGGAAGGTCACAACAGACTTAGCTCAAACAGCTATAGAAGAGATTCGTTCGGAGAATCAATGTAGTATTGATGCAGCCTTATTAAAGGCAGTGGAGGTTTAAACTTAAAGGAATCTGGAGGGTCAAAGAACCTACCAAGGCCTCCTAAGAAAAACAAGAAGCGCAAAGCCTGAAGTGATGAAAAAGCTGCCAAGAAAAAGAAGGTCACTCTGGAGGAAGAGATAATCCTTCGCCCAACATAAATTCCACCCTCAGCTCTTGCTGACCCTACCCTACAAGAGGAAATTCTAATAGATGTTCAGTTCGGACAGATTTTTGGTGGAGGCAATGAAGAAATGGAACTTGAAGCCTTTCAAAACATCAATATTTACTTTAATGATCTAGAGATAGATGATTTTACAGGTCCTTCCGTCCCTTCAGCTCCTCTAACATGGTAACTTACAATGGGAAGTCCTACTCTATATCCGAAGAACAAGATACTTTGAGTCATTCCCTCCTTGGTTACATTCGACCAGTAGTTGATCTAGAGAGGCAGGTAAAAACTCAAACTGGAACCATCAATTCTCTAATCACTGACAAGCAAACCTTATCAAGTAATCTTTGGAGTGCTCAGCAAAGCATAGAGGTGCTGAAGAAGGAAAATGAAGATTTGGCAGCCAAGTTGATCGCATCGGAGGCAACCAATATTGAGCTATAAACCAAATAATCCACCCTGGAGACATCTTCCTCACAAAACCTCACATCTTTGAAGGAGCAGTTGAACACTAAAGATGATGCTATCCAAACTTTATCTGATGGGAAGACGAGATTGTAGAGCAATGTTCAAGAGAAGATTAAAGAGAAAGAGGACATGGAATGCCAAAAGGATCAAGCTATCACTACATGTATAGATAAATATGCCAATGGGATAGTAGATTCCCTAGAGAAAATGGATGATGGGATCAAATCCGACATGGTGTTGTTGTTCCATGAGACCTTTTCTAAGAGAACTCTTGGTCCCTTATGGAAATTTGTAGAGTATGAGAACATCCCATTACATACTCTAGAAGATGGTGACAAGCGCAACTACTCCAGTGGAATAGACTCCACAACAGAAGATGAAGAAGGAAAATATGAGAGTTCAGATGGCGAACTCAAGAGTCCCAAGAAGGATTGTGGTGAAGAAAAATCTGAAGGGAATAAACCCTAAGGTTTTATTGTGTAACTTTTACTTTTGAAAAACTAAAGTCCTTGGATGGCCAAGGCATATTTTGTACTATCGGTCGGTTTGAGTCATATCAGGTTTAATTTGTTCAATTTCCCTTTTGTTTAAAACTTTGTTTTAAATCTTTCATGGCTAATTCTTAAGTAACCCCTAGAATTTCGGAATTGAGAGTATTTAATATTTATGATCACATGTATTCAATAGTTGTGACCAAGTATTAAGCACATTCGATCTACTTGAGAGTCGGGGTGTTGAATAAATAATTTATACTTGAATTGAAGTAAAATCACACTAGAATTTTGAAGAAGGCATCATGTATTATTGGAAAAAAAACTCGGACGCCTCATTGAAACCTCCCCGCTCCACCAGGGTAGGAAATAGTATGCCCCATAATATTTACATTGGTATTTAACAAGTAAATATTTACAAAAAAAAACTTTATTCTAGATATAACCTGAAATGCTCAACATTCCATGAATGTTTTAAAGCTCTTCCTGTTTTGTTTTGAAGCCTATATGTCCCTGATTTACCTTTTCACAAACCATATAAGGGCCTTCCCAGTTCATAGCCAATTTACCGAACTGCTTTTCTTCAGTATGCAAAAAGACTTTCCTCAAAACTTGGTCTCCAATTTGAAAATATCTTTTCTTGACTTTGGAAGCATACCTGCTCCTCATCAAGCCTTAGTAATGTGTTGTTCTCAAATGTGTTTTAACCCTTATTTCCTATATTAAGTCCAACTGACTCCTAACTGTTACATCATTAGCCTGTTCGGAATAGTTTTGGACCCTATGTGATGGTCAAGTAGATTATATATGAGTAATTGCATCCATCCCATATACCAAATCAAAAGGAGATTCTTGTGTGGTAGCCCGAGAAGTAGTTCAGTAGGCCCACAACACTTTTTGTAAATAACTTTGCCATTTTCCTGCAGCTCCTTCCAAATTTTTCTTTAACCCGAACAAGATGGTTTTATTCACAACCTCAACTTGGCATTCGCTTGAGGATAGAAAAGAGAGGACAAAAAATGTTGAATGCCTCTAGAGGTACCAAAGGCTTCCATGTCTTTGTTATCAAACTGTGGCCCATTGTCTGTAGTAATCTTCTAGGGAACTCCAAACCTACAACATATATTGGATATGATAAACTTAATAACAACTTTCGACGTGGTTCCAGCCAAAGGATTTGTCTCTATCCATTTAGAGAAGTAGTCAATGGCGACTATGGTAGTTCTGCATCCCTCAGACGCCATGGGAAAAAGGTCCAACTAAATCCATCCTCCATCTAGTAAAAGGTATTGGCTCAGAAATAACTTAATAGGTACTACCGGCACATGAATTCCATTCCCATGCCTTTGATATGGATCACAAATTCTTCACCATTTCTTTAGCATTTTCCATTATGGTTGGCCAATAGTATCTGGCTAACAAGATTCTCCAGGTCAGTGCCTTATATCCACAATGTGCTGAGCTTTCCCCATCGTGTCAGATAATTCAACTTGGGATTCTTCAAACCCTAAACAACATAGCAGAGGTCTACTGAAAGTTTTTTTGTAGAGAACTTCTTTTATTATAAAAAAAACCATGAGCCTTATATTTAATCTTTTTTGCCACAATTTTATCCGAAGGCAATGTCCCATCTTCAGGTTGGATTAGAAGTATGCTCATATTTTCTTCATCTTCTTTCTTCTAATCTGACTATATGTATGAATATTCTTGTACAAGAATCCAAAGGTAGGATTCAAAATAGGTTATAGTTGCTAGAGAGTCTGCCATTGTGTTCTCCGATCTAGGAATATGCTCACATCAAATACTTTTAAAATTGGCTGCCACTTCTTTCAATATGAGAAAGTACTTAACCAGTTGTTCCTTTTTGGCCTCAGACAGTACTTGAGCATGGTGGATAAGCAATTGCGAGCCACTCATTAACCAAAATCTCTTAGCTCCACAGAGGAGAGCTAACTTAAGACCGACTATAACTGTCTCGTATTCAGACTCATTGTAAGAAGCCTTGAATCCAAAGCATATAGCTTGATACATTTTATAACCATATGAGGACGTTAAGCAAATTCCAGCTCCACAAATCATAGTACTTGATCCACCATCAATTCGGATCACCATTCTTGCTTTCTGAATCTTGTCAAGAGAATCTATCAGCATGAAACTCTACCAAGAAGTCAACCATCGATTGAGCTTTAATTGTCGTTCGAGGGGAAAAATCAATGCCATAGTCACTCAATTCCATTGTCCACTTGGTCATTTTAGTTGATACATCACCCTTTTGGAGAACATTTTTCAATGGGAAAGACGTTTGGACAACAATAGAATGAGCTTGAAAATACAACCTCATCTTTCTTGCTGTAATTACTAAAGCCAATGCTAACTTCTCCAATATCAAATATCTTCTTTCAACGTCCAATAAACTCTTACTGATGTGATATACCGGACGAGGGTAATTGTCTATTTCCCTTACTAGGACAACATTAATAGCACATTCTGATACAGCTAGGTATACATAAAGCTTTTCTCCCCGAACAGGTTTGAAAAGAGTTTTAGGTGAAGATAAGTGTTTCTTTATTTCAATAAAGGCTTGGTCACACTATGGGGACCAAGCATTTCTCAATATTTGGAAAAAATGAACGCATTTGTCCGATAACCTTGAAATAAATCTATTCAAAGCAGCCAACCTACCGGTGAGCCTTTAAACTTCTTTACCATTTCAAGGAGGATTCATTACTAGTAAGGCATTAAGTTAATCCGGATCAGGCTGGATTATTTTCTCACTTATTATGTAGCCCAGAAATTTCCCAGATCGGACTCTAAACACACATTTCTCTCGATTTAACTTTAAATTCACGGTCTCTAAGTTGAAAAAAGTATCTCGAAGATCAGTTATGTGTAAATCCTCCTCCAAAATTTTAACCATCATATCATCTATATATACTTCTATTGTCGATCTGATTAGCAAATATTTTGTTCACCAGCCTCTGATAAGTAGCCCCATCATTTTTCAATCAAGAGCATCACATTGTAACAGTGAAGACCTCTATCTATGACAAAAATAGTGTGATCTTGATCATTCAGATCTATTTGTATTTGATTATACCCTGAAAAGTCATCCACGAAGGATAACAATTTATTTCCAGACGTAGAATCCACCAACTGATCTATTCGCGAAACAGGATAGAGATCCTTAGGGAAAGCCCTCTTGAGGTCATTGAAATCAATGCACATGCGCCATTTACCGTTCTTTTTCTTGACTAAATCCGGATTAGCACTCCACAAATGATATTGAGACTCTTTAATATGTCCCATCTTGGTCAGTTGATCAACTTCTTGAACAATCACATATGTTTTTTCCTTGCAAAAAGCTCTTTTTTGTACAACTGGTGCAAAATCACATCAGACAGACAACTTATATGGATAATATCTACTGGTACTCTGGTTACATCACTATTGCACCATGCAAACACATATTGATTATCCAGCCAAAAAAGACAACAATTTCTTTTTTAATTTTGGTGCAAACTTGGAACCAATCTTGACATTCTAGCCATCTACAAGGGAATGAGTTTCAACTTCCTCAATAGGTATTATGATATTGGGAGCCTCTATGGGATCATCAATCTCAACCTCCTCAGTAGAAGGCTCCAGTAGCTGCTAATCTTTATTAATCCGGACTGCCCCCAATATTTTAGGAGTAAGAGTTGTTGCATAGCACTCCCTGACTATCTTCTGACTACTTCGGACAATGCCTACTTATCCCTGAACCATATTTAATTTATACACTGATGGACTGTAAAGGCCACAACATGCATTCTGGAAAGCTAAGACCTCCCAAAAATTGCGTTGTACGATGTGGGCTAATCTACCATAACAAATATTACCATTTTTTTAAATGACCATTTCCCAACAAAACTTCTTCTTTAAATTCCCCAATTACATCTACAGAACTCCTTATGAATCCCACAATCGTTATATTAGAACTTTGAATAATAGCCAGATTCATTATTTTATTGTAGGAGCTTAAAAATATGATGTTCGTCGAACTGCCCGTATCAATCAAAATTCGGCGTATATCATTTCCCCATATAGAAGCTCCTATAACCACCGCATCCTCATGAGGCCCAGCAATATCCATCAAGTCGTCTTCATCAAAGACTATGAATGGGAATGGGGACTGGCACTGATGTGAAGACATTCCACCTTCTAACTGGTTAGCCAAATTATGGACATGCCTCTTCCTTGATGAAAGGGTAGGTGCAGTCACAGTATCTCCTCCAAAACTAATTAATGATTCAAAGAAATTGATCAGTCTGGAAACTGTCTTAGTTTTTTCTGTTATCACCCCACCTTATTTTAAGTTGGATCCGGATCCAGATACTCAGAGTATACATCGAATATTTCAAGGATCACCATCGTACCCTCTTGAGTAGATATTCCAGGATTGTTCGAAGGACCTGTCCAAAGAGCATTATTCTGTGCATTGTCCGATCTATTTCCACTTCGGCTTTTAACGTATGCCCCCCAGTTTGCCCTTCTTAATAAGTTTTTGGACCTCTTGTTTCAATGCTATGCAATCCTGAGTATTATGGCCTATATCATTGTGATATTGGAAAAAACAAGTGTTTAGATTTTCTCTGGGGGACTGCAATGTCGTCGGCTTTCGAAAGTGTATTTCATCCTTGGTTTTATCATAGATTGTGGCTACATTTTCCCTCAATTCAGCGAACCATTCAGGCTGGACCCAATGACCCCTCTTACTTCTGGTTTGTTGGCTCTGGGTCTGGTTCTGGTTGGATTGACTTTGCTTGGACCGGTTAGACTCTTGTCTAGTCTCCTTTGCCCCGTAAACGAATTGGTTAGTAGCTGGAGGAGCTTTTGTGGGGGTAGACCTCACTTAACGGTGCACCTTTGTTTTATTTGTTTCTTCCACATTAATTTGTTTCCCCACTTGGTTTAATAAACCACCCCAGGTCATAGCCTTCTTCCGGGTCACAGAATCAGCTAAGTTTCCATGATTAAATCCCTGTATAAGAGAATCAATTGCCACTTGTTCAAAATAGTCTGCTAGTCCATACTTTGTATTCATGAAACAACTTATATAATCTTTCAAGGACTCATTTGGTTCCTGCGCACAATGGATAATGGTATCCCCATCACCCTTCAGTTCCTTACTCCCAACAATTTGCCTCCGGAAGGCAACCTAAAATGTATCAAAGTTTCTAATACATCCCTGAGGTAAGATGTTATACCATTTAAGAGCACTCCACGTAAATGTTTGGGAGAAAGCTCTCCACAAAAACTTATTATCATCATCAAAATTTATCATGAAGTTTTTGAATTGTTCCAGATGGTTGTCCGGATCACGACTTTCGTCGTATTTTTCCATCTTGGAGCTATAAAACCTTTTAGGAAGATGCCCGGACAGTATTTTTGCAGACAAAGGTGGCTGTCTCCAGTTTTTATTGCGACTAAAAATAGTATCTTCATTAGGAGTTGCAAAAATACCCGGTTCGGACTGAAAGACAAAGGGATCAATCAATAATTGATCAACATGCTTGTGGAATGAACCTTTTCTGTGGTGTCTTTCGAGTCTACCATGTATTTCCCTCTTCCTTGAGTATTTTTTGGTTAACTTCATATTTTTTCTAGATCTTCCCTCACCACTGCTTGAGGATAACGATTCTTCAAGCTCTGCCTCATTTGAGGAAATACTAGAGGATTCAGATCTAAAACTTTCAACATGCTTAGACCGATGTATTTTCTTTGAACTAAGGTGGGTCTTTAGTGATGGATCATTCTCCCCAGGGTTGTCAGTATGGTGAAGTACTGACGCTCCAGATTTCTCCATTATACTTTTCTCTGCTTGTTTTATGGCTCATAGCACCTCTATTTCAGCCCTCAACTGGTCTCGTTCCTCGATGGTGTATTCCTTATTCTCCTTTGCACCTTCCACCTCATGAGGTGGAGTATTTCACCCATTCAAATCCATCCCAACTGTTTTCCTTCATGGTTTTGAATGTAAAATTCAGGCACCGTCGCCTCCCACTATGGTCGCCAATTTGGTTTTGTTTATTTTTGGTTGAGGGTAGACTAGTAAAATGTTTAGAGAGTATTTTGATAATTTTGTGATGTTTTGTTCTTAGTGTGTGGAGTAGAGAGATAAGTTGTCTACTAATATTAAATTCTGATCACCCTCATTATGAGAGTGGTTGTGGTATTTATACCTTAATTACTGACCCGTGGGCTTATTGGGTCGGGTCATGAAACCGGGCCGAATTTAAAGACTCATTAGTTATATAGTTTTAAGTTGATTAGCAACCAGCTTAGTCAAAAGTTAATACATTTGTCTTGTTCAGATATTAGTGGTGTGATATGGTCCGAATTCTTCTTGTTCGATAAGTGGATTTACTCAGGGTATAGTAACCAAAAACTTCGAACTCATCAATTATAATTTTTAAAAATAGTTTTATATGGATATTTTTGTTATTTTATATGTAGCATGGTAATTATTTACAATTATCATTCAAATAGATTGCATATTTTTTATTTGTGTTGTTGTTTCCATAATATGATAAAAGACATATGTTTTTATTGCTATTTTTACATTCTATGTTGTTGGTATAATTTGGATGTTTATTTTTATTGATGTTTTTTTTCAATCATTGTTTGTTATTGTGGTAGTTGATGGTGCAATACAATTTTTGTAACTGTTCACCTGACTCGACTACAAAGGTAACGGTTTATACATCACATATTTGGTCAGTCGTATATTAACGGTCCTCTAGTTGTTAATTTAGTTTGAAAGTAAGGTTTTATGTATACTAAAATTTATAGATTGTTGTCACAATATAACTTACCGGTTATATAATTGTGAAGTCTTAATGTGATGATATGTGTATGGGTGGTCAATTGAATTATTTATTATAAATTATATAGGTTTATGGGATTTTGTATCTTTTATATTGTATCAACAATCTTTGAGTGATATTTAATTTAACTTTTTTTTGATTTGTTGAATGTCGATCAGGGATTACTGAAAAATAAAAAAAATCAACGTAAATGAAAAGAACATGTTGTAGAGAATCCAAGGAAGAGACACTCATTTGTTTGTGTCCCTATGATGACCAACCGTTCGATGGTGATACGTGAGCCTAAAGCGTCTCAACCATCAAACCGACTTGCTAGAAACAGGTCCATGCAGTTGCTTCCATGAACACAAAGAAGCATATCAAGTATCGAGCTAAAATCGTTGCATATGTTGTTCATCAATAATGTGGATTATTTTTATTACTTTTTAACTGAATAAACATAATAAATACCACTACAACATAATGTCATATATATCGTTACACAACCGAAAACACATAAAACTACATAAATATATGTAAGTTCCTACGTTCTTCAATTTTCAATCACGAGCTCTAAAATTATATAACTACATTCAGAGCTTCATACAAGCGATACATCATAATTGAAATACATATATAAGACTAAAGGCGTATGACCCAGTTCATATGTACTTATTATCGACTGAACAAAAATACCTTGTGGAAATGGATTTTTTTTTATAGTTTAGATAATGAAGCTTTCCTAACACTATTCTTAAACTTTCCACTTCAATAAGTCATCTTAAACGTATTTTTTCAAATTTTCACTAAAGTATTGCAGTGGGTGAGTGAAATATTTACCAAAATATCATCATCATCGATAAACTCAAGCTCACAACTATCTCCCACTCTTATAGATTTCTCTTTAACAAAATTACTCCAACTAAAAGGGTAAAAAGATTCATAAGATAATAAAATAAAATCCAAAGGTATAAATGATTATAAGATAAAATAAAAAAATATGTAAGTATGTGATAGAAAGTTTTCTAGTTTTTTATATTATAAAATCAAACTAAATGATTATTTTATGCTCAATATTTAAGTTAAATTAAAAAAAACAAATTAGAAAAAGTCACATGTAGTTTAGTTGATAAAAAAACCAAATATAAATGTTAAATTTTTTAAAAGAAGTCAATAAAGTTATTCGTAATAAAAAATAACTTTAATGATAATATGATAAACAAAATTGTTTAGTATTATAGATTTGTTTTATCATTTTAGACCAGTCAGTTTTTTTAGCATATAAGTCTATAACCCAAAAAATATAATGACACCAAATTAACAACCCCTATAACTATCTTTAATATGTCACCGTAAGTTTAAAAATGGTTTTACTATATAACCATAAAATCCAGTGTTTGCAATTGGTTCCACCAATCGAATAATATATGAGGGTGACATCAACTCATCTGACATAATGTTTCAATTATTTTGAACTATGTAAAAAAATCACTCATTAGCTTTATGTTAAGTTTTTATAAAAAACTAAAGGAAAAAAATAGAAATCTCATATAGATGTTTTACTTAAGGAACTATATAAAGGATACTGAAATTAATAGATGAAAAGTTGAAAGAAATATATTTCTATAGTTCATAAATTTATATTAAAAATTGAATCATACATACAAAATGTTTTTTGGATCTCAAAGATTTAACTGGAAGTAAAATAAAATAAAAGGAACTATATTTATGAAAGGAGAATTTGGAAAAAACTAAAATCATGTTTATAACATACAAAGTAAAAGTAAAAAGTTATACATCCAAACAATAATATGATCCAACCTATTTTTTCATATTTTTTTGCATAGTATTTTTGTCAATTTAGCTTACATGGAGCAAAAGTAAAGCACTAATATTGAATACTTAATACAAATGACTCATGTCTAACAACCTAAAATATGATGTATATGTTTAAATTTCTTACATATTATGAAGTAAATTGTATTCAAATAACCACCCAGATAAAGGCAGAATGATATTAAAGATAGAAACATAAACATCCTCCAATGAACTAAATAAATAAAGTTTGTGAATGAAAATCCAAAAACGACTTTATTATGTATTTTTTTAATACATTGTAGATCATGCGCATGTTTATTTATTTCAACTCACTCTAAAAGAAATCCAAATAAAAAAATTTATACCCAGTTTTGGAAGTTGCATGTGTTTACATGTAATTAATTGGAAAAATATTAATATCGCTGGGAAATTTCATGAGTATGATAAAAAAAATGAATGAGAATCTCAATATTTGGTTTATAGTATGTACTTATATTGATTTTCTTTTGTTTCATACCAATTATGTTATACACTTATCAGTAATTATTATATTTAGATTATAATAATATTTTTTGTTGACATTATATAAGTTGGTTTAAGTAGGTTATTTAATTATTAATTACATCCACATGTCTTTGGTTTACAAATATTGTAAAAAAACCGAACTGGCGAATGAGTATAGTGTGTATATCAATAATTAAGTTAGTGTATATATAAAAATTGCATAAATTACTTTACAAATATGAGGGGTATAATATGTATATGGTTTTTTTACATGGATTATTCAAAGAGAAGAAAGTCGGTTATAAAAAAACACTCATTTTAATTGAGGGTGTATTTTATATTTCAATAATGTTTCCTTCATGCACAACATATATAATATATGGTAAAAACATTTATTTGTTGAAAAAAAAAAATCAATTACGCCCACATGCAATATATATTATACAAGATGAAAAATAACAACTACATTAAATGACATAAAAGGTATGAATGATTGAATATGATTATACAAATATTTGTTCACACTAAACAAACATTAAACTCTTGCGTAAATTCCTATAAACCTCTATTATTATTAATATTTACAAGACAACAATATATGATATGCCATTATTTAAAATTGTTAGTGTATTTTCAACATTACCTTTATTTACATGAGAATTTTTTTAAAAAAAATACGAGTTTTGATTTGTCTATGATAAGTGATAAAAAACGATGTATGCTACCAAATATATTTTTTACATATTAAAATTTAACCTTATTGCAACTAATAGACGATGTATTTCTCAGTATAATCAAACTGTAAATGCCATATTAAACAATAATATGATTACAAATACAATAATAGAAATGGATAATTTCGAAGAATTTAAAAATTGTTGGAACTTGACGATTCAAACATTAACCAAATATTATTATGTGCTTTTATACTAGGTTATACGATAAAATTTGTGAAATAATTTTTATGATGCGATTCCATATCGTGTGGCATGTTATTTATTTGAAACATAGTTAAATGTTTGTTATATTAATTAAAAAACTTACTAAATAACAAATATTTATCTATATATCAAACCAATAACACGTCGTATGATATAAATCACACTATAAAAATTATTTCACAAATTTTATTGTATAATATAGTATAATAACCTAATATACGTGACAACATATAAAGGTTATGTATCTAATTAACTCATAAATTGCGTGCATATTCATATGAAAATATGCACAAATTGTTGAATATTTCATTACCCATACGGGGGAATATTCATTATTTTGCATGGTTATGTGCATTTTGCATGACTTATGCAACGATGAACAAGCTTTCGTGCATAAAATGTGTGAAGATCTTCATAATTTTGATACGTTTTATGCAAAAATCTTCATATTATTTTATGTTTTGTACAAATATACCTTAACATATGCTAAATTATTCTTTAACTATTTAAATACAATTTTAACTAACAATTCATTTCACCAAAACACATATCAACTAGCAACAACGTAATATAAAAAATTAAAACAAAGAAAAATAACTAAATAAAAACTATTTTTTTTAATACTTTTCCATACTTAAAACTTGAATATATATATCTAATCAAATACTATAAAAATTAAAAGGAGATGTTAAATGGGTATCTTGACGTTTTTACGATTTTAATTCAGAGGAATATAAGGTTGAATTTTTGTTTCTCTTGATTTTTTTTTTGTTTTCAAGTAAGTAAATAAATAAATAAGAGATCTCGTAAAATTGTTTATTTTATAATCTCTGTTAGTAAAAAAATAGAATAGCATTTCATGCTACATATAATAAAAAAATATGAGATCCAACAACAATGAAAATGATAAATAGTATAGTTAATATTGTTTTTAAAAATAACTAAAATCTAAAAAAATCTAAAAATAATGATTTATAAAAATACTTATTTTTTTCAAAATTTTAATTAAATTAACTCATAATTTTTTTAATATGTCAAATTGAAAATTTATGTACGAATATATAAATATGTAAATTAAGTAAATTTATATCGTTAGGGAAACATTGTAACATTGTAATACAAGGTAAAAGTAAAAAGTTATACATCCAAATAAAAACATGATTCAACTATTTATGTTATATTTTTTGCATGATATTTGTGTCTATTTATCTTATATAGAGCCAAATAAAGCACCAAAATTGAATATCTCGTATCTTAATGACTAACTTATGGTGTCTAAAAATCCAATGAAAAATAATTTATGTTTCAATTGCTTACGTAATAGGAATAATATCGTATGCAAATGACCACATAAATGAAGGCCCGATTATATTAAAGATCAAAACACAAACCTCTTCGAATGAAGTAGAAAAATAAAAAAGTCCATGAATGAAAATAATAATAAAAACTATTTTGTAAAAAATATTTTAAACATGATATATAATAAGCATGTTCATTTAATTCAAAACACCCTAAAACGAGTTCAAAATAAATTCTTTGAGATCCACTTTTGAAAGTTGCATGCAGTTTATAATTAGATTGATTGATGTATGGTTAATATTGTTTTGAAATTTCATGGATAGAAAAGGAAATTATATGTTTTGAACTATGTACAAAAATATTATCGATCAGTTTTATGTCAAGTTTTTATAAAAATTATAAGAATAAAAAAAATCATATATATGTTTTATTTAAGGAAATATATGATGTATAATGAATTCAATAGATAACAACTTGAAAGGAAATTTGCCCTCATTAATATAAAAAACGGAATCATACCATACTTAACTACTTTTGAATTTCAAAGATTTGACCGAAAGCAAAAAAAATAAAAGGAATGATATTCATAGAGGGAAATTTTACAAACAATAAAATAATATTCAGAACATTCAAGATATTGTTCTTGTAAGTTGGTTACATGATCATATACATTTAAGATATTGTTCTTGTAAGTTGGTTACATGATCATATACATTTAAGATATAGCACTGGATGATACTAGACGTGAGGTTAGAACTTCAGACCAAAATCAAAGCTTACGAATATATGTATTTGGAAATTTATAGTTTTAAAATAATAATAAAAATAAAATTGTTTGAATTATATTGTTCTAAAATTCATCTATAAAATTGGTTTTGGGTGATTAATCTATAAAATTGGTTTGGATGATTTTTTCTAAAATTGGTCTACGTTAAGTCGGGTTCTCTAACATATTTACCCTCACATAATTATTCACACATTCCAACTTAATCACAAATATCGAAGCTGCGTATGTTTGTCAAAATTATTTTATACATGTAAGTAAATGAATTTTATTATGTGTACGTATATCATAACATATTTATAAATTTTATTATTTCCTTGTTCTATAAGTTTATATGCATCCAAATAAATTGATATTTTCTATTTGGTCACGTATAAGCATTAGCATTTTTGGATTACAGTATACTTAATGATTTTAGTATGTTGCTTTCATTTTTATTAATTGAAACATACATAGTTGTCGCCAGTTCGACTAAAAAATTGTAAATGTTTATGTGTTTGTAGATATATTGTGAAGTTTTTAAAATAATTTCATGCATACTATTACGATCTTAAATTGTTTTAAGATTTTTCAGCTTTAAAAAATATATTGGTATTTATGTTGGCAATGCTATAACGTGTATAAAATGATTTTATTTAATTTTATAATTTTTTATTATAAATAATTAGATGAAAGATATATCAATTTCCATTTTTTGTACACTATATTTTCCAATATATGTCGGTATATAATTTATCTATAGAGATTATATTATCTAATGCGTGTTCAAAATTATTCGTTGCGCAAATTATACTATCTTGCATTATGGGTTTCGATTATTCTGACATTAACTTCTATGTGTTCCCCATAAATAACTCGCAAAGGATCGTTGAAGAAGTCTAAAACCACCGGTAAAATTGTCCTTAGCGCCCCACCGACGGACACAGTGGAAGACATAGAATTCTTAGATAGTTACTTCGATCGCCTCGCATACCTGTATAAAAACTTGAGCCATGAAGAGCTTTCTAGGTTTAAATTAGTATATAACTCCCTTGACTCTGTAATTATTAGGCTCCCCGAACCTGGCGAACATCACCATCATGCAAGAGAGGAGGAAACCTGTATGTATATTGTATTATTCGATTAGGGGTTTCGACTACCTTTGCCCAAGTGGATAACTGCATTTTAAAGATATATCTGAATATTTCCAACACAGTTGATTGCCAACGGATGACACTTTTTTCTTAATGTTGTACTAAGTTCAAAATTATTAGATAAGAAGATTAAAATAGGTAACCTGTTTTCTAGTATCGATGTATATAAGCTTTTAAAGACCTCATACTACTATTTATCCACCTCCAGTAAGGTTGTTATGCTTCTAGGTTCTAATAAACATTGGAAGCATTCCTTTATTTTTGTTTCCCGGAATCGGGAACATCTTGTTGCCAAACAAAACCTCCAATTAGAAAGACGATGGATGAGCACACGTAAGGGTTGGATTGATTGTTCCTTTTATGTGTTTATCAATACCTTATGTGATATTGGTTATATGTTTCCACCTTTTATTTATTGAATGTACAAACTCTGGGAAGTACTAAGAGTTGTGGAGAAAGGCATACGATGATCGAGAAGCGAGCCTATTGGAACGTTTGTCTACTGCTGCCTATACTCAGTGAGAGTTGAAGTACTATCGCATGTTCACGCCCATTAAGTTTATTACAACTAGGTTGTGGATTTTACCAGAGATGCAAATGTTAAAGGATGGATATACGATGCTTATTTCCACCAAGGCACCTGTTATTGTAGAAGTTGTGGAGGCTTATCTGAGCATATAAGGTATATGCTGATAACACGAAGGGTATCGTATTAGATATGCCCCCATGAGGCCCAAATATGTAGATACCGATATCAATGCTATTACTGGGAAGAAGACCGCCTTTGGGGGTGGTGGGAACAACGAATTTAAACCCCAAAATTGGAAGAAGTTAGTCTGCCACATCACTACCACGTACGCATTTGACACCATTGGTACTATCATCGCCTCTGAATAGTGCGATTCAAGCGATTGCGTTGTCATATCTTTATTGGGAGAAGGTGGCGAGAGCACATGGCAGAGCAGTCCTTCTACTGGAGGCTTTGTAAGGAAGAAAAAGGTGCTTAGGAAGAACGTGACCTCTATTAACAGCGGTCATGATGAAGTTGGGAACCAGTTCGTTAGCGGGCTAGATAGCTTAGCTATGGTGGTTAGTGAGACCCCTCTTTATGTGCATGAGCATACAAATTCCGACAAAGGTGGGATTTGAGGCGTTTCTGTGGGTGGTAGTAAAGAGCATACCTCACCTTTGAACTCGACCAATCATAGTCAAGCCGTCTCGGGTACCCCTTATTCCAGAGAAATGAACGTTCTTCGTCTAGCCTCCTTGCTTATAAGTTAAAATGACGGTCAATTTTCTGTTGGTCTTATCCTATCTGAGCCTCAAAATACTGTTGCGTCTGGTGGTCCAGGTGTTTTAAAGTTTTCCTCCCAAGTCGATCTACCTTACTGACCCATTGATGTAAGTATGCCCAAACCATCTACTCTGATGCATCAGCAGTTGAAGCATTATCTTGAAATGACCTTGTATAATAGCATGAGCATGTGAGATATCTTGCAACACCAGCTGGAACTATCAGTAGAGGTACCTTTTTTTGTTTGCGTTGATATTTATTATGAAGTAATTGATGCATTTTAATTTATTTGGATCTCATAACATGTATTTCTTGCAGAATTACCATAACTCGATGGTGCTTGCCTACCACATAATGAACCTGACAAATACAAAGATCATGGATGATTTCCATCCCGAGCCTCTTTCCTTTGGCTCTTTGCAAACTCTCTTTGTTGATCTTACTCGCTACAAGAAGAGATATAGTACTTCAAAGGTGTTTTATGAAAATTTGCTGAAGGAGAAATTCGATCTTAATAGTTGCCTAACAACTGTTGTCTCTGCCAATGAAGACTCAGCCAAGATGGTAAGGGATATGTCGGGTTAAAACGAGGTTCTCTCAAAGCGAGCAACTGAATTGATCTATCAGAATTCAGGGCTTCTGCTAAAGTTGATAATTCCTTTATTACCAACAACAAAATTCTTTTTTAGAACAACACTATCCAATTTGAGGCGAATATTTTGAGGCTAAATCTAGAGCATACTAAGAGGTGGTAGAATAAAATTGTTTCCAAGGTATACACAAGCGACCAAACGGAGGCATTGGGAATGATGAAGCCAAACCTGAAGTTGGTTTGAAGCTGGGTTAGTTCAGGGTATTTGTGCCAGATGAAGAGAATCCGTGGGTTACTGATGATGAATGAGAACAATAATAGACATTAAACAAGGTGACGGAGGTTGTCACCCCCTTTATTGAAGGAATTTCCAACATCGTCTGAGGGGTTAGTTGTTGACCCCCCTACTATTTGCCTTTATGCAGTGCCTACTAATTATGGATTATCGGAGGCTCCCTCTGGCAAGGATGATAGTACTGTTAAAGATGATATGTAACTTTAATGTATGACTAAACCATTTTTGCGTACTGTATTTGTTATATGTTTTATAACTTTCGTTACTTAATATGCATGTTGAATTTCGTTTCTTTTTTTGATATTATTGTGATTTGTGCTAACATAATTGGATATTGTTTGGGGGGAGTATGGTTATTTAAATATGTATATTTTTTCTTGGTGCGTAGCTATAAGACTTACTTATAGTGTTGTCTGCTTCATAAGTCTTATTAAACTAGGCTCAATATGGCCCCTAACGTGGTATTATAGACCATGACTGTTTAAGTCAATTCGCTTTACTGAGCTATATAACTTCTTCTTTATTCCGGCTAAGATAGTTATGTTTGTTATCCCGGCCCGTCTATTTTCCTGGGGCTAGTACGACGTGGAGAAATGTTGAGTGATCCCGTGCATTTGGCAGAATATCACCATTGCCTCATTCTGGAACCATGGTCTGTTTTCAGCCATGAGGATCCTTGGAATTTCAAATCTTGAGAAAATAAGACTTTGTAGGAAGTCACATATTTATTGGGACTTCGTCTTTGCCAAAGCCTTGGCCTTCACCCATTTAGAATAAGTAGTCAACTTCTACCACGAGAAACTATCGCTTTCCAGTATCTATTGGGAGAGATCCCATTAAATTTATCCCCTACTTATCAAAGGGACACGGAGTCGGTACTATACTCATTGGCTCACTAGATATATGTCACTTGTTGGCAAATTATTGATAATGATGGCATTTTTGGACTAAATCTTGAGCATTTGAGAGCAGCCTGGGCCAGTAATACCCTAGCAGTATAAATTTCCTTATCAAGCTCCTATAACCATAATGAGCACATGTCTCCCCCTTATGCATGTCCTAAAGTATGATATCTACTTCATCTTTGTTTACATAATACAGCAACGGCCGGGCATCACTCTTTATGTATAACACGTCACCTAGAATCGTGTATCTGCATGCGCAGATCTGCAACGATCTTGCCTCAGCTTTGTCCGCTGAAAGGTGCAGTGCTTTAGATATGCGATATATTCATCCCTCAGGTCTTCCGTTGTTGTAAGTGAATGCACTTCAAACGTTTTGGCTCCTATCACCACAGTCAGTGACTATTTGATGAGGATAATAACACCTTCTTCATGAGTTGCTGCTTTAGCTAAAAAATCCATGACCATGTTGTTATATCATGGTATCTGTTTATATTTAATACCACCAAACTTGTTCTTCCATTCCTTCAAATATTCCAAGTACCCCCTGAGTATTTTCCTATTTGGCCTCAAATGAGCTCGTGGCCTGACCCATTACTAGTTGGGAGTCCGAATGGTCTAATAGTCATCGAGATTCACAAATGTGAGCCAATTTGAGTCATGCCAGCACTGCTTCGTACTCAGCTGCGTCATTCATTACCTTGAAAGAAAATTGTATGACCGGTCTTATCTGCTCTCCAGTTGGCATTTTTATAATCACTCCAGCCCCTCCCCCTCCACCGGTTGCATTTGACGCACCGTCTTTAGCTTTCCAGAAACATCTGGATTTTTTAGTATGCTACATAATTGGAATTAAGTACTTATAATAATGGTGTGGCTCTGGAGTATGGGTGCATTTTCTTAGACGCGGTCACTAAACCGATGGGCTAATTTTTCTAAGTTGAGGTACCTGGTTGCTGCATCAACTAGCCCTTTGCTAAAGTAATACACTGACCGTTGGAATCCTATTGTCTCTCGTACAAGCACCCCACTCACTGCATAAATTGATACTGACAAATACAGGTTGAGGCATTCTCTCATATCTGGTATCATTAGCACTTTTGGAGATGTTAAATAATTTTCAATGTTTGGAAGACTTCGTCGCATTCGCTTGTCCAACTAATTTTTTTGCCCCCTTTCAGGATTTTGAAAAATGGTTGACTTTTGTCTTGTGATCTATAAATAAACCAAGATAGGGAAGCTAACCGTCCTGTTAGACGTTATACCTCTTTTATATTCCTTGGAGGTTTCATATCCAATATCGCCTTCGGTTGAGATAGGTCGGCCTCAATCCCCTTTTTTGGTAACAATAAGACCCAAAAACTTTCCATTACGAATAACAAAAGAATATTTAAGAGGGTTAAGTTTCAATACATACCTTCGTAGTGTTTGGAAGATCATTTATAACTTCAAGTTTCTTCTCATCTGATTTACTATTCACAATCATAACATCAATGTAGGCTTCCATATGTTTTCCCAATTTCCCTTCGAAAATTTTATTGACGAGCCTCTC
Organism: Limnanthes douglasii subsp. nivea; assembly: GCA_036936605.1. NCBI lineage: Eukaryota > Viridiplantae > Streptophyta > Magnoliopsida > Brassicales > Limnanthaceae > Limnanthes > Limnanthes douglasii. The sequence continues at coordinate 274,741,716 of JAUPFV010000002.1, forward strand.
ATACGTTGATCCAAAACTCTTGGGTCCAAATAGCAAACCTTGTAGCAATGGATATCGTTCGGTCTATAATATCATATGCTCCTCATCTGTTGGGCTCATAGATTTTTTATTATACCCTGAATATGCATCCATGAACAAAATGTACTCTTTTCCGGAAGCGGTATCAACCAACTAGTTAATTCTTGGCAGGGGAAAAACATCATTCATGCAAGTTCGGTTAAGATCCGTGAAATCCACCACATGCGCAATTGTCCATTCTTTTTTTACCAACATTGGGTTAGAGGTCCAAATCGGGTATTGCACTTGCATGATATGACCTAACTTGACTAACTTATTAACCTTTCTTAATATTGCTTCCAACTTTTTATGGTGAAAAAGCCCGTCGTTTTTTCTTCACAGGCCGAACACTACTATCGATGACTAATGAATGAGAGATAACACTAGGGTCTATGCTTGTTACTGCATCCCATGTAAACACGTCCTCGTTTTTCTGAAACAAATGTATAAAAAAAATTAAAGTCTTGTCCAAGTTTGTTACCTATTTTGACAACTTTGCCCTCCTCTAATGTCATATTTTCGTCTACGGGCGACATACCCTCCCCCTCGTTATTTTCCCTGGGGCCATCCACCTCTAAATTACCCCTATCGACCGGTCATCGATGGTCTCATACCCCGGGGTTCGTTAATTACTATTTGGCTTTGTTGGAAGGGTCTAGTGTTATGGTGTGGATTTTTCCTCTTCGAGCAAGGTATCATCCTCCTCGTCATTTGTCCATCCCTAAATTACTAATATAAATCGTTACTCGGTGGTCCCATACCCCAGGGTTCGTTAATTTCTATTTGGCTTTGTTGAAAGGATCCAATGTTATGGCGTATCACTGTCTCGTTTGTCTATGGTTGCCTCTTATTATTCCTACCAAATTTCCCATATGATAGTTGATATATTGTCTAAACAAACAAGATGTTACCTAGAGCTTATGTAACCATGATCTCCTTAGTATAGTGTGGTAGGAGTTGAGAGCGTATGCGATCATGAATACCGTATGGATCATCTTTTTGGTGTTGCCATATCCAACCTTAACCGGTAGTTCAATTTCTCCCACACATTTAGTTAATTTTCCCTCATAACTAACTAGCTGTTTGTCCATTTTCTTGAAAGGCAGCACTCCGAACATCTGCTTGTAGCTTTTCTTAAATATAATGTTGGTTGAACTACCATTGTTTATTAATATCTTTGTTACCATGACGCCCAAAATATTAACATTTATTGTTAGCGCATCCTCGTGGGGTGTGATGATACTTCTCAAGTCATCATCATTGAAGGTTAGGTCTACAACCGGTTTCCCGAAGTTGTGATAAGCCACAAACTAGGTGAATATCGAGGTCATTACTGCGGGGTCGATTCCCGATAAAGTGTTGCCCCTAAAAATCATACACAACCATTGTTGCTTCTCCATAGATCTGTCTGATGCCTCTGCGGGTTCGGTGTTAGGTACCCTCTCTTCTACTAATACACTTTCTTTATGCTTTACAAATTTGACGAGGTTCCCACTATCGATTAACATTTGAAATTCTTATGTCAGCTGCCAACACTCCTCCGTTGGGTGCCCATGATCGTTATGGTAGGTAAAAAAGTATCAAGGTGACCGTTTGTACGATGCTCGTAGCATACTGCTTGGCGGTTGATACTTAGCTATCCTCTTGGTTTTTTCGTAGATAGCGGCTACGTGCTCCGTAATGAGGGTGAATTTCCTTGATGGGTTTTAATCATAAGAAGGGCGCGACCGGCTTGTTTGAGAACGTGGTGCGCCCGTCTCGGTCCTTCCTCATATCGATTCTTCTTGATGGATGTCATCTTAAATTACAGGCTTTTATGTTGATAATTGGACATGAAGTCCACCTTCTTTGAATCATCGACTCGAATAAACTGATCTAACCGGGCAAGGATATCACATATCGTCTTGACTGGGACCGTTATAAGATCGACGAAGAGGGGACATCCCGATCCAATCCTATTTAAAATACCGCTACCGCCACTGCCTCAATGCAACCTAATAAGGATTTCACCGCTCTCACAAATATTTGCACATAGTTCTTCAGCGTCTCCCCTATTCGTTGATCTAAATCCATGATGGGATCACCATCGTGTTTGTGCTCCTTGTTTCCTATGATATAGTTTCTTAACGCAACCCACAAACTCTCAAAGTCCTTGATCGACCCCTTTTGAATGTTATTAAACCAATATTGAGCATTTTTTAATGTCATTGAAAAATGCTATACAAAGCAACACATCATCAGGGTTGAACGTCATCATCATGTTCCTAAATTGCTCGATGTGGTGCTCGGGATCGCTTGACCAATCGTACGAATCCATCTTATGCGGGTCAATTTTTCATGGGAGTTTCCCCTCAAGGATGCTCTTCATGAATGGGATTCTTGAAAAATATACGCATCCATAGTGGTTCTTACATGGTCATATTCGTCTGCCTCTATTACTATGTTCTCCCGAGGTACTCCATTAATGGATAAGTTGTCCCGGTGAGAATCCGTCGCTATTTTCTTCCTTTGTTTTTTTTACTCTTACTATCGCTGGTACGCTCACCTCTGTGAACACGACTCTTAATTTTTTTTGTGAGGTCGTCCCCACCGTCCTCTAACATGAAATATTGTCTAACAACATCCCTTGGGAGGACCTTCTCGCTTAAGAACCATAAGGTTTCAGTGAGTAGATTAAAACACCGCATTGTCTGCCACTCTCTCTCTCTTGCTGCCACTAGGAAACCTGATACTGCTCGCGGTTGGTTTCATCTATATGAGTTTCCAAGATCTACATGTTAGAAGGGGTAGAATACATACCAAAGTTCACAGAGTTTTCAGCCTACGCGAGTCCGCTAGCGTTCTCTTCAGCATTGATATAGTAATGGTCGTCAATCTGGTTTGCTGTTAGATAAACATCCCGATGGTCCAGTCAATCAGCTCCCATAATAACCTCGTTGTTGGATGGATTCTCATGGACTTCTTGATTATTTTTCCCTCCTTACCCGTGAGGGTCTGCCATATTATCCTTCTCAATTCCTGACCTAGTCAACACTCCATAGTACGATCTACACATTATGCGTTCCCACGTACGCTACCACAATATGGTGAGGGATTTTTGTAAATTTTATATAATATGGAAAGCAAAAGCATAAAGTGATAATATCTTATTACTTTGATAAAAAAAAAACCTTACATAGTTTTAGGATCCTCTTTTTTATATAATACATTTTACAATACATTACTTCACAATCTTCTAAAAATTCTCCATTTTCTGTTAGGCTTGGTCGTGGGTCTATGCCTAATTTCCATGTCTTAAGTGCTACTCTAGTATTTCTCTTAGTGACCTTATTTTTCGTAACCACTAATCAGCGTCGGCCAAAGTACTGGTCAGCCTTTATGCGGATTACTATTCAATGTCAGCCGAGGTATAGGTTTGCTATCACTCAGATTGATAGTCCTGTTTTCATACGGGCGACGCCTGACTCTTCTATCGATATCTTTTTCTTTGCACTATTCCACCAAGGGTGCCACATCCTACTAATTCGTTGTATAGTTCTGATTCGTTTAATATCCTTTAACTTTGATTTCTTTTGACGCAGTACCTCTCGATTATTACTCTATTATCAGGGGTACCTCGGTCTGGTCGATGGGTATAACTTGGCGACAATGTTATGCCTTATCAATTTGTACATATATAAAATTTAAAACTAAAATATATTAAAAAACGATATAAGCAAAATAAATTTACCAAACAAAAAATACAATTTCCAAAATCAATAATTAATATACAAAACATAGTTAAAAACATAATACATCGTTAGAAGTAAACAAAAATATAATACCTTATAAAGTCCAAATACATAATAAAAAAACATAAAGTTTTAAATAAAATAAATGATAAATATAGTACATGAAAAACATGTTGTATACGTGGTTAATGTATGATTTATGGTTTATATCTATAGTATTATATAAATATATAATGAAGATTTTATGTGAATAGGAATGATCAAGTATGTCATAGTATTGAAAAACTTACTAGTAATCGCACTTCCAACATGAATTAAACTAACTAATAAAATAAAGATACTAATAACAAAAATAATAAATTTGTCAAGATAAATGTTCATATTAGATTTATGTATTTAAGGAAGATGGCTACCAATAATCCTTACGATCACGAGCAACCGTGTATTTAGTCATTGAAGTAGAGGAACTAATAGAACTAGATATATGGCTACGGTTTAACTATGAGGTTTTGTTATTTGAAAAAACAATCTGTTAATGAAGGGTAAGAAAGAAAATAAGTGATACTTTAGGTTTTATTTCTTATCATATGTATACCATTTTAGTCGAGATTAATAATGGATAAATTCATTCTTAAGTGTCTAAATATAATATTTACACTACTAACCTACACATAAAGTCTACTACCACTTTAATATGATAATCTCGAGTCCGATATGGATCTTAACCATATTGGACTCTTAACACCAAATATCTATAATATCATATTATATTTATGGGTTCTCCATATAAAATCTACATAAATTCAACTAATATCTACATTATATGTTCCATGAGTATATTTGAGTTACTCATTGGTCTAAAATACTTATTGTTGACTATGTTTAATTATATTAAACTAATAATTGCAATATTTTGGATATTTTGAATCTTCATGGACGAGATATTACAATTTAAGATATCCTTAAATCACTCACTCGAATAATCACATGATCTAAACTAGATCCACCAAATTATGCATTATATATTACTGTTTTTTATAGGTACCCAGCATGTCTTATCACTTTAGATGATTGTCAGTAAAAAAAACTAATGATGTATTACCACAAATCATCGATGCGCAATTGTTATGTAAATAGTCACATGTCCAACTACCATATTCATGAATTATTATTTCTTATAGAGTGCAACATGAAAATGACACAAACCTAATCATTACGTGTTAGTTTCCAACTAGTTTACTCTACCGAATTAGAGATCCCTAAATTAAACTTTAAATTAAAGGAATAAGAGCATGATGAATCATTTTATTAATTAACCAAAAGTATGCATACAAAAAATTCCATTAAAACCGGATACCGTCTTAGCCAATGCCAGACATGCAAACTTTGTATTCGTGAAATACTGAAGGTTGCAATAATTTAATTAAATGATATGTAACTATTTAGTGTGCATCAAATGCTCACTTTAATTTGACCATTATAGAATATCTATTTTAAGCTCATAAACTTGATATCTATGTGTTTAGACTTGCTCGTGCTACTATTATTTTTTTGTGAGCAGGACAATTGATATATTATCACAGTAAAGTATAAGGGTTTTTTGAATTCCATCTATTTTATGCAATCATGTGACAAAGTCTATAAGCTAGAGCGAGTGATTTGAATCTCTAAAATATGTTATAACTCATTTGTTATGGTTGATGATGTGACAATAGTCTATTTTGAACTCTTTTACGAGATGTCGCCACTATAAAAATGTTACATAACCGACGTGGATCGTCTCACGTTCACACAATCGTTGAAATCTATATTGGAGTAGCCTACGATTTCCAAGTTATATGAAAAACTATACGTCAGTCTTAATTCTTAATGCTCAGTCTTCTTTAAATACTAGATACATTCTTAATTAATTTCCAATTGTCAACTATTATATTTCCAACTTACTAGCACTCATAATGCAAATAATATGTCTAGCTTGGTACACACATAAACATACATAAAACTGCCAACAAATGAAGCGTATGTTCATGTCTTCATGGTTTGAGTATTCAAATATGTCTTGGAGGACTAGAATAATGAGAACTCATCATATTTTTCCAGGGGTGTATCCATAGGTGTGATCTTGTCCGCACCATAGCACTATATCATGCTCTTAATGTATATTGTATGATGGAACCATGATTCATCTAGGGCGATACTTACTATTTGGATTCCTAACACATAAGACGTTTCACAAAGGTCTTTCATGTAAAATTTCTCCGATAGAAAAACCTTAGTGGCATATAATAAATCTAAATAGTTAGTGGCAAAGAGCATATCATCAATATAAAATATTAGATAGAAACTTTATTGTCATTAAATTTGTGATACACGCAATCTTCCATAAAGCTCGTCTCAAAACTAAACAAAATGATGATTTCTACGAACTTATGGTACCATTAACGAGATACTTGCTCTAACTCATATATATGGAATTATTTATTTTATTCATCATTGAATTTGAATATTTATAAATTAATTCATCTAGTTTATTTATGTAAATTTTTCCTAGTGTATCTATTAAGAAACATTATCTTAACATCCATATGATAAAACTCTAAATCAAAGTAAGCAACTATGGACATAATTGTTCTAAACAATTCTTCAATTAAAACTGGATAAATATCTCAGAGTAGCCAATGCATTCACATTAAATGTAATATTTCGCTACAAGACGTGCTTTATATGTTTCTATTTTTTTCTTGAAATATTACACTTGGTTTTAAATATCAATTTGCAACAAATAATTTTCCTTCATTCAAGTAACATGACGAGATCTCATGTTGAATCGTCTGTTATGGAGTTATATTTTTTGTTCATATATTCAATATAAAAATTAGAGTTTGAACTCTTCGTGTAATCTTGAAAGGTGATTGAATCATCTTTCAGAATTTTAGAATATTCATCATGTTCATTTAGATACAATACATAATATTAAGATAAAACATTTATTATTTCTCTAGTGGATTAAATCAAATGACGATAATTAAGTTGCTCAATTACTTTAGGTTATTGAGTTTGATCATCAAGAAAAATATAACCACTTTACTCTTGAGATGAAAGTGTAACATCGACGTGAGACACTATATTCCCTAATATGGTGTGGATGACTGATAAATCAACTATAATCACGATATTTATGTTAGAAGCTAAACAATTTGGTTCCAACTCTTCCTAAAAATTAATTTTGTTATATGAATCATTCCCTCTAAACTATGTATCCTATAAAAAGTATAAAACAAATCTCAATAAACTTACGCATATTGAGAGAGTAAAACTATTTTGGAATATAATTTATGTTCGTTGGGCTTGTAAGGCTTTACTTTAGTTTAATATCTTTATACATGTAGATATTTTAAGTTAAGTTTTTCCCTTTGAAAAGTTTAATATGTGTTTTAGTTGACGCTACAATAGAGACTTCATTAAGGGTATATGATGCACACTTAATTTTCCCATTATAGTGAAATGGTAACGATGGCTAAGCGACCATGCTCCTAACTATTTTCAGTAATGTGTAATTAATTTAATCATTCACACCATTCATAATGGGTGAGCCTGACATGGCGTATTAAGGAATATTTTAACATTCCTCTAGTTATAGAGCAAAAGATCCATGATGTTTCTCACATGTACCATCATATCTACCATAGTATTCACCACAACAATATATTCTAACAACTTTAATAATCTTAATATGACCTTAAATTTCTCACGAATGAAATGAAAGTATACATATTGCGAATGGTTATTTTTGAATAAAATGAATAAAATTTTTCTATTTCACGAAGTTGTATGAAAGGGACGCTTTTATATCCAACACATGTTTCCAATTTAATCTACTCAATAGGGTCTTAAGGACCATCGACGACAATCTTGTAATTTGTTTTATAGAGATATGATATGAATACATGTGTAGAGACATGTTGATTATCATAAAGTAATTTTATGACTACATTCATATCAAAATGTCAATTGGTAATATCACTAAGTTTACATAAATTATCAATACTATATAGTAGATATGTACATCACACAGATTGCCATATGATAATTAAAGCTCTTTATTGCCAAAATAACAAACATGATGAATTTTATATTTTATAGTTCTAAATATTTCATGGGAGAGTTATTTGTTATGATAATATTTATAAGAGAATATTAGAATATACAATAATGTTCGTAAGAGAATATCAGTGAGTACACTCATGTTCATAGGAGAATATTAGATAGAGAAATTGAGAGAATAAGTAGAGAGAGAAAAAAAATAAAAGGACGAATCATCAATGATTGAATAATGATTGCATTTTTTCCAAAAACGGATGATGATTTATATAGTACACATGGTGGGCCATGGTTTACATATTTACCCCCTCATCCTTTGACACTTTACACCCTACTATTTTACTAATCCTAACCACAAATATTATTCATTGCACAAAGCACCTTCAATATTATATATTTGTAAGATTTATACTCAATATTTTATCATATTATATTAACTCATTTTCTTCTCCAATTTAGCTTATTCTCCCCAATATTTCCCCCTTATCAGTAACCCACAGTTCTTGTGAATGTCTTTGAACAAGGACTAGTTCTTGAAGTAAGATCATGTGTGCCTCCTCGGAAAATTCTTCTCGTAGGCCGCGTATTAGGGCAATTTTCGGTTGATGATGTATGCAATTTTCTCGATCCACATGTCTATTATATCCTGACACAAATATGCATGCGTTCCAAAATGGTTTGTGGGCGAAAGGGTGTGTCAGATACTTTTACACATCCCAACACACATGTACTTCAAATCGTAGGTAGAATGGTTATCTTCCAAAAAACTCTTCATCTTTCATAGGCACCCATTATCTAGGAAACCTTTTCGACTTCTTGGGCCTTTATAATATTTGGAAGCCCTCATTTTTCTTCTACAAATACTCCGATTTACTTATCATTTCAAAATTACTCATTTTCATAATTTTTATAGAGAAAAACATAAAGTATTTGGTTAGAGAGTTAGATGGTTTGCTTCTTAAAATATTTTCTTACATCGTTCATGCCTCAAAAAGAACTCTAAAAAAAAGGCCGCTAGTATAGAAGAGGAACCCAGACCGTCACAAATTCTCTAGACTACTTACTACGGTCAGTGGCCTCCTATAAAAAACACTCTAAAGCAATAGGGACTTATGGTTTCAACAACCCATCTGACCCTCTTACTACTCAACCCCCCGGTTAAACTTGTCTTAGGCTCGAAAAGGGTGACCTTAGCCTTTCCAAAAAACCAAACAACACTTCTATATTTATTCTGATGGGCAATAAACATCAGGTGAATGAAAAAACCAAGATCGATCGTTCGAAATAAATCTCATGAGAAAACAACCAAAAGATCTATCAAAATTAGGCTCGCATCTGTTGTTCCTACTCCTAAGAAAACCCTACAAGGTACTGCTTTGATGACTACCGAGGTTAATCCTCGAAAGACTTCATCAAAATCTGTACTACCAGCCCTTTGATCATCTTCAAAAGAGTATGTCATTCCTACAAAGAGATCAAAGGGTAATCGGCCCCTCGAGTCCATTCTAGATATGAGAGAACGGCATGTGGTTGATGAATCCGAGGATGTTCAAGAAGAAAATCTTGTTGTTGTGGATGCTCGACCCATCTGAGCTGTTATTGCGCTCGTTTCCAAAATCATGCCTTCGCCCCTCAAGATAAAGCTGTGACCGATTCTTCTATCCATCAGATATCTAAACCAAAGAATATAAAAAAGGATGACCTAGAGTTTCCCTCGAATATTGAGACTATCTTAGGAAATAATCTATCGGTGGTTGAGGCCAAGTATATTTTAGCGATGGACAAAATCAAATACAAGTATTTTCACCTGTCAAATGAGACCAAGCTTAGAGATCGTAGGAGGATTCCACGCACCATCCAAATTCGGTTTCCAAAAGTAGGGGAAACTCCTTTGTCGGTTTGGGATCCTGAATAGATTATCTACTCGGAGATTCTTCACTAGGGTCTTCGATATCTACTTCGAGTTGATAAAATTGTGTCCAACTCAGGCTAGCTCTAACATGTGGTTCATACTAATGGCCAAAAACCCTTATTTCCCCTAATAATCCTTAACCCTTGGGAAGAATTTCAAAATAGTCGACGATCTCTTAGAAGCCGACAGGAAGTGGAAAAAAAATATTATTCTTCATCTCCGGACTGTGGGAGACCAGCTTCGAAAATTCTACTGACGTGCCCCATCGAATCTCGTTGAAGTGGACTAGTCGAGATATTAACTTTGGTTTTTTTACTTTACTTTATCTGTTTGATCTATTCTCTAAAGCATTTTCGTGGAGGAACAACAATGAAGGGGATCTCTAAATCAGTCAGCGAGAATAACAAAGATGCGGTTTGGATATTCGCATAACTGAGTTCCTGGGCCAACACCTATTGGTCCAATGAATTCCACAAGTGTTTTACTCACTCGAATCTAGACCTAAGTAATCTTTGGAAGAATGATTTGACAAAAGCAATGCCTATAGAATATTTGATGGTGTCTCCTACACAAGATAGTGTTCTTAAACGATTCATTCCTCGGACAACCTTGTCTTCCTTCTTGCAAGGGCAAGGGCTCTAAGTCATCGAGACCCCAAAAAGGACGTGGTCGAAGAAGTGGATGAGAATGATTAGACCGAAGTCGGTGAAGGAGATAAGGATAAGGTTGAAGCCAAAGAAGTTGATCCCTCGACTTGCAGATTTTGATAAATTTATTCCATATAGTCTTTTGACTTTAAAATGTCTGGCGAGGATCCCTTAACATGCAGATTTTGATACATTTAGTTCATAACACCTGAAAAATCAAGGACTAAAACTAATTTCATTAAAATATGCAGGTCAAATGACTAAATTTATCAAAATTGGCAAGGCAATGGACGACCATCACTGAACGTTTTGAAGTCAAAGGACTATATACAAGAAATCGTTATGGTTGAGGGATGAATCGCCGATTTAAATATAATTTTTCACAACATCTATAATAACTAGTACAATTATTACATGTAATTTAAATATCACATCTATAAAAGTTAAATATCTATCTAATAAAAACCACATCTCATAAGAATTAGGTGAAAAAATATCAAATAAGTATTTTAGCATTGTTATTTTAGTGTTAGACAAGCATAATATTGATTTGTTTTGATTTTTTAGATGTTTTTGGTTTCTAAAAATAAATAAAATATCTAAAAAGTAAATAAATTCAATAAAATTGTTTTTTTAATAATTTTTTATTAAAAAATCGACAAAACATTTTTTTTTGGTGAAAATCGACAAAACAATTGTCTATACATACAACATATTAAAATAAATTAAACCCCAAACCACAAAAAATATAGCCCATATTTATTTAAATAAAATATTTAAAAAGTTAATTGAAAAATACATATTTATCTTGTCCAAATTTTAATAAGTTTTAGATGGTTAATCAAAATTTTAATATAGATGTATTCAGAACTGATAAAATAGTATGAAATTGAAGTTGTGTATATAGAAAATTTCAAATATTACTATAAATACTAAAGTAAAGTAGTGATTCATTGTGCCTATGAACAGTGAATCACTACTTTACCAATTTAACCTTATATTTATATAATACTGAATATAGATTAGCGGGTGTTTACTTTTTAGTATTTATTTCTTAGTAGTTTTAGATATTTATGTTTTACTATTTTTAGTTTTGGTTAGTGGTCCGTAATAATGGCTAAAAGACTCTGCTCATATAAATATTGTTAAGTTAGAAGGTTACTTTATTAGCCGACATGTATGTATGGATCCGCCACGTATGTTTAATGTGTCGTTCTCTGGCTTTACCACGTCTTCAATAATGACATGTTCTCATCTATTTAAAGATACAATTCTTTCTTATCTCGCTTTCAGATTTGTTTTCATTCTCTATTTTATGTATTCTCTCTTATTATAATTATTTAGATCAAGAATTATTTCTTCTTCCCTCTTCCACCTTATTATGATGAAAGTTATTCTACAAATTTAGTTTATATTGTTATTCAAGTTTATATTGTCTTAGTTTTGTCTCAATCTCAATTCATGATTTTTTTATTGATCTTTGGTTTGATTACATTTTTTTAAAATCTTTTTAGCAGGTTCTTATCCCAGTCTATTAACTGGAGTTAACAATGATGAAACGTAAACAGTTTATTATATAATTCTTTTTTCAATTTTTTCACTACTTTACTAATTTAACCTTATATTTGTATAAGTAACGAATATGAATTCGCGGGTGTTTACTGCTTAGTATTTATTTATTAGTAGTTTTAGATATTTATGTTTTATTGCTTTAAGTTTTGGTTAGTGGCCCGTAATAATAATAATAATAATAATAATAATAATAATAATAATGGCTAAAAGACTCGGCCCATATAAATATTGTTAAATTAGGAGGTTACCTTATTAGCCGACACATATGTATGGTTCTGTCACGTATGTTTAATGTGTTGTTCTTTACCCCGTCTTCAATAATGGCATGTTCTCATCTATTTAAAGATACAATTCTTTGAGGTTTTTTTTCATTCTCTATTCTCTATATTTTCTCTTATTATAATTCTTTAGATCCAGAATTATTTTTTCTTCCTTCTTCCACCTTATTATGATGAAAGTTATTCAACAAATTTAGTTTAATTGTTATTCAAGTTTATATTGTCTTATAATACGTACACCCTTCAATGTTGTTCGGGGTTTGTATGGTACCATATAATACATTTAAAATGTCGTAGATAATGCTTGGATACTAAGATCTGATGGTGTCAACCCACTTAATCGTGTGCTTTCTCCATGCAATACGTGTGACTGATTGTAGGGTGTACGTATATATAATTGAACAAACTAACCTAACTAAATTAACAAATAAATTGGTTAGTTTGTGATATATTAATATATAATAATTCGATTTTTTTATTTAACTTACATATTTCTCTTGAAATATTTGGATCACAAACATGTACGATATTCTCGTAGAAATATCGTTATTTAGACCACCTTCGTTAACATATATCCAAAAATACATGAGAGATTAAACAAGTAATATGTTTATAACATAGTCACTATTCGGAAGAAATAGTCAAATATCCATATTTTGACCATCCATTATTTTTACAAAATCTTGTGCATATTTTGACCATCCATTCTTTTTACAAAATCTTGTGCCTTGAAATAATGCTTCACCAAGATAGTGGTATATTTAAGACAATACGTACTCATCCTAGTTGTATTTCTATAACTCTTTGAAGAACTTCAAAAATGTTATATAGTTTGTTGATACAATATTGCAGTTTTCATTTACAAATATACAACAAGAAAATAATGTGCAATAGAGTTGCACATGCTGCGTATGTGCTATTGGAAGCTATCAGATTATAATTGTCGATTTATTTTTAGAATATACAAAAAAAGATAATCCTTTTATATCATTGTGACAAAATAGTTTTGTTGTAGTCTTCCCACATGCTAAATATATAAGAGATATTAAATACATACAAACCATTTCATCAAACTTTGAAAAAACTATATAATAAAATCAATTAATCGTATATAGCAAACAAAATCCTACGATCTTAATAAAAATGTATAAAATCACAGCATAAATTTATGGATCCAAAAAGCTAAAATTAACATTTGTATTTACATAATCTGGTTTCTTAATATGTTGCCTATTTTTAATCTAACTTAAATTAGTTTAAATGAGAAAAAAACGTACGGGTTAAATCTTTTTACCACCATGTTGTATAAGATTGTGCGTTCCAAGTAATTTTTGTACAAATGAACAACATGAGGTAAAACTTGTTCAAATATAGCATTTTCGATTATTTTCTCTCATTATGAACATAAAAAGAAGAAGATGGTTGTTATGTGAGACATTTCGTATGGAGCTCATTCACTCATGCATCTATAACATAAATTTAGATCGTATGACATTTATTATACATTTATTAGATATTGTTGTCCTACCTTGACAATAATATTTTTTGTTATTTTTGTACAAAATTGTTCAATTTTTTGCACCACGTATCATCATGTAATAAAAAATATTTTTTATTAAATAACAAGTATATAATTAAATCTCAAGAAAATAATATGTCATCGGATATAAAATTACACTATAATAATTAGTTTAATTTTCTTATAACAAAAGGAGCTCATGTATTTAATTGACATATTAATTACGCATGTTCATAATAACATAAACAATCCTTTCATATATTTAAATTACACATAAGATAAATATTCATATTCTTTGTATTATTATATACATTTATCTCATATGATTCATTCAACGATGAATAATGTTATTTTGACGGAAATCTTTTATATTCGTCACGTGTTTCATCTCATGCGAATTTTATTTTATTTTTTATGCGTATCGTGTGAAAATCTATTGACACCTAAAAAACATATTCTAACTATCTAATACGGTTTTAACCAATAATCATATTCACCAAAATATAGATCAACTAACTACCAACTCCATACCATAAACAAGTGTAGCAAACACAACTATAGTCGATCATAAACCAAATTTTTATATATTTTCCAAATATAAAAGTTAAATATCTATCTAATAAAAACCACATCTCATAAGAATTAGGTGAGAAGATACCAAATAAGTATTTTAGCATTGTTATTTTAGTGTTAGACAAGCATAATATTGATTTGTTTTGATTTTTTTAGATGTTTTTGGTTTCTAAAAATAAATAAAATATATAAAAAGTAAATAAATTCAATAAAATTGTTTTTTTCAATAATTTTTTATTAAAAAATCGACAAAACAATTGTCTATACATACAACATATTAAAATAAATTAAACCCCAAACCACGAAAAATATAGCCCATAAATATTTAAAAAGTTAATTGAAAAATACATATTTATCTTGTCCAAATTTTAATAACTTTTAGATGGTTAATCAAAATTTTAATATAGATGTATTCAGAACTGATAAAATAGTGTGAAATTGAAGTTGTGTATATAGAAAATTTCAAATATTACTATAAATACTAAAGTAAAGTAGTGATTCATTGTGCTTATGAAAAGTGAATCACTACTTTACCAATTTAACCTTATATTTGTATAATACCGAATATGGATTAGCGGGTGTTTACTTTTTAGTATTTATTTCTTAGTAGTTTTAGATATTTATGTTTTACTATTTTTAGTTTTGGTTAGTGGTCCGTAATAATGGCTAAAAGACTCTGCTCATATAAATATTGTTAAGTTAGAAGGTTACTTTATTAGCCGACACGTATGTATGGATCTGCCACGTATGTTTAATGTGTCGTTCTCTGGCTTTACCACGTCTTCAATAATGACATGTTCTCATCAATTTAAAAGTACAATTCTTTCTTATCTCGCTTTCAGGTTTGTTTTCATTCTCTATTTTATGTATTCTCTCTTATTATAATTATTTAGATCAAGAAATATTTCTTCTTCCCTCTTCCACCTTAATATGATGAAAGTTATTCTACAAATTTAGTTTATATTGTTATTCAAGTTTATATTGTCTTAGTTTTATCTTAATGTCAATTCATGATTTTTTTATTGATCTTTGGTTTGATTACATTTTTTTAAATCTTTTTAGCAGGTTCTTATCCCAGTCTATTAACTGGAGTTAACAATGATGAAACGTAAATAGTTTATTATATAATTCTTTTTTCAATTTTTTCACTACTTTACTAATTTAACCTTATATTTGTATAAGTAACGAATATGAATTCGCGGATGTTTACTTCTTAGTATTTATTTGTTAGTAGTTTTAAATATTTAGGTTTTATTACTTTTAGTTTTGGTTAGTGGCCCGTAATAATAATAATAATAATAATAATAATAATAATAATAATAATAATAATAATAATAATAATAATAATAATAATGGCTAAAAGACTCGCCCATATAAATATTGTTAAATTAGGAGGTTACCTTATTAGCAGACACATATGTATGGTTCCGTCACGTATGTTTAATGTGTTGTTCTTTACCCCGTCTTCAATAATGGCATGTTCTCACCTATTTAAAGATACAATTCTTTCAGGTTTGTTTTCATTCTCTATTCTCTGTATTTTCTCTTATTATAATTCTTTAGATCAAGAATTATTTGTTCTTCATTCTTCCACCTTATTATGATGAAAGTTATTCTACAAATTTAGTTTAATTGTTATTCAAGTTTATATTGTCTTATAATACGTACACCCTTCAATGTTGTTCGGGGTTTGTATGGTACAATATAATACATTTAAAATATCATAGATAATGCTTGGATAATAAGATCTGATGGTGTCAACCCACTTAATCGTGTGGTTTCTCTATGCAATACGTGTGACTGATTGTAGGGTGTACGTATATATAATTGGACAAACTAATCATGTAGTTTCTCCATGCAATACATAATCGTGTGGTTGCTCCACATCCTCTCCAATTAAACTATGCAGTATGTATCAAAACAAAAAGTTATTAAATTTCAAAACTATTTTTTTGCAAATCCAAATTTTTGTAACTGTTTTTTCATTTATTTCAATAAAATTTATATTAATTAAAATAGATCTTTTTTATAGGTATTTAATTGTTTTACTTGGTAATATATTTTTCAAAATTTATTTTAAATTTCTTCATTTATCATTATTTATAAAATTTTAATATACAATTTTTTTACTTAATTTTTTTTTATTTTTTTATTAGGTGATATTTATATTTTATACTATTCTTTAATATAACAAACTATTCATGAATTTTGAAATTTGGTGTTGTGATTAACAAATTTTATTTCTCTGGCACATGTCAGCTTTTATTTCCTATCAAACAAAATAAAAATAAAATTGTATAACATTACCAAAAATATATTATAAAAATATATATTTATTGTTAGTATTTTTTAGAATTTGTTTTTTCATTTAAAAGTTTCAGCAAAAAAATTAAAAATTAGTTATAAAATAAGATGACGTGTGGGTTTTATAAATTTTTACTTTAGTTTTGTTCAATTTTTTAATATTCACACTCTAATTTTGTTAGGGATTTATATATATATTGACAAATTTATAAATAGGTTTCAATTTATTTTTTTACATTGAAATCATGATAAGTTTTCGGGCAATTGGATATACTATCCTATAAAAAATCATTAGGAAAGAAACTTTAATTAATTCAGCTATAAATACTTTATAATTAAAAAAGTTTATTAATAATTTATATATATATATATATATATATATATATATATTATAAATAGTCTATAGTTAAAATAATCCATCATTTAACTATAATTCAGCTATAAATACTTTATAATTAAAAAGTTTATTAATAATTTATATATATATATATATATATATATATATATATATATATATATTATAAATAGTCTATAGTTAAAATAATCCATCATTGATATATATTGTTTGACTAAAATCTGCCACGTATGTTTAATTTTGATACTAAGACTAAGTTTTTATATTTTAGTTCGCCGGATTTTAGTTCGCCGGATTTTAGTTCGTCGGATAAATTAGAGAGAACTTGAAGGTTTTAGAGAGAAGTTAGAGAGTGTAAGAGAAAAAATGAGGTGGATAAGATTAGTAAAAAAAAAAATCCCTTATATAACTAGAAAAGGGTATTTTTGTCAAAATTTGGGTATACTTAGATCACCTTTGGGTATACTCAAAATTGGGTATACTTAAACCCGAATTGGGTATATATAGCCGTACCCTATATAAATAACTTATATGTATTATATTTAAATTATTCAAAATTATTATATTTATTAATAATAGCCAATAGTTTATGTTAAAAAACAAAAAGAGAAGTAGTCACAAGAGACGGCTAAGGTTTTGTGTTTTATTAGGAAATGTTCCTTTTATCTTCCATACACAACATTCTTACCAAACCTAAAGCACATTATTATTCTCTCCCTCTCCAAACCCGTTGCATTAGAGATATTAACTCAATAGTAAGGCTCACAATATTTAGAGAACTTAGAGGCCTATACAAGGAAACTTAATACACTGAATATTCTAACACTCCCCCACAAGTTGTGTAGTGGGATCACCAATACCCAACTTGGATAAAACTGATTCAAATGTTCTTGCAGCAACCGTTTTTGTCAAGATGTCTGCCAGTTGGTCTTCAGATCTAACAAACGGAAGTTCGACTGTCCCATCTTCAATCTTTTTTTATGAAGTGCCTATATATTTCAACGTGCTTTGTTCTATCGTGCTGTACCGGGTTCTCTGAAATCTTAATCGCAGCTTTATTATCGCACATTAACTGAGTTGGACACTTCAGAGGAGATCCGATTTCTTTCATTATCTTCTTTAATTAAAGTATCTCGGTAATCCCCTTAACGATTCCTCTAAATTCTGATTCAGCACTTGACAGTGATACTACTTTCTGTTTCTTACTCCTCCAAGTCACCAAGTTACCTCCAAGAAGAGTAAAGTAGCCAGCAGTTGATCGCTTGTCATTAGGATTCCCTCCCCAATCAGTATCTGTGAATACTTCAACATCAAGGTGTCCATTTTTCTTAAAAATTATGCCTCTTCCTGGTGTGCCTTTGAGATATTGAATAATCCTCATTACTGCCTCCATATGGTGTTCCTGAGGATGATGCATGAACTGGCTAACTACTCCCACCGCGTATGCAATGTCGGGTCGAGTGTGAGCCAGGTAAATCAATTTTCCCACCAACCTTTGGTACCTTTCTTTACTCGCTGGTCTAGCCCCTTCAATTATCTTTAGTTTGTGATTCACAACCATATGAGTGTCATTTGGTTTGCAATCCACCATGTCAACTTCAACTAATAAATCCAATATATATATATTTCCGTTCGGGGATATAAATCCATCCTCTTGACCTAAGAACTTCGATTCCTAGGAAATACTTCAATCCCCCAAGGTCTGTCATTTCGAACTCCTTGAAGAGGTTTTTCCCAAGAGAGCTAATTTCTTCTTCGTTATTCCCCGTTATAATCATATCGTCGACATATATTATAAGACAAGTGACTAATTCTCTTCTCTTTTTTTAAAACAAGGTATGATCCCCATTACTCTGTTTGTAGCTATACTGCTTCATTGCCATTGTAAATCTCCCAAACCAAGCACGAGGAGACTGTTTGAGCCTATATAATGCCTTTTTCAGTTTACATACCTCATTTTATTGAAACCCATCAGAGAACCCTAGTGGGGGTTCCATATATACCTCTTCTTCCAAGTCTCCATGTAAGAAAGCATTCTTTACATCAAGCAAGAGGCCAATCTTTATTCGCGGCTATTGAAAGTAAAACTCTGATAGTGTCAATCTTTGCAACCGGAGAGAACGTTTCAGAGTAGTCTATACCATATGTTTGTGTATATCCTTTGGCAACCAATCTTGCCTTGTGTCGCTCAATAGTGCCATCAGATTTATATTTTATATTAAATACCCATCTACACCCGACTGCTTTCTTCCCTTGTGGTAACACACAATTCTCCCATGTACCGTTCCTTTTTAGAGCTTCCATTTCGGTATTCATTGCCTCATGCCATTCAGTCATCTTCTTAGCTTCTTGAGCTGCTTTATGGATTTGTTCAGAGAGAATCGTAGCTGAAAACGCCTTTGCAATCTTCGTCATTCCTTTCCTGTCCGTTTTTATCGGATATGTAGAAGCACGAGGAACGTGTTCCGGTGAATATCGGTCAGGAGGAACTCCTCTATTTTTTCTTGGGGGAAGAACCAGAGTTTGAGTTTCAACAAATGAAATTCCTAAAATGTCATGGTCAATAGCATTTTGTGAATTATGACATTGTAAATTGTTTACCTCTTGATAGACATTTTCTTCGGCTGATTCACTCGTAGTATCCATGACATTTATTTCTTGTTGGACATTATCTTTGGGAGAATCATTGGTGGTAAGAACTGCCTCGTCAGTCTCCTTTATGTTGAAAGAAGCGTGTTCGGCGGCGCCATCTACCGACTGTTTCGGCACATCCTCAAAGTAACTTTCACATAGCAACCAGTTGAGTGATTCACTTACTTTCTCCCCCTGAACACGAGATTGGTGGTAAAAATAATAATCGGATTCTAAGAAGTTATAGTCCATGGTGACATGGATTCGACGAGTAACCGGATTGTAACATCGATATCCTATTTGATGAACACCGTACCCAACAAATACACACTTTTCAGCACACAAATTAAGTTTGTTTCGACTAGTTTTAGGGATATGAACAAACACCGAACAACCAAAGACACGAGGTGGTAAGGTCATAACAAATGGAATTGTAACTTGGGTGGCAAGCACTTGTAATGGAGTTTTATTTCCTAGACATCGGGTTGGTAGACGAATATCCATTTTTTCAGAAAAAATAATTGAACCTCCCCCTTTGACTTCACAAATTTCTCCACTAGCAGTCTCAATATGGGACTTCTTTGGAGATGACATGTCAGCAAAATATTTAGGATCATAAGACATGGTGTCCGTAGCCCCGCAATCAAAGATCCAATTCATTGATTTCTCAATCCCTTTACCTCCAAGTTTTTCATAGGAGTTCGCCGTCATTCCTCCAAAACCAGTGCCACTTCCTTGCTCATTTTTAGTCGGATCTTCACCGCCACTTGTAGACGAAGCCCGTTTGACATTAGATCTAAAATGCTGGTTATTTTTCTCCTTATGACCGTCCTCCCACCATTCTGGATAGCCAACCAACTGGAAACATGTCTCTTTAGTGTGTTTCTTCATCCCACAATGAGTGCAATACAACTTGGATTTATCTTCTTTCTCTCTGGATCAGAATTTAAACCTCTGTGCAGAATCTTTAGCAGCCAAACCCATTCTAATTTCAATCGAGTCACTATCAGAAGAACTTGGTTTTAGTATATTAAGCCTGTCCACTTCCCTTCGTATTGTAGCATATGCTGTTTCCACGGAAGGAAGAGGATCCTTTTTCAGGATATCTCTCTTGAATGGTTCCAGCTTGTCATTAATCTCCATTAGCAATTGATAGAGTCTTTGTTCTCGAGTATTCTTATTGTAGATCTGAATGTCTTCTGGGTCTTTCATAGGGTTCGGATCTCTCCTATCTATAGACATCCATATGTTCTGCAGTTTGTTCCACAAGTCTTCAAGTGTATCGGACCCTTGCCTTAATGAATTAGCCCTCTTATGAAGGTCAAACACCTGTAACGAGTTTGTACCAGAACCGTATGTGGTGGCTAACCCATCCCAGAGGGCTTTTGCAGTGGGATATTCCGAGACATTATTCACCAAGTTGAATTCAAGATTCTGGATAATCCATGTGAAAACACATTGATCATCTTGTTCCCACCTTGTATATGTGTTGTCAGTTTTGGATGGAGGTGTTGGATCCCCTATAATGTGAGAACCTTTCCCCCTTCCCCTAATTTCTTTCTTCATCAGGTTTTCCCATAGGGCATAGTTGTCACCACCGAGTTTAATCCCTAGGGATAAATTCTCGGGGTTAGTTGTTTGTTGTTGTGTTCCGAGACCATTTCTCAAAATGACAGCAACCTGCATTGTTAATTCATCAGGAATTTGACTGACCACGACTTCATTGCCAGCCATCTTTGTTGAGGATGTTCAGAATTCTCAGAATCATACGTGCTCTGATACCATGTTAAAAAACAAAAAGAGAAGTAGCCGCAGGAGGCGGCTAGGGTTTTGTGTTTTATTATGAAATGTTCCTTTTATCTTCCATATACAACATTCTTACCAAACTTAAAGCACATTATTATTCTCTCCCTGTCCAAACCTGTTGCATTAAAGATATTAACTCAATAGTAAGGCTCTTAATATATAGAGAACTTATAGGTCTATACAAGGAAACTTAATACACTGAATATTCTACCAGTTTATACATTATTTTTTATAAGCAACAATTATTATATATTTTTAAATATTTATTTTTTATTTATTTATAAATAATAATTATTAAAGTGGTAATAAACAAACTGCTAACAAAAGTGTGCTATCCAGCTATCATAAGGCTTGACTTTCACGTTACTCGATCATTCGAACTCATCAGTCATAAACCTATTTAAAAGTTGAAGAATACGTGCAATGAAGCTCAAGAATGAAAGTACGAACTGAAGCTAACGTTGTTGGTTAAGTTGAAGAATACGATTAATGCAATGAAGTTGGCTAAGTTGAAGAAGGCGGCTAGGAACTGAAAGTTTAATTCAAAAGTTGAAGCAACTTGGTTGGCTAAGTTGAAGAATGAAGCTAGGAACTCAAAGAGTCTAATTCAAAAATTGAAGCAAGTTGGTTGGCTAAATTGAAGAATGAAAATTGTCAGAAAATTTCAGAATGAAAGTAAAGTTGAAGCAAGTAATGTGGTTGGCTTAGTTGTAGAATGAAAATTACCCTGAAAATGAATGAGAAGAATACTATTCAAATTCAAATGAAAAGCTCATCAAAGGAAGAGTGAAAAAGTCGAATTATAAGTAATGTTGAATATTTGATTTTAAAATGTATTATTTTTTACTAAAAAAATTAACGTGTTTTTTTATATTTTTTATGTTCAGATTTTTTTTATTCGTATTTATTTTTATTTATAATTTATCATACTATTTTGGTCATCGGTTATACTATTTTATATATTTTATTTTATTAATGAAAATCGTTTAAAATTAACATATTTATTTTATTCATATTTACTTTTATTTATCAAATTAGTATTTTAAATATACTTTATTAATAAATAGATACCAATAATAATAATAATAATTTTATTTCATTATATTATTTGAATGTAAAAAATATTTTATATTTTACCTAATAATAAAGGGAATAAAAAAGAGAAATGTACCAGTAAATACCTTCTCAACTATTTAATTACCTAGTGGTACACGCTTTTTGGATAGTGTAACTTGGTACCTTGAATTGAAATTTGGACAAAAATACCCCCAACCAAATATACGCGCTGGTACTTCGAGGTGTTTGCAATTCTCAGGATATCATGAGAATTATTTGCAACTCAGGATTTCGTGAACAACTCTCAAGATATCATGAGAATTGTTTGCAACTCTCAGGATTTCCTAAACAATTCTCATAATATCATGAGAATTGTTTGCAACTCAGGATTTCTTGAACAACTCTCAGGATATCATGAGAATTGTTTGCAACTCAGGATTTCCTGAACAATTCTCAGGATGTCATGAGAATTTGTTTGCAACTCTCAGGATTTCCTGAACAACTCTCATGATATCATGTGAATTTTTTGCAACTCAGGATTTCCTCAACAATTCTCATGATATCATGAGAATTGTTTGCAACTCAGGATTTCGTGAACAACTCCCGGGATATTATGAGAAATGTTTGCAACTCTCATGATTTCCTGAACAATTCTCATGATATCATGAGAATTGTTTGCAACTCATGATTTCCTCAACAACTCTCGAGATATCATGAGAATTGTTTGCAACTCAGAATTTCCTCAACAACTCTCAAGATTTCCTAAACAATTCTCAGGATTTCCTGAATAATTCTCAGGATAACTTGAGAGTTGTTACTGGTGAAATTTTATTTTTTTTTAAAAAAAAAAAAATCATCAATTGATCTAGTTTTGTTCATTTAAAAAAAATAAAAGCGATGATAGTTTTATTTATTTTTTTCGAGCTCCGGTTTGAAAGATACAGATCTTTTAAAAATAAAATAAAAAGATAAAATAGGAAATATAAATTTTGGTTACGTGATTGTTCATGAATGGTGAGGGTAGTTAGGGTATTAAAATAAGAGAAATGTCACACTAAGTACCTTCTCACCAAACTTATTATCATCTAGTACCTGAACTTTCTTTTATGCCTACTAAATACCTATCTCAGCAAACTAATTCCTTTTTAATACCCAGCTAATATTTTCATTCCTGAAATACCCTCAACATTTGGGTCAGCCTATTTTCGAACCAAAATTATTTTATTTATATTTCTTCTTAGTAGCTCGGTTTTGTATTTTTTTTCCACGAGTAGAAGCTTTTATCAAACATCGGTCTTTAAGGATTATCTGCTTTTGTTCTTTGGAGCTGGGTTTTGTTTTTTTTTTCAACCAGTAGAAGCTTTTGTTAGTTCCTAGGTCTTTAAGTTGGGTTTTGTTAGTTTTTTTAAAGATTTCAAAATTGTTCTGTTTATATTATAGTTTCTCTTAGTTTCTGTCTAGCTGAAAACGGGTTTTTTTAAGTTTTGTCATAGTAGAGCTGAATCCAGGTTCTGTAATGGTGTTTTGTTCTTACATGTCGTTGGGTTGAAGACGATACATGTACTACGACGCTAGATGTCCCTTGACTATGACGCTAGATGTTCCTGTAGTACGAAGCTAGATGCTCCTTGACTATGACGCTAGATGAGTTGCACTTGCCAACATCACGCGAGATGTTCGTCTAATATGACGCTAGATTAGTTGCACTTTTATAAATCATGCGAGATGTTCGTGTAATATGACGCTAGATGAGTTGAACTTGTCCAAAGCACACGAGATTTACGTGTACTACGACGCTAGACGAGTTGTACTTGCCTAAATAACGCGAGATGTTCCTTGACTATGACGCTAGATGTGTTGCACTTGCCAACATCACGCGAGACGCGAGATACGGTACTAAAACAGCAAACTCATCTTCCAATCTAGCACCCATGATACGCAAGACGCACGCTACAACTACTGTCAACATGATGCATTAAAACACCGTACCAGACGCGAGACACACGCTAAAACTACTGTAAACCACCTAAAAACTCTCCACTGTTCAGTTCCAAATGCGAGACACATTTAAAACTACTGTAAACCACCTAAAAACTACCCAGGTTTCAGTTCCAGACGAGAGACACATGCTAAAACTACTGTAAACCACCTAAAAACTCCCCAGGTTTCAGTTCCAGACAAGAATGCACGTACAGGAAATGAGAAAACCCAAACGAGCCCGACAGTACGCCTGAATCGACATGTTACGCCTCCCTACAACTAAAACCGGTCGTAGGTGCAACTAAAGTAGAAATTTGATTCTGCCTATCAAACAACATACATTCGACCTTACAAAACAAGACACCATACAATCACCGGCCGGAGAATGTAGACTCGCCGGAGTTTGTTCGGTAAAAACGAGACAGTCGACAAAGTTCTTTTAGAGTTGAACTTCTTCTCTGACTTTCTTCTATGATCTTTTCGGTTTTTAAAAGTTATTGAGATTTGGGGGAAAAGTAAAAATTAAATTAATAATAACCTAGTTTCTCTTTCTTCTAATATTAGGGCTAATTTGGTAAAAAAATTGGCTTCTTAGTAGTAGTGTAAAGGGTCTCATATTTGGGTACTGATTAGGAATTTCATACTTGAAAAGGTATTTTGTGGTACTTTTCTCTTAAAATAATGTTAGGTACTAGGTGATAATTAGGCGGTTGAGATGGGTATTAAAAGATAATTGATCAAACATTGGGTACTTGATGACAATAAAATAGTTGAATAGATACCTTATGTGTAATTTCCCTTAAAAAAATTAGAGTTATTTTTATAATAAATTAATATCTTATTTTTTACTTAAGAACTTTTTGAATTGGTCAAATTAAACTAATATTTCTAAAGTCATAATATTTTTTCTTTACACATTGTTTATATCGTGTATTTTTTAAGAGTAAATTTATATACGTTTCTTTGTAAGACCGTATAGCAACAATGTTTGCAACAATGTTTTATATGATATGTTCGCAATAATTTTTTAGGTAATAATAGTTGCGGGCGGACATTTCGTCTAGTATCAACTAAATGTAGGTAGTGTTAAACCCACTAAAAATTTGGTGGACAAATTCAATTAAGTTTACACAAAAAATCGATAAAAGAATACTGAAGTAACTAAAAATTATAATGTTGCACTTTATACAAAAGTTTGTCACCTATGTATAAAAACCCCAATAAAAATTATCACGTCCATACTTATGACTTTTTAATATTATTGTTATATAATTTAAAACTAAACATAAAAAACTAAAAAATATAAGTGGACATAAAGCTAGAATATGCAGTGACATCTGCCCATATAGGAAAAATGCTTTTTAGTTTCTTTGCTTTTGAGTCCAGAACTTGATCAAGAACAGCGAGATCAATCCTTAAGTCTCCATCATTTTCCGTCTGTATACACAAAGAGGTAAAAACATTTATAAGATGATAAAACAAAACCAAAGTGTAAAATTGAATCCAAGATAAGAAACCTAACTATAGATTATAAAGTTTTTTATTTTACATTATCATTAAATCGAACGAAATCGCTGCTTCATCGACCAAACTAAAAGATTATTTTAACAAAACAAATAAAACAGTCGAATTTTGGAAAAACAAGACTATCGACTTTAACAGTTTAGTCTTTTTTTTTTTCTCTCCTAATGTTTAGCCAAACAGCTCAGACCAACCAACTAGTTAGAATATGTCACTGAAATGTAAAATACTGTTTTACCTCTAACCAGAACGTCCAATTTTCACGACTGGTTCCGCTAAGTCGAAGAATATATGAGGGTGGGCCACCATCAGCTGCTTCGGGAGCTACAAAATGTTTCAATGGTTTCAACTATGTAAGAAAATATTATTCATTAGCTTTAGGTTGAGTTTTTAGAAAAGGTGAAGGCTAAAAAAAATTGAAAATGAAAATCAAGTATACATGTTTCACTCAAGGATATATGAGGGAGAATAAAATTAATGGATGAAAATTTAAAAGAAATATTGTCCTGTAGTTCATAAATCCATATAAATCACTGAATAATACCACACAAAACTATCTTCGGATATTATGATTTTGACCAAAAAATATATAGGAAATGATATTCATGGAAGAAAATTTTGCAAAAACTAAAATCATGTTTAGAACATACAAGATAGAAATAAAAACTTCTACACCCAAACAACAACACGATGCAACCCTTTTCGTTCATATTCTTTTCGTAATTTTTTTGTCCATTTAACTTAGAGCCAAAACAAAGACTAAAGTTGAATATTTCGTCATCCTAATGGCTAACTCATAGTCATAGAGTCTAAAAGAACCAAAATTGTAAAAAAGTATATGTTATAATTTTTTCGTACCAGGAAGTACACCGTTTGCAAATGACCAGCCAGATAAAGGCCCGGTGATATTAAGGACTGAAACCCAAACCTCCTCCAAGGAACTGAAAAAATGAAAAAGGTCCATCAATGAACTCCAAAAAATTACCATTGTGTAATTCTTTTTAGAACATTGTAGATCATAGGCATGTTCATTTATTTCAACTCACCCTAAAGAGAGTTCCAAATAAACTCTTCGAGACCCACTTTTGGAAGTTGTATGCGGTTTAGAGTTAGATAAATTGGGGAAGTATTGATATCGTCTTGAAATTTCATCACTTTCAGCTGAGAACCTCAAACTTCTCGAGAATAGAAATGAAACTGGATAAAGTGCCTGCATACAAATACCCACTTAATGAACAAGTAGTCATGAGCTTTGAATAATAAACAAAACTCTTGATGGAAAATTAATTCTATGGAAATGGAAGGAAAGAAAGACATGAAAGAATTCCTTTTTGTAGCTCTCAAGTAACTGGGATGCATTCTGATGTCATTCATAGGTACCAAAACTTGATATTTTAACGCTTACAATTCGTGTTATTCTTGTAACCAATGAAACAAAATTATGTCTTAAATCATTTATTTTTTATTTTCAGTGAATATAATGACATCCAAGGAAGACTCTACTATCAAAAAAAACTTATAGCTTATATAGCCTATAGGCTCATACCCCCCAAGTTTCTCGTCGAGATAGTTTCGCTGTTTCAAAAGAGAATTTCGAAGTTATCTTCAACTCCTTGGCCACTTCAGGTGCATGCTTGAAAACAAATAGTAAAGAGTTGGAATCGGTAACAGCAAAGTCATAACTTGAGTCTATAATCTGATTTCCACCTGTCAGTTAGCAGAGCAAAAACATTAGATGTAAGGATGTCATACTTTCATGCATCGTGCTCTGTTTGGTTCTAAACTACAAAGAAAATGAAATTAGAAGGAAAGAAAGAAATGAAGGTTTTTGTTGTTTGATTGTCAAGTCTAACATTTTCCTGACTTTTTAAGTTTTGTTGATATTTTCTCCCTATTACTACTATCCGAACATGAAACTAAGTTTTCTTTAAAATTTATATACACATCTTTAACATTTTCTGAAAAGAGCCTTGTACCTCAACTACAATTCTTTCAGTACCTGTAGTGATAAACGTGTGTTGGAAAACAAGCCTCTTAGGTGCATCGTGGCTGTACGGAAAGAACTGCGATGAAAGTGCTAAGGCCAGCACACTAAAATGGAGCAATGATTGCAAGATAGATGATCTAGCTAACCAACCACCACAGATAGGGATTAGAGGACCCAAACACCAACCTGTTACAACTCCAACTATAGCAGAAATGATGATATCAGGAAGGTAATTTCCTGCAACAAAAGATCAAACAATCATATATATGTATGCCTTTTGTCGAATTTGAAACACGGGGAACAATTTAGAGATTGGTTATCATGTAGCAAAACTCTTCGAGAGGAAATTTGAATAATATTCCACTAGAAAGGGATGTAGTGGAAAGTAAGGAGAAAATTTTACTACTGCAGCAACACAATAATTTAAAGGTATGATCTTAAATACACAAACTGAAGTTTCACAAGCTTATGTGTATCAAGTAATACCCATCGGTTTCAGTCAACTATTTGTTTGGGACATTATTGGTTTTTCTGAGATTAAAAATACCAGAATAAGAGATTTGTAAGTCTACACACTCACCCAATGGCGGTGGAAGTGCTCCCATCATACCCATCTTTTCGATCATAAATTGTGTAAGAAACACACCAAAATAAACAGAGTACAGAAGGCACGGAACTAGAGGTATCACGTAAAACATAGCGGACCTGAAAAAAATCAATTTAAATTAAAACTTGATACTAGTTTCCTTCTTTCCACCCTTTGCTAACCAGCAAGGTTGTGTGATGAGAACAGCTGGTCCACATGATAGAGATATTAGAGAAGTAAGAAAAAACTAACATCGTTGACAACATAAAAAGAGTATATCACCTGCGAACTATAAGTTTCAACACAGTTCAGCACATAGTCCAAGAAATATATTGTCCATTTTTTTTTCAGCTCTTCTTCAAAGTAAAGCTCTTAACTGTTGGTAAAATAATTTTTACTGACCCTGTTTTAGGTGACTGTTTCAACAAGCTCTTAAACTGTCAACTCAAGATACTCACTGTAAAGGCAGTGAGATAAGAATGCGAATATAAAGGTCAACATGACAACATGTAAGATTTTGAGAAGTCTTAAGATGGTCGTTGAAAACACAAGGATCATATTTATTTTAAATAAATAATGCAAGGGTTTGTTGACAGAATTGATACAAACGTATTCCTAGAGTTTTAGTGAGACAACAGGCTTCAAAATCTCTCTCTCCTCTCTCTTTAGATATATATATATAACTAAAATATATTGTTATACATGCAATTTACTCATACACCAAAACAATTTAGCTCCACAAAAGTCTACCTAGCCGATTGGCGACCATACGACTTGACAGACAGGCAAAATGATATCCAAGAAGGAAGCATAAAAGCAGACGCGAGGAAAGTCAAGAAACCCCCATTGAGCCCAGCTACAAGATAAGCCTGTTGGATAGAGTTATTTCAACCAGCAGGGGTAAGAGATTGATAAGTATTTCAATGAAATAACGTTATCTGATAAATGAGAGAGTACAAAATACACACCAAACTTAATAAAGCATGAAATGCAAGTGCTCCCCAAAACCTTGCTTCGTCAGAGAGAGCCTGCCAATTTCATGTGATTGCTGTGGTGAGCTTGGCCTCACTGGCGATAACTAAATGCTAATTAGATATAAAATTTACCTCTTTTGATATTTTGAGAGATGAAGCTTCCTGCGAGAGTGGAAAAGTACTCCAAATAATTCTTGGGATTAGCAGACCAAGAACGGAGGAAGGAACAAACATCATGAATGCCAGATAGGGATGAGCAAACCTTCATTTAAGTTCCAACAAATCAACACCCCTCCCACTAATCTTTAATTCATAGATAAGAAAAAAATATGCTTGCAAAGAAACCAATAATACATCTTACATAATGAAAGAGAATGACATCAAAATACAATAGGTATAGATAAAATGTAACTAACCAACTCATGGCATGACCAGAGAGCAGTATTCTGATTACCGAAAAAGTAACTGGGAGAATGATAGCAAGCATAACCCCGACTGTATAAATTAATAATCCTGCATATTAAGTGATTTAGCAAATTATGGACATTTGTAATCGAGAAACTATGAGATAAAGAAAGCCCCAGCATATGACTACAGTGAAGACATAAAAAGAGAATGTTCAATAAAATTTAGCAGCAGCTCACTTACCTTTCAGGAAATTCCAGAAGATTGTGAAGCAAGACCGTGACCCTCGATGCAGCAAATGCAGAAAGAATGGCATAAGAAGGAAGATGGCAAGCGGAATATTATGGAGTACCAGTGCAACTCTTCTTGAGTAGTAAATCTGAAAGATTCACGATAAATAATATGATTTAAATCAATTAAGACAGCTTAAGAGTCCTAAAGTTTATCATATTATACAGAAAAAACAAGCATAGTAATCCTACACGGAGCATACCATGAACCACGTCATGTAATCAAAGAAAACAGCCCGTTCACCCTCCTCAGTGCTGGCACTACCCTCAGCAGATCTTTCTTGGGCAGTTCGTAGCTCAGAAGAATTGGTGAAGGCTTTCAGAACACTGAATATGTTATCTCCACGCGCCTGCAAGCTCCCTGGTCTGGTTCAGAAATGTATCATCAAACCACAGTTTAAGCTCATAAGAATAATATACATTACATATCTTGTGTTAAGTAAATCTATACCAAACTAGGAGATGTGATGCATACAATAGTCTGTCCACTGTATCATAAGCCGTATGGTAATAGTAACCACCCGCAAGAAAAATAATGTCGAGGCCGGGAATGTTGCCATAATCTTGGGAAAAAACTCTGTAATCTGTATCTCCCGGAATAAGGGGGAAAATATCCTGGGAAACAAACATCAAAAGTTGCAGTCATATCACTTAAAACCGGTTAGCTCCCAGTAAGCAGAAGATATATGGAAAAATAGTGAAAACCATCCATTTTTATCCAGGGTTATTGGAGTTTAACTGTTGTTAGCATAATACCAGGCATATGAGCCATAAGAGAGTAGATACTAAAAAGGCAGATTCCGACTTCAGGTAACCATAGTAGATGTTTTAAATATGTTTTTCAAACAACTATAAGAAAGAGAGAGACCTGAGAAGCACTATGAGCCATTGGACGTACTGCTGATTGAGCATAGACATGAGAAGGCCATGAACCAGGCCCAGATTGGCAGACTAGATCTGTAATTTAATATTTACTAACACAACTGACTAAGGTCTTCTAAACTGTAAAATGCAACTATATTCAAATGATATCCTACCAAGACCTCCCGTTCCAGATGCTTCGATGTTTATAAAAGCACCAATTGTATCCTTCCATTCATGTGTCTTTATAAAACCATGTGCAGCCTAGAAAAATCATAAAGATCACAAATTTAATAGCTAAGATACACAGCAAGTTCAAAAGCGCAAATGAGATGTTTATAAAACAATTGGTGTTTATAAAAGCACCAATTGTTCAGCTCTGTTTCCTGTGGAAGTCTGATGGACACCCATTTTAACGAGATGTACCAGCTTATGCGGTCAGAAAGCAAATTCGAGAGAGCACCGCATTAAGTGATAGACATCCAAACCAAACGGCAAACCATTTTAGCATATGCATAC
The DNA here is from genome assembly GCA_036936605.1 of Limnanthes douglasii subsp. nivea. Taxonomy (NCBI): domain Eukaryota; kingdom Viridiplantae; phylum Streptophyta; class Magnoliopsida; order Brassicales; family Limnanthaceae; genus Limnanthes; species Limnanthes douglasii. The sequence continues at coordinate 274,773,381 of JAUPFV010000002.1, forward strand.
ATAAAATTACTTTCACTAGACAGAAAAATAATAAATTACCAACAAAAAGAGTTCTTCTGCACCATTGAAAAGAAAAATAATAGGCCGAGGCGGGATCCAGCCAGAGTCTACAGTTAGTCTTGCTATTTCCAGCAGTGAAGCTGCAGATTAGATATATAGATTAGGATAGTCTTTGAAGATTGGACCAATACACGTAAATCTCTAGCTATATTCAGATACTGAATACACACCAACGCATGAACCACAATCACCGGCACCTGGAGATCCAAGTGGACTATCAAAATGTGCATTTAAAAGCACTGATGGGCCAGTATCTTGTGCATTTGCTGACGACATCCTGGTAGAAAACTGGTAGTGAGTATAAGCTGACAAATGCAAGATGAAGAACACGAAGTTGTAGATGGACCAGTAAATTACTTCTTATGCTGCAGTAGACTTCTTAAGATCAAAGAATCTTCTTTTTCATTGCCTAGTTTTACATTCCTCTAAGAACACCTAAAACAACAACGTGACTCTTCTTTCTTAATTGTTTCCTCTTAACAGCCTGGCAGAAAGAAGTTACTAATTTTCACAGTAGATGATTTCTGGTTCTACCACAGGGAACATTTTCGTTCACTCTCTCCCAGACTTCACTTCACTTTCCACTCAAATTGCTGGACATTTATTTAAAGCAAGAAACATAACATGCTACAGCGGGCCTCATTAATATATTTGTATAATGAGGACGGATGAATTCTTCTAAAATTACCAAATAAAAAATTACTACCCTTCATTCGAATTGATGATGATGTAAATTTACTTATTACATCGACAAATTCAAGTTTCATACTGAGGTACAATAAAGACTAAGAAGCATATGTACCTCATTACTATATTTGTATGGTTTCTGTAACCCAAAGATATGCTGTAACCCAAAAACACCATATTGAATGATCCACCAACTTCAGTCTCTTGAATTTCAACTCTGAAAAAAAAATCATAATTAAATTCATAAGAAGTGGGGACTACCAACAATCAAGACTGTACTGGTAAAACATCATAATCAAAATCAATATCTTAAAATAAATTAAGAGTGAAAAGCTTATAGGAACCTCAGATTAGACCCAGCTTTCTCCTTTATAATCTCCAATTGAGCTTTTATATACTCAGCAGCTTCCCTCAGACCTGGACGTCCCTCCTAACATCCATTACAATTTCTTCATTTTTATATATCTCAGAAAACTATAGAAAAATAAGACGACCTATACTAAATCGAGTTCGTTCTAATTTCAAATTGATATAAACATACAAAAGGATCAAGCAAAATCTATACAATAGCACAAACTAGCTTAAATTGATCAGAACGAAATCTATAAGAACAAATCAATTAAAACTTACTTGACGACCATCAATTTCCGTCGATAGATATCGGACATGCTCGATGGCTCTACCTTCGGAGAATCGATCAAGAGGCGCATCAACATCGAGAACCTTAACGAACTTCATGTGAATCGTGGAATAAACAATCGCGGCCATGAGACCGTACATAAAAACGAGAGAGAGCAGGAATTTGAAACCAGAGACATCTCTGGCAGTGAGCTTGAAGACCATATCTTAATCAAAATTGGCACTAAATACCGAACAAAAGTAGTCTCTCTTGAGTTCGAGATCAAAGAAAAGAACGATTAGGTTTAATGAAGATGAAAAAGTCAGGGGTTTATGCGAAACGACCATGGAAATTGAAGAAAGAGGAGTCTAGTACTGTAAGCCTGTAACAGCAAGTCTCGCCTGCATGTGAGAAGTTTGTTTTGTTTTGTTTTTAAATCTGATCGATAGAGAGTGCCGAGTGGCATACTCGTGACTGAAAGTCAATGCAATAGTTTTGAGCTTTTTTATAAGTGGGTTCCAAAATACTAGAGCATTTATACGATTTCATCCTTAAACGAGAAAACCCACCCCATCTTCCTATTCTTTCTAGTTTACCGAGTATGTAACCGAAGAACCGACTCAACCCGAATTCAAATAATAAATTTTCAAATAAGTATTTTTAAATATCCACACATTTTGGTTTGGTTTGGTTTGTTGTATTTTTTGGATTCGTTCCAAACGGTTTATTTTAGAGTGGAAGCTATTTCCTCCATAAAATTTATTATTTCCTCCATTATTCATAAAAAACTCCATCTTGTTATTTCATCCATAAAGAAAAATCCTAATTTATCCTTGTTTTACTTTTACACCAAAAACCTTAGTCACCAAACAATTTTGAAGCAGTTTATGGAGTTCCAAAGATAAAAATCTATCGTGAATCTTATTTTTATTTTAAATATACGGGTTGACATATCGAATAAAATATCTTTTTAAATCTATGATTTTTTTTTCCATAATGAGTTATAGGAACTCTATATGCAGAAAAAAAAACTTCTTCATCGTTTAATCGAGTTCCTACGTTACTAGTTTAATCGTTTTTTAATATCGATTTCTGGTTTAATGGTTTCTTTCCTGTATATTGAGTTCAAAATATATATATTTTTGTGGTTTGATTAGTGTCGGTTGATTGGGTTTTTTATATAAATATTATATGTGATTCCGAGTTCCTAACTCAGAATCATACGTTTTTTTAAAAAAAAAATATGTTATTCGGAGTGGTTGTCTCGGAACTACATGTTTTTTAAAAAAAGCATGTAATTTTGTGACAAATTTTAAAAACAATTGAGTTTTTATGTTTTTAGGGTTTAATTTTAGAAGTTAAATCATATATGTTGGCTGTAATTTATCTTAATGATGTGTTTGTTGTAATAAGAGTTTGATAGGATAATGGCATCAAATTATAAATTAGAAAGTACATAAAGGGCAAGAAGGTAAAAACAAATGTTCAGTGTTTTATTAAAAATTTGAAATGGAGGAAATAATAGATCTTATGGAGGAAATAGCTTCACCCTTATTTTAGGTACAGAGTAACTATTTGGTTACAAAATAATCCGAATAGAATCTGGTGAGGCAAAAATATGGACAAGGTTATTCTATGTAGTTTAATATTTTGTGAAAGGTAATGAAATAAACGAGCAACTTATTGATTAGAGTCGTTGATTTACTCTCACGCTCATTAATGAAATATTTTAAGATATTTATAATTAGTTTTAGAGTTATGGGTCGGACCATGGTTTGAAAACATAAAATTCTCAAAGGCCATTGATGTAAACATTGTTCTAGTAAGTATACAACTAGTTAAAAGATGAAAATACGTCTTCTTTATTAAGTCTAAAATACCTTTCAAACTATTCTGACACGTTTGAGGAGTCGCTTCCAAAAATATCCGACCCTATCATACAACCCCCTTAGTTATCTCAAAGATTTCTTTGGAGGACTAATATTTATTTGAATCAAATTAATCTTATATTTCTGAATCATTGTTCTCATCATTTTCTCTTAACTAACGAACAAGTTTGAACTTTTCTGAAGTCAAAAAAAGTTACTGTTTTTATCCGCCGTATTTTCTGACACATGTCAACTGTTAATTGGACCTCAGATTTGTGCAGCCCTAGATAAAATAAGCCAATCGACGAGTGACGTTTCCACTTCCCTAGTAACGTTTCCACTTCCCTGGAAATCTTCTTAATGCGTGTGCCTACACCTAGTTTTTAGGGTACTTATGAATGATAAAACCTCATTACTTTTTTGTTATCTCCATATAAAGTGAATCCTTATTTTCTTGTTTTACAAATCTTTAGAAAGAGAAAGTTCATCACACAAGAAAAAATCAAAGGCTTTGTGTTTATATGTTTACTGCTAAAACCGCTCTAATTAAAGACGGTTGGTTGAACTTATTCGAGTTAGAGGAAGATAAAAAGAAAGCTAGAATTGCTGCTGGGCTACCTGTCTCTTCACCTCTAGTTGTCACTACTCAAGTTATCGATTACAACGGTATTTATCCTTGCAGTCGTAATGTTCCCCATAGCCTTCTACAAATACTCAATCGTTTACTTCACACAAGTGCTCCTCACAGTCATCACAATCTCAAAAGGCCACAGGTCACCGAATTCCTTCGATATTTAAAGCAATGAGATCGTTTTTGGAGAACGTCACCCCACTCAGAGTGACTAGACAGTTAAAAGGAAAAGCTAAAGCTGTTATGGAACCATTAAAACTGACTGATTCTCCATCTCCACCAAACCCATATAAACACCAACCCTATTACAGAATATGACTCTAGCACCCAACCCAACGAACCATCATGATCAAAATAAAAACTAATGAAAAAAATTATGGAAGACCTTAGTGAGGATTCTCCTTTTGAGACATCTGGTCAAACATGGGAAACTTCAAAGCCTTTTATCGACAAGTTTTTTAACAGAGAAGAAAATTAAGGGTAAGTGTAAAGTTTTAGTATAAGAATCTGAAGAGATCCCGATCTCATTGGTTGGATACGTCGTTCCCAATTTTAAGAAAGTAAGTGTAAACAATCTTTTAGCACTGAATCAAATATCTTACATTCATTTATATGATAAAGAATTGGATGTCGTTCGTATTAAGTGGGGATTCCCATACACGATTAAAGTTAGATTGCCTAAGCCTGGGGAAACTCCGATGAATTGTCGCTCTAATGAACTTGTAGTTTAGACCAATGTGTTGAACTAGGGCCTCCGGTTTCCCATAGATCCTGAAATCATTATGTATTTCATTTAGTTTGGTTGTGTCTAAGCCAGACCAGTATAAATGCATGGTTCACTTTAATTGTTTGTATCATATCGTCCCGTCTTTCCAAAACTCCAATGCTCATATAACAAATGACGGCTATTGTTGGGTTGTGTCACAATTCTAATATTCCCCTCTACTACTTCAATGTGTGGAATGATTAAAAATAGTAGACATTTGTTAGAAGCGGACATGATATGGAAGACTCAGTTTCTTTTCATTAATGGGCCTTTTTATTCCTCGAAATAAAATACGAGCCAACTCACCAGATTTTAGAATAGCCCAGGTAATCTTCTTTAAACATATATTCCTTATTTGTTCAATTATTTGGTCATCAATTTTAATTTTCTTTTCTTTATAGTTATTATGAACCGCTTTGTACATCATCTGAAGAATAAACAAGTCAATTTTGAGAAGTTGCATGACTAAATAGAGAAAAAATTAGATAATGGATTTCATGAAAATGTTTCACCCCCGCCAACTTAACTCGCAGCCATCTTTGGAGGACCAATATTTAAAGAGAATTGTCATGGGAGAAATTCATCACTCCTTTTTATCTACCGCTCTTTCTGTGAGAACTGAATCTACCGATGGGAAGCTATACCTTCCGACCATGAAGAAATCCCTCAATCATCAGCCTAAAAAGACAAGAAGAAGAATAAAAAATGAACTTCACAAAGTGTCATCGAAATAGATACAGAAGAACAATCTGTTGAGATTGATACATCATTGTTGGATACAGTTTATGCTACTATGAATGTAGGTGATATACCCACATATATTCTTGAGTCTAAGAAAAATAAGGCTAAAAAAAGAAATAAGCGAGGCAGGCACGAGAGAAGAATAAAGAAGAGTAAAATATCAACTAGTTCGGACTTAGTAGTACGTCCGAATACTAGTGTTTCCATCATACTTGCACCCGATCCTCGATCCTATCTTCTTATTTCCAAAATTTGAGAAAGGTGGAAATAGTTAAAAATGAAGTGTCAAGGTTCAAGAAGAATTGGAGAAACTGTGGACATCCAGTTCCAATGAGATCATTCTCTCCAATCCCAGCAAAAAACAAACAAACAAACTATGGATCACATTTTTTGTGAAAAAAAAAACTCTAGAAAAGCCTAAGAAAAAGTTAAAATAAGAAATCAATCCCCCAAAAGCCAAGTTTACCCATAAATCAGATGATGTTGTTGAAGCATACGCTGATGCCACTATAGATGAACTAAATGAACAAGATGCCTCGATTAAGTCTGACATAATCTTGGCATTTCACACAAATTTTCCAAAACTAACATTTGGTTCGTTATAGGGGTGGGTTCCAGAGAAGTTTTTGCCCCGAACATATCTTTGGCATATGAGATGGATGCTTCTGGTGAGTCTTCAGATGACGATTCCGATGGAAATGATGGAATAGATTCTGAAAAGAGAAGTTTGATAAAAAAGAAAAAAATACCAAAGGGAAAGAGCCCAAAGGTTAAATATATTTAAATTTTATTATATTGTGCAAGTCCTTGTTGTAAGGTATTTTTGTTGTGGTAGATCAGAAGTTTTTGGATATGTCTTTGGTAACGCCAAAGTCTTTTTGTTGTTTTGAATTCGGATTTCATCAAGTCCTCAAGGTTTTCAAGGTGTTTTTTACAAGCCATATTCTTATCAATTGAACTTACTTCCTTATGTTTATATTTTTGTTTTTATCTCCATTTATTGGTCTAATTCATTCGAAGTCAAACAAAATCAAATATAAGCCATCCTAAGGTAATCCATTTGAAGCCATACAAGATTTTAAACATAATAGAATTTCAAACACAAGTCATTCGAAGGTAATCCATTCGAAGATATACACGATTTCAAACACAAACCAATTTCAGACACAAGCTCTTCGAAGGTAATCCATTTGAAGGCATATAAGATTTCAAACATAAGCAAATTTCAAACACAAGTCGTTCAAAGGTAATCCATTCGAAGGCATACAAGATTTCAAACACGATTAATCTGAAGGTAATCTATTTAAAAGCATACAAAATTTCAAACATAAGCCATTCAAAGGTAAACCATTCGAAGGTATACAAAATTTACTGATTATACTTAGAAGAAAGAAGTTTTGGAAGGTAAAAAGTGGTAGATTAATAATACGAACACCTCATTAAAACCTTCATGAGCCACAAGGATGGGAAATAGTATGCCCCTTAAATATTTACACTTAAAACAAATATAAAGTAAATATTTACAACTCCTTACTCAAGGTATAATCTTAGATGCTCAACATTCCATGGGTGTCTCTAAAAGTGCCTTATTGATCAACTAGCCGATATGTTCCACTCTTAATACTTTCTACAATGTATAGGGGGCTTCCCAATTTGGAGCCAATTTTCTAAATTTCTTGTCTTTAGTGTGTAAAAACACTTTCCTCGGAACTTTATCTCTAGCTCCGAACTCTCTCCTTCGTATTTTCGATGCATATCTGCTACTCATTAAGCCTTGATAATGAACCGTTCTTAACTGAGCTTTAAGTCTTTTTTCTTCATTCAAATCTAGTTGAGCCCTTACTGCGATTTTATTGTATTATTCAGAATAATTTTGGACTCATAACAAGGGGAAATTAGATTTTATTGAGACTATTTCATCCATCCCGTAAACCAAGGCATAATGAGACTCTTGTGTGGCAGCATGTTGAGTTGTTCTATAAGCCCATAACATTTCTTGTAAATAGTCTGGCCATTTACCTGCTGCCCCCTCTAAATTATTTTTAGGCCTTTAAAAATGGTTATGTTTACGACTTATACCTGCCTGTTGGCTTAGGGACGGAAGGATGGAGAAAAATAATGTCAGATTCCTCTTGATGCGCATAATATTTCTATATCTTTATTGTCAAATTTAGGGCCATTGTTTGTTTAATACTCTTAGGTATTTCGAATCTGCAACATATATTTGATAAAATAACCTTTATTACTGCTTTAGAAGTAGTTCCAGAGAGAAGTCCAGCTTGATCCTACTTTGAAAAATAATCAACTGCCAATATAATAGTTCGACATCCTCCCGAAGCCATTAGCACTGGGCCAACTAAATCAATCCCACATATGTTAAAGGTACTGCTTCAGATATAATCCTCATGGGAACTGCTAGAACTGAATTGAATTTCCAAACCTTTGGCGTGGGTCACATCGTTTAACCAATTCGTTAACATCTGCCATGATGGACGACCAATAATATCTTGCCAACAAAACCCTTTTATTTAAAGCTTTATAACCACAATGAACAGAACCTTTTCCATCATGTAATTTAGACAAAATCACTAAGGATTCATCGAACTCAAGGTAATGGAATAAAGGTTTTCTAAAATATTTCTTGTAAAGGACTTCCTTCAAGACCCAAAACCCATGAGCTTAAAATTTCAACCTCTTGGCTAAGATTTTATTTTTAGGAAGAATACCCTTAGTAATGAACATATGGATTTCATCCTCAAATCCTGCCTTATTATGGTAGACAACTGACAACTTTCTTCAGCTTCAACTTTCATTTGAAGAGTTGTTGTTATTGAAGGAAATTCTTGTATTATAATCTACGAGTAGGCTTCAACATATGTGATAGTGGCCAAGAAATCAGCCATCAAATTTTTAGTCATGGGTACATGTTCATATTATACATTTATGAAGCAAGCATACGTTTTATTTAGCACTTGTCGATATTTCACTAATTGTTCCTTCTTTGTTTCAGATAATCCATGAACCTGATGTATCAACAATTGTGAATTACTTACCAATCATATTTTTTGCTTCATGTATCTGAGCAAGCCTTAGGCCAGCAATCGCTGCTTTATATTCAGCTTCATTATTTGAGACTTTGAAACCAAAACAGATGTCTTGGTACATCAAATTCTCAAAGGGGAAAATTGAACAAAATCATGCCCCACTTCCCAACATGTTGGATCCCTTATCTATCTGAACCACCCATTTTTTTTTCTGGTTTAATGGTAGAGGTTTGCAGATAAGGCCGATCTGAATGGAATTCAACCAAGAAGTATGCTAAAATTTGTGCCTTGATTGCTTTTAGAGGAGCAAAATGAATATCATAATCCCCCAATTTAACAGGCCACTTTGTTATTAGACCCGATATATCTAGCTTTTGCAGCATACTTTTCAGTGGAAAAGAATTTCGAACCGTGATAGAATGTGCTTGAAAATATGGCCGCATTTTTCTGGCTGCTATCACCAAGGCTATGGATAACTTTTCAAACTTTTGATATATTTTCTCCGCATTTAACAAAGTCTTGCTAATGTAATACATCATAATAGGATAATTATCAACCTCCCAAACTAATACTGCACTTACAACATGATATGAAAAAGCCAAATATACATAAAGTCTTTTTCCTTCCACTGGTTTAAACAAAGTTTTATGACAAATGTTCATTGTTTTGATAGAAGTTTTTTCACAATTCGGAAACCAATTGAATTCCATTGTGTTTCTTAGCACTTGAAAGAACTATGCATATTTATCCAATGATCTCAACCAAAATCGATTCAAGGCTGCTAATCTTCCATTTAACATTTGTACTTCTTTTGTAAATCTGGGGGGGGGGGGTCCATGGCTAGCATCTAATTATACTGGATCTACTTGAATCCCTTTTTCATTGATGATATAGCCTAAATATTTTCCATCGCACACCGAAAGTACACTTCTCCATATTCAGCTTTAAATTAATGGCTTATAAGTTAGAAAACTTTTCTTTAAGATTAGAGAAATGATATTCCTCTTTCATGTTTTTCACCATCACGACATTAATATATACCTCTATATTTTTTCCAATCTGGTTGGCAAACGCCTTTATTACCAAACGTTTATAATTGGCCCCAGCATTCTTTAAACCAAAAGGCATCACCTTGTAACAATGCAGCCCCCGGTCACTGATAAATGTAGTATGATCTTGATTCTTCAGATCCATTTGGATTTGGTTGTAGCCGACAAAAGCATTCATGAAAGATAATAATTTATTTCTAGGAAATGGAATCTACTAATTGGTCTATCTGAGGCACCAAAAATTGATCTTAAGGACAAGCCACATTAAGATCACTAAAATCAATAAACATTCATCATTGTCCACTTTTCTTTTTTACCATCACCGAGTTTGTTGTCTGTAACGAGTATTAAGATTCTCTAATATAACTTACTTTTGTTAGTCGATCTACTTATTTACAAATTGCTTTAGATTTTTCTTCTGAATATGCCCTTCTTCTTTAAATTATCGGACCTGCTTTTGATTGTACTGATAACTTGTGACGCATAACACTAGTTGGTAAACCTGTTCCATATTTACTGCACCATGCAAATATAGATAAATGCTTAGATAAAAAGATCAACAATTATTCTTTTAACTTTACTAGTAACTTTGACCCGACTCTAACATTTTTCCCATAAGCCAAGCTATGAATTTCCACTTCTTCAATGAGAATAACCATACTTAGAGTCTTCCTCGAATTATCTATATGGTATAATCAGAAGAGGGCTCTAGTAATCTATATTATTGTTTAGTATTTATAGGGTTTAGAGATTTTGGAGCAAGTGCAATAACGTAGCATTCTCTAACTACCTTTTGATTAATGCGAACCACCCCGACTTGGCCTCCAATAGTATATTTTAAGCATTAATAAATGTTCGTGGCAATAACATGCATCCTTGAGAGCCACGACCTTCTAAAAATAGCATTATAAGGAGTCAGGAAATTTACCACCACAAACAACACTCTGATAGTTTTCTTGAAGGGACCTTTGCCCAAAATTGTCTCCCTTTTAAATTATCCAATAACATCCGCAGATGTTCTCGTGAATCCCATTATGGTTCGATTCAAATTTCGAATAACATATGGTTTTTTTATAAGCAAACACAAACAATATGTTAGCTGAGCTGCATGTATCGATTAAAATCTTTCGAATTTTTGTTCCTTCGATAGACGCCCCGATTACTACATAATCCTCATGCGGCCCAATAATATCTCTTAAATCGTCTTTACCAAAAAATATAAACGGTGCAGGGTCTTGATACAAATGGGTCGATAATTTCTTTCAATTAATCATTTAAACTATTTGCATGCCTCTTTCTAGAACAACTTGAATGTGTTGTCATCATATATCATCCGTCAATGATTCAAAGTATTGACATAATTTGGAGACCCTTCCACTACCTTCACTTATCAGATTCACACAACCTTGGTCCGCATCTGAATCCAAATATTCCAAGTCTACGTCGAATAATTCTATAATTACCTTAGTGTGTTCTACTTTAGAAGCTTTTATAGCTGACCTACGAACAATGGGCAAAGCTGTTTCTCTCTGCCAGTGCTAGGCCTATGCTTATTCGCTCCTTACGCTTTGACAAAAGTTATCAATTTCCCATTCTCAATCAACATATGAATTTTTTGTTTCAAGGCTATACAATCATTTGCATCATGCCTCGTATCCTCGTGATATTTACAAAAACAAGTATTTCGGTTTTCTCTTGGGGTTTGGATAGGCAAAGGTATTCAAAATTGTACATAACATTTATTTCTATCATAAATCGTTGCCACGTTTTCAATTAGCTCGGCAAAATATCTAGGTTGAACTCATTGATATCCATGGTCTAGATTGTTGAGATTGATTAGACCTGAGACAGTTTGAACCTTATCTAGACTCTCGCTGATGAATATTGGAAGAAACTTATGACTGACCACCAGTATGTGGTTATGATGTGATTGTGAGGGGTTTATTCGGCCGAGGTTGCTTTGACAGTTTAGTTTCCTCTACAGTAATTTGCTTCCTAACTTGGTTTAACAAACCACCTAAAGCCTTCGTTTTCTTTCTAGTAATCGTATACGCTAAATCTCCGGATAATAAACCTTTCCTAAGAGAAGCTATGACCATATATTCGTAACAATCAGCCAAACCATTTTTGGTATTCACAAATCAGCTAACGTATTTCTTTAAACTTTCATTAGGAAATCGGTGACATTGAAATATTGTGTCCCTATTTACTATGAGCTCATGGCTTCCCACAAATTGAATTCAGAAGGTTATCCAGAACAAATCAAAAAAATTAATTGACCCATCTGGAAGCCTACTACCATTTAAGTACACTATCTTTGAAAGTTTGGGGAAAACCTCGGAACAAGTGATTATCTGTATCTTTACTGTTATTGTACTTTCCCATTTTGGAAACATCAAGTCATCTAGGGAGATGTCCGGACAAAATATTTGTTGATAAAGAGGATTATCTCCAATTATGCCATAGTTAAATTAATGAACTTCACCAGAATCAACAAATATACCTGGTTCAGATCGGACGACAAATAGGTTGCTCAATAACTGGCCTATCATTTTCTTATACTTCTGATGCTTCTTTGCTGAGGCATTTTGGTCCTTCAACTTTTTACTTCGACTAAAAATTGTCTTACACCGATGCTTATCTTGATGTTTATCTTTATTCTTCTGGTAATAATCACTACTCAGAGGGCTAAAACTCTTGTTGGATTCCAAAGAGCTAGAATCGTCTTTAGTTTGAGGCTATTTTATAAAAAGTTAGTGGTTTTTAGGTGAATTATCCTTCGAATGTCGCTTCAGATAACTATGGGGATTATCACTTGGTACAACTAAATCTCTTTCAACTGGCCTATGTATTTTCATGTCCTTAATTTGCTTTCGTAATTCAGCAACCTTATCTCGCAGTTGAGTTGTTTACTCACACTTATCATTCGCAGATGAGGCTCTAATATGTTTTGTTTCGACCTAACCCTCTTGAACCACCGATGACAGATCACCTTGCACTTCACTTTCCATTCTCTGAATGAGCTAGAAAATAGTTTCATTTTTTAGAATTTTGCTATCTGAGTGCTCTCAGTCCCACTATGGTCGCTAATCGAGTGTGGTAAAAATATGGACGAGGGTATTCAAGGTTGTTGGTAGAGAAAATACTTAATATTTTGTGGAAGGTAGTGAGATAATTGAACAACTTATTTATTAGAGTTGTTAATTTTCTATCACCCTCATTAATGAAGTCTTTTAAGGTATTTATAGTTAGTTTTAGGGTTATGGGTCGGGTCATGGTTTGAAAACGTAAAAAGCCCAAACCCAATTAGTGTAAACAATGTTCTAGTAAGCATACAACTGAGTTAAAAGATTAAAATACATCTTAGTGATTCTAGGTTTAAAATACCTTTTGAATTATTCTGACATCTTTGAGGAGTCGCTTCAAAAAATATCTGAACCTATCAAAACCGAACCGAATGTAACTGAAACACCGAATTTTTTGGTTCTTTTCGGTTCTCAATTTAAGTACATATATCAAGCCAAACCAAATTTTGATCGGTGCCTAAATAGATACCAGTTCTAAAGACCCAAGAACTGAAAGAACGGAACTGAAGAAGTGAATGCTCATACTAAGTTTTCATAAGTATCTAAAATCAAACCTTATTGGCATCTACTCCCTCAACTTTCATTATTGATTAGCTTATACTTATTTTGCATAAATCATTCTCATTAAATATCTAATTTTTAATAATACCTCAAATAAGCATACGTCATGATAATTAACCATTCCTCATTATTGAACCAAAACTTCTCTTTTATATGTTTTTTTTATTTTGGTTTTTAAAAGGCACGTATCTTTCAAACTAGAGTTCGGAAAAAAAATCTAAAAGTTCAATTGGTTTTGTTTTTTAAACAAACAAAACTAGATCTATTTATGATATTTTATGGGTTTTTTTAAAAAAATTATCAGTAACATACGAGACCACACATAACCAAACATGTGAGACCATGTATAAAAAACCTGCGAGACGAGACATAAATAAACATGTGAGATCTTACATAAATAACGTATGACACCAAGTATAAAAATATGCGAGACCATATATAATAAATTATGAGAGACCAAGCATAATGAACATATGAGACGAGACATAATAAATGATGCGATACCAAATATTATTAAATTATACGAGATGAAACATTATAAATCATGTTAGACGAGATATTGTTTTTTAAGATGAACAAAACTAGATCCATTGATGATTTTTTTTCGTTAGATCCAGTAAATCTGGTCTCGCATGTTTATCATCAAGTAATACATGTCTCGCATGCTTATTCATGTCTGGTCTCGCATGTTTTTTATGTCTCATCTCGCATGTTTGGTTATATCTGGTCTCGCATGTTAGTGATGAAAAAAATTCAAAAAATATCATTAATGGATCTCGTTTTGTTTGTCTTAAAATAACAAAGTCGATGATACTTTTAGAAGAAAAAAAATTGGACTACGATTTGAAAGATACAAACTTTTTAAAAAAATATAAAAGAAAAAATTGATTCAAAAATTAAGAAAATAATTATTGTAGTTGTTCACTCTCAAAAGAAATGGCTCAAAAAAATAGGTACTACGTGGCAATGAGATGCTTAACCCTTTATTTATATTAATAGAAATGCCATCTAATGTTTTTTATTTTTACATTATTATATTCGCTACTAATATAAATTTATTTGATGCATAAATGTATGTAAAGTTTATTAAATTCATCATCCAACAGACATGCAATTAGTCAACATCATATCTATCTAAATTAAAATTTTATTCTTATTTTTTAAACCATTACAAATCAAAATCTGAGTCAATTCCGTAAAAAAAATATCAAATAAAAAAAATTATTTTACAAATATAATATATATAGCATTGAACAATTTTTTTAAAACACCAATATAATTAATAATCGCATTTTTTACCGTACGCGATCAAAATTTGAAATATGTTTTCGATCCACTAGGTTGAAATACATACATGTGAACAATATTAAATTTCGATCGAAATTAAATACTCAAAGATATATTTGATTTGGCTTAAATCGACGATTCATCGTTTGACTTTGATGATTTTCCGATATAGTCAATTGACTTTAAAATTAGTGGCGATAGTATTTCAACTTGCCATTTCCATAAATTTTATTCATGGTATGTCGGATGTACCATAAACTGCTACAAGACACCAAATTTATAAAACAATATTGATATATAACATATCGACTTTAATATCACCCATTGAAAGAACGAATATCCGAAGAATCCTGATTGCTTCACCTTTACAACACCACTAGTTACTTTGTGTGAGCCTGAACCACTAACATCATCTTTTTCACCTTGTGGCTTGGTACCCTCTTTGTAGTCGAAATATATACTTTGGTTTTGGTAGCTTTTATATGATTGAGGCTTTCTGATGCACGTCGTGAAGTCGTTAATTCCTCACAGGATAAATTAAGTTTTGATTGAGTTCATCAGAAGTAACTCCAAACCATGTTGTTCGGTGTAAAGAAATTATGGAACATGTTCGATCATTTATCCTCAACCCACTAGTGTAGCTTTTTGGCAGCTGTCAGATGCTCCTGCTGTGATGTAGTTATAACTGTAAAAGGAATAAAAAATAAGCTTCAAGTATTGAATAATAATAGAAATTAAAGGTGTAATCGAAAACAAAGAACAATTTTATGCGCTCTGCTACTCCCTTGGCAATCTGCTCAGATTACTATTCTTAGAGATATCATGACTATTTCCACAGCAACCACTTATAAAGAAAAATTGCATCTTCCACACTTAATCAATATTCAGAAGATCACTAACGAATTTATACTCATTCCATTCTTCAGATAAATAAAGTATAAGGGGATCTAAGATTCCTTGATAGTCTCATGATCACTACAAATTGCTCCATTGATATCTGGGTCTTTGATAGCCTTGATACCATGATACACAACATCAAAGTAAACCAGGTATTCAAGCTGGCTTTCCTTAGGCACAAGCCAACCAGTTCGAACTACCGAACGACTTATGGGTCCAGAGGAAACTGAACCCCCAATTCAGCATGTCAGGGTACACGACCAACGTTTTTTTCCGCATAGTCAAGTAGTGTCTCTCCAGACATCAGTGCTCGTATTTTGACCTCCTATAGAATTCCCAATTTAGCATGTAGTTCACTTCTCTAATTTTCCAAATAGTATATATAGTATTTGTTATTGACATTTCAGAAAAAAATTCCCAACGCACTCGGCTACTAAAGACGATAATTCGACATATGCGCATTTGTTTTTACTGGTTTTCACCTTTAGAGCCTTTTTTATATTCCTTTAGAATTTATGCTTCCCTCTCAACATCACCCCCTTATTGGCATGACATGCCAACTTTAAATCCCATATTAGTACACTATTCAGCATCATCGCCAACTATATCGGATTATCTCTGGAGGTCAGGAGTCTGCTTCGAGTCTCCTCTGTCTGTGTCTTTTGAAGGACACCCATCTTTTCCCTGATATAAATACAAAACCTAGTTGATTGCTACAAGGGTATATCATGAGTTGTTAGAGTATGTTTAGTATGCTTTTTCTTCTTTGCATGATTGTCGAAAAACATGTTTTCTTTTTGTCGAAACAACTGTTATGAACTTATTCACATGTGATTTATCTTTTATATCCAACCCCCAAAGCTACAAAACATGATCGAATTTACTTCTAGTGTTTCCTTGGGACCAGGTTAGCCTAAAATTGTGAGCTTTCTCCGGTGAAGGCTAAGCGAAAGAGGATGATGGATCAGGCGGTATGAATTACCTGTTGTTAGGATAATTTCCTTCATACTTCAATGTTTTGAGTTTGGGCCTTTTGGTCTTTAGAAGCCCCAAAACTCTATTGGCTTCTACATTCGTTTGGGCTTTATCCGAGAGACACAACCAATCGGTTAGGGCGTTATATATTTTTAAAACAAGATGTGAAGACAATACGAAAATACTATATATTTTTAAATAGGTTTAACGTGAATCGCAAAACAAAGTTTACAACGAGATGTGAAGTGCGTAATGAAAATAACAACGAATTGAAATTGCGAATCATAAAGTATGATTCCCCGTGATTTGAATTTAGAAACAAAAATGTCTAACAAATTGTGATGTACAAACTCTGAAACAAGGGTTCTTGATTTCTTGATTCCCCGTGATTCCCCGTTAAGTAGAATCCTGAATCGCAAAACCAGGGTTAGCCAAGTGCAAAACATGAGTTAAATGATTTGGAAAAAAATCCAAAAATTTGTAAGAAAATATTATTCATAATTCTAGTTTTGTTCGTTTTAAAAAACAAAACCAATGATATTATCGGGGATAAAAAAAATGACCTTTCCAAAAATTAAATTATATTTTTTAAGAAAATGATTGAAATACTTTTAAATAATACAAAAAAGAATTTTGGTTAAAATAAAGAATTAAAATTCTTTTCAATAACATGAAAAAATATATATTAATTAATAATTAAAAATTTGTGATACCCACTTTAGTTAAAATAAATATTATTTATCAAAAGTATTTTATAATAGATTAAATTATCATAATTTTAGATATAATAAAACATTAATATTAGACTATAATATCGTTATCTCATCCATCTATTTTCATGTTAATAGGGTTGATTTTATTATTGTAATAGTCAATTTATATTAGTTTAAAATTAGATAGATTTTTTTATTTTAATTTCCAAACTTAACCGCTAAATTGAAAAACTAATCAAGATAATTGATTTCAATTAAAATGACATTAAACATAAATTAACATGACTGAAATTATCGTTGGACTCGAATAGTTCAGACAATAACATATGAAATGTCATTGGATTCAAATACTTTTGATTAAAAAAATAAAATAGGAGAGATAGTTCAACACATATAATTAGATTATGAAACAACCGACAAAAGTAAAAAAAAACATGTTGACAAAGGAGTAACTATGCAAAATATTGAGTAATGTGAGCCTAAACTCCAATCATGGTATGAACCGCAACTTTCATATCTGGATGGGGAGAAAGATGTGAAATCGCAGAGGTGAAGGCGGGATGAGAGCCAAAATTAAAAAGTTCCAAACTAAAGCATACGGCATGAGAACCAACACGTGCAATAGTCAACTACAATTACCACAAAAAAATAACCTATAACTAGCAAAAAAAGTGAAAAACATAGCAAAAGCTTATATCGACCAACCAACTTTATTTCCACAGAATTTAAACCAAAGGTAAAAAAGAATATGGTGTGTATCCCCATGGATGACGATAGAAGAAAAGCAAAAAATTCTCGAGTTCCTCTATCGCCAGACATTGTAAATGATTGCACCAATGTAAGTACGCCAAATATGGCAAGGTAAAAGGAGACCAATTCAAAATCACCCTAAACCAGGATGGTCAAACATCATCATTAATAATGAACCTGAGTTTGGGGCTCGCAGAGACTAATTCAAAATCACTTTAAACTATGATAGATTCATCACATGAATTGCACAACGTACAATCATGAGGAAATTTAATCCCCAATTAATGAGCTTGTTATAGGTAGACAACTTATCCAGAATGACAAACCAAATGATAAATGAATGACGAAGAATAATATATCTGATGAGGTTAGATTTCTTTTATACTGACCATTGTATATATCAGAGGGGAAGTTCGGACATATCCAGTACCATGCCCACCGACCAGTATAACTTAATGGAACATGACTCAGCTAGTTTTCTAGTCATTTCATCTTTTGTGCTAATGGGTTTTTAAACTTAACTCAAGCCCATGATCCAACCCCGATGGCCCATGGATCATTAAATAAGTATGAATACCCTAATTACTTTCATTAATGAGAAGAATAAGAATTTACTACTAGCACACACCTTACTTATCTCTCTACATATTACACTAAACATTAAATTCCAAAAACTCTTTCTTAATATACCCTTTGATCAGAAATAATCCACACCAATATTTACTACATACTAAGCTCGTCCACCGAATACCGGTGGTGGGCGTACATATTACATCATAAATATTGTTAATTATGAATTTTACATTTTCAATGTTGACTTCAACAATGCACAACATTATAGCTGATGCTAGAATTTGGGATAAAGATGATGGGATGGTTTATTTTATGGAATTTTCGATGATTTGTAGCTTTAATAGACCTTAATTTGGTCGACCAAGTCCAAATATCATCTTGAATTATGTGAAAACTTTGATATTGCTGCCTAATTTTGACTTATAATAAATAATAAATACAATAACGGCCATTTTTCCCTTATCATATTTACAATCGACTCATTTTCTATTGGGATCGGCAAATTACTTCCTTATCAGTAGCCCCCAGTGTTCAAGAGCATCGGGAATGAAGACTTGTAAATAAAGCATTTCGACACGCCTCTGACGACTGCCTTGGTAATAAGAGGCCCACGCTGCCTTGGTATCAAATGACCACATTGCCTCGGTATCAGATGACCACATTGCCTCGGTATCGACACGACTTAAGGAAGTGTCCCCTGACCATCCACTTTCTCCTGAATGATGACCGACCCCCTTCGTTTGTTATTAAAGCTTCAAGAACGGCCACGAATCGTCCCCGACGCGAAAAGAGATTATTATGAGTCCATCTAAGAAGACCGGGCGCACAGGGCCCATCTAACATGTCCAAACGGGTAACCTGGGCTTGGAAGGAAAACCGGGTATACGGAGCCCATCTAGCATGCCCATCCGAACTAGTCGGTGCAAACCTACGATGCTAGCCCGACTAGCGCCTATGGCGTACTGTGTTGGACTAGACCTACACGTGTCATCCTCTTACTCGAAGCGTGCTCGTCTGCACATCTCTCCAAAAGACTCTTCACCTTCTCGCTGCTTTTCGTCGTTTGGACTCTCCCATGCGTAAAGCGGCTAAGGCAAGCTGCCTATAAATACTTCATTTACTAAATCGCTCTAAGAGGAATTCTAGAGAGAGAAAGTCATGTTCTGACCATTCTAGAGAGAGCAAAGTTTATGAAAAGTAAGACCCCGAAGCCAAAACAAAAACTGAAGAAGAAGACCGAGCCTGCATTTGGGTTTATCGACTGGGCCTGTATTGGCTACCGAGCTGAAGAGTACCGAGCTGCGGGATTAATCTGGAGTTCTGATACAAAGCTCTTCGCACCCCTGCCTCTCCCTCACGACCTTGTCCTTCCTAATCCTGTTCCTGCTGAATCCTTCATCGTACCCGACCCTGTTGGCGCTCAAACCCCCGAGGCCATAGTTATCTCCTCCAGCAGTAGCTCTCCATACTCCCCTATCGCTCAGTTCGATCACCCAACGCCTTCGTCGGTGAACTCTCCTACCAGCTTAAACCCTTTTCTTCCTAGACGCCAAGGCAAAACTAGGTTTCTTTCAATGGAAGATTACAGTGCCTCTACTTCACCCGTGGGGGTAACTCTCCCGAAATAGTCCAACTAACTCCCACCATTCAAGGATACCGGACAGGTGTCAATACAGCATGTACCCCTTTCGGCGTTGCCCGAAGGGATCTTGACCGTCAGAACCTTGAGATCGAGCGCGCTCGTTAACAGCGAGAGGAAGAGTCAAAGCTCGCCCGCATCGGTAGTAGTTCTAGCTTTATAGAGCCTCTTTCTCAGTCGGTCGATCCTCCAATGGCCGGCTCCCCTAAACCCGACGTTATTCAATCACGAGATGCTAGAGAGCCAGAAGTGGCTGTCTTAGCTGCTGGGGAAAGTGTTGTTGCTGCTGGCAACGCTGCTGATCCTCCTGAAGAACCTCTTCCAGCGAAGATTGAAGCCGTCATAACCACTACTTATCAGCGGCTGTTTCCAAGGGACAACATTATTTCCCTCTTTGGAGGAAAATATCTCTACTTCTCTGTCGCGAAACAGGCAGAGCTTCTGATCTGGTGGGGGATCCCGGAGTGCGTTACCGTACGATTCCCCGTTCCCGGTGAGACGCCCGTGCACGTTCGGTCACGGGAGATCGTCTTTTTCACAGAGCTCTTCAACTGGGGCCTCAAGTTTCCTCTGGATCCTGAGATCACTCTGTACTTTAAGACCCTTAACATCTGCCCCTTACAGCTAACGCCCAACGCGTGGTATACACTGATGTCATGCATAATGGCTTTTCGCCTATCGGGTCGGGTTATGCCGATGACTGAGTACATTGCCATGTCCGGGCTTTCGAAATCTTCCAAATCACCCTTCTTCTATTCTTCCCTGGCCAACACTTGGAAGATTGTAAACGATTTCCTCGAAGGAGACAAGGGCTGGAAGCATCGGTTCGTCTTTCTTAGTGGCTGCTGGGAAAATGGCCGCCCATATACTAAAGAGAACATGATGCAATTGCCGCGGACATGGGTTCCCGATGGTAATTATTACGTATTTTTTTTATAACAAAAAGACTGATCCTTTGTGCAGTGTCAAAGGAGTTCATCCAGGAGCTGAAGAAGAGCCACTGACCTTCCAAATTTTGAAGGACTTTTTTAGGAAGAATTGGGGTCGGGCGTTCCACCGCGCCTTCAAGAACACAAATCTGATCATGAGCAACCTCTGCCGTTGCTCTGCTGAACCGCTCACCTTGGAGCAGCTGCGCCAACCACCCAGCTTGGTGGATTTGGTTGCAAAGACATATGCGCCCGATGCACACCTGTTCCTTCCCAAACGCAATAAGGCGCCTAGCAAACGCTCCAAGTCGGAGGAGGATGCCAAGGCAGCGGAGGTCGACGCGGTGAGACGAAGGGATGAAGATGCTGCTGAGGATGACGTAGCCCATCGGTCTGAGGAGCTGACCAAGAAACGGAAGGAAAAGTCTGAGGCGGATGGTGCTCAAGCTTAAAAATCGAAACGCTCAAAGAATGAGAGTGGTCCTGCTGATGCTCCCGCTCTCGTCGATAATGCTACCATCCCGGTGGTTTTTGAGCAATATGAGGAGGTCAAATGTGGGGATGTGGCCACTCCCGCAGCAGTACCGTCTGAGAGGGCTCCGGCAGTTGTGATCTCCGACGATGATGAGACTGGTCCCTCTAAGGCAACAAAAGTTGTTGGGGCGTCATCAAGCGGCACGAAGCTGCCCGTGCTGTCAGTTCCTGGGAGCCCTCATATCTTCCCTTTGCGGGTAGCCGATGGTCTGTCCTTGTCTCTGTATAATATGATTGTGCCTCTGGCGATGAAAGAAAGGCGTGCAGGGGAACTATGCCAGAGGCTGGAGGATGCGGAAGGGAAAATTGTCGCGCTCGAAGAGGAGGTGAAAAAAGAGAGAGGCAGCACACAGGCTCTTGGAGGGAAAGCTAAAAAAAAGTTGAAAAAACCTTGGTGCGGGTCAGAAAAGACCGCGACGACCAAGCTGAGCAATTGCCAGTCTCAAAAATTCAGAGTCGTTTCTTTCACTACTTCGCGTCGAAGAAAGCGAAAGAGATTGTCGATCTCAAAATGCCAACGCTCTATTTGCTGACAAATGTCAGAAATGGACGGACAAAGAGACTGCCGAGGCTAAAGCTGCTTATGTGCTGACCTTTCACAACCGATTCCTCGACCTTCCTCTTGGGTCCATGTGGTTGGATGTTCCCGAGGCAGATCGCCCATCCGATGTGGTCTGCAAGGATGAAGAGTCGGACGACACAGAGACTGAGCCTGAGGATGAGGACGCCTAGACTCCCCCCTTATTGTTTTGATCGAAATTTTGTAATTTTTGGGTCTGTAGAACCCTTTTTGTAACTGACCACTCTTAAATGTTGAAGTTTTCCCATAATTTTGAAGTTGTCTCCAATATTCTTTTGTAATTTGAAATCTGGTCGGGGACGATTGTTTTCATCGTTAAGAAATTTCCAGAGTCGAAGATAATATGTTGTTGATTAATACTTAATTAAACATTCTCCATAGGGTCGGGAATAAAATGTAGATCAGTTAAACACTGAAAAACGTATTAAGGTTTTGTCGATCAATGTTTAAGTGAAAATTTTCCCATAGGGTCGGGAATAAAATGTAGATCAGTTAAACACTGAAAAACCTATTAAGGTTATGTCGATCAATGTTTAATTGAAAATTTTCACATAGGGTCGTGAATAAAATGTAGATCAGTTAAACACTGGAAAACCTATTAAGGTTCTATCGATCAATGTTTGATTGAAATTTTTCCATAGGGTTGGGGGAAAATGTAGATAAGTTAAACACTGAAAAACCTATTAAGGTTCTGTCGATCAATGTTTAATTGAAAATTTTCCCATAGGGTCGGGAATAAAATGTAGATCAGTTAAACACTGAAAAACCTATTAAAGTTTTGTCGATCAATTAAGATCGCCAAAAGTTATCTATCAGCTCGTCAGCCAATGGACTCCCTTTTAATACTTCTGAATTTTAAAGGCAAAACATTGGATTAAAAAGTTCGGTTGCTATAGACGCCTCATTAAAACCTTCCCGCGCCACTGGGGTAGGAAAGAGTACGTCCCCGACCAAAGGTTCTTACATAAATAGTGATTACAAAGATCGATAAAACTACTCCAAGTAGAGTTTCAAATGTTCAATGTTCCACGGGAGCCTCAATAAACGTCCGTGCTTGTCCTGCAATCGATACGTCCCACTCTTAATTCTTTCCACTACTTTATACGGTCCTTCCCAGT
Source organism: Limnanthes douglasii subsp. nivea (assembly GCA_036936605.1). Taxonomy (NCBI): domain Eukaryota; kingdom Viridiplantae; phylum Streptophyta; class Magnoliopsida; order Brassicales; family Limnanthaceae; genus Limnanthes; species Limnanthes douglasii. The sequence goes on from JAUPFV010000002.1 coordinate 274,796,488, forward strand.
TTGGGGCTAGTTTGCCGAGGCTTTTGTCTTTGGTATGCAGAAAAACTCTTCTCAAAACCCTATCCCCGACTTTAAACTCTGGCCGACGTACTTTTGATGCATATCGACTCCTCATTAAAGTATGATAATGCAAAGAATTCAGTTGAGCTCGACTTCTTTTTTCTTCTATCAGGTCTAGAGCTAGTCGTCGGTCATCCTTGTTTTTATTCGCATCATAATTCCCGATCCTAAAGGATGGGAAGATTGACTCTGTTGGGATGACAACATCCATTCCATAAACCAAAGCATAAGGTGATTCTTTAGTTTTCGTTCGAGGTGTAGTTCGGTAAGCCTACAATACTTCTTGCAAGTAATTCGGCCATTTGCCAGCTTTTCCTTCTAGGTTCTTTTTGAGCCCGTCCAAGATGGTTCGGTTCGTCACTTCAACTTGCCCGTTCGCCTGGGATGGAAAGGGGCTGAAAAGCATGGCCTAATCCTATGTGTCGTACAAAAAGATTTCATCTCGTTGTTGTCAAACTGAGGTCCGTTATCCATGGTGAGCTTCTGAGGTACCCCGAACCTACAGCAGATGTTCGACCAAATAAATTTGATGATATCCTTAGTTCTCGTTCCCGATAATGGCTCGACTTCTACCCATTTGGAAAAGTAATCTACAGCCACCACAATCGTCTGTCTACCACCATATGCCAACGGTAATGGTCCCACTAGATCGATTCCCCATCGGTCAAAAGGGTAACCTGGGCAAATGATGAGAGAATTACTTCCTTATCATCTATATCTTTGGAAATATTTTTAACTAATGTTATATTTATATGTATTTATTAAATAAAAAATAATATTTCACGTCATAAGCTTTATAAATTATTCAAATAATAAATAGTTATAAAACATAAATTATATAATAATATATTTATTGGATTTTTTATGGATTCGGGATAAAAGATATAAACAAATTAGTATGTTATTGCATGTCGAAACTATAAAAGTCTATTTTTGTGTTTTTATATAAAAAAATTCATTAACTTTTTATTATTCAAGTGACTTCTTATTATAATTATTATAAAACAAGTGACTTTAATTATTAAAAAATATTAAATTTTTCTTTATTGATCTTCATTATTATTTTAATTGAAATAAGAAAATTAAAAATCTTATTTGAATTATATATTTTAATAGATATATAAAAAGTGTCCCTAAATTTCAATTAAAGGTATTGTATTAAAAAGCATCCAATATTTTTATTTTTAATTTCATTTAATATTTCGACTATCACTATTTTTTTTCGGAGGGAACCTGCAGCCGCTACTATGAGTGCGCACATGGTAAACCCTCAGTCTGGCGCGATAGCCTGCAAACCAACGCCAAAAGGTAAACCACACAAGGTGACAGGCTCAGCCGAGAAAGCTTATGCAGAGGGACTCGAACTCATGACCTTTGGTCACAAGCATGTCTTACTCAAACCAACTCGGCTACCCCTTGAGGGCCTCGACTATCACTATTATATATTCAATGTCTAATTTTTGTACTTAACTCTCACCAAATATTTTTTTAATACTATCTTAAATACCATCAACCAATTGTATAATGTTTTTTTAAAAATCACATTTTCGAGAGAGAAACACCAGAACTTTAAAAGATTTCCCCTCCATCTCTTTCAAATATATAAACATTTAGAAAGAGAAAAATCTTATTGAGCCATATTCGAACCCAATGTTATATTCGAGGTACATTTGTTAGATTAGCCATTTGTGAATACATATTCATCAAAGATTTAGCTTCACTTTTTTAAAGGTGTGAGATATTAATTTTTTATAACATACTTGAGATACTGATTTCGTAAAGTAGATTCAAGATACCAATCTCATAATAGTAATTTTTTTGGCTAATTAGTTATAAACTCATAATAATATGTATATTATTAAGTTATGAGTTATTTTTAGGTTATGAAAATATTTGGGAAGTCTATTTTATGGTTTGCATGTATGCTTTTAGAAGATGTGAGACATTGGGGTACGAAGATGCGAGACATGTGGGGTATTTGACGTTAGACGTTGCATAGTTACCATACGACTCACATGTAATACATACATGATATATGTGAGACATGTATGGATGCGTGATAAAATTCATATATGTTGTACTATAACAAATTTTATATGATATATGCAAGACATTATACTATTTTGATTGACGCGAGACTACAACAAGTATTATATGGTATTTGCAAGACATAACATTAATCATAGATTTGAGACATGTCTATTATCCCGGGTTTGAGATGCGAGACATGTTTGGTATAATATAGATAGATGCGATATTATGTATGTATATTATGCGAGACACAATACTTGCTATTAAGTGTTTTTACACTATGTAATGCACGTAAGCAATATCTAGTGTAAATTTTCAAACAAAATAGTCAATCTAAAATCATTTCTCTTAGTGAGCTTGAAGACGTTGATAGTATTCTAAAGTATGTTAAAAGTAGGGATGTGTCATTTAGAGGTAATTACAATATAAACTATTGTTGCGGTGAATATATGAATTATTTATTTACCAGTGTTACCATTTTGTGGGTTTGCTAGCATTGTTTAATGTTGAACTCTTAAAGATTGTAGTTATCATATTGAAAACATATGGTTGATATAGTTGATAAAGAAATGCATCGAAATTCTAACTAAATTTCATTTGAAGTCTCAAATAATGAATTAATTATTAGGGGAGAGTAGTTATGGTTTTAGTTTTTTTATCATAAGAAAAATAACTTGCTAATATTGGTTGGGTTAATGTCATTACATATGTTGAGCAAGTTGTTTTATCAATGTGATGCAGGTCTAAGGTTTCCTTAATATCGTTATAGCTTAGAGCATGGTTTTTGTTTCATATATATGCATGATACAAGATCTAAAATAAGTTTTCATTACGAAAATAAAGTCTCAAAGGGATATAAATGAAGACTTTATGCATCAATTGACATCGTGCTTTGTTGGATTCATGGTTATCAAGCGATTTGTTGAACTGCACACTTGCGCCATCGATTTTTATAAAGAAAGTTGAAAATAGTTTACCTCCGAGTTGATTGCTAACGAGATTCAAGATTCCAAAATTTTGTGACAACGACTAGTGTAAAATCGTTTGTTAAACATGACTATAGTTTAAATATTTTTTACAGCCTCTCATGAAATGCTTTAGAGAAAGCTATGAGGGGAGTTTTCAGAGATACTTCTACTTTGTTTAATTTTTTAAGGGATACTTCAAAAGATTGAAAAGTCTTGATATTACGAGTGATTACCATGTGGAATATACTTTGGGAAACAACTTAAAACAGTGTTTCATAACATTTGGGTCTTGGCGTCAAGGTTTTCATTTTTTCATCTATTTTAATTTATCGATGGAACGTGTTTTACCGGCAAGCATAGAGAAATATTGATTTATCCCCTAACAAAATAAGGTAAAAATCATAAGTTTCATTTTTTGACTATTTTACTTATGCAATTCTGTTTTTAATATTATGTATTTAAGAACACGTGATATTAGATAAATTTTCTTGAATTGAACATGTGAGAAACATAAAACTTTAGTATCTCATCCTTGATTCCTGCGAGACCAGTAAATAGTATCTCATACATGATTCTCACGGGATACACCAAATATAACTTAGTTTATGAGAGACGCTAGATAGGCTATATTTTCTTACGCAAAATATGTGCAAAAATAATTAATTTCCCTATTTAATGATATATGTGAGATGTGAGATGCATGATATTATATTTTAGATATGTGATATAGACTATATCAATCATGTGAGTCGTGACAAAAAATATCTATGTGAAACCTTTAAATATATAGTCGCAAGATTAATACATATGATACCACTTTAATTTTTTCTCCATGTATTTTTTCTGTTGCATTTGGTATTGTTGGTCTTGAAGATGCTAACAATATACTCTACTTTCTTGAGAGTTTAAAACCTCATTTATTGGAATGTCAAATCACGTTTATTTCGATTTTTCATATATGTATCATTATGTTGTTTCTGTTTTGTAATCAAAATGCTAGCATGCCTACTGTATATTCCATATTGTTCAGAATTTGAGGTATACTCTCTATCGTTCATATCCAAAGTTTAAGTTTATGATGGTTTTTAGGTATTCAATGCATTTATACTCCAATGATATATATGTTTAATGTAATACTTGAGTATTTTATTATTGAAAGAAGTGAGAGAGTTATTGACTTTCTTGATAATTTACCTCGCCATAAATACGCCCAAACATTTGTTAAAGAGAAACAATATGGTGTTATGGCATATTAGACTCGAATGTTTTAAGCATTAGACAAAAAATCTTAATAATATACCTATTATTGAATTAATTGACAAGATTATAGTTTTACTTATGGCTCAAGTTTCACAACGTTTTGCGAATGGTCTACGTTGAAGCAATAAATTTTATCCTGAGTATGAAAATAAGTTTAAGGTCAATGTTGAAGCCGGTTATCTGTGGCTAGTTCGTAAGTCTTCGACAACCACATTTGAAGTCTTTACTGAACCTGTTGTGGTTGTTAATTTACTAAATTCCAAATGTACTTGTGGTGCTTGGAGATAATATTGTTTTCTATAGTTTCATGCTTTTGTGGTAATACATTCGACTCGGGAAGATTCAAGGACATTAATTGAGCCATTTTATACAACTAGTAATTACAGGTTACTTTACTTTTTTTAGCATACCTACTCTAACTAATTTTGGTGAAGGATCAAGCTTTAATGAATCATCATAAATTATACCTCCTAACTTGAAAAAATGACATGGAAGGCCTAAAAAGAAGTGTATTATATCTAAAGGAGAAATAACAACCTGACATATGAAGTGTGACCATTGTTCAAATTTAAGGCATAATTGGCGGACTTGCAATGAAATGTTTTAGATGTTTAAGATTATGTTTTGTAGTTTTAAATTTCCTCAATTATTTTAAGACTTTTGTATTACATGAATTGTGCATATTATAAAGTGTTTCTTACTGTTTTCCATAATAGGTATCAAGTTATTTTTTTGTTAAATTGGATGCGAGTCCAGGTTTAGTAATATTTGATAGATGCAAGACCATGTTTATATTATTTAATAGGCGGGATACCATGTTTAATATTACTTGATGGATGCGAGACTATATTGAAGGTTATGATCAAATGTGAGACCCTCTATATTATAATGACGAGACTACCTTTGGTATTTCGAGATATGCGAGACTATATTTAGTATATAAAGAGATGCGAGACTATCTTTAGCATATGAGACCAACCTTATTAGTATGCAAGACTATTGCAACTACTACATGCGAGATTGGAGTGAACATTACACACGATATTATTACAACTAAAATATGCAAGATTGGATCAAATAAAATGTGAGACTCAAACAAATACAAATGAGACTACTCTACTTACTATATGCGAGACTTCAACAAACACTACACGCGAGGATACTGCAATTATAATATGCGAGACTAGAGCAAATAAGATGCAAGTCTGCAACAAATACAAAATAGACTACTACAACTTCAGATATAACAATTATAAATTCAAATAAAAGGATGATTCAAACATAGAAAGTAAAATTCAAACATACAAAGTAAAATAAAATTCAAAAATAGATAAAAAGATCAAATTATCGATTTAGGAACAAAATAAATAACAAAAGAAGTAAATCTAAGAGCTTGGCTTAGGACGTTGATTTCTTACACTCTGATGTTGTGCTCTTTGGCTCTTTATAGAGGAGATGAATTCTTCATTGTATGTATCATTATTGGTTCCAGATTGATGCTTGTTTTGAGACTTCTTAGAGGGTTGTTAGGATAAAATTTATGGTGGAGCTTTTTGGAAAGATCGAGTTTTACCTATGTGAACTTGAGCATGGATAATTTTACACGTAGCATGTGTAATTTAAGACTAAGCATAATGAAAAAAGAACCCTCGCATAACTTGAGAAATATTTGGCTCTTCGTCACTATCAATTTCCATAATGCATCTAAAATTGGTTATAAAGTGGGTCGGTTTCATGGGAGGAATTTCCATAGTTGTTTAGGCATTTGACCATTAGGGTTTATGTGTAAGGAAATAGAGAGAGAGAGAGTAATAAAATAATATATTTATTGAAGTTAAATGGTAAAAATAAGTCTTATAAAGTTAGTAAAGAGTTTTTTAGGGTTTTAAGTGTTTTATTCATTGCAGATATTGTAACTATACTCTTGATAATTGATATTTGTCATAACCAAGTACACGCGAGATTTGATCAAATATGATGTAAGACTGTAGCAAAAAAATATGTGAGACTACTTCTAATTATTACATGTGATACTTGAACAAACACTACATACGAGACCGTTTTAAATTGCAACATGCAAGAGTAGAGCAAAGTATTACATAATAAACTAACACAACTGCAACATGCAAGACTACCACAACTACATCATGCGAGGTTGAAGCAAAATAATATGCGAGACTGAAACAAATACAACTGAGACTACTGTAAATATTACACACGAGACTACGTTGATTAAAATATACGAGACTAGAGTTTGTTTCGTCATCATTAAGAAAAAAATAAAATCGTTATACTCTACTCAACATACACATCTCTTCACTATATTTATTAGAAACAAACCCATTATCAATAAAATCTCTGGCATATTCGCAAACAAAAAGGTTGTAGTTGACTGTTCATTATTTTTATCAAGGGATATATTTGCGTAAAATTACTTTATAACTTTGTTTTTTTTGTATGAATTTTTTTTCATCGAGTTCATCAACTACAAACAATATCAAAATAAATAAAATAATAAATTCAAGTGAGACCTGATAATATATAATGAAACATGTTATACTAGGGCAATATTATAATACGATATTATATAATTTACAAGTAAATAGATGAGAATAGTTACAAATAAAGAGGCAAGACCAATTACAAGTAAAAATACGAGATTTGTTAATAGGTAGTAGGCGAGACCAGTTAAAAGGTATAACCGAGAACAGTTAAAAGGTAATAATCGCGCATTTTGAATATGACAAGGAACATCGAACTTCTCAAAAAGAAAAAAAAATAAGCAAAGGTATATCACATCTAGGATTTTGACAGCTCAGAATCTGAAGAATGTTTTTTTAAGCAAAGAAAATACTGGGATCTTCGAAATGACAAATGAGCCGACATTGAAAGTCACGCAAAGAGTATAAACCAAAAAGAGACAATGAGCCTCGTTATACGAGAGATACACAATGGTGTTAAGAAAATACATTGAATCAGTACACAAGTGTAGTTGATCGGAATTTGTATGTTGTTATGGGAATATGACGAGATGACTAGTACGTACAAGGAGTAGACTAGAGAAATTCGCCTTTAATAGTTGAGATAAGGTCTATTACTCTTCCAAAGAAGTTTGACAATTCTAAGGTCGAGAAATTAGATGGGATGCAAGATCATGATGATCACATCGAACAATTCAAGAACTATATGATGATCTTCGAAGATGATGACAGGCTGGTATGCAGAGATTTTTCTAAGACATTCAAGGGCACAATATTGAAGTGGTATAATAAGATTCTGAGGGGATCTATTACCAACTTTAGATATTTCTATACAGCTTTTTGATGATAGTTTGTGGGAAGAAAAGAAATACGTGCAAATGGAGATACAATAATATAATGTAAGCAAGTTGTGGGAGAGAAATTGAAGAACTATACAAAGTGTTTTGTGTTAACAAAAGCAGGATTTGATAATTTTGAAGAGCTATTTGCTATGGATGCATTTCAACAAGGTTTGTTACCAGGTGATTTGTCAAATGAAACAGAAAAAGAAGAAGAGCGTTAACTTTTAGAGCACTTATGGGTCAATTCGAGGACCAAATTATAGTGAAAGAATCAATTAGGGTTCAAAGAGAGGTTGGATATAGCCAAAATAATTCAGGGTAGGTGTCAAATAATCATGGACACTCTTCAAATTATCAACCACCTCATCCAAAAAATAACAACAATTTGCCTCCTCGAACTGGAGGGTATCCAACTCAAGTTGCAGGTTACCAGTTTCAAAGACCAATCCCAAATCAGTGGATAAGCTCAGAGTATGATATTGATTTAACTGAGAATGTTACTACAATTTATGAAAAGTCAAAAGGTTATGTAAGCTTTAAAATCCATCTCCAATAAATAGACCAAGAGAAGAGCAAAACAACATATTTTGCAAGCATCATAATGATATTGAGCACGACATTGCAGACTCTATAGCTTTAAAGAAAGAGATAGATGTTTTGATAGAAAATGACAAGTTTGTTGCTTTTGTTAAAGGGCAAAACAATGGATCAAAAGCCCCGAGTACATCGACATCACAAACTGTTAACCCAAATTTGAAGGAAGAAACTTCATTGATGATCTTAGATTCTAAATGTGATGATTTTGATGCAACATCAGAATATTTGGATACTGATACAGATCAATTAATTTTGATGGCTATAGATGAGCCAGTAGAGCGTGGACGAGTTCAAACTTTATGTGAGTATTTTGAATCCTTAGCAATATTTGGGGGAGATCCGATGACTACTAACACTAATAGCTTCAGGAAAATACATGTTGTTAGTTTAGCAACTCCGGTAGAATGAATGATGTCTACTCATTTATATGGCAAGCATAATACTTTTTTTTTATGAAGACGATTTGAGGGGAATAACTACCTTTTATGAGGACGCAGTGGTTATAGGGTCAGAAATATGTAGAGCTGAAATTTGACGTGTTCTGATAGATATATGGAGTTCTGTGCATATGCTATTCAAATCTACGTATGATAGGATGCATAATCTGCCTCGAATTTGTCGATCTGGTCGTATTATAATTAGGTTTGCATGGGTAACAGCTCAGGTGATCGGGGAATTCGAAGGTGAACTGTGTTTGGGAAAAGGCCTGTTCAAAAAGAAAATTCAAGTCTTGTTCATGATGGTTGAATGTCCAACTAGTTAGAATGTTATTTTTGAAAGATCTTGGCTTTCAAGAATGTATGATGTTGTATCTATTGTTCATCAATGTTTGAAATATATCATTGGAGATGGTGTTGGTGTGGTCCAAAGTGACAAAAAAATAGACATAACAGTGTTATGCAACAGCACTCAGGTTCGAGGTTCAAATTATGAGGATCAGATGGCTGAATAGCAACCAAGAGGGTTGACTTTGGATGAAGAAGGATGGTTGATCTAAGGGAAACCCTGAGTTCGTTTACAGTGAGCGAGGATATTGAAGAACACATTTTTTCTAATGGGAAAACTTTACGAATATAAACATTGTTGTCTTCTACTTTGCGTGATCCGTTATCATAATTTTTGTTTGATAATTTATATGTTATCTCTTGGAAATAGAGGATGTGATAGGAGTTCCATCTGAAATAATATGTCATAGCCTAGCTATAAATTCGAAGATAAAGCCTATTATTCAGAAGATATGAACTTTTTATGTGGAAAAGTCATAGGCTATTGTTCAAGAGGTGGATCGTCTCTCCAAGGTTAGACATATTAGGGAGGTGCAATATCCTTTATGGACTGCAAATCCAGTGTTAGTAAAAAAAAGAACATAAAAGGACGAATGTGTGTTGACTTCACATATTTAAATCGAGCATTCCCAAAAGATCCATTCCTTGTTCCTCGAATAGATCAGCTAGGGAATTCAATTATTTCTTTTATGGATGCCTTTACAGGTTATAATCAGATCCAAATAGATCTAAAAAATTAGGATTTTGTTATAGGGTCATGCCATTTGGGTCTAAGAATGCTTGAGCGACATATCAAAGTTTGGTGAATAAGAATTTTTCTGCTCATATAGGAAGGAATATAAATGTGTAAATTGATGATATGTTGGTAAAAATCTCCATGGATGATGAACATCTCGAAGATTTAGAGGAGATCTTTCTAAATTTGAGGGCCATTCACTTGAAGTTGAATCCTGAAAAGTGTGCTTTTGGTGTCCGATCGGGGAAATTTTTAGGATATATTATTAGTGAAAAAGGGATAGAAGCAAATCCAGAATAATTGAAGGATTTAGTTTCGATGATATCGCCTCGAACTATAAAGGAGGTGCAAGTCTTGACATGAAGGTTAACAACCCTTAATCGATTTATTTCAAAGTTTTATGATAAATGTTTTCCTTTTCTCCAAGTGTTACGAAGACCCAAAGAATTTGATTGGACACCAGAATTGTGAAGCAACTTTTTCAAAGATTAAAAATCTTTTGTTATCACCAGAGATTTTGTTCATGCCTCGAATTGAAGAGAAGTTGTTCTTGTATATAACAATGTCTGATTTTGTTGTAAGGGTTGTCCTGATATGTTAATACATGGGAGTTTCAAAGTCATTCGATTATGTTAGCAAAAGTTTATTGGAATCATAGAAAAGGTATTCGAAACTTGAAAAATGGGCTTTGGAAATGGTTGTTAGGAAAATGCGCCCTTATTTTCAAGCTCATACCATTGTGGTTCAGACTTATTGTCCATTAAATAATATGTTACAACGACCAGACATTTCTAGTAGAATGACTAGTGGTCAATAGAATTGGGAGATTTTGATATCATTTTTACTCCTTGAACAACTATTAAAGCTCAAGCTTTAGTTGATTTTCTGGTCGAATTTCATTCGAACCGATCAGATGAGGGGACATATAAAGAGGTCTTACTATAAACTTTGATGTGGGTGGTTTGAACATATGGTGGTTCCAACATATTCAGATGTGGTACAGGGGTTCAGTTAATTGGTAGTTCTAGGGAGGTAATGTATCAGACTATTCAGTTTGGCTTTCACACATCGAATAATGAAGCTGAGTACGAGGCTACGCTAGTTGGTCTAAGACTTGCAAATATCTGTGGAGCAACAACAGTTCATTTGCAAACAAATTCGCAGCTGGTGGCAAATCATATGGCAGGTGTATCTGAGACAAATAAAGATCAATTAATTTTGTATCTGCGCGAGCTTCGAAGTTTAACTCTTTTGTTTGACAAAGTGATTGTAGAGCATATTAACGAAGGAGATAATACAGTAGCTGATTCTTTGGCAACAATTGCTTATACATAAGAATATTCATGAAAACTGTTACATGAGAGTCCTTCGATTTTAAAATGATCAGAACAATGTAAATATGTTGAGGAAGTATTTATCACTATAGACATAATTTGAAGTGATTTGAGGTATGATATCCTTAATTTTTTACTAAGGGGTACGTTACCTCAAGATGCACAACATGCTAAAACGTTAAGGTATAAGGCTCATAGTTATATTGTATTGGATATAGTGTTATTAAAAAAATCTTTAAGTAGACCATTGCTGCATTGTTAGAGTAAGCAAGAATCTCAAGAGAGTTTATCGGAGTTGCATGATGGTGAAGATTCAATTCACTATGGCTTCAAGTCTTTGACGCGTCAGGTTTTGTTGGCATATTATTATTGGCCTTCAATTATGAATGATGTTAAGGTCTTAGTTCAAGGCTGTGATATCTGTTACGCTTTGCCAATTCTATTCATAAACGAGCAGTTTCACTTATATCTATTTCAGAAGCTATTCCTTTTAACAGATGGAAAATAGACTTGGTAAGACCATTGCCTATGACTTCTAGAGGATGTCAAATGATCATTATGGCAGTGGATTAATTTTTGAAGTGGGCTGAGGCTGAACCATTATCTGGTACCAAAGCGAATGATGTGATTAAGTTCATTCTGAATAATTTTTTTTTTTGGAGTTCCTCAGAGAATTAACATATATAATGGTCCTCAATTTAACAACGGAGAAATAAATTATTTTTGCGCTTCAAGGGGAATAACATAGTGTGTTTCTACACATTCTCATCCTCAAGATAATGGTCAAGTGGAGATGAATAATATGTCTATTTTAGAAGGTTTGAAGAAAAATTCAACATGTGCTGCAGGGAAATGACCTAACTATTTTCAAGAGGTGTTGTGGGCTTATCGTACAACTCCTAGATAAGCTACTCAAGAAAACACATTCTAGCTTGGTGTATGGTATGGATGCTATTAGCCCAGAAGAGTCTAATTTACCTTCTTATATATTACTTCATTATTCCAAATAGGTAAATGAAGAGACAAAAAGAACGAACCTGGATTTGATCGAGGAGAAAAGAGTTGGAGCTCATTTGAATATGACTCATTATCAAACTTTGATAAAGATTCAATATAATTCAAAGGTGAGAAGAAAGGATTTTATAGTAGCTGTCAAAGTTTTAAGGAAATTATTCCTTCATACAAAGGATAAACGACTTGGAAAGATGGCCCCAAACTGGGAGGGTCCTTATATGGTGATAGAGAAAATAAAGATGAGTACATATCACCTTTGTGATGAGCAATGAAGAATATTTCAACATCCTTGAAATATAGAACATTTAAACTATATTATGAATGATTTTTTTTAAAGATTGTTTTGAATAATTGACACACTCTTTCCTACCATGTGGCCCATAAACGTTTTAATGAGGTGTCATCTACATATTCGAGGTTATTAATAAAATTATTTTTTGGCCAGTGGTTATTTTATATTATCTTGGTAACTGGTCAAAGACTGATCATCTTTAAAAATATTGACCAAGAGTAACTAATTATGATTCGAGGTGCTACGTTCTCTAAAAGCACCAATTATATTCAAGGTGCTACATTCTCTAAACGCACCAATTATATTTGAGGTGCTATGTTCTTTAAACGCACCAATTATATTCAATGTGCTACGTTCTCTAAATGCACCAATTATATTTGAGGTGCTACGTCTTCTAAATTCACTAATTATATTTGAGGTGTTACTTTTTCTAAACGCACTATTTATATTCGAGGTGCTAACATTTTCTAAATGCACTATTTTTATTTGACAAATTATATATATATATATATATATATATATATATATATATATGTTACATATATTGGAATTCAAGGTTGTTACGACTTATTCATGAAATTAAAAGTAACTATGATAAGATAAAACTTGTCAAATACATGTGGAAAGAAGAAGAGTAGTCTTTCATTGAAGTTAGAATCCGATCTTACAAAAAGATGTTTTGAATGCCAAGAAGTTAAGCATTTAAAAAAATAATTCGTTTATAATAAAAATAACTTCAAAATACAGACAAAAAGAAACAACAATTAATTATTCTCTTCAGAGTTTTCTTTTCGGATGAATCTCCTTCTTGATCACTGGTATTTTCATTTTAACTTCTCTGTCTCTTTGGAAGAATCAGTTGGAACAAGGTCAAAGGTTTCACTAAGACAGTTATCTACGGGGATCAATTCCCAAAATCTAGATAGATTTGCTTTTGGGAATGCTGCATGAAATTCACGGAAGAAAGTGATTGTCTGTTTCTCCTCGAAATTTTTGATTGCAGCTAAGGTGTCCATTCCATACCGAGTCTTGGAAGTTTGTACATCGGTTCATTTTTCTTCTTCAAATGTCGTCTTAAATGCAGCCATATCATCCGTCAGTTTTTTCTTCTTTCATTCACTCTTGTTCAGAGATTCTCGAAGAGATAAGTATTTTTAACATTCTTCGGATATCTCCATGGCATGTTTAGTTTTAAGTTCATCCATCTCAGTATGATGGGAAGTCTTGAGCCATTTTGTTTGTTGATCATCCACATAGTATAGATAACATTTGAGGTGGACGACTCCTTTATAAATTCCGACATGTCAGCTTGGAATGCATGAGATTGATCCTCAATTTGTTTGCCAAATATTTTTATCTGTAGCATCATCTTTTTTATATCAGACCATATCTTTAGCCATAGTTTCCAAATGGCTTCGAGAATAATTTATTTATGTGCACAATCTTTTTGCTGCTGTTTCAAGATTGGAAATTTTTTGCAGTCCAAGTAAAACATTTTTTTTCAACACTTTGGATAAGGATAAACCTTTAATTATTGAAAGGCATAAGATCAACGAATGAGGGAGCCAGAGGAATATCTTGATTTAGCTTTTCAGTTTAAACATGAGCAGTAACCTGACGACCAATATGTTGAAGTCGTTCTTGGATTTGTTAGGCCATCACATCCATATATTTTTAGAGATCTTACAACTCCTCTGTACTAATGGGCTCATCGGGAAAAAATGGTTATCTCCTCGGTGATCATCCGCTGCAGTTTCTCTTTGGTGATCTTCCACTACACTTTCTTAAGATTCGGAAGCAGTCACTTCTGAGATAGTTTCTTCAAGGTTCTTTTTTGTAATTTTAACTGGTGAAGTTTTTGAAGTACACTTTTTCTTTGGGGAAGCAGTTTTCTTTCTTTTTGAAAAAGGTTCAGCCTTGACTCTTTCTTCGATTGTGGGAAGGTTAGATTCAGTTTCTTTTATTTTGATTTTAACTTCTTTCTTTTTTGGCTTCGGTTTAGTTGAAGGGATAGCACTAGATGTACTAGTTTTTTTTTTCCCTTTCTTTTTCAAGAGATGATGACTGTCAGATCTGTTTCGCACAGTAAAAGTAATCTTACCATTATGAGCAATCAATCTCTTCACAACAAGTTCTGATTTTGGTGGTCTAGTAAATTTTCGAGAAGGTTGGCACATAGGGAGATCCTACACAGATGAATTCTGATGAATTTTATGGGTTTAAAAGCTAAGTGGAATCCATTGCCCCATTCATGTTCTGCCCATGTGGCCAGCTTAGCAAAAATATCTATTGCATCCTTCTTGCGATTATTGTATCTCTTCGAAATTTCCGAGTATAGTAGAAATACATATAAAAATTGATTCAAGTTATAAAAGACCAAAAGAAAAGACAAGAAAACTTAGTGTTTCTTATCCAAACAAGGTTTGAATTTTGAAGCTCTTCGGATATATCCTTCACATTCTCCCAAACTCCAGATATAAAGACAAATATTTGTTTCTAGAATTCGTCAACTTCGAGCAGGTCATCGACAATTTAGAAATCATTAGTAAGTGTCATATAGTAGAAAGGAAGTATCGGTCCCTTCAAAAGTCTAGCATGGCGATGGAGTCTTTGATGAAGATATGAGTTTGGCTTAGTCTAGAAGCCATAATCACTGGTGTTGCTTGTGTAAGTGAGAGGTTCAGGAGTTCGAAGTACTCTTCTATTATTGGATCTAGTGGAAACCTAATAGCCCAATTGATGATCTCTGAATAGACCACCAATTCATTTGATAACAATCAAGTAGAGTTCCCCCCCCCCCTCTTTTGGTAGTCGAAACATTATGTTGTCTACCATTCCCCATTGATTTTTTATACGACTAGCTTGAGCTTCACTGTAATAAATATATGGCATATTTTTTAGCTCCATGATGTATTCGGAGATGAGTGGTTTTAAATGCACACTTATTAAGGCAGCAACATCATCGAGAATTTCAACTAGAGCCTTTTTTTTCTCGGGTTCCCCTTTCTTCGAAGCACCGTCTTCAGATTCAGATGCAACCCCACTTCCTTTACCCTCGACATTTGACATAGTTTCCTCTAAATCAAACTTTTCTTTAGAAGCTTCGTCTATTTGTTGAGGTGGATTTGGGTTCGATACTCGATTTTATTCTTGAGTATTAAAGGTAGTTTGTTGTGACTCCACGTTAGTCTCAACCATCTCCCATAGGGTTTTAGGCATAATTTTGTGAAGTGTTTTCAGCCTCGAGGTCTCCCATAACTATGAATACTTTCTATTTAACATGAATACTTTGGGAGAGATGAGCTTTTGGCTGAATCCGAGGAGTATCCTTGCGCAATATTCGAGGTGGATAATTGATAGGTGATGGAACTTTTTCTGATCTTCTAAGAGTATATGTGTTTTGTGTTACTTTGTGATTCTTCTGAAGAGAAACAAATGTAGAGCCATAAACTGCTAGAGAAGAATTTCGAGGTGTCTATTGTCGAGGAGATTTTGGTGAATGGTTTCTTTCTAGGTTAGATGAACTTTGAAACTAAGAGGAACTTTGGTTGGGGTTGAAATTCCCGTAAACAATAGTTTTAGTAGAAAATTGAGAAGAATTATCTATCACTCATGCAGCTTTATACTCAGCAGCCCTCTCACTAATACACAAATAATCGTAAAATAAAAAAATTGGTTTTTTAGTAGCTGAGGATTTTTTCATAAATTAAGATGAAGAAGAATCTTCAAATTAGTATAAAATTTGAAGGATGACTGGGAAATGTGAGTTTTTCGGCGAAGGTAGCAAATGAATTGTGTTCTCGTATGAAAGTAACTAAGGATTCTCTCAGGAAAAAAATGCTTTCTCTTACTATAAGGTATTTGTGAAACACAAATAATGGGTGAGATAAATATTTATAAAGAAAAGTATAGATAGAGAATGGTTAGAGAAGTGGAAGAGGTGATGATGATTATTAGGTAGAAAGATGGAATATCAAACGGTTGTTGGTAAGGAAATAATTTGACACATGTTAGGTGTTATGCCTAATGGGTCATTACGTGCATACTAGACCATTCCAAACGTTTTTGATTGTTATGAAAAGGAAAGCTCATAATTTTACGTATGAATATTTGAAGCGCGAACAAAGGATCAAGTCAGTTTCGAGGTAAACATGTGTACGAGTTTATTCAAGGAGGACAAGTATATGACCTGACATTCTTGAATAAGTTGGTAAACGAAATATATTCGAGGCAAAAGATAAATGTATTTTTATTCGAGGATAACAACCGTCGAGACAAATCCTTTTGATAATGAGATAAGAAGATCTAATTCGAAGTAAATTATATATTTGGCAAGTAACAGTTTTCACCTACCATTATTTATGATGATTACTAGTTCTTATTCATTGACCTTCATAAGAACTATGGGGATACTGAAATGTTGAGGGATTAAATGTAATACAATTAAAAATGTATAGTTTAAAGAGAGTATTTGAACTAGTAAATATAAGGGTTTGAAGTGCAATTTATCCATTTGTATATCTGATTCTATTAAACCGAGTCAGACCCGCCTAGTACAATGAATCAAGGGTGACACTTTTCTCATTAAAGTGATTTTACTTTCTCTAACTTTCTCTCTCTACAATTCAAATCTCTTTATCTGTTCTCTCTAAAAAATAAGATTCACACTTAAAACCTACCAAATGCACTTGTTTCTGTAGCTGTTAGGGTTAGTTCACCTTCCAAAACCTATAAAATTAATAAATTAGTAAAGAATGCGAGACTGTGGAAATCATTACAATTAACCTGCGATTTGTGCACAATACATAGTTATTATATGCGAGACTATTGCAACCAAAACATGCGAGACTGTAGCAAAATACTACATGAGAGAATACTTCACATAAAACATGTGAGACTAGTTCATTACAACATGTGAGTTTGATTCAAATACTACATAGGAGTCTGGATCAAATACTATATGCGAGATTATGACAATTAAACATGCGATAATTGGAAATACTACATGAGATACTACTGCAACTAAAACATGTGATATGTGAGCAAGCTTATTTACAACGGGAATATGTGATATTTTCATCTCTGAGATGTTTCATATTTTCAATCAAATCCATTTTTGTTGATTTTGATTCCAATCTCCACCATATGTAGCATCTTGGAATCATGTTTGACCTTGTTTATTTTTATACAATGGTTGTGTGCTCCAAGATGAACGGATGCATGAAAAAAAAAATAAGAATCATTACATTTATTGTTTTCTTTTTTAATTACAGAACACAATACTAATTATTAAAAGTGCAACAAGTCCAATAAAACTATTAGGTTTGTTTTTAACACAAGTCTGAATTGACCGAAGTAGCTTATCTTTGACAACTCTGAACCAATCATAACTTTTTGTTTTTTCAAGGTCTTCAATATTAAAGAGCGTTGTCATATCCAGTACATCCCCTTATACTGAACAAAACAGTGTAAAGCACATAAACATGATCAACAAAATAACCACATTCTTCACACCTTGATTTCCCACGCAGCAATATTTTTGTCTATTCATCCCTATAAAATAAAAAAGAACGATAAAAAATATGTATTAACTATATACGAGTCTAGAAAAAATTAAAAATATGATGCGAGACTACTGCAAACAGAATATGTGACACGGGGCAAGACATTATAACCCGAGACTATATCTGACTAAACATGTGCGACTATTACAACTATATCATGAAATACTTGGCGAAGCTTATCTACAACTGGAACATGTGAAACTAATGTCAATAATGCGAGAGAAATGATAAAGTTATACATTTCTCAAATTATTTGTTATTGGTTTTGATTTATTTTTTCAATTTTTCTTAAATTTTTGTCAATAAAGTATGTTTTAACGATTCGGGACTTCACTTCTTCACCGTTGTTGTATCTAAGTTTGAAGCCTCGTTTCGAGTTTAAAGGTATTTTCTCCTTCTCGTGCTTCAAACCAAAGTTAACCTTCACATCTTTAGTGGTGAGTTTAACATATTTGGACCTCAAGACAAAAGTGTTCTCTTTTATCAAGTATTTTTATGATCTCAATGATTATTTGATAATACATCTTCATTTGTAGATTCTCCTTCCGAAAATCATATGAAACCTTCAATATAGTATTGAACATAATCTCTATAGTGGTTTCCATGTGTTCATCCCTAATTGTAACCTTATATTTCATCAAATTTATGATGCTCACTAGACCAGATCTGTAATGGCATGCATTAAACCCATTTTCCTGCAACAAAATGCGAGCCAATTATAAGAAAAATGTGATACCCGGTATAGCAAACAAGAGGAGACCGATTATAAGCAAGACGCGAGACTAATTATAAGCAAGATGGGAGACCAGTTATAAGTAAGTTTCGAGACCTTCAACATCCTCAAAATAACGTTACATACAAAAACACACGTGCGAAGATGCAATACATGTGTAAAATAAAGCACACGTGAGAAAATATGATACAAATAGAAGACAAAGACTAAACTATGAAAAACAACGTGAGACGTGGCCATGATAGAAAATTAAGATGCAAGACGTTATAATATTTCACCTTCGTACTGAATGAAACCCAAAACGCACACTCAAAACAGCAAACAATAAGACATCAGACCATACATTTGAACCAAATGACTAAAATGCAACACATAAGTGCAAAAATAGAGAGATTTTCATACTCTCAAACCTCTATTTACCAAAAAAATCATAGTACGAACATATATTTCATAGAGAAACCTAACAAACAATATATTTATTGTTTTCAATACTTCCAAACTAAATTTAAACCATGTAACTTACAGAAAAATGAGAAAGAACGTACCTATTTGCTTACGTATTAATTTCAAGATTTTTAGAGAAATGTTGAACTTGACAGGTGGTCGAAACAAGAGATCAAAATTGTAGAGAAATGTTGAACTTCAAATCACATGTTATAAGAAATCGAGCAGATGAAACTGTATCCGTTTGTGTTTTTTTCTAGATGTTTTTAGTTTAAAAAAATAAATATGTGAAAAACGTGAAAATTCAAAAAAAAATTAATTTATACCTATGAAATATTTTTGTCTAATATCTATTACTATTTTATGAATTTTAGATATTAGTTTTTTTTAAGCAAAATAATAATTTTATTGATATATGAAGTCCTAAACAAAGGATTACAAAATTAGAGGGACTTGAAAGGAAAATTACAATTTCATGAAATAAAATATGCGCCAAAAAAGTTATATCTTCCTCCAAACTAAATTTAAAGTTCAGAGCTTCTTCTAGAATCCACATAAGCCATTGAATTAAGCCAGATAAACCAGTTTCACCAAGATAATTGATTCAAAGATAAGCCTTGATTGATCCATTACAAAATCTTGAACTCTTTGAGAGAAATTCCAGGATAATGATATACATCCACTGCCTTCATTGTTCAATCCAACTAGCAGCAATAAATAGTGACATTGATAAAAAAAATATTTCCATAACCCCGCCTTAAAGCTTTGCCATAGTCTTGAATAATAAAAATGAAGACCAACTCCAGTCCAGAGCTGAATAGAATCGAGGTAAAACTATTGCAACCTGAATTTTTTTAGTCAAGATATCATGCTTTGAGACAATGTTAGATAAGTAAATCTAATTGTTAGTTATGTAACCAAGACCTGAACTCTCAAGAGTAAGAATTATTTTTAGATGAACATGTATTAAGCACAGTCTTCATCTTACATTTTAGAGTCCAGCGAGCAAGCCAATTTGCAGGTTGATTCTGGTATCTGAAGATGTGAGATAAAACCATGGAAGGAGAAATCATTCTCCTGATACAATTAAGAATATAGTCAATGATCTAAGGGTACTTACCTTCACTGAGACAATTAATAAGAATCAGTGAATCAGTCTCAATATCAACATGGTTCCAACCATTAATCTTACAAGTGAGAAGATCATCGAGCATTACTCTGGCCTCAGCCATAATAGGACCGAGCTTGCCATTAAGGGAACCAACACCATAAACTAAATTACTATCACTGTCTCTAATGACATAGCCACCAGAAGATTCACCATTCAATAGGACAGAAGCATCAGAGTTAAGCTTGAGCCTGCCTACACTAGGATGATTCCATTTAAGATAGATAGGCTTCGATTTGTTATTCAATATATGATTAAAACAACAAAAAAATAGTAGCTTTAAGATCATTGTTCCAATGAATAGGCTTGAATTTATTGCTTCCATTTAGATTAGTCAAGATGTTAGAGATTTGAGCAATAGTAAGGTTTATTAAACAGGGATATCTTTAATCTTAGAATCATTTCTGGATTTCCAGATAATCCCAAGGACAATAGAAGGAATAATATGTCTAACATAGATGTTTGTATTGGTAGACCATAACCAGATACTAGCAATGTGCTTAATAGTCATGAATCTATAAATTTGAATATTGAAATGTCAGTAACAAAATTCAAAATAGACAAAGCAAATTCACAAGAAACAAACAAATGGTTAGGAGACTCCATATTTATGCAAAATTGACATTTAGATACGAGAGAGATGTGTTTCCTCTGAAGAATAATAGTAATAAGGATGTAATTATGAATTAATTTCAACTGTAAGAAGGAATACTTCATAAAAGTTAAATAGTTCCAAATTTTATAGAAAATATAAGACTCGTGATGATGTAGTCTAATATGATCCTAGGTGTCTCTAAGAGTAAACTTACCATACTTAAACACATTCCAAACCATAGTGTCCTCAGTGTTAGGCTTAACAATACAGTTAGTGATTCTATCTAAATCAATATTAGGAATAAGATCAGTTAAACCATTAAGCTTCCAAGAATTGTTATACCAAAAGTTGCAAACCTTTTCACCCCTGAACCAAGAATTGTCAATGTTATCTTCAAAAGTTAATATATGCTAGTTATTGGACCAATTATCAAGCCAAAAATCCATTAGAACAGCACCCAGCTTCCAGCTGATGTAGGACTCAGCCAAGTTTTTAATTTTACCAAGCCTTTTCCATATCATAGACCTTGGTTTAGAATAAGAGATCTACAAATGGTGTAAACCTTTATAATATATATTATACATCAAATTTAACCAAATGGTTTTGTTGTTTTTATAGTTAGCCCACAGTTTATAAGAAATAGTGTCTTGAATCTCAGATAACTTCCTAATGTTCAAGCTACCCTCTTTAAAAGTTCTGAAAATATGACTCAGTTTACACCAGTGAATTATTTACTCAAAGCGAGTAGTTCCCCGTGGGAACTTGTTGAAAATGTTTTCAATTTTATATATAACACCTTTAGGAAGCAAATTGATTTGCATCCAGTATCTAGTGATTCTCATAAGAACTATTGTGATCAGAGTTAACCTACCTGTGAAAGATAGATGCACAGACTCCCAATCTCTAATTCTGTTATTAATATAGATTAGAATAGTTACTGGATATATTGTTTATACTTACAGTGATACCCAAGTATTCAGTAGGGAGAGTGCCAGAAGAGAAACCAGTCTTATTGGTGACTATGTTAAGTTTAAGAGAGCTCATCCCTGAAGTAGTAAAATTTTTTATTTTTTCTTTATTGATCACCTGCCCATATATATCCTGATATTTCTGAAGAAAAAAGATAATAATGTCTAGATATTGGTTATTGCAGTTAATAAATAATAGGATATCATCAGCAAAAGCAAGAGTGTTAATAGGAAGAGTATTTCTACTTTTATAATATATAATTTTATTAGATACAAATAACTTGTTAAGTCCTCTAATAAAGACTTCTTCATTTATATTAAAGAGATTAGGGGAGATAGGATCTCCTTGCCTCGGGCCTTTCAAGGTTTTGAAAAAACCAATGGCCTCACCATTGATAAGCATAGAAACATTAACAGAACATATAATGTTTTTAATGATTTTAATGAACTTGTTAGAGAAACCAAAGTTGTTACGGACTTTAAGGAAGAAACAATAAGTTAATTTGTCAAATGCTTTTGACATATCAAGCTGAATTAAGATGTTTTTGTCCTTAACATTTATGTTAAGGTCATATAAAAGCTCCTTAACAGTGAGAATATGATCTTGAATACAGTTACTATGAACAAAACCACCCTGATTGATGGATATAATTTTAGTCATAATCTTAAAAATCATGTTGTTTAGGATTTTGGACATGATTCTATTCACCAAAGAACACATATTGATGGGTCTGAAATCCTTTCATCTAGTAGGATTATCATTATTAGGAACTAAACAAATGTCAGTAGTGAGAATACATTTAGGGATGTGATTTCCCAGCATAAAGTATTGCATAGCCTTGGTAAGATCATGTTTAATGATGTTCCAATAAACTTTATAAAAGTATTGGTTAAAACTGTCCATACGTGCTGCTCCTGAAGGATTCAAACTGTTGATGATTAACCAGATTTCCTCCTCTTCAGGCATAAGAAGAAGCTCCCGGTTGTCCTCATTAGTAAGAAGATGGGGAATGTTGTTAAAGATAGTATCCATCATTTTATCATGCTCATATGTCTTATCACTGTAAGGATAGTCAGTTAAAGCATTATTGAAATAGTTTACAGCAGAAAGACCAATGCCATCTCTATCAGTAATCAAGGTATTGCCTTTTTTAATTCTATTTATACTATGTTTTTTTTATTTTCCTTTTCACATAGTTGTGGAATAAAATAGTATTTCTATCACCATCAGTAGCCCAGTTAGCATAACACTTCTGCATCCGTAACATTTCTTCCATTTTTTGAGCCTGAATCAGAAGATCATTGGCCTTTGAGAGCTGGCTTTTAGTATCATTGTTGTTGTGCTCTTGATGATTTATCTCCAGTATTTGGACCTCATCTTCAAGGTCCTGCACCTTGTTATAGATATTACCAAAGTATATCTTATTCTAGTTAATCAAACCAGATTTAAGCCTTATCAACTTGTTCCAAAATATAATTAAAGGGTCATCAATAGTTTCTTGGCTCCAGTTCTTTTCAACAAATGAAAGAAATTCAGTGTCAAGAGCCCAGATGTTAAGGAACCTAAAGCTCTTTTTAGCATTATGATTGTCTTTAGAGATTGAAATCAGTAAAGTCATATGGTCAGATAAAGTTCTAGCTTTATGGACAACTTTGGTGACAGAAAATACTTCAGCCCATCTATTGTTAATGAAAACCATGTCCACCCGTTTCCACTAGGATTTGTTGGACTAAGTGTATTTGGAACCAGCAAATCCAGCATCCTCAAGCCTGCATTCCTTAATCATCTCATTAAAATCATTAGAACTGTTTTGACAGAAAGTGGAGCAACCCAAGCTGTTCATCAATAGAAGCAATAACAATGAAGTCACCACAGATCATCCATTCAAGGTTAGTATTAGAGATGAGCTTTAGAATGTTCCATAGATCAATTCTATTGATTCTCTAGCACTTAGCGTAAACAACAATTAATGCAATGAGCACTAGATGTATTGATAATTTCAGAATGAATATAGTGATTATGGTAAATTTTAACATTTACAATGATGTCTTCATGCCAAAAGATCCAAATTTTATTAGAATTGTTGGCTTTATAGTGTTTAAAACCCTGCTTTTGTTTGCAATATTCCTCATGTTATTAGAGCTAATAAAAGGATCCTGAATAACTACTAATTTAAAATTGTTATTCTTAATAAGGTAATTGAGTCTCCTAAGAGAAGACTTATCTCTAATACCTCTAATATTCCAGTTAAACATGTTAATCATTGTTAATATGAGAGGTTTTAGATTTACTAATTCTTGTGAATAGGATAGCTTTGATGATCTTGCTTTTGGTTTTCTTTTTTTCCTTTAGCTTCTTTAATCTGTTTGTCAAAGATTTCTCTAAGTTGTTGTCTTGTTCATCTCTGTAGAATTTTGGAGATCCAATTAAAGAATCTGTATTGATGTTGCTTCTTCTTGGAGAGTTATGTTGGCTACCAATATTAGTATGCTTTGGAGAAGAATTATCTATGGCAAGATTAACATAGTCTAATCCTGTAGCAACATGGTAATCATAGTCAAGATTATGAATGGATTCAATGATCTCTACTTGCTCTGGAGTATTATAATCATCTTTATTTATTATCTCACTTTCCTGAACTCTCAGATCAAATTGAATGGCATTTTGATCCGTAACAGTATTATCTTTATACATATTAACTACAGCAGATTTGATTCCATTTTTGTTCAAATCCTTGTTGATTCTTTGAGGTAACAAGATATCTTAATCCTTCTTAGATTTGCCGGAGTCTATTTTGTTTTCCAACTTATTCTTCTTGCAATGAATTGTGTTGTGTCCTAGATGATGAAAAGTTTTGTATTATTGAGGTAGGTTCATATATGTAATTCTGACCAAGAACCCACGATTTAAGCTGAATCCAATCCAATCCATATATTATTATGAAGTTTTCTAGATACATCCAATTTTACCGAAGCAGAGCAACAAAAGTGATATGCTTTATTTTCTTCGGGAACTTTAATTATGAAAGGATCTCCAGTTGAAGCAACTATAGTCTTGATTATATTATTGTTAAATAAGTGTTCAGGGAGATTCTCAATCTTAATCCAAACCGGAGTAACCGAACTTTCTTGATTCACATTGAAATTTTCAGTCCATATTAAGAGACGCATGATTTTGTTTTCTATGGTCCAAACAGATCTATACTATATTTTGCACATGTCTGATTTGGAGTCAAATTCAAAGAAAATATGTCTTGAATCCCATATCTTATACCGATAATCAAACTCAAGTTTCAAAGATTATAAAAACTGAATAAGGAGATTTCTTTTTGGCAGCCCTTAAGCAAATTTACCCTCAATGGTATACTTGGTTTGCTTTATCAAAATCTCTTCAGTTTCTTTGCTAAACTGGATTGAAATATGGTTATTTTTCTCACATATATTTTTTGGTTCAAATTTTGGGACGTCATTTTCCTAAGATCTTTTCATAACCGTTTGCGCATATGAAGCTTATTTCCACCTCCATTCGAATCTTTAGTTTTTTTTATTATGCATTCTTGTTGCTTTTGCTTGATATTTCTTGTAAGGACGTGAAATCCATGGCTAGAAGGATCAGATACTTAGAATGAAGAGGTTTTTGAAAAAAAAAAAAAAAAACACCCCAATCTTGAAACTTTTCAAAAAAACATCACCATTTTTTTAATCTTGTCTCCGTTTTCTTCCAAAATGTTGTTGCGTCCATATCAATTTTGGATATTAGTCGATAATAATCCGTTTGATTACTTTTAGTTAATTTATTATATATATATATATGACATCAAAGTACTATGTTTCCTAAGAATAAAGGATTAAATTGGAGAGCTCCAAGAATGCTTCTTCATTCTTCTTCGTCTTTTCGTCGGTTCTTCTAAGATTGTCTCTGATCTTTCTGAGCTTTGTTAATTGTTCTTCTTCGTTTCTATTCCTCTATTCTTCAGTGGTTCATCTTCTGCTTGTCGTTAATCGTTTTTCGTTCGTCGTTGATCGGATCATCTGTTTGCTCTGTTCTTCAGAGTCTTCTTCTGCCTGACGTTATTGTTATTCATTGATTGTTAATTGGTTCTTCCTTTTCATCTGGTGTTCTGTTTGGTTGAATTGCGTTGAAAATCTGTCTGGTTTCTTCGTCAATCTTGCTCTGTTCTTCAGAGTTTTCTCTGTTTCTTGATGGTTTATTGAGGATCTGGGTTTCTTTCTTTGATGGATCATCTGTCCATTGAGGAATTTCCTCCTCTTAACCAAAATAATTTGGTTAAGAAGCCTGGTATGAAATATTCAGAGTTGTTCAAACCTGTTGAGGATGTTGCTTCTTTAAAACCGGAATTTGTGAAAGTTGCTGATCAGCATGTATCGGTGCAGTTTAGTGACCAAGATAAGCAATCTTTAGTCTTGAAGTCAAAAATAACTCTTATAGGTAAATTTAGTTCTGGTATTCCGAAAAAACAGAAGCTCGATGTCTTTTTAGATACTTTGAAGTTTAGAGGATCTTTTTGTTACAAAGTTTGGGACTCGCACCATATATTTTTCGAGTTTGACTTGAAAGAGGATGTGGCTAGACTGTGGTCTCGTAATGTTTGGAGTTTTGATGGTTCGGTGATGCGTATTCTTAGATGGAATCAAAACTTCAACAAAAAAGTTGAAGACCCTACTGTGTTAGTTTGGGTCAGGTTTGAGAATTTACCGGAATGCTTGTATAACGTTTCTTTGATCAATGGTATCGCCTCTGCTATTGGGCCGGTTTACAAGGTTGTGGTGCCGGATAATAATCGCGCTTTCTCTAATGCTTGCTACGCTCAGGTGGAAGTTGATATATCAAGGGAATTAAAAAGGAAAATGTGGATAGGTTTCGGTGTAAATGATGGTTACTGGGTTTCTGTTAGTTATAAGAATGTTCCTTCATATTGTTCTAGTTGCTTTCATATTGGTCACTCTCATTTGGTATGTAAGAAAGCTGTTAAGGAAAGGGTTGTTCCTAGTAATGAGATTGCAGTTGATATGATTGAGAAGATGGAGGAGAAGAAAGATCAATCTGTTGATATTTCTAAGAGCACGTTAAAAGTATATAGACGTAAACTTAAATCTGTTGTGACACAAAAAGAAACTGATGAAGGAAATAATGATACTGATGAAGGAAACAAGGAAGAGGTTCAGTTAACTGATTCCCATATTAAGAAGGATGAAAATTTATTGCATAAATCTGATAATAATGTGGTAGATGCTAATACATTTGATACTAGTATTGAGGCGATTGAAGCCATTCATAGGCTTAATGATATTACATATAGTGAGAATGCTTCTCAAGTTGGTAAATTAGATGTGACACTTTGTTGTTCTCCTGATCCTAATACTGGTAGCTGCTCTGCTACTCCAAGATACTCTCCTCAGCATGGGTTCAGTGAAGTCCTCTCTTCCAGATTAAAAGCTGCAAAAAAGAGAAGGTCAAAAGACAGATTATTGATTAAGTCTCTTAATGTAAGAGATAAAATTTACAAATCTTTCTCTGAGAATGATCAGAGTGATTAGTTGGAATGCTCGAGGTGTGGCTAATAAGCCTACCTTAAGAAGGCTTAAGTCAATTAAGAATTCTGAAAATATCAAGGTAATGATGATTCAAGAGCCTATGTCTAAGGGAGACAGGATTAAGGTTGTGGCTGAGGAGTTAGGTTTTGATAATTATGTAGCTAACAGAGTGGATAAGTTATGGGTCTTTTGGAGTTCTGAGGTTACCATCAATGTGATTCTGGATGTTGACCAGTGTATTCATATGGAATTATCCTATCCTGGTATTAATGATATATTTTACATTAGTGCTGTGTATGCTAAATGTAGCAGGAATCAAAGGATGGATCTGTGGAATTGCCTAAAGATGGTCAGTGATATTGATAAGCCTTGGCTGTGTGTGGGTGACTTCAATATTATTTCTGCTCATGATGAGCAGTTAGGCTGTTCTTCAACTTGTCAGGCTAGCATGGATGATTTCAATGAGTTTATAAGATGTTGTAGTATGAGTGATGCTGGGTTTTGTGGATCTAAATTCACTTGGGCAAGGGGCAGTAAGTGGAAGAGGCTGGACAGGGCTCTCCTTAATGATAAATGGCTATCTTTATTTTCAGACACTCAGGTTCTTCACATGGCCAGAACTTGTTCTGACCATGCTCCTCTTCTTATAATTGCTAATACTAATTCTAATAATGCTCTTAACAGGAAAAAGAACTTTAGGTTTCTTAACTTTTGGTGTGATGATGATTCCTTTTTAAGTTTTGTTAAACAGGATTGGAACAGGTCTCTTAGTAGTCACCCTAGTTTCACCTTTTGGTATAAGCTGAGGAGACTTAAAGGAAGTCTGAGGATTTGGAGCAAGGAGAAGTTTGGTAATGTTCTGGATAGTGTTAAGGAGGCTGCTAGTCTGGTCAGGGAGTTGGAGATCAATCATTATACTATTAATGATGGTCAATCTGCTGATAACTTATCTAAAGCTAATGCTTTGTATTTGAAGGCCTTAAGAAATGAAGCCTCGTTTTTAAGACAGAAGTGTTTTAATAATTGGCTCCATGAGGGTGATGGTTGTTCTAAAGTTTTCTATAGTTACATTGCTAAGAAAAAGAGAAAGAATGCTATTAACAGTATAAGAGATGGTGTTACCTGGATTTATGATAAGAAAGCCATTGGAGATTCTGCTGCTGCTTACTTCAAAGATATTCTTGCTTCTGTTCCCTATAAAGATAAGGATGAGGAAATTAAGTTGCTGTCAGATAAATGTTTTGATTGTATTCCTCATCTTGTGACTGGTGAGGATAACAACAAGCTTCTTGGTAATACTAATGAGGAGGAGATTTGGTCAGTTA
Organism: Limnanthes douglasii subsp. nivea; assembly: GCA_036936605.1. Lineage (NCBI taxonomy): Eukaryota > Viridiplantae > Streptophyta > Magnoliopsida > Brassicales > Limnanthaceae > Limnanthes > Limnanthes douglasii. The sequence continues at coordinate 274,825,240 of JAUPFV010000002.1, forward strand.
TTAGCAAGATGAAGAAAGAGAGTTCTCCTGGTGTTGATGGTTTTAATCTAGTTTTCTTCAAGCATTGCTGGCATATTATTAAGAGGGATCTTTGCTCTTCTTTTAACTCCTATATCAATGGTGGTCCTATTCCTACAGGTCTTTTCGCTACAGGTATATGCCTGGTGCCTAAGCATTCTAATCCTACCTGGTGGAGCAGTTATAGGCCTATAGGTCTTTGTACGTTTGTTAACAGAATCTTCTCTGGTCTTATAAACTATAGGCTCTCTAGTATTCTTCCTGGTATTGTATCTATCTCTCAATCTGCTTTTGTTAAAAATAGGTTAATTCATGATAATATTTTGTTAACTAAGGAGTTGCTTTTTGATATTAATAAAAAGCCTAGGAATGGGAACACTGTTGTGCAGCTAGATATGTCGAAAGCTTTCGACAGAATATCTCATGCTTTTCTTTTTAAAGTGTTGCATTGCTTTGGTTTTGATATTAAGTTTATTGAGCTTATTAAAAGTCTTATAACTGATGTTCACGTGTCTATGTTAATCAATGGTGAAACATATGACTACTTCAAGATGAAAAGAGGCCTTAGGCAAGGAGATCCTCTTTCTCCTTGCCTGTTTATTCTTGGGGAAGATTTTTTTAGTAGAGGTTTAAGTCTTTTGTATAATAATAATCCTTCTATTAACTATGTTTCTAGATGTTCTATGACTATTCCTTGTCTAATGTTCGCTGATGACATTCTGATTTTTACTAATAGCAAAGCTAATTCTATTGGTATTCTTAGTGACTTTCTAGAATTGTATCAAGTGTCTTCTGGTCAGGCTATCAATGTGCATAAAACTAAGCTTATTGTTTCTCAGAAGCTCAATGCTTCTAGGCAGCAGGATCTTAGATTACAGACGGGTTTTGAGGTGGATTTTTTACCTCTTTCTCACCTGGGTATCACTATCTCCAATAACAATAAAGGGAAGGTTTTCTCTTCTATCCTTAATAAAATTAATGACAGAATTACTGAGTGGGATTCTAAAATGCTGTCCTATGGTGCTAGATTGTCTTTAATTACTAATGTGCTGCATCCTATAGCCTACTATTGGATTCAATGCTGTGATATGCCTAATTCTGTTATTACTAAGATAGAATTGATTCTCAATAGGTTTTTATGGAGAACTAAGTTCAGTCAAAGGTCTATTCACTGGTCTTCTTGGCATTACATTTGTAAGCCATTCAGTGAAGGTGGGCTTAATGTAAAGAAGTTAAAGGATGTTCAGGATTCTTTCTCTTATAAGCTATGGTTTAAATTAAGATGCAATGAATGTCTATGGTCTAAGGTTATGAACAACATATATTGCAATGATTCTCATCCATTATATACTAACAAATCTGGTTCCCTTGTATGGAAAAGGCTCTGTTCTATTAGATTTCAGGCTGAGAAGAATATTACCTGGACTTTGGGAAGAGGCAACGTTGATTTCTGGAAGGATTCCTGGCATGGCTTGCCTGCTATAGCTACTGAGCAATGCTTGACCTGGTACATTGACGTAAAAGTGAATTCTTTCTGGCATAATAATAGATGGTGTTTGAATAATGTTAAAGACAGTATTGGTAATGATAGAATTGTTAGGATTATGAATACTCACATTTCTGACCAGGATGATGTAATATCTTGGACCCTTTCTGATAATGGTAAATTTAACTTTAAAATCACCTGGGATCATTTAAGAGAAAAATCTGTTAGTACAAGTCTTTATACTAAAATCTGGAATTCTAAAGTGCCTAGAAAGTACTCGTTCCTAACATGGAAGCTTTTGCAAAATTTTATTCCTGTTGATTCTATTATGTCTAAAAAGCATTTAAGTATGGCTTCTAAGTGTTTTTTCTGTGAAAACTGTGAGGATGTTAATCACTTATTTGTGAATTGCTCTTTCTCTTGGCAAATTTGGAATTGGTTTGCTAGTTCTTTTAAAGTCAGCATCAAAAGATCTATGGGTCTTTCCCATGTTATCAGGTGCTGGCTTAGTTTTTCTACTTCTAAGTTTCATATCACTCATCTAATTCCCCAGCTGATCTGTTGGATGGTTTGGAAGGCAAGGAATTCATTTAGGCATAAAGGGATTCTTTTTACTATCCCTAGGGCTATTGATTATATAATCAGTATTATTAAGGGTCTCGATTCTAATGGGAATTTCAGTTTCAAGCACTGGTCTAGGATTCATAATGCAGGTTCTATGCTAGATTGCAGATCATCAAACAGAAAGTGCAAGCCTGTTTACCTCAAATGGAGCCGCCCTGATGTCGATCGCCTGAAGATGAATGTTGATGCCTCCTGCATTTACAATGGGGAGGCTGCTGCTGGAATTGTCTTCAGGGACTCTGATGGCATTATCTGCGGTGCACATGGATTTCTTCTGGGTAAAACTTCTCCATTACAGGCTGAGACTCTTGCATTACTTCATGGTCTCTTGATTTGTCATCAGAATCATTGGTCTAATGTAGACGTTGAATCAGATTCTCTTGTCCTGGTTAACCATCTTTCTGATTCTAGGTCTATTGATGACATGAATCAGAGTTGCTGTAGGCAATTTTTGACCAAGGGAATGTCTCTAAAGCATATCTCGAGGGTCCAAAATCAGGCTGCCGACTGGCTAGCCAAATGGACCCTCAAGTGTAAACAGAAGATATGCTTTCAGAGTTCTTCTGTCCCTCCTGAGTTGCTTGCTATTTCCTTTCTGGAAAGTCTTGGATTAGGTTATCTTGAATGTTAGTACTGCTGGCGGTTATTTTCCTTTACAGATCTGAAGATAGGACTGCTATTTTGGAGGGCATCGATGATGACGGGTAGATTTGGAGAATAAAGCATGGGAGTTGGATTTATCAATGGCTGTCACTAGCTTTTGGATCTGCTGTGAAGCTTTCTCTGGTTTTAATGGAGTTTGAGGGTTTGTTCTGTCGAAGAAAAGAAGGGCGAAGAAGAAGAGGAAGCTGTTTGTTTTCAATTTCTTTAGAATTAGGGTTTTGTTTGACTTTTATGTCAATTTGGACCCCTATTTTCTTTATTGGGCTCATTCTTTCTATGGGTCTGCTTTTGTAATCGGTACAATTTGATTTCATTAATAATAAAGTTCTCTTGATTAAAAAAAAAAAAAAAAATTATATATATATATATTTTAAATATATTTATTTTATTTCGAAAATATCAAAACTAGTCCAACATCAAATCTTCTTTTGAAGTCACCTTCAACTTTATTTTATTTTTTAATCATCAAGATTGCGAAACCAAACCAAACAAGACAGCGATGGTGTATTCTGTTGTGGCCATGGTGATTCTACAGTAACCTCAGTACACACTCAATCGAAGCGATTGGTAATCGTGTGAGAGAGAGAGAGAGTTGACCCACTGAAGAAATGGAGAGATCATCAAAAACGTATGGGAAAATCATATGCACACTCTTCTTCTTCGTCTTCCTCGTGATCTCGTTCTCAATCTACACGGGAAGGGTCGACGGTCTAAGACCATACTTCTTCCCTCTGCTACAGTCACAGCCAGGTGCACTCTTTTCGTGTGACCGCCCTCTCAGGATCTACATGTACGATCTTCCCAGGAAGTTCAACGTGGAGATGCTGGATCCACGGAGCTCCGATGTGGAGCCAGTGACAGCGGAGAATCTGCCGCGGTGGCCGCAGAATTCAGGTATCAAGAGGCAGCACAGCGTCGAGTATTGGCTGATGGCATCGCTCTTGTACGAAGGAGCGGACGGTGGTGTGGAGAGAGAGGCGGTTAGGGTTTTGGATCCGGAATCGGCGGATGCGTTCTTCGTCCCGTTTTTCTCGTCGTTGAGCTTCAATTCGCATGGGAAGAACATGACGGATCCGGCTACGGAGGTGGATCGCGAGTTACAGGTAGCTAGATAGCTTTCTATTTTCTGTGTTTTCGATTGAGCTCGAGTTGTAGAACCCAGGGGGAATTTCCAAACAAATGAAGCATTGCATTGAGTAATTCAACCCAGGAAGCTGAAAAGTTATAGTATTGAAAACAGGTTTCGATTGGTTCTATTAGAAATTCAGATACAAGAAATCAAGAACCTGTAGCTCTTTCATTTCAGGTTGAAACTTAGTCTCTAGCTGAAATTGATTGGCTTCCCAAGTTAAATTCTTCGCAGTTTCAGATTGAACACAGAAAAACAAAATCTAATTATGTTGATGATTGAGAAGCGGATGTATATGAAATTTTCCAACATTTGATCCTGAAGAATTTAGCTATCATGGTATCTCTTTCTAAAGTAGTTTTGTTATATCTGGTTTTCTTTTCTTGAAACTTTACATTTCTGTTGCAGTTGCAAATGGGTTAATTCTGGTTTCAGGTTGAGTTAGTGGAATTTTTATGGAAGTCTAAGCACTGGCAAAAGTCCGGAGGCAGAAACCATGTAGTTCCTATGACTCATCCAAACGCGTTTAGGTTTCTTCGTCAACAAGTTAATGCCTCGATTCTTGTTGTTGCCGATTTTGGGCGATATCCTAGAAGCATGTCATCCTTGAGCAAAGATGTGGTTTCCCCATATGTGCATGTTGTTGACTCTTTTCTTAACGATAACGCCCCTGACCCTTTTGAGTCCCGTACAATACTTCTTTTCTTCCGAGGCAATACAGTGAGAAAAGATGTAAGCTGATTTAACGATATTTTTGAAAAATATGCTTGAAATAATATATGATAAAGTCTTAAATGGATGATATTTAACAATTTTGTGTGGTATTTAGTGGTCCGCTTTAAGATATAGCAGTGGCAGGTTGAATTTGGTTTATCTACTAGATGGAGAATTTAATTACTCTTGGTGTCATTGTATCGTAGGAAGGAAAAACTCGCCTCAAATTGACAAAGGTATTAGCGGGCTACGATGATGTTCATTATGAAAAGAGTGTTGCTACTACAAATAATATTAGACTGGTACGCACTCTTGTTATATATATTGTCGTTGATATACATATCTTTTAGCACTTCTAGTCGTCGTACTATGCTCACCAATAACCGACTTGATATCCCATCTACTTTATAAGTTCTCATATTCTTCCTTTGTTAAAATCAGTCTACAAAAGGAATGCGATCATCGAAGTTCTGTCTCCATCCCGCAGGCGATACTCCATCATCTTGCCGACTCTTTGACGCAATCGTCAGCCACTGCGTCCCCGTCATTGTAAGCGATCAAATTGAGCTTCCATTTGAAGACGAAATAGATTACTCTGAATTTTCACTTTTCTTCTCCTCCAAAGAAGTACTCGAACCCGATTACTTAATCACTAAACTCCGCCAATTTCCAAAAGAAAGATGGATTCAAATGTGGAATAGACTCAAAATGGTTTCCCATCACTATAAATTCCAGTTCCCAACGAAGAAGGAAGATGCTGTTAACATGTTGTGGAGACAAGTAAAGCACAAACTTCCCCCAGTCAAACTTGCTTTACATAGAGACCGGAGGTTACAAATTCCAGATTGGTGGCAGAATAAGAGGTAATGAGTTTTCGAGATTGTGCTATAATCATATAGATAGTGTAAACTGTAAATTATGATTCTTTTTTTGAAATTTGGCTGATTCCCTTTTTTATGGGATTGTAAGAATTACTCGGGTACAGACATGAGACATGAATTTGTAGGGTAAAGCTCTAGTTTTGTATTAACAGTTTATACGAGTACGACCACGGATATTGGTTGAGCTTTATGTAATGGTATTATTTATTGTTTTGGTTCTTGTAAAGGCTTAACTTCGGCATATTTGATATCAAGCTCCATCTATCAATCTATGTATCCAAATTTGATCTTGAACTGAAATACTGAGTGTATTAAATTTACGAGGACAAACTCAAAAATATCGTTATTTTCAAAGCTGAACTTCAAATCTTCAAGTTCGAACTAGAATTTTTCCCTTGTCCCAAAGGAGACAAGCTCGTGTCTTCGTTGCTGACTATAGAACATATTGAGATTAAGCTTGCTCTTGTTGTTGGAGTTGATTAAGAACCAACTCAAGTCAAGTGGATTCCTCTGAAGAAAACATAACTATGATTCTACTTACTAGTTCATACCTAAGAACAGACAAATCAGGACCAAAACATAGAAACGGAAACACAGTATATTAAATCAGGAAAATATAATAGATTGAAGTACATGATAGTAAAAACTAACATTATTTCAAATAAGCTGAACATAATTCATATCCAGAAAATAAAACTATGAATCATCATCCATCTGAACAGGAACTGGAACTGAAACTTCAGTTTCTGATTTTTGAAAGAAATGATCAATTCGACGAGTACCGGAGCTAGAAGCTTTGTCAGAACTAGAAGCCTTACTAGAACGACTTACTCGATCAGCGGCGTGAGAATCAAGAGGCTGACTCGGAGCAGGAAGTGAGTCCAATAAGAAATCATTGGTTGGCTGGTGCTTCTTCACTGCAATTCTCAGGTGATCTAGATTCACGGTTTTACGTTTCTTCTGTATAGTTACCTTCCCCGATTTCTCAGCGAGGAATCGAAGGAACAACTCGGTAGAGTGAGCTATGAGGAATAGAGCTTCTGAATTTACCTTGTTGATGTCTTTGTCGAGTTTCATGATTCGTTTGACTCGGCCAGTTGGAAATGCTGGTCGATTCGGTTTTTTCTTTTCGTCTTCTGCTGTTTCTGAGTTCTTTCTCTCTTCCTCCTCCACTTCTGCGTGCTCTCTCTCTTCCGTCGATTTTGTGTTTTCTCTCTCCTCGCCGCCCTCCACTTCTGCGTTCTCTTTCTGTTCCGTCGCGTCCTCCTCCACTTCTGCGTTCTCTTCCTCCTCTCTCTCCTCGTCCTCCACTTCCGCGTTCTCTTCCTCTTCTATCTCTACATGCTCGTCCTCCATTTCTGTGTCCTCTTTCTCCTCTGCTTCTGTGTTCTCTCTCTCCTCGTCCTCCATTTCTGTGTCCTCTTTCTCTTCCGTTTGTGTGTTACTTTTTTCCTCCCTGATTTCAGTGTTCTCTATTTCCTCCGCTATTTCAGTGTTTTCTTTCTCCCCCATCGTTTCTGTGGGTCCCTCGTCGACCACTGGTTTGCAGATTTTGGATTTTGATTTGGAGAAGACGAGTTTGGGGGATTAGGGTTTTATTGGCGGGAACAAGGTGAGATTTGCTTTTCAGACGCGTAAAATCAGGTTAAATAGCCGCGAAAACACCTAACGAGTACTACTCTTGGTTCGATTCACATAAGCTAACCTTTAATTTACCTATGCCATACGGTCCTCTTATTCTAATTCATTCATCTTTATTTACATTTTAAATTTTTTGCATTTTTTATTTGAGAGATGTTTAACTTGTGTTTTTTATATTATTTTTTATTCATTTTTTTAGCTATAAATTTTATATTGAATTGATCTCCAAACATATAATATTATAATCACATTTGAAAAAAATACAAACATTAATATAATTGATAAATGTGTAAATAGTACGCCATAAACAATTCAAAAATCAATAATCCACAAAAGTAATGGTAAAAAATATGATTAACAACAAAAGTAAAATGTAATATCTTTAATAACGTTCCTTTACTTTATTTCTCTACTTTATTTCTCTAGAAGTTAAATTTTATTCTAAAAACTTTAATTTACTTTCAATTATAGTTTTGACTTTGGTTTAACCATACTATTCGAATATATGGATAATTAATCGGCGTTGTATTTAAAAATCGAGATTTCTTTTCTCCAAAAACATCAAAACAAAATTACAAATTTGAGTAGTTGATGTTTAAATCTGACGAAAGGATTGATGCGTCTGTAAACGATGAGCTTTTCGTGGAGCATCCTGATGGACAATCCAACCCCGAATACTAAAAAGGATCGGTTAGTGCATCATACTCAAATTGAATGTTTGGTTCAACTGTTAAGACGAAAACTTGTTAACAATCTTCGTTTGATGCAATAATAATTATTTTTGCAGAATTCAAGGGTCAAATCTGATACCCACACTATCGATGATAAAGAAGAAGACGACCCAACTTATGAGATGTTGAAAGGTTGTCTGGAAAAAAAAATCAATGACAAGAAGCATCCCTTCAAAAGAGGATGCTCTTCTGTATCCATACACTTGCAAGTATCAGGTTTTAACTTAGTTGTTACAGTTTAGGGTCTTTCCAAATTTGCCCCCAATTTGCCGACGATTTTGTCTTTTTGTGACAATAATCGTATTTGTCTCATGGTACTGTTTGATAGAGCTCAATCTGGAAGTGTGTTTTGATTTGATTTTCTTTGATAAACTTAGCTCGACGTTTTAGTTGTCCTCATTAGCTTAGCTTGTTCACCGTTTTCCATATACATAAAGATGACATAAGGATTTATGTTGGCATCATAGCCTATATCTTATAGACTAGGGCAAATAAAGTCTTCCCTATTGTGTTTTTTGAGGTGGTGCGGTATAACCATAATATGTTTTGGAATAATTTGGTCCAATTATCTAAAACCTTCAAATGAGCGATTTAGAAAGACTATGTTTGGCTGGCTAAATAAGTCCACGCAAGTATACGTGGTCAAATAGTAGCAAGTAATAAGTAAGTAAGATCATTCCCACGAAGACCAAGTGTATATGACAAGAATTCACTTATGCAACAAAGTATGATTATTAGACTAATGCTTGAACGAGCAATAAAGTATGGGTGAATGAATATAACTAAGCAAATTAACTAACGAGATTAACTAACGAGTTTACTTATGCGAGAGAAAACATGGAACCTAACTTTATTGTTTATTTTACTCATAGTATTAAAATACTTAATCAATATGTATGATAACAATGATTACTAATCAGATAACACGAAATCAGTATACGCTACCTTTCAGTATACGTAAACCAAACCACTTAAACAACTACAAAAGAGATAGCAGTGAAGAAGACACCGCTTGCATGACAATCCTATATGTCTATACGAATTGAGATACAATTGGTTTTAAGCACAAGTTATCTATTTCGATTACATAGGGTAATATAATATGGTTAGTGACATATTACGAATCATGAACAATCACAATACGAATTATTCAAGAACCTATGCTAGCATGACAAGTTCTAAACCCTTAAATCCACTTTCGCATTCATTAAAGATTAACAAACTAGATGTTCGAGACACATCTAACGATAAGTACAACCATACTAGGTAACCGATAAACGTATCTCACAAATAAATGAAGCAATCAAACCCTAAGTATTATTTAAACAAATCCGTTAGAGTTCCATGACAACGATTAGTTCATAATCAAACGAATCATCATCATAGGCTTAAAACTTAACATAGATCTAAGGCGAATGTAAATAAACGAATAAGAGTTTAGAGAACGTTAAACCGAACAGTAGCCGTAAGTATCGCCTAACAAAAACATTCCGTAAACTGCCGGTCGAAAACGGCAGTAGCTGTCACCTGCTTCTGCCGATCGAAAACCAAAAAGCAGTCACCTGCTCTTTCTCTTCTATATTCTGTAGGAATTGTTGTGTAGGAAAAACCAAAAAATAAGAAACTTTCGTTGTGTCTTCGTTTTTCCCTTTTCTCTCTCTGTTTGATCGAAGAAACAAAAGTAGCAAAAGAAACAAATTGCGTTTTGTCTTCCTTTTTCCCTTTTCACTCTTCGTTCTCTCGTTCTATTGTATTATGCCGAAAGAAAAACCAAAAAGCACACCCTCTTTTTTCATTTCTGTCTCTTTATATATATATTCTCTGCCGAAACCTTAAAAAAAAAACCAAATTACGAATTGTGAAATATTTATACTAAATAAAATAATATTATAAACGATATAGCTAAATAAAATCTTAGAATTAGTTTAATATTATTTTCTTAATTCAGCATTAATTTCTTTTTGTGCTTCCTTTTTGTGCTTCGCTTTAATATTTTTTTCTTAATTCAATATTTAAAAAATATCTCAGGAAATATATTTTCTTTTTTTTTCAACATTAATCTATTTTTTCAAGCATTAAGCACTGGTCATAATATATTTTCTTAGCATTAATATATTTTCCTTTTTTCAACTGTTCCAAAATTGTCCTCAAGTACATTAATTTTCTAGTTTCTTCAATTTCAACCCCAAATTTATTAATATTATCACAATTTACCCGCGACACAAACACCTTTAAGAATACTGGAAAAACACGTTAAAACACAACGAATACTTGAGAACCGGCGATGATTTTAAGAATAATGGAAGCGTAATAAGTGACATGAAATGCACTTATCAAACCCCCAAACTTAAACTGTTGCTTGTCCTCAAGTAATGCAAACAGGTTTAACAATTGATGCATGAATGCAACTGAATTTAAATGAATACAAGAATGCAATGATCCCGAACGAGTAACCGTAACTAATTCAGCATAAATGCCTCAACGAATGGAATGACCTCGGAATGCTAAATAACTAGGTACTCAAATGCTAGCAATACAAGTGAGGAAGCGTGCGTGTGTGTTCAAACTCAATCGACATGTTTTTAGTACAAATTAATGGACCTTACTTGTTCTCATCATAATAATCACAAGTTTAGAAACGAAATACAACCTAGATTCTTCATAGTCAAGATACACATCCATATTTCTCCGGGGTTGTCAAAGATCTATTATACTTTATTCTATATACAAACACAAAAAGGCTTATTTGACCGTGCAATGGACGAGGTCCCTAAAAGACTTATACAATGGTGCCCATGTAGCGAGCTTTAGGTTAGCGGATCCCAGATCGGAAAAGTCTTAGGTTACTAGGCACAAAGTCCCCAAGAACTTAATAACTCGAGTACCAAAGAGCTCATCCTAGCCAATTTTACCTTTTATTTTTTTCATTTTTTTTCTTTTTTTTCTTTTTCGGGAATGAGTTCGCACCATCTCATTCCACCCCTAGACTACTCGGAATACGTAGCCCCCAACGAGAGAACGTACGTCGACGAGCGACTACTAGCCTTTGACGCCTAACTGATTAATACGCACATTTATCTTTCAACTCCCCCAAACTTATATTTTTGTAACCCATGAGCTAATAAAGGATTAAGGTATGATTCTGAACCTAACCAAGGATTATGTATATCAATCCTCAAGTGTGTCCGTAACTAGCATAAAAACAATCGATGAGTCTACATGTATTAATTGTGCTTCTATATCAAGCAAGCTAACTGACAAGCAACCTAATTAGATTTTATTCCTACTATCATTCCAAACAATTTTCATCATTGACTACTTAAGTAGAAACAACAACTCAAGGGATCAAAGATGCAAAATGCATGAACAAAATGCTATACTAATAGACTAACTCGATCCTAAACACAATTTATATGATCATGGCATGAATATGCAAATAAGAATGACTAACATGAAGATGCACTGTCTAACATGAATAACTACTATGATGAATGCAACTACAAGAAATTGAAAGTTACAAGAAACACTCCCTTATTCGTCCAACAGTATTGATCATTGTTTCCCAGTGGGTTGCCTCCCACGAAGCACTTGTTTAACATCGAAAGCTCGACAATACCGCTCGGAATCATGTAGTGTCGAGGTTGATGATGAATGCCTCACGGTTCCCCACATCTCCATAGTAATGCTTGAGTCGTTGATCATTGAATTTGAATGCTTTGTCTGGCGATTCCTTATAGATTTCAACTGCTCCATGTGGGTATACTGTCTTGACTGTAAAAGGTCCAGACCATCTTGACTTGAGCTTCCCAGGGAAAAGCTTTAGACGAGAGTTGAAAAGAAGAACCAGTTGACCCAGATCAAAAGTTTTATGTACAAGCTTCCTATCATGCCATTTCTTGACTTTTTTTCTTATACGTCTTCTGATATCTGCTATGGTCCAACCAATCGTTGATTTGAACTTCCTCAGAACTCTCAATAGCTTTTCTTCCTCACTACCTGAAAGATTAGATGCAATAATAATAGGTAATGTAGATGACTCTCCTAAGAAAGCATACCTGAGATGATCTGGTAGTGGTTTGAGTTCAAGTTTATGAGCTTCTTCTAGAGAAGGTTTAAGCCTTTCCTGAGAATCCTTAAGATCACCCAATCTGAGTGACTCATGTTGAATATTGAGCCTCTTTTGATACGGGGCTGCCTGTAGTAGTTGAACACATTCAGATATCTCTTAGTCTTTGAAGTCAGATTCACCATGTAGAACTCTGCCTAGAACATCTGAACTCGCAAACCGATCCACCTCATTACTGTGCAAAGAATCGATTATATCCAACCTGAAACATTCTTAATCCTCTGTTGAAGATTTCCTAGCCTTGAAAACGTTGAAAGTGACATTATGATCTTGCACTCTCATAGTGAGCTCCCTTTTTGGACATCAATCAGAGTTTTGCCTGTAGCCAAGAATGGACTTCCCATGATTATGGGGATGTATTTGTCCTCTTCGAAATCTAAGATAGCGAAGTTAGCAGGAAAGATGAGCTTGTAGCTTTACTAAGACATCTTCAACGATACCACGAGGATATGTGATAGAACGATCAACCAGTTGCAAAGAGATGTTAGTCGGTTTTGGCTCAGGAGGCCCAAGTTTCTCAAACACAGATAGGGGCATCAGATTGATGCTCGCTCCCAAGTCACATAAACATTTGCTAAAAGTTAAATTGCCGATTGAACAAGAGTTGGTGAAGCTTCCTGGATCTTTAAGCTTTGGAGGCAATGTTTGTTGTAAGATCGCACTACATTCCTCAGTGAGCGCCACTGTCTCAAAATCACCAAACTTTAGCTTTTTCGAAAGAATTCCCTTCATGAACTTGGCATAACTAGGCATTTCCTCTAATGTTTCAGCAAAGGGTGTGTTGATGCGTAGCTACTTGAATACCTCAAAAAATCTCCCAAACTGAGTATCTAGCTTCTGTTTCTGCAACCTTTACGGAAAAGGTGAAAGAGGGTAGATCGTAGGCTCAACAACTGACTGAGATAGATTTTTAGGTGGCTGATCTTAACCAGAATTAACCTCAGATGAGGGCTGATTTTGAGCAGAATCTTTCAGAATGGTCTGATTTTGAGAAGAATCAGCCTCTTGTTCAACTGTGGGGTTCTCGACAACCTTTCCTGATCGCAAGGTGATCGCTTGACATTGCTCTTTGCCGTCCCGTTTACCTGGATTATGCTCTGTGTCGCTAGGAAGAACTCCCCGAGGTCTAACGATCATGTTACTGGCCATCTGTCCAATGTGGTTTTCTAAGGTCTTGTGAGATACCATCAGACTTTTATTAATTAACTTCATTTCTTCGAATTCATAGTCTCTCACATAATGTTAAGAAGGGCCAAGATTTTGATTCTAAGGCTGTATTGGGGCATACTATTGATATTGATGCTGCTGACCTTGTTGCTGAAATCCAGGAGGAGTGTATGGCTTAGCACCATAATGCTGATTACCTTGTTGATTATTGCTCCAACTGAAGTTCGGATGATTTCTGTTGCTTGGGTGATAGGTGTTTGAGAATAGTTGTTGATTCCGCCTCTGAAAGTTACTCACGAATTGCACTGACTCAGTGGATAGGGCATTGTTGAGTGTCATGCCCTCCAACACAAATCTCGCACACACTAGCTACATGGTGTATCCCTAGTTTAGTCAAAGAATCCACCTTCATGTTTAGAGCTTCAAGCTGAGCTGCTATAGTAGTGGCAGTGTCTACGTTAAGAATACCAACTACTTTATATTGTGATAGTCTCTGAGAATGGTTATGGAACTCATTAGTAGTCATCATCTCAAGGAGCTCGTGAGCCTCCTCATAGCTTTTCGTTAATAAGGCTCCCCCAGATGCAGTATCAACCATGGGCCTTGTTTGCGCACCCAAAGCATTGTAGAAGCAATTTATTACTAACCAATCAGGCATCCCATGATGAGGATATTTCCTGAGTATCTCCTTGTAACGCTCCCAAGCTTCACTTAAAGATTCACCATGTGACTGAGAAAACTGAATAATAGCATTCCTCAAGGCGGCTGTTCTTGTCATAGGAAAGAATTTTGAGAGAAATTTCTACGCTAGTATATTCCAAATAGTGACAGAACCTGCTGGTAAAGAGTGTAACCAGCTCTTAGCTTTGTCCCTCAGAGAAAATGGGAAGAGTCTCAGTCTTATGGCATCATCTAACACACCGTTGAACTTGAAAGTATCACAGATTTCGAGGAAGTTCATAATGTGCATATTAGGATCCTCAAAGGAAGCTCCCCCAAACTGACAAGAATTCTGCATCATCTAAATAGTGCCGGGTTTAATCTCAAAACTATTCACAGCAATATTGGGTCTGACAATGCTAGACTGAATATCCATGATCTTTGGTTGAGAGTACTCCATTAGTGTTTTTGGAGCTGGATCTCCCATTGTAGAATTAGTATCAGAATCTGAGAATAGTAACTCTGTTCCTTACTGTGTTTCAAGCTCCTTTTGTTCTAGTGCTTTAGTTTGAGACCGTGTTTACATACACGCTCAAGTAACTGAAGCACAAGAAAACTCACGAAAAGCAAGTAACCGAATCAAGTTAGTAGTTTTATAACGACCCTTGATGATAAGCAATAAAACTGTCAAATAACACCGAGTCCCCGACAACGGCGCCAAAAACTTGTTAGTCATTTTCTCACGCAAGTATACGTGGTCAAATAGTAGCAAGTAATAAGTAAGTAAGATCGTTCCCACGAAGACCAGGTGTATATGACAAGAATTCACTTATGCAATAATGTATGATTATTAGACTAATGCTTGAACGAGTAATAAAGTATGGGTGAATGAATATAACTAAGCAAATTAACTAACGAGTTTACTTATGCGAGAGAAAACATGGAACCCTAACTTCATTGTTTATTTTACTCAGAGTATTAATATATTTAATCAATATGTATGATAACAACGATTACTAATCAGATAACACGAAATCAGTATACGTAAACTAAACCACTTAAACAACCACAAAAGAGATAGCAGTTAAGCAGACACCGCTTGCATAACAATCTTATATGTCTATACGAATTGAGATACAATTGGTTTTAAGCACAAGTTAACTATTTCGATTACATAGGGTAATATGATATGGTTAGTGACATATTACGAATCATGAACACTCACAATAAGAATTATTCAAGAACCTATGCTAGAATGGCAAGTTCTAAACCCTTAAATCTACTTTTGCATTCATTAAAGATTAACAAACTAGATGTTCGCGACACATTTAACGATAAGCACAACCATACTAGGTAACCGATAAACGTATCTCACAAATCAATGAAGCAATCAAACCCTAAGTATTATTCAAACAAATCCGTTAGAGTTCCATGACAACGATTAGTTCATAATCAAACGAATCATCATCATGGGCTCAAAACTTAACATATATCTAAGGCGAATGTAAATAAACGAATAAGAGTTTAGAGAACGTTAAACCGAACAGTAGCCGTAAGTATCGCCTGACAAAAACACTCCGTAAACTGCTGGTCGAAAACGGAAGTAGCTGTCACCTGCTTCTGCCGGTCGAAAACGGCAATAGCTGTCACCTGCTTCTGCCGATCGAAAACCAAAAAGCAGTCACCTGCTCTTTCTATATTCTGCAGGAATTGTTGTGCATGAAAAACCAAAAAAATAAGCAAATTCCGTTTTTGTCTTCGTTTTTCCTTTTTCTCTTTCTGTTTTCGCAGGATCGAAGAAACAAAAGTAGCAAAAGAAGTAAATTGCGTTTTGTCTTCAATTTTCCCTTTTCTCTCTCCGTTCTATTGTATTATGCTGAAAGAAAAACCAAAAAGCACACCCTCTTCTCTTCTTCCCATCTCTTTATATATATTCTGCCGAAACTTAAAAAAAGCCAAATTACGAATCGTGAAATATTTATGCTAAATAAAATAATATTTTAAACAATATATCTAAATAAAACCTTAGCATTAGTCTAATATTCTTTTCTTAATCCAGCATTAATTTCCTTTTGTGCTTCGCTTTAATATTTTTTTCTTAATTTAATATTTTAAACAACATTTTAGGAAATATATTTTCTTTTTTTCAACATCAATATATTTTTTCAAGCATTAATATATTTTTCTTTGGAAAAGCACTGGTCATAATATATTTTCTTAGCATTAATATATTTACCTTTTTTCAATTGTTCCAAAATTGCCCTCAAGTATATTAATTTTCCAGTTTCTTTAATTTCAACCCCAAATTTATTAATATTATCACAATTTACCCGCGACACAAACACCTTTAAGAATACTGGAAAAAACGTTAAAAACAACGAATACTTGAGAATCGGCGACGATTTTAAGAATAATGGAAGCGTAATAAATGACATGAAATGCACTTATCAACCTGTTGTATGTTTCCTTGGGTTAAAACTCGTGAGACCCTATACCAATAAAATATGTTAATTTGGATGTAATGTATAATTTATTGGGCTCAGATCCTCATCAATGGCTCGGCCCCCAAATTTGAAAATTATTCGACCATGACGAGGAGGAACCGTCGCCCTATGGTGCATTCAGAAGAGGTCTTACTATGTCTAACCCACGCATTTCAAAGATAACTACTTTAGATATTTACTCAATTTATACCAGTGGAGTATGAATTAGGTTTCTAAATTGTTGGATGTACTGCAGTGATGCACGCATGTCTTAGAGTCCTCGTGGGTTGTATGTCAATAATAACATGACAGTAAAATTGTATTTTAGTGAGATGTATACCCATAATGAGAACTTTTTTTTTTCTTTCATAGAGTTTATGAAGTACAAATATAAATTCTTCTGAGCATAAACATTAAAGAAGGGACGTGAGAGGCCTTGCTGATAGAAACTGTTTTCAAATAAAGTGTATCGAGGAGATCATATTATGATACTTATATTTTCGACTTTGTGAATCGAGAACGTCATTTGGGCAAGGTAAAGTCGGATTTGAGTTTACCAATAATAACTCATCAATGACCATAGTCTTGGATTTTATTTAAGGTTAGTATTTGTTGGCTTGTTGATAGCCGACAATTATGACTGGTGATTCAAAGTTTATATTCAACATTTCATGTAGGAATGAGGGTGTAAGTTATTTTGTTTCCATATCGTGGCACTTTATCCTACTGCACATGTTTGAGTTAGGAATCAACACGTAGTAATGCGAGATAGAGGATGAGTGTATATTTTTTCTCTTCATATTCTTCTAAAACATGAATTCTACAAGTTGAGAGTCAGTTAGAATTCTTATGCGTCGTGGCCCATATATTGGGTGATCTGAAGCCATGTAATGGTTGCTTCGTATCACGTATTAATTTTTAATAGGAATATAAAAATGGATGGATGAGGGAACAAATCTCATGTTAAAAAAAATCGATCTTAATGCCAAATTATTGATTGTTTGAGCCTCGGTCTGTATGGACTTCCTATAGTAGTTTAGGACTAAAGTTCGATGGGTAGGTCGTTCGATTTAGCATTTCATGAGGAATTCTACTAGAGACTGGGTTTTGATAGGTGTTCATTTCATGAACTTGATATTAACATCTTCCAACTTTACAAACCACCATGCTAGCCTGCCCAAGATTTCATGATTCTTGAGAATGTTCTTCAAAGGGAAATATGTATGGACCACAATATCTTGGCCTTGAAATATGGCCTCATATTTTCTGACTCTCTATACTTGAGCTATGACGAGCTTATTCAGTTTTAGATATTGAGCTTCAATATCGAGGAGAGATATGTTAACGCACTAGATAGCTCGACATGTGGTTGTTTCTCATTTGACTAAAACCACACTTATATTAGAGTCATATACTAGCATTTGTGAGTAAAAAATATCACTAGGGTTTGTTACATGAGGAGTTTGGGATAAGCCATGTGCTCTTTAATGTTTAGTATTATCTTATCACACTCAGATTTTTGGGTGAACAAACAAACGCCCTTAAGTGTTTTGAAGAATGATCACAATTATCATAAGATCAAGAGATGAACCGGTTTAGGGCAGTCAACTGTTGTTAAGAATTTTTACATCTTTGATAGGTTGTGGTGGCTTCATCTCCATTAGATTTCATACATGAGTTGAGTCAACCTCAACCATTTTTTTCTCTTACCATGTATTCCAATAATTTCCCGTAGTAGAATCTAAATATACATTTCTCTATATTGAGTTTGAGATTAGTTGCTCGGAGGGTTTCTGAGGTTTATTCAAAGTATGAAAGTAAGTTATATTTATATTGGATACTGACTAGCATGTCATCGATATATACTAAATGTTATGCCTTATTGGTTGAAAAAGACTTTGTTTACCAGATGTTGACATGTTACACGTGCATTTTTTAGACTGGATGACATTACCTTATAGCGACGAAAACCTCACTTATCCATAAAGGTCGTATGTTTTGCATCATTGGCATTTAACTGTAGTTTGAATAAAAATCCATGAAGTATAACAACTTGTAGACCAAAGTTGCATCCACCAGTTTTTCAATTCTCAGGGTATGGATGGATCTTTCGGGCATACTCAATGAGGTCGGTGAAGTTCACGCACATCCTTCATTTTCTGTTTTTTATTTTTGAAAAAGACTTGATTAGTAGTACAATGAGAGTACAACGCTCCCTTAATATGGTTGGCTTGATTATTCCAGCTCGACAATGATCTCTTTGAAGTTCTCATGGAATAACGATATGTGTCTTTGCTTGATTGGTCAAAAATGACCGTTGATTGATAAATTATGGTAGGTTATTGAAGTCATGGCATTATGCACAAACCAAGAAATAATATCCAAGTTGTTGGATATAAATGTTAGTATTTTAGACTAATATCGCATAGTCCATCATATACCTTTGGTGATATGGACTGTGTATCAGAAAACAAGTGTGCTTTCTTCATAGGTCGTCTAGATTATCCATGAAGATAACCCCCTACTAATTATTATTCATGTGAATTGACTATAAAAACGTAATATTTTATGGTGACACGTTGATTACCGCATATTACACAGATTTTTTATTGGCGATATAGTGTATGCATTGATGCATATGATGGTGCACATTTGACTAAGACATGGTTGATCGAGAATAACATTATAAGATAGTGTATTGTTTATTATGATGAAAAGGCTTTGAATCTCATTTTTGTAAACCTCCTGTCTGAATATGACATCAAATCTTGGATCACCAAAACACTAAAGTTCGACTTCAATGAAACCTTTGAACACCCTCTGAGAGGTCAAGAGAGGTCTTATACCTATGATTTAGTCATACAAATGTTAACAAATTTGTATGCATCAAGCATGATCTACCGGTGATTGCTATATCATTTTTGTGTGATGCTACTAAACCTCTCAAATAATTATCATCTAACGTAATTGGATGGAACGAAGACCGATAGAGTTGGGCTGAAGTCTGATTGACCTATTATACGTTGATATCAGCAAAGTGACACTTTTTGTAATTCATGGTTATATATAGAAGAATGTCTCCTTCAAAAATAGTTCCCAAAATGTTTATGTAATGATTAGGATCCGAGTATCAATAGTCTCATTCATATAAATCCATGGTTTATTTAGCCAATGGTATCCTAACTTCTGGTGTTTCTATATAAGGTTCGACCGAAGGCGTCGATAGTAGAATACACCTAGGAAAATTTGGGTCACGGTCCTTGACAAATTCCTGAAGCTTTCCCTCGTCGATGAGGTTTTGAATTTTTATTCTACGATATGATGGTCGTTACTGTTATGATACTTATAATTTTTTTTATTTCGAGACTCATTATGCCTCAATATATGTTTTGGTCTTCGAAACCGAACTGAGCCTCAGGCTTGGCCATAGATTGTAACTATGTCCTAGGTGCGCTCGGTGTACTAGTATTCAAAATCTTATGGCTACGAGACTTTTGATCTTTTGCAGGTCGTTAGTTTTAGTTTTATCATTCATTTTTTGAATATAAGAGCAATGTTTAGACAGTTTGGAATATGTTTACCTTATTGAACTTGAGCCACATTGGTGAGGTGAAACTGAAAGTAGGCCAGATGGTATGATGGATATTATTCAGCCTTCCGGATAATCTTAATCGAATATTATTTTCTACACTGATTTGTGATGTCACCTAAAATAAGATTTGTGGAAGGTGAAAGCTTTGAATTTCATATTTTACTCGTCTGAGAGATCATATATGGTTTTTTTACGAGATGCAATGCATCATAAAAAGTTGTGGCAGTTTTTGAGACCGTTCTTAATGCTAAAAAACCTTTGAGTTTAATCATGCATACTATTATTGGGTCACTGCTTGCAATAAATGATATAGTCTTTGTTTTTGTATATTGTTTTGCTTATGATGAATTGATTTCAGAATGCGACCAAAAAGGAGTTGAATATGTGAATCAAGCCATGAGTAAATAGCAGAACCATATTAGAGTACTGCTTTGAAAGGTCATGGAGAAACACGAGAATCATATTTTGGAATTGTTTGAAGTAGTGCTTGGGATCGATTTTTTCATCCTATTTATTCATTTTGTATGGATTTAATAGTTTGGCCTCATTGACTGATAGTAGGTGATCCATAATAGGGAGAAGCGTTTGAAGATATTGTGTAATAAAATATTGTCCCATTCTCACTTTGATCTTGAGCTCAATTATATGTAAAGCATGGTCATATTGATGACGGACATGATATTGGTTATGTGAATGAGCTTGATAGGGCCTAAGATGGAAATGTTCATGAATGTTAGTTGATCCTTCTTAGGATTATGCCCATGCACGTCTATCTTATAGAGGTTTCTCCCACAAGTGATGCTCTTTGTGGTTGCGGCGTAGCAAATGATTGCGCCAACCGAGCCTTTAAAACCGTATACATTTGCATTATTGGTCAACCTTTAGTCGTGTTCGTCTTGCTCTAAGTATGACTAGCTTGTAGATGAGTTTCATTTAAAAAATAAGACATTTTATTTGTTATTTTGGGTTGATGGGTCAAACCTCAACCTTCATAAGTTTAATGAGGGCTTAGCGCAAATCAACATGAAAATAATCTCCGAAGGTCCCCTACGAAAACACAAAATAAACATTAATCTTATCTTTGGTTTATTGATGGATAAACTATATAATTTTTTTACCAATATTCGGCTACATTAATGCTCAAGTCTACAAAAATCTCATAGGCTCGATATATATTACTTGAGAGCAAGTATCTGAACTATGCAATAAAAATCTAGAAGACGCAAACAAAAGTTGCAAAGTATGATAAAATATGAAAGCAAAAAAAGTTGGTTAACTAAGTAGCAAGATAAGCATTATATTTATACTTTTAGTCTCTTACTATAACTCTTCCAGCCGTTGTAGATTCAGTAGAGGTTTTGGCTACCTAGTGCTACCTCTGTCTTATAGGCATCGTTGACGAAGATAAAACTTCTTTTCTAGGATGAAGAAGACAAAGCTTCTATGTATGACTAGCCTGACTTATAGGATCCACCATTTTGTGTTGGTTTTTAAAGTCAAGATAATAAAGGGAAAATCAATATTCATTAAGAAATGTTATACCAATATCAGCTCATCTATGGCTATATGGATCTTCAATAAATTAGAGGCGATTATGGTCCAACTAGGGTTTTCTAAGTATTAGGTATTTTCTGACTCATACGTATATTTTTTATTTCAAAAATCCTAGGCAACTTTAGATAATGGGGACCAAACCCCACAAATCGAATATATTGGTGTTGGGAAACCACTAATATAGCAAGAGTTGTGGCCAACGTCTCATAATGGACATAAATTCATACTTTGATGTTATGAGGAATTTTACATTTAAGATGGATGTTCTCTAGCTTGCAAAAGTCAGGTTATATATAGTTGATATTTTATAAAATGGAAACAAATTAGGCTTACTAATCACGATTATCGTTTGTGTCTCGGCATATTTGATGTCTTCGGCCTCTTACTTTGATGGTTGGTCTCAAATCTGGGTGAGATGATCCAACACTTCTTTCTTTTAGCTTTTTTTGGTTATTGTCGATGTTGTTGGGATAAGTTCTTTGAATTCTAGATGCCACCATATAGTGTAGGTATCCTAGTTGAACCTTTAAATTCTTCAATTTTTATTCACGATTATGAACTGATACTTTGATATTTTCATGCATAATTTGTACATCTAAAAGCGATCTTTGGATGATTTAAAGAACAAAAAAAATCTAGAAGACGCAAACAAAAGTTGCAAAGTATGATAAAATATGAAAGCAAAAAACGTTGGTTAACTAAGTAGCAAGATAAAGATATGACTTATACTTTTAGTCTCTTACTATAACTCTTCCAGCCGTTGCGGATTCAGCAGAGGTTTTAGATGTAATAAAAATTGGGCTTAATGTTCATGATTATCATTTGAGTCACATATTTGATGTCTTTGGACTCTTACTTTGATGGTTGGTCTCAAATCTGGGTTAGACGATCCAACACTTCTTTCTCTTAGCTTTCTTTTGGTTATTTTCAGTGTTGCTGGGATATTTTGTAAAATGGAGACAAATTAGGATTAATTTTCATGATTATCGTTTGAGTCTCGAAATATTTGATGTCTTCAGCCTCTTACTTTGATGGTTGGTCTTAAATTTGGGTTAGACGATCCAACACTTCTTTCTCTTAGCTTTCTTTTGGTTATTGTCAGTGTTGCTGGGATAATTTATTTGAATTCTAGATGCCACCATATAGTGTAGTTGTCCTAATTGAACCTCTAAATTCTTCAAGTTTTCTTCACTATTATGAACTGATACTTCAATATTTTTCAAGCATAATTCGTACATCTAAAAGCGAGCTTTAAATGATTCAAAAAACTTGTTCACATTCTCTCTAAATGTTGATTTCTTTTTCAATATTTCTAAGTATTTCAGTTTCCATACGTTCTCATTGTTCTTCCAATATACATTTGGGTTTTGCACGTGACCCGTTTAATGATTATTAGTAAAATAAGGTTTAGAAACCTATTGAAATTACTTACATACAAAGTTGCAAAGTATGATAAAATATGAAAGCAAAAAAAGTTGGTTAACTAAGTAGCGAGATAAGAATCCTATTTATACTCTTAGTGTCTTACTATAACTCTTCCAGCCGTTGCGGATTCAACAGAGGTTTTAGCTATCCAGTGCTACCTTTGTCTTATAGGCATCATTGACGAAGATAAAGCTTCTTTCTAGGATGGAGAATACAAAACTTCTAAGTATTACTAACATGTCTTATAAGATTCACCATTTTGTGTTGGTTTTTAAAGGCAAGATAATAAATGAAAAATTAATATTCATTGAGAAATTTATACCAATATCAGCTCATTTGTGGCTATATGGATCTTCAATAAATTAGAGGCGATTATGGTCCAACTAGGTTTTCTAAGTATTAGGTATTTTCTGACTCAGACGTATATTTTTTATTTCAAAAATCCTAGGCAACTTTAGGATAATGCAGACCAAACCTCTCAATCGAATATATTGGTGTTGGAAAACCACTAATGTAGCAAGAGTTGTGGCCGACGTCTCCTAATGAACATAGATTCATACTTTGATGTTCTGAGGAATTTTACATTTAAGATGGATGTTCTCTAGTTTGCAAAAGTCAGGTTATATATACTTGATATTTTATAAAATGGAAACAAATTAGGCTTACTGATCATGATTATCATTTGAGCGATATATTTGATGTCTTCGGCCTCTTACTTTGATGGTTGGTCAAATCTGGGTGAGACGCTCCAACACTTCTTTCTTTTAACTTTTTTTTTGTTATTGTCGATGTTGTTGGGATAAGTTCTTTGAATTCTAGATGCCACCATATAGTGCAGTTATCCTAATTGGACCTTTAAATTCTTCAAGTTTTATTCACGATTATGAACTGATACTTCGATATTTTTCATGCATAATTCGTACATCTGAAAGCGAGCTTTAAATGATTCAAAAAACTTGTTCACATTCTCTCTAAATATTGATTTATTTTTCAATATTTCCAAGTCTTTCAGTTTTCATGCGTTCTCATTGTTCTTCCAATATACATTTGGGTTTTGCACGTGACCAACTCGATGATTATTAGTAAAATAAGGTTTAGAAACCTATTGAAATTACTTACATACATGATATCTCCTGATTTCGTGAACTGATTTATGATAGACGAATTGTAAGTATTATCGTATGATATTTTAACAAAGTTGATTTTAAGTTGGTTTATTTTTCGTTCAAACGTGACTATATTCGGTTTCAAATCTATAATTGTTACTAGATAGTGCATCAAGCAATTGGTATGCTTCTTCTAACATTTTGTTTTGGTTAATGAACCTTTATTTGCAACGTCTATCATTAACTTGTTATTCCTCATTAGTCAATTGCAGAAGGTTTAAACTATTAGACAGGTTGGGATCCCATAATGAGGGCATTTATGTAACAAATATTTATATATTTCCCATGAGTCGCACATCTGTTCATCGCTTCTCGGAGAAATTTTGAAATATCATTACGAAATTTTGTAGATATCATGGGTGAGAAATATTTCTCCACAAACAACTGATCTAGCTGCTATTAAGTTGTTATACGATAAGGTGGTAAATATTTCAGTCATGTTTTAGCTTTTCCCTTGAGAGAGAAAGGACATAGTCAGAATCCTACTGCATCAATATAGACATTATTGTATTGACATATATCGCACATATCTAAAATACTAATGAGATGCATGTAGGGGAATTATTCTGGAACTCCGGTGAATATTGATTATTTCATATCATAGTAATTAGCGCTTGTTTGATCTCAAAATGCGCAACAGTTACCTATGGCCTCAACATGCTAGGGGTGAAACTCCACTGATGATGGATTTGAAAAATAACTTATATTTATCATATCATGATCCACTTATGAATTTTATTCTGTCATATTCAGTTCTCTCATTCGTCTTCGGGAGGTTCTTTCAATCTCCGGATCAAACGGGAGGATACTATTTTCACCTATTATAAAAAATAAAAAATAAAATAAAAATTAATTAGAACAAAATATATCAAATAATAGATATTTTCTCCGGAAATGGTGCCAACAACTTGATAGAAAATCACAAACGTATGATTTTTGTTGAATTTTGATGGAGTATTTTAACTCGGGATTTGTCGAACCTATATAAAAATATTTCGTTTATTCAAATCTAATTTGTAAGATAAGAAATTGTTAATTTAAAAAACAGAATTTATAAAATATGTTTGTGATCTGTATGATTAAAAATAGTATATGAAAAATATTTATTAAAAGAAAAACAATTACAATTAAAATGGTAAACAATGAGAGAAAATTGTTCTATGATCTTTAGAACATGAATATACAGTTTATTTATAATTTAACAATTAATAAAATTTAATCTTTCAAAGCGAGGTTCTCTTTCATAGTGATGTGATCATATTTCAATCTCATACAACTAATCTTCTTGTATGGATGATTATATCTCTAGTCCCATATCTCGTATAATTAGATAATAACATCTAAGAACCTAGTTCAGACCTCAGTGGATCATGGTCGGATCGTACTACTCATTCAACCCAACGATATTAGTATAGATAGGGCTGTCAACGGTTCTCCGGAACCGAGAACCGGACCGGGACCGAACCGATAAGGACCGGACCGAGAACCGGACCGAACCTTAACGGTCCGGTTCGCGGTTCCATTCTAAAAACCGAAAACCGATAAGGAACCGAAACAAAAAACCGGTTAGGAACCGAACCGATAAACCGATAGAACCGATAAGGAACCGAACTGATAAAACCGATAGGACCGAAGGAACCGATACGGAATCGAACCGATGAAACCGATAAACCGGTAGAACCGATAAGAAATCGGACCAATAAAACCGTTAAAACCGATTATTTATTATTATTATATATTCTTTTATAAATTATAGTTCCAAAATTAATAGTTAATTACCAATTTTTTAAGAAAATGAAAGATCAACTTATAAAATTTAGTTTTTATATAATTTATTTTAATAAAAAAAAATTAAAAATCAATTTTTAATTGATTTTATTTTTTGAAGTGGACCGAACCGGACCGGAACCGGACCGAAACGGGACCGGACCGAATTCGGACCGAACCAAAACCGGAACCGAACCGAACCGGACCGGACCGAACCGAACCGAAAGCTTAGCAGTTCAGTCCGGTTCCAAAAATAAGAACCGAAAGCTTAACGGTCCGGTCCGGTCCGAACCGATAAGCTTAGCGGTCCGGTCCGGTTCCTTCAAAATCCGGACCGATAACAGCCCTAAATATAAATCTTAAGTAGATTTTACCTTTTGATCTCAACCTCAATATAGTAGCATTGAATATATCTTTAAGAAATTAAAAGCATTAAGAATGATACTAATACTCAATATAAATCATGTAAATAAAAAATCAAAATAAAAAGTCTAATTCATAAATAAAAGTATAAACAGACCCCACAACACAAAAATTTAGCTAATGTTGAGTATAATAATCATAATAACAAAACCGAATATAAACTTAAGAACTAATAAAATATGAAAAATAACGTGTTTGTGTGTTTGATGTACTACCTATTGTCTCAATGAGATATGTTAGATATGTAAGAGTTTTATTTATAGGAAGAGTTATATGTTTTTTTTCGTAAATTTTATTCTTTTATAAATACAACCCATTTTCATAAGAATATTATAGTCACGATCTAATAAAAAAAATTAATTTATTCATTTAAATTAAAATAAATAATAAGAGGTTATAATTATTTTTAGAGATCAAAATAGTTTCTTTTAAAATTTATATTAATTATCTATATTTTTATTATATTTCTTCTTGATTTATTTATATTCAAGTCTTACCATATTTTTCAACTCGATGATCTATTTTCAATTTTAACTATTTTTATTCTTTTTCGCTTTCACTTTACTAATAAATAAATAAACAACCAAATCAAGGTGTTTTATTTACACAAAAAAAACCAACAATTAAATTAGTATAAAAATAATATATAATCAATGATAAATATTTTTTGATCACTTTATATATCAGTTCTCTATAAAGATCCATTAATTAAACACATGCTTTACATTCTGGAATGTTGGACTCCCAATCGGTTCGCACCAACAACTACGACGATGGATTTTAAAGTGAAGGTTCATAACTTTCACCATGGAACTCAACTAAGAATCGGCTATGGTCCGAGCCTTGATAACGATCCTTGATAAAAAAAACTATATCAAAGTCTCTCAGTTCAACTAACCATCTTGTTAGAACCCTAAAATATCAAGTTTTTAAATAATGTTTAAAAGTCGAAAAGAGGTTCGAACTATTTCGGAATAACCTTGAAAATAAGGCATTTTTTCACTACAACAATATTTAAAGCTAGAGTCAGGTTTTCAAGCTGCATATACTTAGTCTTAGCCTCCAACAAACTTTTGCTCACATAATAAATGAGCCTTAGACAATCGTCAACTTCTCTTGTTAAGATAATATTCACTGCATAGTTCAATAGCTAGGTAAACTAATAACTTCCCATTTGGTATTAGTTTAAATAATATATCCTGAGAGGCGAGATGTTCCTTTATCTTGTTAAAAGCTTTGTTCCATTTCTTATTCTAATGAAATCGATTAGCCTTTTGTAATATTTGAAAAAAATAGAACACTTACAAGATGATCTCAAAATTAATATGTTTAAGGTCGCCGGTCTCCTAGCGAGAATATGTACATGTTTAAAGAATCGAGGAAGTTCTATAAAAAACAAAGCTTATAGCAATGCCATATGCCTTTATCGTGTGTTCACTCGCTAAATAGCCAAAGAACATTCCGGAGTGAACCCCGAAGGTACACTTCTTTGGGTTAAAATTAAGATTGATGTCCCTCAAACTCTTGAAAATTTTAACCAAATCAACAACGTGGTCAGAATATTGGATATTTTAACTAGCATATCGTAAATATAAAATTCCACGTTCCTTCATATCTGATCATCGAGAGCCTTGTTAACCAATATTTGGTAAGTTGCTTATGCATTTTCTAATAAAAAGGTAGGATTTTACATAAATATAGCCTATAATCTGTTATAAACGTTATGTTTTCTTGGTCTAGCTGGTGCATTTAGATCTGATTGTAACGAGACTAAGCATTCATGAATAATTTTTTTGTCCAAATTGAATTCATTAACTCACCAATATTGGAACGAGAAGTAATCCGTTAGGTATGATTTGTTTAAATCTAGGAAATTAACACACATTTTATATTTCCCATTATTCTTCTTAACCAAAACCGAGTTTGTTGTATAAATGAGGTACTCAGACTCTCTAATGTAACCCACATCAGATAGTCAATCCATTTCGGATACAATAGATTCAAATTTAAAGAATAATGCTTTATTTTTTTGCTTTATGGGTCTCGTATTAGGATTAACTCCAAACATGTGACAAATTATGTCAGATGAAGTCCTAGTAACATTCTTTAGGGGCCAAGCAAGAATATTCATGTTTTAGATAACAATGGAATCAATTTATTTCTATAATCACATGTGAACAAAGTTTCAATCTTTAAGTACTTATGATCGCGAAAGTAGTAGACTTCTATATTTTCTCCATGAATAACCAAGTTTGGGGGATATCTAGGATTATCATAATCCCTCTAATTATTATTTCGTTAATGCCAAATATGTCGCATAACACTTCCAAACCACCTTTTAATTATTTTTCATAACCCATGCCTTAAAACCAGCCACATATTTTAAGAATTAAAGCAATAACATGCACCATGTCTAACCAAGATCTGCCAAATTCTTCGTTGTATGAAGTCGGGTCATCTATAACCATAAAATTAACTCTAATTGCCTTATTGAATTATTCTCTTTATAACACTACCTTATCTTCAAACTCCTCGATATCAATGGAACTTTTCCATATAAAATAGACCATTGTCTGGCCTGAATGACATATAACCGAGTATTCTTTATTTTATCATAAGTAGAATTGGAGATAAAGTTATTTGAACTACCATTATCAATCAAGATTCTCTGGAACTTCATCCTTTCAATAAAATGATGATTAAGACATTATCTTCATGCGGGTCTGCATCCTCTCATAGATAATCGTCATTGAAGAAAATAAGTGGGTATGAAGCTCGATATAAGTGGGTATACGCTATCAAAGTGGGCCTCTAAACTCTTGACATGTTTCTTTCTTAAAGAACTCGTTATCGCAGCCAAAGAGTCACACCAACAATTTTAAGAGTCTAAATAATAGATTTAAGTCCTACTAGAGGGTTCCTATAATATTATGGTTTAGGTTGGGCTCTAGGTACTCACCACATGTGTTAGGAACTGCAGCATCCATATGCATTATTATCATAGTATTCTCATGTTTAAGAATTACTGTCCGAGATCATGAACATCCTGCTTTGGCATGACTAAGATCATTCCCAAGATTTCCTAAGGTTGTGTTATTTTCGTTTTTGAGGAGTTAAATTAATCGCTCACATAAATACAATTTTTAGATCAATGACCGATGTCATTGTGGTGCATGCAAAATATGTTGTTTCTTTCTTCTCGAGGCCTTGTTATAAGAAGAAGCCTTCTAAATTTTTTGTGAAGTTCATGAACTTATTATAAATTATAGCTACACTTTCAATTTAATTTTTTTGGCGTACCCACATGTTCACATGATCATCCCGTTCCCTCACCGATGGGCCAACTCGACCCAAAATATATTGTCTTACATCTCCCTAATCAGATTTTAAGGCTATTGTAACATGTGTTGTGCAAAAAACATTGGTAGAAAAGGTAGTGGGTAGTAGTATTATGTTTTTTGTACATGTAATTCATTTTTTGTTGCCATAGTTGCAATTTGGATTGAGGTACGAGGTTGGAAATTTTATCGCAAGTGTCAGTTTGGGATAAGTTTGAATCACAAAGTTTCTTCAACCTTAATATGTGACTCTACTTGCTCCCGAAGCACTCAGAATTCTAGTGTTTTTATCTTATTTTAACCTCCACTAAAGTCCCCGAGGGAGTTTTCTACCTAGAAGAAGTGCAAACGACTGCCTCGTCATAATCCTTCAAGTAGTTTTTGGTGTGAATAAAACATCAGGTAGAGTCTCATAAACTTTCACCATGTTATTTTTATAATGCATTATGAATTTTATGTCTCCATTATTATGTTTACTACCAATGAACTAGTGTCTGAACATAATCCACATCGTTTCATAATTCCTTATCAACCTCAAGACAAGCTGACGGAACCATGTTACTACATTTCCTTAAAGATCATTGAAAATGTTTGACACAAAATCCTGCTGTTATCTTCAAATCTCACATTAACATCCATAGATTGTTACATGGTGCTTCAATTCACTGATCCCATTATATATTTCCATCTTGAAGATGTTGAACTTTCACGATAACTCTCTTACCAAAATCTCAGTGGCCAAGGGAGATATCTTAAGATTGTAACCATGTTTGTATTGCGGTCCATAAACACCTTCATTAATTATTGGATGTTATCTCACATTATGATGGAGCCCAATATGGTAGTTAAGAAATCGAGTCCCAACGTGATGTTGGGCCAAAATCGAAGGTGTTGGAGGTTGAGTAAAATGTATTATTGAGGAGGATTGTACACTCTTGATTTCCAACATAAGCCTCAACTTAATCAGATTTTGACACGATAACGGGAGTAAATTCCAGTTCTCTAACTGAGCTTGAATTTTCAGTTCGCTCTGAGTCTCTCTTAGAGGTGTCGGGTCGTCTATAGTTCCTAAAACTAGAGTGATATTGGTGCATTGTATGTGTTATAATTCTACGGAGATGCATTTCCATATGTGAAAAGTATACTCCTCACTGTATGAGGATTGATAATCATTAGAAGTTAGAGACTAATAACTATGATGCACTATGTTCGCTCTCCTGAAAGAGCTATATATCTTATCTGGACGAAAATATTGCAGAGGTTATGAGGTCCCATCATCGTCTATAGTGGTATCCATTGCACTTCGACCCTCTTAATTTCGAACCGAAAGATCAAGAACTTAGTAGCCAATGCATTCCTCTATGCCCGAAGCGTAGCCACCTCGGTAGTAACAATCCTCATTGGGATTGAGCCTGATGAGGAGAACTTCTCAATCCTTAACGAGTAAGCTCTCTTTTAAGGGTGGTAAAAATTATTTTATGTTCTTGCTATTCATATCCTCTTTACTGGTTTCAGAAGGAGCTTTGTGGTACTAAATAAAATACTCCAATTGTGGTCACCATTGACAAAACCAGATGCGTTTGACCCGACTCACTAAAAGTTTATAGAGAGAATAATAAATGTTTTAAAATAAATGATGAATGTCCACAATATTCAAAAGACATAACAAATTATATTTATAATGACTATTATATATTTTAAAACTTTTGTGATACATTGGTCCATAAAACTTCTATTGAACTCATGTTGCATAACTTATAAATGATCCGATTTTTATTATTTAAATTCAATAACAAAATAAAAACAAATCATTCGGTCAATTATATTTTAAACATGACAACAAAAATGTCAATTACTTTTTTAATGTTATGTTTGTAAAAAATAATCTATATAGCTTCTGTTGTATCTAACAAAAAAATAAAATATAACCAAAAAACATATTTTTCTTACCAAATCACAACCCCGTTTAAATTTGTTAATCTAAAAAAAACTCAAATTTTTTAATCCATTTGTTTTCAACCGCCTCCTCATATATAATTTTTAAATCCATTGAAGTTATAAGACTTTTATATGCAAATTTATTTTATGAACAAATTTTGAGTGTTTTGAAAAGTTATTTGCATTCGAAATGCCAAACTACGATAAACATATAAACATATGTAGCGTCGAGTGGATGGAAGACGTGGGGGGTTAGATGAATTTTGGAGAATGATGGTGCTCCAAGAAGTTGATCGGGTTTCCAAGAAAGCCCAGTAGCTCCATCAAAGCACTCATTCTCTCTCCTTTGTGCTTCCTCTCCTCGAGGACAGATCGAGCAACAAACCTAGCCTCACACTCTCTCACATCTCTCACTCTTTAAAAATCCCCAAATCAAAATCCTAACCACAAAAATCAACAAGCCACCATCAATCGAATTCATGAAACGATCAGATTGAAGCAATTCAATCTAAATCAAAATGATCTAAAAAATATTCATAAACAGAGAATCATCAAATCCATAGATTCAATCGAGCATGCATACCAAAAAGCTGAAGAATTTCCATCACTCAAGACCACCAATACAACAAAGAACCTGCCTCAGATGATCTCAAACCCGGTATTTGAAGACTTGATATTAAACAAAGAAGAAGGAACAAAAAGAAAAACATACGCAGATATGGTTGGAGGAAAAGCGACAATGAAGGGTTTCTTGCACAAATGAGTCATCCACGAGGAGCATGAATACTACGTTTTGGTACAATTCTAACTGTCAGATAAGTCTTATTTAACAACCTTAGCTAGAACAACTTTAATTGCCAAGTTCTCATCTGGAAGTCCAACTTTTAGTGAGTTCAAGGCATACATTTCTTCACTTAGATTCTTAGGTGCATGTAAAATATATAAATGAGACTATATGCATTTCTTTGTTGAATTATACTTGCTAGAAAACGTTAAAAATTATGGGCCAAACCTGTTAGAATCATAGGCAAACTACCATTTAGAATCCTCAAATGGACACCTGAGTTTCACCCAAAAAATGAGTCCCATGTGACTCATTTTTGGATCTCCCTGTCCAAACTACCTGAAATACTATACAACCCTGACTCTGTTGCTCATATTGCTAAGGAAATTAGATTGCCCTTATCAATATGGGTGCCAGTAAATAACATAGCAAGCTATAACAAAAGTAAAGCATGAATACTAGCTGACATTTCTAAACCTCTTCCCCAAAGAATCTGGATATCCTTTGGGGAACAGGAGGGTTACTGGAAAGATATTACATATCTAAATAAAACTTTTTACTGTAAAAAATGTAAACACATAGGAAATCAAGAAAAATATTGCAAAAAGGATGAATTAGAGAAAAACGTGATAAAAACAGAACTGTAAAAAACAAGTAATCCAAACTTCTTTCAAACGAAGTTTGGATTCCAAAACCAACAATTGAAACCAGTGAACTTAACAAAGAGAAACAAATGGATCATCTATTAAATAATAGTACTATGGATAATATAACATCTGGAAATTTTATAGGAACTTCACAATAAAATAGATAAAACAACTGATAAAACAGAAGAATGAACAGATTTGATAACATTAAAAGATAAATCATCCGATATAAGCACTAATACTGGAAATAATGCAGACCAAAATGAAAAAAAACTTAGTTTTTAACCAACTTAATTAAACCACTTGAAGTTACTGGAAATGATATAGAAGAATCCTTGAAAACTATTCAACTAAACAACTCATTTAAAATACTCAATATTGAAGAAATATATGAACTGTCTGAAAAAAAACATGAATCTGAAACTAGTAGGATTAGTTTGAGTCTACCTCAATCTCCCAAACAAAAAAAAAACTCTATTAAAACTCGTACAAGAAGATCTCTAAGAGGCAAAATATTAACAAAACCAATAACTTTAAAAGGATCATTAAGATCCTAAAAAAAAACTTCAAAATGAACAGAGCAATACTTAATATGAATGTTAGAGGACTAGGAAACCAGAAAACAATGAAAAGAATTAAAAATATTGTTATAAAATTTTCAACTGATATCATAACTCTACAAGAACCTATGATATCAGTTGAAAACTTACAATCTACATGTAATAAATTAGGATTTGATTCTCACTTTGCAAACATTAATAATAAAATTTGGATTTTCTGGAAAAATAACTATAATATCACTATTCTTGATAATTCAGTTCAACTTGTTCACTTTATGGTAAATCATCCTGCTACTAATAAAGTAGTTCTGATTTCCATAGTTTATGCAAAATGTACCAGATCCCATAGAGTGCCTCTATGGGATCATCTAAGAACAATTTCAAACACTAATTTATCCTGGCTTGTTGTTGGAGATTTTAACACAATCTCCAACACAAGTGAACAAGTGCACTGTTTCATACTTTGCTCCAAAAGTATAGATGGTTTTAAAAACATAATATTAGACTGTAATTTAGAAGACTCTGGTTACATAGGTACAAACTTCACATGGACTAATAAACACAAATGGAAAAGATTAGACAGATCAATGCACAATGATAAATGGAGAGAAATGTTTCAAATTACAAGTGTGAATCACCTGGCCATAACATGTTATGACCATTCACCCTTGATAGTATCTATTATACCAAAAACAACAAATCACAAACCTTCATTTAGATTCCAAAATATGTGGTTGAAACATGAGGATTTTCTTAAGACTGTATAAGGCATTTGGTCCATAAATCTAACTAATTCATCTAATTTTTACATTTTTTGGTCCAAGTTAAAAAGACTTAAGAAGCATTTAAAAAACTGGAACAATGACATATTTGGAAACATTTTTGACTGCGTAAGCAAAACCGAATATGAAATAAAAAAATGCAGAAATTAGGCTATAAGAAACAGACAACCTGGAAAACCAAAATAACTTATCTAATCTTAATGTTAAGCTTATAGTATTACTAGAAAGAGAGGAAACATATTGGCAACAAAAAAGTTACTCAAAGTGGTTAAAAGATGGAGATAATAACTCCGCAACATTTCATAGCTATGTAAAAAAGAGAAGATAAAAAAAATAGAATTAATGGCATTTTAATTAATACTATTTGGACTAAGGATGAAATCAGAACTGGTCTATCTGCTATTGAACACTTCAAAACTCTCTTAAACAGTCCAAAGAAACAGAATAATCTTTCCATGATTAATGATATTATACCTAATATCATAACAAACCAAAATAATGAAGATATAACAAAAATGCCAACAATGGATGAACTATATAACGTTATTCAAAACCTTAACTTTAATAGTACCTCTAGAGTTGATGGATTCAACTCCAGATTCTACTTATCATGCTGGTTAATAATAAAAAATGATATTCTCAAAGCTGTTATAGACTACTTTACAGAAACCCAAATTCCTAAAGGCATATATGCAACTCTTATTTGCCTTATACCTAAGGTCAAAACACCTAAAACTTGGTCACAATTCAGACCCATAAGCTTATGCTCAATCTTTAACATAATCATATCCAAAATATTAAACAACAGACTAGCCAAACTATTACCTCTTATTATTTCAAAGGAACAAGGTGCCTACACTGAAAAAGAACAATTCAGGATAACATCTTAATAACTCAGGTTATGATCAGAGACCTTAATAGAAAATCTAAATGGAACAACTTAATAATTAGCTTAGATATGGCTAAAGCTTTTGATAAGCTTGAATTTAAATTTATATATGAAGTCATGCTTTCCTTTGGATTCAATCAACAAGTAATAGAACTGGTTAAGAAAAATATTGAAAATATTTATAATAATTAATGGCAAAGCAAACAGATATTTTAATTCAAGTAATGGTTTAAGGCAGGGAGACCCTCTGTCCCCAATCTTATTTATCATAGCAGATGAATTTTAAATAAGAGGCTTAAACTAATTAGTTGGTCAACATAATCTTATGTTATACAACATGAAAGGTTCTTAAAAAATCAACTGTTTAGCATATGCTACTGACCTAATTCTCTTTCTAAATGGCTCATTAACTAATATGAAGAAAATTTCAAGATTTTTAAATACATATCAAATGCTATCTGGCCAACAAATAAACACTAAAAAAACAAATTTTACAGCCTCCATACATATGAACAGAACTATAACAAAAGCTTTGGAAAACCTTTTAGGCTTTAAACAAACAAAATTGCCCCTCACTTATTTAGGAATCCCAATACACATAATTAAGATTAGGAACAAAATTAATAAATGGAATTCTAAAAACATCTCGTTTGGTGGTAGAATAACATTGATTAAGTCTGTATTACTATCTTACCCTAACTATTACTTACAATCAATAAGCTTACCTTTGATAGTGATAAACAGAATTAACAAAATATTGAACAATTTTTTATGGGGTTATAATGAAAACAGTAGAATAATATTATGGTGCAACTCGAGCAAAATAGGTAAATCTCACGATGAAAATGGACTGAACATTAGAAACCTAGAGGGCATTCAAAAATCATATTCATTTAAGCTTTGGTTTAACTTTAGAAACAATAAAACTTTATGGTCCAATCTAATGCACTCTAAATACTGTCAAAATATTCATCCTCTTCAATCATCTTTAAGTTTAACAGATTCAAAAACATGGAAAAAATTGTTTGAAATCAAAGATGAAGCTGGAAAACATATTAAATGAAGACTAGGAAATTGTGAACTCGATTTCTCGTTAGACAGCTGGCACCATGATAAACCTTTAATAACTCTAACATCAATTAATTCACATCATTACTCACTTACAAAGGTAACTGAATTTTGGAACAATAACAATTAAGATATACCTAAACTATAACTATATTTACCTACTGCTTATATAAACATAATCACAAAAACTCACATGAACTTTAACGTTGCTGATTCCATCATTTGGAAGATCTCCACTGATGGATCCTTTAACTAAAAAGACACTGTTAATTTAATTAGACAAAAAGACATAACCTCATTAATTAAAGGAAAAACATAGAACAATATCTCTCCAAATAAGTGTTCATTCACCATTTGGAGAGTATTAAACAACCTAATCAGTGTAGACACAGTATTACAGAAAAAAGTTTTAGACTTGCTTCAAAATGTATAAATTTCCAGAACATAGAATGTCTTAACCATGCTTTTGTTTCTTGTGAATCTTCCTGGACAGTATGGTCTTATTACTCTGAAAAATTTAACATAAAGATAAGCAAACATATGACAATAAACCATATGATCAACCTTTGGTTTCTATCCAATACTAATGCCATTCATGTTTGCATTAATAACTTGGAGCATATAGACTGCTAGAAACAAACATAAGCATCAAAACATCATCACTTCACATAAAGCAATCATAAATCATATATCATTCATGCTTATATCTTTAGATTCTGCATCATTGTTTAACAGAAAGCATTGGAAAGGTAACCATCATACAGCAAAAGACCTTAGTTTCTTTAATCACATGAAGAATTCCAAACCTTATATGTATATTAAATGGATCTGCCCTTCACATAATCGATACAAATTAAACTGTGATGGATCTACCTTAAGGATTGGAGAATCTAGCTATGGTTTCATTATAAGAAATGTACACCTATAATTGCTGAAATACATGCTCTGTTAAATGGCTTATTAACCTGTAAAGATAAAAACTTCAACATGATAGATATAGAGATAGAATCCATAGGATTATTCAATATGTTAGCAATAAGAAAATATCCATGACATCTAGAACAGATTATCATCTGCTGTAGAAACCTAATCATGCCTCAGATGACTCTAAAACATGTATATGGAGAGCAAAATATGGCGACTGACTGGTTGGCAAAGTATACTTTTAAAAATCAGAAGAAATTTGAAATCGATGCTAATCATTCACTAAAAGAACTTACTGCTATTACATTGCTAGAATCTTTAAACCTAGGGAACTTTAGGTTTTTTGACTAATCAGTTTCATGGCAGGTTGTAAAACCTGACCAATAGTCTCATACTTGCAGGTTACAAGATACAAAGCAGCAGCATATGAAGCCCAAAAACAGAAAATGTAGAAGAGAACGCTTAACAAAAATAGAAGAAGACGCTTAACAAAGATACAAGAAGACGCAGAAGAAACTATAACACAAAAAAAAATAAAAACAACTCAAGAAATAAATACTGAAGGAACAATTTATGAATGAGTAACAATTAAACATGTACAAAAAGAACTATCCGTAGAAAATACCTTCAGTAACAAACACCAAAACATTTGTAATATCAATAAAATAAATTCTTTCTTGAATAAATAAATAAATATATATATGTAGAGTCGAGTGTTAGAATTGATTAACACGCACCTTGACCCGAACCGTGTTCATATCGGAACGATATCAACCAGATTATAAACTACTCTTTTTTCATCGACTCGAACCCAGCACTGTGGCGTTTACAAAAATCTGTCTTTTCAAGACACTAGAGAGAGAGCTTGAAGAAACACTTGCATTACATAGACCTGCTAATTTCGAGTAGCAGAATGTCTTCAAAGTTAGCACATCGATTCGTCTCTTGATCGATTCAATTTCGCAGTTTTATCTTTATCTTTTGTATTATCTTCAGTAATCTAACTTCAATCGGAATCTGTGTGTGTTTTGATGCATAGGAGAGGTTCGATTAATCGACCGCCAACACCAGATTCAGAGGCCGAACATGAAGAACGAGAGCCAACTCTCCAGGAAATCATCAACATCAAGGTGTTCTTGATTTTAACGTTCTTAAAAACAGTTTTCAATGATAATAATCTGTGTTTTAGATATGTATTCTGATTTGTGATTGAATTCGATTGATTATCCGGCTCGTAGTTGATCCAAAGCGGTGAAAAAGAACGATTGAGGGAGCTTTTGAGAGAAAGGCTTATAGAATGTGGTTGGAAAGACGAAATGAAAGCGATTTGCAGGTGTTTTTCCTCTTCTTCTTCTTCTTTGGTGAATCAATTATACTCTTTTGCTTTAGATTGTGTGTATTTTTTAGTCTGAGTTTGTTTGTTATAATATAATCTCTATCTAATTAGTAAAATATGCAAATCTTGTTCTTAGTTTTGATTCACCCAGTCAAACTCAGTATAGGAATGGTTCTCAATTTTATAATGACGCGTGAATTATGGGTTCTTTGCTTATACAACAAGTTATTGCATACCTGTAACGAATAGGCTAGTTTGGTTAATTAGCCCAAAGAATATATAGATTGAGGTCTAGATGAAGAAAATAGACTAGGGTACCCAACCTAATCAAAACCATAGTTTGGTTTATGTTTTCAACAAAGTTGCTATTGGTTTGCTTTTCCTATTTTAGTCTGGAACAGCTCAGTTGACCAGTTTAGACCCCTCAGTCACTCATCTCAATGATTTCATAAATGATCCCTATGATAACAAGATGCTAAAGACATGTAAAACGACAAGATTACTAGCATAATACTCGATGGCGAATATAACCAACAGCAGAATGCGCTGCTCGTAAAACAAGTCCTGGCATGAATACGATAGAAAATTTTGTGGGTATAGCTCTCATGGGTTTTGAAATGCTCTTCCTTTCTGTGACATATACCTATTTGTGAGACGCAAATCATGAATAATTTTACTGTATTGGTTTGAAGGGCATTCACGAAGAAGAAAGGAAGGAACAACGTTACAGTAGACGACTTGGTACAAGTCATAACCCCAAAAGGCAGAGGTGATAGTTTGTCTTTTGTTTTCGTTTCTTTAGACTTGTACGGTCGTACCTTTGCAAGCTCTTACGCTACTACAGTACTACTACATTATTCGTTTGCTATAGTATTCGTTGCCATTAGAAAACATTCCTTTAGTTATTGTCAATACAGGCAAAACTTCTTTAGTTCTGCCAGTCAGGTTTATATTTGTAATATATAGGAGCTGAAAAATAGTAACGAATGGGCTGGGAATTTATATACCATCTTTTATAAAATCATCATATTTGTTAGATCTTCGCTATCGATATAAGTTTTTTTTGTACACTAAGGCGATGTTCTTAAATTTAAAACTGTAGATAAATATCTAGAATGATTTAGTTATTATTTTTTATATTTGTTATATGGACTGACGGGTGCAAATTTTACCGTTTCACGGAAAGCCATATTGATCCAATGTCATCAGATGTGTAACTAAGATAAGTTTCATTCGTTATGTAATTAAGCTTCACCTTACTTATAACTAATACAAACCTTAGTTGACCCTTTCATAGCCATGGAATGTAAAGTGACTTCCAATCAATGGTTGTAAGACTGTGGATGGCACTCATTTATTCATATAGAAAGTATATTTGGAATAGAAAATAAAAAATATACCTAGATGTGTGTACATATGGTTGTAGCAAATGAGAGCTCCCCTTCTAACTGTGGAAATTCACCCTCTCTCTCTCTCTCTATCTATATACATATATAGGTTGTAGCATAAGTTATGCAATTTTCATATTTGATGAGTTATCTGTCCTCAACAACAACTTTAGTTGCTTACACCTGCTGTTTAATGAATGCATATTGTGGTAAAACCTTTCTGCAAAATTTACTGGTGTCCCATGAGAATTCCATTTGTTTAACTGTCCCTATGTTTATTTTTATGAAATTATAATATTAAAAGTGCTATGTATTTTTATGCAGCATCTATTCCTGATTCAGTGAAAGCTGAGCTGCTGCAGCGAATCCGGTCTTTTATTTCATCAGCCGCTATTTGACAACGGCGTAGCTGTGTTGAATCATCTAATTGGTGTATTTGAATAGGTGTCTATCAAGTCTATAGCCATAGATGGCAGTTTCCAGATTAGCTAGAGATGCATTGATAACATTAGGTGTCAAATGAACATATTATATATATGTGATTTATGTAGACTGCACATTTGATCTCTTCGATAGTGTCTACTGTTTTATGCTTTGCTGAGTGTGATGAGTTATGCTGTTTACACAGCTTGATGCAATACTCAGTATTTTCATTCTTCTCGTGTGATGATCTGTTATGGATCATGCCAAGTTAACAACAACAGAGGCCTTGTTTGTTCCTTCATTAGACTGATAAAATGACCACACTATCATACAAACTTTGGAAGATCAATAATTACAAACAAAGTGAAGTCGAGCGTCGACTAACTCTACATTTGAGAGGCCTTTTCATTTCAAGGGAGAGCCTCAAAGTCTCCGATAAATCAACAGGCTCAGCTGGGTACCACTTATATTGGTGAAGCAGCCGTGCCAGCCATAGATGCACTGTAGCTAACCCCATAGTCTTACCTACAGTGGTACATTTAGAAAATAAGATCATTAGAAACACAAAACAAAACAAGAAAAGAGAACGAAGGGGACTAGTACTTACCTGGACACACTCTCCGGCCGGATCCAAACGGTGCAAACCTCAAATCCGAACCCATTATCGAAACATCCTCTTGAATAAACCGGTTGGGGTTAAAAGTCCATGGATCTTTCCAAATAGAGGGGTTATGGGTTATAGCCCACATATTGACCATTGCTGTGGTGCCAGCTGGCACAAAGAATTTAGCTACGTGGGTATCATGGATGGCGAGTCGAGCCCAAGAGAGTAATGGGCCTGGTGGGTGTAAGCGGAGGACTTCCTTCACAACGGCTTGGAGATAAGGAAGGCGTGCGATATCGGAATCTCGCACGTGTGAGTGTCCGACGAGGCACGTGTGGATTTCTTGTTGGACTTTTGTTTGGATGTCTTGGTGAAGAACCATTCTCGCCATTATCCATTCTAGAAGAATTGCAATGGTGTCTGTTCCACGGAATATCATTTCCTATATATCATGCAACAAGTAATATAGGTCGAATTATAAATCTAAGTAGTCAAAGTGGACTTTCAAGTTCAACTGTATAAAACTTTTGTCATTTTCCTAGCCAAAGAACATCTCCAGGTATTTGATATGACTTAGCTTGGCATGAAACTAAATAAACGTGACAAACATATGGGTTCTATACTTCCAAGGTCCCATCTTTGGTCATAAAAAAAACAAATAGTAAAAAATAATTGTTGGATGCATTCTAGCCCGACCATTATTTTTAAGTGAAGTGTAACTAAAGAAATCCAAAACTATTTTTTGGTGCCCTACTTCCAATTTTATTAGTACTTAATCTAGTATTATTTTTCTATTCAATTTTAATTTAATATGTAGATTTAAAATAATATTTTAAATATTTATGTTTCTTCATGAGTCATATTTTTTTTTAAGCTTGTATCTTTCGAATCGAAATTTGAAAAAGAATTCGAAAGTATAATCGATTTTATTTTTCTAAGAAAAACAAAACTAGATTTTCAGACGATATTATTCGATTTTTTTTGCGAGATCCAGTAATCATAGTCTCGTATCTTTTATCACTAAGTTTATCTGATCTTGCATTTCGTACTTCATTTCCAGGTCTTTTATAACGAAGTGGAGAGATGCAAGACCAAACATGAAGTGAATAGATGTAAGACCAAACATGATGAAATTGATAGATGTAAAACCTGATATGATAAAATGGAGAAATGCCAAACCAAACATGTTGAAACGGAAAGATGCGAACTGTATAATATTTGTTGATGATAAAGATGTAAGACGAAACATGATAAAAAGAAGAAAAAATAGTTTATCAAATCATGCGAGACCAAACACGATGAAAATGAATGGATGCGGGATGAAACATAATAAAACCGAGATGCGACACATATGCTACTCGGTGCGATAAAAATGCAATACAAAAAATTATCGAATTTAATTAAAAAAAATAGTAGAAAAATATCAACAATTTTAACCGATAATATTTTTATTTATATTTTCCAAACTACAGTTTAAAATCGACAATTAAAAAAATAGTTTGTGAAAAAAGTTATTTTTTCCCTTCTTATATATTTACTAGTTAGGTTAGTTACCAATTTTAAACATAGTATATTAATGATGGCTACCAAATTTCATGTCAGTTAAATACCTGGTTACTATAAAATATAAATCAAATCGAAGGTTGTAAAACCACCTACAGTGGATTGATCTCATACTTTCTACTATAAAATGTATTTGAAATGAAAACAAATATGTTTCGGCGCATGTAAATAT
Source organism: Limnanthes douglasii subsp. nivea (assembly GCA_036936605.1). Classification (NCBI taxonomy): domain Eukaryota; kingdom Viridiplantae; phylum Streptophyta; class Magnoliopsida; order Brassicales; family Limnanthaceae; genus Limnanthes; species Limnanthes douglasii. The sequence goes on from JAUPFV010000002.1 coordinate 274,867,906, forward strand.
ATATGATATCGTTTGATTTCGAAGAATACTTTTTTTTTTTATAGTAATAAATATTAACGTATGTTGGCACTTCCTAGCTATAACTAAAAAGTATATATATAAAATTTGGGTTTGGCTAACCGGTGTCCATGGGTACTGGTTAATGAACATTTAATAACCTATTTTTTAGTGAAATCAACGTTATTTTAATACTTACAATAAAGAGTAAAATTTATAGACAGAATTATCCTTCTACCTAATAAAACATACTCGGTCTTTGATTTAGATAAAAGAAAATCATATACTGTAATGTTGTTTTAGAATTAAAAATAATATATATATATATTTTTTTTAAATTCAAAAATAAAAGTAATTTTAGAAACTACATTTTTGAAATTGAAAAAACACTATTTTATTTCTTTATAAAAAAATCAGTTTCTTTTTTTCGTTAAAAAATATAAGTGATTAAAAACAACCGTTTTGTTTTTTTAAACAATTTTTTTTATAAAGAATATATAAAAAAATAAATATTTATTTTTAAAAATATTATATAGAACTGATTTTTAAAAATAATTTAGAAACTGATTTTTTCAATTTGTATTTTAGAAATTTGAAAATAAAACTGACTTAAAATTAATTCAATAAAATTATATTAAAATATATTTTCTAAATTTTGTTTTGAAAGTCAAAAATAAAATTCTATAAATATATTAATTAGATAAAACATTACCGGATTTACCAAAAAATACTCTTCAAAAATAAAAATAATTTAACAATAATTAATAAAATTTAAGTTTGATAAATAATATATTAATACTTAATTAAATAAAAGATTACAGTATTTAGGTAGATACTACTCTTTAAAACATAGTAATATTCTAAAAGGATAGTTATGTCCATATAAAAAAAATATAAAATTATTATTATTATTTGAAAAATAGTCTAGTAACCAATCAAAAATCGACATTAAATATCCTGGGTTAGCAAAACCCATAAAATTAAAAAGTAAACTTGTTAAGACCGGTTAGCAAAACCCATAAAATTAAACTCCTTAAGGAATAAGGACAAAGTCTGATAGTGATACTCCAACTGATTTTAGAAACATGAAATAGTTGGAACCGTGTTAAAAACAAGTAAATACTTTTTAAAAGTATTGTGTTTTTAGTAGAGTAGAAAAGTCACCGATCAAACATTTAAACCTATAGACCACCTCCATGAAAAAAATATTTTTTATTTTGTATTTTTAGGAGAGTAGAAAAGTGTTTACCCACAAGACAGCCACCATATCAGCATCACTCAATTTCTCCTCTTCAGGCAAAGCCACCAGACAACTTAAGAAATCATCTTCACCACCACCACCACTACTTGATGATTTTTCATATTTCTGTTTTCTTTCCCTAACAATCTGACCCACAAGCCTCTCAACTTCACTACCCAACTTGAAACACTTCCTTTTCACTCCATAAACATCCAAAAACCTAACAAGAGGAAAATAATCCTCTAGGTTAAACTTACTAATCAACTCATACCCTTCACTCACTCTCAAACCCAACTCTTCTTTATCTTTTTCACTCAAACCACCACCAAACACACTCTCTATAACATTACTCAACGAACTTCTTTGTAACAACTCCCTCATTTCTACTACATCCATCTCTTGATCACCGATTTTCTCCAACATTTGAGTTGCTAAACATTGCCTTACTCTCTCTAACCCCGCGATCCTTCTAGGTGAGAACATGTGGTTAGTAGCGATTCTCCTTAACTGCCTCCAGTATTTTCCACAAGGTGCGAACCCGATCGCTCGCTCGAACATTAACAACCGAGCTGATTCTTTGATAGGACGGTCGGAGAACGCTGACCCGGATAGGATTTCTTTGGCTGTATCAGGGTGGCTTGATATAACCACCCTGGTCGAACCAAGGCTAAGTGCCATAAGCTTTGTCGCGCGTAAGGACGTAGCTAAGGTGGCTAGTTTTCGATGAGCTAGGTTTCCAAGTATTGGGAAACCGCTAGGACCAGGTATAACAAGGTTGGGATTGAGTTTGTTTAGGTTGTTTAGGTTTCTCCATGCAAAGCCACCAGGGGTAATGCATACATTTAAAAGCAAAGAGAGAAAGGTGGACAAAATGAGAATGAGAGTGGTGAATGTGTTGTTAATGATTTGGGTTTGTAATAGTAGAATGACTAGGAGTAGGATAAGGGAGAGGTTGCTTAGCATTAGCATGCCAAAGGCCATTACTAATAATGCAGCTAAGCTAACTATTGTTTTAGCTAAGGATAGTTTGGTATAAGATGGAATATGAAGGGGGGCTTATACTTATATATTAGGTAACTTGAGTTAAGATGTAGTTAGTTTTCTAACCCTGATTAGTGGTGAGGAGAGACTATGCAATGTTTTGGCTAATAGCATCGTGAAGATATTTTTTCTTCTATATCTTACCTAAATATATATAGGTACAGTTTTGGTAGTTGCATATATATATATATATAATATTATATAGGGTTATATATAGAGTAGAATCATTGTAGACTAAACTAAAAATAATCAACTCGTTGTTATAAGGTTAAGATTTTAACTGAAAAAAATGAGCTAAAAGTGTCCAATGAGTCGAAAGAAAATTAATATTTTTTGCTATTTTTAAACATAAAACAAATAACTAGATATTTTAACTGAAAATAAATCATTAATTATACACCAGCCCTCTAGATTTTAACCATATCAAAACGGTACCAACTATAAAATAAAATTAATATCTTTCTCAACCATTCCTTAGTGCTGTTTATGTCACAATATCGTACGGTAACACTAGCCTTCTAGATTTTAATATAGCTATAAAACAAAATCAATATATTTCTCCAACCATGTTCTTACTGCTGTTTATGTCACCAATTTCGTACGACAAATTTACCTGATGATATTACTGCTGTTTATGTCACCAATTTCGTACGACAAATTTACCTGATTATCATGTTTAGCTGCTTCCAACTTGAAAGGCTTGTACCCGATAGCTAAGAACAACTTAAAAAGAAGGGGTTTAATTCGTGAATAATTTATTTATTTAATTTTAATTTTAGAACGCAATTATATTACTTTTTATTGAATTTAAGTCTTAAACAATTAATTTTTATTTAAAAAAAAACAGGATATCATCATTTTAAAAAATTGACAAAATCGGATATCGAATATGATATTTTCTAAATCGATGATGATCTATTATATCTTGATAGTTTAAAAATAAAGAAATCACATCAAAGGTATACAATATTCAAACTATCATTTATGCATATTTAATATCTATTTTTTAAAAAATAACTCACACTCAATATCCAAATTTTTAATACCCTAAATACCCCACTACCAACTATATAAGATTAAATTTGTTGGAAGCTATTTTATTCTTCCTATTTGACCTTTAAACATTATAATTTGTTTGTAGCCGCCTTTCTCTTTCTCTTCATACTAGAGTTTACCGTACTAACGAATCCGAGTTTCTCATTCAGGTTATCGACTTAGGTTAATCGGAGTGGCAAAACACATCAGAATGGTCATATCGACAACTCTAGATAGTATTTCTCACTCCATCGACGAAGAAATCGAGTGTGAACCGTTTCTCAGCATCATAAGAATTTTTGGATTTCGGGTTGTTTCATCTGAGCATACAACCAGAACCAACAGGTGTTTCGTACGATTTTTCTCTTTTATGGTTATTATATGAGTCAGGTGAGCTATATCTTACGAGTTTTCTTTGTTTCCAGTTTTGTTTTGGTTCTTTTTAAAGACAAAATGTATAATAGTACAATTTCATGATTTTTTGTTGTACAATAAGTTATAAACCGTTGGTATTATGTATTTTATTTAGTTATTATATATGCTTAAGGGGTGGAAGAATTTATAAAATCAATTTTAGAGTTTCTAGGCATGTGTTATCGACGATGCAAGTTTATCGGAGGAAAATGCAAGATTTGTGTATTTCTACATGATATTCATTTGTATATGAACATGCAAGTTTATGGGGAAATACGTGTAGTGACCACGTGATTCCTTCGTAATTAACTATGCAATTTATTAGTAACAAACAATGCTATTATTATGTATGCCATTGTTTACGACCATTAAAGTTGTGTTGACGACCATACAATTCTAGTGTTGACGACTATAGAATTATAGTTTTGACGAAAAATAAGAATTGTGTTGCATAGTAGACATGCGACTCCTTCTATATTTGACCATGCTAGTTTTGGTTTGTTGAACATGCGACTTGTCATATAACAAACCATGCTTCTAATTTTTTCATAATTGTTCAATGCAGGGTAAGATATGTTTAAGCCACGACTTTGTATTTTTAAATATGGTTACTAAACTGCAATTGTTCATCTTACCAAATTTACAAAGTTTGAAAGTATTCAAGAGTACGTTGAAAGTAGATGAGATAAGCTGGTGAAAGGTAAGTACATTATTATGTACTCCTGCGGTGATAACATGATTTGTTTATTTAATAATGAGACTAATTTTATGGTTTGATAGTATATCTTGATGTGGAGCGTTTAAAAAGTGTTAGTTTTGTTATAGAACAAAAATTGGTTGATAAGGTTGTTGGTCAAATGCGTAAACAACCTAGTATAGGTTTGAGAGAACCCTCAAACAATCAACTAACTAGTGGGGAGATTAGTAATGGTTTAAGGTTTTTAGATCACAAAAAAACTTGTTACCACTGGTTGGGCTGATGCAATTACATATGTTGGTCAAGTTTTCTATGAAGGTGTTGCAGCTCTAAGGTTATATTTATGTCGCTATGCCTTTGAGCATGGTTTTTATTTCAAATACATACATAATATGATAAGTATGATAACTGATTATTATGAAAATAAAGTCTCAACTAAATGTAAATGAAGACTTTATACATCATATGATTCTAGCACCAACTTTATGATGATTAAGCGTTGTTGAATGTTATACTTGCAACCCCATTTTATCCAAACAATGTCGAAGCCATTTGACATCAGATTTGATTACGGAGAAAATTCATGATTATATTAGGATATGTCATTCCATGACAACAAAAAGTGTACAATCGTCTGTTAAACATGACTACGATTTAGAAATATTTTACAATCTCTTATGGAATGATTCAGAGAAGGAAATAAGGGAGTTTTCGAAGATAATTATAGTTCTTTTAGCTTACTCAAGGGATACTTCAAATGATTGATTATTCGTGCAATTACTACTGATTTCCATTTGAAATTAAGTGTTGAAAACATCTTCAAGCATTGTTTTATAACTTTCGGCTCATGTCTTCAAGATTTTCATTCATGTCGTTTGATGTTGTTTTTCAATGGAACATTTCTGCAATCATAGGGGTGTATTGCTATCTGTTGTAGCAAAGGATGGTAACAATTGTTAGTTTCATTTTTTTTTATATTTTGATAAACTGCGAGTTTAGTTATAATTGGAAACGACAATGTAATTCTTGTGTTGAGAATAATAAGAGTTGTGTTGTATAAAAAACCATGCGAGTTCTTGTATATTTAACAATGCTAATTTCAGTTTGGTAAACATGCGACTTGTAGTATAACAAACTATATGATTCCTGTGTATAACCGCACTAATTCTTTGATTATACCAAACATGTTACTTGATTGTATACCAAACTATGCGAGTTCTTGTATATTTAACCATGTTAGGTTCCGTTTAGTAAACATGTGACTTGTCATATAACAGACCATAAAAATGCTTTGATTGTATACTAGAACATATTACTTGATTGTATACTGAACCATGCGAGTTTTTGTATATTTAACCATGCTAGTTTATGTATAGTAAATACGTGACTTGTCATATAACAGACCATGCGAGTTCTTTGTATACTTGACCATGTTAGACATGTAAAACCAGTTTACTTATATTATTTTGCAGGTATATTCTCTATTGCATTTGGTATTGTTGGTAGTGAATATCCTGATAATTGGCTATGGTTTTTGGAGAGTATGATACCTCATGTGTTAGAGCGTCAAATCAAATTTATTTTGGACTGACATTTAGGTATCATTAATGTTGTTTCTGTCTTCTATCCAAACTGCTATCATGCATATTGTATATTTTTTATCTTGTTCAGAATTTGAGATATGCTCTGAATCATACTAACATAGAGTTTAAAGCTAGGATGTTAAGTCTGTCTAATCCATGTGCTTATACTCCAACTGTAGATATTTTTAATGAATATGTTTCAGAATTTCTATGTGAAAGTGGTAAGAGAATTGATTTTTTTTAGAAAACATTTACCTCGAGAAAAGTATGTTCATGACTTTGTTAAAGGGAAACGATATGATGCTATGACATCTACTCCGGTTAAATCATTTAACATTCAAATTAAAAAAACTTTATAATCTACCTATTGTTGAATTAATTGACAAGATTAAAGTCTTACTTATGACTCAAATTTAACGATTTTATTCAGAGGGGCTTAGCTAGAGTACTAAATTATTCTCTCAGTATGAAAAGAAGTTAAAACAAAATGTCGAAAAAGGTCGTACCTAGCTAATCCATAAGTATTATGTAGCCTTATTTGAAGTTTTTTTAGATGCTATTATGGTTGTTAATTTGTTGGATTTCAAATGTTATTGTGGTGTTTTACAACATATTTGTTTTCCATGTTATCATGCTTTAGATGCAATACATTCGACTCAACAAGATCATATGACGTTAATAGAACCGTTATTTATTTTTAGTTATTTCATGTCAACTTACTCTTTTATCATACCGACTATTACCAATTTCGGAGAAGGATCAAGCTTTGATGATTCGTCCGAACCAGAAATTCTGCATACGAACATAAAAACAAGAGTTGGAAGGTCTAAGAAGAGGCGTTTCCATCTAGAGGAGAAATAACAACCAAACAGTTGAGGTATGGCTATTGTTTGAAACCATGCCATAATAAGAGGACTTGTGAGGTCCAATTTTAACGTGCGATTCTTTGCTCACCAATCACGTGATTCTTTTGCATTTTAGATTGATTATGCGAGTTTCTTGTATTTTAAACAATGCACTTCTTTTATATAAGCCAACCATGCGATTCTTTGTACATTAAACCATTTGATTTTGTCTGTTAGCTGTGCTAGATCTTTATATTTACAACTAGACGAGTTTCTTGTATTTCAAACATGTTATTTCTTCTATAATTCCAACTATGCGAGTTTCTTCTATTTTCAAATATATTATTTATCTATTTAATTGACAATGCGATTTCTTGTATACTAAACCATTCGATTTTAAGTCTATTAATTATGCTAGATCAAATTTTTATAACTATGCGAGTTCGAGTATATTGACCATGTGATTTTTTTTGTAATTTAAACATGTTACTTCTTCAATGCAATAGACCACGCGATTCCTTGTATATTAAACCATTCGATTTTAAGTCTATTAGTTGTGCTATATCATATTTTTCTAACTAGGCGAGTTAAAGTATATTGACCATGCAAGTTTCTTATATTTTCAACATAATACTTATAATATATAATAGACCATGCGATTCCTTATATATTAAATAATTTGGTTTTAAGTATATTAGTTGTGCTAGATCCTATATTCCTAACTACGCGAGTTTAGATATATTAACCATGCAAGTTTTCCGTAATTTAAACATGCTACTTCTTTTATGTAATAAACCATGTGATTTTATGTATATTAAACCATGCGACTCCCTGCATATTAAACCTTTCGATTTTGTTTGTTAGATGTTCTAGATCTTTATATTTACAACTATGAGAGTTTCTTGTATTCAAAACATGCTACTTTTTCTATATTTCCAACTATGCGAGTTTCTTGTATTTTCAAACATGCTACTTCTTCTATATAATTGACCATACGATTTTTTGTATATTATAACATTCGATTTTAAATCTATTAGTTGTGCTAGATCATATTTTTCTAACTATGTGAGTTCATGTATATTGACCATGCGAGTTTTTTTTGTAATATAAACATGTTACTTCTTCTATGTAATAAACTATGTGATTTATTGTATATTAAACCATTCGATTTTAAGTCTCTTAACTGTGCTAGATCATATTTTTTTTAACTATGCGAGTTATTGACCATGCGAGTTTCTTGTATTTTCAACATGCTACTTCTTTTATAATAGACCATCCGATTTCTTGTATATTAAACCATTCTATTTTAAGTCTATTAGTTATGCTAGATCCAATAATCCCAACTATGCGAGTTTAGGTATATTAACCATGCAAGTTTTTGTAATTTAAACATGTTTATTCTTCCGTGTAATAGACCATGCAATTATTTGTATATTAAAACATTTGATTTTAAGTGTATTACTTGTGTTAGATCATATTTTTCTAACTATGCGAGTTCATGTATATTGACCATGCAAGTTTTTTGTAATCTAAACATGATACTTCTTCTATGTAATAGACCACACAATTCCATGTATATTAAACCATTCAATTTTAAGTCTATCAGTTGGTGGCTACATCATATTTTTCTAATTGTGCAAGTTTGGGTATATTGACCATGAGAATTTCTTACATTTTCAACATGCTACTTCTTATATATAATAGACTATGCAATTTATTGTACATTAACCATCTCATTTTAAATCTATTGGCTCTGCTAGATCCTATATTCCAAACTATGCGATTGCAGGTATATTCACCATACGAGTTTTTCATAATTTTTACATGCTACTTTTTTGTGTAATAGACTATGCGATTCTTTGTATATTAAACCATTTGATTTTAAGTCTATTAGTTGTGTTAGATCATATATTTACAACTATGCGAGTTCATGTATATTAACTATACAATAACATGCATATTAAAAGGACTAGATGAGATCATAAACTTGTTATATTAGTCAAACATAGATTAGAAGTTGCCTTGAATGAACAAAAAAATGCCCTGACAATATTCATACACTCAAACCTTAATAAAAAATACTAATAAAGTTTAAGGTTCGTCAGTTTACAACACGAGTTAACAACGAAAACATGAAAAACAAAAAAAATCAACCATAAGAGGAAGAGTCTTATTCTTTAGACTTTTTCTCTTCATCTATCTCGTCATCATCTTCCTCATATTCGCTCTATTCCTCCATCTCTTCATCAACCTCATCGTCTTTAGCCTTCATGTCCGAGAATTCTTCTTCATCTTCTTCTTCTCACACTCATCTCTCTTCTATTTTCGTTGTGGAAGTTCATTGAGGTCAGACTCATCTCTTAATAGTGACCTGAAATACAATGAGTAGTATTCATCCTGGAACAAGAATATAGGCCGGTCTCCCGAGGAGTCCGATGAGTAATCGATGGTGGTTGTATGTTTGTAGTCTGAGAATTTCTTGGAAGAGTAAAAAAGACCATCATCCGAAGAGGATGACTAGCCATAAGAGTCAGAATATAAAGGGAAATGGGCCATGATTTTTGAATATGAAGAGTTTATGAGTTTTTTTGCTTTTAAGATTTTATGTATAATAATCTATAAGTAATCTTATTTATAGACAGAATTCTAACTTAATCTCGATATTTATTTTGTATTTATTGCTTTAGTCATGATTAGATATCTACATGTGTCAAATCAAGCAATAACTAAACCAATTGAAATAAGCAAAAGCTTAAATACTAGCTTGATTAGAGAGCCTATAATGGACATTTCCTGTATTAATTACCATGTGTGCCCATCACTGAGACCAATTACCAATGCATTATAAAAAATAGCAAAACATGCGAATTATTTTTAATTTAACCGTGCAATGCTAGGTACATTAACCTAACAGACAACACAACTTACATGATTTTGCAACCATACTATTCATGTATTATTACTAATCAAGTGAGTTTATATATTTTTGACTTATGTATTGTTACTAATCAAGCGAGATTAGTGTTAATCAACACTGCAAGTTCAGGCCTACTCATTATTTTGTCAAATTACTTGAAAAATATGTCAAATTACAAATTTGGCCACATTGAAAAAATCTCTATTAAGATAGCTACCACCGAAGATTAGTGTTTGTATCATTTAGGATATAATAAAACATTTGAGCTCTACTAGTTAGACACATATCTTCACTGTAACATTTCGATACAAAGCCGTTTTGGATAATTTCTTTGGCGTATTCATAAACAAAAACGCCACAATCGAGGCTTCTTGGTTTTTATTCTGGGATATTTCTTACATTTTTCACTATATATCATTTCTTTACACCATGTATGTATCCTTTTTTCATACAATATTCCAACCATTAAGAATATTTTAAAGTATTTAAAAGATTAGATATAACATAACATTGCTTTGAAAAACTAATCATGCGAGTTCTTTGATAAATATCTCTTTGAAACATTAACCATGTCATTGTTTTAAAAACACTTACCAATAGCTCAGCCTTTTTTCTTGTGTAGTCTAATGTGTATTTATTGCTTGGCATGAGTGGGTTATAGTTTCTTCCTATTCCTTCTTCCATGTCAATAAACACCAAAGTCCAGTGGTTCAATATATCATTCTTTATATATCACACTAAAAGGAACACAATATATGTATCGTGCCCCATAGTTTCTAATACTTTGTCAATAAGTTTTTAAAGATATCCCTTCTTGACCAATGTATCTGCATTAAGAAAAAGGAGTAAAAACAATTTTGTTATAATAATTGATAACTAATTTCAATTACGTTTTTAGTTACATGGGGAAAATTTGTATCACGTTGTATTTACAATCGTAAGAACCTTCAAAACCTTCAAATGGTATTTGACAATCTGGTTTTTTAAACATCTTATAAATCCAAGCATCGATAATATACCAAATGAAAAGTGGGAGGCGTATAACCAAAGATGAGAAGATGAGATATTAATACTGATGAACTCAGAAAATCCTTAGTACTGATGAACTCATAATATCCTTAGTGTAACTCGGAAGCGGAAATGTTCGTGGGAGAGGATCAAATTAAAGAATATTCGTATGACGTGATAGTGAATAATTAAATCAGTGTTTGGTAGAAAGGGAGAGAGACAAAAGGAATAAATACCGTAATAATTGACTAATCATTGACCCATTTTCCCAAAAGGGAATGTCCTTTATATAGTAAATGAGGTAGGTAGTAGAATTACAAAATTACCATCACTAAAGTGAATTTCTCACCACATTATTTGACTATTTACAGACAAGTTCTTGGAGTATATCATTTTACCCCTCTACATCTAATGTTTGCTTTACTTTGGTCCTTAGCCACTAAACATACAAGTCTAGTCCTTATCCTTGGAATAAATTGCATTATGATCGCCTATATTTTCCTTCCCTTATCGGTAGCCCCCTAGTCCATGCACAGATCTCTGAGTGTGGACTGCAGTTGCCTTTTGACCTTGGTCGGATTGAATGTTTTTGCCCTCGGTACTTGTCTACTCATGTCGAAAACCTAAGCCTCTTGGTGATTGTCTGCTTGGGTTGGAAACCTTAGCCTCTTGGTGATCGTCTGCTAAGGTCGGAAACCTTTGTTCGCTAGTGATTGCTTACTTGGGTCGGAACGTTTTGTATTGCTGACCTCACCTTCAGTCGTGATGACCTCACCTAAGCAATCATTTCCCTTAGGCTCGCGTGCCCCTACTTTGCTATTATCGAGTCAAAGATTTTTTAGACGGCGGAGTCACATCTGGACACGTGTCACGCTCTCACCTAATTTTCCAATGCATCTTTTGAAGCGATTTGTGACTGGGTAGCGTGTCAAAAACCCGTCATTCCATAAATTTTCACCTTGTGATTCTTTTACTATAAATATTTACTTCTTTTTCTGAGTGAAGGTTTTCCATTTTTAATTTCTACTTGTCTTTGATTTGAAAGCGTTTGTTTTAGAGATAGAGAGTTTTTAAGCCAACTTCTCGCTCTAAATTTACATGTCTGACGAGTTTATCAACCTCGAACGGTATAAACTCTAGAGGTGGTTTAACATTTCCAACCGAATCGACACCCGTAGACCCCCTAGCGCAAGAGAGTATCCCTCACCTGCATAAATTTAAGAGTCAACCTTCCGTGATAACTGGTCTCGTATCCGCGAACGTTCCCTCAACCTTGCTACTTCATTATCCGGTCAAGCTCGCCCTTGTGATAGCGGGGTTGACCCTTCTAAGTTTCCTTCTAGAACTTCTCCCTTCATAGTCATGGGTGAAAAAATAGGACGACCGACTGCCAAGGATACCAGGGATAGTGCTAAAAATAAACGGTCCTGAACCGACGATAAAGTCTGTTTGAACAAGGGTTTCTTCTTCAACTGTGATTCCCCAAGTACCTCCACATGGGTCGTCACGAATAACACCAGAATTGAGTCCTCAGAGATCTTTGACGAGGGGAGTCCGATCTGAACCAACTTTAACGTCCAAACCTGAACTCCAGAAAAGAAATCTGGTTAATAAACCCGACGACAATCAAGAGCGTCTTGATATGGTGGTGGTCGAAGCGCAACCTCTTCAAGCCGTTCCCGCTACCATTCTTCCCCACAGACTATCCGATCTGAGTCAGGGTGCTTCTCCTCTTCCCACGGATCCTGCTACTGGTCCACCCTCTCAAAGCAGTGAAACTTCCTTGGTAAAAAGCAAGAAGAATATGGCACGTGCAACAAATTTGCCCTCGAACATAGAGGATATTATAGGTGACAATCTCCGTGGCATTGAGTCTAAGCATCTTCTGGCACTGTATAGAGTGAAGTATACGTATTTTTATCCGACGAAAGAAGTCAACCTGAGAGATCGCTGGGGGATTCCGGACAACATCTCAATTCGGTTCCTCACCGTCGAGGAGACTCCGTTGTCTGCTCGGAACAATGAACTAGTCCTTTATATAGAGCTCATGAACTGGGGTCTTCGTCTGCCCCTTGACCCTGCCTTGGTCGATTACTTTCACTTGATCGGATTATGTCCCTCTCAGGCTGAAGCCAACATGTGGTACACGCTTATGTCTTGCTTCATTGCCTCCAGACTCTCTGAGATTACCTTTACCATGAAGAAGCTTGTCTCTATCTCAGGTGTGGCAAAAAATTCCCACTACCCATTCTACTCTCTTGGTTTTTCCAGACAACTCAAAGTAATCAAATATTTGTTAGAGGCAGACAAGAAGTGGAAGCAATAATTCATTTTCATATCTGGGTTGTGGGAGGCTGGCTTCAAGGACTCCGAGGACCTTCCGCATCGGTTAACGCTAAAATGGTCCGGGCAGGGTAAGTATTTTCATCTGTTCTTTTACTAGTCATAATCGAATGATCCTAATTTTTTGTATCCATGGAATGGATTGTTAAACCCTTGAAAACGTCATGCCAAAGTGGCCAAAGACATTTTTAAGAATTTAAGTGCTTGGGCAGGCGATCATTGAGACCATAAGTTTCATCAGAGCTTCCTTCCAATGAACTTTGTCAAAAGTAACCTCTACCGGTGCAATCTAAGTAAGAAAAAATCCATGTCCGAGCTCATGGTGCCTCCTCCGAACGATGACATCCTCAAACGCTTAGAGTGTTTACATAACACGGTCTACCTTACCACTCGTGCTCGGGCTCCGAGCACCAAGACGCAGAAAAACCCGAGGATGACGAAGATGAGACCGAGGAGGATGCTGAATCGGAGGACGATGCTCTCGAAGTGCAATGGGTTAGCATTTAAGGGGGTTCTAAACACGAGGCTCAGGACGGTCCCCAAGGTGAGACACAAGGTGGTCCTCCGGAGGACGTTCAAGGTGACCTTCAAGATGTAACTCAGGTGGGCTCCCAAGAAGATAAAAGGTCACCAGAAACACAACAAGAGGTCCCAACGGGCCCCCATGCCATCTCTCCAGCCCCGCCCCATGCCATCTCTCCAGAAGGTATCCCTCCCCTGCCTCAGCTTACTTTGATGTCTATGAGAACGACTATGTCGCAAACGAGTTGAACAAGTTGCTTCGTGCTGCTTCCCTCTTCGAACGCAAAGCTAACCGCAAAGACCGACATAAAAGTGAGGTTCTTGAAATAAAAGAGTGAGGTGAAGATATTGACCTCGGAGGTGGCTGAGCTGAAGGTCAAGGTAAAAAACTTAACCGATGAGCTTGTCAAGAAATCAGAGATATCTTCCCAAGTGGAGACCTTGACCTACGAGGTAGATGAGTTGAAAAATAAAGTGAAAGAGTTGAAAAATGAGCTAACCAAGACATCAAAAGTATTCACCCAATTAAAAGAGGTTGAGGGCAGACTCGCTAAGGAGAAGAAGACTTCTGAAGACCATTTAGCTGCCATTACTTCCCTTGAGACCAAACTCTCCGAGGAGAAGAAAAAGTTCGACGATGAACGAGAAAAATTCATCACCAAAGACACCGAAAGGGACACGCTGGTGGATGGTCTCACTAAGTCTTGCTCTAAAACCAAGATATAATTTCAGAATGCCGTCGAGGACATTGGCGGAAAATGAATCGTTGAAGACCATTTTCTCTTTGAACCACTATCTTTTGTCTCTTCAACACTTTTTTATTTGTCATCCATCGGAATACATTTTGAGGTAAATCCTATTTTCTTAGAAGGGTTTATATCACCATTGTTGGGTATTAGATAAGTGTGACAGAGAGCTGAGTGGTAGAAGGATTAGATGAATAACTGGCATTCAAAGTCCATGCTGCCTCAAAGTGTTTCTTGAGTGGAGGTCACGACCGTAGTAGATAGTTTTGATAATCTGCAGTGGTTTGGGATCCTCGTCTAAACCGGAAAATATCCTATCTTCAGACCTCCGACTTATGTTAAGCCAATCCTATATCTTGTACTTATCAGGTCTCTCAATTTTCTTAGGCATTAAATATAGGAAAAAGTATTTAGAGAAGTATCAAATCTGTTTATATCTCTAACCAAACCTTTCTCTCTCTATCTTTCTAGAGTGTGAGTGCAAGTAAGTGAATTTATTTTCTTAGGTTATAAGCGCATAAGAAAGTTAAATATTTTTCTAAAAGATAGTCGTTATACCTATGACGTGAAGTGCACACGTGTAGGGGAGCGTAAGAGTCCTTTGACACATATAATCACTCAAAAATCATTTTGGAAGACACACACGCCTGTGTCAGAAATTGTTGTGACACGTGGACGTGTAGTAGAGCATGCGTGGTACTGTCAGAAATTGTTACGACATGCGGATTTGGAGTAGAGTATGCGTTGCACTGTTAAAATTCTTTGTGTCAAGTGGATTTGAAGCAAAACATACAGTGTTTGATCACGAGCTTAGTAATCTAGTCGGAGATGTCATTGTTCCGATGAAAAATATGAGACAAATGAGGTTGATTATGCTGAGCCATAGTAGTCCAAGACTGATAAGTTGACGATCCATAATGAAAGACAAGTTATATGGAAAAAAAGTAAAACTAAACTGGTTAAGAAATGAACAAGACATGAAAAATGAAAATGAGTTACAAGGAAATTGATAACCTAGCTATAGGGATCAGGCAGGATAAAGTAATGGGAAAAAATGATAAAGAGAAATGAATTATATGGCTAAAAAAGTATTAAGGAAGCTTTTGATTAACTATTTGGTATTCTCTAAATACCTTAAGTAATTAGAGGATAGTCTAGTAATGTTTGTAAAAACCTTTGTAATAAATGAATGTGAGGTATTTGTGAAGACACGAAATTCATCCCTAGATCTTAGGCTTAATTATAATATAAATAAGAGAACATCCCGTCATTTTGGTGGTGGAAATATTTTAGCTAGAAATAATTAATATAATTGATATTTATTCAATTTCTTAAGTTGTTTAGTCATATATATCATTGGAAGTCTGTTAAAGAGGTTATCCCTTATCAACTTAGATAGATTTTCAGGAGATAACAATATTTCTTTGATCTTATCAAACACATGATCACACTTTTTGTTCCATTAAAATTGATTGGCCTTTTATAACACTTGAAAACGAGAAGAATATTTATCCAAAAAGCGAGAACTAAACTTGTTCAAGGCCAATAACCTTCTAGTAAATACTTGAACTTTCTTGATAGACATTAGGGGAAACATCGAGGCTAAGGACTCTAAATGTGATGGATGGATCTCTATCTTCTTTTCGTTGCCAAAGTAGCCTAAAAACTTGTTGTATTGGACTATGAAGACACAATTCTCCATATTAAGATTGAGGTTATTTTCCTTTAAATTTATGAAGGTTTTATCCAAGGCAGTTAAGTATTTCGAATCATTATGGCATTTTACCAGCATATCATCTATATACACCTCTATATTCCAACCTATTTGATCAACAATACTTTTTGACCAACTTCTGATAGATTGCCCCAACATTTTTAGTTTGATATACATCACCTTGTACATATTTGCTTATGAAAGTAGTGCTCTATTGGTCATCTGGGTGCATCTGAATCTGATTATAACTTGAGTATGCCTCAACAAAAGATAAGATCTTGTTCCACAAGGCAAAGTATACAAGTTGATCGACCATTCAGAACAAGATGGGGTCAATGGGGCACACTGTATTCAAATCGGTAAAATATATGTACATCTTCAATTTTAAATTCTTGTTTTTAACCAACACAGGTTTTGGTGTCCAGATGGGGTACTAAGACTTTTTTATACCATGTCCTAGAGACTAGACCAACTTTGGTAAAACTTTCTTCAGAATTTCGGTCGAGAAATAACGTACCTTCTGTTTGTAGACCTTACATTTGGTTGAGTAATAACTTACGACAAATGATATGGGGTAGTACTCATGCCACATCTCCTAATGTATAAGTAAACACATCAAAATTATTAGACAAAAATGATATCGTTTTATTTTTTATATTACTTGTCAATGAGGTGCCAATCTTTAGCACTTTCCAATTCTAAAAAGTATGAAATCTAGTTCATTCTCATTGAATAACCAAATTCGGGGCCTCTTTTGGCTCGTCTATTGACTCAACCTCAATATGAAACTCGTTTAACTGTTATTTTCTTGAAACGAGAAATGACATTGGCAGAGTTGCATGTAATCATCAATATTGGAAGAAGATCAGATTTTTAAAGGTTTCCCCATATTCTCATGGGTTGATTTGAAAATGATGTTGGCAGATTTGCATGTAACAATCCATATTCTCCTAACCGCATCTTTCATAATGCATATGCTGATTAATATTACGTCATTATATGGGCCTATCACCCCTCTAGGATCGTTGTCGTCGAAGATGGATCGTTGTCATCTAAGATGTTAAGGGGATATATGAATCAGTAAATGCGAGTGAAGGTCCTTCCTTGGTAGTAAGCTTCAAGGTTTCCAACATGTCCCTTTATGGAGGTATTAGTCATCTAAGATAAGAAATCGGCCCCAAATATAGTCCATATGATATAACTGTTAGGATCGGGGGTCTAAGTATTCACCGGGCATGTCAATGAGCTCAATTTCATATTCTAAAACTAAAATTCTATGTTATTAATTGGGAACCATGCTGGTGCTTTTAACCTCTCGTCAGTAGGATTCAGTTTGGATCTTGCATACTCTCTGATCATAGACATCCAATTTTTGACAAACTTGATGAACTTCCGATCTCATATTTTAGTGCTATAAAATCCATGATTCAATGGCCAATGTTGTTACAATACTTGCAAAACCTGATACTTCTTTCCTCCCGAGGCTTTTTTATTAAAAAATGCCTCCAAAAGAAAACAAATTTATTGTCCTTCTCATAGTTTGATACCACACTCTCAGTTTGGTCTGTGTAATTTATGTGATGACCCTACTTGTTTATGCGATCATCGTAACCATAACTTGATGCTCTGGACCAATCCGAGGCAACTTGGTTATGCTTTGGCCTAGAAAGCTTGCAACTGTGGAGGTCAACGTTGAAATAGAGCTAAAGGTATTGGGGTTACTGCTAATCCCAGTGGCGTTTGATAAAATGTTGCAGTGAAGGTATGAGCATGGTTTTATTGATCGGGAACATGCCGAAGTTTTTTATTCTGCACTAGTCTCCGCCTCATTATTTCTTTCACCTTAATATGCGACTCTAATTAAGCCAAGAGTGCTTCAAAATACAATGATTTATTTTTCATCGGCCAACATAACCTGAAGGATACCTTGTCTAAACGAAGCATAAAATATAATGTTGTGGCAGCCATCGAGATTATTCTTTATTTAAACAAAAAACGGGATGTAATTCACCGACCTCTTGCTTGTAGTGCATAGTAAATTCACAATTAACCTTAATATTCTTGGTTCTAATAAATTTAATCATGATTAGAGTCCACAAAGTTTCTAAGTTTCTTATCGAGCATGTGAGTAGCTAGTTGAACTATGTCAGAGAATTCCCTCTGAAGTTCATCAGAAAATCACGACACATGAGTTGATCGTCCCCCCTGAGCTTAACATCATAATCCTAAAGTACTTGATATGATACTCCACATCTTCCGAGCCGTTATACTTGTCCATATTGTACTGGTCGAACTTTGGCGACAACTCTCTAATCAAAATCTTCAGATCTAAGTGTGATTTGACTATTTTATACTTATGAATATATAATAATCCCTTTACAACATCACTTTATCCCAGGTATTGATTTGACCCTTGGAGTATCTCTGAGTTTTGATGGAGGGGATTAAAATGAGAATATGAACCGTAAGGAGCATAAGTATTTCCACCCAAATAAGGTGCATGTGGTCAGAAGCTTTGCCTTGACCCGATGCTAGAGCAAGGAAGAAGTTCGGGTTGACTCATTGTGGGGGTTGCTTCCAGGTCTGAGGTAGTTGCAGCTGAGCAAGTTTTTGAGGTTTGAGAATCGATGCTTGAACATGATCAATTTTTTGGATCGATTATAACTCTTTCATAGTAGTTGAAGTTTGATGAGTATTCCTACATGGGAACATTTTGACACTTGGTATGCTGCATGCTTCAGAAACGATGTCTTTTTTCAAAAAGGGAAAATACTCATTAACCTATGTAGGTTTATCTTAGCTACATGTCTATAGATGATAGTAACATTGAGCCCGATGCTATCTCACGAGGGAGTCATAAGTTTTGTCAGGTTGTAAGTGTTCTAGAGACTTTGAATACCCATCATCATCATTGGAGGTCTCAAACGCCACTACGACCCGTTTCATTTCATATCGCATGGCAGGAGGTTTTTTATCTACCCTAAATCTTATTTAGCTATGTTTCAAATGCCTGAAATTACTCGTCAATTTGAATTTGAAGCACGGTCTAGTCAGGGAGACCCCCAAAGTCCTAATAAATACAACCTCCTTTTTAGGATTGCCGAAGGTTCTATCATGTGTCCATTATTTCAAAGCATACTCTGAACAAACCTTAAAATTACTAACACGTGGTTTCAAAAAAAGGCTTCCAAATACCAGTCTCGTCACACATACGATGCCACTGATGAAGTCTCGATATGTTAGGTCTGATTCAACAGAAAATCTAGAGAGAAAAAACCTAATAAATAAGTAAAATTAGAGAAAAAAAATAACAAACCTAAAAATAAAATAATTATCACCACTAAAAAATGTATATCAAACTATACTTATTATCATCATTTTACATTTCATGACTCGTTAAACCTATTAATACGCAAATACTTTTATTGGATTTTGCTCTACATATTTAATAAATGGTATAAATATTCGGTCTAAAAGTGAATGATAGTTTATTAAATAATGATATCTTCAATAATATTCCTAAGATGATTACAGTATAACTTACTAATGACTCCTCTAAATACCGATGGAATTCATGGTGTAATCAAGAGTCTGAATCAGTCTGGAGCTGCTGGAATTGATGGATTCAATAGTTGTTTTTATGACCTGCTGACACAATATCAAAGATGATTTATGTACTAATATTAAAATCATTTCTTAATGGTCATCATATTCTCCATGGCATATTATCTACCTGATTTTCCTCATTCGTAAAAACAACAAGCCTATTTATTAGAAGGATTATGGACCTATAAGTCTTTGCACCCTAATGAATAGAATATTATCTAGGAATATTAACAATATATTGATCAATTTGCTTCCTAAAATTATTTCCAGTGTTTAAGGTGGTTATGTTCATGGTAGGCTTATTCAGGATAATATCTTCCTAGCTAAAATGATCCTAGATCTAAATTGGAAAAACTAAGGTTGGTAATATCTCGGTCAAAGTTAATATGACCAAAGCTTTTGATAGATTATCCCATAACTTTATCATCAAGGTTCTTAATGCTTTTGATTTTTGTAAATACTTTATTAAGATTATTGAAAGCATGATTACTAATGTCTATGTCTCAATTGTCATTAATGGTGAGACCGTTAGTTATTTTAACACTAAAAGAGGTATCAGACTGGGTGAGCCCCTCTCCACAAGCCTGTTTATCATTGCTGGGGATGTCCCAATTAAAGGCTTTTATAACTTATTTGCTAGGAATAAATCTATGGAGTTCAAGACCAGAAGTTCTATGATTATCCCGTGTCTAGCCTTCGCGGATGATATTAAAAACTATATTAATGGTTTGTCTTCTACTATTGAGAGTCTTAGTTTCTTTCTTAAAACTTATCGGGAAGTGTATGATTAACAATGATACAACAAACATCTTTACCTCTTCTCATATTTTATCATCTAGATGCTCCTCTATGATTATTCAAACTGGTTTTAATACTAGTATTCTCCTTATAACTTACCTTGGAGTCTCCCTTAATATTAACAATTATGCTAGAAACTATGATACCCTAATAAACAAGATTACTAGCAAAATTAATAAGTGAGAGGTGAAAAACTTATCTTATGGTGGTAGGATTACTCTAATAAACTCTGTATTGACTGCAATCTCACATCTAGATGCAGAGGTGTAACCTGCCAATAAATACCATTAATAAGATTTGAAAAGATTTTTATAAGGTTTTCTAGGGCCCCGAGCAAAAGGTAAACAATATTCATTGAAATTCTTGGTCCAAAATCAGTAGACCTTTTGGTGAAGGGGGTTTGAATGTCAGAAAGCTTCTCTTGTAATTTATAGATTAGATTCAAAGAAAACAAGTGTCTTTGGGGTAATTACATGCATGTTATCTATTGTAAAGACATGCACCCCTTGTATGCTGATTACTATAAATCTAAGTCTCACAATTGGAATTGCTGATATTAAAGAATTTGTTGAGCCTAAGATCAGGTGGAATCTTGGCGTGGGTGATGTTGACTTTTGGCTGGACAATTGGAATGATCCTCTTTTTATTATTTTAAACGATGGGCATGATAATAGACAGTATAATCTTGTGAAAGTCATCACATTTTGGGATGGCAATAGATGGATAGAGGATAAGCTTACAAAATTAATCACTACATCTAATATATGCAGGATTAAATAGAATGTCATTAGGTTTAATATCAACGACTTTATAACATGGAAGATATCTAAAGATGAAGTTTTATAAAACTAAAGAAACATGAAATTTCATAAGGGAGAAAAATAACTTCTCAAATCTATTTCAAAAGTTCTTGAATAATGTCACTCCTAGGAAATATTCTGTTTTAGTTTGAAGAGTTTTGAACAATTTGATCTCTATTGAATCTAATTTACAGAGGAGATACTTTACTCTAGTTTTTAAGTGTTAATTCTGTAACATTACATAATCTTTTAATCATCTTTTCATATCTTGCAATTATGCTTGTCTAATATGGTCCTACTTTGCTAATATTTTTAAGATTCACATTGATAGATTTATGACTGTTAGTTATATGATTAGAGTCTGATTTTGGTATGTACCTAGAAGGTCCACATTAGAACCATTTTGCTTGTTATAGTGCGTTGGGTTATTTGGAAAGCTAGAAACAATAGCAAGTTCAACAATGATGTATACTCTGTTAATTACATTATTAACCTTATTAATAGTTTAGACCACCTGAATGTTTTCAATAAGAACCACTTGATAAATGATAACATGGCTGTTAAAGAGCTTGATTGCTATAATCACATGAAAAACAAAAAAGAGGCGCACTATTCTTCTGGCATAGTCTCTTCCTTTCCCTAATAGGTATAAGATGAATACTGATGGTTCATGTTTGCTAAATGGGGAAGCAAGCGGGGGTGTGATTATCAGAGATGATAAGAGTGAGATTATTCATAGTATTATAGTATTGAGAATTTGTATGACAAGCTCTCTCCTATAAAGGTTGAGACAAGATCTTTGCTTGACAGTCTTTTGGCTTATAAGAATTTTGGTATTTATAATGTTGACATTTAAACAAATTGTGAGGTTTTTGTCAACTTAATTTCTTATGGTCATGACCCTTATAATATTGATCCGATTTTAAATTGTTATAAGCGCCCCATTAACTCTTCTATGGTTATAAAACATATTTCTAGGGATCAAAACTTAGTTGCCGAGTGGTTAGCTAAGTGGACTCTCAAATGTAAAATGAAATTGGTCTTTGACAAAAGTAATGCGGATTTAAAAAATCCTAGAACAAAGTTAAATCTTTCCTGAAAATTCTCCATATTCAATTAAATTAATCTTCTCGGTATGAAAAGTTTCAAAGCTTCATAAAGTGTATTTATTTTGAGGCTTCTTTATTTTGTTGATGGAAATTATTTACGGCACGAAACTTTTTTTTTTTGAAATTATAGCACTAAATTCAAACTTTTTATCTTCTCTATTCGGCTTTTCCTTAGCTTCCATCTTGAACTTCTAACTCGTCGTATTAATAAAACATCGTTTTTTTCCAAAAAAAAAAAAAGAGAGGGTAACAATCCTATTATCAATGAAAGTAGAATCCGATTTTTCCAACGGACCTACTAACCAAGTGTGTGGGTTTAATCATACTGAAACACTAAAAAATGTTTTGATGACATGATAACTAAAGAACATATAGAATGATTAGACTATAAAAATCGTTAAAAACCAACACGAGCAAAAGAAGACACGCGTACATTTTTCGATCAATGAGTGATTGGAAGAGATATAAAGCATCTCCATTAACCAAAAGCATCAAATCTATTGGATTAAAAAAATGCACACTCTTAATCTGCAGATATTGCGAAATAAGTTACTCGACTTTACTGGCAATTTCGTATCTAACCCAATTTCTTTTATAAAATATTAAGCTTATATAATCTTGAACCACTGCCTAATCAAAGCATGAATTAGGAAAACCATATATATGAAACATACTGATATGAAGAAGGAAAATCAAAGCATGATAGCATGATGGCTTTGTGGCAATAAAATTTTAAATTAACACATCCTTCTATTCTATTATATTCTATCAAAAAACTGAAAATATAATGGAAGTGGAATGCTTCTATTAGCTTTGAGTATATAAATTAAGATTTAAGTGTATTAAGATAAGTATCTACTTCCCAGACATGGACACATACTTCATACTATTACCAGCTTTTGATGGAATACTAATAGCAAGGTGTCCAGCACTTTCATACCCAAAAGAGAGAGTCAGTGGTGGGCCCATAAAAATGGGACTTATAAGCTAGAAATACAAACCATTTACAATCGTATGGATTTACTATTACTAGATCCAGATTAGAGAACACATGATATATAGAAACCTGATATCATTAGTGAGCAAATAGTTTTTTTAAGATAAATACACGATTTTTTAAAAACTAGATTAGGGATAAATTTACGAAAACAAGAGTGAAATAAAAACACATAGATTATCTACGGAATTCAGTAAATTATATTTATGTTTTCGAATCTGTTGTAAATCGTTTTTATTACAAGTAGTTGCGTGATTTTGTATTTTCGATACACACAAAAGCTAATTATTGGTTTTATATAGAGTTAAAAGAACAAAAAACGGGAAAAAAATGATTACACTCTAATTAATAAGTTAAATGACTCACTAAATGATATTACTAGTCTCTTAGAATTTAAAACATCTTTACACTCCTCATTTAACAATCTCACATTTGAAGACTATGTTTGATATGTCTTCACACCATGATCTATGCAACGGATCTTTTGGGTCTTGTTATTCATGTAGACCAACTCGAATTGAACACAACTTTAGTTTTTCAATCGGTATTGTATTTGCCAACACATCAGCTATATTCTTGTTTCATTTGATCTTCTCCACTATTAGCACCTCAACTTCCAATAAATATATAATGAAATGATAATGAATACTGATATGCTTGGTTCTCAAATGAAATCTCGCCAAGCGGATTGCACTCTGACTATCACTATGCAGAACGTTCTTCTTCTATTTAAATCTCAACTCGATTCACAGAACTTGAAGCCTTGCATCTCTTTACTGGCTTCGGTCACTGCTACATACTCAACCTCTGTAGTGGGCAGAGTGACAAACTTTAAACAACCAACTAACAATTGTGGTTCCAACAATGAATGTATAATCGATGGTGCTATTTTGGTGATCGACTTCACCTCCAAAATCTGATACGAGCCTTGCATCTTTAACTCACCTTTACCAAAATAAAAATATTTTCTTGTGGTGCCTAGTAGACACCTCAAAATCCACTTTACTACTTCCCGATGAGTTTTTCTTAGGTTTGACATAAACTTGCTCACAACCCCCACTTCATCATCAATGTTTGGTCTCGTACAGACCATTGCATACATTAAAACCTAATAGTTGAGGCGTAAGGAACCTTAGCCATAAAGTCTATCTATTTTTTACCTGAGGGGATTGATCCATGGATAAACGAAAAATGAACTGTCAAGGGTGTATTAACTGGTTTGGCATCACCTATTGTAAATCTTTACAAAATACGATTGATATACTCTAACTGAGATAACTGCAAAGCTCTTTATGCTTATTTTTTATGATTTGCATTACAACAATCTTCTTCGTTGGACCCAAGTTCTTCATGTCAAATTCTTGTGACAATTATTGTTTCAATATTCTAATATCATCAATATATGGTCTTCTACTAATATATCATCAACATAGAGTAGCAAAATGATATAGTTGGACTTATATATTTTGAAATAATAACGTTGGTTAACAGTACACTTCTAGAAAGTCTCATTGTACATAAAACCGTCAAATTTCTTGTACTGATATCTTGAGTTTTTTTAGACCATACAAATTTTTCTTGAGTCTGTATACCATGTTTTATTTCCTTCTTTAAAGAAATCTTCTTGTTGATACATGTATATATCCTCATCCAAGTCCTTGTGAAAAAAATACGGTCTTCATTTCTAAGTGTTCAAGATAAAGGTCTTTAATGTCAACAATACTCAACATAGATATAATAGTATTGACCTTCACAACTGAAGCAAAACTGTCGGTGTAATCAATCCATTTATTTTGTTGGAATATTTTGACAACTAGTCGGGCTTTGTATCTTTTAGATCCATCATGCTCATCTTTCATCTAATATACCCATTTATTTTTAAGTTCCATCTTGTTCTCATGTCTGATTTGAGATTATTAATTATATCTCATTTTTCTTGGTAAGCTCCCACTTGCTAGCATAACTAGTCTCACAAGATTTATAATAGCATTCATGATCCCCTCCATCGGTCAACAACATATAGTTTAAGTCTCTCATGTTGGGCACATGAGGTCAGGAAGACCTCAAAATAAGAGTTTCTACAGTCGGCTGCAGCGTGTCGGACTGTTGTGTATTATTTTGTCCAATAAAATTTTATTGATGAGGGCATGATCTGATTGAATCAATTTCTTGACTATCTAGGACATCTTTGGCATTTGCAAACACTGGCCCACTCAGCCCTGAGTCATTTGCATCAGTTTTATGCTTATCCTTGTACATCAATATTTCATTGAAGATCAGATCTCTGATTCAAATTATCTTCTTATTTTTCCTCATCCCAAATATGGTAGCGGAACTTTTCTTCACCATAGTTGATCAGGGTATTCTTTTATATTTTGGGTCAAGCTTGTTCTTGCATTGATCACTCATGTAAACGTATAACGTACAACAAAAAACTTCTAGATATGATAATATTATCTTTTTACCCCTCAATACCTCCTCGGGTATTCAATGCTCTAAGAGAACCGATGGATCTCGGTTGACCAATAAGCCGATGTGTTGACTACTTATGCTTAAAATTGCTTCGGTAAACCTGACTTTATATGAATGATTTAGGCTGTTTTTATCAATGTTCGGTTCATATGCTCGACAATACCATCTCATTGAGGCGTACCCAAAATGGTTCTCTTTATCATGATCTCGTACTCATATAAAAATTTCTTGAATCTGGTGTCCTCATATTCACCACCATTGTTAGTTCTGAGTTTTTTTAGTCTTTAGACATGTCTCATTATCAACTATAGGTTTCCATCTCCTTAAAATATCAAACAATTCAGATTTATGCTTTAAAAAGTAATCTCATACCTTTCGAGAATTATCATCGATAAAAAGTCACGAAGTAGCTTTTGCTTCCAATAGATGAAATATTTATTGGCCCTCAAACATCAGCGTGAACAAGCTCGAGCCAAAAACTAACCATTTTTAGTTTTCAAGTATACAATCTTCGCACATGTCTATATCAATCGACTGTAGACATGGAAATTTCCCATTCGAGTGCATAATTTTCAACCCCTTCTCACTCATGTGGCCTAGTCTCTGGTGCCACATATTAGGATTCTTATTTCCAACTGCAATTGTAATTGAACAATACACCTCTATTATCTCGTAAAGAATACCATTTTCCCAACGAGCAACCGTCATTACACCCTTTGAAATATTCAAATTTATATCATGGAAGATCGTAGTATAGCCTTCACTAGCCAACTGACCTACTAAGATTAAGTTTTGTCTCAACTCAGGGATATGCCTGACATCTTTCAACTCCCAAATAGACTCATTCAACTTAATCTTCACTACACCTTTATCAATAATATCACAAGGTTGGTCATCACCAAGATTTACATTTACAAGTTTTCTTGGGACATACAACTCAAAGAATTCTTCCTTCAAAGTAACGTGGAATGATACTCCAAAGTCTAATACTCAAGAATCTTCCTTGCTCTTTAAGGATCATATCAATGCATTATCTCCTTCGCAATGATATTTTCCTCTATCTTCATCTCATGCTCCTTTGGTACTCTCTTGTACTGATTTTTATAGTTCTCAGTCTTCCAACAGTTCCAGCACTTGATGCTTTTTTACCCCTTGGAATTTGTGAGATTCCTAGAGTTGGACCTCATGTCTCTTGATCTACCTTAGTTGTTTGATTTGCCACATCCATTTTCTCTGGTTGAATTTATTCATCTTGAATTTTCATGTAAAACTGAGGAGGTTGATGATTCACACGACTTTATTTTCCGAATATCTTCATTCAGAACTAGATCACGAACATCATCAAATTTTAATTTATTACTTCTTGACGAGGTGCTCACAGCCGTAATAGTAGCATTCCAACTTTCTGGTAAGGGAGACAAAAGTATCAATGCTCGTATTTCTTCATCAAAACCAATTATACCAAAACTCAACTAGGTTGTGATTTTATTAAGTTTATTGAGATGCTGAGCTGCCAATGCGCCTTCTGTCATTTGCAAATTAAATAATTACCTCATCAAGTGGACTTTATTAGACACCGATGACTTCTCATACATAATAGAGAAAGCCTTCATAAGCCCCATTGTGGTTGTTTTTTTATGATGTTGAAAGAAACATTGTGGGATAATGTCAATCAGATGACTCGAAAGGCTTGTCTATCAAGAAGAGTTCATTCTTCATCTCCCATAATCTATGGTTTATTTTATAAGAGAGGTTGATAAAACTTTTATATGATACAAATAGTTTACAATCTGCATCTTCCAAAACCCAAAATCCACACCACCAATTTTTTTAAGTCACAAATTTCGTTCGTTTGTAGTCATTGTTGGAAAATATACACGATTTTCCTGTAAATATATTAGTGGAAAAAAAATACAAAAACAACATTGAAATAAAAACACACAAATTATAAATGAAGTTTATCAAATTTTTCCTACGTCTCCAGACTTGCTGCATATCAATTTTATTAGAAAGGAATATGTGACTCTGTATTTTGGGTACATTCACAAAAACTAGATATTGGTTATATATAGAGTTCAACACAGATGAAGAAGAAACAATTACAAGGGTTATTAACTCTAATTAATAAGGCATTAATGACTCACTAAATGTATTCAATGGTCTCTCAAAATTTAAAATCTCTTCAGACCCCTCGTCTAATAATCTCCAAATTAAAGATTGGTTTCAATATGTCTTCACACTTTGATCTATGCATCAGATTATTTTGGTCATGTTACTCTTGTAGACCAAATGAAGCTGAACACAAATTTAGTTTTTCAATAGCTATTGTCTTTGTCAACATATCAATTGGACTCTTGTTTCCTTGGATCTTAATAGTATTAACACCTCATCTTCCAATAAATATATGATTCAATGACAAAAAAGATCTATATGTGTGGTTGTTGAATGAAATCTCGCCAAGTGAATTACGCTCTAACTATATCTATACATAATGTTTTTCGTCTGCTTGAATCCAGCTCGATTAACATATTTTGAATACATAGGTTTTTTTTAATGGCTTCGGTCACTACTATATATTCAGCCTCTATAGTGGGTAGAGTGACAATATTCTGTAACTTTGACATCCAACTAACAACTGTAATTTTAACAATGAATATATAACCGGTGGTGCCTTTTTGGTGATTAACTTCACCTCCAAAATATTTATCTATATAGCTTTGTACCTACAACTCACCTTTAATAAAGTACAAACACTTATGGTTCCTAGTGGGAACCTCAAAATCCACTTTACTACTTCCCAATGAGTTTTCCCTATGTTTGACATAAACCCACTCACAACTTCTACTGCATGACCAATGTTTGGTCTCGTACATACCATTGCATACAATTATCCATATAATCAATTCATTTCTTTTTCTGGAATACTTTGACATTGATTCGGGCTTTGTATCACTAGTCTCACAAGCTTCATTATACCATTCAGACTCCCCTCCATCAGTCAGCAACAAATAGTTCAAGTATCTCCTGTTGGGCACATGGGATCGGGAAGGACTTCTCAAAATTTGAGCTGCTGTGGTTTGCTGCATCGTGTTAGACAGTTGTGTATTATTTTGTCCAACGTGGTGATGATGAAATATAATTTTTGGGTAGTTTTGGAAGATCTTTTGTTTATGTGGTATTAAATACTTGATAGAGTCTAAAGAGAGAAATGAGGTGCTTGTATTTAATATATTTAGAAAAAGTCTAACCCATTTAAATTTGTTGGTTAAGGTATTTATACTCTTTTTGAGATCTATGGGCCATTCAAGTCGGGTCACCTATTCCGGTCAATCTCACGAGCCCGCAAGCCCATAAACCAATGTACTAGGCACTTAGCTGAATCACTAAACTTACTTAGCTTACATCTTATTCATCAAGTTTTAGTTATCTGGTCCGAACTACCCTTTAAATAAATCCCGATCCACTTTATTGTAAATGATATCCAAAATAATCTGATCTTATAATCTAGCCCCCTTAGCTCTTTCCGAAGTATTTCGGGAGAGCTAATACTATAAATGATTTTCGAACTGCATCTGAATGAGGTTATCCAGTATTTTTCTACTTAAAGGTTACGACTTTAAATGATTATTTTTTCCAGGACACGTGTCATGTAGTCATTGGAGCTACTGAACAGTTTCTCTCTTGGTAAGTGCTAAAAATGAAAAATAACTACATTTAATAGCATTTCCTAATTATTACCGTTAGTTTCTATTCCCTAGTAAAACACTCAAGTGAAGTTTCCTTACTCATATATAAGGGTAATTTTTAGTGTTTCCATTTTTAGAGTGAGAAATAGATTGATCTTATAGTTCTAGATAGAGAAAAACTCCAACTTTCATCAGGATTTCTATTTTGTTCTTCTAGTTTCTTTCAAAGTTTGTATGTTTATAGCGAGGACTGCATTAATTAAAGGAGGTTGGCTCAATTTGTCTAAGTTAGAGGAAGAAAAAAGGCAGGCCAAAATTGTTGTTAGATTACCCGCTTCTTAGGTGACTCTAATTCCAGAACGAGACATAATTTCTTCATATGGTAGACACCCATCTATTTAAAACTTAGCCCTATTGCACAATCTCCTACAATCCCCAACCAATATACTCAGTCAGCTAAGACTCCCTAAGTAAAATTTGTTAACACTCGTAGGCCTCCATCAAATTTCATTCCTACGGGGTCGGATATTAGAGAAAATACTCATCGTAGGCTTACCAAACTTTCTAAGGCTAATACAGGCGTTCCACATCGGAGAAAGAAGTGGAGAAACCATCAGAGCTTTCTACTAATACTAACAATCTCTCTCAGCAGAACCCGATTGAGGGGGAAATCATCACTAATACTCTTCCAACATCTTCATCTGTTGAGCATCCTCATATTGAGGAAGATAACCCTCGTACTCAGGCTGGTGACCCAAGAAAATTGGGACCATAAATAATGGAAGAAAAAATGGATAATAGTGGTGAAGATACACCTTTGAAAACATCATATCATACTGGGGATACTAAAAAATACACTTGAGAAAAAAGAAAAAAGAAACCCTCTGATAAGTCTGAACCACTTCTTGAATGTCTTATTAGGAGAGTCGGGCCCAATTTTATTAAGATTAGTGTCAAATACTTGTTGGTTTTACAAAAAATATCTTATGTATACACTCATGCAACTAATCTGGATAAGCTTCAGAAAAAGTAGGGGTTTCTTGAATCCATTAAAGTAAGGATTCCTATCCCGGAAGAGACTCTGATGGACTGCAAGACATGAGAGCTGGTGGTGTACATCGAAGTACTCAGTTGGGGTCTTAGGTTTCCTTTGGACTCGGAAATTATGAGATACTTAGTGAAACTATGCCCCAGTCAACTAAGCCTCAATGCTTGGTTTACACTCTTAGCCAATATCATAGCTATCGAAGATTCTGAAGCCCATGGAGAAATTCGCCGTAGTAGCTAGTTTGTGTCGGAATGGTAACATTCCCTTTTATTGCTTCAAAATGAGAAATGACTATAAAGTAGACAACGATTTACTGGGAGCTGATAAACCTTGGAGAACTCAGTTTATCTTTATTAGTGGTGCTTGGAAAATGGTAGAAAGATTACCTCTAAAGGAATTCCGAGTATGCTTACAAGATATCAAAGGTCTTCATGTAAGTATTTTCTTTTAAAATATTTATTTTGTTATGTTTGGATATTGGTTCTCAAATCAGATATATTTTACAGTGTTCTCAAAGATATTTACACAGCATATTGAAGATGGGAAAGTAACTTTCACCAAATTGCATCAATGGGCCACTGAAAAATGGTCAAACAGATTTCATAACTGTTTTACCAAATGAAATATGGTGATAACTCATACATGGAGAACAAATCCGATTCGCGAGCTTTCATGTGAACAGTTTACTACCCTTCCTTGATCTTTTGATATTCTTAATAGGACTGAGGAAGCTGATGTCAAACTTTTCCTACCAACCAGAAACAAAGCTTTCAGTCATCTTGATAAGATTAATAAAAGAAGAAGAATAAGAAGAATGAGGATGAGGAGGCACCATCTCAACTCATTCCCGAGATGGGAAGTATGGGTCATCCGGATGAAATCGATGCAACTTTGTTAGAAGGTATGGTAGTTATTGTTAAGGAGATAAAGGATCCATCAGAAGCTCCGATAGTTAAGAAGAAAACGAGAAAAAAGGAATAAAGAAGACACTGACGAAAGAGAGGCAAATAAGAAGAAAACTGTTATTGGTTCGGAGATCATACTTTCATCTGAAGCCCCTCCTGCCATTAATTCTATTGAAAATCCTCCTGAAGCAGAAGTGTCTGTTGATACTTCTTCCTCTGTACTTCCTGCTGCTGATAGACCCTTTTTAGAAGGTATAAACCAAGTAGACGACATATGAAACTTCAATTTTGAAGATTTTTATACAATTTTCCCTGAAACCACTACCATTGCCAACGTTGTGACACATGATGGGGAATCATTCAAAGTGTCAAAGGAACACGGTGAACTAGGATACATAGTTTTAGGCTACATAAGGCTAATAGTTGACTTGGAGACGCGGGTTAGAGCTCAAGTCAAGGATATTACTTCCCTTCGTAATAAAAACCAAAATTTACAGAATACTATCAAAGTGGGGAAATACAATCGAACATCTGAATAAGGAAGTGAAGACCTTTAAGGATGGGTTGGTTCAATCCAAATTTGATCACGATGAGCTGCAGTTCAAGTTTGTTGATTTGTAAAAATAGATTACCTCTTTGAAAGAGAAACATGCTAATGATAAAGTTAGCTTTCAAAACTTATCCGAAGAGATGAAAATACGGAAGATCTTCTAAAGAAGAAATAAACTGAGATTACCAACCTTAAAAAAAAGACATAGCCGATGTTATAGATGCATATGTTGATGGTGTATTGTAATATATGGATAATAGGGAAGAACCCATCAAATCGTACATGGTATTTTTGTTTCATAAAACGTTTCCCAAACGGACTCTTGGGGATCTGTGGAAGTTTGTGCCATATGAGAAAATTCTTTTTTATACAATGTCTGCGGATGATAAACTATGCGTTTCTTTGGATGAATCCGGCTATGATGATGAGATTGGTGAGGGTTTGGATGATGATAATTCAGGAAAAATATAGGAAGAAAACAAAGGAGAACAGACATTGAAGAAGAAAACTGAAAGAAACGAGCCATAATGTTAATAATTTTTATGTGTTTGTATTTTAACCTAAAGCCCTTGATGTGTGCAAGGCATTTTGTTTTTTTGTGGACCAGATTATTTTGTGACTTATTTGTATAATTCCTTGTTGTATAGAAGGTATTTTGTCATGAGATCGAATTTTCATTCAAAGGTATTTTATGTCATCTCCATTTTTATCCACTTTGTGTCTCATTACATATTTTACTTTCATTAATATCTGATCTCAACAAAGTACTCAAATATGTTTAAAATCTGGGAATATTTACCCAAAGTAAAATAAATTAAATCTGATCTCAGCCATTCGAGGGATTACATTCGAAGGTAACATAGTTTTAATCATGCCCAAGCCATTCAAAGGTATTCCATGTGAAGATATTTTGTCTTTAATTCATTCGAGAAATTCAAAGGTAATCCATTTGAAGACATTTTGTCCTTAATTCATCAGACTCATTCAAAGGTAATCCATTTGAAGGTATTTTTTCTTTAATTTATCCTAGCCGTTCAAAGTCAATCCATTTGAAGGCATTTTGTATTTAATTTATTTGAGCCATTCAAAGATAATCCATTCGAAAACATCGTAACTTTATTCCAACCAAATAAAGCAAAGACATTTTTAAAGGAAAATGATGATATATTGAGTGGAATTTAGACACCTCATTAAAACCTTACCGTGCCACCAGGGTAGGAAAGAGCATGCCCC
Organism: Limnanthes douglasii subsp. nivea; assembly: GCA_036936605.1. Taxonomy (NCBI): domain Eukaryota; kingdom Viridiplantae; phylum Streptophyta; class Magnoliopsida; order Brassicales; family Limnanthaceae; genus Limnanthes; species Limnanthes douglasii. The sequence goes on from JAUPFV010000002.1 coordinate 274,901,212, forward strand.
CTAATATTTACATTGAAGTAAAACAAAGTAAATATTTACAACATAAGTTTATTTTAAATATAACCTTAGGAGTTCAACATTCCAAGGGTGCTTCAAAAGATTACCTTCTTTGTCTACAAGCTTGTATGTTCCTTGATTTACCCTATTAACTACGATGTATGGTCCTTCCCAATTTGGAGCCAACTTTTTGAACTTCTTCTCTTTAGTGTGTAAAAATAATTTTCTTAACACGTTGTCTTCGACTTCAAAATTTATTCTTCTTTCTTTAGATGTAAACCTGCTTCTCATCAAGCTTTGGTAATGCACAATTCTTAGATGAGCTTTTACTCTTCTTTTCTCAATTAATTCTAACTGAGACCTCACTGCCATCTCATTGTTCTGTTTGAAATAATAGCTTTTATAGGTTTAATTGCATCCATTCCATAAACTAAAGCAAATCGAGACTCCTGAGTAGTTGTGTGGGGAGTGCTTCGGTATGCCCATAACATTTTCTGTAGATAACTTGACCCTTTTCCAACTTCTCTCTCTAAATTCTTTTTCAAACCCTTTAAAATAGGTCAGTTTTCCACCTCAACTTGTCTATTGTCTTGATGATGAAATGGAGAAGAGAAAAAATATTGAATTTCTCTTGATATAAAAAATATTTCCATATCTTTACTGTCAAATTGAGGACCATTATCCATAATAATGCACTTGGGAATACCAAATTGGCAACATATGTTGGATATGATAAAATTTATTAGATGTCATTCCAGACAAGGGCACAACTTCTACCCACTTGGATATATAATCTATTGCCACAATTATAGTATGATATCCCTCAGAAGCCATCAGAACAGGTTTGACTAGATCGAGTCCCCATCTGTCAAATGGTATTACTTGATATACAGGCTTCATGGGTACTGCTGATATATGGATTGCATTTCCATACCTTTGACAAGGGTCTCTCATTCTCTCACCAAGTCTTTAGCATATGCCATAATATAAGGCCAATAATACATTGCCGACAAGACCATTCTAGATAAATCTTTATAGCCATAATGTGTTGATCCTTCCCCATCATGTAATTCTGATAGAGCACTTTGAGATTCATTGGATCTGAGGAAGCGTAGCAGAGGCATGCTGAAAGATTTTTTTATAAAGAACCCCCGTTAGAACGGGAAATCCACGAGTTTTTTAATTTATCTTTTTGGCAGATGCTTTGTCTTGAGGTAAAACTCCTTCAGTGATAAATTATTGGATCTCATTCCTCCAATATTTAGAGACTATGGTGGATAATTATATATTTTATCCCACTTCACCCTTTATTTCCGTAGTTGTGACTATAGAATTGTATAAGGATCCAATAATATGCTTCAAAATAACATATAGTGGCTAAAGAGTCAGCCATTGAATTTTACGATTTGGGGACATGATCGTATCTAATCTGTTTAAAAATGGTTGTGATTTCTTTCAACACTTATAAATACTTTTTTTCAAATTCTCTTTCTGGTTTCAGATTGTCCTTGTGCCTGATGAATGAGTAGTTGTGATTCGCTGATCAATCGGACTCTTTTGGCACCACATATTTGAGTTAACCTTAATCCGACTATGGTAGCTTCACATTCCGACTCATTATTGTATGCTCTGAAACCAAAACGTATAGCTTGGCACATAGAATCCCCAAAGGGGGAGATTAGGCGGATACCAACTTCATATCCCATTGTACAAGACCCAGCATTAGTTTGGATTATCCATTCCTCCTTGGGATTATTGGTTTGAGTTTGTTCATAAGGTCTTTTGGAGTGACATTCAACTACAAAATCAGCTACAACTTGAGCCTTGATTACAGTTTGAGGCGTAAAGTCAATATCATAATCCCCTATTTCAACTAACCATTTGGTCATGCCCCCCGATATATCGGCTTTCTGTAACACATTCTTCAATGGGAAAAAAGTTTGAACTGTGATAGAGTGTGCTTGAAAGTAATGCCTTATTTTTCTGGCAGTTATCCCCAATGTCAACGCTTCTTTTTCTAACTTTAAGTACATCTTTTCAGCTTCTAACAAGCTTTTAATTATATAATACACATGGCGGGGATAATTATCAACTTCTCGTACCAATACCACACTCACATCATACTCTGATACTGCCAGATACATATAGAGTCTTTCCCCATCTACAGGTTTAAATAATATTTTAAGTGAGGATAAGTGCTGCTTGATCTCAAGGAAAGCTTGGTCACAATTTGGGGACCAATTGAAGACTTTAGAATTTCTTAAAACTTGGAAAAACTGTGCACATTTGTCAAATGACCTTGAAATAAACTTGTTCAATGCTGCCAACCTTCCAGTTAATACCTAAACTCCTTTAGTATTCCCAGATGGATCCATGGCTAACAAAGCATTTAGCTGATCTGGGCCAGGTTGGATCCCATTTTCACTTATAATGTATCCTAGAAATTTTCCGGATCGAACATCAAATGTACATTTTTCAGGATTTAATTTCAAGTTGATGGTTTCTAAGATATAAAAATTTTCTTGGAGGTCGGATATCCGGTCTTCCTCTTTAGGGCTCTCAACCATCATGTCATCGATATAAACTTCGACATTTCTTCCAATATGGCTAGCAAATGCCTTATTAACCAATCGTTGATAAGTGGCTTCAACATTCTTCAACCCAAAAGGTATCACTTTATAACAATGAATCCTCCTGTTAGTGATAAAAGTAGTGTGATCGTGATCATTCGGATCCATTTGTATTTGATTATACCCTGAAAAAGCATCCATAAAGGAGAACAACTTGTTTCTGGGGTACTGCAAATGGATCATTGGGGGAAGCTTTATTGAGGTCGGTAAAATCAATGCACATACGCTACTTTACATTTTTCGTTTTAACTATGACCAGGCTAGTTGTCCGAAGAGGGTACTGAGATTATTTAATGTGTCCAACCTTTGTTAACTGATCTACTTCTTGGATTATGGCTTCAGATTTTTCTATGGAAAAAGTTTTTCTTCTTTGTACCGTCAACCCTATATTGGATCTAACACACAGCTTGTGACTAATAACGCTTGTAGGTACTCCTGTTACATCGTCGTTACACCAAGCAAACACATGTAGATTGTAAGATAAAAAAGACAATAACTTTTCCTTTAATTTTAATGATAATTTATATTAGACCCTCACACATTTACCTTCTGCCAAGCGATGAAATTCAACTTCTTCAAATGGGATTACATCACTAAGAGCCTCCCTTGGATCATCTATCTCATTTGATTTGGCTGAAGACTCCATGAACTACTATTCTTTGTCAACACTTCTTCAAACGGCTTTGGAGTAAGAACAGTGACATAACATTCCCGGGCTATCTTTTGACTACTTTGGACGGTGCCTACTTGGCCTCCCACTATATACTTCAAACATTGGTAGACTGTGGATACTACTGCATGCATCTTAGATAGCTAAGACTTACCAAATATAGCATTTTAAGACGTTGTACAATTAAATACCACAAAAAGAACTTTTACCAACTTCTTGAATGACCCTTTTCCAAACAAGACCTCTCCTTCAAACTACCCGATCACATCAGCCGAATTACCAGTAAATCCTACTATGGTCCTATTCGAACGTTGGATGACTGAGGGATTTTTCATTTGCTTGTATGTTGATAAAAATCGAATGTTTTCCAAACTTCCTTTATCAATCAGGATTCGATGTATATCATTGCCCTCAATGGATGCTCTTATTACCATTACATCTTCACGCGGGCCTGTAATGTTTCTCAGGCCATCTTCATCAAAGATAATGAATAAAGTCGGGCCCTGATAAAGATGTGTAGATATTTTCCCTTCTAACTAAGTAGTTAGAATGTTTACATGCTTTTTTTTTGAACAAATTGAGGGTGCAGTCATCGTATCTCCCCTAAAATTGGTCAAAAAAATTTACACAAATCAGATACTGCCGCTATTTTTTCCACTATCACCCAAACCTGGTTCTGATCTAGATCAAGGTCTAAATGTTATAGGTCTACATCAAATCTTTCCACAATCATCATAGCATATTATTGTCCAGATACCCCCATACTCTATCCTAGAACATTTAGTGATGTTTCTTGTGTTGTGCTTGCACTAGGCTGAGAGTGAATATTGACTTGCATGTTGCCTCCTTGATTTCTAACAAAAGCGGACCACTTTATTTTTCAATCAAGATTTTTACTTTTTTCTTTAGGGAAATTCAATCTTGAATTCATGACCCACATCGTTATGGTATTTACATAAACGAGTGTTCCGATTTTACCTTGGGGATTGAATTTGTATCAGACTTCGAGAATGCATAATATTCTTGGTTCTGTTGGTGGCAATATTTTTATTTAATTCAGAAAACCATTCAGGTTGGATCCATTGACTTCTTCTTTGTCTAGACGGTTGACTCTGATTTGGTTGAATTTGCCTAGGCTGATGTGAACCTTTTCCGGAGTCTTTAGGCTAGTAATTGGTTATGGCCTAAGATTGAGTATTGGCTCCAGGGACTAAATTTGTTGGAGCAGACGTATTATGGCGCGATACTTTAAACTTTTTGATTTCTTACACTGTGATTTGCTTTCCGACCTGATTCAATAATCCTCCCCATGTCATACATTTATTCTAAGTAACTGAATCAGCCAACTCACCTGACATTAAACCTTGCCTTAAAGAGGCGATGAATACTTGCTAAAAACAATCAGTGAATTCGTTCTTCATATTTATAAAATGGCTAATATAGTCTTTTAAGGATACCCTCGGTTCTTGTGCATAATGAATGATAGTATTTCCTTTAATCTTTTTACTTCCCACAAACTGCCTTCTGAAATCCATCTAGAACATATCGAATATTTTAATGGATCCTTGTGTTAAACTATTATACCATTTTAAAGCACTTCATTTAAAAGTACGCGAGAAGGCCAACCATAATAGCTTATAATCATCATCAAAGTTCATCATGAAAATTTTAAACTGTTCAAGGTGATTATCAGGATCTTTGCTACCATCGTATTTTTCTATTTTTAAACTGTCTCCAATTATGTCTACGGCTAAACATATTGTCTTCATCGGGAGTGGTAAAGATGCCTGGTTCGGATGGGATATCAAACTGATCACTTAACAGATGATCAATTTTGTTGTCTACAGATCCTTTTACTTTCTCTTGATATTTCTTCTTTTTTCCCTTTCATATCCTTCTTCTTGGAATAATTCTTGCTTAACCTTTCTTTCTTCTTCTAGCGGTCATGGTCACTACTAGATGAAGAAGTAGAAATATCCGAATCAGATTTTGTGGCTGAATTTTCAACATAATCGGATGTGTTTATTAACTGCTTAGCCTGATGTTCCTTTTTTGAACCTTTATGAGCATTCAGAGATTGATCGCTTTCATCTTGTTTGGGGTTGTTATCCAGCTCGTCCGTAACAACACTTCTTGCAGCGAACTTCCATATTAATTCTATTTCAGATTACTTTTGGGCCCTTAAAGCATCAATTCCAGCCCTTAGCTAATCACGCTCGTCTTGCATGAACTATATTTCGTCTGTATTATTATTCGCATGTCAAATAGTAGCATGCTCATTTTCACATCTTCTCCCCTTATTGTCAAGAGGGGAAATTTCTTGCATATCGAGATCCATGCCTCAAAGAATTCTGAAGTGGAATCCACCACCGACGTACGATCTGAAACTATGGTTTTGAATAGAGCTATTGAGGCACCTTACACTCCCACTATGGTCGCCAATCTGGTGATGATGAAATCTAATTTTGTTGTAATTTTGGAAGATATTTTATTTATATGGTATTAAATACTTGATAGAGTCTAAGGAGAGAAAAGGTGTTTGTATTTAATATTTCCAGAAAATGTCCAACCCATTTAATGTTGTTGGTTGAGCTATTTATACTCTTTTTGAGATCCATTGGTCATTCCGGTCGGGTCACCTATTCTGGTTAATCTCACGAGCACACAAGCCCATAAACCAATGTACTATGCATTTATTTGAATCACTAAACTTACATAGCTTACTGCTTATTCATCAAGGTTTAACTATCTGGTTCGAACTATCCCTCTAAATAAATTTGGATCCACTTTATTGTAAAGGACATCCAAAATAATATGATCGTATCACAACATATTTTCCTTACAGATGGCTTGATCCAATTGAATTTATTCATTGACTATCTTGGACATCATCTGTTTTTGAAAATGATAAGTCTGGATTTTGTCACCACTCTTTGTGAGAACCGGACAGGGGAACTTCAGACATTATCCATCTAACCGGACAGGGACGATTCGGACAACCTCCACTTACTAAACTGTCCAAACTGAACTAAAGTATTAAAAACATAATCACTTCATGACTAAACTAATTACTTGTTTACTTAAAAGCTAGTGGGTCTTTAAGCTCGACCCGAATCTATAAAACACAACCCGAAAGCCCATATGGCCCAAAAGATAAAGGGTATAAATACCCAACCACCTACATTAAATGAGGGTAATGAAAATTAAATACAACCAGACAGCTCAATTCTCCCTCTACATTCTATCCAAACATTAAATACTCTCAAAGTTCCACAAAACTCTAGACAAAATTATAAAATTACCCTCAAACGAAAATAAACCACATCAAATTGGCGACCACAGTGGGAGAACGACGGTGCCTGAATCCAGCATTCAAAACCATCAGAAAAAACCAGTACGAATGAATCCGGACGCACCGGAAGTACCACCAGCTTTGCTTGAAGTGGTGGGAGAAAATGATGAGTATACTATCGAGGAGCGTGATAGGTTAAAAGTTGAAATATAAGCTCTGAGGGCAAAGATGGGCATAAAAGAGAAATCAAAGGCGTTAGTTTCTCACCATACTGACAACCCTAGAGAGCATGAGCCCTCAAAAACCCATGTGAGTACGAAGAAGACTCATGCTAGCTCCAAAAATTTCCACTGGTCTAAACCGGTGGAGAGCTCTGATTCAGACTCAGAATCTTCCAGCGGCTCTTTGGACGAAGATGAAGTTGAAGAATCCTTGTCATCCAGCAGTGACGAGGGTCGTTCTAAAAAGAAACAAAAGTTGGTTAAGAAGTATTCAAGAAAAAGGGATAGGTGTGGAAAGTTAAAGAGGCATATAGGCAAAGGGCCGTCTCATAGCCGGAGACACATAGATCGGATGGTGATGGATCCTTTTGCCTTCTATGATGAGCCAGGTATCTTTGCAACTCCTAATGAGGATACCGTCTTCAGTCGTGGCCGGAATTGGAGATAATCTCCACTGTTCTCCAAGATCCTGTCCGGGAACCTTCCTAAGAGGTTTAATAGTACAAAAATGGAAAAATACGATGGCAGTAAAGACTCGGACAACCACTTGGAACAGTTTAAAAATTTCATGATGAATTTTGATGATGACGATAAGCTGCTTTGTAGGGCATTCTCCCAGTCCTTTACGGGGAGTGCTCTGAAGTGGTACAATAGTCTACCACAAGGCTGCATCAGAAATTTCGATACTTTTTGGGTGGCCTTCCGAAGGCAGTTTGTTGGAAGTAAGGAGGTGAAGGGCATTCGAGACACAATCATCCATTGTGCCCAAGAACCGAACGAATCCCTAAGAGAATACATAAGTCGTTTTGTAAACACTAAAAATGGGTTGGCTGATTGCTTTGAACAGGTAGCAATAGCTTCTCTAAGGCAGGGCTTAAACCCTGGAAACTTGGCTGATTCAGTAACCAGGAAAAAGGCCATGACATGGGGAGGTCTACTGAATCAGGTTGGAAAACAAATTAATGTGGATGAAACAAAGAAAATCATGGTGCACAGGCAGGTGAGGTCTGCTCCAGCTGCACCAAACCCAAACCAAAATCAGTCCGGGAACAAGGCTAGGGAGGTCGGGCAGAGTCATAACAGAGCCAAAGATCAGTCTCAACCAGCTGTGCCAGCACAGAGTCAACAATCTAGAAATAAGCGAGGGCCTTGGGTTCAAACGGAGTGGTTTGCTGAGTTAAAAGAAAACGTAGCCACAATTCATGACAAAACGAAAGAAGAAGTACACTATAGAAGGCCCATTGTGTTACAATCTCCTAGGGAGAGTCGTAACAATTGTTTCTGTCAGTATCATAATGATACTGGTCATACCATCGAAGATTGTATTGCTTTAAAACAAGAAGTCCAGAATTTAATTGAAAGAGGAAAGTTGGGAGTATATGTTAAAAGAAGAGGAGGGAATAGGCCTGATAACACTCATCGGGCTGGTCCAAACAATGCAGGCACATCAGCCCCAAAGGGGGCTATGGTGATAATCGAGAGATTTGATAAAGAGTCAGAGTACTTGGACCCTGACCCGACTCGGAATAGAGTGGGAGCCATTGGGGAGCATTGCAAGACGGTGTCCGGGCTTATTAACTTTTTTGAATCACTCACAATTTTCAGAGGAGACACCATGACAGCACCCGCTACTTCTTCGAGAAAAAGGCATGTTCATACCTTAGCTACCCAACTGGAGGGAGGCATGACTTCCTATCAATCACAGATTCCATTTCCCTTCATTTTTTTCGATGAGGATGACCTGAGGGATATAGCTAGTCCACATGAAGATGCTGTTGTCATAGGAGCATCCATCAGGGGCAATGGCATAAGACGAATCTTGGTGGACACCGGAAGTTCAGCCAATATTCTCTTTTTAACTTCCTACAGAAAGATGAAAAATCCAGCAGTAATTCAGCGTTCGAACAGGTCAATTGTGGGTTTCACTGGAAGCTCAGCAGATGTGATCGGGGAGTTCGAGGAGGAGGTTTTGTTGGGCAAAGGCCCTTTTAAAAAGATGGTTAGAATACTGTTCGTCGTAGTGGATTGTCCCACTTGTTATAATTCTATTCTGGGGAGGTTTTGGCTCTCTAGGATGCATGCAGTGGCCTCAACACTTCACCACTGTTTGAAATATGCTGTGCAAGGACAAGTGGGAGTTGTTCGGAGCAGCCAAACGGTAGAAAGAGAGTGTTATGCAACCGCACTGGCTCCTCAGACGTTGGGGGCAGTTCGTATCAATGAGGAATAGCAGTTTGAGGGGCTTTCTGGGGGTGAGGGTGAAATTGATGACCCCAAAGAGACCCCTGGAGTTTTAATACCGATTGAAGAAGTTGAAACACATTCTTTGGCTGAAGGAAAAAATGTTAAGATAGGGTCCAAAATGACATCAGAGTTAAAGGGTAAAATGTTGAAGTTCCTAAAAGACCATCAACATGTTTTTGCTTGGTGCAATGCTGATGTTATCGGAGTACCAACAGATATTATATCACACCAACTGTCCATCCGAAGAGACATAGCACCTGTGGTACAAAAAAGAAGAGCTTTCTATAAGGAAAAAGGCTGATATCATAGTTCAAGAAGTCGACAGGCTTACCAAAATGGGACACATAAATGAGTCTCAGTATCTTTTATGGACAGCCAATCCGGTATTGGTAAAAAAGAAGAATGGCAAGTGTCGTATGTATATCGATTTTACAGATCTCAACAGAGCTTGCCCAAAGGATTTATACCCAGTTCCTTGGATTGATCAGTTGGTGGATTCCACATCTGGGAACAAGCTGCTGTCTTTCATGGATGCGTTCTCCGGGTACAATCAGATTCAAGTAGATCCAAAGGATCAGGAGCATACTACGTTTGTTACTGATAGGGGCCTTCATTGTTATAAGGTGATGCCATTTGGGTTAAAAATGCTGGGGCTACTTATCAGAGGTTGGTAAACAAAGCTTTTGCTGATCAAATTGGAAGAAACATAGAAGTATACGTTGACGACATGATGGTAAAAAGTATGGACGAAGAGCTACACTTAACAGATCTCCAAGAAACTTTTGCTAACTTAGTAAAAAGTAAATTTGAAACTAAACCCAGAAAAGTGTGTGTTTGGAGTACAGTCCGGAAAAGTCCTGGGGTATGTAATAAGTGAGAAAGGGATACAGCCTGATCCGGACCAGCTTAATGCTTTATTCCAAATGGAGCCTCCTCGGAATATTAAAGAAGTACAATGGTTGACTGGGAGGTTGGCCTAGCGTGCCCTCCGGACTGTTGGGCTTCACTGGCTTCTTGTGCCCTGACCTCCGGCTGGGGCTCAGATGCAGTAGTTTCTTTCCGGAGACTTGAGCTAGATGCCTCCGGGCCGGACAGTTTGTCCTTAGGAATCCTGATGGGTGCCTCTCACCCCGTATTACTATTCTTGCCCCCTGATTTGGAAGGTGTACCTTTTAGAGCCTGCCCTTTTACCAAGCGACCTCTTCTCCAATCTATTAACTTCTATGGAGAGGCATCAGCATCTGATCCCATAGCAATAAATGGGGACGGTTTCTTAAAACTGGTGACTACCTGCCCTGGTTCAACAGTCGGCTCTGATTCTTGAACCGATGATCCCGAAACAATTGGTGAAATGGTGGATTGGAACAACCTCCTAGGTTTAACGCTTTTGGTTGAGGAAGAGCCCTGGTCAGGCTCTGTGCTTAGTGTTTCTGGTTTATCAACAGGGGAAACAGGGAGGCCGGCTGCAATGCGCCTTTCTCGTTCAACCTTTTGAGCTTTTTCTAACTCTGACAAATTAAACCACCCACATTTGATTAAAGCGTTCCTAGCTGTGAACATAAACTCACACCAAAAGAAAGTGTTTGTTTTTTAGGGAGAAAGCTTTGAAGTTTAGTAGAGCAAGGATGATGAAGATGGTAAAACAGTAGAAAAGTGAACTAATTTATAGTAAATATGCAAAAGATGCTTTGATACCTAGGAGAATTCGAAAGGTTTGCAATGATTAAGGACAACGCTGATATCATCCTCATTAAATGAAGAGGTTACTTTTTGAAGAAAGTGGGAGCGCCGTTCTAGGGAAAAAAGCGGCTGATGTGGTGAACCAGAGAGAGACACGTGTCCCACGATTTCTGGCAAAAAACCGTTTAGTTTCTGAGAACTTTTTCAGTTCGGATAAAGCTATTACACAGTTCAAGAATCTGTCCGGATATGGTTGTGACCAGCTACAGGCTATTTTTTAGGTCTTGCCAAAGGCCTTTGAACACCACCTAAAAAAGGGGCTACTGATGAGTCCGGATTTTGTCACCACTCTTTGTGAGAACCGGATAGGGGCAATTCGGACATCATCCACTTACTAAACTGTCTGAACAGAACTAAAGTATTAAAAACATAATCATTTCATGACTAAACTAATTACTTGTTTACTTGAAAGCTAGTGGGTCTTTAAACTCGACCCGAATCTATAAAACACAACCCGATAGCCCATATGGCCCAAAAGATAAAGGGTATAAATACCCAACCACCTACAATAAATGAGGGTAATGAAAATTAAATACAATCAGGCACCTCAATTCTCCCTCTACATTCTATCCAAACATTAAATACTCTCAAAATTCCACAAAACTCTAGACAAAATTATAAAATTACCCTCAAACGAAAATAAACCACATCAAATTGGCGACCACAGTGCGAGAACGATGGTGCCTGAATCCAGAATTCAAAACCATCATAAAAAACCAGTCTGAATGAATCCGGACGTACCGGAAGTACCACCAGCTTTGCTTGAAGTGGTGGGAGAAAATGATGAGTATACTATCGAGGAGCGTGATAGGTTAAAAGTTGAAATAGAAGCTCTGAGGGCAGAGAGGGCAAAGATGGGCATAAAATAGAAATCAAAGGCGTTAGTTGCTCACCATACTGACAACCCTAGAGAGCATGAGCCCTCAAAAACCCATGTGAGTACGAAGAAGACTCAGGCTAGCTCCAAACATTCTCACCGGTCTAAACCGGTGGAGAGCTCTGATTCAGACTCAGAATCTTCCAGCGGATCTTTGGACGAAGATGGAGTTGAAGAATCCTTGTCATCCAGCAGTGACGAGGGCCGTTCTAAAAAGAAACAAAATTTGGTTAAGAAGTATTCAAGAAAAAGGGATAGGTGTGGAAAGTTAAAGAGGCATATAGGCAAAGGGCCGTCTCATAGCCGGAGACACATAGATCGGATGGTGATCGATCCTTTTGCCTTCTTTGATGAGCCAGGTATCTTTGCAACTCCTAATGAGGACACCGTCTTCAGTCGTGGCTGGAATTGGAGACAATCTCCACTGTTCTCCAAGATCCTGTCCGGGAACCTTCCTAAGAGGTTTGATAGTACAAAAATGGAAAAATACGATGGCAGTAAAGACCCGGACAACCACTTGGAACAGTTTAAAAATTTCATGATGAATTTTGATGATGACGACAAGCTGCTTTGTAGGGCATTCTCCCAGTCCTTTACGGGGAGTGCTCTGAAGTGGTACAATAGTCTACCACAAGGCTGCATCAGAAATTTCGATACTTTTTGGGTGGCCTTCCGAAGGCAGCTTGTTGGAAGTAAGGAGGTGAAGGGCATTGGAGACACAATCATCCATTGTGCCCAAGAACCGAACGAATCCCTAAAAGAATACATAAGTCGTTTTGTAAACACTAAAAATGGGTTGGTTGATTGCTTTGAACATATAGCAATAGCTTCTCTAAGGCAGGGCTTAAACCCTGGAAACTTGGCTGATTCGGTAACCAAGAAAAAGGCCATGACATGGGGAGGTCTACTGAATGAGGTTGGAAAGCAAATTAATGTGGCTGAAACAAAAGGTGGTTAAGAAGTATTCAAGAAAAGGGATAGGTGTGGAAAGTTAAAGAGGCTATAGGCAAAGGGCCGTCTCATAGCCGGAGACACATAGATCGGATGGTGATGGATCCTTTTGCCTTCTATGATGAGCGAGGTATCTTTGCAACTCCTAATGAGGATACCGTCTTCAGTCGTGGCCGGAATTGGAGACAATCTTCATTGTTCTCTAAGATCCTGTTCGGGAACCTTCCTAAGAGGTTTAATAGTACAAAAATGGAAAAATACGATGGCAGTAAAGACCCGGACAACCACTTGGAATAGTTTAAAAATTTAATGATGAATTTTGATGATAACGACAAGCTGCTTTGTAGGGCATTCTCCCAGTCCTTTATGGGGAGTGCTCTGAAGTGGTACAATAGTCTACCACAAGGCTGCATCAGAAATTTCGATACTTTTTGGGTGGCCTTCCGAAGGCAGTTTGTTAGAAGTAAGGAGGTGAAGGGCATTGGAGACACAATCATCCATTGTGCCCAAGAACCGAACGAATCCGTAAAAGAATACATAAGTCGTTTTGTAAACACTAAAAATGGGTTGGCTGATTGCTTCCACAAAACTCTAGACAAAATTGAAAAATTACGCTCAAACGAAAATAAACCACATCAGAAAACAGTGGTTCACTCGGCCCTGAGTAATTTATGTCAGTTTTATGCTTATCCTTATACATTATTGTTTTATTGAATATCACATTTCTGCTTCAGATCATCTTCATATTTTCCTCATCCTAAATACGCTAACCAAACTTTTCTTCGCATAGCTAATCATATTATATTTCTTTATTTGGGATCAAACTTGTTCCTGCATTAATCATTGATATAAACGTATGTCGTACAATAAAAAAACTTTAGATGTGATAGTGTTCTCTCGTTACCTCTTCATACATTCTCGAGTATTTTATGCTCTAAGGGAACCGATGGAACTCGGTTGACCAAGTAAACTGATGTACTGAATACTTTTGTCTAGAACTGGTTCGGTAGACCTGGTTGTATACAAATATTCTAGCTTTTACTTTAAGTGTTTAGTTCATACGCTCACCATTGTGTTGAGGCGTACCCGACGTAGTTACCTCCATCATGATCCCATACTCATAGCAAAATTTCTTGAATATGTGTCCTCATATTCACCATCATTGTTGGGTCTAAGGTTTTTAATCTTCAGACATGTCTTATTCTCAACCATAGATTTCTATCTCCTGAAGATATCAAATACTTCAGATTTATGCCTTCGAAAGTAAACTCATACCTTTTGAGAATGATCAGTAATAAAAGTCACGAATATTGTTTCCCTCATATAGATAAAACCGTTGTTGGCCCCAAAACATCATAGTGAACAAACTCTAACCTTTCTTTCTTTGGGGTTCTGCCACTTGTCTGAAAATTAACTATTTTCTGTTTTTCTAAGTATAAAATCTTATAACATATTTATATCAATGGACTGTACACCTGGAAGTTTCCCATTCGAGTGCATAATTTTCATCATCTTCTCACTCATGTGATCAAGTCTCGAGTGTCACATATTAGGATTTTTGTTTTCTGTTGTAATTATAATTCAACAACGCACCTTTGTTGTCTTGTAAATAGTAACGTTCTTTTTCCCACAAGAGATTGTCATTGCACCCTTTAAAATCTTTCAATTATCACCATGGAAGATCATAGTGTAGCCTAATTAAATTCCACTAAATACATTATTTCATTAGGTTTATGTGTTTGGGGATGCCATATGTTGTATATCTATTTATAAAATAAATTATGCTTGAATGTTAAATGTTTGATGCATGACTAAAGTTTCGTAGACAAGTTGGTGAACTAAAGAATTAATTAATTGGCCCTATATAAGGTTAAATCAACCCCCTTAATTAATCGACCCTATATAAAGTTAAATCAATCCCCTTAATTATCCTAGGCTTGGAAAGGTATCGAGATTAATTTAAATTCAGATATTATCAGCCTTTCAGAATGTCCATGAATGGGTTTAAATTAATCATGGATTAGAGAAACTGACTGCATATTGTCACTCTAGAGGATTTAATTCTAAGTAGGTGAAATCGATCATTCGGACGGTTTCACCAATACTCAGAAAAACTAATTTCATCACTCCAATTTTTTAATTTTAAATATGTGTAATCGACCATTCAGAAGATTTCACTAGTAGTTATGAAAATTAAATTAGGGTTATTTTAGTTTAAGTGAGTGATCAACCCTCCATAGGGTTTTACCGATACTTAGGAAATTAAAATTATAATCACAGTTTTTCTTAAACTCATAAAATATATGTTAGTATGATTTTTCCTCTGTATATATTATTAGACTATTTTATGTTTTACATGTATCTGCCATGTTCATGCATGTTTTATAAGTTATATGCCATGATTCCAAATGTGTTTTGTATTTTATTTATTCCATTTTAGGGCACATGTGTTAGGATCTTCTAGGGAATCGTTCACACATGCTAGATTGTTTAGATTATACCTTATGGAAAGATTATGTTATGACCCACCCTATTTATCTGTACATTAGTACGACTATGTTATGACCCACCCTAGACCCTATTTTCTTAGTCCGAGAAACACACCGGAGGAAACTAAGGAAATTAAGGAATGAAAGAAGTCAACTAAGTTATGCATATGTCTTATGTTATTGGCTATCATAATAGAATTTTGTGAGGATGCCCCAAAGGATGTTACCATAACCACGGTCTTTCTAGCTAAGGTCGAGAAAGCCTTTGTCAAGAATGAAAAAGTAGAGATGTATCTTTCTCTTAAATGATCTGTCCACCAATGAGTACAATGGCATAGGGAAAATCTGTGAGAATAATATGGGGTAAAATTAACATTTTTGTCATTGTTAGAGCGGTTTAAGTGTTTATAGTCCACCTATAATTGTATGCGGGAAAATTGGAATATCAATAAGTTGATTTCTCACGCTGCACAAGAGGAGGAAAAGCTTAAAGTGGTAAGGCATGAAGAAGAAACTTTAGAGATTGTAGAAGGTTTTAATGAGGATACTCAGATATCATAAGATTGGGATTTGACGCCAATCATTTCGATCATTAGAACAATGTAATAATTAGATTAACACTAATATTCCACTTGAGGGTTCTAACCATGATACAAATACAGTTTGGTCCAGTTAGAACAAGATGAACATCAAGGTAATCTTCCATAATGATGGTGTGGCGGAAGATTAGAAGAAGAAAAAAATAGATATATACCTAGCCCTAGGTTAGAGTATAAGAGACTCACAGAAAAATCTCAATTTTTATTCATCAAAGTCTAACGGAAAAATAGGGTATAATATGCTTTATATAACACTACCCAAAACCCTAATTCCAAATAAATAAAATTTCGTAAATCTCTAAAGCAAAACAAAAAAATAAAATAATGCCTAAATATAAAAACTGGTTTTTGAGAGCTTTAGGGGTCGAATTTGGGTATCATACTATGTGACAAGTCATAGTTTTAAAATCTGACAGGCTCGTCGATGGATGTTAAGACTGATGACACTAGAAATATCTGAAGTTTAAAGTGGTCTAAAAGTACTTTGGAAGCCACACAAATATATAGAGAGAGAAATACGTGAATTCTAGAGAGAGAATTTTCTAAAAGTAATAATATAATAATGATTGTTTACCTTTTCTCATAAATGATATATTTCTTTATATAGTAATTATGGTGGACCCAAAGGCCACATAGTTGGTGCACTCTTGGCTATTTCACCATATTATTTTACTAATCTTAAGCATATTTACTCCTTATTACATAAAACACCCTCAATGTTATACATTTGTTGGGCCTATTTTATAGAACATTTATTATACCAAATTAAGCCAATATTTTAATGGTTTGACCAACGGTTCAGATTAATCATACCCTTACCAGTAGCCCCTAGTCTTTGTGAAGAATTATGAGAGGTGAATAGATTTAATGCCACCTCAGATTGATGTACAACCTAAGGTAACTAGGGGTGACAAACGGTCTGAACCGCGAACCGTCCGAACCGTTTAAATCAGAACCACGGGTTGCAGTCCTGGCGGGTTGCGGTCCTGGCGGGTTGCGGTCCTGGCGGGTTGCAGTCCTGCCAATTTGCTCCTTATGCGGTCCTGGCGGGTTGCGGTCCTGCCAGTTTGCAGTCCTAATGTGTCAGTTTCGCAGTTAAACCGCCAGTTCAAACCACCAGACAAACCATTTAAGAACCGTTTATCAGTTCAAACCACCAGCCAAACCATTTAAGAACCGTTTATCAGAATATTTTATACTGTTATTTAAAATTAATTTGTAAGTGTTAATTGAATCTAATTTCAATAATTGAGATATGTACCATATACACGAGTTAATTATGCTATTTCATGTATTTTAATTTAAATATGTTATCATTTTAATCGAAATTTTATAATCAATCAATTACATTCTAAAAAAATAATTGTAATTTGATTTTGATACGTTTGATTATATATTTATATTTATGTATTTAAGATATTTTATTTAATATTATGTAGATATTAAATAAAATATATACATCTACTTGTATTTTGATTACAACTTTCAATAATTGTAAAAATATAAAAATAAAAATTTGATTGTCTTAAACAAGATATCGTAAACAATATAATTGTAAAATGATTTGTATATTGTTTGAACATATTAGATATTTAAGATGTTATATTTAATATTATGTACATATTAAATAATATATACCTATTAGACATATAATTGTATTCTAATTTTAAATTATTAGGTGATTCTTTAGATTATTTCAAGCTTGAAGTGTTTATGGTTAGATGAATTATATAGTTTATTGTATTTTTCGAACTATTCAATATTAGAAGTTTAAATTTAAATTTTTTAGAATTGTATAATTATATGCATAAACTTAAATTACTTGTAAATAACAAAATAAAAATTGAAAGTGATAAAAATGATAAAAACACTTAAATATTCTAGAAAACTCAAATTTTATGTACCAAATCCAAACTCATAAATTCATATACTCCTCTCTATGTCTCTCTAAATCTCTCTACTTGTTCTAAATATTCTAGAAAACTCAAATTTTTTATTTTACATATTGTAGTCCTACTTTCGGAATTGTTTGATTTTTTTTTCGCAAATTGTTTCTATTTGATAAAAACACTTAAATAACGTTGGGATAACATTATAATAGCTCAAATAAGAGCTTCGTATAATTTATCAAGTTATTTAATTGTTATAGTAATTTAAATTAGTTCTTTTAATTCTAATTTTATTAGTTGTTGTTAGTTGTTATTGCTTGTTATTAGTTGTATTAGTTGGTATTAGTCTAAATTTAGTTTTTATTATTTGCGATATTAATTAGTTTCGATTAGTATTTTATTGCATATTTTTAAAAAACGTTGTTTTAAGTTTTAAAATGCCTATAAATCGTAGACTTACTAATACTCACCAATCCGCTAATTTTCACTTGTTATGAATGATGTTTGTGATAACTAAAACAAATTAATACTAACCAAAATGTAATAATAATTTTATAATCATTATTAAAATTACAATAATAAAATTCAAAAGTTAATATTAAAATTATAACAATATAACTTGTAATCTTTTACCATGATAAAATATGATTTTGGTTTAAAAAATAATAAATAATATTTGTAATATTTAAAACCAAATCACAATAATAAAATTCAAAATGTAATATTAAAATTATAACAATATAACTTAAAAATAACAAATAACACTTGTAATATTTAAAACCTAATCACAATAATAAAATTCAAAATGTCATATTAAAATTATAACAATATAATTTAAAATTAGTAAATAACACTTGTTATATAATAAACTAAATCTCAATAATAAAATTCAAAATGTAATATTAAAATTATAACAATATAACTTGTAATATTTTTTGCATGATAAAATATGATTTTGGTTTAAAAAATAATAACAAACACTTGTAATATTTAAAACCAAATCACAATAGTAATCAAAATGTAATATAAGTTTGGTAACCATAGAATTTGTAATATTTTAACACGATAAGATATAGTTTTGGTTTGTAATATTAAAATCAACACTACTAATATTAGATCTAAAAACATAATAATAATATTCAAAATGTGATAATAAGTAATATTTAAAATTTTGGACTATATAATATTTGCAACACTTAAAATATTAATAACCAAAACAAATTAATATTAACCAAAATGTAATAATAATTCTATAATAATATACAATATCTCAATATTTTTTAAATATAACATTTTGGTTATAAAATAAATAAAACATTTATAATATTTACCAATAAACGGCGGTTTTTTACAAATAAACCGTGGTTTCGCAGTCCTGCCAGTTTGCAGTCGTGGCGGGTTGCGGTCCTGTCAGTTTGCGGTCCTGCCAATTTACTCCTTATGCGGTCCTGGCGGTCCTAATGGTTTGCGGTCCTGACGGGTTGCGGTCCTGCCAGTTTGCAGTCCTAATGGACCAATTTCGCAGGTAAACCGCCAGTTCATAAGCAGATTGTCAGCTTTGAACGGTGGTTCCAGAACCATTTGCCACCCCTAAAGGTAACACTGTCTCGAACTACTACTCGACTGAAGGTGAAACCACCTTGGACTACTACTCGGCCTGAGGTGACCTTACCCAGTAAAATTTTCGGTTTTGATGGCTCATATAATTTTGGCAACAATTTGAGTTATGAACATCACAAGTGGTTTATTCCTGTGCATCTGTTGTGATGACATTCGACCTCGGTTTTCGAGCTTTCTTAATGTTGCTTGGAGGATTACTGTAGAGATTCTTCTTTTTCCCAACACCAGTTCTCGTTGGGTGTTTTTTCCATTCCCCCGAGTGGATGACCGTTGCGTCCTCAATATCATCTTTGTAAATATGCTTTTTCTTCCTCTTATAATCCTCACTTTTCAACTATTTCTAGAGAGAGATAAAAAGAGAAACACTCAAACATTTCACCGCCACAAAAATCATTTCCCTTTCAAATAACCACTATAAAATATACTCTGATGTACTTATAAAGAAATTTTTTGAACTCTTCTAATAGTCACGTTATTTGAAAACCATGTTCAACGCTCTTAATTGGTTTTTAATAGTCACACAAGCTGAGGAAAGAAGAGAGGGTGAAGCTATTTCCCCCATAAAATTTATTATTTCCTCCATCATTCATAAAAGACCCCATCTTGTTATTTCCTCCATAAAGGAAAATCCCAATTTATCCTTGTTTTAATTTTACATCAAAAATCCAAATTTCTCGAGTAACTATCCATCTTCACCTCTTCTCTTCTAACCCTAAAAATACCTAACCACACCAAACAATTTTGAAGCAGTTTCTGGAGTTCCAAAGATAAAAATCTATCGTTAATCTTATTTTTATTTTAAATATATGAGTTGACATATGGAATAAAATATATTTTTAAATCTATGATTTTTTTGTATAATGAGTTATAGGAACTCTATATGCAGATAAAAAAATTTGTTAATCGTTTATAATCGAGTTACTAGTTTAATCGTTTTTTAATATCAATTTCTTGTTTAATTGTTTATTTCCTGTATATTGAGTTCAGAATATAGATTTTTTGTGGTTTGATAACTTGATTAGTGTCTTCGTTTATAATCGAGTTACTAGTTTAATCGTTTTTTAATATCAATTTCTTGTTTAATTGTTTATTTCCTGTATATTGAGTTCAGAATATAGATTTTTTGTGGTTTGATAACTTGATTAGTGTCTGTTGATTGATTTTTTTTAAATATTATATGTGATTCTGATTTCCTAACTCAGAATCACGTGCTTTAAAAAAACATGTTATTCGGAGTGGTTGTCTGGGAACTACATGTGTTGTTTTTGAAAAAACATGTAATTTTGTGACTAATCTTAAAAATAATTGAGTTTTTATGTTTTTTATTGTTTAATTTAAGAAATTAAATCATATATGTTGGCTGTAATTTATCTTAATGATGTGTTTGCTGTAATAAGGGTTTGATAATGGATAGTGGCATCAAATTATAAATTAGAAAGTAAATAAAGGGCAAGAAGGTAAAAAACAAGTATTTAGTGTTTTATTACAAATTTAAAATGGAGGAAATAATAGATCTTATGGAGGAAATAGCTTCACCCAAGAAGAGATGCATGGATAGTAGACAATGAGCCAAAGTTCACCAAACAAGTGTTCGCATACCATCACTTTGGTCCATCTAAGAAATTAACCGAGCTTGTTCGCTCACCATTCCGAATCTCAATAGTTATCCATCAAAGTCTGTTAAACCTTTACCAAAGACAACTCACCCCGCTAAGCCAATTCACTCTCAAAGGGACACTCATAAGTGGAATATTCAGACCATTACACTCCCCCAAAAGAATTGGTGGGATCCGAAAGGTTGGCTCGTGGAAGAGTCCAATCAATTTCTTATGCTCAACCAACAATTTTTGAGACATCTGCTGGGCTTTAGGGTAAAAATTATATATCCATGGTACTGATAAAATTGATCGACAAACTCGATGCTGAATATGCAAAACAAGACAATGCTAGGGTAGATCTAATGTTTAATTTTGAGGAGGTTGTTGAGATCCACAAAAGAGACAAATGGGTAGTTGTCTGTCCAAGAAGCTTATAGAAAACCGAAACCGAATAAACACTTCCTTTGAAGATATCTGAGGTGATGGGAAGCAATCTTAGTAATATTGACACTAGATATCGCATTACCTTGTTCAATGAAAAGTATAATTATTATTTTGAGGAAGACGCTCTGAAGCTGATGGCAAGTTGGAGATATCAAATTTTATCACACTACGCCTCCTCAAAGTTGGAGAAACGTCGTTCTCTGTGGAAAAAAAAAGAGTTGGTAGTCTGCCTAAACTAGAGGTTTTGGTTTCCCTTGGATTCTGCTATAGTTTGATATTTTGAGCTAGTAGGACTTTGTTCCACTCATGTCAGCCCCAATGCTTGGTTTACTTTCATGTCTTGCATCATGGTCTCATGTCTCTCTGAAGTTTTACTGCTTATGGAGGAGTTCATAGAAATTACTATACAATTTAGGAAACCTCGTCTATTTTCTACTTCATTACCCTCTGGAATGACTATAAAGTGGTGAATGACCTTCTCGAGGCAGAGAAAACATGGAAATAACTTTATTTATTTATCAGTGCATACTAAAACAATGACAAGCCTCATTTGAAAAATAAAATCCGAAAGCATATTATGAGGAGGTGGAAGTATACAAGTAAACCTACCCATTCGTTTACTTGTTATTTCTCACCTCCTCTAGATTTCGATTCTGACTTGGACATTTCCTGCAGTGACTCTAAATCTGAGCAATAATACCTGAAGCAGCAACATGTAAAGGTTGCAAAGAAGAATTTCGTTTCGTTGAGAAAATAGATGAAGGAGAATTGGGAAAATGAATTCCATAAGTGTCGTGTCCACAGATCAGCGATCCCATTGGCACGGGTGCCATGAGAAAATGACTGAGAGCCCCTGATGCTCAAGTTTTCTTCGGAATAGAAAGAGGGCTCCTAGTCATATGGTCAGAGAAGTTTTTGATGGCCCAACCAAGAAAAAACCTAAAACAAATGCTCCATAAGTGGAAGAGGTCGTTGAGGCTAGTTCAAAGGATGTTAAGGTTGTCAGACTGGCGACAACTAAGAGAGGGTTGGAATCCCAATACCTGAAAATAAAGAAAGCAATAGATGCATCGAAAGATGTAAATGATAAATATTAGAGTGGTGGAATGAGAAAACCTTCGGTTTAAAGTAGAGTCGACGCTGAAAAAAATGTTATCCTTATTACAGACCAGGTTACCATCTCATCTTTGTTCAAACTAGAAGAAACTCATAGTCAAGAAGAATATATGCCAACCCCCTCCAAGGGGGATCAACTAGGACATATTAGTTAGCCCATCATGGATCAAGCCTCAAGCTCTCTCGGAGAAAATCAACCTAATTTTGATGTTCAAAACTGTTTGGCGGAAATGAGATTCCATCTATATATCTAAAGCCATATGGGTGCAGATCTGCTAGTATACTCTTTCGATGAGATTCGGTGCACCTTATCAGTCCAGATTATAGAAAATCAACTCGCAGATCCTTTAGACAAAGATCCACAGACTCTAGGTGGACAACCCATATTGGATGTCTTTGTTCCCTCCCGGTCATTCACACTTCTCAATAAAGAATCTTATGCTCTTTTTCTTCATCATCTTCTTCCCCATATTTCTTTACTTGAAACTAAGGATAAGAGAGTGAGATAATATTTTCCAAAAGTGAAGGATCATATTTTGCACCTTCAAAAAGACAATAAGGTTTTTGAACAAAAATGTGATACGCTTGGGCAAGAGGCCTCATATCAGAAGTCACTCTCCAATAGAGCTGAGCAATGGCCTTGCACCGATTCGAGAGAAATTGAAGAGCAAAAATTGGTTAATAAAAAATATTTTGCTAAGTGCAGGTCATTATTGTTGAAAATGAAGATGGAGTACACACTACATACATACCTTTTTAAGAACTTGTTGATTTAATATTTAAGGCCAAATCATATAAGGCGACCATGCTCGCACCTCTCAAAGTGCAAGCCAAAAAAGACAAAGGCATGAGGCTTGATGCCTTCTCCCAAGAATGTCTCGACATATTATCTGACTATGAGTCTAGGGTCAAATTTATGTTGATTCTTAGTATTCGCAAGAATTTTCCTAACGTAAACTTGAGCTCATACTAAAAACTGGTTACATAGGGGGACTGCCATTTGAACATTTTACCTGATGATGATGATGAGGGAGCGTCAGATAGATGGTCTGAAAAATAATAATCTGGTGGATACTCATACCATACCAACTCTAAAGATACACCTGAAGATTCATAATTATTTTTCCATGAACATTTCTATTTGTTTTTTATCAGAAGTCCCTGTTTAATCTATGAGTTCTTTACTCTAACGTTTTGTCAAATATATGCCAATATCTTTATTTCTCTCAAACTTATATTTAATTGTATGCTTTGGGTTTTTTCCTGATTGAAAGTTACTAATCCTCAATTAAAAATAAAAACCTCACTAGTCTTTAATAAAATCAAAATTTATTGAATTTTGTTCGACCAACTAGCGTCGGAACTTTTAAATAGATAACCTAGTCGAAAGAAAATATATAAGGCCCAACCAGTATCATAATATCTAACCAATAAGACTCGTCTAGTTAGACTTTTGAAACCGCAGTGAGCTACACCTTCATCATCGTGCAATTCAGATAATATCATTTGTGACTCATCTGTTCAGAAGCATAACAACAAAAGTCGGCTCAAAGAATTTTTGTATAATATATCTCTGAAGATCGCGTATCCATAAGCTTTAAATCTTAACTTCTTAATGATTATCTTATCAACTAGTAGAATCCCCCTGGCTAAAAACTGTTTTAGATCATACCTCTAATCTTTTATGACTCTAGTGAATATTTTTAGTGCCTCGTCTACATTCAAACTCTGTTCAGAACCTGTTGTGACCAAATGAATTTCCTATTCAATGATTTATGATTATCCTTTGGAATATGCTATAGTGGTAAGGGAATCATCAGTCTGTGAACATGATCATACTGAATACTTCAATTAAATTGGCCAATCTTTTTAACGCTTTTAAGTATTTTACTAGATGGTATTTCAACATTGTTGATTGTCCCGATGCATGGTTCATCAAGACTTTGAATCATTTATCAAGAAGACCTTTTTAGCGCTAAAAATTTGCACAAGTCGTAACGTTGCCAATGCAGCCTCATACTCTATTGAGTTGTTAGATGCTTGGAAACCGAAGCGTATTACTTGGTACATTACTTCTTCAGTCGAAGCTACAGTTTGAACCTATGCTCCATACCCAGAACGCTGGAACCCCCATTAGTATGAATGGCCCAATCATTTTTAACTATTTTCTAATTTTCTTTCGAGTTGAGTAATTCTGAATGAAACTTTATGAGAAAATATGCCAAAGTTTGAGTTTTTAACGTTGTTCGGGTCTTGAAATTAATGTCATAATCCCCTAACTCTACTGACCACATGGTCATCCACCTACAAAAATAAGGCCTCTGAAGAATATTTTTCAATAGGAAAGAAGTACAAACCACAATTGAGTGTGCCCAGAAATATTGTCTCATTTTTCGGGCTGCTACAACTAAAGCCAAGGCTAGCTGTTCTAGCTTCAAGTATATTTTTTGGAGTCTAACAGTCTTTTACCCATGTAGTATATCGGGTGAGGACAAATTTCATGTTCTATAACTAATACTGCACTTATAGCATAATTCGACACCGCAATATAGATAAACAAATTTTCTTCCACACTTGGCTTAGTCATAATTTATGGAGAGGAAATATGTTCTTTTACTTTTTACGAAGGCTTATGCAAATTCCAGTGTCCAATTGAAATGACTCACTATTCTTAAGACTTGGAAGAATGGAGCACACTTATCTGATAAACTTGAAATAAATCTGCTTAAAGCGGCTAACCTTCCAGTCAGGAATTATACCTCATTAATGGATCTTGGTGGGTCCATAACTGGCAATGCTTTTAGTTGTGTCAGATCTGCTTTAATATCTTTCTCTCTTACCATGTAGCCCAAAAAATTTCCAGAGCGTACTTAAAGGTATATTTTTTCTGAATTAAACTTCAAATTTACGGATTTTAAGTTCCAAAGGTTTCTTTTAAGTCTTAGAAGTGATCCTCGTCCTTGGCGCTTCTTACCAACATATCGTCAATGTAAACTTCAATATTTTTCCAATTTGACTAGCAAAAGTCTTGTTCACTAATCGTTGATAAGTCACCCCAAGATTCTTTAATCTGAATGGCATTACTTTATAACAATGTATCCTCTCGCTAGTTATAAATATCCTACTATCATGATCCTTCATATCTATTTGTATCTGATTATACCCGTTGTAAGCGTCCATAAAAGATTAAAGTTTGTTGACCGATTTTGAGTATACTAGTTGATCAATTCTTGAACTAGAAAATGATCCTTTGGACAAGCCTTGTTTAAATCTGTAAAATCAACAGACATCATTTATTTCCCCTTTTTTTACTACGACCAAATTCTCTCTCCATAAAGGGTGTTGGGTTTCTTGGATGTGGCCTACTTTTGTTAATTGATCCGTTTTCACCATAATACCCTCAGATTTCTATACCGAAAATGACTATATTTTTTAATCATTGGGCCACATTTTATCAAACTGCTAGTTTGTGACAAATGATGTATGCAGGCACGTCCATCACATTCTTGGAACACCAAGCAAACATATGTAGATTTTTGGACAAAAACGTTATCAACTATTTTCATATTAGTGAAGATCACAAAGTACCAATCTTCAAACTCTTGACATTCAAAAATTGATACTCATCTACATCTTCATCGAGAATCAGTGAAGTCTCTTGGGTCGTCTAAAACCTCTAACTCTGAAGTAGACCTATATAACTGTTATTCTGGTTTTGACCCAACACTATCGACTTGATTTGGCCTTAATGTAGTTGTATATAACTATCTCTCATTTTTTTTACTGCTATAGACCGTCCCTATCTGATTCTCAATCATATATTTCAGATATTGGTGGACTGCAGAATTGACTGCATGCATTCAAAATAATTTGACTATCTTTTTTAATAGCCCTCAGCCCAGCAACACATTACCCTCGAATTATCTTACAATATCATCATTTTCTCTAGTAAAGAAAACTATCCTCCTATGAGATCATAGAATAATATGATGGTCTTATATTTCCTTGCAAGTTGACATGAATAAAATGTTGGCAAAACTGCATGTATCAACCAAAACCTTCTGAATCTCAGTGACTTTAATGTATGATCCAATTACCATTGCATATTCGTGAGGTCTAATGAGAGAATAAATGACTAAGAAGAATATTGGATCTTGGACCTGATGTGACTAGAGTGAGAATGTAGAGAGAGAAAGTGGAAAGAGAATATTATATTGCAGAATGTCCCACCTACCAAGAATAATGGGTCTCAATGTCCTTGGTAGGCTTGTTTTATTTCTCTTTTGGTCCTTCATTAAATACTTTGTTTACAAATTACCCTCTCATAAGCGACAAATGCTATTACAATCATATTAACTTTCTTTTATTCGCAATTAACTCCTTATTATTAATTCTGGCGAATTATTCCCTTATCAATAGCCCCCCAATCTTCGAGAGCACCGGGAACGAAGACTTGTAAAGAATCAACCCGGAATGTCGTTGTCCCTTACCCTATGGATTGATGGCTGGTCTACCCGGGCCAGACCTTTCCTTTCCAGTGTGTCCGACCCTCTAGGTTTTATTAGGCGACCGGGCTCGGACACTTTCTTCCAACTGATGTCCGACCCTCTAGGTTCCATTAAGCGGTCGGGCGTGGACACCTTCTTCCAACTGAAGTCTGACCCTCTAGGTTCTATTAAGCGATCAGGTGTAGACACTTTCTTCCGACCGAGTTTATCCCTGATACTGTTTATGAGTCATCTTGGGTTTGCTTCCGATCCCTCTTGGCGACTTCTCCATGGGCCCAGACCGGTAATCCGGTTTTGATAAGTGAATCGGGTTAAAGTGGCCCATCTAGTGTCTTTGTCTGAGCTGGCTAGTATAGGCTTAGCGTGCGTGTCAGAAGAAAAGCGACACGTGTTGCCCTATAACTCGAAGCGTGCTTGGAAGTACAGTCTCTTAAGGAGTCCTTTCGACTTCCCGCTGCTTTTCGTCGCTTGGACTTCCCCCTACATGCAACGGCTAGGTGGGGTTGCCTATAAATACCTCACAAATACAAATTATTCTTAGAGGCATTCTAGAGAGAGAAAGTGCTGCCAATATTTTTCTAGAGAGAGAGAGCTTGTTTTATGAGACACAGGTGCCCGAAGCAGAAACCAAAACCTAAAAAGAAGAAAGAACCGGTGTTCGGATTTGTAGATTGGGCTAGCATTAGTGACCGTGCTGAAGAATACCGACGTGCGGGATTAATTTGGAGTTCTAACACCAAGCCATTCACGCCTGTACCGCAGCCCCACGACCTCGTTCTTGCTGATCTGATCCCTGCCGAATCCTTTACCTTGATCAAACCCTCTGGCGCTCGGACCCCAGAGCCCATTGTCATTCCTTCCAGCAGTAGCTCTCCACACTCCCCAACTGCTCAATTAAACCGCCCGACGCCTTCATCAGTCAATTCTTACGCAGCTTCGTCCCCTTTTCCGCCCCGACGTCGCGGCAAAGCCAAATATCCTTCTATGGGAGAAACCAGCTCTCCAACTTCTTCCGCGGGAGCTAATTCTCCTGAGATGGTTTAGCTTACTCCCTCCATACGAGGATACCGAACCGGTAGTTACACTGCTGTGACTTTTTTAGGTCTTAATCAGCGGCCAGTGATACCTGCAGAACTGGATCCCGAACGCGCTCGTCAACAACAAACAGAAGCTCATATGGCCCATATGAGATAGAGGCAGTCATGAGCACCACATATCATCGTTGGTTACCCGGGAGCAACGTTATCTCTCTTTTTGAGGGCAAGTATCTTTACTTCCCTGCTGCCGAGCAAGAAGAGATGCTGATCCGGTGGGGCATTCCGGAGTGCGTTACCGTTCGGTTTCCCGTGCCCGGGGAGACTTCCGTAGATGTTCGGTCACGGGAAATTGTGATTTTTACCGAGTTGTTCAACTGGGGCCTCAGGTTCTCCCTGGATCCTGAGATTGCTCTGTATTTCAGAACTCTAAAAATCTGCCCCTCTCAGCTGACGCCCAATGCATGGTACACGCTAATGTATTGCATAATGGCCTCGCGCCTTTCAGGTCGGGTCATGCCCATGGAGGAGTACATAGCTATGTCCGGGCAATCGAAATCTCCCAAGTCTCTTTTCTTCTATTCTTCTCTGGCAAATACATGGAAGATAGTAAACGACTTTCTTGAGGGCGACAAAGGTTTGAAACACCGCTTCGTCTTCCTTAGCGGCTGTTGGGAAAATGGCCGCCCTTATAGCAAGGGAAATCCAAGGCAACTGCTGCTGACATGGGTTCCTCATGGTAAGTTTTTTTTATTGACCCGATCTTTTGTGTAGTATCGAAGGAATTCGTCCAGAGGCTGAAGAAGGATTACTTCAAGCCGGGCAAAGCTACCTTCCAATTGTTGAAGGACTATGCCAAGAAGCATTTGGGTCGGGCATTCCATCGGGCCTTCAAAAATACAAACTTGATTATGAGTAACCTCTGGCGTTGCACGTCGGAACCGCTCACTATTGAGCACCTGCGCCAAATCCCCAGTATGGAGGACTTGGTTGCCAAGACGGATGCGCCCGATGTCCACCTGTTTCTTCCGAAGCGCAACAAGGCGCCCAACAAGCGTCCAAAATCAGACGATGAAGCCGAGCAGGACAATGTCGGGGCTGAAGGGACCGGTGCGGACGAGCACCAACATGAAGTTGCCGCTGAGGATGGCGAGACCCATCAGTCCCTGGAACTGGCGAGGAAACGGAAGGGGAAGGCTGATGCAGAGGAGGCTCAAGCTAAAAAGCCTAGACGCTCCAAGAAATAAAGCGGGTCTGCCACGTGTGTTACGGGTGCTGACAACACTGCCGTCCCGGAGCTTTTCGAACAATTCGCGGGCGTTAAGGGTGGTACGCCAGCCGACTCTGTGGTGGTCATTCCCGATGATGCTAGCCCCTCAAAGGCTTCCCAGACCGGCGCGACATCATCAAGTGGTACGAAGCTTCCGATGCTGTCTGTGCCTGGGAGTCCGCATATTTTTCCACTGTGGGTAACCGACGGATTGACCCTTTCTTTGTACAACATGCCCGTTCCTTTAGCCATGAAAGAGCGTCGGGAAGAAGAACTGAGTCAGAAGCTGTCGGGCGTGGAAGCGAAAGTTGCCGTGCTGGAGGAAGAGGTGTGGAAGGCTAAAGAGGCTCAAAATATTGCAGGTGGGCAGCTCAAGGCGACCGAAGAAACCCTGTCACAAGAAATTGTTGATCTGAAGAAGGCTAACACCGATCTGAAGAAGGCCGGAGATGATCGTGCCGCAGGTTTGGGGCAGGAAATCACGGACCTGAGGAAGGCCAACACCCTTTTTGCTGAAAAATGCAAGAAGTTGATGGAAAAAGAAACGGCTGAAGCCAAAGCCGCCTACGTGCTGATTTTCCATCACCGCTTCCCTGACCTTCCCCTCGGGTCCATGTGGTTTGTGAAGACAATTAGTCCGATGGTACCGAGTCAGAAGAGGATGATGCTTGATCCCCGACATCTCGTGTTTTTGTTTTAGTTGTTTCTTGTTATTTAAATTTGTAAGTCCGGGTACTGGGGAATCCCCTGTAAGCCCTCTTTGTAATCAAACTTCCCGAATGATTAATATATGATCCGTACTGCTGTTTATATAACTATTACATCCAACTCAAGTTTTGTAAATTTATGGTTGGTCGGGAGCCCAATTATGTACTGGGCTTGTCAACAGATCTCGGAAAGTGCGGATCTGTTCAAATATTGGAAAACCTGCTAATGTAAGATCATGTGCAAAATAAGAAAAATCCGATGAAGGGTCTGTTGATTAACGTAAAATTGAAAAATCTCCCTTGGGGTCGGGAATTAAGATGTAGATCAGTTTGAACACTGAAAAACCTATGACGGTTCTGTTGATCAATGTAAAATTGAAAATTTTCCCTTAGGGTCGGGAATTAAGATGTAGATCAGTTTGAATACTGAAAAACCTATGACGGTTATGTTGATCAATGTAGCATTGAAAATTTTCCCTTAGGGTCGGGAATTAAGATGTAGATCAGTTTGAACACTGAAAAGCCTATGACGGTTCTATTGATCAATGTAAAATTGAAAAGTTTCCCTTAGGGTCGGGAATTAAGATGTAGATCAGTTTGAACACTGAAAAACCTATGACGATTCTGTTGATAAATATAAAATTAAAAAAATTCCCTTAGGGTCGGGAATTAAGATGTAGATCAGTTTGAACACTGAAAAACCTATGACGGTTCTGTTGATCAGGCAAGATTACTAAAAAGAGTCATCGATCAGCTTATCAGTTGTTGGGATCGTTTGTAACACTTCAAAAATGGGGAGGCAAAATTTTTCGATTAACAGGGTCGGTTGCTAAGGATACCTCATTAAAACCTTCTCGCGCCACCGAGGTAGGAAAGAGTGCCTCCCCGACTAAAAGGTTCTTATACAAATAATGCTCACAGAGTTTTAAAAATGCAAAATCATTCCAAATACAATTTCAAATGTTCGATGTTCCATGGTAGCATTAATGGACGCCCGAGCTTGTCTTGCAAACGATATGTCCCGCTTTTGACTTTCTCTATTACTTCGTATGGTCCTTCCCAATTTGGGACGAGCTTACCGAGGCTTTTATCTTTGGTGTGCAGAAAAACGCGTCTTAAAACCTTGTCTCCGACTTTGAATTCCTGTCGTCGTACTTTAGACGCATACCGACTTCTCACTAGGGTCTGATAGTGTGGAGAATTTAGCTGAGCGCGAATCCTGTTTTTCTTCAATAAGGTCAAGAGCTAACCGTCTGTCACCTTGATTTGTGTTTTCATCATAGGTACCGATCCTGAAAGACGGAAAAATGAACTCTGCCGGGGTGACCGCGTCCATACCATATACCAGAGCATAAGGTGATTCCTTAGTCGCTGTTCGAGGTGTAGTTCGGTAAGCCCACAACACTTCCTGCAAATAGTCCGGCCATTTGCCAGCTTTTCCTTCGAGGTTCTGTTTGAGTCAGTCCAGAATGGTTCGGTTGGTGACTTCGACTTGCCCGTTCGCTTGAGGATGGAATGAGGCAGAAAAACACTGCCTAATCCTATGAGTTGTGCAAAAAGATTTCATCTCTTTGCTGTCAAATTGGGGTCCGTTATCCATAGTGAGCTTCTGGGGTACCCCGAACCGACAACAAATATTGGACCAAATAAATTTGATGATGTCCTTGGTCTTAGTGGCGGATAATGGTTCGGCTTCAACCCATTTGGAAAAGTAATCGACAGCTACCACAATTGTTTGTCTCCCACCCGATGGCATTGGTAATGGTCCTACACGATCGATTCCTCATCGGTCGAAGGGTAATCCTTCATATATGGACTCTAAGGGAGTTGCGGGCACGTTGATTGCGTTCGCGAATCTTTGACAAGTGTCGCAGGTTTTTACTATCTGCTGAGCATCCGTCGTTATCGTCGGCCAATAAAATCCGGCGAGAAAAATTCTCCTTATCAGGGCCTTGTAGCCACAATGAGTCGCGCCCTCTCCGTCATGTAACTCGGACACAATGATCTGTGATTCATTTACCCCCAAACACCTCAATAAGGGGCGGCTGAACGACTTTATGTATAATATGTCACCCAATAAAACGTAGCATCGGGCCTTGTTGCGCACCCTTCGAGCCGATGCGCCATCGTCCGGCAGTAGACCTTCGGCTAGGAAAGCAATGATATCCCGTCGTCAATCCGAAACGGCTACCGAAGACACTGGACAAGAAATTTCGGGTCGACTATCCAGCTCCTGCCTCTTTATGATTGAGGGGTTTAATTATTCGGTTACCCAGGGGTAATTGCTTGAGCAAGAGGTTGATGTTAGAGAGTCGGCTACCATGTTTTTGTTTCTCGGGACATGTTCATACGGGCTAAAAACCCTGTCAAGTCACCGGACTATGACACTTGTTGCATTCGTGCCACTACCTTTCAAGTGTCCCCAAAACGAGTCATCTGTGTTTCAGAAAGTTGCATTCTTGCCACGGGCGCGTGCAAAAGCACAGATTGCTGACACGTGGCACCCCCAAAGTACACCAATCTGTTGCATATACGGTCACTGGTACTTCTCTTTAGAAATGCCCCTTCCTTTTAACCTTTTAACTTTTTTACTCCAACCATTTACTGCCCCTTTTAATTTTTACTGCTTCTTTAACTTTTTACCCTTACTAAAATAATCACCCACTGTGAAACCCATCATTTAACCACTATTAAACCTTCGACACTTCCTTAGATTTTAATATTTTTTTAACTAGATTATATACGCCCTCTCATATTTCTCGAATTATCCGTCTCAACAGAAGAAAACCACTCCTAATTCTCTCACCCTCCGCTTTTACACCATGGAAGCTCTAAGCTTTCTCAAGTTCTGAAAACCAGCCAACAAAACAATCCAATCCGAATCTCTCTCTCCTCAATTAGATTCAGACAAAAACAAAGAAGATGACTCTTTCTTCGAGCTCGAGATGGTAAACAACACTAAATTAGAACAAAAAAACGATTCTTCAAAAACAACAAACGAAACGGAGCTCAAACCCACAGACCAAACAATTTCTCTCTCCGAAAGAAAAATCATTCCGATCGGGCACACCATCTCTAAACCCCACTCACCACTCTCTCTGCTCGAACCATCAACGTCGGTGTGTGTGATAAAATCTGTTGAAACAACCACAAGAAGGAGGCGAAGAGATCAACAATGGCCACCGTCGAGTTAATAATGAGTTGGTTCACTCCAACCACTCTATTTCTCCTCCTAAATCTCATGATAGGAACCATCGCCATCATCTCACACTTAGGCGCTTCCAAAAACCCAAACAACCACCATCAGCACCAACTCAGTCATCATTACTCACCCCCACTCGCTAGAGCTCCTTCACTCATCGATCGAGTCAAATCTATCAACCTCTCACTTTACAAGTTCCCTTCGCCGGACCACGATTATGAACACTTTGATGAACCCAGAGCTCCTTCTCTCTTAGAACGAGTCAAATCCATTGAGTTCTCTCACTTCAAATTCTCTCATTACACCGATTTTCATCAACCGACTCATCATGAGTACGTCGATCGTGACCGACACGACTCATATACACCGGTTCATAATACATCGCTTACAGACAGAGTCGACTCGTCTTCATTCGTTCAGAACCCGCCGTTGTTAGAGCGAGTCAAGTCGATAAACTTCTCGGAGTTTTTTAAATTCCCACATTACACACCGGAGACCGATTTTCACCAACTGAGAGAGAACGAGTTAGCGAACACAAACTCGGTCGACGACCCACCTAAACTCATCCGCGCACCATCCATTATGGACCGAGTCAAATCTATAAAGCTACAATTTATCTACAGATCCGAACAGTTCAACCCAGAAACGGATTTTCCCCGACAAACGGAACCCATCACTCAAACCTTGAATCAGTACCCGGGTTCGAAGTCAAGCCGGGTCAGAGAACAAAAATCGAAAAGGAAGACCAAAGAGGAGACGACGAAGAAAACGACGTCGGAGAAAATGACGAAATCAGCAAGCACAAAACCGGGTACGGCTCGTTTTTTCGAAGAGGAGACAGTGGAAACAGTGGAGAAAAGGAGACCGGAGACGATGAGAGTCTAGCGAACGTCGACGATTGGAGACGGCTATCTAAGCGTCGACGCAAAAGCTGACGATTTCATCAACAAATTCAAAGCCCAATTGATGTTTATCACACAGATGGCGTATATAATCTAGTTAAAAAATATTAAAATCTAAGGAAGTGTAGAAGGTTTAATAGTGGGTAAATGATGGGTTTCACAATGGGTAATTATTTTAGTAAGGGTAAAAAGTTAAAGAAGCAGTAAAAATTAAAAGGGGCAGTAAATGGTTGGAGTAAAAAAGTTAAAAGGTTAAAAGGGAGGGGGTGAAACTGAATGGGGGCATTTCTGGAAGAGAAGTACCAGTGACCGTATATGCAACAAATTGGTGTACTTTGGGGGTGCCACATGTCAGCAATCTGTGCTTTTGCACGCGCCCGTGACAAGAATGCAACTTTCTGAAACACAGATGACTCGTTTTGAGGACACTTAAAAAGTAATGGCACGAATGCAACAAGTGTCATAGTTCGATGACTTGACAGGATTTTTACCCTGTTCATACGTTATCTTGACAAATGATGCGGCTAGAACCCTTAATACGGCTAAGTACTGAACCAGATGTTCTTTTCTGGCTTCTGAGGCTTGATTTATTAGTAGTCGAGAGTCACTGACGAGGCGTGCATGCCTAGCTCAACATACATGTGCTAGTCGTAAACCGGCCAGGGCGGCTTCATACTCGGCTTCGTTGTTAGAGGTGGGGAAACCAAATCGGATTGCCTGGTGCATACTCACGCCCGTTGGGGTGACTATCTGTACGCCCGCTCCGCAGCCATTTACATTCGACCCACCGTCGGTGCGGATGATCCATTCATTTGGTTCGGCTTCTTCAGACGGTGCATCTTGGTCCGGGCGATCGGAATGGAATTCTACTATGAAATCAGCCAGAACTTGGCCTTTGACGACCGTCCGCGGCTCAAAATTGATGTCAAAATCGCCCAACTCGACCGACCATTTAGACATCCTCCCTGACATGTTAGGGCGCTAAAGGACGTACTTGAGCGGAAATAAAGTGCGGACGACAATGGGGTGTGCATGGAAATATGGCTGCATTTTTCGTGCCGCTGTCACCAATGCTAAGGCCATTTTCTCCAGCCTCAGATACCGTGTTTCTGCGTCCAGCAAGCTTTTGCTCACGAAGTAGACCGCTTTAGGGGTCATTCCCGACTCGCTGATCAAGGCCGCACTCACTGCAAAATCCGAAACTGCTATGTAAAGGAAAAGGGTCTCGCCTGTCAGAGGCTTCTTTAGAAGGTTTGGGGACGATAGATAAGTCTTAATCCCTAAAAAGGCTGCATTGCACTCTGGTGTCCACACAATTTAAAATGGAGCGCACTTTTCAGACAAACGAGAGATAAACCGATTTAAAGCCGCTAGACGTCCGGTTAATATCTGGACTTCCTTGATATTCTTAGGCGGTGTCATGTCGGTAAGAGCTTGTAATTGGGTCGGGTCTGCTTCGATTCCCTTTTCGCTAACAAAGAAACCCAGGAATTTTCCCGACCTCACCCCGAAGGAGCATTTTTCCGGATTGAGCTTGAGATTTATACTCATGAGGTTGCCAAAGGTTTCCCTCAAATCGGCCAGATGTTCCTCGTCCGTGCCGCTCTTTACTAACATGTCATCGATGTAGACCTTCATATTCCTCCTTATCTGACAATCGAAGGTTTTGTTAACCAAACTCTGATAAGTTAGACCGGCGTTTTTTAAACCGAACGACATGACTTTGTAGCAATATAAGCCTCGGCTTGTTATAAACGTCGTGCTTTCCCGATCCGCTGGGTGCAACTTGATCTGGTTGTAGCCTGCATACGCAACCATAAATGACATCAGTCTGTTTCTAGACGTTGAGTCCACCAATTGATCGATCCTCGGCATCCGGAAGGGATCCTTCGGGCATGCCCGATTGAGGTCGGTAAAGTCCACGCACATTCTCCACTTCCTGTTTTTATTTTTTACCAGGACGGGATTGGACGTCCAGAGCGGGTAACTCGACTCCTTGATGTGTCCAACGCTGATCATTCTTTCGACTTCTCGTAGAATAATTTCTGCCTTTTCTGGGGAAAAGGCTCAGCGCTTTTGTGACACGGGTCTGACATTTTTGTTGATAGTTAGCTTGTGAATCACATGATTCTCTGGGATCCGGTCACGTCCCCCGAACACCATGCGAATAAATCCAAATTCTATTGTAGCAAAGATAACAATTTTTTCCTAAAGTTTGGGGACAGTCAGACTCCGACCTGCAGAACTTTCCCCTCGGTAAATAAGTGCTTTTCACACTTTTCATCGGTGGTTAAAAAGCTGGGAGCTTCCCTAGGATCATCGACGGGCAACGAACCCAAGGGAAGTCCCTTTAATTGCTAGTCCCGTGCTTGTGCCATCTCTTGATCGTTTTTGGGTGCCAAAGACACTCGGTAACACTCCCGTGCCGCTCTTTGGCTGCTCCGGACTATACCCACATTGTTTCTGATCACGTATTTTAACCATTGATGAACCGTGGATGACACCGCATGCATTCGCGATAACCATGATCTGCCAAAAATTGCATTATGAGAAGCCAGTGCGTCCACCACCACAAATAAAACAGTGACCTCTTTCTTGAATGGTCCGCGGCCTAGCTGGACGATGCCCTCGAGCTCTCCAACCACGTCGGCTGCTGACCCTGTAAACCCCACAATAGTCCAGTCCGGCCATGTAATGACCGGAGGTGTCCTGAACTTTGCGAAAATGGATGCGAAGATTATGTTGGCTGACCTACCGGTGTCTACCAAGATGCGTCAGACTTCTTCCCCCGCGATGGTCGCCCCGATAACGATGGCGTCTTCATGAGGGCCGGGGATATCTCTCATGTCGTCGTCAAAATATAGGATCGGTGAAGGGATGCCTTTTGAGTGGGGGAAGGTCCGAGCTTCCAACTAGTTGGCCAGATTCACGATATGCCGTTTTCGAAAGGAGTGTGTGGTTCCTGCCATAGAGTCTCCACTGAAGATTGTCAGTGATTCGAAAAATTTGCAAAGGTCTTTTACATTCCCAACACATTCCTTAGCTCCTTCTTCGATGATCCTGATGATGTTGCGATTCACCTCTGGGTCAAGGTATTCGATTGACACATCAAACGGGTCGGTGACCTCAGAAATGGTCATGGTGGTTTCGGACTTCGGTATTGTCACGACTTCTTTCGAAGTGGTACCCTGCTGAGCTCTCTTTTTCACGTACTCTAGGAGGTTCCCGTGCTCTATCAACATCTGTATCTCCTTTTTTAGGGCAATGCAATTCTTAGTTTCGTGCCCCACGTCTTCGTGGTAACGACAATACCGGTTGTTCCTCTGTTCCCGAGGAATTAGGATATGGAAAGGCCTCTGATACATCCCGTTTTTCTTAGTCTTTTCGTAGATAGAAGATACGCACTCTGTCAAGTCAGCGAAGTAAGCGGGTCAGATCCACTTGTTAGATATGGGCCGCGAAGCCACATGACTCGTCTGCTTTGATTTGTGGCTCGGGGAGGCCGAAGGCTTCATAGGCAAGGATTGGGTCGGTGGTATCATGCTGACCGGCTGAGCTTGCTGAGCATAGCTGAATTGAGCCCCTCCTTTTATAACGACCGATGATTGTGCGCTCTGCTGAATTTGTGCCGCCAGCTCGGATGCCTCAGTTTCTTCTATCAATATCTGTTTTTCTATTTGGGCCAGAAGAGCGGAAAAGGTAAATGCTTGTTTTTTAGTAACTGCTTGCTTCATCGGTCCTGAAAGCAAACCCAAGCGATACGCGGTTAGTGCCACGTTTTCCTCGCAATGGTCCAGGTCGGTCTTTGCGTCAATAAAATGTCTGGTGTAATCCCTGAGGCTCTCTCCTAACCTCTGCTTACAATTCATGATGGTGTCTCTATTGGCTCGGAAACTCTTGCTTCCGACGAAGTGATGTCGTAACATCGTCCAGAACATCCCGAAGCTTTTAATACAACCTTGCGGTAACCGGTTGTACCACTTGGACGCTCGATCTTTGAAGGTCATTGAAAACGCCCAACATAGAAGTTTATCATCGTTGTCGAAACTCAATATAAAGTTTTTGAAGGCTTCCAAGTGATTATCTAGGTCTCTCTTTCCGGCATACTTTTCCAATTTGGAAATGTCGAACCTCTTCGGAAGATGCCCCGATAATATCTCGTCAGACAACGGTGAAGCTCTCCAGTTCATTCTGAATCTGAACGCTCCACCTCCGAGCCCTTGGGTCTGAATCCCGTAGTGACCTTCATCTCCGGGATTGATGAACTGGATACTAGTTCGGTACCTCTGGTTCTGGCTGTTCGAAGGTTGCCACTGGACCTGAGGTAGAGCTACCTGTTCTTCTCTTCTTTCTCAAGGGACAGCGGCGCTCTTTTCTCGGTGCTACCCCTCTTGTACTTAGGAGAATCTGAACGGGGTGCCCTGTCCCGCCGGGAGCGGTTTCTCTGTGTGCGCTTGTTTAGTCTTTCCTTGCGTTAGTACTCCCTTCCCGATGAGTCGTCCGATGTGTAGTCGGCGGAGATGTCGCGGTCAACCTCTGGGTATCGCTCCTCTCTGTCATTTCGCCTGTCCTTCGGGCGAGGCTCCTGATAATATCTAAGAGGTCGAGCCTCGATGCGGTATCCCGCAGTCGGGTTGCCTTCGCCGCGGTTATCTATGAGTGGTTCTTTACCTTTTCCTTCCCGAACTCTTTTTTCGTCTAAAGCTTGCTCCTTTTCAGCGTTTAACCTGGCAATGTCTTCCAGCAGCTGTCTCCTAGTCATGATAAGGTTCTAACACTTGTCCCGACCCTAAGCGTAGTACTCCCGACCCGGGGCTTCTTCGCCTTCAGATAGTGAAACGGCTCGGGCCACCTCTCTCTCGACCCTCTCTACGACAACTTTGTCATTCATTCTTTAAGATCAGATCGTAATTTTCAAAGAAAAAGATTCCTTTTTGGTATCACGGATTCCCACAGACGGCGCCAATGATGAGAGAATAAATGACTAAGAAGAATATTGGATCTTGGACCTGATGTGACTAGAGTGAGAATGTAGAGAGAGAAAGTGGAAAGAGAATATTATATTGCAGAATGTCCCACCTACCAAGAATAATGGGTCTCCTTTTATAGTAGGGAAGGGTGAACCCATTAATGTCCTTGGTGGGCTTGTTTTATTTCTCTTTTGGTCCTTTATTAAATACTTTGTTTACAAATTACCCTCTCATAAGCGACAAATGCTATTACAATCATATTAACTTTCTTTTATTCGCAATTAACTCCTTATTATTAATTCTGGCGAATTATTCCCTTATCAAGTTCCAGCTACCTTCTTAAAGTTATTATCATCAAACATTATGAAGGATGTCGAACTCTTATATAATTGAGTTGACATTCCCCCAGATACTTGTATCGTTAAAATTATTATGTGTATTTTTCGAGAGCAATTTGTAAATCTTGTAACAGTGCCTCCTCCGAAAATAGTCAGTGACTCGAAGTATTCACACAAGCGTTTTAACTTGCCCTACTCACTAGGCTCGTCGATCATCAAGAAAATTCTTCGGTTGGGTAGGATCCAGATATTATATTGATACGTTTAATTCTTTAATCAGTTTGGTGAGAGAAATTGTATTCTCTTGCTTTGGAGTAATATCATGATCTAATGTTGAGCCTTTACATACTTTAAGAAAAATTAGTTTACCATTATCAATTAACATTTAGATTTATTATTTAAGAGCTATAAAATACCTTGTATCCTGACTGATATTATTGTGGTACTTGCAAAACTTATTATTTCTCTTCAGCCTCTATTGATGAACCTACGACGGTTGACCCACTCTTGGCCTCTGTGGCATTTGACTCAAAACTTTTGGTCGAATAGACACTTGTGGCTACTGGGAAACTTGAACCTATTAGTAAGCCGAAGCTTGATTGAGTTGTTGAGTTTGTATGTGGAGGGGTATAAGTTTAAACTTTTCAGACTCTTCGACTTTGATTTACTCTTTGATATTAGCCAAAAATTCTATGAAAGTCCTAAATTTTTTCTTGGTAACTTCGTCGGCCAAAATTCCGAGGAGCAACCCTTGG
Source organism: Limnanthes douglasii subsp. nivea (assembly GCA_036936605.1). Taxonomy (NCBI): domain Eukaryota; kingdom Viridiplantae; phylum Streptophyta; class Magnoliopsida; order Brassicales; family Limnanthaceae; genus Limnanthes; species Limnanthes douglasii. Next base: position 274,941,275 of record JAUPFV010000002.1, read on the forward strand.
CCAAAAGCGGTGATTGTGACCTACTCGTAGCAGACCTCCAAGTTCATATTTGTATGAACGAAATCTTTGGTATGTTTTTTTTTAAAACTTTTCTTAACCAACTGCTTACACTGGATGATAGTATCGCCATTTCCTATTATTTCTTTTCTCCCTACATTTTTTTTGGAATGCTCCCTAGAATATATGAATATATTTGATGGAACCTTGCAGAGTCAATTGTACCACTTTGAAGCCATGCTTTTAAAATTATGAGAAAAAGTAAGATATAATAGATTTTCTTTATCACAAAAAACTTAAATTGTTTGATATGATCATCTAGATCCCGGTTCCTATCGAATTTTCAAGTTTTAAAATTTCAAAATGCTTCGGAAGGTATCCGGTTAGAATTTCTGTCGGCAAATACGATTGTGTCTAGTCATGCACTTGACTATATTGATGTCCTCCTGGCGTAAATCTTAGTATATAGGCATTGATCAGTGGGATTCATAAACTGACATTTACAATTATAATGAATCTATAGCTTCTCAAACCCTCATTTTGGTATTGTTGTCGCTGGTTAACTATATGGGTTGTAAGCATCGGTACATGGATATGTTAAACCTAAACTGATGTTTGTTGTTGGTGTGGTTTATTTTCGTTTGAGGGTAATTTAGTCTAGAGTTTTGTGGTGTTTTAATGGTATTTAATGTTTAGTAGATTGTAGTGAGAGATTTGAGCTGCCTGGTTGTATTTAATGTTTCTTTCCCTCATTAAATGAAAGTGGTTGGGTATTTATACCCTTAACCTTGGGCCATATAGGCTTTCGGGTCATGATTTATGAATTTGGGTCGAGTTCAAAGACCCATTAAAGATTCATTAGTTATTAAGCAGGTAGGTAATTAGCTTAGTCATGAAGTGATTAAGTTTTTAATACATTAGTTTAGTTCGGATGGTTCAGTGGGTGGATATTATCTGAATTGCCCCTGTCCAGTCCCAATAGTGAGTGGTGATAAAATCCGGACTCATCAGTAACCCCTTTTTTAGGTTATGTTCGAAGGCCTTTGACAATATCTAAAAATAGTTCAAAAGCATTCGTGACTATGTCCGGACAGATTCTTGCAATATCCGTGTAATGACTTTACCCGGACTTATAAAACTCTTAGAAGCCAAACGGTTTTGCCAGAGATCGTGGGACACGTGTCCCTTTTTTATTTGCCACACCATCCGTTTTTCTCCTAGAACGGCGCTCCCACTTTCTTCAAAAATCAACCTCTTCAATTAATGTGGGTGACATGAGCGTCGTCTTTAATCATTACATTTATCCTTTAATATTCTCCTAGGTATCGAATCATCTAGAATTCCTTTACTATAAATTAGTCCATTTTCACTGTTTTATCATCTTCATCATCTCTATTCTGTTAAACTTCAAAGCTTTCTCTTCTCAAAAAACCCTTCTTGCAAGTTTATGTTCACAACAAGAAACTCCTTAGTAAAAGATGGGTGGCTCAACTTGTCCGAGATAGAAAAAGCTCAAAAGGTCGAACGAGAAAGGCGCATTGCTGTAGGCCTCCCTGTTTCCCCTATTAACAAATCAGAAACACCAAGTTCTGAGCCTGACCGAGGTTCTTCTTCGGATAAGAGTGCTAAACACAGGAAGTTATTCTAGTCCAACCTTTCACCAATTGTTTCGGGCTTATCAGTTCAGGAATCAGAGCCTGTCGTTGAACCAGAGCAGGCAGTTACAAGCTTTAAGAGACCTTCTTCATTCATTACCATGGGTTCAGATGCTGAAGCCTCCCCAGAAAAGCTAGTAGACCGACGAAGAGGTCGTTTGGTGAGAGGGAAGACTTCAAAAACTACACCTTCTAAGTCTGGGGCTAAAAATAAAAATATTGGGTCAGATGCACCCATCAAGATTTCCAAGGACAAATTGTCCGGTTTGGAGGCTACTAGTTCAAGCCTTCGAAAAGAGACCTCCGGATCCGAGCCCCAGCCGGACTCTAGACTACAAGGGGGAAAGGATGCTCAACAATCCGGAGGGACTACTGAGCCAACCACTAGCTCTTCTCTCCCAAAAACAGCTGACAATCCCTCCATGGTAATGGAGGATAACCTCGAAGAAGCCCCTTATGAGACTGATGTCTCCGGGCAAATAAGTGAGACTGTCATCACCAAAAAGAGCAAAAGCAAAGAAAAAGTGTGTTTAAAGCATCCGGAGCTGCCGGAGTGCCTTGCGGGAAAAGTGGGGCCTTGTTTCCACAAAGTAAGTGTTAAATACCTGCAAGCAATGCTAGAGATCAACTATGCTTTCATTTATACAACTGAACTTGGCCGGATGAGGACGAAGTGGGGGATTCCGAAAAATGTCAAAGTAAGAATACAAATTGATCCGGAGACGACCATGGATTGTAAACTCAACGAGATAGTCTTTTACACTGAGTTATTCAAATGGGATCTTAGGTTCCCCTTCGACCCAGAAATAGTCAGATATTTTCATCTGATAAAGCTTTGCCCAAGTCAACTAAGCCCTAATGCATGGTTCACCCTTATGGCATGTATCATGGCTTCCAGGCTCTCTGGAATCCCTCTTCCGATGGAGCAATTTGCTGCTGTAGCAAGCCTCTGCAGAAACCATGTCATCCCTTTCTATCACTTTAACATGAGCGATAATTACAAGGTGGTAGATGATTTACTTGAGTCGGAGAAAAGTTGGAAGACTCAATTTCTGTTCATTAGTGGTGCTTGGGAGAATGGGAAGAAAATTAAAGCTGGTGATAACCCAAGCATGCTTACCAGCAGATGGCGAAGTGATGGTAATAATCTCACTACATACTTATATTTTTACTTATAACAAAAAACAATTATCTAATTCCTCTTCTTTTATTTTTTGGTAGTGTTACCCAAGGATTTCAATGATTACTTGGAGGCTGGGCAGAGTACTTGTGCCAAGCTGAATGTTTGGGCTGCTGAGAAATGAGGAAACCGCTTCCACAACTGTTTTACCGGAGGCAATTTAACAAGATCTTATCTTTGGAATACAACTGACCGGAGAGACTTGTCCTGGGAGGAATTAACCACTCCACCCCCTCCGGGAGTGATTCTCTGGAAGACAGAGGGAAAGGATGGGAAACTGGTTTTGCCGGGCAGAGCTAAAGCCCCAAGCAAGATGAAAGGCAAAACAGTTAAGGCCAAGAAAAATGTGGTTGAGGCTAACCCTACTGAGGTGGAGGAAGCTGTCCCAACAAACCCAGAGGGACAAGATCAAGGGAAAATCGACGTTTCCTTACTACAAGTGGTGGAACACGAAAGTACCAAGAAGGTAGCTGGGTCTCCAAAACCTCAAAAGGCTCCCAAAAAGGACAGAAAACAGGGAGCAGAAGGTGGAGACCGGGATGCCAAGAAAAAGAAAACCTCAAAGGGAGATGAGGTTTCTCTCCGGGCTCTGGAGCCACTACCTCCAGTTGACCCAACTGACCCCACTCAAGCAGAAGAGATCCCCAGTGACTTTCAAACCGGAGGAGGTGCAGGAGGGGATATCAGCATTGATGGCATCGACATTAGTGGGCTTGGGGCCTTGGCCCGGCCTGGCAAGTATAGTGACCCGTCCGGTTCGTGTGTTCTCTTAAGGACTACATCTGGAGGGGGTGGAGTGGTGAGTTCTTCCCAGGTCTAATCCTTCCGGCCTATAGTGTTCCAGAGGTGAGACCTTGCAAAATTGTCTCCTGTAAAAGCATCATGAAACCGGTTTCCCCACTTTTCAGCAGCCCAAGTGTTGATCTTGGTACAAGTGGCCTGCCCGGCCTTTAGATAGTCATTGAAGTCTTTGGGAAGCTCTGTTAAGAAAAAAGAAAAGACTAGTCAGTTTAAGAAAATTCGATAAGAGTAAAAATAAGTATGTAAGGTAGGATCCTTACGATCACTCCTCTATCTGCTGGTGAGGAGACTCGGATTGACTCCAGCTTTGATTTTCCTCCCATTCTCCCAAGCGCCTCTTACGAACAGGAATTGAGTCCTCCAATTTCTCTTCGACTCAAGCAGATCATCCACTGCTTTATAATTATCACCCATGTTGAAGTGATAGAAGGGAATGTGGTGGTTTCTGCAGAGACTGGCCGCAGCTGCGAATTCCTCTATTGGTAAAGGAATCCGGAGAGCTTGGAGGCCATGATGTAGGCCATAAGTGTGTACCAGGCGTTGGGGCTCAGTTGACTAGGGCAGAGCTTGATGAGGTGGAAATACCTGACTATCTCCGGATATAAGGGGAACCTTAAACCCCAGTTGAAGAGCTCAGAGAAGATGACTATTTCACTGAGTTTGCAGTCCATTGGGGTTTCGGGGTTTATAGGAATTCTTATCTTTACGTTCTCCGGAATCCCCCACTTCGTACGCATCCGGCCCAACTCGGCTGTATGGATGAAAGCATAGTTGATTTTTTGTAAGGCAAGAAGATATTTAACGTTTACCTTGTGGAAACAAGGTCCCACTTTTCCTTCGAGAATTTCTGGTAATTCTGGATGCCTAAGGCATAGTTTCTCTTTGCCCTTATCTTTCTTAGCAGCAGCAGCATCAGAAGTTTGTCCGGAGGGTTCGGACTCGAATGGAGCCTCTTCGATGGAGTCCTCCATTACTTCTTCCATTACCGAGGAGGGATTCTCAGTTGTTTTTGGTAGGGGGAGTTTGAAGCTGGTTCAGTCAGGACTCCGGACTGTTGAGCCTCAATATTCTCCTGGACTCTGGCCTCCGACTGAGGCTCTGATGTGGAGGTTTCTCTTCGGAGGCTTGAGCCAATGGCCTCCGGTCCGGACAGCCTGTCCTTGGGTACCTTTATGGGTGCCTTTGACCCTGTTGTGCTATCCTTGGTGCCTGATTTCGAAGGGGTGCCTTTGGAAGCTTGCCCCTTAACCAGCCGGCCTCTTCTTCAATCAACCAGTTTATTGGGAGAAGTATCTGCATCTGACCCTATAGCTATGAATGGGGAAGGTTTTTTTAAGCTAATAGCTGCTGGCCCTGGTTCGACGGTAGGTTTTGATTCTTGAACCGATGAGTTTGAGACGATGGGAGAAAGGCTGGTTTGAAATAATCTCCTCGGTTTGACACTTTTTGTTGAAGAGGAACCCTGATCAGGCTCTGTGTTTGAGGTTACTGGTTTGTCAATGGGGGAAGTAGGTAGGCCTACTGCAATGCACCTTTTCCTTTCAACCTTTTGTGCCTTTTCTAGTTCTGATAGATTGAGTCACCCGCCTCTGATTAAAGCGTTCCTAGCCGTGAACATAAACAACTAAAATGAAGAACTTGTGTTTGAGAGAGAAAGCTCAAAGTGAATTTGTAGATGATGATAAAACAGTGGAAAAGTGTTTAATTTATAGTAAACCTCAAAAAAGGTGTTTTGATTCCTAGGAGAATTCAAAAGGGTTAGCAATGATTAAGAAACGGTGCTGATGTCACTATTCATTTAATGAAGATGTTGCTTTTCAGACAAGGTGGGAGCGAAAATCAAGGTGAAAAAACGGCTTAAGTGACGAACCAGAAAGAGACACGTGTCCCACGAACTCTGGCAAAAAACCGTTTAGATTCAAATAACCTTTTTCAGTCCGGATAAAACTATAATACAAATCGGAGGACCTGTCCGGATATAACTGTCACTAGCCATGGACTGTTCTTTCAGGTTTTGACAAAGGTTTTTGAGCAAAAACCTAAAAAAGAGGCTACTGATGAGTCCGGATTCCGTTATTACTTCGGACAGGGTCAGTTCGGACAATGTCTACCTAACCGGACGGGGACAATTAGGACACCATCATCCATTGGACTGTTCGAACAGAACTAAAGTACTTAAAACCTAATCACTTCTTGACTAAGCTGTCTGCTCTCCTACTAAGAGCTCATGGGTCCTTGAACTTGACCCGGGTCCATTAAACATGACCCGAAAGCCCATAAGGCCCAAATGTAAGGGTATAAATACCCAACCACCAACATTAAATGAGGGTAATGAAAATTAAATACAACCAGGCTGCTTAATTCTCCCTCTACTCTCTACCCAAATATTAAATACTCACAAACTTCCACATAACTCTAAATAAAAATTACAAATTTACCCTCAGACGAAAATAAACCACACCAAATGGTAATATTGAGGAAACGGTCTATATGGTGAAACTAGAATACTTATATGCTTAATAAATTCATTTATGTGCTCAAACAGACCTTTTGTCAATGGTACCACAAATTCTTTAAGGTGGTAGTCTCGTTTAAATTTGAAGTCAACTCGGTTGAGGATTATGTGTAACATAAGTTCACTGAGAGTAATTTTATATGTCTTGTATTAAACATGGATGATATATTTCTTGAATCGAATAATAAACAATTGTTACATACTATTAAGAGATTTCTATCAAACACGTATGATATGAAGGATCTCGGTGATGCAAGTTTTGTGTTTGGAATCTAGTTACATTGGGATCGCTCCCGTAGTATTCTTCAATTATCACAAAACCCATACATTGAAAGTGTGTATAATATTACGGATTGATAAATTGCAAACCTAGCAAAGGGTGATAGACTAAGTCTGGGTCAATATTGATGTGGTTTATTTCAGCCTGATGGTAATTTTGTAAAGTATTTTGGATGTTTTGTAGAATTTAATGTTTAAGATAGTGAGTAGTGAGATAATTAAGTTGTGTGCTAGTAATAAATTTTGATTACCCGCATTAATGAAAGTGGTTGGGTTATTTATACTTAATTACTGATCAATGGGCTTATTGGGTCGGATCGTGAAGTCAGGTCAAGTTTAAGGACCCATTAGTAATCTGGTTAGAAGTGACCAGCAACTAGCATACACTTGTCATGTTCGGAGTTTTATAATAGTGGTCATGGTCTAAGCTGTCCTTCGGATTAAGTCAAGACTCAGTAGCTAAAGAATCTGATATGATCAGTAGCCCTTTTAGGTCTTCCAAAGAATCTTTGGAAGAGCTAACTCTTAAAAACCAATACTAAGATTTTTCGATCTGGTTGTTTCATCCGAATTGTAAACATTTCCTTTAAGAGTGACTTTGTTCAAATTTTGGTGGAACTGATTTCTTATTTCAGAATTCTAAGAGTCTTCTTTCGATCATGGGACACGTGTCAGGCTCTGTTTCGACCTCTCAACTGTTTTTCTCCTAGATTCTCGTACCTACTAGGCTAGAAAGTTACCTAGGCTTTAACTCTCATACCTTGCAGCTTTTAATCATTACCCAAATCGATTTACCTTCTCCTAGGTTACTGTCATTTTCCATTGTTTTATATAAACCTTCTTACTGTTTCATTGCCTTCACAAAGTACAAAAATTCCTAGTGAGAGAAAGCTTACTTCATATTCAAATTTGTGCTTGGATCATATATGTTCACAGCCATAAATTACTTAGTAAAAAAAGGTTGGGTGAACCTATCTGAGTTAGATAAAGCGATAAAAGTTGCAAGAGACGAACACATTGTTGCTAGTCTTCATGTTTCTCCTGGTGAAAGAAACAATCAACCACAAGTGAACACAGAGCAGGGTTCATCATCATCAAAAACTTCCAAGGTTAGAAAACATCCCTTTGTTACAAGCCTTTCACATCTTCCATAAGGGTCCTCTGTTCAGGAGACCCTCTCTCTAAGGAGAAAGTTGTAACTAGCATTAGAAAACCCTCACCTTTTATCACAATGGGGTCAGATGCAAATAAATCTCCAGATAAATTAACTTTGCGTCGGGTCACTCGTCAGTCCAAATCAAAATCCACACCTACTTCTTCAAAACCCTCTAGTTTGGAGGCAGTAAAAATAATGGCAAAAAGCAAACCATCAGGAGATCAGTTACTACCTTATAATCATTCCCCATGTTGTAGTGGTAAAAGGGGATGTGATGATTCTTACACAAGTTTGCCACAACAACAAAATGTTCCATTGGTAGTAGAATCTTAGACAGCCTGGAAGCCATGATGCAAGCCAGTAGGTTATACCAAGCATTGGGGCTCAGTTGGCTGGGGCATAGCTTGGTCAAGTGGAAATACCTGACTATCTCCGGATCCAAAAGAAACCGAAGTCCTCAGTTCAACACCTCCGTATAGACCACCAGCTCATTGAGCTTGGAGTCCATCGGAGTCTCTGGGGTGATTGGATTTCTCACCTTTATAGACTCTCGGATTCCCCACTTAGTACATATATGACCCAGTTCAGCAGTGTGGGTGTATACGTAGGCTAGATTTTGAAGAGCCAGTAAATACTTCACACTGACCTTCTTGAACTAGGGCCCTACTCTACCTTCCATACTCTCCGGGAGCGCATCTGGATGAGTCATACCTACTTTGGTATTATCCTTTTGATCTACATTCGTGTCCCTCGTTTGACTGAACGCCTCAAAAGGGGCTTCATCTAAACTGTCCTCCATGTTTTCTTCCATCATAATGGAAGGCTGTTCGGATGGCTGTACAGATGGTTGTTCGAATGGTTTGGCTTCTGCCAGGGGCTGCTATCCAGATGGTTTTCTTTTATTCACTATGGTCGCCAATTTAATGTGGTTTATTTCACTATGAGGGTAATTTTGTAAAGTGTTTTGGATGTTTTGTGGAATTTAATATTTAGGGTAGTGAGTAGTAAGATAATTAAGCTTTGTGCTAGTAATAAATTCGGATTCATGTACGAAGGATTTATCAGCATGGAATTTTACTAAGAATTCAGCCACTGATTGGGCTTTAATCGTTGTTCGAGGTACAAAGTCAATATCATAATCACCCAACTATAGTGACCACTTGGTCATAATGCTTGATATATCAGCTTTTTGAATAACTCTTTTCAAGGGAAATGATGTTTGAACAACAATGGAATGAGCTTCGAAGTATGGTCTCATTTTTCTTGCTGCAGTTATCAAGGCCAATGCCAATTTTTTTAATTTTAAAAAACAATTCAGCATCCAACAGACTCTTACTGATGTAATACACCAGACGAGGGTAATTGTCTATTTCTCTCACTAGCACAATACTTATTGCATGTTCTGATACAGCCAGATACACATAAAGATCCCCCCCCCCAGAACGGGTTTAAAAAGAGTTTTGGCTTAGGATAAATGCTTATTTATTTCAATAAAAGCCTCGTCACACTGTGGAGACCAATTGAAGTCTTTAGCATTTCTCAATACTTGAAAGAATAAAGCGCACTTGTCTGATAATATTGAGATAAACCTATTCAACGCAGCCAATCGTCCTGTTAGCCTTTGAACTTCTTTAATATTCGAAAGAGGGTCCATTGCTAGTAAGGCATTAAATTGATTCGGATCATGCTGAATTCCCTTCTCACTTATTATGTAGCCCAAGAACTTTCCATATTGGACCCCAAATACACACTTCTCAGGGTTCAATTTTAAATTCACATCTTCTAGATTGGAGAATATCTCTTGAAGATCAGATATATGTGAATCTTTATTCAAGCTTTTAACTATCATATCATCTATGTAAACCTCCATGTTTCTGCCAATTTGATTAGCAAAATCTTTATTCACTAACCTCTGATAAGTGGCCCTGGCATTTTTCAGTCCGATCTGCATCACCCTGTAACAATGAAGACCTCCATCTGTAATGAAAGTAGTGTGATCTTAATCCTTCAGATCTCTTGTATCTGGTTGTACCCTGAGAGGCATCCATAAATGATAGTAGTTTGTTTCGAGAGGTAGAATCCACCAACTGATCTATCCGAGGAACATGATAAAGATCCTTAGGGAAAACCTTATTGAGGTCAGTGAAATCAATTCACATACGCCACTTGCCATTCTTTTTCTTGACTAACACAGGGTTAGCAGTCCACAAAGGGTACTGAGATTCTTTAATGTGACCCATCTTGGTTAAACGATCAACTTCTTGGACAATCACATCTATTTTTTCCTTAGAAAAAAACCTCATCTTCTGTACAACTGGTGCAATATCACTTCGGATTGACAATTTATGGGAAATAATATCTGATGGCACTCCAGTAACATCATTGTTACACCATGCAAAAACATGTTGGTTATTCATTAAAAAATGATAATAAATGGTGCTTTAATTCTGGTGCTAGTTTGGAACCAATCTTAACATTCTTTCCCTCTGTAATAGAGTGGGTTTTAACCTACTCAATCAGTATTACAATACTGGGAGCCTCCCTGGGATCATCAATTTCATTTTCCTAAATAGAAGGTTCCAATAGTTGCTAATCTTTGTTAATTCTGACTGCCCCTAGACAGCATACGTCAAGCATGGGTGAACTGTAGAGGTCATTGCATATCTTCTGACTACTCTAGACAATACCTACTTGTCCCTGGACAGTATACTTCAAACATTAGTGAACCGTAGAGGCCACATCATGCATTCTAGAATGCCAAGACCTCCTAAATATTGCAGTGTACGATGTTGGGCAATCCACCACAACAAGCAGCACTCTTACCATCTTTTTAAAGGGTCCGTTGTCCAACAATACTTCCTCTTCGAACTCCCCAATCACATCTGCAGAACTTCCTGTGAAGCCTACAATGGTTTTGTTCGAAAGTTATATAACTAATGGGTTTCTCATTTTCTTGTAGGAGCTTAAAAATATGATGTTTGCCGAACTCCTAGTATCAATCAGAATCCAGCGTATATCATTTCCCCCTATCGAATCCCATATTACCACTGCATCTTCATAAGGTCCGGCAATGTCCCTCAGGTCATCATCATCAAAAACTATAAACGGGGATGAAGATTGGAACTGGTAGGTAGACATTCCACCATCTAACTGGGTGACCAAATTGTGAACATGCCTCTTCCTTGATGAAGTAGAAGGCGCAGTCACTGTATCACCTCCGAAAATAGTTAGTGATTCAAAAAGGCTGATCAGTCCGGAAACCGTTTTGGTTTTATATGCTATTACCCCCCACCTGATTTCGACTCGAATCTGGATCCAGATACTCAGAGTCTACATCAAATGTTTCAATTACCATTGCACCCTCTTGTGTATATATCCCAGGATTGTTCGAAGGACATGTCTGGGGAGTATTGGTTTGCACATTATCTGGTCTACTTCCTCCTTGCTTTTTGACTTAGGCCCTCAACTTGCCATTTCAATGAGGTTATGGACCTCCTGCTTCAAGCCTATACAATCGTGAGTGTCATAGCTTATGTAATTGTGGTATTAGCAGAAGCGAGTGCTCAGGTTTTCTCTTGGGGACTGTAATGTTGTTGGCTTTCTAAAATGCACGTCATCCTTAGTCTTGTCATAAATTGTAGCCACATTTTCCCCCAACTCAGCAAACCACTCAAGCTGAACCCAAGGCCCCATCTTACTTCTGGTTTGTTGGCTCTGAGTTTGGTTGGACTGATTATGCCTTGACCTGTTGGACCCCTGTCATGTCCCACTTGATTCAACAAACCAACCCAGGTCATAGCTTTCTTCCAAGTCACTGAATCGGCTAGATTTCCTAGATTTAAACCTTGTCTAAGGAAGCAATCTGCTAGCCCATTATTTGTATTCACAAAACGATTAATGTACTCCTTCAGGGACTCGTTCGGTTCCTGAGCACAATGGATAATGGTGTCCCCATTACCCTTGAGGTCCGTACTTCCAACAAATTGACTCCAGAAGGCAACCCATAACGTATCAAAAAAAATTATACACCCCTGAGGGAGACTGTTGTACCATTTGAGGGCACTTCATGTGAAAGTTTAGGAGAAGGCCCTACACAATAGCTTGTCATCTTCGTCATAATTCATCATGAAGTTCTTGAAATGTTCCAGATGGTTGTCTGAATCTCGAATCCCATCGTATGTATCCATCTTAGAGCTATCAAACCTTTTAGGAAGATGTCTGAAGAGTATTTTCGCGTACAAATGTGATTGCCTCCAATTTTTGTTACGACTAAATACAATATCTTCATTAGGGGTTGCAAAAATACTCGGTTCGGACTGAAAGGCAAGAGGATCAATCAATTAACTAATCAGTATGCTTATTAGCTAACCCTTTTACCCTTACCATGGTGTTTCTTAAGCCTGCCATGCTTATCCCTCTTTTTTGTTTTTTTTAGTCAACCTCATTTTCTTTTTAGATCTTCCCTCATCACTACTTGAAGATAATGATTCTTTAAGTTTTTCCTTATTTGGTGAACTACTGGAGGACTCAGATGCAGAACTCTCAACAGGCTTAAATCGGTGTGTCTTCTTGGAACTGAGATTGGTTTTCAAAAACTGCTTGTTTTCTCCAAGATTTTCTGTGTGGTGAAATACTGACGCTTCATACTTTTTCTTAACTCCTTTTTCTGCTTGTTTTATTACTCTCAGCGCCTCTATTTCAGACATCAACTGGTCTCGCTCCTCGATGGTATATTCCTTGTTTTGCCTTGCACCTTGCACCTCAGGAGGTAGAACATTCTGCTCATTTAGATCCATACGAACAACTTTTCTTACTGGCTTTGAATTGTGAAATTCAGGCACCGTCGTTCTTCCACTGTAGTCACCAGTTTGCTGTGGTTTATTTCAGTATGAGGGTAATTTTGTAAAGTGTTTTGGATGTTTTGTGAAATCTAATGTTTAGGGTAGTGAGTAGTGAGATAATTAAGTTGCGTGCTAGTAATAAATTTGATTACCCTTATTAATGAAAGTGGTTGGGTTATGTATATTCAATTACTGACCCATGGGCTTATTAGGTCGGATCGTGAAGTCGGGTCAAGTTTAAGAACCCATTAGTAATCTGGTTTGAAGTCACCAGTCACTAGCTTAGTCAATATTTATTACATTTGTCCTATTCAGAGTTTTATAATAGTGGCCATGGTCTAAACTGTCCTTCGGATTAAGTCAAGACTCAGTAGCTAAAGAATCTGATCTTATCATATATTATAAGACAACACTTGAGATTAAGGCAATACAAATGGTCCATCATGCTTCAACATTTAGAAGTTTAATGTATACTCAAGTTTGTACTAGACCGGACATTGCCTTTGTTGTAAATATTTTGGAGAGATATGTTAGTAACCCCGGTATGGATCATTCGTCATTCGAAGGGTGTTAAAATTGTACTAAAGTATCTGCAAGGAATAAAGAGGAACATGTTGACATATAGGAACTGGGAAAGGCTGGAGATCATTGGGTATTCCGACTTAGTTTTTTGTGGATGCGTTGACACATTGAAAAGCACTTCGTCCAACATATTCTCATTAGCTGGAAGTGAAATATCCTAGAAAAATGTAAAATAAACACTTATTACATCGTTCACCGTGATGGAAGAATTTGTTGTGTGCTTTGGGGAAATGAACCGATAATTATGGTTGCGTAATTATGCATTGCAATACTCTAACAGTAATAAGAACTCGTCTAGGTCCAAACACGTAGATATAAATTTTATGCTTGTTAAAGAGAAAGTTTATATAAGTCAGATCAGAACAAAATCCATGATAGCAGATCCTCTAACAAATGTGGTTTTGCCTAAGGTTTTTCAAGGACACGCTATTAGTATGGATGTAGTTGATTTGGAGCATTGTTAGTTTCAGTGAGAGAGTTTGTAATACGATTTGATGGTATATTTTGCAGTATTTTGCACATAAAAATTTATTAAACATATATATGCAAGGTTATATTTATTGATATATGACATGTATTAGATCTCCAAATGCATGAACCATTTAAGAGTAGATATGTACGATTACAAGTCATATTACTCTTATGCTACATTCTATAATTGGCCTAAGTAATTAATTGGTAGCACTTACGTGATTATTGTTGCATCCTACTGTTTACATTACTGGAAAAAAAAAGTTTTTAGATTCTCTAGTAGCATGTGTCGATCCAAGTGAAAGATTGTTAGAATATAAACCTATTTATAAAAACAATGTTAAAATTACTCTTTTTATATTGTAATCTAAAAAAAATACTATTTTGTATTTAAAAAAAATATATATATATATAAAATACATAAATTTTTTAAAAATTACTTTTGTAACTAAAAATATTTCTATTCATCATAAACACCGATTCAAATTTAAATTTTAACATTTTTTGCAAATCAGATGTAACAAATTATTATTTTTCTCATTATTTAGTTTTAGTTTATTTTTTTTTAATTAAGACGAAAAATAACTAGTTTGAATTTTGTTGTCCAAATTAATTATTTAGATTTTAGTTGTTTGAATTTGTTTTAAGTTACATTTGATTGTTAATCAAAGTCTATAATTTTAAATTTGAATTTGCTATTTTTAGGATAAATTTTAAAGTCAGGGTTTAGAATTTTTACGCATTCGGAATTGAACACGAGTTTGAAATTCATGCAATACATTTGCAACTAGTCACCGACCAAAATAGGTTGAGCTGCAAAAGCTGTTGAGTACGACCATGGGTCAAGATCGTGTGTCATTCTCGTGCACCTAATTTCGACCCCGGATCGATTTACACATCAACCGAAAAAAATGGTTTTATGGTTTGCGGGACCAGTAACTCTTCTTAGGAATGGCTAACAACAAATTTTTTAAGAGTTAGTAGCATGTTCGACGAAGTTAGAAGAAAAACGAACTAATAGTTTGAGTATTAATTAAAGGATCCGAACTAATAATCTAAAGATCAGCGAGGTCCATCATGGCCCATTTTTGGATCTTTTGGTTTCAAAAGGTTAGCTATTACATGTACTTCTGGACTAATTTTAATAAGTGACACCCTCATCCACAAGGGCCTTATTAAATTCGTGAAGTCTATTCAAATGATAAAATTATTTATCTGCCAAACTTAGGGTAAATCATGAAAATAAATTACTTTAAACAAAATGCTGTTTGTCGAACCGAGCGGAAAAGGTCGCAGACTGAATTTCAAAGAAGTCAAAGACGAAATGGTTCGAATCACGGAATGAACTACTAATCACCTAATACTACACACAGGCACAGTACCGCATTTTACTATGTAGCAAAACATTATTCATCCTATCCTACGTAGCATGTCAAAGATGAATTCGGGGTTTATCGATGTCATCACCAACAGCGGCGTGTCATGTGGTATGTTCCCGCTATTCTTATTTATTTTTTTATATCTATAGAAATATTGGTTAGTTAAAAAAATAAAAAGAAGTATATCATTATTTTTTATTTTTTCGATATCTAACAAGTAGAGATTTGGTTTGTTTGATTCGGACACCGAAATATTTTGAATATTTTATTTGTTTTGTATTTTTAAATTGATTTTCGGAATAATTTTTATAAATAAAAAAAGTAAAAAATTACGTCATGATTTATAATTTCTTGAGATCTATAAAAATGAGATTTGGTTTGTTTGATTCGAACACCGAAATTTTTTAAGATATTATGACGCGGAAGAGAGAGAAAAATGGTAAAGTCTGCTGAAAGACGGAATATGCTCTGGTTCGTAGAGTGAAATTTTTTGCAAAATTATTTGGCGATTATGCTGAGATGGCACTGATGTGGCGCACTTTTGGAAGATAAAATACCTTCACTGCTGCGGATGGTCTAAACCAAATGATTGAGAGCCCGGCCTTAGACCTCTTACGGAGGGTCATACACTAAGACTTGCAACATTAAATGATTTTGTTAATACCAGATTTGGCTAAGAACATAATATCTCTCTCCAAGTTTTGTTGCTCTTTATAAGGCTGAAGTGTGAGAAGTTCCTAAATCTTAGAGGTATTTATAAAATGAGCATCCTTCCGATATATTTTACTCTCTATATAGGTCGATGGTTTTTTTTTCTTTTTCTAATGGTCATTTTAAAAAATTATTAAAATTTTATATTAATGATCGTTCTTGACAATCAAAATAATATTAATTATTGGGTTATTAAAAAATGATTAATAGACTGTTTTTGTTTTCTACTTTTTACGTAAAGGAAACAGCTGACCAATGTTTTTAATCTTTTATATAAATTATTCCTTTCGTCGAAAATAAGTGTCGTCTGAGACAATAAAATTTTTCCCACAATCAATATGGTTTTCGTCCAGAAATAAGTGCCGTTTTAGAGAATAAAATTTGTCCCATAATAGATGTGGTTTTACAATCTCAATAAGACCACGCATTTTACTATGCAACAGTGTATTTTCTAGTCCACGTGGACTTGAAAGATGCATTCGGGTTTAATAGATGAACACCAATGCATCTTTTGTTCGTGTGACTGTTCTTTTTTTTTTATATAAAATATTTTCTTAAGACAAATGGTTTGTAAAAAAATAAAAAAAAAGTATACCATTATTTTTATTTTTTGATGGTTTGTTTGATTTGGAGACCGAAATATTTTGAGTATTTTATTTATTTTGTATTTTTTAAATGATTTTTTGAAGTATTTTAGTAAGTTTAGAATATATATATATATACACCATGATTTATAATTTCTTGAGATGTATAAATAGAGACTTGGTTTGTTTGATTCGCACAACGAAAGTTTTTTAGTTTTTTATTAAGTTTTTTCAAAACAATGTGGCCTTGGACTTAATATTGGCGATAACATTTAGGAGTGTCAACGTTAGAATCAATAATATATGGGTAGTGTTAAAATATATATGGGCTATTTAATATTAGTCTGTATATGGGCCAGGGTTTCTAGGGTTTACTTTCTGCCACACTATATATATACACTATTATTGTAATTATAGGATGGTTGAATTGGGTATCAACACAGTTCTTGATCCTACCCGCTCAACTCAAGTCATGTATTGTTTTTATCTCATACACATTCACAATTCTCTTATCATGGTATCATAGTCATAGCCTTCAAAAAACATAGCCTCCATCATCAGTCGATGTGTTTCCGGTGTGTTTCCATCAGCCGGTGTGTTTCTGGCATAGCCTTTATCAGCCGACGTATTTCCGGCGTACCCTCCATCAGCCGGTGTGTTTCCGGCGTACCCTCCATCAGCCGGTGTGTTTCCGGCGTAGCCTTTATCAGCCGGTGTGTTTCCGGTGTGTTTCCATCAGCCGATGTGTTTCCGGCGTACCCTCCATCAATCGGCGTGTTTTCGGTGTACCCTCCATCAGTCGGCGTGTTTTTGGCGTACCCTTTATCGGTCGGCGTGTTTCCGGCGTACCCTTCGTTAGCCGGTGTGTTTCCGGCGTAACCTTTATCAGCAGGTGTGTTTCCGGTGTATTTCCGGTGTGTTTCCATCAGCCGGTGTGTTTCCGGCGTAGCCTTTATCAGCCGGCGTGTTTCCGGCGTACACTCCATCAACCGGTGTGTTTCCGGCATAACCTCCGTCAGCTGGGTGTTTTCGACAGTTTTTATGGCAGACGAATCACATCCTACAATGGACCAGACAACCTCTCATACGTCACGTGAAGCGGTAGTGGGGTTCCGGAAGATTGATCCGACTTCTCCCTATTATTTTGGTTCCAATGATAATCTTGGAAATGTTATTTCCACTGTTAAATTTGACGACACTAATTATCAGGCTTGGTCTCGTTCTCTGCGTTTATCTATGAAAGGTAGGAGAAAGCTTGGTTTTTTGGATGGAAGTATTGTGAAGACCAAAGTTTGTAGTGTTGCAGTGGTTGATAGTGATGCTAAGTTGTGGCATCGTAGGTTGGGACATCCCTCAGCTAAGATAGTTCAATCTTTACCTTTTGTTTCTAGTACTCGTGATATGAGTGTAGCTCACCCGTGTGATATTTGTTTTCGAGCTAAACAGACTCGTGAATGTTTTTCTGTTAGTGATTCTAAAGCGGCTGCTTGTTTTGAATTAATTCATTGTGATTTGCGGGGTCCTTATCATACTTTGTCTTCTTGTGGTGCGCGATATTTTATCACTATTGTTGATGATTACTCCTGTGTTGTATGGATTTATTTGTTGGTTGAGAAATCAGAAGTAACTTCCATGTTTTTACATTTTCTTGCAATGGCTAAGAAACAATTTAATGGAGTTGTTAAGACAGTACGCAGTGATAATGACACTGAATTTTTCTCTGTACGTCGTACTTTTGATGAGTTTGGTATTATTTTTCAATCTTCATGCGTGGGTACTCCTCAGCAGAATGGTAGGGTTGAACGGAAACATAGACATATTTTGAATGTTGCCCGTGCTCTCAGGTTTCAGGGTAACTTACCTGTTAAATTTTGGGGGGAGTGTATTTTGACTGCCGGGTATTTGATTAATAGAACTTCTTCTCAATTTTTGGATTCTAAGACTCCATTTGAGATACTTTTTGGTGTGCCTCCCGTCTTCTCTGAGCTTCGTGTGTTTGGGTCTATATGTTATGTGCATGATCAGAGGTTTAAGGGTGACAAGTTTTCGAGTCGTAGTCGTCGATGTGTTTTTGTGGGCTACCCATATGGAAAAAAAGGCTGGAAAGTATTTGATTTGGAGAGTCAAGATTATTTTGTTTCCTGAGATGTGAAATTTTTTGAACATATATTTCCATTTGCATCTACTCCTGTGTTCTCTGAGTTGGGTTGTCATGAGACTGAAGTCGCTGCACCTCCTCCTACTGCTTATGAGTTTTGGGAGAAGGTTGAGAAGACCTCGACGATTGAAGATGAAGTGTCACCGGATAGCGGCGTCCCTTTGGTAGCACCACTCGCGGAGGTTGCCGAGGTTGGTGATGTGCAACCTCCGCCTCAGGTTGGTGACAGCGGTGTCTCAGATTCGCCAATAGTTTCTGATGTTATTTCAGATACTTCAGGTATTTCTTCAGACCTTGGACGGGGAAAGCGTAGTAAAATTCCTTCTACTCGTTTGGCGGATTTTGTGATGACTACAGTAGTACATTCAGCACCATCTACTTCTCCTGCTCCTAGTCCTAGTCCATCTCCTGATCACGGTATGCCTTATCCTCTCACTCATTATATAGCTAGTTCTCGTTTTTCTTTGGCACACCGCTCTTTTCTTGCGGCTATTACCTCTAGGGATGAACCTAAGTCATTCAGAGAGGCTATGCGATATCCTGGTTGGAGAGAGGCAATGTAACATGAAATTCAAGCACTAGAGGATAATCATACTTGGACCTTGGCACATCTACCTCCAGGGAAGAAAGTTTTGGGAAGTCAGTGGATTTATAAGATTAAATATCATGCGGATGGGAAAGTAGAGCGCCTCAAACCTCGTTTGGTCGTGTTTGGTAATCATCAAGTAGAAGGGGTTGATTATACAGAGACTTTCGCCCCGATTGCCAAGATGGTTACTCTACGTCTTTTCTTAGCAGTTGCAGCAGCTCAGAATTGGGAACTACATCAGATGGATGTACACAATGCTTTTCTGCATGGTGATCTAGATGAGGAGGTTTACATGAAAATTCCTCCAGGCTTTGATAGAGGGCATGAAGGACAGGTCTGTCGCCTTCGCAAATCGTTGTATGGGCTGAAGTAGGCACCTCGATGTTGGTTTGCCAAGTTAGTGGCTGCACTGAAGAGGTATGGGTTTGTTCAGTCTTATTCAGATTATTCTTTATTCTCTTATTCCACGAGTGGTTGTCGTATGCATGTTTTGGTGTATGTTGATGATTTCATTCTATCCGGGAATAACCCTGGTGCATTGGTGGAGTTTAAGAAATACTTGAGCACTTGCTTTCATATGAAGGACTTAGGTCATCTCAAATATTTTCTTGGAGTTGAAGTAGCACGGAGTCCCACGGGTATCTTCTCTGCCAACGTAAATATACTTTGGATATTATTTCTGAGACAGGTTTACTTGGCAGCAAGCCTGCACAGTTTCCCATGGAGCAAAATCAGCAGCTCGGCAAAAGCGAGTCGACAGTACTAATTGACGGGTCTGCGTACCGCAGGTTGGTGGGAAGACTGATTTATCTGGCATTTACACGTCCAGATATTTGTTTTTTCGGTACATATTTTATCTCAGTTTCTTCAGAAACCACATGAGGATCACTGACAGGCTGCATTGCGAGTTGTTCGTTATCTAAAAGGAAGCCCGGGTCAGGGAATTCTTCTGCCAAGTAGTTGTAATCTCACTCTGACAGGATGGTGTGACTCTGATTGGGCTGGCTGTCCTAAGACTCGGCGTAATGTGAGTGGTTGGATGGTGTTCTTGGGTGATTCTCCTGTTTCATGGAAGACTAAGAAACAAGGTGTTGTTGCATTGTCTTCCGCTGAAGCATAGTACCGGTCTATGGCAGGATTGACCTGTGAGTTGAAGTGGTTGCACGGCTTGCTCAAAGATTTTGGGGTCTCACACTCAGGGGCTATGCAAGTTTTCTGTGATAGTCAGTCGGCTTTACATCTTGCCCACAATCCTGTGTTCCATGAGCGTTCAAAGCATATTGAAGTAGATTGTCACTTTCTACGAGATGTGTTACTTGATGGGGTTATTTGCACATCTCACGTGCCCACTAAGTTCCAACTTGCAGATATTTTTACCAAAGCACTAGGCAAGCAGCAGTTTGAGTTTTTGCTTGGCAAGTTGGGCATTCATAATCTTCATGCTCCAACTTGAGGGAGGGTGTTAGAGTGTCAACGTTAGAATCAATAATATATGGGCAGTGTTAAAATGTATATGAGCTATTTAATATTAGTCTGTATATGGGCTCGGGTTTCTAGGGTTTACTTTCTGCCACACTATATATATACACTATTATTGTAATTATAGCATGGGGGAATTGGGTATCAACACAGTTCTTGATCCTACCCGCTCAACTCAAGCCGTGTATTGTTTTTATCTCATACATATTCACAATTCTCTTATCACCATGATTTATAATTTCTTGAGATGTATAAATAGAGACTTGGTTTGTTTGATTCGGACAAGGAAAGTTTTTTAGTTTTTTATTAAGTTTTTTCAAAACAATGTGGCCTTGGACTTAATATTGGCGATAACATTTAGGCAGGAGTTATTAAGTGTCTATTTCATCATTAGTTAATTGTAGAATTAAGTTGATAATCAATCTATAAGTACGTTAAAACAATCGTTAATCGTTACAATTGCATGTCAAATTTTCACCTCCAACCTATTTTTTTACCGTATTCTCGGGATAATTATCATATATCGTTAACCCCGTAGTAATTTGAAAGGTTTAAAATTAGATAATAACATAATAACCTATAAATTGGATTTAAAAGTTATAAATTCATTACAAAACTTAAAAAAATTAGAATTAATAATGACATTGATATACTTACATTTAACAAATGTTAATCATGGATAATTTAAGTAATAATTTGTCGTAAATAAAATTCAAACAAATAAGTTTAGGTAATCAATAATATCATGTCTTGATTTATTAAAGTGTAAATTATTTATTCAACTAATTATTTATTCAACTAAAAATTTAACTCATTTCGGGAATGAGACTAATTTTATTTTTATATTTAAAATTTAAATATATTATGTATTATATTATTAATGATTTTAATTTTATAATTTATATTTATAAATAAAATATATTATGTTAATTTATGAAAATTATTTATTTAAATATATATAACTTTAATGTAAATATATATTAAATCACAAGGAAGATAAGTAAAAATATAAGGTAGGATATTATATGGTGGAATGATCTGGAAGAAAGAGATATATGGTAAGGTATGCTGAAAGATGAAATACGCTCTGCTGCGTGGAGGAGTGAGAATATTTGCAGAATTATTTAAGGATTATGCTGATGTGGCGCGTTTTTGGGAGATAAAATATCTCCAGTGCTGCGTATGGTCTAAAATAAATGTCATTAGTTTCCATCTTTAGTCATCTTCTTATTAATTGTTATAGTCTTATTTTTATTATAGTAAGAAAGAAGAAAGGATAATGCAGTACTTATCACTATACTCTTACATTGAAATTTAGATTTTTTAAATATTTTACAACTTTCTAAAATGTCACCTATTTTGGGACAGATAATATGATTTTTTTTAAAGAGACTCATTACCCCAATAAAAGTCTACTTGGGACAAAAAGAAATCGTTGTAAAATATTTTATCACTTCTGTAACCACATTACGGTAATTTGAAGCTCAGTTTTTCCTTCCGACTTGATCCGATTTAATAGTTTGAGCATTTAATTTAATCTTATGTTACTGTTTAGACCAAAGCTGATGTATCAAATATATTATGTGATATCTATTACTCTCTTTTTTATTAATCAGCTGGCAAAGAATATGAGACTACTATAAGAGAATTATCTGTAAAATCAACCAGATTTTAAAAATATTTATTAGTCTTATAAAACTAGTACAAGGGTTTATATTTGTGAACAATGTGAGTTGTAATACCCAAACTAAACATTACAAACATAATTTCCCATACCTTTTAGAAAAACAAAACAATAATTCTTTTATTTTTAAAACGTTTACGTTTTGTTGTTTTTTGGTTTATTATTTATCTTTTCTTTCTTTTTACTAATTTTGTTATGAATCATACTAATATTGTTTGGACGTCATTCATTAGAAAAAAAATTAATATGTTGACCTACATAAATTCATAGTCATTAATTTAATTCAACGATCGAAAAACAAAAAAAATTATAGATGAAAATATTTAAATAAAAATTTATTCACAATGTATTTAATTGTTTGAATTGGTGCGTATCAATGTTTTCGTGTGCTTTATATATTAATTTTAATTTGTTATGATAATGCAATAGATATTTGTTTATAAAATATAGTTGGTGTATCGATCCAAATACTATTAATATCTAGGTAAACGCATTTTACTTAAAAACTAAGTATATTTGTTTGTATCATTTATAACGAGGATGATCTAACACAACATATTATTCAACTAAAAAGTTTATTTGTATACATTCTAACTAGAAAAATATTAGGTAATATAGAAATAATAATGGTATATATATTACTCATAATATATGTGTTTTATGTTTATAAAATGTATCCATATAAACAATCGAACTTACTTCTCAAAATAATGATAGACGAGGTCTACATTCAAAATAAACACTACAAATCGAGGGAGTCGTATCAACACGTATGAGAATCCAATTAATAATGTCATATGAGGTTTGCAGCTAAAAATAGTGTGATATAAAAATCGAGGGTTGTAAATTTAAGTGCAATAAGAATAGAGACAAAACCACCCCAAACACGCGCCCGAGGGAAGTGAACCAATGTATATGAGTGTCCACCATAAAGTCACATATGTCGACATAATGAAGCATAACGCGTTTGAACATTTTTTATGAGGTACGACAAACATTCATGGTAGTTTTGATGCAATTTACAAATATATAATAAGTGAGTATTTATTATAGAGAGAATGCATGTACAAAATATAAAAAATACGACAAAAACCTTAAAGAGAGGTGTTAGATGGTGAGGATAATTATCGCCTGAGGGTAGGCTTGTAATTTGTTTAGTGTTTTGCGGAAGTATATGGGTGTTTAATATTTAGAAAAGAGTCTAGATGGAGAATTAAGCAGTCTTGTTGTATTTAATTTTCATTACCCACATTTAATGCAGGTGGTTGGGTATTTATACCCTTACGTTTGGGCCCTTATGGGCTTTCGGGTCATGTTCAATGGACCCGGGTCATGTTTAAAGACCCATGAGCTCTAAGTAGGAGAGCAAGTAGCTTAGTCAATAAGTGTTTTAGGTTTTTTAGTACTTTTGTCATAGTTCGAACAGTCCCATTAACTAAGTGTTCGAAGTAGTCTGTCCGGTCCGGAGGGCCAGGTCCAATCTGTCCCTGTCCGGTGAGTAGTCAGAATTCGGACTCATCATTAGAGAAACAACTTGACAATTCGATTCCAATTATTACGGGAATAACAAGTTCTACCATAGTAAAGTCTTCAATATTTTAGCTAAGAAAGAGATAAAACCGAAAAACATCCATTTATTCATAGATAGGTTCTCTATTTATAATGTAGAAGTTAGTGGGTAGTTACATATGTTTGCACTTAACGCTCCACTAACCCACTAACTTTTTTATCCCTATAATTGTGGAACAAGTAATTCAAACGGTTTGACTTAAGAGTCAAAACGTGCGTTACATAATAAATAAGAAAATGCTTACTCTGATCAACACTTTAAGTCGAGCTGGGCCATTCTTTAAGCCCGATCAGGTCTGCTCTGGTTTGCAGAGCTCAAGCTCACTAATCACGTGATCAGTTTATCTTCTTTGAGTTTACACTTAATCTTGATCATACATTCACCGCATCCCTAATCTGGTCGGTCGCCTCTTCCCTTGATGTTTTCGAGCTCGATCTGCTTTCCATCTCAATCTGCCTTCGAGCTCGATCTGTGTCGACGATGTAGAGCTCATTATCTCAATCTGCCTTCGAGCTCGATCTGTGTCGATGTTGTAGAGCTCGTCATCTTGATCTGCCTTCGAGCTCGATCTGTGTCGACGTTGTAGAGCTTGTCATCTCGATCTACCTTCGAGCTCGATCTGTGTCGACGTTGTAGAGCTCGTCATCTCGATCTACCTTCGAGCTCGATCTATGTCGACGCTATAGAGCTCGTCCTTTTCTTTATTGCTTGCCCTAATCCAAGTTTGCGGTCCTTTTGCTTGTGCTCACACTTACTTGGGGGAATCCCCTTTTATTACCAATTATTCCATTTTCTTTCTTAAATTTGTATGATCTATATTGGCATCCTGTTTAAGAAGGTTTTTCCTTAACATATTTGGAGTCGCTATATCATGAATTGAAAAGGACAACCTGGATACCTATTCGGGTTGGAGAAACCTACCTACCAGTTTGGGAGCAATGACTAGGTTGACAGTCCATGGAGTCAATCTGGAGTAAAACCAGTCGTTATGTGTATCACCAAATCAGAAACAAACGGTTAGGGAAGTCGAAATTGTTACCGGTGACCCTCAGGAAAAGGTCACGTCTGGAATCCAGTTTGGGGAAGGCCAACCTCAAGATGATCCAGTGGACCCGATTTTCGTCGCTCACATCGATCATGTGTTTGCTCCAGGAGATAATCCCTCGAAACAAGAAATTAATCGCCACGCTATCTAATATTCAAGTGTTGAAATTTTAGTTGGAAGAAATACAAAGAGAACAAGTATGGATATGCCAGTTGCAGGTCAAGAGAGACCACAAGACTCGAGTAAGAATGGAAAAATGACATAAGCACTTTAGTTGTTAATAGAAATGGTCTTTTCATAGGAAAATTTTAAAAGAAACTTGGACATGGAGGGTAGTAGAGCCAGTCGTAATGTCAGAAAGAGAGGAAAACAAGGAATACAAAGGTAAAAGCGGGGGAAACGAGAAAACGAAGAAGAAGTGTATGGGAGCCGAGAACCGTTTAGAGTAATTCAAAAATATGATGATCAAATTCAACCCTGATGATATCTTACTTTTCCGGGTATTCTCCATGACTTTCAAGAGAAATGCCCTCGACCCGTTTAACGACATGCCTATGGGAACGATTCACGATTTTGAGGTCCCATAGAGTGAGCTTATGAATCGCTTCATGGGAAATAAAAAGAAGAAAAAGGACGGGTCCTCCATAATGAACATGTACCAACTAAAACGAGAAACTATCAAACATTATGTAAAGAGGTTCGTCATTCACTTGTAAGGAATATGTACTAGTAGCCTTGTTTCAGAGATAGTTAGATAAACCATTTGTACAATGACCTTGTGCATTTATTGGTTGAAACTATGGGAGACATTCTCACCAGATCATACCAATTTATTCGAGTCGAGGATTCAAATAGGGAAGCATATGCTCATCAAACAACCCAACCACCAAAAGCTTATGTACCCGATAGGAGCGGGGAGAGGGGTGAGACTAAGCGAAATTATAACAGACGTAATGAGCCCACTCGCATTCCACCAAGTAGACCGAGGGCTTCTTATTTTGAAAATTGAACATGTCGTTTCACCCTACTGATAGAAAATATATGACAAGACTAAAGGAAAGACAAGATACCAACCACCTCATCACATGTTAGCTTCGAGCAACGACCAATATCATAATTTTACTGTGCCTACGAGAACTATACGAGCACTCTATAATTCACTATTGGCGGCTGCAAGAGGAAATTCAATACTCGATAGACAAATGAGATTTTTCCAATTTGTCAGACGTAAAGAAGGCGAGCGTGTGGACGATAAAAACATAAATGAAACAATCGACATTGAACATGACCACTAATTAGACGATAAAGGCAAACAACAATGCTTGTATATTATTTCTGGGGAACACTTGGTCTAGATCAACGACAAATACCCAAAAATACATAAGAAAAATCTTAAGGTCCATATGGTGGACGAGTCTACACATCATCGTTACTGAATGATAATTCTCGACCTCACCTTCAACAACGTTGATCTAAGGGGCATGGTCACACCCCATGCATATGATTTAATCATCAATATAAACATATAAAGGATCATATTATCCTGCGTCTTAGTAGATAATGGTAGCTAGGCTAACATAATTTTCAAAACTAGTTACGATAAAATAATACGGGTTCCATCGTATAAAAAAATCGATAGAAACCTTGGGAGGTCAAATTGTTAGTAAGGAAAGCAACGAAAAGGCAGTGCATATGTTATTTATAATATCATAAGCACCATGTTAATATAACACTATCGTAAGATGATCATGGTTACACATAATAGAAGTCGAGGCCTCTATTTTCAAGTAATGCATTAACTACCCCGTTAGGGATCGGGTCAGAATCATCAGAGAGGTCAAAGTAGTGCCCAGAGTTGTTATCTTAAGCTCCAACAAAACTAACGTAATAACAATTAGTGAAGCTGATAAGGCTATATTTCATACATAATATTCGAATAATAATAAAGCATAAGGAATATATTTATATTTAATTACACGTAGTATGTTGTAAGTTACTAATAAAATATTATTCTGTTATTATTTCGTCAAACATGTGACGGGCAAAAATAAATGCAGAACTCATTTGTAACTAGTATAAATATAGGTGAAAACTCTAATCGTAATCAAATAATTTTTATATACATAAATATTATTACTCTAAAATATATTATTTTCTCTTTTATCTTACTTATTCTTTATTATTCTAAATTTTCTTGGTATTTGATTAAAAAAAGTTTCACATCACATTAATATCATATGTGGGAACAGATAGTTTCTCATTCTTCTAAAAAAGTCAAAAGATTTTATTTTAAAAAACAAAAATGGTCTTATCAAAATGACAAACTCTTAGAATATATAGCTGATGGAGCAACTAGGAGACACACTTTTGCAAAGAGAAAAAACACTTTGTGTTAGAATATTCAGTGTATTAAGTTTCCTTGTATAAGCCTCTAAGTTCTCTATATATTGAGAGCCTTACTTGGGTTTGCATTATAAAAAAATAGTTCAATACAAAAGGAACATTTTCTAATAAACACAAAACCCTAGCTGCTTCCTGCGGCTACTTCTCTCTTTGTTTTTAACATGGTATCAGATCACGTGTGATTCTGGGAACTCTGAACATCCTCAACAAAGATGGCTGGCAATGAAGTCGTGGTCAGTCAAATCTCTGATGAATTAACAATGCAGATTGCTGCCATTCTGAGAAATGGTCTCGGAACACAACAACAAACAACTAACCCTGAGAATTTATACCTAGGGATTAAACTCGGTGGTGACAACTTTTCCCTATGGGAAAACTTGATGAAGAAAGCAATTGGGGGAAGGGGGAGAGGTTCTCACATTACGGGGGACCCGACACCTCCATCCAAAACTGACAAAACATATACAAGGTGGGAACAAGATGATCAATGTGTTTTCACATGGATTCTCCAGAATCTTGAATCTAGCTTGGTGAATAATATCTTGCAATATCCCACTGCAAAAGCCCTATGGGATGGGTTAGCCACCACATACGGTTCTTGTACAGATTCGTTACAGGTGTTTGACCTTCATAAGAGGGCTAATTCATTAAGGCAAGGGTCTGATACACTAGAAGACTTGTGGAACAAACTGCAGAACATCTGGATGTCTATAGATAGGCGAGATCCAAACTCTATGAAAGACCCAGAAGACATGCAAATATACAATAAGAAGACTCGAGAACAAAGACTCTATCAATTGCTAATGGCGATTAATGACAAGCTGGAACCAATCAAGAGAGATATCCTGAAAAAGGATCAACTTCCTTCCGTGGAAACATCATATGCTACAAGACGAAGGGAAGTGGCCAGGCTTAATATACTAAAATAAAGTTCTTATGATAGTGACTCGATTAAAATTGGAATGAGTTTGGCTGCTAAAGATTATGCACAGAGGTTTAAATTCTGATCCAAAGAGAAAGAAGATAAATCCAATTTGTATTGCACTCATTGTGGGATGAAAAAACACACTAAAGAGACATGTTTCCAGCTGGTTGGCTATCCAGAATGGTGGGAGGACGGTCATAAAGAGAAAAATAACCAGTGTTTCAGATCTAATGTCAAACGGGCTTCGTCTACAAGTGGCGGTGAAGATCCGACTAAAATGAGCAAGGAAGTGGAACTGGTTTTGGAGGAATGGCGGCGAACTCCTATGAAAAACTTGGAGGTAAAGAGTTTGAGAAATCAATGAATTGGATCTTTGATTGCGGGGCTACGGACACCATGTCTTATGATCCTAAAGACTTTGGTGACATGTCATCTCCAAAGAAGTCCCGTATTGAGACTGCTAGTGGAGAAATTTGTGAAGTCAAAGGGGGAGGTTCAATTATTTTTTCGGAAAAAATAGAAATTAAAAACTGCCTCTACATTCTTTCAATATCCTTAAAGTTATTATATGTTAGTCAAGTGACAAAACAACTCAACTGTGTGGTTCTTATGTATCCATGTTTTTGCATTTTACAAGACATTCGTACGAAGGAGATCATTGGGCGTGGTACTAAACAAGGAGGTCTCTATTATGTTGATGAGGTAGTTCATAAGGGACATGACATGCTTGCTCACGGAACAACCGAAAGGAAACTTTGGTTATGGCACCGGCGACTTGGTCATCCTTCTTTTAGCTATCTTAAAAGTTTGTTTCCTAGTCTTTTTTTTTGAATAATTCCATTCATGAGAAATGTGAAACCTACATTCTTGCAAAAAATCGTAGGGTCTCATTTAATCAAAGTAATACTAGAGTTGATTATGCTTTTTCGCTAATCCATTCTGATGTTTGGGGTCCAGCACCAAATTCCACTAACAATCAAATCAGATACTTT
Source organism: Limnanthes douglasii subsp. nivea (assembly GCA_036936605.1). Classification (NCBI taxonomy): domain Eukaryota; kingdom Viridiplantae; phylum Streptophyta; class Magnoliopsida; order Brassicales; family Limnanthaceae; genus Limnanthes; species Limnanthes douglasii. The sequence continues at coordinate 274,970,271 of JAUPFV010000002.1, forward strand.
GTTTTATTTGTGGATGATTTCTCAAGAATGAGTTGGATATACTTCATGAAACATAAATCGGAAGTACTATAAATATTTGTTTGTTTTTACAAAATGATTTTGACTCAATTTGGAAAAAAATACGGATTCTCCATTCTGATAATGGAACAGAGTTTGTTAACCAAACAATGCATGTTTTTTTCAAAACAAATGGTCTTATCCTTTAAACCACTTGTCTAAACACACCTCAACAAAACGGTACTTCAAAATGAAAAAATCGTACTTTACTTGAAAAAACTCGTGCTATTATGATTGAATCTAGAGTTCATCATTATCTTTGGCCAGAAGCTCTAGCTACAACCACGTATCTTGCAAATCGTCTACCAACCCGATGTCTAGCAAATAAAACTCCATTACAAGTGCTTGCCACCCAAGTTACAATTCCATCTATTATGACCTTACCACCTCGTGTCTTTGGTTGTTAGATGTTTGTTCATATCCCTAAAACTAGTTGAAACAAACTTAATCCGTGTGCTGAAAAGTGTGTATTGGTTGGGTACGGTGTCCATCAAATGGGTTATCGGTGTTACAATCCGGTTACTCATCGAATCCATGTCACCATGGACTGTGACTTCTTAGAATCCGATTATTTTTTTCACCACCAATCTCGTGCTCAGGGGGAGAAAGTAAGTGAATCACTCGACTGGTTGCTATATGAAAGTTACTTTGAGGATGTGCCGACAGAGTCGGTAGATGGCGCCACCAAACACACCTCTTCCAACATAAAGGAGACTAACGAGGTAGTTCTTACCACAAATGATTCTCCTGAAGACAATGTCCAACAAGAAATAAATACCATGGATACTACCAGCGAATCTGCCGAAGAAAATGTCCATCAAGAGGTAAACAATTTACAATGTCATAATTCACAAAATTCTACTGACCATGACATTTCAGGAAGTTCATTTGTTGAAACTCAAACTCTGGTTCTTCCCCCAAGAAAAAATAGAGGGGTTCCTCCTGACCGGCATTCACCGGAACACGTTCCTGTGCTTCTACATATCCGGTAAAAACGGACAGGAAAGGAATGACGAATATTGCAAAGGCGTTTTCAGCTACTATTCTCTCTGAACAAATCCCTAAAACATCTAAAGAAGCTAAGAATATGACTTAATGACATGAGGCAATGAATACCAAAATGGAAGCTCTAAAAAAGAATGGTACATTGGAAAATTATGTGTTACCACAAGGGAAGAAAGCAGTCGGGTGTAGATGGGTATTTAATATAAAATATAAATCTGATGGCACCATTGAACGACACAAGGCAAGATTGGTTGCCAAAGGATATACACAAATATATGGTATAGACTACTCTGAAACGTTCTCTCCGGTTGCAAAGATTGACACTATCAGAGTTTTACTTTCAATAGCCGCGAATAAAGATTGGCCTTTTCATCAATTTGATGTAAAGAATGCTTTCTTACATGGAGACTTGGAAGAAGAGGTATATATGGAACCCCCACCAGGGTTCTCTGATGGTTTTCAAGAAAATGAGGTATGTAAACTGAAAAAGGAAATATATGGGCTTAAACAGTCTCCTCGCGCTTGGTTTGGGAGATTTACAATGGCAATGAAGCAGTATAGCTACAAACAGAGTAATGAGGATCATACCTTGTTTTACAAAAATAGAGGAGAATTAGTCACTTGTCTTATAATATATGTCGACGATATGATTATAACGGGGAATGACAAAGAAGAAATTAGCTCTTTTAGGAAAAACCACTTCAAGGAGTTCGAAATGAAAAACCTTGGGGGATTGAAGTATTTCCTAGGAATCGAGGTTCTTATGTCAAGAGGAGGGATTTATATCTCCCAACGGAAATATATATTGGATTTATTAACTGAAGTTGGCATGGTGGATTGCAAACCAAATGACACTCCTATGGTTGTGAATCACAAACTAAAGATAATTGAAGGGGCCAGACCAGTAAGTAAAGAAAGGTACCAAAGGTTGGTGGGAGAATTCATTTACCTAGCTCACACTCCACCCGACATTGCATACGCGGTGGGAGTAGTTAGGCAGTTCATGCATCATCCTCAGGAACACCATATGGAGGCAGTAATGAGGATTATTCGATATCTCAAAGGCACACCAGGAAGAGGCATAACTTTTAAGGAAAATGGACACCTTGATGTTGAAGTATTTACAGATGTTGATTGGGGAGGGAATCCTAACGACAAACGATCAATTGTTGGCTACTTTACTCTTCTTGGAGGTAACTTGGTGACTTGGAGGAGTAAGAAACAGAAAGTAGTATCATTGTTAAGTGTTGAATCAGAATTTAGAGGAATCGTTAAGGGGATTACCGAGATACTTTGGTTAAATCAGATAATGAAAGAAATCGGATCCCCTCTGAAGTGTCCAACTCAGTTAATGTGCGATAATAAAGCTGCAATTAAGATTTCAGAAAACCCGGTACAGCACGATAGAACAAAGCACGCTGAAATAGATAGGCACTTCATAAAAGAAAAGATTGAAGATGGGACAGTCGAACTTCCGTTTGTTAGATCTGAAGACCAACTGGCAGACATCCTGACAAAAGTGGTTGCTGCAAGAACATTCGAATCAGTTTATCCAAGTTGGGTATTGGTGATCCCACTACACAACTTGAGGCGGAGTGTTAGAATATATAGCTGATTGAGCAACTAGGAGACACACTTTTGCAAGGAGAAAAAACACTTTGTGTTAGAATATTTAGTGTATTAAGTTTCCTTGTATATGCCTCTAAGTTCTCTATATATTGAGAGTCTTACTTGGGTTTGCATTATAAAAAAACAGTTCAATACAAAAGGAACATTTTCTAATAAATACATAACCCTAGCCGCTTCACGCCTAGCGCCCGACGAACTCATTATACGGCATCCCATCTGGATAGGTTCTTCCTACTTTTCATCAGAAAAACGAAGCCTTATCTAGATGTCGGAAATAGATTCAGAGCATGATTAATTAAAGTTCTGTGCTGCTCGCCACTCCCCGAGGCCAAGGACGGGGTCGAACCGTTATTCCAGGAGATAGCTACTTCTGAAAGTGAAAGCTCATTTGTTTTCCCTCGAAGACTAGGTGAACCTAGGTCAGATGCTTCTGCGTCATTTCCGGACAAACCAAACCTCATTTTCGGGCAAACCAACCCTACTCCAAGAAAAATTGTGCTATGCCCCCGACCACTATAGAACCAAAGAGCTGCCTGATGATTCCTAGGTTGCAGCACGTCCGATCGTTAACTCCTCGCGCCGCTGCCGCCGTTTCTAGAACCGACTAACACTTTAATAAATTTAAAAGAAAAGAAGATACTTGATTATTTCGCTGACGAACTCGACGAATACAAGGATTTATTTGGACTATTTCGATTCACAATTATCAAATTGGATGTGTTTGTGAACTTGACTCGACTCTTTTTCGAGACCACCAGTTTTGAACGATTGTTTGTGTTAAAAACAAAGAGAGAAACCAACATCTCGAATGTGATGGCTCATGAACGGCTAAGCTTCCAATTCAATTTTTTTTTTATCTCTTTAATATTTTTTTTATTTTTTTTATTATTTTACATGCATCCACAAAATAAGAAAATCGACCACCGAAAAAAGGTATCGATCCCTATTAGAAGTCACCAAGGTTACTTAATTGGAAAAGCCCACCGATGAACAAAACTTTACTCCCGGTCGTCTTCTTATTCTCTATCTTCTCGCAATCACATAGAGATTCTCTCCCTCCTCAACTTCCTAAAATATTCTTCACCGTCCCCCGTGGTATACGGTGTCCGGATTCAGCACTCTGCACCGTTTGCGTCGGTGCAACGGCTGATATATCATCCCGCATTACTGCTTCTCCGTTTTCGCTCGTGTTTATGTCGTTGACGGACACGCTGGTGCAAGATCATGACTCAAGCGCTCAAATTGGAGCGGTGATGTGTCTCGCGGCCACAGACGGATCCAGATTCGGAGGTGGAGCAATTGGAGAAGGTGTTGCCAAGACGAAATCAACAGTCGTAGTACCATCATCCTCCTTACTGTTGCCATTGCTGTTGTCAATGGAAACATGTCGGAACTCATGAACAAGGATAAGGAAACGATGAAGAAACTTATGAGCATACATGTCATGTTTGGTTACTTCGATCCAAATAAACTAAATCAAGTGAACCAGACCATCATGGTTACTACTTTTTATGAGTCTACTGGTTTAAGCATAAAACTATGAAGGTTTTATTCATGTAAATACACAAGCAAAAGATGCTATTCTTTTGGGGATCTGCAGTTTCTGATTCATTTTATGGATCAAGTTTGGCTAAATTGATTCATTCATAGCCTTATAATATATCAGTTCTTCAAGTTACTAAATCTAATCTTAAAACAGATTAATATACACCGTTTTGAGACAACATGGATAATGCTAAATCTCTGATCTGATTTATTAGGTAATAGAGAGACTATTAAATAGTCCAAAGTTGAGTAGACAAAAAGACAGCACAAAGTGAAACGACAATGTGAAAAAGAAACGGACAAATTCAAAGGACACAATTAAAGTTTGAGATTAAATGCAACACTCTCCCTCCTAATCTCAACCTCGTTTACTCAAGTTTTTGACTCCCAATAGTTTCCTCATGTTTTCAAACTTGACAGTAGCTAGCCCCTTTGTCAAAATATCTGCTCTTTGATCGTTGCTGCAAACATGTTTCAAGACTACTTCTCCTCGCTCTACGCATTCCCTGATAAAGTGAAACCTTATGTCGATATGCTTGTTTCTACCATGGAACATAGGATTCTTAGCCAGGTCAATTGCAGATCGATTATCTATGCATAAAATCACTGGGCCAACAGCTTCATGTGTTATCTGCCTAAGAGTATTTCTAAGCCAATACCTTGGCAAGCTGCTGCGGTAGCAGCCATGAATTCAGCTTCACGCGATGATAGAGCAACACACTTCTGTTTTTGTGAGACCCAAGTGATAATACTCTCATTCAAGTAATAAACTACTCCTCCTGTGCTCTTTCTATCTTCAATTTGTCCACCCAAGTCACTGTCTGAAAACCCAGTTAACACATTATTGCCACTATTCTTTGTATACACCAACTCGTGTTGTATAGTTCCCTTAACGTACCTGAGTATTCTTTTCACTGCATCCTGGTGCCTTTTTGTGGGTTTTTCCATATATCGGCTGACTATTCCCACTGAGTATGCGATATCTGGTCGCGTATGAACCAAGTATCGTAGACCCCCTACCATACTCTTGTAGTCTGTAGCATTGACCAACTTTCCTGTCTCGTCTCGATCAAGTTGTTCCTTTGGATCCATTGGATACTTCGTCGGATTACAATCTTCCATGCCTGCATTTTCTAGAATTTTTCGTGCATAACTTGCTTGTTTTAATTCGATATATCCTTCTCCTTGTTCAACTTCCATTCCCAAGTAGTAGCTGAGCTTTCCTATGTCGCTCATCTCGAACTGAAGCTTCATCTGGTTCTTGAAATCCTTGATTGCTAAGACACTCGTGCCTGTTACTAGAATGTCATCTACGTATACTGCAATAACCAAACTGTTTTCTCCCTCCTTCCTTGTGCATACAGCATGCTCCTACGGACAACGAGTAAATCCAAGCTTTATAAGACATGAATTCAGTTTGGCGTACCAAGCACGAGGCGCCTGGCGAAGTCCATACAAAGCTTTAGACAATGTGTACACTAGGTGCTCTTGTCCCTTTCTTTCAAATCCCTCTGGTTGGGCAACGTATACATCTTCCACTATATATCCATTCAAGAAGGCCGTATTTTCGGTCGAGATGGTGCACTTCCCATTGATTTTTAGCTGCCAAAGCTAATAGCAACCTCACTGTCTCCAACCGAGTAACTGGTGCGTATAATTCATCAAAATCAATGCCATGTTCTTGTACATAACCCTTTGCTACGAGGCGTGCCTTGTATTTTACCACCTTCCCGTTGGCATCCCTTTTTAATTTATATATCCATTTCAGACCTATGATCTTCTGTCCATGTGGTAGACTCGTCAATTTCCATGTATCATTTGCCTCAATAGAATCCATCTCCAGCCTCATTGCTTGCCTCCAGTTGACATCTTTTGCTGCCTGTGTATAATTGACAGGTTCATCTACCCCCATGAGCCACAATTCTTCTTCATCAAGCTCTATTTCTTCTGTGACATTGTAAATTTCACTCAAAGGTCTGAATATTTTTGGCTCTGTGCTATCATTGTAATTATCTCGATTGATTCTAGAAGCAGACGACTGAGAATGTGGAGTGGATACCTGAGTGTTACTGTAGTTGTCATATCCAACAGAGGACTGAGAAGCCTCAGAAGCCACTGTGGTGTTGACGTCTGGGTGTTATTGCCACTATGGTTGTCATCACCATACTCCACGATTTCGGTCTCATCTTGACCTGTTTCATCAACCTCAGGCATACTTGCCACAATAAAACTCTCCTGTGTCACCTCCATATCTGCAATCATACTCCACGACCATTGCTTTGTTTCTTCGAAAATGACGTCACGACTTATATGTATACGATCTTCCTTGGGATCATATAAACGGTATCCTTTAGTTCCAGGCTCTCTCCCCAGATTAACTAACTTTTTACTGCGATCATCCAGCTTTGTGTTGTGCACACTTGGAGTTTTCATGTGCGATAAGCACCCAAAGACCCGTACATGACTTATCTGTGGTTTCCTTGTTGTCCATGCTTCATACGGCGTCTTACCTGTCAATGCTCGCGTGGGTAGTCTATTGAGGATGTATACCGAGTTTCTGACTGCTTCAGCCCACATCTTTGATGGCAATTGCATTTCCTTGAGACTGCTTCTAGTCATCTCCACAATAGTTCGGTTTCGACGCTCTACCACTCCGTTTTGTTGCGGAGTGTAGGGTGTCGTGAGGTGTCGCTCAATTCCTGCATTCTCACAGTATTCTTTAAACTCATTAGAATTGAATTCACCTCCTCTGTCAGTTCTCAGCACCTTGATTCTTTTCTCTGACCCGTTCTCAACCAATACACGAAACTTTTTGAATGCTTCGAATGCCTCATCCTTAGTTCTTAGAAAGCACACCCACATAAACCTACTAAAGTCATCAACTAACAAAAAGAAATATCTGTATCCAGAGGTAGTAGTTGGAGATATCGGACCGCACAGATCACCATGTATAAGTTCTAGTACCTTTTTTGCACTAAACTTGGATTTGGCTGGAAATACCTTCCTGGTTTGCTTTCCCATTAAGCACCCATCACACACGACATTTGGTTTTAGTATCCTGGGCATTCCTTCTACCATCTGGTGCTTAGACATGAGAGCCATGGCTTGATAATTGACGTGCCCAAGACGGGCATGCCACAATCTCGTGATGTCATCCGTTTTAGTCATCAGACATTCCTGTTTGTTAGTCTCAATAATAATTTTGTAAAGTCGATTGGCAGATCGTTTTACCTTCATCAATAATCTGTCTTTGTTGTCGTAGATCCTCAGAAATTCGCCCTTGAGTTTATTGCCTTCTTCAGAAATATGTCCCAATGATATGATGTTATATGTAGACTAGGTATATAATACACCTCTCGCAGCATATTTTCTTCTCCATTTTTGCACAGTAATATCACAGTGCCCTTTCCTTTTATCTCGACTTTTGAACCATCTCCAAAACGCACTACACCAGATATACTCTCATCCAGTTCTGCAAACTTTTCTTTAAAACCTGTCATATGACTGCTTGCACCATTGTCCAGGTACCAGACATTTGATTCGCCTGCACATTCTCCACGCCTTGGAAATTGAGTAGATAGCAGTTTGCCCTTATTCAGGAGAAGCTTTGACGAGTCTTTATCATGTTTGGCCAAGAGTAGGGCCATTTCATCATCTTCCATCGCAGCCAAATTCGCCTCCGCTTCTTGTGTTTCCTTGTGTTTCCTTGGTTTCCTGCATTCTGAGGCGAAGTGACCATATATATTACAGTTGAAGCATTTGATAACACTCTTGTCAAACCTTCCATGGCCTCTCTACCTTGTGGATCTGTCACCATTGTTTCGCCTCAGCCATTCTTCACGCGTCAATAGAAGCTTTTTGTTGGCTCCTTCTCGTTTAGCCCATTCCTCTTCTGTCAACATGAGTTGAATCTCCTTCGTTTCTGTCCTTCCTTTTACTCGTTCTTCATGTGCCTTGAGTGAACCCACAGCTTCTTCGACAGTCATGCTCTCGATGTCTCCAAATTGCTCTAGTGTTGACGTTATTTGTAGGAATCTGGCAGGGACAGCACGCAGAAGTTTCTTTACGATGTATGATTCTTCCATCGTTTCCCCCAAAGCTCGAATATTTGTAACGAGGCTATTCATTCTCATGTGAAAATCTTCAAATTTTTCATTGTCACCCATATTTAGCATTTCGAATTCAGATTTTAGGGTTTGAATTCGTGCCTTCTTTGCTTTGTCTGCACCTTGGCATAAGGTTCTTATCATATCCTAGGCGTCCTTCGCTGTTCCCTTGTTCGCAATTGAGAGCAATACATCTTCGGGAATCGCCTGATACACCATTGCTAGCGCTATCTTATATGTCTTCTCTTCGACAGCTACATTGGGATCTTTTGGCTCTACTGCATTCCAGACCCCTTGCGCTTGCATATAAACTTTCATTTTGATAGCCCAAGCCGTATAATTACTTCTATCCAGCATTGGGTAGCTTAGGCCGTACGAACCTCCTTTTCCTTTGTTCACCTCCATCGTTAGTGAAACAAATACGTCTGCTAAGACCTTCAGGCTCTGATACCAAATCTAATCTTAAAACAGATTAATATACACTGTTTTGAGACAACAGGGATAATGCTAAATCTCTGATCTGATTTATTAGGTAATAGAGAGACTATTAAATAGTCCAAAGTTGAGTAGACAAAAAGACAACACAAAGTCAAACGACAATGTGAAAAAGAAACGGACAAATTCAAAGGACACAATTAAAGTTTGAGATTAAATGCAACAATGTGATTATACTTAAGTATGATCCCGCCAAACCACCAGCAAAAACGCTGACGGGAGCAACGTCGAAATCGCCTATGGAAGAACCGGGTAAGTCACCATCATAATCACCCTCGAAATCACCAGCAAAATCTCTGTTGGAAGCACCCCCGAAGTCACAAGCAATACCCACAAGAGGACCAGCACCAGCACCTTCTTTTTTAAATCTATTTGCTTCGAACTTCACCTTCCATAAATTTGAGCTCTCTTCCTTTGTAAGGAGCTACTACTCGGTTTCCATTCTTCTAAAAAACTACCCCAAATTCTACATTTATTGTTGAATCTACTTTACCCGGATTCTCTTTTGGGACATCCTTCACTTTGTGTTCTTAACCTTTATTTTGCATTCACTAATATCAATACCAATGCAGATTTTTTTGTACCATTGCCACAAGAACGCATACCACTACACCGTCAATTCCCTCTTTTAGTGAAAAATCTTTCGATTTATTTGGTGTCACAGCTTCTTATATCGCATTCACATGCAATTGGCGCCATCTTAGAAAGGTATCATCACATGAAAATAAATATGAGTATCGAACAATATAATCACATGCAAAGAGAGTACAGTGGAAGCCACAAATTCAACATCCACGGCAAATATACCACACCAAGCCTCCACTCAACTACAGACCATTTGATCTCCATCTCTACGCGATCTCTCATTTCTTTCTAGGGTTTCAAATCAACCACATACATCGTTTTTGTCGCCAACCACCGATGTATCTCGTTACAGAGATCCTATTGGTCTACTATTTCTACCGTTACTTTTCATTCATTTAAGCCATAATTGATGTCTGTTTGGTTCTCTTTATTTATGACTCTAAATCTATATGTAAGAGAGACATGAACTCCGAAAAGGCATAATCCTAATTTCAAGTTATTTTATCTTTCTCTTTATTGTCTATTCATATACTCATTGAAGAGAATTTGTGTTCTTAGAGGTAATCTTCTTACTTACATCATTATCTCCTAGTCCTTATTCTACCATTCTTCGAACCTTTCGTTGGGTTTCTAGTTTGGATTTATCGTGCCTAACGAGTCCCGTAACATTGGTATCAGAACCATCGATCTTCCGGACCTGGATTTTTTTCTACTTCAAAATAAGCAGTCATGGAAACTAGGGCACAAACTTTGATCGAGGTTAACAAGCAACTTGAGGAGATGAAGTAAGTTCAGGCCGATCAAGCCAAGCAAAATGAAGAAAATCGTGTGGCTCAACTCAAACAAAATGATCTATTGAGGAATGAGATGACTGCTCGATTCAACGATATTAAGAACATGTTTGCGGAGCTACGCCCTATTACACAGAACCCTAAAAAGTGTCCGCTGGTTGACGACGATCCTTCACATTCCGGCGTTTTCACGACGCTTCCCCGAACATTCTCTCTGGAACCACCTGATTCGCTGAACCTTGTCCCCGGTTCGAATCGTGGAACTAATCAGGAGCCTCGTACGACACCAACAAACGGTTTGCTCACCCGCCTTACTAAGGTTGGGTTTCCTATTTTTTATGGATCCGACCTACGCGATTGGGTTTTTAAATGCGAACAATTCTTTGCGCTTGATGGAACGCTAGATGAATCGAAGCTTCATGTGAGACAGTTTCAGAATGTGGAATCCGTTGCCGAAGCAGCAAAAATAACTATGATGCATGAATCATATTTACGCCTACTCCCTCACAAACCACAAGGACCCTCATTCAAACCCAACACATATTCTTCTCCAAACGCCTATCAAACACTGAAATTTTCGAATCAAAACACCAAGCCACCACTTTTACCCACTGCCCCTAGCAACACACAAACACATCAGACGCCAAATTTTATCTCAATAAACAACAACCAAACACCCCGAAAATTTACTTGGCAAGAGATGCAAGATCGCAAACAAAAAGGTCTGTGCATGTATTGCGATGAAATCTTCACTCTCGGCCATCAACAAACCCATCGCAAGGCTCATATATATGTCATGGAAGGTGATGCAGAATCTGAACTTTCCGATGTAGATGAGGTTCATGACGTCGTCAACACGACGGCTATTGAGTCAGAGCAAACACAACCGCTTATGATATCGCTACACGCACTGACGGGCAACACACCCTTCAATTGTATGCGTTTGACAGGACAAAGTGGTAAGCGAAAGATCCACATTTTGATTGATCCCGGGAGTACACACAACTTCTTGGACCTAAAGGTTGCCAATGAAATCAGTTGCCCTCTCGAAGCGACTAAACCGATGGTGGTTTCCGCCGCCCTAGGAAGCACAATTATTACAAAATACAAGTGTACCAATTTTCTTGGAAAGTACAAGGCTATGATCTCACCACCGAGGTAAGAACTTTAAACCTTGACTGTTGTGATTTTGTGCTAGGTATTCAATGGTTGCACACCCTCGGTCCAATTTTATGGGATTTTCTCAACCTCCTAATGGAATTCAACCTTAATGGTTTGAAGCATGTGCTGCGTGGGAATGTAAACAAGGGTTGTAAGGCGATCAACGGAGCAAGTTTGAACAAGTTAATCCTTCAAGAACCTCAGATCGCATTGTTGTTTGGCCATGACGTTTTAGACGACTTAAACCCAAACGCTCTTTTGTCTCATATTTCGGCGACCAAAACAGAATTTTCTACGGACTCTACGCTACGTGAGTTGATCAGTTCGTACTATGGAATTTTCATCGAACCCACAGCTTTACCGCCTTTTCGTGAAGGGTTTAATCACAAAATTCTTGTGGTAAGCGGTTCTAATCCCGTTAATCTCCGACCCTATCGCTACTCATCCCTTCAAAAGGATGAAATAGACAAGATGATAAAAGATATGTTAAACCAGGGAATAATCGAACATAGTTCTAGCTCGTATGCTTCCCCAATTGTTTTAGTAAAGAAGAAAGATGGTACTTGGAGGTTGTGCGTTGATTATCGCGGGTTAAACAAACAAACCATCAAAGACAAATATCCTATTCCACTGTTAGATGAATTGGGTGGGGCTGTATACTTTTCAAAATTGGACCTCCGTGCGGGTTTTCACCAACTACGAATGTCACCCGAAGATATCTATAAAACAGCATTCAAGACTCATTTCGGACACCATGAATATGTTGTTATGCCGTTTGGTCTCACAAATGCCCCTTGTACTTTTCAGAGCCTCATGAATCACATTTTTAGTGAAGTTACGCGAAAGTTTGTACTCGTTTTTTTCGACGATATTTTTAGTTTGTACTTGCCATTTGATCTCCATCTCTACGTGATTTCTCATTTGTTTCTAAGGTCTCAAATCAACCACATACATCGTTTTTGTCGCCAAGCACCTATGTATCTCCATTGCGTCGCTTCATCCGTCCCTCTGTCGCTAGCCACCGTTGTATCTTCATGCGCTGTTTCATTCGTCGCTTCGTGCTACTGATAAAACAACCTCTAACCACCACAACGGTCTCGTGCTACCACCTTGCACTACCGAAAAGACACGCTCTTCTCATCGTGAATACTACAGTAATGTTTAGTGAATACCAAAAATGGATTCGCAGATTGCTTTGGACACGTAGCTATAGTTGCACTCAGACAAGGGTTTTTAGCTCGTGGGTTGGTTGATTTAGTAACCCATAAAAAAGCAATGACTTGGGGTGGAAGAAACTAAAAAATTAAGATAGCCTCGTCAATATGGACATGCTGCTTCAACTCCTCTACCACAAGTACGTAGTCAGTCCCAAGTTACAGTTAGCAATCATCTGAAAGACTCTGTACAAGGATCTCATCGACCTAGATCGCACAAGTCCAATCAAAGGCAGCAATCCATACCAAGAGGGAATCGGTGGGTTCAACTTAGTTATTTTATATAACTGACTTAAAATATTGCGACCAGTTAGGACAGGTCAAAGAATTTTGTGCAATTTCGAAGGCCTGCACCCATCCAGACTCCGATAGAAAATTAAAACATGCGATTCTGTAAGTACCATAATGACGTAGGACACGATACCAAGGATTTCATTGCTTTGAAGTAGAAGATATAGTCGCTAATTGAAAATGGGAAGTTAACCACATTTGTTAAATCACAAGCGGGTATTAGACAAGTGAGTAACAGATCACAACCAAACACGCGTTGGGCGCATGAAGCTTCACGTATTATCCGCAATCAAGTATTAGAAGCTCCTAAATAGAAGAGTATTATGGTGGTTATTGAGCAATTCGATGTAGATTCGAAATAATTGGATCTTAATCCGGATCGGGGTCGTGTGAATGTGGTATCTTAAAATGTTAGAAGGGTATCAAACCTGTGTCAATTCTTCGAATCGTTAACTATACGGAGGAGATGCAATGACAACGCCTTCAAGTTGTTATAGAAAAAATCATGTCAACAGTTTGACTACTCAGTTGGATGGAAAGATGTCCACGTATTTATACCAAACCCCGACTCCTTTGATATTCTTTGATGAGGATGACCTAAGAGATATTGCAGGGCCGCATGAAGACGACGTGGTGATAGGGGCATCAATTGGGGGGAAATGATGTACGAAAAATCCTGATTGACACAGGTAGTTCGGCGAACATATTGTTTATAAATACTTACAAACAGATGAAAAATCCCTCGGTTATACAACGATCAAACATAAATATTGTGGGATTCATTAGGAGTTCGTCCGATGTCATTGGTGAGTTTAAAGAGGAAGTGTTGTTAGGTAGAGGACCTTTTAAAAAGACAGGAAAGGTATTGTTTGTTGTGGTTGACTGCCCAACATTTTACATTGTTATATTTGGAAGATTTTTGATTTCCAGGATGCATGTTTTAGCCTTTATTTCCCATCAATGTTTAAAGTATGATGTTGCTGGTGTTGTCCGAAATAGACAGAAGGTAGCTAGAGAATGCTATGTAACATATCTTGCATCAAAGTCATTTGAGGGAGTTAAAGTTAACAAAGAATAACAGTTACTGGAACCTTCCATCGATGAGAATGGAATTGATGATCCAAGGGAGGCTCCTAGTGTTATAATATCTATAGAAGAAGTTAAAACACATTTCCTAGCAGAAGGAAAAAGAATTAAGATTGGCACTAAATTACCCTTAGAATTGAAGAAAAAATTATTGTCTTTCTTATCGGATAATTTACATGTGTTTGCATGGTGCAATCAGGATGTGACCAAGGTACCTTTTGAAGTAATTTACCACAAGTTGTCAATCCAATCTGATGTTAGACCATTAGTTCAAAGAAGTAGGTCCTTCTTCAAAGAAAAAGCTGATGTGATAGTACAAGAAGTGCATCAGTTGACCAAAATGGGTCATATAAAGAAATCTCAATACCATTGTGGACTACTAACCCTGTTTTAGTCAAGAAAAAGAATTACAAGTGGCGCATGTGTATTGACTTTACTGATCTTAACATGAAATATCCTAAAGACCTATTCATGGTGCCTCTAATAGATCATTTGGTAGACTCCACATAAGGGAACAAGTTGTTGTCCTTCATGGATGCATTTTCAGGGTACAATCAAATACAAGTAGATTCGAACGATCGAGATTTCACCACCTTTATCACAGATAATGGGCTTCATTGTTATAAGGTGATACTGTTTGGATTGAAGAATGCTGAGGCTACTTATCAGCGATTGGTGAATAAAACTTTTGCTACCCAAATTGGAAAAAAATATGGAAGTATATATAAACGATATGATGGTGAAAAGACTCATGGAGGAAGAACACATATTCGATCTTCAAGAGATATTTTCTAACTTTGAAGCCATGTAACTAAAATTGAACCCGGAAAAATGTATTTTTGGAGTTCGATCTGGCAAGTTTCTAGGGTATGTCGTGAGTGGAAAAGGGATACAGGTTGATCCGGATCAGTTAGATGCTATGTTGGCCATGCATCCTCCCCAAAATACTAAAGAAGTCCAAATGTTAACCGGGTGGTTGGCTGCTTTAAATAAATTTATTTCAAGATCATCTGACAAGTATGCTCAATTTTTTTCAAGTTTTGAGAAATGCTAAAGATTTCAATTGGTCTCCGTAATGTGATCAAACCTTTCTTGAAATAAAAAAAAATTATCCTCAACCAAGATGTTATTCAAACCTATTCAACATGAGAAACTTTTTATGTATTTGGTTGTATCCGATTATGCCGTTAGTGCTGTTCTGGTGAGAGAAGTGGATAATTACCCCCGTCCGGTTTATTACATATGCAAAATTTTACTGGAAGCATAGAAAATGAATCTAAAGTTAGAAACATTAGCCTTGGCATTGGTAATAGCATCCAGGAAAATGAGACCGTACTTTCAAGCGCATTCGATCATAGTTCGAACATCTTTCCCTTTAAAAATTGTTCTACAAAAAGCTAACTTATCAAGAAGGATAACTAAATGATCAGTTGAGCTTGGAGATTATGATATTGATTTTGCACCTTCAACCGCAATCAAGGCTCAAGCTATAGCTGACTTTTTTGTATAATTTCATACTGAAAGGCCTTACAAACAAGAACAAGAAAATATGTCTAAGAAAGAGTGGTTAATCCGAACTGACGGTGGGTCTAGTACGATGGGATGTGGGGATAGAATTTGTTTAACTCCCCCTTATGATGATACTATGTATTAGGCTATAGGTATTGGTTTCAGGGCGTCCAAAAATGAATCAGAATATGAAACAACCATTTTTGGGTTGAGACTAACTCGGATATGTGGAGCAAAGAGGTCTTGGTTAGTAAGTTACTCCTAGTTATTTATTAATCAAGCTCAAGGGCTATCTGAAACTAAAAAATATTAGTTAATAAAGCATTTGCACGCATTAAAGGAAGCTACCATGAGTTTTAAAAGCATCCAGTATGAGTATATCCCTAGATCGGAGAATACTATGGCAGATTCTTTAGCCACCATAGCCTATTCTAAAGCCTACCCATGGAATCATATGCGAGAATGCCCATTCATAAGCTCAATTCAAAAGAAAAAGGGTGAATGTGAAGAAAGTTTGAGTGTATATGCCCCACAGTCCAAAGATTAGAAGTTTGAGATATATCAGTTCATTTTCGATGGAGTTTTGTCTTCAGACAAAATCCTAGCTAAAAAGATCAAGTATAAGGCTCGTGGATTCTTGATTTTAAGGGAGGTTTTTTATAAAAATTCTTTCAGTAGACCTCTCCTGCAATGCTTAAGCTTTGAGGAATCCCAAAGTATTTTTTCTGAATTGAACGATGGAGAGAGATCAACACATTGTGGCTATAAGGCCTTAACCAGAAGAGTTTTGTTAGTAGGATACTATTGGCCAACAATAATGGCAGATGCCAAGGATATGGTTAGGAGACGTGATCTTTGCTAGAGATATGAAAATGAAATCCATAAATCAGTAGTTCATATGGAGTCCTTATTTGAACCTATACCTTTTGATAGATGAGGTTTGGACTTGGTTGGACCTCTCCTCATGGTGTATGGAGGGTATCGAATAATAATAGTGGCAATTGACTATTTTTTTAAATGGATAGAAGCAGCCCCACTAGTTGGTACCACTTCCAAGGTATTCATAAAATTTATTCAATCCAAAATATGTTGCCGATTTGGTATCCCCCAGTGAATCACCACAAACAATGGGCCAAAATTTGACAATAAATGCATGGAGATATTTTGCACTTCCAAAGGAATTCAACATTGTTTTTCTTCTCCTTTCCACCCTTAGGCTAATGGGAAAGTTGAAGTTGCTAAATGCATAATTTTGAAGGGTTCAAAAAGAAAATTGAATGAGTTGCAGGTAAGTGGCCGAGTTATTTGCAAGAATTATTGTGGGCCTACCGAACTACTCCCGAACAGCCAGCCAAGAATCCCATTTTGCTCTCGTTAACGGGATGGATTCGATCACGCCCATAGAAGCTACTTGCCATCCTTTAGGATTCAAAACTATTCCAAACAGGCTAATGAAATGGCAGTTAGAAAATCAATTGGACTTAATTGAAGATATAAGAGTAAAAATATACTTAAGGACAGCACACTATTAGGGTTTAATGAGAAGCAGATTTGCATCCAAAGTAAAAAGAAGTGATTTCTAGTGGAGAGACAAGGTATCAAAAAAATTCTTTTTGCAAACTAAAGAGAAACAGTTTGGGAAGTTGGCTCCGAATTGGGAAAGCTCTTACATGGTATGTGAAATAATCAAGCCATGAACATATACACTTCAAGACAAATAGGGTAAAGTTTTGAAGCATACATGGAACAGATTTGCAATTGAGCTTTCATCGGTTCCTTCGTCATAGTCATTTTCACTTGAATAAATGTGTTTATCACCATCCGGCATGGTATGAAAAAGTATCTCCTCGTATGGTACATATTTTCACAAAGGTCCAAGGGTTCTCTTGGAAAGGTCTCATGAAATAGCAGAATCTACGACCCGGCAACATACTTCTCTATCGCTGTTGTTATCTCCTGAGCTTGATTCTTATTTAGAAGGGTATTTTCTTCTTCCTTCTCTTTAGGAAGTTTTTATAAATTCTTTTTCTCTCCGGATAAGGTGTTGACAGTGTTAGCGTTGGTGGTTTGTTGTTCCTTCAAAAATTTGATCTTGGTAGAAGTGATAGTTTCTAATTCGGAGAATTTGGTTTGAAGATTTTCCTAGGCAGTTTTAGCCTTTGCAACTCAGATTTCAGTTCCTCTTTCTCTTTACTTAAAGTTTCCACTTTCTGTTGTTCGGATGAAAGAGAACCTCTTAAGTTTTGATTTTCTATGGTAAGATATTCGATGTTCCCAGCCTGTTCCCTAACTTGCATTTCCATATCCACTATTGGCCTAATGAAGCCCAAAACTGCATGGCCCAGGGTATCCTGCTCACTTGATACCTCAAAAGATTCACCATTGTAAGTGACAACATTGGCAATTGTGGTCTTAGAAAAGGACCCAATGAAGTCATCATTGTCAAGATCACTAAAGTACTTGTTGCGAAGGCCATCCAGATTAACCTCTTCTTCAACAGGTGGTTGGTTAGCTGGGGGAAACACTTGAGAATGAGGTTTGGCTGGTGCCTCTACTTGTGGAGGAACATCAGTTGGAAGAATAGAATTGTTGACCAGAGGGCGGATAATTACCTCTGACCCAAGGTTTCTTTTATTCCTCTTTTTGGTTCTTTGGGCATCGCCTTCTTTGGGCCTCTTGTGACCTTTCTTCTTAGCTTGAGGTAACTGATTTGATCCCCCGGATTCCCCAACTGTAGCAGCAACTGCCTCTAGCAAAACGACATTTATCCCTTCAGGATTCTCCGAATTGGTTGGCTCGGGAATCTGGTGAGATGAGTCAACTCCAATTTTTTTTATTCTTCTTCATCTTGTCAAGATGGCTAAGGGCTTTACTCCGTGCTGGTAAGAAAATCTTGCCATATTTTGCTTATGTCCTTCTAAGAATGATGTCTGATGGAGGGGGTGGTCAATTGTTCCCATATGAGGTCTCTACTTCCAGTGGTGTTCCACAAGTGAGCCCTCAACATGTTTCCAGAAGTGAAACAATTATGGAAGCCAAGCCTCCACTTCTCTGATGCTCATTGATTTAATTTGGAAAAGGTAGATTTCATTTCCTCTAACTGCTCAGAAAACATCTTTGAAAGTATTGCAAAAAGACACAATAATCAGTTCGGTATAATAACATATAGTTTAAATATAACCGGAAATCCGAACAAGTGTTACCTGAGCTTCTTCAATATCTAGTCAGTTGACTCTCATTTGATTGGTACTTTATTTTTTTACCATTTTCCCATGCTCCACTTATGAACGAACTGAGTCCTCCAAGATTTGTCCGCCTCCAACATATCGCTCACTACTTTGTAATCGTTTCCCAAGTTGCAGTGATAAAAGAGAATTTGATGATTCCTATATAAACCAGCCACGGCAGTAAACTGCTCTATGGGCATTGGAATCTTTGATAACCAGGAAGAAATAATGTTGGCCGGTAAGGTGTACCAGGCGTTCGAACTCAGCTGACTTGGGAAAAGCTTGATTAGGTGAAAGTACTGAACTATTTTTGGGTCAAAGGGGGAACGAAGTCTCTAGTTTAGCACTTCAGTGTATACCACCAGTTCATTAGTCTTGGATTCCAAATGAGTCTCGAGATTAATAGAAATCTTAACCTTAATAGACTCCGGGAAGCCCCGCTTTGTTCTAATCCGATATAATCCGGCAATATGCGTATACACATAGGTAATTTTTTGAAGGGCCAACAAATATTTCACATTGACCTTACAAAAATTAGGCCCAACTTTCCCTTCCAAGCACTACGGAAGTGATTCAGTGTTTGGCAGTCCCACTTTTCCTTTATTGGTCCAATATGAAGTGATGTTTTTAGTCTGTCTGGATGTCTCCAAAAGGGTATCTTCCCCACTGTCTTCCATTATTGTTGACTGTTATTCGATCGACTTAGCACTTGTAGATTCTTTTTCAATTTGGGTAACCTCACTATGGAGAGGCCTGGTGTCCGGATTCACAGAGGGTTGGGCAGTAGGGTTTAATGTTTCTGAACTAACGTTCTTTGAAGAAGAAGGGGCACCCTTGGACTTGGAGAGTCGAGTGATTCTCTGGGGTGTGACATCTTCAGTATCTGATCCCATTGTTAGGAAGGGTGAGGGTTTCCTAAGACTAGAAACTGATTTACCCTTAGGAGAAGGGTCTAAGGATAATTAAGATGAAGGTTTGGACTCTAGTACAGATAATGTCGGGATAAAAGGAGGTTTTTGAGTTACCGATGTTTGGGATGATGATGTGCTTTTATTCGGTTCTGGTACCGTTAGGCTAACTACTCAACCATGAGAAGCAGGGAGTCCAGCTGCAATCCTCGCCTCTTGTCGTGCCTCTTTTCTTGTTTTTTCTAAATTAGATAGGTTTAACCAACTCCGTTTGATCAAAGTTGTTCTAGCTGTGAACATATAACTTCCTAGATGTAGAGTAAAATCGCAAACCCAAGCTTTCTCTCTCTAGAAAATGGTTCTGATTATTAAAAAAATAAACAGTAAAAATGGGTTTATATAAAGGTGAAAACCACTTAAGTGTTTATCTTAGGAGAGTTTAAACGGTTCAAATAATGATTAGGGGCAACTAAGCCTACTATAATTACTTTTTGAAAGATAGGTGTAAGTACTAAGGAAGAAAAACGGCTAAGAGGTCGAATCAAAGTGTGACACGTGTTAGTTCTCAAAAATCTATTGGTTGGCTTTCCATCTACCGAAAGGAAACGCTTCGGATCCGACCAGGTTTCCTTTCCTTAATAGCCAACTCTTCAAAGAGACACTTTGGATACAATCCAAGTCTTTTCATGAATAATTTAGCTCTTCCAGAATATTTTTGAAAGGCCTAAAGGGGCTACTAATAGGGTCAGATATTTTTGGAAGGTCATTACTGCTTAAATGGAGGGGCAGTTCGGACCAATTTTGCACCGAGTATATTATGAATAATCTGACTAGGTCAATCATGACTCAGCTGTGTGCTGACACCGTTTAGAGTTTGGGCTTAAAAGTTTAACTTGACTCCATGGTCCGACCCGGAAGGCCCATGGGTCACAAAACCAGTATAAACACCCCAACCAACTTCATTTAATAAGTTGGATTTTTTCTAGAGATATTCATACAAATATACACCTCTCTTATCTCTTACTCACTACTTAAGAGTTAATACATAATAGCCAAACTACCCGAAAATACCCTTTAACCATAAATCATCCACACCAAGGATCATACCACATTTATCACTAGCAGGGGGATACAGTTACAAGGTAATGCCTTTTGGTCTAAAGAATGCTTAGGATACTTACCAACACTTAGTTAATAAAGGGTTTTCCCATTATATTGGGAGATATGTGGAAGTTTATATTGATGACATGATGGTAAAAAATACAAGGGAGGAGGATCATCTGTTTGATCTCAAATAAACCTTCACTAACCTAAATGTCATCAATTTAAAGCTAAATCCAAAAAACTACACTTTTGGAGTACAATCCATAATACTTTTAGGGTACGTCATTAATGAGAAACAGACTCAAGTTGACCCAACACAATTAGATGCATTATTGATTATGGAACCTTCCCAGTCCACAAAAAAAGTTCAAGCGTTAACTGAAAGGTTGGCAACTTTGAATAGGTTTATTTATAGGTGATCGGATAAATTTGCACAATTCTTCCAGGTGTTGAGGAATGCCAATGAATTCAATTGGTCACCAAATTGTGATAGGGCATTCCTCTAAATCAAGAAACATCTATCTTCTCTTAACTATGTTCAAGCCGGTCATCGGAGAAAGACTCTATGTATACTTGGCAGTATCTGATCATGTTGTAACCACAGTATTAGTTTGGGAAATTCACAATAACCTTGGCCCGGTTTATTATATTGGTAAGAGTTCGATTGGTGATGAGATAAGATATATGAAGTTAAAAATATAGCTTTGGCCTTGATAATAGCAGCCAAGAAAATTAGGCTCTATATTCAGGCACACTTTATCACGATTTGAACTTCTTTTCCACTCAAAATTATGTTACATAAAACAAGATGTATCGGGTCGGATGACTAAGTGGTCTATAGAATTAGGGTATTATGATATCGATTTTGCTCTTCGAACAACAATAAAGGTACAAGTCGTGGCTGACTTCTTTGTTGAGTTCCATTCAGGTCGACTAAGAATTGAGAATCTTCTATTAGTAAACTTGGTAAAGAATGGGTTATCCAAACAGATTGAGGATCTAGTACGATAAGTTTTTATGCAGTAATTTCCCTACTCTCTCCATTTGGAGACTCAATGTACCATATCATATGTTTCGGTTTCAATGCCTCGAACAATGAAACTGAGTATAAAGAAGCAATAACTTGTTTAAGGCTCGCTCGAATATGCGATATGAACATAATCTGATTGTTAAGTGATTCACAATTTCTCATACATCAAGATTAGGGACAATCTGAAATAAGGAAAGACCAGTTGGTAAAGTATTTGCAAGTATTAAGAGAAAATTCTGTCTACTTTAAGTATGTAAAGTATAAGCATGTGCCAAGAGCTAAAATTTCAATGGCTAACTATTTAGCCACTATCGGATACTCCGAGACATATTCTTGTATTTTGGTACAGGGATGCCCTTCCATAGCACCAACCCTCAAAATGAGAGTTCGAACTGAGGAGAATTTTCAAGTACAAGATTAGAGGTGTGAAATCCTAGAATTCATTACTAAAGAAAACCTTCCCGAAGACAAAAGCCTAGCTAATAAATTGAAATTTAAAGCACATGGTTTTTTGGTTTTGAGAGGGGCCCTTTACAAGAATATATTTGCTAGCGTTTACTACGCTGCCTCGGATCCTATGAGTCCTAAATAATTCTATCTGAATTACGTGATGGGGAAGCCTTTACCCATTGTGGCTACAAATATTTGACTAGAAAGGTCTTGTTACCAGGATATTACTGGTCGTCCATCATGTCGGATGCTAAAGATCTAGTTAAAAAATGTGATCCATGCCAGAGATTTGGAAATGCAATACATGTACCAGTAGTTCCTATTGAGGGATTCTTCATCCCCAATTGAAGCTCCTATTATCACAACATCTTCATGTGGACCCATTATATCTCTTAAGTCGTCTTCATCAAATACTATGAAAGGATTCGGGGTTTGGTAAAGATGTATGATTATTTTTCCTTCCAATTTAGTAGTTAAACTGCTGACATGCATTTTTTTACAACTTGAGGGTGTTTTTGCAGAGTCTCCCCCAAATATAGTTAATGATTCAAAAAACTTTACTAGGTCGAAAACTATGGTAGAATTATCCACTATTACCTCTATTTGATTCTGATTCAGTATCCACATCATATCTTTCAACCATCATCATGGAATCCTCCTACACGTATGTCCCTCGAATGGTTAATGAAGTCATTTGAGGTGCATTTTTATTGGATTCAGTGTTATCCGGTCTACCGCCCATTGTCTTTTAACAAAGGCACACAATTTTCCTCTTTTAATGAGATTTTGTACTTATTGCTTTAATGTTATACATTCATGTGTGTCATGACCCACATCATTGTGATATTTATATAATCGAGTACATCGAGTCTCTCTAGGGGACTGTAGTGGGGATAGCCTTCTAAAATGCACATCATTCTTAGTTTTGTCATATATTGTTGCTATATTGTCTCCTTGCTCAACAAACCATTCATGCTGAACTCATTGGCCTCTTTTACTTCTAACTTGTTTGTTTTGATTGGACTAATTTTATCTGGGCTGATGTGATCCATGTCTAGATTCTTTTGACTTATAATTGATAATACGTTGAGATTGAGTTGTTGCTTGTGGAATTGATGTTGTAGCAACAGATATGTTCTTACGAGGTACTCTAGACTTCTTAGTTTCTTCAATTGTGATATGTTTTCCAACTTGATTTGACACCCCTCCAAAAGTCATCGCTTTCTTTCGGGTTACTTAATCAGCTAAATTTCCTGGATTTAAACCTTGTCTTAAATAGACGATTGCCACATGTTCAAAACAATCAGCTAGCCCATTCTTTGTGTTCACAAACCTACTAATATATCCTTTCAAAGATTCGTTTGGCTAATGGGAACAATGAATAGTAGTATCATCATTTTATTTAAGCTCATTACTTCCAACAAATTGTCTCTGGAACGCTACCCAGAACATGTCAAATTCTTTGTAGACCCCTGGGGGAGACTATTGTTCCATTTGAGGGAACTTCCTTTAAAGTTTTATGAGAAGGCCCGGCATAACAGCTTGTCATCATCATCAAAGTTCAACATAATTTTTTTGAATTGCTCGAGATGGTTATCCGGATCTTTACTTTCATCGTACTTTTCCATCTTAGAGCTATCAAATCGCTTGGGAAGATGCCTAAATAGTATTTTTTTTAGGATAATAGTGATTGTCTTCAATTATGGCTACGACTAAATACAGTATCTTCATCGGGAGTAGCAAAAATACATGGTTTAGATTGAATAACAAATGGATCAAGCAGCATATAATCAATGTGATGATCAGTCGAACCCTTTACGTTTCCCTGATACTTATTCTTTTTAATATTTCCATTTATATCCTTTTTTCTTGAATGTTTTTTGGTTAGCCTTAATTTATTCTTTAGGTGGCCCTAATCACTGTTGGATGAGAGTGACTCTTCAATATATTAGTCATTTGATGAAATATCAAAAGAGTATGATGTTGTACTTACAACTCGTTTAGACCGATGCGTTTTCTTAGAGCTGACATGAGTCTTTGTGGACTGTTCATTGTCATCAGGCTCATCTGTAGGGTGAAGTCTGGACGCATTGGACTTTTCTTTTACTCCTTTTTCAGCTTGCTTTTGAGCCTTAAAGCTTCAATTTCAGCCCTCAACTGATCACGTTCATCTTGCATGAACTGTCTTCCATCTGGATTATGATGATGGATATTGTCTTGGGTCACACCTTCAACTCTTGGAAGTGGAGCATCAACTCCTAGAGGTGGAACATCCTGCATGTGTAAGATCCATGCCTTAATGATATCAGAACTATCCTTTTTTTTACTGGTTTTGAATTTGTTATTCAGGCACCGTCGCCTCCCACTGTGGTCACCAATTTGGTGTGGATTATTTATGGTCGAATGGGATTTAAGATCTTTTGTTTAATGGGGTATTAACTGTTAAAGTATAAAATGGAGAGATAAAATAAATGTGTGTTTGTGATTAAGATTATTCGAAAAAAGTCCAGCTTATTAAATATGGTTGGTTGGGGTATTTACACTCTTGTTGTATGATCCATAGGTAGTTCCAGTCGGACCTTGGAATCGAGTCAATTTTAAAGTTTCCAAAGCCCAAAACCAAAATGGTTTAGCATATAGTTGAGTTATAATCCACTTAGGTATATTATTCATAGAAAGTTTGGTATAAAAAATGTTTTTATTACCCTTTTGGATTTTGGCTTAAACTGCCTTCCAACAATATCCAAACCTATCAAGGTTTAAGTTTGAAGCATCTCCTATTATCATCGCCACTAATGAGTCTAGATTTGTGTGTTGTGTTTCGATGAATCTAGCCAATAGACGTAGGGTCTATCAGAAATGTTTCGGCATTCTTTAAGGTTCTTCTGACTAACACGAGTCTGACTCACCGTGAATTTAAGAAGGTAGGACTAGAGAGTTAATCTAGGGTCATAAAGTAGTTGAAAATATATGAATAGTAAAATGATAATAGTCCCACTCAAGTGAGGTCAAAATCTGCTAGCTATAATGGTCTTTTTGGGCCTAAGTGGTTCTATATGACCAAAATAAAGTAAGACCTTTTTGTGGCATTTTATTCTTAGTAACAAATACCAATTAGAATAGACCATTAACCAACCTACTAATTTAGAAAATTAACCTTTATCGGTAGTCCCTTTATTCGTACAGAGCTTGTTGAAATATGAATACAATGCTCTGGCATGCTTATTCTATTCAGGGTAGTGGTTCAGAGGACAACCCATCGGGAATCATGAATCATTATGGTGAGTGAGAGGACTCACTTTTGTTCGAAGGGTGGTATATTTAACAAAGTTGGTTATGTCGGTTCTTAGGTGTCTTTCGGTTGAGAATACTTCAACACATGTTGGTCAAATAATAATGGGATCGAAAATTTAGGGGGAAATCAAGGAGACCATCTAGAAATTCCAAACTTTTCTTTGGATTACTCGTATTTTTTAACTCACCAGCCTCTCGAGCGTCACGTGTCAGACCTTGAAGCGTCCTCCGAGTCCTGGCGTATGTATGTTATTTTATTCTTCGCACTGCTTAAGATCACATCAGCTTGAGACATTCATGTCAACACCATGAGCTCCTATAAATACATAACCAACTCTTATTGACGGACTCATACTTTAAAGAGATAAAATTAGCTAGGAAGACACCTAACATACTAAAACTAGAATATATGACTTTGATAGGGCATGGGGCATGTAAAGTATGCACACTTATTTTGTTTTTAAATAAATAGTGTGGGGGTCTTATGATATAGTTTTTATAAGGTGTAATATTATTTAAAAAAAACAGTAGATAACCTATTAATTACAAAGATAGTTGTATAAAATGCCTCATACAAGTACTTATATTATGATTTTGATTGAGCTAATAGGGTGAGTCATAATGCTACTACATACATATGATTTCTCTCAACTCTCCCATTTTGTGCAGAAGTATATGGACATTATGTTCTTAGTTTTATGCATGATAGTTTAGTAAAATAAGGAAAATCTATAAATTAACCATCATTCTCCGTGTATAACTTCGATTTTCTTCTCAATCTGGTTTTCAAATAAAGTTTTGAATTGAACAAATGCATTAAGAGCTTCACTTTTAGTTTTATAGATTATAACCAGATGTACATATTGTAATCATTTATAAATATTATATAGTATTTAATGTGACTGAATAAGAATTTTTTTTGATAAATCTATATGGATTATGTCTAAGAGACTTAAAGCATAAGAAGTATATATAGAATATGATAATGAATAAGATATTCCTAATTAGGAGGTATCACAAAATATGAGCCCTTATTTCTGGTCAAAAGGAAAATTATAAAGCTTCAAAATATAAGATAAAGCATAATTAGAATAATGGACAAACCTTACGTTCCAGCATTTTTCGGGAGAACAAGATAGACTTTGATTTGAAGAAAATTCAACACTGAAAACTCTAGAACATTAACCTAGAGACAGACTCTTAGGAGATGGGTGATTAACTGATTTTTCATTCTGGTATAAACAATCCTTAGGTGTCCTTATTAACAACACTCTCCTCATTACTTTGTCCTTTAGAAAAACAAAATAATTATGAAATTTTACATAAACTGGATTTTGAAAAGTATGTTGGGAAACATAAAGTATTTTTTAGTGATCTTTGGTACATGAAAAATGTTATTTAATATGATGGATTTGTTCTCATTTGTAGGAATTTTAGACTATTATCTTTTTAAAAAAATTGAAAGTTTTTTATCTTTACCTACCGTGACAACAATCTTACTATTATAATGAATCATTGGGCTATGATTTTCACTTACTTGATAAGTAGATCCATTATCTACATACCTTGCATTTTTAATTCCTTGTTATTGAGTTACCATGTAGACTTCTTGACCAGTTTTTTCTTTATAGTGATCAGTGGATGTAGAACCCGTATAATCAAGGTCATCTTTAAAGTAATATTCAACTCTTGTATGTCCAAATCTCCCACGGATTTGGAAAGTGGGTATGTTTGAATTGAAACCTTCTTCTATTTTCTCTATAACATTTCCTTCCATAGTTAGCTTAATTATTATATTTACCCATAAAACCATACCTTGGCTTCTAGATAAGTTGTTGGTTTGACCTCTTTAATTAGTGTCATAACCTCTAGCTTCTGGTTTGGTAGAATAGTATGGGTTGAGACAAGACTTAGATTAACAATAATATTTTTTAAGTTATTTAGTATGTCAAGTCCGCTCTCAGATATTAAGAGGGTTGTATGAAGGTCTAGCTATAAAAGAACTTCTTTATCCATTAGGCTAACAAAACTAATGGTATACTCAGAGTCCAATCGAGCAAGAATCTGAGTTATAAAATAATGTTAATAAAGCTACTTGTTAGGGTTTAATTGTCAATTGTATTCTTCATCTTGTTAAGGTACTCTTTTATTATTAGGACTCTGTTTTTTATTCCTTTGGATTTCTGGCTTATAGAGAGTAACCATTGACCTGGTTTGTGAGCCACCCAGTTATGTAGCAACACCATATTAATTATTTGAAGTCTCTTCTTTCATTAGTTGAGCCACGATTTCAAGATTCATTGTGTAGAATAACCACCCTAAGACTAGCTAAATTTTAGCTATCCAAAAGTTATATTCAGGATTTTCAATTGGCATGGTTTGTCTCCACTAACAAAACCTCTTAGCTTATCATTTGTTATGGTACCTATTATTTTCTAGAGTATATAACATTTTCCAGTCTAGTTTGATGTAATTGTCATTACTCATCTAATTTGTTGCTGGTGTTTTGTTGTTCAAATTTCTCAGATTCTGCTCAGCATGAGACCTTTGAGAGGTTGCAAAGCCAGGAATGAACATTGTAGAAGTGGTTGCTCTTCTATGGTGCAAGAAACTAAAAAAAATCATATAATTTAAGTGAGAAAAATTGAGAGATTTTGAATTATAAAATTTTATGTATCTTTTATTGAATGAATTGTTACATGAATAGATATTGTTTTATATAAATTGTTGAGAATATGGGAGAATCGTAGTTTTTTAAAATATATAATTTTTCTAATCTAGTTTGATACAATTGGCATTGATCATCAGATTTGTTGCTCAAATTTCTCAGGCTCTTGCTCAGCATGAGACTTTTGAGAGGCTGCAAAGACATTAGACGTTGAAGAATTGTTTGCTACTATTATAGCGGAAGAAATTAAAAGCTCCAATACCATTTAAGTGAGAAATTTTGAAAGATTTTGAATTGTAAAATATTTAATGTTTCTTTTATTTAATGAATTGTTATGTGAATGGATATTATTTTATATAAAGGGTTGAGAATATGGAAGGATCGCTAGTTTTCTACGGTAGATAATATTTTCTATCAATTTTGATGCAATTGCATTGGTCATCTGATTTGTTGCTGGTGTTTTGTTGTTCAGATTGCTCATGTTCTGCTCAGCATGAACCTTTGAGAGACTGCAAAAACAGTATAAAACATTGAAGAATTGTTTGTTGTTTTTATGGTAGAATTAACTAAAAGCTCTAATACCATTTATATGAGAAAATTTGAGAGATTATGAATTGTAAAATATTTTATGTTGATTTATGTATATTTTTGAGAATATGGGTACCGCATATTCCACTTTTGTATGTAAGTAAGAACGGCTCAATTTCAACACTAGCGTGATATTGTCTCCTTTGGTTGCAATGGCCCGCACAGCTTGCTATTGGTTAACTTATTTTTGTCCACATCAAAAAGACCTCGGACTAGTTGAGATTTCTTATTACTTAGATATCATTGACCTTTTCCATGTTTAACCGATATGGAATGTATGACTTTGATGGCATCTCGACAAATACTCATCTCGAAAAAAGTACCACTTTAGCCTCCTCTTAATTGGCTTTCATTCGCTTACTCTAATCAGGTTGCAGACTACTTGAGCCATAGAACTTTACAACGAATCTATCTTCTCACTCAAAAGACCACCATACTTGTTCATTAGCACCACTTCATAGACACTCCGAACTAGGTTTTACCAGTAATCACACCGCATTTTCTTAGCGCAACTTCATACAAGTCATACCATTTTGATCCAAAGAGCCACATGCACTCTGAACTAGATCGTATAGAGCATATCGTTCACCTTAAGCACGACTGTTGGTTCATCATGCTAGGAATATGGGTATCGCATATTCCACTTCCTAATATAAGTAGGAAAAATTTGATCTCAATACTAGTATGATATTGTCCGTTTTGGGGCCGAGAGCCTGCACGGCTTTACTTTTGGTCCACTTCCAAAAATCCCAAACTAGTTGAGATATGTTCTTACTTATGTACCATTGATCCTTCTTATGATTAACCGATGTGTTAGAGATTTCAACAACCTTTTAAATAATGACAACATTTATACATAACTCTTCATGCTTTTAGATTATTTAGTAGGCGGTGGTTAGCCTTTGTATTGAGATTGGATTCAATAATAAATAAGTTAACCCAAATTATCAAGTATCTTTAATTTTTAGTCAATATATAGTTGTTTATTTTTAAGATTTATACACACGTTTTTGCTAAAAGACATTAGAGTTAGAACTGAACTCATTTCAATTTTATACTAGCTCTAGTTTTACTCTGGAGCAGGTTTGTACACATTTCTTCTTTTACGAGCTAAGACTGTTCCTTTAACAAGTTACCATTTTCTTCTTTTCATCTTTTGAACCATTCTTTTTACAAACGAAAAATAAAGCTACATAAAGCTAGAATAAAAAACATGAAGGAGATGAGCACTTATGGATTTTCGTATGCAATACAGTAATCTACTGCAACAATAACATGATGACTATGATCACCATATTCAATAACCACAACTAGATTAAAACTAGAATAGATCAATGATATGTCTAAAGTACATTGAGATGGACACGGTCAATACCAAACGCATAGGGTAATTTAAGATACTCAAGTCTTCGCTAAGTAGATGTAATTACCTGGCTTACTTCTAAGGATCAATCCTGTCATATATTCGTAATTACTTGGCTAAAAATCATCGTTGGTCCCCATGTATAGCATGTGTATCAAATTATTCCTTGATCTTCACTTTTCTCTCCCATCCATCCTTCATGTTTTAGAATTTTGCACGATTAGTCCCCCCCTACACATGTGAACCATTTAAAAACTGACATGTGACACACAAATCCCAAGTACTGTATCAATTTTGCTCCTCAGATCTCAAGTTTTGTGTCACTTTTGGTCCCCCAAAATGTGCGGAGGGGCTGATTGTGCAAATTTTTAAAACATGAAAGATGAGTGAGAGACAAAAATGAAGATCAAAGACTACTATGATACACGGCTATACGTGGGGGACCAACCGTAATTTTTAGCCTAATTACTTCAAATCCATTAATCATATAGAAAAACTAAAAAACCATAGGATGCCCCAAGAAGTTTTACAAAAGGTAATTAGAATTAAACGTCAATAAACTTCCATTTGAATAGGTATGGACTGAATAATAAAGGAATATGCAAGACTCTTCATGTGATTCAATACCAAAACATACACAAATTATCAAATTTCAATTGTGATTTATGACTAACGAGATCGATCAACTTCGAGCATGCATGAAATCGGAATACGTGATCAATCGATTCAAATTGAAATTATGCATGAGAGTTATGAACCAAATAATATATGATTGTATAGAAGTAACATGAATGTGTTATTGATTCACTAGGAAAACACACTTAAATGAAGGCTTTGCAAAGAGAAAGAAAAGTTTGAAGTTGAATATTTGAATTGTATCAATCTGGCGGCAGATTAAGGTGTTTTTCTTTCACTAAAACATGGTCGGGTGGTTTGCTTTTGAAACTGTTAGCTAGTTTATATATTACAGCAACCAATCCATAAACTATTTATCCTTATATTTTACTTAGATGAATCCATTGTTGCGGTAGATAATCAGGGGCAGATTTATAGGGGATATGGGTATGCCAGGGACAACCCTAAATCAATGAAATAAATTTAGTATAATAGTTAAGATCTCTTCTAAAATACTAGAGGTTTTGAGTTCAAATCTTACTAGATACCCAGAGATATACTTTTTTACATTCTTTATTAAGTCGATTATTTTTCCATTCTCTTTCCTAACTTCTCTCAAACATTTATATTAACTTCTCTCAAACATTTTTATTTTAATAAGTCGATCCCGTTTCCATTCTTTTTCCTAACTGCTCTCAAACATTTATATTAACTTCTCTCAAATATTTATATTTAACATTCTTTTATTTTTCTTCTTTTACTTTAGTAAGTCTATTCAGTTTCCTGTCTATTTACCCATCTCTTTGCTAATTTCTCTTAAAGAAAAGCAACATCGAACTAGCAAAGAAAACTGTAAGTCGTTTCAACTAATGATTTTTCATTAGATTTTTTTTCGATTTTCATTCAATAAAGCAATATAAGATTTATTGGGTTTTATTGTAGTTCTGATTTATGTCTTTGATTCAACAAAACATTAAAAAATTATGAACTTTTCTCAACCTAATTGGATTCTATCACTAACAAAGGAAAACTGTAAGTCGATTCAGCTAATGATCTTTCATTATATTTTCCTTCGATTTTCATTCAATAAAGTATTATAAGATTTATTGGATTTTATTTCAATTCTGACATCAGTCTCTCATTCAACAAAACACTTAAAAATCAGGGACTTTTCTAAGCCTAATTGGATTCTATCAAGGTTTGCTCTATTGTTCTTTCATTCTTTAATGAATCATAACTGTATATTTCATTGCTGGAAAAGATTTACACAAAAGGCTTGACAAATTTCCAAAATTAAGTAGGTAATATTATTTTACTAGGCTAATTTAAAGGATTTGATTGAGAAAATTAATGTTATTAGACTATTTTATGATATTTTGTGTCGATTTATTTCTAATATTTTATGTACTGTTTGTTTTTCAATGAATATTTTGACAAAATTTATATTTTTTTAACATATTTTACATGAAAAATAGATGGGTTTGAAAATTATGTATTGATGAATTTGTAATATTTTCTATTTTATATTAATTGATTTTTTTTATTATGTATCATATTTTATAATGTTTTATATGGAAACAGTATTTTTTATTTAAGAAAACTATTGTACTCATTCTTTTGTATAATTTTTTTTCTCAATGAATATTTTCAAGTAGTGGGAAACCTAAAGCTCAACTCTGACGCTTGTTGCACGTAGTCTGGTGAAACCAGTGGTGCAACTATTGTCAGAGATCATCTGAGAAATTTCGTCTTGGGCTACGGCAACACTTACGGCAAGCAGTCGCCAATCCAAGCAGAAGCTAGCGCTCTGTTGGATGGGTTGACGATCTGTAAAATTAAATGGTTTAATAAAATCGATATTGAGAGTGACTCTGAGATTCTAATTCCTGTACTTAAATCTGGAAACTCAATTGTTACAATTGAGAAAACGATTGCTAGAATCAGAGGCTTAATCACCTCTCATATGTCTCTTAACCACGTTTACAAAGAGCAAAACCTTGCAGTCGACTGGCTTGCAAGGTGGACTCTCAAGTGTAAAATGAAGTTACACTTCGATAACTTCATTTCCCCCTAACCCTTTGCTATCAATTATTGTTCTTGATAACTTGGGCATGGGTCAAATTAGACTTAATAACTAAATCTGAACTGATTCCACTTTACCTTAATCCTGCAGATTCGCTTGGGAGGTATCTTCAGCAGTCTCTCTTGCATGTCGACCTGTTTTGATCGATTGAGCTGTCGTTCTTGCTGGAGACTCATTTCAGGAGATTCTGAAGCTTTAGGGAGTGTTAAGTTCGGGATTTGAATCATGTCGTTGTGTTACCTTGAAGGGTTTTAGAAGATAAGTGTTGGATCGGGTCTGGTTGCTCTAGGATCGCTCTCTGACTGAATGAGGGTTCTGATTTTCTAGGGCTTCGTTATTTTTTGTCCTCGATCTCTAGGAGAAAGTTGGGGAATCATCGTGGATCGATTTTGGGGTTTTGAGTCGAAGAGATGATCTCTCTCTCTAAGGGGTTCCACTTATCAGCTATGGAGTCAATCGACTTAGTCTATAGTTTGTTGATTTTTATTTGCCCCTAAGTCCTTCATCTTTTTGTTATTAGCTTTTTTCCCCTAAGCTCTTTGTAATTCGCAATATAGTCCTAAACTTTGTGTAATTCTCAATCGAGTAATAAAGTTGTTACTGTTTTTTTTTTAAAAAAGAATATATTATTAAACGCTTTCAAGGTATGAGTAAGAGGAGAATGCATTTACGTTTGGACTATACTAGATTTTCATTTTGAGTTGTAATCGAAATAAATATTTCTAATATGAGATATTAAGATATTTATCTTTTTATGAATTTTTTTTTCATAATATTTTTTAAGCATACCCTAAATTTTAGTCCAAAATCCGCCTCTAAAATTATGTAAAATTTAATAACCCAAAAATATATAATTTAATATTATCATATATATATATATATATATATATATATATATATATATATATATATATATTACAAACATTAAACTTACCCAAAATAAAATAACATCTAATAATATTATGTAATTTTTTTACATCATCTTTTTATTTATATATACGTATACATATATATACATAAATTAGTTATATCTGTTTACAATGACACGTCATTGTGATGAGTTCTAGTTACCTCGCATACTAATTATGGTAATTTTAAACTTGTATAATATATAATAGTAATTTTTCCTTTTGAAAACTAATAACCTTACGAAGTACAATTTTTATTTTCAATCACTGAAGTTTTTTTTTGTTTTTTTTTATTTTTTTTTTCCTACAAAAAGTGGTATCCTTAATAGCAACTTTATACATCAAACATCATCTTGTTGAAAGATTTGCCAAAATCAACGAGAAAAGTCCGAATTTCCATAGGTGCAGGTTCGACCACTAATTTATTCGGATCCACAGCTTTGCCTCTAGTCACCTTCTTGTTATCTTTTGCCGATTCACCCTCTACTTTACAGACAAGTCGTTTTTTCTCCATTTCTTTTCGTTCTTGATTCGCAGATAAACTCGTCTCCGTGACTTTTCTGATCTTCATGCCATGGAACAGCTTCTTTAGTTCTACACTTGTCATTACTGAAAGATTCTTGTCCTCGCCAACCTCGTATAAATGTGCTAGTCGTAGAAGGACTTTGCCGTCATCAAGCTCTTGTAGAGTTATGATAGCCACATTTTCGGGTAAAGTGTAAGATTTATCTATTCCTGAGAACGTATGAACATGAGAACTCATGTGATTATCTCCAACATGTTCTGAAAAGGCCAAGAGAAATGGTGAATATATTTCTTGGCCAAAAGAACGACGTCACTTCGCACCTTCTCCTAATTGATCGATTCTGTAATAATATTTTCTTGGATCAAAGCCGCCATTGATTGACATTAGCAAAAAATTTGCGAGGCTGCTCAGATTCCACAAGCTTTAACTCCAGCAATTTCTTTGAAGCCATTGCCCGATACAAGTCCAACTTCTTGCAAAAATCCTTCAGACTCCCTGCTTAATCAACAACTACTTCAATAAAACTGACCAGAACAGAACCATTGGAAGAAACCATTCACAAGTATTTTCTCTTTCTTTTTTTCTATCAGAATTTTAGCCCATCAACTAAGTTCAAAAACATCTCCGGCTAAAAATGTATCCATATAGCCGGACTTGAACAGCTCATTAAACTCGTCCATGAGATCCTGATGATTTCCAAGTATACCATTCATCGCAAACAGATACTTTTGCTTTGGGATTGTGTCCACGGATCGCATTGAATACAAGATGTCTGTAAACTTTTGTAATTCATCTTTACTGCCTAACTGTTCCTCGACTTTCTCACAGAATACATACCCTCTACGCTTGATTTCATACCCCTCCGGTAAAATGGCTTTATATATATCAATCAGATTATTATGCCCCTTGATTATATCTTGTATCCTAGCATTTGTAGACGCGATTCCAATCCTTTTTGCATTGGTGTATTTCACGACAGTACTAAACATATGGACCTTCTCTTTGTCATCTTTAAAAGTCTTCAGGACTTCCTTGTAAAAGGCCCAGAATTCATCATTCGTTGGTATAGGTGGTTTCTTTAATATTGGCTTCTTGGGTTGCGAACGTGAAGGCAAATAGTCTCCACTTCTCTTCATTTTTTGCTTTGGAGAGCTAGACACAAGATCATCTGCATTCTGATCCTGGTCCAATCCTTGGAGCGCGCTTATCAAATCCAGATCCTGGTTAGAAGAGCAAGTATCTCTAACAGGACTTGTAGTACCAGGATTGCTATGAGCCTCAACAGGCTTATCCTTAGAAGTAATGATAGATTTAAGTCTTCGTTTGTAAACCTTAATAAAAGGTTGAGTTTCTTTAGTACATTGAGGACTTGTAACATTTTCTTTAACAGCATCAGAACGAAGAACATACTTTTCTGTACTAGTTACTTCCTCTTTAGCATCATCTTTATCAATAACATCCTCTTTATTCAAAATCTTCTTGCATTTCTCTGAATCATGCCCCAAGTGATGACAATTTTGACAATAACACAGAGCATTCTTATAACTAACACCTAACCAGCAACCATCACAATCACCAAACCCTATCCATAATTTCCTTTTCAACAATCTGGATACATCAATCTCAACCAATGCATAGCAAGCATTCATTTTATCCCGATTGATCTCCGGTACCACAAATTGATGAACAATTCCTAAAGAAGCAACCAGCTCTTGTATAATAGATATATTATACAGAAACTCAGGCAGTTTTTCAAACCTTACCCACAGTAAGGCTACAGGACACTCATAATTTTTACTATTTTGAGAACACCATTTGATGATCCGCATAACTTTGCCATCCATATTCTAAAAACATTTCGACCATATCCTATTGACATCCTCCAACAAGGTGAACTCTATGAGAATTTTCCTTGAATAGCGTGACATACGTAAACATTCCCTTTAACTTGAAAGAATCAAGAAACGCTTGAAAGGCCGCGCGCTTAGGAATGCCTTGACTGAATTTCGCAATGAGAGTAGATCTAGATTGAGCCAGAAGAGAGGCTTTAGTTTGCGTTGTGAATTGAATCACGTTATGGTCATCAAAAGGCGAAACAAATTCTGGGCGGAACTCTGTACATTCTGTCTTGTTTTTCAAAACTTCAGTGAATAACCTTCTGTCATTGGTTCGAACCTCATTAGAACTTTGTAGCGGGGAACTCTTATCCTTCTTATCATTCAATGGAGGGAAATCGTTGATACTTAGAGAATTATTAGCCATCATACATTAATCAAGAAACCAAGAAACAGAGCAAGAAACCTTTGAAAGAACAGAGTCCAAAAACCGTGAAGATAAGAGTTTTCAAAAGAAAACCCACACCAGAGGATAACACCAGAGCCTGCAAGACCTCAAAGAGATCGGAGAGCCAACACCGGAGCTCGCAGCAGCCTCCAGAGAGGAAGCCCTGTTTCGAAATCCAATCCGCCGCTTGGTTCATTTGATCGGAAAAGAAGGAGCTCATTTTCACCCGAAACCGCCATTGATTCAGTTGAATTTTCCATTCTCAACCCGAAAAGAATGGAGTTCGTGGGTTGAGTTTTCTCTCTCTTCAACGACGGTTCAACTATTCTTCCAAGAAAAAGAAAACTTTCTAAATCCAATCGACATACAGATCAAGTTACTTCTAATATAACCGCAATGCATGAACCGTAATCTCCGGCCCCTACCAGTCAAAATGGTTTATAAAAAAAATACACAATCACAATATCAAACAGAAGTTCAACTATGTTACTTGTACACATTTGTTCTTTAATTTATTTTTTATGTTAGATAAAATCACCTTGCAAGCGAGAAAAAAACTGATGTATCAATTAATATAATTTTAAAGAAAATAATTAATCAGGTTCAAGACGAGCAACAAATAAAAAAAACATAAATAAAACTAAACACAAAGTAGATTTTACGTGATTCTAATTGTGGAAATAATCATATATCCACAGACACTCTTTTTATCAGTGAATAAGTTATTAAGGACTCTCAAATATAAAAGGTTTAATCACTTTTTGTAACAAAAGATGACATGATTCACAACTCTTTCTTTGGTTTTTATCTCTCACTTCACTTAACTCATAAAAATCTATGGTTATTTCTCTATGTTTAGAAATATGCTACTCACAAATTGCATAGCAATATATACTTGATCCATTAATTAAGAATATTCATAAAGCAAACTAATTAATATAGAAGACTCAATTAATAAGAAATCAAATTAATATTGAAACACGGAAAACATAGACCCGATTAATATGAAATCTATTAATATAGAATACCGATTAATAGAATATTATGTTTCGAGTTACTTCTAGTATATATTTAACAATTCTCCACTTTGGTTTATATTAACTCTCGTATTTGTCGCACCAAATGTTCTACTTTTAGAGACCAACTCACCCGCATCTCAGGCTTACACCAGTCTGGTGAAGTTTGTGAGCTTTGAAATCGATAATACCTTGACCAGAGTATCCAAAGAATTTTCTTCGTTGGAAATCTTAGCTACCTTCACTTTATCCTTCTCCGCCACGTCTCGTATAAAGTGCAGCTTAATGTCTACATGTTTAGTTCACTTATGAAACTTCATATTTTTCATCAAATGAAAGACATTAGTCTTATCGCATAATAGAACCACATTTGGCTTCACAATAATGAGTTCACTAAAAATCCCTTTAGTCAAATAGCTTCTTTTATGATATCTGTATCAGCCATATACTCGGCTTCCGTAGACGAAATCCCACTGACTTTCTTTATATAAGAACTCTAACTAACCACTCTCCCAAGCATAGTAAATTAAAGTAGACTTCATTGTGTCGAGGTAACCTACATAATTAGAGTCCACATACCCTTTCAAAAATATATCACTTGTATTTTTCTGATTGTAACACAACCTTACAACAGCTGAACCCTTCAAGTATCTTATGAACCACTTAAGTGCATGTCAATGTGGTCTCCTCGGATTCGACATAAATTAGCTCAAAACACTTACGACATATGTAAGACCAGGTCTCGTGCAAATCATAGCATACATAATGCTACTTATAATATTAGCATATCCTCGGCATATACTTCTTATATGATAATTTTATTGATGCTTGAGTGAAATTGAGCTTAACTTGAGAACCAATGAGAATTTTAACCACTTTTTGCTTTAGACGCTGATATTTTCCTTTAGGATAATATGTATATATTATTGTTGAGATAAGAATAAATACTCATTCGGCATGTTTCTTTAATCTTAATACCAAGTATCCTTTATCTAGAACTCTTTTTCAGTTACGTTTTTATCTCTTCAATCGTCTTTCTATATTTTCCAGCATATGTATTTTATCAACATACAACAAAAAATAAACTTGTCTCTCCATGTGTGTAACCCCGTTCCAATAAACACAAGTTATTATAGCAGCTACATATATATAATGGATCTCATAAAATAATCAAATCTTATATTCTACTGTTTCGACGACTGCTTCGGTTCGTAGAGGGGTATTTTCAATAAACACACATAAAATTCATTCTTTTTTGTTTGAAACATATAAATTATATATTCTAGTTTACCATATAGGAAGGCAGTAGTAACATCCATTGGATCTAGCTCAAAATCAAATATAACAGCAATTGAGAGTAGAACCCTGATGAAGGCTTGTTTCACAACCGGTAAGAATATTTCCTTGAACTTGACAATTTTTTTTTGTAAAACCCTTAGCCACGTGACTAGCTTTGTATTTGGGTAACTTAACACCAAGAATATGTGAATTCCTCCTAAATATCCATTTACTCACAACCAGCTTCTGACCCTTCTGTTGCTTCACAAGATTCCATGTATTCATCTTCTCGAGAGATCTCAATTCTTCTTTCATAGTCGTGAGCCATTTTTCTTTATCACTACTCTTGATAGCATTGTGATGCGTTATGGGTTAAAGAATATCTCTCTACATTATAATAGATAAAGTATAACCAATTACATCAACAAAACCATACATCTGCAGTTGTTTGTTTAGTCTCTGTGCTCTATCCCTCGCCAACTGATAATTGTTAAGATCAAGTTGCTCTCTGAACCGGAATCTCGGACAACTTCATACTTCTACAATTATTGAACTTCTTTTGTATAATCTGAAGCAGATCCGGACCCATTAATCTTATTTGTAGAAGTGTATTCAGCTTTATTTTGTAGATCAGATCCATCCTCAACTTCACATATATTCCATGAAGTACTAGGTTGAGTCTACATCATCTTATCCAATGGTATGCCCTTTTCATAAAAAACCATGGCCTTTTTTATCTAAGCCTTATGATGCCAAGGTTCAAGGCACCATAACATATACCATTTTACTAATTTGGGATTTTTAAGGAACAAACATTTTAGTGCTCTTGGCCTAAGATTATTGTGCTTCATATGCGCTTAGGCAGCATATCTGAACACTCTTAAATGTTTCAACTTATGTTTATTTCCCATCCAAGCCTCTTAAATATAAATAAACTTAAGCACCACGGATGGACTTATGTTAATGATGTATGCACCATTATCACAGTTTATCACCAAAATATTTGACCAATTCCAACTGTATGAAGCATACATCTAACATGTTACTAGCAAGCTTTGATTCATTCTCTCATCAAGCCTGTTCTGTTTGGGAGTCCCACTTATAGTTCTGTGTCTAGCAATTCCAAGCTTTACACAATAGTGAGTGAAATCTTTGTTCACATACTTTAAGTCATTATTTGTCCAAAGCTTATTCAATATTTTTCGGTTTGATTCTCTACCAAAGTCTTCCAGTTCATAAAGGCGGCATACACTTTATTTTTTGCCTTAAAAATAGAACCAATACTTTCTTAGAATAGTTATCAATCATTGACATAAAGTACATTAAACTACCCTATTGATTTTGCCAAATGGTCTGAATGAATATAATCAAGTACTCAATTGGATATCTACTTGTTCGGCATAAACTTCACCCTATTGTTTTTACCCAAGACACATATGTCATAAAATCTTAGCTTTTGAACTATTGTACCATCCAACAACTTTTATTTACTTAGTTCCCTTATTCATTTCTTATTTAAATCCCCCAGTTGATAATCCCACAACCTGGTAAAATCATTTACCATACTAATAACACTAAAAGCTACTACATAACCCTCAATAAGGAATACAATAATAGTCTCACTGACTTTCATAATGATAAGGGAGTCTTGTAAGACCTTAAGTCTGCCATCGATATCCTTATAGGTAAACTTTTCTTCATCTAACATCCCAATATAAAGAAGGTTACATTTAACTTTGGGTACATATCTTACATTTCTAATCACTCTCTCAAGTTTTGTATACAACTTAAATCAAATTGTTCCAATCCTTTTGGCATTGAAGGACTTGTCATTCTCGATGATGATCCTTCCACCATAAAGTATTTGCATGTCTTCAAACCAATGTTCATTGGAAGTTACGTAAAACGACGTACCCAAATCCATCAATTATTTATTATTATACATATAAGAATAAGAAGTCATTAAAATTAGCGTACTCAAAATCATTAGAAATCATTACAGCATCTCCGATTTTGTTCTTGTAATAATTGTTTACATATTCTTTCTGTACGCAGTTTCGACTAATATGAACTTTCTTATTGCATGCCCAACATATTATTTTTGACCTCATACCAGTTTATTTTGACTTTGCTTATGCCTTTTGGAGTCACCCTTAAGACACTCTTATTTTGAAGATCTTTAGAGTTCAAGACGCTATTGACTTAGTCTATTATAAAGGATTCTCTCCTGTAGAGCATGATGTCCATGAAGTTTTCATAATTCTTTGATAGAAAACTTACGAGGATGATTGTTTGATCATCCTCCTCCATATTCACACCAATTTCCCTCAACTTTAGTAAGATTCGGTTGTTATCATCTAGAGGTCTTTGAAGCTTTATGCTATCATCCATAAACAGCATATAAAGTCATTTCTTCATATACAATCTATTTGCCAAGAACTTATTCCTTTTAATCGACTAGAACCGATTCCAGATCCTGAGTGTGGTACGTTCTTTATATATAATATCACACACTTAATCTCCCAAACTTAATATGAAAGCACTATAAGCTTTAAACAATAATAAAACATCAACTTATGAAGATTTATCGCCGGTAGCAGCAACCAATCAATTCTATACTAGGTAATCCTTAACCTTAATTTTCAAAAGGTTAAAATCATTACATTAAATAATTTTTTATAGGTTGAGCTTTATCTTTGTTGGATTTTTGGTGTTTAGGCCATATCTACTTCTACAACCTTCATATCGGAAATCAATATTCTCGTTTTATTGTTGCTTCACGCCAACTGCACCACTTGTTGGATAAAACCATCGTTCGACCGAAGCAATAACCGATGTATCGATTAATGAAACTTTAGAGAAAATAATTAACCATGTCCAAGACGAATAAATAAATAAAATAAAATGTAAATAAAACCAAGCACACAAGACACATTTAACGTGTTTCGAATTGCATAAATAATCCTACATCCATAAGAAAGAAACACTCCTTTTTTATTAATAATTAAGTTACATAGATAATCTCAAATACAAAAGATTCAATAACTCTTTATAAAAAATATGATGTGATTCACAGAACCCTCTCTTTAGTGTTTATCTCTCACCTCACTTATCTCACAAAATATTATAAATATTTTTATCTCTTCAGAATTATAATGCTTACGAATGTCCTCACAAATTGCATAGCAAAATTTTACTGGAGTCACCCTAATTCAAAGGTAACATTGTGAAACCCTAATCTAAGGGTAACAAAGATTGAAATTTTCAGAGATAAAAAATATATTATTCCAAAAACTTAAAATAACCTAAGATATATGAGGCTTTATATAATAGCTTCTCAAAACCCTAAATTATAGTATAAGGAAATAACATAAATACATTAAAATCAAATCTTAATATAATTAGATTTGATTTAAACAATATAAGATATTTGAATAAAATAAAATAATATAAAATAAAAAAAGTTTGTGTTTGGACTTTCTGGGCTACATCAGCCGGTGTATGGAAATTCAGCACCAATGTTTTACATCAGATCGTCGTACCATGTGGATCTTTATTTAGCTTCGAATGATGGATTAAACAGTGCGTTCTACAATCAGGGTTACGAGAAAAACTTTTTCTTGTAATCTCAAATATAGTGGCGGTCGAGTTATCGTAGAGGTTTGATGTCCACCAGATATACAAGTATGAAAGGACCGATGATTTATAGTTTCATATCAAGAAGTTTGGTAATTTTATGATGAGTTTCTCAGATGATAATAGACTTCGTTGTCGAGGTTTCTCAATGAAGTTTAAGGGTAATGCATTGAAATGGTTCAATGAACTGGCTCTAAGGTCTATAACTAGCTTCACTATGATTTGAATGTTCTTTAAGCAATAATGTGAGGAAATAAATGTGACAAAGGATCACAATGACCACATCATGCACCGTAGACAATATAATAGGGAGAATGTAAGATATTACACTCAACATTTTGTAAATACCAAGAACAACCTCGACTATTACAACAAGGATGTGACTTGTGCTTTGTACATACATGGCTGCTTTCGAGGAGTCTAGCTGAAAAAAGTCATGAATAATAGGCTTTGAATTTTGCGGCTCTACTGTCACGGGTATAATCACATATCATGATTTAGGAGACCATGCATCTCTAGTTAATTCTAGATGATCAACCTCGACAAAAATATCAACCTTCAACCCCAATTTTGATAATCATCTGAGCTACTTACATGACACCTCAAGTGGTACATCATCAACAAATTATATATGCCTTTCATTTACCTCATGTAGTTCATGTTCAACCTCGATCTCTTTAGGGTCATAATCCAAAGTAAGCACAAATTGCTCTAAGGAACAAGTGGGTTAGATACAGGTTGAGATGATCGAATGAACATATGGTTGGGGCATGAGTACTTCACCGAACTGACTGAAAATATGGCAGAAATATACTAGAAGCCTAAAGCCCATGTGCACTTTAGAGCTCCTCCCCAATAACTAAGACTATAGATGATCATAGTGGTAAGTTTTGAATGTTCCACAATGATATTGGTCATTAACTAGGAGTTGTATA
Organism: Limnanthes douglasii subsp. nivea; assembly: GCA_036936605.1. Classification (NCBI taxonomy): domain Eukaryota; kingdom Viridiplantae; phylum Streptophyta; class Magnoliopsida; order Brassicales; family Limnanthaceae; genus Limnanthes; species Limnanthes douglasii. The sequence goes on from JAUPFV010000002.1 coordinate 275,013,657, forward strand.
GAGTTGAGGGATAAAATTTAAAGTTTAATTGATAACGGGAAATTGCTATAATACATGAGAAATAACGATTGAGAATCTCAGATGAGTGTTGGTAACGTATCTGGAACAACCATACCATGGGGATTAGGGTCACATATGATTATCCTAAAGCAGGAAAACAACAACATGTTTATTGTCAACCTTGAAGCGGCATTGTGCGACTTAACAAATAAGTATATAGACCCATATTTGGATCAACATGTCGTTTGAGAAATCTTATGAGGGGAATATCTTGATCTGGACCCCAACCATCATGTTTTTTGAACCATTTTTGTTGGAGATTCTTAGTGTGGTTTTTCGGCTTCTAATTATATTAAGGGGAGATTTTATTTCTGGAATCGCTCGTTCATCTAGAAAGATATACATAATAAGCATAAAAGAACAATTCCAAATGAGGACATCAACATACATGAGTCGGGCGCCATATAATGTAATTACTTACAAAAATTATGACATTTGAGGCATTGGTGACCTGCACAAAAACGTTGTCTTGATAAATACCTCAATGGCGGGGTAATAGATCATAAGGGTTCTGATAGACATTGGGTATTTGGATAATATCATGTTAATGGGAATATACGATATCATGAGAATAAATGCGGTTATGTTTCATTTTGATAGAAATATTATTGGCTTTACGGGGGCAAGTGCGGACGTTTTGGGGAAGCTTGAGACATATGTGATCCCTGGTATGACCGATTTTATGAAAACAATATGACTTATCTTCATATTGGTGGATCAGTCAACCTCATATATTGCGATCTTCTAAAGATATTGGTTGGATCAGATACACGTCATCACCTCAACCATCCATCACTACTTGAAATATGTGATAGGATATCGTGTAAAGGTGATCTAAAGAAATCAAAAAGTTGCAACGGAGTGATACACAACATCCTTGGATTTGAAAAAGAAGACAAGTATATAGTTAATAAAAAAGACATGAAAAGTAAGCAATAATTAAAATATAACAATTTTCAGGGTTTTTATGGGGTCATAGTAGTTTATAATCACAAGGAGGCCCCTAACTTTGTTATACCAATAGAGTATGTCCAAGTGCATCAATTTAAAGAATAAAAATGTTTAAACATTAACATCATGTTGTTAAGACATCTGAAAGATGATTTGATCGAGGTTTTTAAGATAAAATATAAACGTGTTTCTTTAGTAAAAAATGTAACATGGGTTTTCACTGGACATTATCTGCCACGGGTTGTCAGTTAATCCAAACATAAGACCAAAATTGCAAAAAAAATAGATTTTATGCATCAAGAAATTTGTGGCCATAGTTGGCGAGGTAGATAGACTAGCAAGTGTGGGACACATTCGAGATCACAATACACTATGTGGAGCACTAACTTGGTTTTAGTAAAGGAGCAAAATAGAAGTTGACGAATGTTTCTTAACTTTATGGATCCTGACAGAGATTGTCCGGATGATCTTTTTTAGGTTCGGATGATTTTGGTAGATTCAATCTCAGGTAACAAACTTGTATCATTCACAAATGTCTATTCTAATTTAAATCAGATTAATATGCATCTTTTGAACCAATAAATACTATTCTTGCCACCGATCGAGGTATGCATTGTTATGAAGTTATGTCATTTGGTTAAGAAAATATCTGAGTGACATACCAAAGGCTGGTGAGCAGAGATTTTGCCTCTCAGATTATGAGAAACCTTGAGGTACATATTAATTATATCATGGTCAAGATTAATGGGGATTCAAAGCATGTCATTGATCTGGTAGAGACCTTCAAAAATCTAATAGTTGTGAACTTAAAGTTGAACCTGTAAAAGTGCACCTTTATGGTTTGTTCAAGGAAGTTCCTTGGTCATCTAGTCAATGATAAATGAATTAAGGCTGACCCATTGTATTTGGAGGCTTGGCTTCTCATAAGTCACCTTGGACACTTAAAGAAGTGCAAATGTTAACACGTGTGCTCGAAGTGCTTAACTGTTTTATCTCATCCTCCTTCGACAATGTTCCTTATTTTATAAAATTCTAAGAAAAACTTTCAATTTATAGTGGACCGATGAGTGCGGCAAACATTTTGAAAGAATAAAGCAACATTTTGCTTCTTCAGAAACCTTAACTAAGCCATTTCTAAAGGAGATCTTATATGTTTACTTAGTCTTATCTGATTATGCAGTAAGTGCGGTTCTGATAATAAAGGAGGGTAATTTTCTGAAACTCATTTATTATGTGAGCAAAAGCCTATTTATGACGGAAACGTGGTACCTACAACTAAACTAGCTGGTTTTGGATTTTATTGTTGCAGCAACGAAGGTTACACCATACTTTCAAGGGCTCTCAATCATGATTCATACCTTTTTTTCTCTTCAAAATATCTTGCAGGAACTTGACATCTCGTGGCAATTAACTAAGTGGTCGGTGGATTTTGGGGATTTCGACATATTATACGAGCCAATGACCACCATTAAAGCTCATGTCTTGGCTAGTTTCATAACTATAATACCACGTGATACGACACAAGTAAGTCTTAGGTGAAATAGATAAACTAAAAACAAAATTACCTGACCATGTGACGTCACTCAACTAGAAGGACTTTACTGGAAATCCAAGCCCAAACCTAAAGAATTCGGCCTCGGTGTGAGCCACATCCAAGTATGTTGGTTGCACGACCATAAGCAACGAGGTTGACCAACCAACTTAAACGACCAAATTGACCATATGGTCCAGTTGGTCACTTAAGTCCAGAAGGCCCACCTAGGCTTATTAGCCTTAAGAGACCATATTTTCGCATTAGGCCTAAGAAGTCAGCTTGGCCCCTTGGCTCTAGGAGACCAGTTGGGGTGCTCATTCTCGAGGAACCATCTCTATAAAGCCTGAAAGACTCGGCCAAACCTCATATGGCCCATTGGTGCACTCTGAAAGAAGCGGCTATCGAGTTCGTGCGATAATCTTGTAACGAATATGTGTTCAACACCCTACGATCATTAGCCAACTAGTATTTAGCCTCTGTCAGTCTTCCCTCTTTCAAGTGTTTCTGAAGTGTATGGAAATCGTGTCTGATAATGTACAAAAGCATGGTCTGATATTGTATAATAAATCAGCCTCCAATGACGTACCTCCGTCTAATAAATCACATAGAGAGCCAAAAAAGGTTGCACCAATAAAGAAGCAACAACCGAAGTCCCATCCATATCAAGACCATTATAAGAAGTTAATGTTGAATTTTGTAGGTAACGGAAAGTTAGAGATAATAGTAGCAACACAAAGATAGAGCATTTTGTAATCCATATCAGAAAAATAATAAAAGTGTTTTTCATATAATTATTTCAATTTCTATATAATCTTTTTATTGTTGATCATTGTTTGTCGAGTTTCCAACTATTATAAGTTTAGGTGATTTTTACCTCACCATTTTAGTTTTGACTCGAGACCTCAACCCTATATTTTAACGTCATGAATCTAATGTCATGAAAAGTATAAAAAAATCAAACTCATAAGATTAACTTGTCAACCGAGCCACATGGGCTTAATCAATTGTAAAATCTTAGCCTTGATATTTGGACCAAACATTTACCTAATACATTATAAGGACAAATAAAAATTATGCAAAATCGTAGTAAAACGATATTTGGATTATTTTTTACTTCTCACTCATTCGAATTGCAAAGACTAGATTGATTACTAATAAGACTATTTTTTACATGCTTAAGTAGCACATTTTGATCATATTAACGTTAATCAACATGTGTTACAATGACTATTTATCATGTAACAAATGTAATTGTTACAAATGTAACCTAATGATAAATAAGAACTCCGAACTAAGAGCTCGAGAACGCACTTTGATCATTTAACACAACTGTTTTGTTGTATTATTTTTTACATTCCTATTTGAAATCCACTTGTAATGAGCTTAAAATACTAGTTAGTTTTTTCGACTCTTTCGATTGAAACAAAATCAAACCACATTACTTATCATACATACCCGAATGGTAGCTTGCCACGTGGATCTGGCATTTTTTTAACAACAATATCAGTTGATAACGTGTTTGAACCCACTCGAAGTTTGGTGCCCTTTGGTTGTTTGTTTGTTCATATATCTAGGTTAGTTTACATAACACACAACTCATTGGTCTCACTGCCTTAGAGCTAGTAGACCAACATATTTACATAACTGATTAGTTTAATCACAATGCAACTTTTAACCGACCAATGAGCTCGGGATCAATCAGTCAATGCATAATATGAGCATTATCAACGAGAAATAACATATCGATTCAGACTATAATCATGCGTCAAATATAACCTCCAATCGTCCCTCAATCAGGGTTACACTGTTTACTTAATTGTCACAATTAGTTTGCTTTTCGATTGAGGACCACGCCTATGAGATTGGTCAACCCCGTTGGTCCGAGTAAACTATTTAATGCACTAAAAACTCAAAAATTCCTAAATTATTTAGTGTGGAGAACTACTAATTTATTTACCTTTATATCGCTATGCTCACCACGAGTAGGAAGACTACTAATAAAAGAATGATTAGTCGAGTTTGAAAATTTGACTAAAAAAAATATATTCAATTATTTGACTTAATTTTATACGTAATTATTGATCCCATAATTTTTAAAAAAATATATTTATATTAAAACAACTTGTTATATAAAAGAAAAACCGCCGCATATAAAAAAAAATCTTAACCTTTAAATTATCAAAAACTAATATCATCTTTCAAAATATATTTTGTTTTTATTTTTTACTCGTGTTATTTGTAATGGTTTTGAAGTTATTTTATAATAGTGTTATGCTGAAATGAGACCTCTTATAATGAGAATGAGACTTTTAATTTTCTTTTTAAATATTTTTTTTTAAAATGAAATCTTTTAAAAAAAGATGTCAGTATAGCTTAGCTCTCAATAATATATATATATATAAAGAATGGTTAATATCTATATTTAATCCGAACAAAAGTTAAATGATTTTTTAAGCGATTTTATTATAATCACTCCCATATATTATTTTTAAAGATGGGTTAATATCTATATTTAATCCAACAAAATTTAAATAATTTTTTGACCGATTTTATTATAATCACCTCCCATTTTTTTTATTAGAAGCCAAATAAAATTACAAGAGAATATTAATAGGGGCCAAAATTCTAACAGAATAATGCCCCAAATTAATCAAAGGGTACGGCTATATATACCCAATTCGGGTTTAAGTATACCCAATTTTGAGTATACCCAAAGATGATCTAAGTATACCCAAATTTTGACAAAAATACCCTTTTCTAGGTATATAAGGTTTTTTTTTTTTTACTAATCTTATCCACCTCATTTTTTCAATTACACTCTCTAACTTCTCTCTAAAACCTTCAAGTTCTATCTAATTTATCCGGCGAACTAAAATCCGGCGAACTAAAATCCGGCGAACTAAAATCCGGCGAACTAAAATATAAAAACTTAGTCTTAGTATCAAAATTTAGGGTTATGGTTGAATTAGGTAAAAAAAATTAGAATTTTAGGGTGTTTGGAGGCCATTTTCCGGCCGAAATTCGACCGGAAAATGGCCATTTGCGAAGGCTGAGCGTACCGGTCGGTACAGAGTGTACCATAGGTACAGAGGGGGTGTACCGGTCGGTTCACCCCCTCTGTACCTAAAATGGCTTCCAAACACCCGAAAATTATGAATTTTTTAGTAATTAAATTTTTAATTTTTTTTTTAAAAAAAACTTCAAAAAAACAAGTTTTGATTTTGTGTTTTTATTAGAAGAAGTTTAAAAAAATTAAAAAAAGTTTGAATGTTCTTGAGGCAACTTTGAATGTTAAAGAACAATTTGAAAAATTTCACAAAATTATAGTAATATGGGGTTTGATCTAGTAGAGAGTTGTGTTTTTTTGGGTATACATAACCAAATAGATTGTTTTGTGAATTGGGTGTATCTAGGATATACTTAGTGTTTTTTTTTACTTAGTGGCAATTCGGATATTAAATGAAAGTACAAGGGTTTTTTCGTCCTAAAAAAGTCAAACAAAAGTCAACTGCGTTTTTTGGGTATACTTAAACCCGTTTTGGGTATATATAGCCATACCCTTAATCAAAACCCTAGATCTAACCTTTCCAAACAAAACTCACAAAACAAATCCTCCAATCAATCCCTAAATCAGAACAAAAACAAAGCCCTAAACCTAATTTTGACTAAAACAAACGATCCACTCTTACAGAACCCTAGAACCAGGACCGAGCATCTACAAGGAAAGGATAATGGAAGTCGTCGGTCTTGGTGTAGCTCTCTCCAAGTACCCATTCGCAAGAATGATTGAAAGGGGATGGTGCTCCTGAGATCGGGAACTCCATTTGAACCAGAGGAGAATCGAAGACCAGGAAGAAACCAATCCAAACGACCACCTAATGCGCAATCGCCCACAAGCGTAGCAGGAGATGTTGAGCGAAGATGAAGCAAGACTAGGAAGAGCAGCAAGCAGGAGCCCATAAGAGATTTGAAAAGAATCGATCAATCCATCAAGCAGGAACCTGAAACAGAAGGAAAAGATGGCAACTACCCAGGATTTATGTAAGGTAAGCCTAGACTTTCTAGAATAACAATGGATTTTAATTCAGCTGGAGATGAAGTAAATTCATACTCCAGCTTCATTTTACACTTGATAGTCCAACGAGCTAGCCAATCGGCAACTCGATTTGAACCTCTATAAACATGAGTTATAGTCATATTAGGGTTCATAAGGGCTTTACAACATTTGATTGTAGAAGAAAGCGACCAGGGGACTGTATTATTATTTTCAGACTTAATGTAGTTCACTAAGATAAAAGAGTCAGATTCTATGTCTATATTGATTAGATTTTTAGAGTTACAAAGAACCAGGCCATCAAGAAGGGCCCTAGCTTCAGCATAAAGTGGGTAGAGTTTACCATATAGGTAGCCATTAGCCTGAATTAGAAAACCATCATGATCTCTGAGTATCACCCCACTTGAAGCCTCCCCATTGTAGGCTACACTTGCATCAGTATTAAGTTTTAGGCGACCAGGGATAGGAGCCATCCACTTGGTTATTAAAGGCCTATTAGAGTTCCTGTGAAAAAGATTGAACAGACCAAAACTAGCAGCAATATGAGTATCGTTAGCCCAATGAGTAGGTTTGAAGATACAAGCATAATTCATATAGAAGATAGATTCATAAACCTTTTTAATAATAAAACATGTAGTAATTGTAGCATTATTAAATTTAGCACAGTTTCTGTATCTCCAAGTTAGGCTAAAGATGATAGAAGGCATTACATTTCTAATATGATTGGATTTGTTAGAAAGACTATACCAGGCTTTAGTCATATGCATAAGAGTCATATATCTAAAGATAATGACATTAAAAATATGAGCAAAGTCAAGCCAAACACCCCATATAGTATTGTAGGCAATGAATAGATGCTGAGTAGTTTCAAAATTAAGACAGAACTGGCATTTAGATACAACAACCATGTGTCTGCTTCTAAGAACAGAGTCAGTAGAGATGAAATTATTGATTATTTTCCAATGGATGAATGCATGTTTTTTAGGAGTTAAATTGTTCCAAATCTTAGAATAAACTTTAGATTTACAGTAATGAGTCTTAATGCACTCCCATGTAGCTTTAAGATTGAAGTGACCATTAGTGGTCAGACTCCAAATGATTCTATCCTGACTGTTAGGATTAAAATTACAGTTGCTAATACGATCCAAATCCTTGGGACTAATAAGATTAGTAATATTGGCCAGACTCCAATGATTACCAGACCAATAAACATTGACCCTGTCATTGTGAAACCAAGTATTGTCAATATAATTGTCTAGAACCAACAATAAATCAGAGCTAGCCCACCTGTCCAGCCAAAAGCTGACATTACCTTCTCCCAGAGACCAGCAGATGTGTTGCTCAACAACATGCCTAATCCTCATAAGCCTATTCCAGACCATAGAGCCTTTAGCATTATTGATAATTTGCACAGGATGACTCTTATCACAATGAATATCATGCAGAAGATTAGCCCAAAGCATCTTATTGTCTCTGAACTGCAACCAAAGTTTGCAGGAAATGGAAGTTTGAACATCAGACAAGTTCCTGATGTTGAGACCTCCCTCATTAAAACATCTACAAACATTCTTCCAAGTGCACCAATGAATCTTGCTTTCAGTACTAGTAGAACCCCAAAGGAAACTATTAAAAGCCTTCTCAATCTTAGAAATAACATTGATAGGGATTATGTTAGCATGCATCCAATAAATAACTATATTCATTAGGACTGAATTAATAAGAGTTAAACGGCCAGCAAAAGACAAGTGTTTAGACTCCCACATAGATATACGATCATTTATCTTCTTGAGCAGGTTAATGTATATAGATGAATTGTTATGAGTACCAATAGTAATACCAAGGTATACAGTAGGCAAAGAAGTGTTATTGAAGCCAGTGATAGTACCAATAGATCTGATTTTAGCCACACTAGTACCATTAGCAATAATGACTTTGGTCTTTTGCTTGTTAATGACTTGACCAGAGATAGCTTGATATTCCTGTAAGAAATTGTTAAGTGAAACTAGAGTAGTCTCCTTACAGTTAGTGAATAATAAGATATCATCGGCAAAGGCTAAATTACTAATACATAGTTTACTACGACTTTTATATCTCATGCCTTTGTTGTGTAGAAAAAGAGAAGTGATACCTCTGAGGAAGACTTCCTCAGCAATGATGAAAAGGCTTGGGGACAGAGGGTCCCCTTGCCTAAGCCCTTTTATAGTTTTGAAGTACCCATAAGTAGCTCCATTGATTAGAACAGAGACACTGATATTAGTAATCATACTAGCAATAAGACTAACAAATCTGTTAGAAAAGCCAAACTTAGAAAGAACTTTCAGGATAAAAGAGTGACTTAATTTATCAAAAGCCTTGCACATATCAAGTTGAACAATAATGTTATTATGCTTTAGCTTTCTATTGATGTCAAAGAGAAGTTCCTTAGCAGTTAAAATGTTAGAGTGAATGTGATTGCCAGGGACAAACCCCCCCCTGGGTTTTGGAGATGATTTTAGGAAGCAATAAAACAAGCCTATCATTTATAAGCCTAGACATGATTCTGTTAAGCAAAGTACAGAGGCTAATAGGCCTATAATCAGACCAGCCTATAGGATTGATAGATTTGGGAATGAGACAAATACCAGTAGCCAAAACCCCTTTAAGAATTTTGAAACCTCTGATAAAATGATGCAAATCAGCAACCAGATCATGTTTAATGATCTCCCAACAATGCTTATAAAAGGTTTGGTTAAAACCATCCAAACCTGCAACACTGGAAGCCTTAAGACTGCAGATAGTCTTGTAAACTTCATCCTCATTAGGAAGCTTGAGAATGCTTTTATTCTCATCATCAGTAATAACATTAGTAATATTATCAAACATGACATGGTTTAAGCTTTCTAACTCATCTTGTTTGTCATTGTATGGACTGGTGGCCAAGGAATTAGTGAAGAAATCAACAGCAGAGGCACCAACATCCTCTTTATCCATGATCCAAGAATTATCAACCTTCACACCATGTATAACCTGCTTTTTCCTTTTATTAGTAACATAGCTATGGAAAAATTTGGAGTTATTATCTCCATCTTTTATCCATTCGACATTACACTTCTGTAACCAAAACTCTTCTTCAACTTTGTAAGCGTTTAAGAGCAAAGCATTATATTTATTAAGATTTATCTTAGAATCATTGTTATTAACATTTTGATGATTAATTTCAGCCCTAAGAACCTCGTCTTCAAGAGTTTTAATCTTGCAAAAAATGTCACCAAAATGCTCTCTGTTCCAATCACATAAACAGTTCTTCAAACGCTTTAACTTATGCCAAAAAATGAAAAGAGGATCACCATCCATGATCATAATCCAGTTATTAGAAACAACTTTCATAAAATCATCATCCAAGAGCCACATGTTCTGAAACCTAAAACTTTTATTATAAGAATGAGAGAGGTTAGAAGCACTAATAAGCATAGCAACGTGATCAGACCCAGTACGAGCTTTATGCATAACAGAATTGGTATTGAACAAAGAGAGCCAGGCCTCATTGATGAAAACCCAATCCAGACGGCACCATTTAGTCTTGTTAGACCAGGTAAAACGAGAGCCAATGAAACCAACCTCCTGTAACCCACAGCCAAGAATCATTCTATTAAAATCATCAGTGCTGTTTTGACAGAAGGTGGAACATCCCACCTGATCATCAATCGATCTAATGGCGTTGAAGTCACCACAAATTAACCAAGGTTTATCAGTGATAGCAATATTATTAAGAGTATCCCAAAGACTGATCCTATTGAGACGCTGACATTTAGCATAAACAATCGTAAATAAAGAGCAAGTATTAAGAAGAACATGGCTAGCCTCTAAATGTAAGCACTGAACATGATCAACCAATATATTAACAATAAGGCTATCATTCCAAAAAACCCAAATTTTGTTTGAACAATTGCTTGCAAAGTTACTAAAACCTAGTTTAGAAGCATAAATCCTAACATTATCACTATCAATTAAAGGTTCTTGAACAGCCACAATACAAGCCTTGTTTTTATTAGAAAGAAATTTAAGTCTTCTAAAGGAAGATTTATCCTTAACACCACGAATGTTCCAATTAATGATGTTAATCATAAGAAAGAGATCGTTTAGAGTTACTTGAGACAGAAAGTTGTCTTTTGGCCAGCCCTTTCTTTCGAGCTTGCCTAACTTGCTTGTTGATTATCATACTGAAATCCTCCTCATCCTCAGAAGCATCCTTTCTGAGTTGGCTTCTAGTCAGTCTTTTCCCAGGAACAGACTCTTTTTCCTTAGCTACCTTAGGTTGGCTCTCAGACACCTTAGAACAAACCTTTACAGCTTTTGGAGAAGAGTCAGAGGCTAAATTCTCATAACCAATGTTGTTGTTAGCCTCATCAGGGCTTTGGAGCGCCCCGATAATTTCATCATTCTTGCTAGCAGAACCTTGCCTATCAGAGTAACTAATCTTTTCCACATTTTTGTCAACAGAACATTGCTGATTCATTAGAACATTACTTGCATTCACACCTTGAACAGAAACGTTTCTATCTTCAATGGTGAGCCCAGGATCTGAAAGAGCATCCTCATTATTATTGGAACCATACAGAGGAGAAGTTGGCAGACTACCGTATTGAGAACCCTCTGGAGTAGTACAAACTCTAGCCTTTTCAGCAATGCTGAAACCAAAATCTAAGGCTTGAACAACACCATTTATTTCTTGAGAAGATATAACTTTATCCTGATTTTTGAGGGAACCATCTTCAACACCTTGAGATCCAACATTATTCATATTGTTAACCACCAGGTCATTAACGGTTACACTATGAATCTTGTTAGTACTAGAGATAGGATTCTGTAGGAGATCAACACTCTTGATGCCAGATAGATCTTTTTGAGACTTCTTGCCTTCATCTGCCACTGTAACCTTTCTTTTGCATTGTTCGACATCGTGACCAATATGGAAACAAGAGTTGCAGTATTTAGGTAAGTTTAGATAAACAATTCTCACCCAACAGCCCATATTACAACCGAATCCAACCCAAACATCATGATATATTTTACCAGCAATATCCAATTCAATTCTAGCCATACAGTGGTTATAATGTGCCCTGTTCTTCAACGGAACCTTAACCTCCATAGGAGATCCTAAAGAAGAAGCAATATCAGAGATGATTTCCTTGTTATACATATGCTCTGGAAGGCCTTCGATTCTGATCCAAATTGGCGTTATAGAACTTTCAATCCTGGTATTAAAACCTTCATTCCATTTTAACAGCCTGAATCGAGTAGAACCCAGAGTCCACACGCTTTTCTTCCAAAACTTACAGTAATCCTCGAATGATTCAAATTCGATAAGGATGTGCCTAGAGTCCCTGATCGAGTAGTTAAACTCCTGAGAAAAACGAAACTTGTCAAGAAATTCCTGAAACACAGCCCTTTTTGGTAATCCTGCTGAGCATTTGCACACCACAGTGTGTTTGGATTTAGACTTTAAGTAAATTAAAGATTTATCATTGTACTGCATAGACACATGATCCACTTTGTAAGAAACACTTTCTTGAACCAGGTCTTCACATTTGTGTGAAGCAGTTACGATATTGGCATACGTAACTCCTCTGTATCGATTCAGTTCTTCATCCCGATCTTGACTGTTTTTGGCGCTTGATGAACCGTAAGCTTCCCGAACCGATGGAAATTGCTCCATAAGCCAGATTAAAGAGAAGAAGCAGGAAGTTAGTAGAGATACATAATACCTGATTCAAAAGAACAAAACCAGGCGACAGAATTCTATGGAGAAGACTAAAAACAGAAATAAAAGAACCAAAACAGAGGATGAACAAAAACAGGGTAACAAACGATAGAAGAGATTCTATCGAAAGGAAATCAAAGGAAGGGTAAGAGGAAAGATTAGGGAAGGCGGAGGAGATGACCGGAGATGGTCAGAGAGGAAAGATCAATTCAAACAGATTCTTGGAGCGCAGGGCGCTGCTTTTCAACTCACTAGGTTTTTGTCTACGAAACAGACTCCATAATCACCTCCTATCTAATTGTGCATACTAATGCTTTGGTCTATATAAAATATCAGTTTTTAAAAGTTCTTTATCTATGATTTGGCTAAAAAGCATGGTTAGTCTTTCATATTTATCATTTGTATCGACATAGTCCATTTCGTTCATCTATGCATAAAACTCATCTTCTTTATTTTAAAAATTTGCACGATTAATCCCTCCGCATATTTTGGAGGACAAAAAATGATACAAAACTTGGAATTTGAGGACCAAAAGTGATACAACACTTAGAATTTAAGTGTCACGTGTCAGTTTTAAATGGTTTATATGTGCGGGGGACTATATTTACAAATTTTTAAAACGAAGGGGATGAACTTTATGCATAAGTGAACGAAAAAGACTATCTTGATACAAATGGTAAACATGAAAGACTACCTGTGTTTTTTACCCTATAATCTTGTAATTTTATATTTGGATTTTCTAATTTAAGTTTTAAGTTTAGATTTCTTTTGACATTTTAAACATCAAATGTCAGCGAGTGATGACTTTGTGTAAAAACAACATCAGCCCAAAATAAAAGTAATACTTTTGACTGAAACAAGTTAGGTAGTATATTCGAAGTAGGTATGGGTATTCAGTTCTTCGGTTCGATTCAGTTTGTTCTTTCGGTTCTTTAAATCTAGTACCCATTTAAGAATCGATTAAAATTCGGTTCGGTTTTCGGTTCTTTCGGTTCTTTAAAACTAGTACCCATTTAGGAACCGATTAAATTTGGTTCGGTTCGGTTACATTCGGGTTTCGATTCCAAATGGTTACTTTCTAACCAAATGGTTACTTTGTAACCAGAAGAAACGTTTGGAAACGAACCCGAAAGGAACAAAATGGTTATTTTCTAACCAAATGGTTACTTTCTAACCAAAAAAACTGTTTGGAACTAAACCCGAAAAGAACCAAATAGTTGTTTTGTAACCAAAAGAATTGTTTGGAACCGAACAGTGAACCATGGATATTCAAAGATACTATTGCTTATTCGGTTCTTTATGGATACTATTCGGTTCTCGGTTCCGAACCGAACAGAACCGAGAACCGTGAATATTTAAAATAAAAAACCGTACGGGTTATAATAAGGAATTGGAACCGAACCGAATCCGTTATTTCGGTTCGGTTCTTCGGCTCCCTACCCATATGCCCATGTTTTATTTTAATTTTTTTAATAAACCTGTTAGGTTGATATCCCAACTGAGACCGCTTATAAGAGCATCCCCAACAGATACTCTATTTCACAGTTATTTTAAAAAATACCTATTATCTTTAAAAAAATGCTTTCCAACAGTTAATCTAAAACGTAGTCTAAATTTATAGATTTTATTTTGATAATCTATATTTACCTAGGCGGTTACACAATCTGTATATTTTTTCCTTATTTTTTTCATCACTTACAAAACTAAAAAACTAACTTAATTATAGATTAGCTGTTGTATTATTTAGTAATCTAAAATTATAAAGTGTCATAATTTAATCTATATTTAGCTAAATTATAGACTAGCTGTTGGGATGCTCTAAATATTTTAAAAATGGCCAAATAAAAACGGTCACCCCTCTCCTGAATTCTGATTTAAAATTTGAAATTTTGGGTACTCATCGTAAATGTAATAAATACCACTTGCTTTACATCGAGCAACGGCCCAAACTAAACAAAACAAATCCTAAAAAAATAATAGAATATCAAAAACATCAGAAATTATATTCAACACTAATTCCACTCGTATTAATCTATCTATGTAATACACGCGCTGGTACTTATCCGCCACATCATCTTTTCTGAGTCACGTAATCCAGCTAATCCAATCAAAAGCGCGTACAAAGCGACGCGACTGAGAGATAAAAAGCTTTAATAATATAGATATATAATTTGCAGAAATAAGAATGAGAGAAGAAAAAATCAAACAAATAAAGGAAAAAAAGATCCAAACATTTCCTTCGTCGACCCATTTCCTTTCAGACAAAAAAATTATTCCTTTTTTTTCGATCTCCATTTCTTTTCCCTCTCTTTTCAATCTTTGGAGGGAAAACGAAAAAAAACACCAAAACAAATTCAAACCGGACTTTTGAATTCACTTCTTTACAAAAACTTCAGTCTTGATTTTACTGGTAATAAGCTTAAAGGTCTTAGGCTAGCTACTTCTGCTTCACATCTTCATCGTTCTCTCTAACTTTTCTAAATCTATTCGCTCTTTATTTTGTTAATTTGACAGCTGAAGTGGTTTCTGTTGACATCACTAGCTTATCGGTTCATGTCAGATATTGTGTAAGGTGAGAATCGTTGAACTTCAAGCCTGTTTTTTATTTTGATTGTTTTAGCCGTTTTTTTCATTCAAGCTGATTCAGGTCGATTTAGTGGGTTTTTGTTTTTGTTTTTGTTTTGGGGATTTTAAATTAAAGTTTCTTTGTGGGTAGTATTGATTTTGTTGGGTTTTAGAGATTTCTGTTGTGGAAACTGTGAAATCGAAGCTAGATAGGTTTAGGGTTTAAGTTATACCTTTGATTTCGTGAGTATTGAGTCACTATTTGGGTGTAGAATTTGATATGATTTATAAGTTTTGTGTATTTGAATGAGAGTAATTGTTGCCTACTCAAATCCATTTGGGTTTGGTGATTGGTTTGAGCTGTAGAAGACCTGTGGTTTCATTTCTTTTTTGGTTTTCAGATTTAGGGTTTCTGTAGATACTTTATAGAATAGTGATTACAATTTGTGTGAAACCTTAGTCAATTAGGGTTTGCGTAGAGATATCTCATTGCCAGATTTTAATTTTGTTTTGGCTTGGATTCGGATAAGTACTGATTTTGTGCACACATTTGCTTGAACAAAACTAAATAAAACCTCCTTGATAAATTAGTAATTTTCTTATATGTGCTACTAGAGGAATTGTGTTTTGAACCATACACCTACGGTTTGTACAACTCTGGTTTCGTTAGTGTTATAAGATGGTGATGAACGTTTATTTGTTCATATTAGGTTAACCTTCTGATTCGAAAAAAAAAAACGAACCTTTATTCAGAGGTGATGGACTTTGTTTATTACGCACTAACGTTTTGATGCAATGATTGTTTCTTTCTTTTTGTAGGGAAATAATTTAAAAGAATGCAAACCAAGAAAAGAGTTTCCGGAAGAACTGCTTCTCGAGAGAATGGTACTCCTAAGGTCACAAGAGGCCAAAAGAAGGTATCTGAAGAAGTCGAAGGCACCAAGAAGAATGTCAAAGAGCTAATTACTTCTTCAGCTAGAAAACAAACAAGAGGTATTCTGGTAGTTTCTTGAATGTCATCTTGTGAACTTGATTATATTTCAATTTGTGAAAATTTCACATATTCCCCTTCCTAGCTTAAATGCTTAACATTATATAATTTGATTTCTCGTTCCCCGTGTGAACTCATTTCTTGTTAATTGCCAGCTAGCATTCTCTCTAAGAAAACAGAAGAGGCTGTTAAAGCAACAATCACAACAACTAAGTATGTCTCAATACAAGAAGAAATTTGTAATACTTCTTGTGCATCTGACAAAGTTAAGGTCCATTCGAATGATGATGAGGTAAGTCTGATGACTCTGTTTGGACTGTGAACATCATAGCTGCATGTTGATCCAGTTAGTCTAACTTTACTTATTTGGACTGAATTTTTAAAATTTATACACTTTGATAACATCTATAATTTATGGCCTCTACAACAATAAATTTCTATGGGTTGCCTACTAATTTATAACATGTGGTATGCTCCTTTTATCTGACTTTCACTGTCATCACTAAGGTATTCAATAAAATAGTTTGTGAAGGGAGGTGCTCCCATTAGAGCTGGCTATCAATCGAGCAGCTTGAGAAAAATTGAATCTTACTATTTTAGTGTTCGAGCCGCATTCATAGCATGAAATTTTGATTGTACCTCGAGCTATGACTCAAGTTCACGAGCCGGGTTACGAGCTTCTGGATTGGTACTTTAATAAATATGCATATACTATATCAAATATCCGGATAGCTTATTTGGAAAATATTTCACATGTTAATTGATATATGAAAGCAAAAGGTGATATGATACAGATTCTCAGCTGAATTTAAATAACATATTCAAAATTCTGAGTTAAAGCCTTCTTACAAGTCGAGTTCGAGCTTACATGTATCCGTATCGATTCGAATCCATCACTAGCTCCCATAAGTATTCATGAATAATTTCAATGGTGCTGCTATATGATTTTTGTGAATAAATTGCAGGAAAGTGTGCCTGTGTCAGGAACTATCTTTTCACCTACTTTTCATTTATCAAAATCTACTGGAGGAGAGATTACTACTGGAGGTATGTGTACTAAAACTATTAATTTGTTCTCTCTTTGATTGTATCAGTGTATTCTGATACTTGGTAATTGAAGTGTTTATATTTACTTGGTAGTTAACCCTTACTAATCTCCTTATTTTTGGTTGGTTTCTTCAGTGGGTTCTACCAAAACCACATATTTGGTCTCTGTTTGATTGTATCAGTGTAAACCAATACTTGATAATTGAAGAATTTGTATATACTCTGTAGTTACCCTTACTAATTTCTTTAATTCTAGTTTGTTTTCTTCGGTGGTTCTTGATTTGTTTCTAACCATGAATTAATAATACATGTACTTCTCTGTACACATACAAAAACATTATATTACCTAAGTGAAAGTATAGGTTTGAAAGTTTTTTTTTCACATTTAATTATTTCTAGTTTAATTGATTTTATTTTTTTGTGGGTCTTGGTATTGTGGTTTTGGTTCTCAATAAACCAACGCAAATATTTGTCTGCATAATTATTTTAGAGAAGTCTTAAAATATTGATTGCTGCTATGCATCTTTTTCTTAATGTGACAGACTCCTGCAACATGGGAGATGCGGAGATGAGTTTCAATGGGCGGCAGTCTGATGAACAGTTGGCTGGTAAAGAATCAAATCAAGTGAATTCACACTGTAATTTAGATTCAGGAGCCAATCTCTCGTCTGAAGTTTCTGCCATATATCATGCTATGAAAAACTCAGAGCTGGAATGTGTTGATGAACATGGTCAAGATTCTATGACAACAACAGATATTTGCATGGTGGATGATGAGGATTGTGAGGAATATGATGAGTTTGATCCGTATTTTTTTATAAAGAATTTACCAGAATTGTCATCAGTTGTTCCAACTTTTCGGCCTTTACTGCTGCCTAAACAAACCCGGAGTTGCCCTTCTACTACTCTTGTTCTTGACTTGGATGGTAAGAATACTTGAATATGGCTCTGTCATGGTATCATGTTATACCCATAGATATACATTTGTTGATAAATTATCGGGTGTATAAAAAATTATGTCTGCCTGCTTAGGGTGGCAGAATCCAGTTTCGGGCCTGCTTCGGGTCAGAAAAACCTTTTTAGTAGAGAACAGTTTGTCTGACCTGTATTCAAACTTGTTTTGGATCTTCTCTTTAATTATAATAGTACTATAATTTTTTAGGTTGTACTTGTACCTGATCCAGATTGTCTGAACCAAATGATGACCTAGGTTAATCACAGCTGAATACTCATCTCTAACCGATTTACCCAAGTCCACAGCTGACATGGCCCTTTTTGTGACCAGACCAAGATTTTGGATATAAAGTTCTTGTATGTAACCATTTTCCCAGATTTGACAAAATCAGTTGGTCGGATTTGACAAAATCAGTTGGTCGGATTTGACAATATGTTGGGACCCTTAGTTTTATGTTCACAACAGTTAGTCGTTTTTTTCTTTCCACTAGCACTAATATAGGTTTTCTGGCCACGCAAATCTCTACGGGGTCTTAAATACAAGTATGGTTTAGCCATGAAAACCTATAAGATTAATTTACATCTTTCTTTCACTATCAACTGAAAACTAAGTTTTAGAAATATAATTTTTTTTTTCAATAAATCATATTAAAATTTGTTTTATTGGCATTTCTTATATATACTTCATATCTTTGTTTACTATTGTAAAATACTTATACTGATCTGTTTATATATTTTGATTTGGCAGAAACTCTGGTACACTCCTCACTCACACCTTGTGATTCAGACTTCACATTTCCTGTACATTTTAACAACGAAAAACATACAGTTTATGTTAGATGTCGGCCTCACCTCCAAGAATTCATAGAGAGAGTAGCCAGTTTGTTCGAGATTGCTATATTTACAGCTAGTCAAAGTATCTATGCAGAGCAGCTTTTAAATGTGCTAGATCCAAAAAGGAAGTTTTTTCGCCATCGTATCTATCGAGAATCATGTGTTTTTGTCGATGGTAATTACCTCAAGGATTTGTCCGTTCTTGGGCGTGATCTGGCTCGTGTCATAATAGTTGACAACTCTCCACAGGTACTGCCAAATCACTTTAACCTTTTGTCTTCATATTGTCCAATGTTGAAATTACCTGTTGAGATCTAGTTTAATATTAAAGGTTGGCTCTAGAAAACTTGTGGCATTTCACGTATTCTTTTAAGAAACCTTAACGATGTAACAGACACAATTAGGTATGGTTAACAAACAAATACTTTGGGCTCTATTCAATAAAATTTTGAGCTTAAACTCAACTTTTATGTAGGCTTGATATTCTTAGCGAGCCAACACTGAATATCTCCATGAGACTGGAGTTATTTGCTAGTAGCTTGAAATCTATATCAAACTTAAGCTCATTGCTGGTTCAGAATAATATTAAAATATAATATATTTAAAGAATCAACTAGCATAAAAATTATCAAAAGCTCTAAAAAAACCTTTTATTACACTGGGTCGAATTCGGATCAAGCTGCAATCAAGCATGAACACTTGATGGATTGCCTAGACAAACAAATAAAAGTCAGGCTTGAGCTTGAATATCCTTGTTTTAAGTTTCATATCCCTATGTTATTTCTGTTTCATTCAGAATGACAACAGAAAGTTTTCATGAGTCAGACCAATGGCCTCTTAATTTCTCGTCTGCTGCATTCAACAATAAAATATATAGGATTTTATTTTTGCAATATAGTGTTTGAGGCATGTGGTGTTCATTTTTTTGTCTAATCATCAATTCATAGCTCTTTTTTAAGTTTATACTTTTATGCGTTTACAGCAAGAGTTGTTTTCTTTGAGGGTAAACAAGCACCTGCCTCAACTATTAATTTTTTCAGGCATCCATATAACCCACACCATTATAAATTATTAGAAGTGTACTTATCTGGAAGAATAAAAATAAAATTTAACACTGATAAATGCGTTGGTTAATGCCTTATCTAGCACTTTTCCTGTCGGATTACTCATAAATTATCAACCTGTTTTCTCCAAAATTAGTTCTCATGTATACAGTTACTGAAAATGCCGATGTTTTCTTCTTGACAGGCATTTGGATTCCAAGTTGACAATGGGATCCCGATAGAAAGCTGGTTTGAAGATACTTTAGATAAAGAATTGCTGTTATTGCTGCCGTTTCTAGAGAGTTTGGTTGGAGTCCAGGACGTTAGACCATTGATTGCCAACAAATTCAACCTTCGCCAAAAAGTTGCCTCAGCTTGTATTCTACCTTGAACACAAATACAAGACACTAATCAAGGGTGAAAAACCCTTGATACCAAATTTGTAACAGAGAAATGTCTTGAATAGAGTGTTCGGACGCCAAATAAAGTACTTAATTTTAATAATTTTTATAACAATCATGTGTTACCATAGTGATATTTAGTTTGAAGGTGATAAAAATTGTACACTTGTGCAATTTGTATTCTCAGGTCAGAGTTTTTGAACTACCTTGGTGTTTTTTCTTTGTTGTGCTATATATATATATATATCAAGTCAGCTTTTTGGTTGTTATTTTTTCTAAAAATTGGTTATGGTCTTTAATTTTGGGCCAATTATAATCTTGGCTGTAGTCTTGTGTCGATTTCTGAAAAATTTATTGATAAAAATATATTTTTTTTCATTCGAAACCAAAGTTTTGAAAAGGATATAACTATAAAAAATGGTTAAACATAGATGTATTTTTTTATTTTTTAATATACTTTTTCAAAACGTTATCACTAAAATTATTATCTAATTATGTTTAGTTTTTATTAGTTGTATTTTTTTTTAATATATATCTTTTCAAAACGATATTACTAAAATTACTATCTAATTATTTTATTTTTTTTAATCAAAAGGAATCATTTTATTAATATAGAAAACGATTACAAAATAAAAGGACCATAAATGCAATTAGTTCCCAAAACAATACAATTGAAATTATATGCGCAAAATTATCCCGCCTAATCCAAACTTCAAAAAATAGCCTCCTTAGATTGTGAAGCACCAGAGACAGCAATCTAGACAACTTCATTCACCAACATCAAGCAACCAAAGCCATGAACAAACTTAGAAAGCCATCAAACACCATTCTTCATCATGCTTAGAAGATAACTTCACCATCGAAACAAGACTTTGCCTTCCTTTCACGAACTCAGCTCCATAACCTGCATGAACTACACAAGAAACTAGCAGTACCCAAGACTAATCAATCCCAATGAAAATAACCTAACCATAAACTTTCCAGGAAAGTTATAGCTTGAAGGCTAGAAGGAACATTTAGATGATTAAAATGAAGCTTAAGTTTACAGTTAAGGGTCCATTTGGCAAGCCAATCAGCTGCCTGATTCTGGACCCTTGAAATATGCTTAAGATTCATCTTTCTATCAATAAGATTTCTACAATATCCTACATTCGAGTCACCAAAATTCAAGCCAGAGCTAGCAGAAAGCTGCTTGATCAGCACTAAAGAGTCGGACTCGACATCAACACAAGACCAGTTGTTTTTAAAACAAAAAATGAGACCTTGAAGCATCGCCTCCGTCTCAGCTTGAAGATGAGAAGCCTTTCCAATTAGATTTCCAAAAGCACAAATTATATCACCTTCACAGTTCCTGAACAATATACCAGTAGCTGCTTCCCCATTTGGACCACATTCATTTTCAAGCGATTGTTAGCAGGATGGATCCACCTAAGGTACCTCAATTTTCTGTTCCTCTTAATAGAACTACAACCAAGGGTTACACCTGCACTATCAGACTTTAACCAATGCTTATAGTTAAGATTACTGGCAACTTCAACACCCTTTATAATTCTAATAACATTGTCAATGGCCATATTTGCATTTATATTCAGATTCTTATGCTTAATAGAATTCATGGACTTCCAAATCACCCAGCAAATGGCTTGGGGAATGAGCTGAGTAACATGAAACTTAGATTTTGAAAACCAAAACCAACACCTTAACAAATGGCTGAGAACCATATTTCTCTTGATTTTAACATTAAAGATGCAAGCAAACCAATTCCATATTTGCCAAGTAAAAACACAATTAACAAATAAATGGTTTTTGTCTTCACAATTGTCACAGAAAACACACTTAGATGCCATGCTCACATGCTTCTTTATCATGATAGAATCAAGTGCAATGAAATTGTGTAAAAGCTTCAAAGTTATGAAAGAAAACTTCCTGGGAATCTTTGAGTTCCAAATCTTCTTATAAAGGCAAGAAAGATTATGAGAAGATCTTATGCTATCCCAAGTCAACTTCATACTAAACTGATCTCCCTTAGAATGCCTCCAACAGATAATATCATCTTTATCAGAAATCTTAGTCTTATTAATCAACTCCATTCTATTATTATCAATAGCAGCCTGTACATCATTCAACATCCAAGTATTATTGTGCCAAAAAGAATTAACCTTAACATCAATGTACCAGTTGATGTTATGATCAGAAGCAATGGCAGGAAGACCATGCCAAGAGTCCTTCCAAAAGTCTATGTCTCCTCTGCCTAGAATCCAGGATATATTCTTATCAGCTTGATCTCTAATACTACACAGCCTTCTCCAAACAGAAGAACCCTTTTTGTTAGAGTATAAAGGATTAACATTTCTACAATATATATCATTCATTACATTAGACCAAAGGCAGCAATTTTTCCTGAGCTTAAACCAAAGTTTGTGAGAAAAAACATTCTGAACATCAATGAGCTTTCTAACATTTAAACCCCCCTCTTCAAATGGTTTGCAAATATAAGTCCAATTTGACCAGTGGATAGACTTTTGGTTAAAATTAGTTCTCCAAAGAAATCTGTTAAAAATATTTTCAATCTTAGAAATAATAGCTTTAGGAAACTCACAACACTGAATCCAATGATAAGTCATAGGCAAAAGAACATTGTTAACAAGAGAAAGCCTACCACAGATAACAACTTACTGTCCCACTCAGCAATCTTGTCATTGATCTTATGTAAGATAGGATTGAAGATTAAAGCTTTGTTGTGATTAGAGATAGTGACACCCAAATGAGAGATAGGAAGATAGTCCACCTCAAAACCAGTTTGAAACTTAAGATTCTGCACATAAGAAGACTTAGAAGATACAACAAGCTTAGTTTTACTTTTGTTTATAGCATGACCAGAGGTTTGCTGATAAATATCAAGACAGCTGCTAAGACTAACAATTGAACTAGGCAAGTTATTGGCAAAAATTAAAATATCATCAGCAAACATAATGCAAGGAACAATAAAAGAGGTTCTAGAAGAATAACACATTTTAGGATTAGAACTAAACAAAATATTTAGACTTCTACTTAGAAACTCCTCACTAAGGATAAACAGGCTATGGGAAATAAGATCCCCTTGCCTTAATCATCTCTTCATCTTGAAATAATCAAAAGTCTCACCATTAATTAACAAAGACACATGATTATCTGTAATCATTTTCTCAGTCAGCTTAATAAACTCAATACTGAAACCAAAAGAATGAAGCACCTTTAGAATGAAAGGATGAGAGACCCTATCGAAAGCCCTCTACATACGCTTTCTCGGCTGAGCCTGTCACCTTGTGTGGTTTACCTTCTGGCGTTGGTTTGCAGGCTATCGCGTCAGACTGAGGGTTTACCCTGTGCGCACTCATTGCACTCTGAGTAGCGGCTGCGGGTTCCCTCCGAAAAAAAAAGATGATGTCCCAAACCTCACCTTCAGTGACTCTACGAAGAAGCATCTCATTGTCCTCAATAGAAACAATAGAAGGAATACAATTAAAGTTCTTACTATCCAGCAACGTTTCCTCATCATTCTTGCTTTTATACGGGTCAGACATGAGAATGCTTTTAAAAAAAACAGCAACTGACTTCCCAATTTCCTTTCTGTCCGTAATCCAGGAATCACCATCCTTAACACTCTTTATTTCATTCTTCCTCCTTTTCTTAGCATCATAGCTATAAAAAAGCAACCAGTACAGTACAATGGAACATTCTTATAACTAATTGACACCCAATATCCATCGTTGCTCCCAAAGCCAACCCACATCCTTCTTTGAAGCTTTTTGGAGATATCAACCTCCACTTGGGAATAAAAAGCATTAGTGTGAGCATGATTCTTATTTAGAACCACAACCTTATATGTAGGACCAATAACAGAAGTCATATCACTAACCAAACCCTTATCATAGAGGCACTCAGGCAGATTCTCAAAACGGACCCATGTCAGGACAGTTGGGTTTTCAATTTTTTTGTTAAAATCTTGATTCCACCTCAAGATTCTCATCACAACATCATCAAATTTCCATACGTTTCGAGACCAGAACCTTGAAACATCCTCCTTCAGCTCAAACTCAAAGAAGATATGGTGCGAATCCCATACTTCATAACAGTAAGGACCTCTGAACTTCAATGTTGCCAAGAAACCTTCAAGCTTCACTTTCTTAGGAATACCGTTACTAAACTTGCCTATCAATGTAATCCTAGTCTTCTTTGTTAAAAGATCTTTAACATTTTCACTATACTGCAACATAAAGTGGTTCTCTGTTTTCTTGACGAACTCAGGGTTTAATGTCTCTGAATCTTCATTGTGTTGAAACAAATCAACAAATTTCTTCTTCGATTGATGTTGTTGAATCCAAGATGATTGAAGAACGGGAAATTCTTCCATAGATTTAAGAACAATGTTTGAATTAATCATTAGAAAGAAAAATTCAACGAATCAAAGCAAAACTCTGTTCTTGAGAAATAAGGAAAACCGTTTCTTTAGAGAAAAAAACATTCTTTTAAGGTTGAACTACCTTCAATACGCAAGTAAAAAACACTATTAAAATCCATATTTATATTGAACAATATAAAGCTCTCCCACGAAGAAATCGGCTCGAGCTCGTAGTCGGAAACATCTGGAAGAAATCCGTAAGCTTATCATCTCTCTCCCCCACCCTAACATCCTCTCAATGGATGTTCCTTTCTGGGTCGCGAAGAATGGATGCAACAACTTTACTATCTAATTATGTTTAGTTTTTTTTGGAAAAAAAAACTAAAATTGTATTTATATTGTAACCATTGAGTTGTTACCGGAATTGGCCTAGCCTACGCCCTAAGATTAAAATTAGCCTAAGATTAAAAACTAGAACTAATATTTAGAGGGAACTAAAAAGTAAAAGATAATTTTTACACATAAATTAAAAACACTGACATCATCAATGTCGAGTAACCCAGACATACACTAATATTCAGGAGCTTCAACTTTCAATCCAAAACTTATAAAAGAAATTTGGTTCCGATTTTCAAAATTTGTCTAACTCTAAACTAAACTCTAATTTGGACGCAAAATGGCCTCACATTTAGTCAAATGATCAAAAGACAAAGCTCCAAGAGGCCACTGGAAGCATTCACATGCAATAGGACAACATGTATGAACAATATCTTAATTTGATTAACTCAACAAGTATGATTAGATATTAAGGCGATCCTTAGGTAGCCAATATCAAACCTTCAAGAAAAGTGACTGCTCTAAGGTAATTATGGGCATGGACTTGACAGAAATCCATATTTTGCGTAACTTTTAGACTCTCCTTAGCAATCCCAGTATGTCGCCTTGTTTTGTTCTCGAAAAATATGGCTCAAAGTCAATGATGAATAGATAAGCTTCATGCAACACGAAATTATAGGTTCTAGGAACCATAAAGCTCTCCTACGAAGAATCATTTCAATAAGGATGGAGATATCTAACCTTACAATACCCATTGAATAACATAACAGTAATCCATCAAGCAAGGCTTTACACTCAGCTATAGGTAAATTTTTTCCATAAAGTCTACTAAAACCAATGATGATACTAGACTCTCATGACTTACTACAAGCCCCATAAGTATTGAGTTTATACTTGTTAGCTTTAGGATTGACCCATTTGAGAGAGAGAAATTCTAAGCTTTTTAGATGATTTACACAGCCTATTGAAGGGGCTATACTGCTTTCATTTCCCCAATGAGTTTTATTGAGAAGATGAGCATCATCAAGACCAATAATGATGTGAAGTACATGGTCAATCATTGCTTTAAAGTCAATAATCTGATCATTGTGCTTTCTTTTATTCCTCGAATCACAGATGATCCAAGATATGATAGGAGGGAGGATGGATTTGATATGAATAATTTAATTTTAGACCAGAACCAAGACTTTATCAAATGTATAAAGGTCATATTACTGGTTATATGTATGTTAAATAGAATGGCAAAATAATTCCAAACAACCCAAGAACTTTGACATTGAGCAAAGACGTGATTGATAGTTTCAGAATTGTCAGAGTGCTGACACTTTGAGGCTAATTGAAACCTTTTCTTTTGAAGAACATAGTCAATAGGCCGGAAATTGTAGATAGTTCTCCAAAGTAAAAAATAGTATTTCGTAGGAGTGATTGAGTTCCAAGTCTTCTTGTAAAGGTTAGATAAATTGTCTTTAACCCTTATTGAGTTCAAAGTAGTTTTTGTGTTGAATGATCCATCTAAAGAGAGAGCCCATTTAATAGAGTCAAAATTAGTGTTAAGAGATACCTTTTGAATTTTAAGAATTTTTGTAATGGTGACAATGAATTCCAACTAGTCTATTTTCCAGGACTCATTATTCCAAAACTTCCCGACTTCATTACCTTCAAACCAATTTCTACAATCTGCGTCATTTAAATAGATAAATATTTAAGGGAGCACCATCTATCTAACTAGAAATCCATTCTGCCAGTACCCGGTTGCCAAATAATGAACTTCTCAGCTTTATCCCCGATGTTCCTTAACTTGAGCCAAACCTTAGAGCTTCTCATAGGTTTAAGAGCAGTAATAGAAGACGATTGCTGCAGTAAATAAAGAACACAATCTTAGCCCAAAGAGTCTTTTGGTCTCTGAATGTCAACCATAGTTTATAGAAGAAGCATCTTGGAGATCTTCAAGCTTCATGACATTTAACCTTCATTCCTCGTAAGGTTTACAAAGATTGGACCAATTAGACGAGTTGATAGGAAACTTGTTTTCTTTAAAACCACATATGAACTTATTGTAGAGAGTCTCAATCTTTTAAATAACAGATTTAGGAATGACAAAATTCTAAATGATGCATATAGGAAAAGATGATAAAATAGATTAGGTCAAGATGAGCCTGCCTCCAAAGGAAAAAAAAAATACTATCCGACTGAGAATTTATTTTTTTATCTTCAATATCAGTTCATCATAGTTGTTAATTATGTTGTTTTTATAGACAGTGATCCCCAAGTACTTGAAGAGAATGAGACTATGCTTGAAGCCCAGGATTCTTTCCAGTTAATTATGTTTAGTTTTTTTTAGTTTTTTATAACCATTTCATATAAAAAACTCTAAGTCCCTTTTAACTTATTTTAAGTTAAGTATAGTAAAAATTATTATTATTAAAAACTCTAGAAACTTACTACTGAATTGTGTTTTTAAATATTATTGGAGGATGGGAAATGCTATTTTACTCGTAAAATTTATTATTTCTCCATCTATTTTTTTTAAATCTTGTTTTTATTTTATATTATATATTTAATTTCAAATTTACGTTTTTACATCATTTTATTTTTATTTCATACAAACACATGATATCTTCATATTGAACCCAACTTTTATTTTAACATTATATTCTCTTTATTTTTATTTTCTATAAACAACTGGTTCTTACTTATTCAATCCAAGTAATATTCATAAAATCTTAACATTAAAACTAAAAAAACCCAACAAATTTTAAACATAAACCAAACAATATTAAGTTAATGGAAGAAGAAAACAGTGTATTAGCACAAAAAATTATCACCCAAACTACTAACAAAACCTATTGATCTTGAGTTAAGTCTTAGATTCATTAAACCTCAAAAACTCGATTTCATTTTTTTTAAATCGCAAAATTGTAGTTTTGAAAAAAAACTAATTCAGAGGACTGGTCTTGCAATTAGGTGTTATTTTTTTCTTCAAAAAGCCCTTAACTTTGAGGGTTGATCAGTCTCGAAATTAGGTATTATTTTTCTATAAAAGATATAAAAAAAAATTATGATGGAATATTTGAATTTTCCTTGATGGAGAAAATAACAAAATGGAAAAACACTTGAAATATTGGGGAAATAAAAAACCCACAAGTGAAATAACATTTCCCATAAAAGATATGCTTTAAAAAAAATTCAAAATTAACATGTCTCGTAATAGTCGCACCAATCATCGAAACAATATCACTAGTCTCGATAACCCTAACACCAGTCTTGAGACAACAAAACAAACCACACTAGTTCGATTTCGATTTAAGGTTTACCATCAGCCCAAGCTCTCGCTATGTACTCTTGTCTATACTTTTATTTTCCGTGTTTAAATTTTAGGATTTATATAGGAAAATGGTTGTGATTTCGAAGTGTTTGTGTAGATTTAGGTTTTTTTTTATTTTCTTTTTCAAAACCAAGCGAAGAATATATGGTTTCCGCCAAACACAGACGAAAATCATAGCCTTATGTGCCAGACGTCTGATATAGAGCCTAGTATCTGCACCAAATTTTTGGTGCAAAACTTCGATACTGCACCATATGTTTTGCATAATATATAAACTTTGCACCAAACGTTTGGCGTATGGCTATTCCGGTATCCAAAATTTATCCAGCCATATTGTTTTTCCTTTGTTCTGTTTATTTTAAAAACAACTTGTTATTTAAGATCTCAGATTTTCAAATAAGTTTACTTAATTTTTTTCTAGATTATGAAAGGTTCAGGTTCATGTGAGAGTTCGTGTACCAAACGAATCAGAAAGAGAGATGCGAGATATATGCGGGTATATAGGATGTCCCTGCCCCTCTTACTAACCTTCCACCTCCATTTTTTTCTCCCTCGTCGAGCTTTACCCCCCGACAACCACCTCCACACAGTCGAGCTCCACCCCTCGCTCGTTTAATTATATTTTTAGCGAGGTGTTAAAAAAACACACCGACTACTATGTTTGACGGGGAGAGGTAATTTCACGATTTCTTATTTTTAGTTGAAATATATATTAAGTTGGCGAGTACTTTTTTTTACTAACGCCAATCCCTAAATATAATTGCATTTGTACGTCTACTATTCCACTATTAGGAGCCGCATTTTAATAAGTCAGGGTCGGATTAGAGAGTTGTTGGACGTCACATCTTTTAGTAGGCTAATCGAGCCGATATTCTTCTTCCAGCCACACACCGCGATTACAAAAATTTTCACCGAACATCGATATCAGGAAATACATAATTTCTATTTTAGCTCCGATGAGATAACTATTATCATTGACTGAAATGTGATCAATACAATACTCCTACATAATCTAAATACTCTCTAAGCTAAATACATCAATGCAAACAATATATTTGTAAAAAAATGATAATGATAACACCTTACGAAAATGATCTGGAACAACTGAGTGTGTATCGATGTGCTCAAACTCAATATAATGATCATGGATTCGTTCATTCACATATATGAGCTTAATGTCTATATGTTTAAATTTTCTGGAGTTATATTTTCTGTTTGAAAAGATGGCAAGTTTATTATTGTCACAGTAGAGCAAGAAATGTCTTTCAATTCCTTCCATTGTACGTTATCTCATGAAGAGTTTTTTTTACCAAAATACATCATTTGATGTTGTGAAACATGTCACATACTCGACTTAAATAATGGAGTCCTTAATGAGCGTATGTCTCACACTCTTCCATGATATGACACCTCCTGCCATAATAAATATATAATTGGTAGTGAACTTTCTAGTATCTACACACCCGATAAATTCTATATAAGAATATCTTACAATCTCCAAGTTATATAATCTATTTTATGTCAATTCATAATGCTTGGAATTCTTCAAATATCAGAACACCCTATTTACAACATCATAAAAAGAACCTCCTGGATTACTCAAGTACTTCTCTAACATTTTAACTATGAATAATATATCTTTTTTGGTGAACATCTAAGCATACATGAGACTTACAAAAAACAAAACATATGGGTGTGTCTTCATGATCCTAATTTATTATTCTGTATTAGAGCGCTAATGGAGTGAGAACTTATCACATTTTGTTATAGAGGTATCCATGGGTTTACTTTTTTAAAAATTATAACGATGCAATATACTTTCAATGTATGACTTTTATGAGAGACACATGATATCATATGGGTTATTCCTTACTATTTAGGCCCCTAACACATAAAAGGATTCACCACAGTCTTTCATGTCAAAGTAGTCTTGGTAACATGTAATAAATCTAGATCATTTGGGACAAGGAGTATGCCATCGACATACAACACTAAAAAATTATTTTACTCCCACTGAACTTGTGATAGATACAATATTTTACATGGTTAATCTCAAAACCGAATGAGGTGATTGTATCTTGGAATTTGTGGTACCACTGATAAGATGTATGTTTGACTTCATAGATTGATTTACTGAGTTTACAAATCGTAGAATTTCTAGGCATATGGGTTTCAGGTTGATGTATGTAAATCATTTTCTCAATATTTTTATTGAGAACGATGTCTCAATATCCATATGATGAAGGTCTGAGTCAAAATAAGCAACAAGAGCCATACTTTTCCTAAGTAATTATTTTGATGAAATTGGAGAAAAAGTCTTGTAATAGTCAATCCTTTCACGTTATTTGTACTTTTTCGCTATAATACGTGCTTTATATCTTTCAACTTTTCCTAACGCATCATGTTTTTTTAAAATAAAAATTACAACCATCTTCTTTCTTTCCTTCAAGTAAGATGGAAAAATATCATACAAAATTATCTTATATCAATTTGCACTCTTCATTCATAACATCAATTTAGAGTTAAACTCTACATATCATCCTAAAAATAACTGGATATTCTTCTAGAATGTTTGCAGTCTTTTCATCTTCATTAAGTAATTCCACATAATCTGAAAGTAAGATACTCATTCTCTCTATAGTAGATCTACTCAATGAAGTCTTAATATATTTACTTACCAATTCTAGGTGAGCCAATTTCGAGCTCATCAGTGGCGACCACAATGGGAGCAATATTCGAACTGGTACCCGAAGACAACCTTCAAACCCTGAAAATTATATCGCACAACCCTTTGACAAGCTAGGAATAGAACTGGTTGGATACTGCATATAGCCTAAAGAGACGCAACACATCATTGTTGTTGTAGACTACTTTCAAAATAGATAAAGGATGAACCCACTTCCAGGATCAAACCAACAATGTGATCAAATTTATTTTGACTAACATTAGTCAAAGGTGCGACGTCCCAAAGTGAATCACCATAGACAACATGCTCTAATTCTAAAATGTTGAGATTAATATATTTTCTTATAGAAGCATCATATTGTTAATTTTTTTTATATATTTCAAGAAGTATATATTTTTTTGCACTAAAATGATTGTAAAATAGAAAAAAGGTTTGGCGGCACATTTTTCCCTCTTTGAGTTGTGAGAACATTTTTAACAATGTGCAACTATAATAAACATTGAAATTATACATTTTTTGTAGAATTACTATTTTTTTGTATAATTATATATCTTTTAACTTTTCTCTTTATAACAATACCCAATGAAGATTGGTTGGGGAAGAACTTTGAGTTTAGAGTAATCGACAAGGTCCAAATAATTGTTTTTCCCGTTGTAGAATGAAGATTGGTTGAGAAAGAACCTTGGGCTCAGATTGTAATCCAAGGTCCAAGGATTTCATAGGAAAGGTTGGTCACCCATAAAAATATGCATCCAATCCCAAAGTAAACTTTAAATCACCATGTGGTTGATGATCACGGGGTCAAAAAACGATCCCACAACATAAGTGGATTATGCCTAAATGAAAAGGCGAATAACTCTAAATCATTCGAACTCGAGAATAATTCTGGTAGTAGGAGCAACAAAAGAGACATCATCGTTGGTTTGGAAGTCTAGACCTACGAGGTTCTCAGGGTCCGGACTTAAGTTAGTCAGACTTACCCCCTCAACTTCTTATATCATTTTCTTTCGGGGTCGGACACAAATCTTGTGTTGAACTCCAGCAACACCCCTAGAGGGTGTCTCATTTCAGAGATAAAAAAGTAATAATGGATGTCCAAAAATATTCATTCACGGATCTCATCTCCTTTGTAAGCCACGCACCTAAAAAAGTCATGCACATCTTTACTTTGCTTCTCTTAAATCTTTTTTACCTTATCATC
This sequence comes from Limnanthes douglasii subsp. nivea, assembly GCA_036936605.1. NCBI lineage: Eukaryota > Viridiplantae > Streptophyta > Magnoliopsida > Brassicales > Limnanthaceae > Limnanthes > Limnanthes douglasii. The sequence goes on from JAUPFV010000002.1 coordinate 275,045,760, forward strand.
AAGATTGGCGACTTTAACTATAAGATCAACAATAATATGGTCGATCATAATGCGATTGTGAAGTTTGACCATTCTACATTCGAGCGTTGAATTTGCAGCATGTTGTTTTGTTTTCTCAGTCTATTGACCATTAATCACGCGTTTGATAGGTTTTTTCACTAGAGAGGATAAGTTGTAAGGGTGACCCAGTCCGCTTAACGGATTTTTTACAACATAACTTAAGTGTTATTTAAGATCTACAAGTATAAATGAGTCTTTAAGAAGGGATAAAGGTGTAAACCCAACAAATGATATTAGTGTAAAGGAAGTAGCTCGTTGTGTAAAGCTAAGTACCAAAAAATCATGTCGGTAATAGTTTGGTGGGTGACCGTTGGAGTACATGACAAGGTATTTGCATGTTGGACGGCAACCTTAGGTCGAATTTGAAACTCAAACGCGACTTTGGGCACTTTTCATTTCGAGTCGAAGCTATTAGAGGGATCAGGGGAACCATAGATCACTCTGGCATTGGCCGGGAAACTTTCCTCGTTGAAGTTTTATAATTTTACACATTGGAGGCCACCGTGGAAGACTCTTCCGGTAAAACAGATTAGCTCATCAGTTTTTATCCAATATAATATCACAAGAATCTATCTTGCTTTATTTTCTTTTGCGAATGATCAGATCCCTATGTTGGGGAAGATCACTTGTTTAGAAAATTATTTGGAGTGTGCAGTTTGAGGGTTTTCTCTACGACCTCTTTGAGCTTCGAGATTTTAGTCCCTTTAACGCCTTCGTTGTCATCAGGATGTGCAAAAATTTAAAATCATTAGGCTGTCGATGTCAAAACATTTGTAAAATCCATGTCTCTAAGATATTTTGTGCATAATCACTCATATTCAAGAGCTGTTAATTTCTTGGTTCAGTGTCAGAGTGAAATAAGTTCATGTATTCTATAAGAGAATAAAAAAAATAGAAATAATAAGTAGTTATGAAAATAGAAGGAAATATCACAAACTGATGTCGGGATGTTGGTACATGAGTTTTGGAGAGCGCTCAGGTTTCTTGAACTTATAGAAATCTCAATTTCCTATACACAACAAGCAAAGATAAACTGCCTCATCCACTTATATTCAGAATCTGATAGATCGATCACCACATTGACTTCCTTAAGGATGAGATGTAGTATTTGGGGTAGTTCAAATTTTTCTCGATGATATAATTGGAAATCAATTGATTTATTGTTCGCGGACTCTCTAAACAACGCTTAGGCAATTACGAAGGACATCAGGGTCCTCAAAGTGTTCAAACTAGCCTGGCTGGGGCAGAGGTTGAGTGCACTAAATAACTCTCTGATTCAGAGGTGGAAAGAGAACTATAATCCTTAGTAAAAAAAATGTGTGAAGACGACCAACTCATCAGATTTCATGAAAAAATGGGTTTCTTCTTTCACTAGGAGTAGAAGCTTAATATTGTATGAGATTCACCATCAATACCTCATTCTGGAGAGGTCGTTGGGGTCAAGACACCTATAAAAAATTATTTCGAAGCGATATAATAAGAAAACCGGATGTCAAAAGCCAAAACTAATTACTTGAATTGAAAAGGGCTCTCTACAAGACTTGGAACTTAGCTATCAAAGTGCTATTCAACTATTTTTGATGTGGTAGCCTTATGGGGGAAATCCATTCCTTGAAGATTATGAAGATATTTTGATTGACCTCGTGTAGATTGTGAGCTTGGGAGAGACAGATCCAAATGTGTGAAGATCAACTAGAAAAGACACGTGGTGTCTAGAAAAATATCGTAGTAAGAGGCAACAAAGACTTTCTCTCTTATTTGGAAAACCTATATCTCTAAGAAGAAACACTGAAAAGAATAGAGCGTGGAGCACTTCGACACCTGATGATATCCTGTATTTATAATAGGAAGATCCATCATTACGTTGACGTCCGCCCGACATCAATCACCAGACGAGTCTCGATGAGTTGAAATAACGAGATTCCCCTGTGCGTGCACTGCCAGTCTATGAGAAGCTTGTCCCTTAGTCATGAAGTAGATGACACATGGAAATATTTTGTTGACCTTGCAAAGATTTTAAAATTTCCCTAAGAATCATGAAGTTATAACATCAACCGATGTTCACGTCATATCATAAGAAGCAATCATAATAAGTGCGTCAGGGGTGTCAAATCATTGAGAACCTTCAATGCACGTGCCACAAATCTATACTAAAGTCTGTCCCTAAGACAAACAGGGAATACACGTGGAGGAAATGCATAAATTTAGTTTTGGAAGACGCAAAAATGTGGTTCTAAAAGTTTTTCGAATTCCCTCGTTGAAGAACTTCGAATCACATGCTCCATAAAAAACTAGGTATGTACCCAGTGTGTTGGAGCAAACCAATTTGGAAGGAACGTGGACCAATACATTTGAAATAAGCAATCACTCTCAACGCTTTACGAACTCATTTGGGAAAATAGCTTCAAAGTCTTCATTCAAAGGGTAAACTTGTGTTAAAATTAACCCTTCGAAGCAAACCAGCTCGACCACGAGAAAAGTTCTTAAAACATCAACTTCAAGCGTAAGAGAATTGTTGGACTGACATCTTTAAAATTTTCAAAAAGTGCTTCTTGTATTCATGCCTCGACCCGATCTGATAGAATTATGGAAGGCTACTGAGAAGGGAAATATCTGACGACCTAAGGTATAGTTTTGGGCCAATGTTAGGCCTCATAAGTTCTAGGATAAGCCTAAACCTTATGAGCATATTAATATGCTAATGAAGCTTAAAATCCAATTTCTGTGACTATAAATATACGGGGTCACCCTACGTTCGAGGGGTGATCATATATTATTTTTACTTGGTCATGGTTCTTCTCACAAGGGATCACCATCCCTTTGAGAGGTGAACATTCATTATTCGTTCTACAACAAAAGACAATCTTATCTGATTCTTTAATAAGTAACTAATTTATGGTTCTGCTTGGAATTTATAAGTTGTTTTGTACAATACGTCTCAATGATGAAAACATGATATCTCTCAAGCATGAAAACATGAGTGCTTGATGGATTGTAGTCTCAAGAACACTAGGAAAATGATGAAGAAGAGAGAAAACACATAAAAAAAAACAAATATATTTTATGCATGAATGATATATTAAACTAAGGGTTTTGACTATTATTCGTATTTAAGGATTTAAGTTTTTTAAATTACTTAGAAGTTTGTGAAATCGACCGAAGGTTTTAAATATAACTTTCTAAATTTTTTTTATTCAGTAAATACAGTAATTTATTCTTAATTACTACGGTGTGATGTATTTGATGTATGAGACCATAACCTTTATTGTGCTTTTAGAACCCAAAAACTAAATTGTTGAGTCTGGACTCAAAATCTACATTTAACCAAACTGTTATTCACTCTATATACTTTTATTATACTTATTATACGTAGGACATATCAAATAAAATTTAATTGTTTAATATTTAGTATTAAACGTTACTGTATTTAGCTTAAGTTTGATTATATTATTTAATTCAACATATAATAAAAGGTTTGGATACTATGAATCTACGATGAGAGATTCAAAATTTATGATAGCTTTATATATTCACGTTGTTATTTGCAAAGAATATGACTAGAATATAAAAAAATGAGATAAATTAAATTTTAAGATGGATAAATCTATTTTCACAAAAAAACTTATTTTCTCACCCAAATTTAAATCTACCAAAAAATATTACTTCATTATCCAACCATCAGACAAAAATAAAATTCTCTCTTATTCACCTCTTGGTTTTTTGGTTCTTGATTGTTTTTAATAAATTTTAGATTTGTTGGTATATAGTTTAAAAGTGTTATTTCAAATGAATTAAAAGTTTTTGGATCATGTTTTTTTTAAGGTCATTCATGTGGACACCATTAGTACACTACAAGTCTATGTGATTCGTCCAGAACCATGTTTAATATTTAAAGTAAATTTAAATTTTTAGTATCCACATGACTAAATGTATAATTTTAAAGGAAAAAAACAAATCCATGTGAATTGTCGAGAACAATGTTTAATATTTTTTTCAAGAATAAAATTTAATATATTTTTACAAAAGGTTTATGATATTTAGAAAATGTAGTTGAATTTTGTAATGTTTGAATAGGGATAGTTTTAAATGTTAGTGAAGAAATATATTCTTTTGTTAGTGACACAATTACGATTAAATAAATAGGCGGAATAAAATTTTTAAAAAAAAGTTAGTGAGAATACCGTAAAATACTCCCTTAATATTCCATTTATACAAATATAAAATGATCTTTTATCGATAATACCATTAAAGTGAAATGGTTGCCAAAACGTTGTTTGGTTCGGTGCACTCAAACCGTTATGTTAATAACCGTGGCAGTGGCAGTGGCACCCATAAACATGCAATCTGTACTGAACATTCTCATCTAACCGTAGTCACGTTAACTCTACCACGTGATTAAATGTTGCTTAACATTCTATAAACAGCCACCTGCTCATCGATGTCCCGCCAACATATTCAGTTTTCTCTCATTTTTCCTTATTCGAATATTCAAACTCCTCTCTAACTGAGTCTTCTCTCTCTAGTATTTGCTGAAAATGGTGAGAAAAATTGTTTGTAATCATTCTTCTTCTTAGCTGTTGATTTCATTGGATGTTGATCCATTGTAATCATTCTTCTTCTTTAGCTCGTTGTACCTTCTAATACTTGTTGATTTCTCTCGATTTTGGATGTTGATTCGTTTTAATCATTCTTCTTCTCTAGCCATTTCTACTTTGTAATACTGGTTGAATCCTATCCATTACGTTGGATGTTGCATCACTGTTGTTTTCTCACTTTCTCAGGCTACGGCACAGAAGGTGAAGGAAGCAGAGATCACAGAGCAGGACTCACTTCTTCTTGTACGTAAATTTCAGCCATTAATTTTGATTTGTGTATCGATCTGATAGTAGATTGCATTTCTACGTCTAATTTTCATTATATGAATCGTACTAGGTACTATCAGTATATTTATTCATTGTGTATATGATCATTTTCGTGATTTCTGTTATGTGCATCAATATCAAAATCCATGAGCGCAAGAAGAGAGATAGATATATGAATCGTACTATCAGTTTTTCATTACCTTTAGCAGTCGGATTAGAAAAACTATATCGGATCTGTACTTATCACAGCTTGCATTATATTGATGGAAATTGAGATTGATTCAGAAATCTAAATGGAATGTTATGGTTATAAATTTTGGTCTATTTTAAAGGAAACATGTTGTGGTCATATATCTTGAACTGTAGGAGATCTTACTGATACGGTCCCTGATAATGAAATTTCAAATCAATTAGTGAAGTTTTGTTTGATCCCATATTGTTAAAAACTAAGTTAATTTCTAGTTCTTATGAATTCTCTTGGAATACAGACTAGGAATTTGCTGCGGATTGCTATATTCAATATCAGTTACATTAGAGGTCTTTTCCCTGAGAAGTATTTCAACGACAAATCAGTTCCGGCTCTAGGTAAGATTGATTTAGTCAGTTAATCATTTAATTTTCCCGACAGTACAATTTGTGAGGATTATTAATTTGGATTTGATTTTACTTTAACGATTAACTACAGACATGAAGATCAAGAAGCTTATGCCCATAGATGACGAGTCACGTCGACTAATAGACTGGATGGAGAAAGGCACGGCAATTTTATAGATAATTATTTACTACTTTTGCTAGGGTTTCTAAAGTTGTTCATTGAATCACTTTGCTGTTCACCTTTAATGTTTTACTATGTTTATCTTTCTACAGGTGTCTATGATGCGCTTCAGAAGAAGTATTTAAGGACGCTTTTGTTCTGCGTTTGTGAAGCTGTAGATGGGCCTATGATTGAGGAATATGCATGTAAGATTTTATAATTGAAGAGCATTGATAAGTTATTTCACAGGAAAATTTTCAATAATATGAATTTGTAGAGGTCAACTTAAGTCAGATTATGCCAATATGTGTGTTCTATCTTAGGCACTGGTTATCATGCAAAGTAAAATTACGTGCCTGATTTGCTGAACTGTCTTCAACTTAGTTGGATACTAGATGTTTATACTCCCCGAGCTGGTTGATTCCTTGTGAATTATATTATGTCTGCTCCTGCAGTTTCTTTCAGTTATTCAAATTCTGAAAGCCAAGAGGTCTCAATGAATATCAACCGCACTGGAAGCAAGAAACAAGGAGGGGCATTCAAATGTAATTCTACAACTGAAATCACACCTAATCAGATGAGGTATGTACTGCAAATTTTGTTAAGATCTTGGTTGAATGCGAAATACATGTTCTGTTGTCAACTCTTGGCTTTTTGATACTTTAGAAGCTCTGCTTGCAAAATGATCCGCACACTGGTTCAGTTAATGAGGACTCTGGATAAAATGCCAGACGAGGTAAATGGAATCTAGCAACTGTACCCATCAAAATTTTTACTTCACAAACTCGTTTCTATGTTGTGTTGGTCTATATAGTTAACTGTAAGATGCTGCTCGACTTTGTTGTTTCAGCGCACTATATTGATGAAACTCCTGTACTATGATGATGTGACGGTATGTCTTTCCATTTACATTTGCGATTTTTTATTTTTCATAAACCTGTATGAATATCTATTTAAATGTAGTTTGCATCAGTATTTTCTTTTCTTAATCACAATTCGTATGGTTCTCAGATTATAGAAAAAAATGGAAGAAAAATAAATCAACTATCAAAAAAACTAAATAATATAGTAGTTAGGATTGTAGGAGATTTGAACTGCTCTCTAGATTCTAGTGAGGTGTATCTTTGCTAGAATTCCCTTAATCTGCTTTTTAAGCCAAACACAAGAGAATCCATAATTTTTTGCTTGCCTTTCCCTCCAAGTTACTACGATCCAAAGTGCTGTATTTCCAGACTAATAAGTATTAGGGAAATAGATTCTTCCCGGTGTCTCTGATTGTCTTTCGTTGTTATAAAAGGTATTTGAACCTTTACTTTACATATATTGGAACAATGGTCGTCTAGCTACCGAGGCATCTCTACTTCCTCTTGTAAATAAACTTACGGGGATAAAACTTAAGCCGAGCCTCCATTTTGTGTCTATTTCTGCAGCCAGGGGATTACGAGCCTCCATTTTTCAGAAGCTGTGCAGAAGAAGAAGCTCAAAATCAATGGAAAAGAAGTCCTCTGAAGATGGAGGTCGGGAATGTCAACAGCAGACATTTTGTTTTAGCCCTCAAGGTAAGGTTATAGAATTTTAATAAATGCTCCAAATTAATATCTAAGCAGGCGCAATTCAGATCCATTTTTACCAACTGTTAAAGGTAAAGAGTGTGCTTGACCCATGTGAGGATGAAAATGGTGACATGCAAGATGATGAAGTGAGCTTGGGAGCCGATTCTGTTCAGAGGAACGAGTCATCTGGATCTGAGACAGAGGTGAAGAGACAGTGTTTGACTTCTTGAGTTTTAGAGTCGAACCTTTAAAACCTAGCATATAACAGGTCTTAAGTTGTGTATTGTAAAACTGGCCAAGTGTCTTGTTAGTTGCAGGTCAATCTATCAGAAGAAGATGAATACATTGTTGCTCCAGTAGGTACTTACATGAACACGTGTTTACTTTCATACTTTATTCGTGGTAGTAAAAGACTTTCATTATCAGAATTAAAAGTAAAACTGACATTTTGTTTTCTTTACAGTCAATCAACCGGCAGAGGTCACTAATGGAGTCATTGATGAAGGTGGTTTTCAAAATGAAAATAATTTACTAACTAGAATTAGACATCTCTGCATATCACAAGATGTATACACTTTGGATGGTGATTGATAATTTTTTTGTAAATTTCATTTTGATTGAGAACTTTCTGGATGCAGTTTTTGTTTTTAACTATAAAACCTACACAAATATATTTAGATCTTGAAATTAGAAACTGTTTCTGTCATGCTAACAAGCAAACGATTTCATCCATGTTCTCATATAACATAGAGAATACACCCCTTGATATCTTATCTTTAGCTGTCAATTTTTTTACAGACGATACACAGGATCCTATTGAGAATGAGCAAAAGCTGGTGAGAGTGAAAGAATGGATCAATTCTTATCACCATGATACTGTTGAAATTACTGATGTTCTCTCTAATTTCCCAGATATAGCGGTGGTAAGATTCTCTTTTTGCTATTTCTTATATATGAAGTAGTGGTCTGTTATTGGCAGGACTCCATTTGCCTTTTACTTGTCTAATATTGTTGCTATTAATGAATGCAGGTTTTGGCTGAAGGTAAATGAATGTTCTATCCTTGTAGAGGCTTAAAGGCCAATTGTTTCTCTTTCTCATTCTATCCTTTCGAATTTCAGAGATATTGGATAAGCTAGTTCAGAGCGGTGACTTGCTGAAGATTGGAAATGAATCTTACACCATTAACAAGAAAAGGGTTAACTTCTAAATTCTCACTGGACATTCTCATTCATCTACATAGCTAACTCTTTTGTTCCGTAACTTTTTTTTTCAGGAATTTGAATACGAAGTCTCCGATGTCAAAGCAGAAATGGATGGTCAGGCAAACTCTAAGGGTGCGAAAACCCCACAGGTTGCTGATCATATGTACATGAAAGTGAGTGAGTTTATTCTCTTCTCATGTGCTTGAAGTAAACATTCCCTAGGAAAAATGTAGCAAAGATTTAACATTTACGGATATGGAATTCGACGTGAAGTTGTTAAAAAGCCAGTCCTTAGTGTCATTGCCTGATAGATTTCTTGAAACCAAGCATTAAATAAAGAATTCAGGATTGAAACAGAATCCGACAGTAGTTTGGAGGTAGAGTTTGAAAGTTCTCTGTAGCATTACTATCCTAAAACACTGACACCGTATCTTGTGATCAATATGCATATTGTTCTTTAATTTGAAAACATCTTATTGGAACGTCCTGACTCAGTTGCTATTACGCAGGCTCTCTACCATGCTCTTCCACTGAATTATGTAACGGTTGCTAAGCTCCACAGCAAGCTTGATGGAGAAGCAAACCAGACTACCATTCGCAAACTACTTGATAAGATGAGTCGAGATGGTTACATTGAAGCTACATCCAACCGCAGGCTAGGTTTGTGCACTCATTTCAGAATCTGTCGCTTTAACTGTTTCTTATGCTAGTCAGATTTGCTAATGCTAGTAATACAATATCAATGCAGGCAAGCGTGTGATCCATTCCGTTTTAACTGAGAAAAAGCTGATGGAAGTAAAGAGAACATTGATGATGGGTGATACTATGGTGATGAACTGATGATAAACTTTTATCCTGTTCTATTATCCTTGAATTTTTCTAAGTTGGATCACCTTGATTTCATTTAATCATCAAAATTGATTTTTTTTAAAAGTAATTTTTGACATATTTTCAAATTGTTGTTATTGCTTAATTTTAAAATAATACTTTAACAAATTAAAGAATTTGTTAAAACTAAAATACAAGTTTTATGTGGTAAAACTCAACACCGTTTAAACTTTAGCTGTGCGTTATCAAGAGTAACTTCTGTCAAATAACTCTCCCAACTCTTCTTTGATTCAACAGGAAATAGATGGACTAAGAAACAAGATCCATAACTCCGAATTAAACAGAAAAGGTATGTAAATAGATGTCCTTCTCATTTAAGTTAGGAGCTGCTATAACAAACATAAATTTTAAAATTTTATCCATAATTATTGAAAATATCTTATCAAAAAAATAGTAAATGGTACGAATATGAAAGCCTGCATTTTCTAGTTTTAAAAATTAGTTTTACTAATCATTTATCCGTTCATAGACTTGCTCTTTATCCCAATTGTAAGAAATTCACCATAAGAATTTGAGAAAATACTCTTCTTTATTTTTCAGGAAACAACATGGACATGTCTACATGTGGTGGTGTCCATTCAGTTGGATCGGATCTCACACGCACGAAGGAAAGATCAAGCATGAATCGGAATGGTTCGATGAACGATCAAGATTTCTCAAAGGCAAGGAAAAATGGGAACACTCCTACTAGCAGGGCTGAGGTTAGCTGCTAATACTATTGTTGTCATAAAATAATTCTTGTAATCTTAGGCTCTGGTTTGACCTTGAAAAATATATGCCAGAAATTCTTTTGGAAGTGTTCTCAATTTTATGTTGTTATCATTTCAATTCGTCTAACCAAATATGAAATACAGTCTTCCCCATGTTGCGTTTTATTGTCTGAGATCCACCAAAAGTTTCAGGATTGTTTGGTGCACAAATAAGTTTGTTTGTTCTTTTTTTTGCTTTTAGGCTTCTAATAAAAAAAAATTGTTTGTTGTGTCTAGGATTTTTAGTTTTTTTAAATTTATTTTTAAAAGTTTTTTAACTCAAATCTATTTAATTTTTATAGTTAGTTGATAATTTTGTGTTCCTAACAACCATTTGGAGTCTATTTAGCTGACTATTCCGTAATGTATGTATAATTTGGCAGCCAATAGCCTCAAGAGAGAGTTTTGTACCAGGAGATGGCAACGGCAGAGAAAGTGGACATGGTAATACATGTAATGATGCAGACATGGCTCTTGGTAGTACATCCACACATGAAAAGCGGTTCAGGAAAACAAGCATGGTATTCTCCTACTATTACCTATAAGGTTTACTTTCATTTAGTAGCTTACTCTTTGTTTGGTATGTGATTTGATCAAGTTAGTAGAAAACTTGTGCATTTACTTTACTTCTCCTAGATCCAAATAGACCTTAATAGAGCGTGTATAACACTATAAGATACCAGATTTGTAACTCTTTCTTTCATTTTATTACAGGCTAAAGATCCTATCCCTCAGTACATGAAGCGTCAAAAATGTCAATTTTAAGTTTGTCTCTGAAATCTTACGTCTGTGGTTTACATAGTGTATACTTCGAGATATTGGTACACCCAGCTATGGCAAGTCTGTGGTTTACTTATTGTGTACAACATTTTTTCTGTTGCAGCTCTTGTTTATTTGTTAATTCGTATAACTGTAGTATAAGAAGAAACTACTAGATTGCCTTGACTATACGTTTGTTGTAGCCATTTCAAATCAACTTATTGAAATTTTCTATCACCACTATCATTTCTATTATTTTACTCGTTTTGCCTCTGTTCTATTATTTTATTCCTCGATGTTGCTATTAACCCGATTGAAAGACCATATGTAGAAAATCTCTAGAGATCCATCAATAGTAAAATGGCTGCCTAAATTTTCCTCCTAAACTGTTAAGTATGGTCACCTTTTTTTTGTTTTATGAATTTATGTTTAATGTTTGGTCAGGTGTATTTTTAATGCTTGGTTATTCCAAGAGAATGTTGATGTTATTTACTTCACCAAAAAGAAAGGAATGCGTTGCATTTGAACTAAATAATAATAATAATAATAATAATTTATGTTTGATATCGGAAATTTGGAATGTTGATTTTATTACCGCTAATAAATTTTTTACCATAAACTCATAACGGAAACGTTGGATCGTATTTTATTTTCACATGTAAATCTATGTGCAGACCTAAAACCAACGACTTGGCAGAAAATAAAGATCTATAGTTATACTAGTCTGTACAATATTGTTTCGTTTTGGGTAGGTTTGTACTTTGCTTTATGCAACAGCAGCTGGAATTCCAACTGCTGGCATTAATTGGGCTGGGCCTGGACCACAAAAGATAGCATCCAATCTTTTGTATACTCAACAAACAATTCATAGATCAGTCAATCTACCAACCGAGCAAATCGAACAAAACCAGAAACTTTTGATTAAAATGTAAATTACCGACCCAGAGTAAAAGATTGTTCGGTTTTATTAAGTTACTGGGTTTTTATCTACTTAGAGTTAGAATTGGCTTTTTGGCTTATAAATTGTATGCCAAACATTTCGTAAAATACTTTTATAATTATCGTAAAACCTATTACATTTTATGTAATTAGATTTTAAACCTGTTGTCTCGCTTAATCGTTTTTTAATCGATTAATCAAAAGACTATTAAATTAGATTTTATTGAATAAAAACAAACGATCATTCATTGAAGGAGAAATTAGCTTTTGATGAAGAAAACAAAATGTCTATCTACACCCGTTTTCTAATTATGAGATTTGTTTTTGCAATTTTTAGAGTATTTTATTCACGAATCGTCGTCCGCTTTTTGTTCGGCTCCGCCCGATCCGATTTGATTGGATTTTGTGTCGTACAAATATAAATTTGAGTACTTTTAATCTGCAAACAGGTGGAATTGGGTTCGGGTTTTTAATTTCTCTCATCCGTTCCGGTCCGAAAATAATATATATATATATATATAATAAAATATATTTTATATAAAATAATATATATAAAATTAATGTCCGGACCGGATTGATCGACGGACGAACTCAAATTTTAAAAATATTAAATCTCAAACGGATCAAAATGAATTCAGACTCAAGTATTTAAAAAATAGGTTCGGACGGCCCGATCTGATCTGATTGGATTTTGTCCCGCACACAAATCCAAGTGCAATTTTAGAAACTATAATCCGCAAACAGGTTGAGTCGGTTTGGGTTTTTGGATTTGGATTTTTAATTTTTTTGAATCATTCCGACCCAATAATTATAATATATATATATATATATAAAAGTATATTATAATATAAAATAATAAAATATGTTTTAAATAAAATAAAATATAAAATTAATATTAAAATTAGTATCCAGACCGGAGTAATCGACAAACATAAATATTAAATCTCAAACGGATCGGTTCGGACTCAAGAGTTCAAAAAATAGATTCGGACGGATCCCGAACCCAATCCGCGGAAGACCCGTTGTGATCTGTAATCTTAGTGTATATATTTTTTTCTTTTATAAATATAAATTAATTTTTAATAATCTAAATTTAGAATATTACAGTTTTGTTCCAACCGAGCATTTATGTTTATGGTAACTGCTAAAATTTTAAGTACGTTTACTAAAATTTTTTAGTTGATGTGTGAGAAATGAAAAAAAAAATTATATTTTAAAATTCGAAGTTTAAAAAATTGAAAAAAAACTGATGTATACTTTAAATATTTTGTAATTGTCATATAAATATATATATATATAGAAATTAATACAAATAAATATAAAAAATTATTTTGAATATATATATATATATAGTATTTGTTATCTAGAGTTTGAGATGGTATTTTTTTTTAATGCATTAAATTAGAAAATAACTATTTTTTAGAGATACATGAAGGTACCATGGCCAAACTATGGTCAAAACAATAAAAGAAATTAGAAAATGGTGTTAAAAGTTGGATAATAATGAAATCAAAGAAGTTGACAAACGATGGTCAAATAAGTACAACAATCAAAGCGAAAGCACTATGGCCAAACTAATGAGCCAAAACAAGTACAACAAAGAAAAACGAAGGTGCTAAGACCGATCTGAAGAATGAGGCGAGACAACGTCAATCTAAGAGAGCAAAGTCATCAAACTAGTAAGGAGAATATGCTTTAACAAATAACATAAAAGAAAATAAGTAAGAATTCTGAAAGAGTTGGCTAGGCCAGACTACCGTGGTACCAAAGATTCTAAATTGGAGGTCGGAAAGCATGTGGTACGATATCGCAGAGACGAGGGTGGGGAGAACCTAAAAATTCTATCATTCTTTTCACACAAGAGTGATAGACAACAACACCAAAACAGACACGCCAAAAGTAAAATCTGGATGGAGGCAAGTTAAACTCGTCATGAATCCAAGAGGCCCAAAAACAAAACCAAACTTGAAACTTGCGAAACCCCAGACGCTCTAACAATTGTTTGAGATGCTTTTATATTAACCATATAATGTTTTTAACGATTATATATTTTAATTCCAATTTTTAAAATATAACTGTTATTTAATTTTAATCTGAGTAACAACTTGTTAAGAGTTAATTTAGATTCCACTAGAATGTTTAAATTAAAAATATTATAATTGAACGAAATGGATGATTTAATAGTTAACTAAAAATAATAGTTTATTTTTTATTTATATTACATAAATTTAGTTGTAATGATATCAAATATTTATTATTTTCAAATGACTATCGAGCCAAGTGATTTATACACAATCATCGTTAATAAAAATAGCGAAAATATGAGCGATGCTTTTTTTAATTGATTTGTTATTTCTAAATGAAACAACATATGTAGTTTGATTTAGGAGTCAAGTTTGCCGAGAATCGAACTATGTTATATATACATCACATCATAGTTGTTCGCATTCATGTTTTTTCCAATTTGTAATTCAAACCGCGTAATTTGACCATTGTAAAAATATATAACATCATTATTATATGTACCAATTATCTCATAAATATATGACCAAATATAACGGTTAATAACTTTGAGGCAGTTGATTTTGTTTTGTTATTGTTTACATCGTGTAAATTTAGTTTACATGATGTTTTAATTGTTTAGAAAAATTGAAGTGCTCGTTGATACGTGTTAAGTTTATTTTATCATTATAATGATTATTTTGGCGGATGTGTGTATCCTAACCAACATGATGTTTGGTTTTCTTTTAAAATGACTATAGAAAAACCAATTAATATGATTTGTTGTTTTTCCGAGATAAACCTCTTAGATCATATTATGTATGTATTTAAATAATAATGAGCACAACTATCGATTTAAAATTACTTTTACGAGTATCATTAAATCATATAGTATTACATATATCAAACCTAATTTTCAACTTCATTTTCTCTTTTTTTTGTTACGGGAATGATTATTTTTTCGTATTTATAACTTTTTTTCATTTATTAATTTCACATTTTAAGCAAGTTTTCTTCAATATATGCATTCATATATTACTTTGGCGTATCTTATTGCAGTGATATTCTATTTTCATTTAGTTACATGATTGAAAATGAAAAAAAAAGTGTCATGTCTCATATTTGCGATAACAAACTATTGACATTAAATTAATCATTTTGAGAACTTGTTTAGAGATATAAATTTGTATGAACCGTAATAGTAGATTAGGTTGGATTAAACATAAAAAATATAAATGTGATCATATATAAATGTGTGATATATTTTCTACCACATTATTGAATGAAAATATGTATTTCATTTCATTCATAGATGATTATTTGGGATATTGATATCTTTTAAGTTTCATGAAAAAATCTGAAGACATTGAAAGTAAAGTATTCTAAGGTCAACGTTGAGTTGTAATTTGATAAAATAATTAAACTTGTCATATCTGACCCTGGTGGTGAGTACTATGGGCGGTATGATGGGTTTGAAGAACAACATTATGACTCATTTTCTCTTTATCGGTAAGAGTGAGATATCTCACTCTCGTTCCTCAGTACAACATGTCAGATGTCCACATTTAATGGTATGTATAAGCGTAGAAATTTTAAATTACATGATATGGTTTACACCATGATCACTTATATGCTATTACCTAATTCACTATAAGGGAAAACTATTAATTGCACAATATATTTTTTAAATAAAATACAAACTAAAACAACAAATAAAACTTAGTCTGAAATTTTTTAACGTGTAAAATATAATTTAAAGCATTTACACATTTGGGGATGTCCAACTGAAGTAAAGGCTAATAGGCTAAGCGAGCAAAAGACAGAATCCAAAATAGTAATTTGTTACTTTATAAGATACTAAAATCACACAAAGGTGCTATAAGCTTTACGTTTCTGGTAAGCGTATAGTTTTTTAGATGTGATAAATTTTTTGATGATATTGAGTTTGAAAACAGGATTGAGATACAAATAGTTTTTTGAGTAAAAAATAGAAACCAATTTATTTAGACTATAATATTGTTGTTATCATAATGGTCATTTTCTTACTTGTCACGGAGTTAAGTACCTTTAAGATACGTAACACCTCACACTCAAGAAGAAAATATTAAGATTGTTCCTAACTAGTTAATCTACCAACCAGATATATCAAAGAAAGCCACAAATTATTGATTAAAATGTTAACAATTAATTAAGGTTATAATATTATTCGGTTTCATTGAATTTATATGTTGAATCTTAACGAGGATCATGATGTCTCATGTCGTCGTATTTTTCGTTTGTAACCCAATTTTACTGCAGATTTATCCTTGATACCATTAAACTTTATCAATGGTAAATCAGTTGAGTGAAAAATAGACCCGATCTTCTTGAATAACTATAAACGATCTATGCCTAGTTGTAATGGTAGAAAAAAGATATATAGAGAGAGGATGACATCAAACTTTCTTAAATAACCATAAGAAATTTACAACTTATTATAATATATTGACATGATATATATATAGAAAGAGAGGAAATTACACATTTGATATGAACCGTCTATGTATTAAGTTAGGTGGATTGCATGTATTTGACACACTAACAATAAATCTTTCGTAAAATTTTTAGTATTTTGTTTTGCTTTTTAAAGTACGAATTTTTGCTTAACTTCTATATATCTCAATAACAATATATGAAAGTTAATTAGATTGTACTATTCTGTCTAAAATATAAAATATTAAGTGAATGTAAGTTAATAATTATTTGATAACCAACTAAAAGTGATAATATATTAATCAATTTTTTTTTTATCTATATTGTAAAAAGTTGGTTACAAATGCAACAATTGGCAACAAATATTTATAGTTGTTAAGTCATTATCAAGATGCATGTATCACAATAACCATTAATAAAGAGAATAACAAAATATTGTCACAACTATTAAGTAATTTAACATTCTTTAATAGAGAAATGTATCTCGTAGGTTCAAGAATCTAATCGGTCGATAAGTTCACTCCATCATACAGACATATTCACATCATAATTGTTAATTTTGCAGTTTTTAATTCAAATTGAGTAGCTTGATAGTATTGTAAGAACATACCTCATAAATATTATTTATATTATCTTATCGTAAACACGTGACCATGTATTAGTTGATTAAGTTTAAAGTGTTTGACTTTTGTTTATATTTGGTATTCTTTGTCGGAAATATTTTTTTACATGATATTTTAGTGTTTTAAACATGTTGTATGCCTTGTGGTAGCGTCAAGATACGAGATGGCACAGGCGGTAGAAAATACAGAGAAAGAAGGACAAAAAATTGAAAGATAGATAGCTATAATCCTAAGTCATATTAAGAGAGACTTCGGAGAAAATCAAATTATATTCAAAAAAGTCTAAGGCAAAACTAGGGTATGAGAGCCTTTTATATAAGTTATTGAAACCCTAGCCCAAAATTACAACTTTTTCCTTATGCAATAAAATAAAGTTCAGTCCAATTTCAAAGCGATTGGAGCTGGTTAAGTATTTTAATAAAATCCAACAAAAATAGGAAAATGCAGAAAATTCATAAAAACAGGAAAATGGGGCTTAAACGATAAAATTTTGGGCCTGAACTTCATCACCCAACTTTGCCCCGTGATGTTTCCGAAAATCGTTGGGCTTATCGACGTGTTCGATTTGAGTGGTCGAATGGTCTAATTCGGATACCGGGGCCACAAATAAAGCTCGTTTCCGTTTGTCCAAAAGGACCATATAGTCATGGGCCCGTGCAACTACATCACTTTGTTTCATACGTGTGAAAAAAAAATTCCTTGTAATAATAATTTTGGTAGATACTAACCAACATAAATTTTAATTTTGTGTGACGTATTCATAGAAAGACAAAACTCATATGAATTGGTATTTTTTTATTTGATAAGTTTATATCCCAATATATATGTTATTTTATTAAGAATTATCACAACCATCAATTTAAAGTAGATTTACAACAATGACTAGAATTTTTTTCCATGCCTCAACAATTTGCGATGAAGGTTTGGAATATCAAAATATTAACTTTTATGATAGTCATTTTGAATATCCACTTGTAGATACAACTTCTTCTTATTCGTCTATGTAGCTTATGTTTTATTTTATATCTCAGTAAGATAAAATTGTTCATTTATTTAATTTTTACGTCTAGGTTCAAATATTAGAGGTTTTGTGATTTTAGTTCTCTTAGTTATAACTATATTGTTGTGTCTCTAGATCTTTTAGTTTGATTTTTTTTGTGACCAAAAGAGAAAATTCAATTACCCTTCGGTTCATTTTCCATTAATTTGTTTCATATTTTTTTTATACTTACCATATTTAATAAACAAGAAATGGTGTAGATATTTTTTCTAAAGTTATTCCAGTGAGATAATTATCGACTTTAATACTAAAATACGAAATTTTATTGTTCCACAACATCCTAAATTTTGGAGTCTGAATTCTATTTTATCTAATAGTCTTCAAAAATGTTAATAAGATTGGACACATCTTCTCAATTTTATTCATTCCCCTTATAGATATTATGGTATTTTAAAAAGTTATTTTTCATCCGACAAACCCTTTCATGTATAATTTTAACAAGATTTCTCCTTATTTTCTTTTTTTAATCTTTCTCTAGATTATGAAAACATGATTGTACATGGTTTATCTAAATTATACCACATGTGGAAACATACCTTTATTTTTACTAGTGAGCTATAAATGCACTATAGAGTCAATCAATTCATAAAAATACGGAGTTATAAGTATATAAAATGTTTATGCTTCCACATTAATTTAACTTGTAAATTCTAACATTTTTTAACAAATGCTTAGTTAAACATAATCTCAAAATTAGTCGAAGCAAAATAAGGCCATCACTTTTTCACCTTTGAAAAATTTTGTAGTCAAGTTTTTTACCATTGAAAGAAGTATTGGTTCACAAATTATATGTGAAGAATATATAAATAGTATTTATTATGCACGAAAGAAAATTATATATAATTTATTTTTAAAAAAAGGTGAGGTTGTCGTCGAATCTGGTGATGTTATAAATTTTTTTTACTAGCTAAAAACATCGCTTGAAAACAATATATAAATACGGTTTGATTGTTCAACCTATCCATCAAAGTAGAAGTTTGGAAGAAAACCCTTCATAATTTAATTTCAGAAGAGCTAAATAAGAAATTTACATAGATTAATGAAACAATCAAAGGTAGTTCTTCAGTTAGTTGTGTTACTATAAACCATAAAATTGTAAGTCCCTGAACATCTACCTTAAGTCGCGGTGCATCTAATTTTAAGAAAAATAATGCCAATAGTTAGAAGGATATTATTTTTGAAACTTCTAGTACGAAATAAAATGAACTTAAGACTACACACATAAAGATATGAACATTGCTATCAACTCATACGTCTATTCTTATAAAAACAATTTTAGTCTTGTAAGGATAAACTCAAGTTAGAATGTCTAATCACATATAACTTCAGAGTATTTAGGCACGTTGTTATATATCCATTGAATAAATTTAATTAAACTTAAATTAAATATGATGGACCTACATATAATAATAAGTATCATGGAGGTATATATAATGCAGATATGAGTTGGTTAAATATGGATCTTG
The DNA here is from genome assembly GCA_036936605.1 of Limnanthes douglasii subsp. nivea. NCBI lineage: Eukaryota > Viridiplantae > Streptophyta > Magnoliopsida > Brassicales > Limnanthaceae > Limnanthes > Limnanthes douglasii. Next base: position 275,065,150 of record JAUPFV010000002.1, read on the forward strand.
AAGATGGCTCATTAATCCAATGATTTAGTTATTAGGCTCTAAAAGCCCAATAAAATTATAGTCCTCTAAAATGTAAGTAAGCATCACAATTAAAGAATAAATAAGTAGGTTGATTTAAAAAAGAAGATATATATTATAAATGAGATTTATAACCTTTAGTTTATTTCAATGACTACTAATTAATTAGTGAATACAAATAATTATATATAAATAGTCGTCCAAAATCCCTAATTCATTATCTGTGTAATATAATCTCTAAATCTACCGCTATACTTTATCTTCTTTTTTACCATCTCTAAAACCTTAATCCAAAGTTCTTAATTATTGCCTCTGTCAAGCTTTATTATCTCCGTTCTTTATATATAATAAACATAACACCTAGAAAATTATAAGAAGAATCATTATTATGTTCATCGTCAATGAATTAAATCAGATTGTCCTCTACTGAAAATAAAATAGAACTAATTAGTGAAGATGCAAAACCATACATATTTTTCCTTTCAATGTTATTCATCTTTAGATCAGAGGGATCATCATTTCGATATTTTTAGGTTTTATAACCTTGAATGATTTAGTATTAATGATTGATGTATGAACAACTTAATTTCTCTCTTTTTTGGATATGAATATGTTTTGGACCAGTCTTTCTAAACCCCAATTGCATAGTTGGTTCACTTTGGGAGAAAAACCCCAAAGTATTTTTTACTTATGAGACCAAATTGCATGTTAAGGTTTAAATAATGTAGTACATATTTTTAGAATAGATTGGTGAAATCGAGAGCACATAATTAGATGTGATGCATAACTAAAGTTGCATACCCGATTTGGGAAATTTCATATTGAAACCATAATTTAAAGTTTTGAGTTTTCTTAGTCAAGAGTTTGACATAATAAAGGGGTTGTCGTCGCACCAAACTACTTCAAAAACCCATTGCACCGCGACATGTAGTTCTTCATCGTGAAAAACTAGAAGTTTGCCATGATATGCAATACTTCACTGCCGCTAACTGAAATATAATTTTTTTCACTATGGTAACCCCTATTGTTGCTGTTGAGAACTACCTTTGTGGGTAGGTTAATCTAATTTTTATTTTTTGTTTGATTGCATATGTGTATAATACAAAGAAACTTTTCATACGGACAGTAAATTTATTTAGTTCTTAAGTTATCTCATCGTAACTATATGTTTCTCAACACATATGTTAAGCATGTTCAAAACTTGCATGTTTAGGATGCGTGTTTAGATATTTTATCATGGTTGGTTACAATGCTATGTGTTTAAGGTATAAAATTATGTAGCCCATTTTATGTATGCATTTATAAACATCTAGTGATTGAGAATATATGACATTCAGGATGGGAAGCGATTACCCATTATCGTTTGCACTTGGACTATAAGATGTATGACGTGATATATTGCATGCCCATATATTATTTTATTTCAGGTTTGAATTTTGAATGATATTCATCTTCTTTCAAATATTTAAGCACTATACGAGATACTGTACATCCTATAACTAATTTGGATGTTCACAACTTAATAAAATACAACACATTAAAGTCTGATCGGTAAGATAAATAGTTCAGTTGATTTTTTTTATGAGTTACAAGGTAAACACTTCATATGATCATTCTCGAGAACTGAATTGATAAACCTGTCATCGCAGATGCGTTTTATCTATCGAGGCGAGTCAAGTAGATAAGAGGTTCGAGGACTCATAACTTAAGGAATGGTTGTTGTCAGTATATGCTTACCCTCACTAGAAGGGTACCTCACATTCTTCTTCATGGTGAGAAACCTGTTGCATGAAGTAATTTTTACATCTATACGCACCATACAAAGCATAACTGGTTTTCATTTTTGAAAACTTTGTATAGTATACCATGAAATAGTCAAGTACGACCCCCACATAAGGCTTTGTTATTTTCAGATTTGGACTTGAACAAACAATGTCTTCCTTAAAGTATTGTCTCTATAGGTAATATATAGCGCATCGAAACCCACCACCTCCGCTAAGAATGGTGATTTGGTACATATAAATATATTTCAAAACTTAAAACTTGATAAATTATACCCCTTTATGCAATTATTAAGATTAAGTTTTGTGTATGTATATTATAGTTATACATTTCAAGACTTACAAATTAAAATTCTCCAAGGAAAATATATTAAGTAATATGGGTAATTTATATTGCACAAAGTTTCATATCTTATTTAGATCTAGTCCATATTTCAATCTATATTCATTTTTAGAGATCATTGGTGGATTAATATAGTTTCAACCTTCATAATTTCGCTTCATTCATAAGATACATCAAATTTCCAAAATTAAGTGATGGTAAAATATTTTTACTAATATTGTTCATTTATTGTTATCTTACAACTCTCATAGATCTTTAATGGATTGATATAATTCTAATCGTCGTATTTTATCTTTATTCATAAGATACATTAAATTTTCAAGATTAAGTGATGGTAAAAACATAGTTGCGTAATGCATAGAGGAGGTACACAATTAGTTAATTATATAACACGTTGAAGCCTACTGTCTTTGTTAAAAATTGCAATTAATTTTGAAAAAATAATATATATATATATATATATATATATATATATATATATATATATATATATATATATATATATTTATATATCGTACAGTAAAATAAATTGAAATAATAGGAGAAATAAGTACATCTATATTATAAGCATTTATGCGATATCTCTCAAAAGGAATGAGCAAACTAGTTGATAAAAATATTCCAGGATCCCTTGAGTATTCTAATTGTTCATAATATGATTGATACAAATAAGGGGAGTATACCAATGAAGTAAATTATTTGCATACCAAGAAATGAAACTCTTTGAAAAAAAGACTATAAAGTTATTAGGAACACGCTCTTATTCATAGATAACTATACATATACATATGGTTTGTAGACATTTTTCCTTACTATGTACATATTTCAATCTACTTGAAGTTCATTGACAAGTTCAAATATTTTAAGCATAAATTAGATAACCACTTTAATAAAAGAATTAAGTTTGTAATATCTTACCTTGGTGGTTGCCAATGGAGAGAGGTGTGGAATTTCATTAAACAATGTCATAATTTAATTTTGGTCTATACAACTAAAATGCGCAGTACTTTCTTATTAAGATAATTCATTAGAAGGTGATTACTAAAATTGATACATTAGAAATTAAACATATTGAAAGCATTGTTGATGAAATTAGTACATATGTGCATGTCTAGTGTAAAAGAAGTCATGCAGCCATAACAAAGAAAATTAGAGTATGGTGTTATACTAAATATTCCATGCATAATAGATTTTGTTTTATAAATAATTCTATTTTGAAACCCACTAGGTAATTCAAATTTGAGACATTTGAATAATTATTTAGGATAATTAGTTTGGGGAGAAGTATTCACTGAACAACTTTTTTGGAGGGAAGAATCATAAATTATTTGTTTACATATAAACGATAAGGATTTTATCATTCATAAAGATCATATCCTTATTTTCCTTTAGGATTATATATTCAAATACTTACTCAAGACTAAGTAGTTGTAGTTGTTCATGAAATACAAACTCAACATCCTCATTAAATAATGGAAATGTAAGTTAGTATAGTAGTTTACATAAGAATCCACTTTAAGATTTTGTAATATCATAAATATTTCAACAATAACATTAAGATCTTTTATGATTAAAGAAGAATAATCCAATTTCAGATTTTGTAATGCCATAAATAATTCTACAAGGTGAAATAAAAGAATTCAAATTCAATTTATGTAACAATATGAAAAGTTCTATAACAACATCCTAATATTGTGAGGTAAATGAAGAATTAAATTTAAACCTTCATAACATCATATTTATATTTCTAATTTTTAATTAAGGGTCATTGTAAAAAATGAAAATATGAGGGATGATATTAAGTTAAGATATATATATATAATTTTACACCAAATATACTTCATTCAATATCTCAGAACTCATTTAGAAATTTGGGAAGATACAAAAGATTTCATATGTTTTGACAACTGAATTCTTGATATATGGTCAAGTTTATTCATGATAAGTTTTAAAGTTCATTATAAATATTTTAAGTAAATACTTAAGTATTCCACGGATGAACCATTGTATAGTGGGACATGGGTCATCTAATATTCAACATCGCGCGATAACTTAAAAATTCATATATTAAGAAGATCATCTAATTTCATGACTTTATAGATTAAGTGGATGTTAAATCAAACATTATGTTCATACTTGTATATTTTATGAGAGTAAATTTGCAACACACTTAAAAACATCTCATGAAGAAAAGACGTCAAGTTCTTTCGGTCAATAAAATGAGAATAGAGCAAGTAAAAACAAACTCATTTCATTCGGTAGAAATATTAATATTTCTCACTATATTAAGATTTCAGCGGTAAAAGTATTAATTGAACACAGTATTCATGTGTATTCATATTCAATAGGATTTTTATTTTGATATTTTAATTTTCAGATTATATTCTAATTTCAGATTATATGCATACGTTTATTTGAATAATACAATGATTTTGTTTTGCTTTTTATATAAAGCGATCTCAATTCAGTTTTATAGGACTAGTCGAAATCAGCACGTAATGATAATGGGGTCATATCACTTCCATGTTATACTCCATGAGAAGTCATGATTCATTAAGGTGGCAATTGATAATATATTTTAGGCCAAAGCTATTTCCTCCATGGAAACTATTATTTCCTCCATAATTTGAAAAAACCTCCATGATGTTATTTTCTCCATAAAGGAAGTTACAAATTTGTCCTTTTACCCATTACCCTAACATACCATTACCCATTCAGTACAACAAAATCCATTATTCACCATTATCACTACCTTACGAAGAAGAAAACCTATATTTCACCATTATCACTACCTTACAAAACAGATTCGAAGAGAGAGAAACCTTGGACAAGAAAATCCATTCTTTACCATTATCATTACCTTACAAAACAGATTCTAAGAGAGAGAAGCCTTGGAGAAGATATGATTTATTCATTTTTTTTGCTTCTTCATTTTTCTATTAGGGCTTGAAGTTTGATTTCTTTGTTCGATTTCGATTAAGGTTTGAAGTTAGATTTCTTTGTTAGATTCGATTAGGGTTTCGAATGTTGTTAGATTTCTTTGTTAGATTCGATTAGGGTTTCGATTGTTGTTAGATTTCTATGTTAGATTCGATTAGGGTTTCGATTGGGGTTTGATTTCTTTGTTAGAATCGATTAGGGTTTCGACCTAGGATAAATCACTGTTCTGGAAAAAAAAAATTACACTGAGCATGTGATTCCGAGTGGCCCACTCGGAATCACATGCTTTTTTTTAAACCGAGCAACAGCTGATTCTGAGTGGCCTTCTCGGAATCAGCTGCAACTTGGTTCCAACTTGTTTGCAACTGATTCCGAGAGGCCACTCGGAATCAGTTGCAAACTCTCTGTCTCCACATTTTGGTTATAACTTGGTAAAAAAACTGATGTTTTATGGGTTTAGGGTTAATTTAAGTTGCCAAAGTGAGATATGTAGGATTAAAAAGGGTTTAATTTTATGTTTTTACACAATAGGGTAATCTATTTCACTAATGGCACCTAACATAAAATTTGAATACAAAACAAGGATAAAATAGTAAAATCATGTTTCACTAGTTTTAGAGATTTCAAATTATGGAGGAAATAATAATTTCCATGGAGGAAATAGCTTTGACCTCATGGCTCATACTTTTGATTCACTATTAGCTATCATCTGATATGCGGCGGCTAATATGTAAACAACAGTGCTACATAATGCACAAACGGATGAATACACTATAATGCGTGTGAATGATCCAAATGGAAGATTGTAAGGATATCATAAACTTTGAATGTCTCATCATATATAGATTCAAAGTATCAATGAATGTTATTATATTTCTAATAAATAAATTTAATTTCCAATGATCAAACGCAGGAAATGATCAAACGCTTGGTTAGGAGACTCTTAAACCCCAATAAAAGTTATAGTTACCTGCTGATTTAAAAGACAAAAAATATAGTAACTCATATTTAGAACCTTCATCAGTTGTATAAAATCCCTAATTCGTTATATGTCTAACTTTTTTTTTGGCAAAATAATCCTATTTATTAAATGGTATGAAAACCAGATCCAAATGTTACAAGAGACCACCCAATACACGGCCTTTAACACAAAGAAATCTGGCCCAATCGCTAAAAAAACAATACTCAAAGGCCGATTGACCGGCCCAATAAACAAAAAATAAGAAACGTGAAACTAGAAACCCTAATTTCAACTAGCAGCTTCGACTTCTCTCTTTCACAGACACAAGCGACAGCCCCAAATAGCAAAGTACACAAAACCCTACTCTCCATTAAAGCTCAGGCCAAAACTTCAAGCTCCAAAAACATAAACCAACGCCAAAACAAACAACCACACAAGCCACCGATAACACCAATATCCAATTCAGAGCCATTAATCTAGCCCGGGTCGATATACACAACTCCTAGGCTTTCGAGAACTACGATAGCCAGAAGAGGGTTTGGGGTATCATGACCTTCAAAAGATCTGTTCCTTCTTTCATTCATGACCCACTTGGAGATCCAATCAGCCGCCACATTTTCCGATCTGGAAATGTGGCTAAGGCTCATAGAAGGAAGTAACAACGATCTACAGATCTTCTCCACAGAACTCTCATCAGCTCCACCAGAAGCTAAGCTGCTTACCAACGTCAAACAATCCGATTCCAAGTCTACATCTCTCCACCCACGTCTGTTACAGTGCAGGAGAGCCTCCATTAAAGCTCTCCTCTCTGCTTGGAGAGCTCCAATCTTACCGAACAAGAATCCAGCACCAACAATGCAGTTTCCCTGGTCATCTCGAACTATGAAACCACCAGACGCCTCGCCATTGTAGCTGCAAGCTCCATCGGTGTTGATATTTAGTCTACCAGTGACTGGCAATCTCCATTTCAGCTACGAAATCTTTCTCTTGCATATAGATAGGACCCCAATTTTAGATCCTGCATCATTCACGCGAATCCAGTGCTTAGACTTTAAGTTTGAATCAATACTGAGGATAAACCTATTTATTCTCTTTACAGCACTATTAAAATTATCTACAGGCTTATCCACCTTGCAGTGATTCCTGTTATACCATACTGTCCAAACAATAAGTTGAGGGACAATATGAGTGACATGGAATTTACTGCAAGTCGACCTAAACCAAACAAGAAACATATGCCTAATAGTCATAAACCTCTTAACAGGCACCCTGAACATAATCCCATAGTAATTCCATAATGCCCAAGCATAGCTGCAATTGATGAAGATATGGGTTATATCTTCACAATTGCAGCAGAACTGGCATTTAGAGACTATAAACATATGTTTTTTGGAGAGAACATTGTCCACAGGAACAAAACTTTTTAAAATCTTCCAGCTTAAAAAGGAAAATTTTGTAGGAATGAAAATGTGCCAAATTTTTTTATAAAAGAAGGATCTGTTACTTTTCTCTTTGATATTTTCCCAAGTTTTTTTAATACTAAATTTTTTGTCTTTTGAAAAACTCCACTCAATACTATCTTCCTTCTCGTGATTGATTTTGATACAGTTTATGTGCTGAAATCTGTCATGAGAAATGAAAGTAGTGATAGTAGAGTCCCAGCCCCCATCTTTCCAAAAAGTATTAACTTTAGCTGGAAGAAAACAAGAGCTTTTATCAGTAACAATAGGGTTCATCTTGTGCCATGAGTCTCTCCAAAAATCAATCTCCCCCCTACCAACCTTCCAATGAACAAATTGCTCAGCACTATCTCTAACAGCACATAGACCCTTCCAAACCACAGAATCATTTACCCCACAATTAGCAATAATAGGGTGCTTATTTAGACAATAGGTTTTAGAAATGAGATTAGACCATAAAGAGTTCCCTTTTCTAAAAAGGAACCATAACTTGTAAGCATAAGAAATCTGAATATCAGCCAATAGCTTAATATTCAAACCCCCCTCTTCGAAGGGCTTGCATAAATTTTTCCACCCAGCCCAATGAATAGCATTTTCATTGAGCTTAGGCCTCCAGAGAAATCTATTAAAGCATAGCTCAATTTTGCTTAGAATAGATCTAGGAATAAAACTGTTTTGCATCCAAAAAATAATAATTGGATAAAGAACATGTCTTATAAGTGACAATCTGCCACTATAAGACAAGTTCTTCAAGTCCCAATCATTTAACTTATTATAGATTTTAGCTAAAAGAGGTGTATACTGCTTTCCTTTATTATTTGCAGCTATAGTTATGCCCAGATAGCAGAAAGGAGCCTTTTCAGTCTTGAAGCCCATTGCAGTATTGATTCTAACAGAATTTGCACTTTGACATCTAGGTGAGATAATGACTTTAGTCTTGTCTTTATTTATCAGCTGACCAGACTCTTGCTGATAGTTGTTAAGCAGGTTACACAGTCTTTTAATAGAAGAGGGAGCACTGTTAGTAAAAATAACAATGTCATCTGCAAAAGCAATAGAAGGTAAGATATATCCAGATTTAATATAGTACCGCATATTAACATTAGACTCATATAGACTATCCAATCCTCTTAAAAGGGCCTCCTGAGCCAGAATAAACAGACAATGAGATAAAGGATCTCCCTGTCTGAGCCCAGTCTTTTAAGGGAAGTAACCTGAACTAGATCCATTTATTAAAACAGAAATCATGACATTAGTAATTAATCTATAGATCAAAGCAACAATACTCTCAGAAAACCCAAAATGTTTTAAAATATTAATGACAAAGGTGTGAGATCATCTGTCAAACGCCTTTGTCATATCAAGCTGTAAGATAATGTTTCCCTTTGAAGGCTTTCTATTAATGTTGTGCAACATTTCCTTTATAATAAGTATGTTATCATGAACTAATCTTTCCTTTACAAAAGCACTCTGCCCCCTTGAGATTAGTTTAGGTAAAATATATGATATTCTCCTATTAATCAGGGCAGAAATTAATCTGTTCATGATTGTGCACATACTTAACGGTCTATAATTGCTCCAGGTTATAGGATTTGCAATTTTAGGGACAAGCACAATGCCAGTAGCAAAAATTCCCTTAGGAATATCACAACCAGCAAGGTAAGCATTCAATGCTTTACATAGATCATCACATATTATGTTCCAACAATGCTTTAGAAAAAATGTATTGAAACCATCAGTGCCAGGGGCACTGTCCTTCTTCATGTCAAAAATGATCCTTCTAACTTCATCCTTAGAAGTAGGCTTTATAATCTCAGCATTATCCATGTCCAACACAATCTTAGGAATATTCATTAGAACAGAATCATGATCAATTACATTTTCACTGTTAACAGGAACATTTGATAAGGAGTTTTCAAAGTATGACACAGCAGAGGAGGCTATGTCACCTTGATCAGTAAGCCAACTGTCCTTATCCTTGATACTAGATATAAAATTCTTTTTCCTTTTCTTGGCTACATAACTGTGATAAAGTTTTGTATTCCCATCACAGTTATTAAGCCAAGAATTGAAGCATTTCTGCTTCCAATAACAATCCTCATCTTTTAATGCAAGGATAAGGATACTATTAGCTTTAGAGAGGTTTGATTTTGAAATATTATTTTTTGTGAGCTGATGAATAAGCTCACAATTCTCCACATCAGTAATGACATCTTTCACCTTATTGAAAATGTTTCCAAAAGTAGTATAATTCCAACTTTTTAAGTGATTCTTTAATCTTTTAAGTTTGTACCAAAATTTAGTGTTATCCTCACCATTACAGTGCTTGGACCAACTCTAACCAACACAATTCATGAAGTCAGGGTGGTTGGTCCAAGCATTGATAAATTTAAAAGTACTTTTCTTAGAAAGGTTAATATTTGAAACATTTTTAAAAGAGATTAAAAAAGGGGCATGGTCAGAACAAGTTCTGACCATGTGACAAACCTGAACACTTAATTCCTTTATCATATTCTGATTTACTAAAACCCAATCTAATCTCTTCCATATATTGCTGTTACTCCAGGTATAACGAGATCCACTGTGGCCAGGCACCTCCAACTTAGAATGCATGATGAAATCATTAAACTCCTCAACACTAGCTCCATCAAATTGCTTGCAATTAAGTTGATCATCAGGACACCTGGTAGCATTGAAGTCTCCAACCAGGATCCAAGGCAAATCACAGGTAAAGTTACTAATCTGGTTCCAAAGAATCCTTCTCTGCATTCTTAAGTTCTTAGCATAGACAGAAGTTAAGTAGCAATTAAATGAAGCATAGTTTATTTTAACATGTAAACACTGATCCAAATCATCAATAATAGTTATCGAAACCAATCTTCCTAGCAATTAGCTCAACCTTATCTTTACTAACCATAGGCTCCTGAATAGTTACTAACTTTATATTTTCATTTTTTATAATAAATTTGAGCCTAGCAATAGTAGGCTGATTATTTATCCCACGAACATTCCAACTTATTACTTTAATCATTATCAGAATAAGAACTTTTGTGCACCTTTTCTCTCTTTTTAAGAGAGTTTACAGACAACCTCTTTGAATTTCCATGTTTGATAGCAGATTTAAGTTTCCTTGATATAACTGTCTCAAAATCATTTTCAGGTTCATTTGAACTCCCCCTTGGAGATGGGTTGTAGCTGCCTGCATTAGCACCACGAGGGGAAACAGACAAGTTCTTTTCATGAGAAGTTTCCTCCTCTTCTAAGTTCTGAAGTGCACTAATAAGGTCAGGATCATCTTTGGAGACGTTCACCTCTTTTATAGGACTCACCACACTAGTTGTAGGGCAAGAAGCAATTTGCTTGTCTTTAGTAGTAACTATGGATTTAAGTTTCCTCCTGTACACCTGTGTAAAGGATTGAACCTTGGTAGATATAGGAGCAAGAACTTTGGCCTATAACAATTGAGAATCCTTTTTAGCAATAATATAAGTACTACTTTGATCATTCTTTGAGTCCTTTGCTTTATTGTTTTTACACTTCTCTGAGTCATGCCCAAGGTGATAACAAGACTGACAATAACTGGGAGCATTTTTATAACTAACTCTTATCCAGAACCCCATTCCTTCCCCAAACTCAACCCTAAGCTTTCTTTTTAAGAATCTTGAGACATCAATTTCAATTAACGCATAGCAAGCATTTGCATTAGCTCTGTTAACCTCAGGAACCTCCACTTTGTGAACCAGCCCAAGAGTAGAAGCCAGTTCATGAATAATGGATCTGTTATACATAAATTCCTGTAACCTCTCAAATCTAACCCACAGCAAAGTCACAGGACACTCAAAATACCTACTACTTTGAGGGCTCCATTTGACAATTCTCATAATCTTACCTTCAACCTTCCAAAATCTTCTCACCCACAGTCTACTAGCGTCTTCCAATACCGAGAATTCCACAAGAATCTGTCTTGAGTCAATGGTAACATAAGTAAAGGCTCCCTTAAATTTGAATGACTCAAGAAAGTCTTGGAAAGCCTATCTCTTGGGAATTCCCTCTCCAAATTTAACAATAAGGGTAGATCTAGAATCCGATCTCAAATCAGCCATCACCTGATCAGAAAATTTAATCACATTGTGGTCCTCATTCAGCTTTACACATTCAGGACGAGACCCAGCACGATCATCCTTATTTCTGACCACTTCAGAAAACAGCTTATTCATTCTGTCAACGTTCAGATCCAGCGAGACACTGTCACCATTGTTTCTTAACGGAGGAAAGTCACTTACACTGTTTAGGGCTGCCATTCAACACAAAACTCAGACCCAGCCTGCAAAGGCAGAGCCTACAGGCCAAAACAAACCAGTGATTCCAAGCGGAAACAGCCTCTCAAAAAGACCTTAACACAAAGAGAGAACTAAAAGGAGAAGAAACAAGGAAGAGAAGAGATTTCTTGGAGATCAAGAAATCAACCCTTTTCTTGGAGCTTTTCTTGAGAGAGAAGCCATCGGTTTTCGTTATATGTCTAACTTAAACTAAAGAATTTCTTCGGATTTATTAGTTCATTCTTTTAAAACATAAAAAAACTCTATTATATTCTTCTTACATCTTATGTATCCATTGGCAAAAATAAAAGCAAAACTCACTTAATTTTATACACTTAATTTTTGTGACATATAAATCGCAAAAACAAAAAAAAAATTATAAAAAGAAGTCCAAAATAATTTTCTTAGAAAACTTCAGTTATGAAATACTTTTTATATTCTTTTTAAGTTATTTACATGTTATACATATACTATTTTACAATATTATATATTAGGGTTGAAATACTATTGGTATTCTTTTTAAGTTATTTGAAACCAACTATGTCTTCCACTCAACAAATTGCTTTGTCTCTTCCACTATTAACATTGTTCTTTTGGGATCTATCTTCTTGATGCAACAACCAAAAGCTAAAGATAGAAAAACATACTATAATTTCCTAATGTTTTCTATTATGACCCCTTTTCTTCAATATATCTAGATATGAGAACCAATTTTATTTTCATTTATGAAAATTTGAAATAAAAAACTCACAAAATATAAAATATAGAGAGATCTAACTACAGTGAAAAGATAAAATTAATTTTACCAATATTGAAGATCTACACAGTACAATGCATATCATAACACCTACATATATAATTAAGTTCCAATAAAAGAGAGGATACTGATTTGACCAACACACCCATCTCGGTAAAATTAACCAAAAATTTCTTACTACCTCGCCATAAATATATAATTAAAGTAAAAAATAAAAATTTGAACTAAAACCGTCATTAATTTACCTACTTCCTTCCGTTTTAAATTCCAAAACATGGATTATAACAAAACTCGTACACGGAACCGTCACCGTTAACTAACTCTGCACCATCACCTCGAAATCTCCATTAACGTTAGCGTTACCGCCGTTACCATCAACATCATTAATTTCTCCACCACCGTCTTCCTCCACCCACGGCTCCACCGGAGCACATTCTGCTTTATGACGGAGTTTCCAGTCAAGCGCTTGACAGGCGCGTGAACAATAATTCACAGCCCCACAAACAGAGCACCGACGGAACTCATGTTTCCTTGTTTCCGGCCGTCCACACCCTACGTGAGAACAAAGCCGTAGTCCTGGACCAGTGGATCCACAGCTACTGCTAAACCAATCCGATAAAAATCGGTTCGCCGGATGAACCTCCGGTGCCGGCACATTACATCCAAAATCGCTTAGCAACGGACAACCGAGCGCGTTCACGCCAAGCTGAGAAACAGACGACGTGCTCCATTTAAATCGTGAACAAAGCGTCGATGAGATAACTGCTGCTAACTCACGGGCGTTGGCTTGAACCAGAAACCGACGGCCTTCAGAGATGTTCTGGGGTACACCGTAGCCGTCTTGTAGACAGTGGCCGAGCTCACGTAGCGCATCGATATGGCCAAGAAAAGCCGATCGAGCGCAAAGAGCGACGCCGGCTCGTAAATCCTTATCGTTCTTAGAACCACCGCTGCCGTTGAACTGAATAACTGCAAGCGAGTATAACGCAGGGGCGTACGACCTAATTGCCGCTTTCGCCATTAAAGAAGCTCCACTACCTCGGTTTTGTAAACAATAAAACCGAATCTGTAACAAACACAAAAGCGCACACAAAACACATTAAACGCATGATTCAACAGATTTTTTCTTTAGAAAAAATCACATCTCCAGAATGAAATTCTAAAGTTCGAAGCTTACCATGCCGAGAATATAAGCCGCCTCTACGTTACCGGAATCTGCACAGAGTTTCAAAAACCGGTGAGCAGATTCGCTCCAGTTCTTAGCTTTGATTGCAAAAGTTTTCATTGAAGCTTTCGCCAGAACCAGCGGATTCAGTGATAAACTTTGAAATCTCTTGCATCTGTTTCAAATTAAACAGAATCAGAACCAAAATTCAACAAAAATCTCAGTCACTCACTGAAAATTCCAAAAGAACAAAAAAAAGACATACGATATTGCTGCGCTGATGAAATCTGAAGGAGAAGTCGAATTTGCACTGACACTAGAGAGGATAGAAATGACGAGGTCGTCAGGTAAAGAATCGAATAAATCACGCTCGATCTCCGGTGAAAATCTCCGTTTCCGGCGAGTTAAATTATCTCCTCCACCGACGGTATTCCTTCTCCTTTTCCTCATCCACGTCTTCACTTTCTCTCTCTCCTCAGAAACCATGGCATGGTCTCTGGGATAACAAGAACCACTCCTCATCCTCATCGTTGTTTGGCTCTGGCTCTGGCTTTGGCTATATACCAATCTTATCTATACCAGTACTAGCATAAAGGTGTGACTTTTTTTTTCTCTCTCTCTCTTTCTTTCTTTATATGTTTCTTCTTTGTTCTTGTGAAAAGCAGAGAAAAGCAAGACCAGACGTTACACGAAAATGAAAATGAAAAAACAATGAGAAGGAAGGGGCTAATCTATCCGATTCGAAATAAATAAGCTTTTTGTTTTAGGGTGTAATTACAAATTTATCCCCATGTAACGATGATGACGAATGTATGCATCTTGGTTTTTGATTTGACTCTGTTTCTCTCTGATCTCTTTATCTTCTTTATATGCAATATGAGAGGTAGAGACACAAAAGCCCTATCTACTCATTTATGAACAATATATTCTCTCTCTTGTCTGCTTATTTTTACTACGAGTAACTATTTTTCTCTAAATTTACACTGAGTTTGTTTTAAAAGCGGTTAATTTTTGTTGAATAGAAGAAAAAAAACTAACTTCGGTTACAAATTTTACTTTTGCCGTTCCTTTCTTTTTTACCGGGATAAAACTGACATCTTTGACTACGCGCCACTAACGCCAAACATAACAAAATAGGTTATAGATAAAACTGAATTGATCGAGGTTTTTTTTTTCCAGTGATGGGATATATTTAGTTTTTATTCTGGTTTTAAAAAAATTAGTCCAAACGTATAAATTATGGACTGGCTAGTTTTTCCGGCCTCGTTCAAAATGAAAAATGAATTCACACAACTTTGTATGTGAAATGCCGTGCTTTCTGTGTTTTATATGTATATATTGATTAGTGTTGCATATTATGTACTTTTTATTTTTTAATTAACTTTATTGAGTGCTATATTTTATAGGTTATATGTGGCATTTTTAATGGTTTTTGTGTTATATATATATGTATATTTGAATATTATAGTTTATTTAAATTCTATTAAATTTTGTTGTGCCGTATATATGATGGGTTTTGTTATATATATATATATATATATATTAATGTTGCATGTTTTACTTCTATTTTTATTTTTTTAATTAATTTTTTCGTTAGATACATTGTCGGGTTTTAACATAAACTCTAATATATTTCTATTCGTTTTATAAAAATCTTAATATTAATTTTTTATTTTTTTCTATCTACCAATGGGTGAAGAGTTGTGTTCGTTGTGATTTGTGACATTTATTTTGGGAAGTAATCAATTCCCTACCAAATTTAGGATGTGAGCGGAATTCGATAGGTTTCTAATCGAGATGAAAGTTTGGTTATTGAGCTTTTGGAGTTTAAATAATATGTTGTGAATGAGGAAAGTGTTACATGGTACCTTTAGGACCTTGCAACTGAGCAAGATGTTGAATGATGCATGTTGATCAAAGAGTCAGGCTTTATCGAGATTCATGGATTAGGTTTTCGAAACATCTCATCTATTCTTACCACTATTGTTGGCGAAATGATCGTTTAAAAAATAAAACAATATACATAATTTCAAAATATGGTAAAGGTTTACTTTACAAATATTGCATATGCGTCCATATTAATAAACCCTCTAAATGAAAGTGTCAGTGTAGTTAGTTCGAATTTGGCTATTCCAACAGCACAATCTGGGCTAACAGTGATGTTTGATTTTTGTCAACAATTCCCTCCCAACTGTCAAGACGCGACATTTGCAGCTAGAAAATCTAGTTTTAGTTTTTGTTGTAGACGCACACAACATGAGACCGAACTTTGAAGCACACACCTCCGACATCCAAAATCCTTATTCCGCTAAAGACCATTTTATAAAATTTTAACATTTTAATCTCACTCATTAGTCAATGAAACTTATGGACTTTGATATCATCTTAAAGGTTAAAGTCGATGGACCATTAGTGATACAAGTTTATATTAAGTATGGTGTCACGTGCCAACTTTACATTAATCAACACATGCAATGACTAACTTTATTCAAACTGATAGTCCATGGATTACCACTAGACTTTAAAAATTCATGGACTATATGTCACTAAAATTGATAGTCTAGAGATTGAGTTTAAGATTTTCTCTTTATTTGGGAGTGCCATTAGGTTATTGTTATCTTGGTCAATAATTATTTGAAGAATAATGTATTTAATATCATATAGGACTACATTACTTGATTAGCAATTTAAGAGGTTTTTAAAATGATCAATGGCTAAGTCAGTTATTTGGGTTTCGTTTTTAGTCTATTGACCATTTATTTTAATGTCATTAATCTTGTTTCTTTTAACTTATTGATCTAATATTTACAAGATCCTTTACAAGAATATATGGAGTTCCATATGCATGGAAGCACAATAGAACATTTGTTTCCCGATAATATTACTAGTATTCGATATTGGGTAATTCATAACAGTATTATACCTTTCTTATTTATTGTAGGTTAGTTACTCGCCATTAAGGGTTTAACAAAGTCGTACGAGCCTTCAGATCCAAAGCGAACAATATTATATTAATGTGGAGATCAATTGTTCTTACTTATATACGGAGGTGATATACAACATTAATCTCAAATTTCAAAGTGCATGAATGAACACTTTTCCATGGATCTACATAGGTTTTATTGTAATCTTTTCTACTAGGTTGAACAAATCCAGTGGAAAACTATAAATCAAAGTAAAATCTATACTATTTATTATTTGATTCTTCAAAGGTTGTTAAAAAAAGATACGATATATTATATAATATTGTCATAGCATCAAATATAAGTATAATTTTTAATTTTTAATTATTATTAGTTTTAAAAAAACATTAATTTAAAAAAATTGTATTTAAAAACCAAATGTGTATTTTATGTCTTCACTACGTTAGATTAATATAAGATATATTTTAATATATATATATAGTAAACCAGTCATTAATACATTATAATTCTAATGGTGGTAGGAATGTGTTAGTTTTATAGTAAAAACAAATTTAGAATAAAATATTGTAATATTTTTTTGATTTTTTTTTCGGTTAACTTTATTTTGATCGAAATTTGTTCCATACTATAAAAATTTATTTTTAAAATTTGATTGAAATATTTTTAAATACAATTTTTGTTCCTTTAATGTGAAATATAATAGTAAATCAATTTTGTGAAAATAAAATATAACAATCTGAAAAATAATTAGAATTGGATTGAAAATACGTTTATTAATAATTTTCACTTTGTTACGTTATCTTTAATATTAAATTATAAATAAGTAAAATTGATATATTTGAGATCTTTAAAAAATTATTAATGTTGTATAATATATTGGATTATGGCAGTTTGAACTAAAATAATGCGATAGTTTGGTATAAGATAATATGTTAATACAAAAAAAGATAATAGTTTGGTATAAGATAATATCTTAATAAAAAAATATATGTTAAGACGGATCTTATGAAAATTAAAATAATTGTAATTCGTACTAGAAGAAACTTACCAACGTGCCAAACTAAAATCTAACTTTTTAAAAGAATAAACTAGATTGATAGATTGATAACATGTTTAATTTAAAAAATATCGTTTAAATTAAAACAGATAAATTTAAAAGACATTTCAGTTCAAAAATATTTATAGATATGGAAATCTAATTTTGTGCAATATAAATTTTATTGTATCTTATGCAATTAGGTGTTATTATTATATTGATGGTTTGGTGGGATTGAATTTCACTTCCATAGAATTGTATTTTAATTTAAATCTTAAAATTTTGTATTTCGTTTTCCTGTCCGGCTAACATTAAGCGTTAAATATTATCATCTCACATCTGTGAGTAAGGTTATTGTTGGACTATCAAATCGGATAATCCGTCTACCGTTCTTGTATGTTCGATTCGTACTGGCTGATAGATGCTAGCTAGTCGTTTACAAACCAAATTTTAAATCAATATGATTAGTGGTCTAGATCAATAGGACTGATTAAAAAAATACATTTATATTATTTTATTTATATTAATAAAATTAATAATTGATTTGACAAAAATAATTAATTTGAAATCTACATTATAAAAAAGCATTATATATATATATATATATTGATAAACAAAACATATAAACAATTGTTCTTAAATAATATAATATTTTTGAAGTAATTTTGTTTATAAAAGGATAAAAAATATGATTGAATATCTTTTGGTATTATATTATAGTTTTTTTAGTTATAACTTTAAAAATTCTTTAAAATTGATATGATTGATAGAAATATAGTTCATTCAAAAAAAATTGATAAAATATTTACATTATAGAATTATAATAATATATAACTTAACCTAATTAGCATAACATAAAATGCTTTTAGGATAGTTGTTTGATGGTTTAGATTTATGATCCAGTTTTTACTTTTTTGAAATGTTATATTGAACCGACGAAATACTTTTTTGAAATGTTATATTGAACCGACGAAAGGGATTGATCGGTATATCTATTTGAAATTTTAATAGTATGTATAAAGATATCTTCATAAAATGTTATTGAATAAGAAATAATCATATTAATCGTATTTCAAATAACATTGATAAAAATGTCATATTTATTAACTTTGGATGGAAAATAATTTTTATAAATATTCTATTATAATTACATAATTATACATAAAATATATATATTTAAAAATAATAGTTTTAAATTTTAATATTTTTATGTTATTATTTGAGAATTTTATTTTTATAAAAAATTGCAAACTATAATAATAATAATAATAAAAATTAAAGATGAAACTGGAAAAAACAAATCATGAGATCACAATATAAATCATATTCAAATGAAAAAGACAAAAAAATATAAAAATTAAAATTAAAATTTTAAAAATTAAAAATTAAATTCATTTTTTATGAAAAATATCTATTTATATCGAATACTATATAAATTATTTTTGTGATTATTAATATTTATATTATCATATTTTTGTACTCATTTGAGATGTCGTCGTAGTTTTTTTTTTCAGAGGAAACCCGCAATCGCAGCTCAGAGTGCAATGAGTGCGCACAGGGTAAACCCTGAGTCTGACGCAATAGCCTGCAAACCAACGCCAGAAGGTAAACCACATAAGGTGACAGACTTAGCCGAGAAAGCTTATGTAGAGGGACTTGAACTCATGACCTTTGGTTACAAACATGCCTTACTCAACTAACTCGTCTACCCCTTGGGGGCATGTTGTCGTAGTATTTGTTAGAAGTTTGGAAGAAAACTAATCAAACTCAGTTAAACAATTAATTCTTTTATATGAACTTATCTAATCTTAATAAACAATCGGGAGGGATAACGTAAATCTTATCATGTTTGACCGATGATGGTATTGTTGATACGAGATGTTGTAGTTGTTTTCATAAGTTTAGCAAATAAGTATTCAAACAAACTCAATTTAAAAAAAATATTGGTTGCTTATGAGTAGTCTCTGTAATTTTGGCGAGTAAATGGGAGATGAGTAAATCTCATAATGTTTGTACTTATGTGACGTGACGAATATTGAACATATCACGTGTTGCTTATAAATAATCATGACGTGTCATATCAAATCCTAACATCTTGATGTCTCCTTCAAATGTTGTAGTATAACAAACATTGTCATTTTTAAATCTTTATGTTTATAGATAATATTTATGGTATGCGACATCTTCTTGCTTGAATTTATATTATTATTATTATTATTATTTGTGTCGTTTATTATTATTGTTATTTGTGTTAATATCAGTTGCTCTTTGAATTACTCAAATATATGATAGACTATTATTTCTTAAAACATGATAGATTATTTTCAAATATAAGACGAGAAATTCTAATTTCTTAAGGTATGATAGATTACTTTCTTATGACATGATAAGTTATTTCTTAAGACATAATTTATTATTTCCTAAACATAAAAAATGAACGATTTAATTTTCTTAAGCCATGATAGATTTAAAATTTCTAATATTTTTCTATTTCATATGATATTAGATAAGATATTATACATTTTATAAAATCTGTCATGTTTTCCTATTTTAAAGGATTTTAGATAATACATGACATATGTTACAAAATATAGTAAAAGACTTTATAAGGTTGGGGTTGAAAGTTTAAATCTAATTTTCATGTCTTGTATTGTAATAATTATGGTCATAAATAATATTCAAATAGTGTTGGTTTTCGAGATGTTTCACATTTCTTCTAGTGTTGTATTTAAATTGAAAATGGTTTAAAACTCAGATTTTACGCTCATATTCCATATTTTCATGTTTTGTAATATACATATTTTTTTATACTATACTGATTGATGAGAAGTTTTACCCATGTTCTAGATATTTTATTGAATACGAGATCGTCCATCTTTCATTTTTTCTATTCTACGGGGCGTATGAGAATCCTTCAAAGGTTAATCTTGTTGTCTTGGTTATTTGTATAAATTATATGCAAGGATATATGTACTTTGTACTTTTGTTGGTTATTATTCAATAACATGTCACAATTTCACTTAAGTTAACAATAAAGCGATGTAATCATTAATATAATAACCTTTGAAGAACTTAATGAATACCACGTAATTTTTCCCAAGTAGTACTAATGACGACGCAACTGAAATAGAAGAAGAAGCAACGATAGATGAAACCCTAATTCAAGGATAACATGATGAAACCCTAATATAAAGGTAACAAAGATTGAAATTTTTAGATATAAAAAATATATTATTCAAAAAACTTAAAATAACTCAAAAGTATATGAGGCTTTATATAAAATCTTCTCAAAACCCTAAATTAGAATACAAGGAAATAAAATAAATATTCTAAAATCAAATAAAATTAAATCTTAATACAATTAGATTCGATGTGATGAATGCACTTTTTCAAGGTGGAATGGTAGGAAACTTGTCTTCAACTTGCGCTGAATTTGTTGAGAAAATCTGTCATGTTGTCTTATTTAAAAAAATATAATGTATGTTTTGTTTGAAAAAATATGTCATGTTTGATTTGTTTCAAAAATTGCCATACGTGCCTTTTCAAAAGATATGTATTGTCTGTTTTGATTCATAAAATTTGTCATTCTTATCTAATTTAAAAAAATATGTCGCGTATGTCTTATTTCAACAAATCTGTTATGTCTAACTTGTGTTAAAAACTATATCATATGCGCCTTATTTCAAAAAGAAATTATTATATCTACTTAGTTTCAAAAATATTATCATGTCTATCTTATTTCAAAAAATACGTTTTGCATGCCTTGATTTAAATAAAATAAAAACATGTTATGTATGTCAAAAAAACTTATAAGTTTAAGTGCAACTAAATTTAGTAAAATATAGTTAAACATTGGTTCTTGCTTTATATAGTAAAATAACTAAGGTTGTTTTATATACTTTTGCACATTATTTTTATATGTTTTTTTTTCTGTTGTGTGACTTTTTTTTATTGTTTCTTGTTCTAACTTAAAAGTTTCAACTTTTTCTTGTTTATTTATTTCGTCGTTCAACTCTTATAAATATTTCTATGAAAATGTAATTTTTTTTTTTCTGATATAATTTATTTTTCAGTGTGTTTTTCAATGTAATCACTAAATATTTCACTTTTGTTAGATTTACACTAGATTAATAACGTAATTTTACAGTAAATTTCATTAATATTAAGTTTCTTACAAAGGTTTTAGTTCATTTTCATACGTTTGCTTTATTTTTATTTATTTTATTTTTTATGTACTAATAAAAATTTTGACTTAAAATTTTGTGTTGTATGGAATACTTGTTAGTTTGAAATGGTTATCAATTTTTGTTGAAGATTATTTTTCCAACACATGAAACTACTCATGTGTTGAAACAAAACGAACATAATCAACAACATGTAACATCATCGCACCACCAATCCTCAAACAAAACTTGAGAAGAATAAATAACGAAACAATAAAAGATTTAAAGAAAACACTCATTTGCTCAATGGATTGGTTTTGTCTAAATTACCATATAAAAGTAATTGTAATCTTATCTTCAACCACTTCTTCACATCAACTGCTCTAAAATGTATCAAAGAATTCACCAGTGATGGTTTATTCAAGAACTATTGAGAATGAGTCGAATAGTCTTAAGACTTTCAAGATTTGTCATACAATGGTTTCCTTTGTGTCCATGATGATTCTTGTGTTCACAATTATTTTTATGTTCACAATTATTCTTGTATCAATAGTTATTCTGATGATAGTGACAACAATGGTATATGAGAGGTGTTGTTTATGAGTTCAGGCTATGGGTAAAACTCTTGGATACTCGATGCTGGCGTTACATACCATATGCGTTCATTCAAACAGTGTTTTTCTATTTATAAACCAATATAATAGACCATTTATTTGGAGAACAATAATTTATTTCATATTGGTGAATCGATAACGTCATGATCAAAATATTCGATGATATTATTAGGATCGTGACATGTTGGCATGTTTTGAGGTTGAAAAGGAACATGATATCTTGGGATGCTACACTATCAGGATTAAGAGTATCATGAATACAATGATATCTTATAATATGAAAAAGGCTCGATGGTGTTCATGAAAACAAATTTGTATCATGAAGGAGTAGCAGCCACAGTCAACATAATCAGAATCAATTGTGGCACTGGCACCTGAGTCATATAAGTGAATGATGATTGGTTCTCTTGAGAAAAAAAGATTTGTTGAAATGGTATATAGTAGAATCATTAGGATTTTGTGTATGTTGTGTATTCGGCAAGTAAAATAATAGTGAAACTCAAAAAGTTGGTTGTAAGAAAGACTACAAAGATAAATGTTTACATTCACCCATACCACTGGGGCCCAAACATAACTTCATCAAAGAGTGGAGCTATATAGGACCCTAGTCGCACAGTTACTTCCTCACAGGTCCGGTGCTACCATTGTCATGAACTAGGGCACGCTGCTTTATAGTGTCTAAAATTACGACAACAACCACAACACCCGAGGGGTTTGTTCGCTGACACTGCTGATTTTTCCCTGGAGGGCGAGCCGCGGTTTGATAAAGAACCAGAGGATGTTGTTGATGAGGTTCTAGAGGACCAAGTTACAGGAGGAGATATTGGTCAGGCATTGGTTCTAAGGCGTATTTGCTTGACGCCGAAAGCCAAGAGTGATGGGGATGATTGGCTACGGAACAATATTTTCCAATCGACTTGTACTATTGGGGGAAAGGTATGCAAATTCGTTATTGATTCAGGGAGCTGCGAAAATGTTATCTCTGAAGAAGTTGTCCAGAAACTGGCCCTGAAAACAGAAGACCACCCAAATCCCTACAAGCTTGCCTGGTTAAAGAAAGGTAGTGAGGTAAGTATCTCTAGAAGATGTCTGGTATCTTTCTCTGTTGGTAACTATAGGGATAAAGCTTGGTGCGATGTCATTGGGATGGATGCATGTCACTTGTTGCTAGGCCGACCCTGGCAATATGATAGAAGTGTCACATATGATGGTAGGAGGAACCGCTACAGTTTTATATGAAATAATGTCAGGTTCATATTAACACCAACTAGAGAGGTTTCTCCAAAACCTGCCCTTGCAGTATCAAAGGATTCGGGTAAGAACTTTCTAGCTCGAAAGGCGTTTATTGAACATGCTCATGAAACAGGGATTGTCTATTTTTTGGTGGTTAAAGAATTTAGTACTGATCCATTTGCTGGTATACCTGAGCGAGTTCGGCCGCTTTTAGCAGAATTCTCTGTTGTCTTTCCCGATACTTTACCTACATGTCTTCCTCCATTGAGAGATATCCAACACCAGATTGACCTTGTACTGGGTGCTAGTCTACCAAACCGACCACATTATCGGATGAGCCCAAAAGAGCATGAAGAGCTCCGCAGACAGGTGGAGGAACTGTTAACGAAAGGCCACATCAGGGAGAGTCTTAGTCCTTGTGCGGTTCCTGCACTATTAACACCAAAGAAGGATGGCTCAATGAGAATGTGTGTGGATAGCCGAGCTATCAACAAAATTACAGTCAGGTATCGGTTTCCTATTCCTCGCCTTGATGATTTACTGGATCAACTGAATGGTGCTACTGTGTTTACGAAGCTGGATTTGAAGAGCGAATACCACCAGATTCGTATTCGTATGGTGGATGAGTGAAAAACAGCCTTCAAGACCCGAGAAGGTCTGTTTGAATGGATGGTAATGCCATTCGGTCTTTCTAACGCTCTTAGCACGTTCATGCGGGTTATGAACCAGGTATTTCGGCCATTCATCGGAAAATTTCTTGTTGTGTACTTTGATGATATTCTTATTTATAGTACCACGGAAGAGCTGCATCTCCAGCACTTACGCGAGGTGTTGGTTGTTTTGAGGCGAGAGAAGTTTTATGGAGGACTCGATAAGTGTTGTTTTATGACAGATTCGGTCGTCTTCCTGGGGTATGTTGTGTCAAAAGATGGGCTTTCAGTGGATCAGTTGAAAGTAGAAGCCGTGCGAGACTGGCCTATTCCTACTTCCATCACCGAAGTCCACTTTTTTCACGGATTGGTCTCCATTTACAGACGGTTCATACATAACTTCAGCACTGTTATGGCTCCCATTACAGAGTGTATGAAGGGCAAGACATTCTGCTGGACCCCTGAAGCAGCTAAAGCGTTTGAGGAAACCAAGGTAAGACTGACCAATGCACCGATTCTGGTTTTACCTGACTTTTCTACAGGATTTGAACTGCATTGTGATGCATCCGGATTGGGCATTGGCGCTGTACTCAGCCAACGACGTCGTCCCGTAGCATATTTCAGCAAAAAGTTAAGTGGAGCTAAACTTAACTACAGCACCTATGACAAGGAGTTCTATGCAGTTGTACGAGCTTTGAAGCACTAGAGTTCCTACTTGGCCTACAATGACTTTATCCTGTACACCGATCATGATGCCTTAAAACATCTGCAGAGTCAGGAGAAACTCTCTTCCCGCCATGCACGTTGGGCAACATTTACGCAACAATTTACCTTTTCCATTAAGCATACTTCGGGGGCAGTTAACCGCGTAGCTGACGCATTGAGCCGACGCAGCATAATGATTCGTATGGAAGGAGAAGTTGTATGATTCGAGATGATGAAGGATCTACTGGCTATCGATCCATATTTTGGTCCTATTCTAGAGGACGTCAGCGCAGGTTTGAGAAAAGATTTTGCAGTGAGCAACGATTACCTCTTCGAAGGTAATTTACTTTGTGTTCCTGATGGCAGTTTGAGATTACTGATTGTACAAGAGAGACACAACGAGGGGCATGGGGGTAGAGATCAAACCCTTCACTCTGTATCCAGTCAGTTCTTCTGGCCGCATTTGAGGCGAGATGTTATCCGTTTTGTAGCTGGTTGTCGGGTTTGCCAGGTGGCAAAAGGTACATCCTCCAACGCAGGTCTATACCTATCACTCCCAATACCGGAAGGACCATGGCGAAGCGTCAGCATGGATTTCATCTCTGGGCTGCCAAGAACACAGAGAGGTAACGATTCTATTTTTGTAGTGGTTGACAGGTTTTCTAAGATGGCCCACTTCATTGCCTGCAAGAAAACCACAGATGCTGTGAATGTTGCTAATTTATACTTCCGTGAGGTCTACCGCTTACATGGTCTACCCTTGAATATCGTTTCTGATCGCGATGCGCGGTTTGTGGGGTATTTTTGGAGGAGTTTGTGGCGCCTCACAAACACGAAGCTGAGTTTTAGCAGCGCATATCACCCACAGACAGACGGCCAAACCGAGGTAACTAATCGAATGTTAGGCAACATGTTACGCACAGAGGTCTCTGGGAACTTGAAAGCATGGGATTCTCGTCTTTATCATGTTGAGTTCGCCTACAACAGGCACCACAAGCGCAGTACTGGGTATAGTCCCTTCATGGTAGTCTATGGTTATAACCCACGGGGTCCTATGGATTTAGATTTCCCAATGCTTGATAAGGTCCCAGCTAAGGTCGAGAACGCCATTGCTGATCTATGGGAGATCCATGCGAACACCCGCAAACACCTGGAGGAAACAACACAGAAGTACAAGATTGCCGCAGATAAGAAGCGCCGCCTGGTGGAGTTTGCAGTGGGAGACTTTGTATGGGCTGTTTTGACCAGGGATCGCTATCCTGCACACGAGTACAACAAGTTGGCTGCAAGGAAGGTGGGTCCGTTTGAAATTATTGAAAAGATTAATCCCAATACATACAGGTTGAAACTACCCAGCCACATGAAGACCCATAACGTTTTCAACGTGAAGCACCTGGTGCCATTTACCGCTGCTGCTGAGGATGATGAAGCTGAGAATTCGTGGGCGAATTCTTCCGAAGAAGGGGAGGATGATGTAGTTGCACAAGCCCATGACTATATGGCCCTTTTGTACAAACGGAAACAGGCTTTATTTGGGGCCAAGATATCAGAATTAGGCGATGCGACCACTCAAATCGAATGCGTCGAGAAGCCCAATAATTTTCGAAAGCATCAAAAAGTGATGAAGTCCAGACCCTAAATTTAGTCATTTAAACCCTTGTTTTGCTGTTTTAGTAAATTTTCTGCATTTTCTTATTTTATTTAGATTTTATTAAAATACTTAACCAGCTCCAATCGCTTTGAAATTGGGCTGGGCTTTATTTTATTGCATAAGAAAAAAAGCTGTAATTTTGGGCTAGGGTTTCGAGCACTTCTATAAAAGGCTCTCAAACCCTAGTTTTGCCTCAGACTTTTTTTAATAGAATTTTGATTTTCTTTAAAGTCTCCTTTACTCTAACCTAGGGTTAAAACTATCCATCTTCTATTGTTCGTCTTCTTTTTCTGAATTTCAGCCATCTGTTTTCATCTTGTAGCTTGACGCTACCATTTTTGTTCTCAAAAATTCTCTTCAAGATCAATAGCTAACGCTCTATTATCACGTATGTAGTTTTTTTTCAAAACTTCATTAGTCAAGTTTTTCTTAACGTGTTCAATATTTCCTTCTTTAGTCTTGGTAGCAGCCACAATTTCAACATTGAGTTTTTAGATTTCTTCTTTCAGTTGGATCTCTAAGATTTGAAGTTGAGTGATTTAGTTGTCTTTTAATTGACTTAGTTTTTCCCCCGACCATCGGCTTTCAGTTGCCTTTAATTCGTTAATAACGGTGTCAACTTATGTTGTAAATCCTTCGATCATTCACCAAATTGAAATGAAAATATTTGAGTAGTATTTATAAGCTTCATCTTGTCGGGAGTGGATTATGTGTCGACTAGTAGGATGAAGTTGAACGATCTCTAAAAGAAAAATATATTGGAAATAATTTTAAAAATATTTTACCTCTATTTGAAGCTCAGTTTGACGACAGAGAAGGTAAGCATTGGAAAAACTTGATGAATAATTATTAGGGAATTGGATTGCAAAACGACAAGAAATATGTGTGCATCCATCAATGGAAATTCTTATATAACAGTAAATGTTTGTGGATCCATCAATGTTGAATAGAACTATGAATAATAAATATATTAAAAGTGTAAATTGGTACGAAATAGGAAGAGTCATTCTTATGAATGTGTATATAAGTCATACGTTGTCAAAAGAAGTGGTACAATAGTTGTCACATGACAAACACTTATTGACGAAAGCACACTACATGCTTGACATTTCAATAATAAGAGTACATAATAAAAATAATACATTGAAAGAAACAGAGAACCACAGGTATATCCTCATATCGTCTTAATTTTTTTCTATTTCTTTAAAATGCAAACTATTAAAAAAGTTAGCATTTAAAAGGACTAGTGAAGTCCTAATAAGGTCTTAACCCCTCGATCGAAATATATCTATCAACATTGATGATGTGAGCTGAGTAAATTACTAGAAGACGACCGAGTGAAAAAGTGAGCAATCAGGACTATTAGTAGAATATCCTTAGTTGATAACAAACATGAAACATTACAATGCAAAGTATAACCGAGTGAAAAGATAGTAATATAAACAAGAAATGACCGACCGATGAGTTCGACAAGAAGATGTTTATTTAATTCACTAATCTACTAAACACATTATATGAGAGGTGTGAATAATGTGGGGGTTTAAGCACTCACCCACGAACACCATAACAAGAACAACAAATTCTTCTTAGATAATTAGAGAAATCGAACATTGATTGTAGTATATAAATAGGCATATATCCCTAAACTATGATGGACAATATTTTTTAACTAATAGATAATAGTGAGTTACATAAATTAGTTCCTTTTTTTATTATACTTAAGTGTTTATCACTAAAATCCCTCATCAAGTAAGATATACAATCTAACAATACTCATGATTATTTTTCATCTCGCTCTCATATCGTAATTTCGAATTAAAACTCACCCAAGTGATTTTGTAATGATTTTATGAATCATTATTGCTCAATACTTCAAAGGCAGAAGTAACTGGGATGTTAGAACTATCATGGCATATCCATGTTATGTTAAACCTAATTACTATTTAATCCACTTAACATTGATATTTTCTGATATATAGATGATATGAAGTACCAAAACATTTGCATTTGTCTTAATTAGACTAAAGAAGTCACCATGAATGCTGAAAATTACGAGATAAACCCTTATATAATTAGAGAACTCATGCTGGCAAAGATGAAAACGAGAACAATATAATAATTGAGAGTCATAAACAAATATTTTGAGGAAACTCGAATCTTTCTCGGTGGTATCCAAATTTTCTCTTTTATTTTTTTGTAACGTCAATTTCAACACATAATCGAGTGTACATATGTAATATTTATTGTGATGTTATCCACTATAAAAAAAATACCAACAACATTCCCCAATACTATGAGGATAGCATGGTTGAAGTATCTCAACACCAAACCCAGAATCATAATCCAAACTGACATACGAGTATGGTCGCGCTTCAAGTTGAAGTTTGGAGCCCAAATACCTGATTGAAAAATGTATGTGATCAATAAACCCACCTTCTGAAAGGGCCAAAATGTTTCACTTGACAATAAACAAGTTTTTAATTCGTGATAAAGAGGGTGGCTCTTGGAGAATTTAATAATCAATGTATCAACTACTAGAAATGCATCCTTAGTATATGGAGGAGAGGAAAATCCATCCTTAACCAAAACATGATTCGATAAGGATGGTACAAACTCAAACAATTAGACAATATTTTTCACAACCATATAAACATTTAAGTCTATTAACAATAGAGGGAACCAAACAGCTTAGTGGCAAAGCATTTTATCCTTAAACTACCAGTACATGAAACCGGAAAGCTCACACCAATAAAACATTTACCATCACACTTTGTCCACCGAATCGTCTTATTTGAAAAGAAAAAAGACCATATTACCAAAGGTAACGATGTTAGATATATCAGAAGTGTCAGATATATTTCAAATCACGTTTTAAACATAAAAAATAAGACCGACGATAAGGTGTTCCATAAAAACTGTAATTAGAAGCAGAAATGTGTCAAATAGTTGATGCGCATTTATAGGCCAAAATGCATTATTGTGTACGTGTGAAATTTAATTTTTTGAAACCATCTCATTGAATTTAATTTAGATTCATATTATTATAGCTAATTTTTTAAAAATATAATATATTTCGTTTAGTTAAATTCTTTCTTAATTGCATATTCATATATTATATGTCAATTAGTATTTACACTCTTTTTAACACACTTGTCTCTAAAATCTTAAATGATAGGCTGATAAAATTATCTCTTAAGATTATTTCCCTTGAGAAATGATGATTTGTTCATGGAAGAAATATCCATGAACACATCCTTATTTCTCAGGATCTCATCTATGATATAAACAAATTCAGAGGCAATAACATTATGTTGAAGAATGGCATGGCAAAATCATTTGAAAATATCTCTCACACTTTTATATTATATGTTTTCAAAGCATTTAGATTTCATAATAACTTTATTAATCTTATAAACAATGGCATTAACTAAGTTTACTTCTCCATTATCATAAATGGTGAAACTAAGGTTTTAATGACATTAGGCAAGGATATCATTTATCTTTCAGTCTGTTTATAGATCTAGAGGAATACCTCATTAGAGGTGTTAATCTGATCTTCAATAAATACTAACAAATGAATTACATTACTAGAAGCAACCTCAAAGATAAGAAAGATAAATCTAGCTTAATTGTTTCATCAACAAATAGATACATGGACAACATCAATAGACTTAATACCTTTTTGATTTTGTACAAAAATTGTCTAGTTAGTCCATTAACAAAGATAAATCTAGCTTAAATGTTTCATCAAACATCAATAACAAAAGACTTAAACTAATTGAAGATATCCCTCTACGGTAAGCCTCTGACTCTAAAGTATCTAGGTGTTTATATCCACAATAACAATAAAACCAGACTTTATTATAACTTAGTTAGTGAAGTTAGATCCAAAACTAATGAATGGGATACCAGATAACTTTCTTTTGGTTGTAGACTTTTTTTTAATTAAATATGTCCTAATGTTCATACTCGTCTATCACATTCAATGTTGCAATAACCCTAACATTGTATTAAATTGAATAGAAAGACTTATGAACATATTATTATGAGGCTTAAAATAAACATCTTAAGCCGCGATTTAGACTAATTGGCATTCCTTATGCAAGTCTTACAAAAAATATGTCTTAAAAGTTTGAAAGCTATCTAACTTACAAGCCATATTTTCCAGTAAGCTTTGATACAAATTTCGTGAGAATATATTGATTTGGGCTAATTATATGCGTTCCATTGATACCCAAAACCTTCATCATTTACCAATAGACCCTAATACTAAAGGCTCTAGAACTTGGAAGATATTAATATCCTCCAAAAACACTGGTGAGTCTTTTATTCAATGGAAATTAGGTAGTGGAAACATTTAATTCTAGCTGGATAAATGGCTTGGCAACAACCTATTAAATAAGGCTTCCTGCAAATAACAATAATTGGTACAATTCTGATAAGGTTAAAAGCTTCTGGTTCGAAAAAAATTAGAAGTTGCAAATTCTCAAAACATTGGTAACTCCAACTGAGATAAATAAAATTATTAACTTTAAAATCAATAATAACATTAAGGATGAAATTCTCTGGTCTCTTGACTCCTCTGACAATTTTAATACTAAGACAACTTGGAATGTTATTAGAAATAAAGGCTCCACCTCCAATATTTTTGCAAAGATTTGGAATTCGATCACCCCTACCAAATACTCATTTTTATTGTGGAAACTTTTGAAGTGATGGATTCCAGTGGATGCAAACCTTCAAAAAATAAACA
Source organism: Limnanthes douglasii subsp. nivea (assembly GCA_036936605.1). NCBI lineage: Eukaryota > Viridiplantae > Streptophyta > Magnoliopsida > Brassicales > Limnanthaceae > Limnanthes > Limnanthes douglasii. The sequence continues at coordinate 275,096,623 of JAUPFV010000002.1, forward strand.
TCTTTTTTGTCTCTAAATGTGACATTGAATCTACCAATCATTTGTTTGTTAGTTTCCCAATAATGTGGTCTATTTGGAATCACTTTGCTATATTATTAAATGTCTCTGTTGGTAACTATATAACCATATATCATCTAATTGGATGTTGGTTCTGGTTCACTCTCAAAACATTACGTATCAGACATATTCTTCCTACAATAATCTGTTGGACTATATGACATTTTGTGAATCATATTAAGCATAAATAATTCATATGTTACACCTAAAGATATTCTTGATAAAATCTATCAAATTCTCTCAAATCTAGACAATGCCAAGATTCTTAACAATAAAATCTGGTTTGGTGATAATAAAAAACCCAATAAACTTGGATGCTTTTTTAACTTTAACCCGGTAAACCAACTCTTATTATATGGGTACTTTATAAGACCAAAGTTAAATTGAATAGTGATGGATCTTTTTTGTTTAATGGGGACTCGAGCGGTGTTGATATCATTAGAGACACAAATGGTAATGTAATCAATGTATTTGGTAGACTTTATGGTAATCAATCTTCACTGATTGCTGAATGTATGGGTATCCTTAATGGTTTGCTTGTTTGCAATCAGAATGGATTTAAAGATGTAGATATTTAGATTGATTATGCTTTGTTAATTGACATGCTAGCTAAATCACTAATCTTAGTTCTTTACCCAAATTTTAAAATGTTGTAGAAATTTAGTTCTTTATTTTATGACTATCAAATTCATATCGAGAGTCCAAAACCAAGCAGCCGATTGGTTTGCTAATTGGAATCTGAAATGCAAGATGAAAATTGATCTTTCTAACAACCAAATCCATAATCCATTAAATGCTATAATATTCTTTGAAAGTCTGAATTGTGGCTATTTAAAACTTGATGAATAACTCTATTGGAAAGAGGCTTGATTATATAAAAAGCACAACCAACATGCTTATATATTGTTGTTCAATATTTTGGACAAGTCAATTAATTCTGATTTCTACAAATGAGGAGATCAGAGCCATATCAAAGATGAAGCCCAAATGAACTTGGTGGAAAAAAAATCACACCCTCCAGTTTTGAAGATATTATCCAGATAACTTCATCCTAAGTTATCTCTTAAATCTTTTTCAGCTTGTACATAATAATTATCATTGTTTAAGCCTTTGTAAAAAAAATTAATCATCAATAAAAGAATTTATTGATTTAAAAAATTAAAAACGCATATAATAAAAATAAGCTAAATAAACTCTTATAAATATTTACTATATAAATAACACCATTGAAAATTATAATATATGTATAAAATATGTCAAAAAAATAGTCTAAACTAATAACTATTACAAAAATTTATTATAAAATAAAAGAAATGATTCGTCCTAGTTAATTTTTAATAAATGATAGAAGCGAAAATTTTAATTAGAAATTAGATAATTTAAATAATATTCAATATTATTTTATAAAAAAATATTTAAAACTTATTTAAACTTTTTGTATGTTGTTTTACCTTTAACTTGTAACAAAATTATATTATAAAAATTAAAATTTTAGTGTTTGTTTTAATATTTAAATTTTGATAGTTTTTCATAATCCACACTATAAAATTTTGGGATATAAACGAAAACCAAACTAACCATCCGAACGAAATCACTCTATTATTGGAGAATCCGATATAAATAAAACTAAAAAAATTATTTTGAATATTGTTGTTGTAGTATGGTATGGTAAATATTGTTGTTGTCCTATGGGATGGTAAAGTATGTCTCTAATTTTAGTTTAAATGCATTTTTATTGGTCATTGTGTACTTTATTTTTTTATGGTCAAAGCATGAATATAACTTCAAGTTTCTTGGTCGAATAATGGATCCGTTGAGTGAAGCACTAACTTTTGTGCATAGCGAAGAATCTTGTGAAATCTACATCAACTTATTAAAACAGCAGTCTATATGTACGTTAAACCCTTGTATATGAATTCCGTTTGATAAATTTAATTTAATTTTAAAAATTCAAATTGAGAATAAAAATATTCAACTAATAAATTTAATTTGTGAGTGTAAATATGTATATGTGTATTGGTTCATGGATCTACCTTTATTAAAAATTTTGAAATGAATTCCTGGTGAATTGTTCATTTCTTATATATTCACATATGAAAATGAGTTTCACTTTACTTTTGAAAGTCTAGATGTATTTTTGTTGGACTTATAAAATTTTTACACTGTTTTATTATAGTTTCCAACTATTAAAAAAAATAGATTTTGTTCTTGCTATTCAAACCAGGTAGTAATATTGTAAAAGTTGGATAATGCTTCACTTACGATTGTTCGAATGAAGTGAGACTGGGTAGGGATTAATGCCGCGGGTCAGGTTAGATTAGGTTGGTGGACATAGTCACATTCTTTTTATTAATTCGAATTAGGTCAGAGGTATTCAGTTAGTTATTAGGTTTAAAGCAAAAAAAGTAAATAAAAAAAGTTAAAAAAATAAATGACAAAAAATAAAATTTAAGTGGTAAAAAGGTAATGAAGAAAAAAAAGTTAATAAATATATATAAATTATAAAAAGGTAAAAAGGTAATGAGGAAAAAAGTTAATAAAATATATATAAATTATAAAAAAATAAAATGTTAAAATTCATGGTACCTATGTGACAAATGAGGTCAACTATAGAAAAGTATTAGCGGACTAAACACAAAAATATCACTATTCATAATGTCACGTGTCAACATTCGGTAAACTGCATTTGCGAGGAACCAAATGATAAATATAAAAGGTTATTTTAATATAAAGGTGAACATAGAAATCATTTCGAGATAAGTAGTTATTCGGAAGACTAATGATAATTTTTAATCAAAAAATTACATATTAACAATTATATATATAAAAAAGAATACCCTCGATCCTCATTCAGTATGATACGAACACTAGTAGCACAACTCTACATATCAATAGAGTTGTATATTTTGTATTGTTTAACACTCTTACAATTTTTGATTTTTCTAAACATATAACTATTGGGAAACTATATGTTTGTCTCAACCAAAGACCGAGATGCAATTATCGATCATTCGGAAGAACAATTTACATGGTTCAAGATTAACAACAAATAAAAGAAAGCGTGAAAAAAACTAAATACATTAGACAAATTTACCCTGGTTCAGATTGTGAAGAAATCTTACATCCACGTGCAACATACATTTTTTATAAAACAAGTAGATTACAGAAAGACTGTCAAACACAAAGGAATGAATCATTCTTTGTTACAAATATGATATGATTCACATATCTCTCTACCTTGTGTTTATATTTTACCTCGCTTATCTCTCAATGCCTAGAGTTATATCTCTCACTTAGGAAATGTAAAGCTCATGAAACTATATCATCACCCTGTTGAATTGCATACCTTTTATTATTCATAGATTTAGGGAAAATCACAATTCTTCAACAAACACTCCAGACTAAAGTTAATTAATCAATTACTGTAATAAGATCATAATGCCTTAATATAAGAAACCTAATTAATATAGAAGATCCAATTAACTAGAAAATCTAATTAATAAGAAAACCAATTAATATAGGAAGACCATAATAAAATATCCAATTATATAATAAACTTATTAAGTATACGATCCCGCTTCGGTCCAACTCTAATGCTTCAGACCAAACTACTTCAGACCAACTTTTTTTATCAGCCTGCTTTGGACCACTCTACTTTGGATCAACTTGCTTCAGATCACCCTGCTTTGGACAAACATCTTCACTCCAACCTGCTTTGGACTAGCATGTGTTCAATCATCGTATATCTCATTCGACTCAATAATCAACAGTATTGTCACCCTATCTCAAACCTTAGATTCCAGCATGCATATCTGCATCTAAGTCACGATCCAAGCTTCGCCCAGAGAGTTTCAACAATTTTTGCCTATACATATAATCGATAAATCTAACTACGCTTATGTTGTTCTCCGACATTATCAATGTTGACGAGTTACTTCTAACCTAAAATTTTAAACAATATTAAACAATATATTATTATTTTTAGATTGGTTCTTTGAATCATATTAATAAAAAAATTAAGTATTATTGTTTTAAAATTATGTATTTCAAATAAAATTAATAAATTTCTATTAAAAATTCATTATTTAATAAAATTACCAACAATGTTTTTTTATTTATTAAAAAATAGTTACAATAAATAAATTTATTAATCTTTATATATACGTTATAAAGTAGAGTTAATATAAGCTAAGTCCCATTGTACATATATTACATGTAATGTGTAATTTTATGTCAAAATTTCATTATGAGTAAAAGTGTAAAAGTTGTGATGTAACATTTAAAGAATAAAGTTAAAAGCTCAATTAGCCATTTGCCCAAATTTCTACCTATAATACAAATAAAACAAGATTCTCATCAAGAAAATCATCCAAATATCTTAATAAATGATATTCTCCTATATAATTTTACTCTATGTCTTATCTAAAATACTTTCTCTACTAACCACATCCATATGTTCTCTTCAACAATCATGACCTCCTTCGTACTCTTTATCCAGTTGTTTAACATACTCATGTACCATTTGTTTAAGTTTTGGTCGATATTTACCAAGTCTCGATCAACCTCTACAAAGCATTATTCCATCATTCTATTTATTATATTAGCCATAGAAATTACCAAATTAGCATTGTTTGTAGGAAGCAATTGGTACCCTCATTTTTCTTTCAAAATCCAAGTAATCAATCAACTAAAAAAGAAAGATGGTGAATTCATGTATGGAAACTGATCATTATCTTACTGACGAGTCTCATAAGACACCACCGATAACTCCTACTATCACGACCGCCCCATCCATGGACGTTGAACAATTAATAAAGGAAATGAGAGATGGGCGGGTTGATTATTTACGGAATCTACAAAACATGAAGTCCACTTGTAATTCGTGAACAAGATATCAGATCAAACTTTGATAGAAATATGACTAAGAGGAAAATAATGATGGTATAAAATTTATGCTTAGAGATCACTATCAAAATGTGACCAATAAGTGAAAATTATCGTTCATAACTAAGAATAATAATCATAAAAATTAAGTCATATAGCATGAGCAGAAGCGTCATCTTTGTCGTGCATGAAGAGGATGAGCAAGACCCAAACCTCTAACATAACAAGGACAAAATCAACGAGGGACACATCATTGACCATTCAACGACTCAATACCAAGTGAACGATGCTGGGGAAAGTCAACCTAACCCCAAAACATGTATGCCTAATTACATATGTACTCATCAGGTACCTTCCTAATAGATCTTTTATAAATGAAATGTCCAGCTACGTACTTTGTTCGCACAAGTGGCACAAATAATTTTTCAATAAGCTCCGACTGCATAATAAGTACCTCACCTAGCTTCCCTAAAATCTATCTAATAATGCCACCAACTTAACAATAAAATTATCTTATCCTACCACTAATATTCAAAGGTTACCTAATAAATCAACCACCGACAAACAATATCCAACAAAATTACCTGCTCTAATAATATATGAATCAACAGAATCATATGTGGTTCTCTCCATCAATTCAGTCCACGATACCAGAACAACAACAAGTCTCTCTAGGATACCCCATCAGTAATGCCTCAAAATAGCTACCCAAACCTCCGACTATGCAGTGACAGTAACATGGTCATTAATCTTACCTATTTTTAGCAAAAGAATAATAAAACAAAGAAAGTTCATTGCTCGATGATGATTATCTCCGTGATGAAGATTCTCAATTGGCTCTGCTTATACTTTACAAATAACTATCAGCATCATTTAACAATCATAGAAAGGATAAATACAATGGCAAGAGAGATCTGAAACCTTATATAGAGAAATTCAAAAGTGAGATGATGCTATTTGGGATGTATGCCTATATGAATTTTATAGCGTTCTCATTGACCTTTAAGGGAGTAACTTTAACTATGTTTAATATCCTCATTCCAAAATGTATAAATAGTTTTATAATATTGGGGATAAAATTCATGAAACAATTTATTGGTTTCAATGTCATCAAAAGATATGTAGATTATATCATATGTTGCAAATAAAATCTAAAATAAATTTTGTGAGACTTTAGAAGAATATTTGTGTAGATAAAACATGAGTTATAGGATTGTCATGATTTGGTGGTAGTTACAACTTATAGATTAGTGCTCATGTTAGGGCCTCTATCAGAAATAACTATGAAGTAAAAATCACTAAATTTTGGAGAGTTGTTAACCAAAGTGGAACATCAAATCAAAATGGAATAGATTGTTAGATCCATATTGGAGGGAAACACTAAAAATATAAATGCACATCTCATTATCATCTTTTGGCTAAAAATAATAAACCAACTTTAGTCGCTCAAGTTAATTTTTATTAAGCTTTAACCTCTAAGTATAATAACAATAAAGTTTCGGCTCAATTGACACATTGTGACCAAAATTCAAGTGGGAAGCACAAAGGAAACAATAATACAAAATTAAATTCACATCATGCTAATAAATTTCCATACGCGTAGTCAACATAAAACTTGATAATGATTTATGAGGAAACTAAAGTACCAAAGATCATAGAAGATGTTCGCTACAAATTAACAAAGAGATAATTTATATTTTTTTGCAAATTTTATAAAAATTTGGGTATTACAAAATAGACTACTTGGGTTTAAAAGATAAAGTTCAAAATATGATTCATAAAAGAAAACTGTAAAAAATTATAAAAATAAAGTCGAGACATACTATGACAAAACCCTCTAACAAGACATAAAGGACAAGATACGACATCAAATGATGATCCAATGGATTGGATAATAACATCATGGTAGATGTAGAAAAACAATAATACTTGGATCCAGATCCAAACAAACAACTACTATGTATGATTGGATAAGGAGACTCAGTTTACGAGATCTCAAAGAATTCAAGGAAAAAACAAATAAAGGATCTATAATTTCAAAATCAAGACCATACATCACCTCACTTATACATATATCCAAATTCATTGCTATGATTTTCAGATGATCAATTAAGGAGGGTGGCATCACCTCATCAGGATGCAATACTCATCACAGTAGAGTTGACAAAAATAAAAGTAAAAATAGTGATGAAAAATAAATGAAGTTTGGAAAATATCATATATAAAAACACTTATGACAAAATGAGAGAATCTCCGATTCTTATTCCATCATAGAGGATCTTGATTATATTCACTGATGCATATGTTGATTTTGTGTTATAATTAACATTAGATGTGGCATTAAAGATGCATGCGATAAAAAAGAAGGTTCAATGGTTATTCATGATAATATATACATATTTTTCATACAATGTGATTCTAGGAAGACCATGTGTAGATAAAATTCAAAATTTGGTATCAATTATACACCAGTGCATCCGCTATACGGTCAATGAGAATGTAATAATAATATGAGGAGCTCAAAGAGCTTCAATGGAATTTTATGTTACTTATTTAGCACTTAAAAATAGCATTCAAAAGGCCCATCGTCATCTTAGACAATATGAATAACCTTATAGCCCCCCACACCTTATAGAGTAAAAAAAAGATGTATAAAGCATATAAATAGAAGGATATAAAGTCATAAGATTCGGCATACACACTCCTACGAACCTGAGATACAAGCTATTGGACTTTTTTTAGAAATGAACTTAGATATGTTTTCTTTTACTACCTAAAATGTTACAAGAGTCCTAACAAAACCTCATGTGTCATAAACTATCTATAAATAACAAGTTTAGGTCAATCAAGAATAAGAGGATATCATACCCTCAACAAAAAAACATAAGCGATAGTAGATGAAATAGGTAGGGTTACAAAATTAGGTTATATCAAATAATCTCACTATCTAATATGGACAAAAAATCTAGAATTGGTGAATAAAAATAATGACAAGTGAAGAATGTGTGCAAACTTCATAGATTTTAAAAAAGCATGTCTGAATGACCTTTTTTTTTCACGAATTGATCAATTGGTATATGTAACATCGGTGCTAAGATCCTCTATTTTATGAATGCATATTTAGGATACAACAAAATATGAATGCATAAAGATGATAAGGAAATCACCACATTCATAACTAAGAAGGAACTTCATTAATATAAAGTAATATCCTTTAGACTAAAAAAAATGCATGAGCTACATATCATAGACTTGTCAACATAAAATTTGTGACACATATTGGCCAAAACTTACAATCTTACATTGATAATATGCTAGTTACCATTATCCAATACGAGAATCATTTGGCCAACTTAGCTGAAACATTTGAAAACCTAAAAAGAATACGTTAAAGTACAATCTAGAAAATTGTACATTCGATGTAAGATCCAAAAAGTTCATAGGATACATGGTCAATAAGAAAGGAACAAATAAATATCATACTAAAGTATAAAATTAGCTTTAATGGATCCACCAAAAAGTAGTACAAATACTAGCACGGATATTAGCAGTATTAAGCAGATTATTGGACAAGTGCTAACCTTTCTTTCAAGTACTAAATAAAGTAGGAAGGTTTAGTTGGATCTGTATTATAAAGAAGCCTTTACCATCACAAAAAAAATCATAAGTTCTCTTGAGATACTAACAAATTTGAAGCCGTGTGAGTCTTTATTCCTTTGATCAACAGTCTCATAATTCGTTGTTAGTGTTGTATTATTAAAATAATATTGAAATAAATCGAATTGTTATTTACCATGTAAGGAAGCCACCGTTAGATGTTGAAACTAGGTATTTATAATCAGAATTATAAAATATTACCTTAACATTGATAATTGTAGATAAAAAGATGAGACTGTACTTTCAAGTGTATATAATTATTAGTAAAAACCTCAATGTATTATAAAAGCTATATATATCTAGAAGGCTAACTAGGTGATCAGTTAAACTAAGTGATTATGATATAAAGTTTGAACCAAACATTGAAATTAAAGCTCAAGCTTGGGTAAACTTCCTCATATAATTTCAGTCAGAGAGACCTTGCCCTTCATAGGATAAAAAATAAGCTACTTGACAAGTAATAATTGATGGAGGAGGTAAGAATTTAGGCTCCGGCGTATGAGTTCAATTAATATCCCCAACAGGGAAAATTATGAGTCAGTCTATAAAATTTAAATTATTCATCTCTAATAATGTGATTGAATATGAGGTTGTAATAGCATGACTTTGGTTAGCAACCATATGTGGAGCTAAAAGGGTTAGGCATCTAACATAATTCTAGTTGGTAGTTAACCATGAATTAGGCCAAATAGAAGCAACAAAATAAAACCTTATACAAACCATAAGTTAGGCCAAATAAAAAAAACCCATGATTTAAGCTCAAGCTTCACCCATAGAGTTTCAACAGTTCTTTTCTATACATGTCATCAACAAATCCAACTATGACCATATAGTCCTAAGATATTACTTGTATTAACGAGCTACTTCTAACATACACCTAACAATTATAAATCATACACATAACCAAAACATTTTGAACCCTAAAACACTTGTAAATAATTCAAGACATAATAATAGCCTCCATCAATGTTCTTCATGCATTGGGAGCTAGATGGGTGAGGAAAAGTTTGGTTTTTTAAAGAACTTCAATAAGTCCCCGCTGAAGGGTAGCCAAAGTCTAATATCAAACATATATGTAAAAAATAATACTTTTCCGTAAATAGTGTTTCAATGAGTTTCATTTTTTGGATATCGAAATTCATAGTGAGCTGTTGGGTAGGCTAAAAAATTCTTAGTGGTCTCTTGGACAAGCCAAAGACTAGATAACAATAAATTATACTGTAAAGGCGGGATATTATTCCAAAGATGTCAAACTGAGTAGGAAGCGAAATATAATTTTGGCAAAGATTTATATCACTACCATCATAAAGTTTTGTAAAAAAATACTTAACTTTAGTATAATATACTAAAAAACACACAATTAAAGAATAAATGAAATAAGTCGCAAAAAAATTGTAATAAAATTAAACAGATCATATCTTACATTTTTTCATCCATCTTTGTTCGACTTGACCGTATACGTTTTCAGATCGATATTCTCGATTCCCGGTTATAAAAATAAAAGATGTTTTCCAATTATGATCAGAAGTGGGTAAGTTGACAATTCAGTATGAATCTTTAAGAGATAATTAATAAAAGAAGGTATTCTGGAGTTTCAAAATGTTAATATTTGTAAGGAAGTCTAAAAGATGTACATGTATCTCTAATTTTTTTTAACTAAGTATAAAGTAACTCAAATAATTTAGTAAAGTTTTAAACCCTAATAGCAAGATATTCGATATCTAAAGATATATTTCAAAGCTTCGTTACATTTTAAAACATTTATTATCACATAACTTCAATAAAAATAAATGTTCACATCAAATCAAACATACATATTTTATGTTTGATTATAATTTTATCCATCATTGATATTTTGTGTTAATTATAATTGTATCCAACATTGATATTTTTTAACAAAAATAAATAAATTGCAATCATTAAATATAATTTTTTAAATATGTTTTTTATGATATAATCTTATTTAGAAAATTCAATGACAATTTGTAACAATATAAATATGAGCATAAACTAAATGATCATCAGATAAAATGTAAGCTACACGTACTGCACTAATTGTGATTATTATCACAATAAATCATTTATTAAAAATCTCACATAAGTTTAATAAGTAATAAAAAAAACTTATAGATAATCAATGTTGAGTTATTATTCGGCCTTCTATCGGCTTTAATTGTATTTATTAGCCATATAAAATAAGTTTAATAGTGGTTCTTTTTCTTTATGGGTCATAAGTGCTCAAAGGTCTAAACTGATCATTTTCTTTATTAGCCTATTCTTTTTCTTTATTAGCCTATTCGTGGAATATTTACTATTCATTTTCTCTCTATAATTACTCTTTTTCCATTATCTTTCTACCTAATTTGAGCCTTATTATAAATAATATGTGTAATTTAAACGTTTGAGCTATCATCAATCAAAGTTTTGTTAGATCCATTACATAAATTTTATGGAAATTGCATGATTTGTTTAGACGATGTTGAGATGTTTTGAAATTTATAAACCAAATTTGAGTGTATGTGATACTGACAGCCACTAAATGATCTTGTAATTGCCACGATAAAGAAGTCCTAAAATTTTAAAGTCATGGAAATGATGTTGTAGAGCACTCCTAGTATGATATGCTTGCAATTTTTGATTGGTATACAACATGCTAATTAAATCTGTCGATTTTCGGTCACATGTCAAAATTATGTTGGGTTATTTCAGGTTCGGTAAAAATAACTACCTACATACACCCGACCAAACTCAAACAAAAAAGTTGTTTTATGTTAAACGTGACCTATTGGAAACATGGGTAACATGAAAATAATATATTTGATCGTGATAAGGGTAGAAAATATCTGACCCACTTGTGCAACTGATTATTTATTAGGCGAGTATTTACTTTATGGTGTAAGCCCAACAAATATGTAACATTGAAATTATTTTATGTAATAAAGAATAAATATGTGTTACTTAGTAGAATAATGATATGGAATAGCTATAAATAGACCAACCATGTGGCCTTTGGGCTCAACACCATTACTATATAAAGCAATGTATCCTTTTTTTAAATGGTGAACGATTATTACTTTATTACTACTTTTGGCAGCTTCTCTATCTAAAATTCTTGTGTTTCCCTCTCTATAATCATTGTGTCTGGAAAATTTTAGACTGTAATATCTCTCTGACATTTCTGGAACCATCATTGGTGACCATAGTGGGACCGATTTGGTACCCGAATTTGACCTTCAAAACCATACAAAACGTTAAGTATGTTTGAGAATTTTGTAAGAGAGATGAACAAAAAAATGCAAGGGGAGCTCGCAGTTAAAGTTGAGGGTGTAGTGGTCCGAGCTGTTTATGAAGAACACCATTACGATGATCAATTTTCCAAACACTAACTCAAGCAATCTGCTCTGGTGGTACCATGAAAAGAGCTGGTGGAGGATATTGTGAAACTTAATGCTGAAAATGATGCAATGATGGCTGCTAAGAAGGTCCGATCAGAGGTCCGAAGGGAACAATTTCTGAGGATAATAAAACTGAGTATCATAATTACTTAAAGGATAGACGTAAGAAGGAGAGACACCATAGTCATTATACTCAGAAGACAAAGTGTCACTACGATTATTTGGATTTGAATGATTATTCTCTTTACGATTTAGATGAATATTAATTTATAGAGAAAAAGCGTTATCGGAAGAGAAGATCTAAGAAACGAATCTTGAAAAGGCATTCTGACTATCACTGGGAATCACGGCGAGTACGGGATCCGAGGAAGATACGAGACAAATTAGATAAACAAATACCAATGTCCAAAGCAAGGATAAGTTGGTAACTATTGGCATAGGTGAGCAACAATATGCAATAATCCAAGTTAAGTTTCCCTTTGACAACCAAAGTTTCGATTAGAGAGTGATTGACCAGTTTGTAAATCCTTCCAACGAAGGTCTTTATGCAATAATTAATGAAGTCCTAAAGGATCATCAGTATAAGCGATGCCTTAATTGGAGGGCATCTCCATTTTTCGTGGACATTCTAAATGGGTGCTTACCGAAGCTATTAAATTTCAAAGTCAGAAAATTTTGATGAGAACCAAGACTCGGATAACTATATTGAGAAATTTAAAACATTTATGATGAATTTTGAGGATAACGACAAGTTATTGTGCCATGATATCTCTCAAACCTTTAAGAACAGTGTGTCTAAGTTGTATAACCGGTTACCGAAAGGATCTATAAAAATGTTTACATGTTTTAAACTTTATTTAGGCAAACATTTGCGGGAAGTAACAAATTCTGATAAAATAAAGACAAAATCATCAATTACCGAAAAAAGACTAGAGAAAGTCTGATGGAGTATACCAGGCGTTTTGTTCAAACAAAAACCGATTTGGAGGACTGCCTGCATATAGGCAAGGGCTTCTCCTTATAATTTTGAGCGATAATGTTTCTAAGAAACAAGCGTTGACCTTTGGCGCTTTGTTGGCACAACTCGAGAAGCTGATAATCGTTGAAGAGACTCAAGTTGTGAAAATTTACTCTACGCCTCAACAAAGACAACAAAATTTTGAATCGTCTATGGTCGTCTATCAATAATCACCCGCTTCGGTTTATCGGTCATAATCGATCCAAACATTTCACCCTCCGACTACGTTTTGACCAATGGATATGAATTAAGAACCATCAAGAACGAGACTGAATCAATAGGTTATTAATGTCCAACATCCAATAAGGCAAACGTTGAAGAAATGGGTCCAACCCATTCATTATGCAGAATTAACAGAGTGCGTGGAAACGGTTTTCGATAAAGCTCAAAATCACATATAGTTCAGAAAGACTTTACCGATTCAGACTCCGAAGGAAGGGAGGAGTAACAGATATTTCAAGTGCAATGAGTACTTCGATCACGATACGAATGACTACATATCTTTGGAAGAAAAATTAGACGTTGATCGAAAATGCAAATTTTACGACTTTTGTTAAGAAGAATATTGAGGCTCATCAACATAATCTGACGGAAGGGAGGTGGTCGTGGTAGTCCCAAAATGGGAAAACACATTGATGATTACAAATCATGTTGGCTCTTTTGATATATCATAGGAATACTTGAATCCACTCTGATCGAAGGATATTTATGATGGTTGAGGTACCGAAGTTCAAAGTAAAGGTTAGTTAATGGTGCAATTTTTTTTTCTCTACCTATTTTTAGTGGAGATACTATTTCACGAATTACCAATATCTCTCGAAAAAGACACATAGTAAGTTTGGCTACCCAACTGGAAGCAGGCACTTCAACTCATTCATACAGAAATCCATCACCTTTGTTATGTTTTGATGATATTGGTGTGAGGGATGTGGCTGGGCCACACGAAGACACATTTTGATTTTAGCTTCCATTGTGGGGAGTTAGATTTGAAGAATTTTGATTGACACCGACATTCGGTCAGTATTTTATTCATGGTCACATATGAATAAATGAGAAACCCACCCATTATTCTCTTATCAGAGGGTTTTACGGGGGTTACCGCTCAGGTGGTTGAAGAGTTTAAATGAGTGGTAGAGCTAGACTACTGGTCTTTTATGAAAGAGGTGACAGTTTTGCTCATAATTGTAGATGCAAGAACATTATATAATGTAATTTTTAGCAGATCTTGGTTATTAAGGATGCACACAGTCGCCTCGACAGTCCAACAATGTCTAAAGTATGTGGTCGGAAGCAATGTGGGGGTAGTCCGAAGCAACTCGAAAGTGGCTAGAGAATGTTATAAAATAGCTTTGTCCACGAAGTAAAATAATAGTAATGAGGCTAAGAAGGAATAACAGTTACAAGGGTCAACATCAGAGTCTGACATTGTGGATGATCCGAGAGAGACCCCAATGTTTTGGTGCCCGATGAGAAGTTTGAAAATTATATTTTCCCACTGGTAAAAGCTTGGAGATTGGCCATTTGTTATCCCCGAAAATGAGGAGAGATTGATACTCTTTTTATCATAAAATTTATATATGTTCGCGTATTGTACTGAAGATTTACGAGGGTACCAACATATATTATTTGTCATAAGTTGGCCATCTAGCGCAATGTCCGTCCAATAATTCAGAAAATAATATTATTTTCTGCTGAGTATCCCGAAGCAACCATGACTAATTTGGATCAATGATCGAAGGTGAGTCACATACGAGAGTCTCAATATCATTATGGACAACAAACCTAGTCCTTGTAAACAATAAGAACTAGAAATGAATAATGTGTGTCGATTTCACCGATTTGAACAGGGCATGTCTGAATGAACCCTTTCCAATTTTGAGAATAGACGAGGTAGTGGATTCAACTTCAGGTAATAAGATTTTTTTCATTATGGATGCTGCGACGGTTATAATAAAAAACAGTTTGATCTTAATGATAAAAAAGCATTTCGTTTATAACTAGTAGGGGTTTACACTACTATAAGGTGATGTTTTCGGGTTGAAAAATACCGGAGCCACATACCAACGGTTAGTTAACAAAGCAGTTGCAAATCAGATCGGACGAAATGTTAAGGTGTATATCATCGATATGTTGGTAAATAATACCAAAAATGAGGACTATTTCTCCGATCTGTAGGAAATATTTGGAAACTTAAAGGCCATAAACTTGAAATTAAGCGAATGACAAAGTGGTCCATAAAAGTAGTGGATTATGATACTGAGTTTGAGCCTCAAACGACAATCAAAGCCAAGGAATTGGCCAATTTTTCGGTTGAATTTCATTTCGAATGACTAGATATGAAAACAAATCATAAAAAGCTAAAACTTGAGTTGATCATTTAGACTGATAGGGGGTCACGCACTTTGGATTGTGGACCGGGGGTTCAATTGATAGCCCCAACAAGAGAAACGATGTATTTGGACGACAACGATAGTAGTTGTCGTGGATTATTTTTCAATGTGAGTGGAACCCGAACCGTTATCTGGAATAAAAGCAAATGATGTAATCAAGTTTATCGTATCTAACATATGTTATCGCTTTGACATTCCAAGGAGGTTAACAATGGATAATGGTCCACAATTAGATAACAACGATATGAAAGCCTTTTGTTATATAGAGGCATACAACAACATTTCTCAACTACTTTCCATCAACATGCTAATGGAAAAGTGAAGTCACGAACAAAACTATCCTTGAAGGTTTTCAAAAGAATTTAAAAGGAGCAATGGGAAATTGACTAAACTATCTCTAAGAAGTATTATTGGCCTGTAGAACCACCTTTTGAACGACGACCCAAGATTCACCTTTCGCCCTGGTCTGCTAGATAGATTTAGTAACTCCATCCGTAGCACTTTACCTTCATATCAAGTCACAAATAATTAAGGGAAAAAAATGCGAGTACGTCTAAAATCTTTACAATATAAAAAATTAACGAGAAACAAGTACGCATCCTAGATTAGACCAAGAGAGCTTAAGGTAGGGGATAAGGTTTTAATGAAAGTTTTCATACACACTAAAGAATAAAAGCTCGGTAGATTGTGACCAAACTGGGAAGGTCCATATATAATCACTCAAAAAGGAAAAGCCAGAACTTATCGGTTGAAAGATCAAGATGGGAAACCACCCCGGCATCAGTGGAGCATCAAACACATGAAATTGTATCAAGAATAAATATATAAAAACTGTACATTTTTTCTTTGAGCTTATGTAATGACTAGTGGCATGCTCTTTCCTATTTCTAGTGGCACATGAAGGTTTTTATGAGGCGTCTACATAGTCGGTTGGTAAATACAAGTATTTTCTTCCTTATATCTTTTTTAGGATTCGAAGATAATTCATTATTTTTAGGATATAAGGGATCTTCCAACAGTTTGTCAACATCAAATAATTTTTGAAATTTTAGATCTCAGAGATCTTCCAACATAAGTTGGTCAACATCAGATAAGTTTTATATTCTAGATATGAGGGATCTTCCAACATAAGTTGGTCAACATTAAATAAGTTTTATATTTTCGATCTTATGGATCTTCCATCATAAGTTGGTCAACATTAAATAACTTTTATATTTTGGATCTGATGGATCACTTAAGAAACCAGTTGGAGGCTGATCACCACCAACTGAAAAAAAAAACTAGAGGTAAATTCTCATATTTATAAAAATACAAATATAAGATAAAGTGATTAAACAAAGAGTTACAATTGAAAAATATACAGATAGAAAAATGTTATGGCCAAACAAGGAATTGTTCCAAAAGTTACGATAAAAAGAGGAACGAGAACATTACATTAAAAAATAACCACTACAATGGATACAGTCAGTTAATTTCTATTTCAAGAGCCTCAAAACCTTCTTTGAAATAGTTAGTTGAGGAACTTTCTCCCTTTAAATTCTCATTTGCAGAATCCCTGGGATCACTGGATGAGCTTCCAATGGAAGATTCTTTGCTCTCTCCGAGGGGGATGCCCACGGGGTGATACATTTTAGGAACAAGACCCCAATAGTTTCCTAAGTTCAAGTCTGGAAAGTGTTTATATAAATTGAGGATCATGGCAGGTTTCACTCTGGATAATCGGGCATCCATTCTACTTGCACACCCGACAACCTATGTAGGACAACAATCTTCTTATCTACCTCAACCTACTTCTTCAGTTCTTCCAAACTTTAGATAGCCCGTGCATGAGCCTCTTTCACCTTCTCGAACCCCTCTTTGATAGTGCAGATAAAATATGTATTTTTTCCAGTAATCATTTCGAAAATTTAGTTTGGTCATTGTTAAAGGGTTCTGCTCGATGTGCACTCTTTTACCAGACTTTCACCATACCGTTAGTCGATCATCAATCGTTTACTTGAGGTTGGTACCTTCTCTTTTAATCTATTAATCTCACCCTATAACCTACGGGTCTTTTACTTATAAAACGTCTTCCAATCAGTAACCCAACATACATCCATCTCGAGTTGTGCAACATGAGCAACGAGTTGGTTGAGATGCAAAGCGAGTACATCACCTTCGTATAGTTTGAAGGGTTGTTCGGTAAGGTTGGGTGATGCCTTCTGACTCCCTATAGAAGGGTCCAGTTGAATCTCTCCGGAGGATTAATCATCTAGTCTTTGACCATCCTGCGTTGCTTACTTTTCCTCCAATTGGGAAAGGCTTTGGTCCTGTATAAGAGAGAGATTGGCCTGAATGTCTGATTTCATAACCATCATATGCTATGAGGATGGCATATTTCTCTCTCTGACTTCAAGTTGTTCTTGAGGTGGATGTTCACTTTTCCTTTTGTCTTTCTCTATCTCTATGCAACCCATTTAGTTTATATTTCTTCTTCAAAGAGTTTTTTTTCTGCCACTTCTGCGACATCTTCGAACCACCAACCGGAGTCACAACATCATCAATTATCAGGTCAGTGGAACCAACCTCAATCACCTGCTTATTTTTCTTTGAGACACCTTTATCATTTTTAGGGAGTCGATGGCTTGGATCCCTTGATCTAATAGAGACACACACCAGAGAATCTAGAACCTCCAACATTTAAATCGTCTCGGTTTTTTCAGGATGAGTCATAAGCTGGTCTAGAGAAAGAACACTATTTAAATCCACCATTCATAAGTGTATTCTAACCAAATTGCAGAAGTGAAGCGTCAGTAGAACTCGTTTGGCCACACAGTTTTTTCCCAAGCACTCAACTTTTTGAAGATCCCCTCGACAACCTATTATGCTCTTCGTGAGATCCAGTCACCCCTACAAAATATTTTGTGTGAGAAATTAAAAGACTCAAGTCATACCAATTAATTTAAAAATTGTTTAGAAAAAAGAGGTAGGTTACATGTGTATCTCATTTTCAAGGAGAGATTATGGGGGTTACCACCAAAAGGTTCTGCCCCATTTTCCTACAGCCCAAAGTTGAAAGAGCCTATGTTTCCAATTATTTTCAGATTTTAATAGGTCATCCACAACTTTAAATTTATTTCCCAAGATAAGGGAGTAGAATAGAACATACAGATTCCTTAAAATAGTCGTTAGGACAACAAACTGCTTCATAAACAAATATGAACCCAGAGAGCCTTAAGGCTATAATGCAAGCCATCAACATGAACCATGGTTTGAATTGGCTTGGCTAGGGCACAAACCTACCAAATCAAAGAAACTCACCATCGCGGGGTCCAAAGGGAACTGAAGCCTTCAATTAAGTATCTCTGGAAAGACTACTAGTTCGTGGTATTTTACGGATTTGAAGGTCTCTCCTCTCTTAAGAACAAAATATTAACAGAGTTGGGGATATCCATCACTCTCAAAGCTTCATTTTTCTGGACTCTAATAAATATTTATACTTCATTTTGAAAAGATAAATAATATGTTCATTATCAGCCCCGCAAAGGTTGTCCTTGAGAACAGTAGCAACTTCTGAGGGGAGTGCAACCTCGAATTTTATCTTTTTGGTCCTAAGAGCCTTTTTTTTCTTATTAAGAGTGTCACCCTTGGGTTCTCGGTGTTTGAAATCGATTTTTTGTTCAGTATTTAAGTCACCTTTGTTATAGCGGATAATGTGTTGGCCCTTGGTTTTATCAGTTGGTTCATCAACCAATCGTATTTTTATTTTGTACAACCGATACGTCAGGTCGAGATTCAGTTGCCATTTTCATAGGCCTAGCTTGGTCCAAAGTAGATTCATAAGGAGTTTTTAAACCATCATTCATGTATTTTTCTACGGGAACGTTCGCCCACTGAGAAATCTTTTTGTATATTTTTTTCCTTTGGGCGAGGATACAGTTTTCTCTTGGGTGCAGCTTCGGTTTGCTTGTTTGACTTCGCATTTTCAACATAAGAGTGAGTCAATGGAAGAGAACTAGTCTGATAGGTGGATTTTCCTAATAGTCTAAGGTCACCATCATCTCTTTGAGAGAAAGCCTGGCCGGGGGGGAGGGTTTCAACCTGAAGAATGGGTATAGGGATTCGAAAGACAAGCAATTTTGGTTTATTTTTTTATTTCGTGGCCAAGGTCCGCAGTGGATGGTTTGATGAACTGATAATAGCACATGATTTTTGTCTATGATTCCAACAACTCTCTGTTTTTCAGCTCCTTCAGCTAAACTTGTTTTACAGGAACAATTACTATACGATGAGGTTAAAGGATTTCTTAGTAAGGGCACCGATGTAGAATTTACAGTGGTTTCTTGACTGGGAAGTTGTTTTTTGCGACAGTGACAAATTATATTTCTCTATTAATAATTGCAAATAAGGATTATGAGAGGGGGAAAGTATATTTATAGAAGGGTGTTGAAGAGTCAATGGTCGTTTAGTCTAGAGAAGTGGAAATGTCTCATAATTATATTCTTTCACTTTTCAATTGGGGTGTGCATAAAGATGTGGAGATATTTTTGTCTAATAAATTCTCCAGAATTTATTATTAAGGATCTATGACATAGGTCGAGTGACTAGGTGACACATGTATGAGAAAAATATATGTGTGGCGCACGAGTATCAAACTAATAACCTCTATGTTAGAATATATCGGGGATGATGTTGTCCTAACCGATCCGTTTCAGATTACAATAACACTTGCAAGACAAACCAATCACCAGATAAAGGTTGAAGTCGATATGTCTGACCAATCCGGTTCACTTAAGGATCATATGGCTAAGTGCAACTCAGAGAAGTCTGAGGCAATACATGAGATAGTCTTTCCTCAAACATTTTCGTAAGGACTATGTAAGCTACTAATAATCGTAGGAAATATCCGACCCATTTGTCTAACTAGTTCTTTATCGAGCCAATATTTACTTTGTGATGTAAGCCCAACAAATGTGTAACATTGAGGGTATTTTATGTAATAAACTATAAATATATATTATTGAGTAGAATAATATGGAGAATAATCATAAATGGACCTATCATAAGGCCTTTGGGCCCACGTCCATTATCATATAAACCAATGTATCATTTTTAGGAAATGATGAATAATTATTAATTTATTACTATTTTTAACAATTTTTCTCTCTAAAACTCACGTGTTCCGTTCTATAAAATCTTTGATTCCCGAAACATCTTAGATCGTAATACCCCTCCGATATTTCTGGAACCATCAAATTAAAAAACATAAATAAACCTTAAAACATGATCAAAGTGATAATAATTGAATTATTTATCTCCATAGTACGAAATAACTAAAATAATTCAACAGAGTTTTCAAAATAGTAGGACATTCATTTTTCTAGTTATATATTCCCCAAATCCTTTACTCTTTAAAATATTTGTCATCACATAACTTTTATAAGAGTATTTTTCTTCTCATATAATCGAACATCAATAAAACTTAATAAATCACCACCTTGAACTACTGCTAATACTTAACATAAGTCTAATAAAAACATCTACAAGAATTCCAATTGCAAATCATACTACCCAAATAACCAATAATCTTAATACAATTACCAAATATAAAATTTAACTAACGCACTATCCTGATGACGTCAAAGATAAACAGCTAGAAGATAAAAAAAGCAGCTTCATCTTAACTTCATTACTAATAAGTCTCGACAATAACAAATATAGAAAACAACCAAATTTTAACTTGAGTTCTAATATCATGCTAGAATTTATATGAATAATTATTCTATACAATTAACAAGCAAATTGACTATGATATAGCAATATAAATGTTTGAAGATCCAAAATCTAAGGATATAACCGTCGTTAAGTCTAATGCAGAGTTGCAGCTTGCAAAGTTATTCACTCAGATCAAAGCAAGATAAACTTTAAACATCAACCAAAAATCACGTAATATCTTAAATATTTATTTCCATACTTTGGGAGGATGGCTTGGCAGTTTATAGCACCAAGAGTTAAAAAGTTGTAATCTATTATAATTTGAAACCTCATCCCCCGTCTTCAAACAATCAAGACAAATTGACTAATATTACGTATCTCTTTCATCTGATGACTTCAAGAATTAAAAAATATAACTTCTCCATGTCATAAAATTTTATGTTATGTTGCATCTTCACGGTCATAAACATCTATTATTAAATGGAAAATCTATTACCAGGTGAAAATTTATCATGGAGAAAAAAATATGTTATTGCAATAACTAGTAAAATGCATTTATTATAGCAAATTCTTTATTTATTTTTTTGAAATAAATTAGTGTACTTGGAGTAACTAATGTATCACTTATAATTAATTAATTAAAAAATAATTATTCAATTATATTCGTGATGCTTATCTCATTGATACTATCATACTTATCTCAATTATAATTATTAATTATTAAAAATAAATATTTAATTTTAAATAATATTAAATGTTTCTCAAACTTTAACATCATTGGGAAAATAAAATAGTTATACTAATAATTATGATTAAAATGTATTTTAGTTACACTAAAAAAATATTTCAAAACATTAAGTATAAGATCAAAGTGACTTAAGTGAGAGTTGAGTTGAAACTTAAGTGCAGAGAAATCTAATGGAAGTTATGGGTAAGATTTATGTCTAAGGTTGTAACAAAGGGTGTAAAGGTTGTAATTAAGTGTTGAGCATAGAGTTAAGCGTCGAAGGTTGGAACTACGATTATTGATTTGTAACTCACTTGAATACTTAAGAGCTATATATTCTAGTAAGCCAAGAAGTTAAGGGTTATTGTTGCTGACTCATTATGTGGTTGGATGCTTAGCCGAAGACATATGTGAATAAAAGTTTGATGGAACCTCAGGATAAGCATAATCGAAGATAAGTGTTATGTTACTACTAGAGCCGAAGGTGCAGGGTCAAAACTTATTGGACCAAAGATGCAAGAACATGTGACCGAAGGTTCTTGGATATGTTTTTTTGTTCCTCAAATGAACTTGATCCCTTGTGTAGAAAGATTCTAAAATGAATAGAAGATATCCTTCGCTGATTAAATTAACTAATCTAAAGCATTCAATAAAAGGTAACAAGATAGCACATGTAGTAAACGTCAAAAAATGGTGCCACTACCTGGATGTATGTACATGTATCAGAATGACTACTAGTATTATCGTTTTGTATGTTTATTTGTAGATGCTAATGTGATCTTAATGTATTATGATACTCATTATTGTGTCTATATATAATAAAATAGAAAATTGAAATTAGGTATAGAAACAATTGATTTTTTTAGAGAGATGAATTCTATTTCTTGTCTTGTTTAAGGAGAGAAGTGAGGTAGAAGATTAAAACTAGGAGAAACTCTAAATATTTGTAGTTCATTTTATAAGTCGATGGTGTTTTATAAAAAAAAGATGATTGGTTGATTTAGTTGTGTTTGATAGAGTATTCTTGTAAAATACTTATATATAAAATTTGTCTTCGTTACTTATGGATTTAGAATTTCTTCACAATCCAAACCACGTTAAATTTTTTATGTGTATTTGATATTACTTTTTGCCGTTCTTGTTAACTTTATTGTTTAAAAGGGTAAATATCAAAACAATATGTTACTTCTTGTAGCCTCACTACATGTGGTCAACAAATGTTTTCATAGTCTCGACTGACTGTGACTAAGTCTCAATGAAGGCTAGACTTATTGAATATTATGAATTTCCCTAACAAGTGGTAGGATGAACAAGGACATCTGTAAAATATTCATTGTTGGTGACAAACACAAGGTAAAAAGACAAAGATCATTACATATCTTGAGTGTAAAAAATTTGATCTCACCAAAAAATAAAACATAGTCATAAAGATGAGTTTCGTGAAGTTCGACCTTGATAAATTCATCGGAGAGAATAAATTTGATCTTTAGAGCATTAAGTTTAGACAAGTTTTTTTTATGATAATGGTAATTTTTGTTGTCATTGACAAGAAATGTATGATGGAGATTGATGCTGAAGTATTGTCCAAGGCCAATAATGGTTTGTTTTTGAACTTTTAAGATGAGGTATTTCGAGAGGTGTCTGAAGAGTCTTCGACAATGGGGTTTCAAAATAGGTTGGAAGCCATTTACATGAAAAACTATTTGGCAAATATTTTGTATCTTAAGAAGTAGTTGTATATTATGGCTATGGATGATAGTAAGGATATCCGAATTTATTTTGATGATTATAATATAATCACTTTTGATTGAATATGGTTTTTATCAAGGTTTAATATGAGGATTAAATGATTATCCACTTGAATACTTTAAAGAAAGTGTATGATTGAGTACTTTGGTGACACCACAATCTATATAAAACGTCTCTCACAATGGTCGAAGTATAAAGTGGTTTGAACTCAAAAAATCTTTAAAACTAGATAGTTTTAAAAAAATAGTTCTGGAGGTTTGAGACAAACTGTGAAAGGAAAGCATAAATCTAGAAAGAATGGATATAATTATTCAAATCATGAAGCTTGATATATTTAAATGGAATCAGATGACTATGAGTACAATGATACTTTAATCTTTTCTTTTTTTAGGTATGGTAACAAGTAGGTTATCAGTTTTGAAATGTCATTCCATAATACTTCCAACAAGCATTGATTTCAGTACATGCAAATGTTTGAAGGTGGTAAGGTAATGTTGGGGGGATAACGAGATTTATATTGTTAAGTGAATGTTGAGTATAAGGTTTGAGCTATCGATTAGACTAGATTGTTTTTAGAAAATATGAGGTATGTCCCTGAAATTGAACCAAAACTTTTGTCTATAGTTAGAGGAGGAAATGCTTAAGTATAATGGTGGAGACGATAGAGTTAAAGTCTTAAAAGACTTCCTGGTTATTATAAAGGTTAACCGAATTAAGTGGTGTATTAGTTCTCAAAATCTTTATGGTGGAACGTGTGTCTAGTTTTAGGAATACTTCTGCCGAGATGCGGCTAAAGGCCTTTGAGGGTTTGCCAAAGCAGATAGGGAATCAGTCTGGGAAGTACCTGAATAAGTTTAGAACTAATAATGACTTTGGAATTCATTAATGCACCATTCAGTATATATTGTTCTAAGCTTGGTATGTCTAGACGCAAAATCTTGAAAAGTAATATGAGACATAGAATAGCTGAGAATATGAAATGAACCTTAATTTAATGAGTAATAGGTATTCTACTGATAGATGGGCTAAGCAAGATATTTTATGAATGAGTTGTTGAGACAACTGAACTCATCGTCAATATGAGCCCTAAAAGTTTCCGGTTTGAGAAAGATGTAAGATGATGTAAGATATCGTACTTGAAACCTAATAGTAGTAAGGCTTTAGTTATCAAGGAGTGGGTTAATAAATAGAGTTGAAAAACCATTGATCACAAATGCTAGCACTACAAATATTATTGCAAATAGTGAAGTTGAAGTTGAGGTAATGTTAAACATAAAGGTAAATTCGAGGGTGCTTCTGTCAAATGTAATTTTAGACTTAGTACAAGTTCGGCATATGCAAACGAATTTTAACCATTGAAAGAATTCACACTTGACTAGAATTCTAATCGGTCATATGTTTTAGATATTTAAACCGAGGAGAAACATGAAAAATTTGATAGTTGGTTTTCAAATACTGCTAGATTTGATATTGAGTTAGGTCAAGTGAGTGTTACTACTGCTTTCTTGGATGTTAGAGGTCAAGAGACTGCAATATTGGAGAATATTTTTGCAATAGAGTTCAGGAACTACATGGGACTTGATCAATCCGGAGGCGCAAGTGGACTTGTCTCAGGGAGTAGTTGGAGCATCGGGTCAATGGAGGTTGGAGTCACTGTGAGCCTAGGTGAGAAATTTTTAATTATAAGATCAAAGTGATTGAGACAAAATTTAAGACGAACTGTTAAGTATAGATACACCTACTGGAACTTAAGGGTAAGAGCTCTGTCGAATGATATAAATTAGTGTCGGAGACTATAACTTAATGTTGAAGTTGTAACTTAGTACGGAAGGTTGTAACTAAGTGTTGAAGGCTGGAACTAAGGTTGAAGGTATAATAAAGTGTAAGTCATTTCACTTGAATACTTAAGGGCCAAATAATTGAGTAAACTAATAACTTAAGGGTTATTGTAGCCGACTCTCTATGTGGTTGGATGCTCAACCCGAGACTTAGGTGTAGAGAAGTTTGTTGGAACCTAAATGATGAACATAACAAAAAAAGTGTTATGTTACGGTTGGATCCGAATGTAGATTCAAAACCTACTAGACCGAAGGTGCAAAAGCATGTTGCCAAAGGTTTCTCGATATATTTCTTTGTATATGAATAGAGTTTGATCATTTTATGGGAATATTATGAAATGAATGAAATATCAATGTACACTCAATCATACTTTTTTATTGTGGCTGAACACAATAGATTCATAAACCAAAAATCTTCTCTTTTCTTGAAGTGTGTCTCTTATATTTTTCCCTCATATATATAACCCTAGGATAATCAAAACCCTAAGGTATAATTTTGGGCCTAAATTGGGTTAGATCCTAATAATATCCGCCTCCAGCTCATCACGGGAAATATAATATCATGAGTTGATCACTTGAACCTTATCCCGGTGAGCTTACTACAAAGCTCAACCTTGCTTCTGGAAACAACCTTAATCAACATGTTTGCACTATTCTTATCAGTGTGAACTTTATTCAACTTTATTTTCTTTATCTTGATCACATCCCTGCAACCAATGACATATCACATCAACATAATTGGTGTGTGCTTGATATATTGGATTATTTCTTAAATTTATAGCACTATGATTATCACATAATACTACATACTCATCTTGCTTTAACCCCAACTCTCAAAGGAACCTCTTAAGCAAAAAATATCTCTTTGCTCGCTTCCACTTGTGTAACATATTCTGCATCAATATTTGACAATGTTACACATTTTTGTATCTTATATTGATAGGTAATGACTCCCCACTGAAATATAAACACATAACCTTAGGTAGACTTCCGGTTATCAAGATCACTAACCATGTCAACATTTGTATGTCTTTCAAGTATAGGTTTTCCACCTCTATAACATAAACTCAAAGCAGAAGTGCCTCGCAAGTATATGAAAATCCACTTCACTGCTTCCCAATGAACTTTACCTATATTGGATAAATAACTACCCACTGAGCCAACAACATATGCAATATCTCATTTTTAACACACCATAATATACATCAAAGAACCAACAATATAAGAGTAAGGAATAATTGACATACTTTATTTCTCTTTCAATATTGTAGGACATATTTCATTTCTTAACTTGAATGGTGTAGCTAATGGTATATTATCTGGCTTCGCATTCTTCATATTGAACTTTTCAAGTACATATTCTATATATTTCTCATGTGATAAGCATAAATGTTTAACTTTCCTATGATGAACAATCTCAATGCCTAATATTTCATGTCAAATGATTTGGCTAAGTCTTTTTTCCAAACTAATACCCATCTCAACATCTTGCATGACTATCAACATATCATCTACATATAAAAGAATTATGATGAAATTATATCAATGAAATCTTATAAAATATACATAAGGATCAACATGAGTTTGATTATAACCATTATTTGTCATAAACGAGTCAAATTTTGGGTACCATTACCTTGGCTCTTGTTTAAGCCCATACAAACGTTTCATCATCTTATAAACAAAAAACATTTCCCTTTCTCTTCAAAACCTTCATGTTGCTTCATGTAGATCCTCTCATGCAAGTCACCATATAAATTCGGTATATACATCAAGTTGTTGCAACTCAAGATTAAGACTTGTAGTTAAACCCAACACATTTCCGATTAGAAATTATCTTGACAATTGAGAGAATATTTCATCAAAATCAATGTAATTTTTATGATTTCATCCTTTTACTACAAATTTAGTATTCGGCTTGGCAATCTTCTCATTGTTTCTTTTCTTCTTGAAAACCCATATAGTTTTCATGATTTTATTTCCATTAGAATGTTTCACTAGTGTTCATAGTGTGCATTCTTTTCTAAGGAATTCATATATTCTTTCATAGCACCAAGCTAAAGGTTTCTCTTTTATGAGATAACACTTCTTGACAAGTGTCTGGCTCTTCGTCTTTAGTGACTAAAATAAGCTTCGAGCTTGGATACCTTGTTAAAGGTTTTCTTTCTCTAGTTGAACTTAGAACATATGAATCCTCCACATGAGGGGTAAGTTTCTCCTCATGCTCAAAAAATTCTTAATCATGAGGTTCTTCCTTAAATATGGTCTCGTTAGAGTCATCGTCATCAACGTCATCTTATAAATCACCATTGGGTGGAACATGCTCAATATCATCATGATCATCTTAACATTCTCATTTGTTGGATGATTTACATAAAGAATAGCGTAAGAAGAAACATCATAAGTAGTATTAAAAAGTATATCAAATGTATATGTGAACCTTGTACTCAAAATATTTGCAACCTTTTCGTTCGTAAAGAGAACCACATCCCTACTTCTCACTACTTACTTCTTCTCATAATCATAGATTTTGAAATCATACTCTTCATCACCATATCCAACAAAACACATAAGGATTAGTCTTCGAATCAAGTTTGGATTTTTATTCTTTTGGAACATGCATGTATGCTTTGTACCCAAAAAATGTAAATATGTAAAATAATTTCCTTTCTATACTCTTTCGAGGATATCAAAATCAAGAATTATTAATCGAGCTTTATTGATCAAGTATACACTATAATTAAATATTCTAGCCCACAATATCTTAAGAGACTTATACAAATTTTGCTTACATATCATATTTTCTATAATAGTTCGGTGCATTCTCTATGTAACTCCAATATGTTTTGGTTTACCTGGTGTTGTCCTCTCATGTCTAATTCTATAATGTGAGTTATAAATTTTAAACTCATTCGAAATATACTCATCATCATTATCAGATCAGAGACATTTCAACTTTCTACATGTCTCCATTTCTAACATGTACTCTTATACATATATTTTGTTTCCTGAACAATTTGTCCACAATGGGCTATGGTCTAGCATCATTTTACTATGAGGTTTTAATATTTGTGCTTCCACTAATGAAGATATTGTTGACCAATTTTCTTATGTAAATAAGGAAATCCTGAAACAATCCCAAAGAAGAGGGTTATAGAGAATAAGTTTGGCAAGGACAAGATGATTATGAAGAGTTCCAAAATAGAACTGCATTGTACAACCAAGATATCTTCGGTTTTTTCGGTGGGTAAAGTCATTGTTTCGAAAGCTTGCCAAAAAATTGTAGTCAGCACCATGTGGTTAGATAAGGAAAGCATATTTTGTCATACTGATGCCCAAAAGGCTGATGATGAAAAGGATAAGTGGCCCGTAAAAGGAAAAATATGCTGCTGAAGATAACACTCCCTTCAATATTGTTCATACTACTAAATCAAATACCGAAGGCGAGAGTGATATACTCTTGGATCTGGTAGTCAAGCAACAAAGTATTCCTTTGATTTTTGTATATATTTTTATTCCTCAATTGTCTTCAACTGTAGAGACTATTGTGGAGATGAGCTTTGCTAAGGCTTGAATTCATACACCATTGTCTCCTAGACCTTTGGTGTAATTTATCTCTAGGTTTGGGGTAGATGTAGAAACCCTGGTGATGTCTATGTGGATGCCTAATTATTTAGGCTATAAAATCCAAAATAAAATTTGATATTAAGGTAGCCTTCATATAAAATCGTGATGCATTGTTTCACTCCTGGCTTCAGCAGAGAAAAAAAATGTAATTATAATATTTCAAAGTATTCATACATAAAGTTGGCTTCTCATACTGATCAGGAAAATGGAATCCTATTGAATCAATCATTACCTTGGTTATTGAATTTGTTAATTGAGGAGCCATATTTAAAGAAGATGTGGTTGTTACCAACGAGACTTGTGTCCACCTTTTAGTAGATTCAACATTTTCCATCATTCATGATGATGTTTCTTCAAAACTGCCAAATTTATTCTACTAGCCCCTCTTATTATCAGATAAATATTCTTTCAAGATTATAAAAAACAATTATAAATATTGTTGGGCATGGGCCGTTGAGGAGTTTGGCTTGTTGATTGAACTTGTGCTCGTGGTCGGACAATTTTTGTCGGCTGTGAAGCTTGCGGTCAGACATTCACCGTTGTTGTACTAGCCCTGACTAAGGTCGGATCCTGATAGAATTGAGACATTAAATATATCTCTAAGGCTCTAGTTTCTTCAACTAAGATCATTTTCTCTATTTGATCTAACAAATCTCCAAATATCATGGCATGTGTCTCCGCGGCATTGTCCTTCATCACCCCCGGAAGAAGACTCATTCGAAAAACAACAATGATACCTTGTCTTCACAAAACTCTATATTTTTTTTGACCTGAATGAAGCGTTTGGTGTACTTTTTCAAGCTTTCTCCAACTTTTTGCATACAATAAATGATGGTATCTCCGTTTTCCTGAAATTTCTTGCTTCCGACGAAGTGCAGTCGAAACATACTCCAAAACATGTCAAAGTTCTTTATGCACCCTTAAGGTAGACAATTATACCATTTGGATGCAACATTCTTAAAGGTTTGGGAGAATGCCCTACACAATAGTTTATCATTATCATCGTAATTGATCATAAAGTTCTTAAACTGCTCAATATGGTTGTCCGGATCCTGATTCCCGTCGAACTTTTCTAGCTTGGAAATATCGAACCACTTGGGAAGATGTCCGGAAAAGATCTTTGGAGAGAGAGGGGATGACCTCCAATTGTGTCCGACTTTATAAGCGCTCCCCCATGGACCATCATTGGTTATCATATAAAGTATTTCGTTAGTCGGAGAAGTAAACTGATTACTAACTCGGTAATCTTGATTATAACTATCGGACTGAGGCTGTTTCTGAGGAGTGATATGTTCGACTCGAACATTCCCTGTTTTATCCTACTCCTCAGAATACATCTTTATTTTCCCAGGATCACCTTACTTTCTTGACTCCTTCTTTCTCTGACTAGCCCAATGAGCGTGTTTGCGCGCCTTCGAATCTCTTTGCCACCGATCTGCTTTGTATCTGGCATCGGTATCCGAAGACGAAAATTCATCAGTTCTCAAGGAAGTATATTCGATGGATTCTGACGGCTCGTATCTTTGTTCCGATCTAGCTCGCCTTTTGAAATGTCGATAATTTCTCATTCGTTGTCTTTCTCCAGGTTGAATGGCATCTTGGATCTGTTCAGACTCGACTCTATCTTGTTGGACTTCAGATCTGACCTTCCTGGAACTTATTATCGCTTCTTTTTATGCATTCAACCTTTCGATGTCTTCCTACAATTGTTTACGTCTGATAACCAGGACTGACTCTTCAAGTAGCTCATCGACATATTGGCTTAGGATGTTTCTTTTATTTGTGACTTATTCTTCCATCAGATGATCACCAGACTCAACACTAATCAGATCTCTGGTCGGATTGGCCTCAATCTCTCCACGAACTTCAGTATCCATATTTTTTGAAGTATCATTCTCAAGGTTTTAGAATGTTAATTCTGGGTACCACTTGCTTCCCACAGACGACGACACTGATGAACTCTGAAAATCCTTAGGGAATTTCAGAAGTGGATTTGTTCGTCGATGAGGATCGGACTAGGAGATGTTCGTATGAAGTGACTAGTTAATAACTAAATCAGTATTTTGTAGAGAGAGAAAAAGGCAAAAAGAATAAATGTAGCAATAATTGACTAATCATTCGTCCTTTTCTCAAAAATGGAATGTCCTTTATATATTACTTGAGGTAGGTAGTAAAATTAGATAATTACCACTATTAATGTGAATTTCTCACCCTACTATTTTACTACTTACAGACAAGTTCTTGGGGCATATCATTTAACCCCTCTACTTCTTATATTTGCTTTACTTTGATCATTATTCACTAAACATACAAACCTAGGCCTTTTTCTTGCCATAATTTTCCTAGTCATACCTATATTTTTCTCTCATTATCAGCTCTCACATTCTTCAATCTAAAAGGTATTGTGAAAATTGTATGTTCATGATAATTATCTATCATATATATTTGATTATATTCCATAACAACATCCATGAAGGCTAGCATTTTGATTCATGTTGTTGCATTTAGAAGCTAGTCAGTTCTTATCAGTGGAAAATGGTCCTTTAAACATGATTTATTTAAGTATGTGAAGTCTTCACACATTCTTCATCTTCCATTATTTTCTTGACCAATACATTATTAGTTGTCCACATTGGGTAGTGTGACTCCCATATCCTATGACCGTCAGTCCGTCTACTTCTTCAATGATCGCATCTATCTTTTGTTGGGAGTAAGATTTCATTTTTTGTTCGATACGCTAATATTTATTACTCATGTTCAACTCATGACAAATAAATTCAGTCAGGACGTCTGTTACATTTTGCGTACTTCATCAAAACATATTTAGATTAATTTTTAAAAATTTCAAAATATTGTACCTAAGGTCGGTGGGATATCTCGGCCGATCTTCAAGGTCGTTTCTTCTTCTATACTACATCATGTGCACTTTCCTTCAACTCCACCTGCCGAGTTATTTCTCTAGGGCCATCCATTTTTTCCAAGACGACCCAACAATCTATAGTAAAATGACCAATAACACGAGGTAACTTATTGTATTCATTTTTGTCTCAATTTTTTTTGCTCCATTCAAATTTTCAGACTGGTTGTACATGATTGTATCCTTAATTTTTTTTATAAATCACCACAAACTTCTCCGTTAGTTCAGTAAATGGTACTCTCATTAGGGAGTAAAGTCTCTTACTACTGCTAGTTTTGTAGTCGTTTTTAGTCTTCCCTTTTTATAACATTCAGAATGAATTATTCTCGGTCTGGTCGAAGTTAAAGCATCGTTGTTCCTTGGTTTGTCACTCCTTGTGTTGATATGTGCCATTGTGTCTGTTTTTCTGGTCAAAGGGCATGAGGCTGGAGTATCGGTATCTCATATCTTTTTTTTGGAGACTTCATCCATTTTGATATATCACTTCACCTAAGCTATCATATCTCCAAAGTTTAGAGATTTATTATTAATTATTGCATTAGATATGGTACCTTCTCGGACTCCTTGCTTGGATGTTTTAATGACCACCAACTCATGACAATCTTGTTACTATGACTTTTTTTCCACAAAAGGTTTGATGTACTCTCTCAAAATTATATATATATATATATATATATATATATATATACTTATAATGGATTATGTAATCCTCGTCTCTCTTTATCTGTTTTAAACCTACAAAGTGTTTTCTACATATACTTCAAATCATCTTGTAATTTTTATGCATAATTTAAGAAGGTTGTTGAACCATCATATTATATATATTTTTTCAGAAATTCATAGAAAAGGCTCGGTCCTTTATATTATTATCGATTTTATGCTACGACATTTCACTTTTAAAGTATTGGATGTGGTGCTCCATATATATTTTTTGTATTACTTGTCCATCTAGTGGTTGTCATAAAATGATGGTATTATGAGATACAAAACCTCGAAGGATTATATGACTTTTCATCTAGATAGGTATCACCATCCTCATATAAGTAATTTAAAGTGTCCAGGAATGGGTATGCGTATTAGAATGCTGGTTTTTCCACTTTTCGCTTAAAGTATTTGTTTTGTGCCTTGATTTATTCGGTTGATAGCCTATATATGGGTGGATGTATTCTGGTAGGTATAAAATATAACCTTGAGACTAGACACGTATATCATTCGACTGTTATTTTCCCTATTCAATGTCCGACATATAGCCTGGTTATGCTCCACTGGTATTTGACGCATCCACAGTTGGGAGGTGGGACCTGTTGGCGGTTAGGGGAATCCCTAGTTGTGCAAATTGGTTTTGTTGAAACCTTGAGTGATTTCCAAAGAACTAATGGTATTCTGGTGGAAACAAATGGTATCTTAGTGGAGGAAACATATATTCAGGTTACGTCCATTATGTATTTGCGCTCCATTATTCCTTAACTTGTTGAGTCAGCCACACTGTTTTAATAAGAAGCACTGCAAGATACTTAGGGGAAAAAAACTGTGTTCCCACATACAACGCCAATTGATGTGGAGATTTCTGAGTAGTATGCTTAAGCTCAGACTAAAGTGAAAGTATAAAAGAGTTAGAAATATGGATATCAATAGTTATAAACTTTAGCGCTATGTAAAGGAAATGAACAAGTTGCTATTAATATTTGTTAGACTTCTATTTATATAGTATATTGTTACAATAAATATTCCCCTTATTATTTGTTGTAAATACGTAGATTATATAGTTCATCATATATTTGACTAAGGTTTTTATAATTAAATTCTTAAATTGTTGATGGTTGCGCATGTAAGAAAACAAATGTTTCCAAAAATATCATATTCATGGTTTTGTTTATTTCGTCTTTAAAAAATAAAAAAATGTGTTTTTTTTTTAATTTAGTTTTGAAAAATATAAAAATTAAAAATTAAAATAACCTATTATTAAAAAAGTGGATATTTAAAATAAAAAAAAACTTACCATACAAAATCGAAATAGTTATCGGTAATTTATTTTTTTGTCGGACACGGATAAATATAGTAGGAAAATTGACACCTTCTCCTCTCCATAATATCTAATTTAGTAAAATATTATTTTCATCATATTTTTTGAATGTAATGTAAAATTTAATATTATTTATTAATTAAATTGGTTTTCCTACCTTTTTGAAAAAATAGTTATAATAACTTTTAATACGATATAATTTTAAAACAATACTCTCCGAGATTCACAATAATAATCATTTTAGAACCATTTACGTGTAAAAAGCTGAATCAAAATAAACTTAATTAATCAATAAAATAACTGGTAAATATTTATTGATGGAAAAAATAAATATATATAATATCTATCAAAAATCTAAAACGATAATTAATACGAAATAAAAAAAAAAAAATCTAAAACGAAATGAACGAAGGTCCAAATGAAATATATATTATGGGACGCAGAAAATAGTTTGGATAATAATATTCATTGCTTAACTTAAAAAGAGGGGAATTAAGAGTTTGATAATCAAAATTATTAAGATAATGACCCCCTTAATATAGATTATTCTAGCCTCCTCCTAGTTACCTGAATCTTATCAGCCTTTTCAATATTTTCCATAAATACTTAGACAACGATTTTAGATTCTATGCGATAAGATTTATCTAGAAAAAACCTTTATCACGACACGTGGCGTCTATATAGACATGCTTTTTTACTTGCGGACAAGAGAAAGAAGCAAATGCAAGGATGAGGCGGTCAAGTGGCTTTCTCAACACATATATACTCCTATCTTTTTTTCTATATCATTGAGATCCTCGTTTTTAATCGTTCTTCTCAGTTTTCACCCCTTAGCTATAGAATTAGTTCAATCTAACCTTGTGTTTTATTTTCCAAACACAATCACAAAACCAATATACATTAATATGATTTATAATTGAAAGTCGAACTTAATTTTTTTTAAATAACTCGCATCCGTTATTTAACGAGTACGAACGTTATTAGATAAATACACAAAACCATCGGTTCAAACTAAAAAAACGTTTTATAAAATTACATGATCTTTTGATTACGAATTCATCTATTCAGTTAATTCGTTCGATTGGTTTAAAATAACTGGATTTCAAAATCATAGCTTTTAGATTTGATGAAATTTATAAATCTAAATCAATGAAATTTTTATTTATAAACTAAATTTAAAAAATTTGCAAAAACGAAAGACCAAAAAAATAAAATAGTCGAAAAAATATTTCCGGACTTTTTTATATATATATAAACAAATGTATGTAGCCATCAAAATATGAAAGTTATGCGTTATATTTTGTATTGTAGTGTGGATGATTAGCGTGATTGAAAATAAAATGATATAATAAAGTTGTGAAAACGTATTTGGCTACTATGACTTGACTAGAGGCGTAGAGGGACTTGTATGCAATTTAATGGTTTTAAGTTTCAAATTTTTGACGGAATGAAAGAGCCGAAGGTGTTAAGAAAAATGGGACACACAGCTACATAGACTTTTGTTGTTCCCTACGAGTAGTGCACACGACACGGCTAGTATCTACGACTACGATGGATATACCACGTGGCAACTGAATAAGCAATCTAATCTTCTTCGCCGACGTGTTGGCTGTGTGTATTTGCCACGTGGATGAAAAACACTCATTAGCTGGATTTGGAAGTTTAGTTTTGAAGTCAAAGAATCCAACTGAGCTGAGCTGACCAAAAACCATCGGGGTAGGTTGAGATAACGGCAAATCATTTATGGTAAGATTTGTAAATTGAGATTCAAATTTAGGGTTAATGAGTGATTTAGTGAGACGTTAAAATATAATAAAAGTATTAAAATCTGATGAAATAAAATAATTGGTAAACATTTTTTCAGAAAATAAAAAATAACTAAAAAATTGTATGCATAGCGGCATAAAACAGGTTCGATCAATATTTGATAACAATTATGTATATATGTTAAATTATGAATGAGTGTGTAACTTGTTATATAAGGTAAAAGTCGTAATAAATAATTATTAGTTTGTCGATAGTTAAATTGGTTCTTGTGTGACTATAAGAATGACTAGTTGATGCCAACTTGGGTTTGGGAAATGTTAATGTGTACAATGATGATATTTTTTAGTATATAAAAAAAATGGTGTATAAATATTCTATTAATTTCGTAAAACAATATTTATATTGGATTGGTTTTGTTAGATGACAACATATATTGAATTTTTAAAAAAGAATAAATTGAATGGAAATTAATATGGAATGCTATGCGTATAAATTGAAATTGTTAAAAAAAAGTTGAAACTATGCCATGAAGTTATTTTTTTGTTTTTCAATATCTACAAAATTGCTACTAGGCAAAAAACCTAAAAAATCTTTAAAAGTCATTTAATTACGTTTTATGCCATTTTTTTACTTCATGAAGTTGCAAAACATAAAATCTACCATAACCTACCATTTTACTTCATAAAACTCACTAAAATCATAAAAACTCAAAACTTAAACTAACCAAAACTTTTCTTTTTCTTTAACTTTGTAAAATTAAAAATACTTGCCGAAATGGTAATAAAACTTGTTTTTTCTACCAACCAACATTAACATGGACCATTCTATCTTTCTATTTTTTGAAAAAATAATTTTAAAAAAAAGAAAATAAAACAATATCCGTTTCCGCCAGACGATGACGTCCAGATGGTGTTCGTCGTCATCATCATGTCGAAGAAGATGATACTTTCCGCCAGACAAATGGCGGACACGATAGTGTGACACCATTGCATGGCTGAAACAGGGGGTCTGTCCGCCATTGCCTAACGTACAGACCCCTGTGTCCGCCATGCAATCGCGGACAAACCCTCTATTTCTGTCATGCAATGGCGTCAGCACCATCGTTTTCGTCGTTGCATTGGCGAACAAACGTGTATCGTTTTTTTTCTGTTTTTTTAACATTTATCTTTTAATTTTGTTCTTTTTTGTAATTTTTTAGTAGGTTATCACTTACTAAGACTTATACTAACTAAAAACAAAATCAATTTACAGCAAAACAAAATACCTATTATGGTTTGAGAAACCTCTCTAATAACTAAGATGTAAATATGTTTTTTTTTTGCAAATAAGTCATTTAAGTGTTAGGATATATGATTAAGTGGTTTTGAAGGTAAGGAGTAACATTTTGATTGATAATGATAGTGTTAACTTCTTTAGTTTTAGTTTTAGTTCTTTATGTTTAGAGAGATAATAAAGAGACGGTAGAGAAATTGTATTTTTTTTGGAAATTATGATAACTTCACTGAGTAATTTCTTCTATTTATACGATTTCATGAAGGACAAAATCGTCAAAAAAATAACTTCGCGGAGTAATTTTTAAAATTCAAAATAAGCGATTTCACGGAGTAAAAATGCCTTTTTTAGCAATTTCCATAAAAGAAAGATGTTGGGTGAATAAATCATCAAATAATATTTATATTTATAAAAGATTTTTTTTTTAAGTTTAACCGGAAAAATATATTCTTGGATGTTTGTATCAAAGGTTAGAGATTGTTAAATCCTATAAAAATGTAAACAATAATGATGAAGAGTTTTATAAATTGTAATTGATTATGCGTATCAATTTATTTTTAAATGTTTTCCTCGAAATGTTTATCGCCAATGTTGCAAAATTATTTTATGCTATCTCCAACGTAAAAATAAATAAATAGCATTATGAATAACGAGACGAGAATGATGAAAATTGAAATGACGAATGATCTTACTAACTTAAGGAAATGATACAACAAGTTAAAATTCCGATTTACCGTTTTAGACGTATTTTACCTTCTAAATCATAATTATGTTAATTTTTATTAGGAAACCATTTAAAATACTTCTAAACAGAATTAAACATAAAAAATGATCTAATATTTTGAGAACATATTTGAAATACATTTTGTGTCAATTTTATGACATATACATGAGTGAATATTCAATTCTACATATATATATATATATATATATATATATATATATATATATATATATATAACACTCTTAAAAATGGACAAAATCAAAATAAAAATATAACAAGAAATTCTTAAACTCACGATACTTAAATTTCTAGTTTAGAAAACTCATTCTCTCCTAAATTCACAAAATCCGATTCATAGTTATTAAAATTGTGTCTTTAAATTCTTGAAATATTTCAAATCAATGTAGTTTTAACAAAGTTATTAAATGCCTCGTAAAACTATCAAAAGATAATAATCCATGAATCAAATAATTATACTTTAGCAAATAATTTGAAAGCATTTAATGAGTGAGGATGAGTCTCGTGTGATTTTTTTTTAAAACTTATAACTTCTAAAAGTGTCAATGCAGTTAAACTTAAGGGAAACAAATAGTTAACTCAAAAAGTCGTCACCATATCAAAATAAGTTTTAAGAAAAGTGGAAGAGGTTCTTATGTTTGTGACAAACCGATTACTTGCAGTAACTTTCAATCTTTGAATAAAAACAAGAGTATAAATCCATAGACTAAGCAACAATAAAAATGTTAATGAAGATCAACATAGTAAAAAAAAATTGATGGCGATTTTTTATTCGAGACATTTGAAGAATGAAGTTGCTCATAGAAAGTACGAATAGAAAACACCAAAAATTCAAAGGTTGAAGGTCAATAAAATGTAATATTGGTGTTTACAAAAGAAAAAAATAATACTCTCATCAATATATAAAATAGATGTGTTAAAATTTTATATTTGACGACCTCTTAAAAAGACTAGTATTCAGACATTATGCAAAATTTTAACATTTATTTTTAAAAAATTGGATAATTTTCTCGAACAAAAAAAGTTAAACTATATAATATCGATTATTTAATGAATATTTTTTTTTAATTTATTTACTTGTGTATGTAAATTGTATATGTTGTGGTATAATAGCCTCGCTCATATAAATCATCAATATAATAAAATAATTAAACAGTTTTATAAAATTTAAATAAATTTCTTATACGCAAATTCGAATTTTGTATAAAATTTAGAAAAGTTAAACGAAATAATATATAAATGCATGAGTTATTAGACTTAAATACACAACGATCTATGTGAGTTAAATGATGTCTCGACATGTGAAGGTAAAATATATTTATAACCATCATAAATGACTAATTTAGATATACATATGTATAGATACATAAATGACTAATTTAGATATACATATGTATAGATACTTAAGTACGAGAGGCGTTAATACATTTAAAAAATACCAAATAGCTAGTTGAAAATCAATTAAACATTATGGATAAATAATATTTTTATGTTATTTTTTTAGAATAGGAGATAATCCATTAATATTTGACAATCTTAAGTTGGTGTGAGACCACCCATCATACGATGAACAAGATAATTGTTCGAAATCGGATCACCCACATTATTGAGATGGTCGGAGAGTGTTTTGAGGTGCTGGAAATATGCATAAACTAAGGAGAAATCCTTTAAGTAAGTGTTGTTGAACTTGTGTTCCAAGGAAATGACACAAGAGTTCTCATTATCTTGAAACAAATCGTAAAACCGATTTCATAGCGTCATGGCAGAAACATCGACTTCTATAACGTTGTTCAAGAGCACTGTTAAAATCATGGAATAAATCCACTGAATCATAACAACATCCAACGTATCCCACAATTCTTGTTCTTCCATACTAAGGGTGGCTGGCTCTGCGGATGTCCAGTCCTCAAATTTTGATAGGATAACATTTTGAAGAACCTTGTGCAATCGATAATGGACCTTGAATAACTCCGCCCAATTAGTATATTGGATGTTTTCCATCTCAAGAGTGATGAGAGTATGTGTCTTGATTTTAGAAATAACAAGAGTAGGATAAAAACTAAAGAAGATGATATGAGACTCATATCGACGGAAGAACAAAAGACAGAGGAAGAGAAGAACAAGAAAATATTAGGGTTGCGAAAACTAGAATAAATCAACTATAGCTAGAATACTTTGTAATGATAATTTATCAATTTTGAAAAGTATCAATCAACTTATTCACCTCATATGTCATACACTTGTTATTGTATATAAAACAATTAAATAGATAACAAATACATCTAAGTATATATATATATTGATTAATCTAAACAAATATATAATATACTATTATTTGTTGTGATTTCATATTTGATTGTATGTTGATCTCTAGTAAAATATGACTATATATATAATATAGAGATTATTATTATTATATGCACTATGGTAGATCCATACAATATATAAAATATGTTGATATTTGTACACTAAACTTGTGTGAAGGAAATTGGTATAATTTTGTAGAGAAAAGCTCTATTTTCTCTCATAAAACAAAAACCTAATGGTAACTTTCTTCATTTTCGAGCTTCTCAATACTTGATGCCCTGATTTGTTCTTTGGCTTCCTAGCCAGAGAATATAACCATACTATGGTCACTTCTAGATCCATCTTAGTGTTATCGATGTCTCTCTTTGATTTTGGTTACTTCCTTTCAACCTAGCTTGAATTCTACGATATTTTGATCCTCTGTTGAACCCCGTTTGTTTGATAAATCTCGCAGGTAATACCATGATCTTTATCTTTTCCATCTCTTATCCCATCCAAAAGATGATGACCTATAACCAAACAGAATCTTAAATACATAATGGCTGCTTAATGGCCAAATATTCACCTCTTTGTCAGCCCTCTCTACTACCCATATGTCATCCAAATAAGTAAACGACAACATTACTTGTTCAATATTTTTTTACACTGGTCTAAAAATCCCTTGTTCAATCTAATATCAATTAGCCAATATCCTTCTGGCCTAAAATAAACCACCCAAATCCATTCTCTCACCATCTGCAAAACCCCTCCCATGTCCAATTAGGATGCTTTTATCTCTGGATTTGACCTCGTTCTCAAACTTTTCCTTTCCAAATCTAGTAAGACACAAATCTCTCTCCCCTGTACCTTCATAGTCAACTTTATCCACAATATGTTACTCTACCATCTTCATGACCGGTCAGCCCATCTTCTGTTGAGTAGTTACCATTGTTACTACTATAAAATTCTAGGTAACAATTCCCCAAAAATTATTCAAACAATAGTTTTCTTTCTAATTTGGTTACTAGTTTGTGATTATCTTAATAAACTTAACGGTAAGAATTATATTACCACCCTAAAACCTAATGTGTACCATAATCTCTCACCCGTTCCTAGTCAACCTACTATAAGCCCCAATACTTATCCACTCTATTATTTTCTCTCATTTTTTGGGGTATATACATACACCACATTATCTTCAACATATACTTCATCCTGAATTGTTTAAAAACCATGTTTATCACCCTAAACCAAGCTATCTAAACTTCTCACCATGTCTCTAAACTATATCCTAGGTATTTACACATATCACCTATCTTTCTTTCTCGCACTTTCTATATATGCTTTCCTTAGACATATTCCATCTTTCCCATATACCTACTTTTAGACTCTTCTCCCTTTTTTTATCTAAGTTTTTACTCAAAGGCTCATCTGGCTCTGCTTTAGAACTACTAGTTTTTCTTGTGAGACATTATATTTGTCTTTGTTCCTCCATAGAAATCTAAAATCCCTTTTTTCATGCTCTTCTAAATCTACAAAACTCTCATGGCTACTGCAAAAGATACCCCGTTGGCCCTTGTTTCCCTTGTGATTATCCCTCTTCCCGATCCTCATTTCTCATGTTAGGTGATACAACCAGTTCTGGCAATTTCCTCTCAATTTGTCGATGCTCGTGAGTATTCTTCTATTGGCATTGTTTTGAAATTTCCCCTAGATTCTCATATTTATTGGGTTTCTTCTATATCTATTGGTTTTCATGTTGAAGTTAAAATAGAGATTCTAAGTAACACCTCTCTCTCTAGCTGCGTTGGGTATAGGTCTAGGTATGGGCCTAATGACACCTTTAATTCTATGGAATCACTGTTTGGCAATATGGCTTTGAGATAGTTTTCAACTTTGTTTTTTTGGTCCAGTCCAAGGTGGTTAGTGGACCTTCTACTAAAATCACTATTATTATTAAGCCTTCTAAAAATATTAGTAAACATGTGTTTGGGAATGGGATTTCTTATAAGTCTTTCACTAAAATAAGGAAATTTGGTAAACGTCCAAAGGGTATAATTTTTTTTATAATAACCAGTTCAAATCCATATTACTTCTTCAAAGTATTCCAAAAATCCCTCTCTAAAATCCAATACTATTGATACCTCAAATTTGATTTCTCATTATTATCCCTATACCTATCTTCGTATGCTATCATTGTTACGGGGCATCATGATAATAGATCCCATTTGGTTATTAGTCTTCGTCCTATGACTTTTGAAGGTAATGTTTTTATTATGAATGAATCCATTTTGGGTCCTCCAAATTTATGGAATGCATGTCTTTTAGGCTACTTTATCTCTCAATATTATAACATGTCTTTATTAAAG
The DNA here is from genome assembly GCA_036936605.1 of Limnanthes douglasii subsp. nivea. Classification (NCBI taxonomy): domain Eukaryota; kingdom Viridiplantae; phylum Streptophyta; class Magnoliopsida; order Brassicales; family Limnanthaceae; genus Limnanthes; species Limnanthes douglasii. Next base: position 275,139,035 of record JAUPFV010000002.1, read on the forward strand.
GCTAATGTTAAGTTTGTGTGGGGTAAATATGGTATTTTCGAATTTAATCTCCTTCCTAAAGGCTATTTCTTATTTATAGTTGGCTCCGATAATATAAATAAGAAGGTTTTAGATTTGGAACTTTGGGTGCCTTCTCATGATTCTAAAAACTTAGGAACCCTTCACTACTCTTATAAATGACCCATATAAAAAATTTCTTATTTGAGTTAAAGTATTTAATCTTTCTCTCGAACTATGGGCGATGGAAGGCTTTAGTAACATTGGTTCGGCTATTCGTACTCGTATATTGACAAGAAAACTGAGAGAAATGAAAAAAAAAAGTTTGCTCGTATTTGTATTATGATCACTGCAGGCTCAAAAATTTACTCCGAGGTTACTGTCAGTATTAGAAGTAGATACATTACGATGAACTTTGAGTACCAAGGTCTCCCTTCTAGTGTACCAATTGTATCATTTTTGTCATAATACTCACCTTTGAAAAAAAGGCGACTCTTCCCCCGGTCATTCTGATTCTGACTTTTGAAGAATCCAGTCCTTCCAAGATTGACCCTGATTAAGCTAATAGGCCGTATTTGGTCTCTCTTGAAGGGGTCAAAGAGTTGAGAGCGGTGAGGATATTGATTCACCTTCTAAGAGGCTTCGCTCTACTAGAGCCACTACTTATGGTAAAATGAATTTATCCTCTAATATGACCATCGTTTGATGCACTGTAAGCCTTATTCTTTATGAAAATTTCATCATGAAATATGAGGGGTCTAAATGATCTTGTGAGGAATAAATATGTTATTGATTTCATTATTAGCAATACTATTTCTTTATTAATTTTAATAAAAACAAAAGTCCAAAACCATAAAGTTGACTTAATTATTAGAATAACAGCGCATTTTGGGCATGTCATTACCAATCATTTATCCATCTCTCTCGAAATGGTTTGGATAATATGGAATATTAGTGTAATTACTATTTCCATATTATCCCAATCCCATAAGTATATTCATTGTATATCTAAATATCATAATTTCCCTTCTACATTTTGTTTCACTGCCATTTATGCTTTCAATGAAGCTTCAGACCGTATCTCTCTATGTAATGACCTCGTTTCCATTGTTTCCCAAGACCAAGATATCCCATAGGTCTCCTTCAAAGAATTCAATGTTATTCGTAAGTCGTAGGAGCGTCTGGGCTCTTCGAAAATCTCGTCCTCTAAAATTGATGATTTCAACAATTGCTGCTACCATTGTTCACCTGGACCAATAAACAACCCACCCAACCTGTTCTCTCCAAAATTGATTGTGTCTTAGTCAACCCTGATTAGGATAATCACTTTCCCATGTCCTTTGCTCACTATGGTTTCCTTCGTTCTTTTAGTCATACCACTGTCACCCTTAACCTTGGTTTCCCTCATTAGAGACAGAAAAAACCCTTCTAATTATATAACACGTGGCAATATCATCCTATTTTAAAAAACATTGTTACAAATTTTCTAAACCCAAAGGATTTTAGTGACATTAGCTCAAGGGTAACTAAAGCTCAAGAAAATATTTTTTTACGTCGAATCGTGTCTTGATAAAGATGCTCTAAACCCTAGTCTTATTTCCAAAGAGATAGAGGATTTCTCATCTTTCATCTTTCTCGGTCGTGCTGAAGAATCCTTTCTTAAGCAAAAATCTAGAGAAAATTATATTAAGCTTGGTGATAGGAACACCAAATTCTTCCATAATAAAATTAAAATCCATCTTTTTCGTAATAAGATTATCTCTATTAACAATAAATATGGAGTTACTTTGTCAACTACTGTTAGTATTTTTAATTTCATTGTGAGTTATTTTAAGGATGTACTTGGAACTAAGCATCCTGGTTATCAAGGTTTGGAGAGAGTCTATCCTCACATCTCCGCTAAGGTTAATGATACGGATAAGGCCTTTATGACCCGAGAGGTTACTCACAAGGATATTAAGTCCATCTTATTCAATATCAATAATAATAAATCTTATGGGTCTACCAACTTTAATTCTAGTTTCTTCAAGAGCTCTTGGAACATCATGTGTAACGATATTTGTAATGGGGTATTTGGATTATTCTACTCGGGATTTCTTGATTTTTCTTGGAACTCCACTGCAATCGCTCGCATCCCGAAAAATGATTCCTCTATTGCGGCTGCTGATATCAGACCTAATAATTTATGCAATATTTTCAATAAAATCATCTATAACATTTTAACCAATAGAATCAGAGATTCCTTCCCTTATCTTATTGACAATTCGTAATTGACTTTTATCGTTTGTAGAAATATCTCTAATAACATCCTCCATTCCCAAGAACTCTTGTGGGGTTATCATATCAATTGTAGAGGCAAAAGAGTTGGCCTCAAAATCGATCTGATGAAAGCCTTTGATAATGTCCATTGGCACCTCATTCTTGTTGAGATAAATTTCCCCGATAAGATAATCAATTGGATCATTCAATGCATTTTCTCACCTACCTATATCATCATCATTAATAGAGGTCCCATGGTAAATTCCATGGAAGAAATGGTTTCATACTAGATGATCCGCTCTCTCATTTTCTCTTCATACTTGTCATGAAAGTTCTTTCCAGTATCCTAAAGGAAAAAAGTAATGATAGAAATTTCCAATTTCACTGGAAATGTTAGAAACTCAAAATCACTAATATCTGCTTTGTAGATGATCTTATGATTTTATATCATTATTATTTTAATTCCCTTCTTCTTATCAAAGATGGTCTTGATGATTTATTTTCTATATTAGGCCTCAAAGTCAGTCCTGCAAAAAGACAAATATTTCTCTCTGGTATCATCCTTCCTCTTCGTAATGAGCTCATCTCTATATTCGGGTACAAGAAAGACACTCATCCTGTTAAATATTTGGGTGTTCCCTTTCTCACTGGCCACCTTGCCCATTAATATTGTTATAATCTCCTTCATAAAATTACCTCGAGGATTGGTGCTTGGATTTCCAAGAATCTCTCTTATGTAGGTAGACTCCAACTCATCAACTCAGTCTTATTTGTTGGAAAAGTTTACTGGTCATTTATTTTTATCCTTCCATATAGGATTCTAAAAAACTATCCCAATTGTCGGCCCCTAAAATAAAAAATCACAGGGCCAAAGTGGCCTGGTCTAAAGTCACCTCTCCCACGATGGAGAGAGGCCTTAGGATTTTAGATCTAAAAACCCAGAATCATGTGTCTATACTTAAATACTTTTGGTCTATCATTAGTAATAATAAATACTTCATTTGGCGTGACTGGATTAATACTAAAAAATCAAAAATAATAATTTATGGGACCATGATCTTGGTTCATCCCATTCTTGGACTTGGAGGAAAATATTATGCATCCACCCTATTGCTTGTAATTTGTATATGGTTTCTATTGGTAATTGGTTTGAATACCTCTTTCTAGTATGATCCTTGGCTCTTTTCCACCCCTCTGGTAACGCATTACGAGACTAGTACTATTAAAGATTCTAGGCTCGGGAAAAAGTTACAGGGCTCTGATATCATATACAATGGTCATTGGAACTGGCCATCCAATATCAAAATGGTAAGAACAAGGAATCACTTCAATCTTCGGGAAATTAACAATATCATTCTCACTCTACCTCCTCCTAACATCAATTTCAACGATGTTCCTTTCTAGATTGCGAAGGCTGGAAATCTGAACTTTACAATCAAGAACACGTATAATGTCATTCGTATATCCACCCAATTATGTGGTGGGCTGGGTTTGTATGCAATAAATTTAATGTTCCTCATCACTCCTTTATTTTTTGGTTTGCCATCCTTGGAAAAATTTCTACTCGTGACATGCTCATGTGTTGGTATTTAAAGACATGACCACATTGTTTCTTATGTAACTCAGACTCTAAAACTATTTTTTATCTTCTCCATGCTAGTTCTAAGTTAGGGTAATTGATTGTTGCCAATTGTTGAAGATATTGGGTTTACGAGGTGTCAAACTTCTCTTAATCGCGGAACCGACATCTTTAGAACTCTTGCTTTGGCGTGACCATTTACCACGTATGGAAGGATATGTATGAAAGATTTTTCGGTTCCCCTCCGGCCACTACCTTTATGGTGTCTTTCCGAATTACTATAATCTTTGATTCAGATTCTATAACATCAAGATTAGTTGAACTATGTAAGTTCATATTAATTAACTTGATGTTTATTTGTCTCTGCAGAATCCTTCTTCTTTTTTGGTGTTGTTTGTTGTCTACCATATTGATGACCTCCTTGGGTTTGCAGTTTGTACACTCCTTTTGTTCAACAAATTTTCATGTATTGGGTTGATATACTATTCCTTTTTTTTCTTGATATTTAATATCTACACTACATTACCTTGTTTCGGGTCGTCGTTGTTATTTGTCAACGTTTTTCATGTATCTTGTATTCCTTCGAGGTATGCCTTCGGTACTTGTAAGACCTATTTAATTTAAATGTTTTTTTTAAAAAAAAAATTGTCTCAAGATAAAAATATACTAAAAAACTATAACTTATATAAAAACACAAAAAATGGTTAATCAATAATTTGATATTTATTTCTATTTTTTATATTATCTATCTTCGTATTATTTATTTTTATTGCAAGATTTGCAAAAAACTTATCTTTATAACTAATAAAGTGGTTTAAGTAAGATTTGAAAAAAACTTCAATACAAAATTTTAAAAAAACGTTAATCATGGATTCAACTTAAATTTATAAAAAAAATTAAAAACAAAAACTGAAAACAACTCATTCATATAATGTAAAAATATAATAAAACGTTAAAATATTTAGATAAAGCTCAACGTCATATAAAATGTGTTAATAAGATAGTAAGTTTATCAAATTTTCAATAAATAAAATCGAGGTCTAGTATAATAACATATTTTTGAAATCATAACTCGAATATAAAAGTAATTAGTGGTTAAACTTTAACCTCTTATTGATAGAATGTTTTAAATAAGTGAAGTCGGGTTTGAATATATAATTCTATATTTTTTTTAGTTTTGTTTTTCTTAGAAAAAAATAAAACAAATATATGATTGTTAGAAATTTGAACATTAGTAGCTGTCACGAGAGCCTACAAGTATTACTACTAAACTAGACTAGTATTCATCTCTAAATGTTTTACCATGTTTTATTATAGTTGTAAATATCTGATATAAAAAAAATTCAATAACAATTTCGATACAATAAATTTTACTAGATTCCTATCATTTTCACCTTTCTTTCTTTCTCACCTTATTATCTTATATTATTTAAAAAAAATACAAACACCAAAATTGCAGGTCCTAATGAATAGTTTTTTGGTAAATTGGCTTCCATTTCTTCAATCAAATCTCCAAAACAAACTTAATAAATTAATTAAAACGTATAAACATACTTACAAATTCTAGCTTGGATACAAACTGTGTGTTCTAATAAACTCACAATCACTTATAAAGTAAGTTATTTGTGACCATGAGGTTATATTTAGCAATCGCGACCTTCCGGTAGAAGCTTTGAGCATGAAGCACGGTACGAATAATATCGTGTTCGCATCTTGTAGTCACATCTAAAGAAAAGTGACTCTTAGTTCAAAGGAGAAGTATTATTGATGACGCTGCTGAAATAGAAGAAGAATCAACGATAGATGAAACCCTAATTCAAGAGTAACATGATGAAACCCTAATCTAAGGGTAACAAAAATTGAAATTTTCAAAGATAAAAATATATTATTCCAAAAACTTAAAATAACTTAAGGCATATGAGGCTTTATATAAGAGCTTCTCAAAATCCTAAATTATAATACAAGGAAATAAAATAAATATTTTAAAATAAAATAAAATCAAATCTTAATATAATTAGATTTGATTTAAATACGTAAGATATTTGAATAAAATAAAATTAAAAAAGCTTTTGTTTGGACTTTCTAGGCTACATCATCCTCTCCTGGTTGACAAGAATTCGTCCTCGAATTCACAGCACCATCACCATCAAGAACCTAAATTATTTATTTTACTGTATTCAATCGTTACATTGGGAATTATAATTGTTGACCTTATCAGAATAAGACAATTCTTCTCGAGTGTGCCTTATTCGAAGTCACATTGAAGCCATCCAGTTGAAGGAAAAAAATAGTTTCGAAAACCTTTTCAGAGCCTGAAGACAACATCCCCATGTCCAGTTGATGAAAAAAAATGGTTTTGAAAACCTCTTCATAGCCTGAGACAGCGTCTCAATAAGAAATTTTTACCTTGATTCGACAATTGGTAGCCAATTTAAACTCCTTCAGTAACCGGTCAATATGATTGTTATTGAAACGCCTAGTGTGTCTCCCGCATACCAAACGATCTTTGAGATCTTCATGGTCGTATGTTGTTCTCTCATTTAGACCTTAAATCATATGAAATCAAGATTCAGAAACATGCTTGCCCCGTAGCAGGAACTGAGGCTCTGATACCAAACTGATGACGCGGCTGAAATAGAAGAAGAATCAACGGTAGATGAAACCCTAATTCAAGAGTAACATGATGAAACCCTAATCTAAGGGTAACAAAAATTGAAATTTTCAGAGATAAAAATATATTATTCCAAAAACTTAAAATAACTTAAGGCATATAAGGCTTTATATAAGAGCTTCTCAAAACCCTAAATTATAATACAAGGAAATAAAATAAATATTTTAAAATATTATAAAATAAAATCTTAATTTAATTAGATTTGATTTAAATACATAAGATATTTGAATAAAATAAAATTAAAAAGGCTTTTGTTTGGACTTTCTAGGCTACATCAATTATGATGATATTTATTTATTTTTACCAAAATTATTCATTTTGTTAATTTTATTTGAATGCCTAATTATACACATTGAGGTGTGATTCATAGAAAACAAATTACCCATTTTGTACATCTTATAACGGATAATATATTGATTCAAATATTATTGGCTAGCTTTAACGAATTTGTCAGGTAAGATTACCTGCAATATTTGTTAGGTTTAACTTAATACATGTTAAATTGTTTGTTAAAAGAGATAGTTATAAATAAGATATAAATTTATTGAGTTGCTGTCTTGTTTGAGCTATTGTAGTTATTCGATAAATCCAAGTTTCAGGATGTCCAGTAGAGCAATTTCTCTAAGTTGATTGGGTATTTGAACTATGTTAGTATCTTGTTTGTATTTGCACTTGTTTTTCTACTTAGCTATCCAATCCCCTATTGTATTTTGTTCACTGAAATCTGAGATATAAACATATTCGATGATAGTAATATCCTGCAGCAATCTAATAGAGAAGTTAGAAACCAGAGAGATTTATGAGTTAGAACCATAATTAATAACACTTTAGAGTATGTCTCGATATCAAGCTGAATGATTTGCATTTTATGGCATAAAATAAGACCATCCAGGAGTACTCCACTCTCTGTTATGATATAACTTTATTTGTCATAGATCCTTCCAATAGCCGCTGTAATTTCTCCCTTGGAATCTCTTATAATAGCACTACCTGTAGCTTTCCCAGATAAAGAGCAAAAGGCATATGTATTTAATTTGAGTCTTGAACCAGTAAGTGGAGACCGGTTAATAACTATTAGCTTTCTTGGTTGTTTTAAGTGATTAAAGTATCCAAAGTTATAGGCCAAGTCAATATGTTTATACCAGAAGCTTATTTTAAGGAGATTAGCTAGGTCCAGCTTTAGGATAGCATTCTTGACTTGTTAAATAAGAAAAGTAGCAGGAGTTTTCTTTTTGTGGTACTTCATGTTGTTTCTATGTTGCCATATAACCCAACATATGGTAGAGAGTAAGGTAGCTCGAATGTGAACATCATTAGAAGCAGACGAATACTAGCTTTTTATTATGTGGATAAGGGTCATGTGTTTGTCTATGTGAAGTTTGAACATGTTGTTGAAGTACTTCCAGACTAGCCATGAGTTGTTGCATAGAACAAAAACATATTGAATTGACTCAATACTGACACAATGTTGGCATTTTGAGGCTATATATATATTTTGTATAATTTTATCTACAAAAAAAATGAGTTTTGAAGAAGCCTCCATAGTAGAATGGAAAACTTATTTGGAATAACATTATTCAATGTTTTCTTATAGAACATAAATGGAGTTCATTTAGTCCTCAACTTATTCTATGTGTAATTGGTGCTAAAATCTTCGAAATTCATTAATAGTTTTTGGAATTCTACAGAGATGTAGTCTTCTTTATTATGAATTTTGACATTATCATCATCGAATTCCTTAGGAGATACTCTAACAATATCATAAAAACTTTTCATTTGTTGTATTGGTATTCGTTTCTCCATCACTTGCATCTTTGCGTCCGACATACGCCGATAGTACAAGATAACATAGTTGTGGTGCATCTGCCAACAATATTATTTTTGCGCAAAATGATTGATTATAAATATATACTACTCGATTATATCAACTTACCTCTATCGCTAGCTCCACTTGCCTCTGAATTATCTTACTCATTGGCATATGGTCATATCAACTTACCTTTATCGCTAGCTCCACTTGCCTATGAATTATCTTACTCATTGGCATATGGTCATATCAACTTACCTCTATCGCTTCGGCATGGAGATTTTGGAGGGAGGCAACTTTTCCAACACTGCACCAGACCTGCTAGGCCCCAATATGTGCCCTGTCATGGGAACATTATCAGGCCTCACCATATTGACCTGAGTTGCTCCACTATACACCTCGTGTACAAAGGCTGGCCGCACTCCAGTCTGAACAAACTACTCCATCCCACGAGTAATATGTTCAGGATTTTGCTTCTTGGGGTTGTACTCATCATTAACACCCTCTGCTAGGCTCGTCTCCCTCTCTTCCTAAGCCGCTTCCAAATTGATCACCTCGAGAACTTTATCCTTAGATTTCTCCATCGGAGGGTACCTATCCTAGCCATCTGGTATTAGCCCCCCATCATTTTCTTCTTCATCAACCAACTGTGGTTTCCTTATCAGTAGGAGTACTGCATTCACTATCACTTTCGAACGTTTTAATTGAAGACTCTCTTCCTCTAAGCCTTCTTCGTCACTCTCCACGACTCGGAACCGACATCCCATATTCAAATTTGCATTGCTTGCTGGCAGAGAATCCCTCTCTCCAGCAGCACCCACGACACTTAACGCCTCTTCATTCTGGTATGATTGAACTTGTAATAATGAGGATCCTTTTTCTTCTTTTAACTTTCTGCCACGATGGATTGACAAAAATAATCCAGTGTTATTCTTATCCCTGTAGCGTTGTTCCATCAATGCCCTTAAGCGATCAGTTGTTGTTTTTTCTCCAGTATTTATCATAGTTATTGTCCCGTCTGCTGCATTGGTCAACTCATCAATCAACCATAACCTAGCTTGTAAATAGTTAACCTAAGTAAACAGTCGTATCGGTTCTTGTAACCACGTCAAACTTACTAAGTTAGCAATTGTAATAAGTAGGTTGACAACTCTCTCTGGTAGGCCTTCCTTATACCACTCCTAGTGTTTTCCTTCACCCGTGCATGTAAATATTTCCGTTAGTAGTGGTACAAAGTTGCTAACAATGCAGATTTCTGCCAGGATAATTCTTTACATTTGGTATTCTACCTTTGCTCAAGCTGCAAGTTCAGCATTGCATTCTCATACTCCAGTTACCAGAGACAAACACAAATGAATTTTTCCAGTTCTTGTCAGAGCTTGACAATTCTACTATTTTCCGGATACCAACAACTTGAGTATAAAAGAAATGAGACTTAGCTAATTTGGTCACGTCTATTACAGCTAACAAATCTGCCAAGAAAATTGATATGCCAAACATTCGTGAACTTAGAAGTATAATCAACAAGGTTCTAAAGCCATTACTACTAACTGAGTTAGGCATATACCCAAAAAGCTGAAGAAATATCGAATTAAGTTCGGCAAGGGCAAGCGCAGACCCCAATCAAATATTATGGTAAATAAACATGTTTCATTCTCCCTTGCTTTGAAGGTATATTCTCCGACATTTGGCACCCTAACAACAACGTCACTAGGTATACCATATTGGACCCTAAAACTATGGAGGCTAGCGGCATCCATGTGCCTGTACTTATGAGCTATTTGGGAAAAGTATAATTCTAAAAAATCAGGGTCTTCAATCTCTGATTTTATAATTCTCACTACTTTCTCCTTATTTTTTACAACCTTTTTGAGACCCATCTTGTGTCTAGATCAACTGTAATGATAATGTGGGAGGATTACGAGTATGTAATTGGTGGAATAACTAACACATGAACACCGGTACCACTAATGTGGGTTGTTTGGAACCCTATACCCGCACTAAGAGGGTCTAGTATCAAGGTGCTTGTTATTATCACATAAAACAGAGAAAGATTAGTAGAATACCTATATGAGTTTGAAGAGTCTCCTGAAAGTTGTGCTTAAAGTTGATGAAAAAATTCAGGAAACACTTGCGTTGTCGCTCCAAGTACTAGTCTACAGGTTTATGAATTGTAAGAAACGGTAAATGTGGGTTTCTAAAAACTGGTGATTAATGGTACACGTGATTAAAAATGGTGACATCTAACTTAACACGCCACCAAACAGAAACCAAAGCGTCTACTTTGGAAATGGGATTTAGGTATCAAACCAGTCGCCATCACGCGCCTGTAATAGTCAACACACGGCAATCTCTTGGGGGTTATTAAAAAACTCATCATTATTACAACGACGTCACCAAAGCTACCGATATATATTTCAAGTATTACAAATATTCTCTTCTATTTTCATTATTTATTTCAGGAATTTTACGTCTACGTCATTTAATGCCTGAACTAGGGGGTGCCTTGATACAAGGTTAATTCTCGCACAAAGAGAAAAGTCATGCGTAGCTGAGCAGAGCAGAACATAGGTCGAGCTGGTAAAGAAATCAAAAGAAAGTACTAGCAAAGTCAAACCAATCGGTCGGTAAAATTTGCTGATCAAGGAAAAGGAAAAACGAATTCAGGAGAAGATAACCAGACCCTGACTGAGGTCCAACGTTTGCCGAGACAAAAGGACATCGAGCATAAGAGAGGGGATCAGACATGAGTTCGATCTCTTCTGCTCGGTCTCTTCCATGAAATAAATCTACTAAGAGTATAACCGAGAAGAAGAGGATTAGACGAGCGCCCGGGAAACCAAACGAGCAGAACCCACTCGGCACCTAGCATAGCAGATGACAGTCAAAGTCACGGCTAAAAGGCACGATATAAGAGTCAGCCAAACCATTTATGTAATGGTCTTAAAATCAGGTTGCATGATGTAAATGTGGTCAAAACGTGTAATCAGTATAGTCAAGTAGTGAAGTAATGGAGAGTAACCGTTGAACAAAGTATAAATAACGGGGTAGAACCCTGAATAATGTAATTCTTCTCTTCTTTGACAATATAATTTACTACTTGGTAGTTTACTTTGTTATTTTCCTTAACAAATTTGGCGTCGTCTGTGAGAAACACAAAGCATTTATCCCAACATGTAAGAAAACCCATGGTAGTAACTAGGTCATGGATAGAGAGATAGAACCCAGATGCAAGTGAAGCGGTTCTGGATCGAAAGATTAGAGTGAATCGATCGGTAAGGCTTGACGCAACAAACCCTACCGTAAACCGCTGGTACAGAGATTGGGGTTACAGCTCTAACTGCACCGATGGATCCAATCGTCAATGTGGCACATCCGACGACTGTAATTGAACCCGGAATCAACCTCGCCGGATTGATAGCAACCCATGTCCTGCAAGAGGTCCTCGATGAGAACCCGACGGCGCCACCAACTCTCCAACAACTGGAGCAACATCTTCAGAATCTTCATCGGGATCAACTCAGGGTAGCGTGCGAGCGGGATGCTCGGGAGCAGGTGATGCATTCAACCCTAACATGGATGAATGATGCAGTTAACGCCTTAACTGTTAAGGCAAAAGGAGCGAGTCGAGTCAATCACCCTTCCAGACCCAACGCAAGTCGTGTTAACAAGGGAGATCGACCGTCTAAACACGATTATAAGAAAAATGGAGAGGGCGAGAGCGACAGTAGAAAGTGGTCCAAAGAGGCCGAGCCAAGAAATGAAGCGCGCCGCGCCTCTTCGAAGTTAGCTAAGGAAGAAGCTAATGTTGACTACAACTAGGTACACGATTATAAGAAAAAGGGAGAGGGCGAGAGCGATAGTAGAAAGTGGTCCAAAGAGGCCGAGCCAAGAAATGAGGCGCGCCGCGCCTCTTCGAAGTTAGCTAAGGAAGAAGCTAATGTTGACTACAACTAGGTAAGACCACAAATGTCAAATTATATTCTTAAGGAATCGCCTTTTGCAGAAAAAATCTTGGAGGTCTAGTTGCAAAAAAAAATCGAACTTTTTTTGATGGAGGCCTATGATGGCACAAGCGACCCAGAGAGATACTTCGAAGCGTTCTGCAACGTGATAATGGCCTTTAATAATTATTTTATTGAAAAAAATTAAAAAATATTTCAATATATATCATTTAACAAACAAATTGTAAAATAAAATACTTATATATATATATATATATATATTATCTAATTTTTTTTAAGAAATTTAAACGAATAAAATAATAATAACAATTATTATTTTAAAATTATTTTAAAAGAATATAACTGTAAAAAAATATAATATGCTAACTAAAAAATAAATCACAATTTTTTTAAGGAGACTTACGTAACGAGTCTAAAATTTATTTATATTTACCCAACCATACTACAAGAGACTCATTTATAAAATTAGTTTCAGCATATTTAAGAAAAGACTCATTTACCCTAAAAATAAAATAATTATAGCCCCAAATCAAAATATTCCGTCCTAATTTCAAGCGTTTTCTCCACAAACTCTTTTATCGTATTATCATATTTATTAAAAATAAAATTGTATTTAAAATTTAAATTTGGACTAAAAATAAATAAAATTGTATTTTGATAAATACTGATAAAACCTATTTAAAATTGGACTTATGGATAAGTATACCTTTTTTTTACCCTATTAGCCTAAACCCCCATTTTTTTATATTACAAATCATTCCGTGACATATAAAGTTGGAAAACAACGCTCTACTGAAATCGTAGGTTAACCGAAATAGGAATGCATGTGAGAAAAATGATGAAAGTAATAAAAATATGTTAACGTACAAATCTACTAATCTTATTCCTAATTCTCTACGTTCAGGTATATTGCGAAAGTGTTAAAAGGAAGCAACTCGTACTAAGTAATACTAGTATTATAGTATTGTCTTAAACTGGTAAATAAGTAAAAGAGATCCAAAATATTTAGAAATACACAATATTTGACAGAGGATGTTGCTTGACGCATTTGTCAAACGCCTTTCATTTTTTAGGGTCCACCTCGTAACTGCTGTGCTGTGCATGCGTGGGCACGTGATTACTCTCTCTCGACCCAGCCACACCCACAGAGTGTGGTTTAAGCAAATTCTTTTACTTCCGATATTGTCAACTAAATTTAACTCAATTATAAATTATAATCATATAAATAAAGTTTATATTTTAATTTTTAAAGTGAATTATTATTTCATATTTTAACCAAAATTAGTTTCGATAAATTCCTATTTTTAATATATAAATTTAGTTTTCTGTACTTATTTAATATCATTTTATTGTTATTTTTTAATATTTTTTTAAAAAACTATATTTTACATCGTAACTTTAAAAAAAGATATCCCAAAAAGTATAATAGTTTTAGATTTTAAGGTGGATAAAATTGAGTTTATAAATATTTTTTTTGCATTAGATCACATTGTAAAATAAAAATTTAAATGAATGATAAAATATGAATAAAAATGAATTGTGCAATGTGAGTTAATTTACTCTTATAAAATATGTATTAATTTTTTCTTTTTTCTTTTTGTAGGATATGAATTAAAAAAAAAAATTTCCCAAGAATTGAATTTTATTGATCATAAGAAATAGTTTTACAACTTATTAATACAACTTATGAATAAGCTATTCATTTCATACATTAAGTAGACTACATAGTGCAGTTTACTTCTTCAAACATTTGTAATCCTTTCTTCTTTCATTTTCCAGCCAGTCTCTCTTCCTCCTTCCATTTCCTTGTTGTCTTCCTCTTCCCAGATTATATCCCTTTACATTCCTTCATGATCAAGCTTCTTAGACTCCATCCCTTTGCTGCCCTTTATACCATCTACTCCATCATCTTTGCTCATGTTCTGCAAAATCAAACACATAAATGGTCAAGTCTTCCAACTTGCCAATCAGTTAGTCGAAAAATCTAAAGTAACCTAAGTTTAATGACTCCAGCAATGTGATTGCATTTAGTTCATTCAAAGAGTGTGTTGATTCTACTATAAATCTAGATTGAATTTTTAATGCATGCTTAGCTACCCAATCAGCAGCTGAATTCTGTTCTCTATATATGTGTCTTAAGGTCATTTGTGGTTTAATAAGAGATCTACAATATTGAAGCATCCTATCTAAATACCAAGGATGTTTACCAGATTCAATCATATTAAATAAACCAAGACAATCTGTTTCAATGTCAACACAAGTAATATCATTATCAATACAATACATGAGGCCATTTACAAGAGCAATAACCTCAGCCATTATAGCAGAACACTTGCCTATTAAATCACCTTTAGAAATTATAGTAGATCCTAAACTATTCCTAATGATAAAACCATAACTAGAGTCACCATTATATAGCGAAGATCCATCAACATTTAACTTTAGTCTATTATTAACAGGTAAAGACCAGACAACATACTGACTTTGTATAGAATTTTTAGCATGATTAAAACAGCCTAAATCTTTAGCTATATGCAAATCCTTTGACCAAAGTTTCCTGGTTAAGTGTCTACCAAAGTCTAGTGCTGACAACATGAATAAAATGTGATTAACTATTCTTTTAGGAGATAGAACTCTATCATTATGTTTACTGTTATTTCTACCATACCATATGCAATACACAATCAAAGAAGGCAATATTGTTCTAATCTGTGTTCTTTTAGTTGCAGACATAAACCAAAGGTTGATGATGTTATTCACTGTCATATACCTACCAATATTTATCCTAAACATAGCAGAGAAATAAGACCAAGTAAACCAAGCAGTTTCACATGATACAAATACATGATTCAATGATTCTAAATTCTGGCAACTATAACACTTAGATGCTAAACTAAAACCAATTTGTTGTAATTTACTATCAACACTTAACAGGTTATTCATGACTCTCCAAAGAACAAAAGAACACTTTTTAGGTGAAACATTATTCCAGATTTTACTTTTAACTTGAGATGTTACATTTTTTTATTCTTATTTCATTAACTGCTTGCTTTAAATTAAATTTACCATCTACTGAAAGTTTCCAAACTATAGAATCAGATGTATGTGCATTAAACTTAATTCTACTGATTTCATACACATATTTATAAGGCAACATGCTTAAAAGTTTATCTATGTTCCATGTATTATCAATCCAATATTCACTTATCTTTGTATGTGTATAATGTCTAGAATTTAAAGCTGTTAAAGTTATTAAAGGCCTAGTACTATACCACTGGTCTAACCAGAAATCCAACTTACCCTCTCCTATATTCCAACCTATATGTATCTCAGCTCTATCCTTAATTTCATACATTCTTTTCCAGATTTTAGAATCTAAACCTTTAAGAGTGGACTGCAATGGATGAATATTAGGACAATACTTTGAATGCATCATACTAGACCATAAAGTCTTATTTTCTCTAAAGTTAAACCATAATTTAAATGAATAAGCAGTTTGTATGTCTTTTATATTCCTAATATTTAATCCATTCTCATTAAATGGTTTACACAATTTCTCCCAATTAGACCAAATCATGTGTTTATCAGTTTCACTAGACCCCTACAGGAATTTATTTAATAGTTTCTCAATCCTAGATATTGTTTTCAAAGGTAATTTAATTGATTGCAAATAATATATAGGATATGACATTAAAACAGAGTTAATCAATGTTAGTTTACCTCCAAATGATATATGTTTAGAGTTTCAATCAGAAATTTTACTTCTTATCTTATCAATCAGTTTCTCAAAATGAATAGAATGGTTATTTGAATGAACTGGAATTCCTAAGTAAGTAAAAGGTAATTCAGCATGTCTAAATCCTAAAGTATTTTCTAAGGCTATTATACTTGCTCTATTCATTCTTAAAGATGGAATAAAAGTAGTCTTTTGCCTGTTAATTTGTTGGCCAGAAAGTGATTGATAGCTATCTAAAAACTCAGTTAACATCTTAATACTTTTTTGTGAACCATTAACAAACAAAATTATATCATCAGCATAAGCAAGACAATTGATTTTAACTAAACTTTTCATATTATAGGACATAAAACTATGTTGGTTTATTAAATTATTAATGCCCCTTATCAAAAACTCTTATGCTATAATGAAAAGACAGGGAGACAAAGGGTCTCCCTGCCTGAGACCATTCATAGATTTGAAAAAACCATATGCACAACCATTAACTATAATTTAATACCTAACATTCTCAATGCATTTCTTAATCAATATAATGACTCGATCATTAAAACCAAAAGACAACATAACATCATAGATAAACTTAAAATCTAAGTTATCAAAAGCTTTCGACATATCCAGATTTATAATAACATTATGCCCTCTAGTTTTTCTATTCAATTCCTTAGCTAGTTCCTGAGTAATTAAGATATTCTCTTGAATAGTCCTAAGTTCTACATAAGCACATTGTTCCTTAGATATTATAAAAGGCAGAATCTAAGCTATCCTAAAATTTATTAGTTTAGAGATGATAATGTTTAAAACACAACATAAACTTATAGGTCTAAACTGCATCCAGGTTTTAGGAGATTTAGTTTTAGGGATTAAACATATCAAAGTAGCAAACAACCCTTTTTGGCAACATAACATCTAAAAAGAAATCCATCACTGCTTTCAAAAGATCTTCTTTTATTATTGTCCAACAATCAAGATAAAACCTGGAGTTGAATCCATCAACTCCAGAAGCACTATCAACATTTAAACTTTTAATTACATCATGAAATTCATCTAAAGTTGGCAACCTTAATATATTTCCATTATCTATATCAGATATTATCCTAGGAATAATACTCCTAACTGAAACTATATCATTTTCTATTGGATTCTTATTTAACAAACTAGAGAAGTAATTAACAGCAGAAGATCCTATTAAACTGTCATTTTCAATCCAAATTTTGTTCTCCTGAATTCCCTTTATAACATTTTTAGACCTTCTTTTCTTAACATAGCTATGAAACATTTTAGAGTTATTATCACCATCTACAATCCAATTAGAATAACTTTTTTGTTTCCAATAATTTTCTTATCTCTCAAGCAACATTGAATATGTAACATTTAAACTATCTAACTTAGCTCTATTATCAATACTATCTTCCTCTTCTAATCTTAACTCAGCTACTTTAATTTCTTCTTCTGTTTTACTTAGGTAATCAAAAATGTTTCCAAACTTCTCCTTATTCCAGTTTATTAAATGCTTCTTAAGTCTCTTAAGTTTTGACCAAAAAATAAACATACTAGAAGAATCTCTAATTTGCTTAGACCAGTTTTCCTGAACAGTTATAAAGAAATCCTCATGTTTAGTCCACATATTATAAAATCTAAATGATGGCCTTTTATAAGAAGAGTTATCTAGTACTGTAACTAATAAAGGTGAATGATCTGAATAAGTTCTAGGTAAATGATTTACTTTAGTTACATTAAAAGTCTCTCTCCATTTATCATTATGCAAAATCATATCTAATCTTTTCCACTTATGCTTATTTGTCCAAGTAAAGTTTGATCCAATATAACCTGGGTCTTCTAACTTACAGTCCAATATCATCAAATTGAATTCATCTATACCTCTAGATAAAGAGTACTACAGGCCAATTGTTCATTCATGTTAGAGATTGTGTTAAAATCCCCAGCAACAAGCCAGGGAAGATTAGTGACAGAAATATTCCTTAACTGATCCCATAATACTAACCTATGAGCCCTATTACACTTAGCCTACACTATAGTAATTACAACTACAGACTTGGAAGCAGAATGACTCACCAAAGAATTTATCAGTTGATCAGAATTATCTAACACATTCATTTCATAACCATTTCTCCAAAATAACCAAATTTTATTATTTAAGTTTGCAAAATGAGAATCAAAACCAAGTTTTAAACAAACAAAGACAATCTTATCTGCTGATATCATAGGCTCCTGAAGAGCTATGATGTCAACAACAATTATTTTAGCCAAATTCTTTAATCTTCTTAATGTTTTATGATTTCCAATTCCCCTTACATTCCAATTAAGCATCACTGTCATCTAAAACTTTTATAAAAGGATCCTAAAGACCTTTTAAAGTTCCTTGTTCTAGCTGTCATTCTATTTCTAACAGATCTTCTAACACTAACATTAGAGGACTCTTTTAATCTTTGTTTAGGTGAATTAGGCTCACTTAAACTAGGCCTATCTATAACTATCTGATCTTCTACAACATCTTCTACTTCATTAAACTCTTCATCATACAAAAGATTAAATGGATTGCTCAATTTTATATTTTCAATTTCATTAGTTATATCTTCATTAGTTATTTCTACAGAGTCTTCTAAATGATTAACAAAGTTTATAGTTTTACTCTGATGCTCTAAAGAAGCACTTGATATATTCTTATTAGATGATTCCCTTAATTCTTTTAAATGACTATCAGTTTTATTAGCATTTTTATCACTAATTATATCATCCTGTGAATTACAACCATCCAATGTTAAGTTAACAACTTCTGTGATTACATGCTTACCTGATAATAAATTGTTAACATCTGTATCAACAAAACTTATATCAATCTGTCTAACAGGTTCTTTAACATTTAATTCAGAATGCTTAACTACACAATCATCTTTTCTAACAATATCATCATGCAAAACTATAACCTTATTGCTACATGCTTTTCCTAACTGCAATACTTGATTATTCATATCAGTCATGCTATCAGATACAACATTCAGTTTACTAGGCAAAATCTTATCAGACTCTATTTCTACACCAGAATCTACTTTCTCACATGCAAATTTCTTAACACTATCTTTCCTAACAATATCATCATGCAAAACAATATCCTTATTGCTACATGTTTTCCCTAACTGCAATGCTTTTTCTAACATGTTACATGCTTGATTATTATTACACGATAATAAAATGCTATCATCTTCAACACAACTTTTATCAAAATGTCTAACAGGTTCCTTAACACATAAACTACCATCTTTTCTAACAATATCATCATGCAAAACAATACCCTTATTGCTACATGCTTTCCCTAACTGCAATGCTTTTCCTAACATGTTACATGCTTGATTATCCATAACAGACATATTATCAGATGTTACATTCAGTACATTAGACAAAATCTTATCAGACTCTATTTCTACATTAGAATCCACCTTCTCACATGCAAATTGCTTAACACTATCACTGATGATATCAATATGTTGATAATTTTCTGCATTCACATCAGATACATTATTAACATCAACTTTATCAACTATCTGTGCATTTTTATTACTTATGTCACTTGTTTTATCATTCATCTTTCCAGGAAACTCATCCATATTAGACTGTACATTATTTACTAAGTCTTTGTTAGTTACAGGCTTAGGCATCGAGACATTATTATTCTTTTTATCCTTAGAATTAACTTCAATCTTTTTTAAATTCTGAGATTTCCTGAATTCTATATCATCTGATTTACAAGCAATATCTTTATGACCTAAATGCCTACATCTTTTTACAATAAGCAGGTTTATCTTTATAGATTACATCTTGCCAAAAACCATCCATATCCCCAAAACTAACCCAGATTCTTTGAGAAAGGATACTAGAGACATCCAAAACAGTCCATACTTCACAATAATTATAGCTAGCCCTATTTTTATTAGGTAACCAAGATTTTAAAGGAACACTAATCGCCTTAGCTAAATTTTCAACTGTATTTCTATTATACATATATTCAGGTAATTTAGGAAATGAAACCCAAACGGGAGTCTCAGGTGACTCGCGTTTAGGGTTAAAATCATGGCTCCATTTTAAAATCCTAAACGTAAACTGACCTATTGACCTGACATTATACTTCCAGAAGCATTTAACATCTACCATATTATCAAATTCCACAAAAACATGTCTAAAGTCCCATTTATATAAACTGTAATTGCCTATAAGTTTCAAAGATGCTAAATAAGTTCTAAATTCTACAGCAGATGGACACTCATACGAAAATTTAGCAATCAAGGTAAATTTAGATAAAGAATTGAGAAACAACTTATCTTTTTTTGCTAAATCTGACGTAAGTGTACCCATCTTCAGAACCAATTTCTACTTTTTCATGCAAGAAACCCTCACCAGATCCAGCTATTGATGGTAGCGCCTCCTTTCCCGTCTTTACCGCTTCTGCATAAGTTCTTGTAGTGGATCTTTGAATCAGTTGCTTGCAAGACTCCTTCTCTTCTTCTTTACTCAGAGATACATTCCTTTCGAAAGTTGGATTTTCGAAGAAACGAGTCTCTGTGATGAGGTTTGATGGAAGACGAACTGATGGTATGTTTTCTGGTGGAAGATCTGCTCGATTTCGTTCTTCTTGATGAAGAACAGAAATCGATTTCTGCATGAGTGATTTGGGGATGAGGAGTTGTGGCTGAGAGGAAATGAAAGAGTGGCTGAGAGACCACTGCTAGGGTTAACAAATGAAGAGCTTGTGAGGCTGTGAGGCTTCACCGATTACCAAAGGCTGTAAGGCCCATGGCCTAGTTTTCAAGAAACGAAATTAGGTTCTTGGAGGCCTAATTCCTTAATAAGTCCATTTTTTTAATATGTTAACACTAGTTTGTTAAAAAAAAAACTCCTCATTCCGAAATGTGATTTAAATTTATTTAACAAAGTTGAAATGTAATTTTTAATTTTTTATATGTGTATTTTTAATTTTTAAGATGTGAGTTAAATTAATTTAGGTAACGCGTAAGCTGAATATTCATTCCGTCATTTATTTTTATTTTTATTTTTGATAACTTTTTTTATAAATAAATATTATTTTTAAATCTCCTTTTGTCTCGTTAATAAAAATAAAAATATAAAAAATATCTTTAGTTTTTTTTATGAATTATAGTTCAAATGTATAAATTTATGATAATTCAAATATTTAATAATAATTTAATGTTTTTTCATATCAAATGAATAAAATATTAAATAAATATTTGTTAATATCTCATTTTTTATTTTTTATTAAAATTCCAAATAACATGAATAATACATAAAACATTATATTTAAAATATTATATAATTTTTCTAATATTTGATTGAGGTTCAAAATATTATTTTTATTTTTAGGTGCGAAATATGTAACTATTGTTTTAAATTCATGTATATTTATAATGTTGTTAGCAAATATGCTAAATGACTTTTTGGCCCCGATGATTTGGATACCGTTTGATAGAAACCAAACACATGAACATGATGATCATGCTGTTCTGGTTCACGTGACTTTGTTGTTCACTTAGGTCAAAGTGACAGACGTTTGACCCGCCACAGTCGAATCAGTTGTACTGATACGTATACTTAGTAATTTAGACACGCCATCTCACCTGTACCTTCACTGTGACCTTAGCAATTATTTTTGTCTTTTTATGTAGTTTCTTCGCGTCTCCATATTTTTTTTACTCCTTTTCATTACTACATTTCTTTGGTACTTCCTTCACAATAGTAATCTTTATAGGATTGTGTACATATATTAATAAATATAATAATTATTTATTTTATTTCTAAAATAATTAAATTAAAAAGGTTTAACTCGTTAAATTTTTATTTTTTTATAAATTTTTTTAATAAAAAAAATCAGTTATCTTGAACAAAATAGAATAATAAATATAAAATATCATTTTCGTCTGTTCCAAATAATAAATTTAACTGAAAGATCAATAAAAAAAATCAATGAATGGTTGTATATAGGGGGAGAGTTTCCGGTGAGATACCATCTCACTCTGAAATGATAAAATACTAAATCAGGATCAAATCCTACGGTTGTGATGGTGAAACTTGGTAAATAAAACATAGGAAATTGCTAAAAAAAGAGTCAAAATTATTCCGCGAAGTCGCTTATAATTTTTTTTAAAACTACTCTGTGAAGTTATTTTGTTTGACGATTTTACCTTTACGAAATGTTATAAATAGTAAAAATTATTCCATGAAGTTATCATAATTTCAAAAAAAAACCCGAAATTCTCTAACTTTGCTCTACCTTCTTTCTAAAAACTTTAAAAAATTATAACTAAAATTATAACTAAAATTATAACTAAAATTAATCCTAAATCTAACCTAAACTAACCCGAACTTAAGTCCAACCTAAAATAAATCTAACTTTATCCCTTCAATCTAACATAAACTACCCAAACCCTTACTAACAGAACCCAAACCCATCTCCTCTCTCACTTCACTTCTCTTCTCTCTCTTCACCTCAAAACCCAGCCCAAACCCTCAGTAACCGAACAAACCCACCACCCACTGAAGCCGACTTCATCACCGGAACGCACCACCATCCACCAGCGAGGAAATCCGCCGAATCAGAATCGAAACAATCTACTATAAGTTGATTTCGTTTTTGTTAGATAGTTTAGTTAGGTTTAGTTAGGCTAGTAGTGTAGTTTTAAGGGTTTTAGGGTTGTTGGAAGGATCTGGCAGAAGCTTGGAGCTTCTGCCATGGCGAAAGTGTTCCTCGCCACACGGGGGCGAAGAACAGGATCCCTACGCCACACGATGGCGTAGGATTGGTTTCCCACGCCAGAGCGATGGCGTGCGATCCTGGGTGTACGCCTATTGTAGGCGTAAACTTAGGATCCCACGTCGTCGCTCTGGCGTAGGAAACCAATCCTACGCCACACGCGTGGCGTAGGGACCTTGCCCCACGACATCACTGTGGCGTAGGTATAAGGGTGTACGCCTAAGTTATGACGTACACCTTTATACCCACGTCATAGTGATGGCACTGGATGCTCCGGTCACCGGAATGGTTCGGGACCGGTTTAATATTGTTTGTTGGTGTCTATTATATGTGTTTATGCTATTTTTGTTAGAAAAACAAATTTCCAAGTGAGTTTTAGTATTTTCAAGTACGCCTTCACATTTGCGTTTCTGTTTACAGGTTATGGAGTTAGGTATGGACTTTTGTGTGGACGAAGACCATCGGTTGCTTCAGGCCGTGAAGTTTGTTAAGCTAACAATGTCCGATGATACAACCGATACTTTTTTCGATCGAGTGCTTTGTAGGATGTTTTATGATTATGGACGATTGGAGTTTCCAAATCCGCCGCCACGCAGTCGTGAAGAAGTCAAAAGCATGTACAATCATGCAAAAGCTAAACCACTTCAGCTTTTGTCCAACTTGCCTTACAAAGTTCAACAAGTAGCACTTGTTGAGTGGAACCTGTTTAGGACAGATTTCGTTACTGGATATATGTTGGATTATCTCGAAAGTAAGATTGCTGAGATAGAAGATGACATTGTGAACTTCAGACCTATTCCAGAGAACAAAATATACGATTTCAACTAAGAAATTATATTTCCACTATGTAATGTTGTTAATCTCACCTTGTTGTGAGATCGTTTTATTTATATTATGTATCAAACGTATCATTTTGGGTTTCGGATTATATGATACTGTTTTCTATAATTTGGTGCTCTCGTTGATGGTTGATGTGCGATACTATTTTATGTATTTTGATGTTTCGGTTCATGTATGATACATTTTCCTTTTTGTTTGATATTATAATATTGTATTTTTGTATCTTGCTATAACAAATTAGAGTAGGTACCCCGGCGGGAAAAAACAAATAGAGTGACAGTTTCCCGCCTAAAAAAGTTTTACGCGGGAACAAAAACACTCTTTCCCGCTAATTATTTTAGAATTGAACCACCGACTTCGAGTCTATAAATACTAGAATCTGACTATGAAACTAAACATTTAAGTTATAACAATGGGTGATTCAGGCTGGGACGTGCACGAAGATGCAAGCCTCCTAAGCGCATTCGACTTCGTCAGAGGTACGATGCAATAGGAGATTCATGGTTTTGTCGATGTGGTTTTATGCAGAATGTTCTTCAACCACGGTAGGGAGGCATCGTGTCCAGGATGTTTAATGGCCCGACCACGCCGACGCGAAGAAGTCGCCGATAGGTTAGCTTATCTTAAACCAGCGACTATACATATCGAGTCACTTCTTTGGGAAGTCCAAAGCAAAGTCCGAAATGTATTCAACATGGGATCGCAAAGTACAATTATGCATGAGATGGTGTCACATGCGATACAGCGAATGGAGCAAGAAATAGCCGACGCAATAGCCAGTGTCGTTGAAACGTACTCAACTCCCGAATGAAGTAGTGACGAAGAGGAATATTCATTCGAGAAACGCTTTGAGTATGGATGGAACTATCCGTCTCTAAAAAACTAAGTGTGCAATGCTAACTCAGGGTTAGCTTATCTATCATTTGTTTTAAGTTATTTGCTTATGTATTTCTAATTATGTAATGCTTTTGATTAACATGTAATGTTTTAATGCAATCGACATATTAAGAAGTTTAAGTGTTATTGTTTTTAAGATAAACATCCAAACAAAAAACATCCAAAGTTTACATTCATTCATTACAATCGTCTAGTTAATCTATTCTCGGTGTTCTCCCTCTTCTCCCCATCTCCTTAGACGCTATGTTAATCGAAAAACCTAACGAATTTGCTGTGGTTTTTACCCACTCGGTCATCGAGTCTAAGTTATACTCGTCGTGAGTGGTGAAATGATGAGCGTAGTCTGGAATAAGCGAAATTTCACATTTTGTAACATCCTGCAATACATAAGAAGTAGTTAAACCAATTGAACCAGCATTCCGGATTAGTTAACGGGATTTCACCATGAGTGTGGCGCCGGATATCTTCATTTCACCACACGTGTTGCGAAAGAAAGGGTGACCACGCCATCCGTTGGCGTGGGGATGATAACATGCGCCACATGCATGGCGTACGACCCACCAACCACACCAACGCGTGGCGACGAACATAAAAACGAGTTTTTTTCAAAACATCTGATTTTCGCAAAAATAAGAGGGGATTAAGCAATGTAACTCCTCGGCGTCCATAGTGCTCTGGATGAGAAGTGGTTCCGACTCTCCTCCGACAATGTTTTGAAGGTTTGAAGGTTTTAAAAAAAATGTGTAAATGGGTTGTTGACTTTGGAGGTTTTAGGTAGTTTGGAGAAGATGATTATGGTGGATGTTTAAAATTGTGTTTGCAACTTCATGGAGTAGTTAGAAGTGCTCAATGGCGTGGGTTGTAATTAATTAGACTTTCAAAGGTTTTTTAGGTTTTTTGCCTAGTGGAAAATTTGTAAATATTGAAAAATAGAAACAAGCGACTTCACGGAGTAGCTTTGGCCGTTTTTTAAGCAATTCCCTAAAACATATTTTTGTCTTCCACTATTTTATTTTTTAATTAATATAAAATTTGATCACCGTTGTTGGATTACGATTTAACATGTTCGGATGAGTTGGAATACTTTTATTAATTAGAATTTGTCCTATTTTATTTTCAGATTTTACAATTTTTAAACTTTTTACAATTTTATGAAAAAATATATAAGTATAAATGGTTAGATTTTACATTTTTTTAATATTATTCTCAAAATTTTCAAAATCCTATATGTTCTAATTTATCTTTTTATTTTGTATTTGGATTTTTAAAGTTTTTTCTAATTCAGAAACATCTAATTTTTAATATTTTTAGTTGTTTGTTTGATGATTTTTTTACTGATTAGTGTGTGAATTTAATAGAGATATATTTAGGATATTTATATGTATAAAATGATTCATAATTGAGTGATTTGGGTTTTTAGGTTTTTGAATGAGTTTTCTATTGTTCATCGCATACGTCACGCGATGAATTTTAGGGTCGCCACATACATCTTGCGATGGCGATGTAGTTTATCGCAATTTAACGTGCAATGCCGATAATATTTTATCGCGTGATGTATGCGATAAACATGACTTTCAACATATACTTCATGTGATTTTTGCACTTTCATTGCTACATATATGTTTTTGCGTATGTTTTATTTACTCGTTTCATATGTCGTGCGACACTAATACACTACATATATAGTTAGTCTAACTTTGGATCAATTTGCGTTTTGATTTTTTTATTCAGAAACTCACTTTTTTAGATATGGTTAAACCAAGGGGACAAGTAAGGTAAGCAAGCGATCGATGTCATCCATACCAGCATCATGGGAGATGATTATCCAAGGTGATTATATTTCTCGTAACGTGTGACATACTCGTTCAGGCACAATTGTACAGTCATCCTCTTACGAGGGTACTCATTCTTATCATTCTCATGCAAACCATTTTGAAGCAGACATGAGTAGTATTGAGCCATCTTCTAGAGTGAAGATCTAGGAGGAGGATACCTCGTTTGTATCCGGAATGCAAGAAGCACGCGGCTTAACATGTATTCGCGGCTTATGTAACTTTGTTTATAACTTTGTTTGGACTAATATTCCATATATTTTTTGGCTAATAATATTCCATATTTTTATGCGTTTTGTAGTCTTAGTTATCACTACACTGCTACTCTATGTACGACACTGTTCGACGATGGGATCTCAGCCATCAAACTAAACAACAGGTTATGCGTACGCCAATCTGGCCTCTTATCGATTGTACCTGTTGGTATACTATCATCTATATGATTATTTCTCAAGAGATAGCATGGAAATAAATCGTCCTTGTATTTATTTTTCAGCAAGATGACAATGATTCTTGACGGCGTCCATGTTATTCCAGGTTTTCGCATAAAAGGCAAATCTTATGACCTTGTTGATTATTTTGGTAAATATGAGAGATGTCAGGTTTGTGCCACTATACTTGATGTTAGACCTTTCTATCTATAAACATAGATTAGTAAGGATGGGAAATATGTTTGTTTATCGTGGTTATGAGATATATGTTCCGTTAAACGTTATTATGATGTTATTACGACCGATGAGTGTTTCAGTCATGCTACCCGAGGTTATATATATTATATATCTTAGGCAGTGGGATATTGTTAAAATAACTTGAAATATGGTTTCTCTTGATTATTTTCAGTTCGTTCAGTATTACGAGACGATGGGTAAGTTTAATCGGGGTCAGGTGGTTTTGGTCTAGTTATACGATGCCCTTACACATAGTTCATTTTATGGTACATGTGGTATATCCGGTTTAGTAGGATATTAGAGGTTTGGATCTATGATTATTGTATTTTATTATCTGCTCTGTTACACAACGAGTATGCTAAACAATTATTGTATATGTGTCGTTATGTATCACAGAGTCTTCGTTCAAACCAATATATTTGAGCTATTACGCGACACATTATAGTTATGTTGTGAGAGATTGGTGTAAGTTTCGATTAATACTTTAAAATCACAATTTTGTTTTGTTTTATTTGTTTATTAAATTAATATATACTAACATTTTAATGATGTTGTAGGTCATCTTTCTACCAAGTGGTTATTTATGACTCGTGCAATCGTTTTGTGAGATTAGTTGGATCGAGCATACATTGAGTTTGTTAGATATAGTAGATTCATTATTTACTGCGTGTGGCACGCCATTTGGGGAACATTCAGATGATACCAATATGTTTACGACCTTTGTATATGTGTTAGACCTAAGTTTGCATGGAATGAGTTGACTTGAGAAACTTGGAAAAATCATCTCATCCAGTATATAGGTTTTATATACGAGAGTGGACCAGTTGGTACAAACTTGTTGTACATTATTTAAGTTAGAAGTAACTTGTGGTACTTATACATATGTTGGGGCAAACTCTCCCCGTAAGAACTCATGATATTACAAATTATTTAGATCATATACTCGATATGAAGGCACATTATGGTACAATGACGGAGGATAACAAAATACATGTATTAGAATAGTGCTACCGTATTATCCATTATCATCAAGGTCATTCACCGAAAGTAATTCACATTTATTATGATTTGTAAGACATATGAAATTTATATAATTTATTTATTATTTGTATGATTATTTTTTTATCTTTGCATGTTTATGTTTATAAATGTATGACTTGTACGATCTTGTTTTGAATTTTATGATATAGTAATAGCCAAGATTCAATGACCAAATTTATGAGTTCTTTGTAAGAATATTTGAAAATATCGATCTTAAAGCAATAAAAACTATCACGGAAAAAGATACAAAAATAAATACATGAAACATAAACAAAATTTACATATAACATAAACTAAAAAACATCAGAAGAAAATATATTAATCTCCAAAAGAGTTGTATCCTTCTATTTTTACTTCTAGGAGGTTATCATCCTTCTGTAATGGTTCAAGATATTTTTCGACAAGGTGATTATTTAAAAAGTCAAACATATTTATTTAATGCAATAAAAAGTGCAAAAATCAAACAACATGTATATTGATAGTCTATCATCCTGCATGAGATTAGAAATCTGAATATTTATAACCAAATTCAAGTAATTGTACCTGGTAGTGATGTTTTCACGACTGCGTGAAAACTAATACAGAGCTCTATGATGCATATACTTGTAGTACATTATACTAATAATTTTATTTAAAAACCCATCGATATTATGTTTCGATCGTCTTATCTTTAATATAATTGACTGATTTTAGTAATTGGTAATCTTCTTGGACAATTCATTCCATATCATACAAATAAAAGTTTGATTATTTATGATATTGAGTTCATCAAAAAATGTGATACGTTTATAAATCTATATATTGAAAAATTATAGTTGGCAAGTGTAATAGGTAGGAAACTGATGTTGGCGGGAAACTGATGTTGGCGAGAATTTTGTTGGCGCGATATTGCAAATTGGGATTCTCATAATGTTTTTTCATTTCATTTTAGAACTACTAATGTATAACAATGATTTCCATTGATGTTGAGAATATTACAGAAATAAATACTTAACACAATTATGAGTTTTATGTTATTCTTTTTATATTTTATTTGTTTCTATTTATTTTGTGAATAAAATTACGAAACATATAAAAAAACAGAACAATAATATTGTATCGAATGTGCATAGAATGCGCGAGTTTTATAACTAAAATCGCACATGATATGCAATTAAGTGGTCTATCTCAATTTGAAAGGTAAACAAATTAATCTTTAGTCGCACATAATGCATAGTCCTATGCTAAATTTATTATCTTTAAAATAAATATATACCACCTAATTGCATATAATGTATGATTTCGTTATGGAAATCACGCACTTTATGCTATTTCATTGTCATGTTTTCTTTTTATGACGTAAATTTAGCCTTTGGTCATGCATTATGTACGATGTATTAGTCATATATCAGGTGTAATGTGCGACACATTACTAGAATGTGAAATTAAAGACCAAACAACCATATATTAAACATAACTTGACATAACATTAAACACAAGATGAAAAAAACACCACAATGCGTGAAAATGGAATGAGTAGGTTTATAGATTCGTCAAATGCATGTTTGTTCAATTTCTGACAACATTGGTAAAAAATGAAGCAATAGTTATTAGAATGTTTCCCCTAGTTTTGACGTTTGTTGTCAAAATTGTGATTTTTTATATAATAACAATTCAAGTATTTAGAACTTGGTAGTCAGAACTAATTGTAAAAATATAAATTTAAATTCAAAATCAACTAATTTCGACCTTATAGTAAATAAATATACCTTATATAATATAGAATACGAAAACACTACGTTTTTTATATGTGTTTACCATATTAATTATGAACACATACAACAGGTTGAGTATAACACGTATTTGGGTTATTCGATTTATTTTGCTTGTAAATTTGATTGTCCGGAGATCTATTAAAATTAGTTTCGCAAAGCTATTTCAATTTGAGTTAACTTTTTTGAATATAATTGTTATGATTTGGACATATGGTTTAACGACTATTTGTTTGTGGAGTATGAGATATTTAAAAATTTCAATATAATATTTTGTAAATTATTTATTTAAAAATAAACGAACAATTTTTTTTAAAATTATAAAAATTATAAAAATCTTGTAATAGAAATAACTCGATATTTTCATGTTTTATATCAAAATACTAGTAATAATATATATTTTTAACGATTTATACCGATTTCACATGATTATTCATAACATCAAATTAAATATTAGATAATGATAGTTTATATATGTTATTTTTCCAAAATATGAAAAACCATCAAGATAATATATATTTTGATAAATAACGTTTGTAATACAAATAATTCAATAGTTACAATAAGAGAAAGAAATATTCAACTTTGAAATATAAAATTGTAATATATAAATTTTAAAATTGAACATTTGTAAAAGGTAAATCAATTTTTTATTTAAAGCTCTAAAACTAATTGAAGATCTGGGTTTATTTGATTTTTGATTTTGGTAGGAGATGGCTTCTTCTCCAAGAAACTCGTTCTTGGATTACAAGAATGAAATCCCAGCTTCTTCAACTTGATCTTCCTCAAGCAGCCTTTACTCCCAATGGTATGCCTTCTTGTTATCTGATACCAAAATTTCAAGATTTTCCTCCTCTCTCTCTCAATCCAAGATGCCAACAACCTCAATGTAGTTATCTAACTTGTGTATTAACCCTACTTTTGAAACCAATTTTAATCATCAACTTGCAGCTTGGAAATATACATAAATTTTCAAACCAAAAACCGTTTTTTTTACAAGAACTTGTTATAACTACCAAAGAAGATTACCAAGATATAATCTCTTTACACAAGACAAACAAGATCTTACTCTAAAGGATAAATACACCCCCGTTGGAAAATTTTCCCTGGACAGATAAAACATTCTTTAACTCGCTAAAATGCAAAGAAATGTCAGCCTAGCATTTTGGGACAGTAGACACTTGATGATTGAAATTGATCTTCTTGAAGATATCAAGAATATTTGAAGAATAAATATTTGGACAGTGTCCCAATCATATATGATAATCCTAAAATGGTCACCATCCTTTAATCCTAAAATGGTCACCATCCTTTAATCCTAAAAGGGAATCTCTAATTACCCCTACTTGGATAACATTTCCTAAACTTCCCACCTTCATGTACTCTGAATAAATCATCGTATCATTGCTAAAGCTATTGGAAACCCTCTCCAAACTTGGATCCCTAAAATAAATAAATCCATTTATAACTTTTGCATGGATTGGGTTGAAAGTGATTCTACTATTGAACCAATATCTAAGATATGTATTAGTTTTGGTTCATAAAATTGATATTAGCAACCTGTTATCTGTAGTCTAATACCAGTCTACGTAACCGTTGCTGGTGTATTGGACACACTCATTCTGAATGCAGAAAACTCAAGAAATCCGAATTACCTTTGCCATCTCCGCCTCCCAAGCTCAAGTCCATTATTGTGCAATCAAATGAAACCATGATAGACTCCAAAGATCTTACTACACCTCATATCCCCATCCTTGATCATCCTCCCACCCTATCCACTCATGAAATGCAAAAATATTCAAACACTTATCCCCTCTCTACTTCCAAAGATCACAACTTAAACAAAAACCCTACTATTTCATTACCAAGAATCCAATTGAGACCTCAATCATTACCCCTTATTCAGAGTCCTAAAATAAATGAAACAATCACCATTCTTAATACTTGATCAACCCTCTCCCAAATTCAGACCCACTTGTAGTCTCCTTTCAACTCCACCAGCCCGTGCAAAATGCACCAATCTAGTTGTTAAATACTCTACCAGACCTAATGCAACTAAAGAATTGCAATTCACTAAGGATGTCAGACCTTTTTCTAAATCTCCTAAATGAAATTTAATCTAATTTGTTGGAATGTGAAAGGTATTGGCAACAAGCCAGAAGAAGAATTAAATCAATTTGTAAATCTAAGTCTAAAATTTTATTGTTATTCAATAACCTATGTTATGGGTTCACCACTTATCATCTACTGCAAATTATCTTGGTTTTCAGCACTATCTTTCTAATATCAACAATAAAATATGGATCATGTGGAGACATGACTATGATGTTCAGATTCTCCTGAATCATGATCAGTTAATTCATCTTAAGGTCACATATTTACCTCTTAATAAACCTATCATAACTACTATTTTCTATGATAAATACAATAGGATCTTTAGGACTGGCCTTTGGAACTCCCTACGAGGTATCTCTAATAAATCTCTTGATTGGATTATGATGCGAGAATTTAACTCCATCACCAACCCTTCTGAGAAAATTTCTTGCTTTACTCTCTATCATAAGAGTATGCTGACTTCAATGAGGCTATTTCAGATTGAAATTTATATGATGCAAGCTATACTAGATCTACCCATACCTGGTCTAACTCTCATAAGTGGAAGAGGTTGGATAAATTTTTATACAATAACTCTTGGTCCAACTCCACTAATACTTCTATTAAACATTTAGCCAAATTAGAATCTGACCACTCCCCTCTCCTAATTACGTGCTCTAATGAATCTACTAGCATAAGGTCCTTATTCAAATTTTTAAACATATGGCTTCTCCATCCTACTTTTATGCATGACATTGAAAACAATTGGAAGGCCAACATGGATTGCCCTTATCTTTTTGTTTTTTGGCATAAACTAAAAAGAGTAAAGATATTTTTAAATACTTGGAATAAAAACACATTTGGTAATGCTTTTAATGCTCTAGCTAATTCTGAAGAAAATATATGCTCTCTTGAAGACTGTTATGCTACTTCTAACTCCATTGAGGATAAACTTAAACTTTCCAATGTTAAAGCTTTTTATCTACAATTACTTGCTAGAGAAGAAAGTTATTGGGATAAAAATTCTAGTATAGATTGGACCTCTAATTAATGGTGATATAAATACCAAATCTTTTCATAATTATGTAAAACAGAAACGTAAAAGAAGATACATTCATAAAATTAAAGAAAATGATACATGGATTGAGGATCCAAATGCTATTGGTGATTCTACTTTTAGAAATTTCCAGTCATTGCTGACTGAAAATCATGACATCATCCCCATTCCCAACCAGCATCATATCATTCAAAAAATTATTAGTAGTGAAGATAATATCAATCTCATGGCTACTCCTACTCTTGAAGAAATCTATTATTCTAATTAAATCCCTCAACTCCACTAGTATAGCAGAAGTTGATGGATTTAACATCAATTTTTTTCAATCTTGCTGGTCTGTTATTTCTAATGATCTATGTGCTGTTGTAAGAAGTTTTTTTTGTAAGAGATCCTATTCCTCAGAGAATTTTTGCTACTTCCATCACCCTTACCCCAAAACAATCAACCACAAAGCTCGGAATGACTATATACCTATCAATCTATGCACAGTCTTCAACACAATTCTATCTAGAATTCTTAATAATAGGCTAGCTAATTTTCTTTATAAATTTATTTCTAAAAAGTAGTCTGGCTTTGTTTTAGGGAGGCACATTCAAGACAATATTCTTCTTATGCATGTAATGGTTATGATTTGAATAAAAAAACAGAGATGGAAATTTAATTATTAAATTGGATATGGCTAAAGCCTTTGATTGGATTTTTTTATCAAATTCTTGAGGCTTTTGGTTTTGAAAAACCATTTTTAGACTTAACCAAAAGTCTCACCTCTATTAAAAAACTTCTCAGTTACCATTAATGAAATTCCTAAGGGTTTCTTCAAATCTACTAATGGTCTAAGACAAGGGGACCCCATGTCTCCTAATATTTTCATTCTATCAAAAGAATACCTAATTAGAAACTTACAAAATAGTTATATTTTTATCAACTTTATTAGATTTAAAAATGCATATATACCTTGATTCTTTGCCTATATTTTGCGGTTGACATCATCATCTTCACTAGTGGCTCCCTCACTAGTATTTTCACTCTTCAATAAACCATGCATCAATATAAAAAGCTATATGGTCAGATTATTAATCAAGCTAAATCCAACATTATCCATTCTATAAAAATATCTGCCACCAGACTCTCTACCATTAAAAACAAGACCGGGTTCACTATTAAAAGACTTCATATGCATTATCTTGGTATCACCATCAACAACAGAACCAAGTCTTCAAATTTTGAAGATCTCATTGCCAAATTCAGGCAAAAGACTCATGATTGGAGCCACCACCTTATCTCTTTTGGACGCATATTAATTTTCATTCAATATGCTAATTCTCTACTATCTTATGCAGAGCTATAATCTTTCGAAATCTATCTCAAGCAGGCTTGAAATTATCTATAATACATACCTTTGGGGTTACTCTGATGATAACAAGGAAACTGTTTGGGTTAAATGGGATTCCATAGCTCTTTCATACGATAAAAGAGGTACTAATCTTAGAAAAATCAAAGGTATGCAAACAAATTTTCTTGCAAACTTTGGTTTAAATTTAGATCTAATTCTAATATTTAGGCTAACTTATGCATGATAAATATTGTAAAAATTATCTTTTTATGCAGGCTAAAAGACCTCATAACAGCTCAAGTATTTGGAAGAGGCTAATGGATATTAGAGCTACTGTTGATCAATATATTTTTTGGATTCTAGGCAAAGGTGATATTAATTTTCATCTGGATATATGGTTCAAACCTAATCAATTTAAATCCCGAGGCTGATAATGATTGGTATACTCATCATTATGTCAAGAATTACTATAATAATAATACATGGGATTACAACAAGTTAGCTTCATCTGCTAATGACTCAGACATCTCTATAATTAGATATCTTTATAATTAAATATTTCTAAAATTAGATATTTCTATAATTAGATATCTCTCTCTTAAAGCCACTGAAGATGACTATCTTTAATGGATCATTACCTATGATGGTCTCTTTAATACTAAAGACACCTTGGATACTATAAGAATCAGAGGTCTTAAATCTTATATCTTTTTAAAAAATTAGAATCAAATTACTCCAAAGAAGTGTTCTTTTCTTCTTTTGAGAATCCTTCATAACTGGATTCGTACATATTCCATTCTTCAATCCAGGAATGTTCAGTTGGCTTCCAAATGTCAATACCCCAACAATCCTGAATCAACTAATCATGTTTTTGTGAATTGCAAAACTAGTTGGCAGGTCTGAAGCTACTTTGGAGGATTTCTTAACCTAAGGCCGGGTAATCATATGACTATTCATCACATAGTCATATGTTGGTTTGATTCTTCCCCTAGTAACATTTATATCAGAATCATATTACATGTTATTGTCACTTGGTCGTTTTAGAATTTTAGAACCAAAATTAAGCATGGGTATCCTGTTATCTCTACAACATCTATTATAAACAAGATTAACTCTATTATTCTTAAATTGGACCAATCTAACCTTTTAAAAAGAAAACATTGTTATAAAGATAATAATTTTGTCTATGTTTCAAAACTGTTCCAATCACCTAAACACCCCTATAAAGTTTACTACTATTAGTTGGCACCCTTATAAAGATTTATATTTTAAGCTAAATACTGACGCATCCTGTCTCCCTAATAGAGAAGCCTCAGGAGGAGCCATTATCAGAAATTCTAAGGGTGACTTTATTGCTTCTAAAGACAAGCTCTTTGGGAAACATACTCCCATTTCTGTTGAATTTCTTACCATATTAGATGATCTCCTTTTATGTAATAAAATAAAAATCTATAATGTTAAAGTGGAAACTATTCTAATTTTTTTAATGCTATGATTGCTACCCATAACTCTCCATGATTTCTTAATCATACCATAGACTGTTACGAGAACTTATTCACAAAGAATACCTCTATATCACACATCTTCAGATAACAGAATTTGGCAACGGACTGGTTGGCCAATTAGATTATGAAATGCAAGAAAAAGATGGATTTGTACCATAATCAAGTTCTAAGACCTCTTTAAGCAATAATTTTACTGGATAGTATCGAATTAATCTTTATGAGATAGACTCTTTAGGACTTACCTTATCAACTGCAAGTCGGCTTTGGTTTTCAATACTACATTCATCCTCGTCTTCCCCAATATCTTTTAAGCATTTGATATCTCCTTATCTCTTTGAGGAATCCTATAATCCTTGTGCAGAAGCTCTTTTTCTCATATGCTTCTCCCTGGACTCTATCTTGAAGGTCGCCCTCTCATCAATCAGCTTGCTCTCTCGATTCGTGTTTCAAATGGTTTTCACATCTTTATCCGGCTTTCAATTAAGCTCTATTAACTCTGATCTCTTCAATCAGCAACTCTCTCTCTTATCTAGGGTTTCTTTCTCTCTCAGTAATCGTAATTTGGGGCTAAATTTTTTTGCCCGATTTTGTTATCTTCAAGTACTAGTACAACGTTATTAGTCTTTTCATTCTAATATTATTATTCTTTTGGTAAAAAAAGATCTAAAACTAATTAATTTATTCTTGTTTTGGAAATTGTTATAAAAGGGTTTTAACCTTGGTTTGATTTAACCTCCACTATTAAGAATTGGGAGGCAAACAATATTAAAGCTAAAATACATAAATGTATTTATAACTAAAACACCTAATATTTATGATTTAAAACTGTAATAACATAAATTGCATAATAATAAAAAAACGTTTATAAAATATTTGAAAGATAGGAAACATAATTCCATATTCAAATTATCAATCTTTGGCTTATGAGATCGATTGTTTTTTTTTATATATTCATTTGGTTTATTTAATATCCACATAAAATCATATTATAATTGTTTAATTATATATTAAATTTGATATTTTATAAAAAAATAATTTTTTTACTATATTACATAACAAAACTCTATTATAAGAATTAAATTAAATTTTAATTACTTATCTTGACTTTGAACATAAATTAGCCACTTTTTTGTTTTATAGTTTTTTAACTAAAAATAGTTCGGTGGTAGTCCATTAACTATTCATTTTCGATAAAGTTAGTCCACACGTAAAAGTTAGTTTATTGATTATCCATCTGTATAAGTTAGTAATCTGACTATTATTTTTGATAAATCAATTTAAAAAAAAACACGCACGAAAACTAATTTTATCGAAAATGAATAACAATATTCTTTAACAAACATTTTTTAATCGAAAAACTATATATAACTAAAATGGATATACCGGTCAATATTTAATCGAATAAACTACATATTACTAAAATGTTTTACTCTCCAGAACATACTTATCTTCCAACATATAATTTAAATGTTGAGGATTGTATTGAAGAAATCAGTAGTCGAACGTTGAAGCAAAAGTTAGGTTGCTTCATGCTTCCTAGTCCAAAGACAAGTATAAGTTATAAGTATTACCTTTACGTGAATGGGAAGTGAGCTAACTATCACTAATCCATGCTTCCATGCCATCAATCAAACCTAATACACAAGGGTGCTTTTAGTAAATAATCACACAACTCTTAACTTTATTAAGATAGTAATCATTACTAGTAGTAGTACACTATCCTCGTATACGAATTTGTGTGGGTCATTATAGCGTATATTCTTTAATTTTAAGCTAATACCTGTCCACGGCTTGTGGTTTTGAGAAATATTTGAAATATTAATAATATGAATGAAATAAGTAATTATGGAGAAAAAAAAAACAATTAAAGAAAAATGTATCTAAAAAGATGAAATTTGAACCTTTGAAGAGCTACAGAGAAAAATCAAATGAATGTGATTAGGAAATCGTAGATTTCACTTGATATATATATTATCATTAATGTAATGTTATATAACATCATAGTATTATTTTGCAATATGCTTCAGATATTTGTATTAAAATAATACATTATTTAATTAATATTTTAATTTTACTAAAAATAACAATATTTTTGTACTCCTACAATTTTTTTTTACGATAATATATGAAAATATTTTAGATGGATAATGCTGTTTTGCTAAAAGAGAGATTATTGATAACATTATATTGATGATGAGTTGAATAATGTTGTAGTGTATAATGTTTGATAATGAATTATGTTGACAATATATTGTATTCGCTAATACAGTTTTGTGTTAAACGATAACATGCGTTATAGTTTATAATCTTGTATGTATGAAATTTCTAGTGAAACTCTTTTCTTTAGTGCCGCCATTGGACGTAGAGATCTTTCGAACCACGTTAAAATCCCGTGTTTTTTCTTTCACGTTCTTTATTATGTTATGTGTTTGAGTTATTTGTGATATATTACATAGTGATTCATAAGAAATTGGAATCAAAGCTTTAGGTTGTGGAATTATGTTTTACAATTAGGATTTACAATGACGTCTACATCAACAAAATATAAAATTCAAAGATCTGGGGGATTTAGTTTTGCATTGTGGAAGGTTAAGTTGAAATCTTCATTGGTATTGCAAGGGTTGTGGAAGATTGTGGAGAATAAATTGCCGGTAGAGATGATAGAAACAAAGAAATAAAATCTTAAAAAAGGGCTTTATGTTGGATTCGAATGACTATATAAGACATTATTCTTCACGAGATTAGTGTTTAGAAGACTAATGCATGCACATGGAAGAAGTAAGAGGAACTTTACATAGAGAATTCAGTCCTGAACTGGTTATACTTGAAGACATGCTTGTACAATTTCAGACTAAAAGAACTTTATGTTCATAAATGAGCACCTATATAATTTTAAATCAATTATTATGGGTTTGAAGAACATTGACATCAACATTGAGGATGAAGATCAATCTTTGTTAGTTTTGAGATCGTTACCAACTTCTTATGAGAACTTCGTGGATACCATAATGTATGGTAATGAGAAGTTATCTCTAGTGGATGTCAAAAGGATGCTAAAATCAAAAGAGCTGGGATAGTTGCAACCAGACAATCAAACAGAAAGAAAAGTTTTGATGATTATGGGAAAATCTAACTATAAGGCGAGTTCTTCAAAAAAAAAAGAACCGGATATCCAAACCAAGAGCCAATAAATCAAAATTTTATGAATTCGGTTAATAAGGTCATTATTGGAGAGACTGACACAAACTGAAAAGTAAGAAGAGAAATAAAAAAGAAATTGCTACAAACCCAGCAGATGGTGTGAATAATTCTAATGATAGTAAAAACAATGATAGAGAAGATGCATTGCCTGTGAGTTCAAACCGTAGGCAGAATTCATGGAATACTTGATATTGAAGTTACGTATCACATGTGTCTGTTCAAACAAAAGTTCGATACTTACAAACCAATGCTAAAAATTGTTTATTTAGAAAGGAATCATTCTTTGTATGTTGGTGAGATGGGTAATGTCAAGATTAAAATGTTTGATAGGATTAGTAAAATAGATGTTATTTTGTGATAATTTAAAAAATAAAATTGTTACAATATATTTAAATTATACAAAATACATATATGTACCGTGTAATATATATATATTAAAATAAAACTAATATATATATATATAAATAAAAACAAAAATAAAGACATATTAATATATTTTTAATATTTTTCTATGACGTGACTATCGGATTATTGAAATATGATTTGAAAGAAAAATAAAACTTGAAATATCTCTCATTCGAACTTATATTTGAGGTGCACCAAACTTAAAAACGTTAGTCCTTTTGCCTACGTTATTATTGTTATCATCACAATTTCAGTTTTATAATTTAAAATTACGTAATTGTATATTAATAATTATTGTAACTTTCACTTTCGTTTTATATTTTACTTTTCCCCTATATAAAGCATTTGAAAACAGAATTTTTGAACGGATGTCATTTACCATATGAGCATGATACTGTTTATATATATATATATATTCTACTCGTAAATTATAGAATAAAATGAGTGTAATACAGTTTTTGGCTAGCGTAGATGATGAATAGTTAATGGTAAGTTAGGCTACCTAGATATACTATATTACGAAAGTGAGCGTAAAAACGTTGATTAGGTTATAGTTAAAGTAATTAAGTAGTCGGGATCCGTGAGAATTTAGCGTAACGAACCATAAATAGAAGTGCATGGAGGGAGCTGTAGATGTTTGCTTCACGTATTTCGCTTCCTTTTTATCTTTCTAACAAAATTATATAAATAAATATAAAATATAGACCGGTTTTTATCCTATAATACAAATTCTAACTAATAAATTTATATATTAATCATACATAAAATCTTAGTGAAGCCGAAAACACGCGGTGGACCAGAAAATTGATAGAGTGATATTGAAGCCATCTTAAGTACATTCTCTTTTTCGTATTTTTAAAATTATTTTTGTTTATTTTAATTATGAAGTTTAGTAGTGTTTGGTTTTTATATAAAAGTTTTCATTATTATCTATTCATGATTTTAAAAAGAATTGTCGCGTATTTTGTGCAATATGTACAGGAGTCGTCGTGACGGCTCATATTGGTCAAAGTCTTCCCGAATCCCACTTATGCATTTGAAAAAGGAAAAAAAAGACAATTCTATGGATATTATTCAATATTGTATTATTTAGGATTAGTCGACTTTCAGAATTTAGTTCAAATTGTCACTTGTGCTTTGAAATTTTGGTCCAGACTAAATTTAAGTATTGGGACCGAATTCTCTCCGGCAGTTGAATTTTACTATTTCATCGTACCAAAAAAATTGTAAAATCATTTTTTTCATAATTTATATTTAAAATAAAATATATATATATATATTA
Source organism: Limnanthes douglasii subsp. nivea (assembly GCA_036936605.1). Lineage (NCBI taxonomy): Eukaryota > Viridiplantae > Streptophyta > Magnoliopsida > Brassicales > Limnanthaceae > Limnanthes > Limnanthes douglasii. The sequence goes on from JAUPFV010000002.1 coordinate 275,179,733, forward strand.
TGTTCGACGGAGATTAAAACGCAACTCAATTCAATATTTAAAAACAAAATAATTGGGTAAGATAATAATTTAAGATTTGTAGTTGCCGAGATATATGAACTATCACTAAATCATATAGTTTGAAACACGTTGTCACCATTACTATCGTATGGTCCGTAATTGTGATTACCACTACGTCTCAAATATAAGTTTCTTGTTTGATCGAATAATTATTTCCTCATCAAGTGATGCGATGATCGTGGATAATCTGTAATAATATTGTTTTTGTATGTGATATACGCAAGAAAGAAATACGAAGATCATTTTAGATTTTGAGTTTATTGGATCTCACAACAAATACGACTTTCATGGAGTCCAATCTTGACAAATTTGACAAAGATAATGATTTTAACCTCTTGATAATTAAGATTCGAGCTCCTAATACATAAAAATTTATATGCTATCATTAATGAGAGAGTCGAAGAATACATTAATGTTGCGGTGATGTCTAAGGTCCATAATGCTTTGATCATGATCTTGGAGGAAGATGTGTTTTTAGAACTATCTGAAGGCCTACGATGTTGGGAATATGAAATCAATTAAAATCCGTTTAAATTAGAAATCCTTAGAAAATATATTGTATCTCAAGAAACAATTATATACAATAACAATAAATAGAAACAAAAAGATCTGAAAACACTTGGATTGTTTTAATGGAATCATTCTTGATTTGAATTAAGTTGGAATCAAGGTAGAAAATAATGATCAATTAATAATTCTATTGAGTTCTCAACCAAAGGTGTACAATCACTTTTTTGACACCAAACTATATGGTAAAAATTATCTTACAAGGTCTTTAAAAAATGAGGAGAGTTACTGGCGTCAGAAGTGCTACAATACTTGGTTAAATGATAGTGATGGTAACACTAAGTTATATCACAATTATGTGGCTAAGAAGAGAAAGAAGAACTCTATTATTGGTATAAAAGATGAGGGTATATGGCTTACTGATCAGGATAAAATTGCGAATTCTGCTGAGTCCTATTTTAAGCAGATTCTCTCCAATAACTACTATAGTTGTAACACTGTTATGTCTCAGGATTCAATCCATAACAATATTCCTAAGCTTATTATGGACAGGGACAATGAGGCTATTCTTAGGCAGACTAACAAGGAAGAAGTGTGGTCCATTGTTAAGGGGATGAGGAATGATAGTGCCCCTGGCATTGATGGTTTCAACTGTTTCTTTCTTAAATTCTGTTGGGATGTCATTAGTAGTGATCTTTGTTGTGCATTAAACTCCTATTTTAAGGGTAATAGTATCGCCATTGGTGTTTTTGCCACTGGGATTTCCCTAATCCCTAAAGGCCCTAACCCTATTTCTTGGAATAACTACAGGCCTATAAGCCCGTGTACTATTTTCAACAGATTAATATCTGGCCTTATCAATAAGAAAATCTCTATCATTATTCCTAACATTATTTCTAGAGGTCAAAGTGCATTTGTCAAGGACAGGATTATTCATGATAATGTTCTTATTGCTAAAGAAATACTTCATAATATCAAAAGAAGGCCTTCTAAAGGCAACATTATTTTACAGTTAGACACGACAAAGGCATTTGACAGAATGTCTCATGCCTTTGTCATTAATACTCTTAAAAGATTTGGTTTCTCTGATAATATTCTGGCCCTTATTAATATGCTTATATCTAATGTTATGATTTCGATCTTGATAAATGGTGCTAGTATTGGTTATTTTCCTCAGAAGAATGGTTTAAGACAAGGAGACCCTCTGTCCCATTGTCTTTTCATTCTTGCTGAGGAAGCTCTGCTTAGAGGGCCGTCTAATCTTTATAATACAAACACTAGCATGAAATTCTATTTAAAATCAGATTTTACCTTACCTTGTTTGGCGTTTGCAGATGACATTATCATCTTCTCGAATAGTTCTCTATCTTCCATTAGCTGCCTTAGCCACCTGCTAGACAAATATCAATTAGAATCTGGCCAGTTGATTAATAAAGAAAAGACAAAGCTGTTTACCTCGTCTATTTGTACAAATGAAAACATTGCCAGAATCAAAACTGCAACAGGTTTTAATGTTGAGCAAGCTCCTTTTACCTACTTGGGCATCACTATAGCTGCAAATAACAAAGGGAAGCATTATCTACCTCTCCTTAATAAAATATATAACACAATATATGTCTAGGATATGAAGAATCTCTCTTTTGGGGGCAGACTGTCCCTTATAAAGAATGTCCTCTATCCTATTATCTATTTTTGGATGCAAAACAGTCTGCTCCCCAAAAGCATTATTTCCAAAATTGAGCATTGTTTTAACAAATTTCTTTGGCGATCTAAATATAAGGAGAAAACTATTCATTGGTCTAACTGAAGAGGGCTTTGTAGGCATTTTGATGAAGGAAGGTTGAATGTCAAGCTTCTGTCTGACATTCAACAAACCTTCTCTTTTAAGCTCTGGTATCATTTCAGGCATAGAAATTCTCTCTGGTCTGATCTTATGCATAAAACTTATTGTAGCTATGGCCACCCTTTAAATGTTGACTGTAATGTTTCTGATTCTATAATTTGGAAAAGGCTCTGTGCTATTAAGGGTCAGGCTGATCAGTGTATAAATTGGAGTCTTGGCAAGGGGGATATTGATTTTTGGAAAGACTCTTGGCTTCTCAAGGCTCCTATTGCTAATAATTACAGTTCTAACACTTGTTTTCTCCCTGTTAAGGTGAATTCTTTTTGGAAAGAGGGTGTTTGGGATATTACTACTCTCAGTACTTTTCTTTCTATTGATTGTCTTAAACTTATTTCCACTACCAAAATCTCCCATGATCAAAATGATAAAATTGAATGGAATTTTTCTAAAGACAAAAGTTTTAATACCAAGGCAACCTGGGAAAATATCAGATTTGTTCATACTAAACAATCTATTTTTAAGAAAATATGGCATCATTTCATTCCAAGTAAATTTTCGTTTCTTTGTTGGAAACTTTTAAAAAATTGTGCTCCCATTGACAATATTCTTTCTAAAAGGCACATTATGATTGTTTCCAAGTGCCAGTTTTGCTGCAACTGTGAAGACAAAAATCATCTCTTCATAAGTTGCAGTTTTGCCTGGTCTATTTGGAATTATTTTGGTATTATGTTTAGATTCCATGTGAGACGTTTCATGTCTCTCAGCCATATGTTACAGTGTTGGTTTTGGTCCTCTGGTTGTTCTTTTCATATTACTCATGTAGTCCCTCAAATAATTGTTTGGGCTATTTGGGTCAATCGCAATCATCATAAATTTGACAAAGCCTATGATAACTTTGCTGGTGTTGTTACTAGGATTAAAAGAGCGATTCTAGGTATTGACTCTAAGAATTTACTTAAAGCTAAGCACTGGACTGGGGTTACTGATGCAGGTGCTTATCTAGGACGTCTTACTATTGGGAGGGTTAAAGTTAAGTACCTGGAATGGGTGCCTCCTTGTGCTGGGAGGCTAAAGATCAACATCGATGGAGCCTGTAGCTGCGTTGGAGAAGCTTCTGGTGGCTTGATTGTTCGTGACGGTCAGGGTATAATAATTGATGGAGCTGGTTTTCTTTTTGGTAAGCTGAGTCCGCTTCAAGTAGAGAGTAAAGCTTTGTTAGAAACGTTGCTTTGGTGTAAGAAGAATGGTTGGAATAAAATTGACATGGAGTCGGATTGTCTTACCCTGGTTAATAATGTGGTCTCTGGAAGTGATGCGAACGACAACTCTATCGCTTCAATCTGCCGTAATCTGATTCCTTCATCTATGCAGTTTTGCCACATCTCTCGTACCCAAAATGCAGCAGCAGATTGGGTCGCAAAATGGGTCTTGAAGGAAAATGTGAATCACCATTTCACCAATGTTGATACTCCTGTTCCTCTTCTCGCAATTATCACCCTGGAAAGCTTGGGTGTTGGATATATCGATCCTGGTTAGGGGTTTCTCTTTTTCAAATCGAAAGGGAGAGGGCTTCTGAGTGAGCGTCGACCATGAAGACTGAAGATGGAGTCTCTCTCTGGTGCACTGCACCCGGCTCCTTTCTTTTCTTCAAATCGGAAGAGCTAGTACTTAGAGTGAGCGTCGACCTGAAGGAAGAAGACGATGGGTCTTCCCTCTGGTGCACAGCACTCAGTTCCTATCTCCTCTTCAAATCGTAAGAGAAAGTGCTGGTGTGAGTGTCGACCATGAAGAAAGAAGATTATCTTCTGTTCTTTGGTGCACTGCACTCAGGTTTTCCCTTTCCTTTTCTATTTTGTTGTGATTGGGTTCTTTGGTGGTGTTGTGGAGGCAGCAGTGGTGGTTTCGTGATTTGGAGTTCTGGGTTTGCTGGTGAAGTTTTGGTTGAGAGGTGGAAGCCGAGTTAGGGTCGAGAGGTGAAAGACGAGATCGAGAGGTGAAAGACGAGATCGAGAGGTGGAAGACGAGGTGGAAGCCGAGTTAGGGTTTTTTGTTCGTTTGAATCGATTTAGGGTTTGTTTTCGATTTGGGGATTCTTTCATAGGCTAATTGCTTGTGAGCCCTCTATTTTTAGTGTGGTCTTTAAATTGACCATTTTACTTTGTAAAATTTTCTATTCGGTATTATATTGTCTTTTTGCCAAATTTTTTTTTTATCTTACAATGAAAAAATCAAAGAGTTATTTGACCTCAAACTATCTTCAGATAAAGACGCTTATGAAGAGTGACTATAAATTTCTCAGACTGAGTGTGAAATATAGACATAAAATGAGAGATTGACACAAAAAAGGAAAATCTCGGCCCGAGAAATTTATGAGTAGTTCTAAATGAGATGTTGGTTATGAAAAAAGAAAGGTCATATCGGTAAGAACTGCCCAAATAAGAAGAAATGATATAGTTATCTGAAGTATGATAATGAATGTGCAACATTGGTCTCATATGATTATGAATATATTAATGCTTTAATGGCTTCTACTTTCTGGTACAATGACAAGTGTGTCTTAGACTTGGGAGCTTCATTCCACATGATATCTAACAAACATTAGTTTGAATACCTAACATTGTTTGATCATGGAAAATTTATATTAGGGAATGGTGAACCATGTGCTATAAAATGAATATGAAATGTTCAAATCAAGTTGTCTATAAGATTTGAGAGAGTGATGAACAATGTAAAGTATGTCTCTGACTTTAAATAAAACTTTTTTATTAACATGTTAAATGAGGAAAAGTTTACATATAAAGGTGGAAATGGAAGACTTAGGGTTCTGTATGGCGCACTAGTTATTATGAAAGCCTATAACTAAAAGTGTATTAGTTTTTAAAGAGTTTACAATGGCTGAATGTGTGTGTAGTATAAAGGGAGATTCAACCAAACAATAACATTTGAGTTTAGGGCATATGATTGAGAAATACCTTATTGAGCTTAGTAAACAAAGGTTTTTTATTTATGATAATATAGTTAAAAAGTTGAGCTTTTATGAAAACTATATGATACATAAAAATAAAAAAGTTAAGTTCATGTCTAGCAACCATGCAACCAATGATGTGCTTAAATATGTTCATACAGTTTTTTGGGTTTATGCAAGGATACTCACCATATGTAGAGAAACTTACTTCACGAATTTGATTAATGATTAATCTAAAAATATGTAGGTTATACTTTTGAAGACTAATGATGAAGCATTTGATGTTTTTAGGAACTCGAAGAGGCTTATGGAAAAATCAGACTGTAAAAATGCTGAAGAAGTTGAAAACTGAAAATAGTTTGAATATATGAATGAGGCATTCAATAGCTACTATTTTAAACTTTCTTACTAAATATAGGATCATTTAGAGAAACTCTCTAACATAATAGCTTGCTGAGAGGATGAACTGAACATTGTTGAAAATTATAAGGTGTATGCTTCTAATAACTGGAATGAGCCAAAAGTTCTAGGAAAAAAACTGTAACTACATATGAATATATCATAAATAGAAGTTTATCTACGGTATTGAAGTTTAATTATCTACACGATATATGGACTGAAAAGTAACATGTATTGAAATATTTGAGAGTATTTGGATGTGCTGCTTACGCACATAAAGTGTCTATTTCTCGACTATAAAAAAAGTAAAATAATACAGGTTGTGATGTATGAAATATAGAATTCAGATGGTTTTATTAACCAAGATGTGGTATTTAACAAAGAGGTTATGTCAGATATTAAGGCGGTTGAGACCAAACCTAATACTATCGAGAAGAGATATGAAGATGCTGATGAGTCTAAATAAAAGAGTGAAGCTGATAATGTTTTTACCAAAGAGAATTTGAGACTTGGTACTGTTATGACACATGTGGAGGAATTTCACCCATTGCATGAGTTTATAGATGAACAAGATTTTGATGTTTCAGAGCCTTCAGATGTTCAAAATGATGAGCAACATGATGATCTTGATAGTTATCAGTTGGTGATATATATAACATGAAGATAAATAAATCATATATAGAGGTAAAAATTTGTTAATATTATAAGTTACACTTTGTCAATTGAAAAGCATAAAATCGTTTTTGAACCTGAGAGTTATCACAATTCTATGAAGAATAATGAGAAACCTACGTGGCTCAATGTCACGATTGAAGAATTGTGATCTATATAAAAAAATGTACATGGATTCTTGTTAAGTACCCGAAGGATCATAAGATTGTTGGGATTAAATGGATATTCAAGAGAAAGTTAAAGATTCATGAAGTTGAGTTATCCAAATACAAAACTAAATTGGTTGCTAATGGTTCACGAAAAGAGAGGGTGTGAATTTCAAGATAATTTTTCACATGTTATATAACAAACCTCTATAGGGTTTTACTGTCAATTATTGCCAGATTTGATCTTGAGTTAGATCAAATAAATGTTACTATTGCCTTCTTGTATGAAGAACTGGAGGAGACTATCCACATAAATCAACCTCAAGGTTTTGAAGAAGGAAATAATTGAGATGTGTGTTTGTTGAAATGACCTCTATATGGGCTGAAATAGTCGTTGAGGTAGTGAAATAGAATATTTGGTTCTTTTTTGAGGTCCATCAAGTATATAAAAATGCTATTATAATTTTGTCTATTGTTAATGTGGAACAAGCATGGAGAGACATATCATATTGTTGTTGTATGTAGTCGACATACTTATAACTTGAAAAGACATGAGAAGAATTGAAATGGTGAAAACTTAGCTGAGTGAAGAGTTTGAGATAAATTATATGGGATAAACTAAGATAATATTTATTATAGATATTAAAAGGAATGTATTTATAGAGTATCTTTTATTATCTCAACATAAATACATACAAAAGGTTCTCAAAAAGTTTGGTATGTCCTCAACCAAAGAGGTTGGAACTTCCATTGTTGCTTATTTTAATAGGCACCAAACGAAGAAAATGATAAGATGTTCATGGAATGGATACCTTATGAAAAATATCATTGGAAGCATTATGTATGCAATGATATGCACAAGACCTAATTTGGCCTACTCCATTAGTATTTTTAGATATTTTATATAAACCTAGGGAAGCCTCAGTCGAAAGCCTCAAATAACTGATGAGATACTTGAAGGGTTTAGGTAAAGTTTGGTTGTGTTATAATTAGAAATGCAATACTGATGAGATACTGAAAAGGTATGTTAATTCTGATTATGCAAGCTATCTTGACACCATAAAGTCCTATATAGGTTATTTGTTACTTGTGCTTGGAGAGATGGTTAGTTGGAAATCAAGTATTCAAAGGATCGTTTCGTTGTCATCTACAAAAGCTGAATACGTGACTTCTATTGAACCAATAAAGGAATCTATATGTATAAATGGATTGCTAATTGAGAACACACGTATAAAGCAATACGTAACTCTGTTATGTGATAATACGAGTGCTCATTCATTTAATAAGGAATCTGGAGTTCCATGAAAGAAGTAAGGATGTAAATTTCAAGTTTCAATTTATTCGAGATGTGGTAGGGAAATAAAAAAGGAAGATGAGAAATATTAAGTGCCAAAAAACCTTCAAATGCTCGGACTAAGGTATTATATGTTTCACAATTCACGGGTTGTAAAAGACTTGTGCTAGTCTTGGAGGTAGTTGAACCGGATGCCTCGAAAGAATAGTTGGAACATCGGGGCAATGTATACTGAAGTAACTATAAGACTAGGTGGAAAATTGTTAGGTGTGGGCTAAAAGTGTTTTTTGTAGCTCAACTAAAGACTTAAGAGCCAAAAACTCGAGTAAGCCGAGAACATAAAAGTTTTAGTTGCATAATCTCTAGGCAATAGGCTGCTCAGCCGAAGACTTAGCTGTAAGTTGTTATCGTGAGCTTGGAGATTTAACTCACTCATCATTGGTTCTATATATAGTGGAAGATATGTATGAATCGGCTGTTGCGTTAATTAGCTAGAGAGAGAGTGTCTCAAACTCATCTGATTTTAGAGAGATAAGCAATATAAAGATAAACACTAAGAAAAACATTGATATCCATAATGCTTTTCTATGACAGCTTTTTGTGTTAGTTGTGTTTGAGATAGTCTTCGTTTAATCTTCCTATATATAAAAATTCATGTTTGTTGTATGTGGATGTAAAATTTCTTCATAATCCAAACCGCGTTAAATATATCTTGTATGATTGGTGTTACTTTTCTAGTTATGTTATAAACTTCGTGTTGGAAGGTTCACAAAACCGCTTATATAGTTCTTTCAAATCGCATTTACAAAAAGTAAATCATCTAAACTATAAAACTACGATCTACTCCGAATCAAATAATATAAAACCATATGTATTATATTACTATTTAAATTCAAAACGGAAAAATTATTTTTCCAACCCTTGGCTTACATATTTTTTAAAAAACATTTTTTAATTAAATATATTTTACAAAATATAGGGCGAATTCTAAAATTAATTTTTTTATTATAAAAAAAACTTTATTATATTTTTTTATTGGTTATAATTGTATCAAAATAAGACGGATAATAATATTATGGAATTTAGGTTAAAAGTTTTATGAGAAGGAGTAGAATATGAAGAAACCAAGAGAGAGATATATAACGTGTTAAATAAAAAAGAAAAGCGTAGGTTAAAGGTAATTAAAAGTACGTAGAAGAAAGTGATTTATAAGATTGCTTATTGCCTGCTACTTCTTGGACATAGACTCTTTACGTGGATGGTAAGTGAAGTTAAGCTTATAACCACAACACCAAGTTAAACTAATTAACTCAACTCAACTCACCTTTCTCAATATATAATTCTTTTTTCTTTCAACGTTTTTACGTTTCAACTCCAAAATCGTATTATCCATTTAATTTATATGTATCATTATTATTTTTACAATTTCAGTTTGGGCCAGGCTAGAAATGTTACACATTTTGATAGATCTCTCACCCTACTCCCTTATTTTTTCAAACTCAAAGTTGAAATTCTAAAATTGCCCTTCCTCTCTCTAGATTTTTACATTGATGTCATTTAGTCTCCAAATCGGTCGAAACACTTAAATCTATCCGATATTACACTAGATCTACAAGCTTTGTACTAACATCTACTAATCTAAACCCATTAATTCGAAAAAATTAGCGTTTTTTACCCAAACCCATCAAACCCACTTCGAAAAATCTTGAATCGGAGTATCTATGGACAACGAAGAGATGGGCATTTCTCTGGAAGACTTACTGAACGAGGAGGAAGCTTACCGAATGGAGGTAAGAACCGAAACTCATTTTTTTCGGATTTCAGGCTTGTAGCACGCTGTTCGTGCGATGAACAGCATCGTCATCGCACGAACAGTGGGCGACTGGGATGAATAACCGTCGCAGGCCCAAAATGAGACGGATACAAAAGAGCGTCTCATTTTGGGCCTGCGACCCTAGGCCAAAAATTTGGCCTAGTTTTTCAGACAGAGAGCATTTGTCGCAAGCCGAAAATGAGACGCTCTTTTGTATCCGTCTCATTTTGGGCCTGCGACGGCACTTGAGACATGTCTCATTTTGGGCCTGCGACTGCAACTTGTATATATAAACTCATAATTTTCGATTGTATATTTTGCAGGAGGAACCTGTCCAGCCTCCATTTATGGATGCCGATTAGAGTAAAATATTTAACACGAATAGATTATTCACTAAAGACGAATTAGATGCTTTCGTGGAGATTGAATCAAAGAAGATCAAGTTTGTCACAATAAGAAAACTCTACGATAGTGGGAAATGGGGAAGGATTCCTAGGTTAGAGTACGTTTGCGAGCGATACGGTGTATACGTATCAAAGGCAAAGCCGAACACTTTGAAAAAGAGGAAGACATCGACGAAGAAATGTAATTGTCCGTTTGCGCTAAAAGGTCATCCGATCGACGTACTAGCCATGAAATGGCGTTTGGAGGTGATAAACAGTACTCACAATCATGAACCCTACGTTCGCCTCGGACGGTCATTCCCGTGCTTGTAGGCTAAAACTGGACGAAGAGGAACTAGTTCGTAGTTTGTCTCACCTAGGTTTGCGCCCTAGGGAGATATACAGTGGTTTGAAGCACCAATATCCAGAAAACATTTCGAACATGCGTGCAATCTACAATGTCCGCCAAAAACATCGGGACGCTGAACACGGGGCACAAACCCAAATGCAATATCTATTGACGAAGTTGAAGGAGAATGGATACTCGACGTGGGAGCGTTTGAAAGATGATACAAAGGTGATCACTGACTTTTTCTTCGCACATCCTACTAGCATAGACTTATTACGTACATTCCCGAACGTGTTATTCATGGATTGTACGTACAAGACGACTAGGTATAAGATGCCGTTGTTAGAGGTTGTCGGTTTAACGTCCACTTCCATCACATTTACCGTTGCGTACGTGTTTATGAGCGGAGAGAAGATTGGAAACTACGTATGGGCTTTGGAAACTCTTCGTGGTTTGATGATGGATAGCGTTTGCGCATTTCCATCCCTTATTGTTACCGATCGGGAGTTAGCTCTCATGCGTGCGGTTGATAGAATTTTTCCCGGAACGCACCATTTGTTATGCACGTGGCACATTAGTAAGAACATCCTTGGGACGGTTCGGAAGATATTGCACGATGATGCGGTAGCGAAACAATTTGTTGAATTTTACGGCTACGTTGCGGAGGCGAACACGTTTGAGAGTTACCAAAAGAATCTGGATACACTTAAGGAGATGTTCGCATCTAAACCGGAGTGTTTTGCGTACGTTATGGACTCGTGGATAACAAAATATGCTGACAAGTTCCTTGCGTACAAAACGAACACGATTAAGCATTATGGGCAAACAACTACAAATAGGTTAGTCCGTGTATCCTACTTTTCGTTGAGTTATTTTATTAAAGTTCAAGTATGTTGATAATTTATTACTTGTACTATGTAGGGCGGAGGGTGCACACTCGTCCCTAAAAAAATATCTTGGGACGAATCAATGCAACTTTGAGACTTTTTGGGAAAAAGTTCATAACTTGTTAACGAAGCAGCATGCGGGTATCGTCGAATCATTCGAGCGAAGTAAGTTTAGATCAATTCCCGGCTTTGATGGTGTTTTGACCAAAAATCTTAAAGGTCATGTGTCACATGCGGGGCTAAAGATACTGACGGTTGCTATTGTACGTGCTCGGAATATAGGAGTAGATCGGGTGGCATGTGGAGGTTGTTTCCTCAGGAAAACGAATGGTTTACCTTGTGCATGTGAAATTGCCTTTATAGCTAGAGAAGGTAGGTGCATCCCTTTAGAAGATGTGGATATTTTTTGGAAAATATTAGATATTGTGCACAGGGATCCTACCTCTCGCGAAGAGGAATTGCAAAAAAAGATTTCCTTAATTGACAACTCCATTCGTAGTTTCCGCCCCGACCAACAAGACCATATTGTCAATAGAGTAATGCAAATATTGATGCCCGAGACAAGTCATATTCAATATCCTAAAGAAGCGGTTAGAGCTAAGGGTAGGCCAAAGGGAGGCGTTGATAAATCGACTAAACGGAACCCTAGTTCGTGGGAATATCCCATTGAACAAACCGCTAGTGCTAGTACTCCGGCTAACTCGGTAGGTAGTACACCCGTAAACACGTTAGGGAGCACGGCCGCATCCAAAGTGGTTCCCATCGTACCACCCAAACCTCCATTAGCAAAAAAGAAGGTTGGAAGGCCTAAGAAAATTGTTAAGGATGGGAAGTTAACATTGTATCCGGATTGCATCCCGACCTTTCTACACACTTACATTTCAAAGTTAGTTGACGTTCTTCCAGACGGACAATGCGGATATCGTTCCGTAGCGCATTCAATATACAACGACGAAGATAGATGGGAGGATGTTAGACGCGAGTTGTTGAAGGAGTTGCGGGACAACCGTGCATGTTGGTTGGATGTATATGGTTCGGAGAAGGTGTTTGACGATTTGATACAAAGGTTAGATTACTTCAAGCCCAATCCTAGTAGCCACTATTGGTTGACATTTCCGGACATTGGACTAGTCATCGCGACAAGGTATCAATGCATGGTATACCATGTATCGCTCGCAGCCTCGTTAACGTATCTACCAATACGTGGAAAGCCACCCGTCAACAATTCGACGATCATAGAAGTTGGGATAGCTTTCGTGCATGGATGTCACTTTGTTAATGTAAGTATATTTCGTTTCCAATCAAAATTTCTTACGCTATCATTACTAATGCATTCGTTTATTTTATTTCCTTGTAGATTACTACTCCACCCGATGGACCGTTGCCTCCATTATACCCGTGTTGGGCCGCTTACGCAACCAAAGAAGCGAATCAATGGGCGCATCCATACTACCGGCGGTTGAACAAATTTACACAGATAATGCCCGCAAGGAAAATTAACTTGAACGAAAAACCCCATGTCACAGATTTGACTAGAGACGAGGACGTTTCAAATGTTTGAAATGTTTTGTGCAACATTTGTAGTTTAAGTTTATTAGTTTTCCTAACATCTACTGTTTTTGATGTAATTTTGATGTAATTTTGATGTACTTTTGATGTACTTTTGATGTAATTTTGATGTAATTTTGATGTAATTTTGATATAAAGCAGTTTAAGGTGTTTGTCGATTTCATACAAAGGTGTTTGACGATTTTAAGTTTAATGTAAGTTTCATTACAAACACATATCACATATCCACTGTCAAAATTTGGCCTGGTTTCTCAAACAAAATGCATTTTTCGCAGGCCCAAAATGAGACGCCTTTTGGGCCTGGTCTCATTTTGGGTCTGCGACGGTAGGCCAAAAAATTGGCCCATTTTTTCGGACAGAAAGCTTCTGTCGCAGGCCCAAAATGAGACGCATTTTGGGCCTGGTCTCATTTTGGGCCTGCGACGGTAGGCCAAAAAATTGGCCCATTTTTCCGGACAGAAAGCTTCTGTTGCAGGCCCAAAATGAGACGCCTTTTGGGCCTGGTCTCATTTTGGGCCTGCGACGCTAGGCCAAAAATACGGCCTAGTTTTTCGGACAGAAACTAGGCCTAGTTTTTCAGACAGAATGCTTTTTTCGCAGGTTTGGACATTTGTTGGAATAAAATACCAGTATAAGGGAGAAAACAACAAGTACATTTTGAAGAAGTTCAGAAAAATAACAAGTACATTTTGAAGAAATAGAAGAAAACAACAAGTACACTTGAAGTGGTTACAAGAAGAGGAAAACATTAAGTTAAGACTTTTAACTTAACGAAACATAAGAAAATAATTAAACACCGAAATGCCAACAACCAAAAAGCTCAATCATCGAAGTCATATCCCAAGTTGTCGTCAGAATCAACCCCCTCCTCCCTTTCCGCAATCCTATCCTGAAGATACGCCACCATATCCCTACTGATGTAGTCTACCACTGTTATGTTGAAGACGGCGGCCGCTTCTTGCTTAATTTTATACGGCTGAAACAACAAACACTGGAGCGGTTGGCAAAAAAGATACCTCTGCTTGATTTGCTCACGGTTGCGCACGAGGAGACCTCCTGTTTGTAAACGACTGTAGCCGTAGTACATCTTACAAAGAACCCGATCAAAAAAAGCATCACTAGTATCTTCCCCCATCTCTCGGCGGGCAATCCTCGCCGCCAGAAGCAAATGGTAGTCTTCATGGGGAGTAAACTCCATTTGTTGAACTTCCTAAGTTTGAGAAGATTATATGAATGTAAACGGATTTGTAGTCCCTTTATATAGTGTAGTGAATTTAGGTGGGACTTTATTTTAGAGAATGCGAGGGAGTTTAAGAATTTAGAGAATGAGAGGGAGTTTTGATTTTTTAGAAAGAGCGGGATTTTTTAAATTTTCGAGAATGAGAGGGAGTTTAGAATTTAGAGAATGGGAGGGAGTATTGATTTTTTAGAATGAGCGGGATTTTTTGAATTTTCGAGAACGAGAGGGAGTTTTTGAATTTTGAAAATGGGAGGGAGTTTTGATATTTTAGAATGAGCGGGATTTTTAGAATGTTTGAGAATGGGAGGGAGTTTTCGGGTTCTTACTTTACACGTGTTACGTTTTCATTTGAATGTTTTTCTTACCGGTCTGTCTATAAATAGAAGCTTCATGCACATTAAAACTTCATCATTAGTTGATAAATCAAGCTGAAAAATGGGTTCATGGACTGAGTTGGAAGATCAGTATCTGATGAGGGCATCAGTTGAAGTTGGTAATATGCACATTCCAGAGGGTGGTAAAAGGTACTGCGAGGCATTAGTATGCCAGATGTACCTCCTGTACGGAAGGGATGGTGTTCAGCCGCCTTACATTTCAAGGCGTGTTGATGAAGTGCGAGCTAGGTGGTCGGTCTTGGTCACATCCCATCGACATCTAGTTTCTGGCCTCACCGAATTGGAACGTCGTATTGCGGGTAACCGGTTCAACTGTCAAGCGACGGATTATATAACAGAGGACCAGCTGGATACGGCCCGCTCTGACATTGTTGACATCCAGCTACAGGAAATCAGTGACTACAAAGATGCGAAAGAAGAAAGGAGGTTGATGAAATGGAACTGGCCTGATAGATAAGTATGAATGAGTGCGTGCTTCCGTTTTAGTATGAGTCTGTGTTTCATTTTAATTTTGCGTGTGTATTTCTGTTTGAGTGTGAGTTTCAATTTAAGTATGAGTGTGTATTTCTGTTTGAGTGTGAGTTTCAATTTAAGTATGAGTGTGTATTTCTGTTTGGGCCTCGTGTTTCAATTTAAGTATGAGTGTGAATTTAAGTATGAGTGTGTTTCATTTTAATTTTGAGTGTGTATTTCTGTTTCATTATAATTTTGAGTGTGTATATCATTCGAATGTAATCGAACCGATAAACATGATAAATTCAAAGCAAGCATACAATAAATTAAAATACAAAAATTAAAAGCAGTCATACAATTAACCGATTACAAAAATATAGTGTTGATGTCTAAAAATCTAACAAAGTTATGCTGAGAGTAATAATCAATGCCGTCGGTACCTCTCAGCGATCCTACACATCATGAGGGCGGTCTCTAGAAGATCAGGGTGATCCATAGTAGGTAGCGAAGGAGCAAACCTAGCAATCTGCTCGTATCCTGAATAATCAGCACCACCCTGCGGCTCCACCCGAGGACCTCTCTCCGGCGCAGGACGACTGACGATGTACCATAGCCTCTTCCTCGCCCAAATGTAGTACATCGGGTCAGCACTCGGTCCACTACCACGGTACGCCGTGCTAAAAGGAGTGAACACGTGGTTTCCCCATGTCTGCCACATGTGATCGTCCCACTTTAAGTCTGTGACCATCTTCTTCCCTGTTTTTTTCGACTTAGGAGGGCGTATATCCTTAGGAATCAGCTGTACATACCCCATCTGTCGAGTGACACGGTCTGGGTAGTACGGCACAACCACGTCGAACGAGCCAAGGGTCAACTCAACATAAGTCACCTGCTGGAACGGAAAGTGGTCCCGTAAATGTATGAAGGGGAGGAACATGATCTGTAAATAAAAAAATTTAGCCCATTTATATTAGTAAAAGTACTCATAATTAAAATAATTAAAATGAACGAATATGACTTACATCTGCCTCGGTGCAAGTCGCCAGTGCGTGTCTCATCTGCATGCGCACCTCATGGGAGACACCAATCTTTCGCGGCGCATGTCGGCACATATGGGGCATGGATACGTCGTAATCCGGAAAAAGTAGAGCTCGAAGCTGAACAAAGTGTACAAAAATCCACGACTCGAGCAACGCTAGAAACCCGCACATGCCTCCCGTACCATGAAGAGATCCCTGACTAAGGGCGTGGTACAGCTGCGCTAAAACCAACTGACCCCAGTTGTACATATGCAAAATCTGATACTGGTTCACGAACTGGAGGTAATCTAATGGAATGTTGTTGCCGGTTTTGTTCGCACATATAGTGGTACCTAACAAATATAGTATGTAGGCACGGGTGGCATGATCTATACCCTCATCACTGATCCTCCTATCACTATACTGAGAACTACTAAAAGTACTCCGCAGCCACCCTAGGTTCACACTACCAGCATTCCTAAGGTTTTTACTCAGCTCCGATTGTCGCACACCTAGCATGGCAGTATAAGTAGCAAGCCTCTCAACGTCAGAGTCAAAGGGTATAGCTGTGAATGACCTACCTACAACCGGTAGTCCAGTGATGACGTGGACATCGTCCAAGGTGACTGTCATCTCCCCGAACGAGAAATGGAAAGAAGAAGTCTCCTCATGCCACCGCTCTAAGAATGCCTCCACCAAATGGAGGTTCGTATGCCAGCGGGTGAGTGCATCGACGAGTGGATCGAATATAGTATCCATCACCCTTGCCCGTACCCTGCTCTGCTTTGTAATGTCCCATCTCCGGAGACTGTCATACATAGCGAAGCATCGCAGGGTGACCCTATCCTGCAATATGTAAATTCGTAAAAAAATAATAATTATAAACATGTGTATCGAACACGTAAGAAAATGATAAAACAGTATAAAGGTCTAGCACTTACATCTCCGTGATAGACGCCGTAAGCCTCGTGCAGGGTGTAATCCGGGAAAAGTGCCGGAACATGCGACAGCACGGAATAAAAATCAAGATCCTCACCCTCAGGTGAGTGGGATGCTGCCTCTGGCGCGTGAGGTGCAGCGGCCTCCGTATGGTCCGGTACATGAGATGCATCAGCCTCCATATACTCCGGTGCATCTACATCGTCATCGTACTCATCGTCAAGGGGATGCGACGTAGAAGCTGCCCCTGTGCTACCATCAGCAGGAGTAGGAATATAAACGCCGTGACGACGGAGACGTCGTCTACTACGTGTACCGGGAACGTGTCCCTCGCTGGTACCAGCCTCCTCGGCATCGGACCGCGCTCTAGCCGCCGCTTCTGCCTCCTCCTCCGCCCTAAGTTTCTTGAACGGATTTTTTGCTTTAATCTTGTATCGTACCATCCTGTAAACACAATGCAAAAAAATATGTATTAGTCGCAAAACAACAAATAAAAAAAAAACTTTGGGCCTCGTCGCAGGCCCAAAATGAGACATCATTTGGGCCTCGTCGCAAGCCCAAAATGAGACGGCATTTGGGCCTCGTCTCATTTTGGGCCTGCGACGAGGCCCGGTCTTTATCGCAAATCAGGGCTGCGATGAAGACGAATCTGGTAGCACGTTGTTCGTGCTACCAGCAGCAAACTCGAGATCCAAAACTCAACACCACCAAATAACCCTCATTTCAAACAAAATCAAGCACCAAAACATAGATCCTAGCAATACTAACAACAATACAACACTAATCTAACAAAACAACACCTAAAATCATACAAAAATCGAACTTTTGAAATCGAAACCAAAAAAACTTAAAAACCTAGATTCGACAGTTTAGACCGAATGAAATCAAAAACAAATTACACCATGATGTTTGTATCGTTTACCTTTAACTTTTCTTCACTTCAGATTCTTCAAAAATCGAGTTTTTGAAATAGATGCTCCGGATGCTTGAGAGGTTTCTAGAGAGAGAGAGAGAAAGAGAGGAAAAAAGTGGTGAGAGATCTATCAAAACGCTTTTATAGCTAGGTTTTCTGAAAAGGGTAAAATGGTCAAAATTTAGGTGCGAGATCTATCAATTATGTATAAGATCTAGCGGTTTAAAATCTATAAAAATGTGTATTATTTCTAGCCTGGCCCTTTCAGTTTTAACTGGATAAGCTTGACTTTTTAGTAGTAAGTATGAAGATATGTAACGTTGAACGAATAACTTTGGATTTAAATGCACATCTTTAAATATACGTAAAATGTGATTTTGGAATAATGTTTTGAAAAACATTTTAAACCATATGTATACAACAACTAAAATGAAAGACTATTTGATAGAATGGGACACTTTAATATCCCAAGCTCAAGTGTTTTTAGTCTTTTTTAGTTTTTTTTTAAGTCTTTTGTAGTTTTTTTGGTTTTGTACAATTTTTTTTTTAAATACTGTTTATTTTCTCGCCTTACATAATATTTGTTTGATTTCTTTTAATAAAAAAAATGCTTTTATTCTTTTTTTGTTGTTGTTGCAATATATTACTGAATATATAAACCTTTATCCCATGTAATTTTCGTATCAATTTTATTAAATGTGCAACCATATTCTTTTATATTTATTACATATTTTTATCTCTCCTTTTTTTGAATTAATTTATTTATTTTCGTATATTTATAAAGTTTGATACAAAGTTTTTATGTCAGTTTCTAAAACATGGTTTTGATTGTTTTCGTGGTTAAAAGTTTAGAATTTATGTATTAAAATATTTTATTAATTTAAATTTTTTGTTAAAATTTAGGAGATGCAATATAGGGTGAACTATTCATAAATACCTAAGAAAGTAATACCTAATATTGATAAACTACCAACTTTATCATGTTTGGTCTCACATGATTTAATAATTCATGGTGTCTCAACTTTATCATGCATGGTCTTACATTTTTATCATCAAGTAGTATGTTTCTAACATCTCTTCACTTCAACATGTTCGGTTTCACATATCTTCACTTCATCATACCGAGTTTCGTATTTATCCATTTAATCATGCATGATGTCACATATTTCCACTTTATCATGCGAGACCAAAGAAAAGTAAAGTACAAGATGCAAGACCGGGAATTCCTAATGCGAGACCAAGATTATTGGGTTTGATGAATTAAATAATAAAAAATCATCAATAGATTTAGTTCTGTCCATCTTACAAAAACAAAACCGATGGTACTTTCAGTTTTTTGAGCTCCAATTTAAAAAGTAGAAACTTCTAAAAAAAAGAAAAAGAAGAGAAGCTTTGGTTGAAAAAAAAATTATGAAGTACATAAAATAGATATTAGATAAGTAATAGTGATGATTGAGTTACTAAATAACAGTAAATATTGGTGTTGGATATTTTTGTTTACATTTCCTTACAATATATTGGTTGTATATTGGATTGATTGCAATAGATATTAGCCATATCAAAATTTACAAATTTACAAATTCTCTAGCTATTGGTCAAGATTTTTTTAGATACTTTTATATGTTTGTTGATCTTTTAGGTTTTGTCTCGTTATCAAACAGTTGGTGCCTGTGAGTGAATGTTGACATTCATATTTATGTGGTGAGTTTATATCCTAGCCTACTATTAAAAAACATATTGACTAGCCTTTCACATATTTATGGTGTAATATGTTAAGTCTCGATTTCATCAAACGATTTCTACAACGCACAAAATATTTGAAGGTCGATTTTGGACCATCTCGCGTTGTAACATCTATAAATAATTCTATAAACCAATCATTCGAGACAGAAATTGACGAAGAAAGTAAAAAATAATAATTATTGTATATTTGTTTTATTAAGGTTGTACAATACATATCATATTTAAAAAATAATTGTTTTCAATATGGGAAAAACTAACAAAGTAAACACCAAGTAGTAACTTTATTGATTAGAAAAGAGAATTACATTATTTGTGGATTTATTTGCTTATTTATACCATTATTACCGTTTACAAGCCGTTACTACAATGCTTAACTCCACTAACTACACTTATGAATGAATTTACATCGTGTGACCTAACTTAATTTACATTAAGTTAATGGGTTGACTGGTTCAATTAATGGTACTTAAACCGTCACTTTAACTGTTCCTTTGCAGTTGGACCTCGATCGGCTTTATCCGCGTCATAGACCAAGCACCAGTCATCTTTCTACTTCTCTGCTCGGCTATGCCTTTTGTCTGACTTTTCTTTGCCTTAGTAGAGATCCGGTCACCTTTCCTTGTCTGCAACCCTCTCATTACTTGCTCGATGTGGCGTTCTCTCGGTTTATCTTAGCTCATCGGTATTGTCACCTTCTGAAAAGTCTTGATCCTTTTGATAGACCTCGGTGAGGTTAAGCTCTCCATCATCTTTGCTCGCAGCTTGATTATACATTATAATCAATTCGTTTCGGTGTTGATTCTACTCTTCTAGTGATTCCTGCTGCTTGGATACCTTCTAACGTGTTAGCCAGCAGATACCCCCTCATCAGGGCACCCCACTAGTTTATGGATTATATGTGGACAACATAAAATCGATGAAGTAATTAATATAGACAAAGCAGAGGAATCGTTACACTGGATACCTCAAGCTATGTGACGTATGACATACACTAATGGAATATTCGAAGGTTATGACGGTAGTATGACACATGGTGGGTATTTATCCCATGCGTGTGTAACGACGGTTCTGACACGAACAATCATTTTATGAAATTGACACTTGAGTTTTGATGAAGCCTACAAAGTTTTTGAAGACGTTTGGTAACTGCCATCAAATCACACGTGGGATTAAAACAAATACGAATTTTGAATTCCACTTATGATTTGTAAATTATCCTATAAACTGATGAAATAGGGCATTTCTCGCTTATCAAAGATACACTTCTCATTTTTTATACTCAAAGATTCTTTGCTACAATAAAGGAACTTCATCATCTTCCAAAAAATCAGGTATGTAAATACTTCTTGTTTACTACACGTAGCTTTTGTAATAAAAACTAGTATTTGGAAAAACCCTTTGATTGGAGCGTCGACAGTGAGTTAGATACCAAGTTAAATCAGAATCCTCCTCGCTGGTTGTGGTACAATTCCATGAGTCAAATACCCCTTTACTTGTTCTTATGCGTCTTGTTGGCTCATTGCAGTCACTCGAGTAGATATGATGGCACCAAATAAGGTGGGGAAGAAGAAAGATAAATTGGGGAAAAACACCGAATCAAAGTTTGAAGACCCACTCTTCTAAAAAAATTACTTTTCCCGGCTAGCCCCCAAATATGGGTACCTTGACGGTAGTAGGCTACTGAGTTTTAGGTCTAGATACGAGATACCCAATAATATTATAGTAACGGTATCGTCGGTCGGCGAGAATCCTTATCATACGCAAGACCACAAGAGATGCCCATTCACCGCCGTATTTGATTGGGGCCTTGGGTTACCCTTACCATGACTGATATGTGATTTATTTGGCGTTATAAGCATTTTCCCAACCCAACTGGCTGCAAAGGGATGAAGAATGCTACTCAGTATTGTAATGAGCTCTCGTCTGCTAGGTATTATGGTTTGCCTAGCAGATTTGCTACTTGCGATGGATGTAGCTAAGCTGGCCAAATATCTGTTCTTCTACACCCAGTTGACCGGAGTAAGGAAAATACTCGAGCTCCCTTCATCTGATACGAAATGGAAACACTCTTTTGTGTTCATATCAAGGAATTATAAGCATGAAAATGTGATTATGAATTTCAGTTAGAAAGGAAGTGGAAAGTGAAGTGTAAACAATATTTCTAGTAGTTTAAGATTTAGGAAAATGAGTACGAATGTTGATACCAATGTTTAGTTGTGCAGGTGAATGAACCCACCAAGAGTTGTGCAATGAGGGTTTATCGAAGGGATACAAGAATTATTTGGTCTAGGTAGGGAACCTAGCAAGCTCAACGTAGCTTCAAGAGCTAACACGGTTGTTTACTCAGGTAAACTATCTGAGTGCGTGTTTCTGGCCAGATCCCCAGTTGATCATCACTAAAGACGGGAAGGTAACTATGGAACACATTGGGGTAGTGGCATTGGTAGAATGTATACAGACGCTGATGGAGCAAAGGTAGCGGGAGAAGAATAGCACCAAGGTCTGGTTGTCAATGCCTCAAACTCGGAAAGTGAGGGAGGCATAAATGTGGACATCACTGCAGTGTCACAATGAGAAGGAGGGGGAAATGTTAGCTATTCAAGGTACTGGTGAAGTAGATCACCAAAAGGATGATGTTGTCTCGCCGAGGGTCGAGGTGCAACAAGACCGGGTTTGACGAGCTCATGAAGAAGATGATGAGAGCGGAGAGGCAGTCAGTCCTCTTGTGAAAAAATCGTGTGTGATTGTAAATGTTGTTCCTCTTGCGACAAGAAAGTTGTAACTGGTTGATGAGGAACTTAATGATGATATTGTGATACCAGAGAAGCAAGCGGTCACCCTATAAGTTTTCATGCATAATGGAACTAGAGAAAGGCCGTTGAAGTTGTGGTCCAAGACGAGGCTCCAACAGATGGTCAGACGAGCCAGGCGAAAGATAGTAACAGGGGAGAGAGACAGAAAAAATGATTTCTAAGTAGATAGCTCAAATGATGAAGCAATTTGTAATGACAGTAGGTATTCGTTCTTCCTCTTTTGTAACAAGAGTTGGCATGGGGTCATCATTTGTCAACGTCGTAAGACCCGAACAGATGCCTATTGGGAAAAACGAGAAAAGTCTATCAAAAGGGTTCAGGTCGCCGATGAGCTGTATAAATATTGTCATGCCTCGTCCCTCGATGCTAATGTTCGACCAGCTCAAACACTGCCCAAAATTGTCTTACTATGACGGCATGCCCATAAGCGAACTCCTGCAGAGACAAGTGGAGCTGGCGATCGAAGTAAGAAAAGTTAAAACTGTTTACCTTAATTAATAAATGATAACTATAAACTTATCTGAGCATGGATGCAGATGCACCAAAATTTGATGGTGCTGACATACTGACGTATGTCAAAAGCCGACTACTAGATCATGGAGAAGTGGGAGTCGGAGCCAATATTTTTTAGATTGGTTAAGGTTTGACTACCAAGCTTATTCGGTTTAATAATTCTTATAGGTCGGCTATATCACAAAAAGAGAAGGTAAATCAGGCTAACGAGGGGCTTCGACAGGAGGTGGCTGATCGTAAATTTTCTCTTCGCTCGAGCGAGGACAAGTGTAAGGAGCTGAGCACATGAAACACTGGCCTTCTGGCACAAAATAATGTTCTTATCAAAAGGAACGATGACCTGATGTCGTGAAGTGCCGGTTTGCTCGCAAAAAACATTGCTCAGGCGCAAATGATCGATGAGCAAGCCAAGCGCATCGCTGGGCTGGTGGTGATGAATGAAGAACTCAAGGTTAATATGAATGATTTACATAAGGAGATTGATCTATAGCGTGGCCAATGGAAGAAGAAACTTGGTGCAACGTTGGAGGAAAGAGAGAAACAAGTGATGGGGTGACCATGGATATGGCGACCAATAATCAGAAGGATAATATTGTACAACTGCTTGCATTAACTCTTTGTATCTGAGCTAGTTTGTTCAGGTTCCCATGCCCCCTCAAATGGGAGGCTCGCTAATTAATGACCTCGCTCTTGCTAATAAAGAAGTAGGTAAGACCTCTACCATGGAGGGTGAGGAGATAAGGATGCAGTCAAGCGACGTGTCACCTAAGGAGTGAACGTGTAAAGATCCTCTAATTTTTCCTGATGTGTGAAATTGTTTTATTATATAGCACTTGAAATCTTAATATTACTTTTGTGTATTTTGATAGAATATTTAGTTGGAATCTTAGTTATGTGTACGAGGTATTAATTTCACTTTTGTCGCACAGCTTAATTGCATTGTTGAACCATTCTAGGCTCGTTCTAGCCGTATGATTCAGTGTGGATATGCTGACGCAGATTTATGTTGGATTTGTTTCTTTTTTATGTTGATAACCAATCTTCTAATGAGTTGTAGTTTTAATTTTAATTACCATGTTATTTGTTTGAGACGCTAAGTTTGACGAATTTCTTTGAAGATGTGTTTACTAATTACGATAATTCTTGGGAGAATCCTTACAAGGTCGAGCTCGGTATGGCTCATACGTAGCTAGGAGTCTATTTGCCCCTTAGCTTAATCGCAGCGAGGTCGTACAACCCTATTGCGTGGCCTGTTACAGGCTTGATTTTAGATTAGTTCTACCGTGTACAAGGTATGAGGCTTAATATGACCTTTTAAATAGCCCGTAGGCGTGGCCAATTAGCCCGATCGTGTTTATAAACACTTGGGCTGGGCTCAGTATGGCCCCTTCCGTAGCCCGTAGGCGTGTTTATAGACCCAGTTGCAATTATAAGGATGAAGTAAACGTAATAATAAACATACATAATGGCCAAAGTGGTAAATGTATTAACGAAATGAACAAGAGTTCTAATGTCTCTTTAAAAAACCCTCCCGCGCCATCAGGGAAAAAAAAGAGCATCCTCTAAGTTACAAAGATTGACGATAAATTTTTAGATGGTTAATATTCCATGGGTGCTTCAAGGCATGGCCCTCTACATCGGCAAGGCGATAGGCTCCACTATGGCCTTTGGAGACGATAGTATATGGTCCTTCCCAATTTTTCCCTAACCTGCCAGCTAATCTGTCGCCTGATCCTTAGGATATTTTCTTCATAACCATGTCACCAAGCTGAAAACTACGGGGTTTGAGCCGAGCGTTAAAACATCCCACACCAGGCTCCTTTAATGCTCTACTCGTACACGTGCCTAGTCACGCCTCTCTTCAATAAGATACATGCTCTATTCTCGGTTGGCAACATAACGTCTTCCTCATAATTTGAATTTAGATGGATGGGTACGATTATTTCTGCTGGTACCACAACTTTGATGTCATAGACGAGGGTAAAAGGAGTATCGTCGGTTGCAGTTCGAGGGGTAGTGCAGTATGCCATAAGACCTCAACTAACTTTTCTGGCCATTTTCTCTTGACGCCCTCGAGCTTCTTTTTAATTTCTTCCAAAATCGTGCGGTTGGTGAATTCAACTTGACCGTTTTCTTGGAGGTAATATGGTATGGAGAAGTGTTGGTCAATCTCGTATCGATTACAGAATTTTGTCACCACAAAATTTTGAAATTGAGGCCCATTATCTAGTCATCAATATGCGTGGTTGCCAAATATTATAAGTATTTGATTATGGACAAAGTCACATATTGAGCTCGAGTTCGGAAAAAATCTTTAACATCTATCTAGTTCGAGAAGTAATCCACTACGACGATTAGAAATTGTCGCCTGGCGACTACCATTGGAAGTGGCCGTACAATGTCGATGCCCTATTTATTGAAAGGGCAAGGGATGGGTACATACCGCATCGGCTTGCTCGGAAGATGTCCGGTATTGGTGAACTTCTAACACTGGTGACATTGTGGGACAAGTCGTTCCGCATCGCTGGCCAACTCTGGCTAGTAATAACCTACTAGTAGAAAACATCGAATGACGCTCTAATACCCACAATGCACCCCACTTCCCCATTGTGTAAAGCCTGCAGAACTGAGGTAGCTTCCGCTTGATCGAGGCAACACAAAAAGGGTCGGGTCACACATTTTCTGTATAAGATGTTATCGAGCATATAATAATTTTCCGCACGCAGTTGGAGAGTCCAAGTGACCATCGTATCGGTTGGTATAATGGAATAATTTAGGTATGAAAGATAGGATTGTCTCCAATCGTTAACATTATCGATTGGATGGATACTTTCACTTCAAATGATTAGTTCTACAGTCGTTAGTTGGTGGGTGATGATGAGAGGATGCTCGCCCACTGCTGCAGCCTTGGCCAGAGCATCAACATCGTAGTTTTCCTGGCGGGGGACTTGCTTGTATAACACTGTTGCGAACTTGGACTCACACTACTTAAGAGCTTCGAAGTAGCCCTGTATTGTATCATGTTTTATGACCAACTGATAGTCTGAACGGAATTGCAGGAGACAAGCCCCGCATATCAGGGCCAGTTTCATGCCGCAAATAACCACCTCATACTCTGCCATATTATTTGTCACCTGTAAATTGGATTTGATTGCCTGTCTGACTTCCTCCCTATAAGTAAGCAGAGTACAACCCCTGCGCCGCCTCTGGAAGTGCTCGAAGCCCCATCGATTTTGAAACTCCATTCCATGTGCTTTGTCGGTGGTGCGGTGTTGTTTGGAAGAGGTAGGTCTCTGGGCGATGAGAACTTTGTTAAGAAATCGGTTACTTCTTGCCCCTTTATTACCATACACGCCTTGTATATTTTATTCCCCGAGTTCAACACTCCACTTAGTCAGCCTGCCAGTGGTATCAGGATTGTGCAGCACCGTTTTAAGAGGGAAAGATGTATGGATGGTGATCGTATGCCTTTGGAAATACAGGCGCATTTTCCTAGCGGCTGTGACCAATCCTAATGCAAGCTTCTCGAGATTGAGGTATCTTGTCTCAGCATCGATTAAGGTTTTGTTGGTATAATAGATAGGTCGTTGGACACTGGTTGGTTCTCTTAACAAGACTACACTAACATAAAAAGGTGAAACAAATAAATATAAAAACAACATCTCACCAGGCAATGGTGCAGATAAGATTTCTGGCGATGTAAGGTAATTCTTCAGCTCCGTAAACGCCTTATCACATTCTTATGTCAACTTAAACTTCTTTTCCCCTCAGAGAACTTCGAAGAAAAGATGGCTCTAATCTGAAACTCTAAAAATGAACCGTGAAAGTGCCATGAGGCGTCCAGTGAGACACTGTACCTCTTTCATGCTTCTTGGAGGTGCTATTTGGATAACTGCTTGCAGCTGGACGGGGTCGGATTTGATGCCCCTTTTGCTGACTCTGTAACCTAGGAACTTACCACTGCTCACCCCAAAACAACACTTGATCAGGTTAAACTTCAAGTTAAATTGGCGAAGTAATTTGAATACAGTCTGGAGCACCTCAAGATGTTGTTCTGTTGTATACGTTTTCACAATCATGTTGTCGATGTATGTTTCCATATGCTTGCCCATTTGTTCACTAAAGATGTGGTCGACTAGGCACTGGTATGGACAACCGTGTTCTTTAACCCAAATGACATCACCGTGTAACAATACAGGCCCCGCTCGGTTTGAAAGTTTGTGTGCTGTTTGTCCGATGGGTTGAGCCAAATCTGATTGTAGCCCGAATAAGCGTCCATAAATGAGAGGTATTCACATCCCGAGACAGAATCCACAAGTTGGTCAATACGAGGTAATGGAAATGCATCTTTAGGGCACACTTGATTTCGACCGGTGAAATCGACACACATGCGTCATTGACCCCCTTTCTTTTTAACCAAAACCAGGTTTACCACCCAATCCGGATATCGAGCTCATAAAATTTTATGTAGTTTGGATAGTTTCGTTACCTTGACAGATATGGTCTCCTATTTTTTATTGAGAAATACCGCCATTTATGTCTGACGGGTTTGACATACGGATCGATAGCTAACTCATGACAAATAACTGAGGGGTCAACGCCTAATACATCACTAGTATCCCACACAATTATTTTCTAACAAATTAATTAAATATTTCTTAAAGATAGAGGTTAAGATATTATCCAACCATAGAGTATGGATCCTCTGCTACTACTTCCTCGATCGATCCTGGATGGTTTTCTTCCGGTAGTTCTGTTTCTCGAGGATTGTCAACTGGACCAGATGGGATCGGTGGTAACTATATAACATGTCTTTGTTGTGCGTTGACTCTCTCAGAAAAATGAGTATGCTCATTGGTCTTGACTATACTTACAACTACAAATATGATGTGGAAAAATTAACCTCCCTTCCCTTTTTTTATAGATGCAAATGGTGGTTATTTATAAAATTACACTGGTTATTTCTTTCCCCTTAACTTCTGTAAAGGTGTATATATATCAGAAATTATTTTGAATCATTTATCCTTAAAATTTTTAGGATATTAATTTATAAATGAAAACAACCTAAAAATAACAATACCAATCCATCAAGCTCAATGAAGCTTAAAAGAAGAAATTACTTGCTATTGAAGATGATGATAACTCCAAGGGCAAAAATACCAGTCTATCAAGTTATGGGTTACATTAAAATCTTGTAGGGAATTTATAATATCTCACCAACACTCAAATGTATATAACACTTCCAATGAACAAGTTCATTTAGGTTATTTATTATTTTACCACTACTCACTTACAAGTAAAATACAATATTATTAGCTACTTGAAAGAAATAACACACTTGTGTTTTGCGTTTTGATCACAGGGTTACTATAATTCCGCCGACTTCTCTCATGCATATTGGATATAATGTATTGGCGATTAATATGCTTTTGAGAGGAATGTTTTTAGGAGGAAAATGATGTTGGTAGTCTTCCTTTTACAACTTCTTATTTGCATGGTGTTTTAAAAGATAATGTTAGTCTTTATCAAATTTGAATACAAATATTTACGAATATACCAACAGACTATACTGTTACGAAGATTTAGATAATTTTGAAGTGATTGTCTAAATTTTTAGGAAACAAATTTTACTTAAAAAAATATTTTTATACTTCGTTATTGATGGTAACAAAGAGATTAGAAAATAATTGAATGATTCTAATAGGTTCAATTTTTTATTTGAATGTGATAGTAGTAATGATTGAATATGCGAATCAAGTAATTATCCGTTTGAGTTTTTTGTTAAAAGTGTATGAGCTTTTTATCAACATAATGCTCGGTGATAAACAATGTTTTCCATGTCATAAGTAAAAATGCTATAAATTCAAAAAATCTTCAAAGGAATAATATTTGAAGAATAACTCTAGTGAAGATGGCTTGAGTGTAAGATTCAAACAAGAAGAGAGAAAACCCGAGATCCAAATCTTAAGTGTTTACTACTCGCTCTAAAGTGACGTGTTGCTTATGAAAGAGAGAATGCCATACGAGAAAAAACTATCATGAGAGGAAGTAGAGATATAATCAACATAAGTTTTAAGCTAGAGATGCCTTAATGGGTTTCGAGGATTATGACTCTACGGATGTACTAATGTGCATGTGTGATAATAATATTTAGTAGTATGATTCTCTATGACTTCCAACAAACAATGGTTTGAAGATTTGAAGGGATTTGATGGTGACAATGTCATACTAGGGAATAATGAGCCATGTATTGTAAAAGGAATGAGGAGCATGAGATTCAAGCTGTTTACAAGACTTGAAAAAGTAGTAACAAATGTGAGGTATGATCATGTTGGAATGTTAGATGAGAAATGGTATAAATATAGGGATAGAGATGGCAGAATTAAGATCCTACAAGGCTCACTGGTAGTTATAAAAGTTTATATAATTATTGGTGTATAAGTTATAGAAGAATTTTTAGTGGTATGACGTGCGTTTACTGTTGAGAATGATTTTACAAAGCTGCAACATATAAGGTTAGGAAATTTAAGTGAGAAATGATTAAATGAACTTAGAAAACAAGAGTTGTAAGCTGGTGAGAAATTTCATAAGCTAAGTTTATGTGAGAACTGTGTTGTGGTCAAAAGCTAGAGAGTCAAGTTTATGACCAACAACGATACAACTCAAGATGTGCTTGAGTATGTTCATTCAAATGTTGAAGGACTTGTAAGGTGTCTAAAAATGAGAGGTGTTAGGTACTTTATATCCATAATTTATGATTA
Source organism: Limnanthes douglasii subsp. nivea (assembly GCA_036936605.1). Taxonomy (NCBI): domain Eukaryota; kingdom Viridiplantae; phylum Streptophyta; class Magnoliopsida; order Brassicales; family Limnanthaceae; genus Limnanthes; species Limnanthes douglasii. The sequence continues at coordinate 275,209,409 of JAUPFV010000002.1, forward strand.
TTCGTGGATAGTATTCTGGCATGAAACATTGGATTCCTTTAAGGACTGGAAAAACTGGTGGAGAATCAGTTCGAGAAGAGTTGAAAAAGTTAAGAACTAACAATATCTTGGAATTTTTAAATAAAATACCTGCTAGCTACTGTTTCAAACTTGACATTGAAAGACACATACCTGTGAAAGGAACTCTTAAAAATGATATTTTTGAGAGGTGCATGATTTGCATGGCTGGAATGAACAATACATTTTGGGAAAACATTGTCAAAACAACTACACATATCATCAATATAAGCCCTTATTAGAACAATGTAATTCAAATATCCTCACGAGAGATGTACTGGAAGAAAACTAATGTTGAACCACTTGAGAGTATTTAGATATAATTCTTACGCATATGTAAAACATGACAAGTTTCAGTTGAGAGCACTAAATTGTCTGTTTTTTTGGTTATTTGAAAGGGAAAAGGGGTATGTTTGTGGTATTTGAAACCTGGAAATGAAAAGACTTTAATTAGCAAGGATGTGGTGTTCAATGCATATAAAATACCATTATTGAAGAAGGTTAAAACTACACCTACTACTACTACCAAAAGTGAAACTGAAGTTGAGATGGAGTATGAACAATAAGGTGTGAGGATGCTTCTTCCGAAGCTAATTTTAGGCTTCACATAGGTTCAACCTCGACAAAGGAAGTTGAAACTTAGCATGATTTTGGATCTGGGCGGGAGATAATGGTTTAGTTACTTCAGATGTTCAAAATGAAGAGTAATAAATTTTCTTAAATTATTAGTGGGTAATAGATACAACTCAGAGGCTTAGAAGACGTACACAAAGGTATATTGATGCTGACATTACATGTTATGATTTATATTTTGAAATGTATGGACACACTCTTGATCCCCGAGAGTTGTCACGGTAATATGAATAGCATTGATAAACTGAAATTACAGAAGGTCTTGTAGGAAGAAATCAATACTTTGTAGAATAATGATAATTGGATTCTTGTGAAATAATTGAAGATTCAAAATCTTGTTGGATGTAAATAGATATTCAAACGAAATCTAGATTGGTGGCTATAAACTTTACACAAAATAAGGATGTTGATTTCAATAAAATTTTATAAATAGTGTTGAAACAATCCTTTATAAGGGTTAAGTTATCAATTGTTATAAGATTTGATGTTGAGTTTGATCAGATGGATGATATAACCTTCTTCATGGAGATCGCACGAGACCATCTATATAAGACAACCTCACGGGTTTGTGGAAGGTCATAAGTTCGATGGGCATTTGATGAAGAAACCTCTATATGGATTGAATAAGTCATTGCGATGGTGGAATATAAGAATTGACTTATTTATGAAGTCAATCAATTATGAGATAAGCTATTACTACAACTTTCTTTATTGAGATGTGGAAACACATATGAATACAAAAATTATGTTATGTATTATAAATTAATAGTCACAAATCACATAATGAGGATTAAAATTTTGAAGGATTGCCTTGAATATGAGTTTAAACTGAATGTTATGAGAGAAGCTAAGATGATTATTGGAATATATTTTAAGATGAACATGTTAAAAGGTTTTCCATTCTCATCTCAAGGATAATATATACATAAATAAGTTTGAATTGTCAAAAGTCAAAGATGTTGAGATACCTATTGTTTCTTATTTCAAATTCGATATCATTCAAGCACCATTTGATGTAAAAGATACGAATTTTATGTAAGAGACATTATATAAAAATGTTACTAGAAGTATAATATATGTTATGATTTGTACTAGACTTAATATTTCATACTTAGTTAGTATTTTGAGCAGATTTATAATACATTTAGGGAATCCCCAGTTAAATTCCCTTAAATGGCCCATGAGATACACGAATGGTACATTATAGGTTGGAGTGTCTTATAATCAAAACTACAGAGATAACAAAAGGATAAAGGGTGTGTAGACTCTGATTATTCAGAATGTTTTGATACAAAGAAGTCAATTTTGGGTTATTTGTTTATAGTGTTTGTGGAAGTGGTTAGTTGGAGATCTAGTCTACAAAAGATTGTTGCATTGTCATCTATATAAGTTAACATATATGTCTGCAACTGTTGTAATGAAAGAAACTATGTGGCTATAAGAATTATTAAGTAAAATAAGTGGTATAGATAAATAAATGATATTGTTCAGCGAAAATATAGTAATTGTCTTTCACTTGATGAAACAATCTTAAGTTCAATGGAAAGACTAAACATGCAGACGTTAAGCTTTGCTGCATCAGGAATGTGGTGGGGAGAGAGAAAATGAGGGTTGGAAATACTGCAAGTGAAGAGATAATATTTTAGATGTTTTGACAAATATACTATTAGTTTCAAAGTTCACACATTGTATAGAACTTGTTTAAGTATAGGATGCAGGTGAACTGAATTTCTTCAGTAAATAGTAGTTATAACAATATTTCAATATGTAATGAAGTCACTAAAAGTATATAT